>LR999966.1:111671664-114321664 GCA_905220375.1 Tachina fera | reverse complement strand
TTATGTATGCTCTATTATAAAGGTTTTGCAATAAAAATATTTATTTTGCTTGAAATATTCTTAATGCTTCAATTGGAATTCTAAAATTTGATTATTATTTAAAACGACTCATTAAAACGACACATAAAAACGTTCATTTTGTATTGAAATGGTAATACGGTACGAGGGTAATGCGGTATATTTTCAATGTAAAACTATCGTTCTTATCTGTGGTTTTAAAGCGTATAGACCCGATTGTTTAAAAACTTTATACATATATCTTTTATTAGAGTACTTAATTAACTCTTGAGAGATATTAAAATAATTTCCTGTTTCCAAAAATTTAAATTTTTTAATGGTATTAGTTTATTTTGCCGAGACTTCATTGTAACTGACTCTGGCCTGGTTTCCTTAGAGCGACATGGACAAATATAAAAGGAATGAGGTGATTTGCAATTTGATATTCCTCTTCTAGATAAATTTCCATAAACATGAATTATCTGTACATAAAAATAAATAAAAAACACACAAAAAAGTAATATGAATGATTTTGTAATATTAATTAAAATATTTGTTGCATCAATTAAAAAATTAATTAAATTTTCACCTATAAACAATTTGATAATATCAATTAAGTTTTTCCAGTCAAATTAGTTAATACAATTAAAAATTTAATTAATATAATTAATTATATTAATTAATATAATTAAATATTTAATTGAAAATATTAATTGGTGAACACTTTTTCCTGTGAATGTGTTACAAACTTTTTCACTCACAAATTATTTTGCAAACTTCCTGTTACTACTAAAAATGCCATTTATTGTTACTCGAAGAACATTTTTGAACTGTAAATTTAAATGATTTTGCTTTAAATTTATTAAAAACGTCGCAGAGGTTCATGTTCTTGAATTATTATTCATTCGAGTGGAGGATGTGTTAAAGTGTTTTTATGGACCTTAAATACTCATCATCAATTTCTCTCAATAAAGATATGAGGCTGTAAACGTCAAGGAGTGTAGTTATAAACAAATTTTTATATTTATCCTTTTGGAAAATTCAACAAGCCAGCAAAAAGAATAAATAATTTTGTTGATGAGAAAAGGAGGAAACACATAAACAAGTACGCAAATAAAATGCCTTCATTTTATGTTTTTGTTGGAGCGTGGGCGGGTGAAGGGAGGAGGGCTTCATGTCCTTTTTAAAAGTGCATGTGTGCATTTTTAAAGATATGACTTGCATACATTCAAGCATAAACTGTTTTAATACTTCCACTGGCAAATGACAATAAAATATATAAAAGGAGAAGAAGCAGCACGAAATTTGATATGCCACTTTCTTTTCTGAACTGTTGTTGGTTGGTTGACTTTAAGGTTAAATTTATTAAATACAAAAAGATTTTTCTTTTTCTTTTCTTTCTGTCTTTTATAAAGTTGTTGCAAAATTTTTAAAAGCATTTTTTTGTATGACACTTTCCAGAATTCTTTGTTGCTTTTTTCTTTGTTTTTTGCCTTCTGCTGTTGTTTTTTTTTTGCTTTTGTGCTGTTCATGTTCTCGTTCGTTAATGTCGCCTTCAGAGCAAATGTCAGTTTACATTTAAAAAAAAAGTGTAAATTTGATTTTCTTAACTTTGTCCTGCCACATTGCCTGCCACGCACTTAAAATATAAAAATTCAACAAACAAACAAACAAACACTGTTTCCTTTAGAAATGTTTTAACTTTAAATTATATTTTATTAATAGGGAATTAAAAATTTAAAATTTATTTGCCGTAAAAGCAACCACAACCGTAACCACAACCATAACTGCAACAGCCTTATTTATAAAACTTATGAAGGCTTTAAAAAGATTTTTTAAAACAAATTTTCATGCAAAATTTTCTTAAAAAGTCTTTATAAAGCCTTAATAATTTTTTTAAATAAGGCTATTATTTATTAAAGGCCTTATCAAAAAAATATTTTAGATTTATAAGAGGTTTACAAAACAGTTTTTCAAACAAAATTTATTTTAAAATTTTTGTTACAAAACTAAATTATTTTTTATGAATAGGGAAGTAAAAACTTAAAATTTATTCGCCGTAAGAGCAACGACAACCGCAACCACAACCATAACTGCAACTGCAACTCTAGCCACAACCGTAACCGCAACCGTAACCGCAAATTTTTTTATTTAAAACCAAAAACAAAAATTTATAAACGAAATATTTTCATAGCGACCATAAACACTTTTCAATCAAATAACATTTAAAGACATATATAAATAAAAACAAATTTTAACAATAAATGTACCCATAGTAAAAAAAATCGTCAGCTGTATTGCACAGTGGGAAAGCCTCATACACATATGTGCAAAAATTATAAGCCGTGATCCGGAATCATAGAAGGCCAGCAGCGACCATTACATTGACTAAATAAAGAAAACAATTGAATTTGACCAAAAAAGACAACGCCCACCGCCCATATAATACAGCTTTGCTTTTTTCGCTTTAAGTTTTTCCTATCCAAACAAAAGTCTTTTAATCTGTAATAAGCACTTATTAAAATGAATCAAAGACGCATTCCGAGTTTCATAAAAATCAGTCACGCCCACCGCCCATGCAATAAAAATCAATCTTTGTGAATAAATTTTTTCCTTTACAAGCAGAAGTAATCAAATTTGGTACGTACTTGCTTGGATGTGAAAAATATGTACGCTAGGTCTCACCAAAATCCGCCACGCCCACCGCCCTCAAATTTTTTTGCAAATATTTTTTCCTATACATACAACCAGAGTTATTAAAATTTAATGCACACACTTTGTAAGAATGAAAAAATCCCCATGGCGAGTTTAATAAAAATTAGCCCCGCCCACCGCCCATGCAATCAAAATCGATATTTATGCATAAAATTTTTCCTATACGTGCAGTACATACACAGACTTTCCAAATTATTTTCTCCAAAGCTCTTGCTAGCGAAACTTTTAAGTGTTTAAACTTCTTTATATCCTTAACCTTATCCTTAGTGTAACTTTTACACTTTTCTTATTGGAATTCAATTCATTGTGAAAAACATTCGAATGAATGCCTTGATACCGCTCACTGGCATTGAATTGGAATAAATCCTTTCTGCGGCAAAATATTAATAATTTGGTTTTTGCTTCTCTCGAATGTGCAGTTCTTTGCACTATAAAATAATTTGGTTATTTTAATGAAAAGAAACGAAAAATACGAAAATATTAATACCATTATTCAAGCTGACCTGCCTTCCATTCACTAAAAGGCAAACGAATGCAAAATATTTGAACATTTTTATCGCCAACATGCTTAAGACTTTCAGCAATTTCCTCTCAACGATTCAAAGGTTCTTTCATAAAGCGCTTGCTATTTTTAAATTAAAATAAAACAATTTGTTTTTGACATATTATCGAAATATTTTGTTCGTTTGGACATAAATTGGGTGGCATGTCGTTTGTGTCTATATCAGGCAACTCTGGCCATTAACGGCGATGGCCCTGTCAAGGTCGCTTTCATATAGAAATGTGAACCGGTGACGCCGCCATGAATAAATTCCGCACCAGACCGTTCGATCTTGCAAATCATGTAGATTGGTAACATCCCAAATTACAAAATTTTATTTTCATTTACAGTGGGAAATAAAATTGGGGACGAAATTTTTACACTAAATCACAGGCATCAGGGATCGAGGATTAGGTGTTAACCCGGGAAAACAGAAATTTGTTAAAGTGAAAAGCTCCTACTGTTGAGTCTCCCGTGTTTGAAAGAAAGTAATACAAAAATAACAAAAAAAGGTCTAATATCTAGGATAGAAGCTTAATTGCAGATTATCCCATTCAAAGACCTTGAACCTATTGCAGAAAAGCTATTAACTCCAAATTGGGTATAAAAGTCAGCTTTTTGTTTGTTTTTGTAGCAAAAACTAATTTTTAAATACCAGGTAATTTATGGGATTTTCTTAAAATATTTGGGAATTGTCAAAAATTGGCTGAAATTTCCCAAGCATATTTTAAAAATACTTCGAGCTATGCTGGTAACCTGAGACAGCATTTTTTTTAAACATTTAGCAGAATATACATATATGGGTATTTCCACCGAAAGATTCACACCAACACCCAAAAATTAAAAGCTAAAATCTCAAAAACCTTAAACCATTTGCAGAAGAACAATTCATTACAATTGGGATAGAAAAGTAAATTTTTTATTTGTTTTTGTGGTAAAATCTAATTTTAAAATACTTGGAAATTTTGGGGATTTTTTTTTAATGTTTGGGAATATTCGCAAAGACTATTTTCAAAACACTTTAAGTTGTTCTTGGAGCCTAAGACAGACTTCTTTTTTTAACATTTAGCAGAATACATGTGTATGGGTATTTCCACCGAAAGGTTCTCAACGACACCAAAAAATTTAAAGTTAAAATTTTAAAGACATTGAGCCTATTTGCAGAAGAGCACTTAGTTCCAGATGAGGGTATAAAAGTAAAATTTTGTTTGTTTTTTTTTGGTAAACTCTAATTTTTAATACTTGACAGTTTTGGGGATTTTTGCCAAATTTTTGGGAATAGTCCGAAAGCAGCTGAAATTACACCAAGTAATTTTTTAAAATATCTTGAGTTATTTTTGGAACTTAAGATGAAATTTCTTTTTTACATTTAGTAGATTATATATGGGTATTTCCACCAACACCAAAAAATTAAAGTTCAAATCTCAAAGACCTTCAAACTTTTTGCAGAAGAGCAATTTATTCCAGTTTGCGTAGAAAATTATCTTTTTTTATTTGTTTTTGTGGTAAAATCTAATTTTTAAAAGCTTGGGAATTTTGGGGATTTTTAAAAAATTTTTGGGAATAGTCGAAAAGCAGCTGAAATTACACTAATTATATTTTTAAGATACTTTGGGATGCTTTTAGAGCCTAGGACCGTATTTTTTTAACATTTAGCAGAATATACATATGTATATATGAATGTGCATATATGTGCATTTCCACTGAAAAGTTCAAATTTCAAAGACCTTCAACCTTTTGCAGAAGAGAAATTTATTCTAGATGTGATATAAAAGTAAATTTTTTTATTTATTTTTGTGGTAAAATCTAATTTTTAAATACTTGGCAGTTTTGGGGATTTTTGCAAAAAGTCTAGGAATAGTGGGAAAAGAGCTCAAATTAACCAATCATATTTTTAAGATTATTTGTGTTGCTTTTAAAACCTAAGACCACCTTTGTTAATCTTTAGCAGAATATATACGAGTATATATATATATATATATATATATATATGGGCATTTCCACCGAAAGGCTTACCAACAAAAAAATTTAAAGTTCTTGATAATCCTTTGTATTGCGATATTTTCCTAGGGACACGATAAAATTTAGCTAATGTAAACAATTTTATGATTGTACATAGCTCATTTAGAGATATTCGTCACGTGCGACATTGAAAAATAACATTTCGAGCCATAACAGCTAAAAAGGCTTTAGCGACAAGATTTTCGAACTTCATTTTTCGACTCAAACTGATTATTTACCATCGCAAGTAATAGATTTTCGTTAAAAAAATGTAACCCAAAAATTATGTCGTTAAAGTTATTTTAGCGGTTATGGCTCGATTTGTTGCCAGTGCGTCGAAAGTACAGGCAGAAAACTAATCAAATATTCTATACAAACAGAGATATTTAATACAATTAAAATAAGAAAACCTAAATAAAAAATTTAAAGATTTGTGCTCGTGGTGCTTATATAGAGTTAGTCACGTGCGACACGGGAAGTAAAAAATTTAAGATACATGATGAAATTTTTTTATACTGTGAAATAATTTAAATTCTTGCGATCAAAAATGGCGAAAAGAAATACAGAGAATTGCAAACGGTGGATAAGAAATATTTAAATAAAAAAACCATAAACCATAATTTACAAAATTAAAAAGTTTGTATAGAGTTCTAGGAGCTTAAAGGATTTATTTTAAAACTATTGACAAAAGATCTCCTTTGGCTTCATTGCAAAATCTAGAACTCTAGAACCTTGTAAATGAATTTGGTAAGAAATTTTCCTCTTAAATGTTTCCAATATCCAGCGTAAATTATTGGAAACTCTATGTTTCTATTTATAGCAGCAATTTGCTGATACAAGAGGGTGAGTGAACACGGAAAGAAGGCGGATGTTACTTTGACGTGCAAGGTACAAAAATATTTGCAAAATATACAAAAATAGTTTTAAATAATATTTTCTGCAAAATATTTTTCAAAAGAAATACACAACCAAAAGGACAAAAACTATTCATATGAATAAAAATTCAAACTTGTGTAGCAATGAATACAAGCACATACACACAATAATATTAATATATATACACACACACACACACACGTCCCTGTCCATGTTTCCTACATAAATCTGCAAGATTTTTCTGTCAATTTGCTTTTGTAAAAATAAAATAAAAATGTTTTTGAATATGCAACAATAGCACAGCTTCAGCAAAAGTGCAAAGATTTTCGTATGAGAGCAATTTTCAATAAAACTTGGAATAACATGCAAGTGTATATTTTCTGTTTGTTGTGAAATATTTATAATAAAAATTAAGGAAATATCAAAATAACTCACACGCTTCACTGGTTATTAAAATAAAAAATATAAAAGTCAAAAGTAAGGGCGTTGAAAAGGAAAGATTTATAACACAAATGAACACCGATTGGTATAAGCAAAATATATATGTACACATAATTATACACACTTTGTTATATTTAACGAGACCACACACAACCCACACAATTTCAGCCTTACATGAAAATTAATTAAAATGTTCTAAATTATTCTTCTACATGAAACTAATTTCTTTTAGTATCCCCAGCCAATATTAGTACATAAATCTAGCAATTTAAATTTTCCCTCTAATTTAACACAACAACTTTAGATAATTACAATCGCTTTGCTTACAGTCCCGCATTTAAAATGAGGATAATGATGCTGCCCGTTTTCTTCTTGCTTAATAAAAAAAAAAAAAAAGAAAACTTACCCACATCCTTTTAGATAAATTATTCCTGTCATGTCCACTTACGTATTCCTACCGACCGCAATACCATTTGCTTTAATTCAAGGAATAAATAAAATTTTGTAGATTATAAATCTTTTTATATTTCGTTTTAATTTTTTTTAGGTTTCTTAATGTTTTATTTATTTTTTGTTTTGTTTCATATTTAAAAGACTTTCTTTCTTTCCTCTTGTGTTTGTATTGAACCATAAAAATGAATACATGAATATCAAATATCATTCGTTTTAGCAAGAATGTGTTTAATAGTGGGCGTCTATGATTTTGTATGTGTCCTCCTTATTTAATGTTATTTTTTTTTTCTTGTGTCTTCATAATAAACAAGATTTATTTATAGTTTTATTTTGACTTTTACACACTTACATTCCTAAGTACTCGAAAGTTTCTCTACCACAAAGTATCATTAAAGAAAAACTGCTAGAGGAAAAGCTAATTTTTTTCTTAATTCCTTACAAAGTGTTTGTTTTACAATATGAGAAATTCGTTTTTAAAATTAGACATTTTTAGATTTAATTGAACTGTAAAGAATTTTAATCAGAAATAATTTCTTATTCCGGCTTAAGTTTAGTTATTGCAATTCTTATTGAATGAATTATTTTTTATTAATTAATAAAAAAAATGCTGCATACACACAATAGAGCTTTTTTTATATAAAAAGTGCTTTTTTTAAAAAAAAGAGGTCTTAACAAAAAAATAATTTTTTGTACATTCGTACAAAGGACTTACTAAAATCTATTCTATTGAAAGAAAATGCTTTTTTGCGTTTGAATAAAAAAATTTACAAAAAGGACATTTTTTACAAGTACATACCTTTTTACAAAAATAGAATTTTTTACAAAAAATATCTTTTTTTTTACAATTTTTTTTTGCAAAAAATATCTTTTTTTTTTCAAAAAGTACCTTTTTTTCAAATAAAAACTTTTTTAACAAAAAGTAAATTTTTTACAAAAAGAAAATTTTTTACAAAAAGTAAATTTTTACAATAACTAAATTTTTAAAAAATTTTTGTTTTTTTTTCAAAAAGTACATATTTTGCAAAAGGTGCATTTCTAACAAAAAGTAAATTTTTAACAAAACGTACTTTCTTTTTATAAAAAGTATATTCTTTTACGAAAAGTACTTATTTTACAAGAAGTATCTTATTTTACAAAAGGTACCTTATTACAAAAAGTTCCAATATTTTACAATAAGTACTATTTTTTACAAAAAGTACTTTTTTTTACAAAAAGTACCTTATTTTACAAAAAAAAAATAAATTTTTTTGCAAAAAGTATATTTTTTTCGAAAAGTACTTTTTTTTACAAAAAGTATCATATGTTACAAAAAGTACCTTATTACAGAAAGTACAAATTTTTTACAATAAGTACTATTTTTTACAAAAAGTAATTTTATTAAAAAAAGTTTATTTTTTTCGAACAGTACTTTTTTTTTACAAAAAGGATCATATTTTACAAAAAGGACCTTATTACAGAAAGTATTAATTTTTTACAATAAGTACTATTTTTTACAATAAGTATCTTTTTTTACAAAATGAATTTTTCGAAAACAGCAGCGTATTTAAAAAAAGTACATTATATACAAAAAGATACCATTTTTTACACAAAAGTACCTTTTTACAAAAATATTAAAATTTTTACAAGAAAGTACTTTTTTTAATAAAAAAAATTTATAGCATGTGTTTATACAAAAAAGAACATTTTCTAGCAAACGTAACTGTGTTATTCTACACATAAGTATTATCATATTTATTAATTATTATGGTTGTAGAACAGCTGTTTGTCTGCCTGAACGCAAAGATTAATGACAGATGAGCACATCCTGCCACCGGCTGAAATAAAATTTGTTTTAAAGCTTATATTATATTATCATTTAAAATTTTCCTGTGTTTCTGACTATAACTGCAGCTTCAATTTAATATTGATAAAAAAGGATATATGGGAAGCAGGCATGTCCTGCCACCGATTGAAGTAAAATTTTCCAAAAAGCTTAATTATATGATGTTTCGTCCATTCTGTTTACAATAGCAGTTAAAATTTAATTTCTTAAATTAAGGATACATGGAAATCAGGCATATCCTTTCACCGATTGAAATGGATTTTAAAGCGAACTTTGCTGTATAATTATAAACACATTATCACACAGCGCTGTGTTTTGAAATTTAAGGATTTATGTCAGATTTGTATATCCTGGCACTGGCTGAAATAAAATTTGTCTTAGAGCTTAACTGTATAATTTCATTAATAATTGCAAAATTTTCCCTGCTTATGACTCAAAATTCATCAAAAATAAGAAAGTGATAAAAAAGGATATATGAGAGATAGTTATATCCTGGCAGTGATTGTAGAAAAATTTTGCAGAAAGCGTAATTGTATAATCTTACGTTCATTATGTTCACAATAGCTTCTTAAATCAAATTCCTTTAATTAAGGATACATGGAAATCAGCCATGTCCTTTCGGAGATTAAAATGGTTTTCTTCTAGCAAGCTTTACTTTGTAATAATCACATTCTTACAATAATATGATTATAGAATCAGCTATTGCCATGAATTTGGACTTCAGGACTTGTGACAGCTGGGCTCATCCTGTCACTTTGTGAAAAAAAATTATCTTAGAGCTTACGTGTATGATTTTAAAATATAATTAAAAAATGTTCTGAATTTCTAACTTGAAGTTAAAAGTTAAATTTTTATAAAAAATGATATATGAGAGAAAGTTATATCGTGCAACCGATTAAAGTAACATTTTGCAGGAAGCTTAATTATATGATTTCACGTCCATTCTGTACACAAAAGCAAATAAAATTTCATTTCTTAAATTATGAATACCTGAGAATCAGTCTCGTCCCTTTCAAATTGGAAATAAATTTTTCCTGGAAGCTTTACTATGCAATTCTAAGAATATTATCACTTATTTCAAATGGACAGTAGTATGATTATAAAAAAAAGCAGCTCGTCCAAAACTTTTTAGCACAAGGTTGATTTTACAAATAATGTCCTTTTACGAGACAAAGATTTTTATAAAAGTCAATTTAAGAAATTTGATATTTGACATATTGCCATTAGTTTATTTTACTTGAAATTTATTTGTTGATGATTAAGCATGTTTAAATGCATTTCATTGGTGCTTTGCCAAATCATCAGTAGACTTCAACCACTTCTCGAATAGTTTTTGAAAGTTTGTGCATAAGATATGGGGTTTGTGACTGTTCAAAATGTGTAGTTAAAGTCTACTGATGTTTGGAAAAAATTAACTTTTTTCTATTACAAATTCTTTTTATTAAAATATAAATTTGTTTTCTATTAATTTTTTTTAAATTATTTTTTTTTGTATATTAATGATTTGAACGGGCTAAAGTTCTTATCGCTTTTTCAAGCCAAATTACATCAAAGTTAGTTGTAAATATAATTTTTTTTCATTAAAAAAATTTGTTTTTATTAAAAAAAATTTTTCATTAAATAACAAATTTTTTTCTGTTTTTTATAAAAAAATATTTTTTTATTAAAATTTTTTTTATTAAAAAGTTTTTTTTTAAGTCTTTTTGCAAGAAATAAGCTTCTATAAAAATAATTTTATTTTGCTAAAAAGTATAATTTCACTAAAAAAAGTTTTATTTTCAACGTGTCCTTTTTGATGAAAAAGTAATTTTTGCAAATAGTCCTTTTTAAAGTAATTTTTATAAAAAAAGTCTTTCCTAAAAATACGAGTTCTGTGAAAAAAATTTCATTTTACTAAAAATTTATATGTTTTACATGTCCTTTTTTTATAAAAAAGTCCTTTTTTAAAATCCTTTTTTAAAATCATTTTGTAAAAAAGATCTTTCTTTTGAGAAAAAAACGTTTAGTAAAAAAGTCCTTTTCAAAAAAATTCTTTTTCCATCAAAAATTCCATTTTATTTAGATTTTTTTTAGGAATTAAGTTTTATTTTATATATTTTTTTATATAAAAATGTTGTACACTTTGTTATGAACTTTTTCATGAAAATAAAATTTTAAGTAAAACCATCTTGTGCAAAAAAAGATTGTCGTTTTTGTGATACTCTTTGGTGTTGAATAATAACTGGCTTTTAAAAAATATAATTTGGCAATTCCATGAATTTTGTTTTAGCAGTTCATTTTGTTTGTTTTTATTTATATTAATAGAGACAAACACGCGCCTCAAATCTTTAGATAATATATGAATACATTTTGTAAAAAATTTGCGTATTTATGTGTAATAAGAAACGCTTACACATGCCAATAGGAAATAAAAATGTTAATCCTTATGGCAGTTTATAACTAACAGATTGATTACTGTTCATAATGCCATGATTATCTTTACAAGAAAAAAATCAAATTATTAAGCATGTGAAGGATTAAGGAAGCACCAGCAAACTATTGGCGTCCCCATTCTGGTATAATTAAGAGGCAACTGCTTTATATGAAATATTAGCTGAATTAGATATGATAAACACATAAGAAACATTTTAACTGTTGTTTACGAATTCTCAGTAAGAAGCAATGAATTTTATTCAAGGAAATAAACAAAAATATAATCACCACGAAGTAGCACAAAATAAACTAACTATGCAAATGTTTCAGATAGCAAAATTTTATGATTTATTTGCTGACAGAAAGAAAAACGAAGAACAAAACAACTTTTTTGTGGCTGGTCAAACAAAACAAAAGAGATAATAATGCAAAGTGCCAAAAGTAATAAACAGCCAAAAGACTCTCAAATAAATGAAACACAAGAATAGTCTTGATTTAGTGCGAAATGGCAAAATAAAAAAGAAAAGAAATAAATAAAAATAAAACATCAGGGAAAGCAAATTAAAAAATAAAATAAAATAAAATAAAATGAGAGTAATCTGTTGTGCTGTTAAGAAATAAATTGGCTTTTTTTTCACAAAAGCTAAAGCTCTTTATATAAAATGTTTTAACAGTGTAAATATATTATGTATGCGACGCTTAATGTCCTTATAAACTGTAGTTTGTTTACAGCTTATATTTTATTAAAATGTTTTTATTTTGTGACCAACAAACCTAAAAGCCAGCATTAGTTTGCGCAAATCCCCGTACAAATTGTTAAGAAATTTGCTGCCACTGTAGTACGAGTAATATGGCTGCTGGTGAGTGGGTTCATGTGCAACAATTTGCCTTAATGTATTTAAAATGCCATTAAATTTTAAGCATTAAAAAACATATACACATACAAAGTACTTTAGTTACTGTAGTGCGGGAATTTTTTTTGTTAGCAACTGTGAGCTATAAATTTATATGCAGCAGTTTTGCAAGGATGTTGCTGCACTTAAGGAGAAACAACAATTTTGTGGTAAAAAATTAGTTGGTTATTTTGTGTGGGTGAGAATAATATTATTTATGGCGGTTGTATATAAAATACATATATTTTAAAGCATGTCCTGGCTGCTTGTTATCGTAATGGTAACCAATGACTTAATGTAATTGAATTTCGCGGGCAGAAGGTGATAACAATATTTTTGGGTTGCATTTATTTAGTTGGTACATTTCACTGGGTATTACTCCATAGTAAGAGCTTGTCTGGTAATTCAATCATAAAGATTACTTACATGGAATAAATATATGATATTGGCGCATATCCATAGTCAAAATAAAGTATACTTTACAAATTTAAAACCAGTATTACCATACAAAATACTGGTTTTAAGCTCGACTATAAACATGAGCCATTGTTTTTGATGTGTAAACATCTATACGCTAGGGGGTAAAAATCTTTTTCACAAATGAAAAAAATGAAATTTTGCAAACCTGGAATTATGCTTTTAAATTTTTCTGATTTCTTCTGCCAATATATTTCTTTTAAAAATATAAAATATGTTTAAGTTATAGAGAAAAAGAAAAAATTTGTTTTAGTATGTTAATTTTTATGTACAAAAAAAGTTTAAATTTTCCAACCCTGGAATTCTATTTTTAATTTTTTTATGCTGATTATCAATTTAATTCTTACTGAAACATAAAGTGGAATTAACAAAGAAAAAAAATTCGTTTTATTTAGCTACTTTTACTTTACACATTTTGAATAGTCACAAACCTCTTATCTTATGCACAGACTTTCAAGAACTATTTCAGAATTCACAAATAATAATATTTTTGAAAATCACAAAAGAAAAACAAGCATAGTAGGCTTAGAAACTAATACAAAACCCAGCAAATAACTTATATTCGATATATGATATGCTGAACCACCAGCAAATAAATTTCAAATTAAAATATGACAATATGTCGAATAATAAATTTCTTAAAAAAAGTTTAAGTTTTCCAGCTCTGAACCCATTTTTTAATGTTGAATATCAATTTAATTCTTGCTGAAACATAAAATAAATAATATAATAATGAACAATAAATGGGTTTAATTAACAAAGAAAAAATTGGTTTTATTTATTTAATTTCATATACCAAAAAAGTTCTAGTTTTCCAGCTCTGAACCCATCTTTTTGATTTTGCTGCTGTTCTATTTTGGACTATGTCTGAGACACTAGTCCAATACGGATTTTTTTTGGGATCTTTGGAAAACTGATTTCACGTACAGACAGAGGGACAGACGGACATCGCTTATGCGTCTTTCCTGCTCATAAGGACCCTGAATATACACATACATATATCCTTTATTGGTCCCATATAATTATAGTGAAAATTGCACATGGAATGGCAAATATTTATATTAATTTCATTCGAACAATTATAAAACACGAATAAAGCTATGTACAGACGATTGTCAGATCTTACAATATTGTCAGATCTGTCAATGCGCTGACAATGTACTGCCAATCGAAAATTACCAGTTCAATATTCCTTGTCAGCTCACACGATTGTAAGAAAATCTTACAATTTATTGCCAGACGGTTGTATGGCAAAAAATTCATCTGACAAAATCGTCAGTCGAAAAATTGTCAGTTCACACGGTTGTCATATGCATAAATTGTCAGATCTGTTGTTAAGCGTTGCCAGAATCAAAGCATTTATTAGAAATTGTTAAATATCAATCGTTTGTGTTTGTTTTAAATGTAAAAAGTGAATGTATAAATTATTATAGACCATAAAGAAGCAATTACAATTATTTTGTGTGCATATATTTTATTATAAATGTTTTATTTAAAATCAAGCGTGTGCAGTGTTGCCCATAGAAATAATTCTCCATTTTCAGATGCATAAACTTGGCACATCTGAAAAATAACTGGCAATAATTTTACAAAGTGTTAACACGATTGTAAGATGCTTGATAATTTGTTGTCAACTGATATTCTTTCAAAGGACTGACAATGTTTTTTCTGGCACCGACGTCTGACAAAAGTTCACACGGTTATAAGAAATTTGGAGCACATTTTACTATGAATATTGTAAGATCTGATAACCGTCTGTACATAGCTTAATGATTTAATTTCACCTGGAATACAGAACATACCCAATAATAAAGAATAAATAGAGCCGGCGATACCACGCGTTATGAATTGGCGGCGGCAACAATACATGGAGCCGACACAACTTAGAAGAGCCACAATATATTAGATTAGGAGATCGCACTTACACCATGACGACATGCTGCAACTTGAGAATATATGTTGAACATGACACAAACAATTTCTTTATATGAATTTTTAGTTGTTCTTACTGTTAAATAATATGAATTATTTTACATTTTTTATTATATTGGCAGAACTATACTTGCTCAATGTTGCTTAAAAAAATAGAAATTTGCGTAATGCATTATTTAAATGCATAGACCACAGCAGGGTGCCTGCGTACACAACCACAAGACTACAAATATTCTGATATCATCGGCATGTAGTCAGTAGAGATGAGCGATACCGTGATTATTTAATAAATAAATGTGATTTCTAAAACGCTGTGACTGTAAATACATTTTAACAGTATTTTGTTTGTAGCAGTTTTGTTATTTTAAGAAAATCTCATAAAAATAGTAGCAATAAAATTAAACAGTGACATGTGATCACGGTTTAACACATTTCAGCTCTTCTGCTTTAAAAGTATATAAGAGGGACAAAAAGAAACAATTAGCAATCAACCTCTTCCGAATATTAAAAATGGTCTTAAAGTACATAGAGAGACAATAAAAACGTAAGAGCTACTTTTATTATTAGTAACTTTACTTTATTATTTAGTTACTTTGCATTTCAGCAAACGATATTTTGCTGTCAACTTGTAGAAGGAACTTTTTAATGTTCTTTAATACATTAATTATTATTATTTTTGTTGTTGTTGAAAGAAAGTTAGCTTCTTAGTGCTGCTGTTGCTGCTTTACTTTATACTTCTTTAATAGTTTCTCATTAGATTAATCATATTTTAAGTAGTAACGTTTAGTCAGCAAATTTCTTTATTATAAAGACAAGTTACCACAATGAACAAAAAAAAAGAAAAAACTCATCACCTCTGGCATCATTTATTTATGCATTTATCCCTTCTCAGTGTTCCCAGTTTAGTCTTCTGAGCAGAGATGATTTAAATTTTAAAATTAACTTTCTGTTTTGATATTGTAGGCTTAAGAAGTGTAGGGATGAGGAGCAAATATTTGACCTTCACTTTGGGGATTTGATTATAAAAGGAATAATTTAATAATTGAATAATTTACTAATTAAATAATTAAAATTTAAACAAAATACATGATCCAATGGTTACATTTAGCTTGTATCAAATTTCATATTTTGCTAATGAACAAAAAGGGATTTAACGAAAACAAATATGTATACTTTTAATAAGTTGTCTCTTTAATATTTTTTTTAAAGCTAATGATTATAAAGTTTATAATTTAATTAGAGAAATTTCCTTAGGTCATAGAATAATATAACTAAAGTTAACTTTAGAAGCCTACAAAAAACTTCTTTGCGTAGATAAGAAACTTTTTAATTAATCCTACTAACTTCTTCATATCATAAGCAGTTTTGCAAAGGAATGTTTATTTGTTATGACAACAAATCTGCTTATGACATGATATTTTTTCAAGTATGATGCACAAACCTCTAAGCAGCTTCAGCAGTTAAGTATTTAAATTCAGCTCTAAAAAGCTTTATGTATTTAATTTTTTCTTCAAAGGGAAATAATATACAAAATTAAGTTTAATGCCAATTTGTGGACACTCCTTCACATTCTTAAAAATCAGTAGATATGTATATGCATATGTATGTATGTGTGTTTGTATATAAGAAATATAGATAAATCCTTGCAATTAATATTGCAAATTTAGTACTAGTTACTAAATTTTAGTGTTCTGTATTCGAAGTTCTAAATAAAATTCAATTTTTGAAATTAAGGATATATGGAAAATAGGTATGTCCTTAAACATATTGGCACAAAAATTTCCCAATAGTTAAAATATTTAATTCTGGACATATGTCAATCTTATTTTGATAATAATAAAGCCATTACTCAATTTGTAAGTGAAGTGAAATTTTCCCAAGAGCTTAACAGTAAAATAGACTTTCCGTTCTGATAACAAATTCTGCTAAAATTTAATTTTTTAAATTCAGGATATATAGCTGGCAGGCCATTGATTGAAGTACAAAAAAGGATATAAACTAAGAACATAAAACAGTTGCGCGTGTCTTCGAACAGATTTTTCCAAAATTTAAAATATTTCTTAATCGTGCCATGAAGCAGTATCCTATTGAATATGCACAAAAGCTTGTCTAATTTAATCTCTTCTCTTTATATGACACATATGGAAGTGTGTGTAATTTTAATTTAATTAATAAGATTAAGAAATCTTGAATAAATACATCTTGAAATAAAGTACATCTTGACAATTTTTGGTGACTTTGAAAATATCATTTATATATTTTGTATTGTATTTACGTTATGAACGAATGAGTTTATAAAAATAAGTTACAGAAATTCTCTTTTTAGTGCTGCTGGAATTTTTTTATTTATTATTTTTTGCTTGCAATTCTCTAATAAATCTTTTATGCGGGAAAGGAAAAGTGTAACTTTTATGCACTGTATGGTATTAAGGATACAAAACTAGAATATTTAAAGTTTAATGAGTGACTTTTAACTTTTCTCTAGTATTAATTCCTTAAATAATTTTTTTTATATCCTTTTACAATATCTTATGTTACACTTTAATATAATTTGTATAAAGTTACTTGTAATTTTCGTCCCTTACCCTTCCCTAAAAAAACTTTTCTATTTGCTCTTTAAGTTCCAATATGGAAAATTGAAAAACTCTCCCTCTTTAAGAGACAAGATGGCAAATGGAAACAACTGTAATAATAAATAAGAAGAAAATTTAAAATTTCAATGCTGAAAGCATGTAATAATAATGCAACCCACCTGTTCACTTGGCTCATGTGCGCTGTGTTGAAGGAGAGAGAAACTTGATAAGGGAAAATTATCAATAAATTTTTCTTTTTATGTGAAATGCAAAACTAAAACTGTGGCAAAGTAAGGATTATTATTATTATTATTGGTTTGCTGTGGGACAGTTTTCTATAGAAATAGCTGCTGCTTTGTGAAAAAGAAAATATTAATTTTTTTTACTTGTTGAAGGATAAAACAATCACCTTGATTGCATAAGTCGTGTCGGATTTCTGTATGTTTTAGTTGTGTAATTTTAATCTACGAAATTATTTTGGATTTGCCTAGAACTTTTTTTAATGTTTATTTAAACTGCACACACGAAACCAAAAAGAAAATCAGATTGAAATATAAGAAAACAAGTTTAAGTCTAACATAAGAATATTACTTCAAATGTGTTTCATGTTAATTCAATATGACAGTAATTTTCATAAATTTTTTATTTTATTTTGAAATAACTTTATTTCATATTGATTTAACATTCCAGTTGTGTTTAATAAAAATGCAGAATCATGTTGAATCAAAGTTTTTACAAGTTAAAATTACATGAATTTTAATTATTATTATTATTTTATTAATGGGCACACTACATTACTGGGTATGTATACATCCTGAAGGATTAAATGACCTTAATTATATATATATATAAAATATACTTCTTGAACAGAAATTTCCAAACATTCACCCTGTTTCTACAAGCCTGGTAGTCGTTTTGTTTAGAAAATTTTCATAAAAATCACTCAAAAAAATTAGTGGTTTTTATATAAATTTTCTACTCAATTCGAACGTCTGGGTTGCCAAAAAGGCAGCATCAATATTCTATACTTTAATGCCTGCATGAAGCGGTCAGCCTCAAGAACGTTCGGCTTGTGAAAACACAACATTTCGAATTTAATGAAAGCAAGACTTTTACTCCCTGTTTCCACAACATGGGTAGTCGGTCGACTTGAGTATAAATTTTATATTAAATACATTAATTTTTGTTGAGTGAATTTCATAAAAATTATGTACACGAAATTAATTATTAATTTATTCCATTTTTTTTCTTAACAAGTATTAGAATTTTTCTTAAACAGTAAAACTGTAGTAAAGCAGCAAGGACACTCAGTTTGTTTTTGTTTTTTCAATCATTCAAGCACAAGCAACCTCATTTGTAGGTTAAAAGTACAATAACAGAGCCACATTATGGAAAAAAATACATTAAAGTAATAAAAAAGTAAAATCAACATCTCTCCTGTGAGCGTGCACTGAGCCATGGCAAATGTTTTTGTATGTAGTAAATTATGCTTTTTTTTTGTTTTAAACATTTTCTCCTCCCTTTTTCCTAAGAATCATTTAAATGTCCTTTAAGGTTTTTATATAAATTTTTTTCATTGCCATGACTATGAAAAGTGTAAATGTGTGAAATATAAAACAAGCCGATGTTTCATGCAACAAGTTTTAATTAAATATGACTTAATTGCCACTATATGGACTAAAGTACAATTTTAATTGTAACTTTAAATTATATGTACATTTGTTAAATAAAAATTGCTAAATGCTAAAAGAAGCCATTTTTGATAAAATAGAAAAGTAAACTTCTCTTTTACATGATACTTGAGGCTTTATAGACATTAGAGCCCTGCAAAGGACCATTTAAAAGAACTTTCAAGAAATGAGGGATTTTTCAAATGCTTTACTTTAGCGAAATCTTCAAACACAAACGCTAAACAATAGTATTGGCAAGACATTTGTTTCAGTTATTGCAGTTACAGGAGTACAGAAGAAAATACTTCGTGACGAAAGAATTTGTAAAGCTTGCTTCTTCATCCGCATGGGCGCATATAAAAACGTCATGCATGTACATTAGAGTGGCCGTTATTTGTATGGAGAATTTTCTTTGTTTTATTTCTTATATTTTCTCCTCCGAAATCGATTCAGTTTTATTTAAAAAAATACAAAAAAATTTCGTAGCCATAAGTTGTGTTTTAGGGGGTGCGCCCGCCCCTCAAGCCCATTTATTCAATGTAATTCCTTATTTTTATTTTGTTAAGTTTTTTTTACTATATCTATACATATAAAATAATTTAATAGATATAAGCTGTTATTGTACATGCTTAATATAAATAATTTCAATATAAATATAATTTTGTTGTAAAAAATTTTTGATATTTTGTTGGTTATTTTCTTCATTATTTTCTAAAATATTAATTTTAGCAAAAAACTTGCTTTGAAACTAATGTTGTTCATTAGAAGAGCTATAATATTGCCATATAACATATTCTTGTAAAATGATTTTTTAAAAAGATAGTCACATACAACAAATTACATTGAAAAATTGGCTTGAAGGAATTGGTTTGAAGGCTAACTTTCAGGGCCGCACGCACCCCCTAAAACACAACTTATCGCTATGTAATTTTTTTGTATGTTTTTACATAACACTGAACTGATTTGGGGGGAGAGAACATACGAAATCGTAAAAAAAATTCCCATGCAACTAACGACTACTCTAATGTACATACACACACACGCACACGCGTTGTGTATGATTTTTTATTTTTTATACGCACATACAAACTCACACATGCATTGATATTAGTTGTGTGCGCTTGCTTTTAAAAAACCTCCCTTAAACACAAACACCATCTACGTCGTACACACACATACACACACTCAAACTTACAATACGAAATATACTCGTAACAAGCACACACGCATCTTCTTGTGGTATTTTGAGTGTTTGTTACAAACAAGACGAAACACTCATAAACACGAATATCAATATATCCATCGTGCTTCGCTTATTATACGACAGCATTTATTGTTAGTTTATTATAATACATGCCACAACACATTTAAATAAATTCAGTGAAGTGCAGCTTTGAAACGAGATATGTAATTCAATACGAACTTTAGCCGATATAAAATATAATTTTGGAATTTTTATTTCGCTTTTGGGGTTTTTCGTTTCCAAACGTTTTTTTTTAGTTTTGGGGTTTTTTGCGTTTATTAGCGCTTTTTTGGTTTTTCCACCTTTTTTTCTCGTTTCGCTGATTTTTTTTGGTTTTTGACGTTTTTACAATTTGTCAATTTTTTTTTTAATTTTTGGCAATTTTTTTTATTAAGGCGATTTTTTAGTTTTGACACTTTTTTTGTCGTTTTGGCGATTTTTTCAGTTTTTGCTGTTTTTTTAATTTTGGCGATTTTTTTTCATTTAGGCGATTTTTTAGTTATGTCGATTTTTGGAGTTTTTTTATTTTGGCGACTTTTTCATTTAGGCGATTTCTTAGTTTTGACACTTTTTTTCTCGTTTTGGCGATTTTTTCAGTTTTTGCTGTTTTTTTAATTTTGGCGATTTTTTTCATTTAGGCGATTTAGTTTAGATTTAGTTATGTCGACTTTTTCGATTTTTGGCGTTTTTTATTTTGTCGACTTTTTTCATCTAGACGCTTTTTTGTTTTGACACTTTTTTCTCATTTTGGCGATTTTTTCCGATTTTTGGCGTTTTTTAAATTTGGTGACTTTTTTCATTTTGGCGACTTTTTCCATTCTGGCGATTTTTTTTCGGTTTTTGACTTTTTTTATTTTGGTGATTTATTTTAGTGTTAGAAATTTTTTTAATTTTGGCAATTTTTTTCTTTTTGGCGAATTTTTTTAACTTTTGGCGATTTTTTTTTTGGCTTGGCGATTTTATAATTTTCGAATTTTTTTAATTTTACCGTTTTTGAAAATTTTAAATGTTTACCGCGTACGGTTTCCAAGATATAGCAAGTTTTTAAAATTATATAATCAAAATTGCATTAACTGATGGACCACCCTTTAGTTTATATATTTTTAATTTTAAGATCAATTGTTGTAGTCTATATAAAAATACACTAATTTTACAAATGTCAAGTTTCAATATACATATGTACATACAATTGTATGTATATTACATAGGATTTTGACATTTTTCGTTGCTCGTTTTAGAACACCCTTTAATTTTTAATTCTCATGGATTTGTTGCTGTATCGCCCAAGGTTCTACATACTCTGTACAAATTTCAGGTCCGTAGCTCTTACGGTTCCTGAGAAAATAGCGTGTGACGGACAGACGGACAGCGTAGCGAAAACAATAGGGTTCCTTTTTTCACCTTTGGTGTACGAAACCCTATAAACAAGGCGTATTTACATTTCAAGAATGATGAAGCAGTGCTGTAAAGCAAAGCAGTGAATAAGGGTGTAAAAGACAAATTTTGCAAACCCTGTTTTTTTTTTAAACAGATTACTTTTAGCGTGACTCTCTTGCTTCAAACCATCTGAAATTATGATGCATCTTTTGCCCTCAAAATACAATGAAAAGGAGTAAATAACAAAATGAAAGGAATGGAATCCTCGCAGTAATTGATAAATGTAAATAGTTAGTGTTAATTATAATTATTTTTGATAAGCCAATAAAACTCACAAAAAAATACCGCGCCTTTAACAGACCCTTTTTTTAATCTCCTACACTTGCAACATTACTCACAGCAAACCTTCAATTGTATTGTAAAGAAATTCAATTAGTCATAATATACGTTGCGACTTGCTGCACAATTTGATTGAATTGTACAGAGCCAGTTGTTAGTTTAGAGGTCTGATTAAATAAAAAATAAAAAATATTTAATTAGGAATAATTTCTTAATCCGGCTTAATTAATCATTAATTTCAATTCTTATTGAATGCAATATTTTTTATTAATTAATGGGATTTTGAAAAAAACTTTGATTTTCATTTAATTGACGAAAAATTTGGCTATCAAATTGGTAAGTAAGATGCAGATTTCTTCTTTTATTTTTAATTTGTACTCTAACAAAATCGTGTTAAGTAAGCAATATGAGTATGTGTGAAAAAAAGAATAAATTTCGATGTGCAATTTTATATATTTTATTTTTATTCATCTTCCTCATCATCTAATTTTTCCTGTCCTCTAAAGCTTAAAAATCAAAACTCATATTAACTCCATAACAATAATTTCTGAATAAAGTTTCATCTCATATAAACACTTTACAATCCCGTACACAACCTGCTCATGCTATACCAACTGTTGCGCAGTGTGTGGCTTGCATAAGAACTACAGGGCATTGCCACACGGCAGTGAAGTAGTATGAGTGTGTTTGTGTAAACTCGCACCGTTAGAGGCTCATGTGTTATTTCTGACTTTATTTACTTTAGAATTTTTTATGATGTGCTGTAGTTGTTTATTTTTGGCTGCCATTTTTTAATGTTGTGCTTCTTCTTGTTGTTTGTTTTAGCATCGTAAAATCTTTTTTGTTTGTTTATTTAGATGTTAAAACTTTTTTTTTTAAATTTAACATACTCCTTCTACTAAACCACAGTTTGTGGTATGTTGTGTTCACTGAGAGCTATATTACAAATTAAAATTATTATAAAAAAATACATATTAAAATTATAAATATTTTTTATTAAGGTACGGAGTAATATGGCTTTAAATCGAGAGAATATCGTGCTTAAGGGCTTTTTAAGCAACTTTTGTTTAAAGACTTGAATATTTGAATTAGTTTCAGTATTTAAACTTGTTTTTGTGTCACGGATTTTAAATTAATATAAATACATATATAGTGTAACATTCAAGGGCATCATTGAAGCTTTCCTATTATTAAAATTAGAATTTTATTAATCAGATAAATATAGTTTTGTTTTAAAATTTTTTACAAGTCACTTTAAGCTAAAAGTGACGGTTAAGCTAATGTTGGTTTTGTCCCACCGTTGTATATGAAAGAATTTAAAGTTGCCATATTTTCTGCTGGAGATATGGTAACTTTAACTGTAGTTTTGTGGCAGATATACAAATTTTGATTTACTTGAACCTTATTATAAACTATAACCCGAAGCAAACGTAAAATAATAAAAAAATATTAAAAAATTAAAAAATTAAAAAAATATAAAATTTAAAGAATAGACAAAAAAGATTTTATTATGTTTTCAATCCAACAAATATAAAAAAAATACATCCCGAAAGCCTAAATGCATAATTTTTCATTCATTCTGAGCACGATTACAACTAAAATTTAATTTATTAAATTAAGGATGTATGGGAATCAGTCACGTACTTTAACTGATTTAAATAGAATTTTTTTTCAGTAGCCCGTAATGTATAAGTATTAGTATGTATATCATCACATTTTTACAATAACATGACTATTAAAAACAGCTGTAGCTCTATAGTAAAAATCAAAGACATTAGGTGGGAGGGCATATCCTGGCATTTACTGATCTAAAATTTTTCAGACAGTTAAACTGTCTGATTTTAGAACTATGTAAGTGTTAAATTTTTCTTCATTTCTGACCATAACTGGAGTTAAAATTAAATTTTTATAAGAAAGGATATATGGAAGACAGGCAAGTCCTTGCACCGATTGAGGTAAAAATTTTCAGAAGGCGTAATTGCATGATGTTTCAGTCATTCTGAACACAATCTCATTTAAAAAAAAAATTTAAAAGAAGTCCTGAGCTTGAGGGTATATATGAGAAAGGCATGTCCTTGCACCGATTTAAATTGTTTTTTTTTTCAGCAAGCTTTAGCATCTAACTATAAATACATGACGATATCGTAGTAGTATGACTATAAAAAAATAGCCGTTGTTGAAAATTGCAAATTAAGGACATGATACAGAAGTTCATTTACCGGCGCCCACTGCAATAAAATTTATCAGAGAGTTGACCCATATGATTTTGTCAATCATTTCTAATTTTTTTTTTGCAATTTCTGAATGCAACAGCAATTTAAATTAAATTTTTACAAAAAGGATAAATGGGAGATATTCATGTCCTTGCAACGATTGAGGTAAATTTCTTCAGGTAACTTTTAAACATATTATGATATTACTACAATAATATGGCTATTAAAACAGCTGTATTTATATAAAGGAAATCAAGGACATACGGCAGGTAGACATATCCCTGCACCCACGAAAATAATATTTTTATCTGTACGATTTTAGTAACATGTACTACTTTTTTCTAGAATTTCTGAATGTAGCTGCAGCTAATATTTAAAGTTTATAAAAAGGATATATGGGAGACAGGCATGTCCTTACACCGATTGTAATATAATTTTGGAGTAAGCTTAGTTGCATGATTTTACGTTCATTCCGATCACATGTGCAACAAAAATTTGGTGTCTTAAATTAAGGATGCAAGGACATCAGGCGTGTACTTATACAGATTGATGTGAATTTTTCCAGCAAGTTTTAAGGTGTAGTTTTTAACTTATTATTATATTTTTACTATAATATACAGCTGAAATTAAATGTTTTAAAAAACGGATATATGGGAGTCAAGCACGTCCTTGCACCGATTGTGGTAAAAATTTGCAGTAAGCTAAGTTTTATGTTTTTACGTTCATTCTGATCACAAGTGCAAATAAAATTTGGTATCTTAAATTAAGGATGCAAGGACATCAGGCGTGTCCTTATACAGATTGATATGGATTTTTTCTAGCAAGTTTTGAGGTTTATTCTTTAACATATTATAAAATTTTTACGGTAATATTCTTATGATTACATTTCTATAGTGAAAATTAAGGGCAGGTATTAAAATCCTGGCCCTGACTACTACAAAATTCATCTAAGATCATAATTTTAAAAAATAAACTAAACTGCCAGTATGGTTTAAAACATTAGGTACACGTACTATAACTACTTCAGCCAACAGCACACTTCTGTAGAAGAAAAAGAAACACGTGCATGTATATCAAAATGAACAAATCATAAGTTGCATCATATTTAGTAGAAAACAACAATTTATATTTCATTTAGCAAGTCTCTTGAACGCGAATAATTTGTTAACATCTGTTTTAAATTAAGATTCCATTTAGAAGCCAGAATGCAGAAACAATATAAAATTAAAACTTAAAGAGCATTAACATTCACTCGTCTGTAGCCTGCGACCTGTGACCTTTTCGAGATGAATTCTTTTAAATTACAATATAAAATTCCTGCATGTATTCCATTAAGTTCACATGCCATGAGTTTGCCTGTTAACAGTGGAAATATAAAAGATAATTTGTTTGTTTCATTTGAATACGAATACGAATGCCGCATACATATGAGCAAGTATGAAATATTTAAATAAAATAAAAGAAATTGTGCTTGATATAGTGAATCTTCTTATTTTATATAGCGCCAACTGGAACGGAAAGCACCAGATAGATTAAGTGGAGGAAATGCTTGCCAGAAAAATATTTCTTTAATACTAAGTGGTGACAATAAATTGTGAGAAATCTAACAAAAGCGTTTCGTTGCTTTTAACAAATTATTATTGTCATATATTTGTCAGATGTGCGACAATAGTATGATTATCAGAGAGTTCTTACTGTTGGCAATAATGTACGCATCTGTTTTTAAAGAAAAAGTAAAGTGCAAATATATAATAAAATAAATGCATTTAAAATCATTGCAATTGATTTTTTATGATCCATAATCATTTATATTTTCACTTTTTAAATTTAACTTAAGTAACATCAAGTGATAATTAACAATTTCTGTCAAAGGAGTTGCGTCTGGCAACGCCTAACAACAGATATGGCAATTTTTGTACATGACAACAATGTGAACTGATTCTTTTTTTGACTTTCAACGTTTTTATATAAATTTATTGCCAATAAATTCTAAGATTTTGTGACAAATTTCATACAATTGTTGCAACACTACACCATAAAATCTATAAATATAAATCATTTAAAAATCATAAACCAAACGTTTATAGTCTTTTAAATCTCCTTAAAAGCGTTTGCCATTTTAGCTGTCGTTATGTGCATATGTGTGCCTGTACATAAATATCTATGTATGTATGTGTGTGTATATGGGCGAACGTGTGTGTTCATTTCGAAGGAGTAGAATTTCTCCTTAACTAGAGATTGTGTACAAAAAGTTAAAATGTACATGATGCACGGAGTATCATGTACAATGAAAATAAAGAATTAAGCTTCTGACACAAACAAATTGCTTAAGCTCAACATTTAGCGAGGAAATTGACATAAATCACAACAATTTAAAATGAATTTTTTTTTGTCAGTTTGCAAAAAAAAATCATTTCACTTGTTTCTAAAAGCTTAACTCTCATACCCACTTACATTTGAGAATACGAGTATGTGGTAATAAATGCAAACAGCAAATGTGCACTGGTTTTGAGGAATATATTTTTATTATACGAAATGAATGTCATCAGATTTATTGTAAGACTGAAATATTATACGAGTTCTTTTAACTGCAAGTACTAAGAGCACCAGAGCTATTTGTTAATTATAAAATATTGCATTCTTTTTGTTAACAATTTTCATATAAAAGTGTGTGTTCTAATTAATCAATTGAATTTTGTATGTTTTCCCAGGATCCCTTTTAGACACGCAAAGTCTTAATTTAGTGAAAGATAGAATCCTCTTCCCGCCTTTCTCCCAGCTGAATTGAGACTTTACTTTACAAAGTAAAACTTTGCTTGTCTTTCTTTGTTGACTTGAAGAGCTAAAATATTGTCAAATAACATATTCTTGTAAAATGATTTTTTAAAAAGATAGTCATAGGCAAAAAATTACATTGAAAAATGGGCTTGAAGGCCAACTCTGAGGGCCGGACGCACCCCCTAAAACACAACTTATTGGTATGAAATTTTCTTTGAATTTTTTTTACATAAAACTGAACTGTTTTGGGGGTGAGAATAGAACAAATAAAAAAATAAAAAATAATGTATATATGTATGTATATAAAATACATTTTCTACTTCATTCAATTCTAATGCATTTTGGGTCTTCCCTTACATATGTACATTAATTTTTACTGGCTTTATGCATCAGCGACAAAAAAGGAAATAGGAAAATCCAATTTACACAAACATTTGACCACTTCCTGGAAAATAAAAACTAAAAAAAAAAATCAACAGCAGCATTTATACTCGTGCATAACAAAATAAAAAAAATACACATAAAGAGAGTAAGAAAAAAACAGTTATTTTATATATGCAGTGACACTCAACCTAGTAATCTCTTCTTCTTTATGTTTTATATCTTTTTAAATCTTCATTACATACAAATATGGGCACACACAAACACAAAAAGATACAAATTTGTTTTGCACCAGTGTTGCCAAAACGTTGTAGGCATTTCCCACCATAAAGCCCCTGAAAACACGCTTAAAACCGCTAGCTGAATAAAAATAAACGCTAATATAACCGCTGAATTTTTTATAGCCATTTTTTATAGTCTTTTTTATGGTTTATTTGTAAAAAAGGTATAAGATAAATTTTATAAAATATGTATACATATGCATAGATATATGTATGTCGGAATCTCATATTTTCCCAATATCTGTAAGCAAAACTCAGCCTACTCTTTAAGTAGGTATTTTATTTCCCTCAGAGTTTCCATACACGAACATTGAACCAGGAAAAATAGGAATCGAAGGGACAATTCCATCTATTAATATTAATTGTTCAGCTTATTAAGTATCTTTTCAATATTTTCTGCGATAGATCCTAATTATTCTACACGTGTGGAATAATATCTTGCCGTTTTGCTTGAAGTATTTGTAAAATATTGTTGAAATTTCCTGATTTTCAATAAAAAAAAGTCTCTAATCAAAAACAAATTATTCAGAAAAAGTTATTGATTTGAGAGATTTTGGTTGATATTATGTTTTCCTCATACTCATACTCATACACTCAGTTTTCGGTTTGTTTTTCGTTTGTCTTAAGATTTTTTTTACTATTTTTTTTAATACGAAAAGAATGAATAAATTCGTTTGTAATACAATTTTAATTTCGATTTAAATTTTATTCACTAAAAATGAGATTTGTTCACTTTTATACTTGTATGTATGTATATACATATATATGTTTTTATTTTCAATCTCTTAAAGTTTAACATTATACTACACGACCATAATATGAACATTTTTTATTTGCAAAAAAAGTGACGTTAGTTTCTTTTCGCTGTACGTGTTAATATGGAAAAAAATCAACATAAATACCAGGATCGTGTCGCATAGCTGCGTTAAAAATACTTTGTTTTGATTCAATATCTTTCTTTATAAGTTTCAGAAAAACGCTGAAAATCCGTCAACTAAGAAATTCTTCCGCTAAAATTCCCGCTGGTGGTTTTTTAAATAGACTTGCCGCTAATGACAAAAAAATACAGTCAAATATAGCGGGAAAACCACCGTTTTGGCAACACTGCTTTGCACATACCACACTGAGCAAGAAGAGTATTTTCCCAGCAAACAATCAGTTGTTAATTTTTTCTGAGTACGATTATTTCGTATAAAATGTAGTAGAATTCCTGTTGTATGAATGTATGTTTGTATTTCATATGTTGTATTTTCTATTTATATGTATTTGTAATAAAAATTTGGTTTTATAGACACAAAAAAACATTAATATCAACAAATTTTTGTTGATACTTGTTTGTATGCTCCCAGTTTAATTGTTTGGTGTTTTCCTTATATATTTCCGAGGTTGCAAGATATACATACATACATACATACATATCCAATTTGTATGATCATGTTTTTTGTTTCAAAAATAATTGGAGAAATATTTTTTTTGCAGTGTATCCATAACATTAAAAATAAGAACTAAAAGAGGAAGAAAAACAAAAGCCAAGTGTTACTCGTGTATTTATTGCGCAATTGTATTAAAACAAAGAGTTTATTTTTATTTTTATTTTTCTTTTTAAACTAAAAAAGCGTAATGTTGTGCTGTTCTTATCTTGTAGTTCTTTGTCATTGCTGTAGTCCTATTATTTCGTGATATGTCAACTAGTGAGATGTGTTTTGTTGCTGTTATCTATTTCCACGACATCTCAAATAAAAATTAAGCGAAAAAAACGAAATAAATTAACATCAAAAGATCAAAGATAAGCAGAAGGAGAAGCAGCAAAATTATATAGTACGTACTTTAGCTAATTGGCTTAATAAATAAGAAGCATTTTAGAAATTCTTGTTTTGCTAATAACTGTATAAATCAAAAATGTATTGCTAGTGAGTAAGGGTGGCCGGTAGGCATTTTTGTGAAGCATACTTTTAGGCTTAGCGAAGTGTGAATGGTTTTAATTAAAATTGTAAACCAGGGACTATCAACAAAGAAAGATTTAGACAAATAATGTTGGGGTTTTTCTATTAAATTTCTTGGCAATAATGAACATAAATTTATAAATTTTAAATTTAAGTGCCATAATGAACGATTCATGTAGATAATTAACTAACTTAACTTAATGTTAAATTTTTAAATAACTTTAAAATTGTAGTGATTTCTTTATAAATGAACTGTTTTTCATTTAGCCAGAAATCCATTTTAATATTAAATTTTTAAGTAACTTTGATATCGGATGTCTTATTTTTACATTGAAGGGGTTTCTTTCTTGTTAATAAAAATATTTGTTTTGTGGCTTTTTACATGCGCATGTATGTCTGAAAAAGTAATAAAGTTACAAAGAAGTCTATACAGTGGAATCTCCCTTAACGACAATTACTATAGGCAGACACCCCACACACACACTTTTGACTGGTCCCGACAGCTCCATAAGCAAAGCATTGCTTTCTCTTGAGCGGACAGTCCCTTTGTGCGGATACATTTCAATGGTCCCTTCGGTGTCCGCTCAAGAGACATTCCACTGTATTTTCTTCATAATTTATCATAATAATCTGGTACATGCGAAGTAATATATTTTTATTAATTAAACTTTCAGTATAAAGTCTTTCTCTCTTTAAATTAATTTTCAACAAAAAGTTGTCATTTGCGTATGTTCTTGCTGTTTTCGTTAGTCCTAGTTTACACTATGTAAGTCTGATTGCTAAGCTGATTGGTTTGTTTACTGTTTGTATTGTGGGAGTCGTAAGTAAATTTTTCTTTTATTGAAATTACCAACAATTCTTTTACGACCTAAAATACTTTGGGAATTGTGCAAATTTGGTTGTTTGTTTTTTAGGCTTTCGTACACCAAAGGTGAAAAGGAACCCTATTGTTTTCGCTACGCTGTCCGTCTGGTAGTCTGTTCGTCTGTCCGTTACACGCTATTTTCTCAAGAACCGTAAGACCTACGGACCTGAAATTTGGACAGAGTATGTAGAACCTTGGCCGCTACAAAAAGAAATACATGAGAGTTGAAAAGTAAAGGGTGTTCTAAAACGAGCAACGAAAAATTTCAAAATCCCATGGAATATACTACATACAATGTATATTAACACTTGAAATTAGTAAAATTTGTGTTTTTAGACTACAACAATTAAAACTAAAATTTAAAAAAAAATTTTATTAATTAATTTTGACTATGTAATTTTGACAACTGGCTGTATCTTGGAAAACGTAAGAGGCAAACTCTTGAAATTTTAAAAAACGGTAAAACTAAAAAATTCCAAAATTATAAAATCGCAAAAAATTTAGGATAATTCGCTAAAACGAAAAAAATTGCTAAAATTAAAAAAAAAGTTCTGACACCAAAATAAATCGCCAAATTCGATAAATTGGCCCAAATGAAAAATATTCCCAAAATAATAAAAAAACGCCAAAAACTGAAAAAATCTCCAAAACGAGAAAAAAAGTTTCAGAACTAAAAAAAATTGCCAAAATTAAAATAAACGTCAAAAACCGAAAAAATCGCTAAAGCTAAATAAAAATAATTTTGTTGATATTTTTTAATATGGAAAGAATTTATACTTCACAGATATAAATAAAAAATTTAGTGAAATGCGACTTTGTACGGACACTGGATATGTAATTCAATACGAACTTTAGCATATATAAAATATAGTTTGGACATTTTTTTTTTGTTTTTGGTTTTTTTCAGTTTTGAGCGCTATTTTAGTTTTTTGCGGTTTTGGCGCTTTTTTAAGGTTTAGCACTTTTTTGGCGTTTTTTTCATTTTGGCGATTTTTTTCGCTATAGCGATTTTTCGGCGTTTATTTTCCTTTTGGGTTTTTTTTAGTTCTGACACTTTTTTCTCGTTTTGGCGATTTTTGTTAGGTTTTTTTTTTAATTTTGGCGATTTTTTTTAATTTGAGCGTTTTTTTTAATTTGACGTTTTTTTTAATTTAGGCGATTTTTTGTTCACTTAGGCGCTTTTTTTAGTTTTGACACTTTTTTTCTCATTTTGGCGGTTTTTCCCCCGCTTTTTGGCGTTTTTTCATTTTGTCCGAATTTCAGGTACGTATGTAGCTCTTACGCTTCCTGAGAAAATAGCCTGTCACATACAGACGGACAGCGTAGCGAAAACAGTAGGGTTCCTTTTCACCTTTGGTGTACGGAACCCTAAAAAAGGATAGTAATACTAAGTAGGGCTGAGGTGCAAAAATAAAATTTCCATTTTCCAGCCCTGGTATCTGATTTTTTTATTTTTGTGGTTTTCAATATTAATATATTTTCTTCTAAAATAAAAAATATGTTTCGCTTACAAATAAGAAAAAGTTCGTTTTATTTGCCAAAAAAAGTTTAAGTTTTCCATCCCTGAAACAAACAGTCTTTTTAAGTTTGCTGATTTTCAATAAAGAAAAAAATAGTTTTAATTAGCTAGTTAGTTTTTTATATCAAAACAAACGTTGCCCTGGCATCGTCTGTTGGATTTTGCTGAATTTCAATACATACCAATATTTTTTGAGCTTTTTCTGACACACAATTTCAAGACCGATGAATTCCCTAGGTTTTCTGGGACCTTGAAAAAATCTCCATACGTACGTCGTTGAAGGGTATTTAAGATTCCTTACAGCCGAATTAGCGCATTAAATGATTTTTTTTTTGCAATTACAACAGTTCTTTTCTGAGACTTCTTGAAGCCATCACATGAAAGACAGAAAGAAAGAAACCCCATTAAGTTCAATTAAAAAATCATTTGCAGGTTTTTTTCTTTTTGAAATTGTTTCCAGCATACAGAGTGCAAATTGTTAAAAGTCAATGTTTTCTGTTTGTTAAAACAATTTATTTGCACTCACGCACTCACAGACATATTTGACACATGCATGAAGAAGCACATACACACACTCATACTGACTCATATTTAAGGCAGTGCTGGCCACCGAGAGAAATGTTTAAGTGTATGTGTTTTTATTTGTATAAGAAGCCGATTGAAGTTCGGCATTCTTATGGCACTTTGATCATGTGTGATTTAAGCTATATCGCCCTGTTATTGCTATATAGTCATAACTCCAAAAAAAGTTAATTAAACAAAAAATGATTTTACAGTTTTTAATTTACATACATACACCTTGAAGAATATTAGTCCTAATTTACACTATGCAAGTCTTATTGCTACGCTGATTAGTTTCTTAGGAGGGTGAGAGACGAGGGGAAAAGAATCGTCCACAAAGTAATCAGCTTAGCAATAATACTTGCATAGTAGTGTCCTGCACAAGACCATTTATAAGATATTTCAAGACATGAGAGATTTTTCTAACGCTTTACTACAGCGAAATATTCTAAGACAAAAGCTAAACAACATTGTTGGCAAGACAAATAACTGAAACAAATGTCTTGCCAACAGTGTTGCTTAGCGTTTGTTCTAGAATATTTCCGTGTGGTAAAGCATTGCAAAAATCTCTCATGCCTTGAAATGTCTTATAAATGGGTTTGTGCAGGACTTTATTGCATCGTGTAAATTACGAGTTATTAAGAATTTTTTTTATCAGGACGAATTTTCCTGCATTATTATTTTTTCAAGATAAAACTATGTTTAAATAAAGGAGCGATACGTAACAACATACTTACATACATATCGCTTATTTACTCAAAGAAGGTCATAACTCAAAAAATGCAATTTTTCAGTTAATAGTGCAGATTTAATCTTCATATCGTACTTCATATTGTGTAAAAAATTTATACAAATATCTTAATTAATCAACTTTTAAAAGCAAAATAAAATTTTCTTTTTCCATGAAATTGTGTGTAAATTTAAAACTTTAAACGTGTTTTCCTGTGAACGAATTTTTTCGAGTTATGACGTTGTTTGAGTAAATAAGCAATATGTAAATACATACATTGGTTTGTGCATATGTATTTTGCAGCCTTTGCGCCATTCTTAACAAGATTGGAGAGTGTATGGAATTCAATTATACTTATTAGTGTTCAAGACTCGTACTACACATTCCAATAAAACTGGCCGAGCAAAAACAAAGTGGATATTTACAAAGAAAATATGTTTGAATTGTTTCGAAGAAAGGAAATTGTGTAAACAAAAAGCAAAAAAAAACAAATATTAATAAAATCATGTTGTTATTGATTTTGTTGAACGGAATTGGCAAAGACTCACAGAAAGCGACGTTGATATAAATGTAGCAACAAACGGAACTTGCATTAAACAGGCCTTTTTAAGGGGCCCACTTACAGCAGGGCGATTTGGTAAAACATACTACTCGTATTTTGTAAAATCATCTTAAAGCTAGTTAAGCTAAGTTTGTAATTAATGGAGTATAATTTTCTAATAAGTACAAAGCATTTCTCGTATTCTATTTCTTTACTGTCTGACTCAATAGATGATGAATTTATGCCAGGGGATAAATGTTGATATACATACATACATTTATAGCGTTAGCTAAAATGCAAAAAGGCGTAACTAACAAAAAATATGATTTGACAGAAGAATAAAAAAACAAAAAAAAACTAAAAATTATTTTAATGAAATTTATTTATTTGAAATAAATTTCAGAAGTGTAAATACAATAACTGAAATAAAAAATAAATAAATTTCATTAAAGTTCAATTAATGTTTTATTTTTCATTTAGCCTTTCATATACTTTTTTTTTGTTATCCGATGGATTTCTTTCTAATTGTATAAGGATGTAGAAAAATAAAATGAGTTCACCTGAATATAATTTATTTGCTGGGTTTTGTATCAGTTTCAAAGCCTACTAAGCTTATTTTTTCTTTGTGATTTTCAAAAATGTTATTACTTTATGAATCTCATATAGTTTTTAAAAGTATGTGCATAAAGTAACAGGTTTGTGACTGTTCAAAATTTGTGGTTGAAGTCTACTGATGATTTGGTTCAAGTGCCAATGAAATACGTATGTATATAGACATGCTAAGACACCAGCAAATAAATTTCAATTTCAATTTCTTGTTACTGGTAATAAAAGCGTATATTTTTCTTATCTCAGAAGTGTAATAAAAAATTTGCTTTTTAATTTTTTGTTAGTTGTGCCTTTTTACATTCTATCTAACGATATGTGGACCTATGTACTATGCTAACAAAGTGATTTGGTTCCTAATTCAAAATAGAATAAATTCATTAAAGTGCGACTTTGACCAGCGCACGAAGGGTTCCGTACGAACAGGAGATATGTAATTCAACACGAACTTTAGTAGCCTGTATAAAATATTGCTTTTGCATTTTTTTCCGTTTTTGACGTTTTTTTAATTTTGAGGATTTTTTTAGCGGTTTTTTTAATTTTGGCGATTTTTTTTGTTTTGGTGATTTCTTCTGTTTTTGGATTTTTTTTTCTATTTTGGCCATTTATTTAGTTTTGACATTTTTTTCTCGTTTTGGCGATATTTTCCGGTTTTTGGCGTTTTTTTTAAATTTTTGGCGATTTTTCGCCACAACGATTTTTTTTAATTTAGGCGATTTTAGGTTTTTGGCGTTTCTTTACTTTGGCGACTTTATTTGTTTAGGCGCTTTTTTGTAGTTTTGACACTTTTTTCTCATTTTGTCGATTTTTTTTCGGTTTTTGGCGATTTTTCAATTTGGTGGTTTTATTTAATTTTGGCGATTTTTTTCATTTTGGTGTTTTTTTTTTTCATATAAACAATTATTTTGTTACTGGAGCATCTTGCGCGCTTGGCGATTTTTTTTTCGGTTTTTGGCGCTTTTTTCATTTTGGCAATTTTTTTCATTTGGACGATTTTTTCGAATTTTGCGACTTATTTTAGAGTTAGATTTTTTTTTAATATTGGCGATTTTTATCGTTTAGGCGATTTATTTGAATATTTTTTTGGTTTGGAGATTTTATAATTTTCAGATTTTTTACTTGTAGTGTTTTTGAAAATTTCAAAAGTTTACCTCTACGGTTTCCAAGATATAGCAAGTTGTCAAAATTACATAGTCAAAATTGCATTAACTGATGGACCAAGATTCGGCCAAGATTCTACATACTCTGTCCAAATTTCAGCTCCGTAGCTCTTACGGTTCCTGAGGAAGTAACGTGTGACGGACAGACGGACAGCATAGCGAAAACAATAGGGTCCTTTTGCACCTTTGGTGTATGGAACCCTAAAAATCCAAAAAATATTGTTAATAATATAGATTTGAAAACAATCGATGGTTTTACTGGACTATCGATATTGTTAGCTATCGATCACCACTAAAGATAGCACATTAAACACGATATTCGCAGTACCCAAAATAACTTATCAGCTGTTAGTGCAAACAAATATCAGTTGATAAGTATTTAAGTTGATTTTGGTACATTTCCTCTCGACTGTGATCAGTTATAAAAGTCTATAAAGAAATCAAAGAAAATCAAAAGATTTAGTGAAGATCTCTATGGCCCATTAAAAGGCCCCATTCGCTCACAGCTCTTTCCCATAACGCAGTTGTAATAATGAAAATTACACATATATATATATATATATATAAATAAATGAAATGTTAATATTTCTTAAGAATTGCTGTTGAATAAACAAATAACAAACAGCATTATGCAATGGCAAAGTATGTACATATACTCGTATATATGGCCAATTACACAAAATAAGAAACAGCAGCAGAAGATTAACAAATTACTGAAACCACTTTTATATTCAGTGAACAAATAAATCAAAATTTGAAATAAAGATTTATTACTAAGCACATGCTATTAACACACCCACATATGTACGATTTCCATGCCGAATTTTTCTTTTCTTCTAGGAACATTAAAGAACATTAAAGTCTAGAAAATATTTGCCAATTAAGACAAAGTGCCAATGGCATGAGGAGGCAAAGCTGGAAATGTTTTAAGTTACAGAAAAATTCAAGCAGCAAGAGAAAAGTAGATTCACAGAAAATTGAGTACAGTGGCCTACATAAATAATGTTATTCTTTCGCTGGAAATCGTTTTAATTTTTTGAGATTTGTTATCCACATATACACTAAACAATTTAGCTATTTATTTGTTTAGCAGGGATTGCAAACATAATCTTCAACAGAATAAACATACGAGAATTATAATATGTCATATTTCGTCGCTACACGTACAATAAGACCATACACAAAAAACTTTTGTAGTAAATGTGCTATCAGAGTAGTTATGAATAAAATTCTGAGAGAAATTACTCTTTTCTCCAATTAGAGTTTTTTGTTTTCCCTGTTACTTGCCATTGTTTGAAATTGTTTCCCGGGAAAAATTTCTCGCGGACTTTTATTCACAATTGCCCTCTATATCTTGCAATACACTGATCTGATCCAAAATTCTTTTTGTTAAATTAACTTTTTATAAAAGTTACTTTTTGTAAAATACTTTTTTATATAAAAGGTAATTTATAGAAAATTAATTTTTTTTATATAAAGTACTTCTTTATAATACACTTTTTATAAAAGTACTTAGTTTGAAGGGCATCTCTTATAAAAGGTAATTTTTATTAAAAAGATACTTTTATAATTACAAAAAAATAGATTTAATAAAAAAGTAGTTTTTTTTTATAAAAAAGCTCCTTTTTATAAAAAAAAAGGTAATTTTTATAAAAAAATTTGTGTTTATGAAAATTTAACTTTTTATAAAAAAAAAGGGTAATCCTATTATAAAAGGTACTTTTAATAAAAAAGGTACCTTTAATAAAAAAAGGTACTTTTAATAAAATAGGTACTTTTAATAAAAAAGGTACTTTCAATAAAGAAGGTACTTTTAATAAAAAAGCTACTTTTAATAAAAAAGGTACTTTTTATTAATAATTCACTTTTATATAAAAAGGTACATACTTTATATGAAAAATTTACTTTATGTGAAAAATGTACTTTTTATAAAGGATAATTTTTGTTATATATACTTATAATAAAATGTACTTCTAATTGAAGGTACTTTTTTAAATAGTTATTTTTTATTTAAGAGACCTTTTACGAAAGGTACTTTAAAGTAAAGGTACAATTTACTAAAAGTACTTTTTATCAAATGAACTTTTTATAAAAGATAATATTAACAAAATGCACTTTTTGTAAATCGTACTTTTTTTAACTCACGTAATTTTTATGAAATGTTCTTTTTATAAAAATTACTTTTTATAAAAGATTCTTTTTGTTACAGGAACTTTTATAGCAGGTACTTTTTATAAAAAGAACTTTTTATGATAGGTACTTTTTGTAAAAGGTACTTTTTATGAAAAATACTTTTTATAACAGGAACTTCTTATAACAGGTACTTTTTATAAAAGGTACTTTTTATAATAGGTACTTTTTATAAAAACTTTTTATAATAAGTCAATTTTATAAAAGGTACTTTTTATAATAGGTACATTTTATAAAAGGTACTTTTTATAATAGGTACTTTTTATAAAAAGTACTTTTTATAATAGGTACTATTTTACAAAAGGTACTTTTTATATAAAAGATAGTTTTATAAGAGGCTATTTTTTAAAAGGTATTTTTTATTCAAGGTACTTTTTTAGGTACTTTTTTAAAAGTTACTCTTTTAAGTGTGTACACTCATGTATCTATGTATACATATGTGTGCATACATATGTACATATGTATGTATGTATATGTACATATGTACACTTTGGACGTTTTTATATTTTATTGTATAAACAAATTCCAGACTGGTATCTGTCTGCCTTCTGTTCAAAATAATTTTAAGAAGTTTGATATGGGTTTGCTAAATCGACAGCCTTTTATTGTACGCAAAAGCAATGCTTTATTGCCAGAATAATATAATTTTCTTCTTTTTTGGATTTTTCGTACTTGTGACACTTCAGATTTCGCCAATTGTGTGTGTTTTTTGTGGTTTTATTTTCCTAAAGAAGAAACAAAATGGAAAAAGCCAATCAAATATTTGTTTATGTGTTTAAATTCTTGTTGCCAAAAAGTCTGATGTCTGTAAAATCGTTTTATATGATTTCACTTGAAATGTTGTTTTTACAGGAGAACATGCCTATAATGAATATGCGTGCATGGGACCATAAAATATTTTCATTATATTTGCCCCAAACTTATAATTATTAACAGCCTTCTTTGTTAAAACTATTAAGGCTTTATAAAGGAGTTTTAAAACAAATTTTCATACAAAATTTTTCTTATTACGCTTTTATAAAGCCTTAATAATTTTTATAAATAAGGCTTGTTCATTGCTCTATTCAATTATACAATTGCTTTATTACTTCTGTATATTATTTTCTGTGCAAAAACTATTAACTAAAGAACGATCTCCATATTGTTTTGAATACAAAAAGGTGGTTTACTTTCCTTTTGGTAAAGTAACAACTATTTACTCCCGATCAAGAAAAAAGAGAGGGTTACATTACTCTTGCACTGATGGCTTCATATAGAAATTTAATTATACAGAAATTATACTTTTTACTTTACTTACAATAATCATGATTATTATATAGAAGCATATTTTTTAGTTTGCAGTTTTATTTTCTTTCCATTTTCTTTCCTCAAGAAAAAAATTTTCTCATACGCTTAGAGATTTAAATGCTATAATCGGTACGTTACTCTTCATCTCCACAAAGCTTCGAAGTTCTTTAATTGATGGGACTTTCGTCCTTTTTTTAATTCTTATCTGTGTCTTCTAGAAAACCTCTGTTAGTATGTCTAAAAGAAAATTGCATAAAATGAATAATTATATGGAGACCAAAACGCATGTGAGTCCAAGGCCCACAAAAAATTTATTTATTGTAAAAATAACTATTTATGTAATTAAAAAGAATATAAAAAACTGTGTTTTTGAAATCAATACACACAGAAAAATGTTAACTTAAAGTCTACGTAAATAAGCTTAATTTAACCTTTTTCGGTAATAGTTTGGCTTTATATATACTTCATGTTAATTCAACATGATTTACAGTAATTTTCAATGAAAATTTTTCTCTTTGAAATAACTTTATTTCATGTTGACTTAACATTCCCGTACTGTTAAATCAAAATAAAGAATTACTTTGAATGAAAGTTATTTCAAGTTGGAATATTGTAAATTCGATACTGAAATAACACAAAGAACCATGTTGAATCAAAGTTATTTCAAGTTGAAAAAAACATGAATTTAATTTAATGAAGTCATTGTATTTTATTAACCTGGTGTGCTTCGGTACCCCTACCCATGGCATTGGTGGTGCAATATGAAAATTGGATTTTGCCACCACGCCTCTCTGCCCGCTGACTGAAAATCAAAAATCAATCAGACTTTACAGTGTCACCAGCCTGAATATTTTGAAGATTTCCTGAAAATTTCATTAAAAACGGCATAGCCATAACTTACATTTATATATACATACACACATCCTCTTTTATATATACGTAGATTTAGCTTACGTGTGGATATTGGAACAGGCATCAGAGTTCTTTATAGAGAAGTTCGATTGTATATCAATTTAATTTTTTTTATTTATTTTTTATTTCTCTTTTTGTTTGTAACAGAATAATCTGCCAAAGCTCATGTGCTTGTCAAACTGTCTTTAATTTGATTTCTTGTATATTTTTTTATTTAATTCTTTTAGAAAGTTTACTTACAAAGGATTTGAGGGCAATTTAAGAAGGAGCTTAAGAATTAGTTGGTTGTTGTGAAAAGGAAAAATTAATTAAATTTAAGATACACTAATGCAAACATATGTATACATGCGTAAGTATGTATATATAGAAATAATAAAAAAATAAAACTTTGATTATACTTTGAAAACTGAAATGCGTGAAATATAATCGAAAGCCAAAAATACTTAAAACTATTCACTAAAAAATTAGTGAAAAAGGTTCAGGAGTATTTCAATTTCTTTATAAAGGGTTTTCGAAACCAATTTCCATAGAAAATACTGATTATTAAGCCTTCACAAAATTTTAATAATTTTTATAATTAAAACTGATAGATTTTTGTTTTTTTTTGTAAAAAATCTATTATGTAAAGTATAGAAATTATTTGAATTGTTTGTTATGAAGTTAAAAATAATTAACAAATATTAAATATGTACATACATATATATGTAAGTATGTTTCTAAAAGCTTAAAATTTTTATTGTTTCTCCACCATCGCTGCATGAAATAGAAAATTGGCTGTACATTAGCAAACCCAGCAAGAGCATTACCATCCATCACTCACTGTCTATTTCAAAAGTTATTGATGGAGTTTGAACAAATTTTTATTGTATGCATTTCTAAAGAGATTTGGAATTGAAAGGACATGCAAACACACATACATACTAACATACATACATACTTACATTTAAAAATGGACACTATACTACACACATGTTTCAAGCTGTTTTATGTCTGTTATAAAATGACATGTATTTTCAAGATTTAGTCTGTCTAGTCCTTTAGATTTGCTCCGTATTTTTAATAGCACTTTTTGAAATTACTATACATAAATCAATATTTTCTTTGTAGCTGCGTAAAAAATATTTCATTGAAAAGTAAAATTTATTGCTAAAACCCACACCCATTCCACTCACACACACACACAATGCTTAAAATGATTTCAAATTTGTCTGGCTTAAGTGAAAAGTATTAAGTATTAAGACATCAAATTCAGCAGCTGCTTTAATAAATATTAATGCAGTAGAATTAAAATAAGAAGAATAAGAAAAAGAGGAAGAATAATAATAATAATAATAATAATAATAATAAGAAGAAGAATCATATTTTTATAAGAGGGGGTGGGGAACTTCAAATGCGGTTTACCATAAATAGGCCCATTGATTCAGGGCCCATTAAGCGAACACACAGTACTCTACTAACGTTTTTATTCAGCTGATTGGTAAATTAATCAGTGATGCCAACTTTTTTTGGCTCTAAAAGCACATCAAAATTTAAAAAAAGCGCTAAAAAGCTTAATTTTGAGATTTAAAAATCGCAAAAAAGCACTAAAGATCCAAACGAGTTTAGTTTAATAATACTTAATAATCTTTAATAAGCTTTTAAGCTTTTATCTATTTAATAAATATTTCATCATATAAAAAATGTATGCTTTGCAGTGAAAAAATATATGCATCAAGTTTTTATTAAAGTAATTTTAATAAATACACAAATTTCCTAAAAGCACTACTTATAGCTTTTTCTTATTTTGGCACTAACGCTCAAAATTTGGCGTTTTGATTCTTCAAAAAGCACTAAAAATATTACCAAAAGCACCCAGTTGGCATCGCTGTGCCGAATGCGCCAAGTTATGATCTGCAAAAGGAAGAATTCTTTTGAGCGACGGCTTGAATTCTTCTGCCAATTCTTATCGGTAGCGGCGTTTTTCATAACTAAACTTCAGTTTCGTTGTCCGAAGAAACCACAAATTTTATAAAAAAATTTTATTATTTGCACCTGCTGCCGCCCATGGCAAAACAGACTGAATAAATGACAGCCAATTCGACAGATAAGACTTCAACGAAATGACTGCAATGAATTGCCAAAAATGAGAAGTACCTATTGGAAGACCCTATTTATCAAGAGTGAGATATACATAAAAGACGCCCTAACTCATTATTTTTTTCAAAACGAGTTTTTTTTTGTATATTTCAATAGAAGAACATCGAAAATGTATCGAGAAATGCAAAAATCTCGATTAAAAATAATTAGGGCCTTTCTTTCTTAAGGTAACAATATGTAAATATAATTAGTCGGCCCTGTTCTGTAAACCGAATCCAAGTAAATTTCTCGTTTTTAAAAAGTTAATAATAGTCCTGCAGACGTGTATTTCTTTCAAACGATAATTTTCTTTCAGATATGATATTTGAGAATTTTAAGAATATTTAATAAAAAAAATTCAAAAATAATCTAAAAAAATATTTCTATTCTCGGAGTTATTTTTCTAAAATCGTGCGATTTCAAATCGATCGGCTTACAGAACAGGGCCGAATGTTTTTTATAATAATCCCAAATTATTATTTTACTTATTAAGTAAAATACTTTCTTATTAAAAATACATTGAAAGTACATGTATTTTATGTGTAATTATAAAAATGTAGATAGATATTGATACAAATGTAATGGAAGAAATCTTATCAAATGTATCCCTGCCTTATGCTTCATTACCAAAGCCTAAAATCCGCACAATAAAGTAATTTCTTGGCAATCTATCAACAAATTCATCCATCCATCGCCAATCTATTGTCTCAAAGTAACTTGAAAATTAGTGAAAATCCCATTTGTATAATATTTTTCTATTGTCTTCTTGCTTTGCTACACACAAGGGTATTTAAATACAATTCAACAAGGATATAAAATTGTAAATCATTCTTCACCATTTAAATGAAGGGGGCAATAAGAAGGAGCCTGCATACACATACACATTTATTGACATTTAATTTTACTTGAGAGGAAGAGTTAAGTTTATTGTGTCTTATTTTATTACTTTTTGTTTAGTGGTTTCGGTTAAAATGCCACAAAATGTAATAAATCTATTTGCGAATGATGTAGTGCTTTGGCTTTAATACTTTGTTTAAACATGCAGTTTATCAATATTTTTTAATGTAATGCTTGGCAGCTGTTAGCTGGAATACACGAATTTATACGTGTTAAAACACTCAACAGGTAAATTGTTTTATTGCTTGCTTAAACGTTTGAGTTGAGAGGGTTTTTGCATTAAGTATGAAACTCAGTTCTTACTCAAAGTTAGAGATTTGCATATAACATTTTCTTTCAAATTTGATAAGAGATTTTTTAAAACATTTTGGAAAGAAAATCTACTTAACACAGCTTAATTAATTTAAATCAAGTATAACAAATAACCTAGGTTATGTTGCAAAGCGTAAACTTCTGTAGCATGAACATGATTTTTAGGCTATTGTAAGCCTTATAAAAAAATGATGTTATTACACCGTAAATACAGAAAATTTTCATATTAAAATCTATCAAAAGAAGGTTAGTTTAATACTTTTTGTTTAGCAATGAATTTGTCTTATATTCGCATATATGTTTCATGTTAATTCAACATGATTTTTGCAGTAATCTTTAAATAAAACGTTTCCTTTTTAAACAACTTTATATCTTGTTGATTTGGCATTCATTCCACTAATGTTAAATCAAAACGAAGAATCATGTTGAATCAAAGTTATTTAATTTTCATACGAAATCATTAGTCATTCGAAGGACAGTATTATTTGAACCTTCTCTGTTGCAGTGGCATTATACAAGGGCATTATTTAGGGTCAAGAATCGAATCAAATGGCCCAAAAAGCTTACAGAAAGAAGTCTGTAATCAATTAGTAAGAACTAAAAATAATTTTTAGGTTTCGCGACATCAAAGGTGAAAAGGATCATATTATTTTCGCTACAAGGTCCTCCTGTCTTTGTGTTGGTCTATCACAGGCTATTTTTTTGAGAAGCTTAAGAGCTGAAGTTTTGAAATTTTCTAATATATATATATATATATATTTCACAGTAAAAACCTAATGGGTGTTCTAAACCGTGCAACGAATTATGTTGAAATCCATAATCTAATATACACACAATTATGTGCAGACCCTTGCAATTTTCAAAAAAATTTAAAAACATTTTAAAAAATCGCCAAACGAATAAGTACTGAAATGAAAAAAATCGCTTAAATTAAAAAAATCGCCAAAAATCGAAAAATTTGCCAAAAGAAAAAATCAAAAACTAAGATACTTGCTAAAAAAGAATCATCAAAAGCTAAAAAAATCGCTTAGAGTAAAATAAACGCAAAAAACTTAAAAATCGCCAAAAATAGAAAAATCGTCAGAAACCAAAAAATAGCACAAAATCAAAGAACAAAAAAAAACTAGGGATATAGGCCGAAGCGAAAAATCGCCAAAAAATAAAAAAATATCACCAAAAATCGCTAAAATGCAAAAAAAAAATCAAAATAAAAAGGTCATCAAAAAACAAAAAAATCGCAAAAAAAATTAAAAAAAAAATCGCCAAAACGAAAAAGCGCCGAAACTAAAAAAATTTCTAAAACTAGAAAAATTGCCAAAACCAAAAAAAAACGCGAAACTAAGAAATCGCCAAATGCAAAAAAAGATTGCCAAAAGACGAAATATTCGCTAGGACTTCAAAAGCGCAAAAAAACTAAGATATAGTCAAAAACTGAAAAAATCGTCAAAAACGAAAAAAAAACGCCAAAATACGAAAAACAAAAAAGAAAATCATAGAAATAAAAAATTAAATTAAATTTATTAATTAAATAATTAAAAAATTTTCTTAAACTAAAAAACGACCTAAAAAACTCGTCAAAAGTCGAAAAAATTACCAAAACTAAAAAAAATTGTCATTATACAAAAAAATCGCCAAAACTAAAAAAGCGCAAAAAAAATTTTAAATAAACCGAAAAATTGCCAAAAACTGAAAATAAAAAAAATATCAAAGCTCCGAAAAAATCGCTGCACCTAAAAAATTTTCTGAAACTTTAAATTACCGAAAAAAAATCGCCAAGAACCGATAAAATTGCAAAAATTAAAAAAAAACGTAAAAACCTAAGAAATTGCCACAAACAGAAAAAATCGTCAAAGTCCGAAAAAACCACTCTGACTAAAAGAAGCGCAAAAAAATAAAAAAAATCCAAGAACGCAAAAAATCGTCAAAAACCGAAAAAATCGCCAAAATTAAAAAAGGCACAGTAAAAAACTAAAAAATTTAAAAAAACGAAACGAACAAACTACTGCAACTAAAAAATTTTCTGAAACTAAAAAACAATCGAAAAAAATTGCCAAAACTAAGAAATTGCCAAAAGCAGAAAAAAATCGACAGAGGCCGAAAAAATGACTAAGACTGAAAAAATCGCAAAAAACTAAAAAAATTGCCAAAGATTGCCAAAAACCAAAAAACTAAGAAATTGCCAATAACGGAAAAAAATCGTGAAAAACCGAAAAAATCACCAAAACTAAAAGAGGCGCATAAAAAAAATGTAACAAAAATCGTAAATATCCGAAAAATTAAAAAAAAAATCGAAGAAACGAAAAAAGCGCAAAAAGCTAAGAAATTACCAACAACAGAAAAAAATCCTCAAAAACCTAAAAAATCGTCAAAACTAAGAAATTGCCAAAAAACGGGGAAAAATAGTCAAAGTTAAAAAATATATTCTATTACACATCCTAAAATTCGTGTTGATTAGAAAACTATTTCTTGCTTTCTAATTTAATCCCGAATACGAGATAAGTGATTTTTCTATTGTTTTAAATGTTGGAATTTTACGCAAAAACTATTTTGTCAAACTTTATTTTATTATTTTCTATTTTTAAGCATGAACAAATTCAAGGATTTCACAATTAAAAGTCATTAATTTCAACTTTAACCAGACTAATTTAAATAAACGTGTAGCAAGGACATTTCATACAGTATTTCTTATATATTTTGCTTCTACTCTTAATAAAAAAAAATAAAAAAAAAGACGGGAAAATATACTGGTATGCAGTCAGTGGAAACCATAGTGACGTTTTTATATTTATAATTTTATTTCATACTACATTTGAGTGCTAAGAACGTACGAGTACATTATTGTTAACTTATGCAATGATAATTTATTCTGCATGCAGTGGGTTGAAAATGAAATGTACGCAAAACCACCTGTCCTTAGCAAAAAGTTTACGGTTCTAATTTTTTGTTATACATACTTATCTGCACTAAGAGTGCCGCTACCCAACGAACATATGGACTTTGGCTAAAAGTAAATTAAAATTCTATTGCATATTTGTTTAATTAATAAATTTGTAGTAGACTTCAATACTGATGATTTGGTTCAAGCGCCAATGAAATACGTATATAGACCAAGCTGAACCACCAGCAAATAAATTTCAAATTAATTTTAATATATTTGAAAAATTTGCTGAATATTTCTTGAATAAAAATATTTTATATTTGCCTTGAAAGCGATATTACCCAACAAGCAATTGAACTTTGGCTAAAAGTCAAATAGAACTCTATTGCATATTTTTAGGGATTCTGAATTGTTTGTTTTGAAAATTTTAATGTATATTTGAAAAATTTTCTTAAATTTTCTGGACTTAAAATTTTTATAGCTGCACCAAGATCACTACTACCCAACAAACACATGAGCTTTGGCTGAAGCCAAAAATGTTTAGAAATCATATTATATTGCATATTTTTAGGGGATTTGAACTGTTTGCTTGAGAAGTTTAGTAGTTTCTTATATTTTTTTTTAAATTTATTAGTTTTAATTCACATTAAGATTTTTTCTACCATAAAATTTTTGCAAATCGACAGCATTTTTTTTTACAAATATTTTTCCCAAAAGGGTTTCAATGTCAATTCAAGGGGATGAAAAATTATCTTTACTTTTTTTTATTGTAAACCTTTGATATTGTATTGTTTACTGGGTTGGGTGGAGAATGACGCATATGCATGCGTGTAACAATATGCTAATGTGGCTTGCTAATATGTACATGTGAACAGTATCTGTATTTACATCTCATAAATTGATCCTTTGGAGGAGTGCTTAGTGCATAAATTTTTTTTTAGCTACAATGCATTTAATAATATTTAATAATTTAATATTTAATTTAATTTAATTTAGTAAACGGTGCACGATTCAAGGAATATACTTTATTTAATTCTACTTAAACATTTTTCGCTGCAGCTGTATTTTATTTCAAGGGATTGCTGCCTGTGGTCAAGGATATTACTGGCGAATAATAATCATATAATCAAATTAGTTTCTATATATAAAGTTGTTATTTTTCATAAATGTTTCAAATTGCTTATTTGCTGAATAAAACTAAGATGTAATTTTGTACTTTATGAAGCAGGAGTTGCAAAATATTTAGAACAATTTTTATTATCTCAGCAATAGTACATAATTTTTATTGAATAATTTTTGTTGCTTGAAAATTTCAAACTTTTTATCGGTTTTGGGCGATTTTTAAGTTTTATCGTTTTTAGAAAATTTAAATTTTTTATCGACTTTTGGCATTTTTTTTTTGGTTTGGTGCTTGTTTTGTTTCTCGGATTTAATTTGTTTAAGTTCTTGCGTTTTTTTCGTTTTTGGCGACTTATTTTTGTTTTAGAATTTTTTTTATTCTTCTTAGGAGTCGGAGGCACTTACTTATATATTTTTTATATAATGGAACATTTATTTATACTTCTTATATTAAGATTTAAGCATTTGATTCAATTACAAAATATCGATATTGCACAATTTGCCAGCGCAAACAAAATAAGAAGTAACTGAGTCAATGAACTAGTTTCTTCTACGTCAACCAATTAGTGCAATGTTTGAATACGAGGGTTGTTCAAATATGATTCACAACATCCCTCCCCACTCGGCACAAGAAAACATCTAGCTATAGATGTATATATATATATACAATATTTTGGGTTCACTGCGTTTTAGATTTTATCTACTTTCTCTTTCTTTAACGCTCGAGAGCGCGCTCTCAAACAGCTGGATAGTGTTGCCAACAAGCAGCGAGTGTTTAATTATAGGGTGGGCCATTTAAACTTTTAAATTTTAACTATCGATTACTTTGACTTTGAAAGGTAGATTAATAGTCATTTTTATTTTTATTATATGTACATATATATGATTAAAAATGAAGCTTGCAAAATTTTCTTATTTTTCTTTGATTTAATTAATTTTTTAAATTCTATTTGGATTATTTGGCATTAAGTTAATTTTCAATGTAAATATTTCTTCAATAAAATTATGCCAGCGAGTGTAATTTTATTTTTAAAAGCTTGAAAAAGAGGCGTCACAGCATTATGAGTGATTGTGTCAACAAACAAAATTTATTTATTTTTTTAATAATAAAAATAAATATTACAGGTACTATTTTATCTAATTTTTCGACCTTTTTTATATATTCAATTAAACTATTTTTTTGAGCTTTAGGTCTGGTATTATTTGTCTTTTTATTTATGATTAAATAAAAAGACAAATAATACCAGACCTAAAGCTCAAAAAAATAGTTTAATTGATTACAGGTACTCGTACAACAAAAATATATTTTTAACACACCCCGACAGCATCACAAGAATTTATACTACGAGTACGTTTATGTGTAGCTATAAAAGCACACACATGCGTCCTTCTCTGTTTTTTACATTAAAAAATAAAATAAAATAAAAATTGTAATAATACTCGTAATATATGTATAATAATAAACTCAAACATGCCCCCATTTTAATTTGATAATTGTTTTCTTTCTACATTAATTTCTACAAAACTTTTTCATTATAATTTATTAACTTTTCCAAGAAAAACAGCATAAAAGCGACACTCGTTATTCTATGCCAGCCAGGCAGACTTATTCAAAAGTAAATAATAAAAATTTTAGTAACTTTTTATTTACACATCGACGCTAAGCCTACTAAAACAGACATGTGCTTTTAAAACAATTTTTCTATTAAAAAAAATTTCATATTATGACGCATTAAATTATGAAACTAAATAAAAAGGGTTGCAAATTATTTCCTAAATCATGATTGATGTTATCTCGGATGTAGAGTACAGTAAGTACGTGCTTAAACCAGTCCATAAAAGATCACGTTAAGTGTAAGGCTGCCTTGGGGCCCAACAGCTTGCCAGCTATTTATTAAGCGTTAATTAGCCCACTGCGAAGGAACATAAAACATTTTTGCTCCTGTTATTTATAAACACACTAATTTCCTTAATAATTCGCTCTAACACGCACACTGTGAAATTTATTGTTTAACAACATTCAGTTGTGTGAAATCGTTTGTGCTTCCACATTTAGCAGGATAAATTATCATCGAGGGGTGATGCCTGACTTGCTTTCTGACATACTATTATTAAAATAAATTGCATAAAGTTACAATCCAAGAGTATTAATTAAAAATATTTAATTTTACACGCTCGTGTACGTTTAGGTGACGTTAGTCTTACTAAAGTTTTAAATTACATACATAAAATATTTTACCTTAGAATAAAGTATGTGTTTTTAAAATAGTCTTTAGAAAAAGTGTAATTTTTAAAATATCACCTCTTTAAGGAAGCATTTTTTTTTTCAAAAAAAGAACCTTAAACAAATTACTTATAAAAAAGTAAAAAGCTTCAAAAGCTTCTACATCAGCGTTGTCAATTATTCGTGTTTTATAAATGTTCGAATAAAATTTATATAAAGGTTTGCCATTCTCTGAAGAGCTTCCACTTCCAGCAAAATCAAAAAGATGGGTTCAGAGGTGGAAAACTTGAACTTTTTTGGTATATAAAATTAAATAAATAAAACTTATGTTTTCTTTGTTAATTAAACCCATTTGTTGTTTATTATTATATTATTTATTTTATGTTGCAGCAAGAATTAAATTGATATTCAACCAAGGTTGGCAAACGGTATAGTAAAAATACCGATACCGAATCAAATACCGCTATAATTAGATACCGGTATCGGTATCGATACCGAAATTTATTTCGGTTAGAAAATACCGGTATCAGTAATACCGGTTAGGTCTATAGCGGTATGTACCGGTATACCGATTCCCACCAAAAATAAAATTTCAAAAATTTATTACAATTAACTTTCTTTTATAAACACGTTTTTGTTCTCCTTTACACATTCTTATGAAGCGTATCTCTAGACATATAAATGTTTCAAATTGGTGAAAAGAGCAAAGCCACTGTAAGCGAGAGTTATTGTATATGAAATCGCGAAAATTAGTATATTGGCTGTTATCGATACACAAGCTAATGCGAAGATTTAAAGTTTTGAAGAGTGCTCTGTATAAAATATGAGGTTTGCTGCCATAAATGCCTAGCGGGGCATAAAGTACCCGATACACAGTGAGGATTTTTTAAAAATATTGGAAATAAATTTCTAAATTAGCTGTTCTATTGTCATGAAATCTAACATAGCATTGAGGAAGGTGTCACAGAGCTTAAGGGGCTGTTTCTCTAAATGCGAACGATAAATTCGATCGAACATTTCTATCAAAAACAAAAAAACTGAAATTTGTTTTTGTTTCCAATATTAATATTCGATCGAATATATCGTTGGCATTTAGAGAAATAGGGGTAAGTGTGGAATTTAGACTATATATCTTTAAAGGGGGCGGAGCCACAAAGCACCAAAGTAGGAAACCTTGGGTTAATGAAAAATTAAAATCCATGCCAAGCTCCTGTTTTTGATCAGATAAAAAGGATTTTTTGCAATTGTCTTTTTTATCCAAGAGCTAAAAAAATCTACTACATTTATGGGATTTCGCTTACAGTTTAGGAAATATTAGAGAAAAAATATTAAAATTTTGACTTTTTTACCAACCTTTATCCACTGTTCTGCTAATGGAGAAGTCGGAATGTTGTTAGATTAAAAAAATTAAACTCATTATGAATAAGGGAGAAAATTTGTAATATTAAAAAAAAAATTTGATATCAAAATTACAATTAAGTCAAAAGTTATACTCAATTTAAACTAAAATTTTGAACAAAAGTCGATTTTCGCCGTTTTTTAAGAAACATGTGTGTTAATTATCTCGCTACTATAAAAGAATTTCGCCAATCAATATTTTCGTCTGAAAAGTCTCTCTTAGATAGAAAATTATGCAATCAATATGCAGTTTGCTTTTGAGTTCCCGGCAATTTCCAAGAAAATTCAATTAAAAATTGGACTTTTCAGTATTTTTGCAGTATTGTTCTTATTTTTCGCTGGGCGCTGATTAGATTTTTGGATACACATATTTAAAAACAAATCTTGTTTTAAAGTGGCCTAATACATTTTTTGTTTACAGCTTTGCATTTTGTTATTCATAACAAAAAATAGGTCTAATTCAAATATAGGGTTAATGGGTTGATAGGGATAATGGAGAAAAATTTTCGAAACTTTTATATCTGAAGTTTGAAGATTGCCATTGTTACAACTTAAAATAAGTTAAATGTAGGATTTTATCGGACGTATAAAAAGTTGTCTATCAGTACAATTTTAACTTAACCTAAAGTGAGCGCTAAGTTAAAGGCAATGTATCCTTCCTGTTAAGTTAAATTAAATTTATAATAATGAATACCCTAAAGTAGCGTTTTATACGTCCGACAAAATCCTACTTTTAAATATATTTAAGTTGTAATAATTGCCTTTAATGTTAATTGAACGAGAAATTTGTTTTGTTTGTTTTTAAGTTGGCTACAAGAATATTGTTTATTGCTTGATATCAAATATTCAAATATTCGTTTCGTCTGAATTTGGCGAGTACGAATACGAATATCGAATACAGCGGAATATTCGGGAATTCGAATACGAATATTCGCACATCACTAAGTGCATAAAATTTTACATGTACTTCGTACATGTATAATGTACATACACTGTATGTATTTATTTTTATTATTTTGATTAATTAACCAAAATGTATACTTTATACATATATGCAAAGTTTCAACTGCAGTTTCCTTATTTTACTTTTTTAATAAACTATTTTTTAATAAAAGTATAAAAACGTATATAGAAATTTATAAGTTTAAATGTTTTTATATATTAATGTAAAAATACTCCCTTTTCGAAGTAATTTAATAAAAAAAAAAGATTTTTTTCTATATCCACTGTCTGAACTAATAATTTAGCAGTCATACCGGTATTATAAACTCAATAACGGTATGTACCGGTAATACCGATACCGAAATAAAAAAATACCGATACCGTTACCGATACCGAAATTTAAAAAATAGGTGTATCGGTATCAATACCGATACCGTTATTTGTTTCGGTTGCCAACCTTGTATTCAACATAAAAAAATGTGTTCAGAGCTGGAAAACTTTAAGCTTTTTTGGTACATAAAAGTAACTAAATAAAAGTAATTAATTAAAAAAAAAAAAATTTTAATAAAAGAATGTACTTCTAAAAACTATTTTTTAAAAACAATACCTCTTAAAAAATATCTTAGGAAAGGTACATTTTAAAGAAGGAGATTAAAAAATACCTTTCTTAAAAGGACGGTTAAAAAGGATCTTTAAAAAGGACCTTTTAAAATAAGTATCTTGTAAAAAATTACTTTGTTAAAAAAAGGTACTTTGTAAAAAAGTGTCTTTTAAAAAATTACCGTTTAAAAAGTACCTTTTAAAAAAGAACCTCTTAAAAAAATACATGTTAGGAAACTTTATTTAAAAACACTGCCGTAAAAAAATTAAAAAAAATCTTAAGAATTCAAAAAAAAATCAAATATTATTTGAACCAAAAAAAAGTACATTCAAAAAGTACCTTTAACAAAAAATACAGTTTAAAAAAGTAACTTTTTGTAAAAACACCTTGTTAAAAGTACTTTTCATAAAAAGTACATTTTAAAAAAGTTCGTTTTGGGAAAAACACGATAAAAACTTTTTAAAAAAGTTCCTTTTAAAAAACGGCTTTAAAAATAATCTTAAATAAGCATTAAATAAAAATTAAATACCAACTAAAAAAAGTACATTCAAAAAGTATTTCTTAAAAAAAGTACCGTTAAAAAAGTTAAATAAAAGTACAATAAAGCGCCCTTTAAAACTCAGCACTTTTTACGAAAGTATTTTTTAAAATTTGCTTAAAGAAAACTTACATTTACATAAATACCTTTAAATAAATATCTTTTGTAAAGTACTTTTTAAGAAAAGCCCCCTTAAGACAGTACATTTAAAAAAAAGTACTCTTTTAAAGTACGTACCGTTTAAAAAAAAGTACTTTTTTAAAATGTACTCTTTAAGTTAATTATTTGTTTAAAAATAGTAGCTTTTTGAAAAAAGTAAATTTGAATAAAAGTACTTTTTAAATAAAATTAATTTTTAAAAAAAGTGGTTCCAAAAAAATTAATTTTTTTTTAAAAAGTAGCTTTAAAAAAAAAGCACATTTAAAAAAGTACCTTATTAGAAAAGTACCTTTTTAAAAAAATACCTTTTTTAAAAAAGTATTTTTTTTTTAAAGTACCTTTTTAAAAAAAGTACCTCTTTATAAAAGAAGTACATTTTTAAAAAAAGTACCTTTTTACGAAATTACCTTTTAAAAAAAGGACTTAAAAAAACACCTTTTTAAAAAAACTACCTTTTTACGTAATTGCCTTTTAAAAAAAGGACTTTTAAAAAAAAAATACCTTATTAAAAAAAATTCCTTCTTAAAAAGTACCTTTTCAAAAAAAGTACCTCTTAAAGAAAAGTACATTTTTAAACAAAAAACCTTTTTAAAAAATTTGCCTTATTAAAAAAAGTTCCTTTTTAAAAAATTTGCCTTATTAAAAAAGTACCTTTTCAAAAAAGTATTTGAGTACTTTAAAGAAAAAGTTCCTTTTAAAAAAGTATTTTTGAAAAAAAAGTACCTTAAAAGTGCTATTTTAAACGACCTTTTTGAAAGTGCAATTAACTTAAATTTTTACAAATTTTATTAAAAAGCTCCGGTATAAAAGGTTATTTTAAGTTGTGCAAAGTTATGGTGCTGTGATTGATCCCTAGTGGGATTTTTCCATAAGGCAAAATGCGTGAACCATTCATTAATAACGTGTCGTTGTCATTGACTACGTAAAACGAAAGATTTTTACGCTTGTTATTTTTAGTGAGAATTCGCCTTCTGTGAAAATTGAGTTTTTGTTTATTCATTTTTTATATCAACAAATTATGCAAATTACATGCAATGAAATAATATGAGAAGACACAAGAATAGAATTTGGTATTTTCTAGTTATGAACCTCGAAAGCTTAAGTATGGCCTTCTTGGCCGTTCTTGTTGGCATATGATACATCAACAAAGGAATCTGGGCGAAAATCATTTATTTATTTTTGTTTGTTTGCTTTTGTTGTATTGGGTATTGGATTATGTTGGAGCACTCGTGTGCGTGTGTGTGTTTGATATAATACATCCATGTAGGAAGTGTCAATAGCAAAACCGTACTGACTTATTATTGACTTTTGTCAACAGTTCTACGGATGAATTATAAACTTTTTGCTATAGACATTTCACATGGTCATGTGAGTGAAAATCTATTACTGACGTTGTAGCTATTGGGGAGTTTTTTTTGATACCAAAATAAAAAAATTTTATTTCTTCATCAAAAGCATATATTAAGATAAAAGTTCCTTGATGACAATTTAGCCAAAAAGTTACCATAATAGGGTAAAAAGTGCAGACAAAGTTTCCTACAGGTATGGTTCTCTGGGCAGAGCCCAACAAACACACATTGAAATATAAAATAAAATAATGACTGTAATTTGAGAAACTTGACATTTTCTCTATAAAAAAAGCGCTGAAATTTATCTGCAGCCTTGTTATCAAAAGTTTCAGCAGATTTCAAAACTTTTTTCATTACGTTATATTCATACCTTAAAAATTTGATATTTGAATACAAAACCATTATTTTTAAATAATTAGTGTTTGATGTAAAAAAGTTAACAAGTTCCATTATATTTTGTAACATTATTACTATTTTGTAGAATTAATTTAAAGGCTTTTGTATAATTTAAATTTTAGAAATCACCATTCCACTCTCTTAATATTTATGCTCCAATTAATAATAATATTAACAAGAACAACGTTTTCAATGTAAAACATCACTCTGGATAAATAGAAATTGTATATTAAATAGTTCACACTGTTTTTCAGGAAAATTTCTCACTTGAGGCTTGAGGCGTTTACTCTGACATCACGAGAAAGTGTGAAACATGCGCAATTTTATTCGTATATGGCTTATGGTTGTTATCAATTATCTTATTTGCTTCTGCTGAAATACGCCAGCGGCGTTAAATCATTATATGTTAAATTATAAATGGAATTGTTAAACTTATAGCACGTTTAGTCTTCTCATAATAACAAAGTATTTAAAAGTAAAACAAGTAATTGAAATTATTTTTTTAATTAATTCTAATTTTATTTTTTGCTTCCAGCTAAAACTGTTGTAATAGAATTTGTGATGTGTTAAAAATAAAATAAAAAAATTGCTTAAAAAAAAAATTAATTCCTTAATTAAACATGAAATTTGGACTGGACAAAACTGAATAGCTTGCACGAATAAGGTAAGTTTGAAAGTTTTTATTAGAAAGAAAAATACAAACATAAAATAAAAAGCAAGCAGGCAGCCTCATTTCGCATACTAAACAAAATCTACTTTCTTATAAGATTTCGATAAAATCTAGTTGAAATCTCAAGTACAAAGTAAAACAACTACAATTAGAATATATTCTTATTTAATGATGAGCAATGATTTTACTTTCTAAGTGTGTTTCATGTTAATTCAACATGATTTAAAATCATCTTAAAAAAAATTGTTTATAATATTTATTTAGTTTTTATTTCATGTTGATTTAACATTCCAGTACGGTTAAATCAAAATGAAAAATATTGTTGAAACAACGTAAATTTGATTGTGCTATGGAACGAAGATTAATGTTGAATTTAAGTTATTTCAAGTTGAAACAACATGAATTTAAATTATTGTAGTAATTTTAAAAAATAACCATGATCTGCCAAGTGATTCTTGTAGAGGGGATTACAAATCGTTGTTTTAAAAATTAACATCTGAAACTCGTTTTACGGCCTGTTTAAAGTTGCACTTTCTTGTGTAGTAAAAACAATTTAGAAAATTGTGTGATACTTAGGTTGTTGGTGTATAGTGTCCTGGGAACATTTATTCAGAACATTACAAGTAATTTTTTGTTGGCATACATTAACCCTCCTCTAATTCTTCTGGAAATTAGTATTTCTTGCAATTTAAAAAATAAACAAAAATCACCTTCAAAACAGGGATATGTATATGTAGAAATATTCCGCGTAAATATTTTTCATCAAATTCTAGTATAAGTCTTAGAACACACTTAAGTCGCGAAAAGTCAACTTTTACACTAGAAAAATAAGTAAAAATAAAAAACTAGTTCTATAAAAGTTCGAATTATTTTCTTAAAGGTTGGCAACACTTTAACTAAATTAAATCTTAATTTTGCTATTTGCATTAATATTTGAATTTAAAATTTATTTGAAATTAAAGTTATTGTCATTTTATTTCAACAACAGTGAAAAATATAAAATTAATGATTTAAAAAAATATAATTTAGAATCATTTTAAAACATTGAACATTTTCGCTGTTAATGCGAAGTTTGTCAAGTATATATTTAATTGTCCATAAAAACAAAAAACAAAGAAAAAAAAACAAGTCACACAACTGAGCATAAAGCATCCACACATTAAAATAACATATTATACATTTCTAATAAATTTAATATTGATTTCCAATCAACATTTTTTGCATGTTGATTTTACATTGTTTTTTTTTTTGCTGTGTATTCTTAATCATAGAAACGAAATATTTGCATCTACAGCTTTAGCATAAACTGTAGATGCAAATAAAATAGAGTTGTTGAAATATTTTGACTGAAATCTACAAGATTTCGTCTAGAAGTAAATTCACTATTGAGGAGTTATCTCGAGTTAATATGAAAAGAAAAAGGCCTAAGAAGGTTGTGTTCTTATATAGCAAATTCAGTAAATTTGAGAATCTATTGTTCAGTTAGATTAAATTTATTAAAACGGTGTTTGATATTTAGTTAAAAAGAATTGGGGGAATTGGTTTTACAGTGGGGTTTGAGGAAATAAAATTTTAAATCTGTGACAAAGTCACGCATGCAAAAAAGTTTTGAGAAGGACTCCAAGAACTCCAAATTCTATTATAATATTTTTGCCAACATCATTTTGTAATCAAGTAATTAATTCAGAAGGCAATGATTTATTATTTTCCTGTAATTTTTTCACGCGCCACTGTGTGGGTAGCAAGTCCACATAAGTAAAATCTTAATCTAAATTTAAATTTAATTATTTATTTTTTATGGTCAATGAAATTGACTTCATAATAATTTCAAAATTCTAAAAAAAAATCCTGCAATAATAGAATTTTTTCATAATACACAGAAAAAATTATATTGTATTCAATTGCTTCATTTAAAAAAATTCTATTTATTAAACACAAAATCATAATATCGGAAAACTTTATTTAACATATTTCTTTATTAAAATAATTCACTATAAATTCATCAAACCAAATAAAGAAAATCATAAAAACTTAAAATCAGTTCCAAGAAACTAATCATTATTATTTCTGTGTAATTTTTAATATTTTTATCGCAAGTTTTCGAAATATTAATATTTATAGTTAAATATTAACCCCCATATTCATAAAAAAAATAAAATGAATATGAATATGCTGTTTTAGGAACATTTTTTATGAATAATTTTAAATAAAATACGTATCAAATCAATTTAAAATTTTATGAATATGGAGGTAAAAATATTAAAACTTGTAGAGAAAAAAATTATGATAAGTTTTTTGCTTTAACAAACAGATTTTTAGAACTGATAGTATTTATAATAAATGATTAATATTTGTAATAATTTGGAGAAAAGTGGAGATAAAAATATTATTTTCAAGCAAAGCATTTGTGGCAAATTTTTTTTAAATTTTAATAATGCAATTAAAAGGCTGTTGACTTTAGTCAAAGGTGTATCAAATTTACTCGAAATAATCGAAAATATTACAGCTGGTGAATAATTGTGAGGCTGAGAGCCAAAAAGGGTACAAATACCAAAATAATCAATCATCATTTAACATTAATATTTATAAATCTACCAAAAATTACAACTGTATAACGAGCTTAAACTGCCCTCTATTGAGTAAAAGCTTAATTAATAATGTAAACCTATAAGCACCAAAACAACATCTTTTTTAAAGTTTAATTACTCAAAATGTAATTTTTGGCACTTGAGTTAATTTAAAACTCAGTCCTTTAATTAACATCCTATTGACATGAGTCAAATGTACTGGAAACAATCCAAAATTTCACTGCAATTGAACTGAGAGCCAAAAAGGTACAAGTGCCAAAACTATCAATCATCATTTAACATTAAACTTTATTAATCTAAAAAAAAATTAAAACTGTATGACGAGCTTAAGTTGCCTTTTATTGACTAAAAGCTTTACTATTAAAATAAACTTTTAAAGACAAAAAAAGTCTTATTTTTAAAGCTTAATTACTCAATATGTAATTTTTGGCACTTGAGCCTATTAAAATTTTAATAACGCAATTAAAACGGTGTTGACTTTAGTCAAAGGCATATCAAATATACTCGAAATAATCCAAAACTTCACTGCTGGTGAATAGTTGGTAGCCTGAGAGCCAAAAGGATACAACTGCCAAAATTATCAATTAACACTTAAAACTAATATCGTTCAATCTGAAAAAAAATTTAGAACTGTTGGACGACCTTTAACTGGCTTCTACTCACCAAAAGCTTTACTGTTAATGTAAACTTTTAAGCACAAAAAACCTCCCCTTTGGAACTTATTTACTTAAAATGTAATTCTTGGCACGTGAGTTCATTTGTATTTCAATTCGTCAGTTCAAATTCTGTTGACTTTTTATGGAAATAATTTTTTTTGGAAATACTTTAATTATATGCTGGACCGCCAACACATGTTGCAAGCTTATCTTCACAAAAAAACTGCAAAAATGTTGCTTTTAAAAAAGTTTTTGAATTTTAAGAAGCAATTATGTACTTTTAGATGCCGATAAAAAAAATTACAATTAAAATGAATATAAATTTATGCCAAAAAAGTTTTGATGCGTAGAAATATAATGTTAAAAGGAAATTAAGTGCCATGATTTAATTTATGCTTCTATATATAAGTTGTTAAATTTTCCCCTTAATTTCCAGTTGCTCATTTAAATAAAATAAAACGTAAAAGCCTTTCAAATATTTATTTAAGCAGGAAATTATAACAGTTAATAGGAATTTAAAAATTCCTAAAACTAATTTAAACATGCTTATAATTGTCAGGGTTTAGAATTAACGAAATCCTTCTAAAGCCCCTATTTTCTAATTACACAATTATAAAAATAATCTATTAAAGTGGCAGGGTATTAAGTTTTAGCAATCTGTCACAAGTATAGAACACCAACACAAAACTGGCTGCATCATCAGTTGTTCAATTAAATGGAAAAACTTACAAATTAGTTTTCCAACAGACACGTGCCTGACTAAGGTATTGGCAACAGGAACACAAAATAAAACTGATTATATACTTTACTGCGTTGGATTTCTGCATCAGCAGTTGCCAGGTGCAATGCACTCGAATTGCTGCAGCCGCATGCATACGAGTCAATAAATGGAGGCGTCATATCAATTTGGTATATTTTAATTACATTTGACTTTGTGATTCTATGGTTTTGTTGTTCCTTTTTTTTGCTGCAATTTGAATTTTTTTAGTTTTCTGCTCATGTCGAGTGAGCCGTGAATGTTTCTGTATACACCCTCGATAATGAGGAAATAGCAAGAGACAGTGGGTTGAAAGTTGATATATTGAGCTTAAATTTTTGTCAAATTAATAGCTGGTTTATGGATGGCAAACAAACCTTAGTTGCGTTGCCAAATAACAAAGATTTTTTTTACAACTAACAGCTGTTAACCTTAGTTGCTAAATATTGTTTGTATTGGCAACAGCGAATTTTTAGTTGATGTATAAAATAAAAAAAATTACAAGTAATAATTAGGAAAATCAAAAAATCCGACTGCGACTAACTTTGAACCTTTAAGGGTGACTTTTTGGGTTCGAGATTAGGATTAGTTTATTTCTCTAATTAACTAATCCGAAAATTAACTTAATTTCATATAATTAAGTTTGATATTTTTGAGTGGTAGTTTAAACTTCTTGTTATCTATAGTATTGCCTTACTGAGGAACAAAATAGTGGCAAAATTTTCTGTGCAAAAGTCTTACATGTTATCAACACACTTTGAATTTTTGTGGGAAGAAGAAGAAACTGTCATATTTTATTATTTACAAGTAAAATATTGCGCGTGTTAAAGGAAATATATATATATATATATATATATATATATATATATATATATATATATATATACTATAAAATATATATATTTATTTAAGTGATTTTAAATTATTTTACCATATAATTTTTGCAAAAAGTTATATGTTTCACAAGTGCTTGTTGTCAATACTAAAGTAAGATTAAACCACAACGGTTGGTCGCTTAAACTAGCAAGTAAACTAATATAATCGCAAAAGAAGATTAAGGTTAATTAAATCTCTAATCTTCAACTCAAAAGTCGCCCTAAATGGTCATTCGAAATGAAAAATTATAAGAGACACCTAAATTTGATTTTAAAATGCCTGTCGCATAAGTCCAATTTTAATATAGTTCGCTAACTTTTTATACTGTTCGTATTCCAAAAATAGTGTCTGTGGCCGCCATATTGACTGACTACTGTCACTAGTGACTAGTGACACTCCCAGGATTAAGAAAAATCGATTGATGTAAGAATCATCAAAATCGGTCCATGCGTTCTGTTTATATAGTGCTGCAAAGGGACACACACACATACATACATACAATATATAACGTTATCTTAATATAGAAAGGCCCCAAGTCGTTAATTGTAGGAAATCAGGATTTTTGAATTTTTCCATACATTAGATGTTCTTCTATTGAAATATACAAAAAAAAAATCGATTTCAAAAAAATAATGAGTTAAGACCTTTCTATATTAAGACAACGATACATAGGCTGAAAAACACAATACCCTTCTTTGCGTTGAGCAGTCGGGTAAAAAAAATAATAATTTCTTTTTCTTTATTTTTAAATCGCTTCACAAATGACGGAAAAGTCTGTAAACTTAGAAAGAAAAAATAAAATGTAATTAAATCAACAACCCAAAAAATATTCTTCTATTAACATCTTTAGTTAAAAAAAATACAAAAATTAATCAAAATTTTAATTACGCCAATTAACACTTTCATTGATTAAAATTTTAAATGCTTAAAAATTTAATTGATTAAAAAAGTAATTGATGAACATTTTCATTGACTAAAAATTTAATTGATTAAGAATTTTATTTCATAAAACATTTAATTGTTTAAAAATTTAATTGATAGAAAATGTAATTAAATATTTATTTCAGCAATTTTCATTTGAGTATAAAAAATTTTGTTCAAAAATTTAATTGATTAAAAATTTAATCCATTAAAAATTCAATTGATGAAAGCTTCAATTGATTAAAACTTTAATTAAAAATTCATTTCAACAATTTAAAATTTTGTATTAAAATTTGAATTAATTAAAAGTTTTAATTGACATAATTAAATTTGTAATTGACTTTTTTTAATTAAAAGAGAAATACTTCTCTCTGTGTACTCCTTCTATGGGAAGACCAAAAAGTAGACAAATGAGTAAAATTATTTCAAGGAATGACATTTCGAGCCAAAACCACCAAACAGCTTAACCGACACATATTTTAGAAGTCGTTTTTTTTGACGAGAATAGATTATTTTCGATCCGAAATTATGGGTTTTGGTAAAAAAATTATGTTTGAAAATTATGTCTGTTAAGCTTTGGTTGGCGGTTATGGGAAAATTTAGTCTAAAAAATTTTCATTTTTTAAACTTTTTATTGATTTTTGGTTTATTTTTTCATTAAAGGAGAAATATTTTTTCTGTGTACTTTTAATTTAAAAAGGCGAAAATGAGATTTAAAACTAAAAAAATAAACTGTTTGCTAAAAATTATTTTAAGCAAGGACATTTAGTCACAGTAGAGGCGATAATTTAATCTTTTTTTAAATGTTAGTTCTACCACCGTTTTGCTTGGCAGCAACTAAAAATTTGTGTCTGGCAATATTATTGCAATTCAACAACTGAAATTAAGTCCTCTTTCACACACGTCAGGTTTGACTCGTCAAGTCTTGAGTTTTTAGGGGAGAGAGGAAAAGATAATAGAGGGGTGTACAGACTTGACCGTAACAGTCAAGTTTGTATTTTCCTTTTGTTTTGTCATTCGTAATACTGTACGACAACGCAAATTGATGAGACTTGATGACTTGACTTGACGGTGTGTATGAACGCAAATGCAGTTTCAAAACAAAATGGAACAAAAACTGATCAGGTAAACCTGACGTGTGTGAAAGAGGATAACGGCTGTTATCAGTTAACATAAGTAAAAAGCTTTTAGTCAGTTGGCAACGCATTTTAACCCAATGAGCAATTTTGCTTAAAATTAAATTAAAAAATTTTTTATTCAAGTAGCACATTCACACATTAACAAGGGTTGAATTATGCTGGATTTATTTATATTTGGTTTGAATAGCATTCTCCAGTGAAAAGGGAGCATGAATTTAATTCGAACAATTCAATTCAATTGAATTATACTTTAATTAAGCCTTGTATAATAACTAAATTCGATAATCGGCCCTGTTCTGTAAACCGAATCCGAGTAAATTTCTCGTTTAAAAAAAAAACTAATAAAAGTCCTGCAGACGTGTTTAATATCATACACGATAATTTTTTTTCAGATATGATATTTAAAAAAATTTAAAAAAATATTTTTATTGTCGTGCGATTTCAAATCGATCGGTTTACAAAACAAAGCCGCATATTTCATTTATAAAAATTTAATTATTAATTTTAATTAAAATTTTTTAATAAAATAAAGAAAATGCAATTCATTTGTTTTCGAATAACAATTTTCAGCACTTCGGCCTTCGCTATTTTCTTCACGACTTTACTTTACCTTTGGTTTTAAATATTAATTTTTTATTTAAAAAATAACGCTAACCAGCTCAAAAATGTGTTTTTCGAAAAAAAAAAACTGTATCATATATAAAAAACTGGTTCTGAACCGGATAAAAAATAGAGGTTTGGGCGTGAAAGCGTTTCAAACAAACAAACTCTCTCAACATTTGTGGTGTTAGTAAGGATATTTGATATTTTCCACAATTTTAAAAAGCCTTTATGAAGCCTTAATAAGTTTTATAAATACGGCTGTTATTTAACAAAGTTTTAACTTATAGAATGTTGTTTCTTTTATATTTCAAAATATTTTCAAACTTGAAAATTACATGCAAAAAAAACTTGAATTGAGCTTTGTTTCCAGTTAAATTACCACTGCTTGCATTTTATTTATTTTTTTGAGTACAAAGTCATTAAATTTATTTTAAATAAAATTTTGTTTATTTTTTTTAACTGAACCCAATTTGTATCCCTGTAAAGTCTCTTAAAAATATAACTTTAATCGAGATTGTTTTTTGTGCACTTATGCCCCAGTGTGCACTTAACAATACACCGTTATATAATTTTTTCAACAGTTTATTAGTTTACATTCAAAAGTATGCATGTATTTGTTACTAAACAAACATTTCGTCGACATGATGCGCTTCTTGCGGCGCTGAAATTGTAAATTACTTAATTCATTGATAGGAATGAGTTCCAACAAAATATTGTGGACGTGCGCTTTATTGTTGTTATGCATGAAAGCGTATAAAATGCAAAAAATTAAAAATAAAAGTAAATGAAATTATGAATGCTCACACAAGGTGAAAATAATGCAATTAAATGTAAATATTTAATACAAACAAAAACTTTTTAAACTATCATTTACAACAAGGAACAAAAAATGACACTCAACATGTTTACAATGCAATTCACAGTGGTGGCTTTTAATGACATTTTTTGCATGAACATGTACGTACAAGTTTTGAAGTACAATTTCTTTTAAGAAATACATAACTTTTTAAAGTAATTACTCGTTTTATTAAAATGGTTTAATTTTTAGGGTTCCGTACATAAGAGGTTCCCTTACAACCCTATTGCTTTCGCTACGGTGTCCCCACGTCTGTCTGTCTGTTACAGACTGTTTTCTCGAGAGCCGTAAGAGCTACGGACCTGAAATTTTCACAGAATAAATACATGACAGTTAAAATTTAAAGGGTTTGCTTAAGCAAGCAGACTATTAGTTAATGTAACTTTGAAAGCTCTTCAAATTTTCAAAAACGTTAAAACTAAAAAAATCGCCAAAAAACCGAAAAAATCGCCAAAAACGAAATAAAAAAACGCTAAAACTAAAAAAAATTGCCCAAAACCGAAAAAATCGCCAAAAACGAAATAAAAAAACGCTAAAGCTAAAAAAATTTCCCAAAACCGAAAAAATCGCCAAAAACGAAATAAAAAAACGCTAAAGCTAAAAAAATAATTGATTTATTAACCATATATGGCTCTATGAGCTCGGTTATTTTGTAATTCTTAATAATAATAAAGTAAAAAAAACGCTAAAACAAAAAAAGCTAAAACTATAAAATTGCCAAAAACCGAAAAAATCACCAAAACGAAATAAAAAAAAAACGCTAAAACTAAAAAAATCGCCAAAAACCGAAAAAATCGCCAAAACGAAAAAAAACGATAAATTAAAAAAAAACGCTAAAACGAAAACTTTCCCAAATTAAGAAAAAAAAAACGCCAACAACAGTTTACCGTGTACTTAATATTATTTAAAAAAATTTCTTCACCGAGTAAAATATTTTAATATACAGGCTAAAGTTCGTATAGTATCAAGAGTGCGAGTCAAAATCGCACATTATTGAATTTATTTTTATAAGTTATGACGTTGGCTTAGTAAATCAGCAATAGATTTTCTTTCAGTATTTAGAAATTTTTTTTATTTCAAATCAAATTACACCCACATAATTAAAAATAGAATCAAAATTTAATTTGCCAAAATCAAATTAAAAAAGTTCAGATAAAGTTAAACATGTGCTCATAATAATGAAAACAGAAATTTAATTAATGCTGCTGCAAAAAGAGCTGGTGAGCTCATATAAACTTTAGAGTTTAATTTGGCAATTATGGTTTCACTATTTCACAATGATGGTCGCTTATTTGGTTGATGGTGATGTTGATGTGCTGATGATGTGGTTTTAGCGTTGGTCAAATGAATTCAATATCCGATTGAAGAATTGTATGTACACACACACACACATACACACATACATATCGCATATTTACTGGAACAACATCATAACCCAAAAATTAAGTATTTTTTTGCTTAATAAAAAATAATTAGTTCCCTTATACTAATTGCTATTGTGTAAAAGTTTCATAAAAATATCTTGAGAAAAAAATTAAAATTTTCCTTTTCTATTAATTTCTTTTTTGATTTATGACGTTGTTGTTATTAACATTAAATTTGATATTAGAATACCTTTTGAACAATTTGAGTTTGTATGTATATGTGTATGGGTGTGTATGTATGTCTGTTACGTATTAGAATATTCAAGTTCAAAACGTTGCTAATTTTCATTGAACATCATCAATTCTCTTGAAAAAGCACGCGCTAGTTATTATTTCAATAACAAATGGCCAAATAAAAAAGCCCTGCCCACGTTCAAGGGATTTCGTGGATTTCGATTTAGAATTCACTGCAATTGAAACTAATGTAAGTAAGCAACGTGCGGTTTAACCGCAAAATTTTGCCTGAAAGTTAATTAATAAGCAAATGATGAAGTGTTTGCCTTGTGGCGGGGAAACCATAAATACATACATATGTAATAGAATACAATGCAACAATATACATTCCAAGATTATTTTTAATAAAGAATTTTTGCAGGAGCATATTTTTTTATGGTTTTGTGGAAATACTTTTTTGAAGTCAAATATATTTGTAAACATTTTTATTATAAATAAAATACATTTAAAAATTAAAACAGCAGAAATTAAAATTTTCCAACAATTATTATTATTTGCTGATTTAGTAAAATAATTTTGTTTTAATTTGATTTTTATCATTATAAAATATAACTAATAATAATTTCCTTTTCAGTTATTATAAATATGGGGAATTTAATTAAAGCCTTGTTTTTTTCTATTGTTACCTCTTCGTTGCAATGAATTTAAATTTTGTTCGGTGTAAAATTATGTCTCACACAAAATTTAATAACGTCTGTGTTCTTAATTTACATTAAAATTAAGTCTTATTTTTGGTGTAAATCTATTTAAGACTTAATTAAAATTTTCACACACGTACGTTCTTCTTTGTGGTCCCCCCCCCCCTTCCAAAGGATGACTTGACATAACGTAACGTTTCTTCTTCCCAAGATTTAAATATGGCCAGCAAAAACTCTTCTGCTGTTTTACTAATTTTAGGTTGTCTTAACCATTTCTAAAATGATTATTTGCTGTAACAGCAAGCAGCGTTTTGTTGTCAACAGGAGACAAAAGAAAATCACATTAGCATTGATGAAATTAAATACAAACAAACATACACGCACACACACTCACACACATTGAGTTATTTATATAAAGCACAGTGGGACGACCACTTGCTGGATTAATAGCAGGACTGTATTTGTAAAATACTTAAAATTCCAAGCAAGAGTCACCCTGGGAAGTGAAGATTTAATTGGGAGGGAAATTGTTTCTTTTTGTTAACAAAACTCAATGATGTCTAGAAATCATTAACGGTTTTACTATTTGAGCTTATGTCATTATATATTCTTTGTTTTCAACAAATGTAATAAGTGACAGTATTTGTTTTGTTTTTGTATCATAATTTGAAACTTGAAAAACGTCAAACCACCAAACAAAATTGCAATCGCTGTTCACAACCATATATAAAAAAAACATTATTATTCATATGGACAACTCCAGAACATATAATGGAGCCCTTAAAGGTTTAATTGAAGTTGCCATAACCATGAACATACAAAACAGCTGTTATAATCAAACATATGTGTAACACTGTATTTGATAATCATAACCATAGAAACCAATTGAATTTTAGTTTTTCGCCGTAACTATAAACAGCTGCTCTAGTGTGGTTAGTTCCACTTTTAAAATGAATAAACAAATAAAAACATAAACAGCTGATTATGGTTATGGCAGCCCTCATAGGTGAAGTACGGTCATGGCAATGATTATTAGAGACCTGCACAAGACCATTTATAAGACCTTTCAAGAAATGCGAGATATTTAAAATGCTCTACTACAGCGAAATATTCTAAAGCAAACACTAAACAACACTGTTGGCAAGACATTTGTTTCCGTTCTAAGGCTTGCTTTACACCACACAGCGTAAAGCCAGAATTATTAGTTTGTACGTACGTACGTTTGTTGTGAATCAGCTGTTTTGATTTTGTTCAATTTTAAGTCTGTATGGGTGGTTTCTTTTAACATATTCGTTCTGTTGTATTACAGACAAATTTGTAGAAAATAGAATTCAACGTTACGTGACAGCCAAAAATGTGCATGATTTAGTTTATGTACAAGTGTAAATAATTCTATAGGTTGGCAGCTGATTTCCCTTGACAGAAAAATTAATTGCAAAATATTTTCTAGAGAAATCAGCGGCACAGAAGTTCTACAAAAAGTAAAAACCAAGGACCACTTAAGTCAAATAAGTATTAACGGGTTAATAGAAGGAAGTCACAATGGACCCAACTGGGTCTCCGAGTGGAGGTGCGTTATAGCACCGTTCTACCTAAACCAACCCACACTAACTTAAGTCAAATGAAAAGTAAGGAAAGCATTCTGTGGACTCAAATGGGTCCATTGTTACGTTCGTTCATAAACATGCTGTTCCTGTCGTATTTCTGTTGCCACTTAATATTCAATTTATTTCCACTGTACATACATATGTATGTTTTGATTTATTGAGGCGTGAGCGTATGTACGAAAGATACGCATAAAATTGTATGTGAGTGATGTTGTTTGTTGGATGTTTAACTAATTTAACATAAATTGTAGTACATGTTATTAAAAGCATTTCTACTGTTGAGATATGAGTAGATATACATAGATAGACATACATACATGTTGCTAAATTCCATAAAACATCAGTGGGAGGATATAATACATAAACGTTCTATATTATTTAAAGAAAAGAGAAAAAATACGAAAAGTAATGAACTTATTTTTTTTTAGATTACCTTCGTTTGTGACTCGTCCGTTTATATAAAAAAATATAATAGGTTTGACAAGTTTTTAACTCACTTGAGTGGAAATAACAGGTTCCCTTTAAGGGTTCCTTATACCAAAGGTGAAAAGGAATTCTTGAAATTTCTAAAAATCTTCAAAATTAAAAAAAAACCCAGAAACTAAAAAAATTGCGAAAACACAAAAAAAATCCGCAAAAACCAAAAAAATCCCCAAAATGATAAAAAGCGTCAAAAAATCGCTTAAACTAAAGTATGTATTATAAAAAAATGGCAACACTTCAAAAAACTTCAATACCAAAAAATCGCTCAAGCCTAAAGAAAGATTCAAAAACAAAAAAAAAACGATAAGATAAAAAGCTCCTATACTAATTTAAAATTTATTTGCTGGTGGTTCAGCTTGGTCTATATACGTATTTCATTGGCGCTTGAACCAAATCATCAGTAGACTTCAACCACAAATTTTGAACAGTCACAAACCTCTTACTTTATGCACAAACTTTCAAAAACCATATGAGAATTCATAAAATAATAATATATTTGAAAATCACAAAGACAAAATAAGCTTAGTAAGCTTATTTCGATATGAATCTATTTTATTTTTCTACACCTTTATACAAAGGTATTACTCAAAACTAAAAGAAATCACCAAGAATCGAATAAAGCGCTAGAAAATGGCAAAACTAAAAAACACGCCAAGAACCGAAAAAATTTTATATTAAATTTTAATATTTAAAAAAAATATATATATAAAGGCTAATAGCCTATTTCCAACCTGCGAAAGAAAACGTTCGACTTACAATTTATATTGAAAACAAAAACAAATTTTCATATTTTATTGTTTTTTTTCAATATAAATTGTAAGTCGAAAGTTTTCTTTCGCAGGTGAGAAATAGGCCATAAATTTCGCTTAGTAATACATATCGCTCAAAGAACGTCATAACTAAAAAAATGAGTTTGCCAGAAAACGAGTTTGAAGTTTTAAATTTACACAGAACTTAAATGGAAAAGAACATTTTATTTTTCCCTCAAGAGTTGAGTAAAGAAGTTATTTGTTTGTACACAGAGAAAAAACTGCCTAACAGAATCAATAAGATTTTCTCTATGAAATGCTTTTAGGGAAAGGGGGTATGTATCCCAGCAGAGAGAAGCGAAGATTTTTTCATAGAGATTCCTTATTGTTTTTATGTGGTAAATCTTATTAATTTTATCAAGAAGAAAACCACATAAAATCAAGAAGAAATCTTATTATTCACAACTTTTTGTACTCAATTTCCGTTATTTTTGGCATCAAAAAAAAACAATCCATAGAGAAAATCTTCTTGATTCTATTAGGTTTTCTTATAAATTGTAAACTATAGGGATTTCTTATTGATTTCATTAGGTTGCCTTATTGATTTTTTCAAAAAGGTTTTCCTTATTGATTGTTTCAATAAGATATTCCTTATTCTTTTCATTAGCATATCGGTTAGAGTTCTTGTCTGGTTCAATACTTGTCTTCTCCCAAGTAATAAATATGTATGTATGGTGAGTTAGTTAATTAAGAATATAATATAATATATATGTATGTATGTATGTATAAATAAATAACATCTAAATATACTACATACGTACATACATACATATATCGTACAGAATTTAAATGAAAATACATAAGTACAAAGAATAAAGATATAACAATTTTTTTTTATTTTGTATTAGGTTGCCTAATGAAATTAAGAAGAAAACCTTTTTGAAAAAATCAATAAGATAACCTAATGAAAACTACAAGATTTCTTCTTGTTTTTTTTCAAAAAGCTTTTCTCTATGAAATTAATAAGATTTTCTTATTGAAAAAAAAACCCTAGAGATTTCTTATTAATTTTGTTCTATTTTATGAGGTATTTATTAGGCACTGTTTTCTGTATGTAATTTTTACAAAATATGAAGGACCACATGAGGATTAATTATGCATCAATAATTCAAAAAATCAATTTTTTGAGTTATGACATTCTTTGAGTAAATTCGTGATAAGGAGTGTCCGTACGGAACCCTACATGTGCGAGTCAAAGTCGCACTTTACTAAATATATTTATGCTATTTGACAAAAGAACTGGGGTAGTGCAAGCACAGATGTTAAAGTGACAGTTAGATATAGAAGAGAAGAGGAGCTTAATAATTATTTTCTCTTTCTTACAACTCTGTCAGTGTGCGTAGTCTGTGGTAAATTTTAATAACATCACAGCAGTGCCTGCCCCTGGTGTTAAGTAGATGCATTATTTTGTTGTTAAGCTATATCAGCCATATTACTATCATTGCTAGAAATATTGCCGAAGGAGGGGCTACGATATGCATTAGCATAGACACTAAGGGCCCTATGTATAAGCAAAAATTGACATGAAGTTAGCAAAAGTGACGAAATTTAATTAATTTGTAACGAGTACCTCCATACAATTTGACATTAAAAATGTTCGCATTACCTAATCTTAATCCGACTTTAAGTCCAAGCATGATTTTTAATGTGAAGTTTCATGGCAAAACTAATTAAGATCATGTTCAATTTTGCCACTTATGCAATAGTTCAGCCAACTGCAAGCAGCTTCTCGCAATAGAGCCAACATCATAAATAATTTCTGCTTTCCCATACGATATTTTATACGATTGGAAATTACAAACGCTGTGTATAACTTTATATAAACTCTTTGTGCTTGTAGTGCTCCGAATACATATCTGCATAAAAAATAATGATCAAAAAAAAAAAAAATGTTTATAATAAATATGAAACTGCCGGGTTAATGGCTTTTAGTTGTTGTTTGCTATTGTTCCGTCATCAAGGCCCTGGAGAGTAAATATTTATGCACAAGGCTTCTTTATTAAAGACATCAGTTACCAGTTTTGTAAGCCGCAGCTGATGGCACGCATTAGGCTTGTCAATAATACATCTTTGTGTGGGTGTGTGCTTTGCTATTCTGTCAATAACCTTAAGGTTCTAAACTGTGTAATTCCTTTTGACTGCTTTTTATCATAAATATGTCTTCACATTTGGGTTAAGCAACTGCTGAGTGCAAGGAGAAAGCAAGATAAATGAGAAGAAAAAAAAGGATTTTTCTTTCTTTAACAGATCTGGTCTGAAGAGGAGAAAGTAGGGGCGCGCAAGTGAAGGATAATTTGGTTTTTATTACACATTTAATAAGGAAAAATAATATCAACAGGGATATAAAAAATAAGAAAATATTTAATGGCACTAAGCTACATGTGTGTGTTTGTGTGGGAGTGTTCATACATGTGTTAAAGCGAATTATAAATGCTGTTTAAATGCACAGGCATTCACTTAGGCCGTTATGTCAAGGGAAAATACAGATTTTAGATACATTCACACTTGCTTTTACTCGTATTTGCTTGGAAACAGTGTTAGCAAAAGTTATCAATCATTGTGTTAACTCAGAAAGGTTTCAATATATGTAGGAAGTTCATACGGGAGTTTTCTCTTAATCTGTGTGGGAATATTTAATTAAGACAAAGACTTTAGGTTAACGTCTACTAGGAAAGAATGTGGCTCCTAAAGCCTGGTACTCTATCCAAAATTTCAGGTGAAATGCCGTCAAAATACTTAAAAGAACTTGGCTTTAATTTTCCATGAAAAATTTTTTTTTCAGAAATGTTTCATCTTGGAGAAAACACCATGTGCATATTGTATTATTTTTAGTGCTTTTAAGGCTCAGAAAACATGAATGAAATCCTTTTCCCTCCTAATAAGAAATCAATGACTTATTCAAAAAAATAAACGTTTCAGCTTTTGTTTTGTTACCCACGGACACTGTAATAATAAACGAACCTTAGTCTACATATTCGAATTATTACCTGATGTGGAAATTTTTTCTTTTAGTTTTGTTTTGCGCTTTTCCTTAGTTTTGACGTGTTTTCCTTTGTTTTTGCGATTTTTTTCGGCTATTGGCATATTTTTTAGTTTTTTTTTTGGACGTTTATTTAAATTTTTATAGATTTTTCTGGTTTTTAGATATACATATATTTTAATTTTTAGCAATTTTTTCGGTTTTTGGCGATTTAGTTCAGTTTTAGCGCTTTTTAAATTTTTTTTAATTATTTCAGTTTTTTGACGATTATTTTAGCTTGCGTGCGCACTTTATCTTAGTCTGATATTTTATTTGGTTCCTGACGTTTTTTTTTTGGTTTTGCAGATTTTTTTAGTTTTTAAGATTTTTTCTGTTTTTAGGCGATTTTTTTAATTTTTTTTTCCATTTCACGTTAATTTTTTGGTTTTAGTGATTTTTTTCGGCTCTTTGACAATTTTTTCATTGTGGCGATTTGTTCGTTTTGACGATTTTTTCAGGTTTTTGGAATTTTGTAGTTTTGTCTTTTTTTTATTTTTTTAAGCCTATTCTTTATGCGGATTTATTTTATTTATTTTTTTATTTCTGGTGATTTATTTTTAATGGATTTTTATTTTAAGTTTGGTTAATTTTTTCTGTTTTTATTGATTTAATTTTTTTGTTTCCTGTTTTTTCTTTTTTTTTTGGTTTTTGCGAATATTTTTATTTTAGCGATTTTTAACGTTTTTTGGTGATTTTTAACGGTTTTTGGTGTATTTTTCGATTTGGGGATTTTTTTAGGCTTTTGGATTTTTTTAAGTTTAGTTTAGTTTTGGCGTTTATTTAAAGTTTGTGGTGATTTTTTCGGTTTTTGGCGTCTTATTTTTTATTTTTTGAATTTTGGTTAATTTTTTCGGATTCTGGCGTTTGTTTTTGGTTTGTGGCGATTTATTTTTTACCGATTTTTTTCGATTTGGTGCTTTTTTCATTTTGATTATTTTTTTAATTTTGCGATTTTTTCGGTTTTTGGTAATTTTTTCGGTGTTTTTTTTGACGATTTATTTTAGTTTTACCGTTTTTTTAGTTTTGACGTTTTTATGTTGACGTTTTTATGTTGGAATTTTTTAATTTCAGGGTTTAAGAAAATTTCCCGATTTTGCCTGTTTCCACGATACAGCAAAATATCAAAATTATATAATAAAAATTACATTAAGTGATAGAATACTCTTAAATTTATTTATTAAAATTTCAGTTCATAAAAATACACCAGACTTATAAATTTCAAGAGACGATATATTATAATTATCTGCATATTACATTAAGCATTTCAAAATTTTTCGTTGCTCATTTCAGAACGAACACCTTTTAATTTTTAACTCTCATATATTTGTTTGTTGTTGTTGTGGTAGCCAAAGTTTTACATATTTTGTGAATATTTTAGGTGCTTGAGAAAACAGCCTGTAACGGACAGACAGACAGATAGACAGACATCGTAAAGAAAACCTTTGGTGTACGGAAACCTATAAAAAGAAAGACAAATAACAAAATATTTAATACTTCTTCTTATGTTTTCTAAAACTGTTTAGAACTTTATGTTTACCTTTTATATAGCAAATATAATTTTATTCAAACCGCAAGCTGTCATTTTTGTTTATTGTTCCTAAATGATTATTATGAAATAAAGAAATTTTCCTTATGATTATAACGAACTGAGTAGCTATAATTGATTGGGATTTCTCAAAACCAAAGATAAAAGTAAATATTAGATAATCTCTAAAGGAATAATATAATCTTTATTCTGCTGCCAATAACTATTGTTGCGATTGTACTAAACGACATTCTTTATTTGTATTATTTGTATTTCGGTTGTATTTGCTTTTAGTATTTGAGCAAAACTTAATTAGACTGCCTTTCAGTAGCCACACAATAGCTTCCCCATAGCAACACTATGCCACCACCATCATCAAGGCAACGCCATCATACTTATTGCCAACATCCTTTTCACTTGCCAGGTGAAGTTTTTGTACTACGATGGACTTTGAAGATTTAATAACTGTTCATTTTGGCAATTTTCGTCAGGTGTATTATTGAGCTTTATGCGTTATTATCTCGTTTTTCTTTTTGTGTCTTTTTCGAAGTGTAAAAATTGTATGCCTTTGAATGCCGTAGAAAGCAAATCCTCTTTTTTATTTGTACTACAAGTATACGCAAGGAAAGTGTGTGTGTGTTTGTGTGTTGGTGAGTGCGTGTGTCTGGGAAATTTTCCATATGAATCATTAGCATGTTGGGCTTATGGGTGTTGAGGGTATTCTTCGTTAAACAATATATTTTTCTTTTTATTGCAAAAATGTCTTAACCACACAGCACCATCAGTAACTAAATTGTTCATAAAAATCTAAATAGATTTACTAGTGCTATTTTTTCCCTTTTCTAAGTTCCTTAATTCTTTTTTTTAACGAAAACCAAATAAGGATTTAGTGCGTTATTATGATTAATGCGGGCATTTAAAAGGAACGGGGGTGAACTTTTAGGCTAAATTGGATTAGCAATGATCTTTTTTTTATGTTAAAACCTTTTCACTGCTTAGAAAAATTTTATGAGATTTACTAAAGAAATGCTTTTATATAATTTGCTTATAAGATAATTTTAAGAAAAAAAAATGGCGATTCAACATAAAGACAATTTTTCAATCACTTGTTTAAACAAAATATAGAAGCCATTGTAACTAGAATGTTTACGAAAGAAATATTTTTTTTTTATTAAATAAATAAATCTGAAGGACTGGCATTCTACAGATGGACATCCAAAAATTTTTTTCCTTTTAAAAACTTCATTTGCAATTAAATAAAAAGTCAGAATTGTACAATGATTATCAAATACGAAACTTCATTTACTCCATACAAATATTAAGAGCTTTTAAAACACACACCCCAGATATATCAGGATGTTAACTTTTCTGTTCTTTACAAAAGACCTTGATAAATCTTAAACCAATATTATATGACTTAAAAATAAAAAAAATTTAAGTTTGGAACGAATCACGTGTGAGCTTTTAAAACACACAATGTAAAGCTATTCATTGGTGGTATACCGCGATGTGAACTTTCCTTTCTTTTTCACAAAAGACCATGACACAACTTTTTGCCATACTATTGGACTTTAAAATAAAGAAAAATTTAAATAAAAAACATCAGTTTAAGAACATTAGGTGAGACCTTTCAAGATACACAATTTTAAATTATTCACTGCTTAAATACCACGATGTTAACTTCACCTTGATAAGACATAATGCAATATTATTTGACTTTAAAATGAAGAAAAATTAGAAATTGGGACAAAATCAGTTCAAGGAAATTACGTGAGAGCTTTTAAAATACACAATGTTAGCTTATTCGTTTGTGGTATACCACGAAAATCAGTTTAAAGACAATATATACTTGGAAGTGATGCTTTCCTAACGAAAAAAAATACGAAAATAGGACTGATTTTGCAACTATCGGCGTAAGAGCCTACCCACCTTTCGTATCTCCTTATTAATAAAAAAAATCAAGTTAAGTTAAAATTAAATTTTGCTGTATTTCGATTTATTACAAAATTGTGTTAATATTATTAAAATTAAATTCTTTGAAGAGTTTCATTTATATCGATTGAAGAATATAACCATCTGCCATATATCCTTCTTTAAATAAATTTAAATCCTGGCTACAATTATGATCAGATGGTGTGGAACATTTGTATATACTTGCAGAATTACCCAATTAAGTTCTCCTCTTGATTCGAATTCAATGGGTGAAAGGATCCATCCACCTCCTATATATCCTTTATTTACTTAATTAAATTAAGGCTGGAATTATGTACTACTATTTGCTGTATTACAGAGTTAAGCTTTCTGGCAAACTTTTAATTCAAATGATGCAAGGAAATAACTTATTTTCACATGTCCTTGGTATTAAAACTTAAATATTTTTTTTTAATTTAAACTAGAGGTCAGCAAAAACTTGTTACAACTTGAGGAACTTTATACTTAAGCCTTATGGTTAATTTTTTTTAAATCAGTGCAAGGACACACCCTCTTCCCATACATCCTTTATTTTCGAAAATTAGTTTCATGTACAATTACAATAAAAATACGGTAAAAAACTTGCTAGTAATTTAGCAAATCATACACTTAAGCTCTTTGGCTGACTTATGCTCAATCCATGCAAGGATCTATCATAGCCTTCCATATATCCTTTACTTAATAAATTCAAGACTAATTATGTAGAATTATGTTAATAATGAAACCAAAATTTATAACTATGTTTTGCTTTAATTAAAGATTTTTTTGTAATGAGTCCAAGTACATGCCTGCCTGACATATCCTGCATATAAAAAATTTAAAGCTTCGCTACGGTCATGATCAGATTACAAGAAAAGCTTAATAATTTTAAGAGAATTACACTGTTGAGTTTTTTGACAGCATTATTATTCAAATGATGTAAGGAAATGCTTACTTAACAAATGTCCTTAACTTCGAAAATTCAGATTCTTTTACAAGTAATATTAAAAAAAAAACAAAATTTGTTACAACTTAAAAAACTATTTGCTTAAACTCTCTGCCAAATTTTGCTTCAATCGGTGCAAGGATATGCCCTTCTTCCATATATCCTTTATTTTTAAAAATGTAGTTCGAAAATCTGTAATTACTTGAGAACCATACACTTAAGCTCTCGCTAGAGATTTCCATTCAGTTGCTGCAAGGACCAATCCTTCCATATATCCTTTATTCATTAAGTAAAATTTTAACTAGAACTACGTTCAGAGTGCAATCAAAATTTGTAAATAATTCCCAAAATTATGGATTGCGGGTGCAAGGATATGGCACTTAAAAATTTTGAATTGAAGCTGCAATTGTGATTAAATAACAAGAAAACTACTTGTAACTGTTTGAAGAATTAGATAGTTAACCCTTCTGGTAAGTTTTAAGTTCGAACGATGCAAGGAAATATCTACCTCCCACATGTCCTTTATCTTAAGAACTGAGTTTATATTACTATTAAGATGAGAATGCGGCGAAAACTTGTTACAAGTTGACAAATTATACACTTAAGTCTTCAGCTAAATTTTGTTTGAATCGGTGCAAGGATATGGCATCTTCCCATATATCCTTTATTTTACAAACTTAGTGCCAAATATAATTGCAATTAAAAGGCATTTTAAACCTGTAACTATTTAGATAATTATATAGTTAAGCTCTCGCTGATGATTTCAGTTCAATTGGTACAAGGACATCCGCCTTCCATATACCCTTTATTCAATAAATTGAACTTTAAATAAAATCATTTTATTAATACAATGCAAGTTTTAAATAGTGTCCATTTGAAGAATTACACTCTTTAGATCTATGGTAAATTATTTTTCAGCGATGCAAAGAAATGCTTTCTCTCACAAAGCTTAAGTTTTAAAATATATATATTTTTTAAATTGAGACCAGAAGGCAGCAAAAATAATTGTAACAATTTCAAGAACTATAGCATGAAGCCGAATGGTTAATTTTGTTTGAATCAGTGCAAGGATGTGTTTTCTTCCCATATATCCTTTAAACCTGTAATAAGCTAGAGAACCAAATGGTTTATTTCATGTGGTGTATTTTAGCTCTATAGCTTAAAGGACCCAACCATCTGTCATATACAATTTTATAAAAATAATTAAATTCTATCTAAATTTGTATTTAGAATGCATTTGTAGCTGTTTCTAAAATTACAGACTTTTCAAGGACTTTATTTTTTGCATGTATGTACATTTGTGCATTTATTCTCAATGTGAGAAATAAAATGTCAACTAAAATTTAATATAAAGATTAATTGTAAATTAATAAAATTTCCTTCGATGTGAGCACACAATTATTTTTAGAGTTTAGGATTTATAAAAAATGTATCTTCCGCGAATATTCTAATTTTCGTTTAATTTAAATTATGATAAAATTTCTCATTTTCTATTTATTTGCAATTCATTGAATTTATGACCACAAAACGAAATTTTTTACGCTCATTAAGTTGCAAATTATTTATAAAAGGATACATTTATTTCTGCGGTTGAGATGCATAAATTTTATTGTGTGACAGGCATAACTAAAAATAAAGTTATTTTAAATAGATGATGTCTGTTTTGTTTGATGATTATTTAAAATATTAAAGTGATTATTTGTAATATTAACACAATAACTGCGTTGATATTTTTGAACAGGAAAACACACTTTAATAATGATGTTTAAAGTATGTATTTAGTATATTTTTATTTATTTATCAATAATTCTATTAAAATTTAAACAAATGGGATTTGACCTTAAGATCTGTAGAGACTTTAATTAAGGGAATTCGTGACGAATAAGTAAGACCGGATAACTTTGATAAAAAATTTCCGGCGAAATAAGAACTGTTAACGTAACACATTTTCCTGCTGAAGATCTTTCAATTTAAAGAGTCTGCTTTAGTAAGGCGGTGAAAGGGAGCTTGTCTCTCTTTCTACGTTGAACATTTGATTTAAAACATCTTATGAATCGCCAAACCCCGCTTCAAAAAATCTATTCCAATCACTTGAAAAGTACTCAGGGTGAAGGACTCGCCTTCGACCATTTCCCAAAGTAGTACACTTACAGATAATGAATGTCCTTGTATTGTTACAGCCAGCTGGCTTGAATTTCCTGCTTTTATTTATTTATTTTTTCATTGCTTGATTTTGGATAATTTTCACAAATATTTAATAAAATATAAAATAAACACACACAAAAAAAAACAAAAAGTGCATTCATTGAATGTAAATAATAATAAATTTAATTAATCTTTATTGGTTAGTTTGTTTAGTTTGCAATAAATATTTGTGTTTCCAACTAATTATTTGTTTTGACAGAAGCTTATAAAAAACCTTAATTTAATATGCTTAATGGAAAAATTAAGATGAATTTATTAGTTTATTAGCTTAAGCAAATATTAAGTCAATTAATGCTGTTGTTGATAAGCCAGTAAACAATAATCTAAAATTTAATTTTATTATAAACTTTAAAGCAACAAGTCCTAACCAATAAAATAAAGTAAATAATATTAAATGATCATTATACACAATTAAAAGGATTTTGAAAAAAAACAAATATGCAACACCATATGTCCTTGCAAAAAAAAATTTTCAATGTAGACGCAATTATCAACAGAATGCACTGAAAATGGGTAAATACTTCGGGAATTGTACACTTAAGCTTTCTTGAAAATTTTATTGCAATTGACACAAGGACAAGACTACCTCCCGAATGTCCTTTATTTTAAAAATTCGACTTTTGCCACTTTATATTAAAAGAAAACTGGAAATTCTTTTTAAATGATACAGATAAGCTTCTTGGTAAATTTTTTTCGACTCAGTATTAGTTTGTGCCGACTGTTAATATATCCTTTATTTTAAAAACTTAGTTCCAGCCTCAATTGTGATCCAAATAGTGCTAGATCCCTTCTAAACTTATACTTTCAGTCTACTAAGTAAGTTTTGCTTAGACTCTTTATCAAAAAAGCTTACATCCTTTATGTCCTTGGTTAAAAAAATTAATTACAGCTGAAGTATCACCAGATTGCACTGAAAATAGTTAAGTACTTCTAAAATTTTAAACTCAAGCTTTCTGCAAAATTTCTTTGCAATCGATGCATGGACAAACCTACCTTTCGAATGTCCTTTATTTTAAAAATTTAACTTTTGCTAATTTACATTAAAAGAAAACTGAAAATTGTCTCTAAAATGACGCAGAGTTTTTTGAAGTCTTCACTAGACTCAGTGTCAGGATATCTTATCCGTTCATACATACATATATCCTTAATTTTAAAAATCTATCTCCAACTACAATTGTAATCCAAATGAAGCTAAGTCTTTAAAATTTTTTCGAATTGTACTGTCAAGCTTAGTAGTAAAGTTTAATTTTAATTGGTGAAAAATAAGTATTTAACCCATATAATCTGGAATAAAAAAAAGTTGATTTTACATGAAATTATGATCAGAATGTACTGAAAATGTATAACTACTTTTAGAATTGTAAATTTAAGCTTTCTACAAAATTTCCGTGCAATTGGTGCAAGGACAAGCCTACCTCTTAAATGTCCTTTATTTTCAAAATTCAATTTTAGCTTCTTTATTTTAAAAGAAAACTGGAAATTGTGCCTAAAATGACACATATGTACATACAAGCTTCTTTGTAATTTTCACAGTATTTAGTCTCAACCATAATTGTAATCCAACTGGAGCTAAGTCTTTTAAATATTTTTAGAATTATACTGTCAAGCTAGCTGGCAAATTTTATTTCAAGTGGTAACAAAAAAAACCTCCATCGCACATATCCTTGATTACACAAAATGTGATTACACCTGAAATTATGATCAAAATGTACTGAAAATTTATAACAACTTCTGAAATTCTAAGCTTCAGCTTTCTGGAGAATTTCAGTGCACTTGGTGCAAGGACAAGCTTACCTCCCTTATGTCCTTTATCTTAAAAATCTAACTTTAGTCATTTTATTTTAAAACAGAACTGGAAATTGTATCTAAAATGACAGAAACAAGCTTTTTGTAATTTTAGTTGTATTCAGTGTATGAGAACTGCCCATATATCCTTGATTTAAAAAATTTTGTTCCAGCTACAATTGTGACCCAACTGAAGTGACTTTTTTATTTATTTTTAGAATCGTCAACTATCTAGTAAATTTTAATTTAATTGGTGAAGAAAAAAATCAACTTACTATGTACATATGTATGTACACATATGTATGTCCTTAATTTTAAATACTTGATTCCAGCTGCAATTATGATCAGAATGCACTAAAAATAAATAAATACTTCTAGAATCTTACACTTCAACTTTCTGCTAAATTTCAATTGAATCTGTTGAAGGACAAGCCTACCTCCCGAATGTCCTTTATTTTAATAATTAATTTTTTTTCCAGTTTATATTAAAAATAAGCTTCTTTATAATTTTCCTTATGCTCCATACATCCTTAATTTAAAAAAATTAATTACAACTACAATTTTGATACAAGCGCAGCGAAGTCTCTCATACATTTTGAAAATTGCTATATATCCTTAATTAAACAAATTTATTTAAAATATCAATTTATGGGTAGAATTATAGTTAGCATGAAAATGTAAACAGAAAATATCTTCCAGTATTATCTCGTGTGGATTATCTAACAAAATGTTTTTTTTGGACTTGGACTAAGCATTTTGAAAATGCAACTATTATTTACTACAGGAAAAAATTACATGTGAAAATTACATGTCGTATATCATCCGTCCATTAAAAATAATGAAAAAAATGTTTTTTCGAATAAAACGACCGTCTCGAAAACCTTAAGTAAATTCAATAAATATTTATTTAATATCTTTGCTTTGCCTCAAAAATTTAACACATTTCTATAAAACTTACATATATTTGCCAACAAATCATATTATAATGAAATACATTTTGTGGCGAAAAAGGTCACACCGGTCTGCTCAATTAAATTCAATTAAATGTTTTATTTTATTTTAAGCATTCATTTGGTTTATTTATTCTGAACAAAGAAGTTAACTGAAGCGTTATTATTGCACATGTTTGCTAAAGAAGGACAACAGCGACAATATGCGGTTTATAATAAAATAACAAAAAGTGTTCAAGTTTTCATTTTGTGTTTTTTGGCTTTTAAAGCACCACAATGAAATAAATATTTAAAATTGGGGAAAAAATAATTGGTTTTCAAATAAAAAAATAAGAACACATTTAAATATATTATTTTTATATAACGCATGTCTAATAATGTGTTGCTTAGCAGCAATGAAATGCATCTAGATGTGGAAATAAATAAATATTCTAAACAAGTGAGAAAAATGATATATGAGAAGTAGTCGTGTCCTTGCACTGAATACAACAAAATTTATGATGGATTTTACACTTAATTCTATAATAAGTATAAGTTTTCAAAATATTCTAATCATAAATTCATTTAATATTTAATTATATGGGAGGATGTTATGTTCTTGCACAGAATACAATAAAATTTTCAAAAAAGCGTTCTATGCATAATTCTATAAATATATAAAAATTTTTAGTTTGTTGTAATCATAAAGTTGAAGAAAAATAGTATATGGGAGGTAGCTAAGTATGTCCTTGCACCAAATAAAATTAAATTTATAGCAGAGCTTACATGCATAATTCTATAGCTATATAAAAAAATTCAAGTCGTTATAATCATAACTTCATCTAAAATTTAGTTTTGAAGAAAAAGGATATGTGGGAGATAGTTACGTCCTTGCAGCGAACAGAGCAAAACTATCCAAAGAGATTACGCACTTAATTCTAAAGGTCTTTATAAATTTTTTGTGCGCTCTGATCATAAATTCGGCCAAAGTTAAATTTTGAAGAAAAAGGATGTATGTATGGGAGGTAGTCATGGCCTTGCATCGACTGCAATTAAAATTATTACAAAGCTTACATGTATAATTCTATAAATATATATAAATGTTTAGTGCGTTCTAATTATAAAATCAGCTAAAATTGAATTTTGAAGAAAAAGGATATATGGAAGCTGGTCAGCTCCTAGCTGCGAGCAAAGCAAAATTTGCCACACAGCTTACACTTGTAATTATATAAATATATTTACATTTTTAGTGCATTCTAAACATAAATTCAGTTAAAATTGAATTTTGAGGAAAAAGGATATATGGAAGGTATTCATGTTATTGCACTGAATGGAATAAAATTCATAGCAGTGCTTCTACTTACAATTCTAAAAATATATAAAAATTTTTGGTGCGTTCTAATCATAAATTCATCTTCAATTGAATTTTGAAGATATACGATGCATGAAAGTACTCATATGCTTAAATAGAATACAATTTATAACAGAGCTTACACTTACAGTTTTTTAAATATGTATACATTTTTAGCCCATTCCAATTAAAAATTCATCAAAAATTTAATTTTGAAGGAAAAGGATACATGAGATGTAGCCATGTCCTTGCAGTGGGCAGAATAAAATTAACAACAAAGCTTATACATATAATTCTATAAATAAATATATAAATGTTTAATGCTTTCTTTTCATAAAATCAGTTTCAATTGAATTTTGAAGAAAAAGGATATATGAGATGTAGCCATGTCCTTGCACTGAGCAGAATAAAATGTTCAACAGAGCTTACGCTCCTAATTCCATTAATATATTTACATATTTAGTTCATTTTAAAAATTAAAGTTGACTTTTGAACAAAAAGGATATATGGGAGTTGGAAATGCCCTTGCGGCGAATAGAATAAAATTTACAACAAAGCTTATACCATAGTTCTATAAATATATATTTATACATTTTTAGTGCATTATATTCATAAATTCAGCTAAAATTGAATTTGGAAAAAAAAGGATATATGGGAGCTACAAATGTCGTTGCGGCGAATTGAGTAAAAGTTACAAAAATGATTATGCACACAATTCTATAAATATATATATAAATTTTTAGTGCATTTTAATCATAAATTAAGCTAAAATTTAATTTTGAAGAAAAAGGATATATGGGAGATAGTCATGTCCTTGCGCTGAATGGAATAAAATTAACAACAAAGCTTTTACGTATTATTCTATAAATATATATACATTTTTAGTGTATTCTAATAATAAATTAAGCTGAAATTAAATTTTCAAGGAAAAAAATATATGGGAGTTAGTCAAGTGCTTTCACACATTTTTTTAAACTTAAAATTTTTCTTAGTTTAGCAATTTTGTAAAACAAGTATAAGAAATTTCATCTTTTTACGCTGATAAGTCTAGTTTTTTTTATGGCGCCATCTTAGCAAGCCATTCGCCAAAATGTAGAAAGATGTCATACTACATAATCCCTAAATGATGCAATAATGCCAGCACGTTGAAGGAATGGGTGAAGATTTATTATATATTCACTCCGCTGATAAAAAGGTTTTTATTATTTAGTACTTATTTCACTTAATCTTTCGTTTAGTCAGTTTCCAAGTCAATTCACTCGGGCGTGTCAAGTTTATTTATTTCTTAATATGGCCAAAACAGGAAACCTGTCGGAAATGTTTAAAAATACCACAAATGATAACGATTGACTGACACATTATTTAGATAATTTTTTTTTGGGTTTCTTTTACATACTCGTATAAGAAAAAAAACAGTCCTTTGCTGCCAAACTTTTTTTTTTATTAAGTGAAGGGTTCATTCTTCTTAGATTTTCAGCGTTAAATATGGGATGGAAAAGGCTTAACTAAATTTGAATAATAGAGAAAAAGAGGAAAACAGGATAATACTTGGCATCATTTCGCTAAATGTTATTGTCAAGTGTTTACATTTTCTATTAAGTAAAACCAAATTAAAATGATAAATGAAGGAAACGAAGAGAAGGGATGGATGTAAATGAGTTTATTTCCGTAGTGATAAATGTAATGCTTAATGAAGTCTTTGTGATGTAAGTAACTGGTAGTAGGTAAGAAAGGAATTCAGAGCTTTATTTGAGAGCAGGAAATAAAAGGTCAAAACATATCTATTTAAATAAATGGTAACATACAAATTTTAGCTCACAACAAAGTAAGTTCATTACTTAGTATCATATTTTTAACGCTCTCTTAAGCCTTATTTATAATATAGTTCCTTAGAATTTTTCCAGCATAAATAACATAAAATTCAATTATTCCATGTTTACTTTATATATGTATGTATATAGTACGAGTATATTTATTATTTTCATGCCAATTTGTTATGCTAAATGCTTATTTTAATAAGCAACTTATCCTGTTACTTGTTCCTTTACTTTAGCAAAAATAACTCAATAAAAAACGTGTGTGTAGTAACTAAGAAACAAGCCAAGGATCACAAATATCCTTCTTTTGTTTACTGGCTGCAAAAATTTTATTTTTTCATGTGGGATAACATTTAATTTGAGAATATTTTTTCTTTAAATTGTGTGTAGGCTTTCTTCGTTGTATGTATTTTTATAAAATTTTACACCAAAATCAAGGGAATACCTGACAAATGATTAGTTAGTCTGTTTATTTGTAAATAAAGACACAAAAACCAATACACACACACCTATGAAAATTATTTTTATAATATTGACTCCTACAATCTAATATTGTTATTTGTAAACGAGCAAAATTAATTATTTATTTCCAGCAATAGAACAAAGGCAGACATTTTTTGGTAATTTTTTTTAACACGTGTATTAAAACAGGTAATTGAAACTTTGAGCAACACGAGTGGAAAAAGTAATTTTAAAAAATTTGACAAGGGACGAGCAAATGTACACTAAAAAAATATCAAGCATATGAGCACTCGCATATATACAACTTATTTAATACAATTTAATTTATTATTTGAGTTTTTTTTTACGTAATTTGTCACATGAAACTCTGTCCATACTAATTATAAATTGTAAAATTTTAATTATGAGCTTTGATTTGTATCTATTGAGAACTATCTTGCAAACAATATTGAAACGCCACCAAGGAAAGTAAGACTCTTACAAGCTCAAAGGCAACAAACACTGAATACTCGTGCTATGTTTGATCTAGATAAAATTCGAGAAAATTGGCATTCAGAGGTGTTAGTGCTCATATTTGGGAACCTGGTTGGGAATAATGATTACTGAGATTCAAAATAACGCTTTCAAAGGAAAAACCAAAAGTAATTGGTTTGAAACGGAACAGATATCCTGTGTTTTCTAAAATTACTATTTTTTAAATAATTTTTTTGTAAAGAAAATTTATCCTCTTTAGGGTCTTTATTGCAATTTGGCAACAGAGGAACTGATAGTCTTAAAGGTAACTTTTCTAAAACGTACTTTTTCGAACAATTACTTTTTCTAAAAGGTACTTATTTCTAAAAGGTACGTTTATTTAAAAGGGTTCCTTTTTTAAAAGGTAATTTTTATAAGTATTTACAAAACGCGCTTTTTTTAAAATGTTTTTTTCTTCTAAAAGGTACTTTTTCTAAATGTTTTTTCTTCTAAAATGTACTTTTTCTAAAAGTTTTTTTTTTCTAAACGGTACTTTTTTCTAAAAAGTATTTTTTTTGAAGTTTTTAAAAAAATATTACTTTTTCTAAAAAAATTCTAAAAGGTAATTATTTCAAAAATTTACTTTTTTCTTAAAAGTACTTTTTTGAAGAAGGTACTTTTTCTAAAGTGTCCTTTTTCTAAGAAGGTATTTTTTTGTAAAAGCTATTTTTTTTTCCTAAAAAGTACTTTTTTCTAAAAGGTACTATTCTTAAAAAAGTACTTCTTTCAACAAGATAAATTTTTCTAAAAGGCACTATTTTGTGCAAATTTTTAGTCTCAAAGGTAATCGTTTCTAAAAGGTTTTTTTTCTAAAAAGTACTTGTTTTTTTTAAAAACTACTTTTTTTTAAAAAAAGATACTATTCTTAAAAGAGTACTTTTTCTAAGAAATACATTTTTCCAAAAGGTACTTTTTTGTAAAAAATTTTTTCTCTAAAAGCTATTTTTTTTAAAAGGTTTTTGTTCTACAAGTTATTCTTTTTAATAGTTACTTTTTTTTAGAAAGTACTTTTTTCTTAAAAATTTTTTCTTAAAGGTAATTAATGGTTTCTAAAAGGTACTTTAAGTAAAATACTTTTTTTAACAAGACACATTTTTTCGCGAGTTTTTTTTTTTTTTGCTGAAAGTTAAATTTTTCACAAAGTAATTTTTTCTATAATGTACTTTTTGTAAAAAGTACTTATTTTAACAGGTAATTTTTCTCAAAGGTACTTATTTTGAAATTTATAAAATTTTTAATTTTATTTTGTATAAGATGTGCAATTTTCTAATAGATAATTTAAAAAAAAAATTACTTATTTTATATATGTAGCTATTTTTCCAAAAAGGTTTCTTTCTAAAAGATATTTTTTTCCGAAAGAAAAAAATAGTACATTTGAGGGAAACTTTTTATTAGCTCATAGGTAGAAAAAGTACTATTTTCTGAAAGGTAAATAATTTCTCTCAAATGTACTAGTTTTTTATATTATTTCATATATATATATATTTTTTTTTCTTAATATTTACTTTTGCTAAAATTAAGTTTTTTTAAACAATTTTTTTAAATATAAATTTTCTAAAAAATCATTTTTTAAGAGCTTTAGAAAAATTTAAAAAATAGGGTTTTTACCCGCAAATAATTTTTTATTGTTGTAAATATATAATTATTATTGCTTAATTCACAACAATTTTGAATCGTGTATTTGTGTATGAAATACACTTTTTGTTTTTTAATTGTGAACACCCTCTGTGTGGTGTATTAATGTATTTTGTATTTTAAATGAAAAAAGAAGAACAAGCTACATACAAATTCTCTCAGAGAGCCTCTCTATGAATACAACATTTTAAAAACATATGAAATAAAAGTGTAATTGTGTATTTAATTTTTATATGAAAATTTCATATATAACTCTTGTATTTAATATGATAATACAATCGATACAGAGATACAAGAGGTTTTGTGAATTAAGCATATGTTTATATTTGTATGTGTGTATTCATATGTATGTATGTGAGTATATTTACTATTTTACTTGCCTACACAAATCATAAAACAAAATGAAATGAAGATAGTCAAAAAAATTTCTTTATCATTCATCCATCCGCTTTGGAGTTATAAAATTTTTATCATCAAACGCATAGAAATTAATGACTACAATAAATTAGTTTGATATAAGCGCTTTTGTTAAATACTCATACGATGTTATTATTAATATCATGTGCACATGTTTAATTAAATAAAGTGCTTAAATAATGAATTATATGAAATAATTCATATTACACATTAACTCTTGACCAAATAACAATTGAAAATAACTAAGCACATAAATTGTAGGTGAGTGCTGCACCCAACATTTCACCTTTATATATTCGAAATACTCGTGATAATAACAAATTAATTAATACTGATTTAATTAAATAATAACGATGAGAGTTGTGTAGCACACTTACGGCCGTATGAGTATTAAAATTATTGAACTTAATTGAAACATTTATTAATCATACGCTTCGGGGCACTTCAAATTGTAGTACATACTCCTGCAATGTAAATGGCGCGTGACCGGCAAAAAGTAATATTTTTTGCAAACAATTTATTTGATCAATAGCTCTGCTTGTTTGTAAGAAAAAAAAAACAGAGAGTAATTAAAAATAATTAATAAAAAATAAAAAGAGAATTTTTCACTTCAACTAAAAATATTTAAAATAAAACTTTACAATTTAATGACAAAACAGCTGCCTAATTTTTTTTCAGTAGAAAACTCTATAACCTTAATTCCGTGACACCTAAAATAAACACTGATTCTGATCCAAAGGAATTCATGGCACCAAGGCAATTTTTTTGTCGTTTTCAGCTCCTATTCCAATAACAATTGAATTCAATTGATGCCCTGAAAACACACACACACACACACACATGCTGTGATTAAAAATAAAAATTTTATGTATGCCTGTGCTAATATATTTTAACTCCTGCAGCGTATGATTGTTATTAAATTTCATTAATTAATTTCATTTCTCTTTTTTTAAATTCAGGCTAGAGAAAAAAAATAAGCGTAAATTCGTTTTAACTTGGCTTCAAATTCATTCACACCCAGTGAAAAAAAATGGAAGTCATTCTTGCGGAAGTACATTTTCATTGCTTCCAAAAAATTGATATTTTTAATATGCCGAGAGTGAGCAAAAAACCATGTAGAAGCTTATTTTAGTCACACAAAACCTTGTAACTCCTCCATAGTGTTAGAAAATACTCACCAGAATTTAAAAAAAATTTATTTTTTTAAAGAAATTTATGAATTATTTTTAGTCTAAAATTTAAAAGTTATTTGCTTAAATTTACATGAAAACACTGTTTCGGGCTTAAATTCGTATAAAAAGAAATGAATTGTTAAAAAAGGCAACTATTTACCCTTTTTCCTAGATGAAAATATTATCATAGAACACAAAAAAGGGAATTTTTCTTAATATCGCTTCCAATTCAGTGACCAGGCATCGAAAAAGAGAGCTTCTTTCAATGTAAAAATCATTAGATCGGATCGAAATTTGCACTACTTCCGCATCGTAAACTCTACATTTTCATGACTTTTTTGGAGTCTCTTTTTTACTGGGCAAAAAAATAAATGGAAACGAAAAATATATTTCAATTCAATTAATTTAACAAACAAAATATAATTTGAAGCAAAAAATAAAAAATGAAATCGAATGCAATAAAAATAGCTGCTGGAGATTACAATACATGTTATTCTTTATTATTCGTATTTAAATTAAGATAGAGAGACCGTCAGGGAATTTTATTTAAAAGTTAAACAGCTGAAAGACGATCTTGTTCTTGAAACCAATTTCTTAGAATTGCTGCAAATTTTAACTTTTAAGATTCTTAAAAAAAATTAAATTTTATTCAAATAATATTGTAAATGGGGAAATTTAGTCGTTAGAATTATTCGTTATTAAATTACGTTCAAATGACTCAAGGCACACAGTCATTTTATCATCAGCATAAAAAGAACATTATTAGCTAAAGTGACCAGAGCCACTCTTTTTCTAATCAAAACTTTGCCAGCATGTTATATATTTAATTAACTGAAATTTATTTGCTGGTGGTTTAGCATGTATATATACGTATTTCATTGGCGCCTGAACCAAATCGTGAGTAGACCTGAATCACAAATTTTGAACAGTCACAAACTTTTTACTTTATGCACAGACTATCAAAAACTATATGAGAATTCATAAAATAATAATACTTTTGAAAATCACAAAAGAAAAAATTAGCTTAGTAGACTTTGAAACTGATACAAGTCCCAGCAAATAATTTATATTCAGGCAAACTCATTTTATTGATTTATAATAATTCTGCCAAGAACAAAAACCGACTTTAATGCAAAGATCTGATAGAACATTTTCAAAAGAAATTTATGGCATATAAAGTAAAATTTTAATGGGTGTACCTCCGCCCATTTTTAAATGCAAGATTTTGTGTTTTTCAGAAAAATTGTTAAAGTAGAACCACTTGAAATAAAATATTACATTTTAATGGGCGCAACTCCGACCATTTTGTCAAGTACAAGATTTTGTCAAGGTGTGAGGTAAGTTTCGTAAAACTCGGTTTAGTAGAACCTCGTGAAATATAAGAATAAATTTTAATGGGCGTATCCCTGCCTATTTTGTCAACTCTAAAATTGTATAATTACAAGAACCAAAGGTATTTGCTATGTTTCGCGGCAATGAAATAAATGGAATATTATAAAATCCAATAAAAAAATTTTGGGCGTATCGCAGTCCATTTTTTTACAATGCTACCAATGGGAAGCTATACCCTCTCAGATTATAAATTAGTTTTTAAATCGGTTTTATATGAACCGAGTTATGAAATAACACTGCCAAAAAAATATATGAGATGAATTGGTTATCTCCTCCTTTTTTGAAGTCGTTTAAAAATTAGCGAAGACATGTCCCTTCAAGATCAGCATTTCACATTAAGTGCTTGTGCTGAGGCCCTTCTAATCAAACTCTGTATACAAGACATTTTTTTGTTTAATTTTTTTTACGGAATTCAACTATTACGATCGCAAATAATCAATTTTGGTCAAAAATACTAAGTTCGAAAATTATGTCGCTTAAGCTGTTTTAGCGGTTATATCACTATGGGGCTTCTCATATGCTGAAAAGTGTTTTACTTGCTGTGCCACGCCTGCTCAATATTTGTACAGGCATTTCCACAGGAATGTACATTATTTGTCACGTGCGACATCATACAAATATGCTTGTTTTTTCTATAAGAAAAAGCGAAAGTTTTATTTTTACTTGTGTAGGCGGTCATCACTTTGATATTCGTTAAAACTTTAAGAAAAATCGTGTGATATTATTCTATTATTGCTGTTATTATTATTATTATTGTTGATGTTGCACGTGACAAAAAAATGGAATTTGCTCTGGAAATGCCCATGAACAGAGTGTCTTAAAAACGAAAGCTTAGACTTGGTTCATCGATTAAAAAATCAATAACTCCCCATAACTAAGCCTCCTAAGGCTCCTTGAACGAAGTTTGTTGTCCAAAAAACCTTGTTATTTTGAAACAATTTGATTTTATTATTTCATCAGGCTAAAGTTTAGTTAATTGTAAATATTGTAACAAACACTAGTATAACGGAACAAGTAGCTATTTCCGAAGTGCCCTACACCTTCATCATAAGCGTTTTATTTTATTCTAAGCAATTGCTTAGTTCACAAGTCATATTGTTTTGCTTAAAGTTGTATTTGAAAAAAAACCATTTTCAAAAATATTTCTCAAAACAAAACCATTTTATATATTCTTTTTTGTTTTGTTTTTGAGAGTCATTTTGTTTGAAATGCAAACAAGGCCTTGTAAGTTAAGCTAATGTCATACAAAAATCATTAGATATCAGGAATAAAACCGCCTGTAGTCTAGAATTTTTTATTTCCATATTTTTTATTAAGGCTGGTAAAATAATTGCAGTTCCATAAAACTTACGCAGGCAAAAAAATCAGTTACCTATTTTTAACAAAAGTCGTTCAACTGATGTCCATAAAAGAATAAAAATTATGAATAAACTAAAAAAAATTAAAATTTTCCATTAAGTTTATTTATCGTTACTTTTTCTTAAAATTAATATTTAATTCGTTTAGTGAAATGTTAATTATTTTAATTGAAATTGAAAGGCTTCAACTACATATTTTAAAGTCTACAGATTATTTGTCAAAGCTCCAATGAAATATATAGTCAATGCTTAACCACCAGCAAATAAATTTCGATTAAAATATACTTATGACAATATATCAAATAATAAATTTCTTAAATAATAATTATTTTTTTAAAATACACTAACTTGATTGTTGAAGTAATTAAAGCCTTATTTATAAAAATTATTGAGACTTTATAAAAGTTTTTTTAAAATAAATTTTAATACAAAATTTTTCTTTTTAGCTCCCGACTAAAAAAAGGGATGTTATAAGTTTGTAGTGTGTGTCTGTGTGTCTGTGTTTCTGTGTGTCTGTCCGTGTCCACGTACATACCAAACGGCTGGACCGATTTGATTTAGGTTTTTCTGTTTGAAAAGTAACTTGATCGAGAGGGTTCTTAGCCATGTACAGACGTTTAGAAGCTATCGCATCTTCTCTAGATATATTTGGAGTTTTTTTTTTAAATTTTTAGTTTTTGTTATTAAGCATTTATAAAGCCATAATAATTTTTATAAATAAGTGGGTTAATATTTTACTAAACAATTAAAGCAAAAATAAAAGTGTGATAAAAATATTGAAACTTAATATAAAAAAATCCCAATAAAGAAGAAATAAAAATTTTTCTATTAATGATTCAATTAGGCTAAAGTTTGTATCGCACTGTAGGCCAAATTATATTTTATAATTTTTAAGAACAAAAATTGCACTAAAGACGATTGTAAATTATTATGACAAACACTAGTAGAACGGAACAGAAGGCTGTGCGTGCATCTTTAACATTCTTGTGTATGCTCCACTTTGTGTAGTGCCAATTAATATAAACTTCAGCTCTTTCTACATATTTTTTAATGAAAATAGAATATATAAAATGATTTTATTCATTAATCTCCAATTTGTTGCGAGATGCTTTTACCATACCTGGTTGACAACAGTATTGCCGTTGTGTATTTTTTTTAATCAATTTGGCAACGCTTTAAAATGAGCATATACTGAATACTCTGCTCTCTTTGTTTATACATATTTTTTTTTTAAATAAAAACCGTTATGTTTTCAAAGACTATATTATTAATTACTTTTTGTTGAAGCTTAGACTTTGTTTGTTTTATATTGAGAGTTTTGTGAATTACTTAAAATATTAAAATTTTCGGTCACAGCCGCCACATTGATAATGGAAATAAGTTTAGTAAAATTGTTAACGTATGAAATAAATACTTTATAGCTGCCAATAGTAAAAAATGAAACGCATTTAATTTCTATAATTAAATTTTGTGATTCTCCATTAACATTTTTCACATTTTTTCTAGGAAGTTTACTGGTGTGGGTTCGCCCCAATATTATGTTTGTTTTTCAGTGTTAATAATTTATACCTATTTATACCTTCTTATCTTCAGATAAACACATTGTTATTAATCTGATGTTTTCCTTTTGCTTTTTTGCCTCCATCAATATCGCAAAAATATGCGACATGTGTAGATAAAATTAATTTTAATTCTCATGGAAAAACTGCTGGCATTTAATCAAAATTAGCTTATGATGACTAACATAATCTTGCCTTTCCTTTCCTCTTTTTCTAAGGAGCAAAATGTGTCTTCTTAATTAGAAATAAATTGTATTACAGTAATAAAACAAAAATAAAACAACTTAAACCATCAGTAGGATTAGAAAGAAAAATAATCGAATAAAAAAAAATGAATTTCCACTATTAATATGAGATTTATGCACCCGGCTTTTAACAAGAGTGAAAGGACATTCAACTTAAAATGCTGCTTAAACATGATTTGTGTTTTTTTCATGTGTACATATTATTTTTACCAAATTACATAAGCCCAAACAAATCACAATGATTTTCAAAAAATTTTAAGCTTTTTTTTTTTGCTGGACCTAGTCACATATACAAAAATAAAAAATATAAAAACAAGAAATACACTTACATGATTCGAAGATAATTGTATTGCTTTTTTTTTATTTTTTTAATGAATTCAAAACTACCCACAGTGGTCTCAATTTTAGTGTTGTTAGTAAATATGAATTTTTAGACTTAGAAAATTTTATTTTTATTCAATTAATTATATTAAGCCAGCGCCTCGTTCCTGTAAGGAATGTGAGCATAGCTCTAACCGGGTGTCCTAAGAGATCTCTCTTCTTTTTGATGTGTAAACATCTATACGCTAGGGGGTAAAAATCTTTTTCACAATACAATCAAAAATTTTGAGTAAGATCGTAAAGCGTTATCAAATCGGTGTGAGCTATGTATGAGTGGATTAGTGTAATCATACGAACAAGAAGTACAGAGAAACTTAACAGCTGCATAGAAATACACTCAACCGAATTTTAAAGCATACCTTCAGGAGCAATATTACTTTTAACAGAAATTGCTTATGAAGTGTAATAGTGTTGCCAGTGGGGATAATTTGTTAAAAAGTTTAAAAATATAAAATAAATTAAGCTTTTAAATGAAAGAGCGTTTTAAAGTTTTGTTTAAAATATATATAGCAGTCTTTATAAATAATTTATAATATTATATTACATATAACATATATTCATTACATACTGTTGCCTTACACTGAAGCTGGTACACGAAAATTGCATAACAATCTCCATATCATGCCAATTACTATGGCTGAAGATTTTAATAAAAAATTTGCAAACCCACGGTCACAAGCTTTATCAACATTTTTTATATGACGTTTTCCACTTGCATATGAGCAATACTCCACAAAACCCAACAACTAATAATTACACTACAATAGATGCAGTTTTTCCCATAGATTTTTAAATACAGTACAGTCAAAAATTTATATATCATATTTTAGTTACCATAAGCCAATATTAAAAAAAAACTAATTTCATTACTATATGTTTACACATCTCCCCTGTGATCGGACTCATATTGTTTCTTTTTTTTAGAAAATATTTCTATTTCATAGCAAACCATTATTTTTTTTGGAAACTCTTTTTAAATAATTACTGCAACGGGTTTTACTATACGAAGGCATAGAAAATTTATTTCACAACGTTTGTTTTTCTCAGAAAATTCCATTAATTTATTAATTTATTGGTTTGATTAAAACTTCTAATAAAAAAAACAAACGAAGAAAGTAAACGTTCAATTTCCCAAAAACCAACGAACAGGAAAAACAACATTTTCTTTTAGCTACCGAGTATAAAAGAAGAATCACATTCTTCTAAACAACAACAATTTGAAAATGCCGCCAGGCTTTTCATTTAATGAAATTCTATGTCATGTTCTTTTCATTGTTGCCACTTTTCTACGTAATTCTTTCTATCTTGTGGGAGAGAGAGAGAGTGAAAGAGAGAGTGCCAGGACACAGGAATACTTGTAAGAATGCTAGTGCGTGTGTGTGGGAATGTGTGTATGGGTGTGTGTGTGTGCATGAGCTTGGATAAATAGAAATGTAGCTAATATTTCTTGCTACTTCTTAGAGAAATTTAAAATGTTTTTTTTTTGTTCTCGGCAACAATTTGTTTTTAATGTATTTCAAAATTTTTAATGCATACAATATATTTGGAAAAGATGTGCTTAAATGTTTGTACATATCGTCACTTAAATTCCAAAATATTCAAAATTTTGCTTCATAAATTCAATGAAAAAATTTCATTAGATTTTTTTTTTCACAAATCTAATGATAATTTTACAAATCTAATGAAAATTTCACGAATATTGTGAAAGAATTTCATTTGAACTGCTTCGTTGGTGTTCTAGTTTTGTAACAATACTTCATTGGATTTATGACAACAATATTTTCTTATTATTAAAAACCCCTTTGTAGTTAAGAAACATTTACAGTTGGTGCTTGAAATAAACATATATATATAAATTAAGTTAAAGATTAAATTAAATTAAACTAAAAAAAATTAAAAAATATAGAGCAATTTGAAATTTCATTATAGCTATGAAATGTATTCGTTGTTCCAATGAAAATTTCATTGAAGTCATCGAAGTCTGATAAATTCAATGTATTTCAACAGTTGTCAACCAAAAGCATGCATCCAAAGTAGTTCTTTGTGATTGTTCTTGTACTCTTTGTATGCTTATTTACACATATAGTTTCAAATAAGCTATTTCATTGGTGTTGTAAAGTTATTTCATTGTTTTAATGAAATAATTTCGTTGTTTCAATGAAGTTCTTTCATTGCACTGATGGCACTGTTTAATAGATTAAAATAATTTTAACGAAACTGGTTTCATTAATCAAACAAAGCGTGACATTGGTTGAATTTTAATGAATTTTTTGTTTTCGCTTCGCTTTCCGTCTGTCCGTCTGTCCGTGACACAATATTTTCTCAGGAATCGTAAGAGCTACGGACCTGAAGTTTGGACCAAGTATGTAGAACCTTGGCCGTTACAACAACAAATATATGAGAATAAAAAATTAAAGGGTGATTCAAAACGAGCAACGAAAAATGTTAAAATCCCATGTAATATACATACAATTGTATGTACATGTGCATATTGACATTTTAAATTTGTAAAATTAGTGTATTTTTATATAGATTACAACAATTAACACTAAAATTTAAAAAATTTTAAATTAAATCAGCTAATGCAATTTTAAATAAGTCGCAAAATTAGAAAAAATTTTCCAAATGAAAAAATTTCCAAAATGAAAAAAAGCACCAAAAACAGAAAAAAAACCCCAAGCGCGAAAAAGGATTTAGTAACAAAATAATTGTTAGTATGAAAAAAAAAATCGTTAAATTGAAAATCGCCAAAACCGAAAAAAAATCGCAAAAATGAGAAAAAAAGTGTCAAAACTAAAGAAACGCCTAAATGAATAAAGTCGTCAAAATGAAGAAACGCCAAAAACCGAAAAAAATTCGCTAAAACGAGAATAAAATGTCAAAACTACAAAAATTGCCAAAATGGAATCGCCAAAACCAAAAAAAAAAATCACCTATATGAAAAAAATCGCCAAAATAAAAAAATCGCCAAAATGAAAAAAGAATTCAAAAACGAAAAAAATGCCTAAACTATATTTTATATAGGCTACTAAAGTTCGTATTGAATTATATATCTCGTGTCCGTACGGAACCCTTTGCGCTCGAGTCAAGGTCGCACTTCACTGAATATTTTTTAATTTTCTGCACTTTTTCTAAGTTTTATCCCTTGTTTAGTTTTTGTAAATTTTTGTTTCGTTTTTTTTTTGCTTTATACTTAGCAATACAATTTTTTCGGTTTTGGCGACTTATTTTAGTTTTGGCGTATTTTTATTTTTTGACGTGTTTTTCGTTTCAGTGATTTTTTTTTGGTTCTTGGAATTTTTTTCTTTTGTTTTTTAGTTTTGTCGCTATTTTACGTTTTTGGCGTTCTTTTATTTTCTGTGTTTTTTTCGTTTCAGTTATTTTTTTTCGGGGTTTGGTGATATATGTTAGTTATATATAAATTTTATTTAAGCTATAGGTCTTTTTGTAATAAAATTGTAAATTTATTACAAAAGACCTATAGCTTAAATAAAATTTATATATAATTAAAAAAAAAGGTCGAATAAATTATTTTAATATTTGATATATGTTAGTTTTACAGATTTTTTTAAGTTTTGGATTTTTTCGTTTGGACGTTTTTTTTTCTTTTTCTTAGCGAGTTTTTCGTTTTGGCGATATTTATATTTTGGGATTTTTTAGTTTTATCGTTTTTGAAAATTCCAAGAGATTACCTCTCGAAATTACATTAACTGCTAACCCTTTAATTTTGATTTTTTAAATTTCAGTGTTAATGGTTGTAGTCTGCATAAAAATACACTAACTTTTAAAATTTCAAGTATCTATATGTAATTGTCTGTATATTACATTAGGATTGTAATATGTTTCGTAGCTCGCTTTAGAACATGGTTTAGTTTTTACTTGTCATAAATTTGCTATTGTAGCGAGAGAAGTTTTACATGCTCTGTGAAAATTTCAGATCCGTAGTTCTTACACCTCTCGAAAAAATATGACGGACAGACGGACATTGTAGGGAAAACAATAGAGTTCCTTTTAACCTTAAACTTTGGTGTACGAAATCCTAAAAACAAACTATCGAGAACCTAGTATTTTTTAAGTCGACTTAAGAAGTATTTACAACCTAATGGAGACACTGTTTTTTTTTGGCAGTCGGCTAAAAACGAATTGTAGCCAACTTTACGAGCTGTCAAATATTTTTACAATGTTTAGGTAATTTTGCTCAACCAAGGCAGTTATAATGCTAGTGTTAAATATTTAACACTGTTATTTTATTCCTAAATATAAGAATCAGTTTCTATTTTGTTCTAAAATTACAAATAAGAAAAAGAAGACCGCATATGGACAACTGTCTTTTTAAAAATAAATTGTGGCTTAGCTAAAAATAATCATGAGTATTCCAGTTTTCAATATCGATGTCACGCCAATAAACTACTAAAAAATTGCTGTCGAGAACATTTTTTATAGCTATGCTATTTATGGCGCGATACAAGAGTTAGGACTTGATTTTTGTAAACAAAAATATTTGACACTATTAGAGTTATAAATATATTTTTGGTTTGATTGCTTTTTTTACTTAAAAGTAGAGTACGAAAATAAACGTAACAGATTGCTTGATTTTGTTTTTTTTCGTTCTTTGAATTGAGTGAAACAAAAACAAAACAAAAATTTCAGAACGATTGCTCAATTTGTTTTTTTTTTATTGTTTTTGCACATGAGCACAAACCAGAAAACACAGTCAATCAGTAAAAAATAATGGGAAATAAATGGAAACGTTTTGAGATACTTGCGATAAATTTGACATCATCATATAACATAATTTTATTGCATTGTTTTTTAACACATTAAGTTTGTTTAATATAGCTAAGTAGCATAGCTATAACAGGGTTTCCTAAGACGCCTCTTTTTTTTTGTTGCTATTGACAGTCTATTTTTGTTACGTAAGTTCTAGAAAATACAAATAGCCTGGCAATAGCAGTCAGTTCTTTTCGTCAACTGGTAACATGTGCCAATTTATTTTAATATTTTATTGATGTGCCGTCGATGTTGACAAGTAGAATAAGAGTGAATATCTGATTTCTGATTTGTGTTAGTTAATAAATAATAAGTACAGACTAGAGTAAGACTAAAGCTGGGGCAAACATATACTTTTGTGAAAAATAATGTGCTGAATCTTTAAGAAGAAACCGGAATCTTAAAAGAAAATTTTTAAAGGAGGGTGAAAGGAAGTTGTTTCATTTTTCCATTTTACATTTATTTTTAACATAATATTTTTAAATTCTTGCATAATATCCATTAGCTATAGAGTTAATTTTATAAACTCAAAGGCGTCTATATAGAATGTGTTTGGGAATTATACACGGGTGCCCAATTCAAGAGTTCCAATGAAGTACGTGGCGATAAAAAAATTTGGAAATTCCCCAACTATCCTAATTAAACTTATATTTTCTTCTTAAGAAACTCACATTAATTAATAATAAAGTTTTATTTCTAAGAAGTAAAAAAATCTATTTCCTTATAAATTTGAACATTTTGCATGACTTAGTTCACTTTGCCAACACATATTAGAATTTTTCTCTCTGTATGGTTTTAGTATGATTAGTTTTTTCTTGCTTAATGAAAGTCATTTAGTTTTTGCCTCAAGTCTTATTTGAAACTTTGTTCTCATAACTGTGCTAAGAAAACTAAACTTTCAAAATGTTTAATAACTATCACATTGTTGAAGTTATTTTTTTTAATGAATTTCCCATAACTTTTAAAGGAAAATAACTAAAAATCCCAAACACGTGCATTTCCCATGTGACATTTAACGAAATATTTCAATTTCCATTGTACATACATATAATTTTTTTTTAAATAATCAGATGTCTTTAACCCTAATATAACTGGCAAAGCAATTAATTATTGTAGTTAATGTTATTATAAAGACTTTTAAGACTAATTTAAAGAATTTATGAAATGGAGAAAATCGTCATCAACAATAAAATGGGAGGACGTGGTTGCTTGTTGCTGAAACGATTTACAGTTTGATTTATTTTCTTTTGACAAGCAGCAAGAAAAAAAACATGTTTTTTAACAAGTTAAAACTTTTTCAATAAAGAAAACTTTTTTAATGTTTTTTTTTTAAGTTTTTCTATTTCTATTCTCATAACTTGCAAAAGATTTCCATTGGGTTTAAAAAGGAAAAAGAAAACAAAAAGCTTCTGCTTTAGTTGTTATAAAAATACACAGCAAGAAGCTTTAAAGAAGCGCAGTATTTTAGAAGAATATTTTGTTTGTGTGTGTGTAGGAGTAATAAATTGTGGTGTTGAGTTTGAGTGCTGGTGTTGTGATGCCTTAATCAGGAAGAAATATTGATGAGTCTTTAAAGACGTTTGCCGCATTAGCTAGATCAGTCAGGGATTTTATTAGCGATTTTTGGCATCACGCTCTGTGTGTAGTGCTAGAACAAATTATTGCACTTTACAACACTGAAGGAAATTTTCCTCTGAATCTGGCAGAAAATGTGATAAATATGATAAATATGATAAATATATATTGGAGTTTTGAAAGTTTGAATTAGAACCAAAAAAGGACACTGCTTCTACTTTGTGGTGCATTTAAGTTATAGAATACGTTCAGCGGTTGTATGTAAAACTTATACCTTTTGTATATTCAAAGACATGTTGGAGAATTTTAATGCAAATATTTTTGCAAAATATTTTAAACCATTACATTCTCGTTAAGCGTTACATACCAGTATATAAAAAACATTTCTTCTTTAGTCCCTTCATAATCGAAAGAAGAACATATTTGTATTATTGAGTAATTGATATAGACACGCAGGGGTCTCTGCACCCCATTTGGGAAACATTGATTTAGAGATTATGTGGTATGAAATCTATTCATAGCAAGATAGATGGCTTGCTCAGAAGTTGCCTATAAGTTGCGCGAGTTGATGACTTATTTTCAAAGTAAATCTGGAGAATTAGATAGCGTTCTGCCAGGGCTTATCTACTTACAATTATTTGCCAGAATATAATGATTATAAAAGTCAAAAAGAGGGCGCAGTGAGAAAGTTCGTTTGACATTAAAAAAAATAAATAAAATACCCAAAATATGCAAAAAATTATAAACACAAAAAAATAATGACTTAGCGTGTTTCTATATTAAGGGGTATATCTTTTTAGGGTCCCGTACAACAAAGGTGAAAGAAGGAACCCTATTGTTGTCGCTACGCTGTCCGTCTGTCCGTCACACGGTATTTCCTCAGGAACCGTAAGAGCTACGGACCTGAAATTCGGACAGAATATGTAGAACCTTGGCGCTACAACAACAAATATATGAAAATTAAAAATTAAAGGGTGTTCCAAAACGAACAATGAAAAATTTTAAAATCCCATGTAATATACATATAATTGTATGTACACATACGTATATTGACACTTGAAATTTGTAAAATTAGTGTATTTTTATAAAATTTAAATTATAGGGTGGTACATCAGTTAATGCAATTTTGACTATTGTTGACAACTTGCTACATCTTGAAATTTTCAGAAACGGTAAAATTAAAAAATCCAAAAATTATAAAATCGCCAAGCCGAATAAAATCGCCAAAAACCCGAAAAAAAAATCGCCAAAAACTTAAAAAAAAATCGCCAAAACGAAAAAAATCGCAAAAATTAAAAAAAATTTCTACCACTAAAATAAATCGCCAAATTCGAAAAACCGTAAAAAAATCTCTAAAATGAACCAAAAACGCCAAAAAACCGAAAAAATCTCAAAAACGAGAAAAATGCGCCAAAACCAAAATAATTTTTTAAATGAAAAAAAAAATCGCTAACATGAAAATAAATCGCCCAAATTAAAAAAAATCGCTAAACGAAAAAATCACCGAAATTAAAATAAACGCCAAAATCCGAAAAAATCCCCAAAATAAGAAAAAAGTGCCAAAACAAAAAAAATAAAAAAAAATCGCCAAAACGAAAAAAAATCGCCAAAATTAAAAAAAAATTTCTAACACTAAAATGAGTCGTAAAATTCGAAAAAATCGTCCAAATGAAAAAAATAGCCAAAAACCAAAAAAATCACAAAAACACGAAAAAGACGCCAATAACAAAATAATTGTTCATATGAAAAAAAACGTCAAAAATAAAAAAAATCACCAAATTGAAAAAAAATCGCCAAATTAAAAAAAACGCCAAAACCGAAAAAAATTGCCAAAATGAAAAAAAGTGTCAAACCTAAAAAAGCGTTTTTAATGAAAAAAATCGCCAAAATGAAGAAACGCCAAAAATTCAAAAAAAATGGCAACAACGAAAAAAATCGCCAAAACGAGAAAAAGATGTCAAAACTACAAAAATTGCCAATATGAAAAAAAACTCCAAAAACCGAAAAAATCGCCAAAAGCAAAAAAAAAAAAAAATAGCCTATATGAAAAAATCGTCAAAATAAAAAAAAATCGCCAACATTAAAAAAACTTCAAAAACGAAAACAAATGCCAAAACTATATTTTGTGTAGGCTAAAATTCGATTGAATTACATATCTCGTGTCCGTACGGAACACTTCGTGCGCGGGTCAAATTCGCACTTTACTGAATTTATTTTAAAATTTACACAGGAATACAAATTAATATCAATAAAATATTCGAGTTTGCTTCCTTATTTTGCTTACGATTTTTTAGAAGCGACAAATCGTAACGTTACGTAGTTTCACTAAGTAGCAATTGCGTACTCAAATGCAAACTTAATGATACAGTATCCTCAAAAATTTCCTACTACTAAATTATAAGATAATAAAAATATAATTAATTTGAAATAAACTACAAGGAAATTCTATTTGAGAACTATTAAAAAAAATGTCCTTCAATCTCTGTCCTTCTTAAGTTTTTATTTAAGAAATATTTTAAAATTTTTTGACATATTTTAAATTTTATTTATTTTTTCCTTTTTTCTGTTTAATTGAAAGGAATCCACAGGAGCAAAGATAAATAAATAATATTTATATATAAATATCTCTTTCATGATTATTTGTTATTTATTCTAACGGACTTAAAATTTAAATTGAAATTGCAATTTGTTTCATAATTTTCCATTTGAAATTACTATTTAAAGTAAACAATATTAAAATCTTTTACGATGGACTGCTTAATATTTATTTACTTTTGCAAAATGTTTTTTTAAGTATTTTTGTTGATTTTGAGGAATCAATTTAAAATTCAACCCACATTTGAAAATTCCAAAATTAATGGGAAATAATCTCTGTTAACGATAAATATTTATATATTTCCATGTAAGAGTTTTTAAGCTGTTTCTTTGGGGTTAAACTTGTGGCAAAAAAGGAAAAACGGCTTAAGTTGAGATAAACTAATTTTGTAATTTTTGCATTCAAAATTAGCTGTGGGTAAAATCTCAATTATTTTAAGCAATTTTTTAGGGAGTTATAGACCAATGATTCTCTGATTTTATTTTTTCATTTTATAATCTCATATGGCATAATAAATTAATTATATTATATTATTATTATATTATTATATTTTAAATTTTATATAATAATTAAAGTGTGTAGAACAACGTTTTTCTAAATAAAGTAAAATTGTTTAATGTTTGTGAAAATCATTAACTGCAAGAGAAGTATATATCTGAAAATCTACTTGAAAGTTCAAAATAGTAAAATATGACTTAAGCAGTTTTCCCTATTGCTTGAGAAATATTGTGCAGTTTGTTTTTTTTTTTACTAAAACAAAACAAAGTTATAGTTCTATGTTAATAAATCTGAATTAATGGTATTTTAAAAGTTTCCTTTTAAATAATTTATTTTGATGAAGAGGATAAAAATTTTTAAACGTAAAAATAAATAGATATAGCGCCTGAGCTTCAATTTTCGATTTTATATTGAAAACAAATACAAAAACTATGAACATTTTCCTTTAATAATACAAATACTGCGAAATGTATATTTGTTTTCTTTTATATTTGGAATTATGGAAAATACAATATTTGCATATGTGGGCGCGGGTGGCAGCCGTTTTTGTCTTCGTCTCCATTTCCGTCTCTTGTGTTGTGTTTATGTCGCTTTTTCCTGACATTCTATTTGCATATTTCGTAATTTGTCGTCGCAGAATGCGTGAATTTGTGTGGGCATAGTGCATACTTGCTGTCAATAAAATGTAAAATATTTCCGTTTATATCTGTTCGCCGTTGTTGGCTTCTCCTTCCTAGAATTTCACAGTATATGTCAAGAATATTTTTGCAATAATGTCAATATTTTTGTTTCCTCCATACTTATTTACAAATGTATGTAAGTAATGCTGTAAAATAAATAAATTAATATTCGTATGAAGATAAAAGAATTTCCCCTTTTTGTATGATAGTGTATCACGGACTTTAAGAGTGGCATTGTTACGAAAACCGCATTACGTCATGGCTTAGAAGAGTTAACGTTTTTTTTTTAATAATAATAATAATATAATGATAGAACTTTTATACTTAATTTCGATCATAAAATTTTTATATGTTTACATAAAATTTTTTGCAGCTTTAATGCCCTACAAACTTTAGTTTTTATCAGTTTTATTAAAAATTTACTTAAAGAGGCCAAGAATTAATTTGCCTGTAGCAACAAATTTATTATCCTTGCTTTTCATGGCTTTAAACATTAGCTTACCTACTCATTTAATATTGAAATTGAAATTGAAATTGAATAAGACAATAATTAAATATTTTGTTTGCAATATATAGAATAAAACTCATGTTTTGTTTCTCATACAGATATTTTAAATTGTATTTGAGTTCCTTAGTGGGAAACCATTTACAAAAATAATAATTATATTTCTCATTAATTTAATTACTAAACAAACATACGAGTATCGTATGGTTTAATTAAAAATATCTTAGTCAAAAATAATTTCAAATATGTTTTAATTCTTAGAAATAAAAAACTTTTGTAATCATTCATCTATCCTTTTCAATGTTTCGTTTAGGTTTTGGCAAAAGTTTTCATGTCTTAAGAAATTTTAAAAACTTGATTGAAACCACAATTTGTGAAATGCTTGAATGGCAGAGAACGTCAAACAGCAACACAATTGTATTGAAATGACTTACTGAAGAGATTTCTAATCAAAACTTACTTTAATTTCATTTATTTTCTTGTTATTTTCAAATAATACTCATTCAGTGCAGGCTTAACTGCAGACATATTAATGATGCGCGCAATTAAAATAAGGTCAATAATAATAAATCAATTGTGTTTTTTCTCTTGCCAGAGCAAATGCTGTGTGTAGACTAAAAAATATTCAGCAAAACGTACTTTACACTGTATGACTTTAGTCTTTTGACGCGCATGCAATTTCAAGAAATCAACTTAAATTATTAAAAGAAGAACAGCAATAAATACGCATAATTGCAATAGCAGTAGCAACATCAACTTAAGTAGTTACTTAAGTTTAAGTTTAACCAAGCAAACACACAGTACACACGGGTGTTAGATATCAGTCTCAAATCTCATGTCTCAGTTTTAATTCATCACAAAAGATAAATGTTCGGGAGGCATAAGCAGCATTATTTTTTCTCATATAGACTTTTTCTCAAGCCTTCTCAAAGGTTTTTCAAATAGTGATTTTTGTAATTACATAACTGACATAATATTTGAAAGTCCTCAAAAAATTTAAGAAAAAGAAAAGAAAATTCAGCATTATATCTTTTCATATCGAGAAGGCTAGTTTATCTCGAGTTTTTCTCAAATATTCTCAAATGTTGATGAAATTGTAATTTTTGTAATAATTTTGCATAATATTTGAAATTCCTCAACAAATTTAAGCTAAATTAATAAACTCCGTTAAGAAATTGCTTTTTGGTTCGAGAAACATTTGAAAAATGTTCATAAAAATGTAAAAAAAAAACTCTAGATAAATTTCTGCTAAGAAGCTTGAGTTTTATTGATTTTAAATGAAAAATATAATAAAAAATAAGCTTAATAATGGTGTTATCGTCTTAGAGATTTATATGAAATTTTCAATATCGAAATGAATGAAAAACGGAATATTTATTCTCCACATTCTAGTTGAATAGTTTACAGTAAATTATAAACAAATAAATATAAAAATTTTTTAATCTAGTAAAAAAAACTCGGGATAAAATCGAAAAGATGTACACTGCTAAAAAGGCCCATTACTATAGTTTGTATTTAGATTTGCTAATACTTTGAGAAATAAGACGGGTATTTGATATCATACTAACAATTCACTATACTTTGCCATATTGATCTAACACTTATTGGATGGGACAATGCTACAGAAAAGATTGCAAGTTTAGCTTCATTGCATATTTATTGGAATTGTACAGTGCTAAAGAATAGCTTGCTTTTGACTCGAGAATAATATTTCGAATATTAAATTTATAAACCCAGGATATTTTATATCATCTCATGTTAGGTATGGGAGCTAGACAGAAGTTGACAACAGCTTGACACTGATTTGATATTTATGTTAGATATTAAACTTATAAGGCTACTTATAAGACTATCATTAGTGCTAGCGAAAAGTATGAGAAAAATTTGAGAATACATTTTATTATCAATCTAGAATACATCAATCAATCAACTTAGAAAAACCATTATATTTAGCAGATTAGTACTTAACATTTCCAGAAAAAGAGTTTGAGAAAGCTGTGAGAATAATTTAAGATATCAGCTGTACAGAATAGTTTCATAAAATCACAAAATAATGTTTAACATTATATTACAATACAAACTCTTTATAAAATGTGCATTAAGAAAAAAACCGAGCTAGTGAGTAACTTCAGAAAGTTTTTTAAAGTTTGAGAAAGCTGTGAGAATAACAATAGATATATAATGAAAACCACTAAAGCTGGATAATGGCTAGAGAAAATCTTAAAATAATATTTAACATTATATTGTATTATGAATTCATTATAAAATGTGTATTAAGGAAAATAGTGAAGTGAAGTGAGATAGTGAATAGCTCGAGAAAGCTTCGAGAATAATTCTTTTTAAACAAATCATTATGTTTTAACTTATGGTTACTGGGAGTAGAAAGTATGATACATACATATGTAAATATAACAATGGTGTGTATCTGTTTTTGTGTGTGTGTGTGCATGTGTGATGGCCTGAGTGCGTAAACAAGTGTAATTGTAGTACGATTTTCAAGGACACTTAATAAAACTGGTTTGTTAAATAATTGAAATACTTGGAATTGGTCTTACAACACAACATAATTATTACCATTAATTAAACTACATAATAGTTAGAGAGCAGCGTTGTCAACTTTTAAATTTCAAAAGGCACTGAAACCAGGAAAAAACTGAAACCAGGAAAAAACGACTAATTTATATGAAAAAGCACTAAATTTAGATTATTTTATTATATTAAAAAAATTTTACAAATAAATATGTACATAAAAAATATAGAAATCGGTTGTCCGTAAATTCCATTACTAAAATTTAAAATTTGAGGCATCCGATACACGTTTTAATTCTGTAATAAGAATCAGTGATTTGAAATTATTTAAAAAAAATTTTAAATTTTGTTTCGTCAACGAACAAACGAATCACATGAGTTTAGTCAAATTGATTAATAAATTTAATTAATTTTTTTTTAAACCAAACGCAACAGATAACTAAGTTAAAGTTAAAAATTTAATTTAATTTAATTTTTTAATTTAACAATTTTCTCGTTTCAAACGCATTAACCAAGTGTCACGTATTTTAAATTTAAACAAAGTCATAGAGATAAAACCATTTTTCATTTAAATATGGAAGTGAGAGAAGTTTATGGGAATCGTTATTAGATTTCTACATTTTTTTTTGTGTGATTCTGGCGCCTTTTTTTCAGCTTGGCGATTTTTTTCGCTTCTTGGCGCTTTATTTTGGTTTTAGCCATTTTTCTTAGATCTTAGTTTTGGCGATTTTTTTCGTTTTTTGGCGACTTTTTAGTTTTTTTTAATGTTTTGGTTATTTCTGTTATTAAAGTTGACTTTTCAACTTAAGTCTGTTCTAAGAATTATAGTGGAATTTTATGACAAATATTTTCGCAGAATATTTCAACTACATATATCCCTGTTTTGAAGGTGATTTTTTATTAAAAAAATTGCAAAGAGGGTTAATACATTAACAAGCAAGCAACATAATATTGTTTCTAATGTTCTGAGTCAATGTTCCGAAGACTCTACATACGATTTTCTAATATTTTCTTACTACACAAAAAAAATAGTATCAGATGTAAGCTTTTAAAACGCCGATGCACATACACATATCTTTTTTAAGTCCCCTCTATAAGAATCAGTTGGCAGATATTATGGTATTTTCTTGTGTTGGTCAGTGTAATTAGTGTGGCACAAAATTTTGCTTAAATTTGAATAGCAGCGTATTTTAGATGAAGAATTTTTTTCTGGCAGTATCTTAATTAGCGGCATTGGCGTGAGTAAGAGAAGAAATGAAGAGAGTAGATATATTCCCTTGCTTGTTATATCAATACTGAAGTTACGGATACACTTACACTTTATAAAAAAGTTCGTTCTATCAGCAAGAAAATTTCTAGATGTAAACGCAAGTGCAACTTTCATGATGAATTTTCATCCTTAAAACTGGTACTAAGTTTGGCTGGCAATCTTAAGGCTTGTAAAACCTTTAATATACTTTACTTTATCTTCCAAAAGGCTGGAAATGCAAACAACTAAAAATCATTCGCTCTGTTAGTCTTGTAACACATTCAGCTGAAGAGACTTCATGCATAATTAAAGGTTCACATTTCATTGGGAATCATTACACACGTCATTTTACACAAAATCATTCATAATCAATACGTTTTAGACAGTCATCGGCATTTACATACATATAATTTTTGATGGAAAACTCTTAGGCTGATTTACGTTGATGTCTGTTGATGTCTGTAAAGCATACAATTTCATGCACATTAGATTTCAGCTAAAAGCTGGTTATTTATTATATTCTTTTCTCTCTCTATCCCTCTCTCTCTCTCCCTCTCTCACATGGCAAACAAAATCACATTCAGATGTGAACAATGCAAAGAAGTAAATTAGTTTAATCGTGTGTCATGAATGACAGAATGAATGAACAAATAAATGAATGAATGAATGAATGAGTGAGTATGAAAGTATTTGAAATAGATTTCTATTGTTTTACGAATATTTGCAAATAGTGTTTTTGAAATCAATTAATATCAGTCAGTCAGTCAATCAGTCAGTCATTCATTTATATTGTCACTCACAAGCAAACGTCATTTGAAATATCAATTACATAAATTATTACTGGCAAATCAATGTTCAATAAGCAATTAGAAAAGTTTCCAAAGCCAGGATATGCAATTAATTTCTCTTTTATATATATCCAAGTATGTCTGTGTATGTTCGAGTACTTTACACTTGTATGTTAAGGATTTAAAAATATGTTTTATAAATAGTTGGCAAATTTACACTTTTTTTTAATCTTTGTGTAGATGATTGATTAGTTTTATTGTTTTAGTTTTTTGTTTGTTAAATTGTTTAATAAAAAGTGTTTTTTTCTCTCTCCCTGTTGTTATAAATATCAATTAAACTGACATTATTTTTGTGTTCTCATTCAAATAAATTTGAAAGTTTTATAGCAATAAAAAAACAAGTACATAAAATTAATTATGCAAAACTTTAACTAACACAGAGCTGCAAGCCTTCTAATCGAAAACATGTCATAAAAATTTTACAAAGCTTGTGAATATGCTTTGACAAAAATAATTCTAAATGACAAAGACTAAGAACTGTTTATGTCACGGGACACCGCACAAATATGTTTAAGTGTGAGGTGATTTTAATAGTTAAAGTCTTAAGATCTTATAAATGAATGGTGGGCTGAACATGTCCGTCTTCTTAAAAGGTTAAGGTAAAACGAAATAGAAGTGACTACTACTCTTCTCAACGTAAGAAATTGTAAACAAAATCTGTAGTGCAATTCACTAATCTTTTTTAACGATAATCGCATCGTTCAAATAATTATAACGAAAATTTATCGAATTTGCTATTCAGTAAAATTTTTAACGATATTCGCTGTAGGTTAATGTCAGCTGTGTCATTATTTAAGCAACAATAATTTATGTGCTGCTTGCGTACTAACGTTAAAAAGAAGTTACAGAATCACACAATCGTTATTGCAAGCAAAAAAATGTATAGACACAAATAACGATTGTCGGATCGTTAAAAGTTACTGAATCGCACCACTGGTTTCTGAACCGAAATATTACCGAAATCGTAACGATTTTTCTATGAAATGGTTGACATGACTTCGCAACGATATGTTGGTACGAAATCGCAATGATATGCAAATACGATTTCCTTAAGCGATTTTTTAATGAATTCACCTTTAATGATACTATTCATTATCATCATTTTCCATCAATATGATATATGTATGTATATATAGTGATTGACATATTTATATTGACCGATTGGAGTCGTAAGATGTTTTTATTTTTTTTAAGGACTTTTGTCATCTGTCCTTAGTGGTATCAAAATATGTCCTTCTCTTTTCCTTAAGTTTTTCTTAATTTGTCCTGCTAAACAAAAAAAAAAAAGAAAATAATTTTTTTAAAAACCACCAACAACCTGATTTATAAATCTTATTAAGGCTTTAAAAAGGTATTTTAAAACAAATTTTTATAAAATTTTTTTTTTTTTTAAGTCTTTATAAAGCCTTAATAATTTTTATAAATAAGGCCGTAAATAATTAGTTGATTTTGAACATAAAAAGTTTTTGGTAAATACAATTAACGTAATTGTAAATTAAAGGAAAATCTGAAAAAATATTCCCAAATAAACATATCAACAAATAATTTGTTGAAATTAATTAATTTTTAACATACATAAATTTATTTGTTTTAGATTTCAAAGTTATTTCAATTAAAGTTATTGTTATATTAACAGTGCGAATTGTTGAATTTCCGTACAAACTTTGATTATCACAATTGTTATATTAACAAAAGATTATTATTCGCATTAACTAACATTAAATAAATGAATCCCAAAAAAAAATTTGTTCAGACAAACTACCGAAATTTCTTCACAAATTCTCTTGGTTTGGTGTTTATGTACATAAATATGTATGTATATGACTTAATATATCCTGGACTTCTGATCGCTTTAATTAAAAATTAGTCCCCCTCTCAGGTCAGTTAAAATATTTTTATATAAATAAATTATACATTTCCATACTCAGCGATTCCTCGATTCCTCAGCGATTTTCTTTGCCTAAACTAAATAAAATCAAGCCAAATTAGTTGAATTCTTTTTATCGCATCATAATTTAGATTTTTCTTCACAAAAAAAAATTTTTTTTGAAACGTTATTTTTTTAATAAGTACTTTTCTATAAGATAATTTTTCCAAGTGGTAAGTTTAAAAGATGTTTTTATTAGAATATATTTTCCAAATGTATTTAATTCAAAGGTACTTTTTTTTGTAATGTACTTTCGTCAAAGGATACTTTTTCGAAGCGCACTCTTTCAAACGGTAGTTGTTTCAACTGGTACATTTTTCAATAAGTACTTTTTTCAAAGAGTAGTTTTTTCAAAAGTTAAAACTTTTTCCAAAAGTACTTTATTCCGAAAGTACTTATTTCAAAAGTTATTTTATTCCAAAAGTACTTTTTTCCGAAAGTACTTTTTTCTAAAGGTACTTTTTCAAAAGCTATTTTTTCCGAAATGCCTTTTTTTAAGTTAATTAGTTCCAAAAGAATTTTTTTTCCAAAAGTTCCCGCTAAAAGTACTTTTTTCAAAAGTACTTCGGAATAAAAAAATTTATTCCGAAAGTACTTTTTTTCGAAAGTACTTTGTTCTAAAATTACTTTTTTCAATATATTCTTTTTTCCAAAAATACTTATTCCCAAAGTACTTTTTTTCTAAAAGTACTTTTTTTAAAAGGTTTTTTTCCAAAAGTACTTTTTTCCAAAGTACTTTTTTCAAACGATACCTTTTTCAAAAGGTAACTTTTTAAAACGGTACTTCTTTTATAAGGTACTTTTTTCAAAAGGTACTTTTTTCAAAAAGTACTCTTTTCTCCAAAAGTACTTTTTTCCAAAGTACTTTTTTCAAACGATACCTTTTTCAAAAGGTAACTTTTTAAAACGGTACTTCTTTTATAAGGTACTTTTTTCAAAAGGTACTTTTTTCAAAAAGTACTCTTTTCAATTTTTTATTTTTGGCAAAGGTAATATTTTCGTAATGTAATTTTTACAAAGGGTACTTTTTTAAAGGATACTTTTTCCAAAGGGTATTTTTTCAAAGGGTACTTTTTCAAAGGATGCTTTTTCCAAAGGGTATTTTTTTCAAAAGGTATTTTTTCAAAGTTTACTTTTTCACAACGTACTTATTTCAAAAGGTTCTTTTTCATATTGTAATTTTTTAGAAAAAACATTTTTGAAAAAATGGTTTTTTCCAAAGGTACTTTTTTAAAATTACTTTCTTCTAAAGTACTTTCTTCTAAAGCTACTTTTTTAAAGAAATTATTTTAAAGACGCTTTTTTAAATTTACTTTGCCTTAAATGTACTTTTTTAAAAGTTTCTTTTAAAATGGTACTTTTTTTTAAAGGTACTTTTTTTTAAATAGTTATTTTTCTAAATGCGCTTTTTTATAAAAACTTATTTGAAAATAATTTTTCAAAAGCTTCTTTTGAAATAGTACGTTTTTAGGAATGTGATTTTTCTAATGTTTTGTTCAAATAAATTTTTTTTAATCTACTTGCTATATATCAAAAGCTTATAACTAGGTGTCAAGAAGTCAAAATGACTTCCTCAAAACAAATATTAAAATCTTAAGATGTTTTTGTGGTAATTCGTCGGTTTTTTTTAAATTGTTTTATTATTATTAGTTTTTTAGTATTGTAATGCTTTAAGTGAAATCATATATCATTGTACCGTATTAGCTTAAAAGTCTTAATACATTTTGTTCGAGTTCAGACGGGCTAGCATTTGGAAGGAAAACATCTGGATATCTCTTTTTTTTATTGTACAATCAAGACAATTGTGTAATGTGATGGCAACATTGTTCAATGTTATTTACTCTTTCATCATCAGGAAAATTGGGAAATATTTTCATTTAAAATATTGCACCATTTATTGCATAGTATAGGTCAAAATGGCAATTTTATGTAAAACAGCATATACAACAAAATTGTATAATTAAAATCAAAATTTTGCATGTTTTAAAAGCATACTAGTATTTAGTAGAGCCAAGTCCAACTCGTTCATTTTAGACACAACCCTATGATCATAGCCATGTAAGTGTAATGACTTGGATTACAGGTTTGTGTCTAAACTGAACGACTAAGCGAGTTGGACCCAGCTCTAGTATTTAGTGAGTATGAAAAAGGTTTTTTCTCCACATATAAATTTTACAACAAAATTACAACAAACTTGTGAGTGCTTCAGGTTTCCTGTTTCAGCTTTTAAATAATCATATTAAAGTAAGAGCTTTTTTAGAGCTCTTATTTTAAGTGTTTTTATTGTTCAAAAAGAAACTTGCATTAAATACTGAAACAAAATACTTTCTGTTCACAAAAAAACAAAGTATACATTTGCATGTATTTTTATTTTTGAAAAAGAAATATGTGCTCTTTTATTTTATTCACTACATAAATGGAAAAACTATTTCTTGCAAAACATGTTCATAGTTTTTATTACATTTAAAAATTGTTATTTATTTTTATTTTGTTTGCGAGCAAAGTTTGTTTTAGTTGCCATAAAATTTTAAGGAATTAATTGCAGGAAAAACTTTTATAAACCAGCACATGTTAAGGTTAAGGCTTGTTAAGGCGTTGACCATAAAAGCGTTTTAATGTGTTTTAAAAGAAGCATGAACTTCTATTTCAACAATTTAAATATGTATGCTGTACAAAATATGGTAATTAAGTTAAAATTAATTATTTGACTTCAAAAGCAACAGAAAATATTTTTGTAACTACTTTCATGAAGGTTTGTGGCGATTTACAGTTGCGAAAGAAATTTTTCGCCCAGGCTTCATTAAGGTGAATAACATTACTGAATTTTTTTTTAATGGAAACATTACTTGACACTTAAAAAAGTGTTACTTAACTACTCGCAACTACAATAATAACTCTAACTTCCTCATCACGTATGTACACGTACATTCGTCGCCAAATAAAATTTTCATAGTGAAAAGTTTAAAAACATTATAAACTTTTCACATCCTTTCATTTATACTTCCTCATTTTATCTAAAGAAAATTTTCAACTCTTTTATTGCATTTTTTACATTAAATTCGTATATACAGTTCGAATAATTTACTTACTTTATTAAATTAAAATAAGAAAAGATAAAAAGTTTACTACATACATATATGAAGCTCTTGTGCCTTAATCTAGTCGTCTATTGGGAGTAAAAATTAAAAGAAAAAAAAACAAGATGAAATTTTAAGAGCTGTTATTAAATAGTTTATAGTGGCTGCTTTTTTATTATGGTGTCGTAAAATGTGCAAAAATGTTAAAAAGAATGTGCGAAAAGTGGGATTATGGTTAACAAAATAAAAAAAACATAATTCGCATGAATGTAAATATTTTTGGGCTTTATTATTCGCCACAAATGCTATGGAAATTTTAATTTAAAAAAAAAATTTTTTTTAAAAAAAAGCTGCATAAAAAGTGTTTAAATAGAGACTAGATTTTGTATTTTATTATAGGCTTGAGTACCCCAGTAGTCTAGTAAATAGTATGCCAGGATATAAGTACAGGAGCAGTCGCTCAGAGGAGTATTTGACTCAAAAAGCTGATCAAAAAGGCAAAAATGAATTTATAAAATCTTAAGAAGTAAATACGCAGTTGTATACACAACAAAATTTTACGTCATATTGCAAATTTTAAAGACTTCAAGATGTGACTTATAGCTCTGAGACACTGCTTAATTCAGCAGTATTACGCTTATTGGTTTTTTGGTTGAAAGATTTTATCAAAAGCTATTTTTAGTATTAAAACAAAAAAATTATTATAAATTATTATTTTAATTTGAAATTTATTTGCTTGTGGTTTAGCTTGGTCTATATACGTATTTCATTGGCGCTTAAACCAAATCATCAGTAGACTTCAACCACAAATTTTGAACAGTCACAAACCTCTTACTTTATGCACAGACTTTCAAAAACTATATGAGAATTCATAGAACAATAATATTTTTGAAAATCACAAAGACAAAATAAGTTTGGTAGGCTTTGAAACTCATACAAAACCCAGCAAATAATTTATATTCGACTGTTCAAAATTTGTGGTTGAAGTCTACTGATGATTTGGTTTAAGCGCCAATGAAATACGTATATAGACCAAGCTAAACCACAAGCAAATAAATTTCAAATTAAAATATAATTATGACAATATGTCGAATAATAAACTTCTTAAATGATAAATTATTATTATTATTATTATTAATTCGTTGTTTAAAAATTAAAAAGAAAAAAGTTAAGGTACGGTCTTACTTGTCAAACATTTACCCAAAAAAGCGTAACCACTAAATGATAACTAAAAATTTTTCAATTCAGAGAAAAGTTTGTCAAGTTGAAGAGTAGCCAATAACATTAACATTATCTATTAGTTGTAGTCGAAACGGTTTAATTTGATAAACAAGTGTCTGGATCAAAACATATTGCATTACTGTTTGTTGGTTACGTTTTTTTGGGCAAATGTTTGACAAGTGTGACTATAGCTTTATACACTTTTTTTGGCAAATAAAAAACAAGTAGTTAGATGGTTTTTAAAAGTGAAGGTACCACAATTTAATTTAAAATCTCTAATCAAGAAATTAAGTTTGGCAATTTTTGGGAATTTTTTTTGGAAATGTCAAATTTTTTTCTGTTTTTGCTCATCTTGCAGGGGTATGAATATATGAGTAAGAACTCTTTTTGTAAGTCATGAAATATTTTGATTAGAGGGAAGATATAAGTTTAAGTTTTATGAGATGAAGGCATAAGTAGTATTTTTTTAAATTTATATAAATTTTGCAAATAAAATTTTTGTCAAGGTCCTTAAAAGGAAGCGGGGACGAAAACGGCATCTTACAGTCTTCTAAGTCCAAGTTTAGGCTTTTGAACTTTCGCTGACGTTAAAAGTTGCATTTGCTAAACAAAATTGCAAAAAAGTTATGAAAAAAAATTAAGTTTTTGCAGTTCCTCTGAAGGGAATTTTTCCCTTTTGTCCAATTTTTCTCGTATTCAACATTTTAAAGTCTAGAACTATAAGACATTTGTCTGCCAAGTTTTTTTGATCTAGCTGCACTCAATAGCTTTTCACAAGTAATCTTAACTAAAACAAAAAGTATTGAACAGCTTTTTGGCTCAAATACTCCTTTTTGAGTAGGTTCGATTCCCACCAAAATTTCTGGTCTGTTTCACTACAGCTTGTATGTCCCCCCCCCCCCCCCCCTCAAATTATACAGCTGAAACCAATGTCTTCATCATGCCACCTTAAGACATAATATGTTTTTAAATATGTCGAAAAATATTATCTGCTCCGGGGAAAAAAAATAAGAAGAATACAGCAAAAATACTGAAAAATCCCGTTTTAGAGATTTTTCGAATTTATTTTGGGAATTTCCGGGAACTCAATTGCATCATTTTCGGCGTCATTCAGCCTTTCTTCAAGGTATTTCTTAAAAGGTGATTTTATAAAAGGTACTTTTTTAAAAAGGTAGTTTTTCAAAAGGTACTTTTTATTTTAATTTACTTATTCTAAAATTTAATTTTTTAAAAAGGTACTTTTTATTTTAATTTCCTTTTTTTAAGAGGTACTTATTAAATAGGCACTTTTTTTAAAAAAGTTCCATTTTTAAAATGTACTTTTCTTAAAAGTACCTTTTTTTAAAAGGTACTTTTTATAATGAATATTTCTTGCAAAAGGTACTTTTTTGTAAGCTATTTTTTAAAAAGGTTCTTTTTATAATACTACTGAATATTTAAAAGATATTTTTTATAAGGTACTGTCTTAAAGGTACGGGCTTATAAGATACTTTATAAAATGTACTTATTTTTAAAGTAAATTTGTCAATAGATACTTTTGTAAATCAATGCTTTTCTTAAGGGTACTAATTTTTTAAATTGTAGTTTTTAAAAGGTGAGTTTTCTTAAAGGTACCATTTTAATACGTACTTTTTATAAGCAATTTTCCTAAAATATACTTTCTTATAACGTTAATTTTTTTCTAAAGTACTATTCAGGTAAATGGTCGTCATTTTTGTTTGGCAATATGTTTTTCTGTAAAGTACTTTAAAAAGGTACTTTTTTAAAGTAACACTTTTCACGGATACGTGCTACTTTTTTGAAATACCTTTTCGAAAGGTATTTTTTGAAAACGCACCTATTTAAAATATGCTTTATTTAAAAAGTACTATTTTTGAAAGGTGCCGATTATTATGTACTTGTTAAAAAAGCAAATTTTTCTAAGGTACTTTCTAAAAAAAGGTATTTATTTTAAAGATCCTTTTTTAAAAGGTACTCGTCTTAAAAGGTGTTTTTGCTAAAAGGTGCTTTTGTGAAAAGGTACTTTTGTGAAAAGATACTTTTTTGAAAAGGTAATTTTTTATAAAGTACTTTCTTAAAAGGTATTTTTTTATAAAGTACTTTCTGAAAAGGTAATTTTGTATAAAGTACTTTCTTAAAAGGTACTTATTTTAAAATTTTATTTTCCAAAAAGTGCTTTTTTTAAAAGTACCCTTTTCAATAAATATGTACTATCTTTGGGGCTTACTACTTAGTATTTTTTGCTTACTAAAAAAATTTCTTATGAAAAAAATCGTGCCTTCCTTCTATGATCTTTTCCTTAAAACTTAATTTTTTTGTTTTAAATGATTTTTTAAATAAGAAATATTGAAAATATCCTTTTTAAAAAAGATATTTATTTCACAGTGGTTTTAATTTTTAATTATCACTGGGGTATAAGAAAGCGGCTCATTGAGCCTCCCTTGTATTTTCGTCCATTTTAGCAATTTAAAAAATAGTTTTGGGTATTAAATTTGATTTGAATTTATCTTGCAAAATTTCCAATATTTTTTAAAATTAATATTTACATCTTAAAATTGTATTTCGTATGACGTACAATGTACAAGAGCTGCTCTATGGAATAATTTGTGTTTTTTTTAATAAAGTTATAAATGAAGTTAATAAGAAGATAATTCCATAATTTGTATGCAAATATTGTGAAATTTAATTTCACAAAATTTTATTTTCCAAAAGTAATAAATAAATATAATCTCATTTTACAAATTGAAGACAAAAAGATATTTGAATTTATTTAAGAAAGCAGCAATAAATATTTTTAATGTTTTTTTTTTTACATGTCATACTATTGATAAGGAGTCGCAGTTTTTAATTTAATTTTCTTTTTTGCATTATTCTTTCAACAATAAAAAAATGTAAATTCAATTTATTATCGAGAATATTAATATTTTATATGTGATTTACTGGGGCTTCTATTTTACCCCTCCACGAGTTTTGTATACGCAGACCAAAATAGCATGACATTTAAAATTTTTCTAACGAAATTTTTAGAAACATTTATTTGTTTTTATTGAGAATGAAATAAAATAAACATCTTCATACAAAAAGTAAATATATATAGTGAATATAACTAAAAATCGTATAGCAAAAATTTTCAGGGTGTGTTATAATTATTTTTTGACGTTTTTATCGGAGAAAAGTGCAAGAAATGACTTTTAACCATTTTCTGCAAGCAGTTGGCAACACTGAATAAATTATGCTTAACTTGGCTTCACTGCAAATCGTACAATTATAAATTTTATGTAAAAAATTATCAATTAAATCATATTGAATTAAAATGTAATTAATTCACTACGATATTTATTTGGTGTCAATTAGATCCCTGCAAAAGACCGCTTACAAGATCTTTTAAGACATGAAGGATTTTTCAAATGCTTCACTGCAGCGAAGTCTTCTGTTGGGAAGACATTTGTTTCAGTTATTGCAGGTATAGGAGTAAAAAAAAATACTTTCTACGCATGGGCGCGTATACAAACGTAATACAAGTACATACGCAAATACGTTGTGTGTATGATCTTTTTGTGCACACGCAAACGCACATGAATTGACATTAGCTGTGTGCGGTTGCTTTAAAAAAACACCCTTAAACACAATAGGTTACCATATACATCTTATACACACACACACACACAAACACACACACACATAAATACTCAAACGTAGAATATGCAAAATAATAAGCATACACGCATCACTACTACTTCTTTTGTTTGTTTGTTACGAATAATAAGTTTTCGCGACATCGCACTATGGGGTGAAAGCCTTCACAAGTGGCAGTTAATTCAAAAGATGAACCTTAACTTTCACAACCGTATTTGGTACCATATGAAAGTAGATAAAATTCTACATGTCTAACTGCAAAAATAAAAGTTCGTGATAGTTTACTTTATTTGCAGTGTGTGTTCAAAGTTCAATAATTTTAGTTATTTTTGCGCGCATTGATTAAAAGAGAAAATATTAATATTTCAAGTGACTATAGTATTTATTAACACTTTTATAAGTAAAACTTTTATAATGGACCCGTCAACTTCAGGTATATGAGCATTTAAAAAATTATTTTTTTTTAGATAAATGTTTTAGAAATATATAAAAAAATTTTCATTGCTCTCATAATGTGGTATTTTTGATATATACATTGAGTTTCAAAAACTCTGCGTATGAGTGCAGGAAAAAATGCTTCTATGTTCTTAAAATATAAAATATTAGCTAATAAATCCCATACTAAATATTTGCGCATTTGTGCAATTTCTGAGTTATGAAAGTTTTTGTGAGAGAATTCCAGCAAAAATACATATTAACCCCCATATTCATAACATTTAAAACGAGTTTGAAATGTATTTTATTTTAAATTTTTCATACAAAATTTTGTTAAAATGGATTTCAAATTCTTTTTATTTTTATATGAATATGATGGTAAATATTTATTTATTTTTATTTAAACAAAAAAACATTTTTTTAGAGGCACATAAAGTGTGCTCTAATGTACAATTTAATTTACTAATTTATATCTTTTCATTCCAAAGCTACAGCAATAATAGTCAAATAAGACAATTTTTCCAAAAAAATACAAAAAAGCTCATAAAAGGTGAACATTTTTTTTCAAAAATTTTTTTTTAAATGCTGTTTTCATATGTATTTATTAATACTTATCTATAAAAATTAACAACACTTTAATATTACGACTTCTATGAATTAATCGCCACTTTCTCTAGCATTCACCCCACTGTGCATCGCTGTAAACAATCATATACACGAACTTCAATACAACCATCATGCTTCGCATATTAAAAGACATCATTTATTTTTGCCTTGAGAATTCATTTAAAAACAAGACGTATTTACTTTTCAGGAATTTTTACGCAGGCCTCTATTATGAACATATGTATATATATAGTATAGGAAGTTATTGTGTTACAAACATAAATCTAGACCAAGAGAATCAAAGGACAACTGAAACCAGTTCAAATAAAATACACAGGCCGTTAAATTTACTTGCTTCCATTAGCAGATGCTAACAAAAATAAATACATACATATTAATGTCAAACACAACGTTATTGAGAAACAAAAAAAAATTAGTAACATTTTAAATGCTTTAAAAGAAAATCCCCTGCCATTTACAGCAACAGCATTGAAATCGTATTAACACACTCCAAGAGCACTTTACTATTGCGTAATTTAATTTAGTTAAGACTCATTCATTCAGACATGTTTACTAACTACACATAATATGCATTAAATAACCTAAGCTTCGTGCAAATAATACTTTAGCAATTTTTCTATCATCCCATCCTTACTTATAAGGCCTTTGTTGGAAGCGCAATAAATAAATGTTAAATTTTCAAAGTCATCGCCGTTGTCGCTGATGTAATAATTTAGAATTACAATGACATCATTAAACATAATGTCAACAATTTTATTATTTATTTTATAGAAGAATATAAAAAAACTTAAAGTATAAATATAAACATGCATACATACATATGTACGAGCATATGCATAATATATATATATATATATATATATATATATATATATATATATATAAAGAACAATTTTAGATCATTTTCACTGCTCACACACAAATACTTACACATAAACAGACGTAAATAAAAACATACACACATACATACATATATGTATATACGTTATATAAATATATACATTTATGACATCCAACCGGTTACAGTAACTTACGAGTTACCATAACTTTTGAATATAAATTTATCTGTACAGTGTCGGTCATAAATTGTTGGGTACATGCCTTTTTATAAAATATGTTCACTTTATAAAGTGCGTGAAACTTATTCCCTTCTCTTTGAAAGGGTAAAAACTATTGCCCTTATTTTTAAAAAAGAAAATACTTAACATTTTTACACCAAACATGAAAAGGAAAAATTTTAAAGTCCCATTTAATATACATAAAATTATATCGTTAACTTAATACGAAAAGACCCCAACCCCCAATTTTTCAAAATCGATATTTTTTCATATTTCGATAGACCGTTACTTAACTAAATTAAAAAAAATAATAAAACTAATATAGCACTAAATTTGTAAATTGTTTTTAATAAAAATTGCGTTTAAAAAAATTTTGTATCAATATTTCATCTATTTTTATTAAGTTTTTTCCTCCTCCTGTAAACTATGAAAAACATGAGGATCCTTTTGGATCCTTTTCGTATTAAGTTAACGATATGTATATAATATACACTTGAAATTTGTAAAGTTACTGTATTTTATACAGACTACAAACATTAACACTAAAATTAGAAAAAAATAAAAATTAAATTGTAGGGTGTTCTATCAGTTAATGTAATTTTGACTATGTAATTTCGACAACTTGCTGTGTCTTGGAAACCGTAAGAGGATAACTCTTGAAATTTTCAAAAACGGTAAACCTAAAAAATCCAAAATTATAAAATTGCACAAATCAAAAAAACTCACCAAAAACTAAAAAAAATTGCCAAAAGCTCAAAAAATTCTAACACTAAAATAAATCGCCAAAAACCGCAAAAATCGCCAAACTGAAAAAATGAAACAAATCACCAAAAAAAAACGCCAAATACCGAAAAACAATCGCCCAAACGAAAAAAAATCGCCCAAAAAAAATCGCCAAAACCGAAAAAACCGAAAAAAACGCCAAATTAAAAAAAATAACCAAAATTGAAAAACGCCAAATACCGAAAAACAATCGCCCAAATAACCAAAAAATCACAGGATACAAAAAAAATCGCCAAAACCGAAAAAAACGCTTAAAACCGTAAAAATCGCCAAACTGAAAAAAATCGTCTGCATGAAAAAGTTGCCAAAATGAAAAAAACGAATCGCCAAAATAAAAAAAATCACCAAAATGAAAAAAAACGCCAAATACCAAAAAAAAAATCGAAAAAATCCCAAAAACGAAAAAACATGCCAGAACTATATATTATATAGGCTAAAGTTCTTATAGCATTACATAAAGATGCGCACGTGAGTGTTTTTTGACTCACGACACCTACGCTCACGCAGAGAAATATTTTACTCACGCACTTTCACGCACGAAAGACCTTAACTATTTTCATAATCACGCACGTTCACAAATAAAATATATTTAATCACGCACGAGTGGTTTACAACTTACTACGCACGCTCACGAAAAAGTGATTCACGCTTGATACGATAAAATCACGACATTTGCACATCTTTAGTATTACACATTTGGTGTCTGTACGGAGTCCTTCGTGTGCGAGTCAAAGTCGCACTTTACTGAATTTATTTGTGTTGTTTTTGTTCAGAATTTATCGAATGTAAATTTTCATTCGTTTTATAAAAACAGTCAGTCAACAGTTTATTTCTGAAAACAGTTAGTGTTCTCCGACACTGTGTGGATGTGTGAGTACATAATAATAATTCTTTTCACATGCGAGAGAGTGGGTGAGTTTATACAAGACAGTTAATATTTATTACAAGTCAGAGATGGGAATTCTCCACGATCAGAACGACACACTGATTCCATTTACGAAATGGATATCATTAGTTTAGAATTACATAATTGCAGCAAGTTTAATAAGCAACACGCTGTCAAATTTTCTTAAGTCAAATGAGAGGATTAAGCGTGGTAAATTTTAACACGAAGTAATTCTGTAATACAAAATAAAATAGTAAAACAGAAAGTATTTTTTTTTCTCTTCGAATTACAGAGTAAATCCCCAGGCTTATTAATCAGTTATATATAAGCCTCAGTAATTAATATTATTCCAAACAAAACAAATAGAATATGATAAAATTTGTGTGCGTGGAAACAATAGCTCCAATAATGAATGACACGTCTGCATATACATACACACTTACGTACGTAAGCAAGTGCTTAAGATTTAAATGAAAATATTAAATTATGATTTTGTAGTGTATAAATTATATATGTACATAGAATATTTGTGTATATGTAAAGACAAACATATCCGTAAAATAATATTTTTCGGACATCTTATTTCTATCAAAAACAGCTTTGACACGTTTTCAGGCAGGAAATTTAAACTCTGCCAAATCCCATCTCCGTCGCAAGCATTTAAACAAAAGCACTAGCACTTTATGCATCTAAATAAAACAACGCGTCTAGCAAATAAATAGGGAGAAAAATACCATTTAAATGTTCTATCACCACACTATCGCCATGACCTTCTGTGAGTGTCTCTCCAATGCTTTTGAATATGAATTTTATTACGTTCATACTTTTTTTCTTTGCTTTATTTAGCTGACTGAAAACTTGAGTACTTATAAAACTAGCAAGGATACTACTCATATGTTAGAGAGGACAACACCTTGCCCATGCAAATGCTCTTGTTTGCATTTAAATGTGTAAGTTTTTGCATTAAAGTAATTCACCATGTGAGTGACAAGAGATACGAGAATCAACTGTTATACTGAGAAAAAATATTGCAATTTTATGTTAAGGGGATTTTAGAGGATTAAAAACAGATATATGCTAGTGCAAGTGAAACCCATCCACCTCATTATTTAAAATCTACATGTTATAAAATATTAATATATTAATGCATAATCAAATTTATACTTTAATTGTGGTTTTAAAGCACTTTAATTTAAAATATTTTTAAAATTTCAAGGCATATGTCTTCTTGTTCTGTTTTAGCCAGCACCTTTTAAAAGAGTATCTCTTATAGAATTCCTTTCAAAAGAGCTTTCCCAAACACGAATTCTTACAAGGCAATAAGTGCTTTGTAAAAAATTCCTTTTAATGGAGCTTCGTTTAAAAATTTATATAAAATGGCCTGTTTCAGAAAAACGAAAGGAAACTTTAAGAAAAAGTATATATTAAAAACAAGTATCTCTTAACAAAAAGTACATTTTAACAAAACAAAAAGTACCTTTTATCAAAAAGTACCTTTTAACAAAGAGTATCTTTTAACAAAAAGTACCTTTAACAAAAATTATTTTCTAACAAAAAGTGCCTTTTAACAAAACTTATCTCTTAATAAAAAGTTCGTTTTAATAAAAAGTACCTTTTAAAAAAATGTACCTTGTAATAAAAAGCACGTTTTAATAAAAGGTTCCTTTTACCAAAAAGTAATTTTAATAAAAAGGACCTTTTAACAATAAGTACATTTTATATAAAAGTACTTTAAATAAAAAGGACATCTAAATAAAAAGTACCTTTTAATAAAAAGTACATTTTGACTAAAAGTACCTTTTAATAAAAAGTACATTTTGACTAAAAGTACCTTTAAATAAAAAATACCTTTTAATAAAAAGTACCTTTTAATAAAAAGTACTTTTTAATAAAAAGTACCTTTTAATATAAAGTACATTTTAACAAAAAGTACCTTTTATTAAAAAGTACCTTTTAATACAAAGTACATTTTAATAAAAAGTACCTTTCAATAAAAAATATCTTTTAATAAAAAGTATCTTTTAATAAGAAGTACTCTTTAAAAAGTAACTTATAATAAAAAGTAACTTTTAATAAAAGTTACCGTTAAATAAAAAGTACCTTTTAATACAAACTACCTTTTAATAAAAAAGTAACTTTTTATAAAAAGTACCTATTAATAAAAAGTTCCTAATAATAAAAAGTACCTTTAAAAAAAGTACCTTTTAATAAAAACTTTTTTTAATAAAAATTACCTTTTAATAAAAAGTACTTTTAATAAAAAGTACATTTTAATAAAAAGTACTTTTAATAAAAAGTACATTTTAATAAAAAGTACTTTTAATAAAAAGTACATTTTAATAAGAAGTACTTTTTAATAAAAATTACCTTTTAATAAAAAGTACCTTTTAATAAAAAGTACATTTTAATAAAAAGTACCTTTTAATAAAAATTACCTTTTAATAAAAGAGCCTTTTAATAAAAAGCACCTTTCAATTAAAGGTACCTTTCAATAAAGAGTACCTTTTAGCAAAAAGTACCTTTTGATATAAGTAGCTTTTAATAGAAGTACCTTTTAATTAAGAGTACCCTTAAATAAAAAGAACCTTTTAATGAAAAGTACCTTTTAATGAAAAGTACCTTTTAATGAAAAGTTCCTTTTAATGAAAAGTACCTTTTAATGAAAAGTACCTTTTAACAAAAAGTACTTTATAAAAAAATCTACGTTCTAAAACATTAAACTTAAAAGAATTTAAGAATACAAAAACTACCTTTTAAAGAAAGTACCATTTGAAAAAAGTACCATTTAAAAAATTATGTTTTAAAAAGTATATTTTAAAAATATGTAGTACTTTAAAGTATATTTTAAGAAGCTGCTTCCGTCCGTCTACGCATTTTTCTTTAAGTGTCCTTGTGGTACCTGTGGTAACTTTTTTTAACGCTCACTTTACTTTAAAAAATGCATGCATGCAATTTGTTGCAGGAAAAGTTAGTTCAAAGCTGAAACTAATGTAACTGAACTTTTTTTAATAAAGAAATGTTTGAAATTCTTTTTTTAAATAAAAGTAAAGTGTTTCAAAAAGAAATTTACCTTTATGAAGAAAACTTTTCCACACTTTAACAGTAGAAAGTTTTACTTGATTACAAATAAAACTAAAAAAAAAATTTTACTTACATATTCATAACTTTGTGGAAACTTTTTTTTATCTTTGCAGGCTTATAAAACTATCTAAAAAGGACGAAATGACATTTTAGAAAACAACTTAAGTTGCACTAATGAAGTCATGCAAGCCAAAGAGAAGCGAAATGTTGCTCAGGGCCAATTTATACTGAACGTTCTTGGAATTTAATAAAAAGCAATTGTGTTTAATAAATATAAAAGACTTTAACCACCCGCACTAACATCCCTCCAGTCAGCCTAAGGGCCGGTCATCTGCTACAAATTGACATCACATTACGATGGCCTATGACAAGAATCTTGAAGCGAATCACAACAGCATGCCAGTGAAACATTTACAACAACCAAGCCCACAGGCCCAAACACTCTCATCCTCACTGGCCATTGCATGTTCAGAGTGGCTGAATGCCATGGAATGTGCCAATATCACATTTGCCATTGGCAAGCAGCAACGCTTTCCCACGGTCACCATGTCAGATGGCAGTGGTGGTGCTGGCAATGTAACCCTCCCTCCCGATAATCTCATGGAAATGGATCTAGAAATGGACGTTGAATGGCCATTAGAGCGAGTTGTTTCAACTATAGTTCCAGTGTTCTTTGGTATTATTGGTTTAGCTGGTTTGCTGGGAAACGCCCTGGTCATTCTAGGTGAGTTTTGAAGTGTTTTATCGCCTTTTTTTGTTTGCGTCTCTATTTAAAAATTTTAAATCTGTTGCAATTTTTATTTGTTTGTCATTCTCTGTCTGCAAGGATTTGCAAATTATTTTGAGTGTCTTTGAACACCACATTCCTATTGCATCCAGACAGTTTAATGTTTAAGAAAATTTGCCAATTTAAATAAATTCAAGATTAATGCAAATAAAATTCTGCATAGACATTTTATAATAATCTTGAATGCAAGTTTTAAGTAACATGCTTTAAAAGCTTTTAATTATTTTAAACAAAGAATAGAAACAAACACATTTCTGAAATTAAACCATATTATTGAAACACCTTATTTTATTATGTGCAAGGTTTTCGTAAAATTCTTAAGAAATATTGAAGTAATTTAAGCAATTTTAATAAAAGGTACCTTTTTTAAAAAAATTACCTTTTTGATTACAAGTAAATTTTTAATAAAAACTACCTTTTCAATATTATAATAATTTATTCGAAATTAATAAATTATTATATACATATTATTATATATTATAATAAATTATTATTTCCTGAAGAAGCTACACAACGTTGCAGTGAAATATCGATAAAATAATAAATATTGTAATCAATTATTTACAAAAAGGACCAAAAGCTTAAATAAAACTTTACTTGAAAACTACCTTTTCAATAAAAAGTACGTTTTAAATGAAAATTATATTTTGAATAAAAAGTATTTATTCTTAATAAACCGTACCTTTTTAGTAAAAAGTATCTTTTTAATAAAAAGTACATTTTCAATGAAAAGTACCATTTTAAGGAAAAGTAGCATTTTAATAAAGAGTATATTATTATTAAAGGTATTTTTTTTAATAAAAAGTACCTTTTTATTACAAATACCTTTTTAATAAAAAGTACCTTTTTAATAAAAAGTACCTTTTTAATAAAAAATACCTTTTTAATAAAAAGTACCTTTTTAATAAAAAATACCTTTTTAATAAAAAGTACCTTTTTAATAAAAAATACCTTTTTAATAAAAGTTACCTTATTATTAAAAAGTACCTTTTTAATAAAAATTAACTTTTTAATAAAAAATACCTTTTTAATAAATATTACTTATTTTAATAAAAAGTTCCTTTTAAATAAAAGAAAGTAATTTTCCAATATGTATCTTTTTTAGTAAAAAGTAATTTTTTAATAAAAAGATTCTCTTTAATAATAAGTAAATTTTTGTTTAATTTTAGTCTTATTTAATCAAAAAAGAAATTTTTACATATGTACATATGTGTGTACAGATACATACATGTCTGTTGTATGAGAAGCTTCTTTTGTGGAAAACTCAATTTTTTTTAATTACTTTAGTTTGTAATAAAATAAAGGATATAATCAAATGTAAGGAGACTTTTTATATATTTCAAATAACTTAGTATATACATATATATGTATATATATGGATGTATATTTTCTTATTTAATTAATTTTTTATTCTGCATTTAAAATTTTGCTCAGTTACTTTTTTATCCTTATAGCTAGTTGCTTTGCTATATTTGCCAGTATGTACATATGTGTTCATGTCATCTGTTGTATGTGTATAAAAACAGAGAAATTGAAACTTTTTATTTTTGATTAAAGTAACAATGCAAATATTTTTCTATTAAAATATTGCTTTCTACTGATTGTTAATTTTAAAGTTTTCTCTTTGAACTCGAATGAATGTATTTATTTTAGTTATAAAACTGGTCGGGCTACAGTTGGCAATTGTATGAATAATAAATAAATTTTCACTGAAAATAAAGTGAAGCAATTTTATAGAAACTTTTTTCCAATTTTTTACAACAACAGACAAATCCACAGGCATATTAAATGAGATAGTGAGTGGTGCCTATTCATGAATTTATATGTTCATAAAATATTAAAAGAGAAATGTTATCCAAAAAAATCTATTAATATACAAAATAACCAAACATGGTTTGAATCTCACGACAAAGAGCGTATGATTAATTTATTTAGTTTATTGTTACACTACAATACTCATACGCCTCAGGTCTCGGGTTGAAAGTGTATTTAATTTTACATGTGTTTGTGTGTTTGTATTGTATAGGCATTTAAAGTCACATTGAGAAAATAATTGCTTGAAATTTGTTTTTAAATATTTTTATAAAATTTCTTCTTCTTAATACAGCATTCAAAGAGTGTCATGTATTAACACAGGAAAACAAACTTTGTGTGTGGCCACTGGCCACACATAATTCAAATAAAATAAAATTTTAATTAAAATATTTAATCAAAATTTCAAAATATGAAGACTTTTTTTACCCAATGTCTTACAATAAATCTACACCCAGAGATAAAAAAGCTTAAAATCAATAAAAACCAAATTGAATTAATAAGAAGCATTAACGAAAATTTAGTCATGTTGAAATTTTTCATTTCATTATTTAAAAATATTAATTTACAGCATTAATATATTAATTAAATTTATTTTTAAGTATCTCAATATATATTTTTTATTATATTGAAAATTATTTAATTAATGTGACGCGTTCTTATTTTTAAGTTGCAGCTTTTCCCTGAGTGTAATTTATTATAATTAAAATTTTATTTATTTTATTGTGTTAATTTCAAAAGATGAAGAAAATAGTAAAAAAAACCGAAGAAATAATCGTCGGAAATTTATTTTAAAGCTTACTTTTAATTTCCAATATCGAATAACATTTATGTTTTCTTTTGTCAAGCAGTTCGTTTTAAATCAATCTCTTAAGAAAATGTAGCGTAATATTATAATAAAGATAATAGAAAAAAGAAGACATCTTCGAATTTTTCCATTAAGTTTTGCCATTGTCCATAAGAGAATAGAAAACTATAGGCCAAGTTCATAAATAAAAACGAGCCGAAATATATTTAATAGATCTTTAACAATAACAACAAAGAATTGTAACTTTATGACAAAAATTAAGGAACGTTGCTTTTAATCAAAGAATGAATGCATACATATTAATATACAATACCTATCACAATATGTCAAAATGCCTTTGCATGTACAAAGATGTTGTGGTAGCAATTTTAACGAAAATGATATAAAGTCTACAACAAGGGCCAAAGCAAATAGCAAAATTCTTTTGTTCATCATATAAAGAAGGTTTTTCTTTTCTTTTTTAAGGAAATGAACTCTAAATTAATATGATATGACAGTCTTTGGTGATTTTGATATTAATTTATATTAACAATTTGGTAAATGAAAACGTAATCCTAGATAGATGAAGGCGAAAAGAGAACACTTTAAAATCCCACCTGTAGATATATTATTTTTTCTAGTAGCAAGTTCTAATATTTTTGTACGACATTCAATAGATGATAAAATTAATTTATAAAAGTTTATAGGATTTATATCAAAAAAGAAAAACTTGAATTTTCCCAATACACTGGTTAGGCAGAGAAGTTTAGAAAAGTACATTTTTATGATAAATTACTACAATAAAAAATATTAAATTTAAAAATTAAGCTTTAAGGTATAAACTTTTAAAGAGAGAACCCTTTAAAAAAAATTTCTTTACATAGTAGTTTTTAAATATTACTTTTAATTGACAAAAAATTAAAGTACGAAAATAAAAGAACTTTTCTAAAACTGTAGATATGTAAGTAGTTTTTATAAAGAACTTGTAAGAAAAGCAACTTTTAAAAAGGGTACACTTTTATTTGTTTTAATAGTATCTTTTAGAAAAGGTCATTGTAAAAAGTACCTCATGAAATGTACTTTTTAAAAAAGTACCTTTTCATCTAGTATCTTCTAAAAAAGAATATTTTAAGAAAGTACTAGTACATTATAAAAAAGTAACTTTCAAAAAAGTACCTTTTGGAATAGCACATTGTAAAAAAGTACCTTTAAAAAAGATAATTGTAAAAAACTACCTCTTAAAAAGGTATTTTAAAAAAAGTAAATTTTAAAATAGTATCTTTTAAAATAGAACCGTTTAAAAAAGTGCCTCTGAAAAAAGTATCTTCTAAAAAAGTACATTATAAAAAAGTTCCTTTTAAAAAAGGTGCCTTGTAAAAAAGTACTTTTTGAACGAGTGCATTGTAAAAAAGTACCTTTGAAAAATTATATTGTACAAAAGTACCTTTTAAAAAAGCACTAATTAAGAAAGCACCTTTTAAAAAGTGCCTTTTAAAACAAGTACATTGTAAAAACGTTCGTATTAAAAAAGTATCTTTTAAAAAAGTACCTTTTAAGAAAGAACCGTTTAAAAAATTGCCTCTTAAAAAAGTATCTTCTAAGAAACTACCTTTAAGAAAAATACCTTACAAAAAAGTACCTCTTAAAACGGCACCCTTAAAAAAGTACCTAAATGCGTGTTAAAAAGTACCTATTGAAAAATTACCTCTAAAAAAGTACCTTTTAAAAAAGTATATTTTTAAAAAAGGAAAGCAAATTGTAGAAAAGTTCGCTTTTATATTTTTTAAGGATCTCTAAAAAAAGTTTATTGTAAAAAAGTACTTCTTAAGAAGTACTTTTCAAATAGTATTTTTTAAAAAAGAACCGTTTAAAAAAGTACGTCTTGAAAAAGTACATTTTAAAAAAGAACATTGCAAAAAAGTGCCTTGTAAAAAAAATACATTTAAAAAAGTTAAAGTTCCCTTTTGAAAGAGTACATTTTAAAAAAGTACCTTTAAAAAGTACATTGTAACAAGGTTCCTTTTAAAAAAAGTACCTTATAAAAAAGTACCTCTTAAAAAAGTACCTCTTAAAAAAGTACCTATTAAGAAAGCAGATTTTAAAAAATACCTAAATACCTTTTAAAAAGTACCTTTTAAAAAAGCACCTTCTAAAAAAGTACCTTCTAAAAAAGTAAATTTTAAAAAAGTCCTTTTTAAGAAAGCATATCTTTCCTAGCACCTTTAAAAAAAATACCTTTTAAAAGAGTACCTTTTATAAAACTACCCTTTAAAAAAGTACTGCTCAAAAATTACCTTTTACAACAGGCCTTCGAAATGTTTAAAAACACCTAAATGTATTTATGTACGACTAATTTAAACCAAACCAATTTAAATAAGTTTCATTTGCAGATAATATAATTTTTAAAGTGCTTTTAAATTTTTTTTGTAGAAAAATACTTTATACCTGTAGTGGTTTTGAAAAACTTTGCAAAGTGTTTAATTAAAAACAAAATATAATATTTTTTCCAAATAAAATTGCATTTACGCTAAAATTTCTTAGAAAATTACACACACACACACAAAAGGAAAATTTAAAATTCTATTGAAACTTTAACTTTTTTATTATTACTATATTTAACTCTATTTTTAAGTTGCTTGTCGTTTCAAATGACATGTGCTATAAACGTTTATTTTTCCGCTTTACAACTCTTCTAATTTTACAATTAAATATGCTTTTGTGTGTGTGTGTATATATATATAATATATATATAAATATGTGTGTGTATGTGCATGAGTTATCTAAGTAAAGCTCATTTTCCATTTCCATTGAAATAGAAAACTTTTATTCATGAAAATGCACTTAAATACTTTAACACAAGTAGACTTTTTTGTTTGCTGCTTAAAAGGTGGACTGAGTCGAAATAATAAACTTAATATGCGAACAGCAGTTACCTGCTGCACAAGGATGCTAATGCTACTAACTGACATATATTTTTGTAATTTCTATAAGGGAGAGATGAAAATGAAAACGACTATTGCATCAGAAGGATAAGTAAATTATAAAGTAAACTAAAGAGAGCAACAGCAGGATTTTATTACTATTGTTAAGATAATAACACTCCTACAGTTCTTTTAATTCACAGCATTCATAAGCAGATAATCTGTAATCCTTTCCAAGTCCTTAAAGCAAACAAAATTGTATTTATGGGATTCAGACAATTGCATGAAGAAAAGCAAAAATAGAAAAAGAAAAAAAGTGTTGAAAATGTGGATTATTATGTTGCATTTCATGTTGATAATCAAGAAAGTTATGAGGCCATATTTTGTTTTTATGGCGATATGCAAATTTAGGATCCATTTTGTTTAGTTTTAGAGTCAGATGCTTATAAAAATTAACCACGTGTACTGAAAAAAAAGATGTACAAAATATTATTCCCAATTTACTAAAAAAAAAAAAATAATAAAAATTTTGGGACAGTGAAAACATTCTTTCATACCTCTGGTTGTTAAACACTACACTCGAGTGCTACATGCAAGCTTGTTAGAAATTATCAAGTATGCATTTTTTTTCTATTTTTAAATTTCAACAACTAGTTTACTTAAAAAGAAACACAGATAGCTTATATACAGTAGAGAGGGAATCGTGAGTACATTCTTAATGTTAAATACTCACGTGCAAAATTTTTTATTCACATTCTTAAAGAAACATTCAACTGCAGTTCTCAATTGTTTAGTCAAGTCTAAGTTCCACTAATCCACGCTTAGTAACGCTGAAATTTTTCATAATAAGGAAACGCACTTTCACGTGATTTACTATATATATATATATTTCACGCCAGTTACGTGAGTTATGACTATCTCAAGCGTATGACAATTTATACACTATAATATAATGTGGCGGAACTTAATGGAAAATCTTGGTGTTTTCTTTGTATTCATATCGCTTCCATTTTAAAAATAGATTTTGAAAACAAAAGCCCTGACCAAAGAGAAAAAAATTCAACTAAATATTTCATTGTCTATTTTTGGGTCTCAAATTACCCTTTAAATACACGTTTATGGTATCGTTGTAAATTCTAGGAAAAATTAGTCCAATGAAAAGTTTTTTTTTCTTAAATCATATCGTATTAAGTTTTTTTTGGCAATTAAAAATCTTCTTAGTCAATGAGGCATAAAATAATTTTTATTTATCAGCCTGCAGTTAATTGTCAATTTAGTTGAGACGAAATATTTTTTTGTTCCAGACAAACATTTTCTATGCAACAATTTTGTTTGAGACATAATTTTAGGAATAAAAAAAATTTTGTTTGAGGTAATATAATACAGGAAAACCTTATTTAAATTTTCGTCAAAAAAATCTTGTTTAGGACAAATTTTTGGCACAGTAAATTTTTTTTGGGACAAAATTTTTATTATTAGACACTTTTTCAAGAGAAAATCTGCTCCATAAAATATATTGCTTGGGCAAAATTTTCTATCTTTGTGAAAGTCTTATTTGCGACAAACGTTTTTCTAGAAAAAATCTTGTTTGGACTAAAGTTTATCCATAAAAGTCTTGTTTGATACAAAGTTTTGTTTATAAATCAATAATATAAAATATAAATATATTTGCAACAATATTTGTTATTCAAAAATCTTGTTTGGGACATTATCTGTACGAAAGCAATTCTTTAGAATAAAATTTTCTGTACAAAAAAATCTAGATTAGCACAAAATTTTCATTATACAAAATTACGTTTGTCGTAAAAATTTTAATAAAATGAATCTAGTTAAACACAAAATTTTTGTTTGGGACAAATTTTTCTGTATAGTGAATTTGGGACAAAATTTTCTTATTGGACAATCTTGTTCGAGAGAAAATCTGCTCTATAAATTATATTGCTTGTGCAAAATTTTCTATATCTATAAAAGTCTGGTTTGGGACAAAATCTTTTTAGTAGAAAATTCTGTTGCGATAAAATTGAACGTTTAAAACTCTTGTTTGGTACAAAGTTTTTTTTATAAAAAATATATATACTTAAATCATTAAAAAATCTTGTTTGGGACATTATCTATATGAAACCTTCGATTAGAATAAAACATTTTCTAGAAAAAATCTGGTTTGGCATAAAATTTTCTTTACAAAAAATTACGTTGGTTGTAAACATTTTTATACAAAATCTTGATTAAGAAAAAAAATTTCTTAAAAAAATTTTCTTGAAAAAATTTTTTTTGGGACTAATTTCTTTTTATGGAATATCATGTTTTGATACGGTTTTCTTTAGAAAACTCTTCTTTGGGTCAATATTGTTTGCATAAACAAGGTTAACGAAATTTCAAAAAAAAAAATAAATAAATAAAAATATATAAAGACTCAAAGATAAAAAAATGGTTTAATTGAGCATATAAAAAGTAGTCGAAAAATTAGTGAAAAAGAATTAAAAAAAAGGTTTTGGGACAAAGTTTTATGTATAAAACATCTTCCTGGAAACAAATATTTTTCATAGAATATCTTCAAAATTTTTTTACACTAACGGCCCTTTTCACAATGTTAACAGGGACTTTAACGGCAAGTTTTGTATGATGTACTGTCAGTTAAGGTTCACGTTAACTATTAATCATATATACATTGTGAAAAGGCACGTAAATCTTTTTTGGAACAAAATTTATAGGATACAAAATCTTATTTGTTATAAATTTTTTTGCTGGCAGAAGTTCATTGGAATAAAGTTTTGTCTTATCCTATTTGGGACAAAATCTTCAGTCTGGGACAAAACGTACAGCATTAATTATATTTTTAAATGATTTCAATAATTCATAATTCTGTGATCACAATCGCGGTCGAAAAATTAGATAACAAAAGTTTATATAAAAAGCTTTTTGGGACAACGTTTTCTGTCTAAAACATTTTGTTTGAGGAAAAAGTATTTTTTGCATCGAATATCTTGAACTTCTTTACAGTCAAACTCGTTTAAGATACAATTTTTTTACGCTAAATCATTTTTGGGACAAAACTTCCAGGATACAAAATCTTATTTGGGATAACATTTTTTTGTCATAGGTTAACTTGATTGGGACATAGTTTTGTCTTATGTATAAAAAAAAATTTTATTTGGGACAAAATTTCCATTATTGCAAATATTGTCTGGGATAATTTTATTTTTTAATGAATGCAATAATTAATAATTCTGTAGTCACAATCGATAACAAAATGTAGTGTCGAGAAAAGCAAGTTTAAAAAAATTAAAATGTGCAAATAAAAAAAATTACGAAAGTAAAAGTAAAAGTGTCTAAGGGATAATAAATTAGTGCAAGTTAATCTCTGTTTTTGGTTGGTTCCAAATGTGTTCAAACCTGCAAGCCTATAAATCAGTGCAGTATTCAAACCATCTGTAAACGAATAAAATTTGGCGTTTAAACTACCAACGCTGGTCATATGATTTTGTTACTTACACACCATATGTTTGCAATTAAAGAGCACTCAACTTTTTTCTTAGCTTCTACTTTTTCTTGAGATCTTGTTCGATCTATTTTTTTACACTCTATTGTGCCTTTATACTATTTTACTTTGTCAAGAATATACATATATCATTTCTTTTTCAGTCAAATTTGCCCACTTTTAATTGAATTTTATAAAATTTTTTTGCCTTTTTGATTGTCCAAAGAACTGATAGCTTGCTGCAAAACAGCTGATTTTTGACATTAATTCTAGTGCTGCCACAGTATTAAATATTTTTTAAACTACATATAAGGATTTACTCCTGTTGAGTTTGAATCACTTATAAAGTTGAGTTTAGTTGAACTAAATTTTAGTGTTTAAACTTTCACTAATTTATTAGCTCTTAATAATACAGGCCAGATTTTATGAAAATCTACTTTTTGGTAAAATTTTTCGCTTTTTACAAATTTAATTGGACGATTTCTTAGACTAAGGCCAATATTGTTTTGTTTATATCTTTATAGTAAACTTCGTTAGAAACATGAGGATTTTTCTCGCAATTAATGACGTTTTGTTTGTAGAATTTTGTAGCATATATGTAGATATGTATGCATAACTAGATTTTGTTTTAAGTCAACTTATGCTGTTATCTCTTTTATAGACACAGAATTATTCAGTGACACATATACAAATAGGATTTGCCCAATTTAAATTTGTAGTTTATACACTTAAATATAATTGGTCTTTTTCTTTTAATATCAGTACATAAATATTTATTATGATAAAATATGTACGTAATATTCATATGACTTCCCACAAAAGGAACTTATTAACTAATAACAAAGTTTCGAGAAAAATACTTTAAAACGATTTGGTATTTGTTTTGTAAAAATTAGTTGCAATTCTACATAAATGAAACAAAGTTGCTTTGTTTTCAATTGCCTTTTGTTGAAAAAAACTAATTTACTGTACTTTGTAAAATTCCAAAAATAGCAATACTAAACAAAAGTATAAAAGCCATGCACTTGTTTGCACTAAATTCTGTCACAGCCAAGAAAAATAAATCCCAGTTGACTGTATGTAGTCGTATGTGGCTGGTAGTATTGTCCTTCAAATTATCCGTGTACGCAAAACAATAACAAACATGCACGTACATGCATACATACATACATATGTTTGTATGTATGTATGTATGTATGTACATGTGAGTGGGAATGTTAATAAATAGAAATGTTGCTGTGTTTGTAAAATGCAATCATATGACAGTATGTTGTTGTTGTTATTGTTGTTGCCCTGCTGCTGCTAACGGTTTCATACAACTAACACAGATATTTTGTGCTACTGTTGCTTACACTCCTTTCAGCCCCGCTCAACGTTGCCACATACCGCGCCCAGTCCATCACTTTCGCCACAAACATTTTTCTAACAAAAGGAAAACAAGAGCAACAGTAATACATATGTATGTATCTACTATACCATGTGTGGTTTTGTGCGACTTGAACACTTAAGGCTTGCACAACAATGTGGAGAAATTGTTGAAGACGGAAATGAAAAGAATGATAGAAAACAGCAAAAACAACAACAATAACAACAACAATTTTGAAAAGCATTGAAAATATAAAAGGGAATTATGTCATTTCAAGGTTGCCCTCACATTGAGAGCAAAAAACACACAAAATGAGCTTCAAGTTGTTGTATGTAGCACGAATGCATACAAATGCCGCAAGGTAGGACGAAGACGTTGGCTGAGAATAATGCACAGACATTTTAAGGAATTTATTCAATTGCAACATCTGTATCAAATGAAAGGTATAGAATACAGACCAGAGAAAATATAAAATATATGTACATGCATACATATGTATTAGTGATGTAATGAATGTACATTTTTGATATTCGCGAATACGAATGCGAATACGAATATTTCAAACGATATTCACGAATACGAATACGAATATTATATGCAATATGAAATATCAAAAAAAAATTGTTGTGAAAAAGGACTTCACACTCATGTTGGCGTACTTTAAAGTTAATAAAACGTACCCAAAATTTTAATGATCGTCATTGAATAATAATTGAAAATGATACAAAGCATAAATTTCTATAAAAAAATTTATGTATTTGTACAAACTAAAATTTGTAGTCATGTATTTAAATTTCGTTTAGGATTTATTTATTTATTTATTCGTATTCGAATTCATATTTATTCGTATTCGCATTGGTCTGAATTTAGCGAATGCGAATAAATTCGTATTCGCCTGAAAATGGCCGAATATTCGACAATTCGAATATGAATATTCGTGCATCACTAATATGTATATAAGAAGTAAGTTACGCAGAGAGAGAATGTGTGTTTAAATTAATTTATTTCACTTCTTTATTATAAAAAAAATATACATTTAGCTTTTTTAAAGCTTACTACGTTTTAAATTTCCTAGGAAAGGAATTTCGTTTCTTTGTTATAGTTACTGCACTACAAGCTAGAGATGGGAGCGTGTCGAATTTTCCCAACACGTCACGAACACGAATACCAAGACGCTCAACACGTACGAAACACATCAACGCAATACTGCACAACACGCACGAAATATTTAAGGATTTCACAATAGCATTTTAAATATTGCAACGTTTAAATTTTAATACTTTAATATGGTCTGGCAAGTTTGTTGCTTTTGTTTTGTTTGTATGTAATGCAAATTTATAACCAGGTGGCAAATTTAAAAGTATAAAGCGCATGTCATTTTCAACATGGCAATATGGTAATGTTAAACTAAAGATGTCGGCGCAGCTGTAGTTGATGAAAAATAGCCTGACCTTGACATACACAGAATGCGTATTTATATCGTTGCCTACTCACAATAAAAAATTATGATGGCGCAATATTGACACATTAAAATTTTAATATACTCATTGTGAATTCCCTAGTTATTGGTATGGTATTGATGACCAGAGAATTTTTAAAATATGGCACCGAGTTGGCACTGCACTGATACTATCTGCCATCGAAACTAGCTATTCCTTTTCTATGCCTTGTTAGGTTTCAGCAAAAAATATTCGGTAAACTTTACATCACAAATGCGATAAAGTAACGAAATAAAGATACAAAATTAAATTAAATCCATCAAGCCGTATCTAAGACGTAACTGTATGGGGCCAACAGTTTCACAACTGTTGAGCTTAACAGCTACGTCTTATGAATGCGCCCAAAATCAACAAATATGCTGGTGCTGTGTGTTTGACGATACAAAATATTCAATGTTTTTTCTACTGGAAATTCAGTGCCAATTTCACCAACTTATTTAAACATCAATTCATATTTAAAAGTTATTTTTCCATACAAAAATTAATGAAAATCGACATTTAAATATGAATTGATATTTAAATAGAGTTGGTTAAATTGGCCCTCAGTCATAAATATTTCACATCTAAAATCGTTTCGTGTCTATCGTGTCAATTTTGCTCAAAACGAAATGAACCGAACTTGCACGAAATCAAATTTTTTTGACACGAACACTTCGTGTTGAGTCGTGCTTGTTTTTAACACGAAAAAGAAAACACGACACGTGTCCATCTCTACTAAAAGCGCAAAGTTTTTTTATACATTTTGAAATTCATCGGTCTTCCTTGGAAGCGTTAGAACATGCAGCCTTTGGAAATACTTAGAGCGGCAACGCTTTGACTACACACGGTAAAGGCCCAGCAAAAATTTTGCTTCAAAAAAGCAGGGTTTTACTATTATAAAATAAAAGTATCACTGACAAACCTGCTGATATCGCTGCTGATTTTTGTATGGCGAGTTCTCGGTTTGGAGCACTACATTTTTATTCACTATTAAATATCTTTTTTTCAGTAGATTGCTTCATATACGTTAAAGCGAAGTATGATCCGCTTTATTAACTTATTATTGCTTTAAAAAACATGAAAATTTTTTACTGTGAGCTTTTTCAAAAGGTCTTCCAATAAGAAGGTTAATAAGTAAATGGGCTGAAAACACACTTTTTTTGATAAATTAAAATTTTATTAATACAAATCTAAAGAAGAATTATAGCAATTAATAATGTAATATAATTTCGGGCAAATGTCTACATCTGGCACTTCGGCAGACCTCCGCTCTATCACAAAATTTTGAACTACATTTTGCAAACAAAGCTTCGCTTATCTTGTCAATGCTGCACCGAATTTCATCTCTCAGAACGTCTCAGTTGTTTGGGGTTTGTTTACCCAGGAAAAATAATCCAGCGGCATTAAATCACAAGAACGAAGGGCCAATTGATGTTGGCAAATCGAGAAAAATACGCGACCGGGAAATTTCTCTTGCATTAACTGAATTGAATGGCCATCTTGCTGCAACCAAAGGGCTTTGTTGTAAACATTAGCCAATTAAGGCCATAAAAAAAGCGGTAATCATGGTTTGGTAGCGCAGAGCATTCACAGTAACTGTGTTTCCTTGCTCATTTACAAAAAAAAAAAAGAAAATAAACGCCAACGGCCTGACCACAAACCGCACCATATGGTCACTTTCTTTGGATGCAAAGGCTTTTCGAGGACTGTTTGTGAGATTTTGAGAGGCCTCATCACTAAAGATGATTTTTATTGAAAAATGCGTTGTAAAATTTCCTCCTTTTTGATAGAAAATTTTCACAATTAAACTTTTTTGTTCAAGAGTTTAGTGATCCACGGTTAATATTTACCAACTTTTTACTAAATAAATATTAAAGGATGACCGCTTTATTCTTGAAATTTCATTATTTGACAGCCAATTTACATTCTAACCTCAAATTTAATCACCCTTTATTTAAATAAATTCAGTAAAGTACGACTTTGACTCTCACAAGAATGGTTCACACGGCGCTTCTTTCTCTTGGCGACGAAGCCATCGTTTACTTGTTTTTATATAAAGTTATTAAACACTAAAATAAAATCTAAAAAAACATTAATTCTGCATGTTTAATTAAAACAGAAATCATATAATTTCATTATTTATATTAAATACACTTCAATTACTTGTTTTTCTTGTGCAAAGGGATCTATAGTTAAAAATATTAAGCCAGCGGCTTCTTGGTTGGCATTAAACGATCGACTTATTTCTTTAGAAAGTAAGAAAAATAAACAAAATAAACAATTCACAGCAGTAAAATGTACGTATGGAGCACAAAAAGCTACTTTTTGAAAATAAATTAAGAAAAGGGATGCCTGCGGCGCAAAACGTATTTTTACTTTTAGAAAAAATTAATATTAACTTTAACTAACTTTATTCATGAAAGTTCACTAAAATTTATATATTTCTTCCAAACATAAGTCGGAAGCAATGGTGAAAATACAAAAAAATCTATCGGGTTTACTTCTTTGTCGTTTTTCTCCATTCCGACTTTTTGAAATATTGGAGCAATAATAGGCTGACGAACTGCTAAAATAGCGATATATTGAAAACGTAACATTTGATTAGAACACTCGGCATTTCAAATAGTTTGTTCACGTCCATCACCTGTGCGTTGGCCATCTCTGCTCGTTTTTATAACTTAATTAAACACACATAAAAGAACGTTTAGGGAGTTTTTAATTAACAAAAAATAATACTTTTCCTTTTTTTTGGTTATCATTTAATTAAAACCATTTTCGTGGCAAAAGAAAAATTTTAAATTTTAAATTTAATTTCCCAGAAAAAGCTAATTACAGGAAAATGTGTTCGTTAGCGCAGAGCCACAGAAAAAAAACGTGTAAAATAAAAAGTTTTCTTTGTAGCAACTACTGGTAAAACCAAGTAATTTGTCAAGTGTGTTGCAAGGAAAAAAAATGTTCATTTGTCAAGAATGTTGCAAAAGTTGAAGCAAAAAGTGATAGTAGAGTTTTTCCGCTTGAATTTTGCCAACTTATATCTTTTTGTCACTATTACAAAACTACTGATGACACTGTTGAAGCATAATGATAAAGTTTGTGGCATGCAACAATTTGTGCAACATTAATATAACAAAGTTACTTCACAATTATAGTCAACAACAGCCAATATAAATTTCCCGGCTGTCTGTCTGTCCGCCTGCTTGTTATACACTTATTTGAACACAGTGTCAAAATGTTCTTCAGTCAGTCACTTGTCACTGACTGTGACTTTTCTTCCTGGTGGATGTTTTTAAGCCATCGTCAGCATCTGCTATATATAATGCTATAAGTTCACTCACACAATTTCATGTGATTTGTGCAAGTAGTTGTTGAAACTATTTTGGCTTCCATCATTTTGTTGCAGAGCTTGTCATGTGTACATCAAAACATTTTTCAATGAAATGTTAACAAATGACTTATTTTGTAGCTTTTACTCTACTGTTATAGTTTTTGTTGCACGACAACAGCTTAGAAGCAAAAGGAAGCCACAATTTTACAGAATACATTATCAATTACTTCTTTTTTGTGTGTTTTTTTTGCATCAGATTCATGCATACCTTTTGTGCAATTAGCCGATGAAAAAAAATGTAAAATCTTCCTTCATTTTCAGCAGCTTAATTTACAAAAGATAAACAAGTTAGAAATTATACAAAGGAATAATAACAGGAATTATGATTCAGTAAGTGGAATGAATAACTTAAAAAAGTTTCATTCTTTTTTTGTATAGAAACATGAAGGTTATATGAAATAAACTTTAAAGAATTTAAATTTTATTTAATAAAAAACACTTAACAAATGAAGTTCGAATAATAATAATTAAAAAAATTAACTAAAATTAATAGCTAAGTTGGCTAACATGTGCATAATTAGTAAAGTATAAACGACAATGGCAAGACTGTTGTAAGTTAGAGATGTTAAATTTTAGCTTTCATTACAAAAAGCTTTTAGCAAATTAAAATACGATGAATCAAAACAATTCACATATTCCATTTGCATAAAAAAGTTACGTATATAAAGCGGAAATCTACATCAAGTGATATCACACACAACACACAAAAAAAAACGCTGATGATGGAGGTTTAGTGGCCTTCGAAAGCAGCTAGTTGTTCCGTTCAACTATGTGTTAGTCAGAATATTTACAACCAGCGTTAGTGTTATTTGTTTATTAATAACTATAAATCGTTTATTTTTCATAAAAAAAATTATTTCATTGGACTACACCTCATCCATGTATTATGCAAACAAATAAACGGACTATATATGTACATCGTCCATTTTTCATATAAAAATATTTCATGCAAAAAATGCAATGAATCACACACATTTTTAAATTTTATATGCAAAAAACTACATGGACTATACATCGCTAATTTTTCATAAAAAAATTATTTCATTATAAAAATATAGTGGACTATACATCGTCCATTTTTTATGCTAAAAACTGAATGGGCTATACATTGTTAATTTTTCATACCTAAAATTATTTCATGCAAAAAATTAATTGGACTACACATCGTCTATTTTGTATGCAAAAAATTATTTTATACTAAAAATATAATGGACTTATACCTCTTCCAATTTAAATGCAAAAAATTATGTGAGCTATACGTCGTCCATTGTTTATGCGAAAATTTCACTGGACTATACACCGTCTATTTTTTACTCAAAAAATTAAATGGGCTATACAAAAAAGTTAAATGGGCTATACATCGTCCATTTTTATGGACAAAATTCAATGGGCTACAAGCCATCAATTTTTCGTGCAAAAAATTAAAGGCGCTATACTATACACCATCCATTTTTCATGCTAATAATTAAATAGGCTATACATCATCCAGTTTTCATACGAAAAATTAAATTTTTCGTATAAAAATTAAATGGACGATGTACATCCCATTTAATTTTTTTGAAAAAAATAGACAATGCGAAAGTTAAATGGGCTATAAATTGTCTATTTTAATTCCAAAAATTAATTGAGTTATAAATCGTCAAATCGTCATTTATTTAAAAAAATTAAATGGGCTATATACATAGCCAATTTTTTATGCAGAAAATTAGTTAACTATACTCCATACATTTTTATGAAAAAAATTAGATAGACTATATATGTACACTCAAAAAAAGACATGTACTATTATTGAGAAAAAATTTTTCCTAAATTCAATTAAAAAAAAATTTCAAAGTTCAAGTAATTTTTTCAAGTTTAAGTAAATTTTTACAAAAATCTAGTAAAAATTATCTAATATGAGTAAAAAATAAAAAGTTCATATCCTCAAAAATAGTTCATAAAAATACACAACAAATTTTCTCACATTTCAGGATATGTTTACTGACTTAAAGGAAATATTTACTAAGAGTAAGAAAATGGTTATGAACTGAAGGAAATTTTATATTAAGGACTAGTCAATTTCGTCTTAAATCAAAAAATAAACTTTAGGAAATGAATTACTCCTGATTAGTTCATGAAATTTGACTTACTTAAAAGATGTAAAAAGCTAGACTAAATTTTAAGAAAATATTTACCAGTTTTAAGTATTTTTTCTTTAAATTATAGAATATATATTTTGTTTGCATTTAGCAAAAAATCTAAGTAAATTTTTCACATTTTCGAAGAATATTTGAACTTGAAATTTATTTTTTTGTAAAGAAAATAAAATTTTAAAACTCAATAATTTCAATGCTTATTTAGGCTGCCTTGTTAGGCAATTGGTTAGAGTGAATCAGAAGGTTGCTGGTTCAACACTTGTCTCCTCTCAAGGAATATATATGTATGTATGGTGAATGGTTAATTATAATTAAAAATATAATATGAAGATATAATAAATAACATATCATTTGGTATAGGATTTAATTAAAAATAAAAATAAGTACCAGAATTAAAGACAAAAAAATGGAAAATTTACTAAATTTGAGATCAAAGACGAAAATTTTTTATGCAAAGCTCCGAATTTTATGGGAAAATTTATCCAGAAATAATTTTTAGTCAGGCTTAAGTTCAGTAATTTCAATTCTTATTGAATGGAATATTTTTATTAATTAATGTGAGTATCTAAAGAATAGAAGAAAAATTAAACTTAGACTTTAAGCTGGGGGAAATACCGATACTTTTCTGTGCAGCCACGCACTTCATCAGCACCCTTGTCTATCTACTTGGGTAGAGATTCTTATTAACATCAGCTATTTAACTTAAATTTAGAATGAAACGGAATATGAGAAACGATTGTTGTGTATACAATTGATTTACCTTTGGTAAACACATTTATAAGTATCACTATTAATTTTCTGTTTTTCCATTTTTTTCATTTTTCTATTTAGGTTAGCACGAAATTATATTACTCTACCTAAGTATCAATAAGAATTGAAATTACAGAACTTAAGCCTGATTAAAAATTATTTCTGATTAAAAATCACTAAAAGTTCAGGAAAATTTAACTTAATTTAAGGAAAATTTTACTTAAATATGAAAATATAATTACTTTAAATTAGTTCATTAATGAACTAGAAATTCAGTAAATATTGTACTGGTTTCAAGTAAAAACATTCTTGGCGCCATACGACAACTATTTTTATTCAAATTTAGAAAATGTTCCAAAGTTTTAGCAACTTTTTTTTTGAGTGTGTATGTATGTATTTAATGGGATGTATGTATGTTGTCCATATTTTATTTAAAAAAATTTAATCGGACTATATCGCCTATTTTCTTGCAAAAAAATAAATAAATCGGCTATAGATCGTCCATTTTTCATGCCAAAAAAGAAATATTAAATGGGGATAATTTTTTTATGAAAAGTGAACGTTGATTAGCTCATTCATTTATTTTTGCATAAAAAAGGCGGTGTATAGTCGATTTAATTTTATTGTGAAAAATGTTGGATGTTTAGGACACTTAATTTTTGTATAAAAAATTGATGAGATAATCTTTAGCATGAAAAATGGAAGATGTATAATTCAGTATATTTTTTGCATTATATTTGTATTTAATCTTTTAGGTCTGCATTTAAAACGCGTTTCACGAAATTTGTTATCGTTTCTGTGATATTAAGCATTAATTTTGCTCCATATGCACTATTTTTAGGTTTAATTAGTATTGTTTTGCTATACACGCCACTGTTTTGGCGATTGAGTCCAATTCTTCATACAAAAATGTACAAAGTAAAGTTAACTCTTGTTTTGAGAAAGAGAAGATGCCGTAAGACTGGAATACAATTATTAATACTTTTGTGGAAAATGCAGCTCTGAAATGTTGAGTTGTTATTGTTTTTTTTTTAATTTTTTAAACAAATATAAGACCATGGATGAATTTTCCTCAAAAGTATTTGTATTATAGTCTGAAACAGCCCTAACCAAAAACATCATCACACAGACGCAGCGGCCGATTAAATATTTTAGTATTACTAAACTTATTAAACACTAAAATAAAATAAAAGAAACCTTAATTATGTATGTTTGAGTATTTCATTCTTTACATTAAATACACTTCAATTAATTGTTTTTCTTGTGTAAGTGTGTAAGCGTATCGATAGTTAAAAATATTACGGTGGTGACGTCTTGGTCGGCGCTAAACGATCGACTTATTTCTCTGGTCAGCTAGAAAAATAAACAAAACAACAAATTCTCTATTCACTGCTGTGACACAGCAGTTGAATATACGTATGGACCACAAAAAGCTATTTTTTTATTGAAAATATATAAGTCTTACTTTACACTATGCAAGTCTTATTGCTAAGCTGATTAATTTGCTAGGAAAGAGAGACGAGGGGAAAATAAACGTTAGTGTTCCCCTCCTCTCTTTCTTTCACAAACTAATTAGCTTAGCAATAAGACTTGCATAGTGTAAAATACGACTTACGAAAAGTGGTGTATGTGGCACAAAACGTATTTTTATTTTTACAATAAAGTAATATTACCTTCTAACTTCATTAATGTAAGTTCACAAAAATTTACAATTTTCTTCAAAACATGTGTCGGAAGCAGTGGTGCAAATACAAAAGAAATCCATCGGGTATATTTTGAAAAAAAAAAGCAATGAGATCACAGTTGAGATGTGCAAACATCTAGTAATGAAAATTTGTTTTTTAATATTGGCTCATGGTAACTAAAATAAGATATATAAATTTTCAACTCTACTGTATTTAAAAATCTATGGAAAACTTCATCCATAATAGTGGAATTATTAGTAGTGGGGATTTGTGGAGAATTGCTCATATGCAAATGGATAACGTCAAATAAAAATTTTGATAAAGCTTGCGACTGTGGGTTTGCAAAATTTGTATTAAAATCTCCACCCATAATAATTGGCATGAGATGGAAATTGTTACCCAACTGTCGTGCACCAGCTTCAGTGTAAGGCAACAGTACATAATATTATAAATTCTTTATAAAAACTGCTATAGATTTTTTAAACAAATATTTGATATTTAAAACGCTCTTTAAATAAAAGAAAAAAAAAAGAAAAGTTTATATTTATTTTATTTATTTTATATTTTTAAACTTTTTAACAAAATTATCCCCACTGGCAACTCTATTACACTTCACAAGCAATTTCTTTCAAAATTAACATTTCTCCTGAAGGTATGCTTTAAAATTCTGTTGAGTGTATTTCTATGCAGCTGTTAAGTTTCTCTGTACTTCTTGTTCGTATGATTACACTAAACACTCATACATAGCTCACACACACCGATTTGATAACGCTTTACGATCTTACTCAAAATTTGTGATTGTATTGTGAAAAATATTTTTACCCCCTAGCGTATAGATGTTTACACATCAAAAAAAAATCATGTAGACCTTCTTATTAATTTTTCTCCACTCCAACTTTGTTGCATATGGGCTAAATCTATTCTGAAGCGACGATATAATGATATCATTCTTAACTCTGACAACATTAATTGTACATATTAAAGTTTACGATACAAAAAGCAATCATATGTATGAAATTCGGAGTAAATACGATTAAATTCTATTATAAAAATACAGTGTAGTCTTGAGCGACACTTTCTAGAACTGCAATAAAAAGTAAAAGTTACTAAAGAATTTCTTCAATAACAAAAGAGCCACTAGCTCAAACGTAAAATTATGCTTTTATAATTCTCTTCGATTAATTTTCCTTGGAAAACTAGGCGTTTCCCAGTTAATTAAATAATTTAACAAAATTATGGGTAAAAACCTTCAAACAAGCAATTTACTACCAAAAATTTTGTGTCACATAATTGTCTATGGTAGGTAATTTGTTTTGTGTTTTTTTTAAGCAAACTATAGTGTGAATCAAAAGAAACGAATCATATGATATCATTTAATTTTTTCTGTTATTATAGCAAACAGCAGCAACAACAACAACAGTTTTGTCTAAGGGGTTTATATATTTTATTAAAAAAAATACATTACATATATGGCTTCTGTAACAAATGCCTTGATGTCAGCCAATTCCTTAAATTAAACAAGTAAGAGTGCTATATTCGGCTGTGCCGAATCTTATATACCCTTTACCAAAGTGCGTTTATGTAGTACAGTGATACATACATAAGCACAGAGATATGTAGGTACATATTAATTTTGTGAAAAAATGCATACTTTTTTCTCTAGTGCAATTTTTAGGCTTTTGGCATTATGCTAAATTTGGTGCTTTTTAAATTTTGGCGATTTATTTTATTTTGCTAATTTTTTTAGTTTTGGCGATTTTTTTCATATAGGCAATTTTTTTTGGTTTTGGTGATCTTTTTCGGTTTTTGGCGTTTTTTTTCATTTTGGAGAATTTTTCGTTCTGGCGATTTTTTTGATTTTGACGATTTTTTTTTCATTTAAGCAATTTTTTTATTTTTTATATATTTCATTTTTTTTTTATTTTTTTGTGGCAATTTTTTTTAGTTTTGACACTTTTTTTCTCGTTTTGGCGATTTTTTTCGGTTTTTGGCGTCTTTTTTTTTAATTTTGGCGATATTTTCGTTCTGGAGATTTTTTTGATTTTGACGATTTTTTTTCATTTAAGCGATTTTTTTATTTTTTGGCGATTTTTTTCCGATAGGCAATTTTTTTTCGTTTTGGCGGATTTTTTTGATTTTTTTTTTCATCTAAGCGATTTTTTTCATTTTTGGCGATTGTTTTATATAGGCAATTTTTTTCGGTGTCTGGCGTTTTTTTTTAATTTTGGCGATTTATTTTCGTTTTTCAGATTTTTTTGGATTTTGGCGATTTTATTTTCATGTAGGCGATTTTTTTTTAATTTTTTGCGATTTTAGTTCATATAAGCATTTTTTTTGGTGATTTTTGCGGTTTTTTGACGTTTTTTCTCATTGTGGAAACGGTTTTTGACGTTTTTTTTGTCATTGTGGAAATTTCTTTTTAGTTTTGACAAGTTTTTCTCGTTTTGGCGATTTTTTTCGGTTTTTGGCGTTTTTTAGCTTTAGCGCTTATTTTCATTTTGGCGATTTTTTTCGTTTTGGCGATTTTTTTAAATTTTTTGGTTTTTGAAAATTTCAAGAGTTTAACTCTTACAGTTTCCAAGACATAGCAATTTGTCAAAATTACATAGTTAAAATTTCATTAACTGACGGACCACCCTTTAAATTAAATTTTTTTAATTTTAGTGTTAATTGTTGTAGCCTTTATAAAAATACACTTGTTTTACAAATTTCAAGTGTCAATATACATATGTACATACAATTGTATGTATATTACATGGGATTTTAATTAATTTTTAGCTTTTATTTATTTGTTGTTGTAGCGACCAAAGTTCTACATACACTGTCCAAATTTCAGACCCGTAGCTTTTACCGTTCCTGAGAAAATAGTCTTCTTCCTAAAACATGAAATATGTTTAATTATTATGAAAAAAGTTAAAGTTTTCCAACCCTGGAAACGTTTTTTTATTTTGTTAAATATAAAAAATTTTTTTTTTAATTATAAATACCAATTTTATTCATATCGAAGTATAAAATAAGTTAATTTAATAAAAAAGTAATAAAAACTAGTTTTCGGTAGTTATTTTCTATGGGAAAATAGAGTTTCAGTTTTCCAGCTCTGAAACCGTCTGCCCGATTTTGCTGATTTTCAATAGCAAAATTTTTCGGAAAATTTCTGACACACCAGTCCAAGCACGAAGTCTCTAGCTCTTCTGGGAGCTAAGGAAACCCGATTTCACGTACAGACAGACGGACAGACGGACATCGCTTGTTCGTCTTCCCTATGCATAAGGATCCAGAATATATATACTTTATGTGTCTGTTATTAATATTGTAGAAATTACAAACGGAATGACAAACCTATATATACCCTTTTACCATTTTTTGGTAAAGGGTATAAAAAAAAAAATTAATAGTAACAAAAAATAATAAATGAAAATCTACTGGGGGAAACACAATGGCATACGTTCGTTGTTCATTAGTTCATTGGCTTGTGCAAATACCTTGGAGCCCTCATCATATGGTGCGGCTTAAGAGTAAATACCTAAAAGGCTGCCAAAACATGTTGCTATAACCAACCAGACACGTATGCATGTATGTGTGCTCTAAAGTTGTTTGAATTGTTTCTTTGTCGCTGCTGCTGTTGTATTATATCCTTCACTCTATCTCTCTCTCTCCCTCCTACTGTTGCTCTCCTCTCAGATCTTCGGGCCAAAAAATTTCACTTGTGCGAAGACAACACTTGAATTGGCAAGTAATTGCCAACGGCTGGCTGTTGCTTGTGGAGACAAAAATCAAACTAGAGAGGAATTAGAAAAGAAGATGGTTGGGCTGATTACTAGGCCTCTTTGTTAAAATTTGTTTGAGGCCAGGTTGGCACATCAGACGATGTTTTGTGTATAAAACATTTATGCCAAAATAAAGCCACGAATAAATGATTAAACAGAATACCGGCTTAAACACATTTTCCATACAAATTGACACAAAAAAGCAGCCACAGAAACCAGTCGTGAGATAGCATCTATTTTATTTTGAGAGCGTTTTTTCTTATGCTCTCGCATATCAATACTCATTCTCACAAAAATGTTACCATACTTTTGATCAATTTCATACATTTTGTAAACAAAACTACTAAGAAAAATAAGCACAAAAGAAAATAAAATAAAAATCAGAGAGTATTTGAAGTTACTGCCGTCGATTTTATTATGGGCTTAATTAATTTGCCAGCGATTTGCCTGAAGTTGCAGACTTTACTCTGTTTCATCATTAAAGAAAACTCAAAACAACAATGGTGTCCAAAAACACTAAGAACGGCAAACATTGAACATTAATGAGAAATGAGAAAAGAAAAAGTAGAATTTGAAACAATAAACGTATGAATGTAAGTATGTATAAAGAATTTCTCTGTAATTGGATGGAGCGGCAAAAAGCCCTAAAATTTAATGTTTTGTGTTATTTGCTTTGTATCGCTGGTAAGATAGAAGTATAAAGACGATTAAATTATAATGATACGAGTATAACTGTTGACAAGGCTGATTATTTCTCAAAAAAAAGAATCTCAGCAAATCTGGCAAGAATATATTGACAAATAAATTTTTGCGCAAAATGAATGCTGCCAAAATGGGATGGCATTTAATTAACTCTTCTTGAATCTCATATCGCTTCCATGCCTCACAAATTGCGTTTTTGTATTTATTAATATAAAATAATTAATCTTGTGCAATGTTTTATAAAATGTCCTTCACACTCAGTTCTCAAGAGAGAAAAAAATATTTTTAATAACAAATAAATACATAAATAAAAATAAACAAAAAACCAATAAAAAAAGCGGATATATGTACTTCTTGTTTAGATATTGAAAAGTTCTTAAGAAGTCTAACGCAAGTTATGATGAATAAGAAATACATATTAAATATTATCAAGGCGAATTTTTTTAAATTTTTTTTTAAATAAATTCCAACAATTGTAAATACTTGGGTATTCAATCGGTTAATCGTTAATCGTATATAGTACTGTTGGCAACGATTTAATTAAGGATTAGATTTAATGAGAGACAGTACAAAAACGAAAGCCAAGAAATTCAGAAATTCACTTTTTTGCAGAATATTCGTCGCTGGACTCTGTCATTATGATTCAGATTATGACCCGCCAACAGAAATAACTATCGATAGTATTACAAGAAATATTCTAAAAAAATAAACGAATTACTTTAAGAATTATTATGTGTGTTTTTGGTTTTGCTAATAAACTCAAATTAATAAATAATTTATGCACTTTTATTTGTTGGAAACACTTGATTTATGGAAAAAATTTATTAGTCGGTTAAGCTTTTAATACCAAAATTAAACGATTATTAACCGATTAAGCAAAAACCTCCATTAATTAATCGAGCGATTAACCGATTAAAGCAAAAACCCGATTAAATGAATACTCTAGTAAATACCCCGTTTATGAAGAGCAAAGCAAGGACCCTGGTAGTAATTTTTTTTTTTTGAAATAGATAAGCTTTGCAAATAAATCAACTACAATCTCATAGTTTTGCCATCATACGAGTACGTATCTCATATTTTGAACTTCCCTACAACAATTTGTTGAGCCATCAGGACGTCTTGTAGTTTCAATTACCCTCCAATGTTTATCAAATATATGTATTTCTATTAAATGTTTTAACATTAAACTATTGTAAATTTTTAATTTATCAGTCAGACAACTGAAGCAAACAACTTCAATATGGAAAAGGAATGCCATTAAATTTTCTTTGCCAATAGATTTCTTATCTTATCTAATGTAGACAATGCCGCTTGAAAAATTTTAAATGTTACTTCTGCTGTGAAATTAGTGTTTCCAAATTAATAACAAGAATAAAATTTATTAATAAATTGCTACAATACGAGCAGCTATCAGTAGACAAAGAGTCGTGGTCATTTTCAAATTATTGTTTCTGGCTACAAATAAATTTGTGATTTTGGAAAATGGCTTTAATAATACGCTTGTCTTGTTACACCCTACACATTGTACTGGTCGAAAGCGTATGCGACATGTAACGAATAAAAGATTTTTTTCAAGAGTTTAAATGAACGTTAACGGCAAAGAAGCTTGTTATTCAAAAAGTCTGAAGCCAACACTTCTGTCTTCCAATAGGGACTTCCTAACTTTAACAATTGATAGTGACTATATTGTTGAAGCTTCATGTGTGTTCATATTTATTCAGTCTGTTTGGTCGTTTCATTAATTTTTCGGTTGCCATAATATGGTCCTACCAAGAGAACTATTTACAGTAAGCAATTAACCAAAATTTGCCGAAATACTCGCCTCCAAGCATGAGAGTGTGCGAGAGAATCCAAGGCAGTCCACTTGGCATCGCTCACCAGAACACTGCTTTAACCAGATTACAACTTGGCGAATTTTGTGTCGTAACCTGAGCCTGCAGCCCGGCAAAGTCTAGCCAATCCAGGAGTTGAAGGCAAACGACCATAGACAATGACATGTGTTTGCTGAAGCAGTTGAAAGTTTATCTTGATTTTTTACCGAATAATCATCTTAAGCTATTAGACCCATTTGTGGCTTGAATTAATACCTAATGGATTATTAGTACCTGTTTCATGTAGAAATAGAATATGAATTAATGTTGTAACCATTACAATAAATGGTAAAATAAAATGAAATGTAAATAATCGAGATAGTGTAGCGTTATCTACGGCAAACCGTCGAATTTGGGCCGATACTCATTCACATGATATCCAAGAGCATTCAATGTAACCCGAAGAATCATCGTTTGATGTGTATTTTGACTTGGCTTCGTCGTCGGTCCATATTTCTTTGAGAACTCAGTTTATTAGCCAAAATTGGACATCAACGACATGTAGTGTCAAGAGAACGGATGACACAGCGCATGTTTCATTGAACATTCTGCACAAGCGATTTGAGGGGCTGGTCAGCTCAACTGGAGGTGATGTCAGTGAATCCTCAGTGCTTGACATTAAGTTTCATCGAATGGAGACGTTAACAAACAAACAAACTTGTCGAACTTTTAAAGAAACCGATCTACATGAGATCCAAGAGCATCAAATGTCTTCCAAAAATGTCGCTGTTTGATGGGCATTTTAAGCTGGCGTCGGTGTCGCTTCATATTTCTTTGATATCGTCGCTGACCCGGCCATTTGCGTGAGTGCTATGGGTTAATGCTTACGCTCAAAAAAAAAAAAAAGACATGTACTATTATTAAGAAAACTTTTTTCCTAAATTCAAGTAAAAAAAATTCTAAGTTTAAGTAATTTTTTCTAAGTTTAAATAAATTTTTATACAAATCTAGTAAAAATTCCTTAATATGAGTAAAAAATTAAAAGTTAATATCTTCAAAAATAGTTCATAAAAATATACAATAGATTTCTCACATTTCAGGAAATGTTTACTGACTTAAAAGAAATATTTACTAAGAGTAAGAAAATGGTTATAAACTGCAGGAAATTTTATATTAAGGACTAGTCAATTTCTTCTTAATTCAAAAAATAAACTTTAGGAAATGAATTACTCCTGATTGGTTCATGAAATTTGACTTACTTAAAAGATGTAAAAAGCTAGACTAAATTTTAAGAAAATATTTACCAGTTTTAAGTATTTTTTCTTTAAATTATAGAATATATATTTTGTTTGCATTAAGTAAATTTTTCACATTTTCGAGGAATATTTGAACTTGAAATTCATTTTTTTTTGTAAAGAAAATAAAATTTTAAAACTCAATAATTTCAATGCTTATTCAGGCTGCCTTGTTAGGCAATTGGTTAGAGTGCTTGCCCATCAATGTTGGTTCAATACTTGTCTCCTCTCAAGGAATATATATGTATGTATGGTGAATTATAATTAAGAATATAATATGAAGATATAATAAATAACATATCAGTTGGTATAGAATTTATTTAAAAATAAAAATAAGTACCAGAATTAAAGACAAAAAAAATTAGAAAATTTACTAAATTTGAAAATTTTACTTAATTGTGGCAAAATCTTACTTAAATATGAAAATATAATTACTATAAACTAGTTCATTAATGAACTAGAAATTTAGTAAATATTTTACTGGTTTCAAGTAAAAAACAGCTTTGGCGCCATGCGACACTTTTTTTTATTAAAATTTAGAAAATTTTCCAAGGTTGTAGTTAATTTTTTTTTTGAGTGTACCAACTTATTTTGGCCAGACTTGGATGAGTTGGACACAAACGGAATGTGCTTTGAACAGGATGGTGCATCTAGTGCTATGTTGGAAATTCTGCACCAGCGATTTGGAGGCCGTATTATTTGACTCGGCTAGAATTTTTGTAGCGTTTTTAAGTCGCAAATTAATGCGACGGAAATTTTCCAGATATTACATTCCATACAAACGAATGAAAAATTGCAATAATATCTCACACGTACTTTGTTATATTTAAATTTTAACATAAGAAGCACTTAATGAAATACATTTTATCATTTTATCTCTTATAAATAAATAAATTTTTAATAAAGAAATTATTTTACTGTGTAAGAAAAATAATAATTTGCCTTAACAAAAAATTTTAAATAAAAAAATTTTATTGAAAATAACCTTTAAAAAAAATTAGAGCCATTTTATATAAATTTGTTACTCAAGTCGAACGTCTGGGTTGCAGAAACAAGGGGTGAAGTGGTTCGTTATACACATATGTACATATGCATACATACATAAAATAAAACGCCAACGAGTTATAAAGTCTTCGATAAAGTCCAGAGGTGGTGAGTTCGATTCCCGCCACAGACCCTGGGTGTTTTTCGCACACAATGTAATCTCTTCGCTGGTTGTGATTGTAATTAAAAAAAACTTATTTAAGTTGATTGCAATGAATCACTTATTTACAAACCATATGAAATGCCTAAAAACAGCTTATAAGTGTCCCGTTCATTATTTTAAATCTTCCAGAAAATTTAACAATTACCAATATTCCTTTTAAAATCACAACAAAATTTTTCCCTTGCATAACAGACACGTTTCGTACATTTAACTTTAATGTATCGTAAATTTAAAGTTGTTTACAAAATTCTGTCAATGAAACTAAAATTAATTTAGAGATAAAAACAATTCAATTGGGAATTTATGACACCCTTTCTTTATATTTTTTAATATACAATAGTTTTTCTAAAAGTCTTAAAAGAAAATCATTTTGTTATTTAAACATTGACAAAACAAAAAATTCTCATTATTTTATTACTTGTCTTTTAGCTGCTTCGTAGTACACTAGAGCCTGTTCTTACGTGGGCTTCCAAACTACTTAGTTAAGAAAAAATTTAAATTTGTTGAAAGATTTAAATTTATTTACATTAATATATGTTTGCATTTTGTTTTTGTTTGAAAAATTTTTAATATCACAACAAGCTCAAAATCTTAGCAGCTCTGAGCCAGAGAATGACAGAAGTATGGTTTTAAGTAATCTTTGAGTATTGGCTGTCAACCAACTGAATAACACAGCATAGACGATAGCAACCAAAATGTATAGACTGTGTGAGTTACAATCACACACATGAATATAATAATACTCTTACTATTAGTCGGCTACATCTGCGTATATGCAGGGCTATTTTACTTTCCATTTTATTTTCACATGCAAACATATACAGTGACGAATGATGAATAAATATCCCAAGTATCATGCGTATTTTTTTCTCCGATTAAATATTCATAGCCACAGTATAAAATATATTTTTTTAATAACTTCGGAAGCATTCAAAAAATTAATTTTAGATTTTAAAAATTTTTAATGGGCTTTAAAATCGTATTAAATACAGTAAATTTAATCGAAGTCTGCAGCTATGTGGGAAGTTTCAAGGATGCTCTGGAAGGTCAACTGATTCCTATATTTTTTTACTCATTTATGCTTTAATTTTTAGTATAGTATTACCTTAAAGGCCACACAGACTATTCTGTATATTTAAAGACTTTCATCGTATTTTACGAGTAAGAAATCTAAAGACATTTGTTTCGACTGTCAAAAAATCTAACCTAAAGTAACATTTTGTGTTTACACCATTATAGAAAGCAAACAGCTGTTGTTAAGGATTAACATGACTGCATTAATTGTTGACTTATGGCGTCAGAGCAGTCTCATGCAAGCTGCGATCATGCCGTCCTTTGAAACTAGACGGCGGTCAAAGTAGTTGATTCATGTAAAGAAGAAAAAGAAAAGAGAAATATGATAATTTCTTTAACCTTCAGAAATACCTTACACGAAATATATTTCAATACGATTCATAAATTAGTAGTAGTGAATTGCCGATTCGGGGGCAATTAAAATTTTTAAATTTGGGTTCAATTCTTCAAAATTCCTGGAAATTTATCTGACATTTTTCTGAAATTTTAAAGTATATGATTTAATAAGATAAAGAAAAGAAAAATATGGTAATTTCGAAAACTTTCAGACATGACTTCCAAGAAATATATTCAATACGATAAGCAACATATTCAATATTTAGGGTCGGTTTATATCTAATTAATATACCATAAGCGACGGCGCAACATTTGCGTCAAAACAGATGACTTTTCGATTTTTTTATTGTTTGGTTTTGTAATAATGCAAATCTGATCAGATGAAAAATATGAAAACATTGCAAAAAATGGTCAACTCTTATGGGATATCAGATATTTATCCTTTTATTTAACATTCGTAATGCTAATTTGCATTCACACTGTCGCATTTAAAACTATTATTTGAATTTTTGACAATAGTCATAATAACCCTTTAGAAGTTTTAACCTAAATCCTACATGTAAATATAGGATTAGGTGTGTTGTGTATTTTTTCCTTTGTCAAATTATTAACAATAAGGCTTAAAATTTAAAAATTTATAGAGCCAAATGGTTGTTTTTAGGCTCGTAGATTTTTCATGAAAACAAAAATCTCCTTCCACGAGAGAAACATTATTGAGATAATAAAATCTTTAAAAAAGTATGAGCAGTTTAATATTTCAAAAGGATTTTAAATTTTCAGTGTGCGTAAAAAGGGATAAAGTTAACTAAAACAAAAACTTATTAAAGGCCAATTTTTTTTGAGTGTGAAATTAAACTTAGTTTGTTTGCTGCTCTAATTAGTTAATTTGTAAATTAATTTAATCTAAGAAGAAGTGGTATTAATTAGACTTTTTAGTGCTGCCATATTGATATTGATATATTATAAACCTTTTTTTAGTTATAATTCAGGGAGAGTCAATTTTAATTCAGAAATTGTGAATTTTAGTTTAGAAAGCATTAATTTTAATTCAGTAATAAAACTAGTTTTACAGGGCGTTAGCAAATTTCAATTGAAATCTGTATCAAAATCAATACCGTTAACAGCATTTTTTACATTTATTAAGATTTCTTATTAATAAAAGGAAACAATAAATTTGCCTAATACTGCATTTACATTGTCTCGAAATATAGTACAAACGATTTAAAATCTTTATCGAAATATATTTGGTTTACAACAAGCTTTTTTGACATTTTTCAATATTTACTATCCAAGACAAAATCCTTTGTTTTAAATTTGTCTTATAGGCAGATTTTGTAAAAAAAATCGTTTCTAAACGTTTCAAATTTGTATGAAAATAAAAACGAAAATTCGTTTGAAAAAATATTTTTTCCATGGGCAGTGGCAGAAGATATCAGACAGTGTAGCCCTTTGCCTCATTTTTGGTCCTATTTTAAAAATTATATAAAATGTGGATGTCGCTTTAGACCCAGATAAAAATCGCTTGTATAGTTTTGGAGAGGCAGAAAATGCCCCTTTGCGCCCGCCGTCATGGTCCCAGCTTTAATTTAAAAAATAAAGGCCTGTAAGTCCTTTTAAAAGCAAAATAAATATATCTATGGTTTGTATATCATAAAAATCTGTTAAATAGTTGCGTAGAGACAGAAGTTTCCTCTTCCTGGACCTTCTTGGTCCTAGTTCTAGAAAAAACATATGCTGGTTTGTGCTCTAAGATGCAGATGTAATCTTGTTCTAAATTTCACAAAAATATGTTGGATACTTTTGAAGATGCAAAAATTTCCCCTTGCCAACCTATTGGTCCTATTTTTTTTTTAAAATTTCTAAATCTGTCTGTTTTTTTAGAAGTTGATGTATGTATATATATTAAAGTGGCCATTAATTGTATGGAGACTTTTTTCTTGATTTCTTTTACTCTCACCTTCAAAAAAGTTCAGTTTTATGTAAAAAAAATTCAAAAAAAATTCATACCGATAAGTTACGTTTAAGGAGGTGCGTCCGGCGCTCAAAGTTGGCCTTCAAGACCATTTTTTAATGTAATGTTTTGCATATGACTATCTTTTAAAAAAATAATTTTACAAGAATATGATATATGACAATATTTTAGCTCTTCAAGTCAACAACATTAGTCTCAAAGAAAGTTTTTTGCTAAAATTAATATTTTAGAAAGTAATGAGGAAAATAACCAGCAAAATACCAATAATTGTATGTAACAAAATTATCGGCCTGTCCCACGATGTCACCAAAAATCGTTCGATCGAATACTTATATTGAAAAACAAAACAAAAAACAAAAACCAATTTTCTAATTTTATTGTTGTTTGCAATAAAACTAAAAAATCCGAAAATTATAAAATCGCCAAACCAAAAAAATTGCCAAAAATTTTACAGAATGAATCCCTAAAATTAAAAAAAAATTTCTAACACTAAAATAAATCGCCAAATTTGAAAAAAAAAATCGCTCAAATGAAAAAAGTCGCCAAAATAAAAAACGTCAAAAACCGAAAAAATCGCCAAAACGTGAAAAAGGCGCCAAAACCAAAATAATTGTCTACCTGAAAAAAAACGCAGAAATGAAAAAAATCGCCAAAATTAAAAAAAGCGCCAAAAACCGAATCTTCAATTATAAATTGAACTAACAATAAGTTTACAAATCTTGGGGGCTATTCTGGAAAACGCGTCGAAGAAGTGAAACTTTACATTCAAACAAAAACAAATTTTAAAAAATTGTTTTTGTTTGCCATGTATTGGGTGTTTTTTATTGAGGTATAGAACTTTAAGTTGGCATCACTTTTTTAACTGGCGGCCATTTTGTCAGCTGTCAAGTGATTAATATTTAGTTTGGTTTGCCATTTCATCATGAACAGGTTGACAAAAGAACAACGCTTGCAAATCGTGCAAATTTATTTCGAAAATAATGGTTCAGTTCGCGAAGTTTACCGCAAGCTCCGTCCATTTTATGGTCGACATAATCGTCCATCAGAGCAATTAATTCGGTTAACCATGGATCGTTTTCGCACTACGTTTACTCTATGTGATAATACGCATCCGCAGAGACGTCGAACAGTGCGCACCGAAGAAACAATTGCCGCTGTAGAGCAAAGTGTTGAAGAGGACCCGAATGAATCGATTCGCCACCGGAGACCGGTATAGAGCCATGATAACCGACTATTTTGTTCCCGAATTGGATGGCATGAATGTGGATGAGTTGTGGTTCCAACAAGACGGCGCAATATGCCACACAGCGCACGTCACAATCGATTTATTGAAGGAAACATTCGATGAGCGCATAATTTCGCGGAATGGACCTGTCAATTGGCCACCAAGATCGTGTGATTTGACACCATTGGATTATTTTCTTTGGGGATATGTGAAGTCGCTCGTCTACGCCAACAAACCAGAAACGTTAGGGGACTTGGAAGCCAACATTCGTGGCGTTATTGCCAACATACGGCCCCATATGCTCGAAAAAGTGGTTGAAAATTGGACCTGTAGAATTGGCTTTATTCGAGCCAGCCGCGGCGGCCACATGCCCGAAATAATATTTAAACATTAATGGCATAATCCTTCCAATAAAGCCAAATTGATGGACATTAAAACGATTTTCTTGTGTTTTATTTCAATTCGAAGTTCTATACCTCTAAAAAAAACACCCTGTATTTCTTAAATGAAATAAACGTGAGAATTTCAACGCGTTACTCTTTCTTTTAAAAACGGTTAATTTTCTCTGAGAAACAAAAACAAATACATATACACAATTTTGTTTTTGTTTTCCATGTAAGTTTCACCAAGTCGACACGTATTTCAGAATAAACACCCTTAAAAACTAAATTGTAATATTTAGTCCAGCCACTGCTAGACAAAATAATAGGCTTAGTAAATTCTTCTACAGGTGTATTACGTAACTCGTGATTGGATGAGAGCTAGAGTGTCTCTCCTTCTCAGCCGGATGTGACCTCTAAAGCTTAAGATATTGCGGGCTAGGGGATTAGGATGCGATACGTGTTTATTTATATAAATTGAAGCATGTTTTGAAAGTACCGACCTTACTGATGGAACATCAAGATCTTTATGGATGCTCTGGTTTCTGACATACCAATGTGCCGGTGTAATCAAACGAAGAATTTTATTTTGTTGCCTTTGCATTTTCTCTATATTTGATGCGGAGGCAGTGCCCCATAGATGAATTCCATAGCACCGAATTGGTTTTAGTACCGTGTTGTATAGAAGAAGTTTACAATCCAGACAAGTGTGAAATTTCTTCCTATTAGCCAATGAAGTTTAACAGCTTTAAGTTTCATTTGAGTCAGCTTTGTATTGATGTGGGTCTCCCATGTTAGACGACGATCAAGGTGAATTCCCATGTATTTAACCTCAGAGTGCTACGGTATGATATGAGTATTGATGTAAATAGGCGGACATGTTTCCCTGCTTAATGTAAACGTAACATGTACACATTTCTGTTCATTTATTTTTTATTCTCCACTGCTTTAGCCATTTTTCCAGATGCGATACATACTCCTGCAATTTTCTGGATGCTTCTAGAGGACTTGCGCTTACGTTTAGAAAAGCTGTATCGTCAGCAAAAGTTGATGTATGAATATCATGGTCTATTGGGATTTCGGAGGTATATATCAGGAATAATAAAGAACCCCAAATACTACCTTGAGGATCATATGACGTGTACTTAGAAAATTGCCTTCTCTCATGATGAATTTTCGTCCAGTTAAATAGCTTTTTAGAAGCTTATGAATGTTGGAGAGTAAATTTTGTTTTATTTTATTAATTAGTCCTACATACTTATCTATACTTATCAAATGCCTGCGAAACATCTATGAAAAGAGCAGAACAATATTTCTTTTCTTCGAATGTTTTTCTAACTACATTCACAAGCCTATGCGTTTGTTCGACAGTGCTATGTTGTTTTCTAAAACCAAACTGATGATCTGGGATGGATCCACTCTCAAATAATATGGGTATATATAGTATATTTATATGGAAATTTTTTATTTTAATCATGTACAATAAGAGCTTATACATATATATTAAATTATTTCATACATATACATATAATCAAAATAAATTAAAAAAAAATGCCTTGAATATACATACGGGTTTGAGGGCCGGACGCACCCCCTACAACACAACTTATCGGTACACTCAAAAAAAAATTAACTAAAAGTTAGGAAAATTTTCTAAATTTGAATAAAAAAAGTTGTCGTATGGCGCCAAAGCTGTTTTTTACTTGAAACCAGTAAAATATTTACTAAATTTCTAGTTCATTAAAGAACTAGTTTATAGTAATTATATTTTCATATTTTAGTAAAATTTTCCTAAAATTAAGTAAAATTTTCCAATAAAATTCGGAGCTTTGCAAAAAAATTTGTTTGTCTTTGATCTCAAATTTAATAAATTTTCCCATTTTTTTTTTGGTTTAATTCTGGTACTTATTTTTATTTTTAATTAGATTCTCACATGGTATGTTTTTTTATATTTTCATGTTATATTCTTAATTATAATTCACCATACATACATATAAATTCCTTGAGAGGAGACAAGTATTGAACCAGCAACCTTCTGATTGATAGGCCAGCACTCTAACCAATTTCCTAACAAGGCAGCCTGAATAAGCATTGAAATAATTTAGTTTTAAAATTTTATTTTATTCACAAAAAAATAGATTTCAAGTTTAAATATTCCTCGAAAATATGAAAAATTTACTTAGATTTTTGCTAAATGCAAATTAATAATACATATTATAATTCAACTACAAAATACTTAAAACTGCTAAATATTTTTCTAAAATTTAGAATAACTTTTTATATCTTTCAAGTAAGTAAAATTTCATGAACTAATCAGGAGTCATTCAATTCCTAAAGCTTAGTTTTTGATTTAAGACGAAATTTTCTAGTCCTTAATATAAAATTTCCTTCAGTTTATAACCATTTTCTTACTTTTAGTAAATATTTCCTTTAAGTCAGTAAACATTTCCTGAAATTTGAGAAATTTATTGTGTATTTTTATGAACTATTTTTGACGATATGAACTTTTTATTTTTTACTCATATTAAGTAATTTTTACTAGATTTTTGTAAAAATTTACTTAAACTTAAAAAAAATTACTTAAACTTAGAAATTTTTTTTACTTGAATTTAGGAAAAAAAATTTCTTAATAATAGAATAATAGAATAATGTCTTTTTTTTTGAGTGTACGAAATTTTTTTGTATATGTTTTTTTTTTTTTTTTTTGATATAAAACTGAACCGATTTTGGGGGTGAGAGTAGAAGAAATAAAAAAAATATAACGGCCACCCTAATGTATATGTTTTGAATTTAATACAAAAATCGGTTGGTTAGTTTCGGAGAACATATATTGACCTCAAAGTATGGTTCTGGTTTTCTGTTTGTAATACCAGTATATCAACGATTTTTTTTGAATATTTTTAAAACAAATTTTACATAAATAACAGAAAACTCATTTTCTTTGCAGTCGTGGTGGCCAATCAACAAATGCGTTCAACAACAAATCTGCTCATTATAAATCTCGCCGTATCGGATATATTATTTGTAATATTCTGTGTACCGTTTACGGCAACGGACTATGTTCTACCGCAATGGCCTTTCGGGAATTTGTGGTGTAAATTCGTTCAATACATGATTGTAGTGACGTGCCATTGTAGCGTTTATACGCTAGTGCTCATGTCATTCGATCGTTTCTTGGCCGTAGTACACCCGGTAACGAGTATGTCACTGAGAACGGAAAGAAATGCTACATTGTAAGTTTTTTGCTCAGGACTGTATAATTATTATTATTATTATTATTATTATACTTTTTTTTTTTTTAATTTCCCTTAGAGCGATAATCTTGGCATGGATTTTAATTATAACGACAGCCATACCTGTAGCATTGGCACATTCTGTGAGAATTTATCAGTTTCATGGTCACAACTACACAGCCTGTGTGTTTTCCTCAGACCAAGAAGTTTGGAGTTTATTGGGTTTCCAGGTGAGTAATCGCACAAAACACATTAAAAAAACAGCAATTTGTAAGTGTCAGCTCGTCATCTCTTAATTTTTTTTTTTGTATATACTGTTTATTTATTCAAAATGATTAAGATTCATTATTATCACATATATTTTTTTTAGCAAAATAAAATTTTTTTATTTAACAATTTCATACAGTTTGCACGTTTCAATGAAGGTCCTTCCTTATTTTCTGCCTCTCTCCCTAGGTTTGAGAATATATATATATATATATATATATATGTGTGTGTGTGTGTGCGTTAAACGGTAACAGTGCTTAAATGTGTGTGAGTTGTGTGTGTTTGCTTGGATACACCTGCGAGTGTGTGTTGTCATGGAATAAGTCATCAATTTAAAATACCAACGAAAATCTACTTTATTTTTTTTTTTATTTGATGTGAATATATAAAAAGGAAGTGTAAATAATTTATGTGTAACATGATATTTTTAAATAATGAGAGACTTGTGTTGTGTGTAAATAAAAATCCAAATATATATTTGCTCAGCAATTATATCTGATGAACATATGTGTATATCTTTGAATGAACACACCCAACCAGCCACAAAAACTCATACGTGTATATATAACACACACATCCTTCACATTTACTTTATTTAATCTACTGAAAGTTGATTTCAACGCTTAAATACACACAAAATATGCAAGAAAATCAAAATATGAATGGAAATCGCAAAACCTGTTACAATTGTTATATTATATTAAGGCAACTAAAACAAATGTTAAATTGGTGAAAATATATACAAGTATCTGACTTACTGTTACTTTAATTCTTTAAAAAAAAATTATATTTTTTTAAGGGAAGTATTTTTAAAGCGGACTGTGTCACAACAATAAAAGTACTTAAGCTCTAAAACTTTTTTTAAAAAAAGTAATATTTGCAAATGTACTTTCTTACAAAAAGTATTAAAAGATAATTTTTAAAAACTAACTTTTAAATAAGTACCTTTTTAAAAATAGCACATTTTCAAATTGGGTACCTTAATATTATCAAGTCGTCTGGGAAGCGCCCATTCGTTCGTTAAAATAATTTATACAGCTTACAAAAACCAAAGGCAATTAATGAATTACATTTCAACTTTAGCTTAAAGACATATTGGCTATGATCCTTGCAAAAAATAAACTAAGATTGCATAAAATAATTTATTTTCATATGTATATATTTTTAATCTTGAAGTTTCTGTTCTGAGCACTTTAAAATATTTTTAGTCCTCTTTCCTCATTTCCAGTCATACCTAATTGATTTATAAACTAAAAAAAAATTATCATCTATCACTTTGTTCTCACGTACAAATTTAAAATATAAATACCGCCATTAACAAGATAAGAAAAATTTAAAATGTCATATTTCAACTCGGGCATAAAAAGATAAACCAAACAAATTTCCTCAAACGTGTCATATGAACATCCACAGTATGAGTATAGAAAATGCTTTTGCTTAAAGTAAATCGATAAGTAAGAAAAAATAAAAAATAAAAATAAAAAATCAACCAACTGTATTGAATTATCTTAAACTTGACAGGGCCTAAATTATAAACCTTCAAATTTGTTCAATACCCGTATCTTTTTGGCAGCTTATTTTCATGCATGTCATCTTTCTCATGAACATCATGAACAAAGTGCTGAAATAAGCTACCGAATTTTTTTCTACAATAAAAAAACAAATTCCCAATAAGAACATGATGTCATGACAACTTCATTGTGTAATGCATTTGACACTCACACTAACACACACACACACATACTTTCCAAAATATAATAATAAATCATCATAAAGGACATATGGAACAGGTACTAACACCAGATGGCTGACATATTTATGAACGAAAGGAAAGGCAGGGATAACATTTAAGTAACAATATCTCTTCCCCGAACTGAAAATAAATTCTCATCTTTATTACAAAAAAAAAAATAATAAAAAATAGAGCAATCAAGAAACAATTGTGAAATAATATTTTGTTGCTGCAGCTGCATTTACTTTTCGGGTGAAATATATTTATTCAAGAGCTACAAAATTGCAAATTACAATCATCATCATTATCATCATCTTAAAAGGAAGGAAGACTACTTGTATCCGTTGCAGAGGAAAGAAAACTGTGATAACAAACGCTTGTGCAAAATAAACTACTGACAGGGATGCGACAAACTTTCAAATAAATGTTCACTTCCTTAAACTATACACAGACACTTCCTTACTCCTACATTACACTAACGATAAACCATAATGATGACTCAAAGAGTGTTGCCTTGCGGACGAAAAGGATGACTCTAGAAATGATTCGACAGAATTGCTTTTCTTGCATATGTTTTCTCAATTTACATTTATCCTGCAGTAACTGTTACGCGAAACTTAAAACGGCGAAAGCAACAATAAGTACAACAACAGCGATAGGTAAATGTAGCTCAACAATATTCTTAGCAAGCAGCTCTAAGAAAATGTTGCAAAAACATAAAATTTGTAAAATATTTTGCCACTTCACAGAATTATCTTCTTTCACTGGGATGATGGGCTTTAGGATTTCAGGCTCAAAACACTTAAGAAAAAGTAAACTTTTCCAATATTTTTTATATATTTTTTTTTTAAATCTAATGTTTCAATGATGGAGATTCCTCATTTTTAATAAGGACTTTTAGTTCAGGATTTTGTTAGTTCTTCTTTCGACTTTTTTGTCAAGTAACTTCCTCAAAAAAAACATTTTTCCAGATGTTTCGCTTGCAAAAAGAATCTCAAACATTTTTTTTTAGAAAAAAGTACCTTTAAAAAAAAGTACGTTTTAGAAAAAAGTACGGTTTAGAACAAAAATACCTTTTAGAAATAAGTACCTCTTAGAAAAAAGTAACTTTTAGCAAAAAACACCTTTCAGCAAAAAGTACCTCCTAGAATAAAGTACCATTTAAAATAAAGTATCTTTTAGAAAAAAGTGTCTTTTAACAAAAGTATCCTTTAGAAAACAAGTACTTTTTTGAAAACAATTACGTATTAGGAAATAAGTACCTCTTAGAAAAAGTACATTTTAGAAAAAAGTAGATTTAATCAAACAAATTTTTAGAAAAAGTTGTCATTTAGAGAAAAAGTTAATGTAAAAAAAAGTAAGTTTAAAAAAAATTAGCTCTTTTTTACTTTTCAAAAAAATTACCTTTAAGATAATGCAGATTTTAGAAAAAAAGTACCTTTTAAAAATCGCCTTTAAGAAAAAAGTACCATTTGGAAGGAAGTACTCCTAGAAAGAAAGTGCATTTAAAAAAAATAAATCCAAAGAAAAATTACATTTTAAATAAAGTTTCTCTAGAAAAAATTTTCTTTTAGAAAAAGTTAACATTATGGAAAAAAGTACCTTTTGAAAAAAAGCATATCATAGAAAAAAATTATGTTATAGCAAAAAAAAGTAACTTTTAGAAAATAAAATAGTTTTTGGAAAAAAAATAATTTTCAGAAAAAAGTACCTTTAAGAAACAAAGTGCCTTATAGAAAGTTTCTCTTAGCAAAAAATTTCTTTTAGAAAAAAACGCCGTTTAGAAAAAAAAAATACCTTGAAGAAGAATGTACTTTTTCAATAAAATGCACTCTTGAAAAAAGTACAAAAAAGTACCTTTTGGGAGAAAAATTGAGAATTTCTTTCCTTTAAGAAACTATTTAAAAAAAACTTATAAAAAGCAAAATGCCTTCTACAAAATAAATTCATTTTTAGAAAAAGTACTTTTTGAGAATAAATTATCTCGTAGAATATATTAAACGGTACTATGTACCGTTTAAAAAAGATTTGTTTTGGAAAAAGGTATCTATTGGAAAAAAGTTCGTTTAAACAAAAACTAATTTTAAAAAAAGTACCTCTAAAAAAAGTAGCATTTAAAAAAAGTACCTTTTAAAAAAAGGACGTTTTTAGAAAAAAACACATTTCAAAAAGGTGCGTTTTTAAAAAGAGAACATAATTTATTTAAAAAAAGTACCTCTTAAAAAAAGTATCTGTTAATAAAAGGATCTTAGAAAAAAGTACCTTAAAAAATACCATTTGAAGATAGTACTTATAAAAAATTACTTGTAAACACAAACTTTTTTTAAAAAGTACCTTTATAAAAAATACCTTTGAAAAGAAAGTATCTTTTAAAGAAAGAAGCTTTTAAAAATAGAGAACATTTAAAAAAGTACCATTTAAAAAGAGTACATTTTAAAACAAGTACATATCTTTAAAAAAAAGTACCTTTTGAAAAAGTCATTTTAAATAAAACCGTTTAAAAAATTATCCTTTAAAAAATTAACTTTGAAAAAGTACATTTTAAAAAAAGTACTTCTTAAAAGAAATTCTTTTAAAAACCCTATTGCGTACTATAACAAAATACATTTCAAAAATATTACCTCTTTAAGAAAAAAACATATTTTTCACAAAAAGTAGATTTTAGTAAAATCACCTTTGGAAAAAAGTACTTTGGTTTTAAATTAGCGTTTAGAGAAGCTCATTTACAAAAAGTACATTTTCAAAAACTGCATTTTGAAAAAGAATACTTTTCTGAAAAAAATTCGCCTGTAAAGAAATTTCTTTGAATTGAAGTAAACTCTAAAAATGTACCTTTAAGAAATAGTATCTTTTTGTTAACAAAAAATGTTTTAGAAAAATTATATTTTAGCAAAAGTACCTTTTGAAAAAAGTAAGTTTTGGGAAAAAATTAAGCTTTGAAAGAAAAGTATTTTTCGCAAATAAATTACCTTTTACAAAAAGTACTTTTTACATAAAGTACTTTTTACAAAAAGTATGTTTTACAGAAAGTACCTTTTACAAAAAGTACATTTTACAAAAAGTACATTTTACAAAAAGTACCTTTTCCAAAAAGTGCCTTTACAAAAAGTAGGTTTTGCAAAGAGTATCATTTACAAAAAGTAACTCTTACAAAAAGTACTTTTTACAAAAGTACATTTGCAGAAAAAGTAACTATCAAAAAAATACTTTTGTAGAAAATTGCATTTAAAAAAAGTACTTTGCAGAAAAGGGGTCCTTAGAAAAAGGTACCTTTTAGAAAAGCTTTACCTTTAAATGAAAAGTACTTATTCAAATTTCTAATTTTTCTCCTTGAATAAATATTTACGTTAAAAATCTTAGAAAATATTTATTTGGGATATTCAAACGTCAGTGTCCTAAGTGTCATAATGTTTGAAAATTTTTGTTTGAAAGAAAAGAAACAAAAGGACAAAAACAATTACATTAAAATAACTTAAAGCATTATGACACCATGACACTTAAGAGACTAACGTTTAAATCGCCCAATTGTATATTAAAAAAATAAAAAAAAATTACCCAACTCGTTTCACATCAAAAAACTTTGAATTCTTCTTTCTAACTGTTTGGCAAAATATGTCAAGTTTTTATTGTTGTTGTTGTTTTTGTTTGCTGCTTGCAAACTGTAAGTTTGATGTCATCTGCTGTTGGTCTTTAATCGGAAATTGAGACGAAACTAGTTTTATCTGGCAAAATAAAGCTTATGCCAAAGACAAAACAAAAATACAAATACTAATGTCACTCGAATATTTTTAAGCAACATCTGGCAGGATCTTAATTTTATTTTTGCACTTTGTCAGCTTGTTTGCTTTCAATTTACAAAATATAAATACAAATTTATTCTGCTTAATGCCACATTCTTGTGAATTTTGACCACAACTTTGGACAGAAAGAAATACTGCATTAAAATGTTTATTTTCTTTGGCAAATTGCCATTCGATATAGACTATTAGAAAGAATAAAAATGAAGTAGTCTTTTGTTGGCTTAAGCCGAAAAATAACAAACGAAACAATTTATTTAACAGGACTTAAGTGGTGTAAACATGTAACAAAGTAATTTATCCTTAACTTGACAAAAGTATTTCACTTGTTAAACAAGTTCAAAGTAAATACGCCAGTCCAACAACCTTTCCTAACTAAATTGATGATGAAAAAAAAACGGCAAATGAACCATAGCAGGGACAGACGAGAGAAATATTTTTTGCTTTTAATGTTAAACAAGAAAGCATTCGTATTTTTTCTTAAAAGTCTCACGGAGATTTTCAAATTAGGAAAATGAATCTACCTAAAATAAATAAAAATACCTTAAATAAATAAATTATTTATGTTAGAAAAAGGTATAATGGTCTGACATAAGTACATTTTTATATAATGTTTATAATTCTACTGTACGTGTGTATGTCACTGAACTCCTCGTAAACGGCTGACAAGATTTGAATGAATTTTTTGTAGCGTTTGGGTGGCACCATGGATGGTTGACATTTACAAATCAGCCCTGCAGATGGCACTGTAGCCAGCATTTAGCTTATTTATCTAAACGACTGGATAGACTTGAATGAATTTTTGTGTATGCATTCAAGTGAGGCCGTAAGGCAACGTTTGCCGCGCTCAGCTGGTATATCATTTCTGATATAGACAGAGTTAAACTTAACCATTTTGCAAAAGCACTTGTACTGTTTTAAAATATACTTTTTTAAAATATCTTTTAAACAAGTGCATTTCAAAAAATTTATATATTTTAAGGCAGTATCTGTAATTTAAATAAATTATCTTTTAAAAAATGTATGAGCAGCTATTCGAAAATAAAACTTCTAAGAAAATTACGTTTTTAAAAAAGTACTTTTGAAAAATTTACATCTTAAAAAACATACCTTTGAATAAAATATCCTTTTAAAAAAGGACCAAAAAGTACCTTTTTAAAAAGTACCATTTAAAAATAGTACGTTTTAAAAAAGTGCCTTTTCAAAATAGTATCTTTTATATACTAATGTACACTTAAAAAAAAGTATCTTTTAAAAATGATACCTTTTCAAAAAAGTATCTTTTATATACTATATTAGCCTTTTAATAAAAGTATTTTAAAAAAATAGTACATATGTACATATGTGTGTATCAAAAAATATCTTTAAAAAAAAGTAACTTTTTTAAACAAAGTAAATGTTAAAAAAGTAAATTTAAAAAAAAATAAAGTTTTAAAAGGAGTGCTTTAAAGAAAACAACGTTTAACAAAAGCATATTTAAAAAACATTTTACAAAAAGTACCGCTTAAGACAAGTATGTTAAAAAAGTACTTTTTAAAAAAGTACCTTTCATAAAAATTACTTTGTTTATCGTTTTACCTTGAATTTATAAAAAGTCTTTGAAAAAGTACATTTTTATACAAGTTCCTTTCTCAAGAGGTACCCTTTCTAAAAGTATCTTTTCAGAAGATGTTTTTTGAGAAAGTACTCTTAGCTTAAAGGAACCTTTTGAAAAAATACCTTTTTGGCAAAAGGTTCTTTTTAAGTAACTTATAACTAATGCTGTTACCAATTTTAATAACTAATATGGGCAATTCTCCGAAAAATTCCGTTATTTTGTAGCGTGCGACAGCAAGCAATTTACCTTGTATTTCTGAACAACGTGACTCGATATTTCTTAAACTTTTACCTAACGTAGAGCTGCTGACGGCCTACATATACATATATATATATATATAAAGATGTAAAAAAAGTTTCGTTTTCTTTGAAGAAACAAGCATTTTTGCTTGATGTCGTATGCTACAAAAAGTTGATATTCCTGTGGAAAAGCCCATATGCAATTTCTGCAAAGAATTGAATTTAAATCTGAATTTAAAGACAGCCTGAACGTAAATTGAAGACATTCAGAATATTTGGAGAGATTTTCTATTAACGTGAAGTTTTTAAACTTTTTCAATAATATTTTGTTTAAAGTCTACTGATGAGCTTCTTAAGCCGAAGCAAAACATATACACATATTTACATATATGGGTATTTCTCTCAGACGGTCTACCGAGACGAAACAATTAAAAGTTCTTGAAATTATTTTTGTTGCAAATTTTGAAAGAAAAACAATTAAATTTAATAAATCTGCAAAAGTTTTGAATTTATTCATTACTCATTTCGAGATATTCATGCCCACAGTCAAGCAAGTGAAATTTTTTTAAATTATTTTTTTCAATTTGAAGAGCAACTTTTGTTTTGAAAAATATTCTTAGCGATAATCGTTATAGATTGAGTTTTTCTCTCTTAGATCTCCGTAAATATATCAGGGGTTAAAAAGTAATGCATAAGATCCAATGCAATGAAAAATTGTTATACAATTTTGCTTTGCATTTCCATTAATTTAATGTCCCGTACGACATTGAAAAATACCCTTTTGTATCAATACATCTAAACTGCTTGAAGAAAGTTCGTCAAGTAATGATTGCAAACAAACATTTTCATTGCAATTAAATTTAAAAAAATATTTTGCAAATAAAAAGAATTGCGAACTAGGCGCCTATGCAAAACTTGTCCCGTACGACATCGCTACTGAGAAATTTAATAGTATTAAAAAAATATTTTCTTTAATAATTAATTATTTTTGGAAGATCATTCTATAATTCAATTATTTAAATCAAAATAAATAAAAACAGCGAGAATTACAAACGGTACAGAGAAAAATTTAAAGAAAATTAAATTAAATTGCAAAGCTATAAATTAAATTATAAATTATAAAGCCGAGAAAGATCGCGTACCGCTATGAAAAAGTCAAAAGCTTTAGCTGAAGCAGTGGTGCAATTTCTTTTTATCAAGGGATTAAAATGTATTTTGCACCATCAAAACTGCTTATTTCCAAAAAAAAAACTCAAATTAATGAACCCAATACTATTCGTATTTAATTTTGCCTATTTTGTGAGATATATTTACTTTTTCATCTCATTCTGCATTTCCCTTTAAGTTCGTCGTTATGTTAAAATAAACACATTGAATACCTCTATTTTATTTAAATTTTTTTTAAATTTTCTATTCATAATTTTTCAAAAAAGCACCAGAAAATATTTGAACATCATGATGAAACAAAATGTCCCGTACGCCATGTCCCGTACCAATATAATTAAACTTAAATCAGAAAAAAGCTATTAATATTTTTTTTAGTAAAATCTAGCTCATTTCAAGAAAGATTGACTCACCTCATTCTGAAATTAGTCACATTAATTTATTGTTTCAAGTTTCGCTGAAATAAGCATTTTAATTGTTTGCTACGAAACGTACTTCCTTTTGTTTGTCATATGTACGACATTCTTAGTTTTTTGCAATTAAATTTAAAACTTAAAATTGGTTGCAATTGGATTTAGTACCATCAATAGAGCTAATCAGGGGCCATAACTTAGGCTAATAATCAAAACAAAAATCTTTTTTTATTTTCATCTCTTTTCCACTTTAAATGCGTACAATTGTCTCGTACGAGAGTATGGAATTGCTCATATGTATACATCTGTGGCAAAAAGAAAAAAGTGTTTAGGTCGAGATAAACTGATTTTGACTTAATGGTATAACAAGAAATTTCCCAACTTAACTTTTAAAGAAATAAATTTCTGAAAAGTGCTTAAAGCTTAAAGGCTCTCCTGCAAAACAGTAAACTATGACTTGAGCACTTTTTCTTTATTGCCATAGTTAAACATATACATACATATACATACATACATACATGCTTAACTAACACCAGCTAAAATTCTTCACTATACATATATTTATTAATTTTTTTCTTTTATGTAACAAAAATAAAATGTTTCCATGTTGTACCTGTTTACCATCTTATACCTGAAAATTTAAAAAAAAAATCATGAAATAAGATACTAAGAACACGTTAACAATAAATTACTTAATCTTTCTTAAAAAAAAAAATAAAGAAAAAGGGTTCAATTTCTTCTTATAGCTTTCAAAGAGAAAATAAATAATTGTTAGATTTGAAAATTTTCATTTATGTTGCACATCACATTAACTAAGATTTCCTTTTGAACATTCCTCGAATTCTGAAATCATTTGTTAAGTCATAAGGAAACAAAATAAACTTGATAGCAGCCATAACAACAACAACTAACAATCATGAGTAAATTAAAGCAATTTTGTTGTTGCAAAAATAAAGTTGCCTATTATTGCCTTAACGTAAATATATTTAATAAGAAAAACATGAAGATCGTGCACATCTTTTTATGCTCCACCAAAAAAAAAAGTATATACATTTGAAAAGCTTTCTCTAGATTTTGCCTTTTATACCAGCTACATCCAAGTCATATGTACAATGTACAAAATTTTACAAAAGAGCTTTTGTGCTTTCACACCGACGAGAGTACAACATCAACAACAACAACAACACAACATAATACAATGATTGCTCTTACTTTGCAAAAACAAATTTAAGAGCTTTCAAAGATGTTTACATAAAATACAAATACCACTGTATGTATGTTTGGACTTAGATGTTTTCTACACATAAACATTACGCATATAAATATGTACACAATAATTATAATAATTTATTTATAAAAATTTGTAAAATTAAGTTAGGCACAAGACTCGAATTTATAATTATTTTTTTTTTTGCTGAATTCATCTGTTGGCATTTAACAGGAAATTGAAAAGAAATTCATTTTATTTAACAAGGCAAGGATGGAAGGACCATTGCTAAGGCTTTATCTTGCCGCAAGGGAGTAACTGATTCTTTTTACTTGTTACATTAAACAACGTAAATTAAAACTTTTTGGGGAAAAAAATTTTAAAAACTGACTTTCTGGCAGAGGGTGTAAATACTTTTATGCATAATTTCATAAGGCGCGTCACCACAACAGTGTATAAAATTATGAAAATTATGAGGAAGGAAGAAGGAGGAAGGATGTCATTTAAATCCTCTTGAAATGCTGATACGTGCCCTTTTTCTTGTCGTCTCTACCAGCATCAATCGTTAAACCCTTGTTATTTTCTCTGCTTTACAGTGTTATGTGATACATTTGCATGTAAATAAATTTAAATTTATTCTCCTGGGTGACAACTTATTATAAATAATACCCTTTACCAAAAATATTGAGGATACAATTAAATATATATTTTATTTTTTTTAAGTGTTTACCTTTAACAAACGTTATTTTTGCAGGTTCGAATTTTCCCAATTAAATAAAAAGTCACCAAAGTATTATTTTGTATCAAATTAGAACACTTTTTGTGCTCGAAATTAAAATTTAAAAATTTTAAATCACACAATGTTAAACTATACACTGATGAAATACCACGATGTTAAGTTTAATGTTCTTTGCAAATCGCATTTCCTATCTAATAGCCTTAACCAAAGATTGTAAGGCTTTCCGTGTGTACTTTTCATAATATTTATTTAAATGCGACCCCCTAAAGTTTATTTATTCTGGGTCCTTATCAATAGGAAAGAAGTCAGATAACCGATATCTGTCTGTCTGTATGTAAAATCAGTTTTACGCAGCTACTGAAAAAGCTAGAGAGTTCGGTCATGGACTGATTTGTCATAATTGGGGTTCTCTAAAATGTATGACTGTCTGTCGCAGCCTGTTTTCTCAAGAGCCGTAACAGAGCTACGGACCTCAAATTTTCACAGATTATGCAAAACTTTTCCTGCTACAACAATAAATATATCACAGTTAAAAATTAAGGGGTGCTCTAGCGCAAGCAACGAAAAAATTGCAAACACCGAAAAAAATCGCCAAGACAAGACCAAAAGCAGAAAAAAAGTCGGGACAATTAGAAAAAACGCTAACTTAAATAACGCCAAATCGAACAATTTTGTCTAAAAAATTTCGATTTCTTCATATTATTATACTTTAATAAATATTAGTAATACTTTATATACATACATATGTAGTGTCCGTAGGTAACCCATACTGTGCCACTCAAAGTCACATTTCACTGACACATTTCCGAAAAGATTTCGTTCCAGAGCTGAAAAATTGTAATTTTGGTATATAAAATTAGGTTAATAAGGGTGGTGCTATAACACTCCTCCACTCGAAGACCTAGTTGGGCCCTTTTTATATAAAAGCAATTATCCAAAACCATTTTTTTCTTTATTCTTTAAACATATTTTATGAATAAATGGCACTGAAAATTAGAGTTGGAAAACTATCGATAGTGTAGATAGTTTTCGATAGTTAAAAAACTTTATCGATATACCGATCCAAGGCTATCGAAAATTAGAAAAACTATCGATATATCGACGACACTATCGTGATAGTATCGAAGTTGTGTAGTTCTTGTATAATGTACATATTTATTTACACTAAAAGTTCAAAACAAAATAAAATAGAATTTTATTTGTCAGTTCAATAAATAACAAAAACAAAATAATTTTATGAAAAATAAGTGAGATCAGCAGAAGAAATTTTCTAGTCATTCAGTTATTTTTTTTTTTATGAAAAGCAATATATTTACATATTTTGGTTTTAGTGGTGTATTATTTACTATCGAAAGTGACTAAAAAATATCGATTGTTTTCAAGTATTAATCGATTGCAGATTTAAAACTTCGATAGCAAAAAAAAAAATTAACTATCGATAGTATCGATAGTGTCATCGATAGGTTTCCACCCCTACTGAAAATCACTAAATTAAAAAAAATTGTCGCAGAGCTGCAAAATTTAATTCAGTTTTTTATATGTTTTTTCTTTATTTTTATTAAAAGAAAAAAAAATATTCTTCTCTAAATGCGAACGATATATTCGATCGAATATTAGTATTGGAAACAAACACAATTTTCAGTTTTTCGTTTTATATTTTACACAGAAATAGGGGAGGTCTTTGAGATCAGTAAAGTTATATTTCCAGGGTTGGAAAATTTAAAGTTTTTTTTTGTAGTAACTAATTAAAAGTCCATTTTATATTTTAGCTAGAAATGATTGGTATTAAATTATCAACCAAATGAAAAACCTGGCTGCAGGGCTGCATAAATTTAGATTTTTGTGGTATATAAAAGTAAGCATCTAAAATTATTTTTCTTTTCTTTATTAATTAAACATATTACATATGTAGTTTATAAAGAAAAAGATTTGCAGTTAAAATAATTCAGTTAAAATAGCGTTGCAGGGCTGCAAATTTTAATTAATTTTTTCCTATTTTTTTTCATTATTTTTATTATTGTCACATATTGTTTTCTCTCTCTTTAATTAAACATATTCACCCTTATTCCAGTTGTCGTCATCGATGACACTTTAACACAATGCAAAAAAAAATGGAGCTTGCTTACTCGCTCTCGAGAAGAATTTTGTGCAACTCACAATCTATATCCGTTCACTAATTCTTTTCGATTACGGATGCAGAAGCACCAGGTTTTTGGTGTTGTATTAAAGTGACGTCGATGTCGACAACTGGAATAGGGGTGACTGTATATTTTAGAAAAAAAAATATAGGGTTTGTAATTAGAAATTTTATAAAGATTGTTCCAGTGTTGAAAAATTTAAATATTTTTTATATAAAACTAACTAAATAAATGTAATACTTTTTGCTTTATTTATTTATCATTAAAAATAAGCAAAATCACAAAGCTGGTTGCAGACCTGCAAAAGTATTTTTTTTTTTGATGGATATATAAAAGCAACTACATATCTGAAATAATTTTTTTTATATTAATTAAACATAATTCGTTATTTTTATAAAGAAAAAGATTGGCACTGAAAATCACCAAATTTAATAAAAGTTGCAGGGCTGCAAAATTAAATATTTTTTTCTATAAAAATAACTACATAATTAAAACACATTTTGTTTTCATTTTTAATTGCAATATTTAATATTTCAGAAGAAAATAAAAATGTTTTGAAATTAGAAAAATAAAAAATATTGTTGCAGGGTTGGAAACTTTAAAATTTATTTATATAGTTACTACTCGTAGGTCAAAATAATATTTATGGTTTTATTTACTAGAAAAAATATATTGGTATTAAAAATCAGCAAACTCAAAAGGCTGGCTGCAGGGCTGGAAAATTTAAATTTTTTATATAAAAATAACTACCTAAAATATATGTTTTCTACTATAATTAATTAAACATATTTGATATATTAGGCTGAGTTTACAACTGGCATTTCTTGTGTGTCATTTGCCCAAAAAAAACGTAACCAACTAATTACTAGTGAAAAACTGTTTGATTCAGACATGTATTTATTGATTTAAGCAGTTTGCAATCATTTTGGATTCTATAAAATTGTCTATTAATTATGTATGAAACTGTTTAACTGTCAAATACTTTTTCATTAGTAATTAATTGGTTACGTTATTTTTACGCTTGTGTGGCATTTGGCACACAGATGTAAACCCGGCCTTAGAAAGATCTTTACTTATATATTTTATATAAAAATCTAGTTCATTTTTTAAAGCGACATAATTTTCGATTATTTGCGATCTTAAATAATCGATTTTCGCTAAAAAAAAAACGAGGACGGCGGTTATGGCTCGATATTTTGTTTCATTTCCCTCAAATTTCTCTCTTTTGCTGAAAACAATAGAAACATTCTGTAGGAAGATAACTTTAATTTCTACACTTCGACTCTATGTGCCACACAACTGACGCCACATTGTAAATACGAGTAGTGAACGAGCCATTTGACAGCCTGGTTATACCACGTGGAGTTGATGATAACTTGCCAACGACATCGTGCTCTTTGACTTTGTGAAATTTTTTTTGTCAGCTTTTTTCTAAAAATTTCAGCCCTGCATCCTAAGTGAACATTATCCATGCCATCTGTCAAGTCTTGGAGTTTCGGACAATTTGGATGCGTGGTGCTGAAGGACAATGCGGCGGACATCTGCAAGATGTTGTATTCCATTAATAAGGATGTCGTTAGGCCAGCCATTCAAATGTCGACGATATCTCGCACACACTTTTTCTTATTAAAATTGAAAGTTAAGAAACATTTAATGAAATACCCTTTAATATCCTATTTTCTTGTTATGCTGCATATGTTGCTTAATATTTCATAAGTTTGTTAAAAAGATTTCAAATTTAATAAGTGCCCGTTAAAACCATAAATTTTTCATTATTATTGTTATTATTATTATTTTATTTGAAATTTATTTGCTGGTGGTTCAGCTTGGTCTATATGCATTTCATTGTTGCTGTAACAAATCATCAGTAGACTTCAACCACACATTTAGAATAGCCACAAACCTCTTATTTCTTAAATGTTATTATTATTATTGTGAAACGATTTCTATTTTTCATTTAGTATTATGACCAGCAGTTTATCAGTCACGCATCATCAATATCCTATTTTCTCGGTGACAGCGTGTTTTGTTGTTGATACAGCATTTAATAAATATACATAAACGTATTCTTGTGGTCATCACCACACGTCCTGTTTCTTTGTACTGGCATTAATATTTAGCAACAGCACGTGTCTCTTCTATTGGTGTTGATTTAAGGCTTGTTTGAAATGGAAACAATTTATATATTCTTTTTCCTCTAAACTAACTTTTACAGTTCATCTGCTTGCTGGTTCTGGTCAAACGAGTCTTATGTCTTAAAAGATTTTATTATTATGTCCGGATGTTTGGGAAATTACCTAATTTTTATCTATTTAATGAATCTTCTACTGAATGTGTGTTGGAGTAAAAAGTTTTGTTTTTTATTGATAATTAAAAAAAGTTTCTTTTTGCTACACAAATATTTTAGAGTAACATATGATGCTGACCGTGTGGGTGGCTGCTCTTTCTGGCCTTAAGACCACAGCAGCTGGTCTAGAAAAGTGATAAGAAGCAATAGACAAGCTTTTGTAGAAGCATACAAATAAACTGTAGCATTGCAATTATATTGTTTTAATTACTTTTCTTCAGAGATAAAATTTTGTGTAACTTTTTGACTTGCAATTTCGTTTAATTTTTCTTACAAACACTCATGGGAGTGTAAAGAAAAATTAATTATTAACACAATTTTCTCACGTCTTTAAGGAGCTGCCACTACATGTCTCATACAGGCTTATACTGGTACAGTGACACGTGTGTCGAATAGACACATACATACTTGGGCAATATTTTCAGTTTGTGTAAACACCATTGTACGATAAGGCCCTCATAGCAAATATTTACTTGAACCTAAAACACATTCATCCAAAATACTTTCTTTTAAATGAGCCAAACTTTTTATTTCATTCCCTCAATAGATACACCCACATAAATATTTATTGTCAAAACAAAATGTTTGCAAAGAATGTTAAGGAACCGGAAATACGCTTGTTACAAAGAAAACAAACAATTTTGGGTTAAAATGAAAAACAACAAGAAAATTGCTTAAATTAATGGCAGGGCAGCTGCCAAAGATGATTTTCTTTGCTTTTCCATTCATGTTGCTTTAGTTTTACATACTCGTAACATTCAGATGTTTAATTCATAAAACAGGCAATCAGATTTTAAATATGGCAGAGAAACAATAACATAAAAAACTAATAAAACACTCCCTTTTTTAAATTTTAATATCGAACAAATATTTTAAAAACATTTGGTTTTATCTCAAGCTAGAGATGGGATAGTGAGTAAATTTTTTCTCACTAAGGAGCAGAAACAGTCACGACAAAAAGAAATTTAATTAAAAATCTATTTGTTTTATTTTACCTTCAAGAATTTATTAAAAACACTTTGCAGTTAAGCTTATGTACACTGACGCAAGTATGAAGAACAAGTAGTCACGCTCAATAAAACTCACGAAAAATTAAATTTCATTGCCAAAAACATTTCTTTATTAACTTCCAACAATTTTTAAATTTTTACAACAGCGTGAGCGTGAGCAGCAATTAGTCACGTTCACAAAAACTCACAGAAAAATATCAAATTTTACGAACACAATAAATTTTTTAACAATCTAAATTTATTAAAAAAAAAAGTTAAAAAATTTCACCTGAGTGTAAATATCAGCTTGTCACGCTCAGTAGTACTCCCATAAAAATACTTTGCAGATTTAATTATTTTTTCTCTTTTAACTTTTAAAAACATTATGCAACTGAGTTTATGTACGCCAAAGTGAGTGTGAGCAGCAATTAGTCACGTGCCCAAAACTTACGACAAAATATAAAATTTTACCAAAAAAATTTATTTGTTAACAATCTAAGCTTATGAAAAAAAAGTTGACACTACGTTAGTATGTACGCTCACGTAAGTGTAAATAACGGCTTGTCACGCTCACCTAGCACTCCCAAAAATATATTTTGTAGACTTAATTATTTCTTCTCTTCTAACTTCTATTCCTTATTTAAAAAAAAGGTTCACGTGAGTGCAAGCACTAACTAGTCACTCTCACGAACACTCAATTATGTTAATCAAAAATTATTTATTTCATTTGAAATTCAAAGATTTATCAAACATACTTTACAATTAAGTTTATGCACATACATTCACATGAGTGTAGCTAGTAATTAGTCACGCTCACAAAAACTCCCGAGAAAAATATACAATTTTATTAAAAGAATAGATTTATTGGCAATCAAAGTTTACGAAAAAAAAAATTATCGAACACATAAGATCTATAAAATATTTTTGACGTTTACATCAATACGAGTGACAAGTTGACCACACTCACGAACTCGCAAAAAAACATGTTTTCTTGACAAAAATTATTGGCTTTCTTTTAATATCGAAATTATTGTTATTAAAAACATTTTTTTCAATTGAGCCTATAAACACCCACGTGAGAGCAAGTAGCATTTAGTCACGCTCACAAAAGCTCACGATAACAATACAAAAATTTGTTAACAAAATAATTTTTTTTACTTTCTAAATTCATGAAAAAATTTTGTGCAGCAACATTGTGCAAGCTCACGTCAATGCCACTGGCAACTTGTCACGTTCACGAACACTTCCAAAAATAGACATACATACATATATAACAAAATTATTTCTTTTCCTTTTACTTAGAAATATATAAAAAAATGGATTAATTTTATGCAGGCTCACGTGAGTGGAACTACCAAGAAGTCGCGCTCACCAACAATCATTTATTGCCAAAAATATTTTTCATGAGCTTCTAAAAATTATCAAAAACATTTTTAAATTGAGTTTATGTATGCTAGCGTTACTGTAAATGCATTTTGTCACGCTCACTTTTAGTGAACGAAAAATATTATTTCGTTAAAAAGAACTTTTCCTTTTCTATACGCCCACTTCCGTATAAGTCATGCTAACGAACACACATACATATAAAAAAAATTTTAAACAAACTATTTTTCACCTTAAAAATTTATCAAAAACATTTTTAAAGTTAAACTTTATGTTTGTCACTTTTCTTCGTTCACAACAGCTCGCAAGAAAAATAAAAAATTTTATCACCAAAATAATTTTCTTCAACCTTTTAAATTTATGAAAAAAGCATTATCTATTTAATGTACGCTCGCATGAATGCAAGTGACAACTTGCCACGCTCACGCACACTCCCAAAAAAAGTACATATTTTGTTTAAAAAATTTTTACTTTTATTTTAATTTTATTAAAAGAATTTTTTTTTATCAATTGAGTTTCCTCAAGCTCACGTGAGGGTTTAAAGCAATTTTTAATGCTTAGTAAAACTAATGGAAAGCAATATTTTATTTGATTTTAAAAAAATTATTTATACAGATTTACGCTCACGTAAGTGTCATGCTCGCGAAATCCCATGTAAAAAACAAATCTTATGAGCAAAATAATTTCTTTCACTTTAAAAATTTATCAAAAACATTTTTTTTAAATTAATATTATCTACGTTCATTCCTGTATTTAGTAACAAGCGATGCTCACTCAATATTCACAAAAGTCACAAGGACACAAAAAAAATTTTTTTCAACAAAATTTATCAATAAAACTTTTAAACGTGTTTATAAACGCCCACTCTCAAAATACTTACGAAAAATATAAAATAATTAAACAATAATAATTAAATAATATAAAATAATATAAAAAAAATAAAATTTATCGTGTATCCTCACGTGAGTGCAAACAGCAATCACGCAACCTCGCGCTCACAATAGCTCACTAGAAAACTTTTAGTTTAGTTAGTTAGTTAGTTTAGTTTTAGTTAGTCCACGTGAGTGGAGTCACGACCACGAAAAAATATGCTCACGAAAAAATGCAAAAATGCTTTACTTTCTGGCAGAAAAATTTATTAGTTTTTTTTGTGGAACCAATTGAGTGTAGGGAATCATCAATCACCTATCACGGATCCTCACTCACGCACTATAGTCAATAAAAGAAATATGTATGTACATAAACTTTAACTTTAAACATTTTAAATATTCGAATTCGAAATATATCACTAAAACCCCACTCACGTTGGTATTTAAATCACTATCATCTCTATCCTAAGCCAGCGGGCAACTAACATGGAAATAAAAATGATTTACTCTCAGTTGTAAGAAGTTCAACAGAAAAAAGAAGTTTTACAAAGTTTTAAAATAACTTTTAATACCTAAAAACACAATTGGCTTAGAGTTATTGAAATTTTAAAACTCTGCAGCAGGCCGTATAAAATGATGTGGGTTATTTTTACCTTCAGGTCAAAATAACAATTTCAAGATTTTTTTTCTGTTTTAAATAAGTTTTTTTCATTTTATGAGCCTGGAAACAATTCAGGAGCAACAACTGCAAAAACTTTCTCCATATTCCAATGCGTAGTAAAAAGTATTAAAACTTTTTTATTTCCTTTTTGCCAGCATTAAAAGTGAAAGGTTGAAAATATTCGTTTGTGCAAGTTAAATGTTTATTTTTGCAAGGATAATGCTTATTTTTATAGCAGCAGAGAGAAGAGACGGAAAGACAGTAAGGTATTTTATTTAAAACAATCATTCGACAAAAAGAGAATCATTATAAGGATAAAATACAGTAAAAAGAAATTTAAAAGCTATTTAAATAATTCAAAGTCAGAGTAGTTTTAAGGTAATTAGGGAAAAAATGCGCATTTGAATTGAGATATTTGGAAGTTTTAATATGACAGATGGAATATGAGAAATTATTATATTGTGTATACAAATGTTGAGCGAAAATTGGAAAAGATAATGATGCCCTATTATTGCATCCCTACAAAAGTGAATGATTGAAATGTTGGCTTGATGGCCAACAAAAAAATGTTTTTTTAATCGAGATGACTAAATTTGAAACTATTAGGTTTGTTCATTTACTAAAAATTCTTACGAATTTGTAGTAATTGTTACTGGAAAGTAAAAATTTGCAAGGAGAGAACGTCAAAAGAGTGAAAAAAAATTGAGAGACAAAAAAATGTCTACAAATTATAATTAGTAAAATTTTCCATTAATTATTTCAAATATATTTAAAAAAGTCAAACTGAAAAATGTGAATTTGTTTGTTAAAAAAAACATGTATACGTATGAAAACAGAAAGCATATTTTCTCAATATATTGTTTTTTTTCATTAAACCATGTAATTTAAATTTTCCTGTCAAAGAGTCTGAACACAATGTAACGATTATTTATTGCGGCGCGGTTTTCCATACGACTTTGAAGTAAAAAACCGCAGTGAGGGACGGAATAAAATTAAAATCTATTTATTTTCATTGCAGACTTTCTCATTCGCTCAATTTTTGATACTCCTTCTATTGCTGACGTTACTGTAGTTTTTGAATAATTGGCTGTGTTCACAACATTTTTGTAAAAAAAAAAACATGATTTTGAAGTTCAAACATTTTTGTCATAAAGTTTAAAAAACACATCAAATATATCTGCGAATGTATAAAATGTTAATAATTTTTTATTTTTAGTTTCTATGCACAAAAAAATTAATAAAAACTAAAACAAACAATGACAAGTATTGCCGTCGCCGTCTTCCGTTGTATTGTATTTATTTTTCTCTCCCGCAACGAGAAATCGCACCGCACCGCACCGCAAACATTGTGTTTAGACTCAAAGAATTTTTGTCTGTTTCTCATATTTGATTAGAGATGGAAAGTCGGATTTTTGTATTTTTTAATGGAATGACATTAAAAAATAATGAAAATTTATAAAAATATTAAATATACATGAAAATGTGTAAATTATTTCATATTAAATGTAAATTAAAAAAAATTAATTCAAGACTTTATCAAACAAAATATGTATGAAGATCAGAAAAAGTACAATTATATCTCGATTATTATCCATGGTTCTGATATGAATAAAATTGTCTTGCAAGTTCTTACAAGTAATGCTAGGAACACAACTGGGACGAACGACGAATTTTTCGGTTCGAACTTTCGTCATAAAAAATAAAACACATTTGTGCATATGAAAATGAACACAACACCGCCGTACGACGAAATTCGTCGTGCGTGACGAACTCTGAGATAGATTTATTTCTATTTTGTACGCCGACGAACGACGAAAAAACAAAATTGAGAAAAAATTCTCTCCTCTCTCTCTGATTTTGTACACAGAAGAACCAACTTTTTCAAATATGAGATATAAGCTCGGTGAGTAAATTCGTCGTTATTGTGCTTCACACGACGAATTTACGCAGCGAATGCTTATCAACGAATTCGTCGACATGGACGAAATTCGTCGTTCGTCCCAATTGTGTTCCTAGCATAAAGGGTTCATTTCCTTTTTCATATTTGAGAGAGAAATTTTGTAAATTTCTGCATTACTCTCTCCTTACTAGTTTCTGCTTTATTGCAAATATGGTAACATTGTTAAAGAGAATGAGTATTTATATGTGAGAGCATTAAAAAAAACATTGTCAAAATAAAATAGATTTTATCGGCCTCTTCCACGATGTCACCAGAAATCGTTCGATCAACAACTTGTATTGCAAACAACAATAACATTATGAAAATTTGTTGTTGTTTTTAACGTAAGTATTCGAGCGAACGATTTCTTGTGACATCGTAAGACAGGCCGTATATCCCGACTACTTTCTGGGCTTGCTTTTGTATGTCAGTTTGTAAGGAAAAAGTGTTTATGCCGCAGTTCTGTTTCATCATTAAGGCGTTCATTTATTGTTTCATATTTGGGAAGAGTAATTTTGTAAACTTCTGCCTTACTCTCTCGTTGCTAGCTTCTGCTGCGAAAGTAAATGAACAGACCTATTATTATCATCATAATAAAAGAGTAAATAAATTTACAAAAAGCAATAATTCAGCTTTCAATTTCTTTCACATAAAAAATTATAAAACTTTACATTTCATAGAGTAAAAATTTACGTTTCAAGTCACATCCATTTACTAAATCATTCTGTCATGGCTGTCATCATGATACGAGTACACAGCGAAAAACTTAAGCATTTAATAGCAACACCACACACACAGACAGACAGAAAGACCCACTGACTAACTGGCTGACGAATCGATTTTGTACATCACGTAGTTGCTAGTATAATGAATTTGTTCAAGTCCTTAATGTTTGATGGTAAAACATAACAAATGAATTGGAAATATATTCGACACTTGAAAAACTTTTAGGCCTGAACAACTTCAAACCAATGAAATTGCAGCCAAAAAATTAATGCAAATTTAAACTATATAAATTAAAAAAAAAACAAATTTAACTAAAATTGAAACGTTTCAAATGGAAAAATAAAAATGATTGTACTGATGAATTGTACTGAATACCACGAATAAAATTAGCGAAAAATAAATTTGTTTTCTTCACTTCACTTTCATGCAAAACATAAAGGCAACTTAAGCCCTGTCAGTCATCTTTCGTGTCCTTTGAAAATACAAGCGGAATTGATTAAGATATTGCAATGCAATAAAATTGTTGAATAATGAATTGAGAGTAAACGGCCGGAATAAAGTCGAAATTGCTTTTCAGATGCGATTGTTATTGAAGAGCAACATTAAAAAGTGTTACAGTTTTGATGGCAGAAAGATTTCTTCTATATAATTATTTTTTTTTTTAATTATAACTTGAAAATATCAATTTAAAAATAAAGAAGTAAGAGTGCTATATTCGGTTGTACCAAATCTTATAAACACTTTACCAAAGTACGTATCTATATTAGAGCACTGCAATGAATACTCGTGCAATGTTCATGAGTAATCTACTCTGAATAATTTTCTCTTTTGCTTATACGAATTTTACTAAACTGAAAACACATGGTCATGATCATAGTGTTGCTCGTGCAACTTTCTAATGTGTGGTTAGTATACAGATAAGTACATACAAAAATAGAGACCTGCGTAAACAGTCTTAAAATGTAAATACTATACGTCTTGTTTTTTAAATATGTATATTCCCGTAGCCAACCTGAGTTTCGAAAATAAACGAACGTTCGTTCTAGCCAACAATTCTCGAAACATTCTCGTAAAAAAAAGTTTAGCAACAATAAACAATTTGTTTCTCTCAATTTTTAATTTTTTGCATGTACGTTTTTTACTATTAAGAAACAATGAAATCGATTGTAAATGATATTGCTAAAGGTTTCCTTTTGATTCGTAAGCGAAACATCGATATCGAAAGATTTGCTGCTACAAACTGAGCGACGAGTTGGCTCTAGCAGCACTTTCTCTTTCCGTTTACGATAGTCGTTCTCGAGTGTTTTGTCTGAGAAATGATTACGCAACATTCGAATGCGATTTATTAACGAATGTTTTGGTTAACTGGGATACTAAACCAATAATAAATGATGTCGTAGTATGGATGTATTGGAGAACGTGTATATGAGTGTTATCAAGCGATGTCGCCAAGACTTCTTGTTCATAACAAACAATCAAAAGAAGTAGTTTTGATGCGTGTATGCTTGTTATTTTGCATACTGTACGTTTGAGTGTGTGTGTAAGATGTATATGGTGCGGTATTATGTGTTTAAAGGAGGTGCATTTGTATGTGAGCAGAAAAATAAAAGAGCATACACACAACCTATATAGGTATGTATGTATGTACATGCATGACGTTTGTATACGCGCCCATGAGTAGAAAAAAGCACAAGCATCACAAAATTTTTCAGTCACGAACTATTTTCTTCTTTACTCCTATACCTGCAACAAGTTAAACAAATGTATTGCCAACAATGTTGTTAATCTTTTGCTTTAGAACATTTCGCTGTAGTAAAACATTTGAAAAATTCTTCATTTCCTAAAAGTTCTTGTAAGAGGTCTTGTGCAGGTCTTTAATACATAAGTACATACATATTTGTTTTGTATACAGAGTTATAGTTTTTTGTTATAGTACAGTTCTTAGTAAGTGACCTCAAGATTTTGATTAAAATATTTTATTTTCAGTTGTCAATATCGACGTAACGTCAATACAATACCAAAAATATGGGGCTTGTTTACTCACTCCCGAGATGTTCAAAAACCATGCTACTATTTAATAATCCTAACATTGGATTAGTATAGTACCTCCATACCAAATAAACTAACTTGTTTTATTTATTCCCGTATTTAATAATCTTTGTCGTTTCAAAACTGTTTAGTGTCTCAATTGAAACATCTCATTCCATCCATATTCCTAAATAATTTTTTCAATTTATGTTCATGTGTTCAGCAGAAAGGAACGTTTTCAGGGAAATGAAATTTAACATTTCCTTTAATTTATTTTACAGTTGTGACTGTTCTTTAGCGATAAATTTTATTTATATTTATTTCTTTCTAAAATAGAAAATAAATTTAATTACAAAGAAAAAAAACTAGTTTGATTTAATTAGTTCTATATACCAGAAAAAGTTTAAGTTTTCCAGGTCTGGAGCAATAATTTTTATTTTTCTAATTTTTTATTCCAAACTTTTTTTCTAAGACAAAAAAGTACATTTAATTTGTTAACAAAAAAATATTATTGACTTAGTTAGTTTTATAAACAATAAAAATTAAATTTCCCAACCCTGGAATCATGCTTTTATATCTTTCTAACTCCTTATACCAATCCAGTTCTTTAAAAAAATTTAAAAATATGTTTAACGAACAAAAAAAGGAAATAAGGAAATAATTTGTTTTATTTAGTTATTTTAATATCCAAAAAAATTTTCAAATATTCCAGCTCTGCAGCTATGGTTTTCATTTTTCTTATTTTCTATACCAAATTGTTCTTTCCATAACATAAAATATATATAATTTATAAAGAAAAAGAAGAAATTAATTAGACCTTCTAACTTTTATTATCACAAAAAGAGTAAGTTTCCCAACCCTGGTATCCTCCTTTTATATTTTTCTGATTTCTTACACCAATATTTTTGTTTTAAAAATATTTAGGCAATTAACAATGAGTATATTAAAATTTTAATGTGGCAATTTTGTGCCATCTTAATTATTTCATTGTGAGCAGGCAACGATATAAATAGGCATTCTACGCACACATACATCTTAATATTCTTTTCACTTGTTAACAGTCTTGTAGCATATGTTTTAACATGCGATCCCACAAGAAAACATGTAAAAACGTTGTGGAAGCCATAACGTAAACGATTATTTATATATTAGTGTATAATATGAGAGAGAGCGAATATTTTTCATCAACTACAGCTGCGCTAACAGTTTTAACATCTAGGGAGTTCACAATAGCGTTTTAAAATATGTCTTAATATTCCAACTTTTAAATTTGAATACTTTAATATAGTCTGGCAATTTCGTTGTTTTTGTTTTGTATGTAAGTCAAATTAATTACCAGGCGGCAAATTTAAAAGTATAAAACGCATGTAATTTTCAATATGGCAATTAAGTATGGAACGAAAACCAAGTTGCTGCGGCACAAAGTCGGTGTTTCGATTGCATTGAAGTAGGTGCACTGCTTTCTCTTCCATATTTTTAAGTTGGCCCTTAAAGTTAGCAAAAATAAAATTAAAATTTATTTACAATCACCCGTATTGCGTATGTCACGTTGAATATTCGTCTACTAGAATTTTGTTCTAGATTAAACAAAACTTGTACAAATTTCCTTTAATCTAGTACGAAATTGTCACACGCGAATATTCGACGTGACATACGCAATACGGTTGAATATATGAGTACAAAACAGGCTTTTACACAATTAACCAAAATAATTCCAGTCCATGTAAATCAAATATAATATACATACATACATACCTACATAACTAATTGTTAATCAAAATTAATTGGCAAAGTTTGTTCCTAATTACTGGCTACTTCGAAACATATATGGGCAATTCCATACTGTCGTACGGGACAGTCGTACGCATTTAAAGTGGAAAAGAGGTCAAAATAAAATTGATTTTTGTTTCGAGTATTAGCCTAATCTATGGCCCCTGATTAGCTCTATTAATGGCACTAAATCCAATTATAATCAATTTAAAGTTTTAAATATAATTGCAAAAAACTAAGAATGTCGAACGAGAAGAAAAAGGAAGTACGTTTTATAGCAAACAATTAAAATGCTTATTACAGGAAACCTGAAACAATAAATTAATGTGACTAATTTCAGAATGAAGTGAGTCAATGTTTCTTAAAATGGGCTAGATTTTACTAAAAAAAATGTTAATAGTTTTTTTTATTTAAATTTCATTATATTCGGACGGGACATGGCGTACGGGACATTTTGTTCCATCATGATGTTGAAATATTTTCTGGTGCTTTTTTGGAAAATTATGAATAAAAAGTTAAAAAAAATATTAAATGTTCAACGAACTTAAAAGGAAATGCAGAATGAGGTGAAAAAGTAAATACATTTCACAAAATAGGCAAAATTAAATACGAATAGTATTGGGTACATTAATTTGAGTTTTTTTGGAATAAGCAGTTTCAGCTGCTTCCACTTCCTGGCCTTTGCAACAGAAGAAGAAGTGAAATTTAGATATGTGTCGTATAATTTTTACGTTTTTCTACTTTTCGTCCAAGTCATACAACGAAGCGAACTTCTCAATACCATCGGATGGTGTAAAATACACTTTAATGCCTTGATAAAAAGAAAATTCACCACTGCTTCAGCAAAAGCTTTTGACTTTTTCCCAGCGGTACGCGATCTTTCTCGGCTTTTTAATTTATAGTTTTGCAATTTAATTTAATTTTTCTCTGTACCGTTTGCAATTTTCGCTGTATTTATTATTATCTTGATTTAAATAATTGAATTATAGACTGCTCTTCCAAAAATAATTAGTTATTAAAGAAAATATTTTTTTAATAATTTTAAATTTTTAAGCAGAGGATGTCATACGGGACAAATTTTGCACATGCGCCTAGTTCGCAATTTCGTTTTATTTTAAAAATATTTTTTTTATTTTAATTGCAATAAAAAATTCTGTTTGTAATCATTACTTGATGAACTTTCTTCAAGCAGTTTCGATGTATTGATACAAAAGGGTGTTTTTCAATGTCGTACGGGACATTAAATTAATGGAAATGCAAAGCAAAATTGTATAACAATTTTTCATTGCATTGGATCTTGTGCATTACTTTTTAACCCCTGATATATTTACGGAGATCTAAGAGAGAAGAACTATATTTATAACGATTATCGCTAAGAATATTTTTCGAAACAAAAGTTGCTCTTCAAATTAAAAAAAAAATTAAAAATAAAGTTTCACTTGCTTGACTTTGGACATGAATATCTCGAAATGAGTAATGAATAAATGCAAAACTTTTGCAGATTTATTAAATTTGATTGTTTTTCTTTCACAATTTGCAACAAAAAAAAATTTCAATAACTTTTAATTGTTTCGTCTCGGTAGACCTTCTGAGAGAAATGCCCATATATATGTACATATATTGATTCTGTAGCTGATATGCTCGACCACTTAATGCCCATAATTAATCTTAATATTATTGTTAGTTTTTTTTTGCAAGAAAATTTGTTCTTGATGATCGCTTAAACAAAACAAATATTCATGTAGAATTACCTTTTAATTTTATTTCTATTTTTTCTTTCAGCTTTCATTTTTCCTATCATCGTACGTGGCACCATTGACATTAATCTGCTTCTTGTACATGGGCATGTTGGCACGTCTGTGGAAGAGTGCGCCTGGTTGCAAACCATCAGCAGAGTCACGGTAAGTGTGTGTGTGTGTTGGCTCTTTTTTTCTTTTCACTTTTAGAACAAAATATAAATATAAAAGACCTGCATAAGACCGTTTATAAGACATTTCAAGACATGGGAGATGTTTCAAATGCTTTACTACAGCGTAATATTCTAAAACAAACGCTAAACAACACTGTTGGCATGACATTTATTTAAGTTTTTTGTCTTGCCAACAGTGTTGTTTAGCATTTGTTTTAGAATATTTCGCTGTAGTAAATCATTTGAAAAATCTCTCATATCTTGAAAGGTCTTATAAATGAGTCTTGTGCAGGACACTAATACATATACATATACGAGAATTACGAGTAAATTAACACACTAACAAACTACAAGAATTAATTACTTAACAAACGTACGCATTTATACATACAAATTGAGACATTTTCTGTTACAAAACTTTTCCTGTAATTCCCTTAAATACAATGAATGACGCATTGTCATTAACTGCGAGCACATCCATATATATTACATCAAAGCGATGTAGTCATTGTAGTACGAGGAGTAGCTTGGGATCAGGCTAAATATTGTTGTATCAAAATAACATTAAAACTTAACAACAAAGTAATTTATTTAGGGACTGTCCCACGATGTCACTAACGTTCGGCTTGTCGCAGACTTACATTCAAAACAATAACAAATTTTTAAATTTTGTTATTGTTTCCAATATAACTGTGCGACAAGTCGAACGTTAGTGACATCGTGGGACAGGCCATTAGTGTTCGAGCGCTTATGCAGCACACTGTGCAGTTTAGCAAACAGTAAAGCATATGTTTGGGAGAAATGGAAAACTAACGGAAATTTTTAATTCTTGTCAGCTAATAAATCCAGTGTTGCCAGAATTGAATATTTCATGTTTTACCGTTTTTCTCTTTTTTTCATTGTTAAGCATTAAACACATTCACCACAGCAAACTACCGACTACAAAATGTCAAAAATAGAATACACATGTTTATATAAGAGTGATTATTTTGAAGACAGCAAGGCAACATGGCGGCAGGTTGTTGTCTATGCTGATTCTGTCGTTGTAGTTCAATTAAACTAACTTCTATTTTTTATGGCTACAAACCAAAAACAGTGTTAACAATATAGTAAAACAAGTTAAACAAATTATTGCCAAGAAATATTTTTAATGCAAAATAAAAAAGAAAGTTACAAAATTTTAATGTTAATTACAAAATTAATTTAATTTTTGCAAAGCGAAAACCGACAATTCGCAAAAAATTACAATATTTAAAAACTGCCATAATATTGATTAAGAATCGATAAAACTGTAAGGAATGCAAAAAATTCACGAAAATCGCGAAAATTCGCAAAAAGTTTCTAACAGCGGGATGATGACAGCAAGCGCTAAAATTGATTAGAAATCGCGAGAGCCATTAAAATATAAGAAGTTAGGAAAAAACCCGAAAAAATCGCAAAGTTAGTGAAAAATTGCTAAATTTATTGAAAAAATTACTAAAGCTATAAATAACAAAATTCGCAAACAATATTTGAGGAAATAAACTGATTTGTTTTTATATTTTTGAATAAACTATTTTATTTTTATAAATGTGAAATATTTGAAAGCGGTACCACTGAAATATATATTTATGGTGTTGCTGCCGTTTTCAAAATAATAAAGTAACTGGCTACCAGGCACCATTTGTTGCCAGCGGCACTTGTAGTCGTGTAGCCATGTAGCCTGCTGTGGTCTATGTGTTTATAGCATGGTATCGTACAATTATTTCATATTATTTAACAGAAACAATATCCAAAAGTTGATGTAAATAATAAATTGATTAATATTTATACTTTTACGTCATATAAGTACATATCGAAAGAGTAATTTAATTTTTATAAATGTGAAATATTTGAAGGTGGCAATACTGAATTATGTATTTATACTTAAATATGAGGTGCAGATGGTGCACCTGTATATACTGTGCGGCACACCAGTAACCACCCGACTTTATCTCAACTTTTACACGTTTGATCTTCATTAATAGCCGAATAAATTAATAAATATATAATATGTTCTTAAGAATAACGAAATAAAATACATATTTTGAATTTTTTGTAACGTTCGTGATATTATTATGATTTGTTTAGTATACCTTCATACTTATATAATTTTGGTTACTACCTCCACAATAGGGCTGCCAGAAATATAAGCCCGTCAACCGCGACACTCATACACTCATGCTTTCTTTTAGGCACTTCCTGGAAAATAAAAACATAATAAGTGTTGTCACGAGAGCTCTTAAAATTGCCATTTGTGCAATTGGGCAAACTTGCGAGACTTGTTTCATGAAGCCCCTTTTAACCTTTTGCGCAAACAGCTGATGTAAATTTGAAACAAACGTTAGTTAGTTCATAAAATAAATGTCAAGCAGTTTTTAATTTCAAGTTGTGTTTTATAAAATGCACAATTGCACAGCTTAAGTTTGCAATTGCACAGTTTACGAAACTTTTGATCATTCTCATGAAAACTCCTAATATTTTAAACAAATAAAAATAAAATTAAACAGATGTTCAACATGTAAGAGAAAGAAATTTGTAATCGGTTCTCGATTACTTTAGCAGTTGTTTACACGGTGCAGTTTTCTTTGGCACTTAGTTGAAACAAAAATTGAATCAGAGTTGCTCCCGCTTAATTTTATTGTAGTTGGTGGTAAATTTTCCGGTACAAAAAACCAGGACAATTTAAGAGTGGCCACCAGAACAATTGGTCTAATAATAAAGTAACTTTTTAAAAAGTAATTCACCAAAAAAAAATTAATTTCAATAAAAAATATCTTTTTAAGAAAGTTCCCTTCCAAGAAAGCGCCCTATTACAAATTACTTTTCAATAATGTCGCTTTTTAAAAAAAGTAACTTTAAAAAGTATTTCTAAAAACATTACCTTTCGAAAAAGAACTCCTTTTTTTTAAAAAGCAGCTTTTAAAAAAAGTACCTTCAAAAAAGGGTGTCTTTTCGTATACTATATTTCATGAAATATATATATATAATTTTGAAATTATTAAATTTTAAAAAAGTGCCTGTTTGAAAAGTACCCTTATAAATTAGTAAATCTTAAAAAAGTACTTTAAGAAAAGTATCTATTGGAAAAGCTCCTTTTAAGCAAGTACCTTTCAAAAATTTACATATTCAAGAAGAACTTAATAAAAATAGTTTATAAAAAAATAAAATTACCTTTCGAAAAAATACCTTCAAAAAAGTACTTTTTCAGTAAGCACCTTTTAAAAAAGAACCGTTTAAAAAAGTACTTCACAAAAAGGTACATTTAAAAAAAAAGTAACTTATGTAAAAGTACTTTAAAAAAAGTATCTTTTAAGAAAGTACAATTTTAAAAGTATCTCTTAAAAAGTAAATTTTATAAAAGTAATTTCTAAAAAAGTTCCTTTTAAAAGAGTACCTTTTAAAAAAGTACATTGAAAAAATTACCCTATAAAAAATTACCTTTTAAAAAAGTACCTTTTATATGCAGTACCTTTGAAAAAAAAGTACCGTTTATAAAAGCACATCTTGAAAAAGTACATTTTTTAAAAGTACATCTTGAAAAATTACCTATTAAAAATTACCTTTTATAAAAGTAATTTGCAAAAAGTATAAAAGTAATTTTAAAAAAAGTACCTTTTAAAAATTACATTTAAAAAAATAAATTTTTAAGAAAATACATTTTAAAACTTTTCTCTTTTACAAAGTAACTGTAAGAAATATATTTCAAGAAAAGTACCTTTTAAAAATTATAAAAGTGCCTTCAGAAAAATTACTTTCGAAAAGTTGCTTAATTACTCTTTAATAAAGTACTTTTTTATAAGGTACTTTTCAACAAAGTATTTAAAAAAAAGTTCCTTTAAAAAAAAGACTTTTCCAAAAAAAATTTTAAAGTTCCTTAACCTATGTCTACACCTGATATATTTTTATCATGACTAATGTCAAATTCATATAAAAAAGGAGCTAACTTAAAAAACTTATTTTTCAATACAAAGGTTGATGTTTGTTATGATAAAAATATATCATATACGTAGGGTTATAACAAAATTTAAAAAAAAAGTAAATTTTAAAAATAATACATTTTAAAAAAGTATCTTTCAAAAAACTATAAAAGTACCTGTTAGAAAGTATTTCTAAAAAAAATTTAGCTCTTGAAAAGTACACTTTAAAAACTCATGTTTTTATAAAATACTTTTTAAACTTTTAAAAAGTCTTTTAAGACCTACACAATCGCACGATTTCCTAAAAAATACAACCCTGGTATGATAAATTCTATGAAAATTTTCAAAAGACAATAAAAATTCATCAGATCAGAATTGCACTTGTTAGCAAATCATGCCATAGTGCAGGATAGTGAGTCATGTAAGTCCTTAGTCATATTTTCATGAATAAAATAAATATAAATATATTTCCTAGCCTTAATTCCTAGAATTAGAATTGCACAATAATTTATTGTATTTATAATTATTATTAGGGGACATATTGTTAGACATCAATCAAGATTACTTTTTAATTTATTCCAAAAGTTCTATTTTGACTTTCTTTTTTTCCATTTTATTTCTTGCTGCTCCCGACACATTTCATGTGTATTTTGGTCCTGCAATTGAATTGAATGACTGGGAATTGTTAATTGGAATGACGTTTCATATATTTCGATGCCCTGCTGATTATTTTATATGTTCTGCTACTGACTGTTTAACTTAAATCAATTCCTCTCTCCTTAACATTTTGGTGGATAATGAAGGAAAGGAAAACGACGGGTAACACGAATGGTAGTTGTTGTTGTATTAGCATTTGCAATCTGTTGGCTACCGATACATGTAAGTACATACAATATTTATTTTCTAAATATTAATTATTATTTTATTTTCTAATTTACTTGCGAATAAACAAAAAATATATTTGTATGTAATTGAAAATCGGTCGCGTTGATGTGACATCTTGTATCTCACCTTGTCTTATAACAGGCAGTGTTGCCGCCATATGTGAAGATTTATCTTATTTTTAAGAGGTTCTAAAAATGGCTAAAAGATTAAAGATTTCTTTGATAAGAAAAAGATTTTTATAAATATTATATTTGGTAATTTTAGTACTCGTATATTATTAAAGATTCTTTTTACTAAACTACTTACATGTATATAATCTTATTTGCTTCGCATATATGTACATATGTATATATGTTACACATATTCTGTGCCGTTAACATTATGTGTTATTTTGATTTGTGCTAGTCATGTTTGTTATTTCACAGGAGATAAAAAAATAAATTTTAATTAAATTTGAGTAGAATCACATAAACATATTTTTAATGATAAAAAAATTTTATTTTTGGTCGACTTGAAGATTTTTGAAAAATTATTTGGCAACCCTGTTATATAACAGGGTGCCCAGGAAAGCTTAATCTCTGAAAGTATAGATACTCTCTTATGATTTATGGTACACATCAATTTGTATGAATGAAGCTCTAGACACTTAGACGACAGCAGGCAGCAGACAGCAAAGTGTCAAAAATAAAATACATGTGTTTAAATGAAAACGATTATTTTGACGACATCACAGCAGCACGACTACACATCAGCATTTGCTGCTGCTGCCAACTTAGACTATATCTGGCACCCCTGAAATTTGTACTGCAAAAATACTCAGCTGTTCATATTAAATTGGACATTATTGTTTTGATTATATATAGTGTTGCTGCTGCCTTCAAAATAATTATGTAGCTGACTACACGGCAGCATTTGAAGCCAACTTCATTTGAAGTCGTGAAGTTGTGAAGTCTGCTGTCGTCTAAGTGTTTGGAGCTTGAATGTAATGACTCTCTGCAATGAATGTTTCGTATTGCGGGTTCTAACATGGAACCAGTCGATATTTGTAGCAAATGAGCGTCGGCGAAGTAAAATAAGTAATTAAAAGGCTAAACAGCTTAAAGTAATTTACCTACTTAACACCAGAAGCGCTGCACAATGGGGGAATTAAAAACTGAAATAGAAATAAATCTGCAGTTTCTAAGCAGATAGTCGAGCTAAAGTTTTGAGTTTTTACCTTCTATTCCTAAGGCGGCAGAGTCACAGTGGGTCAAAGTAACGAATTTCGAGTATATGAAAACTTTAAAATTAATTTAAAAAAATATCATTCATATGAGTTTCTCTATAGTTAATTAAATAAAACCAAAGCTACACATATCGGTCATTTACTCAAAAAACGTCATAATTAAAAAAAACTAGTTTGCCTCAAAACGACTTTAAACTTTTCAATTTACTCACATCTTAATGGAAAAAGAAAATTTTATTTAACTTTCAAACAGGAAATAAGTAAAGAAGATATTTATTTTTGTAATTTTTACACCAAATGAAGATTAATTCTGCATGATTTAATTTTTAATTCTCATGTATTTGTTTTTGTAGCGGCCAAGGTTCTATATACTTTGTCCAAATTTCACGTCCTTAGCTCTTACGGTTCCTGAGAAAATAGCGTGTGACGGACACACGGACATCGTATCGAAAACAATAGGGTTCTTTTTCACCTTAGGTGCACGGAACCCTAAATAAATTGATAACTGTAATAGAGTCGATAATTTTCGTTACGAAAATTACGTCCTACCTCCTGTGTCGTGACTTAAATAGCATAGCTATAAAACGTTTTACATTTGATAACCATTCCATTATTTTTTATAAAAACTATTGGATAGTATGAATAAAAAAGTATTTGCTTTTTTACTAAAAAATTTATTTTAAAACACAAAACTATACTGTCTTATTTATGAAAAAAAATATGAGGGCTTAATAAGAAATTTTTTTAACCAAATTTGCAATGCACATTCACTTCTTGGTGATATCAGGATTACAAAAGCAATGAAAAAACACAACATTGAAAAGCCATGTTTTTTTAGTTTATTTAAAATGTCAAAAATAGAATTTCTTTAACATAATAATTATAAAAATTATTCACATAAAATTAAAAAAAAAATCATCCACAACATCTACCGCTAACAAAATTTGCAACGTTTAACACTTTTCAAAATTTTTTAATAGTTTTCTTATATTTCCAAATTTGCTACCAAATACTTTTTTTAAATAAAATACGAGTATGTTTCATATTGAATTTTTTTTATATTTTTTTTTTTTTTAAATTTTAAAGTTTTCCATGAACTTTAATTAAAAAAAATAGATCAGCTGCTTCTTCGCTACTACATGGTGAATGTGTCTTGGAAATATGTTTAATAAGCCCTTCATTAGGCCCTAAATATTTTTATAAACAAGTCAAATAAAATATAAAGCTAAGAATTTTGAATTAAAAAAATAAAATAAAAATTTAAGTAAAAAGCAAATGCCACCCATTGTTTTCATTTTATTTTTATTAAACAATTACAGAAATTACGAATTAAGAATATAGTCACCTAAAATCGTAAAAGACGTAACACCCAAAAAATTCAAAATACACTTTTTGCTTGATTATGATGTGATAAGCCCAAATATATAAAAACACCGATTTTATTCATTATTCAATTTTTTACCTAACAAATAAATACGTACGGCCGTATGTATAATCAAAAATTAGCATGAAGTTAGCATTAGTGGGCAAAATTGAAAATGATCTGAACGTGTTTTGCCATATAATTTTACAATAAAAATCATGCTTGGATGTAATCGTGTGTTAAAACTACATTATGTCAAATATATATAGAGCAACTAGTCAAGACGTAGTTTAATTTTTTCACTTATGCTAACTTCATGCCAATTTTTGATTATATGTACATAGGGCCGATAGTCTTAAATTTATAAGGTTTTTTTTGCTTCTTCTGCAGAAAAAAAGTAAAAAGTGTACTTGCGTCCTTTCAAATTTTAGGTGACGATATCTACATATATATATAAATATCGTTACCTTAATGAAGAAAAGCTCTAGTTAATTTTTTTTAAATCAAGAGTTTTGCATATTTGTGTTCCTCTATGGAAATATACAAAAATTCCGATTTAAAAAGAATAATGAGTGCCTTGATGGCCTTTCTATATTAAGGTAACGATATGTGTATGTTTATACATATATTAAATTATTATTATTATTATTTATTGAATAGTTAATTATATTGCTTTCTTAAGATGGAAGATTTTTTTTTTTTAACCATCAGTAGTAAATCTACCAGACTTTGCACTTGTGCACAGGATTCATGGGTGAACCTTCACGACATTGGAAAGCTGTAGAAAAATCTTCAATATTTTGTAAAGCGATATTAATGGGGATTTCAGGAGAAAGTCCCTCTTTGTGTTTCAAACAAAATCTTTGGGCAGCCGCTATCCAATAAATTTGTTTCACCGGACGTTCTAATCCAGGTAGTTTGGGTTCTTCAACATTTTTAGCCACATATTGATTGTAAGCTGCATGGGCATACTTAAAGCCTCCATTATGGGCAATGATTTCGTCTAGAATGCTATCAGCTATCTAAAATATTAAAAACAAAAAAAAAATTTAATTCTACTCACTGAATTGAAGTAAATAGCTCAATGAGTTTACTAAAGGTAGAATAACTAAAATCGTATCGTGCAGTTGCGTGTTAGTGGACAAAAAAAACAACAACAACAACAAAACAAGAACGATTCTATTTTACTAATTCTACCTGAACATTTTTTAGTCCAGTTTGCTGCTCCTTTATGTGACTGTATTGATCAGCTATGCATTGGGCCTTTTTATTAAAGTTTTCGGATGTACTGCTTCTCCACCAATCATCTAGCTGACCGTTAGGACCATATCGTCGACCAATTCGATCGAAAGCATGAGTAGCACCAATGGCAAAAAGTGTACCAACAGCAGCATAGTTCATGTACTCCGGACGGAGAGCGTTGAAATAATAACCTTGCAACTTTGCAGCATTAAGAACTGTAAAGAAATTTGGAATAGAAATATTTGTCAACACTTTTCTTTTTTTCTTTTTTGCTGTACTTTTTGCTAAAGTATTTTTATAAAACTGTTATCAAAATTTTTTCAATTCGAAACACTTTTTTTTTATACAGAAATTTTAAATCCTTCTCATGCTTAAACTAAAAAGAAACAAAATCCATTTAGCATATGCTTACCTAGTCTATTACGCGGCCATTCATAGCGAACGCTTACTTTTTGTGGCGGACTAAGTGTCGTCCAGTCATTTCTAGTTGCTGGCAATAACAATTTATTAAAATATTTATCTTCAAAGAAAATTTTTATATTTAAAATTGTTTTGGTAAATTCAGTTGGATCAATTTGTAATTTGCTATGATATTCCTCTAGTTTGGCATCATCCAACAGCTCATCTGGATAAGCAATAACTACCTGCATCGCATGCATCTTTGTATTTGCTGCAGTTCTCGTTTTATGATCCATCAAATCGACTTCGTCGAATGCTTTACTCATCGTATCACGTATATTTTTGACTATTTTCGAGACAGCGCTCTTGGTTTCCTTTGAAAAGTGATTACGCACATACAAAGATCCCGTGGCATATTCTAGCCTATTTTTTTGGAAATGGTCGTTAAATTAAAGTTATTTATTTCAAAATGATTTTTGAATTTTCTCTTTTATGAGGGTTAATATATGTATTATGTATGTATGTAATGTTTTAATTACTTTGTGAAATATCTTTTAGTTATTGCCACAAAACATTTAAATATTGCTAATAATTGCTCATTATAAAATATTCCTTTATAATTGTTTTATTAAACAAAAATATATCAGAAATAATTTTTAGTCAGCCTTAAGGCAGAATTAGTTTGTACGTGCTGTTCTGTTCTGAATCAGCTGTTTAGTTTCTGTTTAGTTGAAAATCTGTATGTGTAGTTAGTTTTTCCTTTTTCGTTCCGTTCTGTTGCGGACAGATCTGTAGAAAATAGAATTCAACGTTAAGTGACAGCCAAAAGTGTGTGTGATACTTTGTGTACAAGTGGAATCAATTCTTTACGTTGCCAGCTGACTTTTTTCACAGAAAAAGTAATTGCAAAATATTTTATACGGAAAAGAACGGCACAGAACAGCAACAGAAAGTAAAGACTAATGAAGCCTTTAAGTTCAGTAATTTCAATTCTTATTGAATGAAATATTTTTATTAATTAATGTGAGTTTCTAAAGAAGAGAAGAAAAATTAAACTTAGACTTTATTAGCTGGGGAAAATACCAATACTTTTCTGCGCAGCCACGCATTTAATCAGCACCCTTGTCTATCTACTGGGATAGAGATTATTATTAACATTGAACTAAAGTTCAATTAAAAATCTACAAATGTCTCACTTAATTCATCTTAAGGCTGACTAAAAATTATTTCTGATTAAAAATCACTAAAGTTCAATTAAAAATCTACAAATGTCTTACAAAAAAAAATATATGTATATATTTCCATTAGAATTTTGAAGCTTTTGATCTTGCCTGAACCCATAACTTGCGGTCTACAGCTGATATATGTATGTAAATAATTTGATTGATTAACCTTAACATGGAGGAAAATGTCATTTTGAATAGAATAAATACTGTTCTATAAATATATTTGCATAAAATTTAAAATTGTTTGTAACGGCCTTTCTGTTTTTTTTAACATATTTTTTCAAACGTCTGAAAGTGTTAAAACAAATCTGACTTTCATTCTTACCGATCTGAAACTATAGCTGTACAATCCATCCATTTTTCGTTACCCATTTCGTTTGGTCTCAGGTTAAAACTGTCATCAAATACACGCGACATCAGATAATTTGCAAGGACACGTAGAGTCACATAAGGTTCAGCCAGTAATTTTCCCAATGCATAAAAGTAAGCAGGATCTTTCAGATTGATTATTTCATTGTTATTGACTTTTTTACCCTCAGGCAAAAGAGCGTTTATGTAGTTCAACCAGTCGACATAAGGATAAAGTTCTTGTAATTCTTGAATGCTTTTTGGATTGTATATTTCTTTTTTTTCATGGGCAGTAGTTTCTGAGATCTAATCATTGAAAATGATTTAATATTGTTTTGTTTTTAATTGATATTACTTAAGATCTTACTTTTTTTAGATTTGATTGAAATTTTAAAACTTTCTGATATTCGTCTTGTATAAAATTCTCTGTAGCACCTAAACGTTTCGCTATGGCAGTAAAGTACCTGATGAAATTATATTGTGAGTTATCGCGTAAAAATCCAGTCAACTAGAAATATACAAATTACGATCTTAGAATTAATAATAATAAGAATAATTGAGCAAATCGTATTATATTTCGAACACAAAATTTTTTAAAAATGGGTTTTACAAACATCTTTTAAGAAAAAAAAAATATATGACTAAAATCGAACTCGTTCACTAGTTCATTTATGACACAGGCCGACTAAATGAGTTCGATCCAAGTACAGACCTAATTCTAACATGAGTTACATACTCTCTAAGGGCCACAAAGGCTACTACACATGTATCAAAACTTTCAGCACATTTTACACACATTTGGTGGTAGAAGTCAGCATAGCACCATTGAACAAACGAACAAACTCATAGATTGGTTCAATTTATGAGAAGAACTTTTGAATAAAAGAAGTATTGCTCACTCAGCATTGTTTATTGACATTTCTCAGGTATTTGATAAAGTGTAGCAAGAAGGCCTAATTTTAAAATTGAAGACTTACCTACCAATAAACATTCTAAATCTTTTGGAAAGTTGCATTATATTATTATTGGAAAGAGTCTTTATGAGTGTTCCCGAGTCAATCTCATCCGGTGTGCCACAGTAGAGTATAATGGGGCAGTTTTGTATTTGATTTATACTTGTGATATGCCTGTGAGCAGTAATATTCCACATTTCTACATTTGCCGCTGATGATACAGACTGCCATAGTATGCTCGAAAACACCCACGAGGTATCCCGATATCTTCAGAAACATATTACCCAGCTGGAACTATGGTTAAACTTATGAAGAATAAAGGAATAACATTTACCGTATGAAAAGATAAATGTTCGTTCGTCCATTAGAATCAATAAAAAAAACTAAATTGTTGCTCAAAATTCACATTGGAATACAACTTGATCGAAGGCTTGGCATGGAAACAGTTTCTTCAGTTTTCCCTTTTCTCCTATCATGAATTGGTTTTTTCCTTGTTTTTACCAAATGCGGGAATAAAAAACTCCCCGGGAAAAAAGTAGGTATTGTGAACGCCGTTGACACGCGTTTTTTCACTAAAAATCTTCCCCTTGCAAAACAGAAGGGAGTTTACATAAAAACATATTTAATACTCCATTAAAACACAATTTATATACATAAACTTGTAGTTTATAGTTCTTTTATATGTGAAAAACACAAATAATGCCCAAATAAATCATTTATAAACTTTTTTTTACATATTTTTTCAAGTTGGTGAATTTTAATAATTTTGTTCACTCTCTCACTCAAAAAAAAAAAGGAAGAAACAAAATGTCAATAAACTAGCAAAACAACGAGCTTCGTAATACGGTGATGCCACGTATTACTCTTTTTTGTTCCCAAGAAATTTATGATTGGAGGAATGTTTTCTCGAGAAAATTATTTTCCGTGGGAAATAAATTCCGGGGGAATTTTCATGATTGGGCTGATTGACTCAAAGCTAACACAAATGAAACTAAAGTTAACAACTCAGGTACATTGGCTGATTGGTAGAAATTCAACTCTCTCAGTCTAGATTGCAAACTTTTGATATACAAGTCGCTTTTGAAACCTATTTGGTGCTACGAAATTCAACTATGGGGCACTGCTTCAGCTTTCAATGTCAAGAGAACCCAAGAAAAGCAAAACAAACATTTTACGTTTGATAACATCGGCTCCATGGTATATGTTAAAAAAAATTCAAATATGCATCGTGATTTAAATATGCCACTACCCAGTAAAAAAAGAGACTCCAAAAAAGTCATGAAAATGTAGAGTTTGCGATGCGGAAGTAGTGAAAATTTCGATCCGATCTAATGATTCTTACATAGGGTTGTCATTGCAAGAAGTTCTCTTTTTCGATGCCTGGTCACTGAATTGGAAGCAATATTAAGAAAAATTCCCTTTTTTGTGTTCTATGATAATACTTTCATCTAGGAAGAATGGTAAATAGCTACCTATTTCAACAATCAGTTTCTTTTTATACGAATTTAAGCCCGAAACAGTGTTTTCATGTAAATTAAAGAAAATAACTTTTAAATTTTAGACCAAAATTAGTTCATAAATTTCTTTAAAAAATAATTTTTTGAGAAATTTTTAGATATTTTAATTGAACTGTAGTGAATTTTAATCAGAAATAATTCATAGTTAGGCTCAAGTTCAGTAATTTCAATTCTTATTGAATGAAATATTTTTATTAATTAATGTGAGTTTCTAAAGAAGAGAAGAAAAATTAAACTTAGACTTTAAGCTGGGGGAAATACCGATACTTTTCTGTGCAGCCACGCACTTCATCAGCACCCTAGTCTATCTACTTGGGTAGAGATTCTTATTAATATCAGCTATTTAACTTGAATGTACAATGAACGGAATATGAGAAACGATTGTTGTGTATACAATTGATACTGAGGTAGAGTAAAATAATTTCGTGGAGATTTTTTCGTTTCGGCGTTTCTTCATTTTGGCGACTTTTTTCATTTAAGCCCTTTTTTATTTTGGACAATATTTTTTCTCATTTTGGCGATTTTTTTCGGTTTTTGGCGATTTTTCAATTTAGCGATTTTTTTAATTTTGGCGATTTTTTTCTTTTTTTATGGCGATTTTTTTCTTTTATTATGGCGATTTTTTTTTCATATTAACAATAATTTTGTTACTGGAGCCTTTTTCGCGTATGGCGATTTTTTTCGGTTTTTGGTTTTTTTTTTATTTTGGCGATTTTTTTCATTTGAACGATTTTTGCGAATTTTGCGACTTATTTTAGTGTTAGAATTTTTTTTTTAATTTTGGCGATTTTTTCGTTTTGGCGATTTTTTGGAGTTTTTGGCGATTTTTTTTTTATTTGGCGATTTTATAATTTTCAGATTTTTTAGTTTTACCGTTTTTGAAAATTTCAAGAGTTTAACTCTTACGGTTTCCAAGATATAGCAAGTTGTCAAAATTACATAGTCAAAATTGCTTTAACTGATGGACCAGCCTTTAATTGAAATTATTTTAAATTTTAGTGTTAATTGTTGTAGTCTATACAAAAATACACTAATTTTACAAATTTCAAGTGTCTATATACAAATGTACATACAATTGTATGTGTATTACATGGGATTTTAACATTTTTAGTCGCTGGTTTTGGAACACCCTTTAGTTTTTGATTCTCATGTATTTGTTGTTGCAGCGGCCAAGGTTCTACATACTCTGTCCAAATTTCAGGTCCGTAGCTCATACGGTTTCTGAGAAAATAGCGTGTGACGGACAGACGGAAAGCGTAGCGAAAACAATAGGGTGCCTTTTTTCACCTTTGGTGTACGGAACGCTAAAAATAGGGGAAGACACTTCCATCTGCCTGCGATAATTTTTATTGATTGATCTATTTACAAATTAAAGAAAAAAATAGGAACTAGACCGTTGGCCCATTCAATATATTTAAAGAATACTTTACAATATATTAATATGGAGAAATAAGTTTCGTAAAAATATTATCTAGTAGTAAAAGTATTTTAACTTTTTTTAAGTTTATTGTACAAGAAGTTTTTTATATTTTTTTTAGGTTGTGTACAGGAATTGAATTGAAAAAATTTTTTTTTTAATTAGTTATTACAAACTAATTTTTTTAGCTATTTATTAAAATTTCGTTTTGGATTTATGCATTTATTTATTAAATTTTTTTTAAGTATTCGTCTTCGTATTTGCCTGAATAATGGAACAAGTCAAGCATGCCAACCAACACTGTTGAATAGGAAGTAGGATTAAATTTTATCCTTAAAATTCTAGTGCACCATTTACCTCGCATTTTCTTTCTTTAAGTTTAACATTTATTATTTTACTTATTGAGTAAAATAATTTTTTATTCAAAATACATTGAAATTGATTATTGAGGGGTTTTAGCTGGATCCTATACGCATTTCATATCATTTTGCTAATGCAGATCATCAGGGAATCTTTACCCAAAAATTTCTTAGAACAACTAGAGTTATTATGTGATAAACTTTCATTTAAACAAATGAGAAAGAAGCTCAACAACAAATAACAAAGTTGAAATATGAACTCAATAATCAAGATAATTTTTTTTTCTTACTTCACTATTGACTTTTTTTCAGCTCGAATTGCACTTGCAAAAAATACCCTGTAGGAAATGCGAATAGTGCAGTTGTAGTGAATTACTAGTGGCATTGTCAGTAGTACTACTGACCAAGTATACATTACCTTGTCATTGAAAATCCACCACTAAACTGTAGCACTACTGACTAAGTAGTTCTTTTGGAACCACATGGAGACATCGACACCAAAGATTCACTAGTAAATTTTTAGAGCTCTAGTCTACAATATCGATATTTCCTCGCTCGATGTCAATAGTAAAATTGTAGTGATTTACTAGTGACATTGTCAATAGTACTACTGACTAGGCGTACCCCAGTTGATGTAATTGCCTATTGACATATAAGATAGGGTTGTCATTCAAAATCTACGAGTAGGCCTTAGCACTATTATTTTACGACCATTTGAACTAAAGATTGACTAGTTTATTTTAGTGACCCTCGTCTACAGTTTTATAAGGTTTGCGGCAACAAACTCAGATACATACATACATACACATTAAAGTTCTGCACAAGAGCATTTATAAGACCTTTCAAGGCATGAGAGATCATGAGATATTTTTCAAATACTTTACTACAGCGAAATATTCTAAAACAAACGCTTAAACAAGAGTTTTGTTTGTCTTGCCAACAGTATTGTTTAGCGTTTGTTTTACAATATTTCGCCAAAAATCGGGGAAAACAGCGTTACGTAATATATGTATAAACGACGCTATTTTTGCATTTCAGCTAACGATATATGTACATACATATGTATGTATGTTAGAAAAGTGGTCTGGAGTTTGAAATTGTGGAAGAAATAAAAATCAAATTTTGCGTTTGTAAAACTTTAACGAAAGCTTGTTTGTGAAAAATAATTAATTGAATGGAAGCCATTAAAGGACTTTTAAAAGAATTTAAAAACTTACTTCAATAATGTGTTTTGTTGCGTCTCTTACATTCACATTAACCTCAACAGTAAACAGAAGATCTGTAGTGAAACCTAAACGTCTAAATTTTTTAATAGTTTCCTGCCAACTCCATTTTTTGTCCTGATTCCAATTTTTACCAATAACCACTGGCCAACCACCTAAAGAGCTCAAAATTTGCTGATAATGACCGAGAGACATGTCCTCAATGAACTCTAAAAATAAAATAAAAAATAAAAATAAAACAAAGGCATGTATTAACATTTTTGGAGCGAAAGTAAACTTGGATAAAAACTTACTCGAATTCATGCAGGCCTTGTACAAAAGATTTGGCAACTTCAAGTAGTTAGGATCCGTCTTGGGTCTTTCCTCAGCAATAGCATTTTTCAATTTTTCTAAAACTTCCATTTCTAATTTCACATCTTCATTTATTTGTTCTTTATAACGTGGTATTTGTACATTCTTTATATAATCTCCACATGCAAATTTATAGAAATTATTGCAAGGGTCTGCCTTTAGATTAATTCTACTCGAAACCTCTTTGGCAGTTCGTTGAAGTTCCTTATCCCTTTTGCTCTGGCTGCTGCCAGCGGCAGGTATTGTGGTATGCGGCGGCGTGTTCGATTTAGGTGTTGGCCTTTGCATTACCTTCTTAGAAGCGGCGTTTGCACTTCTGCTTTGGCTGCTGCCAGCAACATCTTTTGATCTACCTCGACCACCGGCAATAGCAGAAGTTTTATGCACTAGTAACAAGAACAAAATTTATAAAATCTTTCAAATTATTAATAAAAAAAATCAAAACTTGCCTTCTGCTATTTTAATTGCCAGCAAAACGAATATTATTATAAGGCATTTTTGTAAAGTTATACGTCTACGCCACCAATTCGGATTTCTACAGAGAAAACGAGTTGCAATAAATAAATAATAAATAAATTATAAATGACTAAAAATACAAAATAATTCAAATAAGAAATCTTGTGTTTAGTGTTTTTCATACTTGAAACTTTTCCTGGGATCCCGCACATTTTCCTGGAAAGAAATCCCGGGAAATTTGTGTGGGAATTCCCGGAATTTTATTTATTTTAATTTTTTATTTTATTATGGCAACTTTAGCTTGTGAATCAGAGAACATAAATGATTAGTGAAAAGTGAATATAGTTAAATATGATTATAATTTCTTGTACGCAATGTGCACTCATATTTATTGCAATGTTGTCGAAAGTTTGAAGTGAGCATCGAACTCATACTAAGCAACCTTTATGACGTTGTTGATTTCGATTCTCCTTAACTCAATGCCTATGGACGATGCAAAATAAATAAGTATGAAAGTATGACTCACAATACGAACTTCTCATTATGAGGTTGTGTGTTTGTTTCTCTGTTTTTAGGGTTCCGTACACCAAAGGTGAAAAAGGCCCCCTATTGTTTTCGCTACGCTGTCCGTCTGTCCGTCACACTGCATTTCTTCAGGAACCGTAAGAGCTACGGACCTGAAATTTAGACAGAGTATGCAGAACCTTGGCCGCTAAAACAACAAATACGTGCGAATTAAAAATTAAAGGGTGTTCCAAAACGAGAAATGAAAAATGCTAAAATCCCATGCAATATACATACAATTGTATGTACATATGTATATTGACACTTGAAATTTGTAAATTTAGTGTATTTTTATATAGACTACAACAATTAACACTAAAATTTAAAAAAATTTAAATTAAAGGGTGGTCCATCAGTTAATCCAATTTTGACTATGTAATTTTGACAACTTGCTATATCTTAAAAACCGTAAGAAGTAAACTCCTGAAATTTTCAGAAACGGTAAAATTAAAAACTCAAAAATTATAAAATCGCCAAAACCAAAAAAAAATCACCAAGAATTCAAAAAAATCGTCAAAACGAAAAAATCGCTAAAATTAAAAAAAATTTCTAACACTAAAATAAGTCGCAAAATTCGAAAAATTCGTCAAAGTGAAGAAAGCGCCAAAAACCGAAAAAAAATCCCCGAATTAAAAAATTGCCAAAAACCAAAAAAAAAATCGCCAAAGTGAGAAAAAAATGCTCAAAACTACAAAAAAGCGCCTAAATGAATAAAGTCGCCAAAATAAAGAAACGCCAAAAACCGAAAAATCGCCAAAATGAAAAAATCACAGAAAATTAAAAAACTGTCAAAAACCGAAAAAAATCGCCAAAACGAGAAAAAAATGTCAAAACTAAGAAAATGGCGAAAATGAAAAAAAATCCAAAAACCGAAACCATCCAAAAAAAAGCGTCAAAATAAAAAAAAATGCCAAAATTAAAAAAAACTGCTAAAACGAAAACAATGCCAAAACTATATTTTATATAGGCTACTTAAGTTCGTATTGAATTACATATGTCGTGTACGTACGGAACCCTTCGTGCGCGGGTCAAAGTTACACTTTACTGAATTTTTTTTTTTTACTGGAATTGAAAAACACCCTACTTACTGCTATTATTGTACACTAATTGAAAACTGTTTAATGATTCAACTTTTAAATAAACATACATACATGAGCTAAAAGAGTTAAATCAATGCGAGTAGTATACGTATTTTCCTGAAATTAGAAAACAAACTGAGATGCTTATTTATAAATTAATGTCATTGAGAGTGTGTATAAATCAGAGTAGTTGATTTGAAACCATGTTTACGCATTTATATTTAAGATTTCATGAGTCCGTATGAATAGCAAAAACAAGATCATAACGAATTAATAGTGATACTTATAAATGTGTTTACCAAAGGTAAATTAATTGTATACACAACAATCGTTTCTCATATTCCGTTTCATTCTAAATTTAAGTTAAATAGCTGATATTAATAAGAATCTCTACCCAAGTAGATAGACTAGGGTGCTGATGAAATGCGTGGCTGCACAGAAAAGTATCGGTATTTCCCCCAGCTTAAAGTATAAGTTTAATTTTTCTGCTCTCCTTTAGAAACTCACATTAATTAAAAAATACATTGCATTCAATAAGAATTGAAATTACTGAACTTGAGCCTGACTATGAATTATTTCTGATTAATAATAATTCTTCTAATTCTTCAAACTATTCTAAAAAAAACAAACATACTTATTTCCCTGAAAAAATATCGAAACATAAACAAACGATTTGTAATATAAAAACAATAAAAATATGTACATATATATACATATATATATATATATATATATACATATATATATATATATATACATGTATGTATGTATGAATTTTTTTTTACTTCAATAATACATATATACATGTATGTATATTAATGGGCTGCATTTGTATAACTGTTTGTATAGCCAAAACAAATATACCATAGTATGTACCTTATAATTGTAGTGTGAGCGACAGAACTAGTATAAGAGTTATTGTGTGTGCGTGCTTTTCCAAATTACAATACAATTGAAAACAAATAACAATTGCTTATTGTATTGCTGCTGAGGAACTGTTTGTATCTGTTTTTGCTCAAAAATCAGTGTTGCCAAAACGGCGGTTTTCCCGCTATATATGACTGTATTTTGTTGTCATTAGCGGCAAGTCTATTTAAAAAACCACAAGCTGGAATTTTAGCGGAAGAATTTCTTAGTTGACGGATTTTCAGCGCTTTTCTGAAACTTATAAAGAAAGATATTGAATCAAAATGCAGTATTTTTAACGCAGCTATGCGACACGTATCCTGGCAAGACATTATTTCACACGTGTAGAATAATTAGGGTCTATAATATTAATAGATGGAATAGTCCCTTGGATTCTAATTTTTCCTGGTTAGATGTTCGGGTATGGAAACTCCACTTAAAGAGTAGGCAGAGTTTTGCTTACAAATATTGGGGAAATATGAGATTCCAACATACATATAGCTATGTATGTATATGTATACATATTTTATAAAAGGTATCTTATTCTCTTTTTTACCAATAAACCATAAAAAAGACATATGTTGGTTATAAAAACTTCAGCGGTTATATAAGCGTTTATTTTTATTCAGCTGACGGTTTTTAGCGGGTTTTCAGAGGCTATATGGTGGGAAATGCCTACAACATTTTGGCAACACTGTCAAAAATACTAGTTGTAACACAAATATATGAAAAAAGCACTGTTAAAACAAATACTTGCTAAGCAGATGTACGTGCGCACGTTCGTAAAGTTTTTTTTGTGGCGCTGCCAAGGCACACATTCGTGATGTGTATAATTTTATTTTTGTATTTGCCGCTCGTGTGCACTGTTGCCAGAATTGACGATTTCTCTGCATTTTGACTATTTTTACCTCTCAAAATGCACTAGTGACGATTTTAGGTCCAGAAATGACGATTTTTTTAAATTTAATTTCGAGAATAATAAAAAAGTACATACATATGTATATGTGTTTACGCTGCAGAAGTTCTTTCAAATTCCAATCTTTGCAAAAGTGATGTAGAAGAAATAATGAAAATTGTATACCTACAATTTTACATTGAACTATGTGACGAGATACTTAAAAGATTTGATTTTGAAAGTCAATATAAATCTTTAAACATAATTCATCCAAACCTAATATTAAATGGCGAATCCAACTCTATTCTGGACATTGCAAAGACTTTTCCAAATTTCTTAAACGAAAATGATAGGGAATTGCAATTTTTAGATTTTAAAACTATTTTTGAAGGAAATGAAACAAACTTTACAGAATTCTGGAAAAAAATTCCGAAATGAAAAGATGTGATTCAAGTCTGGCTTTCCCAATTTTAATTAATTTTATTCGCAATATAATGATTTTACCAGATTCATCGGCAAATGTCGAAAGGATATTTAGGTGAATTTAAATAAAACCAAAGTTCGTAATCGTTTACAAAACGATTCTTTAGAAGTCATCCTATACACAAAGGACTATTTAAAACATAAAAAGTCAAACTGCTATAACACTGAGATCAGTTCAAATGTGTTAAAAATGTTAAATTCTGATATTTATACACAAAATGTTTCTATGACAAAAATGCTAATTATTTTTTTTATAAATTATCTGTTTTAAAAATAAATACATATGTATGTACGTATGTGAATTCTGATTTCATTTTAAGTTTTTTTAACTTTTATTTTTAATTTTAATTGTTTTCATGTTTAGATTATATACATATTATATACACATTAATGTATATGTGTATATTTGTTGGAAGCATAATTGATAAGTTTGAACCATTGTAATAATTTTGGTTATAATAAAACAATTAAAATACAAAAAAATTAAATATTTTGATTTGACGTTTTTTTTTGACAATTTTCTAAAATGACTTGAGGATTTTGACGATTTTTTTCACAGAAATCTGTAGTTTTTGACGATTTCACCTCTAGAAGTTCTGGCAACAGTGCTCGTGTGTTTTGTTTATCATTAAAGCTCCGTTCAGACTATTATACAAGTATTAATACTTTTGCGGAAAATGCAGCTCTGACATGTTGAGTTGTTATTGTTTTTTGAAATTTTTGGAACAAATATAAGACCAGCGATGCATTTTCGTCAAAAGTATTAATACTTGTATTATAGTCTGAGTGGCCCTTTACTCACATACATACATATGTATGTATGTGTGTATGTATGTATGTGAAATTTTACTTTTATTCATTCATTCGTCAGCCACGTACATTTTTTCTCTACACACCATAATGTACTTATGGTAGAAGCAGTTTTAGGTATCTTATTTGCAGCGTTGTCAACTTTAAAATTTCAAAAAGCACTGAAACCAGGAAAAAAGCGCGTAATTTAAGTAAAAAAGCACTAAATAACAAAAAATTATATTAATAAAGTTGTTATTCATAAATATGTATGTATGTATGTATATAAAAAATATACGAAACTGTTGATGTTGCATTCCATTCCTAAAATTTAAAATTTGAGGCATGCGATACACATTTTAATTATGTATAGTACATATAAGAATCAGTTTTGGTTACAAATAACCAAAAACGGCTGCTATATTTTTCTGGAAAAAATTTTATGTAAAGCAAAACGCGATCAACTTCTGTGTTTAAATGTTAAATTTTGAGGGTTATTTGTCACGTATTTTTTCAACCAAGCCTTGTACAATCTTAGTAGAAATTTTTGAAATGCTCCAGTTAACTTAAGCGCTTATGCTTTTTAAATTATAGGTTAGGAAATTTCTCTTTGAATTTTTGGTTTAGTGCCACCGCCTCGAAACAAAAAGCACCGAAAATGATTTTAAAAATGCACTGAGCACTAACTACAACATTTTCCGCGTCGAAAATTTCAAAAAGCACTAAAAACTGCTGCTTATTTGTTTTAGAAAAACAAATACAAGCAAATGTGTTGTTCTCGTTTGCTCTTTGACCAACCATTCAATAATTGCTTTAAGAAATCAACATTAACAACTAGTAACAGAAACGCTCAATAACATACATATTTGTTCATACCAGCACCAAAAACACGCAAAACTGATGCAAACAGTTCTATCTGTGCAATGTTATAAATGTATATGTATGTATGTATGTGCTTAGTTACCAATTTTGCTGGCACCAACTTTAAACAGCAGTAGAGTAGAGGTAACATACTTATATAAAAAAAATTTATTTAACTAGTTGTACATATATTATTTTTAGCTTCTTAGTGCTTATTTTTGGAGTCGGTTTAAATTTTTTTTTAAGTTTTATGTATTTGTTTAGTTTTGGTTCTGCATTATAGGAATCATCTCATCATACTTTGAATCTTTATTATCGCTTTGCTTTTCTTTAGAATTTTCAGCGAATGATTGTAAGGTGTTTAGATTCTGTGTTGGTTTTATTTTAATTATATTTTAATTTATCAATAAACCCGCTTATGCAAAAACAATTGGTTAACTTAAAGTTGGTTTAACAAACGAATTTTGTATGTCAGAACCGGTTTTAATGCATGCTTGAGCATAAGAGCATATGTATATCTTTTAGGGGTTTTGTTATGGGTTGGAAAAGAGATTTGAATTTTGCTTTGGTTTTTAACACATTCTTTAATATTTTATATTGTTTTTATTCATTACAATCCGTTTTACATTTGTTAACGATCTGTTAACTAGTTTATGATATTGGCAAGGAGACACGTTGTCACAAGTCCGTAATAATTTACTCGTTGATAAATAATTTTTGCCGAGACTGCGGTTTTTTTTTTTTGACAGAATTGCAAGTGTCTAACCTTGCGGCTACACGTTCAATAAATTGCTTTAAATTTTTTCACACATATGGTTTGTCAAAATTTGCTAAAATTGAAGTTGTGACGTAGGTTGCAAGCAATTTGATTTAGAATTTTATGTTCAAAATGCCGTCGTCGAGTAAACAATTAAAAATGTTCGCCTACATATTTTATTTTAGCAAAGAAAATCGGTTTAAAATTAAAAATTTTTACAAACACAAAAATTATTTTAAAACAGCAGTTAAATTGAAAGAAAAATTGAATGAAGCGTTGAAAGAAAAATTGAAGTCCATCTGGTATTCACTTCCCAAATGTATGAGTGTGTTAGTAAAAAAGTGTGAATGTATTGAACTTTGAAACAAAAATTGAACGTGTAGCCTCCAAGTAATAAAAATCTTACCTGATATTTTTCTGCATTATTATTAGCGAGGGACTGCTCAACTCAACTCCGTTTAAGCTAAAACACCAATTAAAAAAGAAAAGGAAAACAAAAACTCCATTAGTATGATAAATCATAAAACTACAATTATAATTTATTGAAAAAAAATCGTCGCTAACAATTAAATGGTTTTTAACCGTTTGCCATAAATTTTTTGGCATATTTGTATTAAAAAAAGGAATTTTCTAATTAATTTCGATAAAAAAATGAGCCAAAAGTGTGCTAAACGATTAAAAACGATCTGATCGTTGGCGACTATTTTTATTTTATCACTTATATACCCGCGCTTATTATATTTCACTTAAATTACCCTCAACAATAAACTGGTAATAATTAACTATAACTGCTGCATCCTGGAGGATTTTTTTTTAAACACACTTACCTACAGTGATGCTGGGGATATTGCTATGTCTTGCCTTCTTAACTCAAGGCACAAGTGAAAGTCTAACTGCTCACAGCCGTATTTTATACACTACCAGAGCTTGAACGTTCCGTCAAGATCTACATATGTATTAAGCTCTTTTCTATGTATGTATGTATGTATGTATGTATGTATGTGTGTCTGCATAGTATAGGTATGTATGTATAATATCACCAACAGTATCCATCCCAACAAACCAAATCGCTATCGAAATAGTTTATAACAAACTTACTACTATTAGCCTCAAGCTTAGAAAAATTTTGTGAATAGTATTGTGAAAAGTTTATTAAAAATTATTTTATAAAAAAAATTAACCCTTTCGATAATGTTGCCCAGTAAAAACAAAACGGAAGTCATTCTAGTGGAACTACATTTTCATTGCTTCCAAAAAATCGATATTTTTAATTTGCCGAGAGTGAGCAAAAAAACCATGTAGAAGCTTATTTTAATCATACAAAACCTTGTAACTCCTCCATAGTGTTAGAAAATACTCACCAAAATAAAAAAAAATTAATTTTTTTAAAGAAATTTATGAACTAATTTTAGTCTAAAATTCAAAAGTTATTTGCTTAAATTTACATGAAAACACTATTTCGGGTTTAAATTCGCATAAAAAGAAACGAATTGTTAAAATTTTTCCTAGATGAAAATATTATCATAGAACACAATTCAGTGACCAGGCATCGAAAAAGAGAACTTCTTGCAATGACAACCCTATGTAAAAATCATTAGATCGGATCGCAATTTTCACTACTTCCAGATCGCAAACTCTACATTTTCATGACTTTTTGGAGTCTCTTTTTTTTGCTGGGAAGCTTATAATTCTAATTATAGAATATGATTCCAAGAAAATTGTTTTCTAATCATGCTTGTACTCGTAGTAGGCATATGTAACTTGAAAATTTATTTTCTAGTGAAAAGACCACTGACGTTTTAGACACTGTACTTCATTAAACACGACAAGATATTATGACTTTAACGAATAATATAAAATTCACGCGTTCAAAATAACCGGTGGTCTAATCGTAGCTTACGATAACGAGCTGATTCGATCAAGTTTCCTCAGTTCTAGATTACGGCATTCATAGCTTATGAAGTGGTTTGTTGGGATGCATCCACACATATTGCCATATATGTATCAATTTGATTGATTTCTGTGGTAATAGACAGGCGAATTTTACTTTGCTGAGTCTTAATTCAGCTGTGTGAGAGACAGAGGTAGGCATACTATCCGTTTATGTCTTTCTTCCAGCTGAATTGAGACTAAAAGTGGTATCACATACATAGAAAATTTTCTAATTATTATGGGCTAACGAACTCATACAAAACTTTATTTTCTATCGTTAAGAGCAAGTGAAAAAAGAAATTATATACATACATACATATGTATGTATGTGTACACATGTACTTGTATGTATGTATATGAAATATGAAAATAACTAAAAAAAATTTATTAGCTGCAAAACTAATAGGCAGATTTTGTAAAAAATTTCGTTTCTAAACGTTTCAAATTCGTATGAAAAATGACGAAAATTCGTTTCAAAAAATATTTTTTCACATACAAATTTCAAAACGAAAAAACGTTTTTATTTACAAAATTTGCCTTTAAATAAATAATAGGGATGATAAGGTTAGCACAATTGTACTTTTGTCTTTTTTTTGGTACAATTCAAACCTTAAAAGTACGTTGGTATCCCCATGACTCATTTAGTACTATTTGAGAGACTATTTGGTGTTTTTTTTTCAATCGAAAACTAAATATCGATCATTTAAAGTACGATTATATGCAGTATAGGGTGCAGTTTTTAAACTAACAAACTAATTTATTGAATGGGAAAAATTTTAATGTTCAAGTTTGTAAAAAAACCGCCAACAAATTTATTTATCGCCGGAAAAATCGCCATGTCGCCAAGCCAAAAATTTGGACACCAAACCAGCTGAGAAATCGCCATATCTGACAGCCCTGGTAGGTGTATGTGTTCTTATTTTATTTTTTAACTTATAGTGCTGTCACATTTCGAGCTTGGTACTTCTAGACTAACACCACAGCTACCGTCACACATTCGAAAAACTTTGGAGAGAAGTTCGAAGCTTTAGCGAACATTAGAATTTTTTTAGATTTGCGAACAAATATCGAATAATTTTAAATATGGATATTTTTAAAATAAATAATTTATAGGAAATTTGTAATGATTCTATTATTGAACGTCTATGAACTCAAGTCATGGCCCCCTGACGAGTACAAATCTATATATGTACTTATATATATAGACATAATTCATAACAAATTGTCGCGATAGGTACTGTTCTAAACAAGAACTTGGTCAAAAATTTTTATCTCACTACTTTTGATAGACGAAATTTTGAAAAGGAACTTGGCCTTTTTTCACATTCATATTTTTGCGAGGATTAGACTCTACTTCTGCCCAAAACTTGAAAGTGGACTCAAAAGTGTTTCCATTGGACTGGAAAGTGGATTAAGTGAATATTCTTCATCTATTATATCGAGCCTTATTTTCAATTTTATCGTTAGCGAACAACATACTTTTTTTTGACATTAAAATGTTATGGGCCTATCCAAAGTTAAGAATTATTGCAATGCCAAAATTGTTGATTACTTTTAAGATACGGGCTGTAAAATTTTATTAGGGTATTCAACAATTACTACCCGATTAACTGATCGGTTAATTTAAAATTTGCTTTTTCCGATTAACGGTTAAACCGGTTAATTTAAGTCTGATACGAGTATATTTCCTTCTAGTAAAAAATACAGTACACAAACGAAAGCTAAGATATTCAAAAATGAACTTTTTTCAGAATATTCGTCGCTGAGCTGTGCCAGTATGAGTCAGATGATGACCTGATAACAGAAGAAACTATCGATAGTGAGACAAGAACTGTTCTAAAAAATTTAACCAAAACAAATTGAAGTGTTATGAATGGTTTTTACTAATAAACTCAATTTAATAAATAATATTTGTTCAAAACACTTGATTTATGGAAAAACTTTATTAATCGGTTACCCGGTTAGTACCGAAATCAACCGATTATTAACCGATTAAGCAAAAACTTCGATTAATTAATCGAGCGATTAACCGATTAAGGCAAAACCCCGATTAAATGAATACCCTAAATTTTATAGTAAGCTAAAATATACCAACAAAAACATATTTGAAAAATTTAATGTAATTTTTGTCGCTTACGATTAAATCAAAAACAAGGCTCGATATATCGTCGGGTGTTTGGTTGGTTATTGGTTTGCCGCAATAATTATGCATTCTTGATATATTGTGCGCAAAACAGTAACCACCCGAAGATATACTAGACAAAATTTCGCTATTGCACAAGTGTCAACAACTTCAAAAGATACGAGTACCATTAGTGCTGCTAAAGGCCGTGCTACACTAGTCTACATGATCGTGCGATTTTTAAGAAAATATAGCCCTGGTATGATGGAGTCTATGAACATTTTAAAAAACAATTCATCAGATATTGTATATATGTATTTTTTCGTAGATCGCGTGATTGTGTGGGATAGTGAATCATCACCTTAATGGTTACTTTGAAATACACCTCTGGTGTGATGAGAATACCTATGTTAGTTTCTAAAATGGTTAAGAAAATACGATCACATTAACCGATCACTTGTCAAATTCTATATCCGTATTCTCTCCTAATCGATACATTTTACTTTTACATGATAAGAAATTTGAATATTCTACAGCATTTTTTGACATGTCGTAACACGAGTACATTAGGTTTGTTTCTTTACTGTTTGTGTAAAGTTCGATAATATGAGAGGAAACTATAATTTCGCGCATTAATATACAATAATACACAAAAGTACGGGAACGCGAAAAACCAATGCGTGTATACACATTAGGGTGGCCGTTATTTTATTTTTGATTTCTTCTACTCTCACCCCCTTAATCGGTTCAGTTTTATGCAAAAAAAAATACATAAAAATTTCATACCGATAAGTTGTGGTTTAGGAGGTGCGTCCGGCACTCAAAGTTGACCCTCAAGCCCATATATTCAATGTAATTTTTTATTTTTTTTGCTTATTTTTATTTTGACTATATGTATACATATGTATGAAATAATTTTATATATGGAGGGTTTATATTCAAAAAATGCTATCTGCAAGGCTTGAAAATTTTAGAAGAGCGCAAAAAACTGATATTTTCTCAAAGTGCAAGGGTTATAACTAAATTTTGATGAATCGTACAATTTACAGAAGACATCTTAATTCTACTTATGTTAATCAAATACAGTTATTGCTCTTGGACTTCGAGAAATAAAAAATAATAAAAAAAATTTCCACATAAATATAATTGTGTTACATAAAATTTTTGGTATTTCGTTGGTTATTTTTGTTATTAGTTTTAACAAAAAACCTTCTTTGAAACTAATGTTGTTGACTTGAAGAGCTAAAATATTGCCATATGTCATATTCTGGTAAAATGAGTTTTTAAAAAGATATTCATGTGAAAAAATTATATTGAAAAATTGGCTTGAAAGCCAACTTTGAGGTCCGAACGCATCCCATAAAAAGAAACTTATCGGTATGAATTTTTTTTTGTATTTTTCTTTTCATAAAAGTGAACTGATTTGGGGGTGAAAGTAAAAGAAATAAAAAAAGTCTCCATACAATTAATGCAAGGAACACAATTGGGGCGAACGACGAATTTCGTCCACGTCGACGAATTCGTCGATAAGCATTCGCTGCATAAATTCGTCGTATTTGATAAAGTTGGTTGTTGTGTGTACAAAAACAGAGAGAGAGGGAGATAATTTTCTCTCAATTATGTTTTTTCGTCGTTCGTCGGCGTACAAAATAGAAATAAATCTATCTCAGAGTTCGTCACGCACGACGAATTTCGTTGTACGGCGGTGTTGTGTTTATTTTCATATGCACAAATGTGTTTTATTTTTTATGACAAAAGTTCGCAACGAAAAATTCGTCGTTCGTCCCAGTGGTGTTCCTAGCATAACGACCACTCTAATACACATACACACGTATACACATAACTAAACACATACTTATGTATGTACAAACACACGCACTTATTTACATGATTCAGCATACTTATATAAGTTTTTTTTAATCTTAATTTCATATAAAAACATATAAAACTTATTTATAAAATTGTTTCATACATTTTTCTATTTATTTACAGCCTATTTTAAACAGTTTTTATATAAGGCTTTATAAAGACTTGTATGAAAATTTGTTTTAAAAAACCTTTTTAAAGCCTTAATAAGTTTTATAAATAAGGCTGTTAGTTTTTAGGTAAATGTAATTTTTCTTTGTTATCGTTTTTTTTTTCAAACAGCTGATTGATTTTGTGTTTGGGCAAATTATTCGTAGCACGAAGAAAATGTACGGGATATTTCGTGCAAGAAGAAGAAGAATATTACTCTCACAAAACCTCTTAAAGATACCTCCTTAAAGGAATAGAGTTCAATAAATTTAATTGGTAAAAGGGATTTGGTTTTGGTTTTTAATTTTAACTATACATATATTTCTCTGATCGAGATATTTAATGGATTATAATATTTGAACAAATGAAAAAGTATTTTTATATTATGCAGCATTTTAATTAAGAGTTGTACTAGTCTCGTATTTAGGGTTCCGTACACCAAAGGTGAAAAATAGGTGGAACCCTATTGCTTTCGTTACGCTGTCCGTCTGTCCGTCACACGGTATTTCCTCAGGAACCGTAAGAGCTACGGACCTGAAATTTGGACAGAGTATGTAGAACCTTGGCCGCTACAACAAGAAATACATGAGAATTAAAAATTAAAGGGTGTTTCAAAACGAGCAACGAAAAATGTTAAAATCCCATGTAATATACATACATATGTATGTATGTATATTGAAAATTTAAAATTGTAAAATTGGTGTATTTTTATATAGACTACAACAATTACCACTAAAATTTTAAAAAATTTAAATTAAAGGGTGGTCCATCAGTTAATGCAATTTTGACTATGTAATTTTGACAACTTGCTATATCTTGAAAACCGCCAAAATTTCAAAAAAATCGCCAAAAACGAAAAAAATCGCCAAAATTAAAAAAAATTTCTAACACTAAAATAAGTCGCTAAATTTGAAAAAAAAACGTCCATATGAAAAAAATCACCAAAATGAAAAAAGCGCCAAGACCGGAAATAACCGCCAAACGCGAAAAAGGCTCCAGTAACAAAATAATGGTTAATATGAAAAATAATCGCCAAAAACCGAAAAAAAAATCGCCAAAATGAGAAAAAAAAGTGTCAAAACAAAAAAAGCGTCTAAGTGAATAATGTCACCAAAATGAAGAAAAGCCAAAAGCCAAAAATCGCCAAAATAAAAAAATCGCAAGAAAATAAAAAATTTCCCAAAAAATAAACAAATTACTAAAATCCAAAAAAAAATCGCCAAAACGAGAAAAAAATTTCAAAACTAAAAAAAGGCCAAAATGGAAAAAAATATCCAAAAACCGAAAAACTCGCCAAAACAAAAAAATCGCCAAAACAAAAAAATCGCCAAAATTAAAAAAATCGCCAAAATTAAAAAAACCTCAAAAACGAAAAATAATGCCAATACTATATATTATATAGGCTACTAAAGTTCGTATTTAATTACATATCTCATGTCCGTGCGGAACCCTTCGTGCGCGGGTCAAAGTAGCACTTTACTGAATTTTTTTTAATTTATTTAATATTTTAATACTTATGGAAGTTTTTCAAAGATTTATTTGATATTTCGAAGCAAAAATACACATGACTTAGGCCACTTTCATAATTAAAGGCACATATGTATTGTTAAATAATTATGGTTTCACATACTTATACATAATGCTACATTTACACATGAAAAATACTTTCTTAAAATATCTGCATACGTATTGTTAATAAAAATTCGAATGAAATAAATGAGGGTCGTCTGTTCGTAAATGCATCACTGCTCTGCAAATGGAAATTTAAATGTTCTAAACTTGTTCACTGAAGTAGATAACGCACAAAGAAATGTCAAAAATGGTGCAAAAACATGATTACTACTAAAACAGATTATTATGATGCAGAGCAGTGATGCATTTACGAACACACCCTTACTTTCGTGAAAATTTTTTAATTTTTTTTTTGTTTTCATGGGAAAGTGAAAATTGATTCTAAAAATGTTGTCGAAAATAAAAGTTGGGAGAAATTCGTTTGCTTACTACTCAATTAGAATTACCCAGAATATTCGCATACAAAAATGTATAAGGCAATAAGTATTGAATAAGTATTATTTTTAATATTTTAATAATATTGTTGTTTTAAAAAGGCATGAGTTATATTCTTCATATACTATATATTTGATACGAGATACGACATTATAATTTTTTAAATAATAATTTGATATGATCCTGTATATTTGTATAAATCTTTAAAGTAAGTATTACTGGTTAACCTTTTTTTCATTTTACTTTCTGAAAACATCAAAAATTTACTTTCTTGAAAATATCATTTAATGCTGAGTAGAAACTAAAAACAATGTGAGTGTGTATTCTGCTAAAAATAATTTATTGTATTGATACTTCATATTTTTTGTTTGCTTCTAAAAACTAAAGTTTTGTTAGAACTTGAAGGTGAAATGAAGTCAATAGCCTACACGTTTAAAATTTAATAGCGTTCCCTCGCCGATCTTTTTAAAGCCGTCTCTTTCACGCCATTCAATTGTTAGTTATCGTTAATTTCGTTTTCCACTCTGTTTAATTTTTCTACTAACCAGCTCTTCACATCCACAAGTATGTTTACATTTGTTTTTTTATGTTTAAATTTAACTTATTTTTCGAAGAAGTAGAAATGTATGTACATTAGGCCTGGGTAAATTTTTTGTCAACCATGAATGTAGCAGAAACCTACGAGTAATTTGCTGAATATTCTAAAAAAAAAAACTCCGACGAAAGTATAGTTCTAAAACCAAAATAGAGCCTCTGATTTTTCACGAGGAAGTTTGTAAATCGGAATTGTTTAGGGTTGCGTACACCAAGGATGAAAAGTAACCCTGCTGTCTTCGCTACAATGTCCGTCTGTACGTCACAGGTTTGTTTTTTCAAGAACCGTTGCCGAACTATGGACCTGAAATTTTCATAAATTATATATAAAACTTTGGCCGCTACAACATCAAACGAAACATGTTGAAATCCTAATGCAATATACAGACAATTATACATATCGAGAGCTTATATACAAAAAATATAAACTCAAATTTGGTCAAAATGAGTTTCCGATGGCAAATAGTTCCCCTATGTAATATTCATCTTTAATATAAATTTCGAGTCAAAGAAAATATTTTTTTTTAATTTTTTTTATTCTGTCATCTCAAAGTATAATTTTTTTGGTAAAAATAAGATGTAAATTTTAAAAATTTTTAAAAAATAACTAATTTATTACAAATCTATCTCATTTCTTATTTCAATTGGCATGCTGACAACGAATCAGGTATAAGGATTTTGATATCCTATGGCTAGTTTTTGAGATATGGTTTCTTTTTAACCGACTTCAAAAAAAAAAAAGAGGAGGTTAACAATTCATCTCTATTTTTTTTAGGTGTGTATCTTCATAACTCAGTACATTTTAGAACGATTGTAAAAATTTTTTTTGTTGTCTGAGAGGGTATAGCTTCCCATTGGTTCCATTATAAAAAAAAATGGGCGGAGACACGTCTACAATTTTTTAAGGATGTTTTTATGATATTCTACTTATTTGATTGCGGTAAAACCTATTATTGCATATTTCTGAAGTCAGTTTAATTTTTGTTTTAAAAAGTTTTGTTTTTACCTTTTTAGTGCATATTTTTAATAAAATAATTCTTAGTCAGGCTTAATTTCAGTAATTTCAATTCTTATTGAATGAAATATATTTTTTTTAATTAATGTAAGTTTCTACAGGAGAGAAGAAAAATTAAACTTAGACTTTAAGCTGGGGGAAATACCGATACTTTTCTGTGCAGCCACGCACTTCATCAGCACCCTAGTCTATCTGCTTGGGTAGAGCTTCTTATTAATATCAGCTATTTAACTTAAATTTTCAATGAAACGGAATACAGACATTTAGTCGGATTCGGTTACAGAACAGGGCTCATTATTATATCAGAGTTAATTTCAGTTTTTAGACGCAATGTTAACAAAAATAAAAGCAACATAACACAAAATATACAGAATTGGTTTCTTAAGCATTGCCATACCAATTTTTGTATGGACTCTTAACAAAATCTAACCTATTGGCAGCACGGAAAACGGAAAAGTAAAGCACAAAGTAGAATTATGGGGAGATTTTGCAAAAAAAAAAAATAACTTCCATAACAATTTCAAAATATTTAAGACGTCTAAACAAACATATGCCTCATGATGCTTTACTACAAAATAATATTGCCACAAAAAGAAAAATTTGCGCAACTTTTCTCTCATATATCTTCTATATTGTTATTTCAATTAAAGCCAATTACCTTTAGTTACTAAAGTTTAGTACCATGGTGCTTATTTGAAAATATGTAGTATGTATATGTATGTATGTATAAAAATGTGTCTTTATATAATTTAGAAGATACGGTAACATAATAATTTGACTATCCTTAAGTAAAAGATTTTTTATGTTGTCAAATTAGCAACAAAGCTTTCCGGACAAAATGATGAAAACTCTTTTCTTACAATAACTACCCAGCAAAAAATGGTGCTTCGCTGGAAGCGCCTACATATATATGTAAGTGTTCTTTTGGTATGCAAGCGCTTACGCGATGCATGAAATTTTGCATGATTTTTATATGGGATTCCTCGCCTAGAAGCTCTGCCACATCGATCTAAAATGTGATTCTTTCATGCCTGTCAGAGCGCCCTGAATTCAGCAAAAATATTCGTCTAACTGGATGCATGTCTTTTTCATATGTATATAATTAAAAAATTTGCTCTCCATGTTTTTATTTTTTTTTTTACTTTTTGTCGGCGGGTTGAATCAGTAGTCGCGATCCCAGGATTTCCGTATGTTAAGCTAGAACACTACCCACTGAACTACCGAAGCACTATTTATTTTTGTACACAATTCAATTGAAAAATAAAAGATAAAAACTCAAAGTAAAAATTTCATTCGCATCAACAAACAGCCGACTAACTTCGTAGTATTTGTGTTAAATTCATTCGCTTACGTTATTGCATCCTCGTAAGGCAGAGGGGATGCACTGTGTGCTTTTCCTGGCCTCCAAAGCGCTTATTTTTGTGTTATATTAAACTACACCTTCCGAGATGTTATTATGGAAGGGATATAAGAAACTACAATAGAGAAAACACATAAAAAGAAGAGAAAAAGAAGCTGTAAAAATGCAAAATAGACTTTTATTAATGCCATTGCTTCTAAAGCTAGATTATTTTTTTGCTGGGTATCACAGGATGGTAATAAATTAAAGCATAAAACAACAACAGCAACAAAGTAAGACCGAAACTTAAAACCTTTTTTATTTTCGTTACGGTTTAGGCAAAGGGCCTTGAACACAAACAAACTAACATTTTCACTCCACTGCGTAGCGTGTTCTAACTATCACTACGACCAACATTGTATAGTAAACATTTAAAGTCAACTTGGCCGCAACATATGTACATAATATACAATTGCATTGAAAGTATTTTTGTGCACAAGACATTTGACACTCATGCCATCGGGCAAATACCGCTGCATGAAGTGTTAGATAAATACAACTAAAATATTTTTGTATAACGATCATTTGGCACTCACAAGTTTGATCAAAGGCCGCGACATAAAACACTCGAATTAATAACAGCAAGTGTTTATAGATATAAAAATACATGTTAAACACATGTAGGCAATGTTTGAATTTTTCTAAAATTCTTATGGGACACACGCCGCACGTCTACTGTGGGAAAACAAAATGAACATTTTAGCTTCTAAGCACATACCTTTTCTTTTCGCCTCTTATGTTAAGACAGGTTAATCATTATTCTCATTGTTAGTGTATAAGCAGATGTAATTTAGTTGAGCTCTGGTAAATAAAATAATTAAAAACTTTTTTGAATAAATAAATTGAAAGTCTATCATTAGGACACAAATAAATAAAAACCCTTTTAACACTTTACAAGGCACATTCACCAGGTAGTAGCGGAAATGCAGCTGAGCTATTTTTTTTTTAAATTAAAGTTCATCCGAAACTTGAAAAATTTTTTACAAAAGAGAAATTAAAAAAAAATTTTAAAATTTTCAATATGAAAAATATTTTATTAAAAAAATTCCTTGAAAACAATATTAAAAAAACTATTGAAAAATTGTGAAAAGTGCTAAACATTGCAAATTTTGTTAGAAGTAGCTGCTGTGGAGAAATTTTTTCAACTTTTTGTGAATAATCTTTATTATTTATGTGTTACGAATTTGTTGATATTTTTGATATTTTGGATGAACTAAGACCCATGTTGTTTTTTTTTCATTGTTGTATTTTTGCATTGTTCTTTTAATCCTGATATTACCTTGGAAATAAATGTGCCTTGAAAATTTCATTACAATTTTTTCTGTACAAAGGTAATAATAGGCCTGTTCATTTACTTTCCCAGCAGAAACTAGCAACGAGAGAGTAAGGCTGAAATTTACAAAATTACTCTCCCAAATATGAAAAAGTAAATGAACGCTTTACTTGTAAAGACTTGCAAGAAAATTTTATTCATATCAGAAACACGGATGGAAATCGTGAAATAATTGAACTTTTTCATATGAATTTTGTTTGATAATATTTTATATTGCAATTTTTTTAAGGAATTGATATTTAATATGAAATCCTTTACACACTTTCGTGTATATTTAACATTTTTATGCAATTTTCATACTTTTTCTTATTTTATTCCAATAACAAATAGAGAAGATCGATTTGCCATCTCTGGTCTTATATGAGAAACAAATAAAATTATTTGCCAATATGTGGCTTAATGTGGCTTAATGGAAGAAAAGCTATAAATTAAGATAACATGCTTTCTTTTTTCATACGTGTACATTTTTTTTTAACAAAGAAATGCACATTTTATCAGTTTTCCTTTTTCAGATATTTTTGAAATAATTAATTTGACAACAAAACACACAACAGCTGGTTGGATAATTCTTGCAAGTAAAAATTTTACTAGTAATAATTTGCAAGAATTTGTTTGTCTCTCAATTTTTTTCTCTCATTTGACGCTCTCTCCTTGCAAACTTTTTGAGTTAATGAACACTTTCCAGTAACAATTGTTACAAATTCGTAATAATTTTTAGTAAATGAACAGACCTAATTAAAGTGACCTTTTAATTTGTTTGTAATTGTTTTCAATTGTAAATACTTTAAAACAAACACAAGATATTTTAATTCTCGGAAAATATTGAGCACTCTAACCCACTGCATTAAAAAATATGTACTAAAATGTAAACAAAAATTTTATTTTAAAATGAACTTGATACTTTGTTTTTTTGTTTCCGTAAATTATTTAAAAACTTTCTCTTTTGCATTTTTTCTTTCTTTATATTAAAATATGTATTTTCCTTTCTTTCTTTCTTTCTTTCTTTTAATATATGTATGTATGTATGTCTGCTTGGAAACGCGGATAACAACATACCAGCTTATATTAGTGCTGAAGGCTTTCAATTTATATGGCAGCTCACATGTGACGGTTATAATACAAATAATTTCTCATGTTTTGGCCTACACAAACTCCTGCATAAATCCCATTTTATATGCTTTCCTATCGGACAATTTCCGCAAGGCATTTAGAAAGGTAAAAGCAATAAAATTTGAAATTCAATTAAATATCTGTATGCATGTATAAAAAAAGTAACCTTGAAATTGTTTAACAAATGAACTCATAGCAGATAAGAAAAGCTAAAAGTTCACAATTCCCATTAATTTGATGACTTTTCGTGTTTTATTAATTTTGTGCTAAAAATTCAACTCGCTTTCTTTTTTCCCCCCCAGATTGTCTGGTGTTGCAGCCCTCCGCCAATTATAACAAATCAACAAGTTACTAAAACAACGCGCACAGCAACCGGAAATGGAACTTCAAACATTGATATGCTGTAGACAAGCAGCACACAATGGCAACAACTCCAAGAACAAGAACAAGAAAAAAATAACAACCAACCACACAAACAAAAGCATTAAAAACTACAACAACAACTAAAACAATAACAATAATACATGCAGCAGCATTGAGAACAATCGTACTCGTATGTAATGAACATACGACGACCATGTTGCCGACGAAACGAGACGAGGACGAGTACTATGAAACAAAGCCTAAAACGAGGTCAATCGCAAAATCCCACTTTACCAAGACTTTCGTTATTGATATCTATTTCGAATATATGTATGTATCTCGAAAATTTATCGTGTAAAACTTTCGAGAGTGACACTCAAAAATGAATCGAAAAATCGCTCAGTTTTATCAAAAGTGAGAGATATCCCAAAAAGGCAACAGAAGAAGTAAAAAAGTAATTTTATTTTTTATTTATTTATTTTAATTTATTTATTTTTTATTACCTTAACAACTCACGCTGCAGGATTTGAACATGGTACCTCCATCCTAACAGACTAACACACATCCTCTAGGCTATAGTGACAAATTTATTTCTGTTCAATTATTGCGCAGAAGTATAGGTGTGTTCTTGTTTTTTTTTAACTTGCAGTGCTGTAAGGCCTTGAACTTGGTATCTCTTTGGACTAACAGGCTAGCACACTTCCATGCAGCTACCGTCACACATTCGAAAAACTATCGAGAGAAGCTCGAAGTTTTAAGCTTTAGCGAACATTCGAATTTACTTTGATTAGCAAACAAATAGCGAACAAACTTGTTTCAAAACTTCTGCGCTTTAGTGAGCTTTCATTCCTTTTTATCGAATTTCAGTTCAAGTGGGATGTGCAAGCTGCGTGTGTTTGTACAAACAGTGTGTTCATTATTTACAAATAATTTTATTTGCAAATAAGAAGTGCGTGTAAACGAGGTACATACAGAGTAGCAAGCCGTACCGGCGCGGCTGCCGGCTAGCCAGTCAGCCGATTTTTTTCAACAAGCCGAGCCGCCGCCGAACCACACGGCTTATCGGCGACTTGTACTCAGCCGATATTTTGTCTTTTATTTTTTATATTTTTTCAGATTTCGTATTTAATATGATAGCGAGCGTCCCGGAAAGATAGTTGTTTTTGCTTCCACATAAAAAGAAAATGTTTATGTGAACGGTAACGTAGTTGCGACAACACTTACGTTCTCTTTTGGAGTCCCTTCTTAAATACATGCACGTTTACTAGACTTTTTTGTTTAAGCAGTAAGTCGACTTTTTGATAATTAATTGCTCAAAGCTTTTTGTTTGTTGATCCGTAGCAGTGTTCCAATAAAGTAATTAAGTTTTAATTCAATCGGAAAGCTTAAATCAAATTTATGTAGAAGGCAATCAAGAATAAAATTCCTCGAGAAATTTTTCACGGGAAAAATTCCAACTAATAGCAAGTAATAAGGAAAAAAATTGTAATATCAAAAATGAGAAATTTCTCGCGAAATTTTATTCATAATTGCCCTGATAGTCTAGAATATGCTTCTATGGCTTAACAAATAATTTACGAAGCTAGTTATTCTTAGGACATCAATTACTGCAATATTCAAAATATTGCAAAATAAATAATGTTACAACGTGGTGATTCAATAATTCAAATATTTTTCTAAAAACAGACTGTGTTAAAACTTTTTTTCAAATGCTAAAACAAATCGGCGTTAAGCCGTTCAGCCGCCGCCGCGGAAAATATTTGTCTTTCAGCCGCCGCCGAAATTTTATGCTCGGCTTGCTACTCTGGGTACATACATACTTATAAGATGTTCAGCGTTACCATTTGTCAAGTTTTCCCTTTTTTTGCAAGTTTTTGGAGATGCCAAAAGGTTTTTTAAAAATATTAAGTTTTGTAAAGGTTTTTTTTTTTGTAAATACATAAATTAACTTTTGCAGTATATTGAATGAAAATATTAAGTAATGTTTGTATGCAATAAAACGATATTATATTTTCTCACTCCCTTTTTACTGCAACAGTGTGTAATTGTTTTTATATGAATTTTATGTTATGTTTTTCTTTATTAAATGTTATGTTTTTGATTATAATCGTTTTTGATACTTTAAAAATAAAATGAATTTCAAATACATTTTTATGTTTTCTTTTAAAATTTTTTTACTTTTGTAGAAAAAAAGTTTTTTTTTTGGGAAAAATCTGTTTTTTTTTCAGATATAAGAAGTTTTTTAAAATATATGTATATATGGTAACGCTGATGATGTTTGACAGTTTTTTGTGGAGGCAATGTAATGCCATAATGTGTAATCAACATAACCAAGGTTAGGCATTGACAAGTGTTATTTTTCTGTTGTGTATATCAAAAAAGTTCATGTGTGTACGAAGCTTAATTGTGATCGAGTTATTTTGTTTTACCTCTGAGTCGTCTGACATTTTCTTTGGTCGGAAAGTATCAGTAATATCAAAAAGTTTAAAGAAAGAAAAAAATATTCGAGTATTTGTCTGCATGCACTATTGAACTACCATTTTATTTTAAGTTTTTTTCAGAACATTTTAGTAACCTCTAACAGAATGAATTTTATTATATTTTTGTAAGTCATCTTTTAAAATAGACGGCCTTGTTGCGAGTGTTGTATTTTGTCTTTTTCAATTTAAGTAAGCGATGGAAAATATGCCGTAAATAAATTAGCCCTCCCCTCCTTTGGGAAAGAAATGGTTGGTGCAAAATTATTTTAAGCAATAACTTTTACTCATCGAAAAATAATTGCCCATAATTAATAATTGATTACATTCACCCCTATTCTATTTGCCGTCGGCAACATAACACGACGTTGTTTTTAATCACTCTTATTCCAGTTGTCGTCATTGACGTCACCTAAACACAATACCAAAGTATTGGGGCTTCTTTACTAGCGTATCTGAAAATATATTTCCGTTCCCTAAGGTCTACAAAATAGCATAAACCTGCCAACAGGCGACAACTGGAATAAGGGTGAACCTGTTTGGGAAAATCAGTATTTCCGTAGATAGTATTGCCATTTATCGATGGTATTCTGTAAGGAAAAATGATGTTGATGTTGCCGTTCATGTTGTCGTCAGTGTTTTTGACACTTCAAAGAATTCGAAAAATAATTTAATTAGTAAAAAAAAAAAGAAATACTTATAAGAATTCCCAAAGTATACATAGATTTTTATTTGAAAGATTTTCTTAAAAAAGTGAAAAATATAATATGAACAAAATTAAAACTACCAACCATAACCAATTTAAAAAACTTGTGGGAAAGTTGGAAAAGAATACTTCTCTTTCTAGACAATTCCGGAGGGACAGTGTTCTTAATAATTTTAAAGAATAATGGAAAGTAAAGACCTGCACAAGACGTCTTATAAGAACTTTTAAGACATGAGGGCAATTTCAAATGCTTTACTACAGGGAAATGTTCTCAAACAAATGCTAACCAACGTTGTCGGCAATACATTTGTTTAACTTATTGCAGGTATAAGAGTAAAGAAGAAAATAGTTCGTGACTGAAAAATTTGCAGTGTTTGCGCTTTTTTCTATTTATTGACGCGTATACTAACGTCATGCATGTACATACATACATACCTACATAATTTTTGTATGCTCTCATATTTTTCTGCGCACATAGAAATGCTCACATGCATTTACATGAGTTGTGTGCGCTTGCTTTAAAAAACCTCCCTTAAACGCAAACATAATATCATACCATCTAAATCTTACACACACACCCAAACGGACAATATGCAAAATAACAAGCACACATGTATAAACAGTACTTCTGTTAATTGTTTGTTAAAAACAAGTTGTCTTAGCGTCATCGCTTGTTAATATTCTTATACACGTACATCAATACATCCATCGTGCTTCGTTCATAGTGCGACAGCATTTATTATTGGCTTAGTATTATGCATGCCACGAGAGCATATTTAAAAAACAGGACGTATTTACATTTCAAGACTGCTTACGCAGGCCAGTAGTGGGAGAGTATTGCGACTGCACTAAATGCCCTCGGTCCACCAATTAGAACTAGCGGTGTGTTGGGAGAGTATACTGTATTATACTCGTAAATTATTTTTTACATATCTCGCGCCACTTGAGGTTTAAATTTTAAAAAGAAAAAGGTTGCAAACAAAGCTGAGTGCAAAGCAACTGGAGGCGGTGTATAAAAACAATTACTACTGAACCCCTTGGAGGAAGCTCCAATTTCCAATAAACGTTGATCTGATCTCCTTTTTACAAAATGAGGCTCTCTTGTAATACATGCATAAATGATATTTTATTCAGCCGATAATAACTTCAAAATATTAAAACCGTGAATATTACTCATTATTTTTCAACAATATGATAGAAGAAACATTTTATTTTAATTTATTTACAAATCTTTTATTTTTTCAAAAAGACTTTTACCAAAAATAGTGAACAAAAAAAGAATCAATTGCCTCAAATATTAGATATGTATGTGTATTGATTTTATCGATAAACTGGCAACGTCGTCATAACAATGTTATGGAATTTAGCATTGATGTTGTGTTAAATTGATGTTGTTTCAAAATTGACAACAATGTTGCCGATGCCAAATAGAATAAGGGTGATTATTTTAACTGAAAAAAGTTGTCATACATGATACTTATTTTGATTTTAGCCGCGTTGCCAGTTGACAAAACTGCAGCTTGGTTGTCATAGTTCGGTATCGGGCTGCATAATATCCCCCTGTCTTTTTTAACGTACATATTAGTGATGTAACGAATGTCTATTTTTGATATTCGCGAATACGAATACGAATATTATATGCAATATGAAATATTAAAAAATTGTTATGAAAAAGGACTTCACACTCTTGTTGGCGTACTTTAAAGTTAATAAAAAGTACCCAATATTTTAATGATCGTCATTAAATAATATTTACAAATTATAAAAAGTACAAATTTCTATAAAAAAAAATAATGTATTTGTACAAACTAAAATTTTTAAGAAGTTTATTATTCGACATATTGTCATAATTATATTTTAATTTGAAATTTATTTGCTTTTTTAAGTCTACTGATGATTTGGTTTAAGCGCCAATGAAATACGTATATAGACCAAGCTAAACCACAAGCAAATAAATTTCAAACTAAAATTTTTATTCATTTAATTAAATTTCGTTTAGGATTTATGCATTTATTTATTTAATTTTTTTGGGAAAATATTCGTATTATATAGCGAATACGAATACATTTGTATTCAAATAAACAAAACAAAATAAAGACCAAAAATTAACGATCGAACAAAAAACGAACAAGAAATACCAAAATATCAAGAAATACCAAGAGAACAAGACTAAAAGAACAACAAAGACCAAGAGAACAAAAAGGAACAACTAGTCTGAACTATAAGAATAGTTCAATTGAACTAGATCGTTCGTTTTGAGCCCAACCCTACATTATACCAAGTCAAATTGGGATTGTTTAGGTATAAGCCTAAAAATATGCTTTTATTTCTTTTTATATTCCATAAACATCTAGTGAATATTCAGTTTTGTGTGGGGTTTGACCTTTCCAATAAGAAACATACAATCTGTAGTACCGTACCTTATTTTGAAAATTAACTTGGTAATTTATACCAACACGGTACATGTGGTTATTGCTGTTGTAATATTTGTTGTAGTAATGAGGGTACGTGATTGATATGCCCTGGAATATCCCGTTTATACCCACAGTTCTTCTTCTTCTTCTTCTTCTTCTTCTTCTTCTTCGTATTTGCAAATAAAAGTGGAAGGTGTTGCCGTATAACTTTTTTATTGTAAGTCAATAACTCGCTAAAACTATTTGCAAATAATGTGTAAAATGTTGCCAATTTTATTTTTGTTTTGTAATAATAAATGTAATACACATGCAGCAGTGAGTTCAGTATTTTATTACAAATATAAGAGTTAAAAAAAAGACACAACTGAGTCTGTCTGAGAATTAAAAAATTATATACAACTTAATATGGTTTCTTTAATGCCGACCACAAATTCAGCCAGTAATAAAATGCCCGGCAGGCTTAGCGTTGAATGAAAATACAATATTCCTAAAATCTATTTTGTAAAAAATCTAATATGAAAACCAAATTATTTTTAAGACCAACATAACAAAAATTGTTAATAAAATAAATATGAAAACAAAAACAGTTTATACATAATTATATAATACACAACCTTCTTTCTTTAAATGGAACGAATTTTTAATCAATTTACAATTTACGAAAGATAATATTAAAACTGAAATTAATTTAACTTGATGATATAATAATAAATGTAATTAAATTAAAACGTACATACACTATATGTATATTCAAGCACTAATTTACAATAAACAATTTTAAATTGTTTTGTGATAAAATGGCTTGGGGATTTTTTAAATTAAATTAAAAGACAAAAAACTAAAACATGTAACTAAGATATGTACATACATATGTATATTTAAATTTATAACAAAAAGAGAAAACAAAACAAAATTTTAAAATTCTCACGAAAAATTTAATATAATAAAATAAAATAAATAGATTTTTGCTAAAACTAGTTAAACATTTTGTTAATTGTAAATAATTAAATAAGCTTAAGTTAATTAAGGATTTCAAATAAAAACTGACAAGTCTGGGTAATAGAGAGAAAAAGTTGAATTAAAAAAAATATATACCTTAGGCTGTCCCAAAAAATATTTTTTGGGGCTCAAACATAATGTGAAAGCATATAGGGTCAAGTTTTTTTCAGATTTTTCGGAAGAGGTTTATAGAGGTCGCACAAGTCGAATTTTTGCCAAAAACCGTGTTTACCGGCAGTGTTTTGTGTTTTCTTCATAACTTTAATCATTAGCACGATTATCTTCACTTTTGAGGAAACAATTTAAAAGAAAAATTTCCAACTATAAGTTTTTGCATTTTGTTTGCCTAAAAATTCGACTTTTGCGACCTCTAAACCTCTTCCGAAAGATCTGAAAAAAATCTCAAAAGTACTTGACCCTAAAAGCTTTCAAAATAGGCTTGAGCACTCATTTAAATACAGAAAAAAATTTAGGACACAATAATATACATGTGCATGTATGCATATGGGCATTTCCACAGATAATTCCTCCATTTGTAACCTTACGTCACCAACTACTAAGTTTATATTTTAAAGTCATGCTTTTTTTAGAGAGTAGAGCTAACTACGCTCTCAGCCTATTTGCGAAAAAGTATGTAAAATATCTTTGAAAATAAAGCTACATATATCACCAACTAACGTAACGTTAAAAATAGATGGAATTTTCTGTGAAAATTATCATAAGCATATATACATACATACACATGTATACCAAATTATTTAAATATGTAAATATTAAAAAAAAATATGTAAATTAAATTTTCACTATTATTTTTTAAACATGCATATTACAGGAGAAGTATTCTTAGTCTTAATTTGCATACACAAAAAAAATTTATATAAAAAAAAATTAATAAGCAAAAAAAGTAAGAACAATGTTTTCACATTAGTATTAAAAATATATATATAATTTAGGTGACACTAACAAAATCCTTTTTTTTTCATACTTAGCGAAAGTTGTATAGTCATGTTTCTCTTTTGGCAACACTGTATGGCATCTATTAAAATTGGAATAAATTGTTTTCTCTTGCTAGAAAATCTTATTTAACTTCTTATGGGAATCAGGTTTCTGCATAATGTTTATGAGAATAATATAGAAATTTTTTTAAGATATAAGAAAATATATTCTGTTCTTATGATACTTTCCAAATTTAAAGCTGTTCCCATTAAAAATTTAGTTTCTTTTAATGCAAAAAAAAATTAAATTCAATAAAGCATGCCCTTCATTAAAAAAATATTAATTTTTGAAAAAAAACTCTCTTAAAAAACAGTTCCAACTACACTGCTACAAAGATTATTATTTTGATAACAAATTTAACAATTTTTATTTCTTTTACTAAGCCCTTTATTCCGTTTTCAACATACATATCATCTCAGTTTAAAGCGATTATTTAATAGTTAAAATTACTACAAAGTGTTCCCATTTGCAAAAACCTCATTTAAGTTTTATAAGCACTGTTCCCAGTCAGCCAAATCTTATTCTAAGCTGCAAAAAAATAAATATTACCAGTTGCAAAAAAAACTGTTCATGACTACTAAAATATATTTAATATATAGTGGTATAAACTCACATTTTTCATTTACAACAATATGTTTTCAGTGGTAAATATACAAAAAAAAGTGATAACTAGTTGCTAAAAACAATATAATCGCAACTACAAAAAACATTTGCTGCCTGCTGCCAAAATATTTTCAAGAACGAAAATACTGTTTTCAATTACTAAAAAAATTTTCTTTCAGTTAGCAAAATATTTACAAAAAATAATATACTGTTCTCAGTTAATAAAAGCTGTTCCCAGAAAACATAATACTGTTTCTTTCACAGCATTTTTCTTAACGTTAAAAAAATATACTGTTCCCAGTTACAAAAAATGTTATTCCCAAAAACAAAAATACTGTTCTTAGTGGATAAAAACTGTTGCCAGCCGCTAAAATAATGTTCATAAATGCAATAAATATGATTTCTAGCAAGTACCCCATTTTATTGTTCCCATTTGCCAACATATTCCCCTGAACGTAAATAATAATCTCAGTTATCAAAATAATTTTCCCAGTTGGCAAAATATTATCAAGAACGAAAATATGTATGTATGTTCAGACCCTGTTTAGAAATATATTGTTCCCAGTATACTATTTTAAATTTCGAATAAATGTTTCCAGAACTGTTCTCAGCTGAAAAATATTTTACACAGATATAAACGGCTTTAATGAAATTTTCCTAATAAACTAACTAAGCTGTTCCTTTTGTATTAAATAGAAATGCAGTTAATCATATAGGAAATGTTTTTGCAGTAAGATTAGCCAAATAAACTGTTGCCAAACCAGAAACTTGATTTTGAGTTGGTAAAACTTAACAAATTTCATAACTGTCGCATACTTTTTTTAAACAACTGTTCTCAAATTAAAGTTCACGAAAAAAAATTCTAATTTAAAGTATGGTGATTTTTATTACATTTAGTTTTCAAACTCTTCCCGGTTTTCATAAAATCTCTTATTTTCTCTTATTATGAGAAAATAGCATTTAAATGAATTTTATTATTTTCAAAACTTAAAAATATTTGGTTAATTTATAAAAACCATTTTTTTAAATTCTTTTTTGCAGTTTCTGTTTTATATTTTCTTTGTATTTTTTTAAGTTCAATTATCTATTTATTAAGTCATTATTATATTGCAATTGTCCCACTGTTTCGCAAATACAACTAATATTTATTTTGTTATTTTAAGGCTTCTAAAATCGCAGCAAGATTATTTTCAAAAATTTTATCTTAAATGAGCCCTCAAAGAGTAAAGTTAAGGGAAACTAATTGCCCGATTTCAATGGCCTTAAACAGTTGATATTTTGACAGGTGTGAACTGGTGGGACAAATTCAAATGTTTAAAGCAAGTAAGACAAAGCTTTAACAGTTATAATTTTTTAATAAATTATATTTTAAAGTATAGACCAAATTAAAAAACCCTGTCATTGAAAATTGAAAATTATACACTAAAAATACTTCCCCAAATTATGATAAAATTTCTTCAACATAAGAACGAAAATAAAAATTAAATCATATTACGAGTACTAAGTTTGTAAGTAATTCCACAGTTTTGCATTTTAAACTGATTTTTGAGTCAGGCATTGAAAATAAAATAGTAACATCTTAAAAAATACTAATCTGCCACTCTTTCTTATGAGAGCCTCACGCATTGGCCCACAGTGGAGAAGGGTGGCTAACATAATTATTTGAAATTATTTCTTTTAGAAAATATGTACAAAAATTTTTTTTAGAAGTACTTTTTTTTAAATAGTATGGTCTTAGATAAAGGACTTTTTTTGTAAAAATACTTGTTTGAAAAAATACTTGTTTGAAAAAGTACTTATTTAAAAAAAAATTTGTTTCCTTTTCGCGGAAATTGTCTTTGAAGAAAAATTATTTTGTAGAAAAAAGTACCCTTTCATAAGAAAACCCCGTTTTTACAATAATAAAAACACTTTAAACAAAAGGTATTTTTCAGAAACTATAACTTTTTACCAAAAGTACATTTTCAAAACACAACCTTTTTAGAAAACAAAAACCTTTTAGAAAAAATAATCTCTTTAAAAAATATTTCTTTTAGTTAAAAGTACCTTTTTAGTGAAAAGTACCTGTTTCGGAGAAAGTAAATTTTTAGCAAATTTCAAACAAGAGGTAAATTTTTTGGGGAAAAGTATATTTTCAGCAAAAAGTACAGTTTTGGTATAAGAAAAAGTATCTTTTTGGAGAAAAAGTAAATTTTTGGAGAAAAATACATTTTCGGGAAAAAAGTAAATTTTTGGGGAAAAAGTACCTTTTTGGCAAAAAGTATTGTTATTTTTGGAAAAAAGTACCTTTTTGGCTAAAAGTTCTATTTTTTTGGAAAAAAGTAATTGTTTTGAAAAAGTACCTTTATGGAAAAATATTAACTTTTTGGGATAAGTACCTTGTTGGTGAAAATTACTTAATTTTCCATTTAGAAAATACCTTCTCAGAAAAAGTACCTTGTTGGTGAAAATTTCCTTTTTAGAAAAGTGTCTTTTGCGAAATTTACATTTTTAAGCAAGTAACTTTTGAAACAACTATATTTAAAAAAAAATATATATATATATTAGATCAACTAAGGGCCCGCCTCACGATATTGACATCGGTCGACTTTTCGCACACTTACATTCAAAACAAACGGGCATGTTCTGACACTCGCAAATCGCATAACTTTTGCGATTGTGACTTGAACTCGCAAGAGAGGTTTCCTGCAAGTCGCAATCGCAAGACTCTTGGCGAGTTCAAACCGCAACCAAAACAAAACTTTAAAGAAACACTAAAATAGTTAATAAATGACATTAACGGCTCTTCTCACAACGTACAATTAAAAGCTAACTAGGACTTTAACAGCAAGTTTTTTATGAAGAACTGTCAGTTAAAGTTCACGTTAACTCTTAATCAGACATTGTGAAAAGCGACGTAAATATGTTTTCTTTTGATTTTAATCAAAAATATTAATAGTTTCGAAAAATTTTATTATAAAATTGAAGTTTATAAAATGTTCTTTTGTTTTGTTAATTTTGTCTTGGCATTGTTTACTTATAAATTGACGATTTTAACAAACAGCTGACCTAAATCAATATGCCAAGTCGCAAGCAAAACGAGTGAGTTGCAGAACATCCAGAAACGAGTTTGGCGATTTGCAACTCACATGCGATTTGAAAACGATGCGAGTGTCAGAATATACCTGAAAAACAAATTTTAAAATGTTGTTGTTGTTTCAAATGTAAGTGTGCGACAAGTCGAGCGTTGTCTGAGAAACTGTACCTCTTTAAGTAAAAAATTTACCTTTCAGATAAATTTACTTTCCAAAAAAATTACATTCTTAAAAAATAATTACCTTTTCAAAATTACAACCTCTTTAGAAAAAAATAGGTACTCTTGGAAAAAGTAAGATTTGGGAAAAAGTACTTTTTTAATGATTTTTTAAAATAGTACCTTTTTATTAGTTATATTTTTTTTTTGAAAAAGAATAATTTATGAGAAAAAATTACTTTTTAGAAAAAGAAATGATTTTTGATAAAGTACTTTTTTGGGATAAGTAAGTTTTCAGAAAATGTTCTATAAAAAAACCTTCTCACAAAAAAAATCCTTTTTATAATAAAAGTTCCTATTTAGAAAAAGTTCTTTTTCAGAAAACGCAACTTTTAGAAGAAGTACCTTTTTAAAAAATTACATTTTAAAATCTTAATTTTTAGAAAAACGTGTCTGTTATGAAAATCGGGGTGATTTCAAAACACGTTGTTTTCTAAACAAACTATTAACAGCTGACTTCTTACGTGAGTTTTTGTCATTTAGAAAATAATGTTGTAGGTATTTCAATTTAGAAAAGCAATGATTTAGCCGTGATTGGGCTTGTCGTTAGTTGCAGGACAGGCCCGAGAGTATATTCTTAGAAAAAGAAAAATACTTTCGACAATAGAAAAAGAACTTTTCACAAAAAGTATCCTTTTAGAAAAAGTATACTTTTTGAAGAGAAAATGGGCTTTTCTTTTGACTTTTAAATCTTTTTGATTCTTAATTTTAAACGATTCTTGGAAAAGTCCATATTGCAAAATTTTATGTGGCTCATAAGAAAGTGGAACCAACATTAGTTTATATTTCTTTAAACTTTTAATGACAATAAAAAATGTGAGAGTGAATCATTTTAGCCACACAGTCACGGCCAACAATATGCCCCAAAAATTGCATTGGTGTACAATTGGTACTCTGGATTTAAATTTTTTAGTTTGCGGGTTTTATTTTCTTTTTTACTTTTGGAATTTCTTTAAATAATAAAAGTTTGTATGAAATAAATTTTATACAATTTTCCACTTGCACTTTATGACTTTTTTTTTTATTTTGCTTTTTATTTACAAGTTATTGTTAGCCAGAAAAAAAATTAAAAACTAAATAGTAAGAAGAGGGAGGGGCAGAGTGAGAAACCAGGGAGTCAAAAACAAATTAAACGGGAAACAAATGAATTTACATTTTAAATGCAGGTGTAAAAATTAACATTTCAAAAGAACTAAATGCATTAAAAATTTAAAAGCATATGAACAAAAGAGAGAAGAAAAAATAAATAAATATAAAAGCACAAGAACTAAGTGCTGCACAAGATCAACAACAAAAAAATTTAATTTATTTATTGTAAATGTAAAATTAATAATTGAAACCAAATGGAACTGAACTTAAAACTGTTGAGGAAATAAAATACTTTTAGTTTCTAGAACAAAATAAGAAATAAAACTAGATAAAATTACTAAAACAAAAATAAAGAAAAAATTTATAAAACAGTTTTTAAATAAAATTTTGAAACAGAAGAGCATAAAGAGTAAAAACTAAATTTAGTGTAAGCTTTTTAATAAAATAAACAAATGAAATATATATGTATATACTCAAAATAAAGAGAGAGAGATAGAGAGAAAGAGAGAGAAAAACAAATTATCAAAATGTGACTTTTCAATGGAATGGGGAGTCAGAAAACTGTGTTGTTATAAGAGGTGAGTGGTTCAAAAACTAGACGACCTGACGTATAGATGGCGCCAGTTTATTGAAAATAAAAATGACTTTTGTGAAAAGTGGCAACTGTATAAAACATACAAATTAGACCACTGCAAAAGACCACTTAGAAGAACATTTAAGTCGTGAGGGATTTTTCAAATGCTTTATTGCAGCGAAGTCTTCTAAAACAAACGCTAAGCAACGTGATTTTTTTCATTACTGTTTCCTGGGAAGTGCAAAAGTCCGCAAAGTCCCAAACCCTAAATGTAGCACACCAAGTTTATTGATCTTAGCAACATCAGGTTAACAAAAAAAAGAAAAATATTAAGCAATAAAATCAATAAGTGTAGTAAGCGACAATAAAGTTGCCTGCATTCATTACAGTCACGTTTGCCAGATTTGACGATTTATCGTCATTTTGACGATTTTGAATGCCAAAAATAATATTTTGACGACTAGACGGTTTCCGCCTTCAATTTGACGATTTTTAAATAATTATCAAATGATACAATTTGTTAGAACCTTAAAATAAATTTTCAACTCGACCAATAACTTGGCATCTTTAGCTAGAATATGCAATAAAAGTAAGGAGTAAAAGGCAATCAATATTAATTTTTGTATTAATAGTTTTGGACAGGGATCGCAAATAACGATTATTTTAAAAAATTAAAATAAAAAAATCACACTAATAGAGAAGTTCTACGGGCACAAGAAATATACCAAGGTACTCCATGTTACATGGACTACCTATAGATCCAATGATGTTTTTTTTTTGATTTTTATGTATTCCTCAAAAAAAAAGAGTTATTTTCTGATTTTTATTTTTTTGCTCAAAAAAATTTTAATTTTTAAAATATATAAGTAATATTAACTTTAACGCAAAAATTAAGCTTTCTAAATTTTAAAAATTAAGAAAAAAAATAAAAATCAATAGGTGAGGAATAAATAAAAGTCACAAAATAGCTCTTATTGTGTGAGGCATAAATAAAAATCAAGAAACGACTGTTATTTTGTGAGGAATAAATAAAAATCAAGAATTAAATAGCGGAATTCACTGTTCGTATTAAATTTAAAACCCTTTTAAATGTGTTACAATTTTAAACGTCCAAGCGTGAGCGACTTTTTCTTCTGTATCAGTGTTGTCTGTTTAGGGGATTTGTCCCCAAATGGGGGATTTTTTCCCCGTGATTGGGAATGAAAATTTCGTATTGAGGATCTGGGAATTTTTTGGTGATGATAACCAAATTTTAAGGGATTTTTTTTTACAACTGAATGAATGAATAAGAATGATTTTTGAACTAAGAAATATGCGTCTGGTAAGTCCAAAAATGTGCGTTACTATTCATAGTGAATGATGGTTTTTAATAAAGAAGAAGTATGAAGCCAGATTAACTAATAATGAACACTACTAAGACAAAAAAAATATGTAGCAAAATGCAATATAACTTGTTGGAAGAACTTCTTAGAATAAACACACACTTTAAAAATAATTCAATTTGTTGTGACAAATGTAATCCTTCTACAGAAATGCTAAAGCTTAATACAAATACTATATACAACAAAGTTTCTGAGACTGATGAATCAGAAGATTTCGTTTCTGAAGTTTTTGAAATGATAAATTGTGGTTAAAAATTGTTTATACTTGTGTATGTATATTAAACTATGTGAATTTTTTACAAGTTTTATAAGTAAAAATTGAATAAATATGAATATAAATATAGGTATCTATATAAATGAATTTTATTGAATAAATATGTATGTTATTTTTCTCATTATTTTTTAAATAAAATAAATAAATAAATAAATAATTTTTTTCACAAAAGAAAAAATTTTAATAAAAAAAAATTAATTTAAGGATTTTTGGGGATGACAAATCAAAAATTGGGAACAAGCTCTAGAAAAAAAATGGCAACACTGTTCTGTTCAATTCAAAGAGAATCTGAGAGGATTTCTATTAGAGTTGAGCGATATTTCAAAACCTGTTACTTTTTCACAGCGATTGAAAAATCACAAATCACAACTGTGCCTGAATTTATCAAGGAACAGGTTTTGAAATTATATTTCTTTAATACAAACTGTGATTGTTCTTGCTTATCTTACAGTAAATAAAGCTACCACATAAATTTTTTTTATACCTTCATATTTTGTCAAGAAAATATTTTCTGGTAAAGGCCGTGATACACTATCATACAAAATCGTGCTATCTACGAAAAACTACAACTCTGGTGTGATGAATTGTTATTGTCTTCTGAAAATTTTCCTAAACACCATCATACCAGAGATGTACTTTTTCGTAGATTGCACGACTTTGTAGGATAGTGTATCACGGCCATAACTATGTACAGCTTTCACTTTTTTGTCTTTGCAATTTTATTGTCTCTCTGCCATTTATAGGAAAATTCTCAATATTTGGATGAGGTTGATTGCTAATTGTTTGTTCTTGTCGCTATTCTTATTAGTATTTCAAAACACTTGCCAGACAACGTTGTCACCAATATTATACACTATTGCGATGCCACATAAAGTCCATAATAATTTACTCGTTGAAAAATTATTTTTGCGGAGGTTTAGGGGTTTTGGACCGAATTGAAAGTTCTTAATAAAAAACTTACCTGATATTTTTCCGAATTAATATTAGCGAGAAACTTCCCAGTTCAACTCCGTTTAAACTAAAACACAAAAATAAAAAAAAAACACAAAATTCTTTAGATGTGACAAATCATAAAACTCTAGTATGAAAATATAGGTTAACAAAATAGACGCGAACGATCAGATGGTTTTCAATCGTTTAGCACATATTTTTGTCATATTTGTATAAACAAAAAGGATTGTTCTAATTAATCCTTTTTTTTTGACAAATATGTGCTAAGCGAACTGATCATTTAGGAAAATTTTTTTAAATCAATTACATATTTACTCGCGTTTATTATCCTTTATATATGTATATCCTTTAATGGTGGTAACATAAGTTATCCTCAAGGATGCACTGGTAATAATTAATTATTACTACTACATCCTTGATGATATCCTTGAGGATATTTTTTGATATTTTATTATAATAGAATACAACCTAAACACATCTACCTTCAGTGATGCTGGATATTGCAAAGTCTTGCCTTCTTAACTCAAGGCACAAGTGAAACTCTAACTGCTCACAGCCGTCTTTTATACACTCCCAGCACTTGGCCATTCCAACAACATCTGCATATGTATTAAGCTCTTTTCTATGTATTTGTGTATATACTTATAGGTATATAATATCACCAACAACACCCATGCATACATACATCCATGCATATTCCCACATATTCATTTCAGTTATTTCTGTGGTCACATATGTACATATATAGAAAATTTTCTAATACATACTAATTATTGGCTAAAGAATTCACACAGAACTCTATTTTCTATCGATAAGAGTAAGTGAAAGAAAAAATTGTATATGGATGTACATATGTAAGTACATAAGTATGTGTGTATATGAAATATGAAAATAGGTAAAATAAATTATGAGCTTCAAAACTAAATAAATATCTACGAGTAGATAAATAACTATTTTTACGCACACACACACACACACACACACACACACACACACACACATCAAATTTGAATTTTGCTTAAGTTCTATTTTTGTATGAGAAAATTGAGAAAGCAATATTGTATACCGTTTGTATACTTCTCTTTTTTATCATGTGTGAGAAGATGTCGCTTGTTTTTTTTTTAATTATTAAAAAAAAATACAGTTAGAAAGAGGTGCTCCATCAGCAGTGTTGCTAGTTTGTATGTGTGTGAGTGTGTGTGTGTTTATGAATATGTATATAAGTATGTATCTACATATGTATGTACATATATTTCACAACCTCTAGTTTATGTTTGCTTTCGTCGCACAAGAAAAAACTAGAAATTGAAAACTTTGAAATTAAAAAAGATGTTTGCACTACTTTATCCAGAAATATAAATTTAAATTTTTAAGATCACCTGATTCCTAATCATTCATGTAGCAAAGATGGCTATACCATCCTTTCCATTCAGGGCTTTTATTAAATTTTTATCAGGATAGAATGATTATCTCCAGCATCGCTTGGGAGCTTTATATCAAAGGCCTTAGTCATAAGAAAATATATTTTTTTTTAATTTATAAAAGGTTTATAAAACAGATTTCCATACATAATTTTATAAATTATATAAAGCCCTTATAAAACAGAATTGTTGTTTATGAATAAGGCAGTAAGTGTATTATGAGTAATTTTAAAATAAATAATTTACATATAGAAAATGTTTATTAATTCTACTATTGTACGTCTATGAACTCAAGTTTAGCAATTTACAGATTATGGATACCATAATCTGTTTTTTACTTATGTTGATTCTATCACTGGAACGTCTGTTTCTTTGGTTATATGTACATATCGTACACTAAATCATAAATAGTCACAACTCAAAATTATCAAAGTGGTTTAGCTTTTTTATAAACCTGTACCTGTGTTCTGTAACTTGCGAGAAGTTTTCGCGTCGAGAAAAATCAAACAATTATATTGGTTGTCCTGTTTTTCACAGGCTGATTCATATACAACGGAAACATGAGCAAGGAACTAATTTTTTTGTTAGTCATCCTGTGTTTCACAGAATGACAACAAACTTTTCGTTTGGAAAAATTCTCACCAAAGTTAATGAACATTGGCACAGTTAATTGAAGGAATCCCTAACGACTGCAACAATTTCTTTTGCAATAAAGTTTTAAAATACCGTTATGTTTGTTTTCATGTTGCACACTTGCATCATTTGTACAGTATCAACAGTTGTTTGTCACTACTCAGCATCTGAAAATTTTTGAGTTGTAACTCTTTATGATTTAGTGTGCAATATGTACATATATTTGTAAGCATATAAAAGCTTTACGATTTTTCGCCCTTCATTTATATTATATTTTGCACGTACGCAACTTCGTCCGTACTGACTGAATTTTCAGTGGAACATTCAAGTCTGTGCCTGTTTTCATTAAATTTTTGCGAACCGAAGAATATTTTAATGAATATGTAAAACAATTAATTGGGATTATTAGTGCATTAAAAAGTTTTAAGCAATGAATAGTTATTGTTTTTTATATTTTTTTCTTTTACACAATTCTTACAACTACAATTCGGGATTATAATTGTGGCTGCAGCCACAACAACCTTAAATAAATACCATCATGAATTAAATTTTAATTCAACATGATTTACTTATTGATTTAAAATAAAGTGTATTTGAAATTAAATTTGTGAAGCTACTTTGGCTTGTCTGCAGAATTTAGGCCAGTGATCCTGTAACAACAAGATTAGTACACTGCCTAGTAGCTAGCAGCAGAAGGAGCAGTTTTCGCTAGTAATGCGAAGTTTGTCGGCTATTTACGAACATAAAAATATACAACAATATAACAAGAATAGGTCACACAATGGAGAGCGCAAGCAACAGTGTATTGCATCTACATACATATGTATGTCAGATTCTATGATATTGCTATATATGTATATAGACAACATATGTATTATATTTTTCTTGTAAATTGTATATGAATTGCAACAAAATTTTTTGCGTAGTGATTTTACATTGGTAGATGCGTTTTTTCGGTGTGTTCGTATGCATGAATTTCATCTGCATGAATTCGGAAATAAGTGGTTTACGTCTATAGAAATGCTGCCTCGCACATCACACTCTTCTGACCGTCATCGGGTCAGTGGAAAATCGAAACAAGTGTTCTTCTTAAAATGCTTGCCGCACCGCCAAATCAAGGGAATATGTATATAAAATAAGAATTCAAGTGTGCCAATAGTTTTGTGTGACATGACGTTGCGATAATTGCCAAGTTGCAATTTTATTTTAATTCCTTTTTAATCTTTCATGTTTTTAAGTTATACAATTTTAATGAAAGTGTTATAAGCTAAAATTTATAAACGTGTCTATATTTTCTTAAAAAATGTGTATACGAATATTAAGAATTAAAATAAAATGTTATGGAACTCAGTTCTCATTCGTTAAATAAATGGTACAAAATATGTACTCAGGTAGAAGAGTAGAACGGCGAAACAATCACAGCAAAAAATTACACATTACCATCAGAACTACTTGCATTATAATCACTTACTTTTATGATTACGAAATTTCATTACTCGGTTACAAATCACATTACCTGAAATTAAAAAAAAATTTATGTACAAGTTGCTAAATGAATGAATGATTTTTTTCAGAGCTCGCAATAATTGGTCAGAAAAACACACTCGTCCACTGACACGATGCGACACTGTCGCGAAAAAAAACCCCTCAAACTTCGTTCTTGTTTTACTTGCTCTTCGCTCAACCAACGACCGTTTGTGTTCGATCGTTCGGCTCATGTGTTCACTCGAGACCCTTTATTTCGTAAAATCTCGGCAATCGGCCTTTTCAGCATATATGTGTGTTTTTATTATTTTATTTTATAAATATTATTGAACACAATACATCAAGATTAATTTTGTTTTTGTTGTACACATATGTATGTGTCTTTTATTTTGCATTTACACTTCGTTGACAAATAGTTTATTATTATTATCTTCTCCCTTCCTCTTTAATGCTTTGACTGTGTATTTCGTCACAGTCAAAGCATTAAAGAGGAGGGGAAGGGAAGGCAAAAAAATAAAGCTAACGCAGCAAGAAAAATAAAGACCTTTTTTGGGAACACTTTGCTTGTTTTGCTCACTACTTACTGACCCTCAGTAGCTGAGCAACGAACGATTCTGTTCGTATCATGCGGTCAGTAAGAGACCGATTCGAGTGTTACGCTCAACCCATAACCCGGGAGCGAGGACACGATCGAAACGAAAAAGAGGGTTGCTGTTCAGACACTGAGTGATTCCGTCTCATTTTTTTAGGTCTATTGAGTGAGAAGACCGCACAGAGAAATTTGGTTGAGCATGTTTTGCAAGCTCTGATTTTTTTAGATTAAATAAATTACGTGAACAACTTGTCAAATACAAAAAGTAAGTACTTCCAAGAATTATTATTTTACCCTTGTTAAAATCATTAAGTTGGGTATCCAGTAGGGAAGAGGTTCCACCAAAAATGTCTCATTAAAAACCCGATTAGCGTTTTTGAAATTTTTTTGCTGGGATACGTCAGGTATCCCAGGTAAAATAAAGTTAATGCTATAAACACTTATAATATACTCTTTCCCGCCTATATACTACAGGCTAACATCGGTATAACGAAATTCCGATGTAAAGAACGTCAATATTTTTTTAAATTATCGAATACCATCTTAATTTTTTATGATGAAAAAAAACATCGCAAAATAAAAAAGCAAAGCCTGTTAGCAATACATATATGTATTTCTAACATTAATAATCCGCCTTATTGTGAATGGCGTCGTTGATGTCAGAACAAGACGTCAGTAAATATTGTCAGTTGTCTAATCTTTATCGACAACAATTGGTTCTTATTGCCAATCTCTTACTAATCTCTAAAGCCCATATGACACTTCATTTTTCTTTCATTTATCAAGTTTTATAGAAAAGTGCAAACATATTTTAACAGGCAAATTCAACAGGTGCAAAGGGTTCAGCTATATTCAGAAAAATGAAACTTGATTAAAGTTATCGATACAAAATTAAGATCTGTCAAAAACAATATAAAAATTTTCAACTTAAGATTGACATTTCAAGTTTGAAACATAAAAGTGTTCGCTATTAGCGGTTTATGGTCAAACATACCGATTTTTAGTTTGTTTTGTCTCTATACTAGCGGTTTTTAATTGTGAAAATCATTTAAACATTTTGTTTCCGTTTTATATAGTTTGTTCTTTCTAACATTTATTATTTCTTTCAATCAATTCAATTTCAAATCAATGAAGAAAAAATTAAGTGTCATAAGGGCTTAAGGCTTTGTAAATTAATCGAGCATGTCAATAGTAGTCAATTGTTGTCGAGAAAGAGTAGAAAAGCCACAATTTTTATTAACGTCTTGATGATTCACAATAAGGTGTAATTAGAGCTGGCAAACTATCGATAGTACTATCGATAGTATCGATGGTTTAGTTTCCCTCAGACTATCGATTATTTCTCGATAGCGATACTGTCGTTGAAAAAATATATTACCAAATGGGAGATTAAATCGATACAATTTAACATATTGGTTTTCTTTTATCGAAAGTACATATCGCTTGCTTACTCAAACATTCTCATAGCTGAAAAAATAAATTTATGGAGTTATTAATACAGACTACTTCCCCCGGGCATTTTTCATCTTGTGTAAAGATTTATGCAAACGGCGTGTAGTGGCTCTTTTTTGATAGAACTTAACCTATTATTAATATCTTTCATATTCATCTCTTACACTGACAAAAGCCTTGAACTTATACTGTTACATGTTAGGAAGGGCACTTGTAAAAACAAACGAAAAGAAGTAGAAACAGATGTTGGCATTGAGTAAAAAAACTCTTCAAAGTATGGAAATTTGAATAAGAAGACAAAAAAAACACAGACACTGTACAAACACTGCACACTTTGTATGAACGGGGGAGGGCATAGTTTGAAAGGGGAAATTATATGTTTTATTTGGTGGCATTCGATGTTATGAGTTATTGATTGTGTTTTTTTTATTTGTTTATTCATTTAATTTTTTTAAGATGAAAAGCTGTGTATACAAAGCAGAAGTCTACATCAACTGATACCACATACTGCGGATCAAACGCAAAGAACGTTGATGATGAAGGTGCAGTGACCTTCGAAAACAGTTAGTTGTTCCGTTCTACTAGTGATTGTCAGAATATTTGCTATTAACTTGTGTGTTATTTGTTCACTAATAATTATCACATGTAATTTGGCCTACAAAGCGATATGAACTTTAGCCTCATCAAATCATAAATACAGGAGCAAATAAAGGTCGAACAATAATAATTAAAACGAACTATAATGAAAAATTTTGGTTTGTGAAGTCTACATGGATTTATTTTCTGTTTAAGAAACTCGTTAGTAGACTTCAACCAAAAAAGCTCCTTCTAGAAAAACTTTTAAATTATTATTGAAAATTACGTATACAAACATAATAAGTTCAAAGGCCTGAAATGAAAACAAATTTCATATATTTATATAACGCACTAATAATCCCAAATTATTATTTCAATTGTTCAGTAATTTTTTTTATTAATACATTGAAATTGATTATTGAGGGGTTAAGCTGAATCCTATGCGCATTTCACTAATGCTAATGCAGATCATCAGGGAACCTTTAGATACCCAACAATTTCTTAGAACAACTAGAGTTATTATGTTAAACTTTCATTTAAACAAATGAGAAGCTCAACAAATATCAAAGTTGAAACAAGAACTCAATAAGTCCAGGTTCACACACTCCAACTTTTCTGGATCAACTCGTAATTCAGCGGTAATAAAGACGGAGACGGAAATAAAAATATCTCTTTTTACCTTACAGCTGAATTACGAGTTGGTCAACAAAAGTTGAAGTGTATGAACTGGAAATAATCAACATATTTTTTATTTTCTTATACCCCTTTTCCACACGCAAAGTTTTCTTTGCAAAGAGTTGATTCAGCTGTGTGAAAGGCATATATAGTAGTACAGTCGCTTTCTGTCTTTCCCACAGCTGAAAAGTCTTAAACTTTGCAACTTAAACTTTCCGTGTCTAAAAGCGGTATATGTAAAGAAAATAAATTTAAATAACAATAACAGCTATTCATGAATAGAGTGTTACCATACAAATAATGATTCCCTGATGATCTGCATTAGCAAAAGTGAAATGCGCAATTTTTCAATTTTAATGTATTTTTAATAAAAAAAAATATTTTACTGAATAAGTAAAATAATAATTTGGGATTATTAGGCGTTAATAAATTTTAAAATTAAATTGTAAAAATTCCCATAAAAAAACAGTAATTATTAACTCTACTGCACTCGTTCAAAAATGCTCTTTAAAATTGTTATAAATACGGCTGTAAATGTTTAGCAAATAATTTACTAATATGTATTTTATTTTGTTGTTCTATTTGCATTAATTTAATACCAAAGGTTGATAACCGAAGATCGCCATAGAACGCAACAGAAAATGTCTTCTAAACTTATTCCACAACTAGAAAATGTTCACACAAACTAGTCGCCTATTAACTGCAAAAACCTGACCTGAATATAAGGAACACAATTGGGGGATAGGGGAGACACCCAACTAAGACAATACGATAACGCGGTTTGAGCCCATTAAATGCGCCTAAAAGGCATAACGTTATTTATCTTTAAGGTTGAATCAGACGTGCCATCACCATTATAACGGTACTTTGCAGCTACTCTATCATTGCTTTATTTGTTTCTTTTCGCTGCATGTAGACTTTTGTCTTCTCATTTTTTTCATATTGTGTTTTTTTGCATCACAAAAAAAAAATCAAAATATCATTTTTGTTGTTTTTGCAGACAAAACCAAATGTAAAACGAAACTGTTTTTTCATTGCATGCATATTTTGTTAAAAATAAGCAAAATTGTGCTTGCATGTAGACTTAAGTCCTTCACTGTAGGTATATGCTGTGCTTCTTTTTTTATTTAATTGTTTGCTTTATACTAGATGTTTCTTTTTAATAACCCTGTAAGAATATTTTCCGCAACACTCATGTTAACCCTGTTGAAATATTTTTGTACAATGCTGCATTAAGCTTGTCGACGGCCATTTTCGTAACAATATCATAATTGGTAACTGTGAAAGAAAGATTGGCCTTCCTTACTGAAATAGAAATAAACAATAGACGCAAATAAAAATACATAATTTAAGAAATTTATTATTTTAAATATTGCCATAAGTTTATTTTAATTGAAATTTTTTTCCTGGCGTTGAAGCATGTTTATATGCATTTCGACAACCACATATTTAAAACAGCCACAAATATTTTATCTTATGCACATACTTTCAAAAACCATTTGAGAATTCATAAATCATAATATCTTTGAAAGTCACAAAGCTAATTTTTAAATTTTCTGCTATAAACTATGATAGTAAACTCAACCTCGTAGTCAGTTGCAGCAACTGATAGAAAGTGTTTATTTTAACTTTTTATTATAGAACGACAATTTGTTTGTTGCCAATACCAAATATTGGTTGTAAAATCCAATTCATAATATTTTATTCGGTTGTGTTAACCAATAAGTTAATTAGTCATGACAAAAGCATACGCTCGGTTGATTTAATTTTAATTTAAGAATTGTCAGAATCATATTTTTATTACATATGCCCTTATGGCCATGAACATGGATTATTTTTTGGATTAAAGGAAAATTGATAGCCAAAGATCTGAGAGCACAAAACGAAGAGTTGCAGCAGAAATCTGTTGAGATGATAATAATTCTTGCTGCATCTGCGTCTGCACGTACATAAATGCAACCAATTAGATTTAGCAGTGGTTTTAAAAGAGGCTGTCACAGTACTTCAAAGTTACAAATTGTTGATTCCACTGTGCTTCCAGTTGGATGCTTTGATGAGGATGCCTCTGAATCGCGCCATAAAATATATAAAACTGATAGATTGCTTCATGTTCGAAAAAGGTAGCCGTGTGAATAACTTGACGTATGTATGTTTTTAATCGAGCATTGGATACATCAGATCCTCTCATTTCCATTATTTCTTTGAACAAACGCATCAAGCAGCAGAAGAAATTTAAGCTTCCATCAGAAGTGATCGAATGGCTATGATTAGAGGAGCAATTGCTTTGATCAGAGGGGGAAATTTCCTATAGTGCATCGTAGCTGCTGGATAAATTTAAAATCAAAGAAAGACCTCTGCATACATACCTATATACATACATACATATATGCATATCTTGGGGATCCAGACAAGATTTTTTAATGGGAATCTAAATTAAATACATGCACTAAAGAATTAGCCACTGACCTAAACCATTGAAATTAATTAAAAGAGGTCCACATATTTTTTTATAAAATATATTGGATGTATGAATAAAAAAGTATTTGCTTTTTACTTAAAAACTTGTTTTACTAAGAATTTTGAATTAAAAAAAATATTAATTAAAAACAAATACTTTTTTATTCATATTTCCCATTATTTCCATTCTATTTTTATTTAACGATTGCAGAAATTATGAACTAAGCATATGTTTATGTACTTATGTATATCCCTCCCTTAATAAAGGAAGGCCCCGGCTTATAGTTTTTTTTTTAATTTAGATGTTCGACATTCGAAATATACAAAAAGTTCGATTTCAAAAAAAAAAAAAAAAAATAATGTGTTAGGGCCTTTCTATATTAAGGTAACGATATATGTGTGTATATTAAATTTATTCAAAAGTTAATTATATTCCTTGCTTAAGATGAAAGTATTTTTTTATTTTTTTCTTTCAACCATCAGTAGTAAATCTACCAGACTTTGCACTTCTGCACAGGGTTCATGGGTGAACCTGCAGGACAGTCAAAAGCTTTAGAAAAATCTTCTATATTACGAAAAGCGCCATTAATGCGGATTTCTGCAGGGGGATGACGTTCCAATCTTATTTGATAAAACATTGAGGCTGCAAAAGATACTTGTTACTATTCAAGAACCAAAAAAATTTTTATGCAAAGATATACCATGTGTGTATTTGGTACAAAATGATTGAGCAGCCGCTATCCAATAAATCTGTTTCACTGGACGTTCTAATCCAGGTAGTTTGGGTTCTTCAACATTTTTAGCCACATATTGATTGTAAGCCGCATGGGCATACTTAAAGCCTCCATTATCGGCAATGATTTCGTCTAGATTGCGATCACCATCAATCTAAAATATTAAAAACAATTAAAACAATTAAAATTCTACCTACTAAATATAAATAGCTCAACGACTTTACTGACATTTAGTTTAGTTGTCTTTTCCTTCATGCCACTATATTGAGCAGCCATGCATTTGGCCTTTTCATCAAATTTTTGTCCTGTAGTACCGTGCCACCAATCAACTAACTCGCCGTTAGGACCACAATGTCGACCAATTGAATCGAAAGCATGAGTAATCTCATGGCCAATAACTGAACCAATGGCAGCATAGTTCATGTACTCCGGACGGAGAGCGTTGAAAAAATAACCTTGCAATATGGCAGCAGTAATATCTGTACAGAAATTTGGAATAGAAATATTTTTCACAGTTTTTAGTTTTTCTTTCTCACTTTGCTTTACTTTTTGTATTAGAGTATATTAATATGTAACTGTTATCAAAATTGTTTTCAACCTATTATTTAAATTTATGCAGGAATTTTAAATTATTCTTATGCTTAAACCATGATACAATTATACATACTAGGTACATACATGCACAAGCCCAGCCTTTCACTGTATACATTGCACCTAGTTGTCAAACTTTGTTTACAAGCTGCAAAAATGTTAATGTATGTGTGTAAACAAAATGATTACAGTGTTGCCAATGAATTTACACATGGCTGTGTCTCCAATTACACATTGAAGAAAATTACACTACACATCTTTTTGTAGGTTAAAATTAAAACAATAATAAATAAAAATAGAACCCAAAGTAGAATTACACACATATTATACAAGAATTTAATTACATCGCCTACAAATGTGAGTAGAAATTACACACTGTCTAACTACACCCATACTGGCAACACTGAATAACTATAATCATGCAGGAATGCCGCGTCTGCAATTGTACTTTAGTTACCCTGTAATTGTTATTTTTATAAACAAAAGACAGTTGTTTCCGACAATTGGGGGTTTGTTTATACCAACAAAATACATGTGTTTTTTGGTGTTGAAATTTTGTTGTAGTTCTGCATGTACCTAGTATAATTGTATCATGGCTTAAACTACATATGTATATTTGATCATTTACTATAGATATGCTTACCTATTCTATTAAGCCACACTACATAGGCAGCTGTTACTGATTGCGGCGGATCAACTGTCGTCCAGTCATTCAAAGTTGCTGGCAATCGCAATTCATTTAAAGATTTATCTTTAAAGAAAACATTCATATTTAAAATTGTTTGGGTAAATTTAGCTGGGTCAATTTCTAATTCGCGATGATATTCCTCTAGTTTGGCATCATCCAACAACTCTTCTGGATAACCAACAAGTTCCTGCATCGCATGTAGCTTTGCTTTTGCTGCCTTTTTCGTACTCTGATCCATCCAATCGACATCGTCGAATGCTTTACTGATCGTATCACGTATATTTTTGACAATTTTTGAAACAGCATTTTTGTCTTCGTTTGAAAAGTATTTACGTACATACAGAGATCCAGTGGCATATTTTAGCCTATTTTTTTGAAATTGATCATGAATTTAGGGTTATTTATTTCAGTATAATTTTAATGTTCTTTTTTGGATTAAAATTAATATAACTACAGGCTAATCCCGGTATTTTAATAATAATAATAATAATAATAATAATAATAATAATAATAATAATAATAATAATAATAATAATAATAATGTTATTAAATAGTAATATTATTGTAGACATGAAACAATACAATAAAAATGATGAGAGTAATTTAAGAATCAAATATTTTTTTCGGCATTTACATTGCTGCTGCAGATTTTGTTTAATATTTTTTGCCGTTCGTTATACATAGCACACATTTATCAAAATATTCCCTATACCTACAAAGAAGAACAGAAATATGTTCCTAGCATAAAATTAGGCTAGTATTTGCTATATAAGATTGTTAATGTAAAAAATGTGGACGTTGCTTATATCGGATTTTCTTTAAAGCGAGATTCGTTATACCGAGATTTGCCTGTATTATTATGGGTTATCATGGGAACACTTAAAATTGCCTTTTGTGCAATTGGGCAAATATGCGAATTTGCGAGACTTTTGAACTTTCTCATGAAAGCCCTTCCTTATTGTTATACCTTTTACCATTTTTTGGTAAAGGGTATATATAGGTTTGTCATTCCGTGTGTAATTTCCACAATATTAATAAGCGACACATAAAGTATATATCTTCTGGATCCTTATGCATAGGGAAGACGTAGAAGCGATGCCCGTCTGTCCATCTGTCTGTACGTGAAATCGGTTTTCCGAAGCTCCCAGAAGAGCTAGAGACTTCGTTCTTGGAGTGATGTGTCAGAAATTTGCCGAAAAATTTATCTATTGAAACCGTCAGTATGAATAAAATTGGTGTTTCTAATTTAAAACAAATTAAAAAAAAGAAATAAAATAAAAGGACGTTTCCAGGGTTGGAAAACTTTAATATTTTTTCTTATAATTAAACATATTTTATGTTTTAAGGAACCGTAAGAGCTACTGATCTGAAATTTGGACAGAGTATGTAGAACCTTGGTCGCTACACCAACAAAAATATGAAAGTTAATGATTGAAGGGTGCTCCAAAACGAGCAACGAAAATTGTTAAAATCCCATGTAATATACATACATATATACAATTGTATGTACATATGTATGTATATAGAAACATGAAATTTTGTAAAATTACTGTATTGTTATACAGACTGCAACAATTAACACTAAAATTTATAAAAATTAAAATTACAGGATGTTCTATTAGTTTATGTAATTTTGACAACTTGCTGTATCTTGGAAACCGTAGGAGGCAAAGTCTTGAAATTGTCAAAAACGGTGAAACAAAAAAATCCCAAAATTATAAAAACGCCAAACCGAAAAAAATCGCCAAAACCCGAAAAAATCGCCTAAACGAAAAAAGCACTAAATTAAAAAATATCTAGCACTAAAATAAATCGCTAAAATGAAAAATATCTCCAAAATGAAAAAAAGATCGACAAAATAAAAAAAAACTCAAAAACCTTAAAAAATCGGTAAAACGAGGGAAAAGTACCAAAACTAAAAAAAGCACCAAATTAAAAAAATCGCCAAAACGAAAAAAATCACCAAATTAAAAAAAATTTTGCAATAAAATATATTGCAAAACTTAATAAAATCGCTAAAATGAAAAAAATCGCCAAAATGAAAAAAATCGCCAGAATGAAAAAAAATCGCAAAAAAAACAACAAACGTCATAAACTTAAATATTGCTAAAACGAGAATAAAGCACCAAAACTAAAAAAACACCAAATCAAAAAATGCCAAAAACCTAAAAAATCGCTAAAACGAGAAAAAAGTTAAAACTTAAAAACAGCACCAAATTAAAAAAAAATTACCAAACTCGAAAAAAATCACAAAAACGGAAAAAAGCACCAAATTAAAAATAAAAAATCTACAAAATGAAAAAATCGCTAAAATGAAAAAAAACACCAAAATGATAAAAAAATAAATCGCCAATATAATTATAAGAAAACGCAGAAAAAAACGCTTAAGCACAAAAAAAACCCTATTAAAACACGCCTAAGACCGAAAAGCCCCCAAAAACGAAAAAATGCCAAAACTATATTTTATATGTAGGCTAAAGCTCATATAGTATTATATATTTAGTGTCCGTACGGCACGCTTTGTGCAAAGTACAAAGCGAATTGAGCCGACTATACCTTATATGTATTAGAGTTGAGCATATGCGTTCCTTTTGCAGATTGTTCCTTTTTGTTCCCAACAAAAAAAGAATTAGTTCGTTCTTTTCGTTCAGTTGTTCTTTTCGGTCAGTTGTTCAGTGAAAAACAAAACAGAGATTATACAGTCATTGAATCCTCTTCAATTTTTAATTCGTGTATTAATATTCTAAATTAATTTCATTTCATTCTTAATAACCTTATTTAAGTAAATTTTTTTATTGAAAATGCTTTAAATGAAGTTTGATCGTTTGAAAACAAATTTTAATAACTTTTTTAATACTGAGGCCAAATTACCGCACTCGTTACTGAACGAAATTACGAAATATTTCAATAGAGTTTACATGGAAATATTTTAAAATTTCGAAACGAATCGTATGCCGTAATTTGCCCCCTGATTTATGTATATTCAACACAACAAATTATTTCTTTTAATTGAGTAAAAATTTTCCTGCTTAGACGTATTTTCATAGTGTTATTTGTTGTATGCTTTTAGTAAGTAAAAGGTAAAAATTAATATTTTGAAATTTTTAAAATGAAATCCGTAATCAGTTTAAAAAAAATTATAATTACTTTTTTAATCTTAACAATCTTTTTCCCAATCTGTTTTTTAGTTCAATACTACAAATTATTTCTATTAATTTTGTAAAACTCCCTTGTAATTATATTTCACTGAGTACCTATACATTTTCTTTTGTTTGTTTTGATTATTGTGCTAAATAATTTAATAGGCACACTACATTTGTATCTTTTTAACAGTATGCAAACGAGAAACTATATTTTACTTTAAATCTTTTGCATGTGTATTGGTCAGGAACAGAGAATAAGATAAAAAACAAAACAAAGACCAAACATGATCGAACGAACAAGAAAGACCAAAATAACAAGAAAGACTAAAAGAACAACAAAGACAAAAAGGAACAACTAGTCTGAACTAGTTCACATCGTTCACTTATGGGAATAGTTCAATTGAACTAGTTCGTTCTTTTTGGGCACACCCTAATATTTATGAATTTACCTTGTACACATTCTTACCTAAATTTATCGGCGATCAGAGGCAAATGTCATTTTGAATCGAATAAATACTGTTCTATAACTATTTTTGCATAAAATTAATTTTTTTTTTGATAAATGCTTTCTGTTTTTTTTTTCTGAACATTCATACATATGTATGTATATCCATACATACATAGTATGTATGTATGTTTTCAAATGTCTGAAAGGCTTAAAACAAATCTGACTGGCATTCTTACCTATTTGAAACTAATTTTGTACAATCTATCCATCTTTCGTTATTCGTTTGTATCATGTAATTTTGGGGCAGGGTAAACTGCACTTCACGTAAACGCGACATCATGTAATTTGCAAGGACACGTGGAGTCCTACGAGTATCAGCTAGCAATTTTCCTAATGCTTCAAAGTAAGCAGGATTTTCCACATTGACTATTTCATTCTCATTGACTTTTTTACCCTTAGGCAAGAGAGCGTTTATGTAGTCCAACCAGTCGATATAAGGATAAGATTCTTGTAATTCTTTAATGCTTTTTGGGTTGTATGAGTCTTCAGTTTCATCAGAAGATTCTTCTGATATCTAAACATTGGAAATGATTTAATATTGTTTTGTTTTTAAGTGATATCATTTAAGATCTTACTTCTTGCAGCTTACGCTCAAAGTCTACAGCCTCCTCTATTTCTTTTTGTACCGCATTCCCTTTAGCACCCAAAAGTTTCGCTATGCGAGTATTGTACTCGACGTAAAAATCTCGTTTAATAGATTCGCCTGGAAAAGCGTCCAACTAGAAGGATATTAATATATGTACATAATTACATGAGTAATTTATTTCAACAACATCATAACTTACAAAGTACGATTTTAGAATTAAAAATGCAGAATAATTCGGCATATCTTATTATATTTCGAAAAAAAAAGTTCTTACGAATTGGTTTTGCAATCATCTCTTACACCCAGAAAAAAGATTGGTTGAAAAATGTTTAGGCCAATATAATATCATTTGCATACACTATATTTCAATTCACGCTATCAAATTTCTATTAATCCAAAAAACAATCCATGTTCATTGCCATAAGGGCATAATTGTAACAAATATATGATTCTGACAATTCTTAAATTAAAATTAAATCAACCGAGCGTATGCTTTTGTCATGACTAATTAATTAACTTTTTGGTTAACACAACCGAATAAAATATTATGAATTGGATTTTATAACCAACTTTTGGTATTGGCAACAAAAAAATTGTCGTTCTATAATAAAAAGTTAAAATAAACACTTTCTATCAGTTGCTGCAACTGACTACGAGGTTGAGTTTACTATCATAGTTTATAGTAGAAAATTTAAAAATTAACTTTTGTGACTTTCAAAGATAATATGATTTGTGAATTCTCAAATGGTTTTTGAAAGTATGTGCGTAAGATAAAATATTTGTGGCTGTTTAAAATATGTGGTTGACGAAATGCATATGAATATGCTTCAACGCCAGGAAATAAATTTCAATTAAAATAAACTTATGGCAATATTTAAAATAATAAATTTCTTAAATTATGTATTTTTATTTGCGTCTATTGCCTATTTTTATTTCAGTAACCCTACGTCTACACCTGATATATTTTTATCATGACAAATTTCAAATTCCATATAGACAAAAGAGCTAACATAAAATAAATTATTTTTGAATATAAATTTTGACTTTTGTTATGATAAAAATATACCAGGTGTAGACGTAGGGTAAGGAAGGCCAATTTTTCTTTCACAGGAACCAATTATGATATTGTTTTAGTTACACTAACCATATTTTCGGTAGTACGAATAACTTTTATTTAAAAGTCAATACTGTTAACTAATTTTTTCTGTTGCTGCAACTATTTGGTTAAGGGCTATAATTAAAATATGGTGGTACCAGAAGAAAATTGCAGTCGTTATACCAGAATTCCATGTAGTTGGTGCAACCGCCAAGATTCGATTGGCAACAAATTCGCTTGTCTCAACAACATAAGGCCATAATAGCATAAAATTATATATTATTCGAGGATAGAACGTTAATCGAAATTGTGTTCTCCCGTCACAGTTTCCTTTACATAGTGTCCACACCTGATGAATTTATATCATGATGAATTTCAAATTGATTTTATGATGAAAACTCATCACGTATATATTTAATTAATTAATATTATGGTAGCGTTATGATATAATCATCAGAGCTCACGGCCTGATGAATACATCTTTATATCAAATGTCATTTTATGTGTTACTGTGCATTTAATGTTTATTTATTAAACAACACAACAATTATTTGTGAACAAAAAATTAAACAACATGCAAATTAGTTATTTTTGGCAAGCATATTTCAAATATTTGTTTGATTCATCATAATATAAAATCATCAACGACTACCCCTTTGTGCTGATAATAATGAAAAAATGACAGTTGCTCTGCCGGCATATTATGTTATAAAATCATCAGATGTGAACACTATGGTAAATCGTGAACAGACAATAGTATTACAACAGCTGGGACAAAACGGAGTACTGTCATCTCCGAAACATTACAAACAAACACGAATTGAAACGGGCACTTTAAAGGCTCAGTTAGCCGACTGTAATGGAATGTAACTGCAACGATAGGAAACAGCTGACCGATTTTATTTTGTGAAAACTAATATACACATTCTTACATTCTGGTTACATCTCTATAAATATTTTTATTACTTTTCAGACAACAATATCGATCAGCTGTTTCCTATCGTTGCAGTTACATTCCATTACAGTCGGCTAACTGAGCATTAAGTCAAAAACTACAATTTACGAGAGCTGTCTCAAAATTAGGTGACCTGGTGTACATATAGATGTACATACATACTTATGTATATTGATGGCGACAGTTGTATACATAAAAATTACTTTGGTGAAAAAGGCGAACCTTACAACACATTTGTTTTAAGTTTCAAGGCGCCATCTTTCAACGTATCTTTCAATGCTTTTGGGTCCATCAAAAATAAACGACATCGGGGAAATTTTAAACATAACAAATTGGTCACCGTTAAGTAATTCAATACTTTCATTTAAACCGAGCTAGATTCTACTCTGGGGCAGTTTTCTAACTCACTTTACGTTACTAAATATTTGGTGGACCTATGAGCTGCCAAAATGCTCACCATAGTGATCGAACAATTGATATGTTCACACCAAAAAGGGTTAGGAAAATTTATAAAATGGTATTGGATGAATGTAAGCATTTAAAAAAGTGCAGATGAGAAAGCTGCACCCAAGACGGATGATGAATCCAATCATAATAGAATAAAAACAGCGTCGTAGAAATGTTTGGCGCTGTTTCATCGCAATAAAGCCAAGATTTCGCTTCAATTCATTACCACAGATGAGACATGAATCCACCACCTCTGATCTGAGACAAGGGAACAGTCAAATCGGTGGCCTGAAATGGGAGAAACGTGTGCAAAAAAAAAAAAACAAAAAAAAAAATAAAGCGAAGACACTTCTATCTGCCTGTGATCATTTTTATTGATTGATCTACAAATTATAGAAAAACCATCAGCATTTCGAGAAACAGAAAGTGTTGTTTCATCGATACAATGCACCAGTCCACACAAACACTATTGCCGTGGTCAAAATCAATGAATTGATGATCGCATTGTCTGCTCAGATTATTTTCTATTTGCAAACTTGGGTAGTAAGAGAGAGATTTGCCAACAATAAAGGTTAGTTAGTGCGCGTACGAGCTGTAGGCATATGTCAAAAAAAAGTTGAAATGGTGCTTTTGCATACGACAAGTTACATACGAAACTCTTTGACGCGTTTGCCGCAGAAAGTTGGTTAACTTTCAACTTTTTAACGCGTTGTGTTGTTTTGACAACTAATCAGCCAACAATAAAAAAGAAAAAATTAGAATCATGGAGCATAATCTTATTGAAGAGTTTGAAATGTATGTTTTATTCCATAAAAACGGAATTTAAAATGTTCCAATTAAATTTTTTAATGCAAAAATAAATAAAAAAGCTGGTAGAAGAGGCGTTTGTAACGCGTGTTGTGTAACTTGCAATTTTTCATGCGGTAAAGTTTTCAAACGCATGTTATGTATTTCTACCTTAAAGAGGAGTCTAGAGTAGTCTGCGGCTGATATTCTTGTTTTTTTTCACGGGATATCCCGTGAATCAAGTGATGCTGATATTGCTTGTGCGTGTTAAATTACAGAAGTATGTGTGTCTCTGCTATTATTGTGTCTCGGTATATAACGAAATTAACTAAAAGAAGTTTCGCTCAAATCGAGTGGTAGCTTAAATGCAAAGAGGCGCAACTAACAAAAAAATAAATAAAATCAAAATAAATTTTTTGAAAATCGGTCGGGAGTTTAAGATTGCCGAATAAAATAATCAAATTTGAGTACAACTTTAACGAAAGCCTGTGTTTTTGTGAAAGGTAATTGTGTAATTGAATGGAAGCCAATAATAGGTTTGTTCATTTACTAAAAATTTTTACGAATTTGTAACAATTATTACTGGAAAGTGTTCATTAACTCAAAAAGTTTGCAAGGAGAGAGCGACAAAAGAGAGAAAAAAATTTAGAGACAAGCAAATTCCTACAAATTCTTACTAGTAAAATGTTTACTTGCAAGAATTATCCAACCACCTGTGGTGTGTATTGTTGTCAAATAAATTATTTACAAAATATTTGAAAAAGGAAAACTGAACAAATTTGCATTTCTTTGTTAAAAAAACATGTATACGTATGAAAAAAGAAAGCATGTTTTTTAAATTTATTGTTTTTCCTCCATTAAGCCACATAAATTAAATTTTATGGCAAATAATTTTGTTTGTTTCTCATATATGATCAGAGATGGAAAGTCGAATTCTAGTATTTAATTTTTAATGGAATAAAATTAAAAAAGTATGAAAAATGCATAAAAATTGTAGATATACATGAAGCTTTGTAAAGTATTTCATTTTAAATATGACTTTCCAAAAAAAAAAATTGCAATTTAAAATATTATCAAACAAAATATATCAGAAAAAGTACAATTGTGTTATGATTTCCATCCATGGTTCTGATATGAATAAAATTGTCTTGCAAGTTTTTACAAGTAAAGCGTTCATTTACTTTTTCATATTTAGGAGAGTAATTTTTTAAACTTCTGCTTTACTCTCTCGTTGCTACTTTCTGCTGAACTGCTAAAAGTAGATGAACAGACCTAATGTCGTTTAAAAAGAAATTAAAAACTTACTTTAATAATGTTGTCTTTTCGGGTTTTTAAATCCACATCAACAGAAAGTTCAAACAGAAGATCTGTGCTGAAACCCAGACGTCTAAATTGTTTAATAGTTTCCTGCCAACTCCATTTATTATCCTTATTCCAAGATTCACCAACAACAACGGGCCAACCACCTAAAGATTTTAAAATATTCTCGTAATGGCCGACACCCATGTCATCAATTAATTCTAAAAGTAAAATAAAAACAAAGGCATGTATCACCAATTCTGTAACAGAAGGAAACTTTGATAAACAAATTTACTTTCATTCATGCAAGTCTTGTACAAAAGATTTGGCAACTTTTTATAATTAGGATCCGTCTTGGGTCTTTCTTCAGCAATAACATTTTTTAATTGTTCTACAACTTGAATTTCTAATTTCAATTCTTCATTTATATGATTTTGTTTCTGCACTAAATAATTTCCACATGCGAATTCATAGAAATCATTGCAAGGGTCTTCCTTTAGATTCATTCTACTCAAAACCTCGTTGGCAGTTCGTTGAAATTCCTCCATCTTTCTTTTGCTCTGGCTGCTGCCAGCAATAGATTTTGTAGTATCCGGCATGAGCGGTGTAGTTGACTTTTGCATTTCAAGCTTGGAATTGGGGCTTGTACTTCTGCTTCTGCTGCTGCCAGCGGCAGATTGTGTAGTATGCGGTGTATTCGATTTACTATGACCACCGACAGGAGCAGTCATTTTAGGTGTAGGCTTTTGTTTGGAATTGGGGCTTGTACTTCTGCTTTTGCTGCTGCCAGCGGCAGATTGTGTAGTATGCGGTGTATTCGATTTACTATGACCACCGACAGGAGCAGTCATTTTAGGTGTAGGCTTTTGTTTGGAATTGGGGCTTGTACTTCTGCTTCTGCTGCTGCCAGCGGCAGATTGTGTAGTATGCGGTGTATTCGATTTACTCTGACCACCGACAGGAGCAGTCATTTTAGGTGTAGGCTTTTGTTTGGAATTGGGGCTTGTACTTCTACTTTGGCTGCTGCCAGCAACATTTTTTGGTTTAACTCCGGCAACGGCAGAAGTTTTAAGTTCTAGTGGCAGGAACAAAATTTATAAAATTTTTCAGGTTAAAAACAAAACATCAAAACTTACCTTCAGCTATTTTAATTGCCAGCAAAACAAATATTATTATAAGACATTTTTGTAAAGTTACACGTCTACGCCACCAATTTGGACTTCTACAGAGAAAATAAATAATAATAATAAATAAGAAGTGTTGTGTTGTAGAAGACTGGAGTGTAGATAAAGTTTCTGAATTTTGAATTGAAGCAACATTTATCCAGAGCGATATACTCTATCATAGATGCTGCAAAAGACAATTTTTTTCTCTCGTTTTCTTGATTGATGAGCGATACGATCACAGAATTTTTGGGAAAACTTTTTTTAAATTATTCAATGTACACATGAGCATACGCTAGGCTTGTTATCTGTCCTCTATTTCCCGGACATGGCCCTCTTTTTGGGATGTCAGACCTAGTAAAAGACTTTCATCCGGGAAAGTCTTACTTTTTAAGGAATTTTTTTCGCATTTACATTGCTTGAAAAATTGTATTTATTAAAAACCAAGCTAAAAATTAAAATACTTGGTATACGATGTCCAGCTTGTGTTACAAATAACACTGTCCATGAGGTTTGTGGTATGTTATTTTGAGACGTAGGTTTATTAAGATGTATTTAAAATATTGATGGAGTTGCGCAAATATGGTCTAATGGGTATTGTGCAGGCCTGGCATGTCAGATCGAATCTCAAAAATATTTCTGATTGAAAATAAAATATCATTGCATTTGTAATAATAAAATAAATTTATAAGTTTTCATTGCTACAGTTAAATGTCCTAATGACATTTTTAAATAATGAAACATTTGTAAATTTTTTAATTGAACTTTTAGTGATTTTTAATCAGAAATAATTATAAGTCAGGCTTAAGTTCAGTAATTTACAAATTTTTCACTTAAATAATCATGGGCACGTGAAAAAATATGTTCACTTGGCAATCACTGTTTACTTGGCCATCACAGTTTCAGAATGCTGGAAATCCAAGTAAAAACTGTAGGATGCAACAACAAGTAACATTAAGCCACTACAATTATACTTACATGCATGTACCGATGGTACATCTAGTAAGTAAAAATAATTAATGTGATGATCGTAAAAAGATAAGTAAGAATAGTTAAACATACTGAGGTAGAGTAAAATAATTTCGTGCTAACCTAAATAGAAAAATGAAAAAATTGAAAAAACAGAAAATTAATAGTGATACTTATAAATGTGTTTACCAAAGGTAAATCAATTGTATACACAACAATCGTTTCTCATATTCCGTTTCATTGAAAATTTAAGTTAAATAGCTGATGTTAATAAGAATCTCTACCCAAGTAGATAGACTAGGGTGCTGATGAAGTGCGTGGCTGCACAGAAAAGTATCGGTATTTCCCCCAGCTTAAAGTCTAAGTTTAATTTTTCTTCCCTTCTTTAGATACTCACATTAATTAATAAAAATATTTCATTCAATAAGAATTGAAATTACTGAACTTAAGCCTGACTTAAAATTATTTCTGATTAAAAATTTTTAAATAATTTATATTATTTTGCACCGAATAGGTCTCTCCTATAGGACACAAGTCACAAGGTGCATACAAAGTATCAATTAACCCTTCATAGGCCATCCCCATGTATGTAAAACTGATGGTCCACTTCATAGAAGTGTTAGAAGTCGGACTGGTCGCTATCACTTGGGAATCGGTCACGTGACTGGTTTTGTGACAGTGCCATTCCCTGCTGATGAACGGATAATTTAACGTGATTTTAACCTCATTAGATTATTTTATTTGATGCTATGGAAAATCATCCACTGGTCTAGGATGAATCGTTTCAAACTAATTATATTTTTAAATTGTGATTATCAATATAGTATTAAGAGTCTTACTATAAACATTAAGTAAATTCAAAAAATTTTTGGGTTGAAGTCTACTGATGATTTCCTAAAGCGGGAACAAAATGCTGGGGCTCGATCCTGTTTCTGTTAAATCGTAAAAATGAAAAATAAAATATCACTTCATTGAAAATGCGTTTCTGATTGTTATGTTTTGAATTGTTATGAAGTGAAAATAATAAATTTTTTATCACTTCATTTTTGTCATAAATTCAGAAGCGACCTCCTGTTCATTTACTTTCCCACAGAAACTAGCAAAGAGAGAGTAAAGCAGTTTACAAAATTACTCTCCTAAAGCCCGGTACGGAGTTCTTAGTAAATGAACAGACCTCATATTAATTAATTATGAAATTAAATAAATAAAGACTTTGGGTCTTATGCAAAAAAAACTTAACAAAGCTTTGCAAAGCAATGTTAAGTAAAGTTGTATTCTAAAAAAATTATTACATCAAATTTCTAAAGTAGGTCCCCACGTTTGTTAAGACAACTTTAAGTTGATATTTTCAAAATGTGTATTTTGTACCTCAAATATGTTTGTTAACATATCACATATTGGATTCATGTTACATTTGGAAATGAAGCTAGAAGTGTTATCTCTTAGCTTAGATTTATTATTTCTGTCATGTAATGGAAAACCTCGTCAAATTATCCAACTGATTCAAGATACATACATCGTAAAATCCATAAAAAATATTAAAATAAATACAATTGTACGAAAATGTTTTAGTGATGTACATACAATCAAAACAAATCGAAAAAAGCTGGATATTCAAATACATACTCATTTCATTCGAATAAAAGAAATTGTGATAAATATTCTTTGTTCATCCCCTTTTTTTAATTTTACTTCATAGAAATATTTGTCTGTTTTCCTTTCCATATCAGAACCTGATATTGTTGAAATTAGAATGCTTTACTTCAAGATAATAAAAATTTATTTAATAAAATAAAATAATTTGAATACTCGAATGAAATTGTATTCGATGTTATACATCATAAGCTGTGAAGTGGTCGGTCGGTGAATACGGTGGTGTTACCAGAATTTATTATTAAATAACAAAATAATTAAAGTTGTGTTTTGCATACAATTTCTTAACAAAGCAATGTTAGCCTTAAAGTGCTTGACAACTAATATGAACTTTAAAGCTATAGTGAAATATTTTTTTGCATATGAGGGTTTATGTCAAATAAATATACTTCGATATTTCATTTATACAGGTAATGATTCTTACGTAATTGCTCGGCGACAATTTTGTTCAAAGTTCTGTAGTCGGCGAATACGTGATGGACCGAGCGTTAATTAAATTCGTTCGTGGGTGCAGAGATTCCACGCAACTGCTTCGGCTATGAATGTCCCACGGTCAGGGCCCAGTCAATCTTCATGGACTTCCGAAAACATGTAACGGGTTGAATGCAGTTTACGTGAAAATCCGCGAATTTCAATACGAAAAAGAGAAGCCTCACTGGGACTTACAAGAGCGGTTATTCATGAAATTTCAAAAAAAGTATCTAAAGTTCCATCCTTTTAAAATTCAATTTGGTCAAGAAGTGAAAGAAAATGACTTTGATTTACGCAAACATTTTTGTGAAGTCCAATTTTTGGAGCGACGAGGCTAGTTTTTGAACGGCCACGTCAACAAGCAAAACTGCCGTTACTGGTCTCCAAGAACCCGCAAACCTCGATTGAAATATTAAAAAACATCAAAGAATATTCGTCGACAAAACAGCTTAATTGAACCAAGTTTACTGCAGCGTGTAGCGCGGAACAAAAGGCTCCGCAACGAAAAATGGCGAAAAAAAATCGCCAAAACGAGCAAAAAAAGTGTCAAAACTAAAAAATTGCCAAAAATAAAAAAAAAATCGGCTATATGAAAAACATCGCCAAAATAAAAAACGTCAAAAACCAAAAAAAAAAAACGCCAAAACCAAAAAAGCGCCAATAAACGCAAAAAAACCCAAAAATAAAAAGAAGCTTAAAACCGAAAAAAAACCAAAAACGAAAAAAAATGCAAAATGTCTATATTTTATATAGACTAAAGTTCGTATTGAATTACATATATCGCGTCCGTACGGAACCCTTCGTCCGCGGTTCAAAGTCGCACTGCACTGAATTTATTTATTTACAAACTTTTTAAAATTATTCGAATACATCTTTTTATTCATTGTTCGTTAGAATATCCGAACAAAAGTTTAAAATTATTCGTCTGTTTTAAACAAAAAAAAATAATGAATTTTCATTCGAACAAATATAAACGACGAATCATTACAACGCTAGTTATAACACACCCCTAAGATAGGCAACACATTTCAAAATTCCGTGTACTTTTCTTTTGAAAGCCCGTACTAGGGAATGGAATTTTTTTTTATTAAATTTATCAACTTAAATTTGTGTGAGAACCCGAAATTCCGTATGAACAATGTAAGAGGCGTTAAACCAGCGATCCTCACACATATACATGTGAACATTCTCACTTATGTTTCTGTTCGTTGCTTCCATGGTGTAATTATACAGTTGACTGCCTAACGATATGTTATAGAATAACACGGCAACCGTAGCTGTGTAAAGAACCGAAGAATGTCAAAAGCGCAAAAAAATTTTGTACCAAAACCAAAACAAAACGAAGTTTTTGACATTCATTAGATAGAAAGCACATAGAGCAAAAAATATCAGCTAAAGTAGCGCTGCCACCTACTTAGAGACACCTCGAGTCAATTTGTTTTTAACAAAAAATAGACTAATGTAATTTGTATTTTAAATACTTTATAATAACTTAGTTTCTGATATGATTATTCAAGCTAATTTAAAGAGAATGCATTGTTTTCTAGTAAAATGCGACTACACAACCGGCATATATAAGTAGTCGGAGTTTAAAGTGGTAACCTTAATTGTAGTAACACTTTAGTACACATTATCTTCATAAACGCGAAATTTTGGTTAATACCCTTTTTTAAGAAGCGGGTATTGACAGTGCCTTTTAACAATTTCTTGTAGTGCTTCTTTTGGTGCTTTTTTTTAAATAAAAATATTTTTAATTCACAAACCTAAAATACTTTTAAGTCCTAATAGCAGCATCTTTTGACTGAGCCCTCTTAAATTATTTTTAATGACATGTTATGCCTTTCTACACATACAAAATTCAGTAATTTTCGGCAAAAGCAAGCATACTCCTATTCTACACTTAACATATCTTTCAGTTTTGGCTAGTAAAAACAGACTACACATACAAACGATTAAACAAGATTAAGGGCCAATTTCCCCAACTTATTTAAACATCAATTTATATTTAAAAGTAATTTTTCCATACAAAAATTAATGAAAATCGACATTTAAATTTTAATTGATATGTATTTAAATAGGGTTGGTGAAATTGGCCCTAAGAGATTTTCTCTCACAATTGTTGTTGTAGCAACCACATGTGTGCGCTACTTTGCGGGGTCTGCTTTAAACCCAAATTATTTCTTATGAATACGGCAATTAGTATAAACGAACACTTCCTCTTTTTAGGGTTCCGTACACCAAAGGTGAAAAGGAACCCTATTGTTTTCGCTACGCTGTCCGTATGTCCCGGACAGACACGGTATTTCCTCAGGAACCGTAAGAGCTACGGACCTGAAATTTGGACAGAGTAAGTAGAAGCTTGCCCGCTACAACAACAAATACATGATAATTAAAAATTAAACGGTGTTCCAAAACGAGCAAGGAAAAACGCTAAAATCCCATGTAATATACATACAATTGTATGTACATACATATGTATATTGACACTTGAAATTTGTAAAATTAGTGTATTTTTGTATAGACTACAACAATTAACTATAAAATTTAAAAAAATTTAAATTAAAGGGTGGTCCATCAGTTAACGCAATTTTGACTATGTAATTTTGACAACTTGCTATATATCTTGGAAACCGTAAGAGGTAAACTCTTGAAATTTTCAAAAACGGTAAAACTAAAAAATCCGAAAATTATAAAATCGCAAAACCAAAAAAAATCTCCAAAAATTAGAAAAAATCACCAAAACGAAAAAAATCGCCAAAATTAAAAAAAATTCTAACGCTAAAATAAGTCACAAAATTCGCAAAAAAAATCCCCAAACGCGAAAAAGGCTTCACTAATAAAATAATTTTTAAATGATTGTTAATATGAAAAATAATCGCAAAAAACTGAAAAAAATCGCCAAAATAAAAAAAATCGCCAAATTGAAAAATCGCCAAAAACCGAGAAAAAAGTGTCAGAACGAAAAATATCGCAAATATTTAACAAAATTTCTAACACTAAAATAAGTCACAAAATTCGAAAAAATTGTCCAAATGAAAAAAATCGCCAAAAAGCAAAAAAGTGCCAAAAACCGAAAATAGTCCCCAAACGCGAAAAAGGCTTCAGTAGCAAATTAATTTTTAATATGAAAAGTAGTGGCCAAAATGAAAAAAAGTCGCCAAATTGAAAAATCGCCAAAACCCGAAAAAAATCGCGAAAATGAGAAAAAAAAGTGTCAAAACTAAAAAAAGCGCCTAAATGAATATAGTCCCCAAAATGAAGAAACGCCAAAATTAAAAAAAATCGCTAAAACGAAAAAATCGCCATAATATAAAAAAAACGCCAAAAACCGAAAAAAGTCGCCAAAACGAGATAAAAATTTCAAAACTAAAACAATGGAAAAAAAAATCCAAAGACCGAAAAAATCGCCAAAATACAAAAAAACCGCCAAAATTAAAAAAACGTCAAAAACGAAAAAAAAAATGCCAAAACTATATTTTATATAGGCTACTAAAGTTCGTACTGAATTACATATCTCGTGTCCGTACGGAACCCTTCGTGCGCGGGTAAAAGTCGCACTTTACTGAATTTATTTTTATTTTCTTTGATAGGCAGGTTTTGTAAAAAAAAAGATCGTTATTAAAAGTTTTAAATTTGTAAGAAAAATCATTTCAAAAAAATATATTTTCTATACAAAATTCAAAACAAAAAAATATTTTGAATTTACAAAATCTACCCTCCAGGGTGGAATGGCACGTACTAATGCTGACTACGTACACATCTGGCATTTCTGGTGCTATCCGTTCACATTAATGATTAAACAGAATTCCGGCCTAAACACATTTCCCATACAATTTGACACAAAAAACCAGCCGCAGAAAGCAGTCGTGAGATAGAATCTATTTTATTTTGAGAACGTTTTTTCTTATTCTCTCACATATCAATACTGATTCTCACAAAAATGTTACCATACTTTCAATAAATTTCATATATTTTGTAAACAAAACTACAAAGAAAATTAAGCACAAAAGAAAATAAAACAAAAATCAGAGAGCATTTGAAGTTACTGCCGTCGATTTTATTATGGGCTTTATTAATTTGTCAGCGATTTTCCTGAAGTTGCAGACTTTATTCTGTTTCATCATTTATGTTTTTTAAGTGGCAATGCCACCCAATGAAAAATATCGGTAATGACAAACGTTGCCACATTTACACACTATTGCGATGTCACAAAAAGTCCATACTAATTTACTCGCAATTGTTAAAAAATTACTTTTGCAAAGGTTTAGGGTTTTTTTTTTAGAAAGAATTGAAAGTGCATAATAAAAAACTTACCTGATATTTATCTGCATTATTATTAGCGAGAGAATTCTCAATTCAACTGCGTTTAAGCTAAAATACAAAAAAAATCCATTAGTATGATAAATCATAAAACTACAATTATAATTGATTAAAAAAACTAGTCGCGAACTATCAAATGGTTTTAATCGTTTAACACATATTTTTGGCATATTTCTATAAAAAAAAAAGAATTGTTCAAATTAATCCTTAATTTTTGGACAAATATGTATGCCAAAAACGTTCTAAACGATTAAATCTGAGCTGATCATTAGCGACTATTTTGTTAATCAATTACATACCAGTGTTTATTATTTTTTAAATAAGTATGTATATCCTTCACTATTTAACGTGATCGCTTAAGTTATCCTCAAGGATGCAACGGTAATAATTAATTATTACTGCTGCATACTTGATGATATCCTTGAGGATATTCTTTGATATTTTATTATAATAGAATACAACGTAAACACACTTACCTACAGTGATGGTGGATATTGGTATGTCTTGCCTTCTTAACTCAAGGCACAAGTGAAAATCTAACTGCTCACAGCCGTCTTTTATACACTTCCAGCACTTGGCCATTTCATCACCAACAGTACCAATACATCCATACATATTCCCATATGTATAACCACTTGAGTTATTTTGGTGATCACACACATAGGTGCATAGAAAATTTTCTAATTATTAGAATCTAATTATTATTGGATAAAAAATTCACACAGAACTTTATATGCTTTCATTAAGAGCAAGGGAAAAAGAAAAGATAATATTCGTATGTATGTATATATGTACATATCTGAAATGTGCAAATAACTCAAAAAAAATTATTAGCTCCAAAATCTAATAAATACATACTCGTAACTATTTTAAGGCAAATAATTCCACCTGCTTCACCCACACACTTGTCAAATTTGAATTTGAATATAATTGTGTATGAGAGAGTTGAGAAAGCAATATAAACCGTATGTATACTTCTCTTATTTTGTCATTGCCAGTATAAAATAAAATTTGACGCGTGTGAGAACTAGGGATGCCAAACGGGAAATTCCGAGTTCCGAAATCCCGGGATTTTCGAAATTTGTAAAATTCAATTGAAATATTTAAAAAAATAAATTAATTACTTGCTCACGGTTATTTTCATCAACTAAGAATTATTTTGAAAACAAAAAGAAGCATATGAGCTTTGGAAGGGAAATAAAATTTGGAAAATTCATAAGTTTGACAAATTTATTCCGTCTTATTCTATATTATGAGAGCAATTATGAATAAAATTCCACGAAGAATTTTTCCCGGGGAATAATTTCAAACAGTAACAAATAATATGGAAAACAAAATAATCGATTTGGAAAAGGTAGTTCTTGCGGAAATTTATTAATAATTGCAGTGAATAACTATCTGTAGGTCGACTCCTTAACGCTATAAAAAATTAGCACTTATCTACTTTTCGGTAACAATTCAGTACCATTGACAGCTCCTTACAATTGAAGTAGAATACAATACAAAGCAAGTTCAAACATTTTGTTGTCGGCTTAATGTAAACGTATGAAATATTTACCGAATAATGCGTTCCGTTTTTCAAAAGTATATAGATTTGTATGTATGTTCGTTTTGGCTAACATTATCAAAAAAATGCACATATATTGAAAACAAAAACAAATTTTCTTATATAGTTATGGTTTTCGGTTTTCAAATTTTGATTCTTATTTCAAACTCGCATTAGAAAATTGTTAACTTCAAAGACAAATGTGTAATGATATATTATCAGCATAAAACCTTTTATAATGCATAAAATTTGTTATTAAAATAGTATTTATTTAAAAAAGTAATTTATTTTACCAAAAAATTTAGGTCCCGAAATCTCAAAAATCCCGGAATTCCGAACAACCCCGGAATCCCTTAAATCTCTCGGGATTTAAGAATCCCGAATCCCGGGATTTCTAAAAATCGATCCCGAACCAAGTAAATAAGTTGTAGGTTGCTTTTTTAATTACTTAAAAAATAAATACAGTTAGAATAAGTTTCTCTCTCCATCATTAGCGTTGTTAATTTGTGTGTGTGTGTACATTTCACAGTTTCTAGTTCACTCACATAGCTGCTTTAGCACAAGCAAATAAAAGAAAAGCTTGAAATTAAAAAAAGTTTTTTGCAATTTATCAAGAAAAGTAATTTAAAATTTTTGCGATCACCTGATTCCGATTTATTTATGTGGACTATACAATCCTTTCCTTTACTACATTTTTATCACGATGGTTTTCGCCAGCATCGATTGAGAGCTAAAATTAAGTGCATTTTAAAATATGTAAATAATTTATAGGCAATTTGTAATAATTCTATTATTGAACGTCTATGAACTCAATCAAGTCTATCAATTGACAGATTGTGGGTACCATAAAAAGTTTCTTCGGTTATATGTATGTACATACATACATTAGCGTGTCCGTTATATGTTATATTCTCTCCCCCCAAAACAGCCTTATTCTGGTAATTTGGTAATAATAAATTTCTAATCGAATTTTAGTTAACCTTAATGTAACTTTTATTTATTCCGGAATTCCAGCTAAAAGTTAATAAAAAAATAATTCAAGAAAAGTGTTGAAAAAAATTTCATATAATTTTTAATAAAATTTTATATAAAAAAGATTGCTGAGTGTAAAATATTAAATTTATTTATTAATGCAAAATTTTAAAATCCAATATCATGCGAAAAATTGCAAAGTGAGAACAAACCCTAAAATTTTTAGCAATACAAAAAGGTCGGAAAAAATCGCGAAAACTTCAAAAATTCGCAAGAACTTACAAGCATATGAAATATTTTTTTATTTTTTTACATAAAACTGAAACGATTTGAAGGGAGAGAATATCAAAAAAACACTAAAAATAAAAAATAATGGTCTCGCTAATGTACATATGGACAATTCCCTGGCGACAGACGCGACATTCGTACACTTTTATTTGAGCGAAAAAAAAGAAAGAAAAAAGAGTGGAAAGATCCAATATATATCTTAACTGGTTTTTAAAGAAATGGGCGATATAAATAATAGAGTAAAAATATATAAGCAAATGTCAGCAAGAAACGGACGCGACAAAAATTTAAGTTATTTTTGTGCTTTTATAGAAATATATGTACATAATTCAGCGAAATTTTATTTTATTTTATTTTTTTTTTGTTGTAAATATGGAAATGAAGGTGAAAAAAGATCGTTTGTGTGTAAATTTATGAGATATGAAAATTTTGTTTTGCCAAAAAAAAAAATAAAAATAAAACTACACACAGTATATATTGATTGATTTTCAATTGAAAAGTACTTAAACAATAACAAATGCTTATTTACTGTAGAAAAATAAATTAATGAATATTGATTTTATGCGACGTATGCGACGTTAAGTATGTATATGTTGGTAAGTGGAAGCAAACTCAAACAACTCCCCTTATTAGAACTCCATTCTCCTTCTTTTCTTTTTTTTTTTGTTAGTAGAAAATTTGCAAATTAAGAAAAAAGAATAATAATACATAAAATACATAAATACATAACAAGAGAATAATAATAGTTGTTGTTGCTTTTTACATTTACTTTCTTTACATACTTCTTACAACTACAATTCGGGCTGAAAAAAAGTCAGCCAATGTAACAATGGGCGCATTCATAAGAAGTAGCTGTTGAGCTCAACAGTTGTGAAACTGCTGGTAACTGTTGGCCCCAACAGCTACTTCTTAGAAACGGCTTGATGTATATAATGTAATTGTATATCTTTATTTCGTTACTTCATCGCATTTGTAATGCAAAACTTAACAAATATTTGTTGCTGCCACCTAACAAAGCATATAAAAGAAATATCTCTATTTGACCAGCTGTTCAGGCTGAGCACAACGTGTTGACTATAGGTAGCGATGATGATGGAAAATTACTCAACTGTTGAGTGGAGCAGAGATACTCAACTATGCGTTTCTAAGACAAACACTCAACGGTTGCGCAACTGTTACGTCTTATGAATGCGACCAATGGTAAAGTAAGATAATAAAAAACATATTGATTAATCAGTTCTTGTTTCAACTATGATATTAGTTGAACTTCTCATTTGTTTAAATGAAAGTTTAATATAATATCTTTATCCCAAGGCAAATATAATATATCTACACCCAGAAAACACCAACAATAAACACCACATTGAAAGCCTAGTAGTGCTGAAATTTCTTATTTCGATATGGAAAAATACTAACGTACAGTATTTATTTATTTATTAATTTTACTTATTTTTAAGTACTTCAATATACATTTTCTAAGGTATTGAAAATTATTGAATAATTGTGACGCGTTCTTGTTTTTAAGTAGCAGCCTTTCCCTGAGTGTGGTTGTTTTAAATAGATATTGGGTAAAGATTCCCTGATGATTTGCTTATCCCTCAATAATCAATTTCAATGTTTGTATTTTAAATTAAAAAAATACTTATTTGGAATTATTAGTGCGGTAACAAATGTTAAATTAAATTGTAACAATTCCCCCATCCCCCCCCCCCCCCAAAAAAAAACTACTCGTATAATTACCAACGAAAATTCTAATATCTATCGATATATTTATGCGTTTGCGATAACAATAATGTCATTCTATAATTCGTTTTTTCTACGATAGTGTAAATCTCACCATTTACTTGCATATACAAAAGAAAACAAACACAAAGAAAAATTATCGTAAAACTAAATAAATTAGATATTGTGAATTTACTTTTGCTTCAGCCGACAGCGAATATCGTTTCAATATCTAATAGCAAAAATTTTATAAGCTAAAATTTTTATTCGTATTAAGAAAATTAAATGAAATTAAATTTTACGGAAATATGAAACGTGTTTCAGTCAAGTTATTTTTTCTTTTGTCACAATTTATATAAATGGAATAAAATAGTTATGTACTCAGGTGGTAGATCGACGAAACAATAGTCTATGTGGCTAATTGAAGTTTTTTTAACTTTAATTTATTCGATTTTTCAGTTAAAATAATATTAATGCTCGTAACGCTTAAAACCTTCTCTTTCATGCCTATAAATTACAGGCTTACCGCGGTATAACGAATATCTGATATAACGAACTTTCCAATTGTCTTGATTTAACAACTTTATATAGCGAATATTATTTTAATTTTATGTAACGAATTATGAAGAAAAACATCGTAAAATATAAAAGCTAAACTATATTTTTATCATTTAATAATACTTTCTATAGCGAAAGTTTTGATAAATGTATAACGAACGGCAAAAGATATATTAATAAAAAAATGCCAAAAATGTGATATCGTTAGTTTGTATTTGTTAGCAAAATTTAAAAAAAAAATGTTCTGTCATTCTTCTTATTGTGCTGAAACGAGTCTACAATAATAATAATTATATTTATAATTTGAACGGGCTAAAGTTCGTATCGCTTTTTAAGCCAAATTACATGTGATAATTATTAATGAACAAATAACATCAAAGTTAGTTGTAAATTTTAATTAATTTGGCTTAAAAAGCGATACGAACTTTAGCCCGTTCAAATTATAAATATAGAAACAAATTAAGTTCGAAAAATAATAATTAAAATTAACTAAAATTTATAGTTATAATAAGACTTACACAAAAAAAAATTCTATGCGATATGACGAATTTTTCGATATAAAGAAATGGATCTGACATTATAACGTTCGTTATATTGGCATTTGCCTGTGTTAGTTACGAGTATCGTTAATATCTCTTTATATTTTTTTTCTTTTCTTACCAACCAAGTTTTGCGCCACAAACGAAGCGTGTACTAGATGTTCAATTATTTTTTTCAGCAAAATTGTGTTCTTATCTAAGTATATTTCTAGCAACTTTAGCTGTTTCGCAAGTTCGATTTCTTTTTGTGAATAACATTTTATTAAAATATACAGTTAAGGCTTTACTAGCGTACAGCTCCCGTAGAAGTATATATTTCTGAATGCCGAACGATTTCATAAGTTCGTTGGATTTCGAAGTGTTCATAGAACAACTGAATCTATATCATATACACAGACGGACAGACGGACAGAAAAAATTTATTAACCTTATTTTATTTGACGTCGTCAACATAACACAGCGTAGTGCCGTTTTCAATCGTTTGTTGTAAATCCGCATTCCCGTTGACAATATTGCCATTTATCGAAGACTTTCAACATATTGCACTTGTTCCTCTAAGAAGGATCACTCAAAATTTTGAAATTTTTTTTCTTTTTCGTATAAAAAGATATGTTTACGCGCATAGCGTAAAGATCCCTTGGTTAATTATTGTTAATTGGACCTTTCTACGTTTTGTTTTTTCTCTTTGGCTAAGTTGTTGTGATTTTGTCCATGATACAATTATAACAGGTACATGCACAAGCCCAGCCTGTCGCTGTATACATTTGCATATACCCTGTTGCTAATTTTTGGAGTAGTTACGTTTTGGAACAGTCCTATACTAGTTAGAAAGAGACAGAACTAAGAAGCTTGATGAAATATCGGCTGCACTTCTCTACAAGCGATGCGCTGTCTCTTTCTCTCTCTCTTTGGTTTGTCATGTAAGCAATATTGAAAAAAAGAATTTTTATAAACTAGTATAACAGCAACTAGCCCTTCAACTAGTATGCAACTCTACACAAAACAACTAGTTGTGCTCCTATGACAACTCAATGTAAAAGTCGATAGTTCGTTGTATGAAAAAAAAACAGATGTGCAACCAGTCTGAATTCAAAAGCAACTAGTATGTTTCTGACCACATACTACTCCTTTTATCTGCAGGGTAATGGTCAAACTTTGCTTACAAGCTGCAAAAATGTTAGTGTATGTGTGTGAATAAAATGATTACAGTGTTGCCAATGAATTTACAACACATGGCTGTGTCTCCAATTACACATTGAAGAAAATTACACTACACATCTTTTTTGTGAGTTAAAATAAAAACAAAAATAAATAAAAATAGAACTCAAAGTAGAACTACAAACAGATTAAAAAAGAATTTAATTACTTGGACTACACATGTGAATAGTGTGTAATACACTGTCTAACTACACATACATAGATTGGCAACACTGAATAACTATAATCATGCAGGAATACCGCGTCTGCAATTGTACTTTAGTTACCCTGTAATTGTTATTTTTATAAACAAAAGACATTTGTTTCTGACAATATTTCGTTTGTTTATACCAACAAAATACATGTGTTTCTTGGTGTTGTATTTTTGTTTTAGTTGTGCATGTACCTAGTATAATTGTATCATGAGGATGGGCTTGTGCATGTACCTAATATAATTATATCATGTCCTGAGTCTTAACATTAGTAAATGTTTACTTTTCTCCTTTCATAGGTCTCTGACTCCGACTGTGGTTGTCTTTAAAATTAATGATATAAATTTGGACAAGTCAAACTCTAAGTTGGACTTAGGGCTGATGTTCGACAACTCGTTGTCTTTTGCAGCTCATATTGAATACATACTTCCCAAGACTTATAAAATGTTTGGTTTTTTGAAAAGAAATTGTTCTGAATTTGTTGATCCGCACACACTCAAGCATATCTACATATACATCGTTTTTATGATCTAAGTTAGAATATTCTTCTGTTATTTGGAGTCCTCATGTATCTAGTCTGATTTCTCGTGTTGAAAGACTTCAACGCATTTTTTTTATATTAAATTTGCGTCACGCTCGCTACCTTACTTATCTTCTATTCCGTATGAGTCTAAATGCATAATTCGTAGACTTACGTACTCTAGTATCGCGTAGAATAGTTCAAACGGCACTATTTGTTTATGATATTATCAATAGATTCTATTGATTACCCTGATTTGATTTATATGGTACCGTTTTATATATCTTCTAGAAACCTTAAGCTGGCTAAAGCGGCGCTTACACTAGAACGCTTGCACGTGCAATCAAGCAATTGAGCATTCATGCTCGAACCACACATCATACCAAGGGGTCGATTCGGGTTCTGTGATAATGTGAAATGAAAAAAAAAACTTTTAATTTTAATTTTCACAACCATTTTTCATAATACTTTTCACAATTACATAAAATGCGATTCTCGTTGCTATTATGAAAACATTGTTTTATTCCGTTGTGTCTATGAAACTTTTACTTTTATGCTATTGAAATATGTCATGTAAATAAATAATATTAATTATTATTTATGTATGTACATATTGCAAGGAACTCGGTATGAGCAAAGGTAAATGTGTTTAAAAGCTTATCGCTACAAAAATAAACTTGATATTTGTATCTTTATTACGCTTCCAATTGCAAGGTCCGTTGTTTGTTCCGAATTATCGGCATAAGCAGAATTTAGGACAAATTTTGCTTTAACCCCTAGGAGTTATTATTTGCTTCTTCTGCAGGAATAGGGAAATGTGTTATGCGGTGCACGTCTTCGTTCGAGCTTAAATATAGAACATTGGCTGTGCTGAGTAAAGGTTTTCATTTTACAAGTATATTGCCTGTAGCCTTTAATGAAGAAAACCTTTGTCAGCCATTATGTTCTGCAAAAATATTTACTCAGCAAAGTCGTTGTTATTATTATTCTTATACTTGGGAGAGAAACCCCTTTAGTCTGGCCGACAGCTTTGAAGGCTAAAAACTTATGATGCTACTGTTTGATATGCTCGTAAAATGTTATGTTTTTGCAAAAGGCAAATGATGCCCATCGTGACATAATCGACGTTATAATTTCCTTTTTTAAACGCTACACGCGCACATCGTAAACCACCGCACTTAATTTGCCACATTCTATCATCTTAAATGTTAGCATGACTCAAAGGCATGACCTATATGTACATATGTACCTCTCTGCACTCTTCTTCTCTGATCTTGGTACTCACTCTCTGCAGACGCAGATTACTGTATTTTTTTTTAGCTGAATTTCAGAATTGTCACTTGCAATTTCAACATCCACCCCTAAATAATTCACAAGGTATTATTTTTGATTTTGTATTGTTAACAATTTCGACATCGTCTAAATAATTTATAATCAAAAAAAAATTTATTTTCGCTGTTGCGAGAGTTTTTTCTAGCTTCTTTACTGTTTTTCACGTAAATATTTTTTGTGTAAAATAATTTATCATATGAAAAGTTTTTTAATTTTTTTTTCACAGTTTCACTACACGTGAATCGACAGAGTTATGTAACTGTGAAAAGTTTTGTTCCTTTCCCCATTTTTTTTTTTCATAATGAAAATGTACTTAAATTCTTTTAATTTTTCACTGAACGGGAACCAGAAATGCTATGAAATGGTGAAAAAACTTTTAATTTCATAGTTTCACGGAACGAGAATCGACCACCAGCAATCTGGTACAATATTCATTTCTTACAAAATTTTGGTAAGGGGGGTTTATGAATAGTGACACTGTTTTTGCTACAATTTATTTATTTCTTTCAGTCTATGGATCAAAAATCGTAACAATTATTATTGGTATATTGTTAAAATTAACACCTATGTATGTATAACCTAAAAGCTAAAATTTTATTTTCCATTGAAACAAATTGTGTTTCAACAAATTATATATGTATATTTTAAATGCATGTTTACTCCATGACAACTTTTCTAAACTGAGCTATATGGTGAAATATACTACAACAGCAAGCTGGTACCATCAGCAAAATATCAAATTCTACTTGACATAGCTACAGCAAACCGAACAATCACACAAAACTCCCATACACGACCAAACCGCTGGCACAGTCACTTGATTGCGCATGCATGCTGTTGTAGTGTATGGGCCCCTTAAGATATTTGATGTACCCTTCCAAAGGACTAAAGGCCCAACTATAATATGAATAAGCGATCTTAAGCAACTGTGCGGTTACATATAAAACGTGTGTGGCAAACTATAATGTACTTATGGAACTTTTCGTCAAGTTTCGTCAAATGTCATTTGCTTAAGCTAAGTGCCAAACTGAACGCAACTTCCGTACGGAAAACACTGTTTGTGCATTTTTTAAACTCAAGCAAACAGCATCAGAAAATATTCATTGATTTTAAATATATTTTTATTGTTTCTTATTTCAAACTCAGAAAAGAAAGCAAAACTTTTATTTTCATGATTTGTTTTACAATACACATATACACACATACACATGAGTTTATTTATGTAAGTTCATTGTTGTACTTTTTAGTAGGCAAAACAAATAAAACAAGTATTAAAGTGGTGGATATAATTATACGTGAATTTTTAATAGATTAGGATATTCCAACAAGTTAATTTGATTGAATTGCATTCATTTAGTAGTTATAAGAAGAAACAAAATTACTAAAAAATTGTGAACAATACCTAAATGTGCAGCTGTGGCTTAAGAATACTTACATAAGTGCATGTAAGTACATTGTGGCCACCTAAAAGTCACATCTGAATTGCTTAAGTATTTGACAGACTTAAGGCCCAACTATAATATGAATAAGCTGGCTTAAGCTAATGCCAGAATTGAACGATAAGTCTGTCAAATACTTAAACAATTCAAATGTGACTTTTAGGTGGCCACAATGTACTTACATGCACTTAAGTATTCTTAAGCCACAGCTGCACATTTATATTTAAAATCAATGAATATTTTCTGATGCTGCTTGCTTGAGTTTAAGAAATGCACAAACAGTGTTTTCCGTACGGAAGTTGCGTTCAGTTTGGCACTTAGCTTAAGCAAATGACATTTGACGAAACTTGACGAAAAGTTCCATAAGTACATTATAGTTTGCCACATACGTTTCATATGTAACCGCACAGTCGCTTAAGTTCGCTTATTTATATTATAGTTGGGCCTTTAAAGTTCAATTCTGGCATTAGCTTAAGCCAGGTTATTCATATTATAGTTGGGCCTTAATTATGCACGTAATGGTATTTTAACACGTACATATGTTCATCTCAATGGTATTAACTTAAATTTACAAACACTTTCTTAATCTTTTATCGGATTCGCCACAGAAAATCTGAGTTTAAACTCCTACTTTTTATTGTACTAAAATAACTGTTTTACGTCCCTTTTCACAATGTCTGATTAAGAATTACGTCGTGAACTGTAACTTTAAGTTCTTCATTGGAAACTTGCCGTTAAAGTCCATGTTAGCTTCTAATTGTACATTGTGAATATATAATAAAATAATGTACATAAGTACATACATACATACTCGTATGTAGGTTTCAGACATTGGTTCATTGGTAAATTAAATATTTATATAATATAATTATTGGTATTTTTGTTATCTGTTATTAGTATGTAGTAAGTATTTGTTGTCCAAAAGACTGCACTCAAAAAAATTAACTAAAACTTTGGAAAATTTTCTAAATTTGAATAAAAAAAGTTGTCGTATGGCGCCAAAGCTGTTTTTACTTGAAACCAGTAAAATATTTACTAAATTTCTAGTTCATTGATGAACTAGTTTCATATTTAAGTAAAATTTTCCCACAAAATTCGGAGCTTTGCAAAAAAATTTTCGTCTTTGATCTCAAATTTAGTAAGTTTTGTAATTTTTTTTGTCTTTAATTCTGAAACTTATTTTAATTTTTAATTAAATTCTATACCAAATGATATGTTATTTATTAACGGCCCTATGTATAAGCAAAAATTGGCATGAAGTTAGCATAAGTGACGAAATTGAACTAGGTGTTAACGAGTTCCTTCATACAATTTGACATTTAAACGGTATCAGTACCTAATTTTAACCCACCTCTAAGTCCCACCATGATATTTAATGTGAACTTTTATCGCAAAACTCTTTAAGATCATGTTCAATTTCGCCACTTATGCTAACTTCATGCCAATTTTTGCTTATACTTAGGGCCGTATATCTTAACATTATATTCTTAATTATAATTCGCCATACATACATACATATAAATTCCTTGAGAGTTGACAAGTATTGAACCAACAACCTTCTGATCAAGCAAGCACTAGCAAGGCAGCCTGAATAAGCATTGAAATAATTGAGTTTTAACATTTTATTTTATTTACAAAAAAATAAATTTCAAGTTCAAATATTCCTCGAAAATATGAAAAATTTGCTTAGATTTTTTGCTAAATGCAAATTAATAATAAATTCCATAATTCGAAGAAAAAATACTTAAAACTGGGAAATATTTTCCTAAGATTTAGTATAACTTTTTACATCTTTTATGTAAATCAAAATTCATGAACTAATCAGGAGTAATTCATTTCCTTAAGTTTATTTTTGGATTTAAGGCGAAATGGACTAGTCCTTAATATAAAATTTCCTTCAGTTTATAACCATTTTTCTACTCTTACCCAGTGAAAAAAATGGAAGTCATTCTAGCGGAAGTACATTTTCATTGCTTCCAAAAAATCGATATTTTTAATTTGCCGAGAGTGAGCAAAAAACCACATAGAAGCTTATTTTAGTCACACAAAACCTTGTAACTCCTCCATAGTGTTAGAAAATACTCACCAGAATTTAAAAAAAAAATTTATTTTTTAAAAGAAATTTATGAACTATTTTTAGTCTAAAATTTAAAAGTTATTTGCTTAAAAAGAAAAGAAAAAAAAAAGAAAAAGAGAACTTCTTGCAATGACAACCCTATGTAAAAATCATTAGATCGGATCGAAATTTGCACTACTTCCGCATCGTAAACTCTACATTTTCATGACTTTTTTGGAGTCTCTTTTTTTGATGGGTAGTAAATATTTCCTTTAAGTCATTAAACATTTCCTGAAGTGTGAGAAATTTGTTGTGTATTTTTATGAACTATATTTGAGGATATTAACTTTTTATTTTTTACTCATATTAAGTAATTTTAACTATATTTTTGTAAAAATTTACTTAAACTTAGAAAAAATTACTTAAACTTAGAAATTTTGTATACTTGAATTTAGGAATAAAATATCTTGATCATCTGTGGTGCGAGCTTTATTTAATGCATAAGATCTACACCTCCCATTCCTTTATATATTGAGATATCATTTCAGGACATTTTACTATGATTCTCTCCGCTGACATGTCTTTTTTTTGAGTGTGAAATAAATAAATAAGTTCGTATAGTATTACACATCGTTAGCTTAATATAGAAAGGCCCTAACTCTTTTATTTTTTTTTTTTGGAATTCTAGTATTTTTTAATATTTCGATAGAAGAACATCTAATAGATCGGAAAATACTTAGCTCACGATTTCAAAAAAATAATCTATATTACTAAGGTAATGATATTTAGTGTCCATACGGAACCCTGCGTGTGCGATATAAAGTTTAATTCTGCATCATTAACTTAAATAATCTATTTCTTTGAGTAAATGAACGGTATGTTAATAAATAAAGAAAATCTTGAAACATAAAAAAATATACCCGAACGTTCATCTCTTACACTGACAAAATCCTTGAACTTAAACTGTTACATGTTATGAAGAGCACTTGTAAAAACAAATGAAAAGAAGCAGAAACAGATGTTGGCATTGAGTAAAAAAAATTCTTCAAAGTATGGAAATTTGAATAAAAAGTAGAAAAAACACACAGACAGACCACTGTGCAAACACTGCACTTTATGTACTCACGAGGGAGGTGACAATTTGAAAGCGTAAATTATACGTTTTATTCGGTGACATTCGATTTTATCAGTTATTGATTGTATTTTTTTTAAATTTGTTTATTTATTTATTGATTGTTTATTAATTTAATTTTTTAAGATGAAAAGCTGTGTATATAAAGCAGAAATCTACATCAACTGATACCACATACAGTGGAGCAAACACAAATAACGCTGATGATGAAGGTGCAGTGACCTTCGAAAACAGTTAGTTGTTCCGTTCTACTAGTGTTTGTCAGAATATTTAAAATTCCCGTATCTTTGGGGTTATTTGTTGCTCAAATATTATCACATGAAATTGGACTTCCTCATACCGTAGTTCTTTTGTCTTCCTGCATCACCGATGAAGTGTAATGCTAAAGACTGAGTAAATGTGTTTAGTCCTCATAAATATTTAAACAGATTTCCCAAAAATTCTGTCTCTCACAAGGAAGTAAGTCCCTGTCCAGACTTGCAAGTTATTTGCATTAATTCTTGAGTTTATAGGTGTGAGAGAGGTGAGTAGATTGGGGAAGATTGTTTTGAAATTCGCATTTTTATTTTAAATATACTATATGATGTTTTATTTTATTTTCTTTCTTCAGTTGTATGAAACATACAAAATATAACAAAAAGTAAATAAAATTGTTAATTTTTCAAGGAAATTTGTGGTGTGATATAGTTTTTTAATAAATAATTGCAAAACTAGAATTTCATAATGTGGACGGACATTAATGCAATTTCAAAGATGAATTGAAAAAAGTTGCAACAAAAAACACTGGACTAGAACGAATAGAATTCGAATTTATAGCAGCTTTAACAATTAAGGACTTGTTCATATCCAAAAATTACTGATTAAGACAGATTAAGTAAGAGGTTCTTAAGGATAGATTGATTAAGACCAACAGATTGAGATTTATTTGGTTTTTCATTTACTGGGCTCTGCTATGGATTTTATTTTGTAGAAGAGACTGCACTCTCCTTTCTGTTCACATCTAAACATGGGAAACAATATATTGTGAAGTAGCAATGTTCTCTAGAATCCTGACGATGCAAAAACAAAATCCAAAGCAAATTGTAGTGATAGACATTGTAGCAAAGAAGAACATGGTAGAAAATTAATGTGCATACATATATAAGTAATTTTAATAAAGGAAATTTTGAAGTATAGTAACTCACCCTTTTATCATCTATATAACTAATAAACAAACACTTTTTTGTAACCCCCTTTTATGATGATACTAATGCACCGATTTGAAAAGATTTATATGGTTTTTGAGCTCTTTCTGCACAGATGTGCATAATCTCTATTCATTTGAAATCGGTTCAGTATTTTGGAAACTATAAGCGTTTAAAAATACTACTAATACATTCACACATAGTATACACCATGATACAATAATATAAAGGTAAAACCACATTTGACATTTAAAATTAATTATGACTTTTACCCAAATTATTTGAATACTGTTTTTTTGTAAACAGAGAGGAAAAAGTTGCCACATACATATAATGGTAACTTTTATTTAGGAATGCTTTTTGAAATGTGTAATTTGAGTTTAATTAATAGAATTTTTTAAGTTAACCCGTTGTTCAATAAATAGGTGATATGTCGAATAGTGGCTTCATTGAATAAATCTTTTTTTGCATATCTTTCCTTAAGCCTTTGATGTAGAAAATCTTTAAACAAAAAATCCGTAAGGCGACTAAATAATAACAAATATTAATAATTTTAAAATCCGCCGAATATATTTAGAGAATGTGTGATATTTTCTAAACGGCTAAACCGATTTTCTTAAAATATAGCTCGATATAGTCAGGTTTCAAACAAACGCGGACACGGACAGACACACAGATCCATAGAGACACACTACAAATTTATAACACCCTTTTTTGTTCGTTGTTAAAAAAACATTCAATTTTTGAAGCCATTTTTTTTTGTTGTTAAAAAACATTCAACTTGTGAAGCCATTATATGTATGTATATTCGGAACATGAAATTGTATTTTATTTTAGATAAACATTCTTTAAATGTACATAACTATGTACATATGTATGTATGTATGAAAATATTTGCATGCCAGCATAACTATGAGCAGCGATTTTCTTGTATTCCACCCTTTCAATAATATTGACATCACGATAACCGTTTTGGATAAGTTTAATTTCACCTGGCCCGGTTTCGCGAACTTAGTGGGCGCCTATCTAAAGCAACTCAAAATACTCGCTTTAAACCACCCAACCCTTGGCGGTTGCAATAATAATAAGTTTCCTACCACTATCTGTAGATGAACCGACGACACCATGTCCCAAAACCTCACTCTTAACAACTCGCTGTTGACAACTTCTCCACTGAACCCAGACATCACATGAGCAATTTCAATTTGTGTTGGCCAATCTTCACAACCAATTGCTCGAAAGACTAATATGTATGTGTAGACCGCTTAATTCTTTACCGCACACCACTGTTGCTGTGGTTGCTATTTTGTTTCTTCGCAGAATATTGAGACCTTACTTGGAAGTGCAGCTATTATAATATATCAGTCCAATTTGTTTGATTAGAAAATGTTTTCTTTTTAATTTTTAAATTAACAAAACTAAAAGTCAAAAAAGAAACAAAAAGCTCGGATTTTACAACTGAATACGGTAGCATTAATTTTGAGAGTAAAAAATAATTGGGACAAACGTCAGAAGGTTAATATGGCGACGAAAAGAGAGAACGGTTTTACCTCTATATTATTGTATCATGGTATACACCCTGCAGAAAATGCAAATAGTGTAATTGTAGCGATTTACTAGTGACATTGTCAGTAGTACTACTAGCCAGGTGTACCCCACCCAATGGAATCATTTATTGACATTTAACATTAGCTTGTCATTGAAGATCCTCCAGACCGCTTGGAGACATTGGCACCACAGATTCACTAGTAAATTTTAGGGGCTCTAGTTTACAATATCGATATTTCCGCACTCGATGTCAATAGTAGAATAGTTGTGATTTACTAGTGACAGTGTCAATAGTACTTCTGACTAGGTGTACCCACCCAATGTAAACACGTTTTGACATATAACATAAGGTTGTTATTGAAAATCTATCAGTAGACTTTATATTATATTTATATTCTTTTACGACCATATGGAGACATTTGAACCAAAGATTCGCTAATACATTTTAGTTACCCTCGTCTGCAATTTTGTAAGGGTTGGGGCAACAAACTTAAACACATTTACCCTCATAACTAAATAAGAGCGGCAAGCGTTACGTTTGTAGCAGGGTACGCATTTTCAGTACATTTAAATGTCAAAATATTATTTGATTGTACTGAAAATACGTACCCTGAGGGTATGAGGGATATACGTATTATAACATTATTGCACAACATAATAAAAAAAGAAAAACAAACTAATGACGCGTTTGTTGAGACAATGTCACCAGAAATAAACTAGAACTGTTGTCTCTATGTCTAAGTGTCACTACTCGCTCATAAAAGGAAAGTTGTCGACATTTCAACTAGTGCAATTGTCGCTAGAAAAAAGATTGTGGACATAGAGAAATATGGCTATAGGCTGACTAGAGGGCACGCATTTATTAGCTTATGCATTAAACACATTCAGCACAGCAGGCTACACTAATACACGACTTCAAATTTCGCAAACTGCATTTTGTCGCCTCTTAGCAAGCTACCTAATTCTTTTGGAGACGGCAGACATATGTATTTCAGTATTGCCACTTTCATATATTTTGCATTTCTAACTACTCTTTTAAAATGTACTTATTTCACGTAAAAGTATTAAAACGAATCCATTTATTCTTTTCATCAATTTTTGGATATTGTTTCGGGTAAATACTATGAAATAATTATACAATATTATTCATTCAATAGTTTGTATTATACTGGCAGCACAGCATTTGCAGCATTTGCTCATTGTAGCGAAAGAAATAGTAATTACCCTATCGGAGAATGTGTAGTTGACTACGAAAATAGTTAACTTATAGTTAACTTTTCTTAGGCTGAGTTTACATCTGGCATTTCTTGTGTGTCATTTGCCAAAAAAAAAAGTAACCAACTAATTACTAATGAAAAACTGTTTGATTCAGACATAAATCTATTAATTTAAACAGTTTGCAATAATTTTGGATTCTATAAAATTGTCTATTAATTATGTATGAAACTGTTTAACTTAATAAATAAATGTCTGAATCAAATAGTTTTTCATTAGTAATTATTTGGTTACGGTTTTTCACGCTTGTGTGGCATTTGACACACAGATATAAACCCGGCCTTACTCGTTTTTTTTTCAGTTTTATTTAAATTATTTACTGAATTAGCTGGGATTCGAACTGAAGCTGCATTTTTACAAGTTTTCGTGCGCACCAAGGGGCTACAGCACCATCTAAAATTTTATCAACAAGAGTTCAACATATTCATGTGTTTGATTGAAGACAAAACACACAACTTGTCGCTAAGATTGTCATTAACAAAGTCAAAAGTGTTTAATTGAGGCCAAGATGCAAGACATTGTCACTCAGATTGGCGTGAACGACGATTTCCCTTAAATTGTCTACTAGAAAACTTAATACTAGAGGACAAGTCGTATAAGAATCATAGATGTCAATGTCGTGCCCACTGTTGCCAACTGTTTTTTCAAGAAATATCGCTAAAGTAGACAAGAAAATAGCTAGAAAATAGCTAAATTTCAAAATGACTTGAAAATTTAGCGATAAATAGCTAAAAAATACATTTACTTTTAGGTTGTTTCAAAAATTTTATGATAACTTGTTAACTTCTTTCGTACTTCAAAAATTTTCCCACAAATTTTATAAAATACCAGATAAAAGTAAAAGTATACATATTACAGGCCAGATATACCTATTTGCACCAGTTTTGTTTGTGTCGGTTCTGGTATGTACAGAAACATATGTAATTCACCATTTCTGTTACTTCGGGACTTCCCCAGTTATAAATCTCTTAAAATTATAGAGTAAAAGTAGTGCTGACAAACCTGCTGGTTTTTGTATTGTGAGTTCTCGGTTTGGAGTACTACATTTTTTAAGTATAATAAAACATGAAAACATAACAGTTATCTAAAGCTCTATTCAAAGGATTAATAATATAAACGTATTTACTTATGTATAAACGCACTTATCAAGACGGATGTTTGCAAGACATTACATTAGCTCACCTTTAAACCTGCACAATTGTGGCGCTAATCAATCATCTTTTCTTGTATAGTTTGCTTCATATACGTTCACCGCTTCTAAACAAGCTCACATTTTAAAGCGAATTATGATAGACAAAAAATCGCTAAAATTCCCGCTAATAGCTAAATCATAATCTTGGCAACAGTGCTCGTGCCAGCCAATCTTTCCAACAGGGATGTGTGTGTGTGAGTGTGTGTGTGTTTGTAGTAATTGCTCTTGCTCTTAAAATTTTTTTTCCTCTTTGTTTTTGTGTAAAAGGCAGCGATGCCTATTTAGCGCCTTTCGCGCTAGATTTAGCGCGTTTTAACTATGCCAAACGCGCAAACGTACGTTCTCCTTTGGAGTCCCTTCTTAAATCCACGCTTGTTTACATGAAGACTTTTTTGTCGCAATAGTCAGGCGATAATTTTTGATAATAATTTGATCAATGCTTTTTATTCGTTCATTCGTAGCTGTGTTGCCGTAGAGTAACTAATTATTAGTCTGGGAAATGTAGAATTAATATGTCCATATATTCGTATTTTTTTTTAATTTACTACCAAAATGCAATAATTCCTATTCTCTCCTTACTTTATTTGATTATAATTTTTATATGTATTTTAACTGTTTATTTCATGCATGTTGTAAAAAAATTATCCAACTGGCAACGCTGCTTGTACATAACATACAAAAATACGGGAGAAATAAATATGTGAGAGAGGAGATAAAATGTTCGCTTCAATTCCCATTACATGCGACTTTTGCTACCACGCAAGCTTCTCCTCACTTCTCGCCTTCAAACACCACTCGCAGGCGACGTGTCGCAGCTAGGCCACCCTTCATCTAAACGGCCTCTAACTAGTATAGGACTGTTCCAAAACGTAACTACTTCAAAAAGTAGCAACAGGGGTATTGTTAATTATCCTGCAGAAAATGCGAATAGTGAAATTATAGCGATTTACTAGTGACATAGTCAGTAGTAGTACTCTACAATTATTCCGCATACAATACTTTATGCTATAGAAATTTGTTATTGAAAATCTACTAGTAAAACTAAAACAATTGACTAGGTAGTGACTACATAGTTCTTATGGGAACATGGAGATTTACCCACCAGACATTTACTGGTACATTTCTATACCTCAAGTACATAAAAATTTACTTATATTGACAAGTTGTTGAAAACTCTACCAGAAATACACCACATCTGTTTTCTCTCTCTCTTTTATACTGACGAATAGAGGAGAAATTGTAGACAATGTAACTACTACTAGAGTTTTAGTGTTGACATAGAGACTTTTGGCCCCAGTCTGACTGCAGGGTAATTACCCTGAAGGAAACGTGGGGTTAAGTGTCCCCAAGTCACAACTTTTGTCGACTATTTTGGTGACATTGTCAACAGAGCGTCTATTAGTATTGTTCTTAATGCGCAGAAAACATTTTTCATATACACACAACTATGCTTCTTCTTGTTTTATTGGTTTGTTGAAAAGAAAAGAGACTTAAAGCAAAATTTAAGTGTTTATAAAAATTAGTTGTAGAAATCAAATTAAAAGGCGAATTTAAATGTACTGAACAATAAGTAAAAAAATACACAAAAATAATTTTCAAAAAAGATATAAAATAACAATCCATATTGTTAAAAATAGAAAATGTTAAAATTAAAAAATTTTAAGCGAAAGTGCCAATTATGGAAATTGTTTTACCCTGTCGAAGATTTAAAATACCAAAATGTGAACAAAATAAGCAATTTCATTATCAAAGGAGTATACTAGAATAACTAAAATGTGCTAGTGACTATCTGTTTCCAATGTCTTTATATGGTCCCTAAAGAACTATCTAATCAGTAGTTCCAATGTCAGTAGTTGCTTTTCAATGACACGCACATGTTAAATGTCTATAGCAAAAAGCATTGAGTGGGGTGTAATTAGTCAGTAGTACTGGCAACAAAGTCAATAGTGAATCTGTACTGATTCACTAGTCACATTTCCTGCAGGGTATGGTTTCACACATACATAAGTATGTGTATGGATACATGTATACTGCGTGGCTGTGTTTTAATCAATTTGTTATGAGGTTAAGATATCTTTTTCCTACTCCGAAGTTGGCTGTTTTTAAAAACTAAAATTTTGTTGGAATTCCAAGGTAAAATAAAGTAAATATGCTTGCTGCACGCTTAAAATTTAATACCGTTTCCTCAACGATCTTTTTAAGCTTTTCTACTAACCAGCTTTTTACAGCCACAAGTATGCATGTTTTTTTATGTTTAAAATTCTATTAATTTTTTTTTTTAAAGAATTAGACATACATATGTATGTACATATGTATGTGTTTATGTACATTAAGGTGGGGTACATTTTTTGTCAACCATCAAACGTAATTTGCTCAATATTCCTTAAAAAAAAACTCCAAAGAAAGTATAATTCTAAAACCCAAATAGAGCCTCCGATTTTTCACGATAAAGTTTGTAAATCGAAATTTTTTAGGGTTCCGTACACCAAAGATGAAAAGCAACGCTGTTGTTTTCGCTACGATGTCCGCCTGCCCGTCGCAGGTTGCTTTTTCGAGAACCGTTACCGAGTTATGGAACTGAAATTTTCACAGAAAGTGTAAATGTGTATTCATCTTTAATATAAATTTCGAATGAAAAAAATGTTTTTTTCTCCATTTTTTGTAAATTTTTTTTTGGTGAAAATAAATGCTAACATAGTCGTAAAGCAACTCTGGGCGAGTCAACATCACGTGCCGTTGGAAATTATTTCTTAAATGTAACCAGGCCACTGTTGTTTAATGGCCTTCGGGAGTTTTGCGTCTCACTCGCACTGGTTGACTGATCTGCCACGGATCACCGTATAATCACTTCCTATGTGAAGGCATATGCCGTGTACAGTCAGTTACAAAAACATATTTAAGAATTTGTACATAAGGGTTCCGATAAAATAAATTATAACTTTTTGAAATTGAAAATTTGGAGTGACCCTGCTGCAATAGAGATTGAGTTAGGGTGTGCCAAAGCTGACCACCTCGAGATTGAAGAGTCTTTCATTCAGTCAGGCTTAAGTTATTTTTTTATGGTAGTTTAAGTTTTTTCTTGTGGCTTTTCAATTATTGTGTCTAGTAGTGAGTAAAAGAGCTAACAAATAGATTAACAAGTAAATATATTTAAAAATATAATATTTTTGTTTTCCGACAAAATAGGCCAACTCTAAAAAAATATTTGTTTTTTTCCATCTTATGGAAATCACATTATTTATTTTTACAATAATAGTTTTTCGCTCTACTGAAAATGTAGCTTTTTGGAGTTGGCGTATATTGAATATACACTGCTGGAAAAATCAAGGCTGTTCAAACTGGCACCAGAGTGCCGAACATCAATCGGCTTCTTATACAAATGGATACATCACTCATATTTTAGACTCTTCAGTTTTTATTGAAGCAAGTCTGAGTTTATAGGAGAGAGATAAAGGAAGAGGGGTACTGACTTGCTTGTACAGAAAAGTTACTTCAATTCTCTTTTGTTATTTCACTCGCTGCATTAAAACAATACGAAAATTGAACAAGTATCCGTCTGTGTGTAAACAAACGAGCAGTTTTAAAAGATAATTGCAAAGAACTGCTTCAAGAAAAACTGCCAAGTCTAAAACAAGACTTACTCTCGGTTTTCTCTCAGTGCCCAGCATGCGTGTGTATGTATGTATGTATGTGTTTACTTATGTGGATAAGTGTGTATATGCATAAATGCATTGATGTTGGCTTTTATGGTAAAATTTTTGGTTTTTCGTGTTCCCCTACTTTTGAAAATTTGTTTGAATTATTGAGAGAAATTATAGCTTGTTCTCATTTTACCGAACTTTGCCCAAAAAGTACGGCATGAAACCTAAATGCATGGAATGGCAATGCTATGCTAGACATTGCCATACCAATTTTTTAACAAAATCTAACTTAGTCCCAATTTACACGAGGAAATTTTACTTGCGCAAGTCATGAATTTGGTGAACAAAGAAGTGATGAAGAAGTGAAGAGTGTACAAACCAGCAGAATTGCCGTACAGACTTGCCCGTACTGGCAATTCTGTTTTTGCTATCATTCCCTCTATATCAAATTTGATATTTCTTTGTATGTACACACTGAAAGGAAACTCTTCATTCAGACAATGAAATTCTTCATTGTATTAATGAAATTTTTCATTAAAAGTAAGCTAATGAAGCCCTTCATTGGATCAATGAAGAATGATTCATTGTACATATGAAATTAATTTTGGAGGCTTTGTCATAAATAGAATGAAACTATTTCATTACTTCAATGAAACTTTTTCATAAATATAATGTAGTTGTTTCATTGATTTAATGAAGTTTTTACATACCATTAATGCAGTTTATCCATTAATATAAAGAAAACTTCATTAAAGGAATGATGAGATTTTCATAAATATAATGAAAATTTTCTATTAAAAACATGAAATCATATCCCTTTCAAACCACATACTTAATAAAAAAATATAGTTTTTTTATTTAATATATACAAGTACATATGTACTTAATATATGTGCATATGTTTGTGTTTATCTAAGCAAAACATTTAGAATTTAAGAATCTCATCATTACAGTTCAACCCAAATACTGTTTTAAGTAAGCCTTACATGTTTATAGTAAAACTCTTAATATGTTGTTGAGAATTACAATACACAAACATACGTTTTAAAGAATCAAACAAAAATCTTAACAAAACAAGCATCTTTATTGGATGTTTGGCACAAACTTCTTGTGCTTGTATAGTGATGAGGCACGTGAATGGATAAAAAAAGAGAAAGAGAGAGAGATATCTAGCATATAATGAAGAATATTACATTGTATAAATGAAATGATTTCATTACATTTATGACGGCCATACTGTTTCAAATTAAAAGGAATTAGAAAAGTATGAAATAGAAAACATTTTTTTAACAAAATAACTTGTAATTTATTTATGTTTGCAAACTGTAACAGTAAGTAGATAAAATTTGTGGAACTCACTTCTATTTGCCCCAAATTTGCTAAAAACATAATTCGTTTAAACAATGTAACTATTTTCATTAATACAATGAACTATGAAGAACACATGATGAGCAGGGATTGAAAGATTTCATGTATACAATGTAATTGTTCATTGTATTAATGAAAAGTTTCATTAATATAATGCAGAACATTTAATGAAATCGTTTCATTCTCTAAATGAATGATTTTCCTTTCAGTGTATGTATAAGCAATTATATGTATAAGCAATCGAAAAAGACTTGCGCAAGTAAAGTTCCTCTATCTAAGCGCTACAGCAAGTTTAATAGAGAATTTTATGACTTGCGCAAGTAAAATTGCCTGGTGTAAATTGGGACATATGACAGCACATAAAACGAAACAAAACAAATCAGACGTTTTCAAGTTTGTATGAAAAAATTTCAAAACAGGCGTATAAAAATATTCAGACGCCTAAACATATGCGTAACGTTTTAAAAATTTATTGCGTGATTGATGAAAATGATCAGAAAGTAAAGCAGCAAAATTCGAACGGCTTGGTAAATAGCGTATATGTATGTATGGCTGTGAGACCACATTTTTCAAGATAGTTTTAGTTTATAAAAAATAACAACACAATTTACTATAGTCAACGATAAGAACTATTTTGGCAAAAAAAAAACAAAGTGAAATTCGCTTAAGTCAAATAAAAGTAGATAAAACTGCGTTTGGATAGAAAGTGGATCTGAATATTACACAATCGTCTTCGCACAATTTGCCTGCAAAGTCTTAACGTCACTGGTAGGGTTTGCCAAGAACCGTGGAAATTAAAAATCCGCGATTTTAGGTTTTAAGCTATTAAAACCGGTCGATTTCGGTTCGGTTACGGTTTTAAAAGTATGCATATATATAAATAGGTATGTATGTATGTTGGAAAGAAATCAAATAATCACCCCTATCGTGAAAAACAAATGGAATTCTTTTTTCACCTTCTCCTTCTTCAGCCCACGTGAATGTAAAAAAGGAAAGAATATTTGTAAAGCTTGAAAATTAATTGAAAATCGGACAAATTTAAGTTTAAAATAAAAAATCACACAAATTCAAGGTTCTAAGTGAATTTTTTTTTAACTTTAAGGTTGTACTCATGGAGGTGCTTCTGTTGATTAAGATGTTTTTTTCATTAAGTATAACACCGTGGTGCACCACCAAGAAATGTACTGCCTGTGAACCCAAGAGATTCATACTCTATGAAAAAAATGTGTTGTAGGCAATTATTTATTGTTAACAATCGTAGGCTTTACTTACTAATCTTTTCCTAAATAAAAATATTTATAGCTTTTAAGATATAATTCTAAGAAAAATATCGAAATTATTCGATGTAATAATGCAGTTCGCCTGCAAAAATAAAGTGAACAAAATGTATGTGTATGTGTATAAAAATTTTAAGAATAAAAATTTATATATACACAGAGAAAACAGTGCCTAATAAATACCTCATAAAATAGAACAAAATTAATAAGATGTCTCTATAGTTTTTTTTCAATAAGGAAATCTTATTAATTTCATAGAGAAAACCTTTTTGAAAAAATCAAGAAGAAATCTTGTAGTTTTTATTAGGTCATCTTATTGATTTTTTTTTTAAAAGGTTTGCTTCTTGATTTTATTAGGCAGCCTAATAGAAAATAAAAAAATTGTACTTGTGAATTTTCATTTAAATTCTGTAGGATATGTGTATGTATGTATGTACATATGTAGTACATATGTATGTAGTTATATGTAGATGTTATTTATTTATAAACAAATACACGTACATATTATATTATAATTCTTAATTAACTAAACTAGCTAACCATACATATTTATTACTTGGGAGCAGACAATTATTGAACCAGCAACCTTCTGACTGATAGACAAGAACTCTAACCAATATGCTAACAAGCAGCCTGAATCCGTGCTGAAATTATTGTACAAACATGTTTATCCAAGAACGAAAAAGATCATGAAAAAAATGTTCTCTATGTTTATTTATAGATATGAAATATCAAGAAACCTAATATAAACAAGAAGATTTCCTTATTAAAAAAATTAATAAGATGCTTTACACATAATCATATAGGAACCTAATGAAATCAATAAGGAAAACCTTTTTGAAAAAATCAATAAGGCAACCTAATAGAATCAATAAGAAATCCCTATTGTTTACAATTTATAAGAAAACCTAATAGAATCAAGAAGATTTTCTCTATGGACTGTTTTTTGGGGCCAAAATAAGGAAATTGAGTAAAAAAAGTTGTGAATAATAAGATTACTTCTTGATAAAATTAATAAGATTTACCACATAAAAACAATAAGGAATATCTATAAAAAAATCTTTGCTTCTTTCTGCTGGGATACCCTTTGCCTAAAAACGTTTCATAGAGAAAATCTTCTTGATTCTATAGGCAGTTTTATCTCTGTGTAACACTATTCAAAAAAAAAGTTAACCTCTAAAATTACCTGATTTTTTAGCTAATTTAGGGTCGCTGAACACGAATTAATTTTTCTTAAGAAGCGTTTTCGAGATATTCGCGAAAAGCGTGCTTTTTGCAGTTTACAAAGATATTCCCAAAAAGTTTTTTTTTTTTTTTAATTTAATATTTTAAGTTGCAGCCTTAAGCAAAAAAAAAAATCTAAAATTTATCTTAAGCCTGTATCTTAAATAAAATCATGTAGTCAACTTATTAAGCATTAAATTATTATCATCGGAGAAAAAATTAAAAAGTACCGACATATTTAGTGAAAATATCCATTATTAAATGTTTTTTTTTTAACTAAATCGGTGCTTCTGACAACGAATATGGCCCCTATTAATTTTTCTTGAAAGGCATTTTCCATATATTCACGAAAAGCTAGTTTATTTTGCAGTTTGCAAAGATATTTCCAAAAATCTTGAGAACTGTTTATCTAAATTACGCAAATTTTACTTACACTGCTGAAAAGATATGTCTTTCTTCTATCACCCCACATATTAAAAGTGTATTGATCGTATAAAAATTCACTGAGTTACGGCCCTTTAGATTTAAAAAAAAATTAAAACTTTTACTGAAAACATCCAAAAATTCAAATTCGGATATATTTAGTATATATGTCGTAACTTTTTTGCCCGAGAACAATAAGTGTACGCTAAACAAGTGGGCTACTACATTTTATTTAAGATACGGATTTAAAATAAATTTGTGAACTTTTTTGGACTTAAGGGAGCATTTTAAAATACTTAATTAAAAAAAAACTCATAAAAACTTTAAATGTTTGTAAGTCTAAAGGCCCGTAACTCAGTGAATTTATAACCGATCAACACAGTAAAAGTATTAAAAAAAAACATCTCTTTGCAATGGTGCTAAAGTTGCTAAATTTTAGTCAACAGTTCTGCAGATTTTTAGAAATTTTTTTGTAAACTGCAAAAAATACGTTTTTTGCGAATATCTTGAAAACGCTTCTGCTTCTTACGAAAAATAAATGCATGCCATATTCGTGTTCAGCGGCCCTAAATTATCTGAGAAATCATCTAATTTTTGAGGTTATTGCAAAAAGATAAAAATTTGTTGCATAGTGTAATTATCCAAGCAATAGAATTTCAGAAACGTTAAAGCATTCAACGAAATCTTATTTTTGTGCAGAAGTTACCACCGACAGAAAACACTCTTGCGCTTTCCGTTGAAGAGGCCATTTTCGTTTTATTGCCTTGTGAAGCAACAATATATGTATGTATGTGTATGTTGCTTTTTTTGTTGATCGTTTTTTTATAAAGTATAAATTCTTGTCAAAGAACATTAAAGTTATCGCCTTTTTGCTTTTTACATCTGTTAAAGAGATTCATACTAGAGATGTGTTCGTGAGAATTTTTTGACTCACGACACACACGCTCACGCGGAAAAGTGTTTTAATCACGCACGTTCATGCACGAGTGATATTAAAAATTTTTTACTATCACGCACCCTCACGAATAAAATATTCTTAATCACGCACAAGTAGTTTGCAACTTATCACGATCAAGCGCGCACACGAAAAACTATATAATTAAGTTTGTATGGTTTTGGGGTTGAAAAATAGGGTTTCACATATACATATGTATGTATGTATACATGTATGCACGTGTATATGTAAAATTTACATTGCACAGTGGGGAGTTTTATAAAACAAATGGTAATAAATCTGTAATTTTTAAACTATTGATCAGATTTATATGAAACTTATAACCAGGGAAACCAGAAATATGCTCCAAAAAAAGTGTTTTGTGCGCATTCAATATGCAATTAAAACTTCGAAATATGCACTTAAAACTCAAAAAATATGCTCTTAAAAATAACATAAATTGGATTATTTGGAAATGAAAATCTAATTTTAATTCAGCAATTCAATAAAATTTACATATAACAGTACAAATGCACGAGCAATTTTTATTTCTGAGCATAAGAAAAAAGTTTGTGTTCAAAATTATTTTAATTGTTGGCTAGACGTATAATATTAAAAATCAAAATTGGGCTTGTCGTATGTATACAAAATGCGAGTTTTAAGTTTTGATTTTTTAATAATTCTGTCACAAAACACATATTTTATGCTTCTACTTGATTTTTCTATCAAGTTTCCCGCCATTATTTTCTACGAAAAAGGTACATTTGACAGCTTGTGTTCTAACATAATTGCTCAGACTTATGTTCGAGCAATTATTTCCAAACATACGTTCGAACACTAATATTTACGGCTTACACAGTAATTTTTTGTCTAGCAACAGAAATTGACATGTGCCAACACAAAAATTTCCAAAATTAATTCTCGTGTAATCTCACTGTAAAAAAGACAAAAATAAAATAAACAGAAGGCAACAATAAAAAAATTAATTAAGAAAATAAATTTAACTTTTACTTCAAAAGCGATCACGATATCAGATTTATGACTTTGGACCTGTATTTTGAATAATAAGATAAGCTTTTTATTTATAGTTGTTATTGCAATAAAGAAAAACTTTTCACTTAGCTTTTTACAAAAATCGCCGCCTGTCACATCTAAATAAACTTTTATACATTGAAAATGTTCGGGCAGCGTTCGTCACAATTACCAAACCAAGTTTTTATTAAAATTAGCGTCCAGTGAGGATGTTAAAACACATGTTACACCAGTTTAAGTTGAAATTTGGAATATACAAATCAATAGCATTAGTTAGTTCCAGCATTAAAATTTAGCAGAAAAAAAAATTGGATATGGACGATTTAAAATTTTTTAATTTTCTTGTTTCCTTTTTCTTTCACAAGACTGTTTACAAGTGAGTGAAAATTAAAAAGTTTTAAATCGTTCATTCTAAATTTCGATAATAGAACACATAATAATAATTAGTATATTCTAAATTTCAACTTTTTTAAAGTCTAACTTCATAATGGTAGTAAAATATAGATTCCCCATACTACTGTTTCTTTCGCTACAAAATGAAATTTTGACCAAAAAAGTTGAAATTTTTACCAATTTTTTTTTTAAATATTAAAATAAATTTTTTTTAAAAAGTACCAAAATATGCTCTAAAAACGCCAAATAAGCTCTAAAAATTCGAAAAATGCTCAAAATATGCGTGTTTGACCGAAGTATGCAAAAACATGCTTTCAAGGGTAAAATATGCAAAAATATGCACTAACAAATCGATGCCAGAATTCATAAAAAGTTCTGAAACGGATAAATATCTTAATTCCGCATTGATATATCAGACAAGAAAAAATATGCAATTGCATATTTGTGGTTTCCCTGCTTATAACACATGTTATGACAGCCTTTTGGCTTGAGCTGGAGAGGAGTTACAGTGGGCCAAAGTTGACCAGCTGGGACTAAAAAAAAACTTCTGAGGCCTGTAACTTTTTTTAAAAATCATCCGATTCTTACCCGATGAAGCATTTTAAGCTAAGCTTAAAAGAAATAATTTCTTAAGATGTTTTTCCGTATCTCTTATAACTTAGAAGATATTTTACTTAAGAAAAAAAATTTTTTGGCCTTGACTTTTTTACTATTTCGCCTACAACTTTTTAATTAATTGCTGGATAAATAAGTAAAAAAATATGAATATCTACATTCGTAAAATCAGGAAAAGCCTAAAAAATCAAAATTTTAAAATTTCGCTGAAAAAGACGTTTTATTTCATAATTTTAAATTTTGTAAAAAACTTTTTTTAATACATTCACTTTCTAACTACATAGCGCTAAATGCATTAAGAATGTGCCTAGAGCCTATTATTTTGTATTTTTGGGCATGTACCCTACATTCAGCAATGTCCCAAAATAGTCTAATTCTAAAAACTTTTTTGTGTTTAATCGCTTATAAAAAGTTGTGACGGTAGATTTTTAAAATTTCAACTACCACATTTTATTATGTAGATAGTTTTAAAAATTTTTAACCAAAACTTAAAAGTGCCTTTCCATAAATACGGATATACGCGCACATTTTCAGAAAAAAGTTAAACTTTGGGGAAAATATAGTTGTGTACCATAAAGAAATATATTAAAAGAATTTTATTTTCCTAAATTGGTGTATTTTAAGTTCATATGAGTTTGTATACATACTACGCCTGAAAAAAATTATAACAAATATATTTAACTACTCTCGAGATATTCCGGTTGTAGGGCGCAGTTCAAAAAATATGTAGAATGCGTTTGACTCCTCTCCTTTTATATGTAATTGTGATTTCTTAAATTCTACATAAATAGAAAAACAAAATATTATTACACTTTTCGCAATCAAAAATATTTATCACAATTTTACGATGTGTTTTTCCATTAAAGTGTAGTTAATGCTAATAACAGGTACCTAAATGCTACTGTTATTATTATTTTACAGCGACATCGGGAGGTGTCACCTGATAATGCTGCTGGATTTTGTATAAGGCCGGGCTTACATCTGTTGGCCATGTGTCAAAGAAAGCGTAGCCACTAATTACTAATGGAGAACTGTTTGATTCAGACATGTATTTATTGATTTATATATTTATGATTTTTCAATCATGTTGGATTCTATAAAATTATCTATTAGTTCCCAGTAAAAAAAGAGGCTCCAAAAAAGTCATGAAAATGTAGAGTTTGCGATGCGGAAGTAGTGAAAATTTCGATCCGATCTAATGATTTTTACATAGGGTTGTCATTGCAAGAAGTTCTCTTTTTCGATGCCTGGTCACTGAATTGGAAGCGATATTAAGAAAAATTCCCTTTTTTGTGTTCTATGATAGTATTTTCATCTAGGAAAAATGGTAAATAGTTGCCCTTTTTAACAATTCGTTTCTTTTCATACGAATTTAAGCCCGAAACAGTGTTTTCATGTAAATTTAAGCAAATAACTTTTAAATTTAAAACTAAAAATAGTTCATAAATTTCCTCAAAAAAATTATTTTTTTTTAAATTCTGGTGAGTATTTTCTAACACTATGGAGGAGTTACAAGGTTTTGTGTGATTAAAATAAGCTTCTACATAGTTTTTTGCTCACTCTCGGCAAATTAAAAATATCGATTTTTTGGAAGCAATGAAAATGTACTTCCGCTAGAATGACTTCCATTTTTTTCACTGGGTTATGTATGAAACTGTTTAACTTACTAAATACGTGTCTGAATAAAACAGTTTTTCATTAGTGATTAATGCTTAACTTTAATGCTCAAAGCATAGTTTTACTAGAAATAATTCAGTTCAGTTTCACGAAATAATAAATATTAAGAGTAAGAGAAACTTGGTTAAAGGGTAGTGTATCAAGCGGGTCAATAAGAATTAATGGCTACAATATTTTCAGAAATGCTAGGTGTTGGTCGAGGGGAGGTGGAGTCTGTTTATATATCTCTACGAGATCTAAGACTCGTGTTGTTAATGACTTTTTTGATGAAGGAGTAGTAGAAACTTTGTTTGTTGAAATTAGGGATTTAACGATACGCTATTTTGCCGATCCGATACCGATACTCAAATATAAATATCACCGATACCGATTCCGATACCGATACACATATTGAAATTGAACTCAAGTTAAAATAAACAAAAATAGAGTAATTCTTTTGTTATAAAAAATTACAGTGTAAATAAATCCCTGCTTTATCGGCACAATGTACCGATTTTCGTTGGATCACTGCAATTAAGTCATAAGTAATAAACCAAGTAATTCCCGGATAAGTCTATATGGCTCTATTACCAATGCAGTATAGTCCAATTATGTCCTTTTATTTCAATCAGTTGAAAAATAAGTACAATTTAGCTTATTACTTATGACTTTATTTCAGTAAGCCGACGAAAATCGGAACATTGTGCGGATAGAGTTATTTTGTTATAAATATTATTAATTATCCCGTTCACACTGAATGTCATACTGTTTATTTTCTAAAATCACGCAAATTTTCAATACATATCCAGGCAATTTCATGTAAGGTATACTCAATTCGCTTTGAGAAATTTATGGCTCCATGAAAAATCGCCCAAAAATAAAAATGAAAAATCGCCCAAAATTTTTCCATACAAAATTTGGGTGATTTTTAATTTTGTTTTTTTTTGGTAACTTTTCATTTTAAAATTTTGGGCGATTTTTCATATGAAAAATGTTTCCATGAAAAATCACCCAAAAACAAAGCGCCCAAAAATAAAAACGAAAAATCGGTTAAAAATTTTTTCATACAAATTTTAAGTAATTTTTCATATGAAAAATCGCCCAAAATTGTTCAAACATTTAAAAATGAAACGAAAAAATACACCCAAATACCATGCTTAAGAAAAAACTTCGCAAAGCAGACAATCTTTATTAATCAGCGCCGTGTGGGGAAACACCATGGTGGAGAAAATCCTTAAGCCCGGCCGAAGGCCGGTAGTGCAAGAAAACGTTCTTACGCAGGAAAACTTTGCAAGGCAGAAAATATTTTAGGCAGCGCCGTGTCGGGATACACCATGGTGGAGAAAATCATCAGCCGGGCTAAAGGCGCTCCCTAAAATGCTTTCTGCCTTGCAAAGTTTTCCTGCATAAGAACGTTTTCTTGCACTTGGGCTTAAGAATTTTCTCCACCATAATGTTTCCCGACAGGGCACTGATTAATAAATATTTTCAGCCTTCAAAGTTTTCTTGGGTAAGAACGTTTTCTTGCACTGCCGGCCTTCGGCCGGGCTTAAGGATTTTTTCCTCCATGGTGTATCATTTTAATATAAAAATTAAATTACTATAATTTTAATTTTTTTCTGGTGTTTTTTAATTTTGGGCGATATTTCATTTTTTTGGGCGTTTTTTTCATATTTTTTTGGGTGATTTTTCAATTTGAAATTTTGGGCGATTTTTCATTTTCATTTTTGGGTAATTTGGTTTTGGGCGATTTTTCATGGAACCGAAATTTATACTTTAAATGTAAAAAAATGTACTGAAATATGTGGTTTGACATCCAACTTATATTCAAATTACAAGCGGCGAAAATAGTCACCTGATCCCTTGCGACCACTTAGTATAAATTCGTTTTGATACATATCAATTTCTAAACTTCAAATTTTCAAACAAAAAAATGTCTGCAATATTTATGATTTTACAAAATAAAAGACGACATTCAGTTTAGATTGGTTCAATGTTTAAAAGTGATATTAATAAGACTTAAAAAACAAATAAATAAATTCTAACTCATGGTATTAATAACAAAAAACATTTTTTTTTTTCACAAAATAACAGTGTAAAGTATTATTAATGAGTCCATTCAAACTGAATGCAATATTGTTTATTTTCTAAAATCATAAAAATTTTCAATACATTTCAATCTCAATTTCTAAGCTTCAAATTGTCAAACAAGAAAAAGTATACGAGCATATTATGGTTTTAAAAAATAAACAATTGCTTAATTCACAACAATCTTTATCGTGTATTTGTGTATCAAATACACTTTTTCTTTTTTAATTGTGAACACCCTCTGTGTAGTGTATTAATGTATTTTGTATTTTTAATGAAAAAAGAAAAACAAGCTACATACATACAAATTCTCTCAGAGAACTTCTCTCTGAATACAACATTTTAATTAAAAACATATGAAATAAAAGTGTAATAGTGTTTTTAATTTTTATATGAAAATTTCATACAACAAATGTTACACTCTTGTATTTAATATGATATTACAATCGATACAGAGATACAAGAGGTTTTGTGAATTAAGCAAATATAACACTCAGTTTAAATTGGCTCAATATCTAAAATTGATTTAATAACAATTTAAAAACAACGAATTTAGTTTAGTTTAGATCATGGTAAGATACATAAAAATATTTAAAATTGATTTTAATAAGATTTTTGTTTAAAAAACAAAGTGCTCTCAAATTTTTCGGAGATAGACGATTTCGCAAATCCGTTTGACCTGCAGTAGAAAAGAGTCTCTCAGATGTGACAGAACTCATTTGAAAACTTATGTATTTCTGCACCAGTTTCTTTAAGTTTGGGTAGGATATGTCATTGGGGGATCTGCGTTCCTAGGAATATTAGGAGATCTTACTACGACTGTTATAGAATTACTACCACTTGTATTAATGCGCTTTGCCAGAAATCTTAAAACGCACAAACATTTACATGATTTAGCATTGAGAGAACATTTCACTACTATGGTGCAAAGCAACACAAATGAAACAATTTCATTATTCTGCTTTGAATTTATGTTCTGCTTTTAATATGTTATTTCTCTTAGTTGTTATGCAAAAAAAAAAAAGCATTGAAAACAGCTCTAAAAAAATTTTAAATTATCGTCGTATCGACAGTAAAATATCGGCGATATCGATATATCGGCAAATCGGAAGTATCGCCGATATATCGGCATCGGTATCGGTATTCATTACATCCCTAATTGAAATCTCCACGAATGTTGAAAGGCTATTAGTGGGCACGGTTGCCAGAAATGCAGATTTATCTGGATTTTGCAGATTTTTACCCTCCAAAAAGACGAAATCCAGATTTGAAGATTTTTGGCCTAAAAATTCAGATTTTTCAACTCCAATTATAGTGAATTTTTTTACATTTTGCTATTACTGTTACTACTTTTTGTTTCTTTTACGTGTGAACGACTCACAGTTTAGAGAGTTAAAATACTTAAACTTAGAAGACATCATTAAAGAAAAAGAAGAAGTAACTTTGGCAAGCTTCTGGAATAGAATATCTGATATAAAACGAGCTTATTCTGATTATGATTTTGCAGCCCTAAGTTAAATTAAAATGAATGAAATGTCTTTACCACATTAATTTGCAAATGTCAAATGAACTTGAATGAAAAAAACAAAACTTCGAAGTCCTTTGGATATTTATGTAACAAATTAAATCACTTTTAGTATAATTTTTTATATATCCGATTTCTTTTCTCATATTGTTTGCACATATGTAAGTATGAAAAATTTTTATTTTTTTGTTGGTTTTTTGAATTTCGTTTCTCCTAAATAAAGATGGGTTTTCCACACAAAGTTTACTTTGCAAAGTCTAAAGTTTCTAGGAGAGAAGAGAAAAGAGATCTTATTCTATACTCTTTTTTCTTTAATAAGCTCAAGACCTTACAAAGTAAACTTTGCGTGTGAAAAAACCGTCAAACTTATCAGTACACTTCCACGAATGTCGCAAAATAGAAGATGTTATCTTGTAAAGATTTTTGCTTGAAGCTTTTAAGCGTTTTCTGCTGTTTTTGTTTTGTAAACCAAAACTATCTTTTATGGAAATTTGTTTGTTAAACGTTTTGTAACCCAAAATAATTTTTGTGAATATTATCTTTTATGTTTGTGTAAGTAATTCTTAATAACACATTTGATAGTCGTTCTATAAACATATGAAGTTTTTTGTCTTATTTCAAAAATTTTTTGGTTAAAGTCTGCTGATGAGTTTCTTAAGCAGAAACGAAATGCACATTTTTCGAACATTAAAGGTTTCTATTCATAAAAAAAATGTGATTGAAAATTATTTAAAAAAAAATTCTAAAAAATTTAAACAAAATACATTTTAACCCGAGTTTAAATTTTATAAATTTTTATATTTATATTACACATTTAAAAGTGTTTTAAAAATAGCTTTGAAGATTTTTTGAACATTTTAGCCTTAGAAATTCTGGCAACACTGCTTGTGAGGACGTTTTAATGGATTTATCTAGCAGATATCAGAATTGCATTATAATCTGCGATTTTAACACTGACCTATTTAGAAGATCTGATGTGGTGAGGGATATTTGCTCTACGCCAAATTTATTAAACCGGTCGAATTATTTCTTATAAATTTTAAGCATTCTCCGACAGGGTACTTTCTGGATTATTAATCTATGTGCACAAAAATCCCTTTCATTTCAATAGATTCACACTGATGAGTATATCAGCGTATCTGACTATTATTGCAAGGATGTTTAAAATCGTGTGTTTTTAGTTTAGTCCTTGAAACTAATAACTTGTAAATGGACAAATGTAATATAAAGCGAACAATTTTTTTTATGGATGGCTTTCGAAAAGAAAAATTTCAAGATTTTTTTTAATGTAACACGAAATATCTCTGAATTTAGAGGGGCTGGAAGACAAATAAACCTATTTTTGTAATCAGCAAACAAAAATACATAAGAATTGGTTATATTTGGTAAAAAAAATTATAATCAAAAAATTTTCAAGGACTAAACGAAAAACACACGATTTTAAACATCCTTGCAATAATAGTCAGATACGCTGATATACTCATCAATGTGAATCTATTTAAATGAAAGGAATTTTTGTGTAGATTAACAGTACAGAAAGTATTTTTAAGTTTGGAGTACAATACGTGATATATTAACAGAATAATTTAAAAAAAAAATTGGTGTAAATTATGCAAATCCTAAATGACACTGTATCTTCAAAACTAGAGCTTATAGAGACACCATCGCAATCAGGAGACAAAAATACATGTGGACCGACCACTTTTATTTCAACATCCAAATCAGTGTTGTGCAGTGTTATTAGAATTCTTAAGGATTTTTATTACATCAAGCATTATGATGAATATTTATTTGTTGGTAAAAATGTTCTAAGCATTTATAAAATATTGATTCAAAATTAGATTGAACGAATATTAGATCAAGTATTTTATTTAATTTATTTAATATATTATTATCATGAAGAAGATCAATGGAAAAAAGCGAATCTATTAAATTTATCTCATAATCTTTATTTATATTAAAATTAATCAGGGCTTTATTCCGCTCTTCCCAAACTAAATTATTTAAATTAAAATATTCCATAAATAAAAATCTGGAAGTTTAGCTCATATTATATCATTAAGATTTCATACATTATGTATTAAAGTCCTGCACAAGACCACTTATAAGAACTTTTAAAACATTTTCAAATGTTTTACTACAGCGAAATCTTTTTAAAGAAACGCTAAACAACAACAGTGTTGTTTTATCTGCGACATTTGTCGCAGTTACTTGCAGGTATAGGAAGAAGTAACGAAGAAAATACTTCGTGACGGAAGAATTTGTGATGCTTGCTTGTTCATATGCAAGGACGCGTATACAAACGTCATGCATGTACATTAAAGTGGCCGTTAATTGTATGGAGACTTTTTTATTTCTTCTACTCTCGCCCCCCAAATTGGTTCAGCTTTATGTAAAAAAAAATACAAAAAAAAATTTCATACCGATACCGTGTTTTACGGGGTGCGTCCGGCCCTCAAAGACAAGCCCATATATTCAATGTATTTTTTTTTTGTTTTATTTTGAATATATGTAAATATGTATGTATATGCATGAAATAATTTAATATTTATAAGCTCTTATTGTACATGCTTAAAATAAAAAATTTCCATACACATAAATATAATTTTGTTACATAAAATTTTTGGTATTTTGTTGGTTATTATCCTCATTATTATCTAAAATATTAATTTTAGAAAAAAACTTTCTTTGACATCAATGTTGTTGACTTGAAGAGCTAAAATATTGCAATATGCCATATTCTTGTAAAATGATTTTTTTAAAAGATAACCAACCACATGGGCAATTCCCAGGAGACGGATGCGACATTCGTACACTTTTATTTGAGCAAAAAACAAGAAAGGAATGGAAAGATCCAATATATATCTTAGTGTTTTAAAGCAATGAGGGAGTAGTATATATAAGAACAAATTCTGGGCGATATCAATAACATAGTAAAAAGATATAAGCAAATGTCAGCAAAAACGGACGCGACAAAAATATAAGTTATTTTTGTGCACTTATAAAAATATACATAATTCAGCGAAATTTTATGAAGAATTTTTTTTTGTAAATTTAGAAATGAAGGTGAAGAAGAAGATCTTTTATGTGAAAATTTTGTTTTGATTTTTTTTAATGGTTAAAGTACAAATACGGACGCGACAAGGCGGACGCGACATTTTTTTCCCATGAGAATTAAACGCAGTAACCTTTCTAATATTGATTGAACTTTAATTAAAGGCTTATTTAGTGCTGAAAAAAGTTAATAAATATTTTAATTTGAAATTTATTTGCTTGTGGTTTAGCTTGGTCTATATACGTATTTCATTGGCGCTTAAACCAAATCATCAGTAGACTTCAACCACAAATTTTGAACAGTCAAAATATAGACCAAGCTAAACCACAAGCAAATAAATTTCAAATTAAAATATAATTATGACAATATGTCGAATAATAAACTTCTTAAAAGTTAATAAATATTGATTTTATGCGACGTATGCGACATTAAGTTATACGTGGAAGCAACTTCAAACAACTTCCCTTATTAGAGATTCATTCTTCTTTTTTCCTGCTAATGCGTAGGTTGTTGTTGTTGTTGTAGGAAATTTGGAAATAACAAAAAAAGTAAAATAATACAAATTACTTTAAATAATTGCTAAAAATAGATTCAGCAAAGAAAATATTTCTTTTAAAAGTCCCATATTTTGTTCAAAAGATTTCAAAAATTTAAAACGCCTGAACATTTGTAAAGTATGGAACCTTATGCCTTATTATTTAAAACAAAACAAAAATTTTTGAGCAAAAAAATTCTTTTTCTTGAACTACCCATGTGCAAAAAATTAGATTGAAAAATGGGCTTGAAGGCCAACTTCAAGGGCCAGACGCACCCCTTACACGCAACTTATCGGTATGCAATTTTTGGTATTTTTTTTTACATAAAACTGAACCTATTTGGGAGAGGAGAGTAGAAGAAATCAAAAAATAAATAAATAAATTCAGTGAAGTGCGAGTTTGACCCGCGCACGAAGGGTTCCGTACTGACACGAGATATGTAATTGAATACGAACTTTAGCCAATATAAACTATAGTTTGGGCATTTTTTTCGTTTTTGGGTTTTTTTCGGTTTTAAGCTTTTTTTTAGTTTTGGGGTTTTTTGAATTTATTGGCGCTTTGTGAGTTTTGGCACTTTTTTTTCTTTTTGGCGATTTTTTTGGTTTTTGAAGTTTTTTTAATTTTTGCGATTTTTATTATTTTGGCGTTTTTTTATTTTGGTGATTTTTTTATTTTGGCGATTTTTTTAATTTTGGCGTTTTTTTCATCTAGGTGATTTTTTTTGGTTTTGGCGATTTTTTTAGTTTTTTCACTTTTTTTCCCGTTTTGAGCATTTTTTTTGGTTTTTGGCGTTTTATTTTAATTTTGGCAATTTTTTTCGTTCTGGCGTTTTTTTTTAATTTTGGCGATTTTTTTTAATTTTGGCGATTTTTTTCATTTTGGAGATTTTTTTTCATACAATTAATTATTTTGGTTTTGGCGCCTTTTTCGCGTTTTGACGATTTTTTTCGGTTTTGGCGTTTTTTTCATTTTGGCGTTTTTTTGCTTTTGTGCGATTTTTTTGAATTTCGCGATTTATTTTAGTGTTAGAAATTTTTTTTTAATTTTGGCGATTTTTTTAATTTTGGCGATTTTTAAAATTTTTGGCGATTTGTTTTAAATTTTTGAAGATTTTTTTGTTTGGTTTGGCGATTTTATAATTTTTGGATTTTTTAGTTTTACCGTTTTTGCAAATTTCAAGAGTTTACCTCTTACGGTTTCCAAGATATAGCAAGTTGTCAAAATTACATTAACTGATGGACCACCCTTTAATTAAATTTTTTTAATTTTAGTGTTAACTGTTGTAGCCTATATAAAAATACATTAATTTTACAAATTTCAAATGCCAATATACATATGTACATACAATTGTATGTATATTACATGGGATTTTAACATTTTTCGTTGCTCGTTTTGGAACGCCCTTTAATTTTTAATTCTCATGTATTTGTTGTGGTAGTGGCCAAGGTTCTACATACTCTGTCGAAATTTCAGGTCCTTAGCTCTTATAGTTCCTGATACCGTGTGACGGACAGACGGACAGCGTAGCGAAAGCAATAGGGTTCCTTTTTTCACCTTTGCTGTATGGAACCCTAAAAATAACGGCCTCTTTAATGTACATATATTCGTACATATGAACATAAGTTGAGTGTATGATATTTTATTTTTCTGTGCACATACAAACTCAAACATGTATTGACATTAGTTGTGTGCGCTTGCTTTAAAAAAACCTCCCTTACGTCCCTTTTCACAATGTATGGTTAAGAGTTAACTTGAACTTTAACTGATAGTTCTTCATACAAAACTTGCCGTTAAAGTCCCTGTTATCTTTTAACCATACATTGTGAAAAGGTACATTAAACACATAAAAGCTTACCATATACATCTTACACACACACTTAAACGTACATAATGCAAAATAACAAGCATACACGCATCAACACTACTTGTGTTGATTGTTTGTTATGAACAAGAAGTCGTCGCGACATCGCTTGTTTAGTATAAGACATGCCACTGTTTATGCAAACCTCTATTATGTATTTACATGTGAAGAATATAGATTAAAGGAACTAGAAGACGCTGTATACGAGTCCATCTTGAGCAGGAATTATTACAAACAATTGATCAAGCAATTCATCAACAACAACATTAAAGCAGGCATATAAATTAAATTCTTTCTTCACAGCAATCAAAATACGAGTACGAGTACCAGCACCTCTCACAAGATCAGTTCTGATGTTGATGTTGCCGTAGTTTTTGAATAATTGGCTGTGTTCACAACATTATTGTAAAAAAACATGATTTTAAAGTTCAAACATTTTTGTCATACCTTATAAAAGTTTAAGAAACATATCAAATATATCTGCGAATATATAAAATGATAATCATTTTTTGATTTTTTTTTTTTGTAAAAATGTATGCAATGCAACAAGTATTGCCGGCGCCGTCTTCCATTGTATTGTGTTTATTTTTCTCTCCCGCAACGAGAAATCGCATCGCACCGCAAGCATTGTGTTTAGACTCTTTATCGGAAAACGTAAGTTTTTTGTTGATTTTTTACAATAAATTATATTGTCATGTGCTGTTGTGTATATACATATACATAAGTATGTATGTACCCAGGAAAAAATAAATGAACGCATTCAAAATGAAATGATGTTTCATAATTTCTTGAGCATTTGTTTTTTCGAATGCATTCTGAATAACATCGCAAATCGTAAATAATGCTATAGTTTTTGAACTAATTAAAAACGCATGCGATATTACTGGGTAATATATTTTCATAAAACAAGTTTCATCTCTAACAAATAACAAGAGTACAGTGAGTAGATCAGTGGTAGAGAGTGTGCCTTGAGAGTGAGAAAAGCTCGGTTCGTATCCTTGCGACAAAAGTTTTTTTTTATATATTTGTTTGTTTTGTATTTACGTGAAAATGCATCCTGGAATCAGGGAACTTACATGGTTTTCATGATTCATTATTTGAATGGATATAAAAGTATTTAAATTCTCGCACAAACACATGATCTCCAATGACAAGCTAATTTAAAAATCTTGCATTTTTCACCTAAATCGAACCACTTGAACACATGATTTGTCATGTTTTTTTCTGGGTATGTATGATAAGTATCATTATACACTCAAAAAAAAAAAAGACATGTACTATTATTAAGAAATTTTTTTTCCTAAATTCAAGTAAAAAAAATTTCTAAGTTTAAGTAATTTTTTCTAAGTTCAAGTAAATTTTTACAAAAATCTAGTAAAAATTACTTAATACGAGTAAAAAATTAAAAGTTAATATCCTTAAAAAATAATTCATAAAAATACACAACAAATTTCTCACATTTCAGGAAATGTTTACTGACTTAAAGGAAATATTTACTAAGAGTAGGAAAATGGTTATAAACTGAAGGAAATTTTATATTAAGGACTAGTCAATTTCGTCTTAAATCCAAAAATACACTTGGGGAAATTAATTACTCCTGATAAGTCCATGAAATCTGATTTACATAAAAGATGTAAAAACGTATACTAAATCTTAGGAAAATATTTCCCAGTTTTAAGTATTTTTTCTTTGAATTATGGAATTTATTATTAATTTGCATTTAGCAAAAAATCTAAGTAAATTTTTCATATTTTCGAGGAATATTTGAACTTGAAATTTATTTTTTTGTAAATTCCTCTCAAGGAATTTATATGTATGTATGGTGAATGCTGAATTATAATTAAGAATATAATAAAAAATATACCATGTGGTATGGAATTTAATTAAAAATAAAAATAAATACCAGAATTAAGGACAAAGAAAAAATTGGAAAATTTACTAAATCTGAGATCAAAGACGAAAAAATTTTTTTGCAAAGCTCCGAATTTTATGGGAAAATTTTACTTAATTTTAGGAAAATTTTACTTAAATATGAAAATATAATTAATATAAACTAGTTCATTAATGAACTAGAAGTTTAGCAAATATTTTACTGGTTTCAAGTAAAAACAGCTTTGGCGCCATACGACAACTTTTTTTATTCAAATTTAGAAAATTTTCAAAAGTTTTAGTTAATTTTTTTTTGAGTGTACATAAATTAATACAAAAAAAGCTTTTATTTGAAATGCAGAATAGCTTTTTGTTATTATTGTCACAAAATTTTTTACTATCATATTCCTTTCTTAAAATGGAAGAAATTCATATTCAAAACCATCAGTAGTAAATCTACCAGACTTTGCACTTCTTCACAGGGTTCATGGGTGAACCTTTAGAACACTGAAAAGCTTCAGAAAATTCTTCTATATTGCGAAAAGCGCCATTAACGCGGATTTCTTCAGGCGGATGAGTTCCCTCTTTTATGAGAAATTTCATATCATCTGAAAAAAATTATTTTTATTAAACAAGAACCAAAAAAAATGTGAATGCAAACATATACCAAGTGTGCGTTTGGCACAAAATATTTGGGCAGCCGCTATCCAATAAATCTGTTTCACTGGACGTTCTAATCCAGGTAGTTGGGGTTCTTCAACATTTTTAGCCACATATTGATTGTAAGCCGCATGGGCATACTTAAAGCCTCCATTATCGGCAATGATTTCGTCTAGAGTGCGATCACCATCAATCTAAAACATTAAAAACAAACCAACAATTAAAATTCTGCCTACTAAATTGAAATAGCTCAACGACTTTACTGACATTTAGTTTAGTTGTCTTCTCCTTCATGCCACTATATTGAGCAGCCATGCATTTGGCCTTTTCATCAAATTTTTGTCCTGTAGTACCGTGCCACCAATCAACTAACTCGCCGTTAGGACCATATTTTCGACCACTTGAATCGAAAGCATGAGTAATCTCATGGCCAATAAATGAACCAATGGCTGCATAGTTCATGTACTCCGGACGGAGAGCGTTGAAATAATAATGCAGCAGTAACCACTGTAGAGAAATTTGGAATAGAAATATTTGTGACAGTTTTCTTTTCTCACTTTACTTCACTTTTTACTAGAGTATTTTTATACTTGCTATCACAATTGTTTTCAGCCTGGTATTTCAATTCGAGATTTTCGTTATGAAATTCAAAATACTTTTATATAGAAACTTTAAATTCTTCTCATGCTTAAACTTAAAAAAATAATCCATTCGGATGCAGATATATGTATGTATGTACTTACTTATTATATTCGACGGTGCATACTCAGATTTTACTGATTGCGGCGGGTAAAGTGTCCTCCAGTCATTCCTGGTTACTGGCAATCGCAATTTAAATAAAGATTTATCTTTAAAGAAAACGTTCATATTTAAAATTGTTTGGGTAAATTTAGCTGGATCAATCTCTAATTTGCGATGATATTGCTCCTGTTTGGCATCATCCAACAGCTGTTCGAAATAACCAACAAGTTGCTGCATCGCACGTAGCTTTGTTTTTGCTACATTTCTCGTACTCTGATCCATCCAGTCGACTTTGTCGAATGATTTATTGATCGTATCACGTATATTTTTGACAATATTCGAGACAGCATTTTTGTCTTCCTTTGAAAAGTATTTGCTTACATACAGAGATCCTGTGGCATATTTTAGCCTTTTTTTTTTTTTTTTTTTTTGAAATGGTCATAAAATTAGGGTAATTAGTTTAGTGTAAGTTTTAAGTTGTATTTTTTATGAGGGTTAATATAATGTTTTAATTACGTTGTATTTAAAATCAAGTTTATTTTATTGTTACAAAAAAGTTAAGTATTTACTAATAATTGTTCATTGCAAATATTCCTAAACTATTTCTGAAACTAAAAAAAATATATATTTCCATGTGAATTTTGACATTGTATATATGTATGTATCTATGTACATTTGCCGTTATTTATTTTTATACCCTTTACCAAAAATTGTAAAAGGGTATATATAGGTTTGTCATTCCGTTTGTAATTTCTACAATATTAATAAGAGACACATAAACTATATATATTCTGGATCCTTATGCATAGCGAAGACGAACAAGCGATGTCCGTCTGTCCGTCTGTCCGTCTGTCCGTCTGTCCGTCTGTCTGTACGTGAAATCGGTTTTCCCAAGCTCCCAGAAGAGCTAGAGACTTCGTTCTTGGACTGGTGTGTCAGAAATTTTCCGAAAAATTTTGCTATTGAAATTCAGCAAAATCGAGCAGACGGTTTCAGAGCTGGAAAACTCAAACTCAATTTTCCCATAGAAAATAACTACCGCAAACAAGTTTTTATTACTTTTTTATTAAATTAACTTATTTTATACTTCGGTATGAATAAAATTGGTATTTATAATTAAAAAAATTTTTAAAAATTTAACAAATTAAAAAAAACGTTTCCAGGGTTGGAAAGCTTTAACCTTTTTCCTAATAATTAAACATATTTCATGTTTTAGGAAGAAGGCTATTTTCTCAGGAACGGTAAAAGCTACGGCTCTGAAATTTGGACAGTGTATGTAGAACTTTGGTCGCTACAACAACAAATATATAAAAGCTAAAAATTAAAGGGTGTTCCAAAATGAGCGACGAAAACTTTTAAAATCCCATGTAATATACATGCAATTGTATTATGTATGTACATATGCATATTGACATTTGAAATTTGTAAAATTAGTGTATTTTTATATAGGCTACAACAATTAACACTAAAATTAAAAAAATATAAATTAAAGGGTGGTCCATCAGTTAATGCAATTTTGACTATGTAATTTTAACAAATTGCTATATCTTGGAAACCGTAAGAGCTAAATTGTTGAAATTTTCAAAAACGGTAAAACTAAAAAATCCAAAAATTATAAAATCACCAAAAATTTAAAAAAAATCGCCAAAACGAAAAAAATCGCCAAAATGAAAAAAAAACGCTAAAATTAAAAAAAAAGCCAAAAACCGAAAAAATCGCCAAAAAAAGAAAAAAATGCTTATATGAACATAAATCGCCAAAAATTAAAAAAAATCGCCCAAGTGAAAAAAAATCGCCAAAATAAAAAAATCGCCAAAACGAAAATAAATCGCCAAAATTAAAAAAAAAACGCCAAACACTGAAAAAAATCGCCAAAACAAAAAAAAAATTACCTATATGGAAAAAAATCGCCAAAAAATTAAAAAAATCGCTTATATCAAAAAAAATCGGCAAAATAAAAAAAAATTGCCAAAACGAAAAAAAAATCGCCAAAATTAAAAAAAACGCCAAAAACCGAAAAAAATCGCCAAAACAAAAAAAAATGCTTATATGAACATAAATCGCCAAAAATTGAAAAAAATCGCCTAAATGAAAAAAAAATCGCCAAAATAAAAAAAAAATCGCCAAAACGAAAATAAATCGCCAAAATTAAAAAAAACGGCAAACACTGAAAAAAATCGCCAAAACAAAAAAAAAATTGCCTATATGGAAAAAAAATCGCGAAAAAATTAAAAAAACGCTTATATCAAAAAAAATCGGCAAAATCAAAAAAAATCGCCAAAACGAGAAAAAAATGCTTATATGAACATAAATCGCTAAAAATGAAAAAAAATCGCCTAAATGAAAAAAAATCGGCAAAATCAAAAAAATCGCCAAGAACGGAAAAAAATCGTCAAAACAAAAAAATTGCGTATATGGAAAAAAAATCGCCAAAAAATTAAAAAAACGCTTATATCAAAAAAAATCGGCAAAATCAAAAAAATCGCCTAAACGAGAAAAAAATGCTTATATGAACATAAATCGCCAAAAATTAAAAAAATCGCCTAAATGAAAAAAAATCGGCAAAATCTAAAAAATCGCCAAGACGAAAAAAAATCGCCAAAATTAAAAAAACGCCAAAAACCGAAAAAAATCGCCAAAACGAGAAAAAAGTGTCAAAACAAAAAAAATTCCCACAATGTTTATCAAAAAAAATCAAACAAATCCGAAAAAAATCGCCAAAACGAGAAAAAAAAGTGTCAAAACTAAAAAAATTGCCACAAAAAATAAAAATAAATAAAATATTTAAAAAATAAAAATATCGCTTAAATGAAAAAAAATCGTCAAAATCAAAAAAATCGCCAGAACGAAAAAATCGCCAAAATTAAAAAAATAAACGTCAAAATTAAAACAAAAGCAAAAAACCGAAAAAATCGCCAAAATAAAAAAATTGCCTATATGAAAAAAATCGCAAAAAAGCATTAAATTAAACATAATGCCTAAAACCTAAAAGTTGCACAAAAATATGAATTTTTTCACAAAATTAGTATGTACCTACATATCTCTGTGCTTATGTATGTATCTCTATACTACATAAACGCACTTTGGTAAAGGGTATATAAGATTCGGCACAGCTGAATATAGCACTCTTACTTGTTTTTTTATTTCTTCTACTCTCATTCTCTAAATCGGTTCAGTTTTATATAAATAAGAAATGCAAAAAAATTTCCCACCGATAAGTTGTGTTTTAGGGGGTGCGTCCAGCCCTCAAATTGGGCCCTCAAGCCCATATATTCAATGTAATTTTTTTTTTTATTTTTATTTTGACTATATGTATATGTATGAAATAATTTAATATACATATATGTACATATAAGCTCTTATTGACTTGAAGAGCTAAAATATTGCCATATGTCATATTCTTGTAAAATGATTTTTTTTTAAAAATAGTCATATGCAAAAAATTACATTAAAAAATGGGCTTGAAGGCCAACTTTGAGGGCCGGACGCACCCCCTTAAACACAACTTATCGGCATGGAATTTTTTTGTATTTTTTTTTAGATAAAACTGAACTGATTCTCTGAACAAATTCTCCATACAATTAACAGCCACTCTAATGTACATAGAAGAATAGAAGACCCCTCTAGTCAGCCTAGAACCATATATGTATCTCTATGTGAACCCTCTTTTTCTAGCGACAATTGCACTAGTTGAAATGTCGACAACTTTCCTTTTATGCGCGAGTAGTGATACTTTAGAGACAACAGTTCTAGTTTATTTCTGCTGAAATTTTTTATTATGTTGTGCAATAATGTTAAAAAATTACATATGTATGTATAAATGTTTTAAGTTTGTTGCCCCAACCCTTATAAAATTGTAGACGGAGGTCACTAAAATGTATTAGCGAATCTTTGGTTCAAATGTCTCCATATGGTCGTAAAAGAATAGTGCTAAAGTCTACTGGTAGATTTTGAATGACAACTCTATGTTATACTTATGTAAATACGCGATTACATTGGCTAGGAACACCTAATCAGAAGTACTATTCACACTGTCACTAGTAATTACTATTGACATCGTGCGAGGAAATATCGATATTGTAGACTAGAGTCCCTAAAATTTACTAGTGAATCTTTGGTGTCTTTTGGTGTAGATTTTCAATGTCAAGCTAATGTTAAATGTCAATAGATGATTCCATTGGCTGGGGTACACCTGGTCAGTAGTACTAATGACAACATCACTAGTAAATCGCTACAATTTCCCTATTCGCAGGGTTAACACAAGCAATAACACCGGCAGAATGATGACGTCAAATCGCTTGTGTTCAACAATATATTTAGAGGTGGTGAACACGTATATTTAAATATATTTGTTTTTTATGCACTTAAACACTTAAATTATCAATTTTCTAATTATAAATTGAACTTTTATTTGTTTTATATATGTATGTAGTTAAAACATTTTTTCTACTTTTTTGTTAAAAAAAAAAAATACTATTATTTCATTTTGACAGCATGTGTTAAGAGATTATTGCTCAGCAATGTATTTTAACATTTGTTGCTGAACACATATTCATACGGTCCACACGCAATCGAATTGGCAATCGAATTTGACAGTTGCCACGGCAATAATTGACAACATTATTGCTCGTCTGGACGGCTAGTTACATTCGTACCCTCATACCTAAATAAGAGCGGCAGGCGTTGCACACTTACCGAGAGTAATGCTAAATATTTCTATGTCTTGCCTTCTTAACTCAAGGCACAAGTGAGAGTCTAACTGCTTACAGCCGTTTTTTATACACTCCCAGCACTTGGCCGTTCCGCCAATTATACATACATATGTATGTATGTATTAATCTTTTTTCTATTTTATTTATTTATATATATGTACATATATATATGTATGTATTTATGTATCTATATATAATATATATATGTATGTATGTGTATATATATATATATAGTATATATATATATTCCCATAAAGCAAGAATTCACACAGAACTTTGTTTGCTATCGTTAGAGCAAGTGAAAAAATAAATTATATACATATGAAAGTATTGTACATACATACATACATATGTATATGAAATATGAAAAAATAAAAATAAATGTATTTGCTTCAAAACTAAATAAATACCCTGAAGGAAATGTCGATGGTGAAAATGTACTGACTCGCTTTTGACTTTGTCACCAGTACTACTCTACAATTATCCCCCATGCAATACTTTGTGATATTTACATTTAGCATGTGCTTGTGATTGAAAATCTACTAGAACACTAAAACAATTGACTAGGTAGTGAATTCATAGTTTTTATGGGAACATGGAAACATACCAAGCAGACATTTACTGGTAAATTTCTATACCTTACGTACATACAAATTTGTATATGTTGACAAGTTGTTGCAAAATCCACCAGAAATACACCACATCTGATTTCCCTATTTCTTTTATACTGACGAATAGAAGAGATATTGTAGTCAATGTAACTACTACTAGAAATTTAGTGTTGAGATAGAGACACTTGGCCCCAGTCTGACTGCAGGGTACATAACTACGAAAATTTTTACGCAAACAATTACACCCACACACACATTCATCAAATTTGAATTTTTCTTCATAAGTTTTAATTTTGTATGAGAGAGTTGAGAAATCAATATATACCGTTTGTACATATACTTCTCTTTTTTATCATTGCCAGTATCAAATAAAATGTCAGCAATCAAGTGTGAGAAGCAAGTGTTGTCGCTTGTTTTTATACCCTTTACCAAAAAATGGTAAAAGGGTATATATAGGTTTGTCACTCCGTTTGTAATTTCTACAATATTAATAAGCGACACATTAAGTATATATATTCTGGATCCTTATGCATAGGGAAGACGAACAAGCGATGTCCGTCTGTCTGTACTTTAAGTCGGTTTTCCCAAGCTCCCAGAGCAGCTAGAGACTTCGTTCTTGGACTGGTGTGTCAGAAATTTACCGAAAAATTTTGCTATTGAAAATCAGCAAAATCGGGCAGACGGTTTCAGAGCTGGAAAACTCAAACTCTATTTTCCCATAGAAAATAACTACCGACAACAAGTTTTTATTACTTTTTTTATTAAATTAACTTATTTTATACTTCGGTATGAATAAAATTGGTATTTATAATTAAAAAAAAAATTTAAAATTTAACAAAATAAAAAAACGTTTCCAGGGTTGGAAAACTTTAACTTTTTTCCTAATAATTAAACATATTTCATGTTTTAGGAAGAAGGCTATTTTCTCAGGAACGGTAAAAGCTACGGGTCTGAAATTTGGACAGTGTATGTAGAACTTTGGTCGCTACAACAACAAAAATATATAAAAGCTAAAAATTAAAGGGTGTTCCAAAATGAGTGACGAAAACTTTTAAAATTCCATGTAATATACATACAATTGTATGTATGTATGTATGTACATATGTATATTGACACTTGAAATTTGTAAAATTAGTGTATTTTTATATAGGCTACAACAATTAACACTAAAATTAAAAAAATTTAAATTAAAGGGTGGTCCATCAGTTAATGCAATTTTGACTATGTAATTTTGACAACTTGCTATATCTTGGAAACCGTAAGAGTTAAACTCTTGAAATTTTCAAAAACGGTCAAACTAAAAAATCCGAAAATTATAAAATCGCCAAAAATTTAAAAAAATCGCCAAAACGAAAAAAATCGCCAAAATGAAAAAAAACGCTAAAATTAAAATAAAAAACCCAAGAACCGAAAAAAATCGCCAAAACGAGAAAAACGTGTCAAAACTAAAAATAAATTTCCACAATGACAAAACAAACGCCAAAAACCGCAAAAATCGCCAAAACAAAAGAAATGCTTATATGAACAAAAATCGGCAAAAATTAAAAAAAATCGCCTAAATGAAAATAAAATCGACAAACACCGAAAAAAATCGCCAAAACCAAAAAAATTTACTATATGAAAATAAATCGCCAAAAATTAAAAAAAATCGCTTATTTGAAAAAAAATCGGCGAAATAAAAAAATTCGCCAGAACGAAAAAAAATCGCCAATATTAAAAAAACGCAAAAAACCGAAAAAAATCGCCAAAACGAGAAAAAAGTGTCTAAACAAAAAAAATTCCCACAATGACAAAAATTGCCAAAACAAAATAAAATTCTTATATGAACAAAAATCGCCAAAAATTAAAAAAAATCGCCTAAATGAAAAAAGTCGCCAAAATCAAAAAAATCGCCAAAACGAAAAAAAATCGCCAAAATTAAAAAAAAAAAACGCAAAAACCCGAAAAAAATCGCCAAAACAAAAAAAAATTGCGTATATGAAAAAAAATCGCCAAAAATTTAAAAAATCGCTTAAAAGAAAAAAGTCGTCAAAATCAAAAAAATCCGCCAAAACGAAAAAAAATCGCCAAAATTTAAAAAACGCCAAAAACCGAAAAAATCGCCAAAACGAGAAAAAAGTGTCAAAACTAAAAAAATTGCGTAAAAGAAATAAAATGTCTACAACCGAAAAAATCGCCAAAACAAAAAAAAATGCCTATATGAAAAAAAAATCGCAAAAAAATAAAAAAATCGCCTAAATGAAAAAAATTTTTAAAATTAAAAATATTGCCAGAAGAAAAAAAGTCGCCAAAATTAAAAAAAACACCAAAAACCGAAAAAAATCGCCAAAACGAGAAAAAAAGTGTCAAAACTAAAAAAATTGCCACAAAAAAATAAAAAAAAATAAAATATATAAAATTAAAAAATCGCCTAAATGAAAAAAATCGTCAAAATCAAAAAAATCGCCAGAACGAAAAAATCGCCAAAATTAAAAATAAACGCCAAAAACCAAAAAAATATCGCCAAAACTAAAAAAATCAGCAAAATGAAATAAATCACCAAAATTTAAAAAAGTATGCATTTTTTCACAAAATTAATATGCACCTACATATCTCTGTGCTTATGTATGTATCTCTATACTACACAAACGCACTTTGGTAAAGGGTATATAAGATTAGGCACAGCCGAATATAGCACTCTTACTTGTTTTAATTACTTTTTAAAAAGGTGCAGTCAGAATAAGAGGATCCATCATCAGTGTTGGTAATTTGTATGTGTGTGTGTGTGCATATATATAAGTTAAGTACAAAAATGTTTAATATGCTAAAATCCATGGGAATAAAACAAACCGGATATTGCACAAGCCAACAAATTAGTGCTTAACAAGTACACGCGCAATAAATGTTGCAATACCTGGAATAAATGGAACATTGCTGACACTGCACATTATAACCAAAATAATTCACCAAAAACAGCATAAATCGTCCTGCACGGCAGCAGAAAAAGAAAAGAGAAAGAAAGAAAGAGAAAGCTTCAAAAACAGCATAAATCGTCCTGGACCGCAGCACGTCGCATAGGAAGTTGCAGAAACGAGGCCCCCTAGTAACTGCCAAAACAGGAGAACAGGAGTTGGTTACGCCAACAGCCGCTGCACTACAAATCGCATCAGTATGAAATTCATCTTATTAATATAAGTTAAAGAGTAATTAAAAAATAATAATTATAAGTAATACTAAACTATTTTTTGAAAGAGTTTGAAAGTTTAAGGAAAAGGAAACTACATGTTTAAAAATTACATATCAAATAAAGTTTGTAACTTTAAATTAAAAAGAAAAAATTTGGTAGTGAAATAAAAACAATTAAAAGTAAATTAAATTAAAATTTTCAAAAAGAAAAAACCTTATGAACATATTGCTTGACAACTATTTTATAAATCTAAAAAGGTTCTTAATAAATTGAATTTTTAAACTGAAATTAAATTAAAATTTTCAAAAAAGGAAAAATCCTAATTGTGTGATAAATTTTTTGTAAACAAAAAATTTTTTATGAAAATTTTTCAACCCTCATATTAATATTGCGTGGCAATCTTTTTATAAAATCCTTATATTTTTTCTAGTTTAGTAAGTGTGATTCTTAACCAATAATCAAATAACTCTTATAAATAAATAATCTTAGAAGCTACGATACCTACGGGACCCTCTAGTTTCAAAATAAAATAATAATGAATAATAATACAATAAAAATTAATTAGTAACAAAGGTTTAGAAAAAAATCAGGATGTCATATCCAAATAATTTAATTAGGCCAGCCATAATAAATGCGCAGGGAAATCAGGCAAATCAGACAAATCAAGTAACATTTAATATGAGAGACTTGCAGGTAGAAATTAGAAGAATAGTTACTGAGGCTATTCAGGAACAAGCTGGGAATGTTGCAAGCAACAGTAGAAATCCCCTAATTGAACAGGATCAAGTAATTGATCCTCAGCATGTAGCGCAGTTGAACGACTTAGACAGGGTACCGGACGTAGTCAGGTGTTTGAGGGAGTTCGCTGGACAACCTGGTGTAGTGGCGGAAGTCCGTTGAGCGAATTCTGAACATTTATAAACATTTGAGGGGAACACCGAAATATTTTGGAATCCTTAGCATAATAATAATAAATAATAAATAAAATTGTTGGACCTGCGGACGCAATATTAGAATCGTACAACACACCTTTAAATTGGGACAATATAGCTCGTTGCCTAACTCTGCACTATGCATATAAAAGGGGTATAAGCACTCTTGAATATCAATTAACATCACTAATTCAAGGAACAGAAACAATTCAGGAGTTTTATCAAAAGGTTTATAACCATCTATCTCTCATACTTAATAGAATTAGTGCTATGGACATAGGGCAGGAATCGCTACACCTCTTGACACAAACTTATAGGGACAAGGCATTGGATACCTTCATAAGAGGGTTAAAAGGAGACCTACCTAGACTTTTAGGTATGAAAGAGCCAACAGATTTACCTAAAGCTTTACATTTATGCTTAAAATTAGAGAACCAAAATTTTTGAACTAATTACGCACATAATAGGAAATTCATATCGGAATCCACCAATATTTTATCCGGAGTTAGCACATATTCCTTCACCACCACGACCAAAGAAACCAGTCGGTCAATTTCAAAGACAGCAACCTCCTCAAGGATTAGGCTACTATCAGAATCAGTGTGCTATCCCCAAATACAACCACCATAACCAGAACAACTATCATGCCAATTATGCATCCCCAAGACCCTTTTTATGGAAGCCACCTCCAAGGCCCGAACTTATGGATGTGGATGAGAGTATGAAGACAAGAAATATAAATTACATGAACAGACCAGCAAATAACGGCCTTTATGGAAAACGTCCACCTCCACCACAACCGGAAGCTCGAAAACAAAGTATGAATTTCCATCTTAATTTAGAAACAGACCTTAGTTCAGGCAAACAGGAAACAGGGGAAATTGATAATATTCACAGATATTTAGAGAAACCAGAAATAGAGGACGATATTAACGGACAAACTTTAGATGAATACATTGACAGCCAGACTGACCATATGAAAGACTATGAGCATCAATACGACCACTTCAATGAAATACATTTTTTAGATTAAATTCGTCCACCCTGCCATACTTTGAGTGTAGGATGGACAATGGACAAATTATAAAAATTTTAATCGACACCAATAAAAATTATCTAGCACCACATTTAGTAAAAAACCCTATACCAAATAAAGACATTTTCTATGCAAATTCCATAGGAGGAAAGGTGCAAATGGGTTTTCATACAAACACATTTCTATTCGGACAAGCAGACGTTCCAATCAAATTCTATTTATTGCCACAATTAAAAACTTTCCACGGCATCATTGGAAATGACACTCTAAAAGACCACAAAGTAGACCAGAGTTGTAAAAACTGACGTATGAAAAAAGCTAAAATCATTTGTGGTGCAGTCACTGCGAGAAAGGGACAATTGTAGTATATTCGTTATTAAGATGTTAACAAAATAATCAGAACAAACAAGAGAAAATCTGTATTTTGTGAAATGAACCCGTGTACATACATACATACATACATACATACATACATACACATTTACAAAATTAAATTAAAGAATTTGTTGAATTGAATTAAAAAAATAGAATGAGAAATAGATTAATGGTATTAAAAAGTGATTTAAATTGGTTTTCAAATGATTACTGCTTTAAATTTAAGCATTTTCATTGAACAATTTTAATTTTTACCTTTTGTTTACAAAAATCACACAGCAAATGAGATTACAAAGCATAAACTGAAAATACATTTGAACATGTAAACGAAGTACAGAATTCTACAAAATTAAATGAAAGAATTTGTTGTGTTGAATCAAAAAACAAAATGCCAAATAGCTTATTACTATTAAAAAAGCATTTAAAAAATGTTTTAAAATGATTGCATATCTTATTTGAAGCATTTTCATTTAAAAATATCAATTTTTACCATTTATTTGCAAAAGTCACCAAGCGAATGAGGTTACAAAGCGTAAAATGAAATTAAGCTAAAAAATGCCACCACGAAAGAAGGTTTAAAGAATGCGCAGTGACAGAGTGAGCGGGACCTCCGAAAACACAAATTATCTTCCGTCTCGTGACATCTCTGTATATCCGCTGTGTAAAAGACCTTGATGCTATTATTCATACTAAATATAACTTCATGACACTAGGAAATGGAAAAAAAGTTTTGTTTAAACAGCTGCCAGCTGAAGATATTCACATGACTTTAATTCGAACAAGTCAGATGACCCAGGAAGAAAAAGATAAGTTAAAGAAAATAGTTTCAAGACATTCCAACCTTTTTTCAGCCCCGGACGAAAAGCTGACGTATACCACAAAAATTATAGGAGAAATACGGACGAAAACTGAAGACCCAATTTATTCCAAAACTTACCCTTATCCTATGAGCTTGAAAAAAGAAATTGAATCTCAAGTGAAAACTTTATTAGAAGATGGTATTATCCGACCATCGAAATCTCCCTACAATTCACCGGTGTGAATTGTTCCCAAGAAGATCGATGCAAGTGGAGAGAAAAAATTTCGAATGGTGATAGACTACCGTAATTTAAATACAGTCACCATAGTACACAAATACCCCTTACCAGAAATTAATGAGGTACTCGCTCAATTAGGGAAAAGCAAGTATTTTACAGTAATAGATTTAAAAAGTGGGTTTCACCAAATACCTTTGAAACCCAAAGACATAGAGAAAACAGCATTCTCTATTAACAATGGTAAATATGAGTTCACTCGTTTACCATTTGGATTAAAGAATGCACCAGCGATATTTCAACGCGCGCTGGACGAGATTCTACGTTCTCATATTGGAGTTAGATGTTATGTATATATAGATGACATAATAATTTTTAGCCCGAATGAGGATCAAAATTTTAAGCATATCAGTGCAATATTCAGTACTTTACACGAAGCTAACATCAAAGTTCAGCTCGATAAGTGTGAATTTTTTAAGGACGAAGTTGAATTTTTGGGTTTTTTAATCTCTTGCCAGGGTGTAAAAACAAACCCGACAAACCGACAAACCAAACAAACAAACATTAATTTTTATCGTATATTGAAGAAGATTATTTAACTCTTCAGCCATCAGGATAATGTTTGTGTGTTGTATGTCAATGGCTTCCCGAATCAATTTTATTTTAACTGTGGCTGCAGCCACAACAACCTTAAATAATTCCCGTAATGAATTAAATTTTAATTCAACATGATTCACTTATTGATTTAAAATAAAATGTATTTGAAATTGAAATTGTGAAGCTACTTTGGCTTGTATAAAGTATTTAAACCAGCGATCCTGCGACAACAAGACTAGTGTAAAGGTTAAAAGGAATGTGTAATGGCAAATAATGTTTAAAAGGATTTGTTATGGTAGTGTGTTAGTGATGTCTTATAGCCCAATTATTGTTTTTATCCAGCCGTACGGGGGGTCCAGCTTATAAGTAGGCGTTCAAAGGAACTGCCAGAAAAAGTGAGAAATCAATTTATAAACTAGGCAAGCTGTTGCCGGATTAAGTTTAAGTAAATTAAAGTCTGATTTATTGAATAATTTTCCCTGCTTATATACTAGTTTGCATTCTTCAATTTTTGTGTTTCTTTGTCTTTCTTTGTGTTATGCTATAGTAACATAAATTATTAATTAAAATAAAAGTGTGTCATTTAAATTTTATAATGTAAGCGTTTTGTTAATTATTAGAATGAACTGTGTTGCAATGCAATTAAACAATGATACAGTGATTTACAGTAAGTGAGGTACACTAAACTAAAACATTGCCTACTAGCCAGCAGCAGCAGGAGCAGTTTTCGCTAGTACAAGAACAACAAGAACAACATAACAAAAATAAGTCGCACAATGGAGAGCGCAAGCAACAATGGCGGTATTCGATGTTTGATGCAAATTGTCTTGCGTAAGTGCAAATGCAAAATATCGTAGCTTTTCTTTGGATTGTGTGTGTATTTTGTTGTAGGATTTGAAAGAAAAGCTACGATATTTTGCATTTTAACATACGCAAGACATTTTAACATCAAACATCGAATACCGCCAGTGTATTTTCAGCTATGATATTGCAATGTATAGCAAATAAACACCAACACACTTAAACAACATATTATGTATATATTTCTTGTTAATTGTATATGAATTGCAACAAAATTTTTTGCGTAGTGATTTTACATTGGTAGATGCGTTTTTTCGGTGTGTTCGTATGTTGTATTAGGTTTAATAAAATTTCATCTGCATGAATTCGGAAATAAGTGATTTACGTCTATAGAAATGCGGCCTCGCATATCACACTCTTCTGACCGTCATTGGGTCAGTGAAAAAGCGAAACAAGTGTTCTTCTTAAAATGCTTGTCACACCGCCAAATTAAGGGAATATATAAAATAAGAATTCAAGTGTGCCAATAGTTTTGTGTGACATGACATTTTGATTATTGCCAAATTGCAATTTTATTTTAATTGCATTTTAATCTTTCATGTTTTTAAGTTATAAAAAATTAATGAAAATGTTATAAGCTAAAATTTATAAACGTGTCTATATTCTCTTAAAAAATGTGTATACGAGTATTAAGAATTAAAAAAAATGTTATGGAAACATAAAACTTGTTTCAGTCGAATTCTTTTTTCTGTTTTCATTCGTTAAATAAATGGTACAAAATATGAACTTAGGTTAGTAGAGTAGAGCGGCAAAACAATCCCAGCAAAAAATTACACATTACCATCAGAACCACATACATACTTGCATTATAATGACTTACTTTTCTGATTACGAAATTTGATTACTCGCTTACAAATTGCATTACCTAAATTTAAAATATAGTACAAGTTACTCAATGAGTAGAATTACTTTTTTAGATTAAATAAATTACGTGAACAACTTGCCAAATAAAAAAGTAAGTACTTCTCAAGAACCCATTATGTTTAGTAGTTACGATAACAATCCCTCATAAAATAATAATTTAATATTCTTTAAGTACATATTTCCCTAGATATTTTAACGCCTTTGTAATTTGATATAAATAAGAGCTGCAGAATAAATTAAAATAAAATAAAAATGCAAACATACTTATGCACTTGATGTTAAACGATTTCTTTTTCTTTTGAATAAATGTCGCAACGAACACCCAAATTGTTTAACGACCTTAACATACATACAAGTATGTATGCACTTGAAATTTAGAACAATCATTAAGAATCAATAATATTTACGTACCTTTTCACAATGTATGGTTAAAAGATAACAGGAACTTTAACTGCAAGTTTTATATGTTAAAGTTCAAGTTAAATCATAACCATACATTGTGAAAAGGAACATTAGAGGTAAGCACTTCTTTTGTAAAATCCAATATTTAATACTAAGTATTTTGTAAGAAATAATCATTCACATACTTTGAATCAAATAAAGAGGATCAAAAAAAAAAAAAACTAAAAGTGTTTTTTTTTTAAACAAAATCCTCATAATAAATCTTTTAGTCTCAGGCCTTCTTAAAATAATTAACAAAAATGTTTCATTCGATTAGCTTTTTTGAAATTTGTTTGCTGGGATAGAATAGGTGGCTAATTGAAGTTTTTTTTTATATTTTAATTTACTCGAGTTTTCAGGTAAAATAAAGTTAATGTTATAAACACTTATAACCTTATCTTTCCCGCCTATATATTACAGGCTAACAGCGGTATAACGAAATTCCGATATAATGAACGTCAAAATTTTTTGCATTAGCAACCTTATACATACATATGTTTGTATATCGAATACTATCTTAATTTTATGCTGGATATAACGAATGATGAAGAAAACCATCGCAAAATAAAAAAGCAAAACTCGTTAGCAAGCCCCCTTATTGTGAATGGCGTCGTTGACGTCACATCAAGACGACAGTAAATATTGTCACTTGCCTACCCTTTATTGGCATTAGTAGGTTCTTATTGGCAATCTCGTACCAATCTCTAAGGCTTTGTAAATTAATGGAGAATGTCAATAGTAGTCAATTGTTGTCGAGAAAGAGTAGAAAAGACACAATTCTTATTATCGTCTTGATGATTCCCAATAAGGTGTAATACCTTATATAGCGAATGTTTTGATAGGTGTGTGGCTTTAGATAACGATCAGCAAAAAAATATAATGTAAATGCACAAAAAAAAGGAGTGATATCGTTAGTTTGTATTTTTTAGCAAAATTTTCAAAGAACTAAATTGATCTCATTCTTTCTATTGTATTGTATCGTGTCTACAATAATAATAGTTAAAATAACACTTACAAAAAAAAAACATCTAGGCGATATGACGAATTTTTCGGTATAAAGAAATGGGTCTGACATGATATCGTTCGTTATATCGGTATTGGCCTGTAGTAGTAGTATCGTTATCCAAGCAAGTTTTGCGCAACAAAATAAATACAAGTGTCCCACATTTTCAATTAACTTTTTAACTTTTTCGGCGATATTGTGTTTTTATATAAGTATAATTCTAACAACTTTAGCTGTTTCGCAATTTCGCTTTCGTTTTGTGAATAACAATTTATTAAAATACATATACAGTTAAGACTATGCAAGTCTTATTGCTAAGCTGATTAGTTTGTCAGGAGAGAGAGAGAGAGAGACGAGGAGAAAAGAAACGTTTCTCTTCCCCTTGTCTTTCTCTTCCTAAAATTAATCAGCTTATGCCAGAAAAATACGCACAAAAACATAAACGTGAAAAAAAGTCCAGTTCTTATCAAAAATTTCGGACATCAAAAGTAGTGCGATAAAATTTTTTATCAAGTTCATGTTTTGCACAACCGACACCTATCACTACAATCTGTAATATCTCTCTAAGCAATCTGTAAACTGGACAAAATTTTTTTCCCATATAAAGAAGTAAATAGATATCCTGAATTACTCCCACAAGGGGATGCGAGATTTCGTTGGTAAAACCAAATTTCCATAGTCTTTTATGAATATTTGCACATGACAATGGAAAATTCCAAGCAACTGTGAACAATACAGTTCAACGTAATACTCATTAACAAGTGCGAGTGAGACGCAAAATTATGGAGGGCAGACAACACACACAAAAACATTCATCTGTTTCATGGGCTGTTCTTCAGCCCAGAGCTGCTTTGCGACTTTTATAAACATTTAATTGGGGTCATATGTACATACATACACACAGAAAAAAAAATACCAATCTAAAATCAACATGCCAAAAGGTTGATTCAAATTCATTCAAATATACATAAATATAAAATATGCATGTAAATATTAAAATATGTTTCTAAACAGCCGACAAACTGCTGCTGGCTGGTAGGCAGTGTACTAGTCTTGCATTCGGAGAATCGCAGGTTCGAATCCTGGAGTCCACAAAGTGTTTTGTATTTTTTTTTAACTAAGAGTTTTCAAGTCAAAGCCTTTAGTTTTTTTTAACTAAAACTAAAAGTTTTCAAACAAATCGTATGTAAAATGTCTAGAAATAATATTAAATTATAATTTAATTCAATATGGTAGATACTTAATGTGTATCTTAAGAATATTTAAAGTTGTTGTGGCTGCAGGGGTAAGCACGTTGACTACCACGCGATTAATTCCGAGTTCAAATCTTGGCCGGGGAAGCAAATTTTATTTATATAGAAAAAATTGTATGATGTCTATGTCAACCACACGTAAGTTAAATAATTAATAAAATACAATTATTACAATAAATTAAATTCATGTTGATCTAACTTGAAGTGATACAACATGATTCTTCATTTTGATTTTAATTAACAGTACTTCTTAAATATTAATTCAACGTGAAATAAAGTTATTTCAAAGGAATTTTTTTTTTGACATTTACTATAAATCATGTTAAATTAACATAAAGCACACATGAAGCAAAATCATTGGCAAATTTAAAATTAACCCTATTTTTGACGATTCTACATTGTTTTTTTCTGTGTGTATGTACATACATATATGTATATGTACGTCTACAAAATGAAATATGAAAAAAAATTTTATAAAAAAGAACTTCATGCTCCTGACGCAAAAACTGAGAAGCGCCAAAACTAAAAAAAACCCAAAATCTAAAGAAATTTTACCGGGCACTTAAAATTCAGGTAAGATATTCGATTAAATGGGCTGTAGTTCGCATCGTATTACATATCGTTACCTTAATGTAGAAAGGCCCTAACTCATTATTATTTTTTTAACGAGTTTTTATTTTATATTTCGATAGAAGAACATCTTATATATCGAAAAATACTAAAATCACGTTTCCAAAAAATAAAAAAAAATTAACATCAAAGTTAGTTGTAAATATTCTGACAACAACACATAGTTGAACGGAACAGCTAGCCGTTTTCGAAGGCCACTTAACCTTCATCATCAACTATGTATGTGCTGTTGTCAGAATATTTACAACTAACTTTGATGTTATTTGTTCATTAATAATTATCACAAAAAAAAATTTAAAATTAATTAAAAAGCAATTTATAAATATAGAAATAAATGAAGTTCGAAAAATAATAATTAAAATTAAGTTAAAAAAATTAGTTTGGTCCTTTATATGTTAAAGTAACGATATGTAGTGTCCATAAGGAACCCTTCGTGTGTGGTATGAAGTTTAATTATGCTTCATTCACTCAAAAAATTTAATTTATTGATTTATGACATTTTTTGAGTAAATGAGCGATATGTTAACAAGTAAAAAAAATCTTGAAACATAAAAATATACTCGAACCTTCATCTCTTACACTGACAATAGCGTTGAACTTAAACTGTTACATGTTGTGAAGGGCACTTGTAAAAACAAGCGAAAAGAAGTAGAAACAGATGTTGGCATTGAGTAAAAAAAACTCTTCAAAGTATGGAAATTTGAATAAGAAGAAGAAGAAGAAAAAGCACAGACCACTGTGCAAACACTGCACACTTTGTATGAACGAGGGAGGAGATAGTTTGAAAGGGGAAATTATACGTTTTATTTGGTGACATTCGATTTTATGAGTTATTGATTGTGTTTTTTTTTATTTGTTTATTTATTTAATTTTTTAAGATGAAAAGCTGAGTATACAAAGCAGAAATCTACATCAACTGATACCACATACAGTGGACCAAACACAAAATCAGCTGATGATGAAGGTGCAGTGACCTTCGAAAACAGTTAGTTGTTCCGTTCTACTAGTGTTTGTCAGAATATTTGCAATTAACTTGTGTGTTATTTGTTCACAAATAATTATTACATGTAATTTGGCCTACAAGAAGAATTTTGGTTTGTTATTGGTTAAGCTACGTCTACATGGTTTTCTTTTTTCCTTTTTTTTTATCTGCATTAGCAAAAGTGAAATGCGCATAGGATCCAGCTAAGCCCCTCATTAATCAATTTTAATGTATTTTTAATAAAAAAAAATATTTTACTGAATAAGTAAAAAAATAATTTGGGATTATTAGTGCGTTAATACATGTTTAACTTAAATTGTAAAAATTCCAATAAAAAACACTAATTACATATTAACTTTACTGCATCCGGTCAAAAATGCTCTTTAAAATTTTTTGAATACGGCTATAAATGTTTAGCAAACAATTTACTAATATGTATTTTATTTTGTTGTTCTATTTGCATTAATTTAATACCAAATGTTGATAACCGAAGACCGCCATAGAACGCAACAGAAAATGTCTTCTAAACTTATTCCTCAACTAGAAAATGTTCACACAAAACTAGTCGCCAATTAACTGCAAAAACCTGACCTGAATATAAGGAACACAATTGGAGGATAGTGGAGACACCCAACTAAGACAATACGATAACACGGTTTGAGCCCATTAAATGCGCCTAAAAGGCATAACGTTATTTGTTCACTAATAATTATCACATGCAATTTGGCCTACAAAGCGATACAAACTTTAGCTTGATCAAATCATAAATACAGAAGCAAATAAAGTTCGAACAATAATAATTAAAACTAACTATAATAAAGAATTTTGGTTTGTTATTGGTTAAACTACGTCTACATGGATTTCTTTTCTGTTTCAGAAACTCGTCAGTAGACTTCAATTAAAAAAAAATTAAAATAAAAAAAAAAAACTTCGTATAGAAAAACTTTTAAAATGTTATTGAGAAATACGTTCACAAAGATAATCAGCACATTCATGAATATTCCCTCGGAATTTATTTCTCACGGAAAATAATTTTCTCGAGAAAACATTCCTACAATCATGAATTCTTTGGGAACAAAAAATAGTAATACGTGACATCACCGCATTACGAAGCTCGTTGTTTTGCTTGTTTGTTGACATTTTGTTTCTCCCTTTTTTTTGAGTGAGAGAGTAAACAAAATTATTAAATTATTAAACTTGAAAATATATGTAAAAATAAGTTTATAAATGATTTGTTTGGGCATAATTTGTGTTTTTCCACATAAAAGAACTACAAAATACAATTTTATCACCCCTAACGTGAATAAAATGTGAAATATTTGTTCCCATGAAATTTTCATTCGCCACGAAGGGAAATTTTCAATCGTGAATTTCATGGGAACGTTTGTGCCCGCTATCAATGCGTAGTGAATGTAAAAAACGGGGAGAAGACTTGTAAAGCTTAAAAATTAATTGAATATCAAACAAATTAAGTTTAATAATAAGATATACGGCGCTGTTCTGTAAACCGATCGATTTGAAACCGGACGATTTTAGAAAACTCACTGCGACAATTAAAATATTTTTTTAGATTTTTTTAAATTTTCTTATTATATGATTCCCAAATGTCATATCTGAAAGAAAATTATGTAATGTGTGATTTTAAGCACGTCTGCAGGACCATTATTAATTTTTTGAAATCGAGAAATTTACTCGGATTCGGTTTACAGAACAAGGCCGATTCACATATTTTGGGTTTCAAATGAAATGTTATAGAGTGTAAAGTTGTGTTTTTAATTATTTTATGCGCCGTGCAAAAAAAAAAAAATAGAATACCACAGCCATAAAATTTACTATATGTGAACAAAAGAAATTCATGTTCAATGAAAAAATGTGTTCCAAGGCATTATTGTTATTAATCGTGGACATTCTTTATTGATCTTGCCCTAAAAATAATTATTTATAACTTTTAATATATAATTGCAAGTATAATATTGAAATTACGCATTGTATTAATTCAGTTCGCCTGCAAAAATAAAGTGAACAAAACCAAGGGAAAAGTGAAAAAATCCCTGTGAAAAATATTATTCAAGATAAGGGGAATCAAGAAAGGGGAAAAATTATTCACGATTGCTATTTGAGGAAAAGGGAAAATATTTCGAGGGAAAAACTGTTCGCGATAGGGGTGTATGTGTATACATTTTGTTTTAATGGAGTATTAAATATGTTTTTGTGTAAACTACCTTTTGTTTTGAAAGTCGTCGTCCATACAGTGCAATATTTGCTGCAAAACATTTTTGTTTTCTCTTTTAAAACTGCATTCGTGTCCACATTGTGAAGTTTTTGTTTTGCAGGTTAATACATTTTCTCATATATTTTTAATGAGAATGAGGCGATAATGACGTACTCAACAAGAACTTCGTGTACATGAAACAAAGTACGCTTTGAAATTCCTCTTTCCCCTCTCGTCAACAAACTCAATGTTTTGCAGCAAATGTTTCACTGTATGGACGACGACCAAGGGAAAGATTTTTAGTGAAAAAAGCAAGTTTAACGGCGTTCATAATACCTACTTTTTCCCCGGGGAGTTTTTTATTCCCGCATTTGGTAAAAAAAAGGAAAAATACAAATTCATGATTGGAGTTAAGGGATAAGTGAATAAACTCGCACGGAATTGTTATTCATGATTGGGCTGAATAAGTTGTAAGGCTGCAAACAAAAATATTTCATATATGTATATTAACGCACTAATAATCCCAAATTATTAAGGGCTTTCATGAGAACTCTTAAAATTGCCATTTGTGCAAAATTGGGAAAATTAGAATTGGAATAAAAGTGGCACAATATGAATCACCAGAAGCCCAAGTTTTTGACTTCAAATTTAAATTTTTTATTTAGTATTTAATTAATATTCATATAAATTTACAAGTACCATGCATATACTGGAATAGAATAATATCACGATGCTGTCGTCAACAACAACAACAACAAGAACAAGACCAAAAACAATACAACCTAAAGGGCGAGCAAATATAAACAATTTACTCCATAAACCTTTTAAATCGTTAAAAAAACAATTGCACGGATTTTTTTCTTTCTGCTATTTTAATTCATTATCGTTATTGTTCACATATGTAAATAGTAAGTCTTCATTAGTTAGTTGGGCAACAGACAACAAATAACTTTTTATTAAGCGCCAACAAATCTGGCTTATCTTCTTGCAGCCCAATTGGCGGTGAACGAGGGTTGTGTGTGATGCTTTAATACATACATTGCTTTCAATGTGAAAGCAATGTATGTATGTATAATATTTTTAATTTCGAAACCAGTTCAGATTTTTTCGAAGTTAAGTTTGATTTTTAATTCAAGCCGTCTTCATTTACTACAACAACCTGAAATTTTTCGGTAAGCTATTTGTCAAAGGTCTATGAAATACATACTCATACACAAATAATTTGACAGCAAGTCCTAATTTACACTATGCAAGTCTTTTTGCTAAGCTGATTAGTTTGTGGGAGAGACGAGTGGAACAAAACCGTTTCTTTTCCCCTCGTCTCTCTCTCAACAAACTAATCAGCTTAGCAATAAAACTTGCATAGTGTAAATTACGGCCTAGCTCACTTGTCAACTGAGCTCTTACATGGACTATTTAATTTTTTTTTATAAATTTTTCTTTATTAAATGTTCCCATACAATTCTTAATTATATTCCAGCTCGAAATCAAACTAAACACTTTTCGAAGTTGTGTTGAAATTATAAATTTTAAACAATTTTTATAAAAAATTAATTTAAAGCAAAAACATCTACTTCTCGAAAATTGGAAACTAAGTTCGAATATTCGAACATAGTGTAAAAAATATTTTTTTTTTGCTATAAGACTTGCAAATATGGCATCTTTTTTTGTTGCAATACAATTGGAAGTTATATACCGACTTAACCAAGCAAATTACTCGTAAATCAAAATCATTTTGAGCTTTGCAGAATGAATTCATAGCAAAATTCGTATTTTCAGATACATATGCATACATGTGTACATACATACATATATACATATGTATGTACACACACATATGTATGTACATATACATATGTATGTCTGTATGTACATATGTACATATGTATAAAATTTAAAAAAAAATTTGCAATGGTACTTTAATTTTTTTTAATAAATTTTTCTTTATTAAATGTTGCCATACAATTTTGTATTACATTCCACCTCAAAATCAAACTAAGCACTTTTCGAAGTTGTGTTAAAATTTTATATCTTAACAAAAACTAAAAATTTTAAAATTTTTATCAAAAACAATTATTTTAAGCAAAAAAACGTACTTTTCGAAAATTCGAAATTAGATTCGAAAATTCGAACATAGTGTAAAATATATTTTTTTGCTCGAAAACTTGCAAATATAATATTTATTTTTGTTTATTTAATGTTGTTATACAATTGGGAGTTATATACCGACTTAACCAAGTTTACTAGCAATAACTTACACACATATTTTCGCTAAAGAATTTCAACCGCAATTCCAGCATACTAAGGCAAATGATGAAAAAAAATATTTTTATTTAGGTATATAATTTAATTAATTAATTTTAATATACATACAACCCTCGTACTAAATAAACGGTAAATGAATTTTTGTCGACCAGATTTACAAATATTGGCTAGTGAATAAAAATGTTAAATGAATGCATAAAAAGAATATAAAATTTCTAGAGAAAAAAAATAACGTACAGGTCGTAATTTCAAATTTTATACCATATTTACCCAGGCACATACGTGCACTGGCACATACCCACCATATAAACAGATAGACCGACATTCTCACTTTCTTATAATCTGAACAAAATCCTGTGTCAACACCTACACTTGCACGGGATATAATTTGTTTAAATTTATGGCTGTGATAAGCGTGAACAAAAATATCATTGAAATTGCGAAACAATCCGGAGATAACTTTCAGTTTCCGTGTTTCATTTGAGCTGTAGACAGCAAAAAAATAAATAAATAAAAAATAATAAAAAATATTGTCTAGAAAAAATTCAAAGTCTAAATTTGATTTGAAAAAATCAAATCAAGTAAGCAATGGAATTTTTTTTCAAACCATATTTAATCGGAGTTGTGGCAGTTTTATTTGGTCTCACCAATTTCAATGTTGCGGCCATACACACGGAGGACGGTCTGGAATTGTTGTTTAGACAGAGGTGTGGAAAAATTGGAATTGCAAATAATATGCATACATATGTAAACTAAAATTGTGAAAATTAATTAATTGTGCCATTAATTTAATCAATTAATTTAATTTCCTTTTTTTTTAAATATGGAAATTTTACACATATTTTTTTTTCAAAATATATAATGCATAGACACGATTCATAGTTACAAACTACCAAAGTTTTCGAACTTTCGAATATACGAAAGGCACAAAAATCTAAACAAAATTTCTAAAATATTTATCAAATGTAAATTAAGAATTAAAATGCTAATGAATATTTATATAGCAAAAATTTTTTTACGTGAAAAAGTCAAGTTTTTAAAATTTTCAAAAATTCGAAATTAACCTCAAAATTCATAAAAAAAATATTTAAACATAATAATATATGGATATGATTTATAGTTTCAAATTTCGAAATTTTTAACTATGTTCGAAAAATCGAACATAATTTCCAACCTTCGAATATAGGCACATGCATATCTCAAACTCAAAACTAAGTCTCGAAAGTAATTTTTAAATGTAAATTGAGCATTAAAATTCTAAATTAACCCATAAATTCATTTAAAAAAAGTGTTTAAACAAAATAATACATAAACATGATTCAAAGTTTGAAACTACGAAAGTTTTTACTATGTTTCGAAAAATCGAACATAATTTCGAACTTTCGAATTTAGGCTTATTATACATTTCTCAAACAGAAAACAAATTGTTACAACACTAATTAATATTTATAGAAACAATTTTTTATGTCAAGGTTAAGTTTTTATAATTTTCAAAAATTCGAAATTAACTCCTGAACTCAATTAAAAAATTTTTAACAAAATAACAAGTATGTAGATATGATTTATAGTTTCAAATTACGAAGATTTTGACTATGTTCGAAAAATCTAACATAATTTTGAACTTTCGAATATAGGCGCACATCTCAAAACCAACACAAAACGTTAATTAATATTCATAGAAACTAATTTTTTATATCAAGGTCAAGTTTTTATAATTTTCAAAAATTCGAAATCAACCTCTAAACTCAATAAAAAAAATTTTACAAAATAATACATATGTAGACATGATTTATAGTTTCACGTTATAGAAAGTTTTGAAAAGTCGAACATAATTTCGAACATTCGAATATAGGCACATATCTCAAAATCAAAACAAAACGCTAATTAATATTTATACAAACTAATTTTTTATATCAAGTTAAAATTTTTATAATTTTCAAAAATTCGAAATTAACCTCTAAAGTCATTAAAGAATTGTTTAAACAAATTAATACATAGATATTATTCATAGTTTCAATTACGAAAATTTTTCCTATGTTCGAAAAATCGAACATAATTTCGAACTTCATATGTATGTACAGTGTGTATCTCAAAATCAAAACAAATTTTCAAAAATAATATTTGAATATAAATTGAACGTTACAACACTAATTAGTATTCATCAAAACAAATTTTTTATGTCAGGGTCAAGTTTTTATAGTTTTCGAAAATTCGTAATTAAAATCTAGTTCATAAAATTTTTTTTAAATATGTCATACATAAACATGATTTATAGTTACAAATTACGAAAGTTTTGACAATGTTCGAAAAATCGAAGATAATTTAAAATTTTCGAATGTAGTCACATATCTCAATATTCATCTCAGATAATAACTTTAATGTATAAAAGAAATATGGGATTCGCTTGACCTTGCCATCCCAAAAGAGGTGTATAAAAAATCAGTGAATATCTAAAATCGATTTCACAGACTTTTGAAGTTATTAGAAGGACGCGACTTTTTAATTTTTTTTTCTTCAATGATATCCTTCGAATGATTCACCCGATTTTAATAAAATCTATCTATCTTCTATCAATCAAACTTTACACTATTGCAGAAGCAATTCCGATTGGAAAGATGCGTGGCATAGTGAAACCCACTCGCGTTGTCGCGACAAATTGGTGCGCCATCTGTATTGGGCATGTGAAAAGGATATTTATCGTTTGTCACGACGCAACCGCAAGCGTACGGATGAATCATTTATGAAGCGGAGCAGCAAACGTTAATATCAAATCAAGTAGTAAAATAAATAAAAAATTAAATAACTTGTACTTACAGTTTACTCGTTCCCGTCGTTGATCTGGCTGCAGCCCAATTTAGCTCAAACGCTGTTAAGGACACGCCGCTCGAATGCTCTCTCAATCACAACTGAATGTTGCACAAAACATGGCTGCACTTGGGAGGAATACGCTGAATATTGCCCTTCCAATAAAAGGCGCAATCATTCCTAAAGTCGCAGCTTTAATAAGCACGAATGCAAGCACAAGCACCAGCTGCTGTTCGAAAAGAAAGAAAGGGAAGTGAAATGTCAGCAAGTTTAGTTTTATGTGAAATATGTATGTATACATATGTATGTATTTATGATTATTTGTATGTGTTTGTTCATACTTTATGTACATTTATTTATTAATGAAAAACTACATATAATAAACAATTTCAAAGCTCATATAAGTTTTAATTTCAAAAGATTTTTTAAACGCACTTTTTTAAACAAATATTCTTAAAAAAAAATTACCTCGAAATAGTTTTGAGAATAACAAATGAATTTCAAAATTGCAACTTGTTCATACGTAATAAGATAGTTATTTAAGAAAAAAAAACAGCTTATTCCACTTATTCCCATCAAGAAGACTCCTAAACGGGTTCACTATCCTACATAATCGTTTGACTTTCTGAGGAAATGCAACCCTTCATGCGATTTCGACATGGAAACTATGGAAAATAACTTTGTTCTTGGCCAAATGCGATCGTTTAGTTTTCAAACCAACATCAAATCCAGCCAATAAGTTGCTAAAATATTCGTCTCGCCGTTAAGCTTTTGAAAGTCTTCAATATGGATTATAGAGTGTGCATCCCAAAAAACCGTCGCCATGACTTTATTGGCGGACAAGCCCATCTTGGCCTTCTTTGCCTTCGATTCACCCCAGAAAACCAACTGCTGTTTCGACTCTGGTATTTTGTGGTCGATTGTGAGCAAACTCGTCACTTTTACCTGCGGAAAGCTTTCTCATACCCAATGGCTTTCGAAATATTTTTCTCACTTTCAATCTCCAATCGTACAACTCCATATCGAGAATTTGTTCAATTGTTTGAGTTGCAAACAACGTGACCGTTTGTCCGACTAAAGCGCCAAATTACCACTTTTTCGACTGCCTTTCCACTTTTTGTCTCCCTTTTTTTAGAGTGAATTATATATAGAAATACATTAATAATAAAAAGTTTAGTGTAATTTTCTCGTTTTTTTTTTAATTTTGCCCCTTTTTTAGGGTTCCGTACACCAAAGGTGAAAAAAGGCACCCTATTGTTTTCGCTACGCTGTCCATCTGTCCGTCACACGGTATTTTCTCCGCCACCGCTACAACAACAAATACATGAGAATTAAAAATTAAAGGGTGTTCCAAACCGAGCAACGAAAAATGCTAAAATCCCATGTAATATACATATAATATGTGAAATATGTAAAATTAGTGTATTTTTGTAAAGACTACAACAATTAACACAAAAATTTAAAAAAAATTTAAATTAAAGGGTGGTCCATCAGTTAATGCAATTTTGACTATGTAATTTTGACAACTTGCCATTTCTTGGAAACCGTAAGAGGTAAACTCTTGAAATTTTCAAAAACGGTAAAACTAAAAAATCTGAAAATTATAAAATCACCAAACCAAAAAAAAATCGCCAAAAATTCCAAAAAATCGCCAAAAACGAAAAAATCGCCAAAATTAAAAATAAATTCTAACACTGAAATGAGTCGCAAAATTCGAAAAATTTGTCCAAATGAAAAAAATCGCCAAAATGAAAAAAGCGCCAAAAACCGAAAAAAAATCGACAAACGCGAAAAAGGCTCCAGTAACAAAATAATTGTTAATATGAAAAAAAATCGCCAAAATGAGAAAAAAAGTGTCAAAACTAAAAAAAGCGCCTAAATTAATAAAGTCGCCAAAATGAAGAAACGCCAAAAACCGAAAATCGCCAAAATTAAAAAAAATCGCCAAAACGAAAAAATCGCCAAAAAAATAAAAAAAACGCCAAAAACCAAAAAAATCGCCAAAACGAGAAAAAAAAATTCAAAACAAAAAAATTTTCAAAATGGAAAATTAAATCCAAAACCGTAAAAATCGCCAAAACAAAACAAAGTCATAAACGAAAAAAAATGCCTAAGCTATATTTTATGTAGGCTAAAGTTCGTATTGAATTACATATCTCGTGACCGTACGGAACCCTTCGTGCGCGGGTGAAAGTCGCACTTTACTGAATTTATTTATAAATACCCTTTTGGTGCCACTTTTTGTCATCGGTCACCCTGGTTGCAGAGGCCTCAACTGGGTGTGCAAAGCGTTCGGCATCGTTCGTGCTTGAACGAAATTCAGTAAAATCTCTTTTTTACCATTAAAATTTATGATGCAGAGTGACCATAGCCTTTGTTTGAGTGATTTTTTTATGAAATTCACTTTTTTCAGTTTATTTTCAAACCACGCGGTAGACTGCTATCAATACCTGTCAAACATAACCTGAATAAATTTTGAATTTTGACCGTTGCCTTTGAACAGTTGGAACCAAACTCTTTCAAAAAGAATTATTTTTAAATCTAACCAATAGAGAATAGATAGAAGTACGTGAAATGTAAACATAAATTTTAATGGGGCGTGCCTCCGACAATTTTTTAAATGTGTTTTTTTATTGTGTTTTTCAGAGCTCAGTGTGTGTGTTAGGTTTTGTAAGAATCGGTAAAATAATAATGGGTGTTTTTTATTGAGGTATAGAGCTTTAAGTTGGCATCACTTTTTTAACTGGCGGCCATTTCGTCAGCTGTCAAGTGATTAATATTTAGTTTGGTTTGCCATTTCATCATGAACAGGTTGACAAAAGAACAACGCTTGCAAATCGTGCAAATTTATTTCGAAGCTAATGGTTCAGTTCGCGAAGTTTACCGCAAGCTCCGTCCATTTTATGGTCGACATAATCGTCCATCAGAGCAATTAAATCAGTTAACCATGGATCGTTTTCGCACTACGTTTACTCTATGTGATAATACGCATCCGCAGAGACGTCGAACAGTGCGCACCGAAGAAACAATTGCCGCTGTAGAGCAAAGTGTTGAAGAGGACCCGAATGAATCGATTCGCCACCGGAGACCGGTATAGAGCCATGATAACCGACTATTTTGTTCCCGAATTGGATGGCATGAATGTGGATGACTTGTGGTTCCAACAAGACGGCGCTACATGCCAAACAGCGCACGTCACAATCGATTTATTGAAGGAAACATTCGATGAGCGCATAATTTCGCGGAATGGACCTGTCAATTGGCCACCAAGATCGTGTGATTTGACACCATTGGATTATTTTCTTTGGGGATATGTGAAGTCATTCGTCTACGCCAACAAACCAGAAACGTTAGGGGACTTGGAAGCCAACATTCGTGGCGTTATTGCCAACATACGGCCCCATATGCTCGAAAAAGTGGTTGAAAATTGGACCTGTAGAGTTGGCTTTATTCGAGCCAGCCGTGGCGGCCACATGCCCGAAATCATATTTAAACATTAATGGCATAAAATTATCCTTCCAATAAAGCCAAATTGATGGACATTAAAACGATTTTCTTGTGTTTTATTTCAATTTGAAGTTCTATACCTCTAAAAAAAAACATTCGTTATATATTAAATTTTAATGGTCGTGTCTCCGCCAATTTTTTAACAAAGAAGATTTTGTGTGGTAAGTTTCGTAAAAATCGGTCAAGTAGAACCAACGTGAAATATAGCAATAAATTTTAATAGGCGTAGGGCCGACCATTTTACAACTTTAAAATTGTGTAATTGCAAGAATCAAAGGTGTTTGCTAGTTTCATAGCATAAAAAGTCATATAAAAAATTAGTGGGCGTGTTCCTCCTTTTTTACATTGGAACCAATTGGAAGCTTTTTCAGAGCAAAAAAAAATTACAATCGGTCTAAAATGTAGATACCGAGTTATGAAGTAAATATGTCAAAAAAATAACTAAAAAAATACAGACGAATTGATAATCTCCTCCTTTTTTTGAAGTCGATTAAAAAAAACAAAACGTATGGCTTTTTGTTTTCTGGAAAAAGTGTAAAATTTTTTAATTTTTATTAAAAAAAATATACAGTTTAGCGTTCCTTTAAATGATCAAACAGAATTGGGGCATAAACACATTTTCCATACAAATTGACACAAAAAAGTAAAACCAGAAAGCAGTCGAGGGATAGAATCTATTTTATTTTGACAGCTTTTTTTCAAATGCTCTCACATATAAATACTTATTCTCTCAACAATGCTACCATACTTTAAATAAATTTCATACATTTTGTGAACAAAACTACAAAGAAAATGCAATACAAATTAGAGATCATTTGAAGTTACTGCCGTAGCTTTTATTATGGGCTTTCTTAATTTGTCAACGATTTTTCCTGAAGTTGCGGACTTATTCTGCTCGCAAGGGATGATACAATAATTTCTAATAAAATTTATATATCAGAAAATTATTTTATTGCGAATTCTCATTGAAAACTGTAATAAGTGTAACATTTTTTTCCAGAAAAGAAAATGCCATTAATAAATAAAAGGGAGAACAAACCTAATCACAGTACTCATTGTGTCAAACTTCTCTTCCATTAAAAAAGGTGGCGTGTGACTCGGCCTTTAGTGTGAATGAAGCAGCTTTCATGCAAGAGATTTTCACATTTATTGAGAACAAGACAAAATTACTCTGAGACATTCTTTGCATTTTTTTTTATATTTTTTTTTTTGCTTTCATTAAGATTATTCGTCGTATTTCAATTCAGGCGCTGATAAGACTTAAATAAATAGTTTAGTATTGGTAAATCAAATTAATATTAAGAAAATATGTAATTAATTAGCCGGTTGATCATTTAGTTGAATTGAAGACATCTCTTTGGGCAGACGTTTTGATAAAAAAATAAAATAAAACTAAAGGACAGGATTGGAAAGACTGGACTTCAAATTTGAAATGTTGAAAATTCATATACTCGCTGTTGTTTTTATACTAAAACTCGTAGCAAGCTTACCCTCAGGATCAAAAAATGGTGTAGAAATACCGCCTCCGGAAGTGGTAAATTATGTTTTACGTGCATATAATTTTATAAAGACGAATTTTTCTAATTATAATTATTATTACTTTTTTTTTAAGTTCAAATTTATGAGACGCTTTGGCTATTTAGAGCCAAATCCGGATGATTCGGAGGCTTTGTATCATGAAACTGCAATAGTGGAGGCCATTACAAATGTACAAAAATATGGCGCCTTAAATCAAACGGGCAAACTTGATGCCATGACTTTGGAAGTAAGTTTTTCAGTTCTTTTCATTGAATATTAAATTTGGCCTAAGAAAAAGATAAGAAGTGATAGATAGTGCTAGCTAGTTTAGTTTTTTTATTATTATTTAATTTAAATATTCATAATATGCATGGATGAGTCTTATTGTTTATTTTTATTTTTTCTATTTATGTACAAGAAATGAACTTGAATTTGAACAAAGTGTGCTTATTTAAATTTTAATTTTTATCAGCTGCTTACCAAACCTCGCTGTGGAGTACCCGACATCGAGGGGAAGCCATATTATTATCTAAGCCAGCAGGAGGAGGAGGAGGAGGAGGTCATTGCAAAAAATGCAAACTCTAAGATGAGAAGGAAACGTTTTGTATTTGGTGCAAAGACTTGGAGCAAAAGAAATATCAAATATTTGTAAGTAAAATGAATTTTATGATTAAAGAACGCAGTCCAAGTGTGGAGAAACGAATAAGATATAATAAGTTATTTAATAACACAAACTGTCCATAATTTTTTATCATATACAGTTTGTCAGGAATATGTTCGCAAGAAAAAAATATATATATGTACATATCGTGCTTAAACGACATCATTATCGAACTTAATTTTTTGATCAAAATCCATAATTTGCTATCGATGTTCGTCAAAAAAAAAACGAGATCCATAAAATGTGTCGGTTAACCTTGTTTGGCGGTTATGGCTCGATATGACGACAAGAAAAAATTCGCTACGATGTCTGTCTGCCACAGACTATATTCTCGAGAACCGTAAGAGCTACCCAACTGAAATTGTTACGGAATATGTAAAACATTGGCCGCTACAACAACAAATATGTGAAAGTTAAAAATTAATTTTAAAAAATATTAATATTGAAAAACTGTTGTATTCTGAAAGCCGTAAAAGGCGAACTGTTGAAATTTTCAAAAACGCTAAATCTAGAAAATCGCAAAATTAAAAACAGGCGAAACATAAAATTGCCATAGAAATAATTATTTTTCGCGTTTTGGCGATTTTCTCGGTTTTTGGCGTTTTTTCATTTTGGTGATTTTTTTCACTTGGGTGATTTTTTTCGAATTGGAGATTTTTTTTCGGTTTGGCGATTTTATAATTTTGGGATTTTTTAGTTTTATTGTTTTTGAAAATTTCAAGAGTTTAACTCTTACGGTTTCCAAGATATAGCAAGTTGTCAAAATTACATAGTCAAAATTGCATTAACTGATGGACCACCCTTTAATTTAATTTTTTTTAATATTTTAATGTTAATTGTTAATATGTAAATACAATTGTATGTATATAACATGGGATTTTAAAATTTGGAAATTTCGTTTTGGAACACCCTTTAATTTTTAATTTTCATGTATTTTTTTGTTGTAGCGGCCAAGGTTCTACATACTCTGTACAAATTTCAGGTCCGTAGCTCTTACGGTTCCTGAGAAAATAGCGTGTAACGGACAGACGGAAACAATAGGGTTCCTTTTTCACCCTAAAAATCGCTAAAACTTACAAGCAACCGAAAAAAATGGCAAAAGGAAAAAACGAAAAAATCGCTATAACAAAAAAAATCGCTTAAACTAAACAAAATTTGCGAAAAGCGAATAAAATCCCAAAAACAAAACGTTAAATCTGAAAATATGCCAAAACAAAACATCAAGTAAGATATTCGATTATATGGCTAAAGTTCGTAAAATATTACATAAGTCTGCATGTGCCCTTAACTGTGAAAGTTGTGTGAGTCAAATACGTTTTTGCTTCGAAGTATTAAATAAATCTTCAAAAAAAAAAAACTTTAATAAATATTTACGGTCTTATTTATAAAACTTAAAAAGTCTTTATAAAGGCTTTTTAAGAAAAATTTTGTATGAAAATTTGTTTTAAAACCCCTTTATAAAGACTTTTAAAGTTTTATAAATAAGGCTGTTAATAAATATCAAATAAACTTATATTAATCGAGACTACATAGTACAACTCCAAATTAAAATGTTGCATAATATAAAAATATTTTTTGATTTGTTCAAAGGTAATTGGGTAGAGAAGAGAGACTCTATTGTGAAAGACTCCATTGAACTACAAAAGGTTGTGCATTTCATTTTTATTATTTTCTTGCAGAATCGGCAATTGGTCGCTGAAAATACCGCGCGAGCAAGTCGAAAAAGATATAGCCAAGGCCTTAAACGTCTGGTCGCAATACAGCAGGCTTAAATTTCATCGGGTGGAAGATACTTCGGCAGATATAATTGTAGGTTTTGGCACCCATTTACATGGCGACAAGTAGGTTCTGCCATTCTGTCATGAATGAATTGAATAACTGCATGTTAAATAAATTTTGCAGTTATCCCTTTGATGGTCCAGGTAATATATTGGCACATGCTTTCTATCCCTACGAAATGGGTTCATTTGGCGGCGACGTACATTTCGATGAAGATGAAAATTGGAAAGAAAACTCTACGGACTTGTCGCAGGGAGTGGATTTTTATACAGTGGCATTGCATGAATTGGGTCATAGTTTGGGTTTGGCCCATTCTCCCGTCTACAACTCCATAATGTTTCCCTATTACAAAGGACCCGAACGCAGTGTTTTAGACTATGATGACACCTTGGCCATGTACAATGCCTACTGTAGGTAAATCGCTTAAAATACATAGATTTATGTTGGAAATAAAAAAAATATTCATAACTCTTCACTTCACAACATTCGCTCAAGTGAATAAAAAGCTGGAAGACGATATAGAAATGAAAAATGAAGATTATGATTCTTCTGAAGCGAGTGCCGAGAATGAACAGACTACCATTATAAACACAACTCCACGTTCTTGGGACAATGGTAGAAAGGAAAAGGTGGTTAACTTGTTTCTCTATTTCAAATAAAAGTTAAAAGTAATACCAGTTTCTTTTGTTTCATTTTAGTTTCCTCAATACACCACAAGTAATACGGATGTAGAAAGATCTTATCATTCGCCCTTACCAAATATTTGTGAGGGAAAGTTTGATGCTGTGTGTTATTTCAACAATTCCATGCATATTTTCAAGGGCGAATATGTTTGGCGTTTATCATCCCACTATCGTGTTATTCTGGGTTATCCTAAGAAATTAAATCATGTGCTTAAGGACTTGCCATGCGGAGTTAAACATATTGATGCCTGCTATGAACGTTTGGATAAAACTTTGGTCATATTTGCCGGTACGATTTGAAGGCATATAATGAACTTTTTTACAAGAATTATATATCTATATAAACATTTATTTCAAGGCAAAGATATTCTGTTTTACAAAAACGATCAGATTTTGGCGAATAATTCCATAATGCTTCAACAACTATTGGGTGACGTGCAGGGGAAGGAAAAGGTGAATGCTGTTTTACTTTGGCGTAAGTAGCCTACACAGAAATAGAAACTTTTTAAAAAAAAAGTACTTTTTAGAAAAGCTACCTTTTTAAAAACGATTTTTTTACGAAATTTGTCTATAAACCTACAGCCTTATTTATAAAACTTATTAAATTTTTCTTAAAAAGTCTTTATTATAAAGCATTAATAATTTTTATAAATGAGGCTGCTAAAATATACTAAATAATTTCATTGAAGATTATTCAATATTTTTTATTTCAAATAAAAAAATTAAATAATTAAAATTAACTAAAATTCATAGCCATGGGCCTGTGGCAAAAATTAAATAAATATACTTAATAGTAACAAACCAAAAAAGTTTGTCTTAAGTAGAACAAAAAATAAGCAAATTAACTAACATATGCATAATTAGTAAAGAATAAACGACAATGGTAAGTCTGTTGTAAATTAGAGATGGTTAATTTGGGCTTTAATTACAAAACACGTTTTAGCAAAATTGAAATACGATGAATCAAAACAATTCACGTATTCCATTTGCAAGAAAGTTTCGTATATGAGACAGAAATCTACATCAACTGACACCACACACAGTGGACCAACACAGAAGAACGCTGATGATGAAGGTTTAGTGGCATTCGAAAACGACTGGCTGTTCCGTTCAACTAATGCGTTGTCAGAATATTTACAACTAACTTTGATGTTATTTGTTCATTAATAATTATCACATGTAATTTGGCTTAAAAGTGATTACGAACTTAAGCCCATTCAAATCATAAATATAAAAACAAATTAAGTTCTTTTTTTCGAATAATAATTAAAATTAAAAAAAAATATATATTTTTGTGTATGTAGTATATATTTAACGATATTTAACGCAATCAAAAACTATTGTGAATTGATCAAAGTAGAAAATAGCTTAGCTTTATTTTCTGGCTTAAAATGTAACTGCCTTATTTATACAAAATATTTCGGCTTTATAAATGTTTAATAAGAAAATGTTTGTGTGGAAATTTGTTTTATAAACCCTTTATTTAAGCCTTAATAATTTTTATAAATAAAAACAGTGCTTTTCAAATGCGATTTAGTTTAAGAGGTTATTTTAAAATCTGGTCACACTGCTCCTTTGAATATCCGTTTTAAAAGGATACGGTGCTACCATTTCAATGTAAAATTGAATAGTTACCTACTCAATGTAAAATTTAATGGTAATATGGTACTACGATAAAACGGTACACTTACAATGTAAGATTATCGTACTAGTCAATGCTACCATATGTGTAGATTTATCTAATTTTTGAAGTTTTGTAAAAACGACAAAAAAGATTTCTTATCTAAAAATAAGATTTTTATAAATGTGACTGTTGGTACTTTTACTTTGACTAACTACTTACCTATTTTCTGATTTGCTTCATAATAATCTTATAGCGTAGACAGACGACAGCGTTAATTTGCATTAACTGTCTTAATTCAAATTAACTTGTGAATTGTCCCCATTCCAATGCGTATTAGATTTACCGTAAATGCACTAAATGAAACTGAATTAATACTGAATTTAACTATATGATAACACCGCCCTCTTATGGTAACACGGTAACACTGTCAACCATCCATCAAATTGTGGCAAATTGTTTTCGTTTTCAAAATTAAAATGGATTCAAAGTCAGGAAATTTAAGTTATTTTAATTGTTTTTAGAAAAAGAAAAAAAGAATATTAAAATCGAGACATAATTTTTCTATTTTAAGATTTCCAAGGAAAATAATCGAAGTGTGTGGTACGAAAGGGATGCACAGATTTTGCTAGCTGTTTACTTAATGCAAATAACAGTCGTCTGTCAGGGTAAATTTTTAATTCACATTAGTGAGCTCTTAATGCAAATTAGCGCTGTCGTCTGTCTACGGTATTAAACATATTCTATACAATAACTGAATAACTTATTCATAAAAAACATTTCAAGGTTTTTTAAGCACTTATTTGACATATTTCTATGGGAAATTTGACAAAAAAAAACCTGGGGGTCTACTCTGTAATTCGATTCGAAAGAAAATGCTTTCGAATTTACATGTTATAAGCATACAAATTGGAAAGCTCTTTCTTTCGTTGCGAATTACACAGTAGACCCTCTGTAGTAAACCCAAAACATTTTTTATGAACTAGACCGCAAATATTTTGTGTTATTTGGCTTTACCTTTAATAGTTCACTGGAAATAAAATAAATTGTAACTAATTTTCATCTACAAAATAACAAACAAACAAAAAAAGATTTTTTATCAAAAACTATTTTTTTACTACAATTGAAGATTAGAAATAAAAAAATATGGCAACACTGGTTCTAGTCATTTTAGCAAGATATTCAAACAAGAGTATGGCCGTGTCATGAAAAAGTAAAATAGTTGTGAAAATATGTTATTTATATAAAAGTATATGTAGTTTAAGAACTATTTTAATTGTATCACAACACTTGTAGTAAGTTTGAAGAAATAGGTCGGTCCCTGATACTTTTTTCTATTGTTTGTTTTTTATGAATTCGTATTTGTATTCAATTGATTTGCTAGGACGGTTCCTGCACACACAAAAGAAGAATGGGAGCTCTTTTCCTTTCTCTCCTACAAACTCAAGACTTTGCAAAGCAAATTTTGAGTGAAGGAAATAACTTAGCAAAAAAAAATTCAAGTAGTTCAAAGAGTTTAGTCATTTGCACAACTTTTTAATCATTACAAGAAGTAAATTTATGTTTCACGCTTTCCTAAATCAGAATAAATTCAAGTTATGAATATCTACCGACTTATAACAAATATTTGTTTTTAACTTATGAAAAAAAAAACTTCTGCGAATCAGAGAACATATCGAGGGTTTATATTCAAAAAGTGCTATCTGCAATTCTTGAATAGTTTTGTAGACAAAATAAAACTGTTATTTTCTCACACATCAGGCTTTATTGGGAAAAAAATAATTTAGGTTTACAAAACCTTTAACAAACAAGTTTCCAATGAAGCAAACCCATTAAAAACCAATTTTAATATCATTTTTATAAGATGTTTTTTTTTACAAGAAACTAAAGTTGCCATCTTTAACACTGTTTGTATTTTAAAATTGGTTTATAGGCTTTTTCGTGTTTTTGGCACACAAAAAAAATATAGAAAGGTATTCACGTCAACTCTTGCAACTGTGCAAAAAAGCATTATTGCACTCTTTGACGACGTGAGCAACCCATTTTGTTTAGTTGTCTATAAAGCAACACAATATGTGCAGAGATATATTGCACATTGCATTGTTAAAAGAGTTTGTTTAAATGCTGACACAAAGTGTTGGAACTTTGCTGATTAATTTTTTAATTAATTCACTAATAAAAATATCAATATTAATAATATTGGTATTATTTAACAAAATTCTAATAACAATTTAAGCCATACATACATAGGTCTTTTTAATATAGCAAAATTATGTATTTGTGATCTTAAAATCAAATTTAAAGATTTCTTTACAATTTTCTAGCTAAGAATTTTAAAAAAATTATAATTTTTCAATTAGTTTATTTGTACCGAAAACATCTTCAACAACTTGTTTTTTTTCATTTAAAAGAAATACATTTAGGTATTTCTGCGTTATAATTGGATACATGGTTGATTTTTTAAGTACTTTTTCCACATTTTTTTGGATTGGCAATGCCATAAAAAGTTGCACAACTTTGCAAAATTTACCCTGATAATCTTGCACTTACTCTTACTCAGACCCTGACAATTTTGCATCATTTGTGCAAAATAATTTTCTATGTGGTTGTTGTTATATTTATTGGAAATTTTGCAAATTTTGCTTTTTCGCACCAGTGCAACTTTTGACGTGAATACCTTTAATATTAAAAAATATTTGGAGAAATGCACAAAATGTCATTTGAGTTTTATGTGGTAAATTCTTGTTGGTAAGTTATTTATAAACATTTGTTTCTAAACATGTTTATATACAAATTACCAAGAAACTGTTCGACTTGGAGCTTGTGAATTCGCTAACTGTTCTCTTTTCTAATTTGTAATTGTTGTAGGTAGGATCGGTTACCGTAATATAGAAAGGCCCTTACTCATTATTTGTTTGAATTCGAGTTTTTGGTATATTTCGATAGAAGATTTCAAAAAAATAATGAGCTAGGGCCTTTCTATATTAAGTTAACGATATGTATGCATGTAGTAGTGACATGCGAATATGTGTATTCGTATTCGAATTCCCGAATATTCGGCCGTTTTTTAAATGTTCGTATTCGGGAAAATTGTTTTAAATATTATTATTAGCAGATATAAAAAATTGACATCCGGCAAGTATAATGTAAGTTAAATCTTTTCATTTCGACAAAGTTTTTTTATAAATACTGTAGATATTACTTGAACAAAATATACTAAATGCTAAATTTATTATTTACATGCATGCATACGACTATTAAAATTACTATTTCATATCTACCAAATCTATGCAATCATCCATATACAAAACTCAAAGTTAACTAAACTATTAAAATTCTACTTTTTTTAAGCCAAAAACAATCGAACTTACATATTTGCTGATACAATATTTTGGCGCTACAATGATGAATTACAATCTATGGACAAGGGTTATCCAAAATCAATGCTACGATGGCCTGGCATACCAGAAAATATTGATGCAGCAGCTACGTTGCCAAATGGTTAGTATTTAAAAAATCTCGATAGTCATTCATTGCATGAACATACATACATATTTTGTTTTTTCTTTTTGTGCAGGAAAAACCTATTTCTTCAAAGACAATCGCTATTGGTTGTACAACAATCTGCGTGTTCAGCCCGAACGTGGCTATCCGCGTCGGGCTTCTGCAGCCTGGTTAAGTTGCACCACAAGAACAACTCATTTACCCTTTAGAAGTAACGACACCACAGTTTCATTTATTTATACTTCTTCTGCGAATCCTTTGACTTCTTCTTCGCCTTTGCCGTTGTCTTTACGATCAGTGGCACAGACTCTGGCTCAGACAGCTTAGTAGATGCTTTGGAGGAAGTTACAGAGGATGTTTCACTATCTTTTATTTTTTTAGTTTTTGTTTTTTTAGCCGCTATTGTAGTTGTGGCCTTAAGATTTAAAGCAAAAATATAATAACGTATGTAACAGTATAAAACACCAATTGCACAATATGTTGAGTACAGCAGCAAAGGTAAAAATGGATATTTCTCATTTAAACCAGTTAGCCAACCAATTAGATGTTCATAAACCGGTATAAGTAAAAGCCCATGTATATAGCAATCCTCTAGCATGCTCATATCGGGATAGTCTTTGTATACTATTAGATAACGTGTATACATGTAACCCATGTAGCCCAGATAGGCAGAATAACGTATGATCAGCAAATCAGTATGAAAAAGTAATGGGAATAGGGAGAAGTGACCCACAGCACTAAGCATGAAGCAGTATTTGGCATCAGTGGCAGAGATAAAGAAAAGGAAACTGAAAGATGTAAAAATTTAAATTCAATTTATTTTTATTATTTTATAGTTTAGGAATTTACTTACCATAAAGGTATTAGGCACATTAAAATGGCCTTTTCGTGCACATGCCAACCAAATAAGAAGGAGCAGGCAGAACAAATAACAATTGATCTGAGAAACGCAATTTTAGCATCTCTGAAATTTAAAGAAAATAAATTTTATTAAGGAATGAGTTTAACAAATGAAAATTATTTTTCATTTAAATTCAGTTTTAAATGTTGTTTATTTTCGAATATGCAATTAAAAAAATCCTTGCGCGATTTTTTATTCTTTCCTTTTAATTTTTCTATTTCATGATTTACGTGCAAATTTGATCTAAAAAATTGAATTTAAATTCTTGTTCGAAGTACATATTTAAATTATTTTCGTTATCGTTCGCATTCATTTTCTTTCGACTTGTCGTGCTAAAGGCTTTTAGTTGAACGCAAAGCTGAAGCTGTTTGTCGTTTAAAATGCGTGCGAACGAAAATGAGAGACATGTTGGAACAGGCAGTAAGTTTTGAATTCAAATCATTTGAGAGATGGTGGAATATTTTTATTTCACTTGTGTCCACTTCTCTAACCCATAATTACGTTATATGCATACATACATATCGGTCGCTCATTTACTGCAATAGCGGTACAACTCAAGAACAACTAGTTTTACAGAAAAGGCGTTTAAAAATACTCTTCTCTAGCGATATGAAATTTTTACACGATATGAAATGCCGAATTATTGTGCAATATTATTGACACTATTGAAGTAAATAAGCGATATGTGCATACCGTGGTATAAGCGCCAATCAAGCTTAAGCGACATAATTGTCGAGCTTTATTTTTTTTTTGACGAAAGTAGATATATTCCAAATTTTAATAATATTTCCGTTTTTCAGACATTTTATCTTTAATATTTTGTATAAGAAATACCAAAGTATATTTATCTGACATTTCTTTAGTCGTATTTTTAAAAAATATTTAAGGTTTATTAAGGGCTTATTCGACATATTTCTATGCGAAATTTGTCAAATAAACCACTAATTAACCTAAAACATATTTTATGAATACGGCAGTTTGTCTTTAATGTATTAGGAATTTTTTCAAAATTTTCATCTTTTATATTATTTAAAAAAAATGATGTTTGTTTTTTATAAAGGTTACTTCTAAAGGTAAATATCAATTTTACAACAGATATTTTTTATTCTACACTTTAGAAGTAAAGTCAAACTTTCCAAATTGATTTCAATACCAAATTTTATATCGATTCCCAAGCTAAAAGTTATTTCCAAATGTCTATTATTGAACAATCACATACATATCGTCGGTTTAGAGTGTAAAACTTTTAACTCAATTCAGCCATAATTTACAGGAGAGACTAAAAACCGTTAACATTTTCTATACATACTTTAAAAAATAAGCCCATTACATTTACCCCCATATTTATGACATTTAAAATGAGTTTGATATGTATTTTATTTAAAATTTTTCATACAAAATTTTCTTAAAATTGATTTCAAAGACATTTTTTTTTTATAAATAAGGGTGTTAGTGTTTTCGAGTAGAGTTTCAAATTAAAATAAATATTTAAACATTGAAATGGCTTATATTATAATAATAATACGACTAAGTAGGTTTACACTCTAATCGGACAATATATAGATATATTCGATAAAAACGAACACTTGATTTCGAAAATGTTCATAGAAATCACTTTAAATTAAAAAAATTAGATTCCATTCACCTTTTAATTGTATAGTTCCACAATCTCCACAGAATTGGCAACATTGTCAGCACAGTAAGAACAAAAGTTGCCATTGGTCTAACGGACGGTAAGACATCATGATTATATTCTTGCACCAAACCCGAAGTATACGATGAAGCCGATGTAGTTTTCACTTTTAAGAGTTTAGCGATTGCTTTATCAGCCGCATTATACAAAGCCCAAAAGTTAGGAGCCCAATAAGCATGAGTTAGCCCACGTTTAAATGGAAACAAACGGCTAAATATTTGTGGTAAGTGTTGATAGAATGGTCCAAAGGCCAATGCAAAAGGTGCCAAACCTACAACTAATAACTTAATCAAACAAACAAGCGGGTTCTTACTGGCATCCAAACAATAATATTTAAGCAAATAAATAACGTAGGCAGGGGCTACGTACAAGAACAAGTGTTTGAAATTTAGCAGGCAGGCAAATATAAAGGTGGCCTTCAATATACGATCTTCCAACATATAACTTATACTCAGCAGCAGCAAGCCAAACAAAAAGCCATTATATTGGAAATGTATGTGGTCGACAAAAATTAAACCCACATTGAATACCAATAGAGCCTCATTTGATATTTTGTATACTTTAACACCCATGACTCCCAAGGCGCTTAGACAACGTTTTATACCCCAACAAAGCACCAAATCCATTACCATTACCGATATTCTTTGAAAATATTTACATTCCGTGGACGCATAGTTCAGGTTATTTAATTGCAGCATTTTGGGATCAACATAATGAGCAATCTGCGCCAGCAGCCATTCAAAGTAGGCAAAAAAGGGTGGATAGTCCAAAGTCCACTCACTAGTGTTATTATAATACCATTCCTTTAAGGGTAAATTAAATGTAATGGCCAACCAATTGCGATGTACCTCAAAATCTGTTGAATGACTATAAAAATATTTTGGAACATAACATTTTGTACATTTGCCAACATATTTACACATGTAGGCAATACTCACTATGCTGGCACTAGCATCACCTTGATGCATGTTGATAATATGAATAGTGGCAGCAGTTTCGACTCATTTTCATTTAATTCCCGATACATTATTATTATTCATCTAAAAAATTAATTAAATGAAATGTACTTGTAGCAAATTTGCCGGCAATGAATGATGTGTTGTTAATTAGTGATGACAATTTTGTGTTTTCTTATCAGTGCACTTATCGTTAAGAATAAAGTTGCCACATCACACGTTTAACACTTAATTGGTATTTACTTGTTGGTTGCCATTTTTAGCACATTATTGTCACCTGGCGTTTATACGTGCAAGTACATTCATATATAAGTGCTGTTTACATATTATTAAGGAAATTTTTGAAAAAAATGCCCCACTTTCTTGCAAGTTGCATATGTATATACTTTTTAATGCAGATTTTTCCATAACATAGAAAGGTTTAAAAACTTCAATAACATTATACCGCAATGCAGTTAATTTGTATTAAACATTGTTATATAATTTTTTTGTTATTTAATTTTTACTATTATTACTCTGCTGAACTGTACTTTTCTCAGCGTAAAACTTGATATCTTGATATATAGTTTGAAATGAACTTTACAATTACAAAAAATTTCACAAAAGGTGAAAAGTACTCTATCGTTATTGCTACGATGTTTGCTGTCCGTCGCAGGCAGTGACATCTAAATTTAAAATAAATCAATTCAGTGAAGTGCGTCTTTGACCCGCGCAAGAAGGGTTCCGTACGGACACGAGATATGTAATTCAATACGAACTATAGCCTATATAAAATATAGTTTTGGAATTTTATTTTTCGTCTTTGACTTTTTTTCTTAAATTTAAATTTTTTTTATTTTGGCTATTTTTTTTAAATTTTTTTCTCGTTTTGCGATTTTTTTGGTTTTTGGCGTTTTTTTAGTTTTTGGCGATCCTCTTTTCATTTAGGGGATTTTTGTAGCTATGACGATTTTTTCGGTTTTTGGCGTTTCTTCATTTTGGCGACTTTTTCATTTAGGCGCTTTTTTAGTTTTTACTCTTTTTCTCATTTTGGCGATTTTTTTATCGGTTTTTGGCATTTTTTCAACTTGGCGATTTTTTTCAATTTTGGCGATTTTTTTTCATATTAACAATTATTTTGTTATTGGCGTCTTTTTCGCGTTTTGGCGATTTTTTTCGGTTTTTTGGCGTTTTTTTCATTTTGGCAATTTTTTCATTTGGACGATTTTTTCGAATTTTTTGACTTATTTAGTGTTAGATTTTTTTTAATTTTGGCTATTTTTTTCGTTTTGGCGATTTTTTTTAATTTTTGGCGATTTTTTTTGGATTTTTTAATTTTACCGTTTTTGAAAATTTCAAGAGTTTACGTCTTACGGTTTCCAAGATATAGCAAGTTGTCAAAACTACATAGTCAAAATTGCATTAACTGATGGACCACCCTTTAATTAAATTTTTTTTCACCTTTGGTGCACGGAACCCTAAAAAGGGCTAAAAATCATAATTTTAAGATCTAAAAATCGTAAAAAGCACTAAGTCCCAGTTCACACTAGTAAAGATTCATTGCTAAGCTCATCACTTTTTCTTCTTTGAACTTCCATCGGTGTCCACACAATTCAAGTTTTATTTTTCATCTCATGTTTTCTATACATAGTTTTGTGTATGAATGTGTGATTTTTTAACATTACGAATGAGAAAGCAAAACGTATTGACACTACATGAAGCTAAGTACTCGTTTCTTCTCCCCTCGTCTCTCTCTCCAGCAAACTAATTAGCTTAGCAATAAGACTTGCATTGTGTAAACTAGGACTAACGTGAGAAAAACGAGTGAAGATCCAAACGAATAAATAATATTTAATATTTTCTAAGCTATTCTCTATTTCGGCAATAGTATTAGTGAAATATATCACACGAGAAAAGTATGCTTTACACTGAAAAAATAAGTACACCAAGTTTCATTAAAGTAATTTTAAGAAAAACACAAATTTCTTAAGAGCACTACTTAGTTCTTTTTCTCACGCTCAAATGGCGTTTAGAGTCTTCAAAAACACTAAAAATACCTTTTGCTAATTTTGGCACAACATTTGACGTTTTAAGACCTCAAAAAGCAATAAAAATAGTGCCAAAAGCAACAAGTTGGTATCGCTGGCCACACGTTGTTTTCTCGTTAACCGTAAGACCTACGGGCCTGAAAATTTTATAGACTATGTAAAACTTTGCGAGCAACGAAACATCTTGAAATTCTAATGATATATACAGAAAATTATATATAATACTTGAAATTTTCAAAGTTAGTGAATTTTTATGCAAAAAAAAAAACAATTAACACTAAAATCTAAAAAAATCAAAATCAAATTTTGACTACGTAATTTTGAGAACTTGCTGTATCTAGGAAGCCGTAAAAGGCAAACTCTTGAAATTTTCAAAAGCTCTAAAAGTAAAAAATTCCAAAATTAAAATATCGCCAAAACGAAAAAAACCGCCAAAAGTAAAATAAATCGTTAAAATACAAATAAATCACCAGAAGTGAAAAAATCACCAAAAGAAAAAAATCACCACAAAACGAAAAAATCGCTAAAATTTATCGTTAAAACTATAAAAACGTTAAAAACCAAAAAAGTCCCAAAAACGAAAAAAAACTTTAAAACAAAAAAGCACCAAAACTAAAAACAAAAATTGCCAAAACCGAAAAGAAGTTGACCGGGTAATTGAAACTTTCTTTTAAAAATGTAAGGTAAGATATTCGATTATATATGTAGGTTAAAGTTCGTGTATATTACATTTGTAGTGTCCGTACGGTGGTAAGAATTTGTTTTCAAAGACACACCTGCACATACAATACGTATGTACATATGTACATAAATATGTACTTATGTGCTTATGTACATATGTATGTACTTAGAATATTGATATTTCTTACATTTGAAATTTTCATTGCGTTTCATGTGCTACGTTAGCTTTTTGCAATGACCATACATAGATACAAAATAGCATTTAATTGATATGTCTGTCTAAACTGAACATTGAATTTTATACGTCCCCCATGTGTGTAATCACCGACGCAATGGAGCGCGTGCTTACACACACCACATGAGCGTCGTACTTATCAAAAAGTGGTTTTGACAGTTATAAATATATTTATAATTTTTTGGAAATTTATTACTTAATACATACCCGTATTGCTAAATAAAAATTAATCAAATGGCTGTCATTAATTTGCTGCTGAACTTTAGCGCGCACAATTAATTAGATAAATAATTAATTTACAAAAAAAGGTAAACAAATCGTCGAGCAATATTTATTGTAAAACTACTGCTGCTATAATAAAAACAATGGCAGAAGCTGCAAAGTGCCTTAATGCATGCAAGTGGGTCAGGTCGATTATTATTGCATTTTGTTGTTGTTGTTTTTTTGTATCTTGCTGACATTTTACAACTTCCATTGACTCCACCTAATCATACATCTAATCACTACTAGTCTGTCTATCAATCACTCAACCATCGATTAAATTCATCCTCATGACTTTAAATTGCAATTTCATTTTTAACATGCTACTTGCTATATATTATCTCTGTCTGGTTCACTCGCTCCTTCCTTCCTGTCTAAATTTTGTTTTTGGCTAATATTTCAGATTTTCTAGATCTCGTCATCGCCGTCGTCGTTGTCGTTGTCGGCAGCGTCATCATTAGCACGCTTTTGAAGGTTACATACCAATAATGTCACCAACATGTTTGACATATAAAAACAAACGTTTTAACATTTTAAATGTTAAAGTGTACACAGTTCTGTTAAAGTCAGTCTATGTGTATGTTGGTATGTGTGCTCAAAGTTGGTATATCGGTTTGTCTTATTGTCAGTTTGTTGTTTATTAACTAGTGGACATTATTGTTACATTATTTTTTTCTTGTGTGTGTTTTTATTTGCACAACAAAAATATCACCAAAGAAGCTTCAGACTCTTATAATCAATATTGAAATAAAAAAAATATTTTGAATAGATTCTTTTTAACAGCACAATAACATTTAGAAAATTGAAGATCCGTTTGAGTTTTAAAAGTACAATAGGAAATTTTGTATTTTAGAAAAAAGTTTTGAATAGCCTGTGATGTTATTTATAAACAAGTCACAATTACTTTATCACCGACGCACGGTGGTTCAGAGTCAATTTTCATTGGCCAAAACCTAAATTTGTTCTTGGAATAGATTTTTAAAATTTTTAAACCATCAGAAAGGAAAGATATCAAAACCAAGGTGGCCAGAATATTAGGTCAAAATATTCGCACTAGTGGGCGTGGCATTTATGTTAATTAAAAAAACAAAAATTTGTCACATTTTATCATAAATTAATTATGATTCTTCGAAAACTATTGCCAATAAATGGCTGGGTTTTTTTATATTATGTAAACTGTTGTTTTTAATAAATGATATATGCAGATCCTGTACAAATTGTAGTTATGCTAGGAACACAACTGGGACGTTGCGAAATTTCACACAAACACATATTTTTTATTATTTTTTGCCCTACTTTTATATGCTCAAAATTAGGGTTTGCACAGCGATTATAATATATGATTAATCGCACCTTTTAATCGTAATCGTAATCGCGCCCATTAATCGCTCGATTACGATTAAAAATTTTTTACTTTTTTAAGAAAATTTGAATTTACGCCAAATTCGAATACAGTTCATAAAAAATTAAAATTAGTATTTTTAAACAAAATATATGTATGTATACTCGTATGTTTATATTTCATTGTCGCTTTAACAAATCATCACTAGACTCTTTTGAAAAGTTTCAAACGTCTTATCTTATGCACATACTTAAAAAAATCATTTCAGAATTTGCATAAGCTTTTTGGAAAATCCAATAGAATAAGCGAGTAGGCTCAGAATCTTATACAAAACACAAAAAACGATTTATATTTGATATGCACCTACTTTATTTTCTTACAATAATAATATTATAAGGTAAAACGATAATTAAAATCAAAATTAAGTAAGCTCTTACTAAATTTATTATATAATTTTACTATATTTTACCAATTTTATTTCAAAAACGTCGTAATATCTCCAAAAAATTTCATTACGATTGGTACAAATGTTTTTCATTCGGTTGACAGATATGTAGGTGCAGTTTGCTTTATCTTGAGACCTCGTATTATTACAAAAAACATAGAAATACTAAAAAAATGTTATAGTTATAATTGAGTGTCCACACATGATGAAAATATGTATATCATGATGAATGAACAACTTCGTATAAAAAAACGGTATAAATAATACGGTTTTTATATGAACTTGTTCATTCATTATGTTACAAATTCAGCAGATCTGGATACAAAATTAAATAAAAAATAAATTAAGAAAGTAGAAATACATACATACTTATACTTCGTCCAATTTTAAGAACAAAAATCTTGAATTTAGATTTGTAGAAATTGTCACATCTTGAAATTTGTTCGGTAAGATTGACGTTCGCAAATTCAAGCATAAATTCTTAATTTATAGAATGAATTCGTAAAATTAAAAACGTGGTCTTAATTTTAAGATTGTATTCTTAAATTTTTAAGAATATGATCTTAATTTAAGATTATTATTAAGAACAAAATCTTGAATTTGATCTTAAAATGAGTTTTATTCAAGATTGCAATCTTAAATGTGATCTTAAAAAGAATTAAGATTTTATTCTTGAACGAAGAATTTTCGCATTGAAATGATTTGATTTGGAGCGTAAGACATTGATTTTAGCACGTTTTTCCCTCAGATACTAAAAAGTTGTGATTTACGAACTTCATCTTGCGTGCTTTACAATTTTCTCCAAAAAAAAAATACAATTTAATTCAAAAATTAAATTAAAACGTGAACTGCAGACAAAATAAATAAATTTGTTTGGCTAAACACAAGGCAATTTCATATAAAGTATACTCAGCTTAATTCGCTTTAAGAAATGTATACTTAAAATGTCAAGAAAATGTACTGAAAAATGTGTGTTGACATCCAAAGTATATTCAATTTATCCCTTGCGACCACCTAGTATGAATTCGCCTTGGGATAAACCCATGCAGTTCGACTAAAACTCATCACGCAATTTATTTTGGGCTTTTGAAAGAATTATAATAGTATATTTTCTTGATTAATCGCGTTTAATCGATAATCGCATATTTTTTAACCGTAATCGCGATTATTTGCAAACCCTACTCAAAATGCTTTGGATGATCCAACAGTTGACATCACTGTTGCTTTCGCAAGAGTAGAGTGTTGCCACACAAGTATTTTTAAATGGGTGCAGTCAAGTTAAAAATATTTGTACTGAATAAGTTAAATAATAATTTGGGATTATTAGCGCGTTAACAAATGTTAAACTTAAATTGTAACAATTCCCAAAAAAAACACCAATTAAAAATAAATACTACTAAAAAGCTTTGATTTGAACTGAAAGAAAACGTATTAAATTTTAATTTATGTATTTATCACTTTGTTGTCCCGTTAAGTTTGACTTAAGCTGAATGCATCAGTAGTTCACTTCAGCATAATCTGACGATTTGAAATCGCCAAAATTCTTGCGATTAAGGATTTACAGAAGAGATAAACTTTTAGAGATGCCAAAAATATATTACCTTTTTCAAATCTAACTTAATTGTGAACAACATTTTAACAAAACCTACAAACATACAATCACATAATCAGCGCCCCGGCTCTGATAGCAATGAACAAGGAATTATTTTAAAAAAATTCCTAGTAGGTCTCCTTTCCAATCAATGGATTATTAGTTATACAAAGTTGTTTGCAATTGAATTATGGTAACATTAAAGAAACAATTTTGTAAATATGTTATAAAATTAAAAAATAAATCTAAATATAAAAAATAAACAACTTCAACCACAGATTAGTAATGGACAACGAAAAAATGTGTATAAAATATACAAAATTATTGGCGATATTGAAATGGCAGTTCTGTCATTAATTTTAAACACTATGAGTAAATAAATAAAAATAGTATGTACATACATACATACATGCATACATATATTTTTTACAAGTAACTTAAAGTAAAAAAAATCTTGCTTCTAAGACAAATTAGTAGGAGCGGATACTATTTATTGAATAAAATAAAAATCAAAAGCCATGAATGAAAAGCAGAATATTTAACTTTTTTTCTTTGTTTAATAATATTTAACTATAAAGTCAGAGTATTAGTTTTAATACTTTATAGATGATTATATTGTTGCTGATGATCACTCAGGCCATGTTTAAGACAAAAAACAGTATAAGAAAATAAATAAATAAAAGATTAAAAATGTTTTAAATCATTTTCTAAATAGCAAACAAGTATTTAAAACTCTAGACCGTATAAGTACCAAAATGTTTAAGTATTGAATCGGTTTCTATAAGTTAACGATCGCTTGCTTGTATGTCTAAAAAGAAGATGCACGACCATAAATTAATTTTTGAGGACGTATGAATTTATGTGTCTGTTTGGTTTGTTGGCGCAAGTATGTATGTGGTGGCATCTTATGACACAAGCAGCGGTTGGCCAAAAAAAAAACCACCAAAATGGGAATAAATAAGCCGCGCCTAGGCACGTTTTTGAAGGTTACATGCTTTGTAGTTCTTTTAAAATTGTTTATTAAAATAACAAAAAAAAATCATACAAAAAGTTAAAAAACAATAAACACTTTTAAATTTGTTTTATTGCACTAGCATTTTGTAGTGACAAACAAAAAATGTACACAAAACAAATGCTATTTATTAGCGCTGGCCTGCATCAACAAACAAAATTTATTCACAGTGTAACAAAATCTAGCATATTTATGAACTTGATTTATTAATGCTAAATTTGTTTTGTTTTTTTTTTCATTTAATTTAATTTCGAGCGCAGCACGTATTCTGAAATCTCCTACAATCAAAGGCGAATGATACTGAAGATGACCTTATCAGTACAACAATTTTACAACACAAAAAACTAACATGTATTTTGCTATGCTAGAAAACCAATCTGTCAAAAGATTTCTGAGCAAATTTTGACATTTTGGTTCAAATTGCTCAATTTTGCATCTACAGCTGATAATCAGCTGGGCTGATAAGGTCACCTGATACCAATGATGCCAATTTAGCCATTTTTCATCCCATTTAGCCGGAAGAAAAGTGAATTTAGCTATTAGCTATTTTTTAGCCACTTCCATTTTAATCTAGCTATTTTTCCAAACATGAAATTTCTTTGTGATTTTTTATAAAAAATTTAAACTCGCAACAAATAAAACATTTATTTACTACCCAAAAACACAACAGAGTAATATGTTATTGTTTTCACATTAATATCAATAAATCCCCTTTCAAACTTGCAATTTTTGTTGTAGCAACTTTTTGATTTTGTGCAAAAGAGATATAGATGGTAATACAAAATGTATGTATGTATTTCTCTTTCAATATTTCTATTGCAACAACAAAAACAAGGCCTATTTATTAGGTCTATGCAACTCTACAAAAACACAGCAATACAAAAAAACAACTTTGTGTTTAAGTTGTCAGAAACACACACAAACATGAGCTAAAGTGTATGGTGCAAGCAGCTTTTGACAGTTTAAACACGAAAACACAGAATATCATCAGGACGATTGCATTGATCTGATAAATAGGCCTTGAACAAAAATTTAAAATCTAAAAGACCTTGTATGAAAGAGATGGCTAAATTGGTATCAATAAGATTATAATCGTTGCAATATTGTTATAAGTTGACGAGTGTAGAAGGCATACTGCAAGTACATATTGCAATTTTGCACTCAATGCGCAGTTTCTTGATTACCTGAAAATTATTTATTAATTTATTTATTGGTCTTATTTACTTTAAAGAAGTTCCTGATTTGCTCTAAAAACTAATATATGAAATACCTTCTTTTTATGCTCAAGTTCGTGATTCTTGCATTCGATGGCGCTTAGCCATTCTTTAAGCTAGTTTTCAGAAATTTGTTATCAATTTTTTTGTCTACGTTTAGCCATTTTTGGTGAAGGAATTCTGGCATCACTGCCTGATACTGAATTCGCCTTGCTATAATCTTAACTAAAACTGCATTGTTCACATAATTTTTAATATTTTTTTAAACGTTTTTGATCATCTAATTTGCTGGCAGATTTACTTAGAAAATATAACATCACACTCATATGAGACTATTGTGCTGAGATATAACTTTTAGGTTCTAAATTAAACTTGCTTTTTTTCTCTAGTTTTATAATCTGAAAATTAATTTAATCTAAACATTGATTGTGGGGAGTCTGCAAATTTTTTAAGTATTTAATTTAAATAAAAAAAAATTATCCACGAAAAAAAGTATAGAAATTTTGGTATTTTTAATATTTTTCACAAAATTTTTTTATATACATAATAGTGATGCACGAATATTGGTATTCGTATTCGAATTGTCGAATATTCGGCAATTTTCAGGCGAATACGAATACAAATAATTTTTCCAAATAAATTAAATAAATATATGCATAAATCCTAAACGAAATTTAAATAAATGACTAAAAATTTTAGTATGTACAAATACATTAATTTTTTATAGAAATTTGTGCTTTGTATCATTTTAAAATGTTATTTATGGCCAAATTTTGTAAATAGAAACGTTTTTTTCGTTTTGAAATTTGTGTGGAAAATATTTTTTGAAACGAATTTTCGTTATTTTTCATACAAATTTGAAACGTTTAGAAACGTAAAGTCCTTTTTCATAACAATTTTTTAATATTTCATATTGCATATAATATTCGTATTCGTATTCGCGAATATCGTTTCAAATATTCGTATTCGTATTCACGAATATCAAAAATTGACATTCGTTACATCACTAATACATACATATAAATTGCTATTTGGTGAGATGCTTTATACGTTTAGAACGTGAATAAGCGTTTGTCACTGATTTAGAAAGGAAAAAATTAGTTACTGATGGTTTGCTACTTCTATTTTTTTTTTTAAGAAATAAGTTAAAACTGAATTTTTAAACAAAAAAAATGCACGACTGCTCAACAATAAAAAAACTTAGAAAAACAGATAAATATGCACATTTGGCAACGCTGCCTAGAGTATGAACAATAATAAAGTTGCCATATCTTTTAACAACACAACAGTTTGACCCCTCTGGGAAAATTGAGTGTGTTAAATGAGAGCAGGGATGGAATATAACGTTATTTTCTTAATTTCAATTAAGAAAGCCATAATATGTATGTATCTATGTATGCATGTATAACGAATTTTTTTATTTGATATTTAAATACATAAGCAAGATTCATTTTAGAAAAATAATGAACTTAAACTACTTTTATTTTTTTAAACGCAACAAAACATATTTTTTTGATAAATAATTTTGCGGTAAAAATTTTAAAAATTATTTTCAGGTCAAAAAAAAACAGAAAATTTTACCAATATTTTTCCGATCAATAAAAAAAAAATAAAACAAAATTTTTAAATTTTTTTTGGTAAAAATTAAGAGTTAAAATTTTACTTTTTTTTATTATTATTACTTTATTTATTTTTTAGGGTTCCGTACACCAAAGGTGAAAAAAGGAACCCTATTGTTTTCGCTACGCTGTCCGTCTATCCGTCACACGGTATTTTCTCAGGAACCGTAAGAGCTACGGACCTGAAATTTGGACAGAGTATGTAGAACCTTGGCCACTACAACAACAAATACATGAGAATTAGAAAATAAAGGGTGCTCAAAAACGAGCGACGATAAATGTTAAAATCTCATGTAATATACATACAATTGTATGTACATATGTATATTGACACTTGAAATTTGTAAAATTATTGTATTTTTATATAGACTACAACAATAAACATTAAAATATTAAATAATTTAAATTAAAGGGTGGTCCATCAGTTAATGCAATTTTGACTATGTAATTTTGACAAATTGCTATATCTTGGAGACCGTAAGAGGTAAACTCTTGAAATTTTCAAAAACGGTAAAACTAAAAAATCCGAAAATTATAAAATCGCCAAAACCTGAAAAAAATCACCAAAAATTAAAAAAAAAAATCGCCAAATCGAAAAAAATCGACAAAATTAAAAAAAAATCTAGCACTAAAATAAATCGCCAAATTCGAAAAAATCCTTTAAATGAAAACAAATCGCCAATATGAAAAAAGCGCCAAAAACCGAAAAAAATCGCCAAAACGTGAAAAATGCGCCAAAACCAAAATGTTTGTTTATGTGAAAAAAAATCGCCAAAATGAAAAAAAAGTCGCCAAATTAAAAAAAAAAATCGCCAAATTTAAAAAAAAATCGCCAAAAGGAAAAAATCCTCAAAACGACAAAAAAGTGCCAAAACTAAAAAAAATCGCCAAAACTAAAAAAAAAATCACCTATATGAAAAAAACGCCAAAATTAAAAAAATCGCCAAAATAAAAAAATCTCCAATATAAAAAAAACGCCAAAATAATAAAAATCGCCAAAATTAAATAAACTTCAAAAACCAAAAAAATCGCCAAAAAAAAGTGCCAAAACTCAGAAAGCGCCAATAAATTCAAAAAACCCCCAAACTAAAAAAGTGCTTAAAACCGAAAAAACCCAAAAACGAAAAAAAAATGCCAAAACTATAGTTTATATTGGCTAAAGTTCGTATTCAATTACATATCTCGTGTCAGTACGGAACCCTTCGTTACTGAATTTATTATTATCTTAATGTATATTTCGTTTAATTTTTGTCACTGAAATTAATGATTTTCGAATGTGCAATGAAACATTGAAATACTCCCTAAATTTTGGATACAATCACAAGAGAGAGGGTTTTTTACAAAATATCGGTCAAATTTTTACTTTTGGTTTTAATGGTCAAAAATTAACAGTTTTAACTGTTTTGAAAAAAAAAAATTGCTTGAAACTATTTGCATATTTGTTCATTAAAATAGAAAATATTTTTTTTACATAATATTATAAAATTCTTAACACTTTTACTCTAACTTCGCAAATTTTTTCTAAATATTTTTCATAAAAAAATATAAAAATATTTACCATTTTAAATCACAACTCACATAAGTGTTTTATAACAGCGATTTTGTTTATTATACATATATACACTCTCCTCGCAAATGCTACTCGTATTAAAAAATTATGAGCCCATAATTGTTTGCAAATTTTACAGATGCTTACTAATGCCAAACACCAGAGAGATTATTTTATTTTAATCGGATTACTTCCCATAACAAAAAGTATGAAAATTAATTATAATATAGTATTTAGTATAATGTAATTTAATATTACAAGTAATAAATTAATCCTATTACTTATTCACTCGTATAACACAAAAGTGTTATTAAGAAAGTCTAATTATGATATTTATTATGGAATGAAAGAAGACAGGTATTGAAAACTATTTACATATATTTTGAGTTTAACTTCTAAAACTTTTATGAAGGGGGCAAATAAATAATACATGTAAAAATTTGTTATTAAATTCAATAAATTTAAATATTATGAACAGTGAGAGAACCCGATTGAAAGCTGAATAATTTACAAAATTTACTTTCGTTAATTTTATACAAATAATGAATTTTAAAATTTTTTAGAATATGAAAGTTATAATATATAACAATAATTAAAATATTTACTACAAAATTCAATTGCAGCAAGAATTAAAACTTTGATTAGATATACTTAGATATCGATGGCTTAGTATAAAAAGAGCGTATCTCAATTTTGTTCAAAGATCCTTGAAGATCTTAGTACGTTGCAGTTAAAAATTAAGGACTTATGGTCCTGCATGTAAGTGCTTTACTTTTTCTTTTGCTATAAAATATCGAAAATTTCAGTTGCGCCTTTCTTCTATTAAGCCATCGATATGTATGTTTTAATCAGGTCGATTTTTAATAACAATAGCCCGAAAAACTTTTCCGATTTCGTGCTCTATTATTTTAAAAACTGTTTGGCAAATTTTCAGCTAAACCAAAACAACACAAAGCAAAACAGCTGACTTTGAAAGTTCAAAAAATTTCCTCCTAAAAATTTCGGCGACGGAAACTTCTTATCACGGCATATTCATAAACATAAGGTAGACTCACTCGTCTTGATTAGCTTTGAAAAATTTATACTTTGGGTGTTAAAAAAAATGTACTGAAAGTATGTTGACATCTAAGGCAACGGTTCCCGTATCAATCATCTAAAGGATCCGCATGAAGAGCCGTATGTATGTGCATATCGTTACCTTAATATATAAAGGTCTTAACTCATTATTTTGTTTTTTTTTAAATGAAGTTTTTCTCTTTTTGGATATATTTAATGTTCTTCTATCGAAATATACAAAAACTCCATTCCAAAAAAAAAAAAATTTAATTCAGCCTTTCTATATTAAGGTAACGATATGTAGTGTGTGTGTATAACCAGTTGCGAAATCTGCAACACAAACAACTAAACTTTAGTGGGAACTTTTATTCCTCACTGTTTAATATAAAGTATCCCAGACCAGAGAAACAATTCGACCGGCTCGAAGCCAACGGCGCGCTGCCGCCTGTTATTTTTCTGTTTATCAAGCCGCCGCCGATTGTATCGGCTCGCATCAGCTCAAAACCAGCCGAAATTTTATCTGCTCAAAGAGACAAATTTCGGAGAAAAAAATTTTGAAAATCGATTTTCAGCTTCAATTTTTATTTTCTCTTTAAATTTACATATGCTCATTTGAGGCGTCGAAAATTCTCTCGACGCACCGCCGCCGCCGCCGATAATTTTGCCTCGACTTGTTTCTCTGCCCCAGACTCTGCACTTGGCATCACTATCAAAACCAGCTGATATTGTTTTTACTTCCATTTCATTGAGATAGAATATGAAGCTTAAACATTTAAAAAAAATATATAAAAATAATTAAATAAAAACAGTGTATGCAAATCAAATTTTTAAATAAAATAATATATACGTTCTTGTTTTAGACTTTTTTGGATTTTTAATTCAACAAAAAAATACAATAAACATCCCTGTATTCGAAGGGTATCCGCAACAAAATTATTTAGAAGGAATCCGCCAACAGAAATTTATTGGGAAACCCTGATCTAGAGATATTCAAATTAAAAGCAGCGAAAACAATCACCTGGGCTATTGAGACCACTTGACATGGTTGCGCCTTGGTTCAAGTAAAAATCAAATTAAAAAAAATTAAGCTTTACAAATAAATTATAATATTTTTCATATACTTAATTAATGCCTGTCGCTACTAATATTATGCACGTGACTGTAGAAATGTATGAAAATTCATATTATTTTACTGAAATGCCCGCAACTCCTTACGATTTAAATAAAACAATAAATTTGCAACATTAGTAGAAACACATGACAAGAGGTTATATAAACTATAAATGGTTAAGATGATACTAAGGAAACTGTTATAAAGAAATGATGAAATTTGTAAACTAAATATAGTTAGTATGGGTATAAATATTAGCAAATGTTGTTTGAAAACGACATTAAAACTTTATATGCAAAAAAGAATAAGAAAAAAAAATACGAACAGTGTGATAAATAATTAAGACAACAAGTTTAATAAGAATTGAAATAGTATTAGCTACTTCTAATAATATAACTTCGTTATAACCTGAGATGAATAAAACTATTTCTCATATTCCATTCATATTAAGAACCTATTTTCCTCAATATATTTTCTTAAGCTTTTCCCGTGTGAATCGACAAAATATTATATATCTGCTAAATTTTTTACATAAAAGAATTGTCGGAATGCTGGACAGTGGCACACAGTAGTCTTCTTAAGTTTTACCATCTTCCTGGCCTACTCTACACCCCAGCAAAAATTTTGCTTCAAAAAGCAGGGTTTTACTATTATAAAATAAAAGTACCGCTGACAAACCTGCTGATATCGCTACTGATTTTTGTATGGCGAGTTCTCGGTTTGGAGAACCATGTTTTTATTCACAATTAAATCACTTTTTTTCTGTAGTTTGCTTCATATACGTTTCACTGCTCGTATTTTAAAGCGTAGTATGATGTGCCCTATTGCTTAAAAAAAACACGAAAATTTTTTACTGGGATGTTATACCATCAACAACAACCCTGCGAGCCAGGTGATTCCTCAACTCTCTATGTCCGGTTATTATTAAGGATATAACGATACGCCGTTTTGCCGATACGATACCGATACTCAAAAAGAAATATCGACGATACCGATACGCATATTGAACTTAAGTTAAAATTAACAAAACCTTTTATTATACAAAATTATAGTGTAAGAGATTATTAATATTTAAAATTGATATTTGAATTCATTCTTAACAAAAGAAATTATTTTTTTTAACACATACATTAAGAGAACATTTCACTACTATAGTGCAAAACAAAACAATAGAAACGTTTAATTTTTCTGTTTACGACTTTATGTTCTGGTTTTAATAAGTTATGTCTCTTAGTTTTTATGCAAAAATATCGTTGAAAATTTAATTGTTTGTTCAAAACAGCTCTAAAAAATTTAAGAAGTATCGCCGTATCGACAGTAAAATATCGCCGTATCGACAGTAAAATATCGCCGATATCGATATATCGGCAAATCATAAATATATCGCCGATATATATATCGGAATCGGTATTCGTATTCCTTACATCCCTAGTTATTATGTTTGCAAATCTCCGAGTTCACTAAAGATTAAAAAAAACTCAAACTTCAATATGGCGGCCAATAGACGCCATTTTGTGAATACGAAAAAAATAAAAAGTTGGCGAACTATATTTAAATGGATATCATTCGACAGGTATTTGAAAATCATTTTTAGGTTTCTTGTATGATTATTCATTTTTAATTACCATTTAGGATCTTTAACGCTTTAAAGTTGGTCGCAGTAGGATTTTTTTATTATTATGTTTTAATTGTTGCTTTTAATTTTGGACTCTGTTTTGCCTTTTGCCTATTTGTGTTGCTACACAGAATTTCGGCAACTCTCCCAATCTCTGCTGTTGAATTTTTGAAAACGTTTGGTGTTTTCTGGGTGATGTTGTTCAGTTACTATCCCATCCTCGAAAGCATATCTGTCTTTTCGTTTCCAGCGATACCCTGATGTCCTGGAATCAATATTACCTTTACAAGTTTATCTCATTTTTCCATTGAAGAACTCTAGTGAATTTGCAATCCAGAATTAAAAAAAAACAAAAATTAAATTTCTTCACACATGAAATTTTTGTCTCATTAAATTTTTTTCACATTGTTTGCAAGATAAATCAGCACACGAGTATCCAATTTATTTTATTTTTTTTTTTTTTTGATTAAGACTTTTAGCGACAACATTTAAAAGCATGCAGTTTGCAAATATAAATGGCATGTTATGAGTCTTCGAATTCTTTCGAACTAATTCCCCCTCTCCCACCCACCTATCGTTCATCAAACAAAATTTATTTTCCCAAGGCAAATGAAGGATTTTCGTGAATATTGAAATATAAGAAAAAAATATTTTAAATATTAAAATTTGTATTTATAAAATATCAAAAAATGATGAGAATAAAAAACTCTCACGAAGAAGTCTCTTATTTGACAATTTATGATTTATAGTGTGTGATCTTCAATGAGCGTGAAAAGGGTATTGAAAATATTAATGTAATTTTTGTTTATCAAAACTTTGGTAAAGCCCTGTTCAGACTATTATACAAGTATTAATACTTTTGTGGAAAATGCAGCTCTGACATGTTGAGTTGTTATTGTTTTTTTTTTAAATTTTTGAAACAAATATAAGACCGGGGATGCATTTTCGTCAAAAGTATTAATACTTGTATTATAGTCTGAGTGGCCCTTAAGTCACATGATTTTTTTAATATTTTTGAAACCTCGCATGCAAGACGAAGAAATGAGACCATAAACAACCAACCAACAATGAAATCTGCGTGGTTGCATAAACATGTCGCAAAGTGTGTACCTACCATTAAAGCTTACGATATTTTCTTATGGTAAAAGTGTTACCATATATTTTCAAAAGCAAAAGTGTATTAAAACCAAATATTGATCATTCTTGTAATATAAAGATGACAAAAGTAAACAAAAATAGAGCATTGCCTTCTAAAAAAGAGGACGTATGGTCACCTTATAAAGCAACGCCGTAATCCTAGGAACACAACTGGGGCGGACGACGAATTCGTCGACGTGGACGAAATTCGTCGAGAAGCATTCGCAGCGTAAATTTGTCGTGTGAAGCACAATAACGGCGAATTTACTCACCGAATTCCGCTATCATATATGATAAAGTTGGTTGTTGTGTATACAAAGACGTCGACGTTCGTCGGCGTACAAAATAGAAATAAGTCTATCGAATTTCGCTCGACGGCGGTGTTTTGCTCATTTTCATATGCACAAATGTGTTTTATTTTTTATGACAAAAGTTCGCAACGAAAAATTCGTCGTTCGTCCCAGTTGTGTTCCTAGCATAAGTCAAAAAATGGGATTCAATGAGGCAAAATTAATCCTCACATTGTTATTCATATTGTGTAAAAATTTCAGACAAATGTCTTATATACTCAACAGTTGAGAGAAAAATAAAATTTTTCTTTTCCATTAAATTGTGGGTAAATTGAAATCTTGAAAATCATTTTCTGCCAAACTTGATTTTTGAGTTATCACGTTGTTGTGGATTAATTCTGCAAATTGAATTTTTTATTTATGACGTTCTTTGAGCGATTTTTTAATCTACTAATAGTCCCAAATTTTTAAGGTGAACTAGTTTTGATATTTTCTTTTAACAAGCAAACAAAAACTATAGAACAACTTTGGCTGGTTTGCAGGAACTCCTACACTAGACTTGTATCGAACTCTTTCAGTAGCTCGTTTTTGATACAAACCAATGATCAAACCCATGTAATCATGCAAGTCTATCCTACAGTCTCAGGTAGGAATCGAACCAGCGACGCACCGACTATACTGGACTAGTATGCTGCTTAAAAGAAAAAGAAAAGTCGATATCGATCATCTCTGTGGTCGTACACTCTCATCCTGCTGGAGACGCTTTGACGTTGCCTTTCTTAAATCAGCTCAAGGCAGATGGCGCAATGAGCCCACCTGTACAATAGCAAGAACCCTCTGACATCGCCTAAACATCGACAGAACTAAAAACCTCATGAGAACTTCACTAGAAGTCCTTTGAGGAATCTCTTGGCCACACTGGCCGGCCACTGAGCCTTATGAACCCATGCTAAACGTATGGGGCTTCGGTACAATAAATCTTGCTTCAGTTGCAATGATGAAGAGGAGGAGAAAAGCATCTTGCATCTCTTGTAATTATTCCGGTCTGGAGGGTCTTCATCTGCACTGGCTTTGCAGCAGCGTTTAAAAACTTCCCATTTGTGTATTTTCTTTTTGCTTCTGCTCATACTACTGCTTCTGAAAATTCAAGTGTCGTTGTAGAATTTAACACAATAAACGAATAGTTATACAAAACAAAGAGCTTCAACTTTCGACATGTTCGAAAAGTTTTCTGTTTGTCAGGGCGCTGTTTTAAATAAATTCTGAAGTTATCGTAGTAGAGATGTTGTGTTCTTTTTCTTTTTTTTTTTGATTTTGCAGTTTCAATTGCGTGTTTAATTGCTTATGGTAGAATTAGTAGATTCGTATCGTGAATTGACGGATCAGCTGACAAAATCTGTAACATTAATAAAAAATTTTGCGGTTTATTTAATATGTATCGTAACGTACGTGAGGTAGAAATCTACAGAAAATAGATTTCTACGTCAACTTCTCTCTTACATACATAAAGACACATGTATAAAGCAATGAGAAATACAACAGCTGACACGTTCGCGTGAGGTTGACGTTTTTACTAACTAATATCAAGAATTGAACGATACGATCACTTCAAAAGTAACACGATACGAATCGACTAATTCTACCATGATACAATTATACTAGGTACATGCACAAGCCCAGCCTGTTACTGTATACATTGCATCTAATTGTCAAACTTTGTTTACAAGCTGCAAAAATGTTAGTGTATGAGTGTGAATAAAATGATTGCAGTGTTGCCAATGAATTTACACATGGCAGTGTCTCCAATTACTCATTGAAGAAAATTACACTACACATATCTTGTGAAGGTTAAAACTAAAAGAAAGATAAATAAAAATTGAACCCAAAGTAGAATTACTCACAGATTATACAAGAATTTAATTATATGGAATACACATGTGAGTAGAAATTACACACTGCCTAATTACACACAGATTGGCAACACTGAATAGCTATTATCATGCAGGAATGCCGCGTCTGCAATTGTACTTTAGTTACTCTGTAAATGTTATTTTTATAAACAAAAGACATTTGTTTCTGACAATTTGGGGTTTGTTTATACCAACAAAATACATGTGTTTTTTGGTGTTGTAATTTTATTGTAGTCGTGCATGTACCTAGTATAATTGTATCATGAATTCTACCATTACTGGAAGAATTGTTGTTGTGTTGTCTTTCTATTATATTTTTGTAGGTATAGGAAAAAACACTCATACACACACAAAACACACATTCAAACACATACACACAAACATTTCAGCTTCGTTAACTTCGTATTTATTTAAAGCAGCCGTCACTCAAACCGAAAACTTTTCGAACATTTCGAGAGTTGAAGCTCTTCGTTTTGTGTAGTTATTCGTATATTGTGTTAACTTCAACTACGACACTTTAAAATTCAGTAGAAGAACTATGAGCAACAGGTTGTAATTGGACGGTCAAACAACAGAAAGGTCGAAAAGAAGCACAATTTTACGACTTTTGCTATTTCGACTGCAGTTTTTTAAACACTGCTTTGCAGGTTAACGTTCAGCAGTCTATAAGAGTTATCGGATATGGAACTGCCTCCCTCTATGGTGTGTACACACGATCCTTTCTCGACCCACTCTCTCCTGCCCTCTAGCAGCTAATTATCTCTGCCACTGTTAATATACTATACTACACTCCATTCTATATGTATATTTTTTAGCTTTCTTCCCATCTCTATAACCCTATTTTCTCCCTAACTTTACAGGTAGCACAAAAGGATCATTACATTGGACCCAAGTGTGCTGAATCCTTAATTTTCACTCCTACCAGCAACCTGATAGTCAGGTTCATGGTTTGAAACAAGCAGCTGATCATCATCTACTGAAATGAGTTCATCTGGTGTGAAATCGCCTATTTCTTCCAATACAAAATATTGAGATGGAAAAATCTTATTATACCGGTTAACAACGGCTTATTATCTCTGCATATAAGAATAAATTGCATTTTTTCGAAATACCTATAAAATAATTTTTGTGCCCTTAAAAACCGGAAAAGTTTTATTCAATTTAACAGCCAGCACTAGCTTCCGATTTCCTTAGTTTTAATTCATTTATTCTTCATTTAACAATTGTTTCTCATCATTAGAAATTAAGTTGTTTATTTATAAACTAAAATTAACAAATAATGTTCAGTTTTTGAAAACACATAATTGTTCAAGATCCTTCTCATGTATGAATATTTATATTGATTCATGAGATTGATTATTTTTTTGACTAGAGTTTTTTTTTTGTTAAGTTTGTTTTTGTTTAGTTTTGTTTTTTTTTTTTGCTCAAACTTTAAACAATGCTGCTGGAAAAATGCATCTAGTTAAGTCAAATCATGTAATAATACGAGTACATACTTACTTACAACAATAAAATACTTAAATACATGCAAAAACTAAACATATTCACTTCATTTATACAACACATCTCCATACATACCTAAACTAACGTGTCTACAATGATTTTCCAAAGACAGAGACTTAATGCCTCCTCAACTGCACTTCCAAAAAATAAATACATGCATGTATGCACATACTAGTGACCTGCACAAGACCATTTATAAGACCTTTCAAGACATGGAAGATTTTTCAAATGCTTTACTACAGCGAAATATTCTAAAACAAACGCTAAAAACGACAAACAACTGAAAAATATGTCTTGCCAACAGTGTGGTTTGCGTTTGTTTTAGAATATTTCGCTTTAGTAAAGCATTGAAAAATCTCTCATGTCTTCAAATGTCTTATAAATGGTCTTGTGCAGGTCACTAGTACATACATACATACATATGTAACAGCATAAACAGTAGAACAATTTACATACATACATAAATACATGCATCTGTAGTGTAGACGAGATACTTAACATTAAAGCTTACACACCTCAGCGACATTTTTGTAATTGAAAAATTTTTCTTACGTACTTACATACATATTTTTGTACTCAGAAAAAAAATTAACAATTACAACAACACTATCTATCACTAGTATCCCACAATTTATTTTTTTTAGTTTGTGGTGAGACTTTGCCAAAATAAAGAAAACAGCAACACAACAAAATCGAAAATTTCCCAATATGAAACCTTGCTCACACATGACAATAGCGATAGAATGAACACAAACTATGAATAAATTCACATTGTAATAAAAATTAGAAACAATATTAACAACAACAACAAATAATTAATAGATTCTAACAAGACAAACAAAATAAAAACATATATACATACTAGGGTTTCTAATTTCCCGGACTTTTTCAATTCCCGGGAATCGAGAAGTAAACTATTTTATTACCGGGAATTTCAAAAATATATGAATTTAATTAAATGACCTCAATAAAATATATAATTTTATGAAAAAACATACAACATTTAAATTAATAACAAAAATTAAAAATTTCAAGAACTCCCGACGTACAGACCAGGGAACTGCATAATCAGTAATTTTTGACACTTACTGTACACACATAGAACTTACTGTGTCGGTCACACAGCAACAGCAATCTGTACAATCATTATCGACACAGTATTATTTTTAATCAATCAAGAGCGCACTCATGTTGTTTGTTAAGCTGAAGGTCCATACCATCCGTTCTATGCATATGCGTTGTATGCGTTTCTGTACGTTCTCTTCGATTATAAGTTCAAGTTACATGCAATACGTTTTATGCGCCAAATATTTTTGTTGTGATCAGCTGTAGTGTGAATATTTTTAAAAATAAAAACAGTTCTTGCAAAAATGGAAAGTGAAATTGTGATTTTAAATAAATTCACTCAATTCATTGAGTTTATCTATATAATATTTTGTAGAGGAGTAGGCTTTTATTATACAAAATTTCGTGATTTTTCACAGCTTCAATTAGCTTCTCCTCCATTGCACTTGCTTAAATAATAATAAACACAACAGAGATGACACTCAGTACACAAAAGCAATCGATAACTAGAATGCAAATTTTGTTTTTGAAATATTTATGTTAAAAACTGATTTTAATATATTTTATTCTTGAAAATAGTTATAATCTTTATTACAAAATATTTTTCATTTATTATAAACTTTTTTATAACAAAAAAACTTAAAATTTAAATCCACCACACTAACGTTTTTATCGATATCATTGAAAATATAATATAATTTGCCATCTTTCGCTTTCAAAAACAGCTGACGTTTTTTCATGGTGCATGAGACGGATACAAAAGTAGAAAGTAGATCTACTTTATCCGTCCTATGCGTCTATACGTTCTTTGCGTTTTGTTCTGTAACTTGCAACATTAGTCATTGTCTCGTGTGTGCGTCATTGCCTCGTTCATAACACATCTTCGGATCAGTGTTTGGTCTTCGCTCATAACTACACAGCTTAAGCAGTCATTGCAATACTAACAACACAGTATGTGAGGCGATCACAGTAAAATAAATCAATGAGAGTAGAGTGCTACAGTGTGGAGTGTAGAAAGTGTGTAAATAAATATATATAAGGATTATCGTAATGATAAATCCTTGGCTTATAATTTCTCAGGGGATGAGAAATTATAAGGACGATTGATGTTGAATATATGTATGTAAATGAAGAAAAAACAAACCAAAGGAATTAGTTCGATTAAATAAGAAAATAGAGCAGGAGATGCTTACCAGTGAGATTGTTTTACAAGAGTGAGTTTATTGTTATCTTTTCATTACCTTAAAGCTGAAGGTCCATACCATCCGTTCTATGCATATGCGTTGTATGCGTTTCTGTACGTTCTCTTCGATTATAAGTTCAAGTTACATGCAATACGTTTTATGCGCCAAATATTTTTGTTGTGATCAGCTGTAGTGTGAATATTTTTAAAAATAAAAACAGTTCTTGCAAAAATGGAAAGTGAAATTGTGATTTTAAATGAATTCACTCAATTCATTGAGTTTATCTATATAATATTTTGTAGAGGAGTAGGCTTTTATTATACAAAATTTCGTGATTTTTCACAGCTTCAATTAGCTTCTCCTCCATTGCACTTGCTTAAATAATAATAAACACAAGAGAGATGACACTCAGTACACAAAAGCAATCGATAACTAGAATGCAAATTTTGTTTTTGAAATATTTATGTTAAAAACTGATTTTAATATATTTTATTCTTGAAAATAGTTATAATCTTTATTACAAAATATTTTTCATTTATTATAAACTTTTTTATAACAAAAAAACTTAAAATTTAAATCCACCACACTAACGTTTTTATCGATATCATTGAAAATATAATATAATTTGCCATCTTTCGCTTTCAAAAACAGCTGACGTTTTTTCATGGTGCATGAGACGGATACAAAAGTAGAAAGTAGATCTACTTTATCCGTCCTATGCGTCTATACGTTCTTTGCGTTTTGTTCTGTAACTTGCCACATAAAATTACTTTGATTCTACTTTTTTGACACATGCATAAAACGCAACTACGCATTGAACGGATGGTATGGACCTTCGGCTTAAAGGTCTTTTAGTACATTAACTTGTTTTAATTCACTATGTTTCAATGTAATGAAACACCAGTATTACCAACGTTTTGGAAATACGATGTAATAAAATTCATAATAATTAATTCACTATAATTAATACAATTCAATAAGATATATTAATAAATTTAACGATATAAAATGCATTTAAATAAGATATAAATAAAAATAATAAAAAATGAAAAGGACTTTCTGCTAATTTGTACAGTGTGTTTGGTTTTTTGCGATTGCGGTGCCACCGACACAGTAAGTTTTATATGTGTACAGTATCAAAAATTACACAGTTAGCTGATCTGCCAAAAATAAGAACAAAAAAAACCAAAGGGATAACTAAAAATTTTTTTTAAACGCCAATACATATTCAGTTTATTAAAACTACAATACACATTTACGCCACCGCCACACATCAAGAAATTTTTATGCAGAAACGACACAAAGCAAAACATGTAAAAAAGAGACTCGATTGTGAAATTCCAAAGTACTGAGAGCATTAATACACCCTGAGAGCTGTGTTAGCTCTCATCGCCGTTTTGCAATCTCTGACACAGTACGAGTAATCCAAAGTACAATTGTGATCGCATAAAGATATTTGCAAAAGAATGTTGAGTAAAACACACACAGCACAGTTTTCGTTGAGGTGTAAGAGATACAGTTGTCAACGATAGACTGTGTGTTTGAACTGTGTACTTATTGTTGCGGTGTATCGCTGCAGTTGTCTGGTACAGACCAAACAGCTGGACCAATTTCCTTCAGTTATAGGCTTGAATATATTAGATCAAGTCACTTTTCAAACGAAAAAAACCAAATTAAAGTCTGATCTTGCCGTTTAGGAGCTGTGTGTGGCAAGGACACACAGATTCAACAGAATACATCTAGAAAAGATGTGATATCTTCTATACAACTGCATCGATTTTCTTCAAACCTAGCTAAAAACACTCTCGATCAAGTAATTTTTCAAATAAAAAAAAATAAATAAAAATCGGACTAGCCAATTAGTCTGTACGTGGACTCGTATAGACAGACAGATAAACCGATACACAGACATAAACTACAAACTAATAACACCCCTTTTTTTGGTCGGGAGTTGAAAATACTACTTTCCAGGTCCACGTACAAACCACACGGCTGGACCGATTTAGAAGATATCGCATCTTTTCTAGATACACATTTTCGGGAGTTTTTAAAACTTTTAATTTTTGTTATTATGTAGTAAAACAACGAACCGCAATGTAAAAATAGCAAATTCCAAAAACTTAAATATTATATTCCCGAATATTCCCGGAATTTGTAAAAATATAATTCCGGGGATTTTTTCCCTAGTAGAAACTCTAATACATACATACATACATATGTATGAATGTTAGACATAGAACGAACGAATTCATACCTACAACACAGAGTAGTAAAATTTTATAAGAAGTACCTTTCATAAAAAATACCTTATACAAAAAGTACTTTTTATGAAAAGTACGTACCTGTTATAAAAAGTAACTTTTATAAAATAGTATATTATATAAAAGGACCGTTTATATAAAATACTTTTAATAAAAAGTACTTTTTATAAAAAGTACCTTTTATAAAAAGTACCTTTAATAATAAGTATTTTTTGTGAAAAGTTCCTCTGATGAAAATTACCTTATATAAAAAGTACATTCTATAAAAAGTACATTCCATAAAAAGTACCTTTTATAAAAAGTACCTTTTATAAAAAATACATTTTATAAAAAGTACCTTTTATAAAAAATACATTTTATAAAAAGTACCTTTTATAAAAAGTACCTTATATAAAAAGTACCTTATATAAAAAGTACCTTTTATAAAAAGTACCTTATATAAAAAGTACCTTTTATAAAAAGTACCTTCTACAAAAAGTACCTTTTATAAAAAGTACCTTTTATGAAAAGTACCTTTAATAAAAAGTACTTTTTACATAAAGTACTATTTATAAAAAGTAACTTTTTTAAAAATTTCCTTTTATAACAAATACCTTCAATAAAAATTAATTTTTATAAACAGTTAATTTTATAAAAAGTACTTTTTATAAGAAGAACTTTTTATAAAAATTACCTTTTATAAAAATTACCTTTTATAAAATGTACCTTTTATAAAAAGTACCTTTTGTAAAAAGTACCTTATGTAAAATGTACCTTTTATAAAAAGTACCTATTATAGAAACTACCTTTTTTATAAAGTACCTTTTTTATAAAAAGTACCTTTTTCAAAAATTAGCTTTCTGTTACAAATACATTTTATAAAAAGTACCTTTTATGAAAATACCTTTCATACACTGTAGGTTTTATAAAAAATAGGAAGGAAGGAAGAGAGAATCCTTTTTTGCAGAGCATTGTTTTTAAGTAGAAAAGTTTTAGTTTTTCAAACTTATTTATTTTTATTTCTTTTAATTCCCTTAACGTACAATTTAAATACCGAAATTAGCGCCCTTAGACGACAATTAATTGCAATGACAAAAGAAAAACACAACAATAACAATAAGACTTAACTACGAATTGATTAGAAAACCATCAAAATATCTCACGATTTGACTATATCGGTCAAATAGATACAGATGGAAATTTGTATGTATATACATACAAGTAATAGAAAATATTGTATGTTTGTATGTATGTATTGTGTTTTTAATGATTGACTGACATGATAAGACATCCAAGAAAAAACAAAAATATTTCAAAACTTCAAAATATTTGAATTATTGCAATAAAATAAATCCAAGAAATTAATACAAAATTATGAAACCGATTCTTAGTTAAGATTTTAGAACCTTTTTTTGTTTATTTTTTTTTGCTGCTTATGTTTCTAACACCTCATTTTATTTGAACTTTTTTCAAAGTAATTTTTGAGGGTGTTGGAGTTGGGTTATGTTTTCATTCTCTGAAGATGCTTTAGTGAATAGACAAACAAACCTTTATAAGAAAAAAAAAGATGCTGATAGTAAAAGGAAAAAAAGTCGGAGCAGAATGACGATTTCAATAAAACAACATGCAACAAATCGTCAGTTAGATGAATGAATGAATGAATGGAGGAGTATCTTCTACTCGTATTTGTTTTAACCAGGCAAACAATACGAGTATTTGAAAATGTTAAACCTAAAAATAGCAGAAACAGTTTCTAATTTCGTATCAAATCTGCTGCTCACTGTATGTCACTGGCTGAATGTTTCTTGTTTGCCTCCCTCCGTCTAATTGTCTGTCCACTTACCGACTTTGTATTTTTGTATTGAGCATCATCATCATCATCATGATCAACGTCGTCATAATCATCATCAGCACACCGTGAGCAGCAACTTGTGTGTATATATGGATGCACGAGTATCATCAGCATCTTCATCCAACGCTTGTTTGTTTGTTGTTTGTCTGTTTTTTTTTGCATTTAAAATAATATATAAAACAAAAGTACCTTTGACCTATGGCAAGGTATAAGTTACAAACAAACGTTGCACGTTGCAGCGATGATGCGATTTTTAACAAGAGATTCCGACTCAGAATTCATATAAAAGACTTCTATGGCAAACGATTGCTTTCAGTTAAATACTAAAAGCGTTTGACGACTAAACGGTGGCAGATCTTGTCTAATACGGTAGAAGAATTAAAACGAAAAATTTTAAATTTAACGTACACGTACACGTAACTTCGGAATACAAAAACGATGTCGGCTTTAACTTGGAAGTTTGTGGCGGTTATATTGTGTGCGTATATTATTGTGGCAAATGCGCGACCTCAAGCTCCTGAACAACCTGAACCGGTAACAAAATAATTTTATTTACATAATTAAATATTCGCTTTTTAAATGCGAAATGGAATTTTTATGCAAATTTTAATGTACTCGTAAAAGAAATTATCAAGGATAAGATAATTTAAATAGTGTAACAACGTACGATCTATTAAATATTAAAAAGGAACAATTTCAATGCCTTTGTAGTTGAGAAAAGTGTTTGAAATACGGACTTGTACATTTAATATTTTTATTGCACTTTTTACCTCATATTCTGTAACTTTCTGTCGCAGCACGCTATTGACAGCCTCTTTCTATTCGCTAAGGTCTACAAAATTACATGATCCTGTCAATAGCAGTCAGTTGCTTAAGACAGCGTGTATATACAAGCGTTAATTTTTATGGTAAAGGGTATATCATTACCTTAATATAGAAAGTTCCTAAATCATTATTTTTTTGGACTTGGAGTTTTTTGTATATTTCGATAATCTAATGTATCGACATCTAATGTATCGAAAAATGCAAAATTCTCGATTCCAAAAAAAAGTAATAATAATGAGTTAGGGCCTTTATATATTAAGGTAGCGATATATATGTACATCGTTTGTCATTCCGTGTGTAATTTCCACAATATTCATATGCAATACATAAGGTATATGTATATATTATGGGTCCTTATGAATAAAGAAGACGAATAAGCGATGTCCGTCTCTCTGACCGTCCGTCTGTCTGTATGTGAAATCGGTTTGCCGAAGCTCCCAGAAAAGCTAGAGACCTCGCTCTTCAACTGTTGTATCAGAAATGGTCCGAAATAGATTGGTATTGAAAATCCACGGTTTCAGAGCTGGGAAGTTTGAACTTTTTTTGGCATAAAAAAGTAACTAGCTAAAAATAATTTTTTTAAATAAAAATGTTTTATATTTCAGTATGAATCAAATTTAAAAAGGCGATTCCAGGGTTGGAAATGTTTAGTTTTTTATATAAAAGTAACCAACTAAAACTAATTTTTTATTTTTATCCATAAAATAAACATATTTTATGCATTTAAAAGAAATACTTTGGTATTACAAAATATAAAAATCTAAAAGGATAATTCCAGGCTTGGAAAGTTTACACTTTTTGGTATATATAAAGTACTTAGGTCGTTATTTTTTTTATTTTTCTTTATAAATTACATAAATATATTTTATGTTTTGAAAAAAAAAAATAGTTTGGTAAAAAAAATTAGGAAAAAACATATCCAGAGCTGGAAAATTTAAACTTGGTTTGGTATATAAGAATAACTAAATTAAACTATTTTTTTATTTCCTTATTAATTAAACATATTTTATATATTAAAAATAAATAAATTAATATTCAAGATCGGAAAAATCAAATATATGGTTCCAGGGTTGGAAAATTGAAACTTTTCTTTTGATAAAAAAAAAGTTACTAGGCAAAAATTACTTTTTTTCTTTTAATTAAAAATATTTTATATTTTAGGAAATCTTTACTCAAGAGTTTTTTTATATTGGTTCAGTTTTCGGTTTCAAATATTGGCAAATATTTTGAAACTTCACAACTAAAAAATATGTAGTCGTATAATGACCATAAAAATTTTCTTTATATATGTATGTAACTTCTGAATCGACTTCAAAAAAAAGGAGCAGGTTATCAATTCGTCTGTATTTTTATTGACATTGTTACTTCAAAATTCTTTGAATTCAGACCGCTTGTAAAATTTTATGTGTGAGAAGAAGGCATAGCCTGTATTCGGTCCCATTGTAAACTAAATTTTTTTTTATTTGATTTTATAATATTTTACTTATTTGATTGCCTACGCAACACATTGCACTCTCATAACGACATAATCTCGAAGTTGGAAAAAATGGGCGGAGCCACGTTTAATACAATTTAATATTATATTTCATGCTTCTGTTAGACCAATTTTTATAAAACCTGGCACACAATCTGAGCTCAAGAAAGACACAATCTAGCATTAAAAAAAAGGTGCTGCTGAGCACGCGTATTAAATTTTAATATTATATTTCATGTGCTTCTATTTAACCAAGATTTACGAAACTTGGCACTTACCTTAAGCTCTTGTAGTGACACAATGTTGCATTCAAAAAAGTGGGCGGACCACTCCTATTAAAATTTAATATAATATTTAACGTGTTTGTACTTTATATATTTTTACGAAACTTGGCACATACTTAAAACTCTGAAAAATACTTAATTTTGAGTTCAAAAAGTGGGTGGGGCTATACCCATGAAAGATTTGTATTAAATTATTATGTATTTCTACATATCCGATTCTCACGAAATTTGGCAAGCGGTTTCGGCTCTTAGAGTGACATAATTTTGTGCTGACATGCCTATTAAAGATTAATAGTATACTACACGTGCTTCTGCCCGAACCATTTTTACAAAACTTAAAACACACCTTGAGCTCTGAAAGGGACGAGATTTTGAATTAAGAAAAGTGGGCGGACACTAGTAATTGCCAAATTGGGCATGACCACGCACTAATAATTTTAAAATAAAACTTTAAAAAAATTATAATAAACCGACTTTAGAAATAAGCCCCAAAAAGTTAAAAATAATTTAGATTAACGTCCCTTTTAACAATGCATGATTTACGTCCCTTTTCACAAAGTATGGTTAAGAGTTAACGTGAACTTTAACTGACAGTTCTCCATACAAAACTTGCCGTCAAAGTCCCTGTTAGTTTTTAACCATACATTGTGAAAAGGTACGTTAGAGTTAACGTGAAATTTAACTGCAAGTTCTTCATAGGAAACTTGCCGTTAAAGTCCCTTTTAGCTTTTAATTGTACATTGTGAAAAGGGTCGTCAGTTAATTAAAATTTTTTTATATGTGTTACCAATAAAAAAGCTATTCGAAGAGTTTTTTTTAATTAAAAAAAATGAATTGAAACGCAACTAAAAATCTTAGTATTCAGATATGTAGATGTTTAACAATATGAATTATTATTTACATTTAAAATTGATGCTGTTGGTTGGCGTGCACTCCTGTCAGCTACATTTAAAACTAAAATCATTTAAGTTTTTACCCTGCAAATTATTTTAATTTAACAATTTAATAACAGTCAGCGCAACATTGTTACTGACTTTTTCAAATTAATCGTTTAACTTTCAAACATCCACTTAATTCATTCATACAACACTTTCTCAGCGGCTGCACAAGATTTGACATTTATTTGAAAGGGCATTCATTCATTTAAATGTTTTTTTTTTATGCAACAAAACAACAAAGCAATTTGCGTCAATGTCAATTTTAGACACATTTTCGTGAAAAACTTGCATGAAATGTATACATACATAAGTATATAACACGACTGTTTCGAATAGTTAATTTTGTTTCTCTTATAAATATTAATGAGCCTGAATAATAAAAATATATAAATTAAACATTTTTATAAAGTGCATAAGATAATTAAAATAAATGAATGACTTTCCATATTATTATTATTAGTTTGATAATAAATCAAAATCTTTTCAATTTATTAAGAACATGCACACGATTTTATTTGAAGTTTTTTAATTTTCATATTTATTTGAAATTCGTTGTAAAATTTTAACTTTCAAAAGTTGAAAGTAAAATAAGTCGCAGACAATCGAAAATTTTCGTCTGTCTATTTATGTATATAGAAAACTAGAACTAGATTCAGAAATCAACTAACATAAGGTCTGTCTGTTCATTTACTTTCCCAGCAGAAACCACCAGCAACAAGAGAGTAAGGCAAACATTTTTCAAAATTACTCTCCCAAATATGAAAAAGTAAATAAACGCTTTACTTTTAAGAGCTTGCAAGAAAATTTTATTCACATGAGAACCATGGATGGAAATCACGGTACAATTGTACATTTTCTGATGTATTTTGTTTGATAATATTTTAAATTGCAATTTTTTTTAAGAAATTGATATTTAATATGAAATTCTTTAAACAGTTTCATGTATATTTACCATTTTTATGCATTTTTCATACTTTTTTAATTTTATTCCATTAACATATACCTACAAGAATTCGACTTTCCATCTCTGATCATATATGAGAAACAAACAAAATTATTTGTAATTAAAATTTAATTTATGTGGCTTAATGGAAGAAAAACAATAAATTAAGAAAACATGCTTTCTTTTTTCATACGTATCAGAGCTGTAAAAAATTGCAATCAATTTTGATTGAAATCAAATTGATTTCAGCCATACTGATTTCATTGTTTTGATTTCAAAATGATTTCAGATTTCAAAATGAAATCATTACAAGATTGCAATCATTTTGAAAACATTTTTTTAGAAATCATTTATTGCAATCAATTTAATTGCAATCAATTTGATTGCAATCAAATTTTTGTTGAAATCATAGGATTTCAATCAATTTGCCTGAAATCAAATCTAAACGGGTAGCACTTAATAAAATATTGTAGAGTGCTTAGAGAGGTTGAGTTTAAGCTTGCAGTTTTGACCTTTGTGTCCTGAAAATTCACGGGCTATAGGATCCTCCATAGTATTAGTGGAAATCCCCAGATTTTAGTGAAAATTACTAAATTTGTGGTGGAAGCTAACAAATTCTAATTCGTTTAATTTGTCCATTTTTAACAATGAATACTATTAGCAATTTGACACTTGAGTCAAATACGACGGAAAAAAAATTCCCGCAAAGTAGATTATATTATAAAATATTTAAAACTTATCGGATTGCAGTTAAAAATCAGTAATGTTAAAACATTTTCAAACAAAAATTACCATTATTGGCAATTCAAAATTATCAGAATCATATTTATTTCTAGAAGATGGAGTTTCGTTTGAAGAGAACGATTATTTTGATTCTGATTTCATTTTGATTACAATTAAGATTTAATTGCAATCAAATTAATTGCAATCAAATCGATTGCAATCAATTGATGTATAAATTCATTTCAAAAAAATTGATTGCATTAAAAAATTAGAAATCAGTGACGTGAAATCAATTGATTGCAATTGAATTGATTGCAATCTTTTACAGCTCTGATAACGTATACATGTTTTTTAACAGAGAAATTCATATTTTTTCAGTTTTCCTTTTTTAAATATAATAATTTATTAGACAATAAAATACATACACAACAGGTGGTTGGATAATTCTTGCAAGTAAAAATTTTACTAGTAATTATTTTGTAGGATTTTGTTTGTCTCTCAATTTTTATCTCTCTTTTGACGCTCTCTCCTTGCAAACTTTTTGAGTTAATGAACACTTTCCAGTAACAATTGTTACAAATTCGTAATAATTTTCAGCAAATGAACAAACCTATTATATTGAAGTTGATTTTTTTTTTTTGTTAAAAATCTGTTATTAAAAATTATCTTTATTTTTTTTAACAGTATGAATATCAATATGAAGTCAAAGATCCCGAAAAGGAATTATTTTTCAATAAAAATGAAGCTGGCGATGCCCAAGGAAAAGTGAGTTTTAACAACAACCACAAAAAAAAATACAATTAAAACTGTAACAATATAAATAATAATAAATTTTTCTTTCCTCAAACTCTTACGCTAACACAACTCCTCCAACAACATTCAGGTAAATGGTCAATACTCCGTTTGGTTACCTGATGGTAGATTAATGACTGTCGCTTATTCTGTGGAAGGTGAAAATGGTTTTGTGCCAAAGATTACTTTTGACACCAACAATCCATTGGGCTAAGCGCCAACAATAGCCAGGAAATCAGGGAACAAGCAACAAATACAAAAATCAATGCATCAAGATACAATCGAAAGAAAAAAAAAAAAAGATTTTAAAATCAAATAAAAATGAATAATTTAGTAAATAAAAAGATCAAAAGTAAGAAAACAAGCAAACACCTCCAACACTTCCTTAATACTTTATACATATTAAACAAATAAAGCAACAACAACAACAACAACAACACACACTCAATACTTGATTGCTAACAAAATTTTTCTCTAATTTTTGGCAAAATATTTTTTGTTTTTTAATTTCTTCTTTTTCTAGTTTAATTGCAATTTATTTTTATTCATTTCATGTTTGTAGTATATTTAAACAGATACTCAATATTTTTAGTCTGTAAGATGTTTTTTTTTATTATTATTATTGTATTTTTTTTTTTTGTAATTTACTTATTTTTATTGTTTGTTAATAAGTCTATTGCAATTGTATTGTATTTACTCCTACTTTATAAAGTCATAAATAAAATAAAAAAAATTAAATCAATTTAAAAAAAAATATGTGTATTATCAAGATCAACCAACCAATCAACCGATCAATATACTATATCTATGTACATATGTATATAATTCTTTGTCGTCTTCTTTGCTTTTATGTTAATTCTGAAATCATTATTTGTATGCTATTGTATAATACTGTATCGTATGTGTATATACTCAATTATTATTCAAATATCTAGTTTTATTTAATTTTTTCTGGTATTTAAAAAAATATAATAAATACTTAAAAGGATAAATTTGGTTTTTTTTATAAAAAAAAGAAATAAAATAACACTAATACTCGTAGTGCGTTTACGTCTGAGCAAAATCTAGCAATTTCCCATACAAAACATAATCTACTTGGCCAGTAGATTTTGCCGAAATCTACTTAAAATCTAGAAAAATTTATTTATTTATTTATTTTATTTTTATTTATTTATTTGTATAGCTGTAACCTAGCACAACAAGATATATATATCTTATAAATGAAAGTGCTGGTGAATCAATCAAAATAATAAATAATAATCAAGATAATGATAAAAAATTAATAAAAATAATACGAACATATTAGAAACATATGGAATAATTTTGCAGAAAAATATAACATAGTGAAAATGTAGAAAAATAGGATAAAATAAATAGAGCAAAAAAAGAGAAAAAAGTACATGCATAAATTTTCAATAAATACTGATTCAATTAATTAAGAAAAATGTTTATATAACTCCTTTTTAAACGCATATGCATTGCCTAAGGTTTGAATATTATTTGGCAGATAATTCCAGAGACTTGTGGCATTAATAAAAAACTGACGTTGTGACAGAAGGGTCTTATACCTATGTTGAATGATTTTTCTTCCGCGATTAGATCTAGCAAATTGTATTCTACAAAACAAGTACATAGGTTGCTTCGATGTAATTATTTTATGTAGGAACATTAGGCATTTAATTTTTAAGAGGTTTTCAAACTCAACTTGAAATATCTGGTACGAGAAAAATGAAATGTGATCATGGCCACTTTTTGAGTTAAAAATTAGAGAGTTAACTAACCTTATATGGTTTTACTTGCTATTTTAACTTCTATAACATACATGGGTATTTTCATGGTTGCGCACGTGACAGTCGCACGTATTCAACATGAAGATATTTTTTTCCTCATTCCATGTTTTTGGGAAGCAATTTTAGAGTTCTTTATTTAGTGGAAAGCATGGGTGCTGTAAGAGTCGTTGTCCTAAGATATTGGTCAACAAAAGCTGTTGCGTGACGTGACAAAAAATAGAAGTGTTTTTTTTCTACATTTACTAAGTGCAAAAACCAGCGAAATAAGCTAAAAACTTGTATGTAACTTATTTGGATATTATTAAAGGATAGTTTAGATTTATTTTCGCAACTGTGTTTTTCATAATTTTATGTTTAGTTTTATTGATACAAGCCATAATATGAAGCGTGACGTGACATTGCGTTACGTGACATTTTTTCCCTTATGATAAACTCGAATAATTGTTGATGTAGTTTGCTTTTAAAGTTTTAATTCAACGAAAATAAATGAAAATTCAACTTCAGGTCAATGTTTGCAAAGGTTCATAAGAATAAACAAATTCAGTGAAGTGTGACTTTGACCCGCGTACAAAGGGTTCCGCACGGACACGAGATATTTAATTCAATACGAACTTTATCCTATATAAAATATAGTTTGGCATTTTTTTTCGTTTTTGGGTTTTTTCGGTTTTAAGGGTTTTTTGCTTTTATTGGTGTTTTTAGTTTTGGCACTTTTTTTCTCGTTTTGGCGATTTTTTTAGATTTTTTGCGTTTTTTTAATTATGGCGATTTTTTCAGTTTTTGGCGTTTGTTTCATTTTGACACTTTTTTTTCTCGTTTTGGCAATTTTTTCGGTTTTTTGGATTTTTTTTAATTTTGGCGATTTTTTCCTTTTTTGGCGATTTTTTAATTTTGACGATTTTTTTTGCCATTTAGGTGATTTTTTCATGTAGGCGATTGTTTTTAGTTATGTCGATTTTTTCGGTTTTTGGCGTTTTTTCATTTTGGCGACTTTTTTCATTCAGGCGCTTTTTTAGTTTTGACACTTTTTTCTCATTTTGGCGATTTTTTTCGGTTTTTGGCGTTTTCTAAATTTGCCGATTGTTTTCATTTTGGCGATTTTTTTTCCATATAAACAATTATTTGGGTTTTGGTACCTTTTTCGCGTTTTGGCGATTTTTTTTGGTTTTTAGTTTTTTTCATTTTGACAATTTTGTTCATTTGGGCGATTTTTTTCGAAGTTGGCAATTTATTTCAGTGTTAGAAATTTTTTTTAATTTTTTGCGATTTTTTTCGTTTCGCGATTTTTTTAAATTTTGGCGATTTTATAATTTTGGGATTTTTTAGTTTTACCGTTTTTGAAAATTTCAAGAGTTTACCTCTTACGGTTTCCAAGATACAACAAGTTGTCAAAATTACATAGTCAAAATTGCATTAACTGATAGACCACCCTTTAATTTAAGTTTTTTTTTTTTAATTTTAGTGTTAATTGTTGTAGTCTATATAAAAATTCACTAATTTTACAAATTCCAAGTGTCAATATATGTATGTACATATGTATGTATGTATGTACATACAATTGTGTATATTACATGGGATTTTAATATTTTTCGTTGCTCGTTTTGGAACACCCTTTAATTTTTAATTCTCATGTATTTGTTGTTGTAGCGGCCAACGTTCTACATACTCTGTCCAAATTTCAGCTCTTACGGTTCCCGTGAAAACAGCGTGTGACGGACAGACGGACAGCGTAGCGAAACAATAAGGTTCCTTTTCACTTTTGGTGTACGGAACCCTAAAAATGGTAAAAAAGGTTATTTATTAAATATTTCTCTTAGACGTAATTGCGGTTCGAGCTACTTTTATTTGTAAATCTTCTTCGCATCGTAAGTAGTGAAGTTTATGCATGCCTGAGATACTCGGCACTTCTTTCCATTTTTCCGTTAACGGTGGGGAAAGTCCTTCAATTTCGTCTGCACTTATAAAAGTTAAATATGTATATGGAACAAAAGTTACATAATACATATATGTAACTTTTGTAAAAAAATTATATCATAAAATAACAAAAATTAGAAATTTTAAAATCCCCCGATATATCTAGAAACGATGTGATATATTCTAAGCTGCTGTACCATTTTTTCTTAAAACATAGCTAAGAAACCTTTCGATCAGGTCACCTTTCAAACGGAAAAAACTAAATCAAAATCGATCCAGCCGTTTGGTCTATACGTGTACACGGACAGACACACAGATCCACAGATACACAGACACACACTACAAACTTATAACGCCCCTTTTTTTGGTCGAGGGTTAATAATTCAAAGTCACATATATTCATATATATTTATCTATTTCCTTTAACACGCACAATATTTTACTTGTAAATAATAAAATTTGCTTAGTTTCTTCTTCTTCCCACAAAAAATTAAAGTGTATTAATAACATTAGGAATCTTGCATAGAAAGTGTTGCCACTATTTTTTCCCCAGTATGGTAATACAGTATTACTAATAATACAATGTACCGATTTATTTACTTAAAAAGGTGTGTGAATTAGCTACATGTTGCAGTTCTTTATTTGAAATATAGTGAATAATTTAGTTTTGGATAAGAAAACTTGACAAAATGATTTTAATTGAAATATGATAGTTGTAATGCCCCATAAAAACATAACCAATCGGGCCTATTCTCGTTTGAGTAGCGTTTTAAACGACAGATAACGACAATTTTATATTGAAAATGTACCGTTTTACCCTGGCACCGTATTACCATTTCAATGTAAAAATATCGTTTTTATGTGTCGTTTGAAAACGACACTGGAACGAGAATAGGCCCGAATATTTAAAGTCTGTTCAAAACAAACTTCAAAATACAAGGAATTTAGATGAGTATTTTCACCGAAATGCGAAAATATTTTCATAGAGAAACAATGAAATTTAACTATGTAATGTAAAAAAAAATTTAATATTTCTTTTTCTAAGCGTTCTTAAATTGATTTTTCTTCTCTATAATTTTTCAGAGTCCAAAAAGGCTGCACAAGTAACTATACTATTGAAAAAACTGTAAATTTTGTCTTTATAAAATAGCATGTGATGTCACAGTCGACATTGAAAAACAACATTTGTTATCGGTGCGTCGGAAGTACATAAAAATATAAATATTTGTGATCGTCGTACACATGTTCAAATATACATTTTGTCACGTGCGACATCGTAAGTGTAAAATTAAAAGAATTACCTAAATAAAATTATGTAATTTTATTAAAAATTATTTAATTTAAATGTTCCACTGCAGAATAGAATTTTATCGATGGATTTGGAGCAGTTATCAAGAAAAACAACTTATGTTTTTGTCACAGGCAAATACATTGGTTTTCTTGCAATTATCTTGAAAATAAAAAATTGCTCAAAATCAAATTTATCTTCAGTTATAAAGCTAACTTAAAGATATGTATAAGTTACACTTACTGTCAAAATAAAAATCCGTTTTATTTTGACTTTTTTTAAAAGTGTTCGAAAATAATCAAAATCTACCGAAACGAATCGGTTTTATTTGGTTCCGATAGGTAAGCCATTCTTAAGTTATGAGAGGTTTACATACAAACATTTATACATTTTACAGGGACCTCATAATTAAAATAGTCACGATAAATTTCCAATGACTTCAAAACGTCGAAATGTGCTGAAACTCGATTTTCGAATATGAGGGTGAAATAAATAAGTTCCTGTTTTTGATAGGGGGAAGTTAGAAGGTATGAATTAAATGATTTTATTTTAAATAACAGTTTTCTGAAGAAAATAAAGAAATGTTGAGCCCTAACACACATATTTTTTGAACGGTCGTAAATAATCGATTTTTGTTAAAAAGTTGTGCCCAAAAATTACGACGTCGTAAGATTGCTTAGCAATTTTTTTTATTGAAATATGAAGGAAATTTGCTTAACTTAATAAAAACGGGTTTTTTTGTAAATTGCTTGACTTATAGAAAAAAAAAATAAGTGAACAAATTTAAAAATTGCTAGATATATGTATCTATATTTCATCATTTTTAGAAAAAAAGTTTTTTTATTTTATTTTCGGCAAATTGTTCTATTTTAACTTTTTTTTAAGAAAACATAAATAATTTTTTATTTATACACATGCGTCGTATGTTAAAAAAAAATAATTCAAACCACCGTCAATAGTTAGTTCATGAAATCGACAACAAAACAAGTTTTTTAAATATATTACAAGTCATTTGCACTCAAAACTAATTTCAAACTTATTTTGTCTTTGTGATTTTTAAAAATATTGTTGTTCTATGAATTCTCATATAGTTTTTGAAAGTCTGTGCATAAAGTAAGAGGTTTGTGACTGTTCAAAATTTGTGGTTGAAGTCTACTGATGATTTGGTTTAAGCGCCAATGAAATACGTATATAGACCAAGCTAAACCACAAGCAAATAAATTTCAAACTAATTTCAATGGTTTAAAAAATAAAAAGAAACAGAAAAATAATAAATAAAAACTTACTTGAGGTTTAGTCATGAATCTTGAAAAAAATCTTAGTGCAATATCATTGAACATGTTTGGTTTCTTGAATTTAAATAGTTTTCACCCAAAAATTTATTGTGTTTGCTCATTAAAAATTCTAAGGAAATAAAAATATAAATATGTACGTTAAATAGATGTATGTAGTTGAAATGTTTAACTACTCTAAATTGACGAACTACCGCACTAATTTCTTTATTTTTGTATTTTTTTTTGTGTAAAACAATACGCACCTTTACATTTCGATGACAGTTGCCTCAAATTCCAGATTTTATTATTGTGGGATATAAATTTTAATTGATTCTTAAACTTAAAGTTTATTTTCAAATTCAATTACTTGGATTTCAATTTTCTTAGACAAAATTTTAGAGATTCTTTTGGTATTTTAAGTATACTATCTTCGATTTTTGCTTATATTATGCATATTACGATAATTCATCAATTTATTAATGTGGGCATTGTGATTTTCCAAAGTAGCCAATAGACCACGAGCATTTACCGGCGACTCATCGGGCCCATAGTCAATGAGTTCGTTATACAGAGTTGTCATGGTACCGCCGAGAGCCCTTAATATAGCATCACCAGCACAAATGTCCCATTTTTTTATTTTAGTTGAATGCAAGTAGACTGTTGCATTATTGGCTACAACTTGCAACACCTTATAACCAGCACCAGCTGCCGTCAGTATATCGGAGTTTTCGCCAAAAACGGAATGTGTTAAGTCTTTGACATCACCGGCATGAGATCGTGATACTGTGATAATAGGATGATCTATTTTGTATGTATCTGTATGAATAGATGAAAGATATTCGGACATGGAATGATCAACCCAAGCCCAGGCAGTTTGTCCCATAAAGGGGATATGTATAACACCTATAACAGGTTTACCGTCAACTGCTACACACACCATAGTGGTTACATATTGATATAGCTGTTCTAAAATGAAAAATAAAAATTTAGTGCAATAAATTCATTTTACAAACATATAAAAAATTTTCAATACCGGTAAATTCTTGTGTTGCATCTAATGGATCGATCCATATAGTAACATCTTTAATATTCACCAACTCATCGGGTATTTGAGCGGTTTCATGCAGAACCGTTGGATCCAAATCAAATGTAATTGCTTTTGCACAACTTTCCTTATCTTCCTCGGAAAATATTGTGACTCGCGGAAATATTCGATGCAATCCCTGCTTCATGACACAATGCGAACGACCATCTGCATCCGTGAAGGGATCATTGGCACCCTCATCAGTCTTACCCTTACTCTTCTCCTTTAAATCTCTCGTCTTGGCCACTTCTAAGATTTCTAGACCACCCCGTTGAGCTGCCTGTATGGCGGCAATCAAAAGTTTGCGCATATTTACCTTATTTTGATTCCTGAACATGCCATACATTGATGGCCGTTTTTCTTCGGTACCACCAAACATATAGAACATGAAACATAATAGAAGAATGACCGCAATAGCTGCCGGCACTCGATGAACTTTTATGCTACGACCATTCATGGTGATAGTGTAGTTACTGCTGCTGCTTTTTCTCTTACTTATCAATGGCACGGTCATCCGAAAGCCGGTCTGCCTGTGCCTTATCAGCAGCAGTTAATTGTCTAAAGCTTCAAATACGGCAATATGTATTATGATGGTGCTTACTAAGCTGATTTAACGCAAAATGATGTAGAAAATATTGAATTAACTACATATATATATACATATATGTTTTTTTCTTGTTAACTGATTCTGATTCTTTTATGATTTATTAAAGATAAAAACAATAACAACCAAGGTGAATTCGCCTTGATAACAACTATAGATATAAAAGTCAGCTGTAGGGAAAAAAGAGCTGCCAGACGAAGACATTTTTCGATAGCGGTTTTAATATGAACTAGGAGATAAGCTATCGATTTCAATTATGTTAACCTTTGAACTAATGAGTTTTGATAAAAGGTTTTAACAGATTCTGATAATGCAATCAATGTGTGTGTAAGAATACACAACTTTAAAAGGGAACGATTTTTGGTCTCTGTAACTATGAAAATTTTTTCTACGATCTCTATTTTTTGTAACTAATTGATCTGGCAACTATGTACAAGTCACATATATGAACACATGTTTGCTTGCAACATGCCTTGTACTACACTTCGGCATGTGAATTTTTTCATTTAAATAATTTGTACATGCACATGTGACTGCCATAAAATATTTAAAAGCAAGAATCCAACATTTGCATGTAGTAATCGACATTTGAGTTTTTTGCTGTTTATTTTGAATAAAGTAGTTTGGACTATTTGGTTCCACAATACAATTTTGCGTTTAAGTTAAAAATGAAAAGAGGTTCTAGCATTGACGATAGCGACTCGAACGTTGTAGCTACGAAATTGAAACCTCGTCGAATAAGGAAATCAAGCGCAGGCATTAGAAAAATTTATCACAAATGGGTCGACGACGACATCAATCGTTTAATTACGATTGTAGAGCAGACTCGTGGACTCTGGGATTTGGCTTCACCAGAATACAAATCAGACAAAGCGGAAGGATGGCGAAGTGTCGTGAATTTGCTCGGACTCAATGACGTGGATGCGCATGAGGCAAAAGTAAAATGGTCATCGCTGCGCACCACTTACATGGTAAATATAGCAAAAATAAGAGCAAATCCGTCCTATACAGTCACATGGAGGTTTTTTAACGCCATGGCATTTTTGGCAGAAAATGGTGTTAATATTTCGACTTCTTCATCACCGGCAGTTAAATTAGTAAGTAGTACATACATACAGACATGCAATATACATACATCTCGGGGTATACTATTCGAAACGAAAGAATATGTTTATAACATGTAGGTAAGTTCGAAAGCATTTTCTTTCGTTTCGACAACCTCATTTTTATTATTTTTTAATTGCAATCTATCATTACATAATATGATAATAAGCAAATTTGCTGAAACATAACAATTACAGTTTAAGTTGTACTTTACAGCAAATACAACTATAAAAATAGAAAACAAAATCTGTGTTAACAAATTTAAAAAGTAATTGATTATTATTTGTAGGATTGTGATGACAATAGCTCAAATGCAGAGGAGTTATCAGTATCTGGACCTGAAGATGGCAACAAATTAAAACGTTCAAGGTCGAGAACGCGTACACCTACGCGATCACCGTCACCTGCACCCTCTGTCGAATCTAGTTTAGATCCTATTTCGGTCCTTAACGGTGAGTGTGTTAGTGTTTTGGACGAACCCGATACAAATTCGACTTTCTGCAATAACCTTTTGGCGGAATTACGAACACTTTCGGTGCCAAATGCACGAACGTTGCGTTACAAAATATCTCGTTTGATGATGGACTATATAGAAGCTAATCAGTAACCAACACGAATCTCAATTTTTCGATTAGAATTAGAAACAAGTGTTCGTGCAGGCAGTATTCGTAGAAAGCGAAATGGAAGCGTCTTGCTCATTCTATCCCTTCACCTAATTCAAAATATATTTACACATAAATCTCTCTCTATACAAATTTAAAAGCATTTTTATGCATAATTTTAGGGCCAACGAATAACGGTCTGCCCCACGATGTTGACAGTAAACGTTCGATCGACAACTTGTATTGAAAACCATAATAAAAATATATAATTAATGAAATTAACGGCCTGGCCCACGATGTCGACAAGAAATTATCTTTCGCTTACTTATATTGAAAACAAAAACAAATTTTCTTATTTTGTTTTTGTTTTCAGTATAACTAAGCGAAAGATAATTTCTTGTCGACATCGTGGGCCAGGCCGTAAATAAAAAATTAAAGATAAATAATAAAATTTGTTTTTGTTTGAAATATACATAAGTAATCGATCAAAAGCTTTCTGTCGAGATTGTGGGACCAGCCGTAAAATATGTATTTCTTTGCGAAAATTCTCTTCGAATGTTTTTATTGGAAACATAACCAAAATTTAGTTTTAATTGTTGTTTCCAATATAAATGTTCAGAAGAAATTTCTCTCGTATTATAGAAATAGGTCGTAACCAACATACGTACATATGATGGTATAAAGTATAACTGTCGTATTCAAAAAAAAAAGTTTGTTCACAAAACAAATTCAGTAAAGCCTCAAGGTTACACATTTTTCTCATTTTTATAAGCAACCTACGGCAGGTTTATAAATTAAAAAAAAAAACTTAAAAATATTTCCTTTGAAGCTATTCTTTTAGGCATCTAATGCACATAGTGAAACAAATTTAATTCTATTTTTAGTCTATAACATCTTCCACATAAAACTAAGATCAAATTTAATTGTACCAAAAGTAAAAGTACTAGGTTATGTTAATTTTCGGTCCCAGAAAGTAAGTTAAGTTAAGTTTATCATAAACAGAAAAAGTACCAAAAGTACAAGGCCCTAAATCATTCTACATATTTGATACATCTATTCTTCTATCGAAATATACAAAAAAATCATTAGTTAAGGCCTTTCTATATTAAGGTAACGAAAGGATTACCAAATTTCATCAAAATCCATTAAGACGTTTTCGGTTAAAAGTGGAATAAACATACAAACTTTCACATTTACAATATATATAAGTAGTAGGGATGCCAAACGGGAAATCCCGAATTCCAAAATCCCGGGATTTTCGGGATTTGGCTAATTTCGATTCCCGGGATTTGTAAAATTCAAGCCCGGGATTTCAATTTCGGGATTTCTTAGCAATTTTTATATAAAAACCATTTATAAATTGAAATTTTCCTTGATTTTATGGAATTTTTTTTACAATATTTAAAAGTCCCATACACTTTTATACGTGCCGTTTTAACAATTTAATGACTATTCGTGACATATTTCTTATAAATTAACAACAAGAGCAAAATAAATTAACATTTTCTCACGGTTATTTTCATCAAAGGAGCTACAATATACAATTAAGAATTATTTTGGAAACAAAAAGAAGCATATGAGCTTTATAAGGGAAATAAAATTTGGAAAATTCATAAGTTTGACAAATTTATTCCGTCTTATTCTATATTATGAGACCATTTATGAATAAAATTCCACTAGAAATTTTTTCCGGGGAATAACTCCAAACAGTAGGAAATAATATGGAAAACAAAATAATAAAAAATAAAAGTAAAAATAAAAAACTAATCGGAAAATGGAGAAATTTCCTGCGCCAATTTATTCATAATTGCAGTGTATAACTATCTACATATATGTCGACTCCTCAACACTATACATAAAAATTAGCAATTATCTACTTGTCGGTAACAGTTGAGTACTATTGACAGCTCCTTAAAATTGACGTAGAATACAATACAGGGCAAGTGCAAACTTTTTGTTGTCTGGTTGACGTAAACGTAAGAAATATTTACCGAATAATGCGTTTCGTTTTTCAAAAAGTCCATAGATATGTATGTATGTTCGTTTTTGTTAAGATTATAGAAAAAATGTACATATATTGAAAACGAAAACAAAATTTCATAGATATGTAGTTATGGTTTTCAGTCTAAATTCTCTAATATCAAATGTGATTAATCAACTTAAAGTTTTAAAATGCACAAAATTTGTTATTAAAGTAATATTTAAAAAAAAATGATTTATTTTACAAAAAAATTTTAGATCCCGAAATCTCGAAAATCCCGAATCCCAGGATTTCCAAAAATCAATCCCGATTGGCATCCCTAATAAGTAGGAAGTAGGATAAGTTATACTTACAGAAATATTTAAACAAAAATTTATTTTTTTTTTGTAAATTAATAAAAATTAAATATGATCAAATTGTATAAAAATTGCTTTTATTTCTTTTTCAATCAAATCTAATTAATATGTATGTATGTATATGTAAGATGTATAAATTTTTAATTCACAATTTAAGTATGTAAGTGCACAACGCTTTTAGTGTTGATTTTTTATTTTATTTAAACCAACCGATAGATGTACAAAAGTATTTATTATTGGTTATCAATAATTACATGTAGCAATAACGTCTTTTTTTTGTAGATACGTGTTTGGAAATGGATATAAAAAGGATCATGATATCGTTGGATAGTTTAATAAGTACATTTCGTAATTAAGTACTTGTAAATAAAAAACAATTCAACATAAGCACATTGCAAATAATTGAAATATTTAATGATGACACAATAAATAAATAATACTTTGCAACTTATAGTTCAGTTTCACAATTAATTTTTTGGATAAAATTTACTGCAATTATTACGAACGTGCACAGTTCGGAAGACGACAATAGATACGAACTGTAATTTTTTTTATAAAATATTTTCATGTCTTAAGTTATTGATTGGCAGATAAGTTGTTTTGTCTCTATGATCGTATTTCCAATTTTTTTTAGCCAGTACCAAGAATTTACTTAACCTTAAATTTATTAAAATAAAGCCTCTTCCACATTTGATTTTAGCTCGCGCAAGAAAGAACAAGAGAAAAACCGCGACAAAACATAAAACATAAATTTAATACAAATTCCTACACAATTTTTTTTTCGCCAAAAAGTTCATATTAAAGAAAAACTTGTTTAGCACTTCCGTCACGCAAAAATATTGTCTTCGTTAAAAGAAATCGTACTATTAGTTTTAGGTTTATATAAGAAAAATTAACTAAAAAAATGTTTTTCAAATTATTATTAAATATGTCCGTAAAAGTTTTGCATTCTAGACATTTGTAAATATAAAATAAGTATTGCTTTTAGATGCCTTAAATCTACATTGTGTCTTTATTACAAAAATTATTATTTTTTTTACGAAAATGGAAGACTATTTTTGAGGAGTCCAGTTCGAGGGTTTTGTTAAAATATAACTCCGCTTTATTATAGCTTGATATTTTTACCATTTTCTCTTTCTTAAAAATGTAATATATTGTCTTCTATAAAAAAGTACATTTTTTAAAAATTACTTTTCATACTCTACAAAAAAATAATTTGTGTAAAAATTATTTTTTAAGCCCCTTTATAAAAGTGTTTTTGCATAAAAAAATTTTTTAAAGTGATTTTTTATTAAAGCAAACTTTTATAAAAAAGTAAAAAGTTAATTTTATAATCTTTAGAAAGAAAATTATTTTTTATGCCCCTTTATGACAACTGATTTTGTATAAACAATTTGTTTAGTGATTTTTTATTTAAGAAACCTTTTTAGAACACGTATATTTTATAAAAAGTACCTTTAAAAAAAGTACATTTTATAAAAAGCACCTTTTAAGAAAAATTACCTTTTATAAAAAGTACGTTTTATAAAAAGTACCTCTTATAAAAAGTAACTTTTATAAAAATTACATTTTCACAAAAAGTACCTTTTTCATAAAAGTACCTATTATAAAAATTACCTTTTTATAAAAAGTACCTTTCAAGAAAAAATAAATTTTTTAAAAACTAACTTTTAAGAAAAAGTACCTTTAAGAAAGGTTTATAAAAAGTACCTTTTCAAAAAATTTTAAAATTGTTTTTTGGAAAACCCCTTTATAAAGAATAAAAAATACTTTTTTATGAAAGCAACCTTTTTAAGTCACACTTAGAAATAGTACTTTTGATTAATACGACCTTTTATAAAAAGTATCTTTAAAAAGTACCTTATATAAAGAGTACATAATTTTTTGAATTTTTTTTAGCAAAAAGTATCTTTCATAAAAAGTAACTTTTATAAAAACTTCCTCTTATAAAGGACATTTGGTAAAAAGTATCTTATGAAATTTACATTTTATAAGAAGTATTTTTTATAAAAAGTACTTATAAAAGATACCTTTCACAACAAGTACCTTTCATAAAAAGTACCTTTCATAAAAAGTACCTTTCATAAAAAGTACTTTTTATATAAAGTACCTTTTATAAAAAATACCTTTTATAAAAAGTACCTTTTTTAATAAGTACCTTTTATAAAAAGTACCTTTCATAAAAGTATCGTTTACAAAAAGTACCTTTCATAAAATGCCCCTTTTACATAAACTACCTTTTATAAAAAAGAACTTTTACAAAAGGTATCTTTTATAAAAATTTTTTTTAGAAATTTTATTTTTTTATCACTGCAAATGGAAGACTATCGTGAACGGAGTCCTATTAAAATTCCAATTTAAGTAGTTTAGTTTTGTTTGAATACATTTATGTATGTATGTTTGAAACTCTACGCGACTCCTAATTATAATTAATTTTATGATGACATTTCTAACCATTCTCTTGCGAATACTTTATTTTGTTTTCGCATTGGTCTCTTGGCCTGCATTGCTTGAAGATTTCTTACTGCCAAAGCCGAAACGTAAACCTTTTTTCCGTTTCTTTAAAGTAGTCGAAGCCGTATTAACCGTATTAGGTATATCGGATATATTTGGCTGATTATCACTGTGATATGAATCAGTCGATATGTTCGAGTCCGCTAGAGAGCTGTTGGTTGCCATGACATGATCAGATGTTAGGGGACCTAAACTTTGTAGAGTTGTAACTGAAGAGGTTAGTAGTAAGTCTTTGTCTAATTTGGAAAATGTTGCTTGAATCGAGGCTGGTGGATGGTGTTGTGTCATTATTTGTCTTTCTAAAGAGTTGGTGGAAAAGCGAGAGGGTGATTGTTGTTTGCCTATGTGATCGGGGGCCGATTGTACGGATGATGAAGTCGACGAGGTAGATTGTTGACTTGCTGTACTGTGCTGTTTCACCATTTGCTTGGACTTCGTTGCTGTTCCTAGTGAACCTGATCCGTTTGTTGTGTTTTTGTTAAATTGTTGCATCGATTGCGGTCTTCCCATGTAGTTGTATAAGTCCTTAGCTGTCATCAGATCTGAACTCTGTGATCTTAATAAGGGGCTATTAAAAGAAAAGTTGATGTTGTAATTAAATCAAGTTTTTCTGTAAAAAGTTATAATATTTTCTGTTATGTTAGCGATTGATTTAAACAATAATGTATATGAAAGATAATTTTTAATTGAAAGCGGTTTTTGCTTACGTGACCCTTCCTTGGTTAAGTCAACATATTTTTTTTGGCGTTTGTAATAAAAACAAGAATATTTTTATGAAAAAAAAACTACCTGGTAAACGATATACGAAATCTTTAGCATTCATATGCCGAGTTTACATCTGGCACAAATGTGCCCAAAAAAACGTAACCACTAATTACAAATGAAAAACTGTTTGATTCAAACATGTATTATGTTGCAACAAAAATGTTTGTGATGAGTGGCTGATGTTTTTTGCTCATCACATATACATACATACATATACTGCAGAGTTGTATTTCAGAACTCACTGCATTTGCAGTGTTGCCAATTTTGAATTTCACTACGCATCAAATGCAGAGCTGAGCGGTGATGAATTTATGAACAGAACCTTAATAATAAATATTTTCTTTAACTTGTGCTTTTGTATTTCTACCAAATGAAATTTAAAATAAATTCAGTGAAGTGCGACTTTGACCCGCGCACGAAGGGTTCCGTACGGACACGAGATATGTAATTAAATACGAACTTTAGCCTATATAAAATATAGGTTTTTAAATTTTTTTTTCGTTTTTGACGTTTTTTTAATCTTTGCGATTTTTTTCATATAGGCGATTTTTTTGGTTTTAGTAATTTTTTCGGTTTTTGGAGTTTTTTTCATTTTGGCAATTTTATTAGTTTTGACACTTTTTTTCTCGTTTTGGCGATTTTTTTCGGTTTTTGGCGTTTTTTTTTTTTGGCGATTTTTGGTTTGTGATGTTTCTTCATTTTGGCGACTTTTTTAATATATGCGCTTTTTTTACTTTTGACACTTTTTTTCTCATTTTGGCGATTTTTTTCGGTTTTTGGCGTTTTTTCAATTTGGCGATTTTTTCAATCTGGCGATTTTTTTCATATTAACAATTATTTTGTTATTGGCACCTTTTTCGGTTTTTGGCGCTTTTTTTCTTTTTGGCGATTTTTTTCATTTGGAGGTTTTTTTTTGAATTTTGCGACTTATTGTAGTGTTAGAATTTTTTTTTAATTTCGGCGATTTTTTTTGTTTTGATGATTTTTTTCCATCTTTGGCGATTTTTTTTTTTGGTTTGGCGATTTTATAATTTTCGGATTTTTTAGTTTTACCGTTTTTTAAAATTTCAAGAGTTGTCAAAATTACATAGTCAAAATTGTATTAACTGATGGACCGCCCATTAATTTAAATTTTTTAAATTTTATTCTTATATATATAACATAACATATGTATAACATATAAAAATACTCTAATTTTACAAATTTCAAGTGTCAATATACATATGTATATAAATACAATTGTATGTATATTACATTGGATTTTAACATTTGTCGTCGTTGTTGTTGTAGCGGCCAAGGTTCTACATGCTCTGTACAAATTTCAGATCAGTAGCTCTTACGGTTCCTGAGAAAATAGCGTGTGACGGACAGCGTAGCGAAAATTTTAAATATTGAATATTACTTTAATGGCGATCATTTCAAACTCATTTATTTTTCAAACTTATTGTTTGTTATAAGTTATAAAAAATTAAAAATTTTGTTCAATCTTCGAAAATTCGAAGTTAGGTTCGGAATTCTAATTTACTTACAAACGTTATAGCTGAAACTTTCTATTTCACAAACAACTCAAAATCTCTTCCATTCTGCTACGTATACCATATTTTGAGAGTTCGAAAATGGAATTAATTTATTAAATTAATTAGTTTGATTGTTTGTTTCTTTTCGCAAAATATTCTTGTTATTTATAAAATAAAAGTTAATTTAAAAGATAATAATAATACTAACACACACTCTCACACACATATACATTGATTAAATGGTAGAAAAAAATAAAATTTTGTTTTGGCTGTTTTAAGGATTTTTCATAGCAATTTATATGTTTGTGGACAAAGTACGAGTATGCTTGTTGTTGTTTTGCTCTTTTTAAATTATAATAATTACATATATGTATAATACAATAGGTAAAATAGTAGTAGTAGCTTTTAGTAGAAGTAGTAATAATAGAAGTTTAAGTTTCAAGTCTATTTTTTTTAATGTGGTAGCACACGTAGTAGAAGTAGTAGAAATTTATGCAGATGTTTGTTTTTGGTTTCTGAAATTGTAAAATTAGAAATAAAAAAAATTCACTATTAGAAAACAACAACCAGGTATATCATCAAAGCAAAATCGTTTAAAGAAAAGCAGAGATACATATGTTTATCACACGGAAAAGGGGTGGAACATTTTCAGGGAATCTTTCGACATGCAGGTGTACGTGTGTGAGACGTGGCTTTCAAAATGCTAAGGAATTTATGTAAACATATTTAAAAACAAAACATAAAACTCTGCTTATATACATAATTTTAAAATACTTAAATTTAAAAATCGCTTTGCTTCTTTTTTAATTTTGTAAGGCAAGACTTGCTTAAAATATCTTATAGTCAGCAGGTGTTGCATTTCTAGTTATAATTAAATGCGATTTTTACAAAAAAAAATCTTTTTATAAAAACTGGGTACATACTTCTGATAAAAGTATTTGTCATAAAAATAATTTATAGAGACGATTCCTTTTATTAAAAGCAATTACTACAAGAGAAAATTATTGCAAAAATTACTTTTTACTAAAGGTACTTTCTTGCGAAAGGTATTTTCTTGCAAAAAGAACTTTCCTACAAAAGGTACTTCCGGCAAAACGTACTTTTTACAAAAGGTGCTTTTATAAAATTGAACTTGTTACTCCTACTATAAAGCCCAGATTTACAAACATACATAAATTCGAAGTTTTGTTAATTTTCAAGAAATCTCCTTAGAAATTATATTTCCCAATGTTTATTCATTTTTAATTAAAACTATTTTACAGGAAAAGTACTTTTCATAAAATTAATTCATAGACGAACCTTTTATAAAAAGCAAAAGGGGAAAAAACAAAAGGATTTTTTTTAACAAAAAGTGCTTTCTTGCAAAAGGAAATTTCCTGCAAAAGGTAATTGCTTGCAAAAGGTACTTTCTTGTAAAATGCACTTTCTTTTGCAAAAGGCATTTTATAGCAAGAGCTACTTTCTTACAAAAGATACTTCTTACAAAAGGTACTTTTTACAATAGGTACTTTTTACAAAAGGTACTTTTTAAAAAAGGTACTTTTTACAAAAATTATTAAAAAAAAAATTATTATATAAAAAAAAAACTTATTAAAAGGGTACTTTCTTGTAAAAGGTACTTTTATAGAATTTCATTACTCTTATTGCAAAGTTCAGATTGACAAACATAAACATAAAAGTTTCGTTCATTTTTAAGAAATCTCCTTAGAAATTATATTTCCCAAGAATTTTTTGTTTACAAAATGTGATTTCTTGCAAAAAGGGACTTTTCTACAAAAGGTATTCTCTTGCCAAAGGTAATTTCTTGCAAAACGTACTTTCTTGTAACAAGCCCTTTCTTTTGCAAAAGGCACTTTCTAGTGAGAGCTAGATTGCAAAATGTACTTTTTACAAAAGGTGCTTTTTACAAAATATACTTTTTACAAAAAGTACCTTTTACAAAAATATAATTTTTACAAAAAGTACCTTTACAAAAGGTACTTTTTACAAAAGGTACATTTTACAAATAGTACCTTTTACAAAAATATAATTTTTACAAAGGTACTTTTTACAAAAGTTACTTTTTACCATAGGTACTTTTTACGAAAGGTACTTTTTGCAAAAGGTACTTATTAAAAGGGTACTTTCTTGCAAAGGGTACTTTTATAAAATTTCATTACTCTTATTGTAAAGTTCAGATTTACAAACATAAACTACAAGATTCGTTGATTTTTAAAAAATTTCCTTAGAAATTATATTTTTCAATACTTATTAGGATAGATGGCCGTAAAAAGAGAAAGTGTTCGGCTTACTTGGGGTCATTCAATTAGGTCAGTTTGTGTTACCTGTTTTCAATATTTATTGGAAAGCTTTCATTTTCAATTAAAACTATTTTAGAGGAATTTTTAAAAGATCAAACCCAAATTAATTTTCATGTCTGCAGAAGTAAACTGATTACGAGTATCTTTAAGTTTCCCAATATTTTGTTATTCTACCCAAAGGAAACAACAACATCAAGTTAGGCTCATGCTTATTAAGGCTTCAACATCAACAACAGTTAGTAGTTTCCAACAGTTAAAACAAAGCATTTGTTTTTTTCAACTTAAACTTCTAAACAAACCTCTGATTTGATTTACGAGGGGGCGGTAAAGGTGCACGACCTATTGGGCCACTTAGAAGTGGCGCCGGAGTTACTGATGTAACATTATGCGTTGCTGTCACTGACACAACAGACGAAGCTGTGGACGAAACCGAATTTGTGTGAGCGTGTTTCTTAGTACGCGGCGGCACGGGTATAGAACGATCTGAACGTTCTGATGATATCGAAGGACTGTGACGATTTACATCATGTAAAGCACTAGAAATTTAATTTATTAAATAATTGATAAAAATATCCTCATAGAAATAGACAAATAATTTGAAACTTGAGAAAATAAAATAACAAAAAAAAAACTAAAATCTACTACTACTAAAATCATTAAAAAAATAAACAATTTATTAAATAAAAATACCTGTCACTGTTAGAAGGATGGTGTTGTTGTTGTTGTTGCTGGTGTTGAACTGTTGCTGATGCGCCTGCGGCTGCGGCTGAGGCGGCAATGTTAGATACTGATGCTGCTGCAACCGTAGAGGCACTGTTTGTGTGATTGTGATTGGTCACATGATTCAAGATTTCAAAAGTTGGCTGTAGCGGTGCACGAGGCGTTATTGCTGGTGTTGGCGGTGCATTGCCCAAATAAAACTGTACCGATGGCGAATCAATATTGTCCTCACTACCCGACGAATCATCCCTTGTTATGTTCGAACTGCTGTTCAAAATAGTTGAACCACTCATACCAGAGCCCCGACTATAGCCATCAATAAAACCTGGCAAAATACAAAGGATTTCTTTTAACTTTTAATATATTTAGTTTTGATTTTAAATAAGTTTTTTTAATAGCAATTTCTAAAAAGAGTGTGTGAAAAATTGTTTTTAGTAAAGGTCAATGGGGCGTTATAAACTGTTTGTTCTTTGTGTGGATGTAAATACGTTATTAAAGGACTGACCGGCCAATTGATCGGTTATTTGACCGATAGTGATGACGAATGACAAATTGTTAAGAGCAAAATGAGAAACTTGATGGAAGCTTTTGTGTATGTATGTACATATGTATGTAGGTGTGATTTTGCATATTCCTCTATGTTAAGTTACGGCCATACTTGGCAAACATTTGCCTTAAAAACCGTAACCACTAAACACTATTGAAAAAGCTTTTGATTCAGACACGCAAGTACATATGTATGTATTTATTATGTTAAACATTTTCTATAAAAAAACGAAAAAAACAACAGCTATACATACATTGCTATTGCAAGAATAGTGTTGCCATATAAATTTGTTTTGACCGGGTGCCGTTATTTGATCATTTTTGCTTTTTTCATTTGCATTTATTCAATAACATATTAAATTAATCTAATGAAAGAACTTAATAGAAAATTTTGTGCAGGAGAAATTGTAATTCATAATAGGGGAAATGGGGAAAAATTCCCGGGGAACTTTGATGCTACAGTCGAGCTTCTCTATAACGTGGTAGTTGAGGACCGTCAAACTTCTACAACGTTATAGAGAAAATTCGTTATAGAGAGAGAAACTGCAGAAAATTTTGACTACATTTTTTTATGTAGAAAATATATTTATCAACACAAAAAAAATTGTTTTTACATGAACACATTAATTTTTTTATTAATACATACATACATATGTACATATGTAGAAAAAAATTATATGTATTAGGAGAACATTTATTTTTTATTTTCTGTGACTAAATTGATGCAAAAAATCGATTGCTAAAAACTTCGTAATAGAGAGATTATTTAGATTATTCAGTGTGAAAAATTGTACGTTACAGAGTGAACTTCGCTATAGGGAAGTTCGTTATAGGGAGATCAAAATGTATGAAAATATGTACTCACAAAAATGTTGTGTTCACGAATTTTATTTGTTATAGAGAAGATTTCGTTATAGAGAAGTTCGCTAGAGAGAAGTTCGACTGTATTAAGCTGTGAGCAAAAGTTTTTTGTGTGGACACGAATGCAGTTTGAAGAGAATTTAAAAATGCTTCCCAGCAAACATTTCATCATAAGCAAGGGGACTATGCAACCAATTTGTGTAAGTCGAGTCGAAATTTCGTATGCAGCTACTTTACATTAAATCAAAGGAAATGTTTACAAGTTTCCTTCAAACAAGAATGTAATATGTAGTTGTGGACGAAAATTAGACATGGGTAAATCGAATTCAAAATATTGAATTTTTATGAAATTTCTTGCATGCCTGCTAAGTCCTAATTTACACTATGCAAGTCGTATTGCTAAGGTGATTAGTTTGTTAGTTGAGAGAGAGAGAGTGACGAGGGGAAAAGAAACGGTTCTGTTACCCTCGTCTCTCTTTCCCACAAACTAATCAGCTTAGCAATAAGGAAAAATTAAAAATTTAATAATCTAAATTCAGTCTTACACAAACAGAATGATTAAAATAATTATAAATTAATACATGATATAATAAATTTTTAGTTGGTTTGTTAAGCAATTTATAATTATCGGCCTGTTCCACGATGTCACCAGAAAACGTTTGATCGAAAGCTCGTATTGCAACAAAAACAATAACATTAGACAATTTCTTGTTGTTTCAATATACTAAGTATTCGATCGAATAACAGACATCGTGGGACAGGCAGTGTGAGTTCAGAAAAAATATATATGTATGCATCTATTTATCTATGTATGTATGTATGTATCGATGTACATATATACTTGTACATTGGAAGACATAAACATTTTATTATGACAGTGACTTAACCAGATAGAGAAAGACCAAGTTATCCATTTAAAGAGAATTTTAGCAATAAATATAATAAGAAACGATAATGAACGTATGAATTTGGCGACAGACATATCACAAAATGTTATCAGAAATTAATCATGACAAAAAAACTTGCAAACATCATGCCAACATTGGACAACAAATTTAAAAGTGTTGCATATAACCATAGATATGTTGTATATATTTGTTAATAAAGTTTATTTACAAGACAGCAATACAATGAGATACAAAGAAATATGAAGACTGAAGGGTTTCTTTCTTACCTTTCTTCTGTTAGGCAACATTTCTCAATTTATATTTCCTCCATTTGGAGCGTCTAACTTAGTTTTTGGATGGAGAATTATAGCAAAAAAAAAAATATTAAGAAAATAATAAAATAAAACCAATTGTTTGTATAAAAGAATTTTTGATTTACTTATTTAAGCTGCAATACTTACTACTCTGTCTTGGCTTTTTAAGAGGTAAGGAATACATTGTCTATAACTTTTAACCCAATCCGGTGAAAATAGCGTTTTATTTTTAAATTTTTTATGTTGGCCATGATGATTGCTATAACGCGAATACCGAGCTTTTTTATAACTTGGGCTTTCCCATAGATGTTACAAAATTCAAATGAAAGTATTATACTTTGAACTTTTTTATTTATTTGATTTTTAACAAAGTTTTTTTCTTTTTGAGCTTGACATCTTTTATTTTTTATTTTTTGCGAAAATTGCAAATTATTCAATTATTATTCAATATTTTGCAGCCACTTTGGTAGCGTCTTATATGTATATACCAGAATATAAAGTACCTTTCAATAAAAAAAGTATCTTTCAATAAAAAAAAGTACCTTCTTAATAAGTAATTAAAAAGATGCTTAGCAAAAAGTACTGTTTTAACAAAAAGTACCCTTTAAACAAAAAGTACCTTATTAATAAAAAAATAACTTTTTTAATAAAAAGTGATTTTTAATAAAAAAATAAATAAAATTTTAATAAAATAAAGGTATTCATTTCAGGTTTTTCTCGTTAGAAAAATGGAAAAATGTATTTTTTTAAAACAAACACAGGAAAAAAATTTTTGAAAAAAAAAATTTTGAGTTTTTTTCCTGTGTTTGTTGTAAAAAATACATTTTTCCAACAAAAAAAAAAAACTGAAATGAATAATAAAAAAAATTAGTACTTTTTTAAGAGTAATAAATTTATTTTTTAAATAAATATATTATTACTATTATCTCTCTCTCTCTCTCTGTCTTATCTTTTTAGTAAAAAGTTAGTTTTTGTAAAAAGTACCTTTTTTAGTATGAAGATAATTTTTATTAACAAAATGTATTTTTAAATACATTTCAATAAAAAAACTACACTTTTTTAAAAAAGTATTTTTTAATAGAAAGTAATTTTTTTTTAATAAAAATTACCTTTTTAACAAAAAGTACATTTTTTAAATTACATTTTCAATAAAAAGTACCTTTTCAATAAAAAGTACAATTTCAATAAAAAGTACCTTTTGCATAAAGTGCTTTTTGCATAAAAAAGTAAATTTTGAATGAAAAGTACATTTTAAATAATAAATACATTATAAATAAACGGTACCTTTAAATAAAAAGTACATTTTAAATAAAAATTTCCTTTTAAATAAAAAGTAACTTTTTGAATTTTTTATTCAAAAGGTACTTTTTTTTCAAAAGGTAGTTTTTATTCAAAAGCTACTTTTTATTCAAAAGGTACTTTTTATTCAAAAGTTACTTTTTATTCAAAAAGTACTTTTTATTCAAAAGGTACTTTTTATTCCAAAGGTACTTTTTATTCCAAAGGTAATTTTTGTACCTTTTGGATAAAAAGTAGATTTTGAAGAAAAAGTACCTTTTGAATGAAAAGTACTTTTTTCAATGGACAGTATATTTTCAATTAAAAGTACTTTTTTAATATAAAATATCTTTTTTTATCTGAGTAAATTTTTCATAAATTAAATTTTGTAATAAAAAGTACCTCTTTATAAAGAATACACGTATTTTGAACAAAAAAATTACGTTTTAATAAATTTCAATAAAAAGTAAATTTTTAATGTACAACAAATACATATGTATACGTATACAAAATATACATACATCTGTACATACAAACATATACATACATACATACGTAGAACTTTAATATAAAAATTAAACAGAACATTATCGCATTTGCAAAAAGCACCGGAAAGGATTAAAGCATGATTGCAATATCAATTACACAGATAGTGGGGGGAAAGTAACTTTTTGTAGGAAGAAACACTTGAAGAAATAAAAAAAAATATGTGTAAATATATTTAAAAATCAAAATCAAAAGTTTATTCAAAAGATGCTATAATAAAAGTTAAAATAAAAATTAAATTTCTTTTCGTAAATTACAATACAATAATAAAGTAGCTGGTATAATGAAATTAAAAATAGGAATTGAGGATATGAAACTAAAGTTGTATAGCTTAGGACAAGAAATACGGCCAGGTTTTGAAAATCATTTTCTTTTGAAATCACAAAGTTTCAAAGTTTCTTTCTCAGATAATTTAGTGCATTCGAAATGAAGTTGGGATAAAATATCTCAAGCATATGAAATCTTAAAACCAAATTAAAAGCTGCAATAAGTGAGCTTTCTTGTTAATTTTTTTCCTGAAATTTGTCGTTTTCAAAACGAAATGGTTTTCAGAACCTGTTCGATAAAATATGTACATGTATAAGTAAAATGCAAAAAAATCAAAAAAACGTTTCGTTTTAAATAAAGTACAGACTAAAATATGTATATTGCACTTAATTTTACAACAATCAAAAATGAGAAGAAAAATTAATTACATGTAGTATATAAAAATAAAACAGACACAGCATTCGTAACTTTCATATTTAAGTTTTGATTAAAGATTGATTGATTGATTGAACATAAAAAATGTGTTTTTTTTTGTTTTGTTTGATCATGGAACATTAAGAGATTTTTTTCTTTGTAGTTTCAATTGTGTGAGAATAGTTTTTTAATTTTAAATTATTTAGGTGATTTTCATTCGTTGAACCTGCCTGCACATTTATTCAGCGGATAGCAAGGAAAAATTTTCAAAATTTAGCTTACCTTGAACAGATTCATCATCTAAATCATCTGAGCTGTTGGTAATGCGCCCTGAAAGAGAAGAAAACGTTAATTAATAACTGTTATAAGAGAAAGTATTAGCAATAATACCGAAATTTCTCTCACCTCTAGAGCTTTTTATTGAAGCACCACTATTTGCGCCGCCATTACGTCCATACAGAACACTTTCCAAATACGACAAGCCATTATTATTCACAACATTTATACCCAAACACTGTTCAATTTGCTTCCAGCGGTGTAAACGTTCTTGCAACTCGTTTGTCACTTCGCTTAATGAATTACGAGCCTCGACAATTGAACGATCCACATCGTCAATGCTTTTGCCGTGAGTCGAAACGAATGCTCCCACTAAACTTGAACGTTTCTTGCGCAATTTCTCACAAGCTTCTCTAGCCAATTGCAACTGTTTTTCGGCTGAAATGCGCTTCTTTAAATGATTCTTACTTTCAAGTTCATAAGTGTACTGAAGCCAAGATTGCAGTTGTGGTGGTGGTGCCCAACAATTGTCCACAAGTTCAATTTCGGCACGTGACAATTCTGAGCGCAACATTTCAATCTCTTTCTTTAGCTGTTGTACCTCTAAATCGGAGTTGGAAGATGTTAAGGTGGGTACTTCCTTGAGGCGTCGCTCTAGGTCCATTTTTTCAGTTGCCACATTCTCTTGCTCCAAGCGGGCACGCTCAAGTTCCTACAGCCAAGAAAAATAATTTAAAATTAAGAAGAAGAAAATAGAACTTAATTTTTTTTTTTTATTTTTCATCAGCCCAATCATGAATATTCCCTCGGAAAATAATTTTCTCGAAAAAAAAAATTCCTCTAATAATAAATTCCTTGGGAACAAAAAAGATTAATAAGTGGCATCACTGCATTACGAAGCTCGCTCGTTGTTTTGCTTGTCTGTTGACATTCTGTTTTCTGCCCTTTTTTATGTACAAACAAAAACAAAATTATTGAAATACAAATGATGTATTTGCGCATTATTTTTGTTTTTCGAAATAAAAGAATAATATTTTATATTATTTTATTTATATAAATAAGATGTAGATGGCATTTCCAACCATACATTTGAATTTATTTGTTTTTGTTTTGTTTTTAAAATATTGTTGTTCATCAAATGAACCAATAAAGTTGTTTTGTTTTTAATTTAAATGTTGTATGTTTTATCATAAAATCATATTTTTTATTGAGGTCATTTAATGAATTCATATGTTTTGAGATTCCCGGGAATTGGAAAAGTCCGGAAAGTTAGAAACCCAAACTAAAACTCAAAAATTCTTGTTTTAAGAATGCTTTTTTGGTTCAGTGTAAGTAAAAAAAATTAAATTAAAGTTAGAAATGTGTGCGAAGATACAAATCATCAAGTTAAATTCGTTTTATGAAAATATCGCATGCAATATTTTTTCGTCTTCTTTTGTATGGTACGCATTTCTTACAGAAATTAAGGGTTTTTTCTGATACAAATGTTCGCTGTGGCCAAACCCTTCTTCTTCAGCGAATTAAGCTTAGTGGAAATTAAAGATAACAAATCATACTATTACAACTGCATTTACAGTATATCTGAATTGTGTTAGTGAAATTTTTTAGAAACTTTATAAAATTTCTCTTAGAGAAAAAATCATACTTCGAGTTCTTTGAGGGATATGCCCACTGTGGCAGAAGCTTTATTTTCCTTTTTTTGATTCGCTGAGCAGGTTACAGTGAACATTTTTATGAATCAAATTCCCTTAATTTCAGTATGAAATGCTGAAGAAAAAATATCACATGCAATATTTTTATAAAACGTATTTAACTCGATGAATTTATCTTCACACACATAATTTAGTGTAAGAGAGACAGAGAGAGAGAGAGCGAAGGAGGGGAATTAGGAAACAGCGAAACAAGTTTGAGACAAAATTATCCCCGGCGGCGGCGCAGTAGTTTTTTGGCCAGCGGCGATGCACCGAGAGGTTTTTCGGCGGCTCAAATAATATGAAAATTTAAATTGAAAATCAATTTACATAATTTTTTCTCCAAAATTTATGACTTTTGTCTTTTTGAGCAGGTATAATTTCGGCTGTTTTTGAGACGATGAATAGGCGGAGGGATGAATAAAAAAAATAGCTCTTAGCTAATTGCAAATTTCTAACCTTTTGCATTTCTTGCAAGCTTTGCTCAGCTCTTTGCAAGCCCTCCATATCCTGGGCCATACGGCGCAGATGTCTTTTAGCATTTTTATTTTGCTGGTAGGCATACCAACAACCAATAATAGCACTAAGCAGTAAAGTAACCAAAATATAATCTTTCCAGCGGGTGCCAGTCTCTGTTTATAATAAAAATTCAATAATATAAATTTTAATTTCAAATATATAAACTTGATATTTGTGCTCACCTCTTGGAGGTCCAAATAATACTACATCCATGGCTTTTAAGGCAATTTTTTGTTTATGTATGGGATCCTTGATACCCAGAACATTGCTGACATAATGCATGTTATTAACAGCTAATCTGAATATTATAAAGAAAACAAAAGCAAAATAAAAAGACTTTATATAACCATAATGTTTAAAAATTACCGCGGCAAACTGGCGCCGGAAACTTTGTGCTGCTTAAATAGATCAACATATTGGGGAAGCTGCACAGATTGGGCCAACCAATCTGTGGTTTGTTCAGTAGTCCAGTTATGAACCTTAAAAGTAAAATATTCTAACTATTATAAAAAAAATCATTGATTGTGATTAAACCTACTTCTGATCTTAGCCAAGCCTCCCATAACTCCTTCACGGATATATGCATGTCATCATTGAAATGGAAAGCTTTTTGCCGTTTCTCATAGCCCGAATCATATTTAAGTTCTTCACGCAAAAACTACAAATAACAGGAAGTATAGAAGTTAATTAATACAATGCAGTTTTTTGCTTGTTTGCTTACAATGTTATTCATTTAATATCAACATGCAAAACAATCGTAGAGAGATAAGATGTAAGTTAACAACAAAATGAAAAATTTAATAATAAATAATTGCATGTAATTTAAGACTTACGTCATCAGATTCACTTAAATCAATATTTCCATTGTCGTCGTCATCCAATTGACGATGTAAACTTCTAATAGCTTCCATGCCTAAACGATCTTGATCGCTGTAACAATCAATATCTTCAGCATGACAAGCACCATCAGCTGAACCGCTGCCAAGAGAGCCTACAATATGTCGTTTGGTTTTATAATTTTAATTTGAAGAATCATTGGTTAAATAAAATGTAAATGGTCATTCAGACGTGTCATACCATATATATTTCCATGGCCATAACCATTGCCATAACCATAAATATATTTGATTCACCTATTAAGACTCAGTTAGCCGACTGTAATGGAATGTAACTGCAACGGTAGCAAATATCTGATCGATATTTTTATGTGAAAAGTAATGTACAGATTCTTACAATCCGGTTACTCTTTTCATTAATACCGTTGCAGCTACATTACATTACAGGGGGCTAACCGAGCCATTAGTTACTGTTACATAGGAAACAGCTGATCGATATTTTAAGAGAAAATTAGGCTACGTTACATTACATCTCTATAACCATTTTTATTACTTTTCACATAACAATATCGATCAGCCGTTTCCTACCGTTACAGTTACATTCCATTACATTAAAGGCTCAAATGGCCGACTGTATTGGAATGTAACTGCAACGGTAGCAAATAGCTGATCGATATTGTTATGTGAAAAGTAATGCAAATGGTTATAGAGATGTAATTTAACGTAACCTACTTTTCATATAAAAATATAGATCAGCTGTTTTCTAACGTTAAAGTTCATTCCACTATAGTCGGCTAACTGAACCGTCAGCCTTTAGTGCTGTAATACATATAAACAGCTGTTTATGCTTTAATTATTTTTATCAATTTCAAAAGTGCATCAACTAATATGTTTAACAAGCAAAGAGCTGTTTATGCTTACGGCGAAAAACCAAAATTCAATTGGTTTCTATTGTTATGGTTATGACTATGGCCTTATGGCGAGTTATCTATAATTAAATGCAGTGTAGCCCATAAGTTTGGTTCGAACAGCTGTTTTGTATGGTTATGGTTATGGCACTTCTGATAGAAACTTAGAACTCTTCAATCAGTAAATTACTTACTGAATTCATTACTAACAGCTTGTGACATCGCTTCACTTAAGAGATTGTAAGTATTTTTGGGTTCAGCATGAGCACCACTGGGTGCTGGATGATAAATATGCGGTGCACTCACAGCGGATCCATGCGAGGGATGATGCAAACCACTACCCACCACACTGTGACTTGACGCTCCAGCTCCGGCGCCACCACCACCACCATGTGGCACGTACTTTTGGGCACTGTGGTGCTGTTGATACTGAGCCTGTTGTTGCTGGTGCGGTGGTATATGTTGGTATCGCTGCTGATTGCCGCCCGTTGGCGGTTGACCGACACTGGCTACTGGACTGAGGTGGCTATTGTAACGATTACCGGCCGCTGCATTTTCATCCGCAGCGGAATTACTACTATTTACCATACATGTATGTGTGGTCAAACACAATATTGTAAATGTGGCAAAAACTTTAAAAAGTTGCATTTTCTTTTCTTCTTATGTGTAACTTAATTTGAAATCTGCTAATTTTAATTCTGCTGACAGCAGTTAAAGGCACACAAAAACCATTCGTTGGAGAGCCACAGAGAGAGAGAGAATATCAAAAAGGGAGAGGGAGAGACTGCAGGAATAAACTAACTACGGAAAAGGGATTTTCTATCAGGAATATAAAGCTGAAAAAAAAGAAATAATAATAACAGACTTTATTAACTACATATTATCATTAATTTAGTAAAATGTATTAATTTCAGTTATAAATTAGCGAATTCATTTAAATGCTCTCAAATATTGAAAGTGTTACAAGGTTGTTAAACACTTTTAAGGCTTCTTATAGCGTCTGATTATTTATCGTTTTTATTTTTGTGGTAATTCAAGTACTTTGTATAAAAAGTCCGTCAGTTAAAAAAAAAAAGAAAACGAAAGTACATAAAATTAAATGAACTTAAAGCTTAAATGCCACAGTTTGTTTTTTTCGTTATCTGCTCGCATTAATTGTTTCAGTCAAAGAACATCAAATGTTGTTTGATTTTTTTCAATTAACCTTTTAACCAGTATAGCAAACGAGTAGAAGTTCTTTATTTGTTGATTATGACGATATTTTTAATATAGACAATATGTAGGCTTTTACTTTTCCCTTTTATTTTTTATCGTCTATATTTCATTAGTAAGACAAGAAGGTTTTTCCACCAGCAAATTTTACTTCGAAAAGTACTCAGTTTGTGGGAGAGAAGGGAGAAATGAATGGGAACACTTCTGCCTTCTCTCCTATAAACTCTAAAGCAAGCTTTGGGTGTGAAAGAAGCAATCTAACTATGTATTTTAAAAGCTTTTATTTAACTTGCAATATACCAGAACTGTTAAATTTCGATTACGATTAGTAATCAATTAGATTACATTTAAAAAGAATGGTACTGATTAAATAATTCCATTTAAAAGAATTTCTGATAAATAATTGATTACGATTACTAATAATCGAAAAGTAATCTGAATTACTTGAATTACATTTAAAAAGAATGGTACTGATTATATAATTCCATTTAAAAGAACTTTTGATAAATAATTGATTAAGACTACTAATAATCGAAAAGTAATCTGAATTACTTGAAATTACAAAATAATAGTCCAAAAGAATCGAAAGTAATCAAAAAATAGTCCGACTACTTTCAAAGATTACTTTTTAATTATTTATAAATAATCAAAAATAATTAAAAGTAATCTTTAAAAGTAATCGGATTATTTTTTAACTACTTTTGATTATTTGGGATTATTTTTTGTAATTTCAAGTAATTCAGATTACTTTTCCATTATTAGTAATCGTAATAAATTTTTAATCGTGCGAAACTAAACATAATCGTAATTTAATCATTACTTCACCTTTCAAAAAAAAAATAAGTAATCAGTACGATTAATAATCATTACTCAACAGCTATGCAATGTACATATTGTCACCTAAAATTTAAAATGCCCTAACTAACAAAAAATTTAAAATAAACTTTTTGATTGATAATGACGTAAATGACAAAACTACATCTTGCCATAAAATTTAACGCGGATACTTAGAAAAATAAGGAGCTTATTACCGGAATTTATTTTCAAATAAATTTTGTTTTATAAACTCGATTTATCCGTGATTTTATGTTTGTGTTTGTTCTTAAATAAAATACATTTCTCTCAAATCTTTTATTTTTAAATAATTGTTATAAATTTTGTATATCATTAGCTAGAACGCAAAACGCCCTAACAAAAAAATTTATATTAACTTTTTTATAAATTTTATCGTATTTCAGTAATTTGCGCTATCAAAGCTAGCAAATTTTATTTATTTTTTTAATTTACCTTAAACACCTTATTATTTTCCATTTTAGCATGTTTTTTCCTCTTTCTGTAGAATTATGAAAATGTTATTTAGGGCGTTTTGCGTTTCAGGCAATGATATGTATTTTATATTAAAAAAATGGAATACAAAGCAGGGATCCCACTATCGTGATAAGTGATAAGCTAAATTGGACTTATTTTCCAACTGATTGAAGTATAAGGACATTATTGCACCAAACTGCATTGTTAATAGAACCATATAGACGTATCCCGGAATTAATTGAGAAATAAGACTATTTTGGTTTATTGCTTATGGCTTTATTGCAGTGAGCCGACGTGGGATCCCAGCTTAAGAAACATACGAGTATTTTCACCAAATATGCATCTTATTGTTAGTTTTATTAAAAATAATCAATGCACGTAAGTGATTTTTGGTTTCAGAAAAAGCGAGTCCAAACGGCCCTATTATGTACCATTACGAAAAAAAAACTACATATTGCTTCTTCACTTTTTTTAATTCTAAAATTTGTCTAACTAATAAATAAATAAGTAGTCCTAAGTTTATAGAGTTTTTCGCTTCGCTTTAAACAACAAAAACTAAGAGTTTTTTTTAATAAAATAAGTTAAATAATTTATTTTTCTTTAATGTGAAAATTTCTTCTTCACATACTGTATTTATCGAATAAACTCCGCAAGCCACATGATACTCGTATTTATCTATATAACGCGTATGAAGAAAAGTCGAAGGCTGAAAATAGAAAGTCTAAAACTGTATTTGTAAGATAATGACAATCATTTTGAAAAACATTGTTTATAAACATGATTTAATAAACAAATGCTATGGAATTATTTTTTTATTTAAAGCTGACACTATAAAAGTCTCAGGGCGTAGTGAGTCTGTTTACAAAGTTAGCGAATTAATTTCACACCCACAACTTAACTCAGTTCAGTAAAGATAAGAGAAATTTAAAAACAAAGTAACATAAAACTTCACCTTATTTTTTTTAAGCGAGAAGCATTTAAATAGATATCAAATAAGCAATTTCAATAAAATAAAATAAAATTAATAAGAATCAAAAGAAAAACTTTATACATATACAGAGGAGTTCCAGAAGTACGTACATATATACATACATACATATACATACATGTGTACGTTTCTGTTTATGTACTTTCGTTTGCACGACTTCGCAATAGTATGAAAAGCATTGGCTATTCTATAATAGGAATAAACATATGTATGTATACATTTTTACTATTCGATAATACGAGTAATTATATTATTTATTCACAGAATTTGATTGTCTTTAACTGAAAATTTTGTTATATGCTAGGAACACGATTTGTACGAACGACGAATTTCGTCCACGTTGACGAATTCGTCGATAACCATTCGCTGCGTAAATTCGTCGTGTGAAGCACAATAACGACGAATTTACTCACCGAATTCTTCTTTCATATTTGATAAAGTTGGTTGTTGTGTGTACAAAAACTGAGAGAGAATTTTCTCTCAATTTTGTTTTTCGTCGTTCGTCGGCGTATAAAATAGAAATAAATCTATCTCAGAGTTCGTCACGCACGACGAATTTCGTTGTACGGCAGTGTTGTGTTCATTTTCACATGCACAAATGTGTTTTATTTTTTATGACGAAAGTTCGCACCGAAAAATTCGTCGTTCGTTCCAGTTGTGTTCTTAGCAATACTTTGAAGATTCTTAGGTTCGTGTATAGCGTATTCTATATTTGATTACCCAGCAAAAAATAAAATGAGTACTTCTTTAGAAAGCGCTTCTTAATTACTTAAAAAATAGGTTATGCATTTTATTCTGGTTTAAAAAATTTATTTTTAAACACATATCTAAAGTAATGGTAAATCACCTATTTTACTATTATTATCCTCTAAAAAAAATCCAATTAAAAAGTGATGAAAAAAGTAGAAAAAGCACCACAACTACTGATACGAACCACTTAAAACTACGAGCAAGCCCGTAAGTTAATAAAATTGACTGATTGATTTAAATGCTTAAAGGTACAAATTGTTCAACTTCAAAACGAACAAAAAATAGAATAGGTTTCCCTTCTTATTTCTTGTGCAACAATTATTTTAATTAGTAGAATACTTTTAGGAATTAAATGGCTTTCCAAGTGGGCTAATAAAAAAACAAGTGATTAAGCACCATTTCCTAAATCATAGATTTAAGTGCTTTGGAAAAGTGGTTAATAACCACATCCTAAATGTAAAATATATTGGATATGAATTAATCTTTTGTTATTTAGATGGTGAGGCCTATCTCGTTTTATGACAATAAAAACTAAATTTTTATTACATATTTATCCCGACGTTTCGTGAATTTTATGTTCACTTCTTCAGGGGATGTGTTGGCAATCGAGTTATATTATTATTAAAAACATTTAAATAAGTGTATGAAAGTTTACTTTAACTAAAAATTACAATATTAGAAATGATGGCTTTTGCTGTTTTTAATTATCACACTGTAAATAAATATTGGATATACCTCACCAATAAAAAATCACACTTTATTTTAGAGTTTTTATAGCAAATAAAAAGTAAAACTTAATCGCTCAAGGGTTGGAAAAAACAAACCACTTCGCTGCAATGACACGCTAATGTAAATTTCTCTACTTTTTGCTCGGAGTTTGAAGTGCTTCGTATTAGTAGTTGTGGTGCTTTTACTACTTTTTTTTATCACTGTTTTTGCTGGGTAAGAACATACAGAATAAAGTAAAGAAAAGGCAATAAGAAGCAAATTTCTTTAGAAGATAAGTTAAAAATATACATCCTTATTTATAAAAATTATGAAGCCTTCTTTATAAAGGTTTTTTAAGACAAGTTTTCATACAAAATTTTTCTTATTAAGCCTTTAAAACGCCTTAATAAGTTTTACAAATAAGGCTGATAGAAGATAGTGAGAGTGGAAATTTTTTATGTGAAATGTGCAGCAAGTATGAAAGAATCCTTCGCTTCAAAGAAAACACCACACCCTCCGACGCACTGAATGCTATGTCGTGGTCAAAATAATGGCAAAGAATTCAGCGATATAATTGCAAGCAATCAATACATGAAATGGAGAGCATAAAAGAACAATAATTTTATTCGCATAGAACCTCAGGTTAGTTTAGTGCCGAGCAAATAGGATGATGATGGGAAAATTTTTTCTCATGTCCTTCTTTCCCGCCCAGGCAGCACAACGAGACCAATCAATGTTCAAGTGAGCTGGCTATTGTGGAACTGGTAGGCTGTAAAGCTTAACATAACCTTCTTGAGTAACTTAGGATGCATGCTACTTGTACATAAGAATATTACAAAATACCAATATCTATCTCTTCTTTTTAGTATGTTGTTGGCCTAATTTTCTAACAACGCCATCTAATCATTTCTGTGTGCTAAACTAAAGCAAAATTTCAAAAAGTAGAAATATTTATTATTCTTTTCCATAAAAATTCCATTTATTACCGAAATCAAATTAATATCACAATTTATGTGTTAGTTTGCCTTTGATAAATATTGTAAATTGTAGGAAAAACAATTTTTTTTATTTCCATATAAAATATTACTCTCCATATTCTAGAAAAATTAGGCATTTTTTTTAATTATCAACATTCAGAAATAAACTAAATAAGCGGGCTAGTGTGATATATGTACATATATTTACATCCTAAATTATGGTTCGTGTAAACAATTTGTTAAAACTGTTATTACTGAATTATTTAATTACACGACTCGATAATTTGAATTGAAATGATTTTACGATCTTACTCTTATTTATTATTTATTGTGAGTAAAGTAAAGGTCTCTCTACTAAGTACTAAATTAATTATCAAATTATTTACATTTGAGCTGAGTTAAACAAAATTATAAGCAGAATTATTAAATAACTAAAATTTTTTCGCTTAGATAAGAAAGTTTACAGATGCACAGCAAGCCATTGCAAGATTTATTTCTGTTTAAATTGTATTTAAAAAAAAAAATCTTCTTTCTGTAAATTAAAAAGTTAAGGTAATTTGTTAACAAAAAAAAATAAATAAATAAAGATACGAGATAGTGTGTCTACATAAAACAAAGCCGACAAATAAAGTGGATGATAGAAGATAGAACTTTATACAACAAGTCTATTTACGAACTCTTCGGATGTACGAGTGCTACTATTTATATTTCGGAAATAGCAAATAATAACAAACATTTTTAAATGAAAATGGCTTTTTGTTTTTTTTAATTATTCCCCTTGATGATCAAGAAACTTTTGCATTCGTTCAAACCATTTGTCATAGCAGTTTTTCCATTTCCCTTGAGGCACCTCCAAAACATGGTTTTTGAATGCTTCAACTGCTTCTTCTTCACTTGTTTGACGAGATGTGTGAGAGCTCGCATATTTATGACGAAGAATAATTATAAGTCTTCTGGGGTTAAGTTTAGGTTAGCTTAGCATTCTGCTGGTAAGGAAGGATGAAATTGAGAGTCCAGCTCACTTGTGTTCAATACAATGATCACCTTGTGATAACTGTGAGTTTAAGAGAATATAGTGAGAGAGGGTGATAAGGGAATGTGATAGAGAAGGCAGAAAGATGGTGAAGGAAGAGATAGATGAGAGCATCGTTATTTTACAACTCAGCTTTTTTTACACGTTTTTAATAATACAGTGTTGCAGCGCCTCTGGTGTCAATGAGGCGTATTAAATTTTGAAGCTGCGTTTATTATCCATTTTATTGGTTATTTTAATTCGCCGAAGGAGAGCGCTCTGATGTTAGATTAGGATTACCATCCGCTGAAGTCGGTGCACTTTAGTGACCAGTACCTTATGCCTGCATCTCTAGAACTTTCCCACTAATGCACATCATAAAATTGCGTGATGTTGTTATATTAATGACTGTCGGAGACCGGTATAATCGAACACAGGACCTTCGTCACCCCCTTCTTGGGGAGTTAGTGTTACGCATTTCTCCGAAGATTTCCGGCAAACAAATGGTCGTGTAACAAACAGCCTTGACAGTTCTACGTTGCTCAAGCAGAACAGTGGCCAAATGATCCTTTCGGCCGAAGAAACAGGCGACCATTTACTTCGCTGTGCTTCTTCCCATTCGGCCCCATTCCGAAAAAAATTTATGATTTTTTTTTCCAGAAACTTATTAAAATTCATTTTCAAAATAAAAACTAAGTTTTAAAGAAAAAATTTACGGCGCTATCAGGGTTAATATGCTTAAAAATTAAGGAGTTGGTCAAAATTTTTATTGTTATTTTTTTATTGTTATTTTTATTTATAAATATACATATTACTTATAAAAATTCTGTTTTGCTATTTGAGACGGACTCTGCCTTGACTAGACGTTGAAGGAACATTGTCAATGTATAAAATTTATTTCGATGAGACAAGAACGATTTTTATTTGAAATTACAGGTCAATTATTTATTGCAATAAAAATATATAATAACAAATATTTATCCAAAATACAGTTCCAAAGCCTGAATTCTGATATCGCGATCTTTTGAAATTTAAGTTAAATTCTTATGATTTATTAATTTGTATTATTTGTTTTAGTCAAAATTTGTATGGTAATTTTATTTTAACCTGCACTTCAAACCCAGTTATTCTTTGTTAATTGCGATTCTATTTTTCTTTATTTTTTTTGTCTTATTTTATATGCAAATGAGGTTAAATTTTTGAATTAATAACAAAAATTAAAAATTTAAAAAATTAAAAATTTAAAAAACCCCCGAATACATCTAGAAAAGAAGCGTTATCTTCTAAATGGCTGTACAAATTTTCTTCAAACATAGCTAAGAACCCTCTCGTTCAAGTCATCTTTCAAAAGGAAAAAACTAAATCAAAATCGATCCATCCCTTTGGCCTGTACGTAGTACACGGACACAGACACACACTACAAACTTATAAACATAAACATTATAAACATGTTTCTCAGAAATAGATTCATGAGCAATAATAAAGAAAAAAGACCTTGTTTATAAATTTGCATTATTTTTTTCGGTCTCGGTTGCCTCATTTAATGGAGAAGTCTTTTGGAAAGGCATTAGTAGAATTTTTATAGCTTAACAGATCTCTGTTAAAGCCCAAGGTTTGTGTCAAGGGTAATAAATTTTAAAATTTTACTTCACACACATACTCACTGTAAACAAGTCAAATATGACTTTTACATCAAAATGTTTATGCTAAAAAATTTCAAACTTTATTATGATGTTGCCAGATTTTAGCCAATTGACATTAGTGTTGCCAGTTCCCGAAATGTAAATACATAGTTCCTTTCGTATTTTGCATAAACTTGTTGACACATCACCACTTGCAGTTTTTTTCTCTTAACATTTTAGCATTCAAGGTTCTAAAGCAGCATCTAACTCTTCTGGAAATGGGTCTTATTTTTATTAAATCAAAAAACATCTTGAAGACAGGGATATATGTACATACATATGTAGTTGAAATATGGTTCGAAAATATTTGCCATGAAATTCACACTCTAGTCGAAAATTCAACTTTAACACCAGAAACAACAAAATATTTTTCGACTCCGTTCGGCTTCGATGTATCGAAGTTTCACTGTACTTTTTATTAATATTGCGGATGCATGCAAAAATGGGATATAATCACCGAATTTTCATCAGTCTTAAGCACTCATTTGAATAACGAGCAGTTTATTTAAATGTGAACGCATGATCCGCAATGACATGCGAATTTTTAAATCATGCGTTTTTTTACATGTACATACGTACATATGTAAAAAGTATCATTTGAACCCATGCGTGAACTAATATTTTATTGAACTACGAATTGCCCCTGAGTCGTATTTTTAAACGTTCACATTTAAGCTTCACTGTAGATATGTACATACATATGTGTGCGGTTAAAAAAATTATTAAATCTGTTAGTGGTTTCTGAAGGTTTTTTTTAAATATTTCTGGAATGAAAAGCGAAAACACGTACTTACTCATATACAACATAGGTATCACCTATTTACTCCAACAACGTCATAAATATAAAAAAATGGAATTTTTGAGTTAATGATGCAGAATTCATTCTCACATCGTTCCTCATATTGTGTAAAAATTGCATATAAATATCTTGTTTACTCCGATCTTGAGAGAAAAATAAAATTTTCTTTTTCCATGAAGTTGTGCTTTAAATTGAAAATTTTAAACTCGTTTTCTGACAAACTAGTCTTTTTGAGTTATAACATTGTTTTACTAAATGAGCGATATGTAAATATGTGCATACATATAAAAACTTGTTTATTTTATCATTCCTTTTTGGACACAATATTTGAAAAAAAAAAAACAAAATTAAAAACAAATCGCTGGCTTTGTAGGTATACAAATGTAATAAGTTACATTTTTTTTGCAAAATTAACAAAAACAAATACTTTTTTGTATTTAATATGTTAAATTTTCCATAGCACTAGAAATGCAAAATAAATATATAAATATTTCTTCTTTTTCATTAAATTTGGACTTATCATATGTACGTACACATACATACATATCGTGCCATGACCGCAAAAAATAGCTTAATCGTCATAATTTTCGAAATTAACTTTTTACCTAAAAATTTCTTATTTTCGATCTTAAGTAATCGATTTTCGTTAAATAAATTAAGTTCGAAAATTATGTCGCTTAAGCTTTTTTGCCGGTTATGGCACGATACATTTATGTAAATGTTAATGTTTGTTTTGCTTCAATTTTGTTTTCAAATCTTGAACTTGAGAGAAGTTAATAAAAAATAAAAAGCAAATGAATAAAAATAACAACTACAACAATAAAAAAAACACAAACCAAATAGGTATGACACATCATTTGAAAGTATGTATACAGACGGACAGACAAAAGAACATTTAGAAAATTAACATCATGTAAGCATGTAAGACAGATCGATATTAAAAAAAAACAACACTCGCACGAAAGTGTCATAAAAATTAAATTTTTATTTTGTTTTCCTCGCCCATCGCTAAAATTTAACTTTTTTCAGGCTGTGAAAAATATTTTTGAAATATGCCTTGAGTAAATAAAATAGTAATATGTAGATATAATTTAACATACAAATACAGTCAAAGTATTATAAGTTATATTAAATAGTAAATTTGCGTTAGATTTTGCTAGAAAGTCTCGTACTAGATTGTACTGAAGTTTAAAAATATATTATACTACAGTGAAATCTCTTCTAACGGACAACTCCCATAACCGGACAAGTAGTGTAGAACCAAAATTAAAATAATAGAATGTTTACCACTCTCATAAGCGGAAGCCCCTAATAACAAGACAAAAATATCGCGACGGTGAGTGTCCAGTTATGTGAGGTTTCACTGTAAATACCTTTTACATAGTTGAAACGAAAAAATAGAAATATTTACATGTTATTATAAAAAGGTAAACGAGATCAGCCGAAAAAACGTTCGAATAAAACCTGTAGGTATTGAAAATCAGACGTATTAACCCACATTTGCTAAAATAAAAATATACATGCACCTTTTTATTATATTTATTGCAAAATAAGCTGCAGAAGTTCTGTCAATAAATAACAGCAAAATGTTTTTAAACAAAATCTTTATCCTTTGTTTTTTCAGCTGGATCATTTTAAAACTTCGGGGAAAGTTCATTAGATCCAGCATTAAATAATCGTTTTATTTTTATTATATTTACTGCGATATAGTATGTAGGTAAGATGCAGACTTTGTTTCAATAACCAACAGCAAAGTTTTTTCAAACAAAATCGTATGCTTACTTTTTTCTGTATAGTTTTAAAACTTCGAGGAAGGTGCATTGAATAATTAATAGAAATAAACAATATTTTTATAAAATAAAAATGTTAAAATTTCATAATTTTTTGGTACATAAATACATTTTATGTTTATTTAAATTCAACAAAAAGTTAAATACAGTTTAAATACCTACAAAGGACGTACATACATACATACATATGTACATAGTTGGTCAAAACAGTTACAAATGATCTAAAGTTCAAAATTTAATAAAAATTTATATTACTAATTTCTTATGCGAGAAACAAAATACCTATATTTAATTATGCATAATAAGAAGTTGAGGGGCATTTTTCGCAAAACTTTCAAGTGTCGTTTTACAAATAGATTTTGAGAAAAAAGTAACAGATCTCAAATAAAATTTTATGTAATGGTATATGTGCGCTCTCAACACGTATTGAAAAAATTAAATATGCATGTGTGTACAGAAAACAGTTAATAATTCAAAGTCAATTCTAATTGTTCGTATTTTAAGGTAAAAATATGTACATACATATATGTACATATGTAGCTGTGCTTAGAAGCGATAACAGCATAAGTATAATCAATACAAAATCGAGTTACATGGTACAAAATTTGTTCAAACGTAGCTTCATATTTACATGAAATCCCCATGTCTCTAACGAAGTTCATTATAAAGATATAAACAAAACAATATTGACCTCAGCTTTAAAAGAAGTCCGCTTAATGAAATTAATTAATAAGCGCCAAAGTATACATAGGTACTAAAAATTAAATTTTTATAAAATCTTGGTTGTATTCGTTAATACAGTAATTTTTACTTTACGACAAAATTATTTTAATTTGCCCATTTTGATTTTTTTCAAAAAAAGTTCATACGTTGAAAGTGGTTTTTCTCCAAAGTTTTTCGAGTTACGCTGTTATCGCTTCTTACCAAAGCTACTTACATATGTACCCATTTTGAAGCTGTTGTTTTTAAGCCGTTTAGTGTAGAAGTAAAAACAATACAGAAACACACCAAAATTACAGACAACCTTATAAAGCTATAACAAAATAAAAAAATTAACAGAACACAACAAATGCCGTGTGACAAACACTAATAAATACATAACGTACCCCGCAAATAAGAGAATTAATTTTACACTGCTCCAACAAACAATCAAACAAAAAGAAGCTGTACATTGTTTTCCTTCTTTTTTTTTTTGCAAAAAAATATAATTATCTAGGTGAATCTATCTGTAATTAATTTTTTTTCTATGATGCGCACTTTTTCCAACAACAAATATTCACAGTACATATCACTTGTTTTATTATATTCCACTTTGTAATATTTTATTCATAATTTGCTTAAATTTTATATACATATTTAGATAATTTTACAATATTACATTTTGGGTTATTTTTATTATTTAGTTGTTGTGTATTGCTATTTTTGTTTTGTTTTTTTGTTATACAAACTAATCAAGGCTTAGTTTTTTTCTTTTTGCAAAACTATTTCACCTTTTCTAATAATTTTTTTACACAATGGCCATACCTTCAACTTGCATTCGCCAATTTATTTTTAATATTTATAACAATTAACTTACAATTTTTAACACTTTTTAATGATACATTATATTTGAAGGTTGTTAAACTCGTTGTTTTGGATTTTTTTTATAAAATTTCCTGCTTTTGGGGTTTAAAAATTGCTGTTAAAAACTTTAAATCGTTTTATAAAAAAAATAAAAATTATATATCCGTGCCAACAACTACGATTGAAAGAAAATCACAAATGTCAAATTTAGCAGGAGTAGTGTTGCGAAACGTCATTATTTTCTTACCAGACACAGAGTCGCATGTTTTCGTAGTAAATGAACATATGTAGATAAGAAATTTAGAGAATATACACAAGGAAAAATAATGTGTAATTATTTTCTAACCCGACATATTCAATCAATATTAAACTTCATTATTTAAGTTTAATGGGATTCTTTTATAGGAAGATGTATGTTTCGATGAAAGTTTTACACAAGGTAAAATATGAAATGCCAAACTATCTGCTTCATTAACTCAAAAAACGAATTTTCTTGGGTTTTGACACAATTGAAGTAAATGAGCGTTGAGGCATATACAATTCCAATGGAATATTTAGAAATTTTACCACGGTATCTTCAATTTTTTTCAATAAAACATATGTTTATAAGTAAATAGTGATCGCACTATCGTTAATGGAAAATAAAATAGTCTGCACTCTAAAGATAGGATCACACGATTGTCGCAACTACAACAATCTGACCCAATTCTTATTGTGCTGAATTGGTGCACAATAATAAAATTGTGCCAATAAAATATGTTGTAGTGACATGATTGCCCCATTTTATAAAAATGTCATTGCCGCCGATTTTCTCAGAATGAATTTGTGGCAATAATTGACGCAGCCCAGTCATACGATTGTTCTAACTTGCTGCAAAACAAACAAACAGCTGTTGTGTGTAGTTTTTAGTTTGTTTTGTCTTATGTGCAATTAGTTGTTTTATTGTTTGATTTTTATGTCTGCTCGAAAAAATAAAAATCAGGGGGCCTACTGTGTAATTCGAAAAGAAAGAAAATGCTTTCGAATTTGTGTGCTTATAACACGGAAATTCGAAAGCATTTCATTTCTTTTCGTATTAAAGAGTGTACCTCAAGGAAATAACTTTTATTTCTGTCCAAAAATAACCAATCGTTTTAAAATTATGCGAAAAATCTAGTTGAAAGCGACTTAAATGGTGTTATTCACCACGTTGTCCGATATTTCCTTATACTTGATTTTTTTCTTTAAGAATTCAAGAATAATTATTATTTTTTGTTCCTGAAAAATACAAAAATGTTGATTTCAGGACCTTTCTATATTAAACTAATGATATGTATGTATGTATGTATATAAGAAATATATTTTTACTTGATATATCGTTGGCTTGCGCAGTAATAATGAATTTTATATATGTATTCTGTGCGGCAAACCAGAAACACCTGACGACATTGCAAAAAAAAATAATTTTTTTTGTGCAAACACACAAAAAAAATTAATATGAATAATTTTGTAACATCAATTAAAATATTTGTAATACATATCAATTGAAAAATTAATTAAATTTTCACCCATAAAAAATTTGATAATCAGCCTTATCATGAATTCCACATGTGAACATTTCCTAATCAAATTTATCGTGCACGTGGATTTTAATTTCGTATCATCAATTCCAATAATATTAAAAACTTACACATTTCCACTTTTTCCAACATACAAATCTTTGTGAATAATTTTCTTCGCAAGTTGTCAAAATTTTTCGCTATCGTACGAAGTTTTTTGATACCAATCGATCACACGTTTGGAAATTTCCATGTGAAATTTTATATGTATATGATAAGCCGGAATATCAAGTAAGTTCTTCGACTCAAATTAATTAATACAATTAAAAATTTGATTGCATCAATTAAATTCTAATTGAAAACATTAATTGGTGGATAATTTTTGCTATGAATGTATACATTTAAGATAAAAAGTAAGTACACTTCTATAAAATTTGTAAAATGTTAATTATGTCGGTTAGTTAACACAGCGACGATATGTGAATATATACGTGCATACATATTCGTCGAAATAATAGCGTCATGCCACATTTAAGTTTAAACTTAAACATTAAAAAAAGTCAATAAAATTTTTATAACTAGAGATTTGGTTTATTATAATTACAAAAAATGTTGTAATGCCTCAAACGAATTTTATAAGCTTGCTAAAAAAGCCTGAAAAATAACACTTTTTTAATTCTCGCACATAATATTCTGGGCTTCTTAAAATAAATTACGAAAAAGCAAAATATTTCACTGTATTAAATTATTTAGAATTTTACAATTCTTTGCTGTGTGTCCTTTGTTTACAATTACGACCACACACAACTGTCATATTATGACTAAATAGTTTTCTTTTTGCCTTTTTTGCTGGTGTGTTTAGGCTCATTTTCCTGTTGGAAGACCCTATTTGATCAATTGATCAGTAATAATAAAAGTTACAAGTGCATACAAATTATTACATAAGGGTAACAATAATAAAATACATGCATGCACAGATTAGAAAGTGAACACTTACTGTAAAGCCGATTATTACAACTTGGCGTTAATTAAAGGTAAGTTTTTATCAGGTGTAGGTACAAAAATTATAAATTTTATAATAAAATAATTTTGATTATTACAACTTTACATTAACCTAAATGGAGCGATAAGTTAGAGGCAAGTTCATCCCAGCTACCTGTTAGTTTATATATTTATGTACATACATATGTATGTATGTATATTAGATTATATGTAATTATCTAAAAGTAGATTTTCAGTGGTTTTCATTATATACCTATACATTATTTATTTAGTTTTTTGTTAAAGCTTCTAAAACATACTTTTTATGTATTTATGTATATTACCTTAAAAAAATCATTAAAATAAATTTTATACATATTGTTAGAAATCATGGTTTTAATTAAAATTTCCGTTTCGTTCAATGACAAATTCCCTTAAGATACATCTAACCCTCAGCTTTTCTCTTTATCTTTTTTTCTATTGTATCTCGTCTTTAAATCTCAATCACAATTATTACAACGGTAACAAAAGTAAACCTTCATATTGTATTACAAAAAGTGTTGCCAGACCTATTTTTCTATGTATGCTTGCATATGAATGTACATCTGTATATGAGCGTCGTTTTTTGAATTTTTCCGCTCTTGTGATAATAACAGTAACAGAAACACAAGAAAGCTCGTATTATTATATTATCAGATTCTATCATTTATGACCGTAGTTCAAATAAATTCGTCAAGTCCATAGAAAACTAATATAAGAACTACAAAAATCGCAAAGTGAAAGTTGCTGTGGCAACCGGTGCTTATGAGGAAAAAAATGTGAGTCGATTGACCTTGCAGGCCATCCCTGAAACTATGCAATATTATTGAGTAATTTATTGTCGTTTTACTCCACACTGTTCAATAAATTGCACAATTTTAGTTAATTTTAATTATTATTTTTCGAACTTAATTTGTTTCTATATTTATGATTTGAATGGGCTAAAGTTCGTAACGCTTTTTAAGCCAAATTACATGTGATAATTATTAATGAACAAATAACATTAAGTTAGTTGTAAATATTCTGACAACACATAGTTGAACGGAACAGCCAGCCGTTTTCGAAGGCCACTAAACCTTCATCATCAGCGTTCTTCTGTGTTGGTCCACTATGTGTGGTGTCAGTTGATGTAGATTTCTGCCTTATATACGAAACAATATCAAAAAAATATATATATGGCACAATTTTCCTTACAATATAGATGGGTACATGTGGGTATGTATGTGCGTTTTAGGGCTATTTAAACAACTTACCTTTAGTTAAAGGTAGGATTTTGTTTGCCCAATAAATATCTTGCCATTATTACAACTTCAAATTTTTATTGATATTATTATCAATAATAATAATATTTAATGGATAAAAAAATAATGAATGAAGATTTTATAATACAAAGCGATTTATCGGGCAGACAAAATCGTGCCTTTAGCTAAAGGCAAGTTGTGAAAATTACCTTTAGAAATTTTAAAATTGATTTTTCATGCTACATACAAAATTCTAAGCAAATTAAATAATTTTTTATCAAGTAATTTAAATTATTTTCGAATGCAGACTTTTTTTTACAAATAAGAAACAAACACACAATTTTAATAAATACAAAGATCTGAAGCTAATATTTGAAAGTAACAATTAGTCAATATACAATAATAATAATAATACACTAATCGAATTCATTAAGGAAGCAAAAATTTAACTGTAATTTGAATATGTATACCTCTTGAGTTCAATCTGGCAGTTTGTGAATATTATATTCCGCAAACTTATTTCAGATTTAAAATAAAAGTAATTAAAAAATAGATTTTACAGCCAGAAAATATTGTAAAATGTTGGTAACACATTTCACAGTACACTGCACTTCTTTTGGTTGCACAATAAAAATCAAAAGTATTTTAATTTTTGCCAATAAATTATGCCACCTTCCAATATGACATACACATTAGCGATATTGTTGTACAATATGATATATTGCACATTTATATTGCAAGTGTATGGGTCGCTGAAGTCTAGAAGAGTTAGGGATTATCTTAAATCGCTTTAATATAATAAAAGAAAAAATCGATATTTTTTTTTAATTTTTCATCAACCATATCTCTCGAACGAGTCACCAGATTTTAGTCAAAGTGGTAGCAATCGATGTAAACGAGCTGTTTAGATATTGTACTTGATCGGTTTAAATTTTGTTTAAAAAAACTAATTTTGTAAAAATTTTATTTTCGAAAGTTTTAGAAATTTATCAAACGGCACCGATTCACCACCTTACTACATATTTGTGAGCTCTAAGTCTTTTGAATGCGGCAAATTTGCTTCCGCTCCTTTGACTCATTAATATGAGATCTTTATATATACCCAAACACACATACATATGTATCTATACATACATTCATAAGAATATAACGTGAAAATAATCCAAATCTTCTCCCAGGACTTCAAAACGCCGAAATATGATGATAGCTCTAAAATTAGGGTAAAACTCAGTAGCTTCCTACAGTGGGAAATTTAAAATAATTAATAGTGATAGACAATAGCAGATTTTTAAGAAAAAACCTACTACTCAGAGCTGTAAATTGTATACAGTAAATATCCGCAAATGCTTGGAATATGTATGTCCAAAAGTATAAAGGCTTTGTTTAGTATTGTCGCACTAAATTTTTTATTTTACTTATTCAGTAAAATACGTTTTAAGAATTGTTTGCTTATTTTTTGTTTGTTAAGCAACTTTCATATGTATTTCGTTTCCGCTTATGGATGTCATCAGTAGATTTCAACCCAAAAGCTTTTGAAATAAGCTAAATGTCAAATAAATATATGTATGTACTTTTGTACTTATTATATAAAATATCGTTTATTAAAAATAGCTTAAAAATTATTATTGAGTGGTACAATTGTATACTGTTATATATTATTCCAAAAAAATAATCTAAAAAATGTCATAGCTATGGATTTAAAAAATTAACATTCTGGCAACACTGTCTCTAACATAAACATGTGCAAAATTGACCTCCTCCCACTGTATTATGTATGTTTTGTTTGTTTACAATAATGGGAGAGAAAAACAAGTGGAAATAACGGTAATAGCAGCAACAACGAGTCAAAAAAGATTAAGCAGCATTTCAATGATGGCGATGGGCGCGATTTTTTTTAGCCAGTTCTCACTTTTCATAAATTCAACCACTATTTCAAGGCGAATTTCTCTTAGGAAAAATAACCAACTTCCTTTTGCTTTTTGATTTGTATTCTTTTGCAGACGTTAATTTAGTTTTGGTTACAATACTAATAAACAGTCTAAAACGAGATTTTCAACGTAATGCACACTAAAATTGTGCTGACGGATGTGGCTAAGTAAGTGATGTTTTGGAGCAAAAGAGGAAACCCCAAGAAAGTAAAATCATAATTGTTACTTTTTTTTTTGCAAAGGAAACATGTACATGCATACAAACATATGTACATGCATACATACATTTGAACATATATACATACATTTAAATGGATGTACATAAAATAAACTTTTAAAACTTTCAATAACTATGTATATATCTACCTGTTCCAAGAACAATAAACCTCTAAAAAATATTGTGATTTACAAATAGGTATTTTTTATAAATAAAATAATGAAAAATTGACCTGGATAAAGTTTTCATTGTGTTGTATTTATTGGATTATTTTTATTATGATGTATAAGGAAAAAAACTCATGTTTGGAAGAAACACAAATGATTTCTTTAGATTAACACAAAAGAAGAAAAATATTGATGATGATGTGAATGAAAAGCTGTGTAAAAAAGTTGCATATTCAATAGTTTAACAAGACAGGAGGAGCTTATACATACATTTTTTTCTATGTGACTAAATTGCAATGTGTATGAGTTTTAACCCCCCCGAAGTGTGTCAAAGTTCTAATAACAGTCAATGCTCTACTTAGTGTTTGTGTGCAAAACCAAATATGTAATATTTTTTTGTCGTTGTTTCACTATTTTTATTTTCCTTTTTTTTTCAAAAAAAAAACTTTCTCATTCCGATAGAATAAACGACTATATAGTGTCCAACCAACCATACAGTTATTTAAATGACAGTACATACATACATACATACATATCGCTCATATACTCAAAGAACGTCATAACTTAAAAATTTAATTTTTAAGTTAATGATGCAGAATTACTCCTAATATCATATTACATTTTTTTTTTAAATTTCATGCAAATATCTTGTTTACTCAACTCTTGATAGGAAAATAAAATTTATTTTTCCATTAAGTTTTGTGTAAATTGAAAACCTTAAACGCGTTTTCTGGCAAACTGGTTTTTTTTGAGTTATGACGTTCTTTGAGTAAATGTGATATGTCTGTACTTATGTGTACACTACACTCCATAGGACACTGACACATGCTATTGTATGACGTGAGTTTGTGAGAATGTGAATTGTTTATGACATAGTAGAGATTTTTATGTCCCCATAATTAACAATAATGTACACTGTTTCCTTGTATGATAAATTAATTTAGTTGAGTTGTTTGCAGTAGCGCCATTTTGGCCTGACCCAATTGGGGTTATACCATAAATTTTGTGAATTTGTCAACTGATAGAAGATATTACTTAAATAGCACATGAATTCATATGGATACATCATACATACATACATATGTACAAGTGTATGAAATCAAATAAAAACGCGTATTAAGGAACATCGCCTTTAAAACAAAGGATAAATACCTGTAATAATGAAAAAAACCCAATGAAGGACTTCATACAGTTAAAATAGATATCTTATGCGCCTATAAAATTTTAAAAACTCGAAATATGTACTAGGTTAGGAAGGTTATCTTAGCAGGTAGCTGGTGAAAGATGAAAGTTAAAGGTCCAGCTCACTTGGGTTCAATACAATAATCTATTTTTGTGCTACCTATGAGTTGGACATTATATAGAAGTAGACAGAGCGTGGATAAAGATGAAAGAGTTAGAAATAGATGATAGTTACTAGAGGAGAAGAGAGAGAGAGTGAGAGAGTGTGGGTGGGGAAAAGGGTCATGTGTGTACACACGCCATAAAAGAGGATAAAACCACCAATTTTATAGAATTGTTCTTTACAAAATAACTGGTAATAAACTAGTCCTAAACTAGTACCATTAGTACTAGTAGTTTTCTAAACGCACTCAATGCTAATTTGAGCATTAAGATAGTATAGGAAAGTTTACACTTTGGAACTAGTGGTGGTGGTTTCTGTACTAGTAAAAAATAGTTCGATCTCCTGCAGGGTAATTATTAGAGATGTGCAAATGTCGTGATTTTATCGTGTCACGCGTGATCGTGATCAAATTTATAATTAATCACGCGTGAGTGCGTGAGCGTGACTTAAAATAAATTAGTCGTGCGTGACATATTTTTAAGAATCACGCACGAATTCTCACGCTCTCACGAAATATCATTCCTGCACAGACTTTCAAAAACTATTTGAGAATTCACAAATAATATTTTTGAAAATCACAAAAGAGGTTTGTGACTTCAAAATGATTCGTTGAAGTCTACTGATGATTTGTTACAGCAACAATGAAATACATATAGAGAACGCTGAACCACCAGCAAATAAATTTCAAACTAAAATTAGCTCAATATGCTTTATCCGGTAAAAACCGGATAATTTTTAAAAAGTTACAAACCTCAGAAGTTTTTTTTTTGAGTCCCAGGTGATCAACTTTGGCCAACTGTAACTCCTCTCCAGCTCAAGCCACAAGGCTATCATATCATGTGTTATAAAGCCGGAGTCCTCCTCTACGGATGTTAGAAGTTTCATATAAATCCAATCAGTAGTTTAGAAGTTCCAGATTTATAGCCATTTATTTTGTAAAAGTCCCCACTGTGCAATAGAAATTTTGTATATGCACATGCACACACATGTACATATGTATGTATGGAAGTGTAAAAACCTATTTTCAGCCCAAAACCCATACAAATTTGATTATATACTTTTTCGTGAGCGTGCGTGATCGTGATAGTTTGTAAATCACTCGTGCGTGATTAAGAATATTTAATTCGTGAGCATGCGTGATCGTGAAAATTTTTAATATCATTCGTGCGTGAAAATGTGTGAGTAAAATATTTTTCCGCGTGAGCGTGAGTCTCGTGAGTCAAAAAACGCTCACGTGCACATCTCTAGTAATTATGACCATGTTGCAACAAAGGAATTAGATTTGAAAGGAATCAGATTTTTAATTACAAACTGTATATAAAGTCAATTCTCTTTGATTACAAAATAGGTATAAAATATGCTTATAAGTTCATACAAATACATACATATATACAAATAAATACATACAAATACATATTTACATAAGGATGTATGTAAGTGTATATGTATGTATTTAGCTGAGTGTCAACATTTAGCAACTATTTTTTTATTATAATAATTATCACAGCTTTAGCGCAATAAATGTCAATACTTACTATTTATAATAAATCTAATCAGCAATAAAAAAATTAACTTATGTACATATGTACATATATATATGTATGTATGTATACATACAGATAACATACATACATACATGTGTGTCAAACCAACAGGAAGATACTGGTTAAGTGTCTCCAACTCACTACTTGGCGACGTTGTCAATGGAGCGTCTACACATTAATATTTGCTTTTGATGAGCGGAAAACATTTTGTCTTCGACATAACAATTTTCCCAAAAGAACTAAGTACCTTGTCAATAGTACAAACGTGAGTAGTCCAAAGAACTACCAATGACATGCACATGCCAAATTTCTAAAAAATTCATTGTCTGGGGTATAATTCGTCGGCAGTACTGTGGAAAAAGTCAATAGTGAATCAGTATGTAAAGTTTTACTTTTGACACTTCCTACAGGGAATAAATGTATTTATGTAAATACTCTTTAAATTATGTGCATACATACATACATACATACATATATGCCCTGCCAACATTTTCTATTGCGGAAGTGACCCTAAGAAGTTGAAACTCATCGTCTGCGATACCATTTTCTCATCTTAGAAGCGTCTTCCTTATTGAGAAATTGCACCCCCGGAAGTAAATTCAAGACGTCACTTCTGCGTTACTTCAAGAAGTCACTTTTACGTTACTTCAAGATTTTTTTTGCCTTTATGTAAAAACTACAACAATAACAATAACAAAACAAAGCCACACTTTACCACTGACCGACTACAGCAAAAAACAAAAAAAAACTAATCTCGATGATGTCGAAAACTTTTTTTGCATTCTTTTAATTTTTTTAATTTTATTTCGCGGTCACTGCGACTTTCCCAGAAGTGAATAGTGTTGTTTTTGTTTATTATATCCATAACGGCACATGTCATGGTGTTGTAAATAACTAACTTTCTTTCAAACGACGTCTGGATGATTAAAAGACGACTGCAATGTAAATTCCCTATATGAACTCAAACCCTTCAAACTGGTTTTTTAATAACCACAACTGGTTGATTAAGTGACTTTTTTCCTTGTCGCCGACTCACTATTTTAACATAGCCATGTCATAGGCGGTAGTCAATTGGCCATCTCTGCATGACTTTTAAATTGACTACTAACTACTTATTTTTCAACTAATTTGTACTTAATTAATATTATAGTAAAAAAAAAATATATATGTATATTTATATTACATATGTATATTATATGTGTATATTTATATTGTATATCTATGTAAATATATAAATACATATACATATGTATGTACATATATATAAATATTTATTATTCACTAAAAATAAAAATACAAACCGCTCATAGAAAATATTATACATATTAAGAATTGAAATTATTTAGATTTTTTTCAACACAAACATTTGGCATTTGATTTCATGGCATGCTTCTTTTGATTTCATGGCATGCTTCTTTTGATTTTTTTATTTTCTTTTCATTTACTTATTTTGCTTTTATTTATTTCTTACGTGTGCGTATGTTTGGTTGATATCTGCATGAGATTTAAAGCAATTTGTAGTCACCTGCAAAATAATTAATTTATAAGTTAGTGTTTTTTTCAATTGATTATTTTATTTACTACAGGGATTGTTATTGTGAAACTAAAACTATCTTCCAATTAACGTCTGGAAGTTAGTGAGACGTAACGCCTTTGACGATGGACGATGAAAGAAACTTCCAAATGTTGGAAGGGTATTATGTAGATAATTAAATGAACCATGTGGACGATGCTCTTAAGTTCATGCTGACATATCCAAACAGAAATGTACATGCATACATACATACATACATAAGTATGTATGAAAGTACATGCAACATACATACATTAGAAAGTATGCGCCCAGCCACACTCAATTTAATCCTATAATTACAATTTTCTAATAACAAGCCTACATACATACATACATACATACATAAATACTCGTATAAGTATGAATATAAGCCAAAAACAACAGAAATATGTTTCAAGTGTAAAAATGGATGAATGAGATCACATTTCAAATACAATTGGGATCTGTCAGCTATTCAAACTGATTCCCCATACTCACACGTGTGTGTGAATATATGTGAGTATGTATGTATGCACAACTAAAATCACATTTTTTCATTTATTTATTTTCATTTCCATTTGAAATATGATACGAGAAGAAAGCTACATTGGTTGGCGAGAAACAAAAAAGGAAATAGGTACAATTTACCAATAATAACAAAAGAATTAGGATTGTCATTCAAGCAAAATTAGACGATTATTTAATCAATTTAAAAAAAAGTACTTTTCATGAAAGGTACTTTTTGTAGGAGGAACTTTTTATAAAAGGTACTTTTCATAACAGGTACTGAACTTTCACTGAAAGGTACTTTTGTACAAGATACTTTTTTCAAAAAGTACTTTTGATAAAAGGTACTTTTGACACAAGGTACTTTAAAAAAAAAATCTTTTTTCAAACTACAATTTTTACAAAAGGTTCTTTTTATAAAAAGTGCTTTTCGCTAAAGGTACTTTTGATAAAAGGTACTTTTGACACGAAGGTCAAATAACGACTTTTTCAAACTGTACTTTTTACAAAAGGTACTTTTTATAAAAAGTAATTTTTTGCAGAAGCTACTTTGTATAAAGGTACTTTAAAAAAAAGCTACTTTGTATAAGAGATAGTTTTTAGAAGGGATACTTTTTATAAAAGGTACTTTTTACAAAATGTTTTTTGTAAAAGGTACGTTTTACAAAAGGTTCTTTTACATACGGTACTATTTACAAAAAGTACTTTTTAGAGAAGGTACTTTTTACAAATGGTGCTCTCTGTAAAAGGTACTTTTTACAAAATGTACTTTTTACTGAAAGTACTTTTTTCAAAAGGTGCTTTCTACGAAAACTAATTGTTAGAATTGGTACTTTTTACATAAGGTACTTTTTATGGAGTGGAAAAAGTACCATTTGGAAAATGTACCTATTATTCAAAATAGTTTTTAAGAGAGTACACTTTATGGAAAGTGTGCTAAATACTAGTAAAAATTACCTTTTATAAAATATAATTTTTATAAAAGGTACTTTTGATAAAAAGTGTTTCTTATTAATAGTATTTTATATACAGAGCACTTTTTACAAAAATGAACTTGTACTAAAAAGTGCTTTGCACAAAAGGTACCTTTTCCAAAAAGGCCTTTTCATGAAAGATACATACTATATCAATAAATAAGGGAACGTATTGTACATACGATTACATTTAGATGTATCATACATATACATATATACTCTTAAGTTACATGACCAAGTCCATGGTTTGAGATTTATGATCCATTCATAATTTCGACGTTGAATCCAGAGTAATTTGTATCTTCATTTAAAATATCAATATTGGGCTATACTGGTAGTCCTAAACAAAGTGTACTTTAATAAATTAAAACCAGTATTACCATACAAAATACTGGTTTTATCATATACTTTGTTTTGGCTATGAGTATGAGCCATTGTGTTTAAGGCTTAAAACTTCTCGTATTTGATTTCTTTTTCTTTTCCTGTAGGAAAGCATGATAGACATGATTTTCATCAGCCTGTACTGGAAGTGCATTAAAAATGGACGATTCATTCCTAACACTGACAAGCATTATATTGATAGCAGTTTTCCTTATAATACTTGGTATACTATTGCATCGTTATTTTGGAAATCGGGAAACATTTTGGTCACGTTCATATAAAGAGGAAAAAATTGGCCTCTCCACTCACAAGCTTTTTAAGCCCAATGGTTATATGGTAGATATAATGAAATACAAAGCCCTTAAATTAGAGTGAGGCATATAGTAATTGATTAAATAAATTTTATTTACAGATTCATTCTGGCTCTGAACTGTTGCTTAGTTCCAGCGGAAGTTTTAAACGTTTCGATACAGTCGATAAGGAAAGTATAAAAAACAGTCAAAACTCACCTTTATGGAATTTATCTCAAAACGAAAGTGAAATACCACCGCAGCCCTTAAGACCTGCCCCAGCTCCCGGTTCTGCACAGACTTCCAATAGTAACAGTCATACAAAAATTGTAACCTTCTCGGTTAATTTAGAAAACGAAGGACCTTTTGTCAGCCAGCAGAACGGCAATATGTTTAGAACTAATATTTTGCAATCGAACTTGAAACGACCAGTAAATATACCCATTTTGGAGGCACCACCACCTCAGACTAAATCCTCGAATAATGTTGTGGCTGCCATGGCGGCCACAGCCATACCACGGCCCGTGATCAAGAAATCACCTCAACACAATGGCTTTTACACGGAAGAAGACAATTCCAAACTCTTAACACATTCTAATGACAGCGATCCGGATCAGCAGTTACACAAGGGTAACAACACAAATCCTTTTCGAGATAATTTAGCTAAATCACAACCCAGCAACAACACTGCCTTAAAACCAAACCAAACAACGACCAATGAACCTGTTCCTACAACAATTGTGAATCCATTTGTAGAAGCCCATAACTTGTCAGATGTCTCTTTGAGTGTGGAAGATAGTTTTGCGGAAAAATGCATCGAACTTCCTAAGACATTCAGAAATCGTTCTTTTTCGGAAACCGAAGCTCCCGACAAAGAGGAATCGGCCGCTATTTCTTTGCGTAATCTGACCAATGCATTTCATACGCATGCCAACAACCGCCACAATCCGGGAAATCCTTTCTCCCATGTGACTCGTAAAATAAAGGGACCCCATATGCTGCAGAAAACCATTTCGGAAGACTTTCTCTTTCGCAAAATTGGCAACGGACCGTGTGGCCAAAATAATATTGCTACTATAAATGCCAATAATGGCGGTAACACTTGGAGTTTTGGTCGGCTTTTGATGCAAGAGGACTCTTCCTTTAATTTATGGCGTCGTAATAGTTCACAAACCTCTTTGGATTCGGGCAGCATAGCTTCATTGGATGGCATTAACCTGGAAAGGGCAATTTCCTGTGATTCCGTTGATTCGGATTTATCGACAACTGGTTTCAGTAGTGATTTGGACCAGTCGACTTATACACAGATAACAGGTTATTTGTGTGTGGGCTTGCATTATGATAAGTAAGTTTGTTTCTTTTTTTAGATTGGGTTATTTGTGCTTAAGTATGTTTCTTTCCAAAGGAGTTCCATAACGGAGGCAGGCATGGACTTACAAGTTAGCGTATTGGAGGCCAAAAGTTTAGTTTTGCCATTTAAAGTAGACTCTGTAGATACTTTTGTACGCATTTATTTAGTACCAGACCAAGCTGGTGCCTTACAAACTAAGGTGAGTAGGTCGATATTGAAGCTCTTGTTTCTTACTAGAATCACCTTTATTCCAGTTTTCGATATCGATTTAACACAATACCAAAAAATTGAGCCTTGTTTACTCGCTCTTGAAAACAATTTTATGCTATTGACAATATATTTCAGTTGCCTCAGGTTTAGAATATATCACAAACCTGCCAACAGGAGTGAGTTGTTTGCTACAATGGGTACAAAAGCCCCAATTTTTTTTTTATTATGTTAAAGAGACGTCGATGTCGACAACTGGAATAAGGGTAAATATCTCTGTACAGAAGGTTTTACATGCAGTAACAATTTCATACAAAAAATCAGCAGACCTCTGCAATTAACAGCTGATCCCCAAATCCTGAAACGAGATGAGCTGGTGTGAATTTGCCTTAGTTACCGGCTGGAAGATAGTTGCTTACGCGGATGACGTGGTATTAATGGTAACGGGAGAGTATCTTCCCACTATCAGTGAAGTAATGCAATCGGCTTTGGGGGATCTATCATCCTGGCTCAGCAGCAAAGGACTGAGAGTAAACCCAGTCCAGGAGATACGAAAGAGACAGCTTTGTATTGCCTAAAATGGGATAAGTAGAGCTGAGACTAGCAGTGAAATAATTGGGTGTTTTTTTGGATAGTAAGCTTTATTGAAAAATGAAAATGCAAAGGAACCCGAAAGGCTAAAGAAAGTGCCAAATCCTTCATTTGAAGGAACTTGGGTTTGCAACCGAAGCTTGTCAGACCAGTTATTTCCTATGGTTGTGTGCTATGGAAGTGGAAGGCACTAAAGAAGGAAAGTCAAAGGATTTTACTTGCTAATGTTTAGAGGTGTGCGTCACTGGGCATCACAAGTGCTCAGAAGAGCACATCACAGGCTGCCTTGGACGTCACTCTTCACCTACTTCCTATAGAGGACTTTGTGGTGAGAACGGCAACTAGAAGAGTCCTTAGACTCATTGAAGTAGGTTTGGTGAGGACAGAATCAGAGACCCGTAACCCCTGGGATCACGGACTATAAGGTCGTTGAAATTGATTTTAGTAAAACAACCTCACTGGTCATTTCGGATAGAGACTATTGGCTCAAATCCGATAAGATAGATGAGGCTATCGCGGTGTTTACAGACGCGTTAAAAAGAAGGAAAGGTGGAGGGGCTATTGTTTATATCTTGGGAACGAACATTCGTAGTTCTTTCAGACTGCCGAATGAATGCAGCGTTTTCCAAGTTGATATATTAGCGATGCTCAGGTTTATGGAACTAATGGCAGGTAGTAGTACCTTTTGTAGTAGTATTAGTGAAACTGATTATGGCCATTAGGCTAGGTTTTCGTGTTATGAATGAATAAATTGAAATTAAATTGAAATGTAGCTGAAGGCTACAGCCAGGCATCGCTAACAGTTTTAAAGGGACACAATCTCAAATCGAAACTTGTCAGTGACTATAGTCAACTTGCTTATGGACAAATATAGTGTCAGTTTATGTTGGAATCCTGGCCACAGCAATGCTGAGAGAAATGACATTGCCGATGAGCTGGCAAGAATAGGGTCAGCATTAGGTCATTACTATAGGGAACTCTGTAAATGGGTGGCGAGCAGGGGAAAACAAATACTTAAATATCATACAAATTCGAAAGTGTTTGCTTTCGCTACGAAATACAGAGTATACCCCTTCCCCCAAGGACCAATTTTTCATGGCTAAGTAGGGAGGATCAAAGAGTTTCGAGGGCTATATGGCCAAAATTTGACCCAGGAAGATCCAAACTCCAAAACTGGATATGAATATAAATGCGATGCGGGACTGGTCACTGCTCGCTCAGAGCAAGGATTTGCATTTGGGAAACTGGCACTACCGACTTTTTTAGGATGTGTGGGGATGACGAGGAACCAAAAATCATTGAACATATTATCTGGCATTGCCCGAAGTTACTGCGCCATAGGCTTAGATGGCTGAGAAGACATTTCCATGAGAGCATTAGTGATATCGCAAAGTGTAAACTGTAGGATATCAGATTTATAGAGTTTCGAGGGCTATGTAGCCAAAACTTGACCCAAGAAGATCCAAACTACAATTGGATATGAATTAGAAAGCGATGCGAGTCGTGATAGTTACGTTGGATGGTCACTGCTCTATCAGAGCATATGGGAAACTGACACTCCAGATTTTTGTAGGATGTGTGGGGATGACGAGGAACCAGAAACCATAGCCTTTATTATCTGCCCGAAGCTGCAACGTCATAAACTTAGATGGCTAAGCAGACGTTTCCATGACAGCATTAGTGATATCGGTAAGTGTAAGCTGGAGGATATTAGGGGCTTCATCATGGGAATTCAGTGACTTACTGATAGATAATAGGGGTACTTCTGGGTACAAATGGGGGTTAAATATTACTAACAGGTGTCAATAGACAGCAATCACAATCGACCCAACTGGATCTCCGAGTGATAGATCACCAGCCTTACTAACCTAACCTTGGTATCTAATAATATTTATAAATATTGAACTCTATAGCTTGATATCTAAAGAATGCAGCACTTACATCCCTGTTAAGTGAACGAACGAAAGCATATGTTCGTTGCAAAAAATTAAATTAAATTAAGAAAATATCTAAACAAACTTAAAATCAAACAATGTTCAATGCAAATTATCGATCCAACATATATGTATATCGATGTTGCTGAATAGGCCATACATTTTCTACAAATAATTAAATAAATAACAAAAATTAAAAGTATTTAGAGCCGCCGATTTACAGATCAAACGGCTGGACTAATTTACTTCAAGTATAGGCAAGAAGATATAAGATCAAGTCACTTTTCGAACGAAAAAGTCGATCTAGCCTTTTGAGATGTGATACCTTGTAAACGGCTGCAAACAAAGCTAAGAATACTTTCGATCAAGTCACCTTTCAAACAGAAAAAACTAAATCAAAATATGTCCAGCTGTTTGATCTGTAATTGGACTCATACATGCACACATATAATTACACAGACACACACTACAAACTTATAACATCCCTTTTTTTGGTCGGGGTTTAAAAATTAAATATTCTCTTTTCAAGGTTGTTCAAGATTCCCCAGCGCCAACATATAATGAAACCTTAAATTTCTGGTTGACCCGACAGCAAACGCGACACTCGTTGTGGTTTCATTTGTATCACAATGGTTCAGCTCATACGCTAATCGGTGATTATAATATCTTACAGCTTAAAAATTACTAAATATCTCATTCATATTCTTCAAAAAATAAAATTTATAACATTTAGGTGAAGCGGAAATGGAAATTGGCGAAATGCCTAAACCCATAACGACCTGGATACCTCTCACCGATTCCCGTAAATGCAATGCCAAATGGGGTGAGTTGATGTTTTCTCTCAGTTATTTGCCGACGGCCGAACGTCTAACGATTGTTGTGGTTAAGGCGCGTAATTTACAACTGCAAGTGCCAAACAAACAAGATCCCAATATATTACAGGACGTACAAAATGTATTTGTTAAGGTAAGAAGAGTCAGTCCATTAAGAACATATCTATCTATCAGCTTGGTGTATGTACTTATCTATAATATACAAATATGTATGTATATATAAATTAATTTCTCTAGGTTTATTTAATGAACAATGAAAAGAAAATTCTCAAGAAACGCACTTCATTGAAACGCAAGGATCGCTGTCCGGTCTTCAATGAATCCGTCATATTTAGTTTACCGCCCCACAGTCTGACAACGACACAATTACGCCTCACCGTATACGGTGTAATTGATGAGGCTGCGGTTACGCCACTTGGTCATGTTGTAGCGGGTAGTTGTGCTACCGGCAAGGGTTTACGTCATTGGCATCAAATGCTTTCATCCTTACGCAAGCCGGTTGCAATGTGGCATGTTTTAAGGCGTGTCACAAATCAACCGGTATTTACTGGCGGTGCAGATGCAGTTGTGGCCGCTATGCAAACTACAGCTCAACGTGCCAAGCGGAACAGTGTATTCTAAGAATGTAAGAAGAAAATAGTATGTATATTCAAAGTGTTACACACACACACATATGCATATATACAAATACATACATACATACATACATAAATAGGTACTCATGATCCTAAATACATTTATCGAATTAGAAATTCCTACATAAAAATCCTTTCTGTTGAAATTAAATAAATTGAAGAAACAGTATAAGATATCATTTGACTTAATGGGAATTTTCGTTGTATACTTATTACTTGAATGCTATTTTTTTATGGCAGATAAAAATACAGTAGAACCAGGAATTGATAACTTTTTTATTTTAATTTCTTTAAAAATAACTCACATTTCCTGCTGCAACTCAAAATGGAGTTAATTTAAATTGAGTCTCTTAAATTACACTCTGAAACATAAAAAAGTAAACGGCCAATTCTGGCAGAAGAGAGAGCAAAACATTTAATACACTTATATCGCTGTATCATCCATACCAAGCAAGCGTAGAAGTTTTCCCTTTTGCACACAGTTTCGATGAAGTGGCATAAGAAACCTAGTTAAGCTTAAATTGTATGTGAGATAACCATAACCATACAAAACAGCTGTTCGAAGCAAACTTAGGGGTAACAGTATATTTGATTATAGGCATTACGGCTATGGCACGTGTAATTTAAGCTTAAAGCTGACGGATTTTTTCTGGAAAAGAGTGATTTTTCAACTTATTTGTTGAATTTTTTGTAGGGAAATTAATTTGGAATGTTGCACAGTGGGACTTTGTTATCAAGAACCCTATTTTTCAACCATACAAGCACCTTTTATACAAAGTGTTTTGTACTTTTAGTACATAAATGGTACTTTTATAAGAGGTAATTTTTATGAAAGGTACTTTTTATAATAGTTACTTTTTATAAATGGTACTTTTTGCAAAAGGTACCTTTTATGAAAGGTACTTTATATGAAAGGTACTTTTTATAAAAGGTACTTTTTGTAAGAGGTACTTTTTATCAGAGGTACTTTTTATGTCAGGTAGTTTCTATTAAAGCTACTTTTTATAAAAGGTACATTTAATAAAAGGTACTTTTCATTAAAGGTACTATAATAATACATATATAATTTTTATAAATGGTACTTTTTATAAAGGGCACTTTTTATGAAAGGTACTTTTAATAGAAGGTACTATGAAAAGTACTTTCTATAAACGGTCTTTTTTATATATGGTCCTTTTTACAAAAGGTGGCGTTTATGAAAGATACTTTTTTAAAAAGGTACTTATTATAAAAGGTACATTTTACAAAAAGTTACTTTTTATAAGAGGCACATCTTACAAAAGGTACTTTTTATAAAAGGTACTTCTAATAAAAGGTACTTTTTATAATAGGTACTTATTATACAAATTATTTCTTAAAAAAGGTACTCTTTATAGAAAGTACTTTTTAAAAAAAGTACTTTTTATATATTAGACACTTTTTGTCAAAGGTACTTTATATAAAAAGTACTTTTACAAAGGTACTTTTTATAAAAGGTACATATGTATGTACATACATACATATACACATGTACATTTGGTTGATCACAAGTAGAAATGCCCTAACTCAAATAACTGTCACTTTTTAGGAGAAGGAAAACATATAATCTTAAGCAGTACAACTGCTTATAAAAGCGTTGTTTTATACACTATTGCAATAAATTTTTGTGAAATGTATTGTATTTGTGTGAAATGTATTGGAATCAATGAAGAACTCAATTTAGTGAGTATACGAGTTAGGGTCTTTCTACTTGTGACCATCGATATGTACATATCGTTACCTTAATATAGCAAGGTCCTCTTAACTCATTATTTTTCGAGTTTTTTGTATATCTCTATAGAGAAGAACATCTAATGTATCGAAAAATGCAATAATCTCGATTTTAAAAAATATGTAGTAAGGGACTTTCTATATTAAGGTAACGATGTATACATATATATATTTTTTATAAAAATTACTTTTTAAAATAATAAAAATAAATAAAATAATATTTTTACCTTAACTTTTTAAATTGCCAGTAAAAGCAACAATCCCGATTTCCTTTCGTTTGCTCAAATCGAGCTCATACTATACGAGTAATAATCAAATTTATAATAAATTTTATATCCACATTGTTTTGATTATTTTTACCAAAAATACAAATATAAAGTGAATATCTTTATAAAAAGATTAGTGTGCCATTTACTTGGCCTGTACTGTAGATGTAGCAGGTATGAAATATTTAATGTATGCACATAAAATTTAGCTAGAACTTTTCATCTAATAAGTATAACAAGAAAACTTGTCATTGATACTATAATTAAACGATCCAAGTACAATTTTTAAACCTTAATAAACGATTTCACCTTAAATAAAAGTTAAACAATTAAATTTTCCTGTACATACACCAAAAAATAGAAAAAATCAAACAAAAAATCACATTCATATTTAAAAAAAATCAAATCAATAATATTTACAAATTTTATACTTTTTATTAAGGAAAAATAATAATGACATACATACATATTTATATGAAAGCCAAACTGTATTTTTATTAGCTTAGTCGTCCCTTTAGTTATAAACTACTCGTGTGTATATTTTTTTTATGTACTTATATCTATGAAATATAAAAAATAGTAAAATTTTTAATTGATTTTCATATACATACATTTGTAGCAAAATTTTTGACCAAAAAAATAAAAAACAAAAAACCTTTGATCTACTCGTAAATAGAATTTTTTATACAAACTACATATTCGTATAAAAATTTAAACTAAAAAAATAGAAAATAAAAAATACCTACTTAAATGTTGTTGACAGTATTTAATACGTGTTGTTATATAAAACTAAAAAATAAAAAGAAATAGACATTTAATCCAAATTGAGAATTACAATCAATGAAAAATATACAAAATACAAATACATACATACATACATACATACATACATAATTACATAAATATTATATCTATGTATATACTTATTTAATGTTAAAAAAATATAATAAAACTGCGTAAAATATTAACAAAACAATTTAAACAACAATTAAACAAGTAACAGTGAAAGCTTGGTATATCGAATCATATTGTTTAATATATAAAGTAATTAACATCTTACAATATAAAAATTGAGAGAAAAGGCAATGCCTAAATAAAAAAAGGCAACATAAAAAGAAATTAATGGAAAAGTACCACGACTTTTGGTCTAATCGACATATTCGTCCGACTAAACTGAATCAGCCCAATCATGAACAATTATTATGAATTTGTTTTTTCCCATTTTTTTTAATCAAAATCAGGGAATAAAAAACTCCTCGTCAGCTTGTTACTGGTTTGATGCATGGAACAAAAATGTGTTTTCGAGAAAATCAATGAAGAATGTTTAGTTCATTAGTTTTATAAAAATACACGATAGAATTTTTTTAATAATAAAAGTAATACATCCAACATTAAAAGCTATTAAAGATTTAAAGAAATAATAACAAAAATCTTTGTCAACGCATGTCTCAATGAGAACAACAATATTGTTCACTACTTGTTCAAGTAAGTTAAATTACTGTATATATTTAAGTAGATATAAATGATGAAACACGACTTTTAGAGCAAAAACAATGAAAGAAGTAAAAGAAAGTTTGAATATATTCAATAAAAGAATTTATTAATAAAAAAGTTAATATCAATTCATTTGATTAAAATATAACTCAATAATTCAACAAACATAAATAGTTTCTTATACAAAAAATAATTAAATAAGCAGTATTTTATAATTAAAAATAAATTTGCTTTAATTTACATTCTTTGAGTAGAATATATACATCATAACAAATGCGAATAACAATACTAATACTTCTACGTTGGAAGTGTGCCACATATCCCAAAAACTTTCGATTGCCGTAAAACAATGTTCAACAATTGTGGAAATGACGCAATATTGCAGCTCTATATCTCCTGATATATTCAAGATATCGGGAAACTGAGAACGAATTTGGAAAGAGGACACATTATTCATATATAATCAATTAATAATTATTTTTTTTTTAAATGTTCCATACATCAAACCAGTAACCACCTGAGATACATATTTATATATTTATGTACATACATATTTATATATTCCTAGCTCATGAAACTGAACATGAGAAAATTTCTGTAAATCTTTCTTCCAAACAAAATTTTCCACTATTCAAGAAGACAAAAAAAATTTGTGAACCCCAATATCTCATTTGAAAACTTCCTTTTATGTTTTACGATAGACATTACCCACTGTATTTAAAATTTAACAATATTTGTAATGCAATAACAAAATAAAAATATTCGACAAGTCATTTGACAGGGATGCTAAAAGTAAGTTTGACAACACTGGCTTCCAGGCAAAAAAGGGTGGAAGGAAACAAAATGTCAACAAACAAGCAAACACAACGGATTTCGGAATGCGGTGTTGCCACTTATTAATTTTTTTTTGTTCCAAAGGAATTTATGATTGGAGGAATTTTTTCTCAAGAAAATTATTTTCCGTGAGAAATAAATTCCGAGGGTATATTCGTGATTGAGCTCAATCAGCCTAATTGGGAAAATTGGGAAAATTTAATTCATCTCGAATTTTTATGAATTTGCAAACGATTAGCAAGAAATTGCAAATACCCGTTAGTCCAAAGATCCTTATTCAGCACAAGATCTATTAAATATTATTTAACAAGCAGGGCTTAGCCTAATAAATCCTGCATTGACCACGCCAAAACCTTAAGTGTCATAACAAAGAAGTCGGTATAATGGCGATCGCCACTTTACGAATATTTCTGCTTTGTCGACGTTGAACCGCAACGTCATATGCAAAGGTATCCCGCCGAAAATCACCTCCCTGATCAAGCAAAATGCCGAATCGTTCATGAAAGTACACTCAGGGAAAAGCTGCAACTTAAAAATAAGAACGCGTTACATTAATTCATTAATTTGCAAAACAATAGAAAATGTATATTGAGATACTTAAAAATAAATAAAATTAATGAATTAATACTGTAAATTAATATTTTTCCATATTGAAATAAGAAATTTCAACATGACTAGACTTTCGTTAATGTTTCTTATTAATTCAATATGGTTTTCATTAATTTTAAGCTATTTTTTTTCTCTGGGTGTAGGTTAAGCAAGCAAATCTCAGTCGGCTTTGGAGTACGTCAAGAATGTATTATTTATTTCACCTTTTCCCTTTAAGTTCGCCCTCGACACTGATATTGTTAAAGCAATGGAAAATGGCAAAGGAATAATGTACTATAAGTGACCCTGACTACGCCGAAATATATATTTGATATATCAGTGCCAAATTCAAACAATGATCAAATATCATGGAAGAGGCTGAGTTGACGATAAGTATGGGCAAAACAAAAACATTGTGTATTAATGAAGCAAAACATAAAAACGTCAGCATTAACAATCGCGATTTGAAAGACGTGCATTCTTTTTTCGGATTTAGGCAGCATTATAACAAGGACTTGTGGTTCTAAAGATGACATCGAAAGCAGCCTCATAAAAGTAAGGCAAACCTTAGGTCGATTCAAACCCGTTTGTGGTTCGCGAAACCGTTCCCGTGAAATGAATCATATTCCACGGCTTTGAAACGTGCAGATTTTTTAGATGAAAGGGAATTCGAAAATTTCTAAAAAAAACTTTTCCTTTGAATCAGTTTAAATAGAAGAGACAATGCTAAATATTAACAGCCTTATTAAAAAAATTTTAAGGTTTTATACACATTTAATAAGGAACATTTTGTATGAAAATCAGTTTTATAAGCCCTGTTTTATAACTAAGGCTGTAAAAATTTTATTTGATCAATAGTGTTGATAAAAATGTTTCGCTAGAATCACTTAATAGTGGAATATGCTATAGCATAATGGAAATGGAAATGTATAATTTTGTATCTCATATTTGATATGAAGATATATCGAGCCTTGTTTTAAATTTTATCGTGAGCGACAAAAATTAAATTTTTCAGGAGAAGGTTTTTTTACAATATTCAAATTTGTTTTTGTACGCAAATTGTCGATTACGATAAAATTGTACAGTCTGTGTCTTAAAATTTTTCAACAATTTTGGCATTTTGATAATTCTAAACTACGGGTGGGTGGGCCCATAAAATTTTAAATTCAATAAAAAAAGTTTTCGATAACATGCCGCTTACGATAAAATCGAAAAAGGCTCGATATGTACATACAAAAGTTAATTTTATTTCAATATTTTCAATGATTCGTTGCAATGACTGCCAGCAGTAGTAAATGGCTTTATTTGTTTGGGCTTTATTTGATCTTGAATTTGTTGGCTATTATTTCATTGGGCTTTTTTAATTGGGATTTATTTCATTTTTATTTGGTGTTTTTTCATAAATTTTCTTTCGCGCATTATTTATTTGTGGGTTTTACTTCATTCGTGGTAATTTTATTTATTATTTGGGTGTTCTTTCATTTCATACCTTCTATACGAAGGTATAGGTTGTTTGAAAGATTTCGAAAGAAACCCTTGCAATTCGCTCCCTTGCTCATGCTATCTAAATTAATATTAAACAAACAACTGAGCACCAAAAATTAGTTTAAAATTTTTTATTTTATAACTGGGCTTATAAAGGATTTATAAAACAAATTGGAAATCTATTTTACAACCCCCATATTCATAAAATTTAAAATTAATTTGAAATGTATTTTATTTAAAATTTTTCATAAATAATTTTCGTAAGTCCTAATTTACACTATGCAAGTCTTATTGCTAAGCTGATTAGTTTTGGGGAAAGAGAGGCGAGGGGAAAAGAATCGGTTATGTTCCCCTCTCTCTTCAAACAAATAAATCAGCTTAGCAATAAGACTTGCATAGTGTAAACTAGGACTAAAATGGATTCCAAACTCATTTTATTTTTTTTATGAATATTGGGGTAATCAGAAAACAAACAAGATGTGCTAAAAATATAATGAATTTCTCAAATTAACAAATTGTTTTAGTGAAATATTAAAAAATATATATTTACTACTTAAATGAGTAAATTTTGTTTGCCAAACTGCAGATCAAAACACAGACATAGAATAATTATTTAATTATACAACAAAAAGTAATACAATTTATTAAATATAAACCACATTGTTAATTCCTTTGAAATTAATAAAACAAATATTATTGTTGATAACTAATCTATTATATTATAATTATTATTATTATTATTTAGTAATTATGAAAATAATTAACTAATAAAAATCTAAACAGAAAACTAAGAAGCTAAACTGTTTTATTTCTAAAATAATTATGAAATTCTCAACAAAAAAATAAAAAAAGACTCAGCACCATGAGGGAGATAAATCATTATAGTCTTGTTTTAACTCAAAAATCATTGGTAAGTTATTTTAAATATTTTCAAAACAACCAATCAGAATTTAAATGAATGAATGTACATACATACTTAAAAGTATATGTATGTACATACATATATACGAATGTATGTATATAAGCATGTATACATTTGGATGCAATCATTGCTAGACATCGAGACGACACTGACGATCGTAATGGACAGCATATTGTCTATAGAATTTAAAATAAACAAGTAAGAGTGATATATTCGGTTGTCCCGAATCTTATATACCCTTCATCAACGTACTTATGGAGTACGAGCTTTGTAAGGGTAATTAGTTCTCATCTTTATAATTAAAATTGATTTTCATATAAAAATTCAAGAATAATAAAAAAACTCTTCAGTAAAGGTCTTTCTAATATATAAAATATGTTTATGTAAAAAGAAAATAAGTTTTATTTAGATACTTTTATATACCAAAAAAGTCTCACTTTCCCTACCCTGGATTTTCTTAAAACATGGCTAAGAACCATCTCGATCAAGTCACCTTTCAAACAGAAAAAACTAAATCAAAATCGGTCCAGCCGTTTGGTCTGTACGTGGACACGGACAGACACACAGATACACAGACACACACTACAAACTTATAACACGCTTTTTTTTGTGGAAGGTTAAAAAATAGTTTAAATTATTTATTTATATATCAAAAAAAATTTAAATTTTCCAGCTCTGGATCTGTGTTTTTCTTTTCCTCATTTGAACTTTATTTGATTTATAGAAAAAAACGAAAAAATTTATTTGAGCTAGTTACTTTTATGTGGCAAAAAAGTTTAAACTTTCCAACCCTGGAAACATTCATTTATAATTTTCTGATTTCTTATACTAATATATTTCTTTCTAAAATACAAAATATATTTATTTTATAGAGAAAGAGAAAAAATTTCTTTTATTGGGTTACTATTATATACCAAAACAGTTCAAACTTTCGAACCCTGGAATACTATTTTTTTATTTTAAACTACTAATTTATTTATTTCTAAAATATAGAATGTATTTAATTGACAAAGAAAAAAAATTTGTTTAAATTATTTTTTTTTATTTAAGCAATTTTCTAAATTTTCCAGCTCTGGATCTGTGTTTTTCTTTTCCTGATTTTTATTTTATTTGATTTATAGAGAAAACAAAAAATTTATTTGATCTAGTTACTTTTATGTGGCAAAAAAGTTTAAACTTTCCAACCCTGGAAACATTCATTTATAATTTTCTGATTTCTTATACCAATCTATTTCATTCTAAAATACAAAAAATGTTTATTTTATAGAGAAAACGAAAAAATTTGTTTTATCAGGTTACTACTATATACCAAAACAGTTCAAATTTTCCAAACCTGGAATCTTAATAATGACTTTTTGGATTTAAATACTTATTTTATTCGTACTGATATTAAAATAGGTTTATTTAAACAAAAAACAAAAATAAAGTGTTTTAGCTCATTGATTTTATATGTAAAAAAAATCCAGCTCTGAAACCGTCTTTTCGATTTTGCTATGCCAATCTGTTTCTGACCATTTCTTACACACCAAGTTCAAGACCGCAGTCTCTAGCTTTTCTGGGAGCTTCGGAAACCAGATTTTGCAATGCTTATTCGTCTTCCCTGTTCATAAGGACCCAGAATGTATTATACTTATGTACATACTGTATGGGTCTCATATGAACATCGTGGAAATTACATACGGAATGACAAACCTATATATGTATACCCTTTACAATTTTTGGTGAAGGGTATAAAAATAAAATATTGAAAACAAATTTTGCTGGTGTGAAAAGACAGACAGACAGACAAAAAAAACACTTAAGACAACAGCGGGCGGCAGACATCAGCATACATATACATATGTATGTGAATACTCGTATGTACATACATATGTACATATGTATGTATAAATAATTGTATTTCAAGTCAAGTGTGAAATTTTCCCAAATGAAAATTTTCCAAAACAATTTCACTTTTGTATTCTATAAAGGAAGTAAGGAAATTTGTATAAAAGAACCTTCTGCCACACTTGAATGGCCAGTTTTAAAACGGCAACACAACAAACCTCAAGTAAGGAATTTATATATTGAATTTCCCATTCAATTAAAAAAAAGTGTTTAGTGTTTGTAACATGTTATATAATAATAAAGAGTTATCTACTGTGAACTTGTCATATTCTTCCGATGAAATGGCTTCCATCAATTCTTTATCGCCTTCGTACGATCCTTTTGCATTAAGCTTAAAGGAACGACGCATGCTGCGTACCCCCAAATGTGCCAGGTGTCGTAATCATGGTGTTATATCATGTGTCAAGGGTCACAAGAAACTCTGCCGTTGGCGTGAGTGCACTTGCCCCAATTGCCAACTTGTGGTCGATCGTCAACGTGTTATGGCCGCCCAAGTGGCCTTGAGACGTCAGCAGACTATGGAGGAGCCCCACGAAACAAATTCTGATGATTCTTTGTCTGTACAAACATCTGCAGTATTGAAACGTACCCAACAGATTTTAATTACACAGAAAAATATCTACAAACAACGTTTGAGACACGTACAGCAAACGACTTTGTATGCCACGGCCGCAATGGAAAGTAAGTATTTTATAACTTTTATTACTACATATTTATTTTTAATATTAATAAAATAAAATGGCGAGGAAGATCAACATAATACTTTAGTAAATGATGAAATGTATGTATGTTAATAGACAAGAAAACCAAATTGGGATCATATAATTGAAGGGGATTTGTTATAGCAACAACATATCGAAATTTTTAAATATTTCCATATAAACCCTATTGGAATATTTTGTAGTTTTGTTCGATAAAGAGTGCCGTAATTATGTATGTATATTGACACTTGAAATTTGTAAAAAATCGCCAAAACGAAAAAAAAGCACCAAATTAAAAACAAACGTCAAAAACGCCATAACTAAAATAATATTAAAAAAACGCCCAAAACCGAAAAATTCCCAGAAATGAAAAAAATGCCAGAACTATATATTATGTATAGGATTACATATCGTCGTTGCTCCGACAAAATCAGCTATGTGTATTTTAATAAGTTTTCAGGAGAGCAAAAAAACTGTTTTATTTTAAAACCTTTCAATATTTTTGCAAACTGCAACGCTATATTGAATCATATTTAGAATGTATATAAGTATTTCGTAAAATTAATTTTAAATAATTGCAGATTTGGTAGATATAGCGGAATTGCTTCAAAAACTGCACATAACTAATTTTTTTGTTCAGCTTCAAGAGCATTTATAATAAATTTTTTATTTTTATTTTTACACATCCTTATCTACATATATACATAACTTGTTTTGTTGAATATTTTTTGATAAATATTTAAAATCTTCTATTGTTAACTTCTGAACCAATTAAGATATCTCTAAGCGATTGGGTGGGTGAATGTATGACACATCACGTTTTATAATGGTGAAATAAAAAAAAATTCAAAGATCACGCCAGAGCAACGACGATACCGAGCCCTTTTTTCGATTTAATCGTAAGCGACATGTTATCGAAAATATACTTTTTATTGAATTAAAAATTTTATGGGCCTACCCATAGTTTAGAATTATCAAAATGACAAAATTGTTAATAAATTTTAAGATACAATTTAAATATTTAAAAAAAAATTCTCCTGAAAAATTTAATTTTTGTCGCTTACGATAAAATCGAAAATAAGGCTCGATATGTATCTAGTGTCCATACGGAATTTATTTCTTATTGATTATAACCAGGGAAACTGCAAATATGCAATTATATGTTTTTTTTTCTTGTGTGACGTTTTAATTCAGAGATAAGATATTTACCCGTTTCAAAATTTCTTATGAATTTTGGCATCGATTTGTTAATGAATATTTTGCATATTTTACCCTTTACAGCATGTTTTTGCATATTGCAGTCTTACAGGCATAATTTTAGCATTTTTTGGAATTTTGATTACATATTCAACGCTTTCACAGCATAATTTGATACTTTATAAAAGTTTTTTTTTTAATTTTAAGATGCTACAATTAGGGATGTAACGAATACCAATACCGATATATCGGCGATATTTCTGATTTACCGATATATCGATATTGGCAATATTTTACTGTCGATACGGCGATACTTCTTAAATTTTTTAGAGCTGTTTTGAACAAACAATTCAATTTTCAACGATTTTTTTGCATAAAAACTAAGAGAAATAACATATTAAAAGCAGAACATAAAGTCTAAACTGAAAAATTAAACGTTTCTTTGGTTTTGCTTTGCACCAAATTAGTGAAATGTTCTCTCAATGCTAAATCATGTATGTATTTAAAAAATAATAATTTGTTTTTTGTTAATTTCAGAATGAATTCAAATATCAATTTTAAATATTAATAATCTCTTACACTAAGGTTTTGTTAATTTTAACTTGAGTTCAGTTTCAATATGCGTATCGGTATCGGAATCGGTATCGGCGATATTTCCTTTTGAGTATCGGTATCGGATCGGCAAAATGGCGTATCGTTACATCCATACTTACAATAAATCTATTCAAAATTATTATTTTTCGCCATCTAAATCTTATTTTCAATGTTTTCTGCATGTGGTGCATCTACTAAGTATATTTCTTATTTATTACGGCGTTATTACGGACATTATTAGTTTCACTAAAAATTTGGTTTGAATTACATCTGTAGGCGTTTAAAGGACATTTTCAATGTGGTTAAAACAACAATTTTTATTTCAAATTCTAGTTCAATATATTGTTGTTTCTTACAATAACCAAAATTTTAATTCTGATATCGTGATCTCTTTTAAAGTTGAAGTTAAATTTTTACGGGCGTATAAAAAAAATTTTATTTTGTATTATTTACTTTATTGAAAATTTGCATTGTAGTTATGTTTTAACGTACACTTCAAACCCAAACTATTATTTTTTTTAATATTCTTTGCTATTAAAAAGGCTGTTATAAGATTGTAGCGCGTGTATGTGTGTCTGTCCGTGTCTATTTTAAACTTCATGGAGTGTTTAAAAAAATTCAGTATTTTCGAAAAATTGATTTAACTTAAAATAAAAATTAACTCAAAAATAGAATTTTAAACTTGAGAAAAAAGTAGTATTAAGAAAATGGAATAAGTACATGTTGGGAAAACATAAATAAATAAAGGATTATTAATAAAACGCATTTTCCTTATTAGCTACAACAAAATTTTAAAACATCCCCACATTAAATGAGAAAACAAAACAGCATAAAAAAATCTTATGATTACCATATTGATCAATTTTGTAATTTCAAATATTTCTGCATATCCTTTTGAACACTATTATGTGGTTTTACATAAGCGCAAAAAGTCAATCCATTATATTTTACAGCATTGATAAATAATATCTACAAAAAAATATCTTAAAATAAAACACATGTCACATTTAATATACTGCAAATGCTTTCCAAGTATTTTAGATAAATTTCCATGAAATCGCAAAAAAAAAAGATTTAACGCCTGATTGTATTTAGTTAAACCGGGCAATATAACGTGTGTGTGTGTGTATGTATGAAGCTAAAATCAATGCAGACAAAATGTCTACAGAACCTTTATTTAGTATAATTGCATATTTTGTATGGTGTAATATAATCTTTAAAATGCATAAAATTAGATGAACAAATTGTTTGCTTCTTCCACTTACAATTTGAAACAACATTTTGAAAATATTAATAACTGATATGGCAGATTATCATTATAATTTGAGCTAGTCCCACTAAAAACTGTAATTAGAGCAGGGTCTTAAAAAATGTGTAAGTAACCAACTAAAATTCGTATGCTAGATTTAGTATCAGACAAAAGAAACCACTCTGCATGTGTTGCTATACTTGAAAATGTCAAATATAAACGTTGGCATTCTTCTACGTATGTACATATGTATGTATATATTTATGTATGTATGTATGTTAGTAGTACATGTGTTTTTGTAAACTGATATGAGTCATATCAATACAAAAAGAAATGCCTGCTCAGGCAAATCGGTGCCATACTGTCTGGCATTTTTCAAGCTGTAAACACATGCCTATTCAACTTAATGTCCTAATTGTTTTTGTTTAGTATAAAACCACAGTATAAATTGGATTAGTAAACGTTTGTCTCATATAATAACAAATTGTATTACAATGCACACATACATATGTACATTTTCAGATCCTCGAATATGTACTTGTTGAAATTTTTTCTCTTACCTTATATCCATTTTTTTTTGCAGAGTATAACCAGCATTACTCTGTGTGGAATTCTCCATTGGCACAACGCATACGTAAGCGTCGAGCATTTGCCGATCCCGAACTTAATGAAGTCAGTGATGCGACTTTCTTAAATGTTGTGGCTGTTAGCAACATGCATCAACCGTTGTATAATGAACATGAAGCAACTCCCGTTTTGCAATCTTCCTATCAATTATCACACTATCACAATTATCACAATACTTTAACACTTCATAGTAATGAATCACACTTTCCTCTAAGCAATTTTATCCGTACTAGCTCTTCTACATCGCCGGTTGCAGAAGAGGAAACACAAATGCCAACAGTTAGCAAAAAGCCAAAATTAAGTTTTTCCATTGACGCCATTATGGGGTTTCAATAATAATAAATAATTTGATTATTATAGGTATATGTGATAAATCTAGTTAATATTAGTTTATTTTAGCAAAATTAAAATGGAATAAAAATCTAACCGCCTTTTTTTGTTACTAAATACCTGTTGTATTTTTATTGAACAGCTTTAATTTGCTTTCGCATTAAGTAGCAACTCTGTAGGATATACATAAGTACATTTTTGAGCAACTGCGCCTTAAACCTGCAGTGAGTCAGGGATGGGAAATCAGATTAACAAGCTGTACAATATTTCAAGATTTATAATTTTTCAATGTAATTGTACTAAATTCTTTATTATTAGAAAATTTATACTGAAATTTTTATAAGAAGCGGAACTAATGGAGGGATTGCGGGTGTAAAAAGTCTAAAATAAGTGTAACGTAATATGCGAATAGCTTCATTTGGGGTATAATTTCCAATTCTTTGCTTAATAAGCAGCGATGCGAACTGCTTACAAACCAAACGCGTTATTGCCCTTCTCCTCAAAACATTGCCAACTACATATTTATAGCCATAACGCGCTATTTTCATACACGCTAAATTAAATTTTAGAAAAAGTTTATTTCTTAGTAACCGTTTATCAGATTTTGCAATATTGCTTCTTTGAAATTATATCCTAAATAAGTAGAATCATTCAATACAGAATCGCCGTCCAAAATCATTAGTTTTCATTTTAAGTTTATTTGTCAAACTTTGTCGAATAGTTTTGCGATTCAAATGCTATGTAAAATTTTTGGGTCATTAATACATATTTTTAGTTGTGAAATTTCAAAAAAATTTGTGTCTTATAGTATTAAAATGCGTTTTTCATTCTACCCACAGTCAAGGGAATATTATTTGCGACAGCTGAATCAATAACCAACTTAAATTTTTTTATCAGAGTTTTGGATACTAGATAATTGTTAAATTTATACAAAAAAAGTAAAAAAATATTGAACTGAAGTGATACTATCGACTTTATTCAAAACGCGCTAGCCTAGCGCGTTTCTTATTAAAAGCGCTAAGACAAAAAAATCGCGTTTGGCGTAGTTAGAACGCGCTAAGTTGGCATCGCTGTTAATAAGTACAACTATATAAACTTTTCCATCCCTGGTGAATATATAAACAATGATTTTTTTTAGAAAATGTAAACAAATTTCAACTACTGTGAAAATTTTCTTAAATATTTGCTAATTTAATCAATTTTTATTTACTGAAAATAAGAAAAAATGTCTGCTCAAGATCAAAGAAATGATATCATCCAGACATATATACCTGAATTGGTTAGACAATTGACAGGATTTGCGGTAAGTTAAACAGTTGGCCGGAACATAATGATGGATATACATAAATTAGTAATGGGTATGTTTGTGTGAACATTTAATAGGATGATGATGTTAACATGGAGCATTGCATTCATTTTGGCTGGAATATTATACGCAACCATCGTAATTTAAGTACAAATAGTCATGATGTACGCCGCAAAATTGAGGGTATACAAGAACGGTTTCGTGCCGAAAATTGTCCTGAATATGCCGACTACTTGGGCAGATTATGTGATGAGGTTGTTAAGCATCCTTTGTGTGTTGATCACTATGAAGTTGATGTACACTGGTCATTGTTAGATTTTTTATTTACGCTTGCCTACAACCCAACGGGAGCATTGAGAAGGAATAAACACAACATTATCATAAAACCGACAATATGTGAAGAAGAAAATGTAAAAAACGAAGAGGAAGAATCTTTGAAAAATATACTGAAAGACGATTTTATTCCGATTTCAGCAGATTTGAGTAGTGATTCGGAATTGAGTGTAAGTATAATATGTTTTACGCTTATTAATTGTCGGCTCTTTTTTAGAGTTCCAAAGCAGAGTAAAATAAATTCTCTCTCAGAGCTTAACAATTGTCCCTATATTTTAGGATTGGTCAGACGATGAAGCAAGTCTAAGCGACACAAATAACCTAACGAATGCTGCTAAAAGTATTGAATTAGAGAAAGTCAAAACTTCTACATCTTTTGAACAGTCCATTTTAGGTGAATTCAAACCTCCAGAAAAAATCACACCTTTTCGCAAATTTGATACAAACAATGCAAAAGAAAAGTTACAAGACCTCATACAACATTCTTGGTGGCAAACGAAGAAAGATGAATGTTGTAATGCGATCATAGAAAGTAAGCACAAGGATGCTGATTTTGCCATTAATTATTCTAGATTTTTAAATGAGACCACAAACAATTTAATACGTTTTGAGGTGCCTAGTACTATAACCGAACAACATGTAATGCGCGAAATATTGTGGATGTTCCATACGCCTCAAAATTGTAGCGTTTTTATCATAAATAAGGATAATAATCAAGTGGAAATAAAAGATAATGTAACTATACCCTCATGCAGTGTGGTAAGTAATTTAACTAATTTATTATTTATTTAATCATTTAATACTATTTATTATACTATTGTAGGGCTGTTTTCAATTGTATGTACAAGAAAATTTTGTGCCCTACATAAAAATGATGAAAGTTTTAAGAAATTTTCATAAATCTATATACAGTTGTGAGGATACTATGCCTCCTCATACACTAGAATGTTATGCAGCTAATTTGAATTTACATTTAACACCCATTTGGCACAATATATTATCCTATGAAAATCGTTTACTAAACCAAAAAGACTTTGAGGTTAACACTTTAATCAATATGCGTTTGACTTTAAGGGATCCTCTTTATGATTTAGAATCATTGTATGAATGCCATCAGCAGGTGATATTAAATTGGCGTCAATACCCTGCTCACATATCTTCGGCATATCTATTGGCCAGCTTAATGCATTGTTATAAAGTGGAATCGAATGTCAAAAAAGGACATTTAATTGTATCCCTACTATTATCTTCAATAAAAGTATTTTGCGAAATCATTGATACCTGGTGGACAGAAGGGCGGTTGGATGATTGGCAACAAGAATATATTGTGGAAAGGTAGGCCTTGATTCAATTAATAATTTTCTCAATTGTACAGAAAAATTAAATTATCACAGAATCAGTAATGCAGATCACACTGTGTGCGTTCGTGAATATTCTAAGAATAAAGGCAAAGCTTTCTTCGTGCCAACTCAAGTGAGCAAAATTATTGAAGGTAACAGTTTGTTTCATTTAATAAAGAAACATTCTCTCGAAGCTGGTCGTACTCTTAATCTACTATATGAAATTAATCGTATTGGCGACTTACATTATAATTGCGACGCTATGCATGGCAAACTATACAATGTTTTCATAGAGGATTTTCTTAAGCATGTTAAAACATTACAAATGGAAGTGGAAAATATATCTGCCTCTTGTACTGCCGCTGCTGGAGAAAATTGTGTGGATAGCGGTTATTACAATGAAACAGCTAAAAGTACTCCCGACCCATACAGAAATAGCATATTAAATAGTTTAACTACACAAGATGAATTCCTTATAATGGCTTTTGCTTTAAATACCAGCCAGGAAGATTTAGCTGATTCTGCTAATGCAGCTGATGTGGTTGACTCGCCGGAGAATCTTGAAGAAGGTCAAGTAATAAATGCTCGTACGATTTATGATTTATTGCAAAAATCACAATACCATTTGCCTTTGGAAGAAATTGTCATAAATTCCTTAACAAGCATATTAAAAATGCGTATTGCCTCCGCAAATTGCTTCGTAATGTGTTTGTATCGCGAGGAGTTTACGATTTTGAAACATTTGCAAAATATACGCAGAGTTTTATTAATGGAAGCCAGTGATTTGATGCATCAATTTTATAACAAATTGTTTCAGCAGGTAAGACTTTTTCAGTGCAAATCAATAAACAATATATTCAGAAAAGTGTGACTTTAAGTCGCATACGAAGGTTCCCATAGGGACACTACATATGGAATAGTAAACGAGCTTTAACCTATATGATCGCACCTGATGAACAATTTTTTTTAATTTTTTTAAGTTCACGGTAAACTTTTTTTGGCTTTTGGCGATTTTTTTTTTACTTTTGGCGCTTTTTCTTAGTTTTGAAGGTTTCGATTTTTTGGATTTTTTTTTTGGTATTTTGGCTTGTTTTCATTTTAGCAATTTTTTTCGTTTTTTGGCGTTTTGTTTTATTTTTAGTGATTTTAAGTTTTTTGTTTTTTGGGATTTTCTTCCGGGATTTGGCGTTTTTTTTCGTTTTTGTCCATTTTTCGGGGTTTCTCTTTTTATTTTAGCTTAAGTAATTTTTTATTTTTGGGTCTTTTTCTTAGTTTTGACGCTCTTTTCGTTTTTAGGATCTTTTTTGTGGATTTTGGTGTTTTTTTCATTTTGGCGATTTTTCGGTTTTTGGCGTTTTATTTTAGTTTTAGTGATTTTGTTAGTTTTGGCGCTTTATTTTCGTTTTCGGATCCAATTATTGGGATTTGTCTGGTTTTTGTTGATTTTTTTTCGTTTTTTGGCGGCTAATTTTAGTTTTAGTGAGTTTTTTTAGTTTTGGCGCTTTTTTGTTTCTCGGAATTTTTTTTTCAAGTTTTTGACGTTTTTTTGTTTTTGGCGATTTTGTGTTTGTTTTTTTTTAAATTTATTTTAGCTATAGTGATTTTTTTTATTTTTTGGCGCTTTATTTCGTATTGATGTTTTTTCAGTTTTTGGCGATTTTTTATGGGATTTTTCATTTATAGCGTTTTTCAAAATTTCAAAAGTTTGCATCTTACGGTTTCCAGGATACACCAAGTTGTCAAAATTACATACTGAAAATAACATTAACTAATAGAATACCCTTTAATTTTAATGTTTTAAATTTCAGTGTTAATTGGTGTAGCCGATATAAATGTACGCTAATTTTGAAAATTTCAAGTTTTTTTGTATATTACATTAAGATTTCAACATTTTTGTTGCTCACTTTGGAACACCCTTTAATTTTTAACTGTCACATATTTGTTGTTGTAATTTTACATGTTCTGTAAACATTTTAGGTCCGTAGTTCATATGGTTCTCGAAAAAACAGCATGTGACAGACAGACGAACACCTAAGCGAAAACAGTAAGGTTCCTTTTCACCTTTGGTGTACGGAACCATAAACATTTGCAATTGCATATAAAAGCATTTTAGCATACGGTCAACCTAAAATAACAGAAATAGTAAGAGAAAAAATAAACACTAAATATTAAGCTTGTTTACACTTTCGATAATATCGAAAAGTAAATTCAGTTCGATAGACAGTTTGGTGCTCAAAGATGTTGTCAACATAAATTCATAATATTACTTTGACGTTCTATGATGGATATTCGAAAAGCCAGCGGAGTTCTATTATTGAACGTAAATCGTAATAAGGCCCATTGGTTCCAATAAGTTATTATTACAATGGTCTCAACAACTGAACTAATAGACAATCTATTTCTCCAGAAAGAATAAAGTCCAATTGTGGTTCTATAAAATTTTAATGTAAATCGTGTAATCGATAACATTGTTTTTCCTTTTCGATAACTCGATAAATTCTTTTATTTATTTTTTGGTTTTCCAAAGATTGAATCCGGCGAAACTTGGGCTAATCCCTCTCTGTTAACCATGCAACTGGATGGTATAATTTGTGCCAAATTTCCCGAAATATCATCACTCTTTCGTTTGGAAATCAATTCAGCATACAGATGCCAAACTACCAAAGTAATCGAAGCAGTCGAAGAGATAATAGTTACCTATAATTTAAGCCGCGAACTGGCCCACATAATCAGTATCCAAGACATACAATCGTACAATAAAGTTTTCTGTTTCCTGCTCAAAGTAAAATGGGGTATTACTACGCTGGAGAAATTGCAATTTGCACGCAGTCACAAGCGCCGCATACCTTATGCCAAATTCGAAATGATTGATTTAATAATGCGACGTTTGGAACAATTAAGATTTTGGATGGTCTATGCCTTGCAAAGTATTCATTTTCATTTAATGACCCACGTCTTACAATCGATGGCCGAGCAGTTAAATATAAAAATCGAAAATTGTGTGAATCTCAAGGAAATGGAAATGGTTCATAAGTCTTATTTGAGTACAGTATGTGAACACTGCTTCTTGACCGACAGTGTGGGCACCATAAAGACGGGCGTGGAACAAATGTTAAGTTTGGTTTCGATACTGCGGGATGAGTGGCTGGCTTGTGTGAAATATATTGAAAGCAGTGGTCCTTTGGCTATTAGTTTGGATGACAGTTCAGACAATTATACCGATACTGATTTTGTGACCAATTCACAAATAGATGCCATGGAATATACTTATATATGCTGTCATCAATATTTGGCCAATGTACTCAATGATCAGGTTTATTTGCAAAAGAGGACATTCTGTAAGAGTTTTAGAAATTCATTATATGTTCAGGACTTTTGTATAATTATAAAACTATATTTTCTTTCTTTTTTATTTGCAGTATCTGGCTTAAGAGCTGCTTTCAATACCAGTATGCCTCATTAAGGATTCCATTCTTTATGTATGTATCTATGCATATTTTACCTTTTAGTGTGAGTTTGTGCAAATTTTACATTTGTATTGATAATTATTATAAAAAAAGTATTAAGAATTCAAATACAGGAATAAAAAAATTATTTGATAATTATTGAATTATCTGATAAGCAATTTTTTTGCATTAAAATAAATTATTATTTATTAATTTAAAATAAATAATTTAATAAATTTTAAGTACTAAAGGTATTAATTTCAGCTTTTTTGTTGGAAAATGTAATTTTTTTTACAACAAACACAGAAACTAAAATTTTTAAAAATTTTTGAATTTTTTTTTAAATAAATTTTTAAATTTTTGTAACGATAAAAACCTGAAATTAATACCTTTACTAAAAATTTAAAAATAATTTAGTTCCAGTTAAATAAAAATTTGTTTAACATGTTCATGCATGCTCTACAAATGGGAGGTCTCACTTGCCTAATCTATTATATTTTTTTTAATTACTATGAATATAAAAAAAGCAATGTGATGTGTCCGATCACAGGGGAGATGTAATGAATTTTTTTTTAATATTGGCTTATGGTAACTAAAATAACGTATACAAATTTTTGACTCTACTGTATTTAAAAATCTATGGAAAACTGCATCTATAGTAGTGGAATTATTAGTTGTGGGGGTTTGTGGAGAATTGCTCGTATGCAAGTGGAAATCGTCAAATGAAAATTTTTATAAAGATTGCGACTGTGGGGTTTCTAAATTTGTATTAAAATCTCCACACATTATAATTGGCATGAAGTGGAGATTGTTACCCAATTGTCGTGCACCATCTTCAGTGTAAGGCAACAATACGTAATGAAGATATGTTATAATATAATATTATAAATTATTTATAAAGACTGATATATATCTTTTAAGCAAATATTTGACATTTAAACGCTCTTTTATTTAAAAGTTTTTATTTATGTATATTATATTTTTCAAGTTTTTAACAAAATTATCCCCACTGGCAACACTATTACACTTCACAAGCAATTACTCCTGAAAGTATGCTTTAAAATTCGGTTGATTTCTCTGTACTTCTTGTTCGTATGATTATACTAATACACTCATACATAGCTCACACCGATTTGATAACGCTTTACGATCTTACTCAAAATTTGTGATTGTATTGTGAAAAAGATTTTTACCCCCCAGCGTATAGATAGATGATCACACTTCAAAAAAAAAAAAAAAAAAAAAAAAAAAAATAGCGAAATTGTTGCAAACATTTGTTCGTTGGTAATTGGTTGGTAATGATTACTAACGAACAAGATTTAATTTATATTTATGTAGATAAATATTTTTGTTAATAAATATTTTTATTTTTTTTCGGTTTTTGGCGTTTTGTGTTAGTTTTTCGCGTTATTTTATTTGTGATGTTTTTTCGTTTGTTGTTTTTTCCTTTTTTTTGCGATTTAGTTGATGAAGACATTTTTGAACAAAATTTAAGTATGTATAGGGACTGTTTTTCAGTTTTGGATTTTTTTCGTCTTTTTCGTTGTTGAGATTTTTTCGGTTTTTTGTTTTTTTAGCTTAGCGGTTTTTTCGCTTCTGTAAATTTTTCGGGTTTTGACGATTTTCTGTTTGTTATGGCGCTATTTTTCATTTATGCGATTTTTTTCGTTATGGCGATTTTTTGTTTCTGCGAAATTTGTCGGTTTTTGGAGTTTTTTTCGACTTAGCGATTTTTTTCTTTTTTTTTGTTGTGATTTTTTCATTTTAGAGATTTTTTTTCGGTTTTAGTGCTTTTTTAGGGTTCCGTACACCAAAGGTGAAAAAGGAACCCTATTGTTTTCGCTACGCTGTCCGTCTGTCCGTCTGGTATTTTCTCAACAACAACGAAAAATTCTAAAATCCCATGTAATATACATACAATTGTATGTGCATATGTATATTGACACTTGGAATTTGTAAAATTAGTGTATTTTTATATAGACTACATCAATTAACACTAAAATTTAAACAAAATTAATTAAAGGGTGGTCCACCAGTTAATGTAATTTTGACTATGTAATTTTGACAACTTGCAATATCTTGGAAACCGTAAGAGGTAAACTCTTGAAATTTTCAAAAACGGTAAAACTAAAAAATCCAAAAATTATAAAGTCGCCAAACCAAAAAATAATCGCCAAAATTTTAACAAAAATCGCCAAAAATTAAAAAAAGTTTCTAACACTAAAATAAATCGCCAAATTCGAAAAATCGCACAAAAGAAAAAAATTGCAAATATGAAAAAAAAATTTGAAAAAAATTGCAAAAACGAAAAAAATCTACACAATTAAAATAAATCGCACTAAAATAAATCGCCAAATTCTAAAAAATCGCCCAAATGAAAAAAATCGCAAACATGAAAAAAACGCCAAAACCAAAAAAAATCGCCAAAACGCGGAAAATGCGCCAAAACCAAAATAATTGTTTATGTGAAAAAAATCGCCAAATTAAAAATAAATCTTTAAATCGAGAAAAAATCGCCACAACGAAAAAAATCGACAAAATTAAAAAAAATCTAGCACTAAAATAAATCACCAAATTCGAAAAAATTGTCCAAATAGAAAAAATCGTGAACATGAAAGAAAAACGCCAAAAACCGAAAAAATCCCCAAAAGAAAAAAAATTACATATATGAAAAAAACGCCAAAATAAAAAAAAATCAACTAAATTAAAAAAACTTCAAAAACCAAAAAAATCGCCAAAACGAGGAAAAAAGTGCAAAAACCTCTGAAAGCGCCAATATACTCAAAAAACCCCAAAACTAAAAAAACGCTTAAAACCGAAAAAAACCCAAAAACGAAAAAAATGCCAAACCTATAGTTTATATTGAATTACATATCTCGTGTCCGTACGGAACCCTTCGTACGCGTTTCAAAGTCGCACTTCACTGAATTTATTTAGTTTTGGCCCTTTTTTGGGATTTATTTGATTTTTCGCGTTTTTTATTTGTGGCGTTTGTTCGTTTGTTTTATTCTCTTTTTTTTGGCGATTTAGCTTAGAGATTTCTTTGGTTTGGCGATCGTTTTAGCATTTTTTTTTGGTTTTTGGAGATTTTTTTTTGGCGATTTCTTTTCTTTTGGGATTTTGTAGTTTCAGCGATTTTGAAAAATTTCGCATGTATGTCGAAACGAAAGAAAATGCTTTCGAATTTGTATGTTATTAACATTGCATTTCGAAAGCATTTGCTTTCTATTCGAATTATAGAGTAGACCCCCTGAGTTTGCCTCTTACCGTTTCCAAGATACAGGCAAGTTGTCAATATTACATAGTCAAAATTACATTAACTGATAGAATACCCTTTAATTTTGATTTTTTTTCAGTGTTAATTGTTAAATAGTCGACATAAAAGTGCACTGACTTTTAAAATTTCAAGTGTTTGTATGTTACATTAGGATTTAAAAATTATTTTTCGCTGTTCACTTTAGAGCACCCTTTAATTTTTAACTGTCACATATACATACATATGTTGTTGTAGCGGCCAAAGTTTTGCATTTTCTGTGAAAATTTAATTTCCTTAGCTTTTAGGGTTCTTCAGAAAACAGCCTGTGCCAGACAGACAGACGGATAGAAGGAAGCGAAGCGAAAACCAAAACGAATCTCAAAAACTTATTTCTTGTTCGTTGCTGCTCATGCAACACATCAGTGGAGTTCAAATAAATTTTTTTTAAATACATAAATTTAAATAACTAAAGTAGTCTATGACGCAAAGCGTTGAAGTTGTAACCGACGTCGCCTTTAGCGATTATGGCTCGATATAACAAACAAAAAATACACATTTACAACACACCAGGTCGGCTAGTTTTTTACCTTGTTCATTGTACTATTTGTTGTGATTTTTAGTTGTCAGTAGCAACAACTTTTTGTTGTCACATTGGCAAAATAATGAATAATATTATCAAAGGTAAATAAGAAAAAAATAATTAAAATCTTTAATTTTTTTTTTTAAGAAATATTTAATTTTTTTTTTAGATTTGCCTTACAAACCAAGTCTGGTTTTACAAATTCTTATGTTCTGTAATGTATATTTGTCAATAGCTTGGAATATGGTCTATGGTTTTTATATACTCTATAATGTGAGTAAGAATTTTATATAATCTGAGTAGCAAAATTAATTTATAATCGAAGAATTTTGTTGTGCAACTAAACAGCTTTCAAACTTGTATGATTTACATGGCATTTGTGTTATAGTGGCCTATTTAATTGGTTCCATAGCGGAATTCTACCGCTTGCGTATGGGCTATAAAGGAAACTTACATTCCCGAGTAAGTTTTTTTGTTTGCATTGTTAAAATGATTCATATTAATTAATGTCTTGTTTACTTTCCTTACAGCCCGGTGATTTGTGTACTTTCCTTATACTGTCACCTTTTGTACAAATGCCTGTTCTAGGCTTTTTGTTATTATCGGCTCAAAATTTCTCTAATCTAATAACTAGCATAACTATTTGCACATTTGCTATTATGGCTTTAGAATTTGTCTGCGCTTTAGCTCTTATATGGCCAAAGTCAGATAAACCCATAAATGTAAATAAATGAAATTTTTTATAATAATCTTTAAAATTTATTAATAACGTTAAAATAATATGTTAAACTTAGAAGAACATAATATTATACTTAAATAATTTAAACACAAATCTTATAAACTGTAAGAGCTTTTGCGAAATCTTAATGTATGTATGTAATTAAGTAACTAACTATACCTTTTTATCGTCATCTAAATTATATTTTTTAAATAAATTATCTATGCGCTCGAGATGGCTTTTCATTGCAGGCAGAAATCTTTCCAGCACTTTAATATTTTCATCATGTTGAGCGCCCTGGCCGATTAATTGGGATCTGGATGGGACCCAGGCATAAATTATCTGCAAAAAAAGTAAAGTAAAATATATTAAAATCAATTATAGTTAAAAACAAAGTTCGTAAAACGATATATTTCTAAAATAAGATACAGGAATTTTATCTTAATAATACTCGTATGTTTCCACCAGCATGCTTTAGACAAATCATGTTAATTTATACATGGTTTACCATACATTTTGTATATGGATAAATCACCTCAAAGTAGTTGCTTTATTTTGAATCATTTCGAAAATACTTGATTTTCGAACTGAATTTATCTATGCAATTCGGCGTTGCTTTTAAAATTACAAGCTCCATCCCAAGGCGAATTCAGTATCAGGTGACCTTATCAGTACAACAATTTTACAACACAAAAAACAACATGTATTTTGCTATACTAGAAAACCAATCTGTCGAAAGATTTCTGAGCAAATTTTGACGTTTTGGTTCAAATTGCTCGATTTCGCATCAACAGCTGATAATCAGCTGGGCTGATAAGGTCACCTGATACTGAATTCGCCTTGCTCCATCCCTTGGTCATCCATCAATAGTGATTGATACATTCGAAAAATAACATTAAAAAGTAACTAATTATTAGTTTGGGAAATGTAGAATTAATATATCCATATATTTTTTTTTATATATTTTTTAATTTACTACCAAAATACAATAATTCCTTTTCTCTCCTTACTTTATTTGTTTATAATTTTTATATTATAACTTTTTTTCATGCATTTTATAAAAAATGGTCTAACTGGCAAAACTGCTTGTACATAACATACAAAAAAACGAGAAAAAGAAATATGTGAGAGAGAAGAGTTAAATTTGTCGCTTCAATTCCCAGTACGTGCTACTTTTGCTACCCCGCAAGCTTCTCCTCACTTCACACCAACAAACACGACGCGCAGGCGACGTGTCGCAGCGAGGCCACCCTTCATCTAAACGGCCTCTAATAAATTTTAAATGTCAACTTCCTGTGGATAAAATTCACATTACAGCTTTTGCGCCCACCTTATAAAGAACGTTCATAAATTGAATACGGAAATTCGAACAACAAATCACTCACAAGGTCGGTGGAAACACTTTGAAGGGATTTGCTTAAACCATACATTTTGCATATGGATAAATCACCTCAAAGTAGTTGCTTTTTTTTGAATAATTTCAAAAATGCTAATTTTCGAGCTGGATTTATCTATGCAATTAGGCGTTGCTTTTAAAATTACAAGTTCCATCTCTGGGTCATCCATCAATAATGATTGATTGATACATTCGAAAAATTTCAATAAATAATGTTTAATAAATTTTGAATGTCAACTTAATGTGGATAAAATTCACATTACAGCTGCTGCGCCCACCTTATAAAGTACGTTCTTAAATTGACTAGGGAAATTCGAACAACAAATCACTCACAAGCTTGGTGGAAATACTTTGAAGTGATTTACTTAAACTTACTTGATTTAAAGTCGGTGGAAACATACTATTATTAGGAATGGAATAGTGTTGTTGTATGGAAATCCTTAGCAGCAGGATTTGGATACGTTAGGACTTCTAGTTTTATAAGGTTTTGAAAAAAAAACGCATGAGCCAAAAAATTATGGTGGTTGGAATGGGCCCTCATCCAGGGAAACTTCAGATGGACGCCACTAATATTTTCCCCCATCGCCCTAATTAGCCCCACAGTGCCTCTAGAGGAGTCAAATATAGATCGACCCCTAATATTTTTGTGGCACCAACATTTGTTCAGAACACACCTAATATCCATCTTCAATCATTAGAGTGGTCCCCATAAAAAAAATTTTAATTTCTAAAAAACATTTTTGACTGAAATTTTCACAGAATATGTAAAACTTTGGCAGCAACAACAACAAATATATGACAGTTAAAAATTTAAGGGTGTTCCAAGGCGAGCAACGAAACATGTTGAAACCCTAATATATAGACAAATTTTCAGAGTTTTTTTGCAGACTACACCAATTAACGCTGAAATAAAAGAAAAATAAATATCAAAATCAAAGGGCATTCTATAAATTAATGTAATTTTGATAATTTGCTGTGTTTTGGAAACCGTAAGAGGCAAAATCTTGAAAATTTTTAAAAACGCCCAAAATTAAAAAAACGTCAAACCAAAAATTGGCCAAAATGAAAATGGCGCTTAAATAAAAATCGCATATCATAAAAAATAAAATAAGTCGCCAAAAATCGATAAAAAAATTGATAGAACAAAAAACACGCCAAAACCATAAAAAAATCGCAAAAACTAAAAAATCGTTAAACCAAAAATTTTTATTGTAAAAGAACAAAAAAAACGCCAAAAACCGAAAAAATCGCCAAAACATAAAAAACGGTCCAAACTAAAAAAAAACGAAAAATTGCAAAAACTAAAAAAAAACAAGTAAGAGTGCTATATTCGGCTGTGCGAATCTTATATACCCTTTACCAAAGTGCGTCTATGTAGTATAGAGATACATACATAAGCACAGAGATATGCAGGTACATATTATATTAATTTTGTGAAAAAATTCATACTTTTTTCTCTAGTGCAATTTTTAGGTTTTTGGCATTATGTTTAATTTGGTGGTTTTTAAATTTTGGGGATCTATTTTGTTTTGCTGCTTTTTTTAGTTTTGGCGAATTTTTTTCATAAAGGCAAATTTTTTTTTGGCCTTGGACATTTTTTTTGGTTTTTGGCGTTTTTTAATTTTGGTGACTTTTTTCCTTCTGGCAATTTTTTTGATTTTGAAATTTTTTTTTCATTTAGGCGATTTTTTTATTTTCTGGCGATTTTGTTTCATATAGGCGATTTTTTTGGTTTTTGGCGTTTTTATTTCTTTTTGGCAATTTTTTTAGTTTTGACACTTTTTTCTCGTTTTGGCGATTTTTTCGGTTTTTGGCGTTTTTTTTTAATTTTGGCAATTTTTATTCGTTTTGGCGGATTTTTTTGATTTTGACGTTTTTTTTCGTTTTGGTGGACTTTTTTGATTTTGACCATTTTTTTTCATTTAAGCGATTTTTTTAATTATGGCGATTTTTTTCATATAGGCAATTTTTTTTTGTTTTGGCGATTTTTTTTCGGTTTTTGGGCGTTTTTTTAATTTTGGCGATTTTTTTTAGTTTTTTCGATTTTTTGATTTTGGCGATTTTTTTTTTCGTTTTGGTGGACTTTTTTGATTTTGACCATTTTTTTTTTCATTTAAGCGATTTTTTTAATTATGGCGATTTTTTTTCGTTTTGTTGAATTTTTTTGATTTTGACGATTTTTTTTCATTTAAGCGATTTTTTTAATTTTTGGCGATTTATTTCATATAAACAATTTTTTTTGTTTTGGCGTTTTTTTTTTTGGTTTTTTGACGTTTTTTTTTTTAATTTTGGCGATTTTTATTTCGTTCTGGCGATTTTTTTTTGATTTTGACGATTTTTTTTAATTTTTGTCGATTTTTGTTCATATAAGCATTTTTTGCGATTTTCGCGGATTTTTGTCATTGTGGGATTTTTTTTGTTTTGACACTTTTTTCTCGTTTTGGCGATTTTTTTCGGTTTTTGGCCTTTTTTTAATTTTGGCGATTTTTTTCGTTATGGCGATTATTTAGATTTTGCGAATTTTTTTTTTTTCATATAAGCGATTTTTTTAATTTTTGGGGATTTTTTTCATATAGGCAATTTTTTTTTTTCTTTTGGCGATTTTTGTCGGTTTTTGGCGTTTTTTTTTAATTTTCGAGATTTATTTTCGTTTTGGCAATTTTTTTGATATTGGCGATTTTTTTTTCATTTAGGCGATTTTTTTTAATTTATGTTCATATAAGCATTTTTGTTTGTTTTGGCGATTTTTGCGGTATTTAGCGTTTTTTTGTCATTGTGGAAATTTATTTTTAGTTTTGACACGTTTTTCTCGTTTTGGCGATTTTTCTCGGTTATTGGCGTTTTTTTAATTTTAGGGTTTTTTTTATTTTGGCAATTTTTTTCGTTTTGGCGATTTTTTAACATTTTTGGCGATTTTATAATTTTCGAATTTTTTAGTTTTACCGTTTTTGAAAATTTCAAGAGTTTAACTCTTACGGTTTCCAAGATATAGCATTTTGTCAAAATTACATAGTCAAAATTGCATTAACTGATGGACCACCCTTTAATATAAATGTTATTAATTTTAGTGTTAATTGTTGTAGCCTATATAAAAATACACTAATTTTACAAATTTCAAGTGTCAATATACATATGTACATACAATTGTATGTATATTACATGGGATTTTGACATTTTTCGTTGCTCGTTTTGGAACACCCTTTAAGTTTTAATTCTCATGTATTTGTTGTTGTAGCGATCAAAGTTCTACATACTCTGTCCAAATTTCAGACTCGTAGCTCTTACCGTTCCTGAGAAAATAGCCTTCTTCCTAAAACATGAAATATGTTTAATTATTATGACAAAAGTTAAAGTTTTCCAACCCTGGAAACGTTTTTTTAATTTTTTAAATTATTAAATTTTTTTTAATTATAAATACCAATTTTATTCATACCGAAGTATAAAATAAGTTAATTTAATAAAAAAGTAATAAAAACTTGTTTTCGGTAGTTATTTTCTATGGGTAAATTGAGTTTGAGTTTTCCAGCTCTGAAACCGTCTGCTCGATATTGCTGATTTTCAATAGCAAAAATTTTCGGAAAATTTCTGATACACCAGTCCAAGAACGAAGTCTCTAGCTCTGCTGGGAGCTTGGGAAAACCGATTTCACGTACAGACAGACGGACAGACGGACAGACGGACATCGCTTGTTCGTCTTCCCTATGCATAAGGATCCAGAATATATATACTTTATGTGTCGCTTATTAATATTGTAGAAATTACAAACGGAATGACAAACCTATATATACCCTTTTACCATTTTTTGGTAAAGGGTATAAAAATAGTAAAAAACCAAAAAATGCTTAAATAACAAATATGTATTGTAAAAAATAGACAAAATTGTCTAAAAACTATTTAAGAAAACCGAAAAATCGGCCAACGAAAAAAAGCGCCAAAACTTAAAACTCGCTAAACTACGCTATATCTTGGAAACCGCAAGAGACAAACAAATTAAAAAAAATGCCGAAACGAAACATCGCCAAAATGAAAAAAAGCTTAATTAAAAAAATCACCAAAAATTTAATAAGTCGCAAAAAAAATACAAATCTCCGGAACAGAAATCGCTAAAATATATAATGTAAAAAAATCAAAACAATTCCTAAAAAAACGCCAAAACTGAAAAAATCGCTAAAGCTAAAACCGCCAAAAATTAAAAAAACCAAAAAAAAAGTTCGAAAAACCGCAAAAATCGCCAATACATAAAAAACGGTCAAAAATAAAAAACAACCGAAAATCCAAAACCAAAACAAATAAAAATTGTCCAAAAACTTTTTTAAAAAACCGAAAAAATAAAAAAATATATATTGTAAAAAACAAAGAAAATTGCAAAACCACTAAAAAATTCAAAAAAAAAAAACAAAAAACGCCAAACTAAAAAAAGCACCAAAACTAAAAAATCGCTAAAACTTAAAATATGCATTGTAAAAAAACAGAAAAAAAGTCGCCAAAATGAAAAAAAAATTCTAAAAAAATCGAGAAAATCGGCGTCAAAATTAAAAAAAAAATACCAGGACATTAATTAAGTTATTCGATTATATAATATAGACTATAGTAAAGTTCGTATGTATTATATTACATACAATATGTATGTAGTGTCCATACGGAACCCTTTGTGTGCGATTCATAGTCGCACTTTACGGAATATTTTTATACAATGAAAATTAGTGTTTTAGTCAAAATATAACCTAAATATTAATTTTCCGTGGTTGTTACTGAAGTCTCCAAAGTTCCAGTAATTTTTAAATTTACGCAAACATTTTATAGTTATTAAATAATTTCACAATTACTTTTCAAAAATAATTAAATTTTACTGCAATCGCTTAGTTTACTTAAGGCCATGACTCACTATCCTACACAACCTCACGTTTTACGAAAAAATATAAAAGAAAAATTTATTTATAAACTACGTCATACCAGGTTTGTATTTTCTAAAAAGTCGCAGGATTGTCTATGATAGCGAACAGCTTCCTTTAAATATGTACAGGGTGGCCCAGAAAGACCGAAGTGGTGTAAATTCCTTATAACTTTTTATTTAAGACATATTTTTTTAATTTTTTGTTTTTTAAATACAGTAAATTTATAGGGAATATTTTTAGATTAGTTGTTAAAAATGATATCCCGCAAGTGGAGGCCATTTTCTGCTTCGCACAAATGATCTCTTTTCAACACATTTTAAATGACCTTTCGCAAAACTTCCGGTGTTATGTTGTTAATTTCGTCTGGAATATTGGTTTTTAATTCCTCAATAGTCCTAGGCTTATTAACATAAACTTTCCCTTTTAAATAACTCCAAAGGAAACAGTCTGGAGCGGTTAAATCCGGGGAACGCGGAGGCCAATTAAAATTGCTTCTACGCGAATTTATTCTTTCCCCAAAGATGTCGCGTAAAATAGCCATTGTGGCCCTCGGAGTGTGCGCTGTGGCTCCATCCTGTTGGAACCATATTTGCGGATGGTATTCCACGGCTGGCCTTACAAAATTTTCCAACATGGCCCGATATCGATCACCATTGATGGAAATGGCGACATCTCTTTCATTTTCCAAAAAATATGGACCAATGATCCTTTCTGAAGAAACACCGCACCAAACAGTACACTTAACTGGGTGTAATTGTCGTTGATGAAGTACTCTCGGGTTTTCCTTAGCCCATATCCTAAAGTTTTGCTTGTTAACAAACCCATTTAATTGGAAATGGGCTTCGTCACTCATAAATAAGTTATGAATAATGGAAATGGAAAGAGCACATTTGTGCGAAGCAGAAAATGGCCACCACTTGCGGGATACAATTTTTAATAACTAATCTAAAAATATTCCCTATAAATTTACTGCATTTAAAAAACAAAAAATTAAAAAAATATGTCTTAAATAAAAAGTTATAAGGAATTCACACCACTTCGGTCTTTCTGGGCCACCCTGTATATCAAACACATTTCCGAAAGAATACATTCGCTCGACAATTTACTGCCTTATTTATAAAAATTATTAAGATTTATTCTTTCGAGATCGTTGAACTTATAAAAATTCACGTTCGTGCAAAGTCCTTGCGGGCAAGTTACGGCATTCGATATCGAACGAAATTTAAAAATATTTCCTTCAAGTATATATTTTGAAGTTTCTTTAACATTGAATGCCGCAATTTACTTTCTGAACATTTAATTAGTTTCATGTTGCATACATTTTTTATACCCACCTTTATTGTACTTTGAACAATAAAACCATGATATGGTTTAAGTGTCTTTTCGTATGCAGATTGTAGATGTTTCTTGACAACCTCCGTGTTCTCTTTATCATTTAATATGTTCTCAAAGAAAGCGTAAATTAATTGTAAACCTCGCTTCAACCACAGCAAGGCATTGGCAGCAAAATTATCTACATTTATATTAAGTATAATTAAATCTTCTAGATATTTATATTTAATTGTATCCTGCTCATAAGTTTTGCGGATTTTCTGTAAAAGAAAAAAGTTAAATTTTATAAAAATAATATTTATTGCGGAAATATCTGTAGATCTTACGTTTATATTGCCGCTCATGTCACTAATAACTGGGGTGAATAGAGTGCCAAAGGAGCCTAAAAATTTAATTAAAAAAATTAAAAATAAATCAATTTCGAACTTAAAAAACTTTTTCGATGCGAAAACTTTTCACAAGTTACAGAAACGATGTACAGTGGCCGAATTCCACAATGATGAGTATCGAAGTATTCACCTGTTGATTTATTTCAACAGTTATAGTGAACACTAGTGTAAAAATCTTTCACTGCAAAAAGTGAACACTAAAATTGGTGAACACTTCAAGTTCATAGTTGCGGAATTTGGCCAATGTACTTCGTTTCTGTTTGTTTCTGTAACTTGTGAGAAGTTTTCGTATTGAGAAAAACTAAATAATTATTCAAGTTAAAACTTAAATAAACTTACAAAAAATATAGACTTGGGTCGAACTTCTTCTCTAGTTAATTTTTGACACAAACCGTTGATTAGTCCCATAGAATTTAAACGTTGGTTTGTGTCAAAAAGTCACTAGTGAACAAGTTCGACCCAAATCGAAAAAATATGAACAAAGTGGAACAAAAATAAGGAACTTAAAGAACAAACGACAATTGTATATTAGAGATGGTAAAATTGAGCTTTCATTAACAAAAAGCTTTCAGCAAATTGTAATAAGATGAATCAAAAAAAATCACGTATTCCAATTGCACCGAAAACATTCGTTACAGATACGAAGCTTATAATTTCGTTTTCCTCGTATTTTTTAATTTTTTTAAGTTTGTTCTTACTTTTCCATTATAATTTTTGGCAAGTCTTGAGTTTAAAGGAGATAAGGGAAACTCAAGACTTTGCAAAGTAAACTTTGTGTGTGTAAAAGCCGTTTTAACATTTGAAAAGAAAATATAAAAATATTGTTTGAAAATCGCATGATAAGCATAATAATCATCACACTTATTCATAGACTAACATATATTACACATTTCAGCAAAAAAATGACAGTATTAATTTACGGAAGTGTTCGATAGTAATTTTTCCATTGAATCATGTTAATAATATAATTTGTTAAATTCTACACCATTTCAATTTAAAACGGAAGGTGATTTTTTTATATTTTTTCTATTAAAATCTGCTGCAGATCTACTTCTGCTGCTTTAAGTTAAAATTTAAATTTTATTTAATATTCGATAATACGAGTATGTAAATATATAAAAGTTTGTGTCTACAAATTGAAATTTTACAACAAAAATAATTTTTAATAACCCCTATTGTGAATAACAAGTGGAATTTTTGTCCCTTGAAATCTTATTTCCTCCGGAAGCGAAAAGTGCTATAGTGAATCTACCGTAACATTTTTTCCAGCTATCAATCCCAGTGAATGTAAAAAAGGGATGAAGATTTGTAAAGCTTAAAAATTAATTGAATATCAAACACATTTAAGTTTAATAATAAGAAATTTAGGTTCCAAATTATTACAGCCATATTTATAAAAAATATTAAGGCTTTTTAAGAGAAATTTTGTATAAATTGTTGTTTTAAAATCCCTTTTTAAATCCCTAATAAGTTTTATAAATAAGGCTTTAAGTTTTTAAAGTTAAAATATGTGTTTTGAAATATTCCAGGTATAGTGAACCAAAGAGATTTATGTATATTTCATGAAAAAATATATTGCAGAGAATTGAACTTTATTTACTAATATTGTCCTAAAAATAGATATTTATCGGCCCTGTTCTGTAAACCGAATCCGAGCAAATTTCTCGTTTTTAAAAAGAGAAACAAGTTTTGGTGTTCTCTAAACCGAATTTACATACGGGCATGTTCTGACACTCGCAAATCGCATAATATTTGCGGTTGTGACTTGAACTCGCAAGAGAGGTGTTCTGCAACTCGCAATTGCAAGACTTTTGGCGAGTTCAAATCACAAGAGTATATTGAAGTGAACTGATGAATTTAGCCGAAACATAACTTTAAAGAAATACTAAAATGGTTAATTAATGAAATTTAATATGTTTTCTTTTTATTTTAGTCAAAAATATTAATAGTTTCGCAAAATTTTTATTATAAAACTGAAATTTATAAAATGTTCTTTTCTTTTGCTAATTTTGTCTTCGCATTGTTCACTCACGATTTCAATACACAGCTGATCTAAATCAATATGGCAAGTCGCAAGCAAAACGCATGAGCTACAGAACATGTAGAAACAAGTTTGACGATTTGCAACTCACATGCGATTTGAAAACGATGCGAGTGTCAGAACATAACTGATAGTTTTTAAATCAAGTAAATACACCTGGTCGAAAGTAAATCGAATGTGGTATTATTCAAATAAATTACTGACAATTAGCATTAACAATTTAAGGTCTTTAATACCAAATTATAACCAAATCACATGCAGTTTGATTGATTTAAATGTACAAAATTGGTTTTAAAAAATAATTTTTATGAAGAAAAACACCTTTTTTGTCAGATATTTAGAGCCTGTCATTTTAAATGCTTATTTTTTATTTAGAATGTGAGTTCTTTTATTAACAACTGACTTTGACGTTCAAATATTTTTTTCAACTTAATTTCGAATATCACCAAATCGAGTAATTTGTAGAACAACAAATAAAAATTTACTTGTTTTTGAAAAATTTTCGTTTTGGAAAACGATTCGGTTTACAGAACAGACCCGTATAACTTTTAAAATATAATTGGAAGTATATTGGAATTATTTTTTTAAATTGAAAAATATTCACCCCTATGGTGAAAATTCCTCAAAATATTTCTCCTTTTCACCAAATGATAATTTTTTCCTAAAAATGTTTTAAACTTTTTTGATTCTCCTTATAACGAATAATTTTTTTCACTGGGATTTTTTCACATTTCCCTTGGTTTTGTTGACATTATTTTTGCAGGCGAACTGAATTATTGAACAGAATAATTTCGATATTTTCCTTTGAATTATATGTAAAATAAAAATTATTTATTGGACAAGATGAGTAAATAAAGTTCAAGATTGTTGACAATAATTCCCTGCAACACGAGTTACGTACCCACTCTATATCTAATAGTAATTGCTGGTAAAGTGTAGTGAACCTAATAGCTTCAATTAAATTCCGTTCCCACACTTCGCCAGACAGTAACATCAGCATTTATATAAATATGTTTATGTTGCTTACCTTTAATTAAATATAAGTTTAAAGTTAAATTTTTGGAATCCCACATTTGGTGGAATGATTTTATATTATTATATTTTTATATTTTAATAGTCAGTCTTAAGATTGATTCAATGAAGGACAGTTGTTCAAAAGAACATCCGTCACTAGAAATCAAATGGTTGCTTTAGTTTTATTTCAAAATAAATACAAAAGGCAAATATAATTCACGTTTTTTTCATGAAGTATGCATCTCTTTGGTTCACACACAGTAAATTTTATGGCCGTGCACCGCGGTGGTATACTAAATAATTTTTTTCACTACACCTAGAATATTTAAAAACACAAGTTTAAGGTTTGGAACCTAAATTTTTTTTAAATCTTATTCTTAAATTTAAATTTGTTTGATTTTTAATAATTTTTTAAGCTTTACAAATCTTCTTCCTTTTTTTAATTCACTGGCACTGATAGAGCGGACATTTTTACATGGGAGATTCACAATAAAGGTAATCAAGTAAAGGGTGATTATCTACGATAAGGGGATTATTCACGATAAGGGGAATCAAGAAATGGAAGAATACATTTCCGGGCAGAAATTATTTCACGATTGCAATTTGGGGAAAAGGGAAAATATTTTGAGGGAAAACTGTTATTATTATTATTCATAAGGCGAATCGAAAAGGGGAAAAATCTTTCATATTTTATTTTTATTTAACGCATGTGAAAATACGAATTTAAAAAAATTTATTTGTTGTTGGTTTAGCACGTCTGGATGCATTTGTTTAGCTTTTTTTGAATTGTGCTTGAAGTCTACTGATGTGTTGCTTACCAAATAAGGAAATACATCTGGCCGAGCTAAGCCGAACTAGATATAAATCTTTTAAATTCGTATTTTTTGCATAAAATTCGAACTTAATCGATTTGCTCTTTAATTCTTGGCTTGTTTATGTGAAAGCGTATTATAATGAAAAGAAAATGGTGTATAAATATTTAGTGCGTTTATAAAAATTAATATTGCATGCAGATATGAAGATCAAATGCCTTGGGGCTTTATTTTGTAAAACGCAACGCTCTGGGTTGATAAATTTTTTATACATTTTGGGCCTAATTTAGTAAAACGCAACGCTTAGCGTTGACAAATTTTACAGGTATTTTGTTTTTGTAATTTAAATTTTTTGCATACAAAATTAGTCAAAATTAAGTCCTTTGTTTTTGTAATTAAAATTTTTTTTATATATAAAAAGCGTCGAGTTTTACAAAATAAGACCTTCAATCTGGCCTTAATATCTAATTTTATTTTCAAATAATTACTGCATTCTTTTCGCCGTATTCATAAAAATATTTTAGGTTTATTAGACAAATTTCCCATAGAAATACGTAAAATAAGCGCTTAATAAACCTTAAATATTTTTTATGGATACGGAGGTATATGTATGTGAAAGTGTTCTTAAACGCAATTGAAATGGTGTAGAAATTTTTAGTGCTTTTTATAAAGAAAAACAAACTTTTTTATTTACTTAAACAATAACAAATGAGTAACAAAATACAAGGTACAAATGAAATAAATGAAAAATAAACTAACTTACGTATAATATCCACAATTTCATTTGAGGCGGCTAAAAACTCTTCCGTTTCTATTTTATCATGATCGCCAGCTGGAAACCCCTTTAATTTCACAAATAGTATACGTGCTTCCGTCATTGTTACTTTGCAGCAGTATGCAGATGCTTTTCTACTCTAAATTTATGTGAGTGTGTTAAATAAAATGTTTCTTAACTGACTGGCGAAAAATTTGTATTTTATTTGGATACTTCCATCAATGCTGGTTCAATTATAATCAAGTTAAAATTGTTTATCACTCGATATTTTGTTATCTTATCATTTTATACAAATGAAACAATATTTCACACTGTGTTTTTACTATATTCCGGTTGATTGGAAGTATTGAATCGATATGTTTGTGTTGTTGGCACTTACAAAATAGACAACAATGAAGAATTGACGTATAAACTGGAAAATGTTAATACGAGTATTAAATATTTATGATCAGTTGTATATATTTGTTGTATGCATTTGTTGTTGTTGCTGTTATTGAATCTCTTAGATAAGTCGTTTGTGTGTTTGTTTTATTAAACTTACTAATATTTTATGTTAATCGCAAGCATGTGAGCAGAACATAGAAAGTTGAAAATGCAGATAAAAAACGTTTCTTTGGCTTCTTTGAAGTGAATGGACTTTTAATTATAGATTTTGTTTTTGTGTAGCAAAGCAAATCTCTATCTAGTCTGTTATTTTGTTTTAATATTCAGATGAGTCACAGTGGCTGATAGTAGTAATTATTGATGTTGGTGATAACAATTTAAAAAAATATTTTCAATTTTAATTTGCTGCCTTTATTCAAATTTTATGTAAATATCGTTAACCTGTATAATTATAATAAAGGTTTTATTAATATCCCTTGGGATAAAATAAACGATTTTATGTGAAGCCTAATTATATATAATGCTGCATACTTTTAGGTTTGTCATTGATTTTATTTTTGTAGCATAGCATTAAATCTTTTCCAGCCTGCTAAAAGCTACTTAATTTGTTTTAATTTCTTAATGATTGCCTTGTTACCTTTAGAGCTCCTTTGTTCATTTGTATCATATAAACAAGGTGAAAACTTATATTTCCTTTCAAAATTCCATTTTCTTTGTATGCCCGTAGATGCTCACAACAAAAAGATAATAGTCTGCATTAAGAGCAACTTTTATATTCTTCAAATTAAATTCATATACCATTGGCTCCTGTAGTATTTTAGGCAAATCAAACCATTCCTTAACTAAACTATTACAACATTCACGTACTTCCACAATCTTGAGGGGCACATTTAAGCTTTTAATAATATTTGCAGACTTGTCTAGTTGAACATTAAATGGTTTACTTCGAAAATCTTCAAAATTGTTTCTCAGCCAGGCATGATGAGATAAAATTATAGCAGAATTTGCAGAAAAATAAAATGAATCGTTCTCTTGTTGTTCACGATAACGCTGTAGAAAACCATTCGCTGGTTTTTTGAGGCGTGTAAAACGTGGTTTTGTCTCCAACTGCGGGGACTGGGAATTCAATTCAACAATTCGTTCAGGCAAATGTTCAGTTTTTGCTTCCAGCACAAAAACTCTGTTAATATAATCGAAATTTGAGCCCATGACACCATGTAAGTCATGGCCCAAATCGAAAATATGACCTATTTCATGACAAACAGCACCCAAACTTGAGGCATAAACGCCGGCTTTGGTTTTGCGATAGTTGCTTTCATCAGGTTCTATGCTTAAATTTAGTTCTTCTTGATTCTGGAAACAGTTTAGTATATTTTTAAACTCACTGGGCCAACTATAAAAGTAAGTGCTGCTAAATAAAGCCAAGCCACCAGCTCCCAAGGCAGCATGACCTTTAATATGTCTTCTTATATTTTGATATGAAAAGTCTTGAGATTTCTGTACCTCTTCTCCCTGATATTTGCTGCAATTTATGAAAGCTATAAATTTCAATTCATCCTGTTTACCCCAATTTGATGCCAATAGTTCTTTGGCAAATTCCAGCCACAAATCTTGTTCATTCAGATTAAAAATTGTCTCTTTATTAAGTTTACTAATAAATACTGTGCAGCTAACGTTAAATGCAAAAGTTAAGCGTTCTCCAATAGCTTCCTTAAGCTTTTCTGCGTAAACCGATTGAATTAATAAAAGATTTACATCAATTATTTTTTGGTGTAAGGTTACTTTTTCACACTGCTCCAGTTCATCATTGGTCAGTATAAGTAACGGTTGGATCTTGTATATAGATTCTTTTCTTTGGTATTTAATGTTTATTGTTAATTTTGCTAAGCAGTAGAAGAATTTTAATACATAATTCTTATTTTCTTTGCCCAAGTCTATTAAAAACTTAAATCTTCCAGTATCCTTTGACAAACCAGCTTTTAAAATCTCCAAGTTTTCCACAGACAATTCAATATCTCGTTCCTCAAAGCAGTTGGGATTCTCTACAGCACCTTTAATTAACAGTATTTGATGTGTTATAACTTCGTTATCACTTATATTTTTTAATTTTATTGTATGTAAACATTTCCCAGACATCACAGAAGATTTATTTTTGTTATTAATCATTTCTAGGGCAGGCATTTTATTGTTTTGTTTTAACAACAAGAGAAGGCTTTTTATCGATAACTTATACTACCATAAATGATATTATTATACAGTTATCGATTTCGTACCAACACTTAACTAATATTACTGCTATTTTTAACAACTGTTAATCTAAAATATCTGACACGTCAATTTTCCATCAACTAAAAATTTTGTGAAAATATCAAACGCTGCATATTTTATAATAAATTGAATAATTTATTACAAATAATTGCAAAAAAACTATAGCAATCTTGTGTTACAATTGTTGTTTGTTTATTAATTAATAAATCTGTGCTATAGTTAAGTAAAAATGGCTGCGACTACAACTGTGCCCTGTTACACCATAATCAATTCTCCCGACTTGGAGGTTCCCAATGAAATGCAATTGAAACAGGATTTGGAAAAGGGCGATACCAACGTGAAAATTGATACTCTAAAGAAGGTTATACAGTTGTTGCTCAATGGCGAACGCTTGTCTAGCTTAATAATGACCATCATACGTTTTGTACTGCCCGTACAAAATCACACCATTAAAAAGCTGCTGCTTATCTTTTGGGAAATTGTACCGAAAACATCGCCGGATGGCAAATTATTGCAGGAAATGATTTTAGTGTGTGATGCTTACAGGAAGGTAAGAATAAAATTACACTTTTGAATTTTATCATATCCTATTTATTATAATTCAGTGAATAATTTTTAGTCTAATACCGTATTGGCAAAGAATAACGTTTTCAATTAATTTTCAAGAAACGTGGAATAGTTAAATTGTATGGGGAAAGATGTATTATTTATTTATTTTTGTGCCAACTTCTATATATGTATGTACATATGTACTTGAGCAGAGATCATACATACATACATAGCGCACACTAAATCATAAACAGTCACAACTCATAAAATCCCAGATGTTAAGGATCAGCAAAAAACTGGGGCAAATAACGGCATCCGATACGGCTCGCAATTTAAAAATATTACAATAGAGATTATATGGAAATATTTTTAAATTATGAGTCTTATCGAATGCCGTGATTTGCCCCCCTGTTGATACTTTACAAATGACGAAAGTATGCATGTAACATAAAAACAGAGATAACGGTATTTTATATTGTCCAAGAAGACTGCTGCAAAAGAAATTATAGTGGTCGTTAGAGATTTGTTCATTGAACTGATTTATGAAAAATTAAAAACATTTGTATAATTTTGAGTTGTGACTGTTTATGATTTAGTGTCCGATATTTAGATATTTTTAATTAATGAAAATTAATTTTAATAGGATAGAAAAAGTGTCCAAATAATTTCAATAATTAAAAAATAGCTTCCTTAAAATTATTTATAAAATATCTTTTAACGCGCTTAAATCAGACAAAGCAACGCTTATAAGTTTTATTTTGAAAATTCATTTTTAATCATTCAGCTTTATCATGAACTGCACATGTGAAAATTTCCGAATCAAATTTTTCGTTCGCATGGATTTTAATTTCGTATCATCATTACCAAAATATAATTAAAAATTAACATATTTCCACTTTTTCCAACATACAAATATTTTTGAATAATTTTCTTCATAAATTGTCAAAATATTTCGCTATCGTATGGAGTTTATTTTTTAACCGTCTTCAAAAAAAGGAGGAGGTTAACAACTCGTCTCTATTTTTTTTAGGTGTGTAGAGTGTAGAGTAGTACAGGACTTGTAATTTAATGTCTTCAAAAATCGATTTTCGATTTTTCGATCAACTTTTTTAATTTCGATTTTTGAAATCGATTAATCGTACATGAAAATCGATTTTAAAACCGTTTAACACAAATTTGCTGAGAGAGTATTTTAAAAATTTTTCATAGCAAAAGAAACAGCAAAACTGAGCAAACTAAAAGTGTAAAAATTTTAGAGTAGGTTACACAAAAATTATTTTTAAGAATTATTAGATTAAATATTGTTTTACTAACCACCTTTATTATATAACTATTTGTTTACATCAATGTCAAGACAATATCAATGTCAAAGGATACTTACGTACTATTTTTGTTCAGAAATGGATTATTTTTAACTCTTGCTGTTTTATAGTTTTTTTTATTGTCTTGACGTTGATGTCGTCAAAAATTTACGGAGTGAGGATGAATAACTTTAGTTACCAAACCTATCTTGTTCACTAAGATTTAATAAAAAAAATTTTTGGTTTATGTGATGACTGCTTAGCCTGTTTGTTTGCAAAACCTTAGAAAACAATCTTTCATAAGGAACTAATGTCGCAGGGATTCACAAATATTTTCTTTTGATTCCTTACATGTTGGGATTTATTACAACCGCGTTGTAGTGAATATTGGAATTGCCAAAATTTTGATATAATAAAAAATCGATTTAAATAATCTATTTCAGCATAAAATCGTCGTCATAAAATCGATTGCAAAAAATCGGCGTTTTTAAACAGAAAATCGATTTTCGATTGGAATGGAAATCGATTTACCATTCCCTAGCTCGGAAATTTCCATGTGAAATTTTATTTCTGAGTTTTATTTTATTTTTTTGCTTAGAAACTAAAAGTTATATTCTGAGTTTTATTTTTTCCTCAGGAAATAAAAATTATTTTTTGAGTTGTATTTTTGCTTAGAAAGTAAAAATTACTAGGTTTGTTAATTTGAAAAAAATTGTTACGAATTTGTAACAATTGTTAGTGGAAAGTGTTCATTAACTCAAAAAGTTTGCATGGAGAGAAAGTCAAAAGAAAGAAACAAATCGAGAGCCAAAAAAATTACTACAAATTATGACTACATAGTAAAAATTTTACTTGCAAGATTTATCCAACCACCTTTTGTGTGGTTTGTTGGCAAATTAATTATTTTAAAAGTATCGAAAAAGAAAACTGAAAAATGTGCATTTCTTTGTAAAAAAGTCACGAGTTATTTTCAAATGCTCTGTTTAACTTCAGCGCTTATGCTTTTTTAATGACAGACTTCTTCGAAAAAATAGATAAGGAAATAAATTTTTGAATCTTGGGTTTAGTGCCACCGCCACTAAACAAAAAGCACCAAAAATTAATTTAAAAAAGCACAAAAGTTTTCGCGAAAATTTAAAAAAAGCACTAAAACAGTCTACCAACTATATATGGCCCTATGGGCTCGGTTGGTTATTGTTATAAATAAAAAAATAAATAAACAGTGCGAAAAGCACCGACAACGCTGGTAATTTTTAAACTGAATGAACTGTAAAAATATTTCTGTAAAAATTAGAAATAAAAATGTTTGTATGGACTTTGAAATTGCTTTTTATATAGTTTAAAAACTATTTTTTTCTGAACAAGAAAAATAATAGAGAAAATTCAAAAAGTGTCTGTTAATTTCTAGGTATATTTTCTGTTTTGAGCTTTTTTAATATGGTGTTTTTTTAAGTTTTAGCGTTTTTTAAGTTTTGGCAGTTTTTTAGTTTTGGCGCTTTTTTCTCGTTCTTGCGATTTTTTGTTTATAGCGTTATGTTATTTTGGCGTTTTTTTTTAATATTGGAGATTTTTTCATTATGGTGATTTTTGTAAATTTTGGCTGTTTTTTTAATTTTGACGATTTTCCCGGTTTCGGCGATATATTTTAGTTTTAGTTTTTTTTTAATTTGGCGCTTTTTTCAGTGTTAATTGTTGTAGTCTATCCAAATACACTAATTTTACAAATTTCAAGTGTCAATATACATACATATGTACATACAATTGTATGTATATTACAGGGGTTTTAACATTTTTTGTTGCTCGTTTTGAAACAAACTTTAAGTTTTAACTCTCATGTATTTGTTGTTGTAGCGGCCAAAGTTCTACATACTCTGACTAAATTTCAGTTCCGTAGCTCTTACGGTTCTCGATAAAATATCCTGTTACGGATAGACAGACAGAAAACAATAGGGTTCCTTTTCACCTTTGGTGTTCGCAACTCTAAAAATAAGAAGAAAAAAAATTTTTTATAAAAAAAAATAAAAGGTGTATAGCCTTATAGCGATTTCTTTTCAGACAAATATGTTGCATATATGTTACATGTTTTACATTTCTGTGTTCGTTTGTACAAAAAATACAACTGTGGGAAAAATTTTCAATTTCTTTTCTGAATATGTTGCATGAAAAACATGTAAATATCCCTCACTTTATTCAAGGTGCACATACTGCCATTTTTTCCAACTTAAATAGAAAATATAAAAATTATTATTACAAAAATTAATATACATAAATATTTATTTAAATGTTGTGACTGTTTTGGTTTATTTAAACATAATTAGTGATGTCAATGTGTGCTTATAAATCATAATAGTGTGCGGAAAACCTATCAAATAGCATTAAAAATCGCTAATGAAGTACATTAATGATAAAATGTAACCGTTGTAAATAAAAGCAGCTTATTTTGTTCGATTGTAGTAACAGAATATGTATCACTTTGAGTGATTCTAGGTAACATTTAAAAATGCTACACATATATAGTGTAAGATATTTTCTTCAGAAAAGAAATCGGCATTAGGTGTCGAGTAATCGGCCCTTAAAGCTTTAATTTTTTTTTGGCGAAAAAAAATTCATGAATTACTAACGAATTATTTCTATTTTTTTTTTAATAGGATCTCCAACATCCCAACGAATTTCTTCGCGGATCCACTCTCCGTTTCTTATGCAAACTCAAAGAGCCAGAGCTTTTGGAACCCCTAATGCCTTCCATACGTGCTTGCTTAGAACATCGCCACTCATATGTGCGTCGCAATGCAGTTCTTGCCATTTTTACTATTTACAAAAACTTTGACTGGTTAGTGCCAGATGGTCCAGAATTGATTGCCAATTTTTTGGATACCCAGCCGGATATGTCTTGCAAACGCAATGCTTTCCTTATGCTATTACATGCTGATCAGGAAAGAGCTCTTAATTATTTGGCATCTTGTATTGACCAAGTTAATAGTTTCAGCGATATCCTACAACTGGTCATAGTTGAGTTGATTTATAAGGTGTGTCACGCCAATCCAACAGAACGATCACGCTTTATACGTTGCATTTATAATTTGCTGAATTCATCTTCAAACGCGGTGCGTTATGAGGCCGCTGGTACTTTGATTACTCTCTCATCGGCTCCAACAGCCATTAAAGCCGCTGCAGGTTGTTACATTGAATTGATTGTGAAAGAGAGTGATAACAATGTTAAATTGATTGTTTTGGATCGCTTGGTTGCCATGAAAGAAAATGAAAATATGGATAAAGTGATGCAGGATTTGGTAATGGATATTTTACGTGTTTTGGCAGCACCCGATATTGAAGTGCGCCGTAAAACTTTAGCTTTGGCCATGGATTTGGTCTCTTCAAGAAATATTAACGAAATGGTGTTGGTTCTGAAGAAGGAAGTATCAAAGACACACAATGTTGAACATGAAGACACTGGCAAATATCGGCAATTACTAGTGCGCACTTTACATTCCTGCTCCATCAAATTCCCAGATGTAGCTGCCAGTGTTATACCTGTATTAGTTGAATTTCTTTCCGATACAAATGAATTGGCTGCTGCTGATGTATTAATTTTCATAAGGGAAGCCATACAGAAATTCCCAGCCTTGAGAAGTCTAATTATTGGCCATTTAATAGAAGCTTTCCCTCAAATTAAATCATCAAAAATTCATCGTGCCGCTGTTTGGATTTTGGGTGAATATGTTGACAACAAAAATCAAATATTAGAAGTGATTGATGCCATCTGTCAAACTTTGGGTGAAATTCCCATGGTTGAGGCCGAGCAAAGACGCTTAACTGGAGATCATACCGAAGAGGAAATGAATGCAGTCAACAGTACATCATCAGTAGCTACACAAGCATCTAATAACAAAGTTACTTCTGATGGTACATACGCTACTCAAAGTGCTTTCAGTTTGGCTCCGTAAGTTACTTATATTACATATTCAATTCCTTTGGAGTTGCTGTTACATTTTGTTTTATTTTAGAATTACCAAAAAGGAGAAACGTCCACCACTGCGTCAATATCTAATGGATGGAGATTTCTTTATTGGTGCCGCTTTGTCGGCCACTTTGACCAAATTGGTATTACGTTATACCGATTTGGAACAGGATGTGGTAAGTAATTATTATTATGAAAATATTTTATACTGTAACAAGTTATGAATTTTTGTTCTCAATATAAGACGCTCAAAGTAGTGGAGGAACTTAAAACTTTCTGAGTAAATTTTGATAGATCAAAATCTTTTATAATGATCGTCAAATAATGTTTTTTCCATCTATGATTTTGTTTTAGTAAAATAAATTTTATAGCAAAGCAGAAATATCTGACGATTTTATGGGTCTGCATAAGTTAATATCGTGACCTTAAATGCAAACCGACGTAACTATACTTCTATATTTTTACAGGAGAAACAAAAAACTTTTCAAAATCAATCATAAAGTATGCAATAACAAATAGATGCATTCGTAATTACGTCCGTTTGAATTTCTTTACTAAGGTCGTCATTTTTGATCGCAGAGGTCTAAATATTTGCGTGAACATGAAGTTTGATAAAGTGAAACATAATCAATCAAAAACTCGATTCCGAATTTTTGTGTAGTTACGTCCGTTTGCATTTGAGGTGATGATATGTATATCGATGGTTTAATATAAAAAAGGCGCAACTCGAATTTTCGATATATTACAGGAGAAGGAAAAAACTGAATAAAAACTAAAGCATTTACATACATGCAAGAATAATTTTTTAAAATTAAATAAATCTAATTTTTAATTGTTACTTACTACATTCTTAAATTGGCTACCAGAAAACGTTAAAACGCGATTTCGAAAAAAAAGTTGAGATACGCCCATTTTATATTAAGCCATCGATAGCGAAGTCGAAAATGTTTTTAAAGTGACGAAAATCTTAAACGTTTTTAAAGCATTGAACATTATCGACTTCGCAACTGTCCGCATATGTACATATATAAACTTATGCAGACCCATAAAACCACCGATGCTTTTGTTGACTTTAAAATATTTTTTAATTTGAAATTATAGTAGAGTGATAGCAATTTGAAATTTTCTTAATTTTTTTTAATTAGTGCACCCAAAATCGCTTAACAACCCGAGTCATGTTAATTATGAGCTCCATTTTGCATTTGGGTAAATCCGGTTTTCCTGCCAAACCCATTACTAACGACGATACTGATCGTATTTTTATTTGCTTGCGTACGCTGAGCGAACGCACCGAAGAAGCCGTTGAAGTCTTCAAGCGTTACTGCCGTGAAGCTTTAGGTAAAATGTTGGATGCACAACATGAAGAAGATCAGCGTATGCTTAAAGAGAAGCAAAGAGCTGCCGCCAAAGTCCAACCCGATGATCCCGTTTTGTTCTCACAACTTTCGAATGGACGTGAAAATCAATTAGGCGAAAATGTTTTTGAGTCCAGCTTGAATCAAGCTCTAGCCGGTACCAAGTCTACCAATTTAAGTGACATTACTTCGCCAAACAATAAATTAAATAAGGTTACACAATTGACTGGTTTCTCCGATCCGGTGTATGCTGAGGCTTACGTCAATGTAAATCAATATGATATTGTTTTGGATGTTTTGATTGTCAATCAAACAAGTAGGTTAATATGTTTTTTTTTGTTTATTATTATTTTAATACGAAAATTGTGTGTTTTTTTTTAAGATGATACTTTGCAAAATTGTACTTTGGAATTGGCTACTTTGGGTGATTTGAAGTTGGTGGAACGTCCTCATCCTGTGGTTTTGGCTCCCCACGATTTCTGCAATATTAAGGCTAACGTTAAGGTTTCCTCTACCGAAAATGGTATTATATTCGGAAATATTGGTGAGTAATGCAGCACTATTTAAATAGATATGTGATGGAAATCCTATGATTTTAAAACGAGTTGAGTTTCATATGAATTCTGGCAACAAAAACAATGTAGAAACATTTTGAAATAAATCCATCTAAAATTATTGAAAAATTCGTGTTTAAACACTCATATAACATTGGGCCATTTTTAAAATCGATTTTCAACACATTTATAAGTTTATTTAAAACTAAGCAGGCTTAATTAATTTTCAATATTATGTATTTAGTTTACGATACTTCTATTAACACAAATGTGGTGGTATTAAACACCATTCACATTGACATCATGGACTATATCATACCAGCCACTTGCACCGATACTGAATTTAGACAAATGTGGCAAGATTTTGAATGGGAAAATAAGGTTAGCTTATTTACGTACATACATCCCGTCTCTATTGACGTTCTCAATTCAACTCAGTTTGGTCTTCTAAGAGCCAACTCAACTTTCGCACAACCTACTAATTTTGACTGGAAAATTTTATTTAAATTTTGCATGGCAATGGAAATGTAAAAAGTTGGTTTTTGTCTCTCCGAAAACCAAACTTGAGTTTAGCGCAGAACGGCAAAAGAGAACGGCTTTAGACATTTTTAGAATTAAAAAACTTTAATAAAATTTTGTCTTATTAAAGGTAACAGTTAATACCACCTTCACTGACTTACATGATTATCTCAAACATTTGCTGAAGAGCACAAATATGAAATGTTTAACACCGGAAAAAGCCTTGTCTGGTCAATGTGGTTTTATGGCCGCTAATATGTATGCAAAGTAAGTTTGTTTATATGTACATATATTATTTTTATTTGCAATTTTTTTATATATATCTATAATTAATTTTATGTATTTATAGATCGATTTTCGGTGAGAATGCTTTAGCCAATTTAAGTATTGAAAAACCGGTAGATGATCCAGATTCCAAAGTCACTGGCCATATTAGAATACGAGCCAAGAGTCAGGTAAGAAGTTTTGCAATTTTTGAATAATTATAATTGAAAAGGGCTCTGCACGGTGTTGTGAGTTCGTACATTTTTGTGCAAAAACTATGAGGAGTGGTTCTAGATAATTAAAAGTTGGCACAGAACATTATATTGACTAGATTAAAAAAAATAATATGATACATATTAATACTAATTGAACTAGGAATGCATTCTTAATCAGGAATAATTTCTTAATCGGGCTCAAGTGTTCAGTATTTTCAATTCTAATAGAATAAAATAATTTTATTAATGTATGTGATTTTGCAAAGAAAACCAGAAAAATAAAACTAGGCTTTATCTGAGGGAAGTACCGGCAGAAGTCTTTTTTATACACACTTTCCAGAATAAAAATTACCCATGGCGAGTTTCATTAAAATCAAACAATCCAAAACTATTTTTTCGCCTAAAATTTTTCTTATCCAAGCAGAAGTCCTTCAAATTTGGTATACACTATTTCTATATGTCGAAACTAAAGTTTAAATGTGAAGGGGCTATGTTGATTTTGAATAAAACACAAAGTATTTATGTAGGAAATTATTGTATTTTTTTTATTATGATAGTATGGTATTTTTCAATTATTTATGAAACAAAATATCGGCTAAATGGCCACTGCGAACTCGGCGGCACATCCCTATCCGATGGTCCAAATTTTTGATGACGCTGAGTTATAATTGAGGTTGTATGCCGTTAATGTGGCGAATTATCTCATCCTTTAGCTCTTGAATTGTTGCTGGCTTATCGACGTACACCTTTTCTTTCAAATAACCCCAAATAAAGAAGTCCAACGGTGTCAAATCATATGATCTGGGAGGTCAATTAACATCGCCACCATGTGAGATAACATGGCCATTGAATTTGTCGCGCAAAAGAGCCATTGTTTCGTTAGCTGTCCTGTTGAAAAATCGTTCACATCCATATCTTCCGATTCGGGCCATAAAAAGTTCGTTATCATCTCACAATAGCGAACTACATTCACAGTAACTGCTTGACCGTCCTCATTTTGGAAAAAATACGGCCCGATGATGCCGCCAGCCCATAAACCGCACCGCATTTGTTTTAAAAAAAATAAAAATACACGTGTATCGGCGATTGTCATGCACACGTCAGATTTTGTTTTGTATAAAATATAAAGCTCGTAGTGTCCGTCTGTCTGAAAAACTTTGAAGAAGTTTTTAACACTTTTTCCATGATCCAATCGAGCTGAGTTTTTGCAGGCAGACTCGTTGAAATGTCCGTATCATGTCAAATTTAAAAAAAAAATTGATTTTTATCAATTCTCATATTTTTTTTTTAATTTTTCTCTCTCTTTTTTCAGCATAACTTGAAGGGACTCCAAATTTTTAAATTTTTACATTTCGTAGTCTGAAATTGAGAAATGTCAAATGAAATGCAGACAAAAACTTGACGTTTAGGTGTGGTTCACATTCAACGTCGGCCCTTAAAATCTAACCACCCTTTATATTGCATTTCCTAGAAAACATTAATTCTATACTTGCGTAAATTTTCAATCAGGCTTATCATGAATAAAATTTCACATGGAAATTTCCGAACGTGTGAACAATTGGTATCAAGAAACTTCATACAATTGCGAAATATGTTGACAATATATCAAAAAAATTATTCACAATGATTTGTCTGTTGGAAAACGTGAAAATAAGTATGTAAGTTTTTAATTTGATTCGGAAATTTTCACATGTGGAATTCATGATAATGCTGAATAGTTATTTTCTATTAACCGAAAGAAGACATTCCCACTTTTATTTTATTAAAAGAAAGAAAGTTAAGAAAGTTGCTTAACTTTTTTCCATTGAAAATCAAAAATATACACCAAAGCGAATTCATATTAAATGCTCACGTGACTATTTTCGCCGCTGGTAATTTGAATATACTTACGTTAGATGTCAACACACATTTTTCGGTACATTTTTTGGAAATCAAAAGTATAAATTTCACAAAGAGAATTGAGTCGACTATAGCTTATATGAATCTGCCCTGATATGTACTTGGGTTTTTTGGTATGGCTTCGCCTTGCTTGCATGATTTCACATACGGCGAATTCATATCAGGTGGTATCTTTAATCGTACAAAAAGAAATATACTGATGATACTCGGGATATTTATTCATCATTCGCCACCATATACATACACATGTGCATATAAAATGGAATGGAAAATATGCGGGTGTGTGTGGATATTTGAGAACATGCCTTGTGTGTGTGTGTTTAAATAAAATGACCTTGTATATGTTCATGCATTTGTAGCCGATTAGTAGTCAGAGTATTTTTATACTCAAGCGTATGATTGTAGCTCATACAGTCTATAAATTTTAGTTGTTGTTGTTAGTGTTGCGTAATTTAAAAGAAAATTGTATACATATAGTTGTTGGATGTTTATATTTCTACATATTCAGTTTAAAATTAATGCGTGTATTTACATATGAACGTGCTTTTTTAATTTTAGCATTCATAGCATCATAGTTGTTTGACGGCCAACGATATTTTTGTAATTTTCGCCACTTGTAGCCTTAATATTTGTCAGATGTAAACACACATATTGTTGTCAATCCACAACATTTGAAAGAAACTACGCATGACACAATCGAAAGAGATGAGTGCGGCGAATTTTATAAAACAAGCAATGCGTTTTATATAAATGTTTACTGGTCTTGTCAAAAGCAACGAATACTCAGTGATTGACCACAACGTAGTCTTTGTACTTTGTACTTGTATAAAACTCTTAAGGCTTCATTAGTCTTTACTTTCTGTTGCTGTTCTGTGCCGTTCTTTTTATAAAAAATTTTGCAATTACTTTTTCTGTTAAAAAAAAATCAGCTGGCAACCTATAGAATTGATTACACTTGTACACAAAGTATCACAACACACTAATACATACACACTTTTGACTGTCACTTAACGTTGAATTCTATTTTCTACAGATCTGTCCGCAACAGAACAGAACGAAAAAGTTAAAACTAACCACACATACAGATTTTCAACTAAACAGAAACTAAACAGCTGATTCAGAGCAGAACAGCACGCACAAACTAATTCTGCCTTTACATTAGTATTTATAAAACACGGTATAGATTTGAAATGTATTTTATGTAAAATTTTAAATGAAACAATTATTTGAAATACATTTCAGATCTATTTTACATTTTCCAAATTTTACTTTTTGTATTTTCTTTTTTTCTAACACCGTAAATATCGGCATTTATTTTTTTTAAATTTCCTACCAATGAATTGCATCATAGCAATTACATTTGTTATTGTTGTCGACTAAATGCATGGCAAAAGTAACGAATTTATGAATTTTTAGCAAATGCGAATGGTCTCATTCTGTTCTCTGATTTAAATTTAAATTTCTTTGACAGTCAAAGCATGAATTTTTCAAATCGAATTGGGGCGAGTGAACCTACTCGTATATTGCAGGTTTAAGTTTAGCAGTTTTCAATTCTTTTTTATTATAAATAAAATTTATGTTTATTACTGTGATTTTATGAAGATGGCAAGAAAAGTTAAATAAAGACTGGTTTGGCGAATGATGAACTTTCTGTACTGCCATATCTGTGTCAACTACGTGATCAAATGGGACATCATGAGCAGAGCGCAATCTTGTATTTTCTTTCATTATTGATATAAACACCATATTATTAAAAAAAATATTAATTACACTGTTAAACAAAAAAAAACATTTTGTCATATATTCTTTTCCTTTCAGGGCATGGCTCTCAGTTTGGGCGACAAGATTAGTTCATCTCAAAAACTGTGTGTGCAAGCTTCGTAAATATGTATATTTTCATTCCAAAAAAAAAAAAAGAAGAAGTTGTCAATACAATATTTACTTTGAGTTTATTTTCTCTTTATTAAATTAAGTATATATTTTTCTTTGTTTTCAAACGCTTAATTTTAAGTATTTTTACAATTATGAGTGTAAACGTACCACGTATAATAATATTATTAAAATAAAACCATATTTACAGAACGTAATTATATTACAAATGATCAAAATTTAAAAAAAAATATACATGCATGTATTACACCATTTGGAATCAGTTGTATTTGAAATTTATATGAAGCATGAGAACTGTCTGTTGGTGCCAGTTTTTGTGTGCAATTTTCAAAATTCCAGGATACTGCAAAACTTTTTAAATGTTGAGTTCCGGGGTGCTGCAAAATTTTGCTAATTAAAGAAGAAAAAAAAGAAAAAAGAAATTTAAATTTAAATCAGAGAACAGAATGAGACCATTCGCATTTGCTCAAAATATGTTTCGCAAAAAAAAATAATGAGGTATGTGCTTAAAACTTAAATTAGACGTGACATAACCATAACGCCATATCCATAGCAAACCAAAATTCAGTTGGTTTCTATGACATTATGGCGACTCACCTATAATCAAATACAGTCTTGCCCATAAGGTTGGTTCAAACAGCTGTTTTCTACGGTTATAGTTATGGCACGTCTGATTGAACCTTAAAATTGATTATACAGTAAAGCTTATGTTTACACACCCTCAACTTAAAAAAGAAAAACTCTTGGAGTTGAATAAATAACTACAGGGTGGCCCAGAAAGACCGAAGTGGTGTGAATTGCTTATAACTTTTTATTTAAGAGATATTTTTTTAATTTTTTTTTTTAAAATACATTAAATTTATGGGGAATATTTTTAGATTAGTTATTAAAAATGATATCCCGCAAGTGGTGGACATTTTCTGCTTCGCACAAATGTGTTCTTTCCATTTCCATTATTCATAACTTAGTTATGAGTGACGAAGCCTCGTTAACAAACAAAACTTTAGGATATGGGATATTGAAAACCCGAGAGTACTTCATCAACGACAATTACACCCAGTTAAGTATACTGTTTGATGCGGTGTTTCTTCAGAAAGGATCATTGGCCCATATTTTTTTGAAAATGAACGAGGTGTCGCCATTTCCATCAATGGTGATCGATATCAGGCCATGTTGGAAAATTTGGTAAAGCCAACCGTGGAAAACCATCCGCAAATATGGTTCCAACAGGATGGACCCACAGCGCACACTTCCAGGGCCACAATGGCTCTTTTACGCGACATCTTTGGTGAAAAAATAATTTCGCGTAGAAGCAATTTTAATTGGCCTCCGCGTTCCCCGGATTTTCCTTTTAAATAGCCCCAAAGAAAACAGTCTGGAGCGGTTAAATCCGGGGAACGCGGAGGCCAATTAAAATTGCTGTTACGAGAAATTGCTGAGTCAACACAATGGACCGTTGATTTGAAAAGTAAATTTCAACAATTTGGGCACGTTGTTCAATTGTGTATTGCTCCATTATAAATTATCCAAGTCTTCTTTACAAAATACTGAAAAGAAAAGAAAAAAAAAATTATAATAAAAAAGTTATAAGGAATTCACACCACTTCGGTCTTTCTGGGCCACCCTGTATAATATTTTTTTCTTGTACGAATTTACATTCATACACTAAAATAAAAAAATTATATGTACGAATATGAATTTGGTTTTTTAAAATTACTAAATACTTATTTTCTTTAAACAAATTTTAATAAAACATTTTTTTATTTAAATGTTTTATTAATTACAATCTATAAGAATAAAATCTTGCAAGAAATAATTAATTTAATTTGTTACAAGTTAGTGGGTTTTTTTTTTAGATTGAGAGTGTAGGAATACGAACTTTGCATACTACACATATTTTAGAATTACTATTTTTGCCGTTCGATTAGGACACACTTCAATTCCACCAATACCCAATGTTGTAAATATTAGAGGGGCAGAAAGAAGCTCTTGATGCTCCTACCGAAAATGGAATACAACTTCCATCTATGGGCCGCTGGTTCAAATTCTATTCTAGGGCTGCTGAGCGAAGAAGTTCATCAGTGACAGTAGGATCTTCAACTCTATTGGCTCATTAGAGCGCAAGCATTTGTGGTTTACTGCTCGGTGGAATCTCACTACGCGTTACAGAGAGAATTCGTTTTTCAGCCGTACGGGTCGGGTCGTATTTGGAATAACCTACCTGCAAAGGTCTTTCCTGTCGCTCTCAATATCGAAAGATTCAAGTGAAAAATTAAACCAAAAAAATGCTTTCAAGAATAGAAATTTTGGACCACTTTTGCTGTTCAGGTTGTTTTATTTTTAAATTTTATTTCTAACTTTTGAGTGCCAATTTTAAATATTCCGAGTTCAGGTTACGCCCAATTTGTCAAATATTAGAAGTTCGCCCACTTTTTCAAATAGTAGAGGCCTGCCCACTTTTCTGGCTTCAAGATTGCGGCCACTTTCAGAGCTCAGTGTCTGTGCTAAGTTTCGTAAGATCTGTTTAGTAGATGAACGTCAAATATAATAATATACATATTTCAATGGGCGTGGCTCCGCCAATTTTATTAAGCTCGATACTGTGTCACTACGAGAGCCCACGTTGTGTGTTGAGTTGCGTCACAATCGCATAAGTAAAAGTACATGCACTGGAAGAAAAAAAAATTATGAAGCTATACCCTGTCGGAAAAAAAAGAATACCGATCAATCTATCACCGGCTCTCTTTTATTTTTTGAAGTCAATGGGTAAAGTGAATAAAAAAGAAGCATTTGCTTTTTACTTCAAAATTTGTTAAAAAAAAACAAAAAACACACATATTTTAGGTTTTAAAACAAATTTTTAAGTAAAAAGCAAATGCTTATTTTTTATTCACTTTACCCAATTAGAAACAAAAAACAGCCCAAAAACAAAAAATATATACCCTAAAAATTCTTGTTATTTTCAATAGAATACTTTATAGTATATATTCAAAGATGTCAATAAAATCCATAATTTGGTATCTGATAGTCCAAATACCCTTGCCTGGAATCTACTCCGTTATTCGAAATGAAAGAAAATGTTTTCGAATTTATATGTTATTAGCATACAAATTCGAAAGCATTTTCTTTCGTTTCGAATTATATGGTTATTTTTTATTAGTTATTGGAAATAACTCTTGAGTAAAGATCTTTTTAAAATAAAAATTATGAACTTCCAGGCAGTTTTTTTAGTAAAAAAAAAATTAATGTATCGAAAATTGATTTGACAAGAAATTACGGAGTAATAAAATGCAAACACTTTTTACGCACATTTTCGACAACGATATCGAAGTTATTATAAAAAATTCAGTATAGTTAGACTGTGACTCGCACACGAGGGGTTCCGTGCTGACTTTAGCGAATATCTTCCCTAATGTAGACGTTAAAAAAATTAAGTACCCGATACACCTTTTTTCGGTTTTTGGCGATTTTTTTTCGTTCTGACGGATTTTAGGGTTCCGTACATCAAAGGTGAAAAAAGGAACCCAATTGTTTTCGCTACGCTGTCCGTCTGTCCGCCTGTCCGTTACACGCTATTTTCTCAGGAACCATAAGAGATACTTCCTGAAATTTGGACATAGTATGTAGAACATGAAAATTAAAAATTAAATGTGTTCCAAAACGAGCAACGAAAAATGCTAAAATCCCATGTAATATACATACAATTGTATGTACATATGTATTAGTTATTATTAGTGTATTTTTTATATAGACTACAACAATTAACACTAAAATTTATCAAAATTTGAATTAAAGGGTGGTCCATCAGTTTATGCAATATTGACTATGTAATTTTGATAACTTGAAAACCGTAGGAGCTAAACTCTTGAAATTTTCAAAAACGGTAAAACTAAAAAATCCGAAAATTATAAAAAAAAACAAAAAAAATCGCCAAAAATTTAAAAAAATCGCCAAAACGTAAAAAAAATGTTTAACACTAAAATAAGTCGCAAAATTCAAAAAAATCATCCAAATAAAAAAAATCGCCAAAATGAAAAAAATCGCCAAAAACTGAAAAAAATCACCAAAAACATGAAAAAGGCGCCAATAACAAAATAATTGTTCGTATGAAAAAAAATCGGCAAAATTAAAAAAAATCGGCAAAATTAAAAAAAATCGTAAAAAACCGAAAAAAGAAATCGCCAAAATTAGAAAAAAAGTGTCAAAACTAAAAAAAGCGCCTAAATGAAAAAATCGCCAAAATGAAGAAACGCCAAAAACCGAAAATCGCCAAAATTAAAAAAAAATCGCACAAAAATAACAAAACGCCAAAAACCGAAAAAAATCGCCAAAACGAGAAAAGTGGCAAAACTAAAAAAATTGTCAAAATGAAAAAAAAACTCAAAAAACCGAAAAAATCGCAAAAACCCAAAAAAATAGCCTATATGAAAAAAATCGCCAAAAATTAAAAAAATCTTTTAAATAAAAAAAAATCGCCAAAATTAAAAAAACGTCAAAAACGAAAAAAATATCCTGTGTCGAGCGCAGGTCAAAGTCGCACTTCACTGAATTTATTTCTTATTTATGGCGATTTTTTAGTTTTTGGGATTTCTTTCGGTTTTTAACTTTTTTAGTTTTGGAGTTTTTCCCATTTCGGCGTTTTTTTCGATTTTAGCCGATTTATTTTAGTTTAAAAGATTTTTTTTAGTCTGTAATTTTTTTAATTTTCACAATCGTTATTTTTTTCTCCTTCTTTAGTAATTATTTCATCATCATCGATTATCACACTCTGTTTATTTGAATTTTTATCACTGTTTGGTATATAACACTGTTTTTGTTGTTGTTGATTAAAGCATCTTACAATAGCCATTGTCACACGCACAAGAGTCATTAAATCTAATCATGTGCAGTGGTCAGCAGCTGCAATAAGTACTAAGTCAAGAATTACAAAACTTTGCTTCGTAATTTATATTTTCACATTTATCAGTTCTTATTTATCATATTCTTTAAAGAAGTTAAAAATATTAAAATATTTACATATATTGAGTTATGTGATGGAAAACTATCGTTTTCAAAATGGTTTCAAAACAATCGTTTTGAAGAATTCCGATCAATTTTGATCAATCTAAAGCACAATAGCAGATAAAATATAAACAATATAATAGAGCTGTGAAACGAAATTTATTGAAAAAAATATTAAAAACAAATTTGAAAATCATTGACAAAATGACTATAACAAGAACATAGTTTTTGTTTTGTTTCCAAATTGTTTTTCATCTCATACCTGATTACATATTTATTTTTTCAATTCTCGACCAAGAAATAAAAGATATTGCGCATCTGCGTATCTGTCTGTCTGTTCCTTCGTAGAGCCAAAGCAGCTAGACCGATTTTGGTTTAGTTTTCTTTGTGTTTGAAAGCGCTCTGACATCAATGCCCGAACATATGTCTGAACAACAATGTTCGCCATGAGATTCGCCGTCCGCAACCATTTGCAATAGAAAGAAAAGAGACAGAACAAAATTAGTAGATATTCCATCTCTATAGCACTGCCGCAAAAGACTTTGACATGGACATCGCACGTGTTCACCACAACAAGGAACTTGATGAATTTTTCAATATTATTACATTAAAATAAATATTTAACAAATTTAAATTCGAATTAGATTTTTCGTTAGAAAATTTATATTGCAAAAAACTAATAAAATTAGAAAATTTTCATTCTTTTTGTACAATTTTTTTCAATGCACTCGTAATTATTCGATTTCTAGAGACTTAGTAAAAATTAATTAGAAATTATAATTCTTATTATTTTGATATAATTAAATTAAAAGTATAGACGCACTTGCCTCTTGGTAGCCGAACTGTTTCAAATAAGACGATGCGCATTTCCTTTAGCTGTTATGATGATCGAGATGTCACTGCCTCTAGCTGCGCTCACGGACTATGCATTATTCCTGGAATATCCTGAAGCGAGTTGCATATATATTTTCTGTAATTGAAGAAAATTAATATTCGTATATTGAGATAGCAAAATGCATGATCTAATATTTTTATTATTGCATACACCATACTTGCTTGAGAGAGATACATATAAGATTGCGTTTACATGTTGCTTGAAATTCATTTGTCCAAAACTTGGAATATGTAGAATAGCGTGGCATTGGGATATATGATAGAAATTCAACTTCGAATTTTCCTAAAGTTCAGGGCGGTTTTTAGTGGCCATGAATGTAAAACCTATATGGTGAAGATTTCCGATGAATCGGTTGAATAGAACACTTTCCCATTTGGGGTCAAACTGGTTCCTGGTTTAATTAAAGAAATTTTTATTTTTAAATTTTTAGTTCCAATTTTTTATATTTAGGTGGTGGTCACGCCACTAACTGTTTTAAAATAAAAACTTCGCGTCACTCTGAGAGCTCTAGGTATAATCCAAGTTTCTCAAAAATCGGTCAGATAGAAGTACGTGAGATATAATATGTATTATGTATGCCCCGGCCACTCTCTTAAGTATAAAATATGTAATTCTAAGAGCATAAACTCTGTCAAGTTTTGTGGGAATCGGATAACTAGAACTACATATAATTTAATATTAATATGTAATGGGCGTAGCCTCGATAAATTTTTTGAACACTAGATTAAATATTTTTCGCGAGCTCAAAGTGTGTGCCAAGTTTCATAAAAACCGATAGAGTAAAAGCACTCGAAATAAAATATTAAATTTTAATAAGGTTATCCCCGCCCACTTTTTGAATGCAAGATTAAATATTTTTCAGAGTGTGCGCAGTTTTATAAAAATCGATAGAGTAGAAATACGTGAAATATAATATTAAATTTTAATGGGTGTTGCCCCACCCACTTTTTTTAACGCAAGATTGTCTTTTTAAGAGCCCAATATGTGTGTCAAATTGCGTAAAAATTGGTTAAGTACAAGCACGTAAAATATGCGATTAAAATTTAATAGGCGTAACGCTGCCACTTTTTAAATGCAAGACTTCTTTTTAAAAGCTCAAGTTGTGTGCCAAGGTTCGAAAAAAAGTACAAGCACTTGAAATTAATATTAACAATTAATGGGCTTGGCCCCACCCTTTTTTTGAATGCGAGATTGCGCAAAAATTTATTAAGTACAAGCACGTGAAATATAATGAAATTTAATAGGACTGGCCCCGCCCACTTTTTGAATGCAAAATTGTCTCATTCTATTAGATCAGGGTGTCTATCAAGTTTCGTAAAAATCGGCCAGCTATAAGCACGTGAAATATAATATCAAGTTTTATTGGGCGTGGCTCCGCCCATTTTATCTACTTCAAGATTGTGTCCTTATGAGGGCCGAATGTATTCGCTAAGTGGCGAAGCAATCGAGTAACTAAATTATCATAAAGTCAAATTAAAAAACTATAGTGGGCGCGTAGCCGCTCCAATTTTTTTTTTACAATGGGACGTCATGGAACCCAAATCAGACAAAAAAATAATTTTTGTAATCGATCAAAAATGTACTGAGTGATGAAGTAACATAACCAAAAAAAATATAATAAAGACGAATTGATAACATTCTCCTTTTTTTTGAAGTCGGTTAAAAATACAGACAGCCAACATGCTAAAAATTTAAATGACGTCATATCCACATGTTCATGTGTTTTTTTACATATTAGAAATCTGCGTAAACAGTCTTGAAATGTAAACACGTCTTGCCAGGTCGTGCCAGGTATTATACTAAACCAATAATAAATGCTGTGGCATTACCCAGTTGACCAAGACTTTCGTTATTGATATAGCTTTCGAATATATCTCGAACATTTATCGTGTAAAACTATCGAGAGTGAATCGAAAAAAGTTCGCCTGTCGCTTAGTTTTGTCCCAAAAAACATTCGTTATCGAAGTTTCGCTAGCAATATCAAAAGTGGGAGAATGTTGAACTATTTTTGATATACCAAAAAGGCAGCAGAAAAAGTAAAAAAGTAATTTTATTTCTTATTTATTTATTTATACTTTTAATACCTTAACTTACGCTGCAGGATTTGAACAATGGTACCTACATTCTAACAGGCTAACACACATCCTCTAGGCTATCGCGACAAATTTTTTTCTGTTCAATTATTGCACATACGTACGTATGTGTTATTATTTTATTTTTTTAACTTACAGTGCTGTCATGCATCGAACTTTGTACCTCTAGACTATCTGACACATGTCCTCTCGGCTATCGTCAAACATTCGAAAAACTATCGAGAGAAGTTCGAAGCGCGAAGTTTTAGCGAACATTCAAACTTTCTCACATGCATTGATGTTCATGTATATGAGTATTAACAAGCGCTGTTGCGAAGATTTCTTGTTCATAACAAACAATCAAAAGAAGTAGTGTTGATGCGTGTATGCTTCTTATTTTGCATATTGTACATATGAGTGTGTGTGAGTGTGTAAAATGTAGATGGTAAGCTATGTGTTTAAGGGTGGTTTTTAAAGCAAGCGCACACAACTAATATCAGTACATGTGTGCGTTTGTATGTAGTCAGAAAAATAAAGCAGCATACTCTTGTCTTAAAAGTTCTTGTAAGTGGTCTTAGGCAGGACTTTATTACATATCGTGTATTATAGCCTTAAGTTAAGAGAAAGTTTTAAACTTGAGTTTACAGCCAACACTCATTTAACTAAATGAAAAACACTAGAAGTGTATTTTTGCGTAAATTTTTAATACCAGCACCCTTTACAAAAATCTTTAGCAGTTAACAAGAATCCCTACACAATCTATGGTTTTCTTAACACTCTTTATTATTTATTATACTACCTTGCAACGCACTTTCTCAAACGGAAATGGGTATTTGTTGCAATGCATATCCTTTATGTCCTTTCTATGTACCTTTAATTGTTTTAAAATTTATAATTTTGTGTTGTGCATGTTTATTTTATTTGTTCGTTTTGTTTCTGGAAATGAATGACACCTACAAAGTATTACATTATTTCTACACTTGCAAACACACGAAAAAGAAAAAATAGATATGCCACATATCGTACATATTTATGTAAGTATGTATTTCCTTGTTGGGCTCTTGTTCCGTGGAAGCCCTTAAAGTGGTCTCTTCGTTCGAGGGTGTAAATTGTAATTTAAAACAACATAATTTTAAGTATCTGCAGTTCTCATTATTTGGTTTTTCACTATTTGATTTTTGTTTGTGTGTTTTATTTTAAATCGGCTTAAAAACAGGGTAACGAGGTAATATGTATGTCTTCATTTCTTTTTTCATAAGTATTTTCCTTTCAAAGTGGCCAGCACTCAGATTTCGATTTGTTTTTTAACAAACACACACACACACACACAAAATATTAAATTAAATAATATTAGGCACGTGCATTTGTGTCTATTAAGCACGTAATTTGAGCGTTTTAAACACCTTTAAGTGCTAAATTGTAAATTAGCTTTTACATATGTAATTCTGTGGCATTGAGGAAAAAGTGCTTAAGTCATATTTTAATGTTTTTCAGGAGAGCACTTTTAAGAGTTTAAGTCCATTTTCAGAAATTTATTCATTTTACAGTAAAATTGGAAAATTCTCTGTTAACCTTTATTTTTTTTTTAAGCAAAAATCGTTCTACATACTATACTATATTATAATACATTTAAATTGAAATATACCAAAGTATAACCTTAATTAAGCTAATATTCCAAATGGGATTCGAAGTCTAAAAAAGATAAGTCGCAAGTCCTGAAAAATCACACAGATTTTGACCAGAGGTACTTTCAAATATGCAGGTTACGGAGGTACCATTAACTGAAAATCATATTATCTCGTCTTAAGTCCTTTTTTCTTTTTGCCACAGAGAATACTTACATGTACATATATGTACATATCACTCGTTTACTTTAATAGTGTCACAACTCAAAAGAAATACTTTTGCAGAAAACGCGTTTAAAATTTTCAATTTACATACATACTCGTACAACTCAATGAAAACATGAAAATATATTCTTCTCTCATGAAGTGGTAGTACAAGATATTTATAAGAATTTTTTTGCACAAGATAAAATACGAAATGCCCAATGATTTTGTATTATTAACTTAAACAACGCATTTTGTGTGTTATGACACTATTGAAGTAAAGAGTGATATGTATGTATGTATGTATGTATGTATGATAATATGGTAAATATTAGTGTTGTCATTCGAGCAAAAATTATTCGAATATTCGAACAACTGTTTTTAATTTTTGTTCGAATAAAAAAAATTTTAGATTTATTTAAAACAAAAAATTCGATTTGGTATAAACAATTTTCGATTTAGGGCCTGTGCCAAACGGTAGCAAACCACGAAATACAACTTTTTTTCTCCCCTTCAAAAATTCATTTAATTATTTCATATTATTATTTCATATATCTAATATTTTCACGAGGTATACCATTATAATTCATCACAACTCGAAGGCAATATGTCCGGCGTTGATCAAAAACACATCATCGGCTAACTAAATACAATTTGCTGGAAATCATATAAAAATGGTAAGCTAAAAAAATTAATTGTTTCATAGTTATTCGTAAAATAAAATTGAAAAAAAAAATTATAAAAATTTAAAATTATTTTCTCCATTGAATTTTTGGGCTTTGCCTGTAAATGCAAATGTGTTAAGAATAAAATAATCTAAATATTTTGAAAATCGGCTGAAAATTGTAGACTCAATTAGTAATTTAGTAAAAACAAACTGATTAAGAAACGATAAGTTTGTTCAGAGCGAGAAACAAGCAAAACCTGTGTTATTACCCTGTCGGAGAATGTATGGTTGACTACAAAAATAATCAACTTGTAGTTAACTTTTCTTAAGGTACGGTTACACTTAACAAGCATTTGCCCAAGAAAGCGTAACTACCGAATACTAATGAAAACCCGTTTGCTTATAAAGGTTCGTTAAACTATCCTTTTAATATCTTGGAAGCTTAAGTACACAAAAAACTCATAAATAGAATAGGAAAAACATTATGCATGTAGTTTATTTTTTGAATTTTTTTTATAAAATATTCAATAACTCAGTCAGGCATTAGCTCGCGTTTTACTCGCAATCAATTATATATTTTATAAAAAAATGGTCATAAATAGTATTGTTCCTGTATAAAAATACGGTGTAAGAGCGAATCCAAAATAGAAACATTACAAAAAAAAAATATGTTTGATGAAAAAATACATACATACATACCTATATCTGAAATTTACGGAAATAAAATATATTCAAAAGGTCTCAGTCTCTTCTTTAGAAATTTAAAATCGCTTGGTATTCAACTTAGTAACAGGTTGATAACTGCGTATGGATACCAAAAGCAGATTTGTTCTTAACCGTAACTCAATTCAAGATTTTGGAAAATTTCCAAAACGAATTGTTGTTTTAGTCGACAACGCCTACCAGAAAAATAATAATAACACATCCCAGGTATTTCGACTTCATTCATTTTCGTCCCACAGTATATTTATCGCACACACATTAGGTCTGTTCGAACTTGCACAAAATTACCCAAAAACGTTAAAGATTACAAATTTTGTGCAATTTTGACAGCGAATGACATAATAGTTTTTTTTTCATTTCCTGTAAAAAACTTGTACGAACTTTTTCTTTTGGGTAAAAGTTCGGTCAAGAATTTTTTTTGTTTACATATGAAACTGAAAAATTAATCACAAAATTTGCATATAAAGCAAAAAAGTTTTTACATACATATTTAAATTATTATTATATTAAAAATCATAATGTAAGTCTTTTTAAAAAAAGTTGAAGTTGTAAGTACATTTGTGCATATTTGTCCATTTCTTTAATTAAAAAAAAACATTTTATACTTTATTTTTTTAAATAATTCACATAGCTTTTACTTTTTAAAACTTATTTTCATTTACTGTTTACAGCTGTTGCCAATGATGTAAAATTTTTGTTTTTATAATATTATGAATTTATAGCGAGTAAAATCACTTAAATTAAATTTAATTTAAAAAGAAAGCAAAATTAGTATTTCTGAGTTCCAGAAATTTTTGATAGCTGCTGCACATTCTGATAGTAATTTTCTTTTTTCTCTTATTAGTCCAAAATGTGTAAAATCTTGTGGAACACACCTATTTATATCATGAACACCTATTTATAATAGAACGCGTTTTCATTGAAATTTTTTAACCTGAGATTAATTGCTCCATGTCATGAAGTCTTAGATTTTTTCGTATAAAAAATATTTATGTATATTGCTTAAAAGGAAATTCAGAAATTTCAAAGGAAAAATTTTGCTTCAATAATTACTTCCAATTTTTTAAATATATAAAATGTTTTTGCCTTTCACTTTTTTGTATTTTTTATTAAATAAAAAAAAACATTATTTTTTTAATTTTTACTAGGGGTTCGTGCACAGGAATTTGATGGGAAGGAGCCCCCGAACAAGAAAACTTCAGATAAAAATTTTTACTTTTTTTTAAAGTAAAGTTTTTCGTTTGTTTTCTAAGATGAATCATTAACTAATTTTTAGTATTAAATAGAAAAAGTGACACATATTCGATTTTTATTTTAAAAATAAAGGGTCAACTACAGACCTAACATGGAATGGCTTAATTTATGACTGAATATATTTAAAACGAGTAGTTCACTATTTCGAAAAAAAAAGAATCTTGTAATACATGCTTTTGTGTGAAACGCCAAACGTCTGTGTTGATTTTAGTATCTCACAATAGCCGCTGTCACACGCACAAGAGTCATCTAATCTAATCTTGTGCAGTGGCCAGCAGCTGCAATAAGAACTACATAGAAGTTCGTATTATTTTGAAAACATACATGTTGCAAGAACAAATATGTACATACATATTTCATTAACATTTGACAGCTACTGTTAATGTTGCAGTAGTAATTACTCGTAGTTCAAGTTGTTTCTATTTCTTTTTTTTGTTGTAGTTGCATTGAATTAAAATTATCTTTGAATTAATAATAAATGCAACACATGTTAAAAATTCCAAACCGTTTACTGATGACCGTTATAAAATAAATAAATCATCTGGCTGTCTCTCTCTCCCTCTCTCTCTCTCTCGGGTGCGTAAAAGTTTATTTATACAAAAGTTTTGGTATATTTTTTTTATTTATCACACAAGGCACAAACAATCTCATTAAATTTGTAAACTACATTTTCTATTGGTAAAAAACCGTTTGTTTTTATGATTTTAAAATTTAAATAAAATCTTTGCAAAATTGGTATTTTGTGTGTAATTAATTAAGCATCAAGATTTTATACTATTTTCAAAGCAGTGTATGCACATTTGTTTGATTTCTGTGTAAATTTTATTATCCTTAATATGTTTTTCTGTTTCACAGACACAAATATTCCTGTTTTTTTCTGACGATTTTAGTGTTAACTGCCGCACAAGTGTGGTGGTCACGTTTGCCCACGCAGCGTTGACAATAATTGACTGAGGCTTTATCCACCCAGTTACCTGACTTTTATAGCCAACTAATGTGCCTTATTATTCCATAGTTTCAATTGTTTTTTTAAGTCTTTAAGAATTTGTTTAAAATGAAATGAAGAACATACATACATATGTATGTATGTATGTATGTATGTATGTATGACAAGTTTAACCATCCATCCCTTCCAAAGTATTAAACACAATCCAAACACACACATACATGTAATGATAGTTACATCATATATACTTACATATGTACATATTAGTATTTTTGTAAATCGAACTTTCGATATTAGGGTGGCTGCCATTTCTTTAAAGTTAAAAAAAAAAATATTGAAATTTCTTTAATAGTTTTTATTTGAAATTCTTAACTTTCATAAAGATCCGTTCATAAAAATTTTAAACAGCATTTTAAATGTTGTTTAAGCAATATTCGCTAAAATTGTATTCATAATAGAATTTTAGCATAAAAAAATGCTTTTTGAACCTTGTGTAAATCAGCGAATTTTCAAATTTACTGCACCCATGTTTAAAACAATTTTAAGATGATGCTGTCGTAATTTAGCATCGTGTTTACCCACCTGATCTGAGATTCGATAAAAACGAATGCTCACTAAAGCGAAGGAATTTCGAAACAAAATTCTTCGATATTTGTTCGCTAATCTAAGAAAATTCGAAAGTTCGCTAAAACTTCGAGCTTCGAACTTCTCTCGATAGTTTTTTGAGTTAATAATCGTTGTTTTGCAGAACTACGATGCAAGTGACAAATAAAGAATACATTGTTGCCATAATATTTAAAAAAATAAAGTTAATTGATTTTTAGTTGAAATACCGATTATGAGTACCAATATTTAAAAAATCTTTTTTGCCTTAAAATGTTTTTTAACTAATATGCATTTTAAACGTCAATCAACTTTTTTTATGAATACTGCTGGACGACCTGTCAGAGGTATAAGGGACTTCATGTCATAATTCAATGCAACCGAGTCGATGTATTATGACTGATCACTGGATACTCGTACGAGTAGAGTGGTAACTATCAACGGAATCTTATGATTCTACTCGATTGCTTGTAGGTAGCCAGCAAGCAGCCATGTAATCCAATCAACCAACTAACGACTATTTGATTTTTTTTTAACTTTCGCAGAAGATAAATAAGCTCCACCCTACTATATATGTATTTGCATTATAGTTCTTCTTTTATTTTACATTTTAAAGAAGCTCTATTAACGAAAAAAAACCTTGCCCAGTGGCGTTTTTTTTTTAAATGTAATCAATTTGCAAAATCATTAAAGAGCTTTCCCCTTAAAGAAAATATATCTGTGTCAACTTAAGCAAAGCAATCACGCTTATTCCAGTTGTCGACATTGACGTCACTTTAACACAATACCAAATAATTGGGGCTTGTGCTCCCGTTGTCGAAAACAACTGATTCCTGTTAGCAGGTTTATGCTATTTTCTAGAGCTTAGGGAACGGAAATATGTAGATTGTCAGTAGCACAAAATTGTTCTCGAGATCCCAAATTTTTGGCATTGTGTTAAAGTGAGATCGGTTTCGACAGCTGGAATAAAGGTGAATGTTTTATTGGAAGATTTGATGCTACCGCCAAGAGTTTAAAAGGATCTAATGCCTGATTCTTCTTTTGTGTGATCCTTTCTTTTTCTATGTAGCATTTTAACAACTGAAAATTCCAACTGGAAAATAATACAGCATAATAAAGATAAATTTCCTTGCTATCGATAATTTTCTATAGCAAATTTCTCGCATAATTTTGCTTTGGTATATATGTATATATTTATATATTTGATAGCAAGTCTCGCCATTGGGTAAAGTGAATAAAAAATAAGCATTTGCTTTTTATTTGAAAATTTGTTTAAAAAAAACCAAAAACAAATTTTCAAGTAAAAAGCAAATTCTTATTTTTTATTCACTGTATCCATTGTACTATTTTTTATAGAAAAACTTTTGGTTATTTTTTTTCTTGTATATGTGCGACAAGTCGAATGTTGCCGACATCGTGGGACAGGACCTTAGTAATTTTTTAAGTTTTTTTTGTAGCAAAAATGGTGGATGGTGGCCACATAAAAATTATTCCACGCACCTGTCTCAGAACTATAACGTGCGAAGACTAGCGCTTGTAGACGTTAATTGTAACGGATAATGTTACTAATACACTTTCAATACCAATACTACTACTAATGCTAACACGGCGGACTGCTGGTTCTCTACTATTTCAAAAAAGGTGAGTTCTCACACATGCTTTATGAATTTTTTTTGGTATTAGTGTGACATACATTTATACATGTACATGGACTAGGTGCATGTACATGGACTAGACCCCTGCAAAAGACCACTTACGAGAACTTTTAAGACATGAGTGATTTTTCAAATGTTTTATTGCAGCTAAGTCTTTTAAAACAAAAGCTAAACAACACTGTTGGGAAGACATTTGTTTCAGTTATTGTATGTGTAGAATTAAAAAAAAAATACTTCGTGACGGAAGAATTTGTGATGCTTGCTTCTTTATGCGTTTGGGCGCGTTATCAAACGTCAAGCATGTATAATACATGCCAAGAGAATACATTTCAAAACCAAGACGTATTTACATTTCAAGACTGTTTACGCAGACCTCTAGTATGTACATACATATCAATAACGGCGACAATGACAACCATATTTAAAAAAACAGAGATTATAAAATATGTATGTATGTATGTATGTATATATTGTGTATTATCGTGTTTCTTTTTCTTTTTTTAAATAGGCGACGACCACCCTTTTTCTAAAAACTTAAATAAATAAGTCTAAATAAGTTGTGCTATTGGAAATTTTATGATTTGCTTATATGTATGTATTATGTAAGTGCATTTTTTTAAAAGTCTTCTTCTATTTGCAAATATGTAGTTCTTAAATTTGCGACATGAAAATTATGTTAAAAACTAAAAAATAATTGAACAAAGGTCTTGAAACCCTTAAAGATTTTGTAATAAAACTAACACAAAGGTAATTGAGATAGAAAAAATTCCTGGAATGTTATTTTATAACAATCAAAGTCAATAACCTTAAGAAAGTAATTCTAATAAATTGATAAAAGATAGAAATGCTGAATTGCTTTATGTACATATCGCACTTGTTTCTCTAAAAGAGCTGAACTCAAAATTATGCAAATTTCCTCTTTTTGCCAGAAAATTATAAACAGTGATAATATCTATCCTTTGTAAAATTATTACATAAATTTTTCTACCCTTTCGCCAAAAATAAAAAATAAAAATACAGTTGAATCCCAATTTGTTATATCCGTAAGACTAATTTTTTTTTAATTTTCATTTGATCTCATTGAGAGGAACAACTGCGATATGTGTATCTTTCATTAAAGCGGTGGACAACTTGATTATGCGATACAATGTAAAATAGCCAAGTCAGTCAAGTCAACCAATTGAAATATGAACCAAAATACAAATTGCAGTTACAGGTAACCCTCGATTTACTCGGTACTTAATTTAAGAGATATCAATTTAACACGGATTAATAATAACAATCGTTTTTTTAATTACTTAATTTTTTTTTGCTTTAACTCGCTTAAAAAGTGATGGAAACCCTCGTCTTAAAAAAAATAATAATAATTACCAAATGTAATGCAATACAATTATACGACAAAATTAAGATTTTGGATCAGCTGAAAAATTGGGTAAAGCAAAATCTCTTGATTTAAATGAGTAAAAAAGTAAAACTTCTAATTCATATGAATTTGCATTGAAATCAAGACGCATTAAGCAGTAAAATAAGAAACAAAGTTAATTATTTTATGTTTTCTTGATTTAACGCGATTCTTAGATACCAAAATAAAATTCCGCATGTACGCGAAATGCTCCTAAAAAAAGATTTTGTACCAATACTAAACATAATTTTACTCGAAGTTTATTTATACGTATACGTAATGTATGCATTGTCCCACCACATTGCGTAAATCTAGAGTTACCTGTATTTTGCTTATTCAAAAGTAGACACTCTCTCATGGTTAAATCTTTGTATTTGTATGGCATTGTGTGGCTTAAATTTGAGAAATTGGGGACGTAAAGGTTTGATAGCATCACCTGCAATACAAGTGGAATAAAATAAATTGTCTTATACGTTTGTCTGCTGATGCAAGTGCGTTAATGAAGTAAACGATTTTATGGATCCGGGCCTTGAATTTTTAAAAATTAAATTGTTGATAACATCGTAAAACTAAATACATATGTAAACCAAAGGGGCTATTCCCACATTACGTAATTAAGTATTTTCGGAGTTTTTATGTGTGTGTGATTTCAAATATCGATTAAGGCCGTGATACACTCTCATACAAAGTCGTACGATCTACGAAAATATACAACCCTGGTGTGATGAATTTTTATTGTCTTTTGAAAATTTTCATATAGTCCATCGTACCAAAGTATATTATTAATAATACCCAAAAACTGTCAGGCGTGAGAAGATATGAGCGTGAGTGATACAATTTACAATAATCCGTGAGATTAAGTGGAAAAATTTTAAGGATGTTAAGAGACTATATAGTGTTAAGACCCGTGTTCGTTATAATCCAACTCCACTGTATAAAATGTGTTCAGAGCTTTTGTGTAAAAGATTTTAACTCGTTACTCATTTTAGTGTGGGTCCAAAACCGGGCCAAATAAGTACCCTTAAACGGACATGTAAAGGTTTAAAATTGATTATGGCTCTATGATGAGTTGCATTTGATTTTCGATCTTTGCTAGCTATCGAACATCGAAAATCGAATGTTCAATTCACATTAGTGTCCTGCATAAGACCATTTATAAGTTTTTTCAAGACATGAGAGATTTTTCAAATGCTTTACTATAGCGAAATATTCTAAAACAAACGCTAAAAAAACACTGTTGGCAAGACAAACAACTGAAACAAATGTCTTGCCAACAGTGTTGTTTAGCGTTTGTTTTAGAATACATATTTCGCTGTAGTAAAGCATTTGAAAAATCTATCTTGTCTTGAAAAGTCTTATAAAGGGTCTTGTGCAGGTCTTTAGTTTACATATATTATGAACATCGAAAATTTCGTTGACCATCGAATTTTCTATCGAACAGAATTTAGTTTTCGATAAAGTATTTTAGTATAAAACATTTTTATAAGCGATTTTTTTTATTTTTAGGTAAAGTTCTTGCAATTTTCAATCAGAAATAATTTTTAGTCAGGCTTAAGCTCAGTAATTTCAATTCTTATTGAATGAAATATTTTTATTAATTAATGTGAGTTTCTGTTGCAATTTTTAAAAATCACTTTGAGTAAAATTCATCGAAATTTGCTCATAATAAGGGCCTATGTCTCTGAATACAGTAAAGTTCAAAAGTTTCGCATACAAATGTTCATATAAAAATCATGCAGTGAGTTTTCACTTGAAAGCTATAAGACTTCAAAAATTTTGTTTGAGAGATAGTTTCTGTTGAGCGTCTATGGAATTCAATTTGTTCAATAATTAATTTATATTTCCACGTTACTTTGCAGTTAGCACAAAAAGGAGGGCATGTGTGGAGATGACCTTAGCGCTTAAAAATAATATTTTTTTCATTGTGGCCCTATTATTTTTCTAACTATGCTGCAAATTTTTTAATGCCATTCTGTTTAAATTTTGTAATATAATCGTCGGTCTTTTTTTTGTACAATCAGGCTTCAATAATGCAAAACAACAGTCGTTCGTTTATCTATAACTCGCCACAACATACAAAATTTTTTGTAGCCCCTTTGGCACAAATATATGTACATATGTATGTATGTATGTATGTATGTAGTCCAACATCGAGGTGTGTATGCACATATGTACATTAGAGTGGCCGTTAGTTGTGTGGATAATATTTTTTGTTTAATTTCTTATATTCTCTCCCGCCAAAATCGGTTCAGTTTTATGTAAAAAAACACGGAAAATTTTCATAGCGACAAGTTGTGTTTTAGAGGGTGCGTTCGCCCCCCAAAGTTGGCCCTCAATTTATTTATTTAATTCCATTTTTTTTTGTTTTTATTTTTTTGTTTAGTTTTCCTTTGAATATTTGTATATGTATGAAATAATTTAATGGATATAAGCTCTTACGATCTGGCCCACGATTTCGACAAGAAACCTTCTATCGCTTACTTATATTGAAAACAAAAACAAATTTTCTTATTTTGTTTTTGTTTTCAATATAACTAAGCGACAGATAATTTCTTGTCGACATCGTGGGCCAGGCCGTTATTGTACATGCTTAATATAAATAATTTACATACAAATATAATTTTGTTACATACAGTTTTTGATATTTTGTTGGTTATTTTCTTCATTATTTTCTAAAATATTAGGTTTAGCAAAACACTTTCTTTGAGACTAATGTTGCCGACTCGAAGAGCTAAAATATTGCCATATATCATATTCTTGTAAAATGATTTTTTAAGAAGATACTCATATGCAAAAAATTACATTGAAAAATATGCTCGAAGGCCAACTTTTGAAGGGACGGACGCACCCCCTAAAACACAATTTATCGCTATTAATTTTTTTTTAATTTTTTTTACATAAAACGGTCTCTCTAATGTACATATGTGTGCTATTTGTGTATGTGTGTGTGTTTATGTGCATGAAAATATTTTTTAGTTTCGCAAAAAAAAAAAACAAGAAAAAATTTTTTGTAAACCAACTACCCCAACAACTTGTGCATTATAATACGTTTTGGGTATGTAAAGCAACAACAAATACACACATACATTCTTTTGTTTTGAATGCACTTTTATTATTTTTACTGAAGCCTATTTAAAGGCGTTTGTACAAATTAAATAACAGAAGTCTTTAAGACAATAGAAGCAATAAAAAATAAATATCACTTGTATGGCATCAAAATCGTGCCCATGCAGGGACGTCAGTCATGGCACGTACAAATAAATAGTTATATAGTTGTTCATTTCATTGTCTATGTTTGTTAATATGTATGTAAGTATGTATTATAAAATTAAGTTATTTAAATCAAAAGAATGATAATACATATATTGCATAAAATATATAAATAGAGAGCTTGCAGTTTTCAAAAAATACCCAAAATAAAAAAATTAATTCAGTGAAGTGAGACTTTGGCCCGCGCACGAAGCGTTCCGTACTGACACGAGATACATATGTAATTGAATACGAACTTAGGGCATTTTTTTCGTTTTTGGGTTTTTTCGGTTTTAAGCTTTTTTTTTAGTTTTGGGGGTTTTTGAATTTATTGGCGCTTTCTGAGTTTAGGTACTTTTTTTCTCGTTTTGGCAATTTTTTTTGGTTTTTGAAGTTCTTTTAATTTTTGCGATTTGTATTATATTGGCGTTTTTTTATTTTGGAGATTTTTTTATTTTGGCGATTTTGTTAATTTTGGCGTTTTTTTTGGTTTTGGCGATTTTTTTAGTTTTGGCACTTTGTTTCTCGTTTTGAGCATTTTTTTTTTGGTTTTTAGCGTTTTTTTAATTTTTGCGATTTTTTTCGTTTTGAGCATTTTTTTGGGGTTTTGGGATTTTTTTTAATTTTGGAGATTTTTTCATTTTGGAGATTTTTTTTCATACAATTAATTATTTTGGTTTTGGCGCCTTTTTCGCGTTTTGGCGATTTTTTTCCGGTTTTGGCGTTTTTTCATTTTGGCGATTTTTTGCTTTTGTGCGATTTTTTTCGAATTTCGCGATTTATTTGCGTGTTAGAATTTTTTTTTAATTTTGGCGATTTTTTTTAAATTTTTGGCGATTTTATTTTTTCGGTTTAGCGATTTCGGATTTTTAGTTTTACGGTTTTTGCAAGATGTAGCAAGTTGTCAAAATTACATAGTCAAAATTGCATTAACTGATGGACCAGCCTTTAATTAAAATTTTTTAATATTTTAATGTTAATTGTTGTAGTCTATATATAAAAATACACTAATTTTACAAATTTCAAGTGTCAATATACATATGTGAATACAATTGTATGTATATTACATGAGATTTATCATTTTTCGTCGCTCGTTTTGGAGCACCCTTTAATTTCTAATTCTCATGTATTTTTTGTTGTAATGGCCAAGGTTCTACATAGTCTGTCAGATCCGTAGCTCTTACGGTTCCTGAGAAAATACCGTGTGACGGAAAGACGGACAGCGTAGCGAAAACAATAGGGTTCCTTTTTTCACCTTTGGTGTACGGAACCCCAAAAACACTTCAGATGTTCGATGTGTGTTCTTGGAATATTTCACAACTGCTTGTGATTTAGGAACGATTATTTGTCAATTTGTTAAATTTAATACAGTCAATATTCGCAATAATAAAGGGTGTTTTTTAAGTAGTGTCAAAAGTTTATATTATAATAAATTTATATTGTAATAAAACAAGGAAATATATATTTTTAATATCAATGAAATGTGTTTTATTGGAAAGAGAATTTTAGGAAATTAATCTTTATATGATTTTTGGCATGTGGCCGCTAGAAGGCGCAATAAGGAACATCAATTTTCAAAAACTTTTCGCTGCATTTGCGGCCGTATTTTCCCGATAACTCTTCGAATGCTGACTTCCAGTTATTAAATTTTTTGTGGTTTATCGACGTAGACATGTGACTTAACGTAACCCGAAAGAAAATAATCTAATGGGGTTAAATCGCTCGATCTTGGTGGCCAATTAATCAGGCCATTACGTGAAATTATTTTTTGATCAAACGTTTCTTCGATTAAATCAATTGTAGCACCCACTGTATGTCATGTGGCTCCATCCTATTCGCAGCACATATCAGCAAGATTAATGCCACGTAATTGACATACGAAAAAATTTCGAATCATATTACTATACCGTTCACCATTGACAGAAACATTCTGACCGTCATCGTTTTTGAAGAAAAAAAATGGGCCAATGACTCCACCAGCCCATAAAGCGCCAATTAACGTAATTTGCTGTGGAAGTAATGGTGTTTCGACAAAAGTCTGTAGATTCTCCTCACTCCAAATGTCACAATTCTGCTTATTTACGTACGCATTCAACCAGAAACGGGCATCATCGGAAATGGAAGAATTACACGATTAGTTTGACGAATATAACAATTATTTTGATTAAATATTTCAACAATTTGCACGCGTTGCTCTAGCGTAAGTCGATTCATAATTAAATTTCAAAGCAAACTAAACAAACGGCCAAGTCGCAGAGTTCAATTCCGCTCGGAAACTCAATATGTCGAGCAGTAACCGCAGTGTATCTCAGCAACTAGCAGCTGTTAAATAGGTGCTCAAATAAAGCAGTGATGCCGAATCAAAGTTGTGGCACTCTTAAAAAAAACGGTTTATATACAACAAAAAGATTTGTCAAAACGAGCCACGAACGTGTCGTGTGAACAGCATGCTTTGCAATCGTCATTAAGAGAGCAAAACACGTTCATGTTGCCGACAGCAGCTGTTTTTTTTGGTACAGTTTGTTTTCGTTTATGTTGAATAAATTTGTTGACTCTTTGCTATCTTTACTTACTGAGTTTATTTTATTATTGTAGTTAAAATATTAATGCAAATTTAAACAATATTGTTATTGTTGATCAGCATGATTTCAATCAACAGTAGGCGGCAGGAAATCTCTTGTTTTCGTACTTGATCTTCTTTATTTAAGATATGCGTGGCTAAAATAGCAATAACAGCTTACTTCGACATTTTAATAATGATTAATAATTATTATTATTGTTTTGGCCACGCATATCTTAAATGAAGAAGATCAAGTAAACAAAACAAGAGAAAACAATAATATTTAAATTTACGATAATATTTTCACTAAAATAATAAAATGAACGCAATTGAAAAATAAATTAATGTTTACTATATAAATATATATCGCTCCTTTGTTGACACAGACTTAAGTCTAATTTCATGCTTTGATGTATTCAGTAACTTATAGACGAATTTTGGTGGCAAATATTTTTATAGAATATTTCACACAATTATATCCATGTTGAAAGTTACTTTTAGTTCCCTTGGTGTGGACTCGGATGTAAACTTGTAAAACGCCAATGTCCACGTATTATTTTGCCTTCTCTACTATTCTATTCTATTCTTGTTACTTTGTATACATTTTTCTTTTATTATACATTGTTATTAGAAAAAACATTTGTGAAATTCACAAGCCCCTTGTCATGTTGTATCGAGTGTACAATTTGCTTAATTCACAAAAACTTGGCTGACTTCTACAACGTCAATTATTTTCTCTTCACATGGTTACAATCTTGCGCAACTTTGTATCTGTACATACACAGCAAAAAATTGCACATTACCATGAGAACTACTTGCCATATAATGACTTACTTTTCTGATTACCAAATTTCATTACTCGCATGCAAATCACATTACCTAAAATTTATAAAAATTATGTAAAAATTGCTAAATGAAGAGAATTATTTTTTTAGATTAAATAGATTACGTGAACAATTTGCCAAATAAAAAAGTAAGCACTTCTCGAAAATCGATAATTTTAGTCTCACTCACGTCTTGTTAACATCATTAAGTTGGTAATCCAGTAGGGAAGGACTTCCACAAAAAAAGCTTAATTCCAAACGCGATTACATTTTTGAAATTTTTTGCTGGGTAATATCATTACCGCATCGTAAATATATGTATGTATACTAAAGGCTCAGTTAGCCGACTGTAATGGAATGTCGGCTAACTGAAGGCTGAGTTACCCGACTGTAATGGAATGTCTGAATCTGATCAATATTTTTTTTTTGAAAAGTAGGTTACGTTGCATTACATCTCTATAACCATTTTCATTACTTTTCACATAACAATATTGATCAACTATTTCCTACTGTTGCAGTTACATTCCATTGCAGTCGGGTAAATGAACCTTAAGTCTTGACCCTTAAAGGCCGGGGCGCAATATGTTAAACTTCGCCTTTTTCAACTGACAGTTAAGTTGAAATGCATGGTTTCTTATGAGGTCTGTTAAATTCAGTACAAAAATTTTTCAACTTTTAACTTTTTGCGTACTTTGAGTAGTTTGACAGATATTGGTTGGTATTTTTTGGTATGTTCTGGTGTACATTTTTGTGTTTTGTGGCAGCAAAAATAAAATTAAGCAATAGAAATAAACGAAATAAATAAAAAATTTTAATTTAATAAATAAAATGGAGAATCAACCTATCGAAATTGTTCAAATACTTCCGTCAATAAAGTACTAATTGTGCCAACCTTCTCAGTCGAAGGCGAAGTTTAACGTATGATGGATACATTGTGCCCCAACCTTAACTTTGCATTGATACGTTTTGGAAGTCAGCGTTATATTAAATACACGATCTGTTAATTTAAAAAAAAAATAAAATGTTAAAGAACAGCCACTGAACTATTCAAAAAAAGATAATTTGGACTTACAAAAGGTTTACAAAACAAATTTCGTATGAATACTTGTTTGTTATACAATTACAAAATTAATTTTATTTATACAGTGTATATTGTATTAATTTATTTGGAATTTAAACACCAAAAACTTAATGACAAGGTGAAGAAAAGTATTTAATAGCAGATTTTCTGAACATAAAAATAAAAATAGAACTGGAAAAAGTTAATTAATTAATTTTTTATGAGGTATAAGTATAATTTCTCTGCTGCCAAAAAGACAAATTGTCTGTATCTTTCACACAGGAGAACAATTGTGCATACATGGCATAACATGCCAGTTTGTAGGTGAGAGAGGCAAAGAGTGTGGTTTTGTGGTTGGCACAATTTTTAAACCAGGCATAACTCCGCATCAGCAGCACAAAACCGATACACACACACAGCTTAAATCACTGCAAATGTTAAAAGAATACAAAAAACACTAATACACACAAAGATGTGTGTACTTATACATTTTTATGGCAGATAAATTAAAGCCATGTCAGATAAAACTTTTGCTTCGCTTTGACATATAAGATGAAATGTACATGCTTATATGAAACATGTCACATAAAGTGAAGCAAAAAGTAAGGCAACTCTCAACTTTTTGCGTGCTTTGACAATCAGTTGGTATACTTTTCTTAATTTGTTTGACCAAGCTCGCATGTAAATATGAAATTTAGTGATTTAGTGATTTATTTAGTCAATTTAGACTAATAACAAAATACTTAAATTTAGGTTGCATAACGTAAGTTACATACATACTAAAAGTTATAACTTATTAATTAAGAAAAACAATAATTTTGTGCTTAATCATATAATTTAAAGTAAAATATACAAATTCTGACAAATAATTGTATTGAAGGCATAATTTTGTAAATTTTTACTAAAATGTCGGTAAATTTACATAAAAAATGAGTTAGTTGCATCAGAGTAATCGAATTGTTCTGAGTTTTGTGCATAAAACAAAACAGTGAAACAAACCGTGAGTGTTGTCAAAGTTTTTATTGTGTCATACACATTTTGCTTCACGATTTTTTCCCAAAGTTAGAAACGTCACGGAAAGCGTTGAAGTTGTATGTGACACCGCTTTTAGTATCGTGTGTTCTACAAAGAACAAAAATTGTGCCGGCATAAAAATTTGTCTAGTGTGTGACAGGCCATTCACATTATATTGATAGCAGGGATACCAATACAACTTTTTAAGAAACTACATATGCATTAGAGATCTGCATGATTACGAATCAAACGGCATAAATTTGCATTTCCTAAAAGGAATTTTTTGAGCTAGCACTTAACATTAAAAAAATGAAAGATGCTATTGCATGATTCATATCAGTGAGAATGTTGTTAACATGCAACTACTTGCAATTTCTATTTATTCATATGATTCACTAATCAGTATGAGTGTTTTGAAAACTTCTTAAAACCATTTCTTACAAATATAGTTTTATGTAATATTATAAAATATAACAGCAAAGCTCATTTTATTTTATAAATTATTTTAATACGAGAAAAACTATTGATTAATACGCAATGTTTTATTAACTTAAGACTTCATCTAGTCAATGTGTTTTTGTGAGTTATTTGATTACTATACAAAACAATCAACCAACAGTAAGAATTTTTTATTGATTTTTCCTAACGGTACTTAAAAAAAGAGAGTGAGTTAATGACAGTCAGTTGTTAGAGGGGTAACTCTGCCAGCAATATTATTAGTACATATTGATGTTAAAGAAAAAAGCAAAAGAACTGTAAAAGTTAGTGTAGAGAGTGAATCAACTCATGCAGTTCTCTGCTACGTACATATGTATAAAATAAAAGTGTATTTAATTTTTATATGAAAACTAACAATAATAAATTTTATACTATTGTATTTCATATAACACTACACTGGATACAAATATACAAAAGGTTTTCTTGAGTTAAGCAATTGTATTACATTCATATAGAGTTAACTTTTGTTGATATTTTTAGATAAAAATCTTTATAACATAATAGAGCGCATGCCAAAAACACGCAAAGTTTACTTAATTTACCTTCAGTATTCCTAATTTTGGGCGAGATATTAAAATATCCATAAAAAACCAATTCAAAGTCCTAAGCAGTTGCTGGATTACTTGCTTACTTTTTGCAACATTTCAAAGTCATGTGCAACAGGCGAATGACGAATTTAAAGTTACATGTTTATCCTTCTAGCTACATACAAACATACATATATACATACTTATGTACATAAAAAAGAAGGTTAAAGCAATTCCATAATAGTACATTTCCACACGCACACAGATCCATGCACATACGTGCGCACAGACACACATTCACGCTAATGCGAGCCCTGTATTTGTGTTCATGTGCTGTTTATGCTCCTGGTGTACATACATACATAGAAACCATGACGCACTTCCATTTCATTCATTATAAATTGATGTTTAAGAAGTTTCGAGTGTTTGTGAAAAAAAAGCACAACATCAAACAGCTCCAAATAATTTGGCTGCTTCTTCAAGATTTTATTGAAAATTTTGTTTGGAAAATATTGAGAACACAACTTAGAAAATAATAGATTTTTAAATTGTGAAAATAGCGTACCTTCGCTTTTTCATGTTTCCCCATTAGAAAACAATAGATTTCGCGTGATGTTTTTTAGATGAATAAAAATACCGAAAATTGTTGTTTTATACTCTAAATAGATGGCTTTCCATACTTGCAGCCAAATTAAATTAAAATAAATTCTTTTTATTTTTATGCAAGTTTATTTTAATTTATTTCACAACTTGATATAGTGCAGTCAACAAATTCGACAATACGAAAACATTAAATATTTCTTGGTGCACGCAAACTTACAAACTCCAGCTGGATAATTTACATATACATACATATATATGAGTATATGCATATGTACATATATGTGCATATATTTATGTATGCAAATATTGGGCAAGTTTGAGGTAAATTTTCTCAAAAATAAAGTGGATGCTCCGAACTTTGTCCTCTACGGTACCACTAGTTGTTTTTTTTTAAATATATTGTGTATAATTTTTCACTATATATAATGTCTTTTACAAACGTAACAAAAAACAAAAATAAATTAAAATCCACTTCACTAATTAGCAACATCACATATATAAAAAACTAAGTTTTATAAAGCTTTAAAAGGATAAAAGTATGAATGTAATATAAAAATTGCAATAATGTGTTTAAATAATAATTAAATTAAATAAATTTTTTCATTGAAAAATGCATGATGTAAAGTGCATTTCCCGAATTACCGATTATATGCCATTTAAATTTTTTTATGAAAAATGGACGATGTATAGTCCATTATATTTTTTTCATTAAATAATTTTTTGTATGAAAAATGAACGATGAATAAATAGTCCATCATATTTTTTGCATTAAATAATTTTTTGCATGAAAAATGGACGATGTATAGTCCATCATATTTTTTGCATTAAATAATTTTATGCATGAAAATTGGACGATTTATAGTAAATTTGTTGCTTGATAAAGGGACGATGTATGGTCCATTCGCTGCATGAAAAATGGACAATGTAAACTCCATTATATTTTTTGCATTAAATAATTTTTTTCATGAAAAATGGACGATGTTTTATAGTCCATCATAGTTTTTCATTAAAAAATTTTTTGCATGAAAATTGGACGATGTATAGTCCATCATATTTTTTCATTAAATAATTTTTTGCATGAAAAATGGACGATGTATAGTCCATTTGTTGCATTAAAAATGGACGATGTATAAACCATCATATTTTTTCATTAAATAATTTTTTGCATGCATGTTGCATGACAAATGGACGATGTATAGTCCATCATATTTTTTGCATTAAATAATTTTTTGCATGAAAATTGGACGATGTATAGTCCATTTGTTGCATGAAAATTGGACGATGTATAGACCATCAAATTTTTTGCATTAAATAATTTTGTGCATGCAAATTGGACGATGTATAGTCCATTTGTTGCATGAAAAATGGACGATGTATAGTCCATCATATTTTATGCATTAAATAATTTTTTGCATGAAAAATGGACGATGTATAGTCCATCATATTTTTTGCATTAAATAATTTTTTGCATGAAAATTGGACGATGTATAGTCCATTTGTTGCATGACAAATGGACGATGTATAGTCCATCATATTTTTTGCATTAAATAATTTTTTGCATGAAAATTGGACGATGTATAGTCCATTTGTTGCATGAAAATTGGACGATGTATAGTCCATTTTTGCATTAAATAATTTTGTGCATGCAAATTGGACGATGTATAGTCCATTTGTTGCATGAAAAATGGACGATGTATAGTCCATCATATTTTATGCATTAAATAATTTTTTGCATGAAAAATGGACGATGTATAGTCCGTCATATGTTTTCATTAAAAAATTTTTTGCATGAAAATTGGACGATGTATAGTCCATTTGTTGCATGAAAAATGGACAATGTAAAGTCCATCATATTTTTCTTTAAATAATTTTTTCCCTGAAAAATGGACGATGTATGGTCCATCATATTTTTTGCATTGAATAATTTTTTTCATGAAAAATGGACGATGTATCATATATTTTGCATTGAATAATCCATCATATATTTTGCATTGAATAATTTTTGGCATGAAAAATGGACGATGTATAGTCCATCATAATTTTTGCATTGAATAATTTTTTGCATGAAAAATGGACGATGTATTGTCAATAATATTTCTTGCATTAAATAATTTTTTGCATGATGTTTAGTCCATTTGCTGCATGAGAAATGGACAATGTAAAGTCCACTATAATTTTTTCCATGAAAAAGTGACGATGTATGGTCCATTATATTTTTTGCATTAAATAATTTTTTGCATGAAAAATTGACGATGTAAAGACAATTTAATTTTTCAAAATGAAAATTTAAAAGTATATAGCTCATGAAATTTTGGTATGTGAAAATTGTACGATGTATTGGCCATTTAATTATTCTACATGAAAATTAATGATGTATAGCCCATTTAATTTTTTTATATAAAAAATTAATTTTCTTTATGAAAAATAAACTTTCTAGAGTCCATTTAATTTTTATATGTGAAGAATGTGCTATGTTGAGGATATTCAATTTATTTATATAAGGAGAGCCCATTTATTTTTTATTTTTATATAAAATATTAATTTTTCTATAAGAAAAATAAACATTCCAGAGTCCATTTAACTTTTCTATATAAAGTATGAACGTTATTTAAATTTTCTATATGTGAAATTTATTTTTTCTTTTGAGTAAATAAACGATTTATTAAGTTTAAAAGTGAATTTTAAATAAATACTTGTCTAAAAATAAAATTTTTAAGATTTCCTTTGTATGCTTACTTACTTTTGCATTATATAGGTGGTGCAGTCAATGATAGCTTTTTATTTTTAAATAGTTTTAAAACTTGTTTTAAGTTTTTCTATTTCTTTAGATAAAAATATTAAATATTAAATGTAAAATGATATGCAAAAATAAATTGTGATAAATTCTTGAAAAGTGGTTGTGTGATAACCAAAATTTTGCGAAACATATTTTATTTACAATAATTAAAACAAAGTTTCATGTCATGATTTTTTTTACTTAACGGGAACCATAAAGTATCAAAGATGAAACAATATACCAGCAAACAAGAGTTTTATACACACCAGCTTTTAAATTGCGTTTTAGTTGTTACCAGTATTTTTTTATAGTTATTTATTATTTAATATTTTTAAATGTTTTATTTTAATATTTTTAATAAGGGTCACACATTTTTCTGATATAAAAAAATTTCAATTATTTTTTTTTTCAAAATATAAATTAAAATTTTTGTTTTTATTAATGGTTTATATTTTGATTACTGGATGAAAATTGTTTTTTTTTATTGGTCAAGTTATCTGTATTGTTATATGTATAAGTTTAAAAGATTTTGTTAATCATTTTAATATTCACTTTTTCAAACCAAAAATCTTGTACTACAAGTAAAAATAAGTAGTAAAAATATATTATGGCGATTCAAACGGCAGTCATAAAGGTCGTATCTCTTTAAAATTATTTATTATTATTTTTATATTTACTTATTATTATTTTTTAAATTATTTAGATATACATACATATGTATTTGTTTTTTTTTCAAGGAAAAAAAATATTCAATAAAAATATACATAAATATAATTAAAGACACTTATACAATATGACCTTTATGACAACCCCTTTGAATGTCCCTATTTTCATAAATAATATAATTTCAAAATTATTTTACTTGTATTACACTTTTTAGTTTTGAATAACAGACCCAGAACAGGTGGCAAATTACGTTACGTTACGTTACTGAACGAAATTACGAGATATTTCAATAGAGTTTATATGGAGATATTTTAAAATTTCTCTATCATGTTTTTAATTTTTCAAACAAAATAATTTAAAAGTTTTTATTAATTATTTTTTAATATATTAAACACAAATGTGAATTATAGCAAACATATTTTTCAAAATTATTTATTTTAGAAAACACATTTAATGCCTAATTATTTTTTTTTTCTTATAAATATTTTGCTAAGGACTTTTATAACCTTTATTTTATTTATTTGTTTTTATAAATTTTTTCTATCAGCAAAACACAGCACATACATACATAATTAATTTTTTTATAGTTTTAAAAGAAAAAATTATTAACAATAATTTTTTATTATTAAACTTTTTCACATACTCAAATATATTTTAAACTTCTTTTTAAAGTTTTTGTCTATATAAAAGCGTTTGAAAGGAAGCTTCTCTACCGACCTGATAGTTTGAAATAAGACTTTCAACTAATTTCTGAAACGTTGGATGCTTCATATGTAAGCTTTAAAATATGAACTAAATATTTTGTTGTTGTTGTTGCTGTAGTTGAAAAAAAAAATGAATTGGAAGAGTGATGACGGTACTGAAGAGAAAGAAGTGTAAGACCAACAACATTGGCTAAGTGACTGACGATAATAACCAAAACCCAAACTAAACTAAACCAAACCAAAATCATTCACAAATACAACGACCATGTAAAGGTTACCGCTTGCGAAAAGAATGTCCTCCTCTGCCTGCCTCGACCGACAATTACAATTGACTCACGTAGACTGAAATAGCAGGCAAACACACACACACACTCAAATGTACACATGTAGCTTCAAATATGTTCGTTGTTCATATTTTCATATATAGTATAGAACGAACCAGAGACTTGAAAAACCTTTTTAAACATCGTCCTGGCGTCGTTTGCGTATCGTACCAATACATTGACGCCACTCCCCGTACAGTCATCGTCATCATCACCATCAATGCTTTAGCTCAGTCGTTGTTGTTGTCGTCATCAGTTTTTGCTACCGCTGGCGTTAAAGAAAATTTTGTTCAATGAAAGCTAGCTGCCTGACTGCCTGCTGATGCAAGTATACACATTTATACATACATAATAAACATACATATGTAGTATATGTACATACACAAGTAGACATACTTACACACATACAGAATATGCATACATACATACATATTTATGTTGATACATATAACAATCGATATATAATAGAATACAGATGTACTTGGATATACGAGTACGTACTCAAAAGCATACATATTATGAGCAGGTACATATGTATATAAGTACATAAATATGTATGTAAATTTATGTATGTATATATAGAAAACTACTTATTTGTCCTCGAAATCCTTTTTATATTTTCACCGTGTTGTGCTTTTATTTTTATTTATTTTTTGTTGTTACTTTAATTTCATTTTGCGCCAAACGGACTTTTTTTCTTTTAACATTCCTTATGCATTTTTATATTTTATTACAGCAGTCGGATTGGCAAATGTTATTTATGTATGTGTGTGTGTGTTCATGTTTTGTATGTTGCCTGCCAATTTTGCAAAACTGTGAATGAATGCCATCCATGACGTCACTTAAACTCTGTATGCTGTATGCCATCGCAATACATCCATCGTTCGTTTCGTTTTCCGTTCGTGCTTAATCGGGAACATCGTCAGTAGGTCAGTGTGTTAGTAGTAACCACAAAGGCATATACAACAACGACTACAACAAACGAAAAACCTGAACTTTACAAAGTTTTTTTAAGCTTTAATACATAAATGAAAATTTAAGCTTCTGTACATCAATGACATCTATGACGACTACAAATACATACACACATAAATTTGTTTGTCTGCGTGTGTGTGTGATTGCTGTACGTGGCTGTGTGTGAAATACTTTATTTTAGTCATACAGTGAGCAATAAAATTATTGCTGGGGAAATACCGATACTTTTTTGTGCAGCCACGCACTTCATAAGCACCGTAGTCTATCTACTTGGGTAGAGATTCTTATTAATATCAGCTATTTAACTTAAATTTTCAATGAAACGGAATATGAGAAAACGAAATTTTTTATATTCTGATCTATTTAGAAACGCTTTGCTATGAACATATAATTAAGATTCTGCTCTACTTCTCTGCATATATGGTCTTAGCTTACGTTTTATTTATCTCCTGTCTCATTTCTGAAATTACTATTATATCCCTGTGTTTATTTGTTTTCAAGTTCCGAATTTAATTAATTTATATATTAATACATTTTTTTTAATAAAAAATAGTTAATATTTATTTTTATTAAAATTATTGGTCACACCCTTCACAGTAAAAATTTAAAAATTCCAATAAGTTTTTTTTTCATTGCATAACAAATGTTTGATACTTTCCAACGTCAACAAATTAAAAGCCATTAATAATAAAATAGTAAAATCTCGTAAACTTGAATGCATATTAACATTTGAGTCACACCCGTCACACCAACTTTGAAGTGTAATATTTCCCATAGACAGCTAAAATAGAAAATGGAGAAAAGAGTAAAGCGCCATTAACAATATAATACGATTTTGCAAACTTTCATATTAATATTTGAGTCACACCCGTCACACCAAAGCTGAAGTGTCGTTTTTCCAATAAACAGCTAAAATGGAAAATGGGAATAAGGGAAGAAATTTAAGGAAAATAAAGCAATATTTAACTGCATTCAGATAAAGAGAGAGAGAGATTGAGATAAGACCACGAAAAGAAGAAATAGTAAGAAAATTATATATTGGCTGCAATTTTGATCAAAAGGCAGCGAAAATGTTCTAATATTTTCGGAACTTATTTTCTAGCAAATTTTATTGTAATTGGTACAGGGAAAAGTATCCTCCCATACAACCTTAATCAGAAGCATTTATGACATTTCGAAGGTGAAATTCAACATTTTTTTAACTTTTTATTAAGAAAAATTAAATAATTCCTAATACTATTTTTATTTAAAAATTTTTATTGCGAATGTTCATTAAAAAGTGCAATACATATACGTAAAAATTTTTCCTATAAAAGTAAACGTTATTAATTTCAAGCATAATTACGAGGGGAATGCAGTAAAAAATATGTAAATATTTGCATAACGATAAAGCAAAGTTATTTGGATAATATGAAGTCATTTAGATTAAGTATACGCCTACCTACCACATATCCTTAATACAAAAGAAAATTTAACTTTTGCTGTAATTACAATCAGAATGCAGTTAAAAAGTATGTTACTATTTGTCGAATGCTACAGCAGAGTTTTGTGGAAAATTTCATGTCAATCCGAGTAACGATGCGCTACCCTCCCACATATCCTTTATTTTCAAAATTAAAATTTGACTGCAATTTTAATCTAAAGGAAATTATAGCTTGTTTAAATATTTGTCCAGCTATGCAGTTAAGCTTTTAAGTAAATTTAATTATAATTATTTTAGAACTATACATACTTGTCTGTGAATTGTGAATTTCAACTATAACTATGATTAAATTACAGTGAAAATTTTTAACTGCTTCTAGAACTACACATTTAAGTTTTCTGAAAAATATCATGTTAACAGAATGAGGATACAACTAACGCTCATATGTATATCCTTAATATTGAAAATAAAATTCTGGCTCAAATTATTAACTGAAGATAATGAACATCTATTTTGTAGTGGAATCGGTGAAGGAATATTAACCATATATTCTATTAACTCATACATCCTTTTGTCTTAAAAATTTAATTTTATAATTATGATCCAAAATTTACCAAGATTTTGTAGATGTGTACATATTTCTCAAAGTATACAGATGAACTTTATGAAAATATTAATATTATTCTAGAAAAGCATTTGCTAACTTCTCCCATATCCTTAATTTTATAAATTCATTTTGGATCAAAATTTTTACAAGAATTCATATAAATATTATTCTTAGATAAATGCGTTCCAATCTTTACAAGTGAATTAGTTTAATTTTGCATGTATTGTATTGTGCCTTCTTCTAAAATGTAAACAAACTACAGTAAACCTTAAAAATAGGTTTAATATTATTATTAATGTATTAAATATTAAAATAGTAATTGCAATTAATTTTTCTTATCTGGCTACACAGGTAAAAAAATCATGCATACATACTTACATTCTGGTAATATTTCATTGTTTCGTAAAATACAGGAAACATACGAGCGTCCAGTGTACCAAAAATAATAATTTAAAATTTTTTTATTCAGCAGAAAAAAATACTTACGTGTTCTTACTTACGAGCAGTGTTGTTAGGAAATTTTTTCTTAAAATCGTCAAAATTTAAAAATAAAATCGCCAAAATCGTCAAATTTTTCCACAAAATTCGTCGAAAAATCGTCATACAAGAATTATATGTTTTATTAAACAACTAATATATCATAGTAGAAATAAAAGACTATTTTATGTAACAAAAAAATAAACATCGTCTTAATTGTCAAAAACAATTTCTTAATAAAACTAATTTCAAAATAAAACTATACATACATGTATTCTAGAATTGTGGTTTTTTACAAAAATTTTTTAAAAGCAGATTTGTAAAAATGTTTGTTTTAAAATGATTAAAAATTTTTTATGAAAAATAACAAAAATTCGTTTAAAAAAATTTTTTCCATACAAATTTCAAAACGAAAAAATCGTTTGTAAATACAAAATCTACTCTTTAATGCTAATATTGGCGGTATTCGATGTTTGATGCAAATATCGTTGCGTTAGTGCAAATGCAAAATATCGTAGCTTTTCTTTGAACTGTGTGTGTATTTTGTTGTTGGATTTTAAAGAAAAGCTACGATATTTTGCAATTGCACTAGCGCAAGAGCATTTACATCAAACATCGAATACCGCCATTGTAACATTCCGAAGAGTTACACTTCAAATAATCTATTGAAAACATAATGATTTCAAGGGCTTTGGTTTCCAGTATATTTCAGATCTTGGTTTTAGTAAGCTTAATATTACTAAATATTCTTTCAACACTTTCGACAGAAGATTTGGAAAAAATCGTCATATCTAACAACACTGCTTACGAGTAATAAATGATTAAATTCTTGTCCAAATTTAATTTTGTAAATTGTGCAAAACTTTCGCTACTTCTTGATATTTATTTAAAATTTTTTTTATTTATTTTTAGTTTTTGTTATTTTTATTTTATTTAAAAAAATAATAAAAAAATATTACTACTAAACGCTCAATTCTTCGTAAGAAAGTATGAAAAAAAAATTAATTTTATAACATAAAAATTCATGCAACGCAAATTTAGTTTCCCTAAAGACTTTAAAAATAAAAAAAAAATTAACTCTCACTTTACGCACAAATATTGGGTTTAGCCCAGACATTTTTCAAATACACGCAAATACATACCTTGTACTCTTTTAATACCACACACATACACACATAACTATATGCATACATAAATAGACACACAAACACCTTTGTATGTGTTGAAATGTGTTTACAATTTTCTTTTAATTCATTGTTATTCTGGCTGGTGATTCATACCTATTTCTTTTTCATTCATTCATTTTAAAGTTTTCCGTGTATATGTGTGTGTGTGTGTGTTTATACACTTCCGTTACTTTTTTTATATAAACAACAGCATCCTTTCACAAAACTAACAAGAAAAAAACAATATCAACAACACAAAATACTGTTAAAACTTTTTTTAAGTTCGTAACAACAACGAAGGCTGCGACAAGACCACGACTGCTGTTATTTAGAGCAAGTCTAAAAATAGAACTTTTGTTTTTGTACTATTTATAGCTTCGACTTTGCTTTTAGTTTGCTTGAATGCACTTGTGTATTTATGTGTGTCTGTGTTTGTGTGTGTGTGTGCGAGCATCTACGTCATTAATTACAGCTTTAACATTTGAGCATTTAATATTTGTTGGCACAATGAAAACTTCTTCCTTTGCTTTCGTTGCAAGTTCAATGCACTTTCATTAAGAGTTTTTTTTTGGTTTTTAACGAAAGCTTCTCTATATACTTACCTATATACTAGTATGTACTTTAATATTTGCTGTTATATGCTTTTAGCGTATGTTTATGCTCTTATGTATGTGGCAGTTGTGGAAATGTGTTTTAATAATTGCACTTTTTCCCATACATCCTTTTTAGTTTTAAATTATTATTATTTATGGTAAATCTTTATCTATTTCCTAATTCAAGTTAAGAAAAGCCATATCTGTGTCTTTCTGCTCTATTTCTGTCCATACAAAAAATTTTAATGAAATTTTAAAAACAATTGAGAAAAATCCTTTTTAAAAAGTAAGGCCGGCATGGACGTCACTCTATGTCGTCAAGTCATACAAGCACTCACACTGGAGTTGTTCTTGATACAAATAAAAATTTCATTGATTGTAACGTTGAATGAGAAAATCCAAGGAAGCTTAGTGTTGCATATACATACATATGTATGTAAATTCTTTTCCCCCCTCTGTTTTAACTCCTTTTTAAGTAAAAACATTAGGTAATATGTAAAATATGTAATAGTAAACATATTTCTTAAATTTGTAGAGCCTTGTTTATAAAACTTGTTAAGATTTTAAAAAGGTTTTATAAAACAAATTTTTATAAAAAAATTTTCTTAAAAAGTCTTTGTAAAAGCTTGAATAATTTTTATAAATATACAGCCTTATTCAAATTAAGTAATTTTTAATCTTTGCAAGCAATAAATTTATTTGTATGAGTATCTCTTAAAAAAAATAGTGTCTTTCATAAAAATTTTTACTCAAGTCGACCGTTCAGTTTGTGAAAGCAGGGGTTTTTCATATTTTTTAGATAAGAATTTCTGCTTAAATCTTGTGACGTTTTTCTTCTAGCTTTAAGTGTTTAACTTGACCAGTTTTCCCACACCGTTAATTTGCGTTTTTACTCTTAACTTGATTAGTGATAATAGATGCTGGAGCGACTCGTCTTAACAGTGGCGTAACCTTTTAGTTGAGTTACCACTACATATGACAACTGACAATTAAAGATTTTTAATTGGTGCATAGTTTTTAAGGCAAAAATGTGGTAAAATTAAAAACAATTATATAATTTAATATAATATGTTTGTGAAGAATTATTTCAAGCAATATTATTTACTCACATCATCAGAGGCGGTAATTCTAAATCTGTAACATTTTTCTTTTTTCTTTGCTTTCTTATCTATGAATTTAGAACGCCTCGTTTTTTTTATTTTTCAAGTTCTGATTTTGTATGCGAGTGATAAAAAAGTAAAATATACCCAGTGGTAAAAATAAACATTAAGTAATTGATGATATCAGTAATACTTAGTAGCAGACAGTGGAGTCGTTCACTTATTTTGCTATTTAGATTTAACATAAAAGTGTCATAGGATGCGTAAGCTACGATATCAGTACGTGTCACTGGCATTGCGCTTACATCGACAGTGGAGTTGTAAGGGAGCATGATAATAAATTTAGCCTAAAAGTATTAATTAATTATTAATTTTTTTTGTAATAAACAATTTGTTTTAATCAATAAATGAATCCCTGCTTACATCGTAATCAAAGTTATTAGTAACACATGATACATCAGATTACACGTACATACATTACAATCCAAGTACAGTGATAACTCCCACAAGCGGACAGCCACCGTCGACCAAAACTTGTCCGTTGTTGGAAGGCGTCCGCCTATGGGAGTTTCACAAAAAAAAGGACAAAAAATATCTTTATTGTTTATTTAGAGCATTAACACAAAATTCAATTCATATCTAATTAACAAAAAAAGGTTTAACGAAAAAAAGAAAATTTAATAAATTAAAATAATAATGTCTTACTTATTACAAAATTCATTGTAAGAGTTGCTTTGAAGGCATTTAAAGGAACATAAGTTACACGCATTTGTACTTATTTTGAAATAAAAAAGTCTTTATAGTTTTTTGTTTCATATTTGCTTGCTTTTTTGTCTCTAAACGAGTTTGATGGTGATTTTCTAATTTTTTTAAAAATGTAAAAGCTGCATAATCAGTTTTTACAAATTCTTTGATGTTGTATTGTTCAGCTGAGTAAGTATGTACATAGTTGCCGCATGCATATTTTTAAGTGAGAAAGGTCTGTATGTACACATTTACACGTAGGCTTTTTATATCGCCTCGGTTTTTATTGTAAAAAAGTACAATTGTTAATATTTTGTTTTATGTTGAATTATTTTTGTCCTCTTTTCAGAGGTTTTTTGACCAAATAATGCACAATTTAGCTGTCCGCGTCCGTTCAAGGGAGGGTCCGTTCTTGGGAGGGAAATTTGCTCTGAAAAATTTATTTGGTGCAACGTTATTCGAAAATTGTCCCCATATGGGAAGTGCCCGCTTAAGAGAGTGTCCGCTATTGGGAGTTTTCACTGTACTTAGATTACTCGCTTACGATGTCATACTGACGTCTGCGATTATTATCGAAGTACTTCGCTTAATTTCCCGCTCACTCACTCTTTCTCATTCTCATTATAAAACCAACACTTGAGCGGGCACATAGGCGTATGATTTTTGTAAATATTTTGCATCAACAAAAATATTACTCATACGTAAGAGTAGAAGCAATTATTGTAGACTTATCATTTATGTATGTATGTATGTAATCACATGCATATTATGCGTGTTTGTTTTAACAGTGATGGATAACTGGAAAACCGTACTTTATTTATATTTACAGTAGACAGAAAAATTAAAGACATGTTTAGAAGTTTAATGTAAAACTAACAGCAAATATATACAAATAAAACTACACTTGTTATCAGTAACTTATTGGTAATTTTAAATAATTTTAATTATTTATCATCAAATACAATATGGAAATAAGACAGAGGTAATAAAAAATTCAAAAATTCGTATTTGCTTAATTTTGCAGGTTTTACTTGCATAAAGACAGAGAAGCTTCAATAAATAGCAAATCATTTTTTTCAATATAATGCTTCAATATTTTTGGTTTTTTACACTTACATGTTAGTCGCAGGATAGTAATTAAAATTAAAGTATCACTCGTTAATAAAAGGAAATAAGTTTTCTTCGTAGCCGTGATTAAAAGTGTGACTTTTAAAAGTAAGCCAAAGCACTGTAGTCAATTTACAGGGACGAAAAATGTAGAGCGTTGCATGTTGGATGTTGACTGCATGCGCTATCGGGCTCAGATAAGCGCCTGATGATACGAAAATTAAATAAAATAGCTCCTAGTACCAGAACATGCTACAAAAGACTTAAATGAGGACATCAGTAACTGGATTGCGTGCAGAGTTCTAAATCTAAGGCGCTATGAAAAAAGAAATAAGCCCCAATGAAATAAAACTTAAGAAAAAATTAATAAGTCCCAAGAGAAAAATTTATGAAAAAACAGCCAATAAAATTTTATAAAGCCACATTAAAAAAGCCCAATGAAATAATAACCATTTGGTTGGTTGAGATGAAAGATAGCAAAAAAACTGAAATAAAGCCCAACAAAAAATTCAAAATGAAATAAAGCACAAAATGAATGAAATAAGACCCAATAAAAAATATTACTTTCTTTTATTGGGCCTTATTTCATTTTCTTATTTGGGCGTTATTTCCATGGTCTTTATTTCATAGCGCCTAAGTCTAAATGGATATAGAGCTTCCAAAAAAAGCTGGCGTTATATGCCAAAAAATGTTAATGCTCGTTAAGAATTTGGTAAAAAAAAATTGAGGAGGCTTTTCAACTACGCTTTCAAACATGTAGTCTTGTAATGTATATATTAATTAAATGTCTCTCCTTGCTTTATATATTTCACTTTTCTTCCAATAATTTAATTAATTTAAATTTGTATGTAAAAACTTTTTAATAAATCGTCTTAATATATCTTTATAATTTTTTATGAAACAAAAGATTTCATCCAACTTAAGCTCATGGCGCGTTAAAAATTGAAGCAACAACACTTAGAAATAACATAAAATTTTAGTGTCATTTATTTATAGAATTCTATTTTTCGAAATATTGAATACAAACATATAAACGCTATTAATACATAAACAAACACACATAAAAACGTCTGTATGTACATCTGTATACATAATTATATAGTTATATATGTATGCGTATATATATATTTGTATGTTGGTATGTTTGTATACATTTTCTATACAACAGCATCAAACTGTATTTAAAATAAAAAGCTCTCTGTAAATTCTGTATACTGCAAAGTTTAGCACACAAACACATACATACAAATACAGTTTAGCGATGAAACTTCGCCATAGAAATACTTTTAGTTATACAAGCAAAAGTTCAAGGATACCTGTTGGCTGGTTTTTTTGGCTGGAAAAAATACATAAAAAAATAACACTGAGTAACAAAAGTATGTTTGCATTAATAAAAAGAGCTAAAAAATGTTATTTAAAAGTTGTAAAGTTATACAAAATTATGCGAAATTTTTTATTAAAATTTATAAAATTATACAAAGTTAGAGAAAGATTATGCACGCAAAGAAAAAATATGGTTGAGGTAATCATAATCAAACAGCAACATACTATGATTGAATTATATGATTGGAGTTAAATCATATGATTCTCAATAGAAAACCAAACTTTTAATAATATTATTATCTGAGTTAATAATAATATTATCAACGAAAACAATAAACTTTGTTACACCTTATCTTATTATTGTAAATATGACGACACTATTGTTAGATGTGACGAAAATATTATTGAGACTCACTATACCATGTTCTTATGTTATAATAATATTGTTAAATACGACAACAGTATTATTTAATATAATAATAATATTTTGTTTTTCAATCATATATTTATTGGTTAAAACAGCTGTGCGTTAAATTCGAAATAAAATATATGTATAAATAAAAATGTATACTTAAAAATGTGTGTATGCACGAAATACAGCCAATCTGTATAAAGAGATAAACATACATAGTATGTATTACATACATATGTACGTATATGTTTTTATTTATCTACCCTTTGATTGTTTGTACTTTATTTATTTATTGCAATACCTATAGCTTACAAACGAAATACTGAACTGACAGAAGATGTTTCTGAAAAAGATTTTTTTTAAAACTTAACATAGTATGGTTTTGGATAACATTATGTTGTTATTTACATTATACCATTTATAAAAAATAACAAAAAGTATGCTGCAGTCATAAATTTTTAACAAATCTATATTCTTAAACTCTAACCATATAACACTTTTTTCTGAATATAATAATTTAATTATTAAATTCAAACATTACTTTGCTTACCGTAACAAAATTAATGTTTAAAATAACAATAACTTGTTTTCAACAACCACACATTTGTTTCTGAGAACATAATATTGTTTTCTCAACCATATCTTTCTACAACTATATCTTTTCTTTGCTTGTGCAAAATTATATATATTTAGTAAAATACTTCAACATTATAGAATTCAACTTTTACTTGAATATAACATTAAGTTATTTTTAACAAATTTATTGTTTAACTTATTTACCTAATTTACATAGTAACGAACTATTTTCTCCGGGTGACACTCAGCCTTCAAAATGACAGGTCGTTACAGAATAACAACTGAAAATTTAAGTTTTTTTATAGTTTTTATTTTAAATTCTATTCCTTGTACTACTACTTGTGTACTTGACTTAAATTAAATATTCAAAATTTACAATCTCTCGGAGATTTCGTCCTTGAGCTACTAGGCCGCTGTTTCTGCCATCTCCTGATATTATGTAATATTGTTAGTATCAGCTAGCTTTTTTATGCTTAAGCTTATCCCTTATGGTCGGAACTTTTCCACTCACGCCGGCTGCGTGATTTGGATGATAAGCCACACGGCTACTTAGGAAGCTTAATTTAATTATCTTAAATGTTCGTGACTAAGAAAGCATTCTCTTAGATATAAGAGATATTAAATTTATTTATCTAACTGCTTGCGCCAACTTTCGTGACTTGGAAATAACTCACGTAAGCACACGGGAGTTAGGATATATCTCACTACTTATGTCCACTTTATGACTAGGAAGTCACTAACGTGGAAACATGGGCTAGGATATAAATAACTACTTATGGCACCCTAGAATTAACTAATTATGTCCGCCTTCATGATCAGAAAATCACTTACGTGAACACTCGGAAATTGTGATATAAATACTACTTATGTATACCACCGTCGTGACTAGAAAATCACTCACTTGCACCCACGGGCTGGGATAAAAATATCTACTTATATCCCCCTTCGTGTCTAGGAAATCACTCACGTGGCCACACTTGCCTTAGGCTAGAATTAATTACTTATGCCCGACTTTGTCACCAGAAAATCACTTACGTGTATTTTATGATATAAATATTACTTATGTCTATCTTCGTGATTAGGATTTCTCACACGTAGCCACGTGGGATTTAGAATATAATTAACTAATTATGTTAACGTTCGTGACTAGGAAATCAATCATGTGGACACACGATCCTATATACTACTTATATCTACCTTCGTGATTAGGATATCAATCACGTGAACAGTTATCTTAGGCTAGAATTAACTAATTATGTCTGCCTTCATGACCAGAAAATCACTCACGTGGACACACGGAACTTATGACATAAATATTACTTATGTCTGACTAGGAAATCAAGTACGTGAGCATACGGTTAGGATGCAAATACCACTTATGTCTACCTTCGTGACTAGGAAATCAGTCACTTGAATACATGGATTAGGATATAAATAACTTTTTATTACCGCCTTAGTGACTAGGAAATCACTCACGTGGACATACTTGACTAAGGCTAGAACTAACTACTTATGTCCGACTTTGTAATCAGAAAATCACTCACGTGGACACACGGAACTTATGATATCAATGCTACTTATGTCTACCACCTTCATGACTAGAAAATCACTCACGTGGACACATGGTTAGGATACAAATACTGCTTATGCCTACCTAGGTGACTAGGAAATCACTTACTTGGTCACACGGTACTTAGGATATAATTAACTACTGTAGTAGTAGTATGTACAGATGTAGTTCGACTTCGTGACTAGAAAATCACTGCATGTGCACCGATTTACCAGACTAATGTTTTCGTGACTAGAGAGTCACTAGAACATTTGTTGTGCCTCAACTATGTTACCACTGAATTCTTAGAATAGTATTCGTGACTAGGAAATCACTGAACGTTTACTCTACGAGGATTTATAATTTTCGTGACAAGCAAATTACAAACCTCTTATCTTATGCACAGACTTTCAAAAAACCATTTGAGAATTTACAAATGGTAATAATTTTTGAAAGTGAGAAAAGAACAAAATAAGCGCAGTAGACTTAGAAACTTATAAGTTTTTAAAAGAAGATGCAGGTATGTAGCTGCAAAAATATGTCTACTATCAACTGTCAAATTTCAGAAGTCCCTATTGGAAGACTTTTTTTTATAAATAAGTACTGCAATACCAGGCGTAACTGTGTAGTTTTTAATTTAAATTTTTACAACAATAAATAAAAATGCTCTTTCTTGCACACTAATGTTCGTACATACTTGTAGGTTAGAATATTCATTAGGAGCACATAGTCTTTAGCCAGAGCTGTTTTCTGACAATTTCTATAAAAGTAAATGCATATTTGTCAAATGTACCGCGGCGTAAAGTGCAAGTCAAGACAACAGCAAAACCAAAAAGCGGCAATTAATGATACACATACACACACACACCCCTGCTTAATAGTTCGCATAACAACAGCAAAATGCAACATTTTCCAAAGTTCATATACGAATATGAATGTTGTTGCTGCTGCTTATAGTCAGTTATTGTTGTTGTTCTTGTTGTTGTTATGGCGGTATTAATACGTCAGCAACATTCAAAGGGTCAAAGGAAATAATATTTTTTCTCTCTCTCCTTGTTGATTTTTTTTCCACTTTAACTTTCCACTTTTCATTGAGCTCTGAATGAAATGCTTAAAATAAAGTAAACTTGTTTTTTTTTATTATTGTTATTGTTTTTGTGCTATTTTCGAACAAGGTTTAGTAAGATTTTTCTATTTTTAGCACAACTGATTTATGTATGTATGGGAATGGAAAAATTTGTTATTTTCATTTGTTTATATTTGGGAGTGCAAGTGTGTGTGTGTGTGTATGTGTGCGGTATAAATAGAATTAGTTACTTTAACTTAAATATTGTTAAAGCTTTAAAAAGTAATTAAAATAAATGTGTATTTTGTGTTTAATGTGAAAATGTATTTTAAATACTAATTAAAAATTTCGATTTATTTATGTTCTAATTCTGTTCGACGATTCAATCGTCTTGCCTATGGACGAAAACCGCAGTTTTGATTCTTTAAATTAAATTATTTATTTCTATATTTATTATTTTTATTATTTATTATTTATACATAAATGAATTATTATTTATTGTATTTGCTTTCTGAGTTGGTTCCAAACATTATTTGCAACAAGTATTTGTTCATATATTTTTTAAACTATTGTATAATATTTGAATTAAAAATTTATGTTTTAAAAACTTGGCAATAATATTTTTGTTTTTCATTTTCTGGACGAGGTCCAGCCTTGAAATTTTTGTTGCTGCAATTTAATCATTATGAAATTCTAATATTGCAATTATGCATTAAAAAATTTCTATTGCACCACAAATTTCCCTGAAATATTAACAATTCTATTTATTTTTTGTTATATTTTTTATTTTTCACACAACTCAATAAATAAAATAATAAAAAACGTCAAATACAACTAACAACTTGATATAAGCAATTACGAATTTCAAATCAAAAGAGAATCGCCGAGCATATGAAACCGTGAACCCTTCCCCAATCTTCTCAACTCTCTCACCAATAAACTCAAGAGTTGCTGCAAAAAAAATTGCAAGTCTAGACAAGGACTTATCAAGGAAATAGTTTAGGGAATTCAAACACAGGAACTAAAAAACGTCGTAAGCATTCTTACTGAATTAGGACATTAATTTGTATTGAAGGTTTTTGTTAATAGTTTTCCTTTACAATTATCTAAACACATTTTTACATTACATTCATTTAAAAAAAATTTAATATTTAAGATGCAAGACTAAACCAAATCTGTGCAAATGTTTTCTCTAGTATAACAGAAGAAATTGTATTACTTTCTATTTAATCAATAAATTTAAACTAAAAATTTAATTTGTTATCAGCTTATTTTCCCTGCAGGAAATCGAACCGAAACAATACTACACCTTTTCCTGTTGCCATTAAGAAAGCGTCACATATAATTCAGAAAGCGTCAATTGTAATTTAAATTTATTACATTTAATTCAGAAAGTAAAAAATCGGCAAAAAACGAAAAAATCGCCGTAACGAAAAAAACCGAAACTAAAAAAATCGCTAAAACTAAAAATATGTATTGTAGAAGTATACAAAAATAATCGTTAACAAGGCAAAAAATCAGCTAAAACGAAAAAAACGCCAAGAAACCGAAAAATTCCATAAACGGAAAAAGCGCGATAACGTGCCATAACCGCCAAAATAGCAGCGACATAATTTTCGAACTTAATTTTTTTTTACCAAAATTGATTATTGGCGATAGTAAATACTAAATTTTCGTTAAAAAAACGAAGACCAAAAGATGTGTCTCTTAAGCTATTTTAGGGGTTATGGATCGATAACTAAGAACAAACGTAAAAACTAAAATTCCGTCCGTTAATTCTAAGAAAAAAGCCCCAAGACTATAAAAATCCCTAAAATTAAAATAAATCGCTAAAAACAAAAAAAAAATCTCCAAAGCGAAATAAGAAAATAAATCGCTTTTGACCGAAAAAATCATCTAAAACGAAGAAAAGAACGCCAATACTAAAAAAACGCAAGAAACCGAAGAAAAATCTCATAAACGAAAAAATTGCCAAAACTATAAGTAATCGCAAAAACTAAAAAAAATCACTAAAAAATTTATTCTACAACAAAAAAAACAATCATCAAAAAATAGAAAAAAACGCCAAGACTATAAAAATCCCTAAAATCAAAATAAATCACTCAAAACCAAAAAATCACCAAAAACGAAAAAATGCTAAAACTTAAAAAAAAACGCAAGGCACCGAAGAAAAATCTTATAAACGAAAAAATTGCCAAAACTAAGAAAAAACGCAAAAACTAAAAAAATAGCTAAAAGTAAAAAAATTATTCTACAAGAAAAAAAATCATCAAAAAATCGCTTAAAACCGAAAATATCACCCAAAACGAAAAAAAACGCTAAAACTTAAAAACAACACAAGAAAACGAAGAAAAAAATCCCATAAACAAAAAAAAAACGCCAAAACTAAAAGAAATCGCCAAAAACCGAAAATATGCTACCGGATACTTAAAGTTTTATTTTTTTTTTTAATTTCTCCATCATTACCTGAATTCTGAAACTTTTTGCGAACCGAAAATCGAAATTTTAGTTAATTTTAATTATTATTGTTCGAACTTTCCAGCTTTATTTCACCCACCATTTAATTCAATATTATGTGGTGTCTCTGTTAAGAAAATGTGAAAATAAGCGCAAAGCACCAATAATAATAAAGAAAAACTCAATGAATTTGATGTTGTGACTGACTTGTTTATTTTTTCCTCAAACCCACAGCAAAGTCAATAAATTGTTGATTATCGTAATAAAGTTACTGAATCCAGTGAGATATTCGATTATACAGGGTAAAGTTCGTATAGTATCAGATACGTAGTGTTCGTAAGGTACCCTTTATTTATTTTCATTTCATATTTTCGTTACTATATTTATTGCCACTTTCTGTTAAAATTTTTTCATACTGAAAATATTTTTCTTTATCCCCCTTGCATTGATTTTAGCTATTCAAAGCCATAAGCAAAAATCAAGGCCAAGCTCGAAATCCCTTTCTAAACTAATTTTATTTTTTATTTTTATTTTAATTGGTCCCAGTTGCCATTGCCAGGACAGTTGCCGTTCACCTTTTATTAAAAAAACTGTTGAAATAGTTCATTTTAATATTTTTGGTTTTTGGCAAATTTGTTTAATTATATTTCAAATTAAAATTATTAAATATTAAATATAATATATCATAAAATTTTTGTGGGATAGTGCAGAAAAATCTTGCCAAAACTCATAAATCTTAATTTTTCTTAAATCATATTATTTGAAATTTGGTTTATGAAACAAAATCAATTTACAGAACAAGAAAACACGCACACACATGCACATGTACACACATTAAAGTGGATTTCAGACATGCAAGCGAACGAAATGTTTGCTTTTCAGCAACGAACTTTATTTTTTTTTTGTAATGAAAAACTTAAAGCAAAAAAACTTAAACCAGAGAAATTTAATGAAATTTGGTACATGGCCAATGACGTCATAATTTTATTTGTGACGTATTATGTGTATGTACAGACATAAACAAATACTTTTTGCCTAGTATTTAAAAGTTGAGCCATTTACATACACACATACATACAGATGTATGTATGTGCATACAAATGTGCAGCTATCTTTTTGTGTATGTATGTATGTATGTGTTAGTAACTGTGTTTTGTTTTAGCAGGGAATTTCGTGCAACGTTCAGGACGACTATTCCACTCATTTTTTTTCTTAAGTTCTTTCGCTGTCTCAAAATTAGGTCAAATGACGCACAAATTCGTTTCATTTCCTATTTCGCTTTTCCCCCTCAAGTGTCTACTCTTGCTCTATATCTCTCTCTCTCTTTTTTTGTAACAGGTATTTTTTTATCTACATCTACACTTTTTATGTTATGAACAGTGCTGCCACAACCAAACAATTTTTACAACCAAAATTCGCTTTAAAAGTTACCAAATGAGAAAAAATATAACCAAATTTCAATATCTAGTATTTTTATTTAATAACATCCCAGCAAAAAAAGACACTCCAAAAAAGTCATGAACATGTAGAGTTTGCGATCTGGAAGTAGTGAAAATTTCGATCCGTTCTAATGAGTTTTACATTGGGTTGTCATTGCAAGAAGTTCTCTTTTTCGAAAAATGGTAAATAGTTACCTATTTTAACAATTTGATTCTTTTTATGCGAATTTAAACCCCAAGCAGTGATTTTATGTAAATTTAAGCAAATAACTTTTAAATTTTAGACTAAAATTAGTTCACAAATTTCTTAAAAAAAATTAATTTTTTTTAATTCTGGTGAGTATTTTCTAATACAATGGAGGAGCTACAAGGTTTTGTATGACTAAAATAAGCTTCCACATAGTTTTTTGCTCACTCTCGGCAAATTAATAATATCGATTTTTCGGAAGCAATGAAAATGTAGTTCCACTAGAATGACTTCAATTTTTTTTACTGGGATTTAAAATGCATACGTATTTATAATGTAGCGCATGTGATTTGAATACAGTTAATAATAATAACAACAAAACAAATATATGTAATTCTTTTACCTACATATGTATGTATGTATGTAATAAGTTAACGCTAACATGTAGTATGTATATAAAAAATAACACTTTTTTTTAAATATAAAGTAAACAAAACTTGCAGTTCACAGTATAATAGTTTGAATGTGTCCCAGTAAAAATAGACACTCCAAAAAAGTCATGATAATGTAGAGTTTGCGATGCGGAAGTAGTGAAAATTTCGATCCGATCTAATGATTTTTACATAGGGTTGTCATTGCAAGAAGTTCTCTTTTTCGATGCCTGGTCACTGAATTGGAAGCGATATTAAGAAAAATTCCCTTTTTTGTGTTCTATGATAATATTTTCATCTAGGAAAAAGGGTAAATAGTTGCCTTTTTTAACAATTCGTTTCTTTTTATACAAATTTAAGCCCGAAACAGTGTTTTCATGTAAATTGAAGCAAATAACTTTTAAATTTTAGACTAAAATTAGTTCTTAAATTTCGTTAAAAAATTTTTTTTTTAAATTCTGGTGAGTATTTTCCAACACTATGGAGGAGTTACAAGGTTTTGTATGACTACAGTAAGCTTCTACATGGTTTTATGCTCACTCTTGGCAAATTAAAAATATCGACTTTTTGGAAGCAATGAAAATGTAGTTCCACTAGAATGACTTCCATTTTTTTCACTGGGGTGTGATGTTAAATTTTAAAATTTATAACCCTTGACACAAACTTTGTGCTTTAACAGAGCTCTGTTAGCGTGTTAACAGAAAAAAAATCGAATAATGTTTTTCCAAAGGACTTTTCCATTAAATGATGCAACCGAGACGGGAAAAATTTATAGATAAGGTGTTCCTTTATTAAAACCCATGAATCTATTTCTGAAAAACATAAATTTGAACAAAACATCGTCAAGTTTTCAATTCGGAATTTTCTGAGGGTTACTCACTTTTCTTGGGAAGGAGGCGATGCGGGCGGACAAAGGTGGTCACCTATTATGGACCACATAGCACTCTAAAAACGTGCATACTCAGAATTACTAGAAGTTCGAGTTTTCAGGAGAATTTCTAAAAACTTTAAATTTGTCCAACTAATTAAGATTTTCAAAGATGTGACAATTTTTTTTTTGAAGGACAAACGTGGTCACCTCCTATGAACCACATAGTGTTCTGTAGTACAGAGTTGCGACCATTTAGTTTAATTAAAAGTTGTTGTCAGTGTTGTAAAAGAAAAGTATTGTAAACAAGTGCGTAGCAATCAAGGCGAATTCATAACAGCTGGCTACTCTAGCGATTTTAGTCACAGCTGTTTTATTTTCAGTTGCCTTGGTAGCAATACTAAAAATTGAAGAACATAAAAGCTTAAAAGTATAACATAAAAAATATGTACATGTGTTTCATTATTTTGGCAAAAAAATAACCAAAATGAGTAAAATATTCACATCTCCACATTAAAGAAAAAAATAACCACTTTTGGTTAAAAATAACCAAAAACGGTAGCCCTGGTTATGAATTTTTATGTTATTCTACTGCCAGTGCTAAATGTGAAAAATAATTTTAGATTTTAATATTATTTTATTAGAAAAAAAAAAATTAATAAATAAAAATAAAAAGAATACCCTCCCACACACAATATTTTTTAATTTTTGTTTTAAATTAATTTATTTGCTTTTTGAGATTTTTTTTTACCACCTCATTCTCATTTCATTTGTATATTCGTACGTTTTATTTATATTTTTTTTGGTTTTTCTCTTGTTTTTTTTAAACAAAATTTAACTCCATTTTCTTTAAATGCTTGAATGCCTAATTTTTGCGTTTTTACGTCATTGTATTCATTTTTGGGACTAAATACACTGGAAGAAAAATGAGTTAGTTAATATTAAGTTCTTAATTTTTTTAAGATTTTTTGTTCACACAAATAAATAATATCAATAAATTGAAGGTAAAACAAGCAAAATTGTTAAATATCGTTTCAGGTAAAATAATTTAATTAATTAAACAACGTGATTTGTTAAATATGCATACCCTAAGAGAAAAATTACGATCTAAGTTTAAGAACAAAATTCTTTAATTTAGATTGCAGAAATCTTAACATTTCAATTTTTATATTTGATCAGTAAGATTGATGTTCTCAAATTTAACCATAAATTCGTAATGTATTGAATGAATTCTTAAAATCAAGAACGTAATCTTAAATTTTTTAAAATATGATCTTAATTTAAGACTTTTATTAAGAACAAAATCTTGAATTCGATCTTAAAATAAGGTTTTGTTCAAGATTACAATCTTAAAATATATTAACATTTTATTCTTGAATCAAGAATTTTCGCATTCAATAGACGATAAAAATTTAAATTTGATTTCGAGCGTAAAATCTTGATTTTATCACGTTTTTCCCCTTAGTGTACATACATAAAATTATTTACACAATTAAATAAATTTATATGATTTTTTTCGAGTTTCCTTCCTGAATTTGAAATATACGGCCCTGTTATGTAAACTGGTCGATTTGAAATCGCTCGATTTTAGAAAACTAATTCTGACAATAGAAATGTTTTTTTTTTTGTTTTTTTTAAATTTATTTATTATATAGATTCTCAAATATCATATTTGAAAGAAAATTATCGTGTATGATTTTAAACTAGTCTGCAGGACCATTATTAATTTTCTTAAAACGAGAAATTTACTTGGATTAAGTTTACAGAATAGGTTGTATCGGCATTCAAAGTATCATGTTGTTCCGTTCTGCTAGTGTCTGTCAGAATAATTTCAATTATAAAAGATTATAACATGAAATTTTACTTGCTCAAATATATGAAACTTGTGGCTCAATTATGTAGGACAATTGAACTTCCGTGTCAAAATGTTATGCATGACAACTAGAAAATAGTAGATGTTCATTTCAGTTGTCAAATAGCCATTGAATAAATTGTTCTCATTAAAAATAAAAAAGGCAAACCAATGAACGTTTCCGGATTTTAATGCTTTTTTGATGTTGCTTTTCATCATTTCAATAATGAAAGCGCTAAAGATGCGTTCAGTTCTTGTAGTGATTTAGAAGTCGTGAAAATGACAAGATTTTGAACTACTTGATTTTTTATGCAGTGAAGTTGCTTATATATGTATATAAAAAAATAGTACGAAAATACGGCACACATCTGAATCAAACAGTTTTTCATTAATAGTTAGTAGTTACGGGATTTATGGGCACATGACACACAGTGTAAACCCCACCTAAGAAGTACATATGTAAAGAAAATAAATTTAAACAACAATAACCGCTATTTAATGATGATTTAACAAGAATAGAGTGTTGCCACACAAGTATTTTTATTTATTTTAGCCGCATGCAGTCAAGTGAATAACAAGTATAATTAATTCAAGGGGAAAAATTTAATTGATATTATGAAGTTTTTTACTGGTAAGAATTCAATAAATTTTTTAATTGATATAACAAAATTTTAGTTGAGATTACAAAATTTTTAATAAATCTTTTTTCTGTGCATAAAAGTCCAATTTTTTTAAAGAAATTTTTGGTTTTTAGATATTTTTTAGAGAAAAATATATTTCAATTATTTTTGATAAATACTTTTGGGGTTGAAATCTTAAATTATAATTTGGAAATGAATGCATCTCTTGATTATTTAGAAAATTTGTAATTTTAAACTTCTATTCGGTATATTTAATATTTTTTTTTGTTGAAAATTTGCAGAATTTGAAGAGTAAGAAATAAGTGGAAGAATGAACGAAGCCTTGCAATACCCCTGAAATAACCTTCAAGTCTCTCGTTGCAATTCCATCCTTGCATAAAAATTCTTATAGTGCCATCCCTCGAAAGATCGATATAAATCGATAACAAAGTATTTGTGTATAGTTTCTTGTAACAAAGTTAATGAAATTTCATAAAAGATTTCATATATTCGCCATATACCTTCTGGTACATAAGAACATACATATATCCATATGTACTTGTATGTATATTATTTATGTTTATGATCATTATGCCAAATTGTAGTTTACATACATGCAATCTTCTTATTTAAACATTTCATTTTATTTTTTCTTTTTTACTCAATAATTTTATTTTAAATTTATCTCTGTTTAATTTACAAATTATATGTAAACATTTACATGTGTTTCAATGTTCAACAGTTTTGAATTTATATTGAAACTGTTGTTCCCAAGTTGATATTAAATGTGAATTATAAAAATCCCAAAATGAGGCACCTCACCTATGTGAATATTTAAGCCATGCCGTCTTATTTTATAATATTAAAATATTAGTTTTAGGTTTGTTCATAAATTTCAAAATTATTAATTTATAAGAAAAAAATTAATTATTTCTATTTTTACTAGAACTTGCTAATGTGTTATTGTGTCAGTGTGTGTGTGTGTGTGTGTGTGTTTCAAATTTAAATAAGAAAATTGTATTTTGGCAAAAATTTTCATTTTGAGAAATTTTTCATTGTAATTTTTATTTTATTAAAAGTTGTAAAAATGTTTGTATGCACACATGTACATATGTGCATATAAATGTACATATGTATATAAATTAGACCTTAAGTCGCACATTTCATTATCAAAGATAATTTTAAAACATTTATTTCGGGTAAATTTTAGCACCTTTAATTTCATGTTACGCCTCTTATTTAAACGTAATAAGGAAACAAAATTTAAAAAATAAAACCATTTAATTATTTTTTTTGAAATATTCCAATATTGAATGCAACTATGTATTTATGTACCACTATTGTTATTATTTTGATTTTTTTACCTCAACGTGTGGCTTTTAAATATCCTTTTTAATTCTGATTGAAAAAGAATAAAATAATAATATATGCTTAGCAATCAGCAGTAAGAAAGTGTCATCATCATTTGTTGCAAAATGGCGTTAAGTATCAATAAATCAACACAACATCAATTGCAACCATCATTTCAATTTGGTTTGATGTATTAAGTATCCTGCAGAGGATCAAATAAATTCGTTCATCAGTGTATATTTGTCAGTGTTGTATTTATGTCGCTTAAAATAACACCAACAAATATACACCCAACCACCATTTCTTTTTCTTTTTTAATGGAAGAGGCTTAAAGCTTAAAAATTGTAAAATTTTGTATTCGAATAAACAACCAATATTCGAATTAATAAATTTTAGAATAATCGAATATGCATTAATCACAAAAAAGTAAACAAGTTAATGTGGAGTTTAATAATGGAATAATCGCATAATCGACAAATGAAATATTTGAATTAAGGAACAAAAGGATTGAATATTTTAATTAATTAATGTTTGAACAATAGATTTACCGAGTAACGTATAAATCAATAATGAAATACTTATGAAAAACTATAAAAAATTATGCGGAATTTAATAATTCCATAATCGCTTATTCACACTAACGAAAACTACAATGCTCGAATAATCGAATATGGAATAGTCAAAAAAAATTACAATATTTAAATAAACCAATATTCAAATGGCATATTCGAATTAACGAACAACAGAATCGAATTTTCGAATAATCCATTAACAGAGTAATGCATAATAACCCAGCAAAAAAAAAATTTCAAAAAATTTAATCGGGTTTGGAATTAAGAAGCACTTCCCTACTGGATTACCAACTTAATGATTTTAACAAAGCGTGAGACTAAAATAATCGATTCTTGAGAAGTACTTCCTTTTTTTGTTTTCCAACTTATTCACGTAATCTATTTAATCTAAATAAAATCATTCTCCTCATTTAGCAACTTGTATCAGTGTTTAAAAAACTGCAGTCGAAATTGCAAAAGTCGTAAAATTGTGCTTTTTCATCAACCGTACTATTGTTTGACTGCCCAATCACAACCTGAACTGCGAACTATGAGCAATAGTGATTCATCTGAATTTCAAAGTGTCGTAGTTGAAGTTAACACAACCCAGTGAAAAAAATGGAAGTCATTCTAGTGGAACTACATTTTCATTGCTTCCAAAAAATCAATATTAATCAATATTAATTTGCCGAGAGTGAGCAAAAAACCATGTAGACGCTTATTTTAGTCACACAAAACCTTGTAGCTCCTCCTTAATGTTAGAAAATACTCACCAGAATGAAAAAAAAAATTATTTTTTTAAAGACATTTATGAACTAATTTTAGTATAAAATTTAAAAGTTATTTTCTTAAATTTACATGAAAACACTGTTTCGGACTTAAATTCGTATAAAAAGAAACGAATTGTTAAAATAGGCAACTATTTACAATTTTTCCCAGATAAAAATATTATCATAGAACACAAAAAGGGAATTTTTCTTAATATCGCTTCCAATTCAGTGACCAGGCGTCGAAAAAGAGAACTTCTTGCAATGACAACCCTATGCAAAAATCATTAGATCGGATCGAAATTTTCACTACTTCCAGATCGCAAAACTCTGCATTTTCATGACTTTTTTGGAGTCTCTTTTTTTTGGGAATAAACGAATAAATATACCAAACGAAGAGCTTCAACTCTCAACATGTTCGAAAAATTTTCGGTTTGAGTGACAGCTGCTTTAAATAAATACGAAGCTAACGAAGCAGAAATGTTTGTGTGTATGTGTTTGAATGTGTGTTTTGTGTGTGTATGAGTGTTTTTTTTTTCTATGTACAAATACAAAAGTAAGACAACAACAACAACAATTCCTCCAGCAAGCAATTAAATACGCAATTGAAACTGCAAAATCAAAAGAAAAGATGATGATGGTAATGTGTAATTTTTGCTGGGAATGAAATACTCTTGAAAAAATTATATAAACTCATATGCAATAAAATATTCGAATAATCGCATATTCGTGTAGTCGGAAAATGGAATATTAGTATAATTGAGCAATATGGAAACGAATATTCGAATTACTGGATTTTTGAATAAACGATTAACTGAGCAAAGGATTGTTCAATAGTGATTTACTCACAAAAAAAAGTATTAAAAAATTATAAGTTAAGTTAAGTTAAGTTAATTTTAACATTTGCGAACGCACTAATAATGTCAAATTATTACTTTTTATTATTAAAAATACATTGAATTTAATAATTGAGTGGTTTAGCTGGATCCTATGCACATTTCCGTGTTGCTAATGCAGGTCATCAGGGAACCTTTCCTCAAAAATTTCTTAGAACAACTAAAGTTATTGTGTTAAACTTTCATTTAAACAAACGAGAAGAAGTTCAGCTAATATCAAAGTTAGGACAAGAACTCAATAATCAACATTTTTTTTTTCATTTTCTTACTTTACCATTGCTACATTAGCTGACTTTCTACAGCTCGAACTGTAGTTGTAAGAAGTAAAGAAAATATACATATATAAATAAATTAATTCAGTGAAGTGCGACTTTGACCCGAGCACGAAGGGTTCCGCACGGACACGAGATATGTAATTCAATACGAACCTTAGCCTACATAAAATATATTTTTGGCATTTTTTTTTCGTTTTTGATTTTTTTTCGGTTTTAAGCGTTATTTTAGTTTTGGGGTTTTTTCCGTTTATTTGCGTTTATTTGTTTTGGATCTTTTTTTTCGTTTTGGCGATTTTTTTTGGTTTTTGACGTTTTTTTTAATTTTGGCGATTTTTTTATTTGGTCGATTTTTTTTAATTTTGGCGATGTTTTCGGTTTTTTTCATTTTGGCGATTTTTTTTTCGTTTTGGCGATTTTTTTAATTATGGCGATTTTTTCATTTTGGCGACTTTTTTAGTCTTGATACTTTTTTTCTCATTTTGTCGATTTTTTCGGTTTTTGTCGTTTTTTCAGTTAGGCGATTTTTTTTAGTTTTTGCGATTTTTTTTTCACATAAGCAATTATTTTGGTTTTGGCGCTTTTTTCGCGTTTTAGCGATTTTTTTAAATTTTTTGCGTTTTTTTCATTTTTGGTGATTTTTTTCATTTGGGCGATTTGTTCGAATTTGGCGGTTTATTTTAGTGTTAGAAATTTTTATTTAATTTTGGTGATTTTTTTCGTTTTGGCCATTTTATAATTTTCGGATTTTTTAGTTTTACCGTTTTTGAAAATTTCAAGAGTTTAGCTCTTACGGTTTCCAAGATATAGCAAGTTGTCAAAATTACATAGTCAAAATTGCATTAACTCATGGACCACCCTATATAAAAATACATGGACAGACGGATGGACAGACGGACGGACAGATGGACAGCGTAGCAAAAACAAAGGGTTCAGCTTTGGTGTACGGAAACAACAACAGCTATTCATTGCTTTTGCAAGAGCAGAGTGTTGCCAGACAACTATTTTAGACCGGGTGCAATCAAGTTAATAATCAATTATCAATTTGAATGTATTTTTAATGAAAAATATTTTACTTAAAAAGTAAAATAATTATTTGGGATTATTAGTGTGTTAACAAATGTTAAACTTAAGAATTTATAATATCTTCATTTCACACAAAACTCAAAGGAATAAGAAAATTTAACTTTTCTAAGAAGAACTGAGTAAACCAGATATTTGTATTTGAAATTTTTACATAATATGAAAAATGAAGCGAAGTGTAAATTCTGAAATATCAACTTAAGAACTTATTCAAATTAATATTAAATTTTTTGAGTTATGACTTTCTTAAATTAAATGAGGGATATGTAAAAGAAATTTGCAAAATATTTTTCCGAAACAGCAATAATTTAAATATTTTAAATACATTGAAAATGAGTAATAGATTTTGTTTATATTGCCAAGTTTTAAAATTTCAATACGCTTATGTGTTTCCTCAAAACAATTGTGTAATTGTTATATTGTAATTATTATACTTTTTAAAGAATATATTACACTTTAGTCTAAAGCTATGTTACATATTATTGAATATTATAAAGACTCCATGAACCAAAATGAGTGCAAATTATATTGGGGGAAATTAAAACTTCTAACACAAAATTGCTTTTGTGTTTTATTTTATTTCAAATAATTGTTTGTTTTGATATTCAATACAAATTCAGCAAAATAAAAAAATATATTTATTTAGAACATATTGCATTTTAAACACTCAATAAACAACAAAAAAGTTGTATATAGAACAGGCAGTAGAAACATACAACAAAACGCACGTCAACCCACATAATACTCGTACATACGTGCAAAAAAAATTTCATTTTTTTTCTTGAAATATTTAATGTTTTCATTCAACTCCTACCCAACATTTTTTATTAGATGAAAAATTAATTTTTATTATTAAAATTTTGATCAGAGAATATATTTTCTCGGAGAGCACAAACATAAATTTCCACACACACAATTTTCCCATTGTATCTATTTCTGATTGAAAAACTATTTTTAGAATATGTGCCCAGATACATACGATAAAAATTTAATTTTCTGTGTTTTAAATTTTTTGCTCTATTTTTTTTTTTCAAACGTTTGCATGTTAAGAACGAGAGTGTGAAGAATAAATTTGAAGAAGAAAAAAAATAATTAATTACTTTCTTTAAAAAAAGTTTAAAACTTAAACATTTTTAAGCAGCAAAATAGATGATGAAAGTAAAGTACAGTGGGCTAAAGAAAAGTTGGCAGTATGTAGCTCCCTGCAAGTGAATTAATATGGCCACCTTTTAAGTGTTTGAGAAGAGCAAGCGCAGTAAGTTATTAAACTCTTTGATTTGTTTATGTTGTTGCAAAGCGGGGGGAAACGCAGACAGGGTAAATGAAAAAGAATAATGATAATCGGGGAAAACTGATCTGTAGTGAGTTTCGTTTAGAAATATAGTCTGCCGTTAGTCGTCGGACCGTTCAGTCTTTACCGTTCGAAACAGTGCTTAACAAGTTGTGTGTTAGAACGCACACCTTTTTTTTAAATTTCCTTTAAAGGTGAGTGAGTGAAAATGATAATCATGATGATGATAATAATAAAGCTCCAATATAATGATAAATTTATAAAAAAGAAAGGAGCTGGTAAAGAAAACATAATTAAAAACTGTTAAAAATAAACTTTATGGAAAAAATTTTAAAAAAATTACCAAAAATAATTCATAAAATGGTACTTTATCAAAAAAATTTTACTAAGTTAAATAATATTCTTGTAAAGTGTTAAAAAAAATTAAAAGGTTTTCTAAAAAGAAAACTGAAGTCTATTTTAATGTTAAATATAAAATTATAATTAAAGTGATTGCATAATTTTTTAAGTGTCTGCATATAAGAGTTTTTTTATTATTTATTTCAATATGAAACTGTTATACCAGCTATTTGTTGTTGTTGTTGTATACTTAATATTATAGTATACACACTTGAATATATATGTATGTATGTATGTATTTTTTTTAATATTTTCAAACACTGTGTGTATACGGAATTTAAATTAAATTAAAAATAAAAACCAACAAAATATTGGATGCCAGCCGAACACAATTTATAATAAAAGCATTAACAAAAATTAGCTGCTGCCAAAAAGGATTTTGAGAAGAAGAAAAAATAAAGCGAAATAAGAATTTATTGAAAAGTATTATAAAAATTATAATAATTTCTTATGAAACTTAGAATTGAATTACTCACTCGATTGAAATTTTATGCAAAATTTTGTGTTTAAAAAAAAAATATTTAGAAATAAAAAAAAATTTAAATTAAATTATTAATTTACTTGAAAAACGTTATAAATCAAAAAATGCAATTTTTGAATTAATAGTGCAGTTATAATTCTAATATCGATATTGACGTTATGGAAAAATTTCCTAAATATATCTTGGGCTAATTTTTTGGAACAATGTCATAACTCAAAAATGCGGATTTTGGATTAATAATAAAGATTTAGTTCTTTTATCGTTATTCCCATTGTTTGAACATTTTATCCAAAAATATGGAACAACGGCATAACTCCGAAATGCGGCTTTTGTTTTAGTAATACAAAATTAAATTTAAAAATTTCTTAAAAAATTTCTTGAGCCATTAAGTTGTGCGTGTAAATTGAAAAACTTTAAAGTCATTTTCTGTAAAACTAGTTTTTTTGAGTTAGAACGTTGTTCAAGTAAATGAGCGATATATATATATATATATATATATACATATATATATACAAGCATGTGCCCTTAATTATGAAAGTGCTATAAGTCATAAGCATTTTTGCTTCGAAATATTAGAAAAATATTTTTAAAAAAATTCAATAAATCTTTATAAATATTTATAAAAATTATCAAGGCTTCATAAAGGCTTTTCAAGAACAATTTTGTATAAAAATTTGTTTCAAAAACTCTTTATAAAGACTTAATAGGTTTTATTAATAAGGCTGTTATATAAATATTAAATAAATTTATATTAATCGAGACTAGTACAACTCCGAATTGGAATTAATATATTTTGATATGTTCAAATATAATCTTCTAAGTATCTTGACCAAAAAAATATGTGACTCAGACCACTTTCATATATTTCACATAAATAAATCTATAGTCGCCCGTCAATTTTTGTGCAACCATATTCTGCAAATTTACTTTGTAGAATATGTACCAATAAATAAATAATTAAATATGTAAATATAATTTATAGATTATTTTTTTTATTTATTTATTTAATTTAATTATTTATTTATTTAAGTTTAATTTTTTAATTAAACTTTTGCTGGCTTAAAAAATTATAAAACCTAATAAAACTTAATTTATTTATTATTATTTATTCTTCTTCTTCTTCCCCTTTTTCCTATAATTAAATTAAATTTTTTAAATTGTTTTCTCACTTTTTTCAAGGTCTTCTTCTAGAGTCTCTTATTTCTAAACAAAACTAAAAATAAATTTAAACAATTTTAAAAATGGCGTACAGCTTGTTTATTAAAAAAAACAACAACAACAACAAAAATCTCCTAACACTAACTATTTTTAGACCAGATGAAAAAATAAAGCGAAAACTTTTTAATATGTAAAATGAAATAAAATATTCGGCAAAATGGCCCAAATTGCAACATATTCCAATAATAATTTATATTCCAATAAAAACATGTGCAGGTATACTGTTACCAGCAGCTACTTGTAAGAGTTTTTCACCTCTGTTGTATTTTTGTATTTAAACTTATACATCTTATACATTTTATACATATATATGTATTAATCTTATACTTACTTATACAAACATAAAAAATTTCCCTAAATTCTAACACCTACACAAAATGTATAATATTTTTTATATAGAAAACATTTCAGATATGATACGATATTTATACCCACGCATTTATACATATGTATGTATGTACAAGTGTTTAAAAGAAATCGTTTGGTTGATATATGTATATGTATAGTGTTGCCAAAACAACCATAGAAATACTTATGCAAAGGTGTGTCTGTGTGTGTATGAGTAGGTGTTGATCGCCAGCATCTGTTATTTGGTCATGCGCACTCGTATCATAAATTTTCTATATCTCTCACTCTCTCTTTCCTTCTCACTCTCTCCCCTTATGATCAGCCTTATACGGTTAATTTTTGCTTAAAAATTTGGAAAACTGTGCTAGAATTTATGAAAATTATAAAAGAAAAGCCACAACAATTGCTTTTTGTTTCTTGGAACATCCAGATGCAAAATTGGAATGCTACGATACGATTTTCATTAAAATATTTTGTTACTTGGTCTGATGTAGACGCACACACATTGTTGGTACATACACACATCATACATATGTACTATGTATATCCATACATACACTTTTTATTTACACTTACTTGTGGCCAACAGAAAATATTCGCAAAGCTCTAGTAATAAAATTTAATTTTTTTTGTTAATTAAATCAGTTTTTTTTTATATGGGTTGGACCTGACAAAATATCGGCTGAAGTTCCACTAACAATTAAATCATAAGCCAAATAATTTACTAGACACACACATAAATATATACAGTAGTCTCTCGACAATTTAAAATTCAGGGGAGCAGAGAAAACGTTGAGAGTTATTAATTATATTAACAACAGTTTGATTAACATATCTGATTAGTTATTTATAAGCTTCCTATATCTACATATCGTACACTAAATCATAAATTGTCACAACTCAAAATTATCAAAATGATTTTGCTTTTTTATAAACTAGTAAATTGAAAAAATCTCTACCGACCACAACAATTTCTTTTGCAATACAGACTTCTTGAAGAATGTCAATGTCAATGTCGGCAACATAAAACAAGCATGAAGGTTCAGTTAGCCGATTTCAATGGAATGTAACTGCAACGTTAGGAAACAGCTGATCGATATTGTTATGCTAAAACTAATGTACAAATTCTTATATTCCGGTTACATCTCTATAAACATTTTCATTACTTTTGACATAAAAATATCGATCAGCTGTTTCTTACCTTTGCATTCCATTGCAGTCGGCTAACACTCCACTGCAGTCGGCTAACTGAGCCTTTATGCTTCCGCGTCATTTGTAGAGTATCAACAGTTGTTTGCAGTAGAGTCTCGAGGGTTTTTTGACCAAAACTAGACTCAGGAAGATCTAAACTACTACTGGACATGAATAGGAAAGCGATGCGAATCATGATAGGCATGTTGACTGGTCACTGCTCGGTTAGAGCAAGAACCAGCATTTGAGAGACTGGCACTTCAGATTTTTGTAGGATGTGCAGGTATAAAGAGTAACCAGAAACCATTGAAAATATTATCTGTCATTGCCCGAAGCTGCAACGTCATAGGCTTAGATGGCTGAGCAGAAGTTTCCATGAAAGCATTACTGAAGTCGGGAAGTGTAAACAAGAGGACATCAGGGGCTTTATTATGGGAATTCGGTGGCTTAGTGACGGATAATAGGGTCACTTCTGGCTGCAAATGGGAGGGTGAATAATAATTTTTTATGGGCAACAGAAGGGAATAACAATGCACCCAATTGGGTCTCCAAGTGGAGGTGCGGTAAAGCACCAGCCTTCCTAACCTAACCTAACAGCCTAACAGTTGTTTGCACTACTCAGCATCTGAAATTTTTTGAGTTGTGACCGGAGACCCGGTGGCAAACTTTATTCGAGTACGCTGAATCTAATGGCGCTAACCATTTATTTATATTAGCTCTTGATAAAAAAAATAATGAAGATTGAAAACTTTGGTTAAAAGCACCTGGAAATCACAATTTTTCCGAGTTTTCTAAACATATATTAGCCTTTATATCGATATTTTTAAAGCATACTTTTATAAAAGTACTTATTTTGAAGGTATGTTTTTGAGAGGTGTTTCTTGCAATAGATTCTTTTTAGAAAATACTTTTTAAAAGTTATTTTTCGATTAACTACACTCAGGGAAAAGCTGCAACTTAAAAATAAGAACGCGTCACATTAATTTAATAATTTTCAATATACATAATAGAAAATGTATATTGAGATACTTAAAAATAACTAAAATTAATAAATTAATACTGTAAATTAATATTTTTCCATATTGAAATAAAAAATTTCAACATGACTTGACTTTCGTTAATGTTTCTTATTAATTCAATATGGTTTTTATTGATTTCGAGCTGTTTTTTCGTTTCCTTTGTCCTTTTGGGGCCATTATTACAACTTAAAGTTAGTTAAAAGTAGGATTTTGTCGTACGTATATAACGCTATTCATTTTTATAAATTTAATTTATCTTACCAAGAAGGATACATTTGCCTTTAATTTAGCGTTTACTTTAGGTAAAGATAAAATTGTACTGATATAAAACTTTTTATTCGTCTGAGAAAATCCTACTTTTAACTAAATTTAAATTGTAATAATGGCCATTAAAGATACTTTTATGAATGGGACTTCTTAAAATATGCTTTTCTTAAAACAATTTTTTATTAACTACTTGATCAAACCGTACTTTTAAAGATATTTTTTTGTATGGTACTTTTTAAAAGGTACTTTTTTATGGCATTTTTTTTTGTTAACAACTACTTCTTTAAATTAATTTTTATTTAGTACTTTTAAAGGTACTTTTTATGATGGGATGTTTTAAAAGAGACATGTTTTAAATTTTATTTAGTTTAGAAAAAAAATTATAAAAATCACTAAAATTCTTTAGTGATTCCATAAATTAATTTTCCATAAATTACTTTTCTTATTAAGTAATTTTTCAATAAGTGTATTTTAAAGATGCTCTTTCAAAAATAACCTTTTTTTAACGATACTCTCCTAAACAATTTAATTTTAAAGGCCAAATTTTTTAATACGTATTTTAAAATCTAATTTATCAAATCCTACTATTTTATTTAGCAATTTCCAAAGATACTTTCTTAGAACTTAATTGTTAAAAAAAGTTATTGTTGGAAAGTCATATTTTCAAAGGGCACTTTTTAATCCCCTTACATCTTAACATTGTGACAAATAAAAAAATTATAACAAATGGCGATTTTTATATTTTAAGCAATGTAAAAATTGTCATTTGTTATAATTTTTATTTTGTCACAGAACTTGGAATATGGGTGTAAGTTTAAGTTTTATTTATTTATTTTTTTTGAGTGCATATTTTTATAATTATATTTTAAATAGTAAAATTTTGTCTAATATTTATACATATTTAAAATTTTTACTTACAGAGTCCTTAAAACCACAAAACAAACATGGCTGATGAAGAGGTGAGGTAAGTATTGTTTCTTTTTTGCAAATTTAACAAAAAAAAAGAAAAACAAATTTCTTTTAAAAGGCATATTTCTAACCAATATTTCTCTAATTTATTGTAGTTAAATACAATCAACACTTTATGTTTAAAGTATTGTCCAACTACCAGGAAACATTGTGAAGGTAAATATATATAAAAAAAATTTGTTCAAAAAATTCGATCAATCTATTTTTGAAATAATTTTCTAAAGTTTACTCTCTTCGCTTTTTCTTCCTAGACTGCTTTTGCAAAAAGAAAAAAAAAATAAAGATTTTGGCTACCAGGCTTTCTGCTAACAACTGAAAAAACAAACTTTTAAAATGCATGAGACTTTTAAAGCTTAAAAACAAAGAACTAGAAATTTATAATATAATCTAGAAAATAATTAAATGATAGTTTTTAATGCTTAATTCTCTTGTTAAATTTTAGAAAAAGGAAGCGGCTCCAGCACCAGCTCCAGCACCAGCTCCGGCACCAGCACCTGCGGCAGCTCCAGCTCCAGCTCCCGCAGCAGCAGCGCCAGCCGCGGCAGCTCCAGCAGCAGCCCCTGCTGCAGCAGCACCTGCTGCAGGAGCACCTGCCGCAGCACCAGGCAAAGCTCCAGCTGCTGCACCAGCTGCCAATGGCAAAGCTGCCAAACCCTTAACGCCAGCAGAAGAGGTACAGATTGTTTCATCACTCACATACGCGTGTCCTTGAATGTGTTTCAGAAAATGTGCAAGCTGTGTGTCTGTCTACCCATTTCTTTTTTCGTCACAATGTTTCCTTGTGTGAACACTATTTGTTTTTTAAACGAAACAAAATGTCATTACAAACTAAAATTATTTTCCTAAAGGCAAAGAAGGCTAAACAAGCCGAAATTGAGCGCAAACGTGCTGAAGTACGCAAGCGTATGGAAGAAGCCTCCAAGGCTAAGAAGGCCAAGAAGGGTTTCATGACCCCCGAAAGAAAGAAGAAACTCAGGTTGTTGCTCCGCAAGAAAGCCGCTGAAGAATTGAAAAAAGAACAAGAACGCAAAGCCGCTGAACGTAGACGTATCATTGAGGAACGTTGCGGTAGTCCCAGAAATCTTAGTGACGCCAGTGAAGGTATGTTTGCTCAGATCCAATTATTATTTCCTTCTTCCCTTATACTCTCCACTACAAATCAATTTAATCACCTTTGAAAAGTTATCAAAGTAAAAATCATTTCAAATCTACACCCATACACATTGCACAAACACCTTTTTTATTGTTTTTTTTTTTTTTAAAGAAAAGAAAAGTAAAACAAAGCGAGAAAATCTTTTTTGCTTTTGCACTTTTACAACAGATTTATTATTAAAAAGGATTTGAAAACTATATGGGGTTTAGTGTATATTCATTTTAATCGTTAAAAACAAATTTTTTTTCTTATCATTATTTTACAATGAAATAAACATAAATTTTCCCTGTCTTGATTAAATTATCACAGAACAACTTAAATCCATTATCAAGCAACACTACGATAGAATTTGCAAATTGGAGGATCAAAAGTACGATCTTGAATACGTTGTTAAGCGCAAGGATGTTGAGGTACACATATTCTTTCAATCAACGCCACTTAACAATAATTTTTTCGTTTTAAATCTTTGTTACAAAATTACTCTTCACTATTTACACAAAAAAAAAAACAAAACTCGCTCTATTTCTCTCTCTCTCTTGTTTACAACTTCTATTCTACAACAATTTGCACTCACATTTTTACACTAAAACTATTTCTTCTCAAATAAAAACTATATTTAAGTTATTTAAGTTTGAAATACTACAAACTTTGGAAATTAAACTAAGAAGGAGAGACAAAAACATTTACTTATTACAAAATTAAGAAAAAGTTTCAGTTGACTCTACGATATTTAAAAAAATTATCAAGTTTAGATTTACGATATTGCTTACTCTATCCAAACTACGAATAATTTGGAAATTATTGCTCAAAGAAATGAAAACCGTAATTAAGACACTAAATAAAAAAAATACGATGTTGAAACCATAAAATTCCAACTAAGATGGAAATCGTATTTTTTTTAAATGTTTTATGAATGAAAATTTACGATATTTTGTTGGACATCAATAAAAATATGTGATATTAAATTTGAGTTACTTAAAATATCCACGGCAAAAAAACTGAAATTAAAACGCATTGTTTTCAATAATTTCTCGAAATTTCAACTAATTAACGGTTACCAAAACGTCTTGAAAATTTACGATACGAGAAAGAACAAATTTCCTGCCTTGAAACTTGTATAAGAAATTTTTTCTGCTACAAAAGATTTTAAAATTTTCCTTAAATATTTCAAAAGTTTTGAAGAAATTTATTTCTGGAGAAAATAAAAATTTACGATATACATTTGATATATGATACATTGGCACGTAACTGTGAATTTTTACGAAAAGCAAATTTAAAGCATAAGTTACAAGTAATAACAAATGTTACTCGGCTTTAAGACTTTAACTACCGCAAAAAAATTTACGATATTGCGTTTTAAAAATTAAATATATATATATATATATATATATATATATATATATATATATATATATATATATATATATATATATATATATTTATATTTAACACCTGAAATAAATAAAAATCATGCAGTTACACAAAATTAAATTTAATTGACAGCATTTACATCGACTTTTCATGATTTGATAAAAAATTTCTCCTAAGCAATTTCTCAAACTATTTACGATATTGACTAACTAACTAAAATAATTCATATTGTTTAGTTAAAAAAATAATCCGAAATTATCTAACAATATTTCTAATACTTTGTGCAAATTTTATGAAAAATTAGCTTAAGGACGTTCTTAAAATGTTTACGATATAAAAAATTTTAATTCCTGAAATTAAAAAAATTATGCAGTTAAAGAAAAACTAAAATTAACTAACAACATCTACGTAAATTTTGTATGATGTTATAAATATTTTTCTTAAGAAATTAGACAGAATAATTACGATATTGATATAATGAAAGCTAAAAAGTAATATTGTTGGATTTTATAAGAATTTTTTTAATTACTAAACAGTACATTTAATACCTTGATGAAATCGTATGGAAAATTTACTTGAAAAATATTTCAAAAATTTTACGATATCAATTTTTTTTGTTAATTCCTGAGATTAGTAAATCATGATGTTCAAAAAACTGAAATTAACTGAGAACATTTACGTAAATTTTGTATGATTTTATAAAAATTTATCCTGAGGAATTTTTTAAAATATTTACGATATTGATATAATAACTAAAATAATCAATATTGTTGGATTTAAAAAAACTTAAATTAGTAAAAAATATGTACAATGCTCTGTCGGAATTGTTCGCAAAATTTGCTAAAGACTTTTTCAAAACTTTTACGATATAAATTTTTTTTAATACCTGAAATTAATAAAATCATGCTGTTTGACAAAAAAAACTGAATTAAACTGACAACATTTACGTAAATTTTTATGATGTTATAAAAATTTATCTTAAGGAGTTTTGTAAAATATTTACGATACAATACGAGACGATAACTAATATAATAACTAAAATAATCAATATTGTTTGATTTAAAAAATCTGAAACTAGTAAGCAATATGTCAAATTTGTACGTTAAATTGGCTTGAAGAGCTCTTTTAAACTTTTACGATATCAATTTCTTTTTTGTTAATTCCTGAAATTTAAAAAATCATGAAGTTTAACAAAAACTGAAACTAGCTAACAATATTTGCGTAAATTTTTTTATGATTTCATTTGAATATTTTTTAAGAAATTTCTCAAAATATTTACGATATTGATGTAATAAAAACTTAATTAATTAATTTTGTTTGATTAAAAAAAAATCTGAAATTAGTAAACAGTATGTACAACTATCTGTCAAAATTGTATGCAAGTTGACTTTAAGATTTTTTTTTAAATTTTTAGGATATCAATTTTTTTTTTTTGGTAATTACTGAAATTAATAAAATCTTGCAATTTAGTTAAAAACTGAAACTAACAGGCAAAATTTGAGTAATTTTTTTGTGATGTTATAAACATTTCTCTTAAGGAATTTTTTAAAATATTTACGATATTGATATAATAATTAATCAAATAATTAGTATAATTTGTTTTTAACAAAATTTGAAATTAGTAAACATCATATACCACACATTGTCGAAATTGTATGCAAAATTCGTTTCAAGAGTTTATTGAAACTTTTACGATATCAAAATAATAAAAAAAAATTATATAAATTCAACAAAATTTAGCAAAAATCGAACTAATAAAGTGAAATATTCACTGAATAATGAATTTGCAAAAAAAAATTGATATAGTAAAAAGTATTTTGTAGCATTTACTTTTGCGAAAAGCGATATTAAATAAAAATACCTTAAATGACTTTCATAATTTCATAATTGACATAATTTCAAAGAAATTATACTGCAAGAATTTCTTACAAAACTTACGATAAACAAACTAAAACAAATAAGTAAGCAATATTCGAAAAATCTCTATATATAGCACGTTTTTTTATATAAAAAAATCGTTGTATTAAACAAAATTTAATTTCAATTATTTTTAATTTTTCTAGTTATTTTAGTATTTAAACTATTTTCTTAATATTATTTTAGTAATAAATTTGAAATAGAGTGTTATGAAAATTTGCAACAAATAATATTTGAAACTTTTTCATTATATTTTTTTCTCTCCTTCCTTTTTGTTACTTCTACTACTAGAACTTCGTTGCTCCTTGAAAGTGTATAAAGATTATTTTCTAGCTCTAACGCTTGTCTGTAAGGGAGCACACACGCGTTTTCTTTTTAATTTATCTAATCTACTGACCAATAAACAACTTGCAGATAGAACAATTAATGCATTAAACTTAAAGGTTGAAGGAAATAAACAAAGTAAAACACATGAAAGTCCTTAGAAAGAAAACAAGTAGGGAACATACATATACATATGTTAAAGCTTAAACGAACACATAAACATACCAACATATGTACACAAACACACACAAACACATATAAATATCTACTATTTTACGTTGTAATAAAAAAAGTTTTCTTGCTAATTCTTAACACACCTCGTTACATACTCGTACATGCACTTGGCATTATTGACCATATTGTCTGTGTTTAGATTCATTACGTCAAATTTGTAAAACTTATTACAATAAAATACTCACATTGGAAGATCAAAAATATGATGTTGAATATCAAGTTGCCCGCAAGGATATGGAGGCAAGCATTTTTGAAACTCCCTGTTTCATTTTTGTTGTTAAAAATTTTTTTTTTGTTTAAATAATTGTAGATTTTTACTGAAAACTTTTGTGATTTCTTCTTTTTTTCCTCACAAAACAGTTTTCAAAAGCCTTTTATTTTAAAATGTAGTATTAATTAATCATATAAAAAAATTGTAGAAATAATATATTTAATTTTTGTAATTTAATCCTCTCTTCTATTTATTTTTCATTAACTTGAAAAGCAGACCTTTAAAAATCGCTTAAAAATAGCGATAGAAAAAAATTCTGTTTACATATGATTTTGTTTTTTATTTTTTTGCCTCAAGAGAAGTGATTTTATTAATGTTATTTTTTAATAAATGTTTCAAAAAACAGCTTTTGTGTCCTGGACTTTTTAATATTCCTTAAAAAAACGAAGCTCTCAATTATTTTTTTTTAACTTTAGTTTTTAGTAGAGCTTTAAAAGGACTTAATTTGTTTTATTCCTACCTTCAATTTTATTTAAAAGAAAATTAACAATAACTTTGCTTTTTGTAATTTGCCTTTTTAGCTCTAAGTATAAAAGCTTAAATTAATTTTTGACAAGCTTTAACTAAAATGCTTTTGTTTTTTGGCAAAAAAAAATTATGAAAAATATTTTTTTCCTTAAATAAAGATTTTGAGTTAAATTTATCATGTGTTTTTAATTTGATATGATAAATTTTAACTCACTTTATTTTGTGTATTTCTTTGTAAATACAAACTATTATTTTTTTAGTAAAATATTTGAAATATTTATTTAAAAAAGTTTTTGAATAAACATTTTTTACGTTATTGTTTATAAGAAAACTTTTTGAAATATCTCCGCCCGCCCTTTTTAATAATATTTACATAGGGATCTTTAAAGTGATATTAAAAGTACCTTTTATAAAAATTATCTTTTATAAAAGGTATCTTTTTTGTAGAAAGCAGTTTTCATAAAAAGTAGCTTTTAAAAACAGTTGCTTTTATAAAGTGTAGCTTTTATAAAATAATAGCTTTTATGAAAAGTTCTTTTTAGAAAAAGGATTTTTTATGACGTACGTTTTTAAAAAGTTTGTTTTATAAACAGTAGCTTTTATAAAAAAAACTTTTATAAAAATTACCTATTACAAAAAGAAGATTTTATATAAAAGAGTTTTTATAAAAAAGGCCTTTTATAAAAAGCAGCTTAGTACAAATTAGCTTTTATAAAAAGTAGCTTTTATAAAAAAAGCTTTTATAAAAAATTAGCTTTAAAAAATTAGCTTTTATAAAAATTAGATTTTATAAAAAGTAGCTTTTATAAAAAGTATCGTTTACAAAAAGGCGATTTTATAAAAAGGAGATTTTATAAAAAGTAGCTTTTTTAAAAGTATCTCTTATAATAAGTAGCTTTTATAAAATGTAGATTTTATAAAGATAAGATTTTATAAAAAGTACCATTTATAAAAAGCACCGTTTATAAATATTACTTATTATGAAAAGTTCATTTTATAATAAGTACCCTTTATAAGTACCTGTTATAAAAGTACCTTTTATAAAAAGGACATTTTATGAAAAGTACCTTTTATAAAAAGTACATTTTATAAAAAGTACATTTTATGAAAAGTACCTTTTGCAAAAAGTACCTTTTATAAAAAGTAAATTTTATGAAAAGTACCTTTTATAAAAAGTGTCTATTATAAAAAGTATCTTTTATAAAAAGTACCTTTTATATAAAGTACCTTTTATATAAAGTACCTTTTATAAAAAGTAACTTTTGTTATGAGTTCCTTTTCTAAGAAGTACCTTTTATAAAAGTACCTTACACAAAAAGTACCTTTATAAAAAGTACCTGTTATAAAGAGTACGTTTTTTTATAAAAAGTGCATTTTCAAAAGTACTTTTTAGAAAAAGTACCTTTCTAAAAAAAACTTTTTTAACAATATCTTTTAAAAAAGCAACTTACAGTAAAAGTACCAATTACGACAAGTACCTTTTATAAAAATTATCTTTTTTTATTTATTTTATTCAATATACATATGTATTTTAAAAAATATTAATAAAACAAACACAATACAAAGAAAATGCAACAAACTGATAAACAAGAAAGAATCTTACACTCTACAACAAATTTAAACTCCCACTTTGATCTAAAAGTAACTTCACGAATATGTAGGAGCGCGTTTCCTATTTTAGGACACACATCAATCACACTTTTTATTTTAATTTTTACCTTCTTTTTTGTTAAATATACATACAAATCTATTTTGGCAAAAGCATTGTTTAATAATTTAATAATTAAATGAAATATAGCCGCACTACAAACTATATGCAAAGAATATTGGCAACGTCTTTTCAGTTTGGAGGGTGATAAATTTGATTTAGAGCATATTGAAAAATGTAAACAATGTGAGGTAAATCGCTATGAAATTCTTAATTAAAAATATTCCCTTTAACTTAAAAAATATTGTATTATTAAACTTGCAATTATGATTATTTAATTTTTTTTGCATATTTCAAACCATATAAAGAAAGAATATATTATGTGTTGTTTTCCTTCTTTCTTTTTTTTTTTTTTGAAACTCTTTTATATTATTACAATAATCAAATTAAACTGTGTTGAAAACAAAATCCCATAAAAACATCTTTGCAAAATAATACAAAAAAAAACAAATCCGAAATTTGCGTAAGAAAAAAGCTTGCAAAAGGGACCTTAACATAAAGAAGAAAATATATTTTTTTAAGGCTATAAAAACCAAAGGAAACTAAAATTACACTGGAACACATAACATATTACTCGTAACTTAACAAAATTATTTGCTGCTTTGAAAGCCAAGAACAGTGAAAGGCTAATAATAAATTTCTCACCTTGTTTTAATGAAAACTTTTGAAAATTAATTTCCAGGTGAATTACAAGAAATCTGTGAAGAATACCATGAACGTATATATTATTGTGAAAGTTCCAAATTTGATTTGGAATATGATGTCAGAAAAAAAGATTGGGAGGTACTGCCACAATGATACGTATAAAACGAATATTTTTTTTTGTTAAATGTTTAACGTCTGTCTTTGAAATTGAGGGAGAAAGAATTTTTTTTTTGTTTTATGTCCGTAGCGGTGTCAAGTTTATTATTTGTTCATTCTTTTCGTTAAACACCCAAACACATACAAAAAAAAAGAAAAACAATTTTCATTTTAATTTTATTTAAATTTGTTTATATACGTTACACTGTGCACCCAAATATACCATGTGTTGTCCAATGTTTCAGCTCAATTACAAAAGATTTGCCAAGAGTACTTCGACCGTATGTATACCTGTGAAGGCCAGAAATGGGACCTTGAATATGAAGTCAGGAAAAAAGACTGGGAGGTATAAAGCTAATTCTTTTTAGCAAGCATACAATTCTCATTATTGTAAAATTGTTGGTTAATTTTTTTTCTTTCTTTAATCATTTTTTTTTTGGGAAATTGTTGCTACTTTCCATTTAGAAATGCTTTTAAGTTTCTTCCTATTTTTCTATAGGATCAAAAAAAAAGAAATTAAACCATATTAAATATGGGAATGATTTTTCATTTTGATTTTTGATTAGACACACACATACAGCTTCACACACATATGTACTTGACAATGTCCCAAATGCACAAAAATTTCCCACACATTTCCCCTTACAAGTTCCAACAACAAAAATCCATCCCGATTAGTAGTGAAATGTTTTCATTTCAAATTGCATTTATGTATGTTTTTTTAATGCAAATAATTTAAATTAAATTTATTTTTTAGACAACATTTTTCTAGAACATTTCATTCCCGTCCTCCCCCTTTATGGGATTTTACGATTTGTTAAAACAGAGCAAAAGATAACCATTACATGCATATGGTTTTGGGAGTACTTAGAGGGCTAATATGTTCCACAAATATGATTCCCTTAAACTTTTCTACAAAGTTGCTGAACATACCCAACACCTCAGATGTAAAGATTACATAGTTTCACATACTGATATGCCGCATGATCTAGCCAAAGCAAAGGGTTAAACTTTGATTTCCGATTCTTTGAACGACTAAAAGCTATCAATTCAGTAAAAAATTAATTTTACAGCATTTGATTAAAGTTTATTTAAACTTAACGCTTAATCGATTAAAATCCAGTTCAACATTCGGCTTGAAACCGTTTCTTTAATCGATTAAACTCTGTTAAATCATGTAAAACTGACTTAAAATTCCTATTTTAAATATCTTTAAGACAGGTTGACTATTTAAACAAAACTCGGGGTTGAAACCGGTTTAAAACAGGTTTGGTTTGGTTTAAACCGGTTCTTTAATTGATTAAAACCTGTTAAATCATTTAAAACTGAGTTAAAATTCCTATTTTAAAAAGCGTTAAGACAGGTTAACTATTTAAGGAAAACCCGGTTTTAAAACCGGTTTTAAACCGGTTTTTTTTTCGGTTTCAACCCGGTTTTTTTAATATTTATTTCTGAACATACCATACACCTCACATAAAAAGAACACATGCAGTTTCACATAACGACATGCTGCACAAACTGGCCGAAGCAAACGGTTAACGTGCGAAACCTGTATCTAGAAAGACTAAAAGATATCGATTCAGTAAAAGATTGATTTCATATCAGTTGAATAAGGTTTAATTTTTAAAGCGCGTTAAAACTAAACGTTTAATCGATTGAAATCCCTTTCTACAATCAGGTTGAAACCGATTCTTTAATCGATTAAACTCTATTAAATATGGCTTAACACTCCTATTTTAAATCGTGCTAAGACAGGTCGCTTATTTGAATAATGTAATCGGTTTTGTAACCGGATTTTAACCGGTTTCAACCCGGCTTGTAACCGGTTTTTTTGTCGGCTTCAACATGGCTTTTCAAAACAATTTCATTTTCATAGTTTCAAATTTGATTAGCTTCAAAATACTGCCGTTTAATCGATTAAAATCCAGACATTAAATCTTATTAAAAATCATGCTCATGAATTTGTCGCATAATCGACCAAAAAAAATTAATTTAATCGTCTCTTTGAAACTTTTAATCGACTTATCAGCACCATGAATCGATTAATTGCTTATATACATATATTTGTCTTCAATGATAAATCTAAACTTAAGATTAAAATTTCAAAAAAAAAAAATTCAAAGTATGGGGAGATGAAGAAATGTTGAAAAATATTGCGAAGTTTTGTTGTCGTAAAATCTGTTAAAAATTTTGATTTATATTTTATTATTTTATTTAAAGATGGTCAGTCAGTGTTTATTACTTTCTAAACTATTAAGTGAAAAGAAGAGGTTTTAAAGAAATGAATAGGATCTAAAACTTCCGATCTATGAACTTTTTCTCTTTGTCAACTTTTGTTCTAAGAAAATCTATAAAATATCCACAAAATTTTAGCAAATATAGCTCAGCTCCTTTTAAGCCTTTTCCCTCTTTTCCAACATCATGTTTATACACAAAACCAGCCAACACCACACAAGAACCCGGACACTTTCTTAAAAAAAAACAAGAAGTACGTACTATCTGCCTTGTTTATAAAAAAATATTTCTGTTTAATAAAAGGTTTCTAATAAAACACATTTTCAATAGAAGTTTTATTAATAAACCTTTTATAAAACTAAAATATTTTTTATGAATTAGGCCCCACATCTACATGACTCTTTGTTAAGTTTTAAGTGCAATGTAAATTTTATATTCATTTTATTTTAGTATTTATTTAGACACTGTATGATGTGATGAGATTTCCTTTTATTTAATTTTTTTTGATGATACATAATGTTTTGTGTTTTTATTTGTTAAAACTATGGCTTAACAACATATTTAAAGAAAAACAAACATGGATTATTATTACTACAATAAAAAAATCATTTTCATAATGCCAAAAAATATTTTCAAAAAATATTAATCCATAAAGCACCGTAAGACGACGCCAAGCACACTAAAAGTTTTCAAAAAGCTTATTTTTTTAGTTTTAATTAAAATTTTATAAAACCCACCACCCACCCACCCACCACAAAAAGAAATTTTGCCATTTTGTTTAAAAATAAATCCACCATTTTTTTATTGCACAAACAGAATTATAACAAAAGTTTATTTTAAATATATATATTTTTTTCATTTAGAACATGCATACATAGAAATATTAAAAATAGTTCAAAAATCATTTAGTATTTAATTTTTGGCACATTTATTTATTAGTTCTAAAGCAAAAAAAAACCCCCATAAAAACCAGCAACAGTATGGCACTTTTTGTAAAAAAAAAACAATTTTTACAAAAATTAAAATAAACTCAATTTGAAATCTATGTGTGAAGAAAAATGTATTTTGTTTGTGCGTTAATCCTTGCAGTCTATCCTGTTTTAACAAAAAAAAGTTTTTTTCTTTAAACAATACTTTTAATGGTAAATAAATCCTTTGTATTCCTTTTAAAATAATGTCCTTTTTTTGTAATTTTTTTTTCAAATTCTAACACAAACAAATAAAAACACAAATCATTATTAAAATGTTTTACATCATCTTTAGCCATAAGTAAGTTTTTCTCCAATTTATTGTTTTTTCTCTAGGAAAATTGAGTTTATATAGAAAATTTTTGCAAAATAGTTCAATTTATGAACATTTTTTTTTGTATGTGCCATACTGTGTGCAGTACCTCGTTTTATCATTAGTTCTGCCAATATTTTTTTGTTTTATGTTTCTTCTTCACCTTTCGCTTGGCGAAATTTGTGTTCATGTTTCACGTAGTGTTACCATTTTTATTTTATTCAAAACAATTCAATGTATTCTCACCATAAATATATTTCAAAAAAAAAAAAAAGAAATACATAAAAATGTTATGCTGTTCTAAGTAAAAAAACAACAACATCAACAAAATATAAAAAATAACAAATTTATAATAAAACTTAAATATAAAGATTAATACTGAAAATTCGATTTAAAACCAATTTTAATGAATTGTTAAAGATATTTTCTTAAAGATAAGCATTAAAAATTTTAAATTAAAACTAAGAAAAAATGGAGCAAACCGGTTACTGAGCTGAAAAGCGGTTATTTGACCCATAAAAAACCGGTTAATTGACCAAGTCAAATGTTATTACCAAATCAGGCTAAAACCAGTATTTAGTTCACATAAATATAGTATAAGTCCGCAAAATTGTTTCAAATCCGGGTTTGAAATTGTATTAAACCGGTTTTTTGATTTACTAAAATTCTTTTAGACCCTGATTGGACTTAATCTTGCAAATCAACTTAAAAATCAAAGCATAACAGGTTCTTTAGCTGATATTGCTTTAATCGATTTAAAAGTAACCCTATAAACTGCATCCGTGGTTGAGTTGAATCTTTTAATTGAATAGTGCAAACCGGTTAGTTAGATAAAAACCGGTTATTTCACCAAGAAGAACTCAGTCAGTTAATCAGTTTCAATAGGACTAACCAAACAAGTCACACTAAAACCGGTTCCTTAATTCACAAAGTTTTTTACATCGGTTATAAGTGGACGAAGAACTGTTGAAAACCGGTTCTTTGATTTATTAAAATTTTTTAGATTCTGATTGGGCTTAATCTTGTATATCGATTTAAAAGTCATCAGATAATTTAAAAAAAACCGGTTATTTAATCGACTCACACCGGTTCTTTTAGCTATTGAATTTAAAAGTGATCCTATAAACTCGTTCAATAATGTATTATAATCTTTTAAATCAATGGTGCGAAACGGTTACTCAACTAAAACACGGTTATTTCACCCAAAAAAATTCAGTAAATCACTTTAAATAAGGTTTTGTAAACAAGTCACACTACAACCAGGTCCTTAATTCATAAAGTTTTTGTAAAAGGGTTATAAAACCGCATAATCGTTTAAAAATCTGTTTTGAAAGCTTATTAGACCGGTTCCTCGATAAATGAAAGTCATTTAAATCATGACTGGCTTTAATTTTTTAAATCAATTTGAAATTGGCTGCATAATCGAAAGAACCCGGCTATTTAACTGGTTCAAACCAGTTATTAAAAATATTCGAACCGGATCTCTTATTGAAAAAAACCCGTTTATTAATCAGCCTAAGCCGATTCTCTTATTGATAGAAATTAATTTAGACATGTATGTTGTGATCAAGTGGGGCTAAACCCGGTTGCTTGACTCATAAAATTTTTTGAAAAATCGATTAAAACTACGTCTGAAAGCGTATTAAACTGGTTCCTCGATGCATGAAAATCTTTTAAGCCATGATTGGGTTAAAGCATGTAAATCTATTCAAAAGTCATCGATTAATTAACAAAAAACCGGTTGTTAAATCAGGCCGAACCGATTCTTTGGCTTGATAAAAAAATCGTGTTCTTTGATGCATTTAAGAACTGCAAATCGATTTAATTTTCTTTATAATTGACAAAGCTCATTTTTTAATTCGGGTGAAACCAGGGGGCAAATTACGGCACTCGTTATGGAACAAAATTACGAAATATTTCAATAGAGTTTATATGGAAATATTTCGTAATTTCTAATTTCGTTCGATAACAAGTGCCGTAATTTAACACCAATTCTTTGACTGATAAAAATCTTCCAAATCTTCGAAATAAAAATTTCTCTATAAATGACCAAAAATCTGTTAAAAATTTTGTCCTTAAGTTGAAAAATATCATCTGTCCTTAAGTGCATTTCAACTGATAAGACTGCACAGACTACCAGTGTTGCCAAAATGTTGTAGGCATTTCCCACCATATAGCCCCTGAAAACCCGCTAAAAACCGCTAGCTCAATAAAAATAAACGCTAATATAACCGCTGAATTTTCTATAACCTACATGTGTCTTTTTTATGGTTTATTGGCAAAAAAAAGAGTAAAATAAATTTTATAAAATATGTGTACATATGCATAGACATATGTTTGTGGGAATCTCATATTTCCCCAATATTTGTAAGCAAAACTAAGCCTACTCTTTAAGTAGGTATTTTATTTCCTGCAGAGTTTCCATACACGAACATCGAACCAGGAAAAATTTTAATCCAAAGGACTATTCCATCTATTAATATTAATGTTTAATCTGATTCAGTATCTTTTCAACATTTTCTGCGATAGACCCTAATTATTCTACATGTGTGAAATAATATCTTGCCGTTTTGCTTGAAGTATTTGTAAAATATTGTTCAAATTTCCTGGTTTTCTGACTATCTGAAATAAAAAAATAGTGTTGATAAAATAAACTCTGTGGCTCACTTCACATTCTTGAAGTTTAATTTCGAAATAAAATTTGAATACAAAAGTCTCTAATCAAAAACAAATTATTCAGAAAAAGTTATTGTTTTGAGAGATTTTGGTTGATATTATGTTTTCCTCATACTCACTGGTCCAATCACCCAGTTTTCGGTTTGTTTTCCGATACTACACGAACACACTGACTATTTTTTAATTGCAAAAAATGTGACGTTAGTTTCTTTTCGCTGTACGTGTTAATATGGAATAAAACTCAACATAAATACCAGGATACGTGTCGCATTTAATATCTTTCTTTATAAGTTTCAGAAAAACGCTGAAAATCAGTCAAATAAGAAATTCTTCCGCTAAAATTCCCGCTGGTGGTTTTTTAAATAGACTTGCCGCTAATGACAACAAAATACAGTCATATACAGCGGGAAAACCACCGTTTTGGCAACACTGCAGACTACACAAGCATAAAGAAATTGTTACCGTTTGTTTATAAACAGCAACTTTATAATAATTCCCCTATTATAACATTCTTAACTCAACTCAGTTTAGTCGTCTGAGAGTTAAACCAACTCTCACACAATAAAAATTTTTACAACTATTGTGAATTATAATATATTTCACCTTGCAATTTTTTTAATTCACAATTAAAAACTAAACCGTTATTAAAGTTGTGAATGGTAACACTAATGTAAAATTTCCATACACTCTCAGAAGGGAAATAATAAAATTGAGCAATAGAATATTTATTTATTTTATTTTATTTATTTTTTATATTGCAGGAAATAATAAGAAATTATTTTTAACCGATGAAAAATCGATTTTTGCTCTTTGTGTATACGCGTATATACACAAATTGTTTTGTGAAAAAATAAATTAAAAACTTTTTGTAAAATTCATCTTTTTATTTTAACTCGATTAAAATTTCGCTGCTGTTGTCTAGAAACTGGCTTTGAGTTGTCTTATTTTCTTATAAAATATAGTAAAATTTAATTTTCAATTTAAAATCTTTATGTTTAAGTTTTATTACTAAATATCAATTTATTTGCAATATGCCACTGTTTATAACTGTTAATTTATATTTATAAAGCTCTAAATTACTCCGTGTTGTTTAACAACAATTAATCTCTCTAGCACCTAAGCCACCTCACGCTATCAATAAATCTTTATATATCTGTTATTTCTCTTTATATCTATCTTAACTAATATAAATAAAATTTCTTTCCTTAGCTGTGTTATATTGTATTAAAAAAACGAAAGCTTTATACCAACTTAAATACGCTTTTAATCTTTTTTTAAGCATGTTTCAATTCGCTTAGAATTATAGTAGAAAAAGCTTAAAATTTTGAAAAAGCTTATTTAGTTTTTCTAAAGCTTTTATTTTAATTGTATTATATGTGATTCAAAAGTAATTTTGTTATTTTTTAGGATTGATTATGTTATTATAAAAAAAGCTCAAGTTCAAAGCAATTAAACTTATTAGAATTTTATTATTTGATAAAGTTCTTCTGGATTTTTTGACAAAATGTTTTTTATAAAAAACTTAATAGGCATATTTAAAAAAAATTCGTTTCTAAACGTTTTATATTTGTATGAAACTAAAGTTCGTTTCAAAAAATATTTTTTCAAAGCGAAAAAATCGTTTGTATTTACAAAATCTACCCTTAAGTTAAGGGTAAAATTATTTCCTGAAATTTAAAATTTTTCATTTTTATATCGTATCGTATGTATCAGAGATGTTCATAAGTGGAAGTCAAATCTTTTGGAATTTCATAAATTACTTTCCCATAACGGCAAAGATTTCATTATTATCTTGGAAACACAAAAATCTTTAATGAAAAATTCCAAATTCAAACCGTCAGCTGTGACTGGGCTTGATCTTGTAAATCGATTTAAAATTCAATGCCTAATAGAAAAACCTAGTTATTAATTCGGCTCAAACCGGTTTTCTTAATAATAGAAATTACGTTAATTTAATTTATTATATTCCGTTGAACTTGAGCTAATTTTATAGTTTAATGTATTGAAAATAATTGTTGCATTATATACATATTAAAAGCTTAAACTGTGATATTCACAAACTATTTTTCCCTTTCTCCCATTTCCAAATTTCCAACAGATCAACGATCTCAATGCTCAAGTTAACGATCTTCGTGGCAAGTTGTAAGTATTATTATATAAGAAATATTAAGGAAGAATTATTTATTTTTACTCTTAAAATTTACAGCGTTAAGCCTGCTTTGAAGAAGGTTTCCAAATACGAAAACAAATTTGCCAAACTCCAAAAGAAGGCTGCCGAATTCAACTTCCGTAATCAACTTAAGGTTGTTAAGAAGAAGGAATTTACATTGGAAGAAGAGGAAAAAGAGGTTAGTTGTAGCAAAATTATTCACACATCATTAAAAATTCAAAGCAAAAAACAAAAAGATAAACTTAAGCAATGAAAAGGATTTCGATTAGAAAAAAATTTAAATTTTGTTTTAAGATTTTAAAAAGCAAAAAAGTTGCTTAAGATTATTATATTTTAAAATTTCACTTGATTTCAATTTAATTTTAAATTATTTATAAAAAACAATACACTGAAACTAAAAACACTTTAAAAAGATTTACACATCTCTCAATTTAACACCTCCAATAAAATTTAGCAAAACAACATTTTTCTTTTGAAAATATATTAATTTAATTTTTTTATTAACTTTTTCAAAAAAATTGGTGACAATTTCTTTAATTTATGCTCAGCTCTTGTGACTTAAAAACAGTTAAACTGCGAGAGGAGAGTAGTAAATCAAAAGACTTAAGCAAAAAACCCTAGTAAAGAAAAGTCATTAACTAGATAACTATCAAAAGACTCAGGCAACAAACTTTAATTTAATTGTACTCAAAGATATAAACAATCAAACGACTTAAGCAACGAACACAGTTTAGTTAATTGTAATTAAATAAGACTTAAGCAACGAGCTTGAATTTATGATAGTGAACTAACTTAGAGAGAGTGAGAGAGAAAGAGAAATATAATATAAAAGACTCAAGAAACGAACATGATGAAAGACTTGGTTTCAGTTTAAGATAATAAAACTTAAGCAACGAATTTTAATAAGTTAAGACTCAATTTAGAAAGACTTAAGAAACAAACAACGCCCTAAATAAATTTTGATAGATTTAAACTTATTGAAACAGCTTTATTTAGTGCGAATGAAAATGGTTGGAACAACATTTAACGATTTCAATTATTTGAGCTAATAAAAACAAACTAAAGTTATTAGAAAAGTTTTTCGTACCATTTTTTTTGTCATTAAACAATAATTTTGCAAAATGACAAACCTAAAACTATAATTTCAAAAAGTAGCTAATTTTTAAAATCTGCTGGAAAAAAGTGCAGAGCTACAGGAGGAAAAAATTCTTGATTTTTAAATATAAAATATAACAAACGTATAGCGTTTTCTTATTATGTTGTATGACGAATGTAATGTTATAAATTTTTGGTGAATATGAGCTAATACGAATTAGATATCATCATATTAATAAATACAAAAAATTTTTTTCGTGGTCTATTTACATGAAGATATTAAGGCCATGTAGCGTTTTCTTTTTTAAACCACTCAAACTTTGTAACGCTATAGAGACAGCAGAAGAGATATTAAATAGTGGTAGATTGAAACCTCTCCTAATGGACACCTCCCATAACCGGACATCTCTAATAACCGGACAAGTTTTGTAGCACTGTAGTAGTTACATGACAAATGTTCTTTTATGTACATACATACATATGTGTGTACTTACGCCAATAGCGTGTAGTCTATATCGACATAAAAATTAAAACAATTAATTGCATCTTACTTAATTACAAAACACTTACTTAAATTAAAAAAAAAACACACACACATACCACAACCACCATACTAAACACGCTTACATTTCGTTAACTCAAAAACACACAAATTATGTATATAACTCTTTAATGATACTAATGCTTTCTTTCTTATTCCATATTACAACAACTTATAGAAAAAGATTAAAGATTCTATACTAAAATCCAAAAAGTGTAAGATATCTAAGTGTAAAAATAAATGTATAAATGTCTGTTTTATGAGAATCGTGTCACCAAAAAATTTAATCGGCCCTGTTCTGTAAACCGAGTTCGAATAAATTTTTCGTTTTCAAAAAAATGATAATGGTCCTGCAGATGTGTTTAAAATGATAATTTTCTTTCAGATATGATATTTGAGAATTTATATAATAAAAAAACTGAAAAAAATCAAAAAATCTATTTCTGTTGTCCGAGTTAGTTTTCTAAAATCATGTGGTTTCAGATCGATTGGTTTACAGAACACAGCCGAATGTATGTTTTTGATATACAAGCAAAAGTTTTGAAAATTGCACACAAGTTGTAACACCATAGTTAGCAGCAAATACACACAGCACTGTAGAACCTTCGCCTGTATTTTATGTTTAGAACATACTCATATATAAAAAAATCCAGCAACTCATACTCGTAGTAGTCGTAGTTAATTAAGAACATATAAACTCCTTTGCCCCTTTAGTTTTTTGTTTTGTATTCTTATTTCTTTGGTTTTTGTAATTTATTACGATTTATTAATGCATTTTTCTTTTTTCAATCTTCTTCGCTCCTTTTGCAGAAGAAACCCGACTGGTCCAAGGGCAAGCCTGCCGACAAGGTAAAGGAGGAAGCTGAAGTTGAAGCCTAAGTGTTCCGATTTCATTTATTTTTATGACCGTATCCCGCCCTAATTTTAAATAAATCATTTATATTTATTACTTGTTTTTCAAACAAAAAAAAATAATAATAATAATAATATGTACATCTAAATTATATGACAGAAAAAAAAAACACATACAAACATACAAAAAAAAACATTATTTAAAACAATTTTTAACTCCATGTAATTGGTAATAATGGTCAATATTCCAAATTTAGTTACATACACATAAAAATTAAAAAATATATGTATCTTTTAATGTATATTTTTTAAATTGAACGAAAGGCGTTTTGCTTGTTACTGTTTCAATGACTTGCATATAAAATGGCTGAAATAATTACTGCTTCTTAAGGTCAGACACCCTTCCCCATTGTAAATATTTACCGAAAGTGTTTAAATGTGTCCCACAGGCTTTTAAAATTGACAACTACTTGTGTTTAATGTTTTCTCTTTTTCTGTTTGCCTTTATAATTTTTTTTTTCAGGAACACGCTCCGGAAACACCAGCCTAAGTTTTTGCAGTTATTTCGATTTTCATTTAAATTTATTTATAAAACAAAGCTCTTGGCTCTGCTGTTAATTTACGAAAAAAAAACTTTTCCTATTTTTTTATCTCTTCTTTTCAACTTTTAATTTTGTAATTTACATACATACACTAAATTATTTATTTGTAATAAAGAAATTTTTAAAATAATATTTAACTAAGTTTGATTTTAAACAAAAACTACAAAGAAAAGAAAAAGGGTAAAGGAACAATATTTTTAAGAAACATTCGGTAAGAATTTAAATCTTAATTGTAGTATTAATTTTAATTTGAAATTTATTTGCTGGTGGTTCAGCTTTGTCTATATGCATTTCATTGTTGCTGTAACAAATCATCAGTAGACTTCAACCACACATTTTGAATAGTCACAAACCTCTTATCTTATGCACAGACTTTCAAGAACTATTTGAGAATTCACAAATAAATAATAATATATTTGAAAAAAACAAACAATTTATATTCGGTATGAATCTGTGTGGTTGAAGTCTACTGATGAGTTCGATACTTAAATGACATTTAAAGATAAATAACACTTAATAGAGAAATCAATTATTGGACCTTAGTCTCAACTAGCATTTTTTTCGATCTTAAATAAGCTTGAAGGTTTTAATGAACCGAATTGCTTATGTAGCTTACCTAAAGAATAAAGAAATAAATACCGCACTTTGTTTTTGCCATGATCATTGATCTTTTTTATACATAAGCATGTATGTATTTGTTTATTGCGTTTCATATAATTTTTTTTTAATAAAATAATTGCTAAAACATTGAGATCTTGAAAAATTCACCATTTGCCGACTAGGCAAGTGAGTATTTATGTATGCATGTATATGCATGCCTATTAAGTTAAAATTATGTATATAAATATCATTTTGAAACTTAAATTAAAAATAAAATAGTTATTATTAATGACTAGTTATAATCGTCATCATCACTGGCCTCATCTTCCGCCGCCACACGTCCAACTTCCAATTCCAGACAATGACGGTTGTCTAATACTTCCAATTGCACTTCATTGAAATCACTGACACTACAATGACGCGCCAAATCTACATCAAGCGCATTGGCAATGTGATGCTAAAATGTTTGGGCATTGCGGCATACACCACACCCTAAGGCGAACTCTTCACCGGTGGGAGGATGTACAACATGCAGGGGACATTCCTCAGAAATAAGTTGTTTGGCTTTGGGCCCCGCCGGGCATTGGGGCAATTTATTTTTGGGTATGTTAGTCAAACGTTGAAAGTCGTCGTGGCAGGTGTCACAGAAATGGGTGGTGCCAAAGCAAAAGAATACCGCCACTGAACAGCAGTAGCGGCATTTGTATTCTAAAAAGTCAGTGCCGTGCTTGGGGCACATTTTGGCTTTGGCCACATCAGAGCAACCGCCACATACCAGCTCCTCGGGATTGTAGTTCTCACCGATTTCGGCATCACATCTGGCCTCGCCACCATAATAAGATTTTTGACATTTGAAGCACACATAATAGGCATAACGATCCATAGCCACAGTGGTAAGATCGCGACTCTCAGTATCCTTGACCAAACCTTCATATTTTATGCTGAAAGTAAATACGTATTTTTTGTTAGAAATTCAACTTTTTTTATTAACTTGTACAAGGCACACTTACCGTATAAGAGCTTTGCGTTTAACATCTTGTTTGAGAGCATTGATTGGTTCCAATATTTCTGCCAGCATCGGATGTTTAATGTCTGCCTTGCAAATGGGACACAAAGAGAAACCAAATGTGATGCGTGGACCACTCCAGCGTTTCTCCAAAACAGTTTTGCAGCAATGAAAGTGAAACACATGGCCACATTCCAGCTAAAAATTTAATTATAAAAATAATCACTCCTATTGTTAATAATTTTTCTCTCTATCGTGAATAATCTTTCTCTCTAAATTTCTTTTTCGCCAAATTGCAATTGTGAATAATTTTTTCCTAAAAAATCTTTTTTTTTTGCTTCCTTTATCGTGAATAATAAGCCTAAGTATTTTCTAATCAATAGCAAAAACGACATAGTCGAAGTGGAAATACGCCAACCATGATAAGGCGAAATATTTTTCACATGAATTTTTTTACTTTAAATTCGGTTTTCTCCACTTTACTTTTGCAAGCAAACTCAATTAATACATCGCGTAATTTTAATATTTTCCTTCCAATTTTATATATTGAAAGATATAAATATTTATAAGGACAAGATCAGTTAATAATGTTCACGATCAGGGTTGTGAGATATGGCAATTTTTCACCAAACATGGAGCTTTTTGAACTTGTTTGTCGTCAAAATTTTTGATTTGACAACATGGCGATTTTTCTATCGATAAATAAATTTGTTGGCTATTTTTTAACAATATTGAACTGAAAATTATTGAGAATTTTTATAATTCAGGTAAATTATTTTGTTGAAGGAGTAGTTTAAAAAATAAATCCTACCAAAACTCGTCTAAAAGAAAGTGAAACAATTTGATTTTGCAAATTTTTCTTATATTTTAATAATTAATGATTTTTGAATTTGGATGAGAAAAACTTACAAGACATAATTTTTGGCGATTTTATTTCTACGTTTTGGGATTTTCTGCTAAATTTTTATACATTTATTTTAGAAAAGTTTATATTAAAAAAGTGTTATATAAAAAAATTTATTTAATATTTCATTCAATAAGAATTGAAATTACTGAACTTGAGCCTAACTATGAATTATTTCTGATTAAAAAAATTTATTATCAAAAAAAAATTACGTAAAATTTATTTTGGCGAGTTTTGGAGATTTTAAAAATCATTTTGGCGAAATAGTTTTGAAAAAATCTGGCAACTCCATTCACTATTGTTAACAATAATTCAATGCAACACTTTTTTCAATAGAGCATAACATTTTTTGGTTCATATGCTGTAAGTTTTTTTACGAAGTTACATTAAATAATTTTTTTTTTCATGGCCAACAGTGGGACCAAAGGCCCATTTTCTCGGATCATACTCTATAAGAATTTATATTAAAACAAGAGTTATATAAAAACAAATTTATTATTAAATATATATTAAGAAAAACTAAATAAAATTGATTTTGGCAAGTTGTGGCGATTTTTAAAGTCAATTTGGCAAAATAGTTCGGAAAAAATCTGGCAACCTGGCGTTGCAATTTAAAAATTTTTTCATGGCGCACAGTGGGGCCAAAGTCCGTTTTTTCGCGTATCAATTCATATCTCGACAACTAATATAGTTAAGGTCAGCAAGATCTATATGAATACATCTTAGAACAAACTGTATGTTCTTACAAAATCTTGGCGATATACATAGGAGTAGGGAGACGGGTAGCCCATATACAAAGTAATTATTATTTTTCCCATATCTCCAGAACTACAATAGTTATGAACACTAGATTTGATGTGGATAGCTGTTAAAACAAACTTCATGTTCCGCCAAAAATCTTGGAGGGGGGAGACGGTTACACCTCATAGAATGTAATTACACCACGTTACAAAAACGAACTTTTTTTCTGTCCTATGAACCAAATATACTTTTTCGGAAAGGGGAGAAAAAATAAAAATACACGTGTATCGGCGATTTTCATGTACACGTCAGAATTTTTTTTTTTTTGTATAAAATATAAAGCTCGTAGTGTCCGTCTGTCTGAAAAACTTTGAATAGGTTTTTAACCCTTTTTCCGTGATCCAATCGAGCTGAGTTTTTGCAGGCAGACTCGTGGAAATGTCTGTATCATGTCAAATTTAAAAAAATTGATTTTTATCAATTCTCAGATTTTTTTTTGAATTTTTTTTTCTCTTATTTTAGCATAACTTAAAGCGACTCCAAATTTTTAAATTTTTACATTACGTGTACCTGAAAATCGCCGGTACACGTGTATTTTTATTTTTTCTCCCCTTTCCGAAAAAGTGTATTTGGTTCATAGGACAGAATGTGTTGTACGCGGTGTTATTAATTAATTAATAAACGTGATGTTTTTGATTAAGAAGTACTGAAGCAGGAACAAAATGCATATAAACGGTGCTTTACCAACAAAACAAGCAAAAATTTATGATTTTTTATTCACACACGATCCTGATGAATTGCATTCCATTGCCCTTCCAGCAATAGCTTTTTAACAAGCCTAAGGGTCATTTTCATGACTTGCCTTTAGCTAAAAGCAGTAATTTGTCTGCCCGATAAATGGGTGTGCATTTCAAAACCTTCATTTATTATTTTTTTATCCATTAAATATTATTATTATTGATAATAATTACAATAAAAAATTTAAGTTGTAATAATGCAAGGATATTTATCGGGCAGACAAAATACTGCCTTTAACTAAAGTCAAGTAGTGAAAATGGCCATAAGAAAATTAGCTAGGCTCACAAACTTTGTGTATCATTATCTTATACAAATATAGTTTCGATCACGCGTGACTCATGCGTGACTCACACGTGACTAGCCGAAGTCGTTAGGAGCTGCTTATTGGTAAAGTTAAGGCGAAAGTAATTTATTACTAAATCGTACCTAGTTTCTGAGGCAAAATTTATCTAAAACAACTCTGATTTGTTCAACATTTAAAACAAAATTTAAAATCTCTGTTTAATTAAGCCTAATTAATAACTTCATGTCCACTTAAACTGAGAAAATCCATATTTTTTTTTGCACTTCCAATATAAACCTTAAAAACAAAAACACTTCCACAAATAATTTTGTTAAAAAATTTAAGCACAACATTTGATTTCCTGATTTTTAAAAATTACTTGAGACAAACAGGATTTAATTACGTAAAGCTTTTAGCTGTTTTTAGCTTATTTTTTTTAGTTTTCTCTCACAATTTTAAATTTTAACTCGCCGTTATTTATTTGACATTTCTATTTTGCCTAGTGACGTAGAATTTTGTCTAATTTAAGCGAGTACTTTAAGTTTTCACGGTACTCAAGGTTTTTTAATTAATCCGTGAAATGAACGCCTTTGGTCTCTATGTGCGACGCCTAGAGTGTTTAAAAACACAAATTTGCACTTAAAAAATATTTCTTTGATTTTCATTTAATTTTTAAGCTTTAGAAATCTTCGCGTTCTTTTTTTGCACTCACTGAGAACTGACATTTGACGGGACATTCACGATAGCATTTTCCCCTTTGATGGGGAGTAAATGTGTTATTGTTATTCACAATAGTCGCTGAATACAAAAGTTTTAATAAATATAAAAAACAAACTAACCTGTATGGATGGTGCACAGGCTAAAGCCTCGACAAAACATATCATGCACATGTCATCAGCATCCTGAGTCAATCTGGGCTCATTTACACCATCGACTACATTGTTCTCACGAGCATGACACACATGCTGCAAGCAGGGCAGACATTTCTTTTCATTAACAACTCCACCACAAATATGGCCACATTGTTTGGTTTTCATGCAAGAATTAGCGGCATAATCCTGACACTGGACATCTGCACAAACATTTCCAATCTCTAAGAGGCCCGAATTGCCGGTAATGCCACAAAAACGACAGCGTCCCACGCAATCTTGAGCACCCGAAATGATGGTATGACTACCATCACGAAACTCTACCATGGCCTTTAAGGTCTTCGAGTCGGCCAAGGCTAGCAGCCAAAACAACTTAATGCGACCACAAGATTCATGCAATTCAACACGTATGGCCTCTTCTTCCTCCTTGCAGACCTAGAGAAATATTAATAAAAAGTTAGAAGACATTTTACTGACTGGCACGGCAAATACTAACAGTTCGCTTGTGAGTCCTAGTTTTACGATTCAAATGCAAAAAGCGATCACAATCTCCACACAAAGAGCCGCAACTTTCACACTGTATAATGGCTGAGGTTTCGCCATCATCATGATTATTGCACATGGGCCGGGTATCGGATATGGCCCACTGGCCTGAAGATAATTTCTCCACATGATCATTGTCCAAAACGCATAGACTAGCCAAAGCCAGCCATAGCGTGGCTGTTTTAACACAATTTTCTGGACAACGAAATACCTCATCCAAGCGTGTTAGATTTAAAACAGCTTCGGCTATGGCAGCTTTGGTCATTTGAGACCATTTATCACCCAATTTGCCCTGCAACAAATAAAAATTTGCTAATTAAAATTTCTAAATCCATATTTATTCTCTCTCTCTCTCTCTTACTGTTGCCAAATCTCTTATGAGCGCAATAATACTCTCTGCCTGTTTCGTGGGTATAATTCCATTTAAGAACCATCTATGGTTAAGATTCTTGGTAGTTTCTCTTTTGCCACTTCCCTTATTAAATGCAGCAGCTTGCTTCCTATTCAAACGCTCATATTCAAAAGCATATTCTGAACGCGTAAAAGTATCTTCCTCGCCCACCAGATCTGGTTCATCGTTTACGGCCAACTTGGCTGGCTTAAGCAAATGCACGGACAAATCCAAAGCATTATAAAGTCTTATAAATGAAGGCGTTTTTTCCATTGCTGATTTGCCACCGGCACTTTTAATTTTAACTTGCAGCTGCAAAGACTTGGCTATAACTGACAAAAATATATCCAATAGGCCCAAACTATCCATGTCAAAGTCCACAGCTATTTGATGAGCTATATTATAGTCCAAGGGTGGTAGACGTTGTACACCCAAGATATCGGCAAATGTACCAGGCGATATCTCGGGCAAAATTCGTCTCAGCAAAGCGGTAACTTGTCTTTGCACCCTGTCGCTGCCCGTATGCAAAAGGCTCAAGAGATCCTTTATCAAGCCATGCTGATGAGACAGATAGGATCTGCCCACCACACTGCCAGACAGAGCCAATACCATGCTTAACATTTCAAAGCAATATGTATCAGGAGTACGTACACGATCCGCTGCTGCTTCAATTTTCGTATCTTTATCATTATTGGAGCCGGTACCGTTGGGATCCCTTAGTGTTGTGGTTAAGTTAACGGCATCCCAATCTTCTTTGGCCCGCCTACCTTCTTTTTTAATGGCATGCACTATGTGCACAACGACCTGCTTCTGCAGATGCGATAATTTACTGCGCGAGAAGAGTATGCCCACCATATGCTCTCTCAGATCGAGAGAATCGGCCAACATTGAATTGGCACTGCTATCCATACCCAAGGCATTTTGAGAGCCACTTTTTCCAATTACCGACATACCTCCAGCAGTTTCATCACTGCCTGACTCTAGTGTAATTAGTTTACCAAAAACTTGACCTGAAAAAAAGTTTAAAAATATTCACTTTTCTCTTGGGGGTTACTCTGTAATCCGAATCGAACGGAAATGTTTTCGAATTGTAAAGTTATAACACACAAATTCGAACAGTTTTCTTTTCGAAACGAATTACATAATAAACCCCCTGGTATTGATACTTTGAACAATATCAGTAAATATATATTCACGATTAATAATAATAATTCTAATTGACAGTGGAATACGAAATATTTTTTTCTACTCCACCTAGAACCTTTAAAAACACACATTTATAGTGTTTTCACACTGAAAGTTAAAATCTGGTTTTAACGTTAAAACCATAAACAGCTGATTTTGCATTCACACTGCAAGTTTGATAAATTCAGGTTTTAACTCACAGGCTGTCTAATAACTTTGCTCGAAATAAAATAAATCTAATTCAGAAATGCTTTTATTTGTTGTTGTATTTTTTCTGCTTTTTATAACACTTATTTGATAAACTATACAACAACTGTTTTTGTTTGTATGAAAAACTCAGATATTTCACAATGCGCTCTAAAATGAAAATTATTTTACATTTTGTAAATAAATATTTTTTAAATTATGGAAATACTTAGTGAAAGAAGTGCTTGGAAATCAAGTAATTGTGTATAACAAATGCCCAAATAGGTACTTTACGAAATAAAACTTTTTCATCGGCGGATTGATGTTAGTCATATCATCTATTTTTAATTCGCAGAAGACAATGAAAATATTTTTGTTGTTTCCCTTCCAAAAAAAAACTCTTTCGTTTTCGATAATTTTTAGATTATTGTTGCTGCTGCATCCATTTTTAAGTTGAAGATCTTTCAAGCGACCGACATCTATTGTTATTCACTGGCATAAACATTATCAGCTGCTTCTGTTAATTTTAACTTGGCAGCACTGAATTTAGCACAGCGAAAAGAAGGTTGCATTTCATAGAAGCAACTTCAAACTAATTCAAAAATGGTTTTAAGTTGGTTTTAACGTTAAAACCAACTTTTATTAAATCCATGCCAGTGTGAAAACACTATTATGCTTAAAAAATTTTACTTGAAACCCAAAATTTGCGTATTTCTTATTATTAAACTTAAATTTGTTCGATTTTGAATGAATTATTAAGCTTTGCTAATGTTTTCCCCGTTTTTTACATTCACTAAGAACTGACAGCGGGAAAATTCTGCACGGTTGATTCACGATAGCATTTTTCTCTTCGAGAGGAATAAAAGTTGCATGAGAACAAAAACTCCACTTGCTATTCATAATAGAGGTGAGCATCTCAACACATAAAAAATAACCAGTAACATTCTCTGAGGTCACCCTAGTTGTTGCAATGAAAGCTTAAAAGTCAAGATACTTTTAAGCCTGCTGTCATGCCATTTTGTTTATATACATTTATACATAAATACCCACCCGTTATTAAGCGAAAAACTCGCAAAGTTTCACTTTCACATATTTGCTGCTGAATCCTAATAGCATTTGTCAGCTTCAAATTAAAATTAAAAGCCTGAACGTGTGAGGAGTTATGGGCCACCAGTTCATAAGGATTGACCAACTGATCCCCGGAACCACACATGGCAGCAGGCAAGCCCAAGATTTTTATCTGACGTACACGCAAAGTATTCTCAGGACCCGTCAGTTCCAAACGAAAGTGAGTAAAATTGTCATCGTTTATCTTGGCCGACAACCAAGTGCAAGCTTTAGCATCCACCTCAATGGACTTGATGAGACTAGTGTCGCCCAGTGATTGGCCACCATAAAAAACTACCGTTGACACTTTATTTTGTATATCACGGCTGTTGTCGATGTGTATGAGTAGCATTTTGCAGCAATAAGTCAATTTATTCAATGATATTTCAATAATTTTACTTTTATTGCGATCCTCTTCATCACTCTCCCAAAAAGTTTCGGTAGAGTTGTCGGTCAACGACTCGGCCATGGCTTGACGGGAAGAAACTGTCACCTCAAAATGCCCATTGAGATCACTGTAGTAAATTATTTTAGCTCCAGCATCGGGTACGGCATAGATTTCTTTGCCTCCTGTGGCATCTTTGTTTTCCATGTCTCCGTTTACACCAAACAAGGCGTTATTTTCATTCTGTTCATCAGATTTAGAAAGTATTTTCGAAATATTTCCAAACACATGAGAAGTGTGCAAGAACTGATGATCCGTTTGCCGGAATCTTATACCGAAACATTGTATGGCAATACGTTGCAAAGGTGATCCCAAGGGCAAATACAAAGTTAAATCGGCCACAGATTGTAAAAATGTATGCAAACTTTCTGTTATCATGTGGGAAAGGCGGCCACTTATTTGTGTATAGGAGACGGGATGTTCCAAGGCAGGCTCCAGTTCATCGTATTTGCCATCTATTTGATCTGAAGTTGCATTGGGCGCAATACTAAGTGAAGACACAAACCACCACATGAGATCGTGCAGGCAAACGCTTTGTGTCACCGAGCGCAGCAGCCAATTTAAGGCCTGCAAGGAATAATTGCGGCAAGTGGCTATGCGAAGACTTCTCTTCATGGCACTGCGTAGCTTTTTTAAGTCATGTTTTTGTGTTATGAATGCCATGGCAGGTCTTTGAAGCAGCACATTGATTTGACTGGCAGCCTCTGCATCTAAATTGTTTCTTTGATTTTGTTGTTTGCCACCGTCGAAATCCAATTGTGAATCCTTTGCGACGGCTTCGTTGGCATCAGAATCGGTATTGGCAGACTTTTGCACTAGCAAAGATGTGGCGCTTAACATGTGTTCCGGCACTAAACGTCTCAAGTTTTCCGAAGGATAACAGATCAAAAGGGAACCTTCACTTTCCGATGTCGAATTATTGCGTTTGCGAAATACCACTTTGGAGTAATGAGATTCTTCTCTTAGATTAGTGGTGGTTTGTTGTTGGGCTATACCCCAACCCTGGCCCATAGAGTAGCTGCGGTGAAAGCGGGATAAAGTTCCGCTGGTAGACATGCAGTTAGGTTGATTGGTATTATCATAGTTGGTGGGTTCCGAAGACTCATAAGATATTTCCGACAGAGGCTGGAAAAAAGTTTATTTTTTTAAAAAAGATATAATTAAATTTTTTTAATAACTCACTCTATCAAAGCCGTTTTCATTTGCTCCCATGCCAAATATTTCGTAAGGCAAATCGTCTTTGTTGGCTGGTCCAAAGGTTTCTAGGCAGGCAAATGTTCCTGGAGCCAACCAAGGCTGTTCCGGTGAACAAGAGCCGCCCAGGCTTTTGCGGAATGTAACATTTCCTTAAAAATACAATTTTTAATTACACTGTGCAACACAAAAAAAAAATACTAGGCTGTAACAACTGATTTTAGCAGAGGAGATATAAAACACTCAAGTGTAGCGGCATTTGAAATATTTATGTTATGAACCTAGAACCTAGAGAAGGGAGGGTTAGAGTTTAATTTTTATTATGGTGAATTAATTTGTTTTGCTCTGACAAGAGTTGTAAGTTGTAATCACCGCTTTCGATAATGAGCTGATCACGATCACGTTTTCTTAGTTAGAGATTATGGCATTCGGTATCGAAATATATTATTACATTGCTCGATAACGAATGCCATTATCTCAAACTGAAAATTGTGATCGAATCCTAACTAACTAACAGCTAACTACTTTCGGTCTTTGACCAAGTATCCCAGGGCAATGGCTTCAAGGCAACCATTTTGAAGCTAGCTGGAGTTAGAAGACAACGTAACCACGTATCCTGAGTGTCTGAGGTGTATCACTAAAAGTAGGTTATAAGCCGATAAAGCTTGATTGCATCGTGGGATTGTACACCAATCTAGGGGAGGACGGCTAGCAACCCACGTCTCTCGAATCCCCAAATTTGCTATAATTTTGCGTTCTATGCTCCAATGGGAGTTAAAGGAACATACAATATATATCATTTCGACTTTGACTATGACAATTTTGTACTGGACTAAGGAACAAAAACCAATTTTCTTTAATCTATTACAAAATTATCGTAGTGGCAGTCGAGATATAAGACTCCTAATTAGGCTCAATAAGAGTATCTTCTCTGTAATCCGAAAAGAAATAATATGTTATTAATATGCAAATTCGAAAGCATTTTTCATTTATTTTCGAATTACACAGCAGACCTCAGGGATTCCGGGACATGAAGCTATCGCTGGAAATGAAGAGACGTATAAGCTGACAAATATGGAATCATTACTGAACAACATTACACTAGAACAGGCAAAACTCTACTGTTGAAAGAGTGACCGAAATTCTCCACAGGAAATCCACATAGTGAAAAGACAAAAGAGATTGCAGGTTAGGTTAGATAGAAAAGAGGAGCGAGCCATTACGCTCATATTCGGGGACATACACAAAAGCCAGCATAGGAGTGTTGTACACTCTCATATCAAATTGAAAAGGAACCCCAACTTTATAGGAACTCAGTATCGTTCAAGCAGTCCATCAAACTTTTTTAGTCAATACTTCTAAGGTGGATAATGTCCGGTAAGGTGTCTTCCCCAAAATAACAGAATATTGGCTGGGCGAAACCCGTACAATGACAATGGTCATCCATGGCTTCAATTCAGTGTAAAAGTCCTACCAAATTAGAGTGTCCCGTTAAGATGCCAGTCAACTTTCCCAGCTCAGACTTGTTTAGTTTCAACACCCTAGTTTTTTCTTCGTCCTGGTCGCCCCATAGAACCTTGGTAAGATTAGCCACAGTATCCTGTCGGACATCTTCGTTCAATTTCGTGACTAATTTTCCTCTGCCTTGAAAGAGTTTGCATTAATTTGAGTTACTGTCCGTAACGTTCTGGGCTTTTTCGCCAGTCCATTTATTTGCACGTTCATTTCCGATTACGTCGTAGTAGACCGGCCCTCATACAAGACGAATTTTTTTTCACGTACAGCGTAATCGTTAATCATATTCTTGCAAACTAAAATGGTCCTATAGTTTAGTCTTTAGGTTGTAATTGCCCCTATTGCCGACTTGCTGTCACAAAATCAGGCTTGTCTATTAACAGGCCCATGCTATTTTCTTGGCCTTAAGAAACAGAAATATACTGTCAATAGCAAAAAATTGTTCTCGAGAGCGAGTAAATAAGACCCAGTTTTTGGGTATTGCATTGACGTGACGTCGATTTCAACAGCTGTAATAAGGATGATTCACCTCTTTGACCCTAATATTCACACTGATTCCAGAATGAAGAATGTATTATTGTCAGGTAAGCGGAAGTAAACTTCGGTCTCCGGTTCTTCTAAGAAGAAACCTAGGATCGTTCTTTCTACTATCTTCGAGCCATCCGTGTAGCAACAATCTCCCATTGGTGTTTGGGTGCGATTCACCCAGGAGTGTTTTTCTGGTCACATACCCAGTCGGATGTATCCGTCCAGTGAAGTCCATGTGTTGTGATGGTGTGGTATGTTGTCTTGTATGTGATACATTCACCCATCACTTTCTTGATGTTTTATAGCAAGAACTGCTCAGTATCTAATACGAATGTCTATAGGTTGGACATAAGGAATGGTCTCCAATGCTTTGGTGGATGTAGTTTTCATAGCGTTACTTATACGTAGGCAGCACATTCGTTGAACCTTCTCCAAAAAATTGCCTGGCTTCCATGGGTGTTGTTGATGTTTCGGATTGGAATAACTTAAGAAAATACATTGAGAAAAGTAGGTTCCTTACCTGACTAAGTTTGATAAATTTATGCTTTCTTTATAGGGAACTCACCAAATCCCCTTCCTTCAAGACCATTACTTTTCTTAAGGGCACATAACACGCACAAAGAGCATTAGTGTCGATTAGGTCAACATTGATTGCCCCTTTTTTCAACCTAACCAAACCTATTATGATGAATCGGTATTGGAAACTATGAAAGCTTTGCGTTTTAGGTACAGAATGTGTTCAGCGCTTGTAAGTAAAATCTTGGCAGGAACACTTTGGTGAAACATTTTCAAACTCTTTCCTGTACTCTTCTTATTCAAAAAGAGGTAAAAAAAAAATACCCTGACACAAGTATATAATCGGAAAAACTATTATACCCAGGGCATATCAAACAGGAACATGCATTAGAGAGTTTACTCATCAGTTACTCATCTTTGACTTTAATGATTGATGCATAAAAATTTTCAGCTGGTCTCGATTTAAAACTCTGCATATTTGCAATGTATATTTGTGATGTAACTTGTCCTGCTGTCAGAAAATTTCTGAACGTTGTTCTTTGATTTGACACAAGAGAAATTAAAAGCTGATCAGCAGCGGATATACTGAGATCATCAATTACTTTGTGTGAATTTGTACATGGCATAATAAAGGCATAGAGTTGCATCTAATGCATCTAATTCATTGTGATAAATGCGTGCGATTTCATGTTCTGTCTTATCAAAGTATTTTGCAATAGTGCAATGGAGATGGAATATTTACACATTTTGTTTGCGTATGGCGAACATTGATGATCTGCCATATGTATGAGCATCGATGTCAGAGCATGGACGAAACATTGACATGAGCGGTGTACATTAGCCATATACGATGTCCGACATGATGCTCATAGAAAGTTCAGTGTTGCACGGTTAACTGCTGAGGAACTCCTGGGATTTTATGGACTCTTATCTTGGTTTTTTGGCAATCTCCGATATGTTTTGTGTCTTTGCGCTAAAAGGTTAGTGACTTCGACAAGTAGTTCTTGGCAGTGATAGCTGAAGTCGTCTCTGTGAATTAATAAAAATGCGAAAGTAAATTTATTGTTTGTTTGTTGCGCTTTAGAACATAGATTCATCTAGGTCTAGATGGAAACATAGGTTATATATTTCTTAAAATCTAGATATGGGGAATTTCGGCCCCTCAAAAACTATCTAAACCGATTTTGATGAGATTCAAAACATAGATAGATCTGAGTCTGCAAGACAGCCTATTATTTTTTGAAAATATTATAGCACGTGGAAAGGTAAAGGGAAATTGTTTTCTCTTTGAAATTACTACCCCATTTTGATGAAATTCGAAACATGGATAGATCTGAGTCTGGAATGACACAAACGCTATATATATTTCATCAAAAGTACGTCCACTAGAAGGCTTTTTTTAGTAATTTCCTCTATCAGAATCAGTCGTTAGCAATTTATTATTTACAGCACATTGTAAGAATTTTTTTTTTTTTTTTGAAGAAAAATCAAAAAATCTTTCAATTACCTCCAAATTTATTTGTTATTCGTAGACCCACACGACTGTGTCTCTGTGTATCTGCCCTGCTTGTACTGGGCTTGTTCATTTCACTCATGTTAAAGTGTTGATGTTCCACTACCACGGGCATCTGTTGAGGCGAGCGTTTAGTAGTCGTAGCAGCATTATCTGACCCCGCATGCACGCTATCCGTAGGTAAATGCGTAACATTGGAAGACAATTCCAAAAGAAATGTAGCATTTTCCCTCATTGTTGTATAAATCTCCGAATTCGCTATTAGCGTGGTGCTCTTAATGCCAAACAGATTCAACTCAGTGCTGGGACCAGCGGCATTGGTGTTATTAAGATTATTGGTGTTTTTATTAGTCGATATGTATTTTTCGCGGCAAATGTCGCACATCAGAAACCAACTGGAAGCTCCTTTGCCACCTTCACCGCAATTGCCGGCCCAGCCTTCACAAAAAATACCCACACTATTGTAACCTTTGCCCTTGGCTGATTTGCTGCAGCCCGGATGGACCATACGCATATGATAGGTTACTGGTATGGGCAAGAAGACTTGGCATATTTCACACCAAGAGCCATCATCCTTTTTCTTCTTTGACTTCTTACTCTCCTTGTCTTTGGCTAAGGGTTTTTCTTTGCTGCTGTCTGCCGTAGATTCCCTTGAATGGAATCTTTCTTGGCTTAGGGAATTCGATTGCACAATGTGCACGCAGTTGGAGCAAATGTGTTCCCACAGGTAGACCAAACTGCGCAGTGCTGGAGGCAAAACTGTTACTACTTCGGGTAGGGAATGTAGTTTTTGTTTATCGGCTCCACTATCATCGGCATTATCGGTGGACTGGCCCTTGCGATACTTGCGATTGTTTACAGAGAAATTGCCACTTTTAGTAAGAGTTTCTAAAGTAGAAGGCCTGATATTTAAATAGTGGCCAGCATTTGCTACCTCCACCGAGTGTCTCTGTTGAGCCTTTTGTTCTTTGGATAATTGCTGCTTGCCGTCATTGTGATCGCGTCTGGTGATAACAGTGGCTCCTTCTTTCGGTAAGTTGGGATGAAATTTAAGGAAACTGGCGCAGGCCATGGCATCGTGCACCACACCTTCATGCCAAAGAAATGCTGCAAAAACTGCTCTTATGCTTTCGGCAAATGAGGGTGGCATTGCCCTTTTAATGGGTCCTATGGGATTTTTCTTGGCCGGAGCTGTTTTGAAAAAAGTATTTTGTGAGCTGTTAACCCCAGCCGATGCTATGGGTTCAGGCCATACGGGAGGACTGGAATTGTCTGTGCTGCTGGTGGAGCAAGTGGTTTTTATTTCTCCGAAAAGTATTTGATCCTGGGTAGTGCTGCCGCCTCCCGGAGTGGTAGTGGTTATTTGCAACAAATTCATGTCTTCTTCTAAATTTGAAATGTCCGATTCCTTCAAACCTCCCGTGTCGGACGAAGAGGAGGCTGGCCCCATAGATTTACGATTAGCTACTGCTTTACGTGGCGAATGTTTGGGAGTTGACAGCAAGGCTGCGGTTTGACTGGGAGTGAAATGAGTTTTTCTTATATTACTTATATCGAATTGTGCGGCATCTGAGTGGGAAGTGTCATCTTTGACACTGCGCGCCGAATTACTTGAATCTTGGGTCATTGATACGTCTGAAGTTTCCATAGATCTTACACTGTTGCTAGGCGTTTCATTTCCTTTATCCTCTGAAGGTATTTTGATGGGACTGCCAGAACGCTGAGAGCTATTGCCATTGCTAGCGCGTGAGTCCTGGCCACCCATTACCCGTACCAGTTCTCTTACCGACACCGAAGCGATTTCGCTCATGTCGGAAGGTTTGAAAGAATAATCTCTGGCTGTAGTGGGTTCATTGTCACCCTTAAACCACTTTTGTAAGGCCTGCAATTTAATGGCACCACCGCCTACTACTCCAGCTATAGCCGAGCCGATTTGATTGACTCCGGCAGAATTACTCGAACTAAGAGCATCTTCGGACTTGTCTTCGCCTTCACCATCACCTTCCCCCTCACCTTCGGCAAAAGCATTTTCTGGCTTTGAATCAGTGTCAGCACATATAAATGGATTTGTAGACACCGTGGAAAACTCAGCTTGCTTCGAAGATGTCGAAGATATGGCAAAATCAAAGACATTTTTTGTTGGTGATTCAGTTTTGTTGCCAGTTGATGGAGCCGATTCCAGAGCAGCTGCTACAGGCTCCAAATTGTCCAAGATATCGCGCACTTTGAGTCGATTTTCTGTCACATCATTCGGCGACATGGGCTGAGAATCTGCATTAGAATCAGCCAAAATATTCTCATTACTTGCCGCTGCTGCTGCTGCTGCTGCTTCAGTTGTAGTAGTTTCAACCACTGGATGTAACAATGCTTTGGCCAAGTGTTGATTGTATTGCAAACACCAGGCCTCCGTAGGATACCAACCCATAGTGCAATGTTGTCTAATCGATTCAGTGGATAAACGCAACCATACACCATCATCATTTTCAATTTCATCTATAAAAGATATAATGCCATTCAGCTTGACTATTCCCACTTGCTCGGACTGTAAAGTCGGATGCGAACGTATACGCAGGCCAGCAGTATTTTTGGTATAAAATTTTCTCAGCTTATTAGGCGTGTGAGGGTTCTTCATTACTCTTTTGTGTGCCGGTGGCGGTATACTGCCTTCTTTCACCTCCACACGATACACTTCCTCCAATATAATGCCATCTATGGTCACGGTTAAGCAATAACTACCAACGGCATTTGGTGTCCAGTGCACACTAAATGTGCCATCTTCCATGTCTTGGGCATACAGGCATTCAGTGATTCTCGTCTGTATGGGACTGTTGTAGCGTAGTTCTTCGAATGAATAATTATTGTATGATTTCATAAATGTTATTGCCTTAAAGCACATTTTCTCCTTGATTGTTGGCTCATAGTTTTGGCGTGGTGGCGGAGCTATGCCGCCATAATAAGTTTCCGTTTGAGAAGAACGGCGCATTTTTATGTTTCCATTGCCAGATGAACCGGTGGGTATGGCTTTTATTTCCACCTAAGGATTGAATTAAAATTGAGAAAAAAAATTAATATGAATTATATTTGATTAATTTTCTAAGAAGGGGCTCACCAACTTGGTCTAAACTTTTAAAAAGCAAAAAAGAAGTAATGACATTACAATCGGTAAAAAATGTCTAGCTTTCCAAGCCTTCATAACTAATTTATACTTTTTACTTATTTTATACAAGATTAGTATCAGTCAAATGACCGGTCATTTTATCGGTAGTCATGAAGTATACATATATTCATCATTGCGTAGAACAAAGTTTCAATCACTTTATATGTATGGGAGTGATATTGGATCTTTCTCTAACTACTGAATTCCATCGACTATATAACATATCAATGTGTACTCGAACTGCCTACTCTACTGTTTTTTGAGAATCAATGATGGCATAAATATTAGTCAAGTTTGACTCATCATAATTGGTAAATAAAGCTATTAACTCCAAACCAATCAATCTTGACTAATATATCCCTCACAATTGAGCAATCACATATGATTGATATACAGACAATAAATATAATTTTTATATTATTTTAATTGCTATTTTATTACAAAAAAAGTAAGTTAAAAATAAAGAAATAAATAAAATTAAAAACAAAAAAGAAACTAATATAAGCAAAAATACAAAATAATCTAGGCAGCTATGTACATATATAGCTTTCTTCTCGCCTTATTCAAACTCCAACGCACCTTACTTTTAAAAAATATATATAAAATTTGAAAAAAAACACACATCTCTTTTATTCCCTATTATTTTTATTTAACTTTTTTACCACTTTTATAAATTTTAATTTCACAAACCGAACGAATTGTATATTTTACAATAAAACTCGATGTTTTAAAAGTTTTTTAATATATATTAAATAATTTATAATTGTATACCTCCGCACTACCGATCAAATGACCAGTCAATTGACCATCATTGTTGGTGAAAAACTGACACCACACAGAGTGGACCAAACACAGAAGAACGCTGATGATGAAGTTTTAGTGGCCTTCGAAAACGGCTAACTGTTTCGTTCAAATATGTATTGTTGTCAGAATATTTACAACTAACTTTGATGATATTTGTTCATTAATACTTATCACATGTAATTTGGCTTAAAAAGCGATACGAACTTTAGCCCGTTAAAATAATATTAATAGAATCAAATGAAGTTCGAAAAATAATAATAATAGGAGAAATAATGTATTAATTTTCAAAGCAAGACAATGTATTATTCCCTTAAAAACGAGGGGGTAATTTGACCAAACACAATAATTACACATTGATTGCCACGTGCAGTACCACATCTAACATCTGCAGAAGAAGAATGCGTATAGCTTTTTGCTTGTGACGAGTGTTAAGAATTGTAGAATTCATTCCTCGGACGTATTAAAATAATTCATTAATTTCCTAGCACATTTTCTGTGTTAACAGTAATGAATTCTGGAATGAAAAATTATAAATTCTGTGCATTATCTTCTCCTTTATTATTCACTAACTTTTCCCACTGGGTATACAAATTATAAAAATATAAGTTATTTGAGCTTGTAACAAATTACTTAGATTGTTTTAAAAATAAAATAAAGTCTTGTCATTGAACTCCTCTTTATTGAGACCACATTTAGGGAATTCACAATGAGTGTATTAAAATTTTAATGTGGCAACATTGTCATTTTAATTTTTTTCATTGTGAGCAGGAAACGAAATGAATACACGTACTGTGTGTATATCAAAGCACACACACATCTTTATATTATTTATATTTTAGTGTTTAATATGAGAGAGAAAGAGAGAGAGTAGAATTCTTATTTGTACGAATTCTTACGAGAGACTGAATTATTTTCTTTTGTATGTATTAAAACAACAAAAATTTTTAAATTAGAAATTATTGTTGTATAAGTTTTTCAAAATAACTTTTAGTTTTGCAAAAAATACAAATACATATTTGTTCATCAACTACAGGGTGGCCCAGAAAGACCGAAGTGGTGTGAATTCCTTATAACTTTTTATTTAAGACATATTTTTTTAATTTTTTGTTTTTTAAATACAGTAAATTTATAGGGAATATTTTTAGATTAGTTATTAAAAATTGTATCCCGCAAGTGGTGGCCATTTTCTGCTTCGCACAAATGTGCTCTTTCCATTTCCATTATTCATAACTTATTTATGAGTGACGAAGCCCATTTCCAATTAAATGGGTTTGTTAACAAGCAAAACTTTAGGATATGGGCTAAGGAAAACCCGAGAGTACTTCATCAACGACAATTACACCCAGTTAAGTGTACTGTTTGGTGCGGTGTTTCTTCAGAAAGGATCATTGGTCCATATTTTTTGGAAAATGAAAGAGATGTCGCCATTTCCATCAATGGTGATAGATATCGGGCCATGTTGGAAAATTTTGTAAGGCCAGCCGTGGAATACCATCCGCAAATATGGTTCCAACAGGATGGAGCCACAGCGCACACTCCGAGGGCCACAATGGCTATTTTACGCGACATCTTTGGGGAAAGAATAAATTCGCGTAGAAGCAATTTTAATTGGCCTCCTCGTTCCCCGGATTTAACCGCTCCAGACTGTTTCCTTTGGAGTTATTTAAAAGGGAAAGTTTATGTTAATAAGCCTAGGACTATTGAGAAATTAAAAACCAATATTCCAGACGAAATTAACAACATAACACCGGAAGTTTTGCGAAAGGTCATGGAAAATGTGTTGAAAAGAGATCATTTGTGCGAAGCAGAAAATGGCCTCCACTTGCGGGATATCATTTTTAACAACTAATCTAAAAATATTCCCTATAAATTTACTGTATTTAAAAAACAAAAAATTAAAAAATATGTCTTAAATAAAAAGTTATAAGGAATTTACACCACTTCGGTCTTTCTGGGCCACCCTGTACAGCTGCGCTGACAGTTTTAACATGTTTAGTTTAACACTGTCAAATTGCCATATTGAGAATTACATGCTTTTTATACTTTAAAATTTGGCAGCTGGTAATAAATTTTCTTTACACACAAAACAAAAACAACAAACTTATTAAACATATTAAAGTATTAAAGTTGAAACGTTACATTATTAAGATATATTTTAAAACGCTTTTGTGAACTCCCTAATTGAAAATAACCACTTGACAAGAGTGTTAACAGCTGGTTGACCTACTTTTTCTATTACACACACATTTGTAATTGCGTACATATGCATATACATATGCATATACATGTGTATGTATGCACTCTAAAATAATCATCCACTTACCTTTAACTCAGGCACAACAATCGCATCCCCATACTGATCACGTATAGTAACTGTAATTTGTGTTGGCCAACCGTAACGTAACGGCTCAGTAATTGTGTTCAGTTCGCATCTGAAATTTTGGGGAGAAAACCAATTTGAATTTTATCAACTGAGTGGAAAAGACAATTAATTAAAAAATAATAAAAAAAAAATAAAATTACTTATTGGGATCCAAACGAGGTTCCGGTTGCAGCCAAGCGGCCAAACGGGCGCCAGATGAACCAGGAGCACCACTTATGAAATCCTTTAAAAATTGACGCTCATTTGACTGGGAACTAAAATTAGAAAAGAAAGCAAATGCAGCAAATTGATTAGGAATTATGTACGAGTATGTATTTTAAATATTTAATCTTAAGTTTTAAGTATTTTCTATATTTAGATAACAGACAATAAATTATATTTTTTGCTGATAAAGAAAGAGTAAACACATACTCACTCATACTTATGAATGCACTTTCAATTTAAGTTGAAAATACGAGTACACTAACAAACAGAAAATAAACAACATTTGTGAACAATATGTTTTGTAAGCAAAACAAACCGATTACTTATTTGAAAGTAATGTTTTTATTTATTTTTATTTACACTTAACACGAACACACGTTAAGATTACAAGTGGTCATACGTCTTTCTGCGGGTAGATACGCAGATAAATCCACTCGTTATCAGTTATTGAACTTTATTTGTTAATTTCGATTTCAATTCATTATATACATACATATGTAAATATATGCACATGTGTACATACATATGTATGTATGTATGTACATACGTATTTATTATTATTATTTTTTTTCATTCATTTTACCTGTTGCAGCAACAGTAATTAAGACAAAGCAAGCTTAGTCATGCCTTTCTAGCAATTAGTAACTTTTGGTTTAAGTATGTATATACATATGTACTTGCATAAATCTGTACATACATAATACGTAAAAATGTGTCGGTTAAGCTTTTACTTGACAGTTATGGCTCGATACATGAAGAGTTTCGCGAGAAGACAGAGATTTAACATTAAGGAAGGTTATAAAATTTGCTTTTATCAATATTTGTGGCTGAAAAGTCTCTCTTAGGTGAAAAATTATTCAATTAATACACAGAAAGTAAAAACAAATAGAATTTGCTTTTCCCGGTAATTCCCACTAAAAAATCTCAAAATCCCAAAAATGGGATTTTGCAGTATTTTTGCTGAATTCTGCTTATTTTTCGCCGGGCGCAGATAATATTTTTGAAAATATTTAAAAACATATGTATGTTATCTTAAGGTGGCATAATAAATTTTTTGGTGTCCAGCTTTGGAATTTGAGAAAAAAAAAATACCTTAAATTTTATACATATTTATAACAAAAATACGTCTATTTCAAAACGATCTGTTTCCTTCAATAACGAATATTTTTAACAAAAAATTTCTTTGTAATATTTCTTATAGCATTATCTTTTGAATAAATAAAAATATGGGGTTGATATTTATATAAATTATTTTTTACAATTGCGAAATAATTAACCCACTTTTTTCTGCAAAAAACGACGAAGATTGAGTTTTTATTTAAAATTTTAATCTAATTGCGCATAATTTTTGACTTAATTGTGGTTTTGATACCAAAATTTTATTTAATGTTACAAATTTTGTTCTTAATTTATAAGTTTTTTTTTTTATCGAACAAGATTGGATTTCTTTGTTAGCAGAACAGTGGACCAAGGTATGTAACAAAGCCAAAATTTAAATTTTTTTTGAGAATATTTCTTAAACTGTAAGCAAAAATCCATAAATGTAGCAGATTTTTTTGTAGTTATTGGATAGAAAAAAGTCCAGTTGCAAAAAAAAAAATTTTGTCAGATTAAACATCATCGGTTCTAATTTTTCATTAACCCTAGGTTGCCTATATTGGGGCTTTTGTGCTCCGTCCACTTTAAAGATATACAGTCGGAAATCCAGATTTAAGCTCTTCTCAAATGCTGTATGAAATTTCATAAAAATCGGACGTCCCGTTTAGAAACTACCGAATTATTTTTTTTTTACAAAATGCCCCACTGTGTATAGAATACTTTAGGCCCCACTTGGCACCAGAAGGCACTGCCGGATCGAGCAAAAAATTAAGACCACATTTAAGACAGCAAAGCTCATATTTTAGACAGCGCATATATTAAGAATTTAAAAAAAGTCCCACACAAGCTGCGATCAGTCTAATGTACATATCGGTAGCTAAAATGCAAAAAGGCGTAACTGACAAAAAATTCAAAATCAAGTTTTTGACTGATTGTTAGTAATGCCATTAAACTACATGTCTGGACCAAATTACACACTTCTGCGATAAAAAATTTCTATTTTATTAACATAAGACGGGAGGACTTAATTAACTACAAGTTTCTTTATTTTTTTTTTTTTTTTTTGCTTCTCCAGTAAAATTATATTTTTGTTAGTTACGCCTTTATAGACATATATGCCTCGATATTTATACATATATATATATATATATATATATAAGTACATTTGTATGTATGTATGTAGATTATAGTGGGCAAACTTTTTTCCTCAAAAGCGTAATCAAAGGTTTCCCCAAGGGACCATGGTCTGAAATCAAAATCAAGCTTTCCGTTTTCAACGAGAAACTTAAAAGGCTTAAGTGACATAATTTTCTATTTAGACCAAAATCGATTATTTAAGATCGTAAATAATCGAATTTCGTCAAAAAAAAAAAAAAAATAATAATAATAATAATAATAATAATAATAATAATAATAATAATAATAATAATAATAATAATAATAATAATAATAATAATAATAATAATAATAAAATATGTCGGTTAAGCTTTTTCTGCCTTTATTAAATATTTTTTTAAATATACTAAAATTTTATAGACTCTTTTGAAAACTTTCGAAAGCTTTTTAGATAACTGAAAAATGTTCATGTCTAGGCTAGTTTTAAAAAAGGTTTTTAACGAAAATTAACATTAAATCTCTGAAAACGCAAAACTTATCATTAAATGACAAACGAAATATTAAATAAACGTTTCGATCTTTAAAATTAATTTAAATGAGAAATTTTATTTCCGACAGGTAAAAAGTTTAGTTTAATGTTTCTTCTCTTCTTCAGGAAATCACATTAATTAATAAAAATATTTCATTCAATAAGAATTGAAAATAATGAATTTGAGCACGATTAAGAAATTATTCCTAATCAAAATAATTTAGATGTTAATAAAATATTTGCATTTGGATAGATTTTTAAAAAGCTCTCGTTGGAAATGCAGAAAAAATTTTTTTGCTCTTTTCAAAGGTAATCCGATTGATTTTAAGATTTTCCGCATAAGCTACCAAAACGCGAAGCAAGTGATTTTTTATTTTCTGAACGTAAGTTCAAGCACAGAAAAAAATTTTCCTTGACTTGAAAAAACCAAAAATCAATTAAAAAATTTATTAAATCAATTAAACTTTTAATTAAATAAAATTTTAAACAACAGCTTAATTGAATGAATTAGATTGTTTAATTGATTTTTGGTTTTTTTCTCAATTAAACGTGTTTATTTCAGAAAATTATTTTTCTGTGAGTTTAAAGAATGAATCGAAAAAAGTTGCTGCATACAAAATTTCATCATCTAAACACTGGCATCTAATTAAAGACAGCAGAAGCTCGTAATTATTATTTCTATTATCATTGATGATTCGCTGAATCACTAGACAATAGGTAACAATTATAAGTCGTAAATATTTAACTGTCTATTTATTTTTTTTATTTTTTTTTTTTAACAGAAGCCTATTTTATGGCAAACAAATAACTAAAATAACAACAAATTATTTGTTATGACAGACATTATTACAATGCATCCGCATACATAATTTTTTCACAATAAAAATTCACTACTTTCTTGATTTGTTTATTTTTCATTTCAACATTAAGAGTATTCATTCACACAGAGAAAAAAATTTATTGTCAAATTCAAATATAAAATTCCCTGATTCATATATAATATTAATTTGTTGAATTTAGGTTTTACAAATAAATTTGTAAATTCAAATCTAAAAAAATGTAATAATAATGTGTTTGAAAAAAAGTTCAATTAATAAATTGTTCTATTAAAATTTTTTTTACTGACAAGTAAAAATAAATCAGAGAAGCAGCTTCTATGGTATGACAAGGACACCACGTTATAACATTTTATTAACTAGCAATGCAACTAAAATTCTATTGCTCGATTATGGAGCCATAAATCTGTAAAAAGATCGTCCAGTAATTTGTCTCTTCCTGGCCATATGAATGCCCCTAATAATAGTGTGGAAGTTGTCTCAAAAAAATGTCTATCTATGCACTACATCAAACAAGCATACACACACACACATCAATTGTAAACGCATTTAAATGAAAAAAAGTATTTGTAATGCAAAATTCTGCTTGCGGTTACAACGCGAGGGCGGTTTCGTTCGTTCGTGCCGTCAAACGTAACAAAACATTCTTACTTACTAAAGCGACAAAAAAAACGAAAATTTTGTTGTTTAAATTTATACTTTTGTTAAGTTATTAGTGTCCAGTTAATGCACACTTACTACACTCATATTCATAAATAAATAGTTTTTACACATATACACAATTATCAAATTTACATAATTACATAAACACATACATACATACATACATATTTCTTTATACAACAACAACTGCAGAGAAAAAAATCACTGATTGTGAAGAGAGTCAATTGTGGACGCCGCCGCATACCGACCGACCACAAATAAAATGTCATTAACTTTGAGGAACGCAAATTAAAAATGTAAATTAATCGTTAAAATTATAAAGAAAATTACATATTGCTACTGTATTTACGTAAGTAATTATGTATGTATGTATGTGCGTACTCGTAGTTAGATAAGAGTTATAGAATTTCTTTAAATAGTATAAAGACATTTATTTATTAATAATTTTATTACACTCGCATAAATACAAACATAATACTAATATGAGAAGTCGAAGAATTGATATTTGAAAACAATCATATACATATATTTATATAACATAAATATATACATATGTATGTACATATGTATGTACACACGAATTTTTTTTATCTCATCGACTGAGTGTAAATTCATGACATGAAAGTTTTTACATCAAACATTTCATAATTTTTTTTTGTTTGCTATGGGCAAATAATAGATTTACTGTTTATGGTCGTATCGATAGATATCGATATTATCTGATAGAGATATGTATCGATAGTATCTGATAGAGATATTCGATTTGCGATTGATAGCAAACTTGCCATTAGATCCTTAACGAGTCTATATATCACGCTGAACCTCGTATGTCAATGCGTCAAAAGCCTCCAATTGCACCCTACATTAGGTGCTAAAGCATAAAAACTAATGGCATTTTCTTTTCTTACACTTATTACACTTTTCAATGAAAATTTGCAATAAACTAATTTTCTGAAATATAAATTTTGTTAGAAATTATTGTATCATTCCTTGCGGGCTTAAATTTTTTCTTTAAACGAACGATAAATTGTATTTTTTTAAATAAAAAGTTTAAAAATGTTACACTTTTTCCAGAAAAGAAAACGCCATTACAAAGAGAGGTATTATGATTCAGAATGGAGGCTTGACAACTAATGTGACATCCCTGTAAATTTCTGCTGGAAACGTCTAAATGATGGAAATTCGGCAATTTCCCAGAAAAGGGCGCATAATGAGCCAGCGTATTCTACATATATTACTTTATGGCCTTGTATTAACAAAAGAAGGACCTTACTGTTACTTAGATTCCCACAAAGAAGGATACGGAACATAGTGGAAATTATCAGGCGATACTGTCCTTTTGGCATCTATGCTAAAATTATACACTGAAAGGAAACCCTTTATTCAGACAATGAAATTCTTTATTGTATCAGTGAAATTTGTCATTCAAGGCCAGCTAATGAAACCCTTCATTATTGAATCAATGAAGAATGATTCCTTGTATTTATATTCATAAATGGAAATCCCTTGTACTCAATACTGTTGAGGATCTCTAGACAAGTTAGATTAGGAGACAATCAGCCAAATTACGGTTGGCCTAGCACTAGATTTAAGAAAAATCTAAAAAAATTTCTTGAATCTAGTACTCGAAATACCCTAACCGTAATCATGCTGAATAACTCACCTCTTATGCAATTGAAAACTTACTCCCTCTCCTTTTAGGAAGTTAGGTTTTCAAAGAACTTTCGGATCTTTCTACAACCCACTCCTTCCTCTGAACTTTCCTTTGTTAACATAATCAAACCTAACCTATTATGTTAACAAATATTAAACTTAATTGTGACAATTCCCAAAAAGCAGAAATAATTAACTTGGCAGCACCCGCTAAAAAATACTTGTGTGGCAACACTCTAGTCTTGAGAAAGGAATGAACAGCTGCATTTTTTGGGTTCCTGACATTAAATATGAAGAGGAACTAAACATGAGGAAATCCTCATACATGCACACAATTATATAAGACACTTGAAATCTTCAACGTAAGTGTATTTTTATACAGACTACGGCATTTGACAGTGAGATTTAAAAAATTAAAATTAAAGAGCTTTCTATGAGTTAATGTAATTTTAACTAAATTTTCAAAAGCTCTAACGCAACGCTTGACGCTCTAATTTATGTTGGACTCTAAAACAAACAAACATCGCAAAATTAAAAAAAAATCCAAAACGAAAGAAACGCCGAAAACGAAAAAAATCGCCAAAACGAAAAACGACATAAGTAAAAAAATCGCCAAAAACCGAAAAAAAAACGCCAAAACAAAGAAGCGTCAGAACTAAAAAAAGTTGCAAAAACTAAAATAAATCGCCGAAAACCGAAAAAAATCGCAAAAAAACAAAAAACATCAAAACTAAAACACAACCCCAAAAGCCCTATAAAAAATCCCAAAAACTAAAAAAATCCAAAACTTAAAAAATCACCAAAAAGTGAAAAAATCGGTCAAAATAAGAAAGTGTCAGAGCTAAAAAAATCGCAATAACTAAAACACAACCCTAAAAATCCCAAAAACGAACAAAAAAACGCCAAAACTAAAAAAAAATCGCAAGCAACCGAAAAAATCGCTAAAACGAAGAAGTGAAAGAAATAAAACAAATCGCGAAAACTAATATTAATCGCCAAAAACCGAAAAAAGTCGTCAAAAAAACATCAAAACTTAAACACAACCCCAAAAACCCTATAAGAAATCCCAAAAACGAACATAAAACGCCAAAACTAAAAAAATCGCCAAAAACCGAAAAAATCGCTCAAAAGAAAGTGCCAGAGCTAAAAAAAATCGCAAACACTAAACCACAACCCCAAAAACCCTATAAAAAATCCCAAAAACAAACACAAAACGCTAAAACTAAAAAATCTCCAAAAACCGAAAAAACGCTAAAACGAAGAAGAAAGTGCCACAGCTAAGAAAAATCACGAAAACTAAAATAAATCATCAAAAACCGAAAAAAAGTCGCCAAAAACATCTTAGTTTTGACAACCCCAAAAACACTATACAAATCCCAAAAACAAACATAAAACGCCAAAACTAAAAAATCGCCAAAAATCAAAAAAAATCACTAAAACGAAGAAAATAGCAGAACTAAAAAAAATTACGAAAACTAAAATAAATCGCCAAAAACCGAAAAAAATTTGCCAAAACGAAAACAAATCCCAGAACTAAGAAGTCTTTTTTCTTTTTTACAAAAATTGTAACAAAAAAAAAATTGTATTTACAAATGTTTTTTCTCGGTGTATAGTCCAGGTAAACTATTATTCCACATGAGATTATATACATATGTATGTATATCGATGGCTTAATACAAGAAAGGCCGAACTCGAGTTTTCGATATTCTATAAGAGAAGCAAAAACACTGAAGAAAAAATTAAGCATTTATAAGCAGAAATAATTTTTAAAGTGGCCATAAGTCCTTGATTTTAAAGTGTTACGTGCTAAGATCTTTAAAAAGGATGCAATACGTTGTCTCTCAAAAAAACGTTACAACGCGATTCCGAAAAAAAATTGACATACGGCCTTTTCATACTAAGCCATCGATATGTAAGTCGAAGAAAGATAAGCGGAAGTAATTGGGCTATAACTTCCTGAAAAATCACACAGCGCTACTTTTGAATGTGAGTATTACAGAGTTGACACCGACTCGATCCGTTGCTGAAAACAGCTGACTGCTATTGACAGGCTCATGGTAGTTTCTAGACCTTAGGCAATAGCTGGTAGACAAGCACCAACCTTTGCTTATTATATTGTCGTGATGTCCACAAATAGTGTAACAAAAGAGGGGGGGGGGGGGAATATTCGGATATTTGTGACTTAAAAAATCTGAATTATGATCACACGAAAAATTTGGAGGTCGGAGTTTTGTACATATATTCCAAGAACTATATTTACTGTATAAAACTCTAACGCAAACATATATGAACAGGAATCTCAAAAGTTCTCGAGCGTAATTTTAGACGGCCCGCTTGCCGCCAGGATTTTCAAATTCCCCCAAATTTATTTTAAAAATCGCCAAAAACCAGTTTTAAGTAGTTTTTATTAGTAAATATTTGATAATAAATTTGTTGTTATATAAAACTTTTTTTAATATAAATTTTTATGAAATGATAGTGTCAAAATTTATCAGAAATAGATTTTATTTCTTGTAAATTTTTCTCATCCAAATCAGTCCATATGAGAAAAATCATCAAAATCAAATTGTTTTAACTTCTTGCAAAACAGAGTTTTGGTAGGATTTATTTTTGAAACTACTCTTTCAACAAACTAAGTTTCCTGAATTAGAAAAATTTTGAAGTTCAGTTTTGTTAAAAAATAGACAAAAAATTTATTTATCACCAGAAAAATCGCCATGTCGCCAAACGAAAAATTTGGATATCAAACAAATTGATAAATCGCCACGTTTGGCAAGAAATATCATATCTGCCAGCCCTGCTTGCAGCTACCTTTCGCAAAATAACATGTCATGATCCCCGATAAATTCCAAACCAAGTCATATCTAACATCAGCTGATTTCTTTTTTTTACCTTTATAAGGAAGAAGTATCTATTTGACAGTCACTTATTTGCTTTGCTTGTTGCATAACATTTTTTGACAATTACATTGTGAAGAGCACAGAGTTGCATCTAATGCCTGTACCTGTATTTAATGTGTCTTGTAGCAAACCTTGAAATATTTTTATGTTTTACTTATCAACTAAATGATAATTGCTGCTCATTTACATTAATATTGAGTTGAGAACAAACCAATGCATTGTAAATGTACTAATGCACCCTAAACTACATAAAGTGGTATATATACCCTTACTCATGTGCTTGGTAAAAATATTAATTATTTAATAATCTCACCTTATAAATATAAATTTTGTACATAAATATGTATGTTTGTGGCAAATTTAGGAAGATTTTAGGACTGACATTAACAATGTTCTCTTGCACTTGTTCAAAGGTCAATTTAATAGATTTAATAGATTGTATTCCAAAGATCAAAATAAAGCAATTATGTGAAATGTTTCATTAAACAAACAAAAAATAACTTCATTATGTTCCAGTTCTTTTTCTGTCTATCTCTAGTTTTACTTCAAAAAAGGTTAATGAACAAAGTTCATAATATCACATTTATATCACATCCGGTATAAAACGACAATACCAGCGATATGATCGCAATAAATAATAAAAATAAGTTCAATCAATTACTTAAATATACATACATACATGCATACACATATGCATATTTTTACATACATACACATTTACAAGTAGAGTTAAATATTTAATTTAATAACCGGCATAACTTTGAAGTATGGCCATGCATAGAGCGAGTAGAATAAGTGTTAGATAAATATGTAGAAGCATTTGTGGAAAATAAACAAATATTTTCTTTCATTCACAGTCAAAGAAAATTGAAATACAATCAATAATTTTATCTGTAGTCATCAATAAATAAAGAAACAAACAAACAAACAAAATCTAAGTTTGTATTCGAAATTAAATAAAGAGAACTTACTACTTTTTACAGATAAAATTAACAAGGAAAAATACTTTAACATAAAAATTTTCATAATGCTTTAAGCAAACATTTCGATGATAAAATTATCAAGTAAATTTTCGATGGATGGTTAGACTGTATTTACACCATGAAACTTTTTAAATTCCAAGTTTCAACTTTTTTCATGGTTGGAATCTTTAAAAGCAAACGTCATGAAATAATATACGCAAACTAAAGGAACGAACTCAGCTGTTAAAAAATTACGCCCAAATGCATATCGTGCGCTTTCTTCCTGTTGGATGTCTTACTTGCAAAAAAAAATCATGTTGCAAATTGTGTTACAAAGTAAATGGGGTCTTATTACATGAAAATGTCTAAGCAATTAAATGATTCTAAATAAAATGTCAATATCTCTTCTCTTCTCTTCTCTTCTCTTCTCTTCTCTTCTCTTCTCTTCTCTTCTCTTCTCTTCTCTTCTCTTCTCTTCTCTTCTCTTCTCTTCTCTTCTCTTCCTCTTTGTCTTCCTCTTCTTCAGACACTATTCTCTGTCTGAAGAAGAGGAAAAAAGCGTCGTGTTGTTATTTAATGACTGTCGTAGATATGGCTCGAACCCAGGACCTTCGGGTCAAAATGCTAACTACTTGAGTCAATGCCACCGCTATGATTATGGTTATGGCTTTATAGCTAATCACCCATCATTAAATACAGTGTTGCCCATAAGTTGATTCGAACAGCTGTTTTGTATGGCTGTGGTTATGGCACGTTTAATTTAATTATAAGTCCAATATCCACGTATACATTTCCGAGAGATGTTAGAATGATCTTCCATACATTTAACATATCATAATAAAATTTATTTATTTGACATATTGTCAGAAGTGTAAATACAATAATTAAAATTTATTTACCGGTTGTTTAGCATGTCTGTATACGTATTATATCAGTTTAAAAGCCTACTGAGCTTATTTTTTCTTTGTGATTTTCAAAAATATTATTATTTTATGAATTCTCATATAGTTTTTGAAAGTCTGTGCACAAAGTAAGAGGTTTGTGACTATTTAAAATTTATGGTTGAAGTCTACTGATGATTTGGTTCAAGCGCCAATGAAATACGTATATAGACATGCTAAGCCACTAGCAAATAAATTTCAATTATTGTATTAAACATATTATATTAAAATGTAATTTTTTAAGAATGTGATTTAAATGAAACTTGCTTTTGAAGTTTCAATGTCATCATGAGAAACTTTTGTCGGTTCATGATAAATTTAGATTTTACACTCCATACTATTAAGAGAAAAATAATACAAAATATTTTTCTCTTTATTAATTTTTTTCTTAATGTTCCAAAAGGAAAGCCTCTACAACTCTATTTAAAATTTAAATTATTTTGTTGCTGCTTAAAATCTCAAAGCTGTGATTTTTTTATTTTGTCAATTTATTTAATTATCTTCATCCACTGCCAGCACATTTAATGCCAGCCTCCGACAGAGGACACAGCAAATAAGAGCCACGATTTCAAAACATTCAATTAAAAATAAATGTTGGGCATAATATTTAACGAACGCACGCCCTTAGCAACAATTTTAATGACACTAGTAAACGTAAATTTTTAACAATAACATAATTTATCTCCCTTTTATTTTTGGGAATTTTTTTTGTAAATTCTGTTGGATGATGGATATTTTTGAATTAAATTATGTATTGAAAAGATACATGTGTGTTGCATTGGAAAACAAAATAAATTTTAATTATTGTTAAGCACACATATGAAGAGGGAAAGAAAGTAAGTGTGTGTGAGAGGGAGAAGGAAAATATTGTAACTTTGTTGGTATGATAAAAACATAAAAATAAATTTTGTAACTTTCAAGCGAATGCAGTTTACTACAGGGTATTTTTTTAGAAGCATAGAGCTTTAACTTTAAATAGAAATCAGATACACAAATGAGTTTTGATAAACCTGAAATATAATTTGGGCAGATCTTCTTGAGGGCTTATGGCAGGGTAGGGAAAAATTCTGCTCACGAGGACAATTCTTATAAACTAGCTCGTTTTAAAATTTGGGCTCGTACACCTTTTGTGCTCGACTCGTAAGCATTAAATGACTGGTTTTAAAGTTTGTACTCGCGAGTTCTAATTTTGAACTCGCGAGCACAAAATTTTAAGACTAGTGAGTTAATAAAAATTGTGCTCGCGAGCAGACAAAATATTCTGTTATACTCGTCCCCAATTTTTTTTTCTAGTGCATAATCAAACAAAATTAATAAAACTCGCGAATAATTCTTTTAAACTCGACTCGCGAGTCGAGCTTTGTTTTTTAACTCGCGAGCACACAAGAGTAGGTCTTTTTAATACAAAAAATAAAACTCGCTCGAATTGAATTCGTTTGCGAGCGAGTTTAATTCGAGCACTCTACTACGCACTTTATGACATCCCCATGATATTTTTTAATTTATGGAAATAAACTGTATTTTTCAAATATGTACATATATGAATGTCAAAATTTTTTTTTAATTTATGGAAATAAACTGTATTTTTCAAAAATGTATATGAATGTCAAATGGTATTACCAAGAAAATTACACATGGATACTTATATGGACCACTGAATCACGTGAAAATTGGTAATTTCTTGCTTAACACCTTTTCGTGGACTTTATTTAAATTTTTCATCAAACAAAATTCCAAAAAAAGCAATTAATTTAAATTAACATTAAACATTTCCCTATAAAACTGCATCGATTGATTTTGAAATTAGGTAGACGAAAAATGGAGTTTTTGATACCAAAATCCCACTGTGCAATGCTATTATATAGGTTTCTCTGGGCATGAACATATCCTGAATGTCCTACTAATTCTACTCTCTAATCTATTTAATCACATTGAATCAAATAAATTTTGTATTAACGTTAAACCTTTTGCACATTAAAAAAATCATTAGCCCCCGACTGCAAGATACTCAACACGACAAATGACCGAATGATAAAAAGTCAACTTTAATCTTGATAAACCGTCTGACAGACTATTTTATTTTATTTTCTGTACGTACATACGTACACATTTGTAAAGTTCTAAACACCCCACTATCGGTGAAATCGAATGCAAAAATAACAAAGCAACAACAAGAATAAGAAAATATACAATAATATATTTATGTGTGTAAATAAATATTTACAAATGTACGTATGTGCATAAGTGTGTATGGATGTTCATGTGCATTTATGCAACAACAATGTGTGAACAAAAGAAACAAAAAACTAGAAGAAGTATCAAAAGAAAAGGGCAAGTGGAAAATCATCACTCCAAGTGGAAGAAGCAAGTGCTGTTTTTATAACGACGCGTCGTTAGAGTGGGGCAAAAGTTTATTTGTGTTTTTTTTTCTTCGTGATAAGTATTTATGCGAAAGCTAGATATATACATACCTACATACATACATAGATACATATGTACATACGAGCGAAACTCAAGTTCTGTTTAATTACAACAGCAACAATTTCAATTATTAATTTTTTAAGGGACTTCAAAAAAAGAAGGAGGTTGTAATGTTGACATTTTTACTTCATAACTCCGTACATTTCAGACCGATTGTAAGGTTTCTTTTTTGTCTGAAATAGTATAGCTTCTCGTTGGTCCCATTTAAGAAAAAAGTGGGAGGGAGCTCGCCTACAGTTTTTTAATTTCATTCTATGTAATTCTAGTTATTTCACTATAATAAACACCTTTGGTTCTTTTTTTTTTTTTGCAGAAGTATTATTTTTAAAAACTCATAATTGTTTACAATGCCACGTACAAAATAATGTGTAGTATGTAAAATGTATTTCACCATACGAAAAACCTGCTGCACTCAACCAATTTATCAGTGTGTTTATTAAATGTATGTATGTATGGATGTGTGATGATCGAGTTGTGTTTATGCATGCATTGTATGAATTTGAAAAATAGATTCATGCACACATCCATGCATGCATTTTTATTCTTAACACATACAGTTGGAGATACGCAATCATACATACATACATACATACATACAAACATATGTACATGTGTGCTTATATGGCAGCAAAATTATAAAAATTTTAATACAAACAAGTTTTGTTATTCTTAATACTGCAATTGTTGTTATCTTTTGAACTGGGGTTTTTCTTTTCAACTGGATGTGGAGTTCAAAACCAACCACTGGCAACGACTACAAAAACAAAATACAAAATCATGCAAATGCATTGCTCCCGAACCAGACAAAATTTAAACAACAACAACAACAACACTAATAACAAGCAGCCAATATAAAAATAAACAAGATCAGCTGGAATAAAATAACGCAACAACTACATACTTACATGCATACATACATACATACTCGTATAACAAAAACAATTGCGGTTATGTTGGAGAACAAAACACAGACGACCAAAAGTCCCAAACGGGGAGTCAGTTAATCAAAAAAAAAAAAAGGAAACCAACCAAAAAAAGAGAAGGGGAGCATTAAACAACAAAATAAAGAGAATAATTATTTTGTTGTTTGTAGTCTAATGAAAACAAAGAGTTTTATTTTTTTATTATGAGAACATACCCAACAAACATTTTGATGCAGAATGCAATCTGAAGATCAACCAATTTATACAAAATTCCATAAAACGTTTAGCAGAATCATGAGCATGATTTATGTGCATACATATATAATAATTATCACATATCGTAGAAATTCGAGCATATGTGTCTGACCAGCGAACATTTTGATGCGGAATTAGTGTGAAAATCAACCAAGGTATATAAAATTCCATTAAACAGTTATCAGTATCATGAGCATTATGTATTTAGAAGGTCATGCTGATCACATGTCGTAAAAATTTGATCATATGTATGTGTCTGACCAGCAAACATTTTGATCCGGAATTGGTCTGGAAATTCCATAAAACATTTAGCAGAATCGTTAGTATGATGTATGTGCAAGGTCACGCTGATATCGTATTGTAAAAGATCGATCACATGAGTCTGACCAGCGAACACTCTAATGCGGAATTGGTGTGAAAATCAACCAAGTTATATAAAATTCAATAAAACATTTCGCAGAAACATAAGCATAATGTATGCAGAAGGTCATGCTGATCACATATCGTAAAAATTCGATAATATGTATGTGTCTGACCAGCGAACATTTTAATGCGAGATTGATCTGAAATTCAGCCAAGTTATCCGAAATTTCATAAAATATTTAGCAGAATCATAAGCATGATGTGCATATTTACAAGGTCATGCTGATAACAAATCGTAAAAATGCAATCATATGTGTCTGACCAGCAAACATTTTGATGCGGAATTGGTGTGGAAATTCTATAAAACATTTAGCAGAATCGTTAGTATAATGTATGTGCAAGGTCATGCTGATCAAATATCGTAAAAACTCGATCATATGTGTCTAACCAGCGAACATTTTAATGCGAAATTGATCTGAAATTCAAACAAGTTATTCGTAATTCCATAAAACGCTTAGCAGAATTATAAAAATTTTAACATACACATCGATGGGCCTCAAGTAGAGAGGCCCTAACTCGGGTTTTTTACGAAATTGAACGTTTCAGTGTTTCCAATACATTTCACACAAATACACCTCCTCACAGAAATGTATTGCAAAAGTGTAAGAAATAACGCTTTTACAGGCAGTTTTACAAAAAAAGTTACATTGTGAATATTAGAGTTTCTATTTTGTTTTTACTTTTTCCTGTAAACATACAATTATTTGAGTTAAGGTCTTTTTACTTGAGACTAACGATATGTAATGCTGAGTATGTTGTAATTTTCCAAATATGTGCAAAGCCATTCACATGAGGTTTTTTTTATGGAAAGCATCAGTCGTTAAGCAGATCTGGGCTCAAGAACAGCTCTCACGTCATCGTAATTATTTCTGAAGTGCAGTCAGATTTGTGTGTGTTGTTTGACCTTCGAGAGTTTTTCGTCTCGCTCCCACTGATTGAATGATTTGCTACGGATAACCGTATAGTCTTGCGGTTCTTTTATGGAGTTTCGTTGAGAACCACTTTGTTACTTCTTTTGTTAAGTCAGTCACAAAAAATTTCTGAGAATACTGTTAATAACATCATGGGCATGTGGTCAAGTTACTCCGCCCAGTTTTGTGCAAAAAATATTTAGATATTCTGAATCTTTCCTCTTTTTCAACGATGTATGAGTGGTTTCAAAAATTTGTGCAGACTTTTATTTTCATCAAATTCAACTGAAAATGTTTGGTGGGTATACAAAATTAACACACGCACAATAAAAATTATCGTTGTATTATATTTATTTCCATAGTATGTGAGAGTGAGTGATTGCAACTTTAAAACTTATAAGCAAGAAATATACATTTAATACATAATGAAACTGAAAATACACATAAAATCTATTTTACTAACCAACCCGTATAATCGGCTTAAGTAATATTGTCGAAGTACCCCACAATGAATTTGGGTGGTTGCATAAGTTTTTGTACTTTGTGTTATTTTTGTTATTAATACTTGTTGCACGCAAGATTTTTTAACTTCCCGCTATGAAAAAAGTTTGAAATTTGTAATTTTACAAACGATTTTCAAACATTAAATTATTATCAGATTTCGACGTTTTGAGCTCATGGGAATCTATTCTTATTTTTATAATCATGTCCTCGGTTATGTGCGTATGTATGTATTTGTATGTGTATGGGTATGTGTATGAGAGAGATTATGTGTACGTATGCATGACAACCTCTCATAGCTTAAGAATGACTTAAGCGATTGGAAGAATATTTCCGGCATTCTAAAAACATTGACACCACTTATACATATTTTGTAATTTAATGAACCGATTCATTTCGGTATATTTTGTTTTTATTTTAAACAACTTTTTTTTAAGCTACCAAGCCTTATGAATGCAAAATCTAATCTTAAACTCAAATCAAAGAACGTCAAATGCTGAGAGTTTTTACACCTTCGATATGAATTTTTCTTTGTACATTTATTTCATCATTCTCTTCTTAATTATTCCAGACAAGTATTTTTACATCCACCCAATACAAAGAACATATTTATTAGCTTGTTATAATTATACATTTCCAACTGGGTTACATACACACGCACACATACATATTTATTTTTTTTATAAATTCATTTACAATACAAGTTTTTATGTATCCCCATACATAAGTTTGACTGCATTCATGTAATGAATGGTTGGTTAAGGCGATAAGTTACACTTTATACGTAATTTTTCCACAACAACATGAAATGAAAAACAAACTTAACCAGAGGGAGAACAACAACTACACAATGATTAACAAATACAACAAAAAGTCACACACAATTGCTTAAACTATGTACGTGGAGATCAAACAACAACAAATGCATAAACCGAAAAATAATAAAAATAAAAACAACCTGCAAAACTTGAAACTCTCTTTCCGTATCTTAATGCAACGTGTACAGAGTTGCCAGAATCTTTGGTAAAAAAATAAATAAATCATCATTTGAGGAAATAAATTTTTGATGTTTTTTAACATTGTTATTACAGGCATTGTTATTACAGGAAGTAAAGAAACGTATATTAATTTGGTTTGAGACTTCAAAAAACATATTGTTGGCATCTAAAACAAAAATGAGACATTCTGAGGTTAAACTCATTTATATTCTGATGTCATTCTAATTAGTATTTTTATTTACCTAATTCTTACAAAGATTATTTTAGAACATTTTTCGAGATGCGCTAATAAATTGTTTCATTTGTCTGGAGCTAGAGTACCCGCTCCAGTGGCGCAGCACAGGAATCTTACATGATTCAAATGGGTTCGATCTCATGAAAACTGCTCAAGCTTAGCCCGTTTTTTTTCTAATGTGATGACCAAAAATTTGTTAAGTGTTAATGGTGTTATGTTTGTAGGTCAAACAGTGGCTTTGCTGAATTAAAATGTTTTGCCTTGTCCTTTTCTCTCTCCTCCAATACCAATGTAAAGATTTTCTAACTAAATGCATTAAACTTCTGATGAAGAAAATTATTATGCTTAGCCGAGAATAAATTAATTACTTCAGACATCCCCAGAGAAGAAAATCTTGAACAGAGACGGGTCAGGTATAAAATCTTTCCTCAGCGCTGGCACTATTTTACATACGCGGAGGAGAATATCATTCACCTTTATCCACCAAAGACACTATTTTATATATAAATTATTTCCATAAAGATAATAATGTACAAAATATTAATTTCTTTTTCCAAAACAGAAATAACCCTGCAAAAAATTTGGTGACAATTAATCGAAAGGTACTCGTCCTATGACTTGAGAAAATGGCAATGTTACCAAAAGTAGGGAGTAGTCTATGGTGAAAAAAACATATCGTGTAAATGATTATATGTTCACTATTTTCGTGATATATTGTCTTAAGTTCTAAATCATAAAAAATCAGGGCTATCATGAATAAAATTCCGCGTGAAATTTCTCCCTTTTCCAATTAGAATTTTTTGTTTTCCCTATTACTTGCCATTAGTTGGGTTTGTTCCCAGGGAAAATTTTACGCGGAATTTTATTCATGATAGCCCTGAATATTTTGTTTTATAAAAGGTTTATTAATCAAATTTCCATAGAAAATTTCTTTTATAAACCTCTTATTAAACAGAATTTTTTTTTTAAGGCAGTAACTGCCTTATTCATAAAAAATATTTCAGGTTTATTAAGCTCTTATTTGACATATTTCTATGGGAAATTTGTCAAATAAACCTGTAATAAACCTAAAATATTTTTTATGAATTAGACCGTTAATCTTTAGTCAATATTATTGGGAGTCGGCCTAATATTGTAGTAAACGGCACTGATGGATCCAGTAGCTATCAAGTCGTATTAACATAATGCTGATTTTTCATTCCAATAAGATATCTAAGTAACTCTGGAACTAGTTCCCTAACTTTACTTAAATAGATACTAACTTAAGCTTAAGTGGTATTTATACTCTTTAAATATGAGTGCCCCTGTAGTCTAGTGAGTAGTGTGCAGGCCTGACATGTCGGGAGTTGTTATTTCGAATCCTAAAAACTCTCAAGGTGCATACAAAGTATCAATTAGCCCCGTCATAAGTCTTTTTCATGTACAAGTGGCTGGTCCGCTTCATAGGAAGTGTTAGAACTCCGACTGGTCTCTATCACTTGGCGACCGATCATATGACAAGTATTGTGTCAATTATATTTCCTGCAGGGAATGTACAGTAGACTGGTTCAAAAGTGACAGTCACCCTCAAGGATTAAAGATAATATAAAAAGAATTCCAAATTCCTACAAATACCAAAATTTTAGTATTTTGTTGACTGTGTCGCCATTTTTAGTCCGATCATAACGTCTAGTATACCGTTGTTCATGGCTCTGTAAGGACTACATTTCTATCTTTAATAGTTTTTTAAATACCACGTCATATTTTATTCATGGCTTAAAAACTCGGTTAGTACTCACTCACCCCATGCTAAATATTTTTGAACGATAGTCATGACTAGAATATGACATGGTAGTAAAAAACTATTAATGACAGAAATGTAGCCCTTACATAGCCATGGCCACCGGTATACAAAACGTTATGATCGAAATAAAAATGGCGACACAGTGAACAAAATACTAAAAGGGCTGTATTTGTAGGCGTGGCAAAAAATAAAAATAAAGCACTTTTGGAATTATTTTTACATTATTTTTAATCCTAGTGGGTGACTGGTACTTTTGATTGAAATTTTTACAGAACAATTTGAAAATTAAAGTTTGTTCCAAAACTACCAACGAATAATGTTAAAATGCTTGTAATATAGATACAGTTATATATAGACACTTGAAAATTGCAAAGTCAGTGTATTTATATACAGACTACAACAATTAACACTAAAATTTAAAAAAAAAATCAAAACTATAGGGTGTTCTATCAGTTAATGTAATTTTGACTATGTAATTTGGTGTATATTGGAAACCGTAAGGGGCAAACTCTTGAAATTTTCAAAAACACTAAAACTGAAAGATTCCAAATTATAAAATCGCCAAACCAAAAAATCGCTAAAACAAAAAAAAGACCCAAACTAAAAAAATCTCCAAAACTAAAAAAAAATTGTCAAGAACCGGAAAACCCGCAAAAATTAAAAAATGGGCAAAATTAAAAAAAAATCGCCAAATTAAAAAACGGCAAGAAACTGAAAAAATCGCCAAATCGAAAAAAGTGCATAAACTGAATTTATTCCAGTTTAAAATGCACTTTAACTTATTCATTTAATATACACACCCAAATATATGAATATCAGAAAATCTTAGTTCTGGTAACGCTGCACAAGTACGTACGTGATATTTATGAATTCAATACATAATGGTCTCAAAAAAAAAGAGCAAGACTAAGAGAATAATAAGAATTAATGAAGAGAGTGATATTTAATAGAAAACTAGAGATACTTTTGGCCCAAGATAAAACCCGTAATGTGGAAGATTTTATAAAAAAAAATCATTCAGTATTGCATTAAATTCGTTGGAGGTGGACGTGTCGGGCCAATAGATAGATCGATACATGAATAAATATAAAAAAATAAGTAACGAATAATAAAAAAAAACAAATTATTTGAAAACAAAAAAAAAAGAATCGTGAGTAATAATTTAAGTGCGTTGTACGGGAAATAGTAAAAAAAATTTAAATGAAATAGCAAAATAACAAAAGAAAATATTCTTCAATCATTTTAGAAATGAGCTGAAATTTTTAATCAGTGAAGTAAATCAATTAATTACTTATAAATTGAAATAGTGAAGCGAAAACGCATTTGAAAAATGGTTGAAGAAGAAATTTATCAAAACGACTTAAAAAAAAAAGATTGCAAAGTTTTGGGTGAAAGCTTTAATTTAAAATAGATTTTATTTTAAGCGTTATTGCTTCAACAATTACGAAATGGCCACTTCCTGAATAGTTCTACATATGTACATGTCTAAATATCCAAGTTTTAAATAATAATTAATAATAATAATAAAAATAAAACCAAAGAAAATAATTCACCCATAAGTCAGTTACAATTTCATCATTTTATGCATTAAAATAATAAAAATTAATAATAAAAAAAATGTTTGATAACAACATGATCCGTCCTAAGAATCCAACAATATCACCCACACCAACACACTTATCCAGTATTACAAATACAAAAGCAAGCAAAGCGACGAGTTCTGCGATATGGGTCATTGTCCAGCTTTGTTTTCTTGTAATACAAATCTTGGCGACTTCAGTTTGCCCCGCCAGCTGTGATAAACAAATACCAACATTATCATTGTCGACTGAGTCTTCACGTTACTCCAGTGGCGACAAAGTCTTGCATCGTGTTGCCCGGTTAACTGCACACGATGAGTACGCTGCACTCGACCACAGCATTTTCAACACTAGCACCGGTAGCAGCGGTGACAAACAAGATCGTTTCCAAAATAATGCCAATTATATGGCATCGTTTGGTTTACGTACTCGCTTCCAACCTCAAAAATTATTCTCGAAAAAGGAGCGTTCTTCGGCGGCAAATGGCCGCAAGGGCAATTTGGTTAGTTTGGATCTAATCACTGAGCCACCAAAAGATATTTGTAATGGTTTTTGTAATTGTGAGCGCAAAAATGCCTTCATAACGGTGACCTGTGACTATCAAAAGAATTCAAGGGTGAGTGGAATTTACGATTTCTATATACATACACAGTTAGTTCGAAAACATTATTAAACCCTTGGAAGATGAAGTGATAGGCCGTACTATCGACATTTTAATAAAAGTTTACATCTGAAACTCATTTTACGCTTTCCAACACTTTAACTATGTATATTAACCCCAAAAGTGCCTTTTAAGGTTTAAACAATATTGAAAAATTCAAAGTTATGTTATTTTTTCTTTTATCGGAATACCGAAAATTGAGTTCGAAATTTCGAAGAAACAGAACATCAAAAATTTTATTTTTTAAGCCGATAGATAATATTTTTAAATAAAATTACAGTTTATTTTTTTTTAATTTATGAACATTTTAAACTTCGAAAATATTTCGAAAATTCATATATTTGATCATTTGCCCAAAAACCTTACCTTTGTGTGAACGGAGCTCTAAAAGAGTAAGTGCTCTTACCACAATATTCTTCTTAACTTCGAAAATTCGGAGCTACATATATACATACATTTTTGAGTCAAAAACTATTGTTTTTCATTCAAATTTATTTCGAAAAATCAGACATATTAATTGTTAAATTTGATGGTCATAAAAATTACGGAATTCCTGAATATATATTGAGTTTGAACTTTCGAACATATGTATATATATATATGTATATAAAATCTAAAATTTTTAATTTTTCTCTTAAACCACAGTTGTTTTTTTATTTATGCATTCACTTGAAATTTCGAAAATTCATATACTTTAACAATTGCTCAAAAATATTGCTTTTGTAAGAACTGAGCTTTAAAAAATTAAAAAAATAAATATTCTTCTTAATTTCGAAAAGTTGAAGTTATATTGTTTTATTAGGAATTGTTGTTGTTCATTCAAATTAACATATTAATTGTCAAATTATAACTAAACTTTACAAAATTACTAAACTTTTGTTGAGTTCGAAATTTCGAACATATAGAAAATCACTAAATTTAATTTTGAGTCGCAATAAATGTTTATAAAATTACAGACGCTTTTTCTAGTTTATGTGTAAATTGAGCTTTAAAAAAAGACTAACAGACAATATTCCTTTTAACTTCGAAAATTCGAAGTTATAATGTTGTATCAAAAACTATTATTTTTCATTCAAATTTATTTCGAATAATCAGACACATTAATTGTAAAATTGTGTCATCATAAAAATTACAAAATTACTAAACTTATGTTTAGTTCGAAATTTCGAACACATAGAAAATCAAAAATTTTGCTTTTTATCCCCAATATATGTTTTTTTTATATATAAAACTACAATTGTTTTTTTTTTTAATTTATGCATGCTTGAAACTTGGAAAATACTTCGAAAAATCATATATTTAAACTCTAAAGAATTAAAAAAAGCCTTGCAATCAATATTTTTCTTAGCTACGAGAATTCAAAGTTATATTCTTATAACAGAAATTTTGTTGTTACAAAAAATAAAAAATTTAGATTGTGTTTGACCTTTCGAACATATAGAAAATAAAAAATTTTGCTTTCTAATCGCATTGATATATTTTTATATAAAATTATGGTTCCTTTTTTAGTTTATTCATAACCTTGAAATTTCGAAAATACTTCGAAAAATCATATATTTTAACTTTAAAATATTAAAAAATGGGACTTACAATCAATATTTTTCTTATTTACGAAAATTCGAAATTATATTTTTATTAAAGGAATTTTATTGATATAAAAGTTTCAAAACTGCTGAATTTATATTGAGTTCGAACTTTCGAACACATAGAAAACTAAATATAATTTATTTTTTAATCGCAATTGATATATTTTTTAATTTATTGTGTGCTTCGAAATATCATATATTTAAGCATTTGCTCAAAATCAGTGTTTTTGTTGTCAACTGAACTTTAAAAAGTTACGAATAATATTGATTGTAAATATTATTCGTAACTTCGAAAATTCGAAATTATGTATATAGTTTTATCAGGAACTATTGTTTTGCATTGAAATTTAATTTAAAAAATAATGAGACATAAATAAATTTAATAAATTTTGTATTTATAAAAAATTACAAAATAACTGAACTTACGTTTAGTTTGAGTTTTAAGGAGTTTAGAAGTGAAGAGCACAAGTGATAAAAAATAATTATTTTTGAGAAGAAAAAAAAATTCTTTAATAATATTTGCTTATAAATTTTTTCTTAATTATCCACATAAAAAGAAGCGTTCACAGCTTCGAATATACTTCGAAAGCTCAAATTTTTCAAGACAACTGAATTTGAATCTATATTCTGCTTAAATTCGAAAATGCGATATTATTTATCTTCTCATATTTATAGAAATAGAAATCATCATAAATTTCGCATGAGTGGGAAAAGTAACATTTTCATTTCCTTCTATTATTATGCAAAATTTTTAATAGAATTAAACCAATTAAAATTTAGTTGTAACGTCTTCAACAGAAAAATAATGATTGTGTAAAGCTATTAGTAATTAAAACAACGTTTTTTTTTTTGTCTCAAATAATAAAATGTATAAATTAATTAATTAATAATTTAGTTATTGGTGTTATATTTCTTTGCATTTGATTTAGATAAAAAATATCACATTGCATGTAAAAGTTGCATTTTAATTTAAAGCTCGTAACAGTTTCTTTTCATAATTTAATTAATTTATTCTCAGTTTATTTTACAATAAAAAATCTTTTATAAGGCATGATAAATATTAAAGTAATAAAAAAAATATTTAAATGAACTTTAAAAACTCACAAACAATTAAAAGAAGTCAGGACTTCCAAGTTGGAAGATGTGGAATACAAAGTTTTAATTAAAGAATTTTTTTTAATTTTTTATGGAAATTTGAATGTGTATGCATCCAACTCAACCGTAAATTTACACGGCAGAAAAAGAATTATTGTCAAACCTGAAAGTCTCTTGCTTCATATGTGTTTCTTTTAATTACGGCCCACTCAAAATGTTTTTCATTTCACTGATTTTCATTTAATTTTAACAACTGGAGAACATGTTTTAAATAAAAAAGCCTTATTATAAGAATATAATAAAAAATAAATTGAGAACCCCTTTAAAAATTTACACAACGTTTCTTTCTTTTATAAATGATGACTTTTTGTCCAATTTAATATGGTAATTAATGAAAATATAAAAGTAAGAAAACAAGAAAAATATAAACTATGTCACATTCTTGTGTATTCTAATGTTTTTAATGAATCGATTAGTCATATACTACAACGATTTACTAAAAATAAATCAAAAGCGAACAGAACAGACAGGCATTTTTTATTGATAATTTTAAGGCATAGTCAATACCAAAGCGTCAACTCTTGTAAGCATAAAGAAGCGATACATTTTTTTAATTTCTGCTCTACTTTCATTAAATTCTGAATTATAATTCCCTAGAAGATTTTTCCTTATTTAATGTTCCTTTAATTCCAGATAAAATAAAACAGCAGGTACTGGATTCAATAACTTTTATTACGATAATCGTATATAATAAATATAACGAAAAATTATTCCCTTTACTATCGGTTGAAGTAAAAGTTGAATAAATTTATTGAGGTGCGATTTTGAACCGAAGGGTTCCGTACAGACACTAGAGATGTAATTCATTACGAACTTTAGGCTATAAAAAATATAGTTTTGTCATTTTTTTTTGGAGTTTTGGTTTTTTTCGGTTTGAGCATTTTTTTGATTTTGGCGTTTTAGCGTTTTTTCGGTTTTAACGATTTATTTAAATTTTGGCGCTTTTTTAGTTTTTTTTGCGATTTATTTCGATTTTTTGGCTTTTTTTTCTTTTTGGCGATTGTTTTATTTTTGACGTTTTTATTTAATTTTGACTTTTTTTTAGTTTTGGTGATTTTTTCGGTTTTTGGGTTTTTTTTTGTTTTGGCGATTTGCTTAGTTTCTACACTTTTTCTCGTTTTGGCAATTTTTTCGGTTTTTTTTTTAATTTTGGCGATTTTTTTAATTTGGCGATTTTTTTAATTTGGCGATTTTGTTTTCATACAAACAAGTTTTTTAGTTTGGCGCCTTTTTAACTTTTTGGCGTTTTTTTCGGCTTTTGGCGTTTTTTCATTTTGACGATTTTTTTAGTTTTGACACTTTTTCTCGCTTTGGCGATTTTTTTGTTTTTTGGCGTTTTTCCTTTTGGCGATTTTTTTCATTTTGACGATTTTGTTTCATATAAAATTTTTTTTTGTTTTGGCGCCTTTTTCGCGTTTTGGCGAATTTAAATAAATCAATTTCGTAGTACCGATAACTGAATTTAAAATTTATTTAGGTAAAATAATAATGCTGCATGCAATAATAAAAAAATAAAGATAGTTTCTGACACTTTTAAATAAAATTAAGACAGCTGAATTGCGAAATAATACAGTAATGTTAAACAAAATTTAATTTTACGAAATGTTTGGCAACATAATTTAGCTGAATAGCCGAATAAACCAGCTGAATAGCAAAATAATTCAGCTGAATAGCAAAATGATAGGCTGCTAGTAACAGAAACCAGTGTCAGTTTATAATACAATTAACCCAGCCGAATTGTAAAATAATACAGCTAAGTTAGAAAAAATTTAATATTACGAAATGTTTTGCAGCATGGTACAGCTGAATAGCCAAATAAGCCAGCTGAATAGCAAAATAGCTGCTAGTAGAAAAACCTGTATCAGTTTTTTATAAGATTAAGTCAGCTGAATTTGGAAATAATGCAAGTCTGTCAGACAAAATTTTATTTTACGAAACTTTTTGCAACCTGATTTAGCTGAATAGCCAAATTAGTCAGCTGAATAGCAAAATAGTTCAGCTGAATAGAAATATAACAAGTCTGCTGTTAGTAAAGAAATACAGTATCAATTTTAATAAAATTAAGCCAGCTGAATTGCGAAATAATACAGCTATGTTAGACAAAATTTAATTTTACGAAACTTTTAGCAGCCTGATTTAGCTGAGTAGCCAAATAAATCAGCTGAATAACAAAATGGTACAGCTGAATAGCAATATAACAAGGTTTTTGGTAATAAAAACACCTAAAAATTTTAATTTGTGTGCATAAAAATAAATTTTATTACTAACTTAGATGAGCACTAGAATTTAACAATATTTTCGGAGTTTTTTTTTTGTTTTTAAATAATTCAGCTGAATAATAAATTGAACTAGCTAAATAGATTTTATGAATATACATATATATATGTACATACATTTATAAAATTAGTTTTAATTTTGACAGCAACTGATTTTGCTGAATTAAATTTTTTGCTGAATTACAAAGCTAATTACGCGAATTAAAGAAGGATTATAACATAACAACAGTGAAAAAATTTTCCAATTGTAAGCTGATGAATGCTTCAAATAAAATAAAGTCTTGCAATTTCCGAAACCAAATAAATCTGGTGTGCTACCAAAATACTAAATTTGTAATATTAAGATATACGGTTGAATCTTCCAATGAAATATATATTTTTCAAAAGAAAAAATTATTGCATTATTATTATATTATTATATTATAGTTAAATTTATAAAAAATTAAAAATTCAAAATGAATAACAAACTAAGGTTCAACGTATTTCTGTTTTATCATCCCATTGGAACCTTGTAATTTGCATCTCTTAAATGCTTACAATTTATTGCTTTTTCTACTCGTTGCTTAAAATTCAATTTAAAAATTAAAAATCACTTTCATGCCTAAATTCAGAACCAGTCTGACAAAAAAATTAATTTTGATTTTTAGTCACGCAAATTGTTGTTAAGTTTTCTATTAACAACGAACGTAAATTTTGTTGTCTTTCGTTAATTTTGTTTATATTTATTTCACAACACATAAATTTTTTAGTCAAACAATACCCCACACCTCACAATTGCGAACGGATTCTCATGCATTAAGTGTACACCACCACCGCACACACCGTCCGCGCAGCAGAATCAATAAGGCATTTTTTTAATGTTTGCACTATATACAAATCGAATAGACAACAAGAAAAAAATTAACATACAAATAAATACAAAGAAACGACTGACTGGTTAATAAAGTAAAAAAGTTTTTTATTTTATTATTTTAAGCAGAAATAGCCCAAATAAATTCTTTAGCAATTTCATCAATTTTGCTCAAACGAATTGAATTGAATTTTGTGGAAGAATCAAAGTGAGTGTAGAGAAGATCACTGGCAAAAATAAGCCTTCACTTCTATAAACAAATTCCCATTTACAAAAAGAAAAAAAAAACGGTAATAAATTATGCCTGAATTTTTTTAAATAAATTAAGCGTTGAAAAGAATGGAAATCTACATCATTCCAAGAGAAATAGAAGGACATATTATGTACGGCAGAGCTGTAAAACGAAGTAGAAATCAATTATACATTTCTCCAGTAATTAAATTTTCTTTGCTTATTGAAGGTTTTATTGATTCTAAAGATAATTAAGCAAATTATAAATGACAGTTTCCCAGAAAACTTGATGCTTATTTTAAGATTTATTTGAAAATTAAATCCGATTTTTAAATTGTTTTTTGTGTCATTGATGTGAATTGTGCTCTGGTTGGGTGGACTCCGCTTAAGCAGTCTCTGTGTTATCACAATGGACCAGAAGGGTCCACCTGTAGTCGGGAATCTGATTGCCTTACATAACCTACCTAATCTAACCTAACATGCAGCTGCAGCTGGAACCATATGGAAGTGCAATGGGACGCTAACATATTTAAAAAAATAGCAAGAGGACACCTTATTAGCTCTGAAAATTGTTTGGCCAATCATTGCGTAGTTAACAGATTCAAGAGATGGACAAAATTTATATGATTCTATTTATTTGAACTTCTCATTTATTTTTCTTCAAAATTGGTTGAAGAGCAGCAAATTTTTATGAAAACTGGAAAAGAAAAACCCACTTTAATTTGTTTTACGCTACAGAAACACACACACAAGAGTTTGCAAATTTTGTAAGGTTGTCAGTATGATGAGGAACTTTAGGTTAGGTTAGGTAAGGAAGGATGGGGCTGCGACACATCTCCACTCGAAGATCCATTGCGATTCCCTTCTGTTAATATCCGTTAATAAAAATGTAACTCCAGTTGTACCTGGAAGAACCCAAATTATCTATCATTAAGCCAGAGAATTTCCATGATGAAGACCTTGATATCCTTGAGTTTACTTTTTTCAATATCACTAATACTCCCATGCAAACATCTGCTCAGTCATCTAAACCTATGGCATTGAAGATTCGGGCAGTGGCAGATAGTATGTTCAATATTTTCTGTTCCTCTTCATCCTCACACATCCTGCAGAAACCTGGAGGGCCAGTTTCTCGAATACTAGCCCTTGTTCTGACCGAGTAGTGACCACTCAACGCTGCTATCAAGACTCACATGGCCTTCCTATTCAAATCCAGTAGCAGCGTGGATCTTCTTCAATACTCTATAATCCTCCCTCTCCACCCAATTACTGACTTCCCTGTAATAACTACCTGTTGGTCATTTTACCCTCATCTAATGCCGAGCCTATGCATGACACCTCAATGGCAATTTCATTTCCCGCAATACTAATGTGGCCGGGAACCGAACACAGTCTTACATTATATTTATCCATAAGCAAGTTGAGGGCTCTCCTACAACCTGTATGAATTATGATAAACTTTAAATATATATAATACAAGTTTAAACAAAAAACCGTAATGAAATTCTTCTATCGCGATCTGACCTGTGCGAAGTTATTACTATTGCACTTATCTCGGATACTAATAGTATTCTCCAGGTGTTAGCGGGTCTAATTCTAAGTTCAGTCTATAAACATCTTCGATATATTATCTTGGGGTCTTCTCAAAATATGGCCATTTTCCATTTCCTCTTCTTTGCAAATGCCTATACGGATTCATGTTTCGACTGTTCTTTTTCGCAAGGATTGTATGTCGCTTGCAGTATAGTTCCAGGATTCGCGCCCGTATAGCAAGGTGCAGTGAAAATTTGCAGAGAAGAGGCAGATGTGCAGTAACCTCCATACTCGTTGTAATGATGCTTCCTAAACAGTAAAATAATTTTGCATCGTCGAGCTCTACATTGTTGACTGTGAACTTTGATTTGAGGTCTTGGTGGTACTTATACGTGTAACCTTAGCTTTATCGATGTTAGTGTGAAGGTCATCTGGTGTTCGCTAGTTGATGTATCTCAATCAATTTGGCTTACATGTCAGTAAAGTTATGTGACAAATATCACCAATGTTGCCAAGATCTTCAAATCGACCATTCATATCTAATCTGATGCCTCTTCAAATGTGGATTGATTGCTGCATTATTAAGTCTACTGCCACATTAAATAACAGCGGAGATAAACAATCCGAATACACCATACAGAGCTCTGATAAGGTCCATTAGTTCAGGTGGAATTACTTTATATTGGAGTGAGTGCCAAAATGTCTGATAGTGGATAATAAAGACTGTTTTGGCAAGGTCGAAAAATATCGAAAAATAAAGATCGTCATACCTCAAATTGCTCCACCACATTTGTAGACCTTTCCAAGATCTAATTCAATTTATAATTTCTCCATACCTGACATGTATTAAAACACCAAGTCACGTACATACTTTTCTTTCTCGCTTAAGACTATTAAACTTGGAATTTATGTTTTACATTTAATTTTTCCAACAATTTTATTCCATTTCATACTCACTTGTCTCTATGTACCGACAAAACTTTTTTAGCAACATTTTAGTGCATGTTTTTCTTTCATTTTCTTTGCAAAGCAAAAAATTTTTGAACTCGCACCAAGAAAACGAGACATTTTTCTGTTATTTAAAATTCTTTGTTTTTTTTGCCATTTTCTTCATACGCCTTTAACTTTTCTTATCGGATGTTCTCCATTCTTTGGTCGTTCTAAAATAAGGAGCACAAACGGGACTAAGCAACTACATATTACTAATCTTTCTACTTTAAATACATATGTACCTATGTATGTATGTACATACATAAATACATAAGTATGCATATGTTAAATCTAGGGATACATTTCCTATCGTAAAAGCTATCTTTGCAGTTGATTAAAATTTTTGCGCCCAATATTTTCTCTTTCATGCATTCTACTGTTTTTTTTTCTTACAAATAATCAAGTGTCATTTTTTTTGTTATATAAATGAGTATGACTACTAGGAGTGTTGTTAAGTACGTGAGTACTTAAATACTTGTCTTAAATTCTTTTTTTACCCCCCAGAGCACAAAACAAACCATCTTTATACATTAATACTCGTATAGGCAGTCAGACATCCAGACAACAACAATGCCAAAAGAAAACAACAACAACATTGGTGTGGTGACAAAACCAAATGCATTAAATATACAAAATAATTTTTATGCAGCACCGAGTTATTAATAGTGTGTGTTTTCAATCGTTTAGATACAAAAAAAATCAGAAGCGATAAGGATTAAATTGTTTAGATTAAATTGTAATTAAAGAAAATAAATAATTCTTAAGCAAAATAGTTTAAATTGATCGCAGAATGGATTATCTTAACACTTTTAAGCTATTTATTGCTTTTTAAATTAGCTGATTTCCAGCTGAATTGCAAAATAACCCAGCTGAATGGCAAAATAGCCCGGCTGAATTGTAAAATAAAGGAACTGAATTTAATTATTTCATATTTAAATATATATTTTTGGACTTTTACAAAAATTTTATTTCAGCTGAATTACGAAATAGTACAAAATAATGACAGTTGTTGAAGCTTATATCAAACTTTCAGTCTGTGAATATTAAAGTAATAAGCTGAATTAATTCTAAGCAGCATAATTTTAATTAAGCAGAATTGTTCAGTATTTTTCAATATTATATTTAGCTGAATTGCATAATATTAATGCGAAATATATTTCGATTTTACTCATTTACAAGCTGAACACATCTAAGTTAAGACAAGCTACTTAGATGAATTTAAAAGCTTTAATTAAAGCTTAATTAAAAAACTACTTAGCTGAATATTATTATTATTATCTTATTAGATATAAGTCACTGTTATTTTTATATCACATTTTTCAATGAATTCAGCTAGCTGAATTACAGGATAACTTAGCTGAATTGCTTGCTTAATCACAAGAATTGCTTTTACATTAAGAAATGAATTGAGAATATAATAACGTTTAGTATTATATTATAGTAATCGTTAAGACAAAAATTATACTTTATTAAGCCAAACAAATGTATGAGTTTCAATTCTGAACTGCGAAGCCTTGCAAATAATTATAGTTGTTTTGTATAATAAGTCCTGCTTCACACACCTCAACTCGTATTAATCTACAAGTAATTAGCTAAGAAAGAAGATCTAACAGAGTACCTAAATATTTAGCTGAATTCCAAACACAAAATTGTTGAGTATATACATATGTATGGACATATATTAATTAGATGAGTTGTGATTTAAACCCAGCTGAATTAAGGTGTATGTTATTCCGCCTGCTGCCCTCTGCTCGAAGTCAGTCAAGTAAAATCTATATGATTGATTTAAGATTTCCACATTACAAAAAGGAAAATTATCAGGAAAACTTATTTAAAAAACAATCAAGTTTTTGAGCGATAAATATTCTAGACAAATTTATCGTTTATTTATTCTGAAACAACACGTATGTAGTATGTAAGTTTTTGTGAGTTTTTAATTTTTCATGAAATATATTTAGCTGAATAACCTTAATATTTAGCTGCATTGACAACTAAGACAATGAATGTTTAAATTGTTTGGGTGTGAATAAAGTATATATTATATTCAGCTAGCTGAATTTGATTTTTAATATATTAAAGACACGAAAAATCTACATTACTATTGGAAAACTGTAGCTGAATTAAATTTTAAATTTAATTTTATATAAAGTGAATATGGTTTTATTGTAAAAAATTATTTTATTATATTCAGCTGCTGAATTTGACTTTTATTACATTTAAGACAGTAAAAATGTACTTTAAGATTGGAAAAATGTGGCTGAATTAAGTTTTCAATTTACGTTTTTATGAAATGAATATGTTTCTATCATAAAAAATGTTGGTATCATATTCAGCTACCTGAATTTGATTTTTAATCTATTTAAGACACAAAAAATCTACTTTACGATTGGAAAAAAGTAGCTGAAATTAAGTTTTAATTTAATTTTATATGAACTGAATGTGTTTTTTTTATCATAAAAAATTTTGGTACTATATTCAGCTAGCTGAATTTGATTTTAAATCTATTTAAGACACCAAAAATCTACTTTACGATCGGAAAAAAGTAGCTGAATTAAATTTTTAGTTTAATTTTATATGAACTGAATATGTTTTTTGCCATAAAAAATTTTGGTATTATATTCAGCTAGCTAAATTTGATTATAATTTAATTTAAGATACGAAAAATGTACTTTACGATTGAGAAAAAAGTAGCTGAATTGAATTTTTAATTTACTTGCATATGAAATAAATATGTTTTTATCATTAAAAAAATGCCGGTATTAAATTCAGCTAACTGAATTTGATTTTAAGCCATTTAATAAAAGAAAAATCTACTTTACGATTGGAAAAAAAAAGTAGCTGAATTAAATTTTTAATTTCATTTTTTATGAAATTTATATTTTTTATCGTAAAAACTGCCGTTTTAAACAGAAATTTTAGGGTCTTTACAATTTTTTTTAATAAACGAAACATCTACTTTAGGATTGGAAAAATGTAGCTGAAGTAAATTTTAAATTTAATGCTGTGTGAAACGAATATGTTTTTATTATAAAAAAATCTGGTATTACATACATTCAGCTGGCTGAATTTGATTTTTAATCCATTTAAGACACGAAAAATCTACTTTAGAATTGGAAAAATTAGCTGAATTATGTTTTAAATTTAATTTTATATGAACGGAATTTAATTTTATCATAAAAAATGTTGGTACTATATTCAGCTAGCTGAATTTGATTGTTAAGCCATTTAAGACACGGAAAATCCACTTTAGGATTAGAAAAATGTAGCTGAATTTAATTTTTAATTTAATTTTATATGAAATTTATATTTTTTATCATAAAAAATTTTGGTATTATATTCAGCTAGCTGAATTTGATTTTAAGCTATTTAATAAATGATTGAAAAAAAGTAGCTGAATTTAATTTTTAATTTCATTTTATATGAAATTTATATTTTTTTATCATAAAAAATGCAATGTTTTGTAATTTATAATCTCAATAAATATAATTACAACAATTTTTCTTCTTGCTCGTTTCATTTTAGCAACGATTGCATTACTTAAAACTTTTCGCTACCCACAAATTGGTTTACTCAACTTATAGATAAAACAATAAATACTCGTATCTCAAGTAAATATAGATTTTTTTGTGCAGATAAATAATTACTGCTCTTTGTTTTTCAAATTGAAATTTCAACAAAACCAAAAAAAATTTCACCGTTTCGTTTGTTTTCGATCTTGTTTTCGTAAAAAAAACGACTTGACGCATTTGAGCTCTTTTCTCCAAGATTTTTTTATCAATATTTAAGAGTCTTAGTGAATATGGGAAGAGAGGGTGGTCTGGGGTGTTTTTTTTTGTATTTTTTTTTGCTCTCCAAGATACAATATACTTACATGTACATACATACATATGTACATAAATTTAGAATTGAAAGTAAGCGTTAAGTAAGTTATGACTATATCTGTATCTTGCGCATATATAATTGGGTTTGACTTCTTTTTTTTTAATTCAGCATCCGCTTTTTGGGTTTCATTTCAAGTAAAAAATAAAACACGAAAATATTCAAATACAAACATTACAACAACCACAAACAACAGCCCCGAAATAAAAGACAAATAAATAAATTTGTTCAATGAGGAGATTTCCTTATTGGAGTTAAGAAGACAAATTATAATACTATGTATACATTTTTTCCGTATTGTAAAGAGGAACCAAACAATTTATATTCATTGTTATATTACTTAAGTATATACATACATATGTACATATGTATGTATATACATGTATACAGCAATATATGCATATGTATATATTTCAATACAAAAATATAAAAAAGTGAGTACAAGCCGTAAGAAAAGAAACTTTAAATTTAATTTAATTGAACCCAAGAGGGGGATGGATGGATGATGCATGGCTGTTGATGATTATGATCATGATCCGGCATTGTTTTGTTGGCGATGCATTAAACAAACAAAACATTAAATCTGGGCGAAATTGTTTATCTGATAGACTTTATTTTTATTGATATTTTTGATAGGAAATAAAAAAGATGGCAAACTGTGTGTTTTTGGGCGCAAAGTGTACAAACAAACTATTGTATCGATTTCCTTTGAAATGGTAGGGTCGGGTGGATGGTTTGGATTGTTTTTATTAACACTTTAAAACTGTATTGAATATTTATTATTGATTTTATTTCATCAACCAATTAAATAATTAATTCAATTAAATGATATGCAGTGCCCTACTTTGTGTTATCATGCTCAGCAGAAGCATCATTTATGTGTACATTAAGGGGATGACAAATTAATTTATAGCGAAAATTAAATCTTCTACAAATAATAGAAAAGCAGCAAAACAAACTTTTTTTGTATACAAAAGTCGAATGTGTTACAGCACACTTTTCTTACAGAAAAGTCAGCTGTGTCACAGCACACTTTTCTTTTAGAAAATTTGGCTGAGTCACAGCACACTTTCCTTATAAAAAAATATGGATGTGTCGCAGCACATTTTTCTTATAGAAAATTTGGCTGAGTCACAGCACACTTTTCTTGTAGAAGATTTGGATATGTCACAGCACACTTTTCTTAAAGAAAATTTGGCTATATCACAGCACACTTTTCTTATAGAAAATTTGGCTGCATCATTTGGCTGTATATTTGGATGTGTCACAGCACACTTTTCTTATAGAAAATTTGGCTATATCACAGCACACTTTTCTTATAGAAAATTTGGCTGTATCATTTGGCTGTATATTTGGATGTGTCACAGCACACTTTCCTTTTAGAAAATTTGGCTATATCTTTATATCACTTTTCTTATAGAAAATTTGGCTGCATCATTTGGCTGTATATTTGGATGTGTCACAGCACACTTTTCTTATAGAAAATTTGGCTATATCACAGGACACTTTTCTTATAGAAAATTTGGCTGCATCATTTGGCTGTATATTTGGATGTGTCACAGCACACTTTTCTTTTAGAAAATTTGGCTATATCACAGCACACTTTTCTTATAGAAAATTTGGCTGCATCATTTGGCTGTATATTTGGATGTGTCACAGCACACTTTTCTTTTAGAAAATAATGCAGACAGGTTTTTAAAATTATAAGAACACGGTAAATTTTTTTCGGTTTTTGGCGATTTGATTTAGGTTTGGCGCTTATTCTAATTTTTGGCGTTTTTTTTTTTGTTTATGGGATTTTTTTCAGTTTTTGGCGTTTTTTTTCTTTTTTTTGGATTTGTCGATTTTTTTCGGTTTTTGGCGATTTATTTTGGTTTTAGAGATTATTTTTTAATTTTGCCGTTTTTATCGTTTTGGAGATTTTTTCCGGTTTTTGGCGAGTTTTTCGTTTTAGCGATTTTGTATTTTGGGATTTTTTAGTTTTAGCGTTTTTGAAAGTTTTAAAATTTGGGCTGGCTGGGCTCTTACGATGTTGCAGAGACAGCAAGTTGTCAAAATAACAATAACTGAGAGAATACCCTTTAATATAAATTTGTTTAAGCTGCATAAAAATGCATTACCTTTGAAAATTTCAAAGGTCTGTATATTACATTAGGATTTCAACATTTTTCGTTGATTGCTTTAGAACACCTTTTAACTTAATTTAACTGTCATATATTTGTTGTTATAGCGGCCAAAGTTTTAAGTATTCTGTGTAAATTTCAGATTCGTAGCTCTTGCGGTTTTCAAGAAAACAGTACTTGATAGACAGAGAGGCAGGCGGATATCGTAGTGAAAACAATATGGTGGCTTTTCACTTGAATTCAGCATACAAATTTTTTTAAGAAACTTTTATCAGTTTCTCTAGACCAACACCTTGTACACTTGGGTTTAATGTGAACAGAAACTCTTCATGTTTTCTCAGGAAAATTTTCTTAGATTTTTTTTCTTTAAATAGACTCACCCTAATGTGCTTATATGTATATGTATGTATGCAAGAATACATTAAAAATTAATAATTTATTAATAAAAAAATAAAATAAACAAAGTACGAGTAAACTCTAAAACCCATTTAAATAAACACAAAATATATAAAAATAGTTCTTCAGACATCAGGCATTGAAATTAAAAGAAATATTAGAAAATCATTTAAAATAGACAATTCCACACATGGAACATTAGTTTACAACACAATTTTTATCTCATATACTTATCAATACTAGATCAATGTAACAAATGTAATAAATGAATAAATAACTAGACTTTTCATTCAACAGCAAAATACAGCCAACTGCTGAGTTGACGTGACTTTGGCACATTTTTTTTAATTTTATAATTTTTACAAAGGAAATCAAATTACTTTTATGAGTAATTACTCATTCAAATGAATCACTATTTTTAACTGTTTACATATTTCAGAAACAAACAAAAAATAAAACAAATATAGAAATTATTTAGACTACACAGAGAAAAGAGAAATAAATAAGTTGAGAAAAGATCAAAGGCAAAGGCAAAGGGAAATCCTTTTATTGCACTTATGAGCAGCAAGTAAAAATTGTTTTTAAATAGATAAAAACTAAAGAAAGATACTCGTACATACCAACATTCATATAGAATTGTTTGTCTAAAAGATATAGAGAAAACGTGCTGTTTGTTTAGGATTTCAAATAAAACACGCGTGACTTTTTAACAGTCTCGCTTGGCCACAACACACGGTCTTTTGTACATACGTGTGCAATTACGTGCAGCAGTTTATCTATAGATATCCCACTATCCAATAGATACACATAATACAAAATAAAACATTAAAACACATGTACGCATGCATGCATGCATTTGCTTGGAACGTTTTGTAGCAACAACAAGAATAGCAAACAAAAAAATAAATATATCTAAAAGTACAATGTACTCTCTTGGTATGAATACTCGTATGTACTTATGTTTATCACGTGTTGATAAACTGTGGGAAAATGCATGGAAAAATCATAAATGAAACACACATTATAATAAAGAAAATCACACATTTTGTTTTATTGTAAGTTGCTTGACGTGCCACAAGCACAAACACAAACACCGAAAGAAGAACCAACAAGCCAGCAACTGTGTAACTAAGAAAAGGTCGCACAAGAGATATTGCTTGTTCCCTTCCTTACAGGTAGTTTGTGTTAAAAGATATTTTAATCATTCTTCGATTACAATCAAAGTAGCAAGTAATGGTGGTGGTCATAAAATTAGAATGTTTAGAACTCAAACATGTTTGAAATGTAAACAAAATGACTGATAATTTAAGCCAAACTTATTAACACATGCACTCATTCACACTACATACAAGTACTTTCAAAATTATGTGAAATATATTTTCCATAACGAAAAAAAATCCACAAATTTAATGAAGTGCATATAATTTAACTTTCAAAAAGCTTTGTATTTATTTATGTATATTCTTTAAGAATGAATGACTTGTCTAAAGTCTGGCTTTTATGCTTTCGCTACTGTCAGAGTTGGGAATGTGACTATCTATAGATTCTATACGCTTTCACGCTTGCAAGAAAATTTAACGACTTTTAACGCGACCTTGATCATTTTAATTTAAAAGTATTATCTTAAATCATAAACAAAAAAAGTTTCAGCAATGCAAGGTAAGCATTTAGTGTATTCGAAATTTCGATCATAATTTCGAATTTTCGAAGACGTTATAATTCGACTTTCATGTATATTCTTTAAGAATGAATGACTTATCTAAAGTTTATCTTTTATATTGTCACTAATGTCAGAGTTGGGAATGTGACTGTATATACACTTTCACGCTTACAATAAAATTTAAGCACATTTTTTAAAATAAAAAAATTCGAATATTTTCAGTATTGAAATGCAGTTGTAATAAAAAAAACCCAGATTTCTATGTGAAAGTGTTAAAATATTAATGAAAGTGTGTATTAAAAATTTTGCACATAATTTCGAATTTTCGAAGTAACTATAATTTGACTTTCCAGAAGACTTTTTTTTTACTTTCCAGAAGACTGTTTCTAATTTATATCCATTAAGAATGACTTATCTTAAATTTTGTCTTTTATGGTTTCTTTACTGCCAGATGTGGAAGCGTGACTGCAGTTTTCCAATATTTCTAGTGTGGAAGTGCAGTTATAATCAAAAAACCAATATTTCTGTGTGAAAATGGTACAACGTTCATTATATAGCATATTCGAAATTTCGAACATAGCTCCAAATTTAGGTATAAAAGCTCAGTATTAGTCTTAAACTATAAAATAAGCAAAAAAATATAAAACGTTAATTATAGAGTATATTCGAAATTTCGAACATAATTTTGAGTTTTCGAACATAGCTCCAAATTTAAGTATAAAAGCTCCATACTAGTTTTAAACTATAAAATAAGCACACACATATTTTATAGTAAAAATTCAGACCGATTTTAAAAACGAAACGATTTAAAATCTAAAAAATCTTTTGATGTTTTCATAATTACGTTTTGCACATATTTTTAGTTTAATTTTTAAAACTTATTAAAGAATTTTTCATGTATTGCTTGTAGTATTTGTAGTATTCCGATACCTTAGTATAGAAAGGCCCTAACTCATTATATTTTTGGAATCGAGATTTTTGTATATTTCGATAGAAGAACATAATCTAATGTATCGAAAAATGCAAATATCTTGATTTCAAAAAAATAATGGGTTATGGCCTTTCTATATTAAGGTAACGATTTGTATTAAAGAATTTCTCATAAATAATTTCTATATTTTAAGTGCCCGTATGAGTTTTGCTTGTCAATAATATTATATTAGTGCAAAAATTATTCTCGAAATCGTTCGAAACTGATGACACGTTTTTAAAAATTTTATTTTTGGCATCCAACGGATCAACATTATTAGCATTGTGGAGAAATATGAAAGTTTTAGAAAATTGTTCAATGTTGAATTAAATAGAGATTTAAAAAAAAATTGATTTACAGTAACCTATATTTTAGAGTTATTTAGTGCAGAATTTACTTGGGCATAAAAAATTAACAGTCATTGTTGAGTGTAAAATTTTTTGAAGCATGTTCGAAATTTCGAACATAATTTCGAATTTTCGAAGATAGCAATTCTATAGAAAAATCGCATTTTGTATGTAAGAAAATTTGAATTTTTATGTTTAGTTGTACACAAATCTTAATAGGCTACCAAAAAAGTGTCTAAAATGGATTAAAGGCTAAAAAAAATATACAAAAACATATAGAGCGATAAATCTTTAGCTTAATTTTTCCAACTTTCGAAGATATAAATGAAGTAGAAAAATATATTGAAAATAGTTGCGAATAGCTTTTTATGCTGTATTAGTATTTACAAAAAAAATTCTAATTTTTCTCTCAAACGAACAAGAAATATCGTGCCATAACCTCAAACAAACTTAAGCGACATAATTTTCGAACTTCAATTTTTGACGAAAATCGATTACTTGCGTTCGTTAATAAACGATTATCGCCAAAAACAAATTATATTTTAAATTAATGTCGCTTCTTAAGTTTTTTTGGCTGTTATGGCACAATATTATTTAAACAACTGCATATACTATTTTAAATTGCCAGCAAAATACAATTGCTCTGCGACGCTAAAAATGAATTTCAATTTAAATGTTCATTTAATTTAAAATTTATGGAAATTAAAATTGCCTTTTCAAGGCGATCAAAAGCAACAAATGAATGACAATATGACAATCCTCTTTACTTAAAATTTAAAAGTATACACAGAACATAAAAAAAGAAAAAAAATATTAAAGAAACAACAAAAATCATAGAGATTTCTTTAAGATGCTGACTATATAAAAATCAATAACTTTAAAAATGTCAATTTTATTTTATAAAAAAAACATAAATTAAAGGCAATAAATTTTTATAAACTTTTTCTTTTATTTTCTAACAAAATAAAATTTTAATTTTACACTCTACTTAACTGAAAATATTTTGTTGAGAAGATTTTAAAAAGTATTTATATATAGAAAAATTTTAACATGCCAACAACAGCGAGTGATGCTCAAAACTTTGAATAAAAAGAAAATTTTAAAAAAGAAATTGTTAATGGCACGCGGCGTTGCAAAGCAGAATTTATTGTCATTATGATGGCTTCCTTATGCACATGGAATGCACCACTTAGTCTCTCACTCACTCACTCACTCACACACTCATTGAAATCTTGAAAGTGGAACTATAATTTATAGTTAATTATCAAAATGTCTGATGCGTGGAACGTGCATTTTTAACCAAAAAAATATAAAATTAAATAGAAAAAAATACATAGAAGGAATAGCATCGCCTCATCATGTGCTCTATATCACTTATTAAGAGCCAAAAATCTTACAAAAACAACTTTTAGAACGAAAATAGAATGCAAGAAGAAAACAAATCATAAGTGTACAAAATAACCAAAAAAAAACCAAATTCTTCTAATTCTTATTAGATCCATTTCAATGCAAGCGTGCTTATGCATGTACGTACATGTGTAAATGCATGCATACATAGACACGTTTATACGTGTGTTTGTTTTACCATGTGTATGCGTGTATTTCCGGTTCATTTAAAATGACAAATTCAAAATTATTTCTAAATATAAAATTTCCCTAATACGTATCAATGTTTCTTTTTCCCATTCGTTTCCATAAATATGTATTTAAAGTAGCTTCATACATCAAATTTGACAGTTTAAATGTTTTAATTTGATTTCAATATAACGATTACATATTTTGGATTTGAAGATTTTTTTCTTCAATTTTTAAGATAATTTTTTTTTAATAATAAATAAAATATTTGCTGCGCATACAAAATGTTATCTAAAGGGTCAGAGAGTTATAGGATATGTGGAAGCGATTTTATTATTATATAAGCAGCCATACAGTGAACTCAAGATAATACGAACACTCCCAATATATGAAAAAAAATTTTCTGCCATTGACTACACTTAATCTTTTAGTGCAAAAGCTTTAAAATATGAACAAAATAAAATAAATATACTTAATAGTAACAAACCAAAAAAGTTTGTCTTAAGTAGATCAAAAATAAGCAAATTAACTAACATGTGCATAATTAGTAAAGAATAAAAACTACAATGGTAAATCTGTTGTAAATTAGAGATGGTAAATTTGGGCTTTCATTACAAAACACGTTTCAGCAAATTGCAATACGATGAATCAAAACAATTCACATATTCCATTTGCAAGAAAGTTTCGTATATAAGGCAGAAATCTACATCAACTGATACCACACAGAGTGGAGCAAACACAGAAGAACGCTGATGATGAAGGTTTAGTGGCCTTCGAAAACGGCTGGCTGTTCCGTTCAACTATGTCTTGTCAGAATATTTACAACTAACTTTGATGTTATTTGTTCATTAATAATTATCACATGTAATTTGGCTTAAAAAGCGATACGAACTTTAGCCCGTTCAAATTATAAATATATGAACAAAATATATTTGTGTTTTTCAATCAATTTTATCTACACGATGTTGAAAAATAAATCAATATTATGTTGTGATTGAACATTAAATAAATTCAGCGAAGTGCGTCTTTGACCCGCGCACGAAGGGTTACGTAAGGACACTAGATATGTAATTCCATACGATCTTTAGCCTATATAAAATATATTTTTGGCATTTTTTTGTTTTTGGGGCTTTTTTCGGTTTTGAGCGTTTTTTTTTAACTTTAGCGATTTTTGCGTTTTTTCGGTTTAGGCGATTGTTTTAAGTTTGGGCGTTTTTTTATTTTTGGCACTTTTTTCTCGTTTTGGCGATTTTGTTTTTTGGTTTTTGTTTTGGCGATTTTTTTAGGCAATTTTTTTCGTAATTTTTTTTTAGGTACTTTTTTTTCTCGTTTTGGGATTTTTTCGGTTTTTGGCGTTTTATTTCATTTTGACGAATTTTTAATTTTTGCGACTTTTTTTATTCTGACTTTCTTTAATTTTGTAATTTTTTATATAGACGATTTTTTTAGTTTTGGCGATTTATTAAGTTTTTGGCGTTGTTTTTAATTTTGGCGACTTTTCTTGGTTTTTGACGCTATTTTCATTTTGAGTATTTTTTAAGTTTGGCGATTTTTTTTAAGTTTGGCAATTTTAACGTGTTTTTGACGTGTTTTCGTTTTGGCGATTTTTATCATTCAGGCGCTTTTTTTACTTTGGCGATTTTTTTCCATTTTGCCGAATTTTTTCATTTGGGTGATTTTTTCGATTTATTTTAGTGTTTTTTTAATCTTGGCTATTTTTTTTTTATTTTGGCGATTTTTTTTTAATTTTTGGCAATTTCCTGGTTTCCAAGACCAGCAAGTTGTCAAAATTGCATTAACTGATAGAACACCCTTTAATTTAATTTAATTTTTTTTTTAATTTTAGTGTTAATTGTTGTAGTCTGTATAAAAATGCACTAATTTTACAAATTTCAAGTGTCAATATACATATGAACATATAATTGTATGTATATTAAATGGGATTTTAAAATTTTTCGTTGCTCGTTTAGGAACACCCTGTAATTTTTAACTGTCATGTATTTTTTGCGTAGCGAAAACAATAGGGTTAATCTTCACCTTTGGTGTACGGAACCCTAAAAAAGGTCGAAAAATTAGATATAAAAACTGATAAATCAACAGGCCTTTACAAAACACTTTAGATTTAAAAATAATTTCAATTTTGCTTGACCAACTTTTAAATAATTTCTAATTATTTCTTTCCCTTCCAGCTAAGTCCGATTTTTGATAAATCCTACAAAGTGCCACAAAACGCCCGCGTTATAATCATTAAATTGGCGGCAAGAACACAATTTCAGCTGCAGGACGGCTTCCTGAACAACAACACCATAAATCGTTTCATAGTTGAGGGTAATATGCAGGAGGGCGAGCAAGTGGAAATCAATAGTAATGCATTTAGTGAAAACTATGGACCATATCCCGAAATAGGTTTTTCCAATGTATTTGCCATAGTTATAAGAAACAAAGCATTTCAACAAAAGGGACCAGGTAAGCAGTGCTAAACAATAAACTCGGTAACACACAAGAGTCCCTTAAATTTCTTTTTTTTTTATTTTAATATACAGCCAGTTATAAATTCAATATAACCAACAGTAATGATGTTCTATTACTGGAAAATGCCTTTGAGAAAACCAATATACGTGGCCAGTTTGTGGCCATTAAGGATTTAAGAATAAATGAGAAAGCCTTCAAATCGGCTCAAGCTCGGGTAAGGATACAAAAGTTTTTCAATTTGCTTTATTTAGTATCAAAATTTGTTTGTCTTTGCAGCTTCATATTGAAGCCTCCAATATAGATAATATATTTAGATTTGAGGCTTCTATGCAGGAGATAAAATTTGTTAATTGCACCATAGGCACCATTAATCCGGGAGCTTTCGATGTCTATGATATTAAATTATTGACATTCGAATCGTGTCGCATTGATGCCATTAAATCTAGAGCCATTACGGAGAAGGTCAGTTAAATGAATGAATGTGATGTTTATTTTTTAATTTAATTTAAATGTACATATTATTATTTTTTTTGCAGTTCTTTAGCCAGCATGTATCCATAACTGGCGCCAGTATTGGTTTAATCGAAAGCGATGCCATTTTTGGTAGCGGCATTAATGAACTGAAAATTGCAAATAACAAGTGAGTAGTTATTGTTTTAATTTTCTTTAAAATTAAAATGAGTAAAGTTTAAATATTTTAATTATTAAGCCAAAGTGGGTGTTGTAAAAATTTAACCTCAATTGTTTTTACCTTGAGATTTTTTAAAGAAAAATCAATTTAACCTTTTTTTTTTGCCTGTGAAAAAAAAATCGCAGTATTTAAAAACTTAATGCAGATTCTTAAAATTTCAACCTGATTTAAGACAAGTTGCACACAAACAAATGAACTACTTTTTATAGGTCACTAACACACTGTCATTTATTCACCTCACAGCCATCGTTGTGGTTTTTGTGTTATTAACGCTATTATAAATATTAATCCATCTGGCAACCTTTTACCATGCACTACTATTCAGGGCTGTCAACCCAGCTCAAAAAAGCACGAAAATAAATTTCAAGTAAAATGCTAAATGAAACATGTTTTAAGCAATTTTTTTTTAAATTTTGATTAGATAGATTTTTATTAAATGATTTTAATGTTTATCGCTAGAAGCTCCTTCTTTGGAGTAGCACTTTCTTCCTAAGCTGGATTCGCCCATTGTTTCCGAACAAAATTTTTGTCCGGATACATTTTTTTTACCTGTAGTTTGACGTCTATCTTCTTGACAGGGAGAAAATATTTTTTACGAACAACTCTCAGCTTGAATTGGTTTAATTTTATATTTTGTCCAAACAAAGTCGAACTGAGCTGCCAACTATTTTAATTTTTCAGCCAAAGTTGAACTGTTATATGAATTATAAGAGAGCAGACATACTTGTATTTATTAGAATAGAAATAAAGGAAGTTGAAAAATAAAACATATACAAATGGAGTTGAACGAAAGAAATATATTTAAAAAAACTTATAAAAAATTAATACACATCGTTTACACACGTATTTAATATGGTAGCTTTGATTTTCCAGACGAAATGCTCTGGAAATGGATGAATCGTGTTGCAGAAAACTCTCAGTAAAAAAATTTGTGGCTGAACAAAAATTTTTCGGAAACAATGGCTGAATCCAGCTTTATTTGTGCTAATTAAATAATAATAATAATTTTTAGTTAGTCTGGAATTTCAATAAAATTTTTTATAATTTTGAAAATAAGATTCAATACTAGCTCTTACCATTTATGGACTTTATAGAGTAAATAAAAATAAAATTTATTTAAAAACCCTCTATTAATATTTTAAAGAACTAAGTGAGACATATTTAGATTTTTAATTGAACTGTAGTGAATTTTAAGCAGAAATAATTTTTAGTCGGGCTTAAGTTCAATAATTTCAATTCTTATTGAATGAAATATTTCTATTAATTAATTATTCTATTAACTTTATTAGCTGGGGGAAATACCGATACTTTTCTGTGTAGCCACGCTCTTCATCAGCACCCACGTCTATCTACTGGGGTAGAGTTTTGTTATTAACATCAGCTATTTAACGCAAATTTAGTATGAAATGGAATATGAGAAATGATTATTGTGTATACAATTATTGATTTATTGATTTGATGATTCTCTTCTTTAGAAACTCACATTAATTAATAAAAATATTTCATTCAATAAGAATTGAAATTACTGAACTTAAGCCTAACTAAAAATTATTTCGGATTTTAAAGAACATTTGAAATACAGTTGAACCTCTTTTACCCGGCCCTCTATAAACCTAAATGATCAAACAAAACTTCTGAACATATCGATGGTCTTAAGTAGAAAGTGAGTTTTCCAATTATTCCACACAAATACAGTTCGTCACAAAAATCTATTACAATAGTGTAAAAAATAACGCTTTTACAAGCGTTAAATGATACCTGCATTTAAAAAACGTTGAATTTTGAGTATTACAGTGTTTATTATCTTTTCACCTTCTCTGTTTGTGGCGTATAATCCCAATATTAGGGGATGTCTTTTAATCTATCTCACATACAAGGGCTGTCTCTCAAGCAGTGTAAGACTAGAAAAGAGCGAAGCATCTCAGTGCTTGCTCTTGCTTGAAAACTAAGTGTCCCTTGCAAGTCACATTGTACTTTCTTGGTATGCACAGGGCGGTGTTAGGAGCACCGTGAGGTCAGGCCATGTCGGCCAATTATCACGACACATTTGCAATCAAACCGATAGCAACGGAACGAGGCAAATTCATATAAGGTATTCGTATAATCGGTTCTAATTCGCGTTGAGGAATTTCATGAAAAAAAAAACATAATGAGTGACCAGGCACATTTTCATTTGAATGGATATGCAAACGAACAGAATAGTCGATTCTCTGGGCAATGGAAAACCCCCTCAAATTATTCATTTGTCACCTTTGCATTCATTAAAAGTGACGGTCTGGTGTGCAATTCATTGGATCTTACTTCTTTCAAAATGAAAACAGGGTAACGGTAACTGTGAATGGGGAGCGATATCGTGTTTTTAACTCCACAACTGCATGTTTTGGGCTTGATTAACATGTGGTCTCAACAACACGGTGCCACCTACATAGCATACATCCAGGATTACTATCGAAATACCGCCTTCCCGGCGGACACCCTGTATATTCAAATTACAAGCGGCGAAAAAAAGTCACATGATCAGTTCGAAATAAAAATAATGACGCAAACTACTAAAACTAAACGGGTTGTATTTTGAGGCGTTGCAGCTCAAAATGAAACTGAAATCATAATCTTTGTTAAAATATCTTTCCGTACATTTATATAAGTAGTTATAAATTTAAAAGTAGTCACACACATTGTATTTTTAAAATACTCTGTTAATATGTGCATTCCGAATTTAGCGATTAAACTTAAAACAAAAAACAAAATATTAACTCTCTTCAATGTCAATCAATTACACACGTCTCAACCCGCCTTGAAATTTATTGAATATTTAAATATTATTTTCTTTTATTATTGTTTGCAAAATTAAAACAAAAATACTTATGTGTATTACTAAATGATATCATAAAATAACAACAACATCAACAAGTGTATTTTGTAGAAATAAAAATACAAATAATTTTTTTTTATGGTGGTGGTGATTCACGCGGAGGTACTTTTTTAAATCAAAAAAAAAATCTGTTTAAGTGGATGTATTACATAATCGTGCAAAATAGGTTTAACATCTCTGCACACTGCATTCTGAAGTAGTCTTTATGGATAATGTACTCTAAAAATCACCAAAAAAAAAACAATTTGCAAAATCTTTGAAAAAACGATTTTTGTTAAACGATTTTTTGTAAATCTGTAGCTGGCCTTAACAAATTTTATTACCATAATCATATCGAGCCATAACAGCCAAAAAAGCTCATTTTATTGACGAAAATCAATTATTTATGATCTTTAATTGTGAATTTTTGTTTAAAAATTGAGTTCAAAAATTATGTCGCTTAAGCTTTTTTGGCGCTTATGACACGATATTGCTATAATAAATATCGCGCCAGAATGCTAAAATAGCTTAGGCGACACATTTTTTTGAACTCGTTTTTTCCGATAATCGACTATTTACGATCATAAATAATGGACTTTGGTAAGAGAAAAAAATTAAGTTAGAAAATTATGTCGCTTAAGCTTTTTTGGTGGTTATGGCACGATATAACGAAAACATATCGTCATTGCAATTCAGTAACATATTTTAATGAAAAATCACTAGCCCAAATTCATTTAGTTTTTGTTTTTAATCTTATTCGTTATTTTGTGTACAGAGATGCCACATTATATAGAATTAAATGGATAGTAAAATGCAACTCTATAATATTGCAAAGAAGAAGAAACCACAGAATAACATTATCGTTACTACAAACGAATAAATATATCGATATATGTACGAGCATATTACGCTTTTCGGTTCGTTAAAAGTTACTGAATCCGTCTACTGTTCTCTATAACTATTGACGGAGTTAAAAATTTTTCTGGGAGGCATTAAGACTGGTGATTTTTATAATTAATATTCCAATAGATAATTACAGGCAATTTTTAATAATTTAAGGCAGGAGGGCAAAGGCAATTCTTGGGGCAATGCCCCTTCCCCCGCCCTACATGACCTTTTTTCGCCTGTTTTTTTCAAATATGGCAACTTTGCATTTTGTCATTGATACAAAAAAAGCTATTGAAACATTCACAATTTGCAGAATTTCCAGAAGTTCCTTATTAAATATTTCCATAATTAAATGTCATAACTCTTCCCTTAAGCGGCCCACCCACTTGCAATATAATTGTGCAATTTTGCGTATTATACAATAATATCGCCAATATGAGTGTTATATTTGAAGGTGGATTTTTATTGTACAATCAAGGCAATTGTGTAATGGTGTTTAATGTTGTTTACTTTTTCAATGTCAGGAAAATTGGGCAATATTTTCTTTGAATATATTGTACAATTTACATAGTGTTCACACCTGATGATTTTATATCAGAACTCGTAATATAACGCCGGCAGAGCAACTGTAATTTTTTCCTTAGTATCAACACAAAGGGGTAGACGTAGATGATTTTATATTATGATGAATCAAACTAATATTTGCAATATAATACTTGCCAAAAATATCTAATTTGCCTGTTGTTAAATTTTTTTTTTGTCACAAATAATTGTTGTGTCGCCTTTTTGAAAGGAAAATTGTTTAATAAATAAACGTTAAATGCACCATAACACATAAAATGACATTTGATATCAAGATGAATTCATCGGGCCGTGAGGTCTGATAATTATATCATAACGCTAACATAATAATCTGCCTTATCGTGGTTGGCGTATTTCAAATACGACTACGACTGTTTGGTAATAGATTAAAGAAAAACTGTTGAAGTCTTCTTTAATCTATTACCAAACAGTCGTAGTCGTATTTGAAATACGCCAACCACGATAAGGTAGAATATTAATAAATCGAGTCAATACGTGATGAATTTTCATCATCATCAAAATTCATCAGGTGTGGACACTAAGTTATTGCATAGTAGATATAGGTCAAAACGACAATAATATGTATAAGAATATATGCAATAATATTGTATAATGGATGGGCCGCTTTAAACATTCCAATTTGAAAGAAAAGTACCTCACATTGAATTACCCCGTCATTATGTCCAAATATGCATGTAATTTGTTCAAACATTTAGCTTTTTGATTAAAATAATTTTATATGTATGTTTTATTTTTTATTACATTTCTTACGCAGAATCGATACCATTTACGACAATGCCATACACGTGATATCCGCCTTCGTCACCATAACCGGCAACAAAGTCAAACACCTGGGCAACAATTGGTTACACGTTGAGAAATGGTCTAAATTTGTAGTCGAACACAATCAGTTCGGTGTCTTTGGCCGCATGCTGTTGGACAATGAACAGAATACAACATCGTGTAGTTTCGAGGGCAATTCGCTGACAGAACCCCAGGAAGGTTCATTAAACTTTACCAAACCCTATTGTAAGATACGCGAAGTATCGGTGAATCTGCCCTGTCGTTGTGATCTCAAATGGGTGGAAAGGCTGACAGACAAGGACTTACGCACTGAAATCTATTGCACCATCGATGATAAATTGGGCAATTGTTTCAATGCCAGCACCTTCAATTTTATGAAATATTTAAATGAGGTTTGCGATGAGTCGAAGACGGTGTTGGATTGTGTGGCCAATCAAAATTTAAAGAAGATCGAAGGACGCTTTTATACGGCTGAGGAATTGGAGAGAAAGAATCAACATTTGCCGCAATTGATTATGATTTTGGCGGCCACCATACTTTTGCTTATGCTCATCATAGCAATGGTGATATTTTTAATTTGCCATTTTCGCCACAAAAGTCCAAAGCTGCAGCGCAGTGAACCGTCTGGCAGACGCAATCATGCGCATGAGTTTTCTCACGAAGAACGTTGTGTTATTGATCAGACTTTGCAGTTAATACAAAAGAAATATCCTGAGATTTATAAAAAAATCAATGAGCGTGTGCAAATGTTATTCATACAAGATCTCACAGAGGAAAAGTGTGTCAAGACAACCAGTCAAATTGTAAATCTTTTGAATAAGATAAAAACTCCTGGTACAGATTTCATGGCCTTCAATCGTGTGCTCACAGAACATTTACAATCACCTTTGCCTACGGCTCCGCCAGCCGATCAGACGCCCATTTATTCTGAACCCAGTTTGACGGGCATGGAGGAGGACTTTTATACCTCTACGACATTTTCATCACACATGGAGGGTTCAACGGAGGCGGCTGGTATGGGTCCAGAGCATATTTATGCCGAACCCAGCTGTGCCCAGCAGCCCTTGCTGCCCAACGAATATGCTTCGCCGGCCGATGGCCATTTAACTTCGATGGATCTCTACACCGAACCCATTAATGAAAGAGGTAATTCTTTTATAAATTTAAGAGGGCAATTTTCGACACGTTTCAAAACCCAACTTCCCCACTCCCCTCCAATTATTCCCAAAATACAGCAACGTATTTGAAATTAAATGTTGACTAAAAACAAGTAAGTTAAATTTTAAAAAAATTTAAGTAATGTAGACTAGAAAATAGAGTTTAGTTTAGTAGATTTAGCAAAAAAAAATTTAAAGAATATATACAAGCTTTTTAAATTTATTTCCAATCTTATTAGAAAGCTTTTATGTATAAAGGGCCAGTTAGCCGACTGTAATGTAAAGTAACTGCAACAGTAGGAAACAGCTGATCGATATTGTTATGTGAAAAGTAATGAAAATGGTTATAGAGATGTAATGTAACGTAACCTACTTTTCATATAAAAATATCGATCAGCTGTTTCCTACGTTGCAGTTACTTTACCTTACAGTCGGCTAACTGAGCCTTAAGTTTGTGCTTTGGAATAAAATGTAGAAGTAGCAATAAAAAACATACAATTGCATATTCTCGATTTTCCTGGTTATGACAATGTTTTGAGTAAATGAGCAATATATAAAAATATTCCAATTTTTTTAAATATTTTTCCGTTAAGAAAAATAATTTTTATTAGAAATATACATAACAAAAAATATAGTTCTTAAAAAATATTTTTTTCCGTAAAGTTAATGATCAAACAGAATAAGTCCGCAACTTCAGGAAAAATCGCTGTCAAATTAACAAAGCCCATTTTGTTGACAAAATGTATGAATTGTATTGAAAGTATGGTAGCCTTGTTGAGAGAATGAGTATTTATATGTGAGAGCATTTGAAATAAATTCAGTGAAGTGCGACTTTGGCCCGCGCACGAAGGATTCCGTACGGACACGAGATATGTAATTAAATACGAACTTTAGCCTATATAAAATATAGTTTTGGAATTTTTTTCGTTTTTTTAAATTTTGCGATTTTTTTCATATACACGATTTTTTATTGGTTTTTGGCGATTTTCCCGGTTTTTGGATTTTTTTTATTTTGGCCATATTTTAGTTTTGACACTTTTTTATCGTCTTGGCGATTTTATCGGTTTTTGGCGTTTTTTTATTTTTTGGCGATTTTTTTGTTTTTGGCAATTTCTTTTAATTTTGGCGATTTTCGGTTTTTGGCGTTTCTTTATTTTGGAGACTTTTTTCATTTAGGCGCTTTTTTAGTTGTGACACTTTTTTTCATTTTGGCGATTTTTTCGCGTTTTTTCAATTTGGCGATTTTTTTTTTAATTTTTGGCGATTTTTTTCATACTACCAATTATTCTGTTTTGACGATTTTTTCGGTTCTCGGCGTTTTTTTTTCATTTTGGCGAGTTTTTTCTTTTGGACGATTTTTTCGAATTTTGCGAATTATTTTAGTTAGAAATTTTTTTTTAATTTTGGCGATTTTTTTCGTTTTGGCGATTTTTTTAAATTTTTGGCGATTTTTTTTCTTGGTTTGGCGATTTTATAATTTTCGGATTTTTTAGTTTTACCGTTTTTGAAAATTTTAAGAGTTTACCTCTTGCAGTTTCCAAGATATAGCAAGTTGTTAAAATTACATAGTCAAAATTGCATTAACTGATGGACCACCCTTTGATTTGAATTTTTATAAATTTTAGTGTTATTTTTTGTGGTCTATATAAAAATACACTAGTTTTACAAATTTCAAGTGTCAATATACATATGTACATATAATTGTATATATATTACATGATATTTTAACATTTTTCGTTGCTCCTTTTGGAACACCCTTTAATTTTTAATTCTCATATATTTGTTATATATTCTATCCCTCGACTGGTTTCTAGTGTTATTTTTTGTGTCAATTTGTATGGAAAATGTGTTTATGCCGCAATTCTGTTTGATCATTTACACTTTCTTAATTGTAAAGCTTTTGAGAAGCAAATAAGACGCTAACAATATGTTAAGTTCCTTTATTAAAAAAAAACATTGCAACTAATATTCTAATTCTTTTTCCAGAAATAAATCTAACCTCTAGCACACCCTATGCCGTATCCAGTTCCATAGCACGCACTTACCAAAGTCCCTACCGGCCCCTACAATATGCCACACCCATGAGAAACAATTATCAGCGACAACTGCCAGATGTTTTAGCTCAACATCATAATAACCCAACAAACACCACAACACCATCAACATCACCATCATCCTCAACAGCGGCGGCAACACTCTCAAATGTACGAAAAATTGCCCAAGACTTGCAGGGCAAAACAAATTTCAATCCCATTGCAAAGCCACGCAACATGCATTTAGTAACCCCACCCACTTACACGGCTCCCGATAAGCGCCACAAGCAATTATTGAATAAAAATTTCAATTTTAATGCAGCGCCTTCTGCTGCTGCAGACAACATGGAAATGGACATGCGGGGAGCCACAGCCTTGCCACCCAGACCGCCAGCCGATTCTGGTTCAAATCATTCAGGTGGCAGCAATGAAACTGTGCAAATCGATGATGTCATAGAATATGTAGATTCTTAAATTTGACGCAAGAGATCTGCATAAATATCGAGTATATTCCAGTGTTTCTTTTTGGCCAGTCATTGGTACTGCGATTTCATTTTTTTTCAAAAAAAAAAAATATAAAAGAAAAAAATATGTAAACAGGCTTGTGATTAAAAGTAATAAAACGAAAATTATACTATTAAATTATATATATTTGTTTAAAAAATTTTTCTCAATGGTTTAATAAGTTTATTTTGTATTTAAAATTAGTGTTTAAAAAATTTAGTCATGTTAGTTTATTGAAAAAAAAAATAAAAAAATAAACCAAAACAATGTTGTATTATAAAATATTTAACACAAAACTTCCCGAACTTGTTATTATTATAAAACAAAAATGTCAAAACTATTTTTAGCAGTTACTTTAAAATGTATTTATATAAAAAAAACATTTTTTAATCCTTTAAGGCCGTGCATGACTCACTATCTTACACAATTCCACGATCTACGACAAAAAAATATAGCCCCATTTCTATAACTTGTGAGAAGTTCTCGCATCGAGAAAAATTAAATAATTATATTGGTTGTCCTATTTGACACAGGGTTACTCACATAACAGTTTATATAAACTTACAAAAAAATATCAAAAAAATACAGTTTTTTTCTTGCTCACCCTGTGTTTCACAGGATGATAAAAATTTTTTCAACTCGAAAAATACTCACATTCCTTACAGGAACGAGGCACTGATCTGATGAATTGTTATTGTCTTTTGAAAATTTGCATAGACTCCATCATACCAGGGTTGTATTTTCTTAAAAAATCCCACAATTGTGTAGGATAGTATATCACGGTCTTTAACTACCATTAAGTGTAAATATTTGATGATACGAGTACGATGCAAAAGTTAAAACATTTTTTTCCGATTTGTTTGTTTCTATTATTTTAACTTTAAGAAAAAATGTACTTTAGCTTTTACAAGATGCGAACATACTCTTTAGAATACAGTTACTATGTATATAGTTGATATAAAATAAATGTATATCCGCTATGTATTCATTCAAACAGATGCATTCATTATCAATCTTACTTTTTTTTTACTATCGTTCTTTTCTCCAACTTTATGGTTTAAGTTACATACTCACTCGTAAATACTTATGTAAATGGAAAAAGTGGCAGTGACATATGTAAGTCTCTTTTTTTTCTATGTTAGTGCCCATTAATATATACATAGTCAGTCATTAATACAATTACATACACATGTATGTAAACCTATTATATTCTATTTTTGTTAAGAAATGTAATATAAGATTTGTGGTTAAACAAAAAACTGAATTGTAAAAAATAAATATACTATAAAACAAAAGGAATCCTAAATAAAACGAAATGATTTTTCGAAGAAATTATAAATGAAAAATACACAGAAGTTTTTGCTGCTTGGGTGGTTTCATATGCTCACGGCGCTGGTTAACTGGGTTAACTGGGTTTACTGTAACTAATCTACAACTGCAATAAATGTTTAGTACAAGTACAACAGCTACAGTAAAACTTATCTTTAGTTTTCTATAATACCAAACAAAAAGTAAAAATATAGAATATTTTATATTTCATTTTACCTTTTAAATACTCATAGGGCTCATAAATCAGTGCAAGCTTAACCAGCGTGGGTTAGTTGAACTGAACTTATATTTAAATGTAGTTTAAATTCAACAGTGGTAGGCTTAAACAAATAATAATAACACACTAAAATAAATGTGAAAAAACAGCTGTTTTCAAAAAGGCAAAAAGATTTAAAAAAATACATAAATACTGACTGACTGAGAATTAAAAATTAAAGGGTGTTCCAAAACGAGCAACGAAAAATTTTAAAATCCCATGTAATATGTATACATACAATTGTATTCACATATGTATATTAACACTTGAAAATTGTAAAATTAGTGTATTTTTATATAGACTATAACAATTAACACTAAAATTTAATTAAAGGGTGGTCCATCAGTTAATGCAATTTTGACTATGTAATTTTGACAACTTGTCTGTTATATCTTGGAAACCGTCAGAAGTAAACTCTTGAAATTTTTAAAAACGGTACAACTAAAAAATCCGAAAATTATAAAATCGCCAAACCAAAATAAATCAGCAAAAATTTAAAAAAAAATCGCCAAAACGAAACAAATCGCCAAAATTAAAATAAAATTTCTAACACTAAAATAAGTCGCCAAATTCGAAAAAATCACCCAAATGAAAAAAATCGCCAAAATGAAAAAAACGCCAAAAATCTAAAATAAATCTAAAATAATTGTTAATATGAAAAAAATTGCAAAAATTAAAGAAAAGAACGCCAAAATGAAAAAAAAATCGCTAAATTGAAAAAACGCCAAAAACCGAATAAATCGCCAAAATTAGAAAAAAGTGTTACAACTAAAAAGAGCGCCAAAATGAAAAGAAAAAAATCAATATACTAAAAAAATCACCAAAACGAAAAAAATCGCCAAAATTAAGAAAAAACGCCAAAAACTGAAAAAATCGCCAAAACGAGAAAAAGTGTCAAAACCAAAAAAAATTGCCAAAATGAAAAAAACGCCAAGAACCAAAAAAAATCTCCTAAACCAAAAAAAAAATCGCCAAAATTAAAAAATGGCCAAAATAAAAAAATCGCCAATATGAAAAAAAAATTTAAAAACCAAAAAAAAAATTGCAAAAACGAGAAAAAAAGTGTCAAAACTAAAAAACCGCAAAAAACCCCAAAACTAAAAAAACGCTTAAAACCGAAAAAAACCCTAAAACGAAAAGAAAATCCAAAACTATATTTCGTATTGAATTACATATCTCGTGTCCCTACGGAACCCTTCGTGCGCGGGTCAAAGTCGCACTTCACTGAATTTTTTTTCTTCTTTGTTTCATAAAAAGTATGAAAATAAGTAGCACGCTGCAACACTATTTATTTCATTTGATTAAATTTCAACAATGTTTTCCTCAATGTACAAACACACATTGATATCGATCGAAATTTTAATACAAACTAGACTTGGGACGAACTTATTCAGTCGTTTGTTTTTGACGCAAATTTTTTGTTTGTGTCTAAAAAGACGGACTGAATGAGTTCGACCCAAGTATAACACAAAACAATTTTATGAAAATTACTACGATATCGAATGCCATAATTTGTCTCTTCTTTTTGTGACAACTTGAGCAGCTTCGGGAGTATGTATGTATGTACGTATGTAGAATATAAAAATACATACCGTAAACATTTTGTGTTACATATTTAGGTTTATGTCTGCTAGGTTAGTTCACTTGAAACAATATAATTTTAACTGAATTTCAATGCAGAAATAATGCAATGCAAAATTATAAAAAAAAAATTTTTGTGACAAAAAAAAGGATTATTTTAGGTCGACTTGAAGATTTTTGAAAATAAAATATGGCAACACTGGAAGCAAGCCACAGACCTTGCGACCATTGGTACAACATGAGCAGGTTGTGTATGAAATTGTAAAGTGTGTGGCGTCGTCGTATGAAGTTGTGTCTCGTTTGTACGAAAGATTAAAAATATTGGATTTTGGGAAAGTTGTATAGACAGGTTGCAAGATTTAGGAGTTTCTTGTACAACTTCATTTTATTTTGTTCTTGTTTTCGTTGTGGTCATACATATATAAAAAACGTTTCGCACGAATTCAAACTTGCGTCTAAAATGGAGAACTTAACAGAAATAAGTGATTTTTATTGAATTTTATAAGAGTTAACGGGGAGTAATTTTTGGCAAAAGTTTCATTAAATACTTCGTCTGTCACTAGAGTTTTTAAGTGGGGAAAAAATCCCGGAAATTCCCGGGAATTTTTCAACGGGAATTTAATATTTACATTTTTGGTGGTTACCCTACCAACCAAAAAAAGGGGTGTTATAATGTACAGACCAAACGGATGGACCGATTTTGATTTAGTTTTTTCAGTTTGAAAATAGTATTGATCGAGAAGGTTCTTGGCTGTGCTTGAAGAAAATCGGTCCAGCCGTTTAGAAGATATCGCATTTTTTCTAGATATGTTCGGGGGGTTTCAAAATGTTTGTTATTTTACATTGCTGTTCGTTGTCTTATTAGTTAAAACTTCAACTCTGTAACGATGCATAATATAAGCATGGAACATCTACTTCTGAGGTGACTCTATCAACTTCAACAATTACGAAATATTTTCAACCTAAAAAAATCTTTATAGGAAATAGTATCTAGATTGGCAGATGTAGTTGGAATTTTCATTCATGCTCCATCCAAAGAATCAAAAATTAGAATATCCTGAGAAGTTAACCGAAGGCTAACGAAATATCGCACTAATAAAATCAAAATCCCCTTATTGTGAATGTCGTCGTCGACGTCACACCAAGACGTCAGTAAATATTGTCACTTGCTTACACTTTATCGGCTCTTTATTTCTTACTAATCTCTACAGCATATTAATAGTAGTCAATTCTTGTTGACAAATAGTAGACAAGTGACAACTATTACTGTGACGTCGACGATGATATTCGCAATAAGGGGGAATATAAAGTGACCTAAAGCTCAAAAAATAGTTTAATTTAACGCACTTTTTAACTTTTTTAAGAGATACTTTTAAAAGAGTACTTTTTAAAAGGTACTTTTTGAAAGAGTACTTTTTAAAAGGTACTTTTTGAAAGAGTACTTTTGAATGTAGTTTTTTATCAATACTTCCTTAAATTTACATTTAAAAATCAAATTTTAAAACACGTACGTTCTTAAAAGCTTTTTTTAACATGTACCTCTTAAATGTACTCTAATGGTAATTTTTAAAATCTCTTTCTTACACTAAAAAAAAGACATGTACTATTATTAAGAAATTTTTTTTCCTAAATTCAAGTAAGAAAAATTTCGAAATTTTAATAATTTTTTCTAAGTTTAAGTAACTGTTTACAAAAATCTAGTAAAAATTACTTAATATGAGTAAAAAAAGTTCATATCCTCAAAAATAGTTCATAAAAATACACAATAAATTTCTCACACTTCGGGAAATGTTTACTGACTTAAAGGAAATATTTACTAACAGTAGGAAAATGGTTATAAACTGAAAAAAATTTTATATTAAGGACTAGTAAATTTCGTCTTAAATCAAAAAATAAACTTTAGGAAATGAATTACTCCTGATTAGTTCGCGAAATTTGACTTACTTAAAATATGTAAATTTTAGGAAAATATTTACCAGTTTTAAGTATTTTTTTCTTCGAATTATAGAATTTACAGCCTGTTTTTGTAACATAAGTTTTTTTATATTGTACGTCAAATAACGAATGAATTGAACTTTTGGTTTTTGTCCATTTTATTTTGAGTAAATCAAATAAGCTTTTAGCTTTCGTTTGAAAAATTGATTCACGTAAGTACAACACAAACAAAATCAACTGTCAATTTAAACAATCAGGAAAAATTTAACGTGTTGGTGAATTTTTTGAATTTTTACAATTAAAATTTAAAATAATGGATGTTTTTACCAAGAAAATTTAAATATTTTTCAGCATAAAAAAACTAATCCTTGGCAATTTAAAGTGTTGGTCCAATCAAGTCAATTACCACCTCCGAAAGTTTTGATTTCGACATGTATGAAATAAATTCCTTTCCGGCACAAAACTGGTAACCAACAGTTGCGAGAAATTTTAGGAATGTTGTCACTTTAATTATAGCGAGAACGCTAGTGATTCTACTGTTTTGCTTCATTGCAGATTCCATTTTTTCCAGCAGTACTCGAAAAACTTCCTTGTTGGAAGTGGTAAATAATTATTTCATTTATTGAACATACTGCTCGTGTGGAAACTGTAGCAAATTTGCTGTGTCTCGCAAACTTCTGCGTTATCTCGGTCGCTATAAAAAAATCCAAGTGCAACGGATCAAATCATTGTTTTTTCAATAAACGCGTATTTGTTGTACACTTTAAACAAACAATTTTTGAAAACTTTACTTTTTATTTATTTTTACAATTGATTTATAGGGTTGCTTCCTTTTCATTTTTAAAGAAACTTTTAATTTTCTATGAAAAAATCTCTAAGAATTACAACTAAATGAGTAATGGAAACATTGTTCTTAGATTACGTTTAATTACAAACAAAAAGAGCTTTTATTTTCAAACGAAAAAAGAAAATGAACTCAATTTCTAACTCGATCGTTTGCCTAATAATCGCTCGCCTTCTAACGTAAGGCAGTTCGATGAACAGGCTGTTATTAATTTGTTATTAATTTTCGAGGAATATTTGAACTTCAAATTTATTTTTTTGTAAATAAAATAAAATTTTAAAACTCAATAATTTCAATGCTTATTCAGGCTGCCTTGTTAGGCAATTGGTTAGACTGCTTGCTTATCAATCAGAAGGTTGCTGGTTCAATACTTGTCAACTCTCAAGATTTTTATATGTATGTATGGTGAATTATAATTAGGATATAATAAATAACATATCATTTGGTATAGAATAGAATTTAATTAAAAATAAAAATAAGTACCAGAATTAAAGACAAAAAAACTGGAAAATATACTAAATTTGAGATCAGAGACGAAAAAATTTTTTTGCAAAGCTCCGAATTGTATGGGAAAATTTTACTTAATTTTAGGAAAATTTTACTTAAATATGAAAATTTAATTAATATAAACTAGTTCATTAATGAACTAAAAATTTAGTAAATATTTTACTGGTTTCAAGTAAAAAACAGCTTTGGCGCCATACGACAACTTTTTTTTATTCAAATTTAGAAAATTTTCCAAAGTTTTAGTTAATTTTTTTTTGAGTGTAAATACTATTTTACAAGGAACTGATTTTATAATATAATTTTTCTTAAACGCAGATTCGTGGGCATAAAATGTTTATTATAACATTTTATTACCTATAACATTTTCACAATGTACAATTAAAAGCTAATAGGGACTTTAACGCAAAGTTTTGTATAAAGAACTTGCAGTTAAGGTTCACGTTAACTTTTAATCATACATTGTGAAAAGGGACGTTAAAAAGCATAAATTTTATTCTCTTTTTCAAATCTAATGTTCCTCAAAATACAGACAATCATAAGTATGTAGGTCTAATTTATTTATTTCTGCTACAAAAAAATCAAACTAATGTACACACACATAAATATGTATCTTTATTTAAGTTATTTTATTCCGGAGTATAATCAAATTATCCAATCCAGAGTTAAAGATTAACAAACAATATTGACCTTAATTCACTGAATGACTGGCATACGCACTTGTATGCGAGTACAATTTTGGAGCGCATTATAATCAAATTAACATTAATTTACAACAATACATATAAAAAATTTTCACATTTCTTCATTCATACAATTTCCATTCAAAGGCTTTTTCTTTCATTATTATTTTCATTATTAATTCAACAAACTGCCATCAAAAAATGCATTAAAAAAAAAGAACACGGAAGCCCTTTTCAAAAGCACCCAAATCATTAAAATATGATGAAACCGCAATAATAGCAGTTGAATGTTCGAACATAAGTACGAGTACTTTCGAGTTCTGGCACTTGTGGACGCACTTTTTTTTCAAAGAAAAGTCTCCACAACAGAAACCACAATATACATATATGTAAGTAGTATTAACAAATAAAAAAAAACAAAATGTAAACAAAACTTTAAACAAAAAAATAAAAAAAATAAACAAAAAGACTGCTAAAAACAGAAAACAATAAAAATTATAAAGGAAGGAAGGAAAACAATGCGACAAAGAAGAGAGAGAGAAAAATTTTATAAAATATGGTAAAAATATTTAAATCTTTAGGCGGAGCGGCGATCGCACATGCAAAATACGACTCTCTACAACAAACACAACGAAAGAGCGTTTTTAAAATAAATTCTTAAAAAACAAATCCATGAGATACAGATATCGGACAAAAGCTTTACGTAATTAGTAAAACAAAGTGATGTCAATTTGGAAATACACTTAAGAAAGAAAATTTGAAAGAGCGTTTATTATATAATTTAATTATTTACATTACATTTTATACATATATTATATTTACTTTGAAAGTATTCTAAACACGGAAGTGATTAGATAACTAAAGAACGTGAGCTTTAGAAAGAAGTGGGTAATATAAACTGTTCAAAACAAATATAAATTTCAAGACACATATTTTTCAAAATCTCATTTCAGCATATTGTGTTCATCTGTTAATTTCTCTAGTGTCAAATCAGAGCAAAACGTTCGGAAACTTTCTCACAGCAGGCAATTTTACAGGAACAAAAATATACAAGGTGCATATGCAGAGTGGCAAATCGAGACCACCTGGTATCAATTCGCCTTGGTACAACGAATATATTTTACCAAAATTAATTTTCAATAAAAAACAATACAACTTTCAAAAGAAATAAAATTTTTTAGCAAAGGTAATATTTTAAAAGAGTAAAAAAAAAGATTTTAAGAACACTAATTTTAAATAAATTCAGTGACCCGCACACGACGGGCTCCGTACGAACACGAGATACATATGTAATTCAATACGAACTTTAGCCTATATAAAATATAGTTTTGGATTTTTTTTTCGTTTTTGGCTTTTTTCGGTTTTAAGCGTTTTTTTAGTTTTGGGATTTCTTGCGTTTTATCGGTTTTTGGCGCTTTTTTAGTTTGGGCACTTTTTTCCTCGTTTTGGCGATTTTTTTCGGTTTTTGGCAATTTTTTTATTTTTGTGATTTTTTTTTAATTTTGGCAATTTTTTTTTATACAGGCGATTTTTTAAGTTTTGACACTTTTTTTTCGTTTTGGCAATTTTTTCGGTTTTCGGCGTTTTATTTCATTTTGGCAATTTTTTTAAATCTGGCGATTTTTTTCATTTTGGCGATTTTTTTTCATTTGGGTGATTTTTTCGATTTTGGCTATTTATTTTAGTGTTAAAAATTTTTTTTAGTTTTAGCGATTTTTTTTTTAATTTTTGGCATTTTTTTATATAGACGATTTTTTTAGTTTTGGCGATTTATTAAGTTTTTGGCGTTTTTCTTTAATTTTGGCGATTTTTTAAGTTTTTTCTCGTTTTGGCGACTTTTTTGGGTTTTCACGTTATTTTCATTTTGAAATTTTTTTTTTTGGCGATTTTTTTAAGTTTGGCGATTGTTTGTTTTTTTTGACGTTTTTTCATTTTTGCAATTTTTTTTCATTCAGGTGCTTTTTTAGTTTTGACACTTTTTTTCGTCTTGGCGATTTTTTTCGGTTTTTGGTGTTTTTTTAATTTTGGCAATTTTTTTAACTTTGGCGATTTTTTTCATTTTGGCGATTTTTTTCCTTTGGGTGATTTTTTCGATTTTGGATATTAATTTTAGTGTTAGAAATTTTTTTTAATTTAACGATTTTTTTTGGCATTTTTTTTTGGGTTTGGCGATTTCATAATTTTCGGATTTTTTAGTTTTACCGTTTTTAAAAATTTCAAGACTTTGCCTCTTGCGGTTTCAAATTACATAGTCAAAATTACATTAACTGATAAAATGCCCTTTAAATTTGATGTTTTAAATTTCACTGTTAATTGTTGTAGTCTATATAAAAATACACTAACTTTGCAAATTTAAAATGTCTATATATAATTGTATGTATGTATATTACATGAGATTTTAACATTTTTCGTTGCTCGTTTTGGAACACCCTTTAATTTTTATCTCTCATGTATTTGTTGTGTTGTTGTAGCGGCCAAGGTTCTACATACACTGTCCAAATTTGAGGTCTGTAGCTCTTACGGTTCCTGAGAAAATAGCCTGTAACGGACAGACGGCCAAACGAAGAGACGGACAGTGTAGCGAAAACAGTTTTGGTGTACGGAACCCTAAAAAGTGTTATATATAAACAAATTTATTATCAAATATGTATATGTACATATATTAAGAAAAACTTTATAAAATTGACTTTTTGGAAAAAAAATATGACAACTTTGTTTGACTGCTGACTGACGAAATTTGTGTTCACTCATGTTCTATAGGGCAACGAAGAGTGATGTCCGATTATGATTTTCAAGACTTTCATGCTAAAAGTTCATTTTGAAATAACACATTTTTTTAATATTTAAAGAAGTGTACTTTGTATTAAAAAAAATATGTGTTCAATAAAAAGTTTTCTAAACAGCCAAATGAGCAACATTGTGTATTACAGAGAGCTTTCACGAAAATCTTAATATGTAAATGTGGTAGTAGTCAACCAAAAACCCCCTCTTGAACCACACTCACACAAGCAGCCGGTAAATCTGCTTTTGTGTAACTACGACGCCAAGTAAGTACAACAAACAGAAACCTTTGAACAAGTGATCAGTGTAGATTTAGACTTTTGCGATCGTAGAACTAAAAACAACAAAAGTAGTATCTATAATAAAGAAGTGAAAATTCGTTTATTCTATACTATATATATGTAGTTGGTATACGCCATTAAATGAACGTTTTTCGACAACCAGTCGGACAAAACGGCGGTTAATCAAAAAGCCAACAAACAAACGAAAAAAAAAAACCAAAACGTCTCGGTGGCAATTTGAGTTGAATATAAAAAATTAAAAGTCGGGAGTGCGTTTTCTATGTATACACCAAGATTCCTACGGTGTCGGTCTCGCAACAAGTCAATGCGAATGTGAAATATTTAAAACAAAAATATATAACAAGAATCGCCACGCTTCTAACAACAACAAAAATAACAAAGAAAATCCCATGTGAGTGTGAGAGTGTAAAATGTTGTTTTTTTTATTTATTTTTATTATTATTGCTTATTTTGTTTACCATTTTTGTTTGTTAATAACTTTGCTGGATTTTAATGAAAAGTATCAACAAAAAAATCTTAATTTTTCTTAATTAGAAAGATGAACATACATGCATACTTACATACATAAATATAAATGTACCCTGCAGGAAATGTCAATAGTAAAATTATACTGATTACCTATTGACGAAACCTATCTATTTACTATTGACATTTAACACAGGCTTGCCATACAAAATCTACCAGTAAATTACGTCAATACTGACTAGGTAGCAGAGAAACAAGGAAAAAATTATCGTCGGCGGCTCATAAGCCGGCACACACTTACAGCCGCTTTTCACACGTTTTTTAAGAAACATTTCTATAAAAAAAATTCAAATAGGTGATGTCTTCAATATAATTTGTAAGATTTAGTACAAATTTGCAACTACAAAAAACCATTAGCCTGCTGAAATATTGAGCCGAGGCTTAAAGTTACATTGAAAGTCGACGGCGGCTCTTGAGCCGGCTGTGAGCCGATCGGCTTGTTTCTCTGCTAGGTAGTTCTTGTGGGCCAATACATGGAAAATGTCAGTAGTAACATTGTACTGATTTACTTTTGACGATATCACCACTCTGTGGGAAATGTCCGTAGTAAAACTGTATTTATTAATTTAATTTGTATATTTCGCTGAATTAGTCAATTAGTCAAACACTTACATATGGATCCGAAAGTGTGACAAATCTGTAACTGATGGCAAAAAAAACTTCCACAGGTTCAAACAAAAAATTCCATAATTGGCACTTTCACTAAAAAAATTTTAGTTTTCACATTTTTTATTCTTATACAATATGAATATGCATTTATACGTGAATGAATTGTTCAATACATTTATAGGTACCTTTTAATTTTATTTCTTAACCCTGCAATTACACATGTATGTAATTCCTTGTAAGTTGTGCATACGTATTATAATCTAATATTTCGAAGAAATAGCCGAAAGACTTTTAAGTTGCTTGAATGTTTACACGGTCAGTTGTAAGTTCAATTTAAAAACTTTCTCAAAGCGTAAACGTCTTATGAAAATAAATTTGCTTTTGAATGGAAAAATATGAAATACGTATTTCTGATATCATAAAATTACTGAAAATAATATTTTCTTCAAAATCTATTTTTGCAAAATGCATGATTTTCATATATAAAAATAAGATTAACATACCTATTATTATATATTTATATAATATATTTATATATATTTATTATATAATATTTATTATATAATATTTTTTATAAATACGTAGGAAATCTGCAATAAATATTACTTTTATTATCCAAAGTACTAATAAATTTATAAAAACACATTCTCGGTAACACTGTTTTTTCATTTGTCATTTTACTTACAACAATTTACTTACAAGGAAATTGTGTTGTAAGCTGAGCAGTAAGTACAAAAAATGTGATTGTATTAGTAAAAAAGTGTGAGTGTATGTAGTTTTTCGAACTTGCACTTACTTATTTCAACAAACCAATAAAACATTAAGAAGAAGCATAATTGTGTGTATCTGAAAAAGTATTTTCTGCGCATCAGAAACAATAGTAATATGTACACGTTCCGTTGACAATGTCACCAAAATAGTCGACAAAAGTGGTGACTTGGGGACACTTAAACCCACATTTCCTGCAGGGTATGCACAGCATGAGAGTGGGTGTGTGTGTGTTAAAGTTAAAGTAAATTTTGCATTTTTAATTTAAAAAAAACACGCGCATACGTAATCGCTAAATTAGTTTTCACAACACTGTTTTGGTTGTTGTTGTTGTTATTGTTGTCAACGCTTTGTCCCCCATCGTAATCGCATTTAAATGTCAAATGTCTCTAATTAATAATTGTTTTCATTTAATTCGCTTTAATTTTTTTTTGTAAACAAAGGCATACATACATACATACATACATACATACATATGTACATAAAACAAAAACATACATAATGAGCATTACGTTTTATTAGAAATATTTAAATTCAAGCAAAAAAAAAAAACAACAATTTGTCATTGGTTTAATTTATTCCCTGTATTGTTTATGAATACAGCAGCACTATTGTGTGTTTATAAAATAAGTGTGTGAGTGTTTGTTGTATAAATGTGTGTATGTGTGTATTTAAATGAATTGCAAATAATTTATTTTTTGTGTAATATTCCAGTCAATATAAATTGGACTGTATGTATTGTGTTCACAAGTATTTGTAAAAATTAAAAAAATTAAATAAACAAATAAATAATAAAAATATCTGTTAATGTTTTTTTTTCAAGTGCACAATATAATTTTAAGCGAATGCAAAATGTTTAAGAAAATTTGTCACCCACACAGAAAAAAAATGATTTTGATATTTTTTTTAAAGAGAAGTAACACTCAGGCAATGAATCCTACTGCTACTTATAGGTGTTACCTTCTTTAGGAAAGGGATAGTGATTGCGAAGACAGGTGGTGAAGGAAGAGATAGAGGATTTTTCTTTCTTTTTACAGGTCTACGTTTTTGCACCTTATAATGTAGAGTTGCAGCGCCTCTGGTTTCAATGAGAAGCATTATGTTTTTTAAGCTGTGTTTATTTCGTTATTTCCCTGCAGTCAGACTGGGGCCAAATGTCTCTATGTCAACACTAAAATTATAGTAGTAGTTACACTGTCTACAATTTCTCTTCTATATGTCAGTATAAAAGAAATAGGGAAAATATATGTGGTGTATTTCTGGTGGATTTTGCAACAACTTGTCAACATACATAAATTTGTATGTACGTAAGGTATAGAAATTTACCAGTAAATGTCTGGTTGGTATGTCTCCATGTTCCCATAAGAACTACGTAATCAGTACCTAGTCAATTGTTTTAGTGTTACTAGTAGATTTTCAATTACAAGCACAGGCTAAGTGTCTATAGCAGAAAGTATTGTATGGGGGATAATTGTAGAGTAGTACTGGTGACAAAGTCAAAAGCAACTCGGTACATTTTCACCATCGACATTTCCTTCAGTATTTACTTCGCCGACGATTCTGCTACACAATACCGTTGAAGGAGGGCGCTCTGATGTTACATTAGGATTAGTATCTGCTGAAGTCGGTATAGTTCAGTGACTATGCGTTCATCACTTGAACTTTTTTGATATTTGAATACAAAATCAGCGATTAAATGAAAAATAAATTGAGCAAAGTACACGAAGGGTTCCGTACGTACATAGATATATATGTATGTAATAAATACTATACGAACTTTAGCCTACATAATGTATAGTTTTGGCAATTTTTTTCGTTCTTGGAATTTTTTCGATTTTGAGCGTTTTTTACTAGGCTTTTTTAGTTTTTTCGTTTTTTCGTTTTTTTTTTAGTTTTGTGCTTTTTTAGTTTTGCTGCTTTTTCACGTTTTAGCGATTTTTTTTCTTTTGGTTTTTGGCGTTTTTTTTTCATTTTGAAGATTTTTTTTATATTGACGATTTTTTTAATTTTATCGATTTATTTTAGTGTTAGAATTTTTTTTAATTTGGTGATTTTTTAATTTTGGTGATTATTTCGAGTTTTGGGGATTTTTTTTTTGTTTGACGATTTTATAATATTGCGATTTTTTTACCGTTTTTGAAAGTTTCAAAATTTTGTCTCTCACGGTTTCCGAGATACAGCAGGTTATCAAAATTATATTAAATTTTTTAAAATTTTAGTGTTAATTGTAGTCTGTATAAAAATACACTAATTTTAAACATTTCAAGTGTCTGCGAGTATATACTTATACTAAGGGAAGCTTGCAATTTTCCGTGTTTTAGTATTTTTTCTAAAGGCAGAAGTACACCGAAAGAATTTTGCTTCATAAATCCAATGAAACAATTTCATTAAAAAATTTTCACAAATCTAATGATAATTTCACAAATCCAATGAAAATTTCATGAATATTGTGAAACAATTTCATTGGAATTGCTTCGTTCATATTCTGGTTTCGTTAGAATATTTTATTGGATTTATGACAACAATATTTTCTAATTATTAAGAAACCCATTTATATTTAAGTTATATCATTATTTTCATGAAATTATTTTATTGTTTCGATGAAGTTATAGCACTGCATTAATTACACCGTTTAATAAATTTGATGAAGTTTTCAATAAAATAATTTTAAGCGAAACTGGTTTCATTAATCCAACGAAGCGTAACGTTGGTTGAATTTTAATGAATTTTTCATTAGATTAATGTCGAAATTTATTGAATTTCTGCCGAAAACTCTTTCAGTGTAGTTGGTGTTTTTGAAGCTGATGTGCACAGGGCTTGTATAAAAATGCTTAAAACAAGAGAGAAATATAACATTCCGTTGCTTATTTACATTATTTATTAATATGATTTTTAAATTTGTGCATTAGTTCCCTTCAAAATGTTTAAGGAGAAAACTCTGAAAAACTTCCCCCTTTCCCTCATATTTAGACTACGTACTTTTTTCCCGGGGAGGTTTTTATCCCTCATCATCATATTTAGAATACCTACTTTTTTCCCCGAGAAATTTTTTTAAGTGCTGCCAGATTTAGAAACATGTCGCATCATTGGTAATATGGATTTAAACAAAAAACATTTAAACATATTCACCACACAGCAATTTACCGACTTTAAAATATCAAGGATAGAATACACAATGTTGTATTTTACACAAGTTTATATGAGAATGGTTTTTTTAACGACAGCAGTTTGCTGTCCATGCTGATTTTGTCGTTTGTAGTCCAATTGTTGGCAACAATGATTAAATACAGTGCTGCCAGTATGTATAACATAAAATGTTGAATAAATGATATCGTACAATGATTTCACGTAAGTAATTTAACAGAAAGAACATTCCAAAATTGATGTAAGGAAATAAATTTTAATACATCTTTTACGTGATGTCAGAATCAGACCTGTCGCAGAAATCGATACAAATTGTTTTGGTTACGAATTTTCATTTCGATCTATTTTGTTTTACATTCTCCAGATTTTGATCGATTTTTTCGATCTTTTCCTAAAAATCGTCAATTCCATTGTTTACAATTTAATAATATAATATATAAGAATCAATTTCTTATTCGGGCTTAAGTTCAGTAATTTCAATTCTTATTGAATGAAATATTTTTATTAATTAATGTGCGTTTCTATAGAAGAGAAGAAAAATTAAGCCAGACTTTATAGCTGGGGGAAATACCGATATTTTTTTGTGCAGCCACGCACTTCATCAGCACCCAAGTCTATCTACTGGGATAGAGTTTTGTTATTAACATCAGCTATTTAACGTAAATTTTTATGAAACGGAATATGAGAAATGATTGTTTTGTATACAATTATATAATAATAAGAAATAAGAAATTATTTTTATTGTTATATGTTATGTATGTATAATGTTATATTTAATTTTATTTGATTGAATAGAATATTTCAGTTTTTATGATGATGCATTTTTTTCATTAAGACTTGAGAAAATATCTTAAATACATGTACAACTAAAAAAAATTAAATAATACACAAAGTTTAAATAAATGGTTGAAAAACATTATTGTTGAAAAACATTTATTGTTGAAATAAAGTTGTTTCAAACAGACTTTTGTACTTTCACACACAGAAAATTACAATTCCGAGCATTAAAATTAAAGTGGTTTCATTTCGATCAAATTCTTCGTTTTTTCGTTTTCTGGAGAACCTAATTATGGAATGGAAATAGTTTCGAGCGAATTAGGTTTCTGTGATAGGCCTGAATAATTTTATTTTTATAAATGTGAAATATTCGATGTTGGCAACACTGAAATTTTTATTTATACATACATGAATATCAGGGGGAAAATTACAGCACTCCTTATAGAACGAAATTACGCAATATTTCAATAGAGTTTATATGGAAATATTTTGTAATTTCGTTCGATAACGAGTGCCGTAATTTGCCCCCTGGAGTTTATGATGGCGCTGCCGTCACCCAAAGAATTAAGTAGGTGGCTACAAGGCGACAAATGCACCTAGCGGCATTTGAGGTTATGTGTTCGTGTAGTCTGCTGTGGTGAATATGTTTAATACATAATTCAAAACTAAAAAAAAAACATCTTCTTTTAGAAGTACAGTACTATCCGGTTATGACGAAGTTTTATTTTAACAAAAGGGAAATGTTCTATTAAGTGTGTTAAATTGCCAAAGTTGTGTCTAGAAAGTCATTCACTTTAGTGAGTGCCATACATTGCACAGTGTTGGGCGCTTCAATGTTTGTAGACAGTCATGACTTTGGCCAAAGAACTAAAAGAAAAAGTAGAGATGAAAGAAGGCATATCAACTGTGATTAAACACTATTTTGCACGAGACGAAAGTTCTGTGAAAAACTTCCATACAAAAGACAGACGTCACTAGAAGTAGCAAACACAAACATTGTAGCTTATTAAAATTACACATTTAAACACATTCACTTTATTTTTTTTCAATTAACTTATTTTTAATTGTGATAAGATAATTTTCACTAACACCAAATATTCTTTTTATAACAAACATCGTAATCTAACGGCTTAAATTAGATAAGCATCATAATCTCTCATACGAAGTGTTATTTAAAAGTTAAATGAATGCAGAGATTGCTTAAACGTGTTTTCTAAGAAATATGCAAAAATGCTGCAGCTTGTTGCGCTAACACACTCTACTACTCTTCAGTTGATTAGATTCACACATTTCTTTTAGGATAGTTGGCTCTGAAACTGTTTTAATGAGCATAAATACTTTACATACCACAAAAATTATTTGCATTCAATCATTTTAACATATAAAAGAATATAAATTAGCAAATTGTCCTGACCAAAGCTGGTACGGACAACAACTACTGCGCATCATAAAGAAGTGAGTTTAATAGTTTAATCATAAACTTCAAAGTTTTTGATGTCTGGGCAGTTTTCCAATACAATTTTATTTCGGTGAAAGTACTATAAATAAATAAGTTAAGTCATCAAAATGACAAAAAACTAAAATTGCATAAAAACACATTTAATAAAACAAAGATAATATGAAACTATATATTGTATGTAAATATATGTTATATATTTATGAAAATTAAAGGAAATTCTTTTTAAATTTTTGGGCTTTAGTCTTATAGTGCATTTACATTAACTCAAAATCTACCACTTACAAGATTTCGAGCTAAATCTAGCTGCTTTTTACTAGATTTCCCCTACAACACAAAATCTAGTTTGTGAGTAGATTTGTAGGCAATCTACTCAAAATGTAATGTAAAAAGGTGTGTGAATTGGCTGCATTGCAGTTGTTTGGTTGTAGTTTTGGGAATTTTTCACTTAATGGGTTTTGTTTTGGATAAAAAAGTATTGACAAATGCCAAATAAATTCAGTAAAGTGCGACTTTGACCCGCGCACGAAGGGTTCCGTACAGACACGAGATATGTAATTCAATACGAACTTTAGCCAATATAAGCTATAGTTTTGGAAATTTTTTCGTGTTTGGGTTTTTTTTCGGTTTTAAGCGTTTTTTTTAGTTTTAGGGTTTTTTTAATTTATTGGCGCTTCCTGAGTTTTGGCATTTTTTTCTCGTTTTGGTGATTTTTTTGGGTTATTTTAATTTTGGCGATTTTTTTCGTTTTGGCGATTTTTTTTAATTTTGGCGTTTTTTTTCATTTTGGCGTTTTTTCTTCACATAAACAATTATTTTGGTTTTGGCGCGTTTTTCGCTTTTTTTTGGTTTTTGGTGTTTTTTTTCATTTTGGCGATTTTTTTTCATTTAGGCGATTTTTTCGAATTTGGCGATTTATTTTAGTGCTAGAAATATTTTTTTAATTTGTCTATTTTTTTGTTTTGGCGATTTTTTTTAAATTTTTAGCGATATTTTAGGTTTTGGCGATTTTTTTCGGTTTGGCGATTTTATAATTTTCGGATTTTTTAGTTTTACCGTTTTTGAAAATTTCAAGAGTTTACTTCTTACGGTTTCCAAGATATAACAGACAAGTTGTAAAAATTACATAGTCAAAATTGCATTACCTTATGTACCACCCTTTAATTTAAATTTTTTTAATATTTTAATGTTAATTGTTGTAGTCTATATATAAAAATACACTAATTTTACAAATTTCAAGTGTCAATATACATATGTACATACAATTGTATGTATATTACATGGGATTTTAAAATTTTTCGTTGCTCGCTTTTGGAACACCCTTTAATTTTTAATTCTCATGTATTTGTTGTTGTAGCGACCAAGGTTCTACATACTGTGAACAAATTTCAGGTCTGTAGCTCTTACGGTTCCTGAAAAAATACCGTATGACGGACAGACGGACAGGCGGACAGCGTAGCGAAAAAAATAGGGTTCCTTTTTTCACCTTTGGTGTACGGAACCCTAAAAACTGGGTGTTAACGGTATAGATTTCATAAAGATTTTAATTAAAATCTGATAGAACATTAGAGTGACATTTCTAGTGAAATTTTCTTTCTCACATTCCGGTTACAATAATGCATTCCAAAAGTACCATTACAACGCAATTAACTTGAAAATATTTTTTCTTTAGCGCAGAATAACTTTTGTTCATAGTATTTATTTACCATTTATTTTATAATAATAAGTCAATTTGATAGAAAAAAATTAAAATAAAATTTTGCTTTTGTCAGCAATTAAATAGAACAACTGGAAAAACGTTTCCCTTTGATATCAATTTCATTTAAAACTATTCAGCGTTTTTTTTTTTCTTTTTCTTAAATATTTTTCATTATTAAAATATTTACGATTTGATTGCTATAACAGCTTTGAGTTCATCTGTAACGGCTATACTTGGTATTATTATTTATTTATTATTATTTATTTATGTGTGTATATATATGTGTGCATGCATACACATGCTCACGTAAATATACATACGTGCTAAAGACCTGCACAAGAGCACTTACAAGAACTTTTAAGACATGAGGAATTTTCCAAATACTTTACTATAGCGAAATCTTCTAAAACAAACGCTAGAAATTTGTTTCAGTTATTGCAGGCATAGGAGTAAAGAAGAATATACCTCGTGACGGAAAAATGTGTGATGCTTGCTTCTTCATACAAATATGGGCGTATACAAACGTCATGCATGTACATCAGCGATCTTCAAAACCGCGCACGCGTGCGAGTGCTCTCACAGTAATGAAGAGAGCAATAAGAGATAATTTGTATTTCTATGTAATGTGTACTCAATTGTTACTAAAATCAGGGTTACCACTCTAATCTCAGACTATTTCATATGACCCGGATGTGTAGTCGCATTTTAATAGACAACAATGGATTCTTTTTAAATTAGTTTAATTTCAAGATTTTCTACTTCTTAGAGCTTGAATAATCATATCTGAAATTAAGTTATTATATACTATTTAAAATACATACAAAGTGCATTGATCTCTTTTTGAATACGAGAAATTGACTCGAATTGGAGTTTTACAAATATATTAAAAATAAATCTTGGCAGCCCTGCTGTAAGAAGAGCAAAAGTTATTACGCTCAAAAACGAAGCACCAACCAGTGTTGCTAGTTTTTTTCTAGAACTTATCCCCAATTTTTCATTTCTCATCCCCAGAAATCCCCAAATTGATTTTTTTATTCATATTTTTTTGTTTTGTGAAAAAAATAAAAATTTTTAATTTTTTTTTAACTTTATCTGAAAAACAATGACAAAAATAATATACTTATGCAATAAAAAAAATTCGTACTTATAAAACTTGTAAAGAAAAAAATACACATAATTTAATATATAATAATATATATAAAAAAAATTTTACCAAGGTTTACCATTTAAGAAACTTTAGAATCGAAATCTTCTGATTCATTAGCCTCAGAAACTTTGTTGTACATAGTACTTGTATTAAAAAGCTTTAGCATTTGGCAGAAGGTCAAAATATGTCACAACAAATTGAATTATTTTTAAATTGTGTGTTTATTCTAAGAAGTGCTTCAAAAAAGTCGTTTAGCATTTTGTTGCTTATTTTTGTTTTGGTAGTGCTCATTATTGGTTAATCTGCCTTCATACTTCGTCTTTATTAGAAACCATGCGCTATGAATAGTAACACACATTTTTAGACTTGCACGACACATATTTCTTAGTTCAAAAATCATTCTTGTTTGACAATCAGTTATAAAAAAAATCCCCCAAAATCCCCTCAAATTTGTTTACATCCCCAACAAATCCCCAGATCCCCAATACGAAATTTTCATCCTTAATCGCAAAAATAAATCCCCAATTTGGGGACAAATCTCCTAAACTGGGAACACTGGCACCAACACAAAAATAAGTATGAAAGTATATATGTATGTGTGGCGATCGCTGATGTACATAAGTTGTGTGTATGCTCTCTTATTTTTCTGCGCACACACACACACGCACACATTAATTGACATTAGTTGTGTGTGCTTGCTTTAAAAAAAAACCTCCCTAAAACACATAATAGCTTACCATCTAAGTACATCTTACACACACACTCAAACGTACAATATGCAAAATAACAAGCATGCACGCATCAACACTACTTCTTTTGATTGTTTGTTACGAACAAGAATTCTTGGCGACATCACTTGTTAAGTCATATACACGAACACCAATGCGTGCATCGTGCTTCGCTTATAATAGGACAGCATTTACTATTGGTTTAGTATAATACATGGCATGAGAATATATTTAAAAAACAAGACGTATTTACATTTCAAAACTGTTTACGCAGGCCTCTAATATCTACGTATATAGAGATGTAACAGTTTTGTTTTTCGCTGATATATAATATTAAATCAAAATTAATTATCGCATATTTGTTTCATTATTTTATGAATTTCTGTTTGTATTTCATTGTAAATGTTTTTTTATTGATTCTCAGTTCGATTCGGATTTTTATTCTTTGATTTTTTTTTTATTTTTCAATCGTATAAGGGACTAATATTCCGTTTAAGATCTTATTGATAACAACGACAAACAACCAAAATCAAATAGCAACAAAGAAGAAAAGACACCCAACACGAACAACGACCAAGATCAACTTCAATGACATTTTTATTTGATCAATTAATGCATGAAAATGCATGAGCCGAGTCGGGGCGGGCCATTCGAATGTTTCTTTATAATGTATGAAGAAGAAGAAAACGCTTCTCCAAACCGGCAGTAGTAAGGTCAAGTTTGTTAGTTAAACGTCAGATAAAAAAAATACTACGAGTACTAATGGAAAAAGATGAAGAAAGAATAAATAAATATTTGTAAGCAAAATAAAAGAAAGAAAAACAGATTTATTTACTTTTCACTTGGCGCTCATAAGTGAAATATTTTTGTAAATGGGCAGATAAATAGCAGAGAAGTCTGGATGCACCAGCACTGTGAACATTAATGAAATAGTTTATGGAAAACGCACGGTCACATTCAGTGAATTACGCCCCTTAAATGGCAGTAACAATTGCAAGAGTGACAAACAGACAGTCAGTCAATTCAATATACAGATTCATATATACACATACATATTTACATACATATGTACATATATGTGTGTGTATATGTAGATTAAAGTAAATATTTCCACATAAATATTTGTGCATACATAATCACTTTAAACCAGGGATGGAAAAATAATTTTTTTTAAATAAATAATGTGTGTACTTTAAAAGAAAGTTTAACATACAGTTGTTGTAATTGATTGTATGTGTTTTATTTAACAAATTCTTGCTGCAGTTGGCGTGGCATGCTGCTAAAAACAAAGAATTTATGTTAATTTAAAAAAAATTTACAATTCTCATATTTGATCGGAAAAAAATTATGATTTTTTCTTGAAGTTTAATCGTCTATAACATTTTGAAGAGCAATAGGGATCAAAAAACGAAACCATCCAGAGAAAGATGAAAGTATCTTCTCTAAGCCTATACATAAGCTTTTGCGCCCGCCATGACCCGCCTGTACAAAACTTTTTGTATTTTAATGAAAATACTCAACAATTATAAGAAAAAATTTTACCAAATTTGCTAGATTTTTTTTAATTTTTTATGGCATTTGTAAGCCGATTGTCAAAATTATTTTTTTTTTGGTTTGAAAGGTTTATCTGCAGCTGTGACCCATAATTTTTTTCCGAAATCTGAGGGGGAAATTTGCTCCCCTTATGCATAATTCTGTCATTTGCGAACCGATTTTAAAAATTATTTTTTTATCTGAAAAAGGTTGCCTGCAGCTTGGACTCATAATTTTTTTTTTGCGAAAATCGGAGGGGGATATTTGCTCCTCTAATGCATAATTCTATCGTTTGTCAACCAATTTTCAAAATTATTTGTTTGTCTGAAGAGGGTTGCCTGCTGTTTGGTCCCTTAATTTTTTTTATGAAAATCTGAGGCGGAAATTTGCTCCTACCACGCATATCTATGTCGTTCGTGAATCGATTTTCAAAATTCTTCTTTTGTGTGTATGAAGAGGGTCGTCTGAAGTTTAGTCCTTTAATTTTTTTTCAAACTCCGAGGGGAAATTTTCTCCCCTTATGCATAATTCTATCGTTTGTCAACCGATTTTAAAAATTATTTTTTTGTCTGAAAAAGGTTGCCTGCAGCTTGGACTCATAATTTTTTTTTTTTTGCTAAAATCGGAAGGGAAAATTTGCTCCCATTATGCATAATTCTATTGTTTGACAACCAATTGTAAAAATAATTTTTTTGCCTGAAGAGGGTTGGTTGCAGCTTGGACGCATAATATTTGTACGAAAATCGGAGGGGGAAATTTGTTACCCTTATGCATAATTCTGTCATTTGCGAACCGAATCAAATTTTTTTTGTCTGCAAAAGGTTGCCTGGAGCTGGACTCATAATGTTTTTTTTGCGAAAATCGGAGGGGGAAATTTGCTCCCCTTATGTATAATTCTATCGTTTGTCAACCAATTTTCAAAATTATCATTTTGTTTGAAAGGCTTTGACTGCAGTTTGCTCCTTTAATTTGTTTCCAAAACCTGAGAGGAACTTCACTCCCCTTATGCATAATTGTATAGTTTGTCAACCAATTTTAAAAATTACTTTTTTGTTTGAAAGGGTTTGAAAGCAGTTTGATCTCATAATTTTTTTCAGAAATTGGGGGGAGAATTTTTCTCCCCATGCCATAACTGTGTCATTTGGCAACCGATTTACAAAATAATTTTTTTTTATTTGAAAGGGTTTGCTTCCAGCTTAGTCCTAAAATTTTTTATCTATGGGGAAATTTTCTCATTTTTAAGCCGATTTTCAAAATTGTTATTTTATTTGAATGAGTTTGCTCCCACTTAAATGATTTCATATAAAGTTGGTTTCTAAGACTCGCAAGTTCAAATCGACTTCAAAAATTAGCAGGTTTTTCATTTCATGTATTTTTGTTTCAGTTTTTTATTTGTGTGTGTCATAATAAATCCATCCTTTGTAGATCGATATATTATTATTATTATTTTTTTTTTTCTATTTGGTCCCATTGCCCCACCAAATAAATTTTTCAATTCATTTTAGCCACTCGCTTCTATTTTTTATACACTCCTTTTAACACTGACTATATTAGATTTCCCATCTCTGCTCTAAAATAGTAAGAAGTCGCCTATTTGTCGTTTATTTCTGCTATTTATTGCACATATGGAACGATTTTTTTTAATTATTTTGCATATGAATGCATAAAAATAAAATAAACAAATTTTTGTATTTAAATTTCATTAGTGGGTTATTTCAAGCAAATTAATTTTTTTAATTAAAACTAAACAACTGGAATGGGAAATACCCAAAGGAAAAAAAGAAAGTCATATTTTTAAGGAATGATATTACAATTACTTCAAAAGCATTACTAAAAGCATAGTTTTGTAAAAGTTTATTATAACGAAAAGAAAACCTTATTTTTAATATATTTTTATTAGTATTACCAACTACCAAGGCACATTCAAATAAACCTTGCCAACTATCAAACAAAAATTAGTTTTTGAATAAAATGACATACATACATATGTACATAAATACATATGTATGTATGTACATATGTACATATGTAAACATAAATATTTATAAAAAGAAATTTGATTCCAATTTACTTTATTAAAAAAAAATATGTATTGCATATGCCTAAAATATTTCTATCATGTGTCACAGGTTATTAAAACGAGTTAAAATGATTCATATGTGTGCACATATGTATTTATGTATGTAAATATATATGTATGTACATATTTACCTTTCATAAGCAATATTTGAAAAATAAATAAAACTACTAATGTACATTCTTATTTCATACGTTAATTTTCTTATCTAGAAAATAGATAAAGAATTCTATACTAGCGCATTTCAAAACTCACACACACACACACACACACACACATCGTAAAGAAAACCCCAGACTGATAAGATAAATACACATCTGTTTCACATACATACATACTCTTACGTACATATAAAAATTCAGAGAAAGAAAATCGACGAGTGGCTCGTCTCGGTCATACCGCAAATAACTTGCGAGCAATTAATAGTTTCGAAACTCAAAGTTACCAAATCTAGGTAGCTTGAGTAAACGAACGAACCTACATACAAACATACAACACGAACTCTCGCTATATTCGCTTTCTTAATTCGATTTAATAAAACTGTCAGTCTAAGTATCTACTCCGTCTCCCAAAGTGGTGTGCATTATGCAAGGAAACTTATTTTATTTAAAAAATAATAATTAAATTATAATAAAAGCAAATATTTAAATAAAATAACTATGTATCTTTCTTTAACTTTAATGAACGTTTAATTAAAAACGGAAACAATTTACTTCAATAAAATAAAAAAAAACACCTTTTTTAATTTACTTACTTGCAGCGACAATTAATTTGTGCATAAATAAGTTTTTCTTTTAAATTTAAAAAAGATGTAAAAAAGAATATTAAATAGATTTTGTGTAATAATGCAAAATGTCAACGATTAAACGAAACTATATCAGCGATAAGATTACAACGTCAAGGCATTTCTATACATTTTCTATACTTGCTTTGTTACTCATACTAATGCAAGGATGTCACCATGTAACACAGGCAACAGCAGAAGCAGCGTTAGCGGCAGAAGCAGCGGCAGCAGCAGCAGCCCTAGAGGATCCACATGAAGTTAATGTAACATGTATACCAGTTGATACACAATTTACATGCGATTGTCAGAATGTTAATCGGGTAAGTGTGAAATAAATAAATTAATTAAAATTTATATAACTTGAAGAATATTAAGGGTGTTCACGATGGGTAGTGGTGCAAAGTGTGCAAACGCTGCAAATAACTGCAAAACCTCTCACACATTTGCACAAAACAGCAACAAAATTTATTTTATTTACAATTTGCTTCATTTTACTTTGCTTGCACTAAAAAAACCTTGAGCAGAAATAGTAGTGCATATTAGTGACCTGCACAAGACCATTTATAAGACATTTCAAGACATGAGAGATTTTTCAAATGCTTGAGAAGTGGAGTGAGAAAATATAAGATCATTTTATTGCATACAAACATAACTTAATATTTTCATTCAAAATACTGCAAAAGTTAAATTATGTACATACATATTTATAAAAAAATAAACTTAACAAAACTTTATATTTAAGAAAGAATTTTTGTCATCTCAAAACACTTCCAAAAAAAGGGAAAACTTGACAAATGGTAACGCTGACTGTAATATTGTAATATTCACCACCCCTACCCCTGAAATTTTTATTCCCCATGAAGAGAAATGCTATTGTGAATCTCCTAGGAATTTTTTTAACTGTCAGTTCTCAAAGAATGTTAAAAACGAGAAGAAGATTTGTGAAGCTTAAAAATTAATTAACAAAAGACATTTGTTTCTGACAATTTTTCGTTTGTTTATACAAAAAAAACTACATGTGTTTCTTGGTGTTGTATTTTTGTTGTAGTCGCGTATGTACCTAGTATAATTGTATTATGTGAAACCAATTTGTCAAAATGTCTTGACCTTGGTGTCGGTGACAACTTCTCTCGATTCTTATCGAATTTCTTCAGGGATCGCACTATAAGAGTTGTTATAGATGGGATCGCATCAAATGAGTTCTAGCTAAATTCAGGAGTACCGCAAGGTTTCGTTCTTTCACCAACTCAATACCTTATTTTATAAATGACCTTCTATGTAAAACATGCAACCCTATCTACATATTCTTTCTCGGACTATGCGACAAACAATGAATGAGACTTTAAACTATGATTTAGCAAAATGAATGGGGTCATGCGAAAAGAGTCGATTTTAACGCCCGTTAGACCCAATGTTGTGTGGTTGCTCAATATATATTATGGGTATATAAATATTTAGGAATCAGAATCTCTTGATGTTTTCTGCTATGAGTGTGATGTTCGATGGAGTGAACACATTTTTCAAGTTGCAAAATAAGCATTCAATTGCCTCGGATTTTTGAAATGGTGCAAACGATATTTCATCCCACCCGTACCTGGATTCAGTAACTTTTATTTCGATAATAAATATAACGAAAATTTATCGATTTTGCTATTCGGTAACATAGATTTTAACGATATTCGCTGTCGGTTGGAGAAAAAAAAATTAGCTCACAATATCAAATTCATTGAGTTTTTCTTTATTATTCTTTGTGAATTTCGTTTATTTTTCCATTTTCTATACAGAGATACCACATAATATTGAATTAAATTGTGAGTAAGAAAAGCTAGAGACTATGGTAAAAGACAAATTACAGAACCACATTATAGTTACCGCAAGCGAATAAATATGTCGATAAATATTTACGAATTTCGGTTCGCAAAAAGTTACATAATCCAGATACTTACATCGACCGAAAATGGAATACAACTCTCATTTATGGGCCGGCGCTTAAAGTATATTTTGGGGCTGCTCGACCGCGTACAAGACAGGGTGAAGAAGCTCATCGGTGACAGTAGGTTGTCCAACTCTACTGATTCATTGGAGCATCGACTCAATCTGCAGTGCATTTCTTTGTTCTATAGTTACTACAACGGAATGTGTTCTAATAAAATTAGGGAACTTAATCCTTAAACCCACACATTTATGCGCACAACACGTGCTTCATTCAGGGCACATACCTTTGTGTTCGATTTGGCGAATAAATCGCACTACGCATTACCGAGAGAATTCCGTTTTTAGCGCACTGTTTGTATGTGGAACCAACTACATGCGAAAATCTCTCCTGTCACTACCAGCGTAAGAAACTTTTCAACCTAATGTCCACAGACACTACTCCCTCTATTCTCTTCCCCTTTAACCTATGCCCTGAGTACTGGTCCTATTAAATAAAATAAAACATAATAATAAAAAAAAACTAAAGGGTAATAATAAGGAATACACAAATTTTGGGTTTAAAATAAAAAAATTTCTTAGTAGTAGAAAGTTGTTTTTAAATATTCTAGGTGCACTATAAAAATAAATTCTTTAGAATACCACCGCAATAAAATTGACTGCATGTCAACTAAAGAAGTTCTTAGCCTATGCAAAAAGGTGTTACAGGGAATTATTGTTAAAAATCTTGAACATTATTTAATAATAAAATAGCCATAACTATTAAATTTTAATTGAACTGGAACACAGCAAAAAGTATTCACCAATTAATGTTTTCAACCAAGGTTGGCAACCGAAACAAATAACGGTATCGGTATTGGTACCGGTACAACTATTTTTTAAATTTCGGTATCGGTAACGGTATCGGTATTTTTTTATTTCGGTATCGGTATTACCGGTACATACCGTTAACGAGTTTATAATACCGGTATACCGATATTACTGGTAAATTATTTGTTCAGACAGTGGACAAAGCAAAAACAAATTTTTTTTTATTAAATTACTTCGAAAATTAAACAAAATAATAAAAATAAATACATACATTGTGTAATATACACACGAAGTACATGTAGAATTGTACGCACTTAGTGATGTGCGAATATTTGTATTCGAATTCCCGAATATTGGGTTTTTTCTTAAGATTTTCGTACTCGTACTCGCCAAATTCAAACGTAACGAATATTAGAATATTTCAAATCAAGCAATAAACAATATTTTTGTTAGAATAAGTACTTTGCTTCACCTCAAGAGACCAATCTTTAAGTTCAGGTATAAAAGTTTCGAAAATTTTTCTCCACCATATCTATTTGAATTAGACCTATTTTTTGTTATAAATATCAAATTCCAAATGTGTAAAAAAATGTAGTACGCCACTTTAAAACAAGATATGTTTTTAAATATGTATTTGCAAAAATCTAATCTGCGCCCGGCGAAAAATAAGAAGAATACTGCAAAAATACTGAAAACTCCTATTTTTAAATTTATTTTATTGGAAATTATATTCGTTACTACTTTCTGTATATTGATTGCTTCATTTTCTATCTAAGAGAGACCTTTTAGCCGAAAATATTGATTGGCGAAATTCTTTTATAAATGCGAAATAATTAACCCACTTTTTTCTTCAAAACCGGCGAAAATCGACTTTTTTTCAAAGTTTTAGTTTAAATTGCGTATAAATTTTGAATTAATTGTAATTTTGATACTAAATTTTTTTAAATATTAAAAATTTTGTAACTTATTCATAATGAGCTTAATTTTATAAATCTAACAAGATTTGACTTCTCCATTAGCAGAACTGTGGGTCAGGGTTGGTAAAAAAATCCAAAATCTTGATCTTTCTCTAATATTTTCTAAACTCTAAGCGAAAACGCACAAATGTAGAAGACATTTTTTAGCTCCTTGATAGAAAACAATCCACTTGCACAATACAATTTTTTAATTACCCAAGGCTGCCCAATTTAGTGCTTTGTGGTTCCGTCCCACAAAGCACTAAACTCCAGACTTGAACTCTCTGACAACTCCTTCAATGCTATGTAAAATTTCATAAAAATCGGACAGCTACTTTAGAAACTGCAGAATTATTTCCAATTTTTTTTTACAAAATCTCCACTGCTTATCGGGTACTCTAGGCCTCGCTAGGCACTTATGGCCGCAAACCTCATATTTTAGACAGCGCACATACATATGTAGTATATCAATTAAAGAAAAATACCTTTGCGAGCAGTTTAATGTGCATATATTAAAAAAGCACTCTTCAAAACTTAAAATCTTCGCATCAGTTTGTGTATCTGGTACAGCCAATATACTAATTTTCGCGACTTTATAACATTTATATGTCTAGAGAAACGTTTTTCGTTCCTAACGGCATTAAGCAGCTCACGCAGTTTGTTAGTATTTCGCGCTAGTGATGATTATGATATGATTGCACTTTCTGGTTAATTAAAAAAAGAGCGCTTCATAAAAATGTGTGAAGGAGAACAAAAACGTGTTTATAAAAGAAAGTTAATTAAAATATATATTTGAAATTTTCTTTTTGGTGGGAATCGGTATACCGGTACATACCGGTATAGAAGTAAAAGGTATTCTGGATACCGGTATTTTCTAACCGAAATGGATTTCGGTATCGGTATCAATACCGGTATCTATTTTTAGCGGTATTTGAATCGGTATCGGTATTTTTACGATACCGTTTGCCAACCTTGTTTTCAACTAAAAATTTAATTGATTCAATTAATTAATTAATTATTAATTAATTTGTGTGGAAAAACTTAATTGATATTATCAAATTGTTAATAGGTGAAAATTTAATTAATTTTTTAATTGATATTACAAATATTTTAATTGATATTGCCAAATCATTCATATTAATTTTTTGTGTGAATGAATTTTAATCAGGAATAATTTCTTAAACATTCTTAAGTTCAGTATTTTCAATTCTTATGGAACGAAATATTTTTTTATTAATTAATGTGATTTTCTAAAGAAGAGAAGAAGAAAAATTGAACTAGACTTTTAGCACTTCATCAGCACCCATGTCTATTTTTTATTTTAACTAATTGGTTACTTAATTTATTATTTAATTAATTAATTTTTATATTACACTCCACTTTCGTTTTTATTTATTTGCAGCACTTGTTTTTACCTCCTTTACTTGGTGCAGCTTTTCAGATAGAAATACGAAACTGCAAGGCGTTGACCATAAACTCATATGCTTTGAAGGAAACTCAGGGTTTGCGTAAAGTCACCTTCAAAAATGTGGAAAATTTGGTTTTAAGCAAATATGCACTATCGTTTCCCTTCTACTCACCGCTGATTATATCATTTGAAAAGGTAAGCAAACCAAAAACATCATCAAATACTTATTTCACATCATCTCCAGAATAAATAACAGCAGCAGTTTAAGCCCAGAATTTACATTTCACAAATACACATACACAGACTTTCACAAACCCTTAAAAAATATAACTTCATTTTAAAATATCAATTCTACAGCAACTGCACACACATACAAATATCGATACTTTCATATCGTTATAGCTGAAATGCAAAGTCAAATAACTACACTAAGAAAAAAATTACAATCTAAATTCAAGAATTTTATTCTTAAATTTAGATTGCATAAATTCTTAAATTTTTAAGATTTTAAGATTTTTATTAAGAACTAATCCTGAATTCGATCGTAAAATGAGATTTTATTCAAGATTTCAATCTTAACTGCGATCTTAAAAAAAAATTAAGATTTTCTTTTCTTGAATCAAGAATTTTCGCATTTAACAGACTATTAAGATTGAAATGAGTTGATTTCGAGTGTAAAATCTTGATTATAGCACGTTTTTCCCTCAGTGTACACTTTCTTAAATTTTATAGGAGAGAGAAATAAATTCAGTAAAGTACGACGACTTTGACTCGCACGCGAAGGATCCCGTACGCTGCTTGTTTCTTTTTGGCGATTTTGTGGCGTTTTTAAGCGATTTTTGTATTATTGACGCCCTTTATAGTTTTGGCGATTTTTTTTCGTTTTGGCGCTTTGCCGACCTTTGTCGGATTTTGGTAATTTTTCTTAGTTTTAGCTATTTGTTTTTAATTTTAGTTTCGGTTTTTTGATTTTGGTGATTTTTCGGTTGTTTTTAGTGTTGGCGTTTTTTTTTAATTTTTGGCGATTTTTGCCGTTTTTTTCATGAATTTTTTTAGTTTTTTGACGAACTTTCACTTTTGGCAATTTTGTAGCAATTTAGCGATTTATTTTATTTTTGGTAATATTTTTTATTTTTCGTTTTTGGCAATTTTTTCGGTTTTTTCTTACAATACATATTTTTAGTTTTAGGGTTTTTTTAATTTTAGTGCTTTTTTTGTTTTGGCGTTTTTTTTAATTTTTGCCATTTATTTTATTTTTGATAATATTTTTTCATTTAAGCGCGTTTTTCATTTTGGCGATTTTTTCGGGTTTGGGGCCAAACCGAAAAAAATCGCCAAAACCTGAAAAAAAATCGCTAAAAATTAAAAAAAAATCGCCAAATTCAAAAAAATCGCCCAAATGGAAAAAAACAAAATATGAAAAAAAACGCCAAAAACCGAAAAAAATCGCCAAAACGCGAAAAATGCGCCAAAACCAAAATAATTGTTTATGTGAAAAGTTGAAAAAAATTGCCAAAATGAAAAAAAATCGCCAAAACTAAAAAAAGTCGTCAAAACGAAAAAAATCACCAAAATTATAAAAACGCCAAAAACCGAAAAAAATCCTCAAAACGAGAAAAAAAAGTGCCAAAATTAAAAAATCGCCAAAATAAAAAAATGGCCAAAATTAAAAAAAGTCGTCAAAATGAAAAAAAATCACCAAAATGAAAAAAAACGCCAAAAACCGAAAAAAATCCTCAAAACGAGAAAATAAGTGCCAAAATTAAAAAAATCACCAAAATAAAAAAAATTGCCAAAATAAAAAAATCGCCAAAATTAAAAAAACTCAAAAAGCAAAAAAAAAATCGCCAAAACGAGAAAAAAAGTGCCAAAACTCAGAAAGCGCCAATAACTTCAAAAACCCCAATCCAATCGCAATCGAGTTTTTAGTTCTTTGGTGACTTTTTTGCTTTTGGTGACTTTTTTTAGCATTTCAGCGATTTATTTTTTTGTGATATTTTTGATATAAGCGCTTTTTTATTTTGGCGATTTATCGTTTCGAAATTTTTTTAATTTTGGGATTTTTTAGTTTTAGCATTATTTTTTTAATTTTAAGATTTTGCTTCTTACGGTTTCCAAGATACAGCAAGTTGTCCAAATTACATTAGCTGATAGAAAACCCTTTAATTTTGATTTTTTTAAATTATGAACTTTGAACATTTCAAGTGTCTATTTATAATTGTCTGTATATTGCATTAGGATTTCAACATTTTAGCGTAGCTCGCTTTAATTTTTAACTGTCCAAAGTTCAACATATTTGGTGAAAATTTCAGGTGCATAGCTCTTACGGTTCTCGAGAAAACAGCTTGTGACAGGCAGACACAAGTTTCTTTATTTTCATTTTTAATTCGGCTGATTTTTATAATAAAGTTTTTAAAGTTTCTCGGAACATGTTTTTCGATCTAATACCCAATAGTTAAACAAAAATGGGATATTAAATATTTTGCATTTCAACTGACGATATACATATGGATGTATGTATGTATGTATACTTATGCACATACAACTGAACTGCTCATTGTGTTGTTAATTAATTAAATGCGACTGAAACTGTTTTATAAAAAATTAAAAAAGAAATTTTTTGCTTAAATTAATTGACGAGTATGATGCTTCCATACTCGTATAAATTGCACGATTTTGAAGCGTGTGGGTTAAATTTCAAATTTATAAAAGAATTTTAATTGAATAACTTGATTTCTTTGTTATTTTATTGTAAACTGCAAAAATTTCTTAATGCATATTATTGTTATATTTATTTATTTATTTATTTGTCCCATTTATTCCAGGTTAAAATTAAATTAATTGATTCACATGCCATTGATGGTCAGATTGAAGAAATCACATTTACCGACAGCTCTATCGAGACAATAAATCCATTTGGTTTCACTATATTGAAATCAAATGCACTTTTGCTTAAAATGGAAAACGTGCAAATAAATAGAATTGAATCACAGGTAAAAAAGTTATTGTAATTTTTTTTAAATATATTCCATTATTATTATGCAATATATTTATTTATATTCTTATACAAGACATTTGATACTCATGTACACAAACATACATACATATGTATTTAAGTGTATACATCTGGTGATAGAGAAACAGTAATAAGTCAAGACAATTTTTTCTAACAGACACTTCTTTAAAATTTACTTTTTTAAGGTTATTGTACTTTATTTAAATTGTACTTTTTTAAAACATGAATTTTTAAAAGAAACGCTTTTAAAATGTATTTTTAAAAATACTCTTTTAAATGGTACCTACTTAAGGTGCTTTTTTAAAAGGTACTTTTTTCTAAATGTACTTTTTTTAAAGGTACTTTTGTAAGGGGTACTCCTTTTTTAAAAAGAACTTTTTTTACACGGTCCTTTTTTAAAAGGTAATTTTCTTAAAATGTGTGGTTTTTTAAAAAGGTATATACTTTTTTTGAATGGGTACTTTTTTTGAAAGGTACTTTTTTTGAGAGGTACTTTTTCTCAAAGGTACTTTTTTGAAAGGCACTATTTTTAAAAGTTAGTTTTTTAAAAGAACTTTTATAAAATGCATTTTTACAAATAAAGATACTTTTATTAAAATGTATTTTTGAAAGGTACTTTCTTGATCGAAATGTACTTTATTTAAAAGGTAAAATTTTTAAATAATAATTTTTGAAAAGGAAATTTTTTTAAAAGCCACTTTTTTTCAAAGATAACTTTTTTAAACGGTACTTTTTTGAAATGTACTTTTCTTAAAAGATAATTTTTTTAAAAGGTACTTTTCTTAAAAGACACTTTTCCTAAAATGTATTTTTTTAAAAGGTACTTTTCTTAAAAGGCACTTTTCTTAAAAGGTACTTTTTTCAAAAGTACTTTTCGTAACAGGTACTCTTTTTAAAAAGTACTTTTTTTAAAAGGTAGTTTTTTTCAAGGAACTTTTTTTAAAAGGTACCTTTTTAAAATGTATTTTTTTAAAGGTACTTTTTCTAAGTTTCTTTTATTAAAAGGTACTTTCTTAAAGAAACTTTTTTTAAAAGGTACTTTATGAACTTTTTTGAAAGGCATTATTTACTAGGTACTTTTTTTAAAATGTACTTTCTTCAAAAGGTATTTTCTTCTAAAGGTACTTTTTTAAAATTTACTTTTTTTATTTAATATTTTTAATATGCACTTTTTTAAACGGTACTTTTTTAAAAAATTTTACTTTTTAAAAGATTCTTTTCTTAAAAGGTATTTTTCTTAAAAGGTATTTTCTTTAAAAAGTTCTTTTTTTACAAAGTACTTTTTTAAGAGATAAATTTATTAAAATGTACTTTTTTGAAAAGTACTTTTTTTAAAAGGTACTTTTTTATAAAGTATTTTTTAAGTGCATATAGTTTCTTTATTTTAAAGGTACTACATATTTTCAAATGATAATATGTAAATGGTACTTTTAAAATGTACTTTTTTGAAACGCTAATTTTTTCAAAGTTGCTTTTTTAAAGATACTTTTTTGAAAAGCATGGTTTTAAAAATATACTTTTTTAAATTATACTTTCTTAAAGGGTAAATTTAGTAGTTAGGTAAAAAGATGATGTTTAAATTACAATTTTCGAAGACACACAAAAAAAATATTTTCTAAAATAAATGGTTCTTATACTCTTTTGCCAAGGCATCCGTTCTGCAAAGTGCATTTTTAAAAAGTACTTTTTAAGCATATTTTTAAAAATATATTATTTCAATTAGGCGCTTTGTTTTAATGTTTAATTTTTTTTATTTTTAGGCATTCAAGAAGTTTGTGATAGAAAAAATTGAGTTACAAAATTGTGTCTTTTTATCAAATGTGCCATCGAAAGCCTTCTATGATGTTGAAGTTTCACATACATTATTATTAAATAATCTTAGATTTAAAGAGGTCCATTCCAGGGCATTTTCTTTTAAATGTGAGTAATCAATTTATACACAAAAATTAATATTTATATGTGTGTATATGTAATTATTATAATAATTTTTTTCAGTGATCTCGAAATTAATATTAGCAAACAACTATTTTGAAAGTATTGATGCGGAATGGCTGGAGGTTTATCTTAAAGAGAACTCAGTTATCAGAGATAATTATTTTGGCAACACCAGTCAAATAGCTTTTAAGGGTCAGTATTTAAAATTGGTAATTGATGAAGTATGTCTAACTTTTTTTTCAGGTATTATGGTTCATCGTGACTATATGGGCAGCGAAAAGTTAGAGTTGCGTTTTAGCAACAACACAATACATTTTCCTCACTCTGTGCAACCGCTGGATTTTAACGAGAAATTCGCTCTAAACTTAAAGCAGCTTTATTATGACAACTCATATTCCTGCCACGAAATCGACTACAATCAAAAGCCATCCAGAGCTAAAGAACTATTCTTCAATCACTTCAAAGAGTTTATATATTTTAAGCAGAACTCTGCTCCCACCAATCCAAATGAACAATACAGAGTTTTAAGCAGAATTATTGATACAGATTGTCAACAGCGTTCATATTGGTTGTATATAATAGTCGGCTTGGTATGCCTTTTAATTTTGGTGGCCATTATTGTCACCGTTGTATGCTTATATTTGGCCAAGAAACGTAAGGCTCAAAGAAAAATGGATATAATACAACCGGAACCCAGGACTTATAAGGAAACACAAATTGTATATCAAATAGAAAATGCTGGACTTTTAAAGACTGACTTTTAAGGAGCACAACAAAAAAAACAAAGCGCACAAATATTGGGAATTAATTTCTCCCACGATTTCCTCAATAAAGATGCTATACCGAACACCGAAATTCCACCAAAAATAAAATAAAAATACTTTATAAAAGTTTTATAAAAATTTTTGTAAAAATTTTAAAAACATTTAAGCCAAATTATTTTGTTTTTAGTTTTTAATTTAATCAATTGTAAATTTTTGCTTTAAATTATGTATATATATATTCTATTAATGCTAAAAAAATATGTTGTAAAAATTAATTTTGAATTATGTTGTAAATAAAAAATAGTTTTAAGTTTATGAAATAAATGAATACGTAAATACATACTGGCATTTCCACAGGAATGTCAACTTTTTGTAGCGTGCGACACCAAACACATGTTTGCTTTTTTTCAGAGAAAACGAATCTTTTTTTTACTTCTTTAAATATTTGTGTAGGCCGTCGGTAAAATTTTAACAAAAATCGAGTCACATTGTTCTGAAGTATAAGCTTAAATGTTTGCTGTCGCACGCGACAAAAAACAGACTTTTCTCGTAGAAATGCTCATATACTGAAATAAAAAATATTAACATAAATATCAAAAGTATTTTAATTGAATTTTAATTAAATTGTATATGCACTAAAATAAGGTCCTTCGAGCTGTATGACATGGGACCTAAAATAAGGTAGTTAGTAAATTTGTTTCCGAAAGTATGTTTTTATACAAATATTTGCTCAAACTTTTAGAAAAAAAACTTAGAACTTGATGTTATAAACGTCACATTTTATGGACCCAAAGCGAATAACATTACAAATATGTACAATAGCCTGGTCCTTCTTTTCGAAAAAGTGACAATATTTAAAGCGAAAACCTCTTCAATTGTTCCTTTTAGCAAAATAAAAATTATTTCGTAAAGACTTCAAGTCAATATTTTAATATTAACACGAGCCGCATCGTGGTCAAAGTTTAGCATAAAAAGCCAGAAACTCAGTAAAAGCCTCCCAACCTTCCATCTGACGCTCCTAGAAAAGGAAAATGTAAGACCAACCCCGACTAATAAATTTCCCCAAAAATTTATTCTGAATACACCAAACTCCTACCTTTCTCACCTTAAAGGAATTGCCATTCACAAATTATTTTTTTATAAATTGTATTATGAAATATTAAGTACACAAAGACAGAGAGAGAGGGAAACAATTTCGAAATATTGAATTGAAGGATTTAAAAAAAAAATTTGATATCCTCACTTTCCCCAAGTTGTTCTTCCTACAAAATGAAAGGTGAAAATTAAAAAAATAATAGTTCTCAGAAACTTCCGGAACAGGAAATTTGTTATAAACTTTTTGCAACAAAAACTATTGCATGCTTTTAGGCCATTGCATATTGAATATATAGACAATTTATTAACAATTGGGTCGAAATATGCAGAGATATTTAAAAACAAAACCATGAAATTTTCACAGAATATTTAATACTTTGTCCGCTACAACAACAAATATTAAAGGACAAAAATTAAAGGGTGTTCTAAATCGAGCCACAATATACAGATAATTATATATAGACACTGACGGCCATATGCATAATCAAAAATTGCCAGCTAGTTAGCCACTGCCTACAACGAGCTGCGAACTAGCATATCGACTTGTCTTAGCCGCTCGTTGGAATAGAATTTATGTATAATTAATGTTCGTCTATCTGCTAAATTGTTATATGTATGTATGTATATCAAATCTGAAATTTTCAAAGTTCCCAGCTAAAAAAATTATATATGGTCCCTATATTTTAAATATATGAATGTATATAACTATATATGAATATGTATGAATTCATGTATGGAAATATATGGGATTATACATGGCAAAACTATTATATATGAACTAATATATGGACTGATATATGAAATGTATTATAACATATGAGCTCATATATGAAAATTCAATTATGAAGCTCTTCATATGTGGGTCCATATATAAATATAAGATTTTATATATGGAGTCATATAAGAATGTACGCATTCATGATATCTCACATAAGATCGTTTTTGCAATCAAAAAAGCTTGGAATTTTATCACTGCTGAATTAGAAATCCATTAGAAAATACATACGGTATGCAAAGTTTATATGCGTACCCTCAACGTTTAAAAACGGAAAACTTTTTGTTAAAAAAAACCATTCTTGTATGATTTTATACATTGTGGCCCCATTTAATATATCAAATATTCAAAAGGATAATCAATTCATTAATTTTATAGAAAATAACAAAATTCTCTAGATAAGAATCAAAGTTCATATTACTGTATTGAAAACTATTGTTAGATGGATTATTTTTTCTTTTATAATTAATTGCATTATTTTTTTAATCTGATTTCTTAAGCTAGATGCTATGTACGAATATGAGTTATGTGTTTTTTAAATAATTTATTCACCTTTTGAAGAATGAAATGATTTTTAGTTCGTTTTGAACTATTTGTCGAAACAAATGTTTCATTAAATACAAGCTCTCTCTCTCAAGTCTAAAAAAATTAAATTTACGTAATTTAATTTATTGCACAGCAGTGCGCTTTTGTGAATCAAGAGTGTATGAATATGAACTTGGCATACTGTGGAGGGAATTTACACATACATGTATGAAAATTTATGAATATATATAATCATATATGCCCATATACCCTCATTTTTCGGATCCGAACCATATATGGCATATCATATATGCTCCATACATATTTTTTAGCTGGGTTAATGTATTTTTATGCAGATTACACCAATGAACACTGAAATTTAAAAAATCATAATTAAAGAGTATTCTATCAGTTAATGTTATTTTGACTATGTAATTTTGACAACTTGTTGTATCTTGGAAACTGCAAGAAATTTTCAAAAAACGCTAAACCCAGCTAAAAAAATATGTATAGAGCATATATGATATCCCATATATGGTTCGGATCCGAAAAATGAGGGTATATGGGCATATATGATTATATATATTCATACATTTCCATACATGTACGTGTAAATTCCCTCCACAGTATGCAAAGTTCATATTCATACACTTTTGATTCACAAAAGCGCACTGCTGTGCAATAAATTAAATTACTAAAATTAACTTTTTTTAGACTTGAGAGAAAGGTTGTATTTAATGAAACATTTGTTTTGACAAATAATTCAAAACGAACTAAAAGTCATTTCATTCATCAAAAGGTGAATCAATTATTTAATAAACACATAAATCATATTAGTACATAACATTTAGCTTAAGAAATCAGATTAAAAACTAATGCAATTCATTATAAAAGAAAAAATAATCCGTCTAACAATAGTTTTCAATACAGTAATATGAACTTTGTTTCTTATCTAGAGAATTTTGTTATTTTCTATAAAATTAATGACTGGATTATCCTTTTGATTATTTAATATATTAAATAGGGCCACAATGTATAAAATCATACAAGAATAAGTTTTTCTTTTTTAAACGTTGAGGGTATGCATATGTATAAACTTTGCATACCGTATGCATTTTCTAATGGATTTCCAATCCAGCAGTGATAAAATTCCAAGCTTTTTTGGTTGCAAAAACGATCTTACGTGAGATATCATGTATGTATACATTCTTATATGGCTCCATATATAAAATCTTATATTTATATATGGATCCACATATGAAGAGCTTCATAATTAAATTTTCATATATGAGCTCATATATTATAATACATTTCATATATTAGTCCATATATTAGTTCATATATAATAGTTTAGCCATGTATAATCCCATATATTTCCATAAATGAATTCATACATATTCATATATAGGTATATACATTCATATATTAAAAATATATGGACCATATATAATTTTTTTAGCTGGGAAACTAAAAAATCCCAAAATTAAAAAATTGCCAACACAAAAAAAAAATAATCGCCAAAAATCTAAAAAAATCGCCAAAACTAAAACAAATCGCTAAAACTAAACTAAAACGCTAAAAAGCGCCAAAAACAAAAAAAACGTAAAAACTAAAGAAAAACGACAAAGACCGAAAAAAAATCCGAAAACGAAAAAACCACCAAAACTAAGAAAAAACGCCAAAACTAAAAGAAATCGCCAAAAACCAAAAAAATCGTTAAAACTAAATAAACTAAATCGCCAAAAACCAAAAAAAAATCGCCAAAAACGAAAAGACACGTCAAAACTGAAAAAAACGCCGTGGACCGAAAAATCCCAAAAAAACATAAAAAACGCCAAAACTAAGAAAAAGAGACAAAACTAAACTAAAAGAGCCAAACCGAAAAAAAGTTTCCCGGGTGCTTAAAATGTTTTAACAAATTTCTACATTAGGTAAGATATTCGATTATATAAATGCAGTGTGCAGATGTTGATAATGATATTGGTATTGCTTGCAGAGTAAGACGACAAGTCGGGAGCGGGGGTTGCCTAACACTGTAGGACTCGTTACAAACCGTGTCCTCATCTTTGTTTAACGTGTTTTATACATTTAATTGTAAATATTTCACTATTGGGAATTTTACTAATTTTTGTGGCCATAATTAATTACAGTCAAACGGTACGAGGGATTTTAATCAAAGCAATCATGAATAAAATTCCACGAGAAATTTCTCCCTTTCCGAACTAGAATTTTTTCTTTTCCCTATTATTTTTGGAATCAAACTTCGAAAGCCTTCCTCGTAAGGTCCTTAAAATTTTTATCACTGGATCTTACTAAAAAAAAAAATTTTCATCACTCTCGCTCACGTCTTGCGTAAGTGTCACTCGTGACAAATATTGACATACTCACCTTCAACATTATTTGCCATTTCTTTAATTTTTAAAACTATAAATTTTTGTTATGGGAACTTTTACTACACTCACCCCAATATTCATAAAATTTAAAAATACATTTTATTTTTTTATGATAATGGGCGTGAATCGTTAAAACACCTGATAAAGTGACAGTAAATAAAATATGCCAACAATTTTTAACTAGAGATGTTTACTTTGTTAGTTTTTTTTTATAAAAAAATTACTTTTTCACTCACGCTCAAGTGTTCTCACGAGTGATCATTTTTGTAGACCTTTTTAATTAGTTTGACCACGCATTAAAAAAAATTTTGTTTGGAACAGAATTTAAAAAAAAAATGATTTTCGATGTCTTCAATAAATCCGTGGCAAAAAGGAAAAAGTGCTTAAGTCGAGATAAGCTGATTTTGAGTTAATGGTACTTCCGTAATTCACATATCTGAAAGTACTCCTAGTCAAAATCTGAATTAATTTGTGTAATTTTTCACAAAGTTATAGATGTAACTTGCGATTTATGTTTTTTACACTTCTAACCTCATTTGGAATAATATCTTAATTTAGTTTATACTTTAGTACATTTCAACTAAAATGTATTACTTATAGTGTGTAGAACGATGTGTGCTTACAAAAATAAAGATTAACAGAGAATTGCCCAATTTAACTGTAAAAGAAATAAATTTCTGAAAATCGACTTGAACGGTGAAAAGTGCTCTCCTGCAAAACATTAAAATATGACTTAAGCACTTTTTCCTTATTGCCACAGAAATATTTAGTTGCAGTTACCTAGAAAAGTATAGTTAAAAAAATGGAAACATTCGTTGCTGAAATATTTTAAATTCGTCATATAATTGATTGAACTAAAGGTCTGTGCTATCATTTGTTTTAAGACCAAATGAAAAAAGACTTTATAGTTCTGTTAGTTAAATTTAAGATCACTGAAATAAATTCGATTTAAGCGACCTAATACACGACGAAGTCACATACATTTCCTTTTCTATGCAAGAAGCCTTTCTTCCTTTCAGATCATATAACAGAACTAATGATCTATTCAAATTCCCAATTAAATTATAAACAGGTATATTTAAAATTTAAAATAATTATTAATATTGACTTACCCAATCGGCAAGTATGATTCTAGAGCTTGATGTATGCTTAATTCGGGTTCTGCCAAAGCCAAACCTTTTGACAATAAAGCAAAATGAGTGCTAATGGTCTCACTAATACTTATTAAGTCCTCTACGTCTTTGTCATCTGTAACAATAAAATTAAATTTAACAAAAGTAAACGAAACTTTTTTTATATAAATATTACCCGGTAAACTTAAGTTTTTCTTCATTAAATTCGCGCTACACATGCCACCCAAGTAGGATAATTCCTGTTCTATGCGCACCAAGCAAGAATTATTACCATTTAACTGGAAATTTTTGGAATTATTAAAAGTACACAAAAATAATTAAAATTAACAAACACAAAAAAAGTCTCACCAATACGGGGTTATCATAACCCACTACCAAACATTTAAAACCATAACGATTAACATGCGGATCTTGGGCATACAATGAGGAAGTTTCCAGAGAAAATTCTACACAATTGCCGGGTAAAATCATAACATTTTGTAGCCAATTGGAGGGCCTATTAAAATAAATAAATAAAGAGTTATTTATATATTCAAAAGAGAACTTCAAGTAAAAACTTACGTATTAAATTTCTTCACCACAAACCAGTCCGGTTCGCTTTTATTGTAGCCCTCTTTGTGGTGCGACAAATTGTAACAAGCGCTCATTAGATTGGCACTTTTACTTTGCATGCACCTGTTTGTTTTGACATTATTATCCAAAATAGCATAATAATCTTCATTGGCTGATGCTGTTTCACTCGTTGTCATTGGTCTGACGGGCAGTGATACCAATAAATAATCCTCCAGTTGAGCAGTACCACACTGAGTATCGAATTCAATAGTCAACCATTGTACGCAAGGAGGAAACTCCACGCGATAACAATTGATGCAGGCACTTTTATAGGGATGTTCGCATTCTACAATACAATAATGATTGCTGGTTGTGGGCACTTCACTTGATGCATTATCAGTTAAAGGTTGTTGTTGGTTGCTGCTGCTGCCACCTATCAGAACATTGCCGCATTCTGCATTATTGATTAGTTCTAATTTTTTGTTAAAACTTTCAAGCATGGGTCGTAAACGCGATACGCTTATATTGGCTTGATTGGCAACATCTTTTGTTAAACTCAACTGATTGAGAGCGGCAACGTGCGGCAGAATGTCTTTGATGAGACCCAGTATCTGAACAGAGCTCTGCACAGGGCGAAAAAAAATGGATTTTAGTATTGAAGCTCATTGTTTTTTTTTTTTTAATAAAATTACAAAACTATTAAAAATACAAAATAATGATCTTGCATAAATAATTTTTTTTTAGGAAAAATGTTGAAAATAAACACTTGAAATTCGAAAAGTTGGTATATTTTTATGCAGACTACACAAATTAACACTGAAATTTAAGAAATCAAAATTAAAGGGTATTCTATCAGTTCATATAATTATGACAACTTCCTGTATCTTGGAAACCGTAAGAGGCAAACTTTTGAAATTTGCATAAACTCTAAAACTAAGAAAATTCCAAAATAAAAAATCGCCAAAAGCCGAAAAAAATTATCAAAATTAAAAAAAAAAATGGCCAAAACTAAAAAATTGCTAAAACTAAAATATAACGCCAAAAATCGAAAATCGAATTTGCCGTATTTCGATATTAAGTTCGTTCTACAATAAGCTAAAATATTTTAATTCTAATTTGAAATGTATTTGCTGGTGGTTCAGCTTGGTCTATATGCATTTCATTGTTGCTATAACAAATCATCAGTAGACTTCAACCAGCAAATAAATTTCAAATTAAAATATAATTATGACAATATGTCGGATAATAAATTTTTTAAATATTGTAATTCTTCATTAAAAAAAGTAAGTATAAAAATTTCGAACAATAGAATAAAAATAGAAACTAGAATTGAAAAGTGGCGGGAGCAGCTTTACAATAGTTGAATTTGAATTTCGAACTGAATTCGAATTTGGTGTTAAGACTAAATAATCCTATACTAAAAAAATTTTCTATTTGGAATAAATTCGAAAGAGTTCGAAATTTGGAAAGCAAAGTTAATATTTTTTTTCAAATATTACGAAAAAAAATTGTCAAAATGAAAATAAGGGCCAAAACTAAAAATCACTAAAACTAAAATTAAACGCCAAAAAACGAAAATCAAATTTGACGCATTTCGATATTAAGTCCGTTCTACAATAATGAAAATTATTTTAATTCTTCATTAAAAAAAAGTATGTATAAAAATTTCGAATAATAGAATGAAAACGGGTTGGAGCAGCTTTACAATAGTTGGATTAGAATTTCGAATTGAATTCGAATTTGGTGTTAAGACTAAATAAACTATAACAATGGCATGTTCGGTGTTACATCATCCTAGACCAAAAAAGTTTTCTATTTCGAATAAATTCGAAAAAGTTCGAAATTTCGAAAACAAAATTAATATTTTTTTTTAATATTACGAAAAAAATGGTCAAAATGAAAATAAGGGCCAAAACTAAAAAAAAGCTAAAACTAAAATAAAACGCCAAAAATTTAATTTGCCGCATATTAAGTGCGTTCTACCATATTGAAAAATATTGTAATTCTTCATTAAAAAAAGTATGTATAAAAATTTCGAACAATAGAATGAAAAGCGGCGGGACCAGCTTGGCAATAGTTGGATTAGAATTTCGAATTGAACTCGAATACGGTGTTAAGTCTAAATAAACTATAACACAATGACATGTTCGATGTTAAATCATCCTAACTGAAAAATTTTCTATTTGGAACAAATTCGAAAAAGTTCGAAATTTCGAAAATTAGATTAATATTTTTTTTTTTCAAGTATTACGAGTTTGAAATTATGTTCAAAGTCATTTTTCGAATAAAATGTATAATGATTGCATGAGAAGGAGAGCATAAATTCGAACAAGTTCGAAATTTCGATTACAAAATTATTATTTTTTTTAATATTACAATTTAGAAATTATTATCAAAACCATTTTTCAAGCTTTCAAATGAAGTTTATATTCCATTAGAAGAAGAGCATAAATTCGAAAATTTTCGAATGTGCTATTTTCTCTCAAACGGAAAGAATTAATCCGAAAAACTCCACATTTCGGAATTAATAGACATATTTCAAATGTGAAAAAATAAGGTTTTAGGGCCATAAATGACAAAATATATAAGAATTAAATTCGATATCGTTCGAAATTTCCTACAAATACAATTAAAATTTTATGCAATTTTGTACGATATCGAATAGCGTAATTTCCTCTTAAACACATATATCTTTTATCATTTATGGCCCTAAAAACTTATTTTTTACATTTGAAATAAGTCTATTAAAATTGTATGAACATCTGTTCGATATCGAATGCAGTAATTTGCCCCCTGATGTTTAAAAGTTAGGATTTTCCATACAAAATTTCTTTTATAATTTTTTTTATAAGCAAAAAAAATATTCTTATAAATAAGGCCGTTAGTTACTCTCCGTAAAACTTCGAAAAGAAAACATGTAATTTTTTCAATATCAACTCACTCACTCACCTTCGCATCATTACAAGCCAAATTCGCTATATGTGCATAAACCAAAGGCAACAGAGTATGAAACAAATTTGACGATCCCACATTGAAAACTTCCAAGATTTGTGTAGCTGCCATTTGAACCGGAGTATCTTCAGAGTCAGCACGACCCAGGCCAATTGGATTATACTGAGAACCCAGTAATCCCTCCACAGCCTCAGCACCGACTCGCTCATTCCCATTGAACTTTGTAATTTGACCATTACGAAAATTTAAATCATGAATGGCTGAACTCTCTTCAATCATTATATCCTTGGGATGTATCTCCGTGGCACCGATTTCAATTTCCATTTCAAAGGGATTCGTAGATCTTTTCTCAAACTTAAGAGTTTCTATAATGCCTTTGGAAAATGATTCCAAGCGTTTGGACAAATCTCTAGCTGTTGAAATGCCACCAGCTTCTGCTGGCAGATTAGCTGTTCTCGAGTTATTGGCCCAATTAATATCCATATGCTCTTCAATGGGCGTTATATTATGCTCCGAATCAATAGTTTGCGAATGATTTGAAGAATTGTCTGACGGTGACAAGGAAGCGGCCAAAGTGTTGCGTGCCAACACTAAAAGCTCTGTGCACCTTTTCGTTATATCGGAAGCTATTTGCAAGGCTGTATCACGCATTGTAATTTCATTTGACAAATTTGCATCAGTGCCACCATTTATGGGACAGGCTGAGCCACCACCATTAGCTGTAGTAGCATTTGAATCCTTCTTGATGGGTGTACTATAATACAGTATACAGGGTATTTGGCCACGATGAGCATTAGTTCCATTAAAGCTGAGATCACAAGCATAAAAATGAAATGTTGTGCCACATGGTCCACGTATAGATGGCATGCCGCCATCTCCCGAACAGGTGCGATGACCTTGAGAGCAAAATCTTAAAGCATAACGAGCGTTTTCCTAAAAAAAATTTGCAAATCTTAGTTGCAATATTATTTAATTAATTTTTTACACTAAATACTTTAATCAATATGGATCTTTCGAATTTTATTTCCGCCATATCATTTTGCACCACCGCCTGATCATAAGTACCCGAAGCCGACTCCAGGGTTTCCCATTTATGCTGTTGCTGCTGCAGAGGTTGCTGTTGCTGTTGTACATCCCCCGAATTATCATATAAAAGCTCTAGTTGATATTCATAGCTGCCGGAACCCGAATACACCATGCAGCCAGCTACAGCTATACCAGAACGATCTACGGAAAATGCTATAGCATCTGGACCAAAACTGCCCGTATTCCAAGTACGGCTCTGATCACAACGAGCAAATCGTGAGCCTGACGAATGCAGAGTTCGTGGTGGTACGAACATTTTGTCGTACTAAGCGAGGGAAAAAAAGGTTTTATATTTGAATTAAGCTAAAATTTATCGAAAGTATATTTAAAGAATATGTAAAACTTTGGCCGCCACAAAAACAAAGATATCACTACCTTAATATAGAAAGGCCCTAACTAATTACTTTTTGAAGATATCAAGATTTTTGCATTTTTCGATACATTAGATGTTCTCTAATTTCTATTTAAAAAAATATAGATATTAAGGTAACGATATGATAGTTAAAAATTAAAGGGTGTTCTAAGGCGAGCAACGAAAAATGTTGACTCCGCTTTACTGGAAATAACCAAACCCATTTTTTCAGTTATCCGATTTTTTTTTCTCTAAAACGTAGTTCGGATTACTGAACTTTGTTACAGTTAAGCGTACTGCTTAAAATCAGTACAATATAATAGAAAAATACAATAAGTAAAGTACGTAAGAGCGAAAACGACAAATACATTTTGCCATTTAATTTTTTAACGGACAAAACATGCACAATTTTTCCAGCCTTAAGTTATGCAATCGATTTCTAATAAATAAATTTGTCATTGTTTATATTTTCACTAAAGCGAAGTAAGAAGTTTCATACAAAACGTATTTGTGGGCTTGCTTTTGGTTTTTAGTAATACATTTTCAGTAAAGCCATGTTTCGCTAAGGCAAAATGAGTACGACTAGCTGCCTTAAAATCAGTGCGGGGATTTGTATCGCTTTCAGTAATCCGATTTTTTTCAATAAAGCGTGTTGCGCTAAAACGGATTCGACTGTATAATATACGGAAAATTAGTGTATTTTTATGCAGACTGCACCTATAAACACTGAAATTCAAAGAATTTAAATTACAGGGTATTCTGTCAGTTAATGTAATTTTGATTGAACATGTAGTTTTGACCATTCGCTGCATCTTGCAATTCGTAAGAGGCAAAGTCTTGAAGTTTTCAAAAACGAAAAGAAAAATCGCCAAAATGAAAAAAGCACTTAAATGAAAAATGTATAATTAATATGCAAAAATATATCACAAAAAATAAAATAAAAACCGATAAAAAATCGCCAAAAACGAAAATTAATGAAATTCCGAAACGAAAAATCAACAAAATGAAAAAAAGACCTTAAATGACCAAAACGAAAAAAAGCACAAAAAACGAAAAAAAACGCCAAAGCTAAAAATCCAAAAATTAAAAAACCGAAACGAAAAACCGCCAAAATGAAAAAAAGTGCTTAAATGAAAAATATCGCCAAAAACGAAAAAACGCCAAAACTAAAAATCTCAAAATTAAAAAAAAAATTCGAAACGAAAAATCACCAAAATTAAAAAAGCGCTTAAATGAAAAATACCGCAAAAAAACTTGAAAGCTGAAAATTAAAAAAAAATCTGAAATAAAAAATCGCCAAAATTAAAAAAACGCTTAAGTGAAACAATTCAGAAATGCCAAAACTTAGCCTTTAAAAGGTCACAAAAAAATTAAAAATATTGCCAAAAACCGAAAAACGCATTTAAGAAAAACAAGCACCTAAACTAAAAAAAATCGCTGAAACTAAAAATATTTATTGTAAAAAAAAGCAAGCAAAAAAACTTGAAAAAATCGTAAAAAAAAGAAAATTCGGCAAAATGAAAAAAGCGTTTAATGAAAAATATATATCACCAAAAATAAACTAAATTGCTAAAAAATGCTAAAAGGCTAAAAAAAATGCTAAAGATAAATTTCACAAAAAAAACTAAAAAATCTTCAAAAACCAAAAAAAATAAATAAAATATCGCCAATACGAAAATAAGCACCAAAACTAAAAAATAGCTAAAACTAAAAATATGTATTGTTACAAAAATAAAATCGCCAAAAACAAAAAATGGTCTGAATGTAAAAAGCTAAGCGCTTTTTGAAAATTATCACCAAAAATAAAATAAATCGTTAAATTGCTAAAAAAAAAATTAAAAAAAGTTAAAGGTCACAAAAAAACTAAAAAACCACCAAAAAAAACACCAAAACGAAAAAAGCGCCAAAACTAAAAAATCGCTAAGACTAAAAATTGTTTAAAAAGAAAAAATATCACCAAAAACCGAAAAAAATAACCGAAAACAAAAAAAACACCAAAACTAAAAATTCAAAAAAATAAAAAAAAAATATCCGAGACGAAATATCGCCAAATTGGAAAAAGCGCTTAAGTGAAATATCTCAGCAAATGCCAAAAATTTGCTTAATTTAAAAGGTCACATAAAAACTAAAAAAATCGCAAAAAAAAACGAAATAAGCTCATATACAAAAAGCACCAAAACTAAAAAAAAATCGCTGAAACTAAAAATATTTATTGTAAAAAAAATTGCCGAAAACCGAAAAATTCGCAAAAAAAAATCGGCAAAATTAAAAAAGCGTTAATTGAAAAATAAACTAAATTGCTAAAAAAATGCTAAAAGTTAAAAAGTCACAAAAAACTAAAAAATTGTCAGAAACCAAAAAAAATCGCCAATGCGAAATTGAGCACCAAAACTAAAAAATATCTAAAGCTAAAATTATTTATTGTTAAAATAATAAAATCGCCAAAAACGAAAAATGGCCTGAATGAAAAAAGCGCTTAAATGAAAAATATCAACAAAAAATAAAATAAATCGTTAAATCGCTAAAAAAAACCATAAAAATTAAAAGTTCAAAAAAAATTAGAAAAGCACAAAAAACCCAAAAAAATCGCCAAAAACGAAAAAAGCGCCAAAACTAAAAAATAGCTAAAATTATATATATTTATTGTAAAAAACCCGCCAAAAAAAACGAAAAAAACACCAAAAAAGAAATATTAAGAAAATGAAAAAAGCGCTTAAACGAAAAATATCACCAAAAATAAAATAACTCATTAAATTGTTAGAAAAATCACCAAAAGTTAAAAGTTCACCAAAAAAAAATTAAGAAATCGCAAAAAAAAACAAAAAAAAGCTAAAACGAAATAAGCGCTAAAACTAAAAATCGCTAAAACTAAAAATATTTATTTGAAAAATAAAAACAAAAAAATCGCCAAAAACTAAAAAAATTGCCGAAAACTAAAAAAAGCCAAAACTAAAAATATCGTTAAATTTTCATAGTTTAGATGAATTATCTGTCAAAATGTGTAGCTTAGACTACAGAAGTTAATTTTAAGTAAATCAATCGGCTGGTCCAAAAAAAATATAAAAATCATTTTAAAAAAATAGTGTTTTGCCTTCTTCTCAAGTCGACCTGAGTTGTGGAACCAACACCCTTTTCCACAACACGAACAGTCGACTTGAGTAAAAAGTTTATATGGAAATCACTAATTTTTTAAAGATTTAAAAAAATTCTAGACGAGTCATTTTTGGAAAAACATATATTATAATTTATCTCACTATTATCTCTTTAAAAATTTAAATATTTCCAATAAAACTTAAACACTGACTTACATCTCCTATAGAAGTTTGATACACAATTTCTGCCAACACTCGAGCCAATAGGTGGCAACAATTGTCAATGAGGCCCTGATTAAAATCCTTCGAACAAACGCTACCGCTCGAATAATTGTAATGAGCACTACGATTGTAAATGTTCTCCAAGCGATCTCTTATCGGATTAGCTATGATATCCAACAAACGCATTAAGACATCCTTAAACGTCCATGAATTGCTAAGGAAATCGCGCTTCTCTTGCTGCGTGCGATAAATCATTTGCTCCACCAAAATAGGATACTGATGGGAATCGGTAGATGACAGCATCGGTAAGCCGGAGTTATCACTGGGACTTATAATCGATTGACGATCACCGTTCTGACTCAACAAAGCAAATGTTGAACGTAATTTAACTGAGGGTGAGCACAAGCCCGCTAAAATGGCACTCAAGAGACGTGAATGCAAAGTACCTTGCTGGAAATTTAATTATCAAACAAATAATTATTAAATAATTTATAACACTTAACATGCACACCTTATCCATTTCTGATAACAAATCACACAAGCAATTCCATTTCAAAGTTGAGGTGGGATAAAACACGCCAAAGCAAGCCACAAAGCTAATGTGACATTCCTCAAGTATTTCTAAGGCCATGTTTAAAGCTTCTTCACTGTTTATATCCTGGAACAAATCATCACAAAAGATACCAATTAACATAGCCCTCACATTGCCTATACATTCGGCCAATTGTATATTTTCCATGTTAGATTTCCTCAACGTCGTTTGACTGCCGCCCATGTTATTATCATTAAAGTATTTCGTTATTGCAGAATTATTGGGCTTGCTTAGCTTGCTGTTATCTTTATCAGAGCGATTACTTAACAACTTTTGTGGCCCAGCAGAAATATATTCAGCTATTCCATCGCTTTGACCATATTGTGGATAAATCTCATTAGTATATTTCCTTAGCAATCTCAAGCACGACTTATTAACATGTATTAAATATTCCAAGGATTGTTTGACTTCCAATTGCCGCGATTTGTCCCTCTGCTCACGCAAATAACCTTTAAAAGCCTCCCAAGACCAATTCAACATTAAAACTAAACTCTCAAAGCATTCTTTGCTTACAGAATTGGCAAATTCTTTGGTAACTCTTTTCACAGGATCTATGTCTACGGGCGCTGTAGAAGGTTTGGTTTCTTGTGTTATCAAGCGATACAGTATGGCTGGTATTTGGCCGGAATTGACATCGGTGCCATTGTTGGCTTTCTTTGATGATTTAAATGTAAATACAACTTGATCTTCTGTCGTCATAGTGGCCTGGCCGCATGAGCCACAATCTGATGACGGACCAGCAATACGTGCCCATACCAAATACCAGCGTCCAGCTGTAGTGTTTATAGGCTTTGGCAGTAAAATATGAAATTTACTGCGAGCTGGACACTCAAAAGGCACTTCTTTAGTTTCACTTATAAGAGTGCCTTCCTTTTCATAGCCACCGCCATCGGGGCCCATGTCATATAGTTTTAATTTGCATGAGTATTCTCCACGGCCACCAAACATGCCAAAGCCATCTGCAGGAGTATAAAAAATATATATGTATAAATTAAATACTGTTAATATTGAAAATGAATCAAAACTCCCGATCAAATAAAAAAGAGAATTAATTTATTCAACAATATTTTAGTTAGTGTAAGTAAAGTATGAAAAAATTTTTCACCAGTAGGTGATATAAAAAACATGGATTATATGTTTCAAAATTCAATGTAGTTAAAACAAGTAACAATTATAAATATTAGAAAAATGTGTTTGTGTAATTTGAAGTTGTTAAGCAATTTTTCAACAGTTAATAACATCTTGGGCATATGGTCTAGTTACTCCGCCCATTTTTGTGCAACACCATATTAGGCAAATTTACTTTGTACAATATGTTTAATAAATAAATATATAAAATTAGGAATAAAAATTGTTCTTATAAGTTAGCTACTCAAGTCTAAAAAGATTTAAAAGAAATTTGGCTTCGAACATACATTAATTTTTTACTCATGGACTTTTTTTAGGAAGCATTATGAATTGTGATTTTCAAGAGTAATATTAAATAAACAATTTCAAGAAATTTTAGGAGTCAACCGCAATTCGTTGGCTCCTAAAACAGGGCCTTTTTCCCAATAATAATTATATCGGACAGCAGCGCAAAAATAGTTAGACTAGACTTCCAGAACAACAAAACGTCGAAATATAATGAAAACTTGAGTTACGAAAATTGTGCTCAAACTCAGTAGCGGGTAGTTACGAATTAATTAATTATGCATGTAACTTGTTTTGAGTCAAAGAGGTAGAAATCAATTATTTAACGTTAAGGGCGAGTTTTTGGGTTCGAGATTAAGATTAGTTTATTTCTCTAATTAGCTAATCCGAAAATTAACTTAATCTCATATAGTTGAGTTTTATGTTTTTGAGTGGTAGTTTAAACTTCTTGTTATGTGTAGTATTACCAAACTGAGGAAGAAAATAGTGGCAACTTTTTCTGTGCAAAAGTCGTACATGTTATCAACAAACTTTGATTTTTTGTGGGAAGAAGAAACTGGCATATTTTATTATTTACAAGTAAAATATTGCGCGTGTTTAAGGAAATATACATATATACATATATATATATATATATATATATATATATATATATATATATATATATATATATATATATATATATTTAAATATGTTTTTAAATTATTTTACCATATAATTTTCACAAAAAGTTATATGTTTCACAAAGGCTTGTTGTCAATACTAAAGTAAGATTAAACCACCACGATTGGCCGCTTAAACTAGCAAGTAAACCAATATAATCGACTACCCAAAAATTGCAAATGAAGATTAAGGTTAATTTAATCTCTAATCTTCAACTCAAAAAGTCGCCCTAAGTGTTTAATTTTACGTACACAACATGATATCTGTATCAGCTGAGAATCTTATAGCTTCCACACTATGTCCAGAATAGCCCCAACCGCCACCAAAATTATCAAAACGATTAACAACTTGATACTGATTGTCTTTGGTATCTTTACTTTGATGGTTTTCTTTGGGTGAAATATCCTCAAAGCAGCCAGGTCTGAAAGAAAAAAATAATTGAACTATTTATTAACGTTAAAATAAAGTTGAAAGCAATATTACATAACATCCTGAGCCGAAGTGAGAACATCCATGCTGGCCAAAAGATTTAGGGCCGAATGTAAACGTGATATACGCGAATCTAATTTATTAGGCAAGGACAATTCCGGACTCAATAAGGCGTGATAATTGGAGGTGTTCTATAAAAACAAATAACAGCAAATAATTTGATTTTAAAAATTGTATAAAATATTTATTTAAATTAAATTTACCACTCCTGTTGATAAAATTTCACTGGCTAAAACATTATAACTCAAAACTTTCTTACGATTGCTGTCATACACCCACAAAACATTGTACATGGGATCCATGGCAAATGCAAGTTTTGAATAGGATTTATCGCCTAAAGCCACCGCAGCTGGTAGTGTGTTTAATGAGCCATTCGAGGCGGTATTTAAGGAACTGCGCTGCCTTTCCTTGCGTGGCGACGAAGAAGCATTATGCATATGATTGTCTTGCAAGTCAAACAATTGATTTCTAGCCTCATGCATACTGCGAGACATTTGCTCATTAATGGCATTCGAGGAAGAGGATGGACCCATATGCACCATATTCTGATCAATATTTTGATTGACTTCGGGCACAACTTTTGTTTTGTTACAATATTCCATTTTAACAAAATCAACTTGATTGTAATAGTGAGCAGTGCAATTTCCATCACGACGATTAATCGAAATCGTATGGAATGTTAAAGGTATGGTGGGTATCATCACTGGAAACAAAAGGATAATTAAACAAATTCCATAAAGGAAAACAACACTTACATATAGTTTTCTTATTAGCAGCCACATTCATTTTGGGCAACATTTGTGTCGTTATCAAGGACTCATCAATTTTGATGAATGTCTGATCTCCGCTGGCTCCTATCCAGGTAGCTTTTTTGCCAAAACTTGGACCTATGCCACTAAAAGAAACAAAATACTTTTCATTATATTATTTCCTATCAAGAAAAAAACAATTTTACAATACTGCTCCCGGTGAACAATGCCATAGTATCTTCTGCCTTTGTGCTATTAATTGAGCCACTGTGGGCTTTTCCAGAGCTGGCTCATTATTACCCAAAGACTCTCTTGCACTAGAAGAATGGTTTACTTTTTCTCTTTCTGTATTGTTAGAGCTTTTCTGTTGGAAATCATGTGGCAAACGACCAAGTTGTCCCTTTTGAAAGTTACCAAATGTATAGACTAAACCTTTGTAGGTCAACAGCACTGTATGATTACTGCCAGCAGCTACTTGGCATACATTTCCCGCTACACTTATACGAACAGGCCCACTGACTGGCTGCATATCTCCGGTGCCCAATTGACCGAATTGATTGCTGCCAAAGGCATATACTTCGCCGGATAGCGTGAGTAGCACGGTATGATGCAGGCCACATGATACTTGTACTACGGGCGATGTTGAGGGCATACTAAGGAGCTGAGGTGCCAAGGGTGCTACTCTGGGAGGATTTTCTTCAGCATGGTTTGAGGCCTCATCGGCAGATTTCTTTTCTTTGCGACGCATAATAAGACTTTTTGAACGTTGACGATTAAGTTGCTTATTCGAATCTTTGGTGTCCGAAACTAGAAAAAATTATACTTGTGAAAAATATATTTTTTTTAAATAATCAAAAATGTCTATTAAATTCATAAAATTTTAAATTAATTTGAAATGTATTTTATTTCGAATTTTTCATACAAAATTCTCCTAAAATGGATTTAAAATTCATTGTAATTTTTTATGAATATGAGGTTAATAACGTATAAAACAATTCTAATAATTAAAAATTAATAATAAAATGTATACAAAACCAATCCGCAATTTTTTATTTAGCTTTATTCACAATTAACATTTTCATAAATTGTCCCACTGTGCCTTGTATACACACTAAGGACCAATTTCACCAACTCTTTATCTTTTCATACTTAAAAGTTGTTTTTCATTGAAAAAATAATAAAACTTCATTATACGAATTGATATTTAAGAATATTTGGTGAAATTGGCCCTAAGCCGAAAAATTATTCAGTTGAAAATTTTAAATTTGTTTTTTTTAATTATTTTTAATACAAAAAATATTAGCCATCCCAGAAACTTTCCGCTAGTTTTTGAGTCCAAACAAATTAACAAGTATCAAAAGCCAATTTGACAAGAAATTACAATCTATCTTGGGCAACATTTTCACAATTAAACGAATAAATAAATAAAGAAGAAGCCAAAATAATTTGCATACCATTTTCTGCCTCCTGTACAGCAATGCATGAAGCACATATACCACATTTTGAGCATCCAGCGTCTCCATGGCCACAAGCACAGGATCTTTATATTTAAAAAAAAAGAAAAAAATTAAAGCAAAATATATTGTTGGCTCTTTTTTTTAAATATAACTCACGCTCCAGCTACTCTGTCTTCCAGGGGCACATTTAATGCTGAGACACAGGATACATTGTAGCCCGTACACTCCCGGCATGCGACACAAACGCGACACTGACCCTGTACAACATTATGGTCGTCATAATCGCAGAGATTAGAAAAATCAAATTTCAGCTTTTTCAAAGACGTAGACGATTTTCCCGTTGCACCGTCTAGGGAAGAAGTAACGCTACCATCTTTGGATCTATTATAAACATGACCACATTGTCCCTTGTTATTTAGGCCAAAAGTAAACACTTGACCCTTGGCATTTAGGGCTACACAATGAGCTTTACCCAATGCCACCTTTTGTATATGTTGGTCAGAGAAATCGCTTACAAAACCCTGCACATCACAATGCACCGTATCCTTGCCAAACATAATTAGTTTACCCGTTTTAGTAACAAACGCTGAAGTACCATTATTGCAGGCAGCCTGCACAATAACGTGTCCCTCAATTTTGGTCATTTTTTTAGGTTTCACCGCTTTCGGTTGCCTGCGATTCTTAGAAATATCGCCGTCTTCACCTCTGCGGGCTGTACCGGCAAAATACACTGTACCATCATCATTTACCAATAGGGCATGTATGCCATCGTGACCCACAGCAATGTGCATTATACGTGACACTTTTGATATAATCAACTCGGTTAATTTCATTATGGGTGTACGTCCTACAGATTTCAAGCCCAAAGCAGCTGCCTTGCCATAATAAAAAACTTTGCCATTCGAAGCATTCACCAAACCAAACTCTTTGCCACACACAATTTCCTGCAGGTCCACATCGTTGGGAATTTTGGGTTCAAAGATGTTGTACGATGCCTGTATTTTCAAGATTTGATTTTGATTTAAGACTTCCTCTTCAAAGTTAGCGTAACCTAAAGTGCGAAAGCGTTTACGTGACAATTGCAAGGGCAGTTCAACAGGTATAGAACTGTCGCGATCAGTGGATCTATTTTGATGGTTTACATTTAAGCGTCGCACCACCAAAGTGTCCTTAAAAAGATTTTTAAAATACATACGTACATACATAATTTAGCAAAGAAATGTATAAGCAAAAAATAATAAAACTTACGTCTCTGTTGGTGCAAATGGCATTCAAAGAATCTTCATCCGTAAAGAGTGTATAATTGAAGCCTTCTCTTATGGGCAGCATATTAACAGGATTCATACTTTTAATAGTTAAAGATTCGGTATGAACCAGATGTAAATGGTCGGCATTACGTTTGGAATTACGTCTGTAGTAAAGTTGGCCATTGCTAAAACCCAACCAGCCAGTCTTTTCCTTGGTAAACTTGTCATTTTGCATGTAAATGTGGCCCTTGTAGGAGCCATTATAACCAGTGCCAATTTTCAACAAAGCGCCACCCAACAAAAGATATAAATAAGTACCATCCGAGGCTAAGGCTGGTTCGGTTAAACCTCCCGGCGGAGCTTTGATAGTAAACTGGCAAAAGAAAACAAGTTTGTTACAAATTCATCATTCATATTTATGCACATACCTCATCCACTAAGGAATTAAGCGGTACTCCCTTAGAATAGAAGTCTGGAGAAGTAGGCTTAGCCAAGGCAGCGCTTATCACTGTACGCTGCAGCATACACAAAACAGCGGGCATTTGTATACGTTGTGAGGACAAATGGCGCGGTGACATAATTAAGGCTGCTATTGCTTTAAGCATTTTCCCCGTATCGCCTCTAGCAATACAGAGACCAACTAAAGCCGAACATGCTATAGACGACCAATCGCCTTCCGGTGCACTTACCACACCTTCGGCCGTCGACATAGCGGCCAGGTCTAGCAACAAGTCATACAAAGGATTAATCAATTCCTCCGGTTCATTTTTAAATGATTCAGGCTCTTGTCCCTGTATGACGTCCAGTAAAGCCTTTAAGGCTTTAGTACAAAGCAGAGGCTGTATGGATCTAGCTTCTGATATCAATTCAAATAAGCTGCGTAGGCCAGCACCCACAATTAAGGGCACCGCAATAACTTTACATTCTTTTTCACTACATTCTTCCGACTCAGATTCAACATCACTGTTGGCTGAGTCCTGTCTAGGTCTTTTCTCGACATTAGCGCCTTGTTGCGACACTCCAGCTACAATATTTGTCTGTTGTATAGCGTTGAGGGTATGACAAGAACATTCAATTTGATTGCCTGTCATACATGCTCCCACACAGAGTAAGCAACATGTTGAATTGATATGGGATAGATTTCTCACATTGCCACTAAGCTCATAAAGCAATAAACGTCTGGTCTCCGCTTCCAATACCGTAGAGCGTATAGCAGAGAAAACAGCAAATTGCGAGGCATTCGATTGTAGTTCTATGTGGGCCAATGGAAAAGCTGGACACAAAAGTAATTGTTCTTTTACTAAAGGAGGATCCAATGGATTAGCAACACGTAAATCAGCATTTCCTTCTATAATGGCGATGGGAGGCTTTTTATCTTTATTTTTACGTTTTCCAATGGTTTTCCGCTCGGTTTGTACCTTCCTGCAAGCAAAAAAATAATCGTTTATAAAAGTGAAGATAATAATAAAAAAATGTATGATGATATGTTTAATATGGTATCTGAACTTTTCAATTCATATGGTTGCACACATATCTGTGAAGGACCCTATACATTAGATGTTCTTCTATCGAAATATACAAAAAACTCGATTTCAAATAAATAATGAGTTATGTCTTTTCTATATTAAGGTAACGATATGTACATATAATCACAGTTGTGTATAAAAAATTTACAGGCACATATGTAAGTAGGTATGTATGTTTGTAAATTTCTTTATTACCAGTTGTCTCCCAAACGGCTACATGGATTTTGACAATTATTTGTATTTTTTTTTTGTTGTATGCTTCACTAAACTGTATTTAAGCCATCATTTCTATATAGCATTTGGTTAGGAATTTCGTTCCAAGAATTGCAACTAGAGTGTCGTTACTGGGAATGCGCACTTGTTTCATAATTACCAAACCGCTTTCTTTCGATAATTCTTCAATTTATTTTCGATCCTCAGGAGTATTGACACATGTACTATGTACATACATATGTATGTACATACATTTATACACGAAAAACTTATAATATTGTAGAAACTAATAACAGCAACAACTATTTGACCTACTTCTGAAGGTATAATTCAGCGAGTAATTGTACGCACGTTGTGAAAACAGACACATTTTTATGAATGAATACAAGTTCAGTGACCTTGATGATATGAAAAAAAACAACATAAACAAACACATGCATGCGATTTATCAGCTGTAAGACACCGCCGAAATCGTAAACAATAACCGGCTTGCCGAATAAAATAAAAATGCTTCTGTGTGTCTGCGAGTGTGTGTGTGCTGTTTTCTCCAGTATACTTGATAAGCACAAGCCTAACATGACATGCATACATACATGCATACACTTGCACAAAATATGCTTTGTATGTATGTATGTTGCACAAAATACAGATGTTTATGTATGTGCAAATACTTTTCTCAACAATTTTGCACATATGTAAATTTTTTAAATTTATTACACTTTTTTCTAAGCTTGATAATACAAAGCCTTTTCATTAATATATGTATGTACATAAATCATGTTAAGTAACTTTGACTTCTTGTCCCTACTCAAACAACATTGCGGAGATCCATTTGTTGTTTGAAAAATCAATATCGTATGCATGTCTGACAGCATTTTAAGACTTCTCTATACCTATGGAATTTTCTTCACTTTTAAAAATATTTTCATTAACATTTTAGCAAAAGATATTTGCTTTAATTATTTACCTTCTCGTGTTTATTGTATATAAATCATAAAAATTTCCACCATATTTTACAGGATTTAGTAATCCAACCATGTCTTATTTAATTTCTTATAGCCACCGTGTGGTTAACACCCAATTTTTCACTTATGTATGTACTTATATGAAACTTTACTTCATTTATTTCTATTGGTAAACTTTTCACTTTCTAATAAATAATTTCATTTATATTTTTTATCTTCACTATCATAAAATAATTTTTCTCTATTTTTTAAGTGCAAAATTTTTTTCACAGTCTATAAGAAGAAAATTTCTATTATGTACTCACAAAACTACCCCCAATCGATAAAAATGAATTTATGAATGAAATAATGCAATTTGCAACCACCATTTCGGTAAACAAAGTGACTGTCCGAATATTTATAAGGATAATTAGAGTAGAGTTGCCATGTCTACCGATGCTTATACGAAAGAGGTTTCAAATTCATAAACTGGTCTGGCCACACTATTCAAATGGCAAGCGCATTACAACATGACTTATTTAAGCATTAACGATATATAAATAGTGTTTTCTACACACAAATTTAAATTTCATTCAATTTAGTGTTAGAAAATATCTAAGAAAATTTAGTTGAGCTTATTTTTCTCTAATTTCCATATATTGTGAAAAAATATCCCTTGTAAATTTTTTTACCGAACATGCAATCTGGCAGGCTCTTGTGTGCAAATAAAAGTTAAGCGCCATATTTAAAAAAAATCTAATTAGTATGGCATCCACTTGTGTAATTAAATATTCCTTTTGTTTTCTCATTTCGCTGATCGCTGATAATATTTTGTTTAATATTTAAATAATAACATTTTATAAAACCTCTGAAGTTCTTAAAATTTATCAATATGAACAACACAAAAAAGAAGGCTATAAACAAAAAGTACAAAATAAAACCAATAGCCCCTAAAAATTGTGTTGTTAACACTTCTAGTACGGACTCTGGTCACTTGGAACAACAATTGGATCAGCAGCGGAATATACAATATTGTCATAAAAAGGTTTACCTATTTATGAAAACACTTAAAGCAGATTACAAACGCCTAGCCCTGCTTTACAACACATGTATTCATGAAGAGCAAGAAAGGGAACGTCGAAATAACGAGGAGATCTTTCATTTGAGCAAAGTTTGCAATCAAATGCAAAGTGAATTGGTCAATATTAAACGCACAAATTGGTGTCGTTATTGTGAATCTGAGGCCACCTACCTTAGTTCGGATGGAGGAAAGTTTTACTGCTCTCAAGAATGTGAACAAAAACAACAGGAATTCGCAAGTGTTATAGATAATATGCCTATTTAAAAAATAAATGCATTAAGTTATTTAACATGTATATCCTTTAGCCATACTTACATACTGTATATCCCTATAAGTATTAGTTGTAACTTATTTATTTTTATTTAAAAACCCTTTTGATCTAGTCTAATGGAGTTACTTTAGAAGAATAAATTGTCTGAAAACTTAGTTACTTTTAATAATCTTTGAAACTATGTATAGTTTTAAAAATTTTCTATCACTATCTAAATATGTATATATATATATACCTATACCAATCACTATCTTTATATTTGTAATTGGAAAAATATATTTAAGTTAGCTCCCTTTAGCTTTAATATTTCGTTCAAAATTCTGAAAAATTGTGATAGTGTAATTAATTAATTGAATTTGATTATATATGTATAATATAATCAACTATTAAGTTATGTACCTATATGGAAAATATCTTATTTACTCTTAAATATTAATAAAATAGATTATAAAAAATAAAAACCAAAAGATAAAACAGTAATTTTTTATTGATATCTACTTCAGAACACTTAAGGACTTCCGCAAAGCGGGAGCTTGTTTTATATTTAGAAATTAACTTATTAATGTGGCTTTTCAGAGATAAATTTCAAACAGCTTTAAACTTTCAACCGTCTTGCGAAACGAGACGAAGTTTTACACTTGTAGCAGATAATTAAATAGAATTTTAAAGTGAAATACTACAATTAATTTTAAAACAAATTTCGGTGTTTTATTCGAAAGGATCTGATTTACTCGTAACAAGTTTTCTTGCTCAAATATACAGTAAAAAATCAGAATGTCTACTACTGTGTAATTCGAAACGGATGGAAATGCTTTCGAATGTGTATGTCTAATAAGTTCTAAAGCATTTTTTTATTGCTTTTCATATAAATTATACTCAAGTCGATCGAGCGTGTTGTGGAAAAAATATGTTTATTAAATTTTTTTTTTTGCTTACTTTGTTTTTTTATTTTATTGTCATCTACTGGATTTTATTCGCAAAAATTTGTCCAGCTAAAATTGGGAGACTCTCACTCAAGAAATGTCAATTTAGTCTCTCAATTGATACCCTCCTTTTTTGCAAAATTATGTAAGGCCCCTTTCACATTAGGCAACTTTTTATTTTCTTTTGAACTTCTTTTCTTCTATGTTCACATTCAGTTCATTTGTTGAGCAAGTTTAATTTTCTTATGCTCGAGTTTTCTTAATTTGTTGACGTTTTGTTTCATTTCTGTATTCATTGTAATTGTGAAAGTGATTTGAAATTTGATGTATACAATGGAAGTTGAAGAAAAAAATAATTTAGTTAAAGATATACAAAAGCAAATCAATATCCCAAGCCAACAATGACAGCTGAAGCAGAATTGTGGCAGAATTGCCAAGTTCAAGCAAGTCTGTACTCAAATCTCGGCAATTCTTTCCCCTTCAACCGACCTTTCGTCTCACACCCACAAACACAAGACTTGCGCAAGTAAAGTTGCCTAATGTGAAATGCATTTCAGTAAAATCCAGCACAAATTTGCTCAAAATATTGGGGTAAATAAATACACCTATAGTGTGGCCACCTTAGGTGTGTTGTCACACACGGCCGTTTCAACACCTGTTGGTCATCTCCGATTACTTTATATTTTGACAACACTAAGGAACCGCCAAAACAATACAGAAACATAGACTAAACGGTGTTTGTTAACAAGTTTTGTGTATTTTGTATAAATTGATAAATTTTTATAAGAATTTTGTTAAATATTTAAGTAAAAATCTACAATAACCACAAAACAATGGATTTTAATGCATTGTTACAGCAAGCACAGCGCTTGACAAATGAAACGCAAACCTCCGAAGAACTACCTCGTGTGGAGCGCACAATATCGCAAGTTTTGGAGGCTACTAAGGAATTGCATTCCCGCGTAACGCAAACTGGAGCTCAGGATATACAGGCGTAAGTTTTTTTTTAATTTTTTACTCGTAAAGAAATGTAGGATCGTATATTTTTCAGCCATATATTACTGGGTTCCAAGGGCATTGATTTGCCAAAAATATCACAAAAGCTTGAATCGTTAAGTGCTCGCCAAACTTTTGAGCCCTTAGACCCTATTGCCGATACAGATATACAAAGCTTTTTAAAAAATGAAAAGGAAAATGCTATACTGTCTGTTATCGAAGAAGTTCACAAGAATGTGAGTTAGAAAAACGTGAAGGGTTGTTATTTTATTAAAAATTTGTTTGTTTGCTTAGTCGTTCCTGAATGCCCAAAAACGTAAATGGGAGCATATAAAATCAGAATGGAGGCAGGAAAAAATGAAATTAATGAATGCTTTAGTGGGCCCCTCACAAAATTGGATTGACATACAAAAGCTTCCGGAACAAACTGTCATTAATGAGAGATTTGGCACGCGTTCCTGCCTGAATCGCATCGTAAGTATTTTGTAAAGCGTAGGTTATGCATACTGTTTAAATGTTTGCCATTTTAGGAAATGGCTTATGCCCGTGAAGTATATGACTACAATGCAGTTGTTATCAAAGGTGCTTTCCGGCCAAATTTGGTACAAAAATTTTCAAAAGTAGCTAAAACATTTGATGATCCAAAAGTTAATGAAATATGGGAAATAATGAAGTATATGGTGGATGTAACACCCGTTTCCCGTAATCGTGACCCCATGCAGAGTCGTCAACAAGTCACTCAGTTTGTAGAACAGGCTAAGAAGTATTTGGAGAATCGCTACAAAGTTTATATGACGACAATTATAAGTGGAAATTTGCGTGAAGCCCAGAGAGGTGGTGTACCCAGCATTTTCAATTTGGTGTCTTCATTTGTGGGCTTAACATTTAATCAGGGTAACAGTTTTGGTCTGCAAGATGTTACAATAGAAGGTAAGCCTTTATGGCCCATGGTTTACTATTGTCTGAGATGCGGAGATTTGCAATCTGCTCTAAGATGTATGCAAATGGGCGGGTAAGTGACTAGCAAGAGATTAAACAAAAAGAGATGGTTATTAAATGGCAAATATGTAAAACTTTGTTTGTAGAGCCGGTCATGAGGATTTCATTCAAGTCTTGGAAGATAAAGTCAATAAACCAGAACAGAAAATTAATTCCAAGCTGGAGGGGCAACTTAAATTGCACTACTGCAATAAAATTAAAAACTCGACAGATCCTTATAAAAAGGCGGTAAGGTTTTTTTAACAATTTAGTTTATTCGATTCGGGCGATAAAAGTGCATTGTTTCAGGTATATTGCATTGTTGCTGGTTGTGATCCCAACGAACAACATTTGGAAGTAGCTAAAACTACCGATGACTTCTTATGGATACAATTGTCTATTCTACGCACAGATGTTACTAATAGCTCAGATGCCTTAACATATTCCGATCTACAGACAATGATTTTGGAAAAATATGGTGAAAAACATTTCAATGCTGGCGAACAGCAACATTTATACTTCCAAGTCTTGGCCTTAACTGGACAATTTGAGGCGGCCATCGAATTCCTATCACGCACCGAAAAATATCGTGTGCATGCTGTTCATATAGCATTGGCTTTGAACGAAATGTTTTTGATAGCAGGCCCACGTAATGTGCAAGAGCCTTTAAGTAAGTTAAAATTTTAGAAAATTTTAAAGTTGATTTTTTTAACTTTTACTTGTGATTTGCCAGTATCTGTCGATATTGAGGATCCCGTGCCGATGCGTCGTTTAAATGTAGCCCGTTTGGTTATGTTGTATGTGAAAAAGTTCGAAATCACTGATCCGGCTGAGGCTTTGCAATATTTCTTCTTTTTGCGTAATCTTAGAGATCCCGAAGGTCGAAATCTATTTTTGGTGTGCGTTAGCGATTTGGCCATAGAGTGTAGAGATTATGATTTAATATTTGGTAAAATGATGCCAACTGGCATGGCCTGCGGGTACGTATGAAGTTTATTAAACTATTTCACTTAGATATAATTATGAAATATATGTTTTTCTTCTCGTAATTTAAGGGGCCTATTCCAACAATTTGAATGTGTAGACTTTGATACTAGGACTGCAGCTGGCATGGTTGCTGAGGAATTGGTTAGAAAAGGCATGTTTGAAGATGCCATTCAATTATTTGATATAGCCAATGTAAGTCCGAAAATACTTAAGACAAACGTTATTTGGGAAGCGTACTTAACTTCACTTTTTGTTTAATACAAAATTTAATATTTTCAGATGCAAAGTCAATCCTTGCGTTACATTTCTCTGTTGCTCTCACAGGTGGTACATCAAAGTTCGAAAAAAGGCTCGCTACGTGAACGTCTATCTATTTTGGCTGGTGATTTCATTGAACGCTTAAGAGGCAGTCGTATTGATTGCGAACCTCAAATTTTGTCGAATTTTAAACTCTTAACTGAGTTATTAGCATTTTTTGATTACTATCATGAGCGCAAATTTCAAATTGCTCTTGAGGTTTTGGCCAATACAAAACTGGTACCCATGTCAATGACTGAATTGGATGAATGCCTCAATAACTTTAAACGTTTAGGTGGTGAAATTTGCAAAGTTTATCCAGATATTATACTGGCGGCCATGGATATTTTATATTCACAGTATAAAGCTATTAAGAGCAAGGATACGGGAATGTTGGACACTGGCAGAGATAGCGTAAGTTGAAAAAGTTTAATTTTATTTTTAATTTTTTTGCAGTGTAATTTAGTATTATTTTCCTTCTCAGCAATTGCAACACTTGCGCCAAAAAGCTAAAGCGTTAACAAATATGGCCGCTACCGTACCATATCGTATGCCAGGCGATACAAATAAACGACTGGTGCAAACGGAAATTTTAATGCATTAATTATTAAGTTGCAATTGATATATTGAATTAATTATTATTAATGAATTAATTGAATATTTTAAAAATTAAATTCTAACGCTGGTTTTTTATTGTCTTTTTCTTTCCCAAGAAACTATTTAATTTTTTTTGTTTTTATACTTTGCCCTATAGGTTAATTGCAGGTAGAGTTTTTCTGTAATTTAAAAGTAAAAGAAAATGCTTTTTGCATGTTAGCGTGCTATTAGCATAGAACTGCGAATGATATCGAATTTAATGTATTGCATGATGCTTATTCACGATGTAGTGATAACGGTAAAAAGGTGATTTTTAAAACGTTCTAACGCTTGTTTACCGTTTTGCTCCAAGTATGAAAAAAAGTTGTTTGTACGGGTGGCCCAAATGAGACCTAGTGATGTTAAACACGTGTAAATCTTTAATAACGGTTTTTTTAAATGATTTATTTTTATATGTTAAATACATTTTATGGAAATTTAACGTGACTATGTGTGAAATATGACATCAGACAAATGACCACCATTTTGCTCGATACAGGCATTGGCTTCTTTAAGCGCATTTTGCATTACATGGCGTAATGTTTCTGGTTGCAGGCGCCGTATTTCGTCTCGAATATTCTGCTTGAGCTGTCCAAGTGTCTGTGGTTTATTAACATACACTTTGTCTTTTAAATATCCCCATAAAAAAATATGGCGCAGTGAAATCTGGTGAACGAAGAGGTCAAGGGAAATCTGAATTTCTTAAAATTGTGCGTTCACCAAAAATTTCACGCAGCATGTCCTAGCAGTATGCGAAGTGGTTCCATCTTGTTGAAACCACAAATTAGGATGTTGCTCCACCATTGTCCGCAAAAAGTTGTCGATCATTGTTCTGTAAGAAGCCCCGGAGACTGTTTCTGGCGTTTCATCCTCATTCTCAAAGTAATATGGGCCGATGACTTTGTGGCCATAACACCGCACCAAACAGTGCATCTGATTGGCTGTGACTGATGTTTATGTATGGCCCTTGGGTTTTCGGAGCAGCGATAATTTCGCTGCGTCAGAACAATTGATCGTTGAGAAGAATAATGAAAATCGATAATTTTAATGCGTTATTGTGGACTGTGCGTATTCATTTTAAATTTCCAAGAATTCAGGTATAATCTGCAAAAATAAAAAATAAATTATGTTAAAAAATAAAAAAGTTATTTGTGTTTCACATCAGCTGGTCTTATATGGGCCACCCGTTATGAATAAAAACACTTTCGGTCAAAATTTATAGTCGGGCTTTTTTAATGCCTAATTTTTATTTAAAATGTAATTTCTCTTATTAACAGCTGACTTTGCCGTTCAAATATTTTATTCGAACTTAATTTCGAATGTCATCAAATCGAGTAATTTTTAGAACACCAAATAGACATTGACACGTTGTTGAAAATACCTTGTTCTTAAAAACGATTCGGTTTATTAACTATATGCGGCTCTATGAGCTCGTTTTTTTAATAAATAAATAATTCGAAAGTATTCTCGTTCGACTTAACTTAATTGTAACAATTCCAAAAAAAAACCAATTATTAACTAGACTAGACCCGGTCAAAAATACTTGTGTGGCAACACTCCATTATTGCGAAAGCATTTTATCAGAGATCTGCATGATTACGAAGCAAACGGCATCTGGCACTTAACATTAAAAAAAAATAAAGTTGCTAATGCATGATTCATATTCATTTTCATTTCATTTTTCATTCAAGATAGAAAAACATAGCCTCATGGCCATAATCGGTTTCACTTATACTACTATAAAGTTCTACATCAATGATCATTTAAAGTGTAGTATGTATGTAAAAAATAAAAAAATAAAATATAATATTAATCAATAAATAATTTGCAACAAATAAAAAAAATGTAACTAAACAAATAAAAAAAATGTACTACACAAAAACAATTTTAAATTCAACAGAATATTAAATAACTTTAAGTTTAATAATATTGAGACCTGCTACTCAATGTAGTGAAACACTACGAGGAAGAGCTACTCAGTCGTATATCCTGAAATATTTTCCTCTTATAAGTGTCAACAGTACATTTAAATGCCCTTAAAACAACCGGCAATTCATTATAAACTCTTGCCACTCTTACATAAAATTATCGCTCTAATAAGGATGTTAGCCTAGGAATCCTCAACTGTCTATTTCTATGCGACCTACCAAACTCGAAGAACTCTGTTAGGTACAAAGGCAGTTGTAATTTAATAACTTTGTAAAAGTGTATTAGGTTCCTATACTTAAGAAAATTAGAAAAACACAATCCTAAGAATTTTTGCACATAAGGTGATACATGTTGTCGCATTCTAAGAGAATAGAGATATCTAATAACTCTATTGAATGTCAACTTAACTTTTCTGAGAATAGTCTCACAAGACTATTGTTAAAAAATGCATGCCATTGCTTGCAAGTTCAGTTTATTTGTGATGTTAAAAAACAAAACAAGAGCATTGTAAATGTGACTGGACAATATAAGTGAATCAACTCATCCAATTCACTGTAGTGTATAGCTGTTGTTGTTTTTTACATTTATTTTCATTACATAGGTACTTCTTACAACTACAATTCGAGCTGAAAAAATGTCAGTCAATGAAGCAAATAGTAAAGTTAGAAAACAAATAAATTCAGTGAAGTGCGACTTTGACCCGCGCACGAAGGGTTCCGTACGGGCACGAGATATGTAATTAAATACGAACAATCACCCTTATTCCAGTTGTCGTCATCGACGTCACTTTAACACAGCACCAAAAAATTGGTGCTCGTGTATCTGTTATCGAAAACAACTGACTCCTGTTTACAGGTTTATTCTATTTTCTAAATCTTAGGGAACGGAAATAGATTTTTAGTTGCGCAAAAGTTTTCTCGAGATCGAGTAAACAAGCCCAAATTTTTTGGTGTTGTGTTAAAGTGACGTCGATGACGACAACTGGAATAAGGGTGAATATAAACTTTAGTTTTGGCATTTTTTTAGTTTTTGGGTTTTTTCAGTTTTAAGCGTTTTTTTAGTTTTGGGGTTTTTTGAATTTATTGGCGCTTTCTGAGTTTTGGCACTTTTTTCACGTTTTGGGTTTTTTTTTGGTTTTTTAAGTTTTTTTAATTTTGGCAATTTTTATTATTTTGGCGTTTTTTTTATTTTGGCTATTTTTTTATTTTGGCGATTTTTTTAATTTTGGCGTTTTTTTCATATAGGTGATTTTTTTTTGGTTTTGGCGATTTCTTTTTTTTTAGTTTTGGCACTTTTTTTTCGTTTTGAGGATTTTTTCGGTTTTTGGCGTTTATTTTAAATTTTGGCGATTTTTTTTCGTTTTGGTGATTTTTTTAAATTTGGCGATTTTTTTTTTTAATTTTGGCGATTTTTTTTCACACAAACAATTATTTTGGTTTTGGCGCATTTTTCGCGTTTTGGCGATTTTTTCGGTTTTTGGCGTTTTTTTCATATTGGCGAATTTTTTTCATTTAAACGATTTTTTCGAATTTGGCGATTTTTTTACATTTTTGCGATTTTTTTCAGGTTTTGGCGATTTTTTTCGGTTTGGCGATTTTATAATTTTCGGATTTTTTAGTTTTACCGTTTTTAAAAATTTCAAGAGTTTACTTCTTACGGTTTCCAAGATATAACAGACAAGTTGTCAAAATTACATAGTCAAAATTGCATTAACTGATGGACCACCCTTTAATTTAAATTTTTTGATATTTTAATGTTTATTGTTGTAGTCTATATAAAAATACACTAATTTTACAAATTTCAAGTGTCAATATACATATGTACATACAATTGTATGTATATTACATGAGATTTTGACATTTTTCGTCGCTTGTTTTGGAGCACCCTTTAATTTCTAATACTCATGTATTTGTTGTTGTAGTGGCCAAGGATCTACATACTCTGTCCTAATTTCACGTCCGTAGCTCTTACGGTTCCTGAGAAAATACCGTGTGACGGACAGACGGACAGCGTAGCGAAAACAATAGGGTTACTTTTTTCACCTTTGGTGTACGGAACCCTAAAAATAGGTTGATTGTTGAGTTCTTGTTTCAACTTTGATATTAGTTGAACTTCTCATTTATTTAAATGAAAGTTTAACACATCTCTAGTTTTTCTTAAAAAAATTTCAGTAGAGGTTCCCTGATGATCTGCATTAGCAACAGTGAAATGCGCATAGGATCCAGCTAACCCATTAATAATAAATTCAATGCAATTTTTAAACTAAAAAGACAAAAAATCAAGTCCAAGTGAGATTTAAAATCTTGTTTGTGCTTCTTTCTAGAATTAAATACAAACTTATATTTTTTAATTTATAAACTTTTTATTTGCAAGCAACAAAACACATTTGCCATTTTAAGCAACATATTGCTAGTTTGATTAAACACATACATCAAAAAACGTATAGTTTATATGTATGTATATGCAAGTATGTATGTATTTATGTATAGCGTATTAATTATATATTTAGACCTTTAATAAAGCCGTATAAGAGAAATATTGTAAATTTATTAAAATAAATTTAAAACTAAAGTTGTATAAAATGATATAAATGTATTTATGTCTTTTATCAAAATGCACTTTAATAAATGCAAAATTTTCTCACATAGTTCGGTTGTTCGTGTGCGTCAAATAGACTTAAAGCTTAAAAGTATCATATAAACTTATTATTTATTTATGTAGTTTTCTCTTATTGCAACAGAAACATGCACTTAGCAACTGCATAATCCTTATAACTAAATATTTCTGCATATCAATTGCGAATGCGTGTATGTGTGTGTAATACCACCCAAATTGTAACTATTTTATAGCAAGTATAATTAAGCTGTTTTATATATGTATGTAGATGGTTAAAACATCAAATATTTATCATTATGTATCATGTTTAATGAAAATTTTACGTACGTGAAGAACTACATCTATAAAACTTTAAACGTTATTGTAGGTATTGCGAATGTTTGTGAATGTTGTATGTATGTATATAAATGTTAAGACATAATTGTCAAAATTTAGCCCATATATTGATAGGAGGCACATACGGGCTCTTGATGTCCAGAATGTGATGATGTTTGTAATGATAAACATTGCAAATGACAGGAGCGACACAAAAGCCGACCATCAAGAGGATAACAGCGCTTATCGGGTTCATCGGTTAATTGCATACCACAATCTTCGCAAATATAACAATCAACATGAAAATCTTTGTCCATCGAAACAACGCGTACGGTTTCATCGGTACCTTCAACAGGTGTTATACCTGTAAGGGAACAATAAAATTGATATGTTGTATGTGTAAATAAATAATTATACAATATCGCACTAGTTCCTCTAAATCTGCTCAACCCAAAATTTTTTTAATAGAAATTACATACATGGTCATATCTACTCTTAAAAAAATTAAATAAGGAAATAAAACTGCATCCGTCCCTCTCTAGACAGCCATACAAACTTGGTGCTTTTGGCACTATTTTTAGTGCTTTTTGAAGACTCAAAACGCCAAATTTTGAGCGTTAGTGCCAAACTAACTCTGGTTTCAGACTCGGCAGTTTTTCTGACTCAACTTTTGATTTTATAATGAGAAAGAAGAAGATAGGTATACAAAAGGTATATATTACTTTCTCAACTTTACAAAATCAAACGTTGAGCAACTAAATCTGCCGAATCTAAAACCGGAGTAAGAAAAAGCTCTAAATAGTGATTTTAAGAAATTTGTATATTTCTTAAAATTACTTTAATAAAAACATTATTAATATTCACTCGTTGACATCAATTTTTTCTGTTATGATATGGAGTATACATATCGAGCCATAACCGCCAAAAAAAAAAACTTAACCGACAATTTTTTTTCGTTTTTTTACCAAAATTGATTTTGGTAAAAAAAATGTAAGTTTGAAAATTATGTCGCTTAAGTTTTTTTTGTAATTATGGCACGATATTAAAAAAAACACTTTTTTGTCTTTACTAAAAATTTGTAAATTTCTAGTTGAGACCTCTTTCAAGGAACAAGTGCGATATGTATGATTTATGTTTAAAAACATACCTTTGCCACAGCTAGCACATTTGGGCGCAAACATACGATGATAATCATTAACACAGTAGATTTTGTGATCGACATCGACAGTGAAGGGGACACCGTCCAAACATTCATTACAAATACAGCAACGGAAGCAGCCTGGATGGTAGGATTTACCCATAGCTTGGAGAATCTACAAAAAAAGATAGAACTATAAAAAAAAAGTCCACAAGAAAATTGTTCCAGTGTCAGAAACGGATCAAAAAAATGTTTATTACCAAGTTACGCTCGATTTTCAAAAATTCGAAATATGTTTAGTTTATGGTATAAAAAAATTCAGTGGGTCTAGTCTAACACATTTAAAACTCATGCTTTTATTCTCAGCTGCACTCGGCTGATCGATCTACGCACAGCAAATGAAAAAATCATATTATGTGTTGCCCATAAAATTTTCCCTCGCAGTAGTTTCTAATTGTTATTTTTTATGGTCAGAAACATAATTATTCTGGTCTATTCTGTAAACCGAGACGTTTTTAAAAACGATAAATTTTCAAAAACGAGTAAATGGCTAATTCGAAATCAAGTTCGAATAAAATATTTTAATGTCAACGTCAGCTGTTAATGAAAGAAATCACATTTTAAATTAAAAAAATTAGCATAAAATAATCAGATGTGTTGGGTGTAAACCGAATCGTTTTTAAAAACGACAAATTTAAATTTTTTTTTTGACTTGTACAAATTGTTTGATTTGGTTTGATTGTTATAAAAAATCATTCAGGTCGAATGAATCGAAGATCTAATGTGTTGGCTCATAAGAAGACTCGCAATATTCTAATCAGTTTCTCGATTATTATGAATTATTTCCTGGAACCCTAAATTGTTATGAATTTTATAGTAAAAAAAAACAAAAATCAAAAATTTAAAAAACCATTCGAATTACGAAAAATCTAGTTGAAAACAACTAAAATTGTGTGTTTGGTCACGTTGTCCGATGTTTTCTTTTACGTGATTTTTTTATTTAAAAATTCACGTATTTTTATTAAATCTGTCTTCAACATAATGAATTTCCTAATCCTCTCATCACTACTTTGAAATAAAACATTATTATAAGAAATTACCATTTCCATTATCAAATGTCCACAAATAGCACATTTTTCGGCGGTTTGCTGAAATCCTGAATACTAGAAAATAAATAAAGAAAAAAACATAATCTCGTCATTCAATTTGCTCTTATATTGAAATCTCATAAAAAAATCCTCCTCTTACCATATAATCCTCTTCGCAATAAACTCGACCATGAACATTATAAAAAGCCTTTCCGCGCAAAGCCCTGCCGCATGAACAGCAAATAAAACAATTTGTATGATATAAATTTCCCATGGCTTGGCAAGCTTGGCCGGCGCCTTTGACCTTTTCACCACACGTATGACAAATACCTTTTAATATAAAAAAATAGTTTATTTGCTTAACGGCTTAAAGTCTCTTAAATTAAAGACTTACCAAAATATTCACCCTGCTCTTCACTTTGTTCGATTTCTTCTTCCAATTGTCGTGTTAATTCTTCAATTTTACGTTGTGCCTCAGATGGGCCAGCTGGACGTGGTGGTGTAACACTGTATGGCAAAAGGTTCTTTGCTAAACCTCCTTTAGAAAACAAAAAAAAATTGATTAATTTTAAATATTTTCAATGGCAGTCATTCTGGGCAAATAAATAAATTACCTGTGCTACTTGCTTGTGATGGTGTTGGAGAAATGGCATTATTATTTCCTGTTGCATTATTATTGTTATTGACTTGGATTGGTGCAAACAATTTACTGTTATTGGCTGAACCGGTAGGTGATATTCTTCGGGCCTCAATAGCGGCCGCTAAACTTGATTTTTGTTGTTGTTGTTGGTTTTCAACACAATATGATGGCAGTGGTTTTTGAGGTTTCATTATGGACGTATTGTTCAAGTTAGCGGTCATACATACATAATCGGAGCTATTTATCTCTTCAATATAATTTGGATTGACTGAAACATTAATACCGGCTGCATAGTGCTGTACCAAACAAAATATTATTGAGAGAAAAAAACTTCAAATTGCGATGATTTAAATAAAATTTATTTTAGTAAAATAAAAAAATATATTTTAAGTGATACAAAATTTAATTTTAAGAAAAACTGACCTGCACTCTATTTTTATTTATTTTAAAAATGTGTGCATTAATGCAATAATTCTGTTCGACGATTGTATCGTCTTGTCTATATACTGATTCTTTAAAACAATTATTATTTATTGTGTATGCTAGAAGGTTCATGTATTTGCTTTATGATTTTGTTCCAAACATTGTACCCAACACATGTATTTGTTCATATATTTTTCGAAATATTGTATAATACTTTAATTTAATTTTTATGTTTTAAAAACACGGCAATATTTTTATTTTTCATTATTAAAGACAGCAACCAATTTTGAAGAAAATAATTTAGAGAATTCAAACACAAGAACTCAAAAGTATTTTCAAACAAAAACGTTCTAAATCTTCTTACTGAATTAGGGCATTATTTTCTGTTGTTAACCCATTAAGAGCCGATGTTTTTTGTACAATCATGACTTAAAAGGGTTTCTTCTCCAAAAAAAACAAATAAGTTACCTTAATATAGAATGGTCCTAACTCATTATTTTTTTTAAATCGAATTTTAAGTATATTTCGATTGACATCTAATGTATCGAAAAATTAAAAAATCTCAACTTAAAAAATAATTAATTAGGGCCTTTCTATATTATGGTAACGATATATATGTAGATACATATATTAAAACTTACCATAGTTTTTAGTGGAGTGTGCTGATGCAGTTGGTAATCATTACTACTAGATGCTGAGCTAGCATAAGATTTTGAAGGTGACAAAAGCGTATTAGTCATGTGACTGTGCTGTTGCAAAGGATTACGATAGCGTTGTGTAGGGGAATTTGGTTCGCAAGCAACGACTAAACTGCTACCACCAACCCCACTACTGGCTGCACTTCTTAAAGATGAATTAGAAGTGCTGCGACGATGCATAGGCGAGGCTAATATGTCCAAATTTGGACTGTTGCTGTGTAAGTCACTGGAATGATCTGGAATATTTTGAGCCTTTTGCTGCAGTTGTTGTTGTTGTAAAGCACGGGGTGTGAGGCTACTGTGATGTTGTGGTGAGGATAAACCATCAATATTGTGATGTTGGTAAATAGTGGCAGTAGCTGGTGAAGCCTGCGGTTGGGCTCTTTGACCCGAATTCGGAATAATCCGCATATTTTCGTAAATGGGCGCCGAGTCTGGGTCAGGCACCGGGGTATGAGCATATCTTAAGATATGTCCAGCTGCTGACGGTACACTACCATGAGTTGGAAGTTGAGTTTGCATTACCATATAATGACCACGTTGTATGGGTGTTGGTTGACCCATTGTAGCCGGACATTGGGGTTGAGCTCGTCTATTTATAGAATCGAACTGTTTTGCAGAGGGAGCCAATGCTGGGCTGGAACTCTGATAAAAATCCAAATTCTCATAAACCGGCGAATGCCGTTTAGTCATTGTTGTTATCTCATAATGATCATTAGCGCCATTATTCATACCATTCAATGGCATTTCCGTATTCAAACGAGATAAGTGTTGTTGTTGATGTTGTTGGTGCTGTTGCAAATGCAATTGTTCGATTTGCTTAGGTGTGGCATACTTTGAAGCAGCTATTATGTTGTTACGCTCATACATCCGATATTCTTCGCCCATTTGCTGCTGTTGGGCCTGGTGCCTCTGTATTCTTTGCCGGGAATCATTAAGTGTCGTCAGAGATGATGAACTGGTTGCCACACTATCGTTGCCATTACTGTTGCCACTTAGGTGCAAACGTTGCATTAAGGTCTCATAATCAGACTCATTAGATGTGTGTGGTCTTAAAGCCATTACGCCCCCTAACTATTTATATAATCTAACGAATTTATTTAATGATATAAAACAACTATTGGAAATTTTTTTTCACAATTGGAACAACGCCCTTTGTTTGGGGTATGAAAGTCTAATGACTTTAATTGTTCTTTTTTTCTGAAAGATTTCGACAATTCACCTGAATGCAAATAAAGAAAAAATACCACCAAACAAACTGCTAGTGTTGTTAATCAAGCAAAGCTCAAATATGTAAATTCTTACGTGTTTCACAAAAGCTCTCACCGGAAAGTATTGAATATTTTATAATAAAATTGTTTTTAAGATAGTTTGTTTATTTCAGAGAAATGCATAAAAAGAAGATCACATCCCTTTATTTGATAATTTGTTTTCAAAAAGGTTTTTTAAAATAAGCAATTTATTTATCATTTAGCACAAATTTAGCGGCTTTCGACTGAGAAGTTATCACCATTAACTGCTTCTTCTTTGTCTATGCGCAAATACTGTAAAACTCAATTTGATAGCCCCATTCAGGGAAAACGAAGGAGACCCAATCCTACTTAATGTTCAGAGATGCCACATCTATATTATAAAATCTGTGCAAACCATTTCAGTCATGATATTAGTATGTACTTTTCGTGGTATTTATTTATTTCGGTCTATGGACAAAAAATCCTTACAGACTAAGTTAACAAAATACCTATAAATTATATTGTATAATAATCTAAATTAACAATGAAGTATGTGTAAAACCTACATATATATAAAATTATCTTACAGTTTATAAATCACAGCTAATTTATGTATGTATATAATTAACAAGCATTGATAATAACTAATTAATTATGCTCTATATTTGTGTATGAGTTTGTATATCACTGACTTTTTTACTAATATCTTCCGAAAAATTGGCTTTCTCCTAAATTTGATAATTATAATTTTTGGAAACACGTTTGAGCGCATTAACCCAGTTGATAGCGTTTATTGGCATAATTTTAAATAAGTTGAAACTTCTCACTTACTTAAAAAGTCCGTACCTCGCACTTGGATAATTAACCAGACTAGGAAATTAATTATATATTAGTAATTCATTATACATATCTGGGTCATTACACACATACATATATCATCTACTATATATATGTTCTACTTCACATGCAAAAAATTCCCTTTTTCTCAACAGAAATAACACCTCTGGAGGCAACACTTAATAAAAAAATCGAACATTCACATTTTAAAAAGCGATTGTGAAAGACGTTCAATTGCAAACATTGGTCATCAGCTGAGTTCAGTTCTTAATAATTTTCCAATATGGCTGCACGTATTAATTTTTGATGAAATATCAAAAACGTCGTGATTTTATTCAAGTTAAATTTTTACAATAAATTCTTCCAAGATTTAATTTAAGCAAAATAGTTTAAAAATGGATTTCGGTACTTTACTGCACATGGCTAAGAAAAACAGCCAAGATTCTAAAAGTAATGTAAGTAAAAGTTGAATTTACAATAACTTTACCTTTGAAGTCTATACAATAATACACATCATTAAAATTCCCATACGTTAACAACAAAGCATAATATATTAATTATTTGCATATTTGTTTCTTAATTATGTATTCAAAAGGGCAAATATTACAGCACAAAATTTGCTCCACCAAAAAAGGAGTCGAAGGAAAAAAAATTATCAGAAAATATACAAAAGTTTTTGCAAAAGAAAGAACAAGAGGAAAAAAGGAAACAACAAGAGCAACAAGAAAAAGTTAATCAACTTTTATCAATGAGAGATGAAAAATCTAAAAATAAGATTCGTAAAATGTTAAAAGTAACCAAATCTGCAAATCGCTCGGTCTTGGAGGATGCTGTGAACGAAGAACATACGGCCGTTACAATGCAAGGTCCTGAACAACCGGATCAAGATGATTATGGTTACGTGTCAACGGAGGCCAATTCATTTTACCAAAAATATATAGACAAGGTATGTTACATCTTTAACAAAACAAAAAGTTTCAAAATATTTCCCCTAAAGAGTAAAAATTAAATTTGCTTTTTTTTATTGTACTCGTGAAGTCATTCAGACGGCTTTGATTGAACAATTTTGATTTAAAGAGCCAATCAGTTAAAAGTTAGAGCATCAATATCTGGCAAAATTATTGTTTCCAATGAAAAATAGTTGGAAAAACAAGGCTTAGGGAAAATAATATCTCGAAAAAATGTATGTTTGTTATTTGGCGTTTTACAAAACTTTTTTTGGTCGAGTTTTCGTTTTTAATATTTTCTGCTCGAGCCTTAATGCAAAATGGTATCAAAATGGAAAATTTATGAAAAATTTTCTACTGAAAACAATTGGAATTACTTTTAATAAATTGATATTAGTAAAAATAATTATATAAACAACAAAATTAGTAACTCAAGGGACCAGAAACAAATGTGGAAGAAAATCAAAAACCTAGTACTTCATGATAACAAAAGTATGATCAAATCAGTGGTATTTGACAATGTAGAATACACTAATAGTTATAATATCGCTAATAAATTTAACTCTTATTTTATACGCAGCATTAGTAATATACGGGAATCGATAGACAATGTGCAATACGTAAACAAAATAACATGCAATGTAACTGATTTTTTTACATTTCGTATAATAAATAATTTAGAACTATATAACCTAGTGAAACAAATGAAAAATAAAACTGATTACGATAAAATATCAAATAAGAATATATTGGACAACTGGAACGCAATTGGTAGCGTATTATTAAAAATGGCTGTTTTCCGGACAATTGGAAAAAAACAATAGTAACGCCAATTAGAAAAATTGCAAACACAAAGAAATGCGAAGAATATCGGCCTATTAATACCTTAAAAACTTGTGAAAAGATACTGGAAACAGTTGTAAAAATACAATTGGAGATATATATGGAGGTACATAGTATACTATCAAAATATCAATCAGGATTCCGTAAAAAACACTCATGTGAAACGACCGTCAACTATGTCATTAGTAAATGGAAAGAGATAGGAAATGATAAGAAATTTTCTTGATTTCAAAAGAGCATTTCAAACTATTGACAGGGAAATAATGATAGAAAAGCTATATATGTATGGAATAAGAGGAAAAGAGCTGAATTGGTTCAAATCGTACATGGACAACAGAACACAGACAACTAAGGTAAATAATTCAGTATCGGAGGAAGTAATGAATGACTTTGGAGTTCCACGAGGCTCAATACTAGACCCACTGCTTTTTATTATTTTTATGTAACATAGTCCTATACGCAGATGATACCTTAATATATACCATTGCAGACAAGGAAGAAGAATGTCGAGAAATTATAACTTATAATATAGATAAAATAAATAATTGGTTAAAAATGAATGAACTTAAACTTAAAGAAAACAAAACGAAGATAATAGAAATTAATATCAATTCGAACGAAGCATTTGAAATAAATAACTCGGTAATTGAAAAAGTCGTGCATATAAAATATCTCGGATTTATAATTGATCAGAAACTAAAATTTAATGAACACATTGAACACATATGCAAAAAAATCAGTTTTCTTGGAAGAATCAGAAACAAAATATCAAAAACTACAGCGATAAATATATATAATACCATAATAAAACCACACTTCGAGTACGGGTCTACTATTTTATATACATGTAGCAACACACTCCAATTAGCAAGAATGCAGAAACTTCAAAATAAAGCTATGAGAATAATATTAAAATGTGATAGATATACTGAAATAAATACAATGCTGAATATCCTGAAATGGTTAAATGTGAAACAGAGACTTCAATTCAATACGCTCAGATTTATTAAAAAGATGAAACAAGGCGACGCACCCAAATACCTTTGTGAACAAATAAGATATGTAGGAGAAAGCCACCCGTACGGACTAAGAAATGTGAACGATTTTCGATTAAACAGGGTTATGTCAACGCAGATGCAGAGATCACTGTTTTACAAGGGCTTACAACTGTATAATACACTACCAAATAATATGAAAAATTAAAATAACGAGAATGTATTTAGAAAAAAATGTATTAATTTTGTAAGATTTAATGTTGATTTATAATGATAGGAAGTTTAAATCATGTACATACATATGAATATTGTAAAAGTATTTTTAATACTAATAATAATAATAAAAATAAAAAAAAATCTCATTGGGGTTTATTGGGAACAAAGTCGAACAGGTTTCTCTCGTGAAATTTTTTTATGTGGATAATGTTGAAATTCGAAATGAAGATACTTTTATTTGCAATATGCTGGGAATACAAAAAAATATGCTTGGAACACAATTGTGACGAACAACGAATTTTTCGTTGCGAACTTTCATCATCAGAAATAAATCATGATTGTGCATATGAGAAAATTAACGAAATTCGTCGTGTTTGACGAAGTTTGTTATATATTTTGTCTATTTCTTACGCCGAAGAACGGCGAAAAATTGTTTTCCCTCTGCTCAAACAGTAACCGACTTTATCTTTTACCCTAAAAAAAGATAGCTCCAAAAAAACAAAGCAAACAATCCAAACATCCAAATATTCAAACTCGCAAAGTAGGTTTTGTAGAATATTAAACAAGTAATTCGTTCGTTTAAATAAAAATGTTCGAAAGCTTATGCTAACAAATTTGAAACTAAAATTATTTTAACTCAATAAAAAACTTTGTAGTAGTAATTTGCAAATATGCGAAAATAATGAACATAGATTTAAATGTTGATTATTTCGTAATATAATTATAGGTCAAAGATGTTAAAGAAGACAAAGGTTTTGCTCCCAGCAGACCACAATCACTTAAAGATCTCTCAGGTACAAAAGAGCGAGTCAAAGCCGCCATAACCCGAGAGATTGAGGAGAAAAATAGTCATACTCGAACTCGCGTTAGCCACGTAAAAGAGTCACCTTCAAGTTCCAATAGTCCAGTTGTTGCCCGAACATATACTTCTTCTAAACCAGTGTACGACCCAGAAGCCGAGAAGCGACAAGAAGAGGAAGAACGTAAGAAGCGCGAAGCCGAAAAAAAGAAACTTAAAAGCCGTAAACCACCACCTCCTATTATGGACTTTCAAGCTTTATTAAAATTGGCAGAGAAAAAACAACATGAACCTATTGATGTGCTCATAGAGGTTAAGAAGAAGAAAGAGCCCGAACGATTAATGACATTGAAAGAGAAACAAGAAATGGAAGAACGTCAAAGGGCTAAGGAAGCCCGCGAGCGAAGAGATAGAGAGCGTAATGAAGATATTGCTAGAGGCAAAAAGCCAGACAAGGAAAAGGGATCTTTAACTGGACCCTCAACAGCGCAGCGCATGGAGCCTAATGGTAGAATACCAAAACTAAATCATTCGAACAATGCCACTGCCAGTAATAGCGGCATTAGTAAAACATCTAGTACATCATTATCTTCCTCAGACAAAAAGTCATTAACAAGTCCATTAGATAAAAAAGCATCAACTTCCTCCTTTACCAATTTTGCAAAACCTTTAGCACCCTCCGGTTCGTCATCGTCAAGTAATAAAAGCTCCTCATCTCATTCATCGCAATCGTCTACTGTTAAGTCAAGCAGTAAACTAGCGACATCTTCCTCATCTGGTAGCAAAGCATCGCTAAGCAGTGCCAATAGCTCAGCAACTAGTAAAACTGCTAACAGCACCAGTAGCTCAAATAAACAACCATACAGTGGCCCTACTAGAGACTTCCCACCACGTGATATTAACGCAGTTAAATCAAGGGAATTTCCGCCAAAAGATGTGCAAAAAACAAGACAATTTCCTCCACCAGATGTACGCAGAGGAGTGGGATCCTCTTCTAGTAAATATGGTGATAATAAGAAAACTGCGGCTCCTAAAAGTGAGTACATATACTACATACATTAATAAGCAGATTTTGTAATTTTTTTCGTTTCTAAACGTTTCAAATTTGTATGAAAAATAACGAAAATTCGTTTCAAAAGATATTTTTTCCATACAAATTTTAAAACAAAAAAAAAACCTTTCTATTTACAAAATTTGCCTTTAAGAAGTGTGTGAAATTTCTAAATATATTTTTTTTAGTTGCTAACAGCTTTTCAACAAGTTATATTAAATTTAGTTTAAAAAATTATACTATAAAATTTTTTAGAATAAATTTATCACACCCTTCCAAAAGGAATATAATTCGATTTCCATCACATACTTGATAAACTCAATTATGAATGATTAATGATTAATTTAATAAACTTTCAAAAATTCCATATAACAGGGCGAATTTTGGATGACGATGACGATTCAGAATATGATTCTGAATTAGATGATTTCATTGATGATGGCGATGCGGAGGAGGATTATTCTTCACACATTAAAGCTATATTCGGTTATGATAAGTCAAGGTATTTTAAATCACATTTTTCAAATTTTCAAAATTTATTTAATGTCTTCATTTCGTTGTTAGATATCGAGATGAGGACTTTGATGATCGTGACATGGAATCGAATTTCGCTCAAGTTCAGAGGGAAGAGTATATTAGTAAAAAAATAGGTAATATATGTGTTACGAAATCTTTAAAATTTATTTTCTTGTAAAACTGGTTTCTTATTACATTTGCAGGCATCAAGGAAGATTTAGAAGATATGAAACTGGAGGCTATGGAGAAGAAAAGAAAAATGATGATGAAAAAACGGCGGCTAAACTAAAATCGAATTGTGGTTTATATTAATAAGTTTATTCTTTAAGTTAAAGTTTTATCTTGGCCAACGCTTTTCTCAAATTATGCATTAAACAAGCTCTTTATTAATTATTTAATATATGTTATATAGTTAAAAAAATTATAGTTTGAAAACCTACCCATAAATATATTTTATAATAAAATAGTCTTGCAATATAAAAGTAATGTGTTTCTTTTCGAACATACACTAAAATTAAGCAACTAAATTAAATTAAAATTTTAAAAATATTGGCACTCACATAAGAGAAAAAATATTAGTCCCGGTTTACACGTTTTAACTTTTGTTGCTCAACTCATAATTCAGCTGTAAGAAAGACGAAGACGGAAATACAAATATCTTTTTCTTTTCTTACATGTTCCCCCATTTTAAAAAGTAAATTGAAAACTTTCAATTTAAAACAACTGGAAATAAAATAGCTGGCTTTGAAATTCGAATTTCTTCCTAAAATTTTATTTTTCATCTAACCTGTTTGGGATAGGTTTTATATAAAAGAAATTAATTTCGTGGGAATGCAGACCACCACTTAGTTGGACCTGGTTATTATTGTAACCTTTATTTTCAATTATGTCAACGGCTGGGGAGCCATGCAACGTAGCTAATTCATATATTTATGTACATAATATATATATAGAATATATTCTTATATATCCTTACCTTAATATAGAAAGGCCCTAAGTCGTTATATTTTGAAAATTGAGATTTTTGCATTTTTCAAAACATACAAATATACAAAAAACTCGATTTCAAAAAAATAATGAGTTAGGGCCTTTCTATATTAAGGTAACGATATCTTTCAAACAAATGAGATTGTAGTTTTATTTTTATTTTCTCTATTATTAATATTAAATTTTCTGACGTTTTATCATTTCTATTATAATTTTAATAGCATGAAGTTTATTATTGTAACCCTTATGTAAAAAATTTTTGGGCCTTATTGGCTTTATTATTACTGAATTTATAAAATAAATAAATAGATAAAATAACGCCACGTTATTAAATTTACGGTTAAAAAAGCTACCGTTAATGGATGGTGTCAAAAAATGTCATCCTTATATGTACGGTACAGCTTATTCATAATAATGTCTGGCAACACTGTTGCTTATTCATAGCTGTCATTTTTTAGACAATTTTTATTGAGTGCGCCGCGTGTGAAGTTTTTCTTTTCTGCAATATTTGTGTAAAGCTAAATTTGTAGAGTAAAAACTAAAATAAAGCAAGGAAGAATTAAATTATCTGTTAAACAAAGATTAAATACATTTATTCATAAATTTTATTATTAACAAAAGAAAGTGTACTTTTAGTGAGAACAAATTTTATACTGTGTGTACATATTTTCGATTGGTTTGTAGGAATGAGTGAAACGCGTGAACAAATTTTGGAAGAAGTAAAAATACAAGGTGATTTGGTACGAAAGTTGAAAGCTGCCAAGGAATCCAAGGAAAAGGTTAGTTTCGGAGTGCAAAAATAATGCAATGCACACGAAAAGGTTTTCAGCAATTTGCATGTTGAGGATGTACATCCAATATGCATATGTATGTATGCCAGGATATATATTAAAATCAATTACATATTCATTAGTGTGGGTGGTGCGCTAGTGTTGGTGTGGTAAGGTTTTCCAAGTACATATGCATATTAATTAACCCTTTCACCTCCTATCGCAACCAACATAAGGTTTGTTATCGTGCAATTGTATGTTGGTACAATACGAAAAATGTGTGTATCATGAAGTTTAGGGACAAATTTGCAACATCGTTAAACGATTTTATCATCGTAACTAACATCTTTCTTCAATATATCAATCATGCACATATTGCATACTACATACATACATATCGTTGGTCACAAGTAGAAAGGCCCTAACTCAAATACCTGTAACTTTACAGGAGAAGGTAAAAACATAATAACAAACAGTACGAAAGCTTGTACAACTGCTTTGTAAAACTGCTTGTAAAAGCGTTAATTTTTTCACTATTGCAATAAATTTTGAATTTCGACTTAAGAGTGTATTTGTGCGAAATGTATTGTAGTCACTGAAAAACTCAATGTGAAAATACGAGTTAGGGCCTTTCTACTTGTGACCATCGATATGTACATTTTTCAATTATGCTAATTTTAATGATTGCATGTAATTACCAAATAATATGCTTTTGCTGATAGTATTTAGTTTTTTATACATATGTATGTGTGAGTAAATCCATACATATGTACATCTGTTGGGTGGTATTTCTTGTCTAAAGGTAATTTTTTCGGTTTTTTTTGTTCCTTTTCCATTGCAATTTAAGAGATACACATAGAAAGTAATATAGGTGCTAATTAAACTTTCACATTTTGTTGGAAAGGTAACAATAAAAATACTTGTGTAATTGTTTTAGTGTTTCTTTTTCCGAGCAATTTAAAGTTTTTAGCTTCAGTTATTAGGTATTTGCCGTTATTTGCAAACGATGGAGATTTTATTGCGGTCAGGGGGTCTACTCTGTAATTCGAAACGAAAGGAAATGCTTTCGAATTTACATGTTATAAACATACAAATTCGACAGTATTTTCGTTCGTTTCGAATTGCACAGTAGATCCCCAGCTTTTTTTTTCTTATACTTATATACATAACAAGACGAATTCACCTTGCTACATAACTTTTGTTTATTATTTAGTATTATTTTAACGGTAGTTTTTGTTGCAACCAATTTAATAATGAAAACAAGGCGAATTCGCCTTGAATGAAAACAAACAAAAGGTATAATTTTTATGATGCCACTTGTGATAATTTGTGAATAAATATATAACCGTTGATTAAGCAAAAAATTATATTACGTTGGTTTGGCGCATATCACAGAATATGAATTGTTAGTCTATGGCGCATATTTCTGTGTTTTATGAATCGAAATCGGGCACTAGTTATGCCCAAATTGTGAGATAAATAGCAAACAGATAAAAGAACAACAGATGAAAGAATAAAATCATTAATTAAGTGTAGGTTATTTAAGTATTCATGGACGGTTCGAAGTCAAAAGGCATGGATATGAGTGCATACAAAGTTCCAGCTAGCTGTAGCGTACTACAGGCTGAAATATTTAGCGATAAAGAAGGAGACTATGGGCCAAATTTTGTAAAAAGAAACGCTTTTTTTCGTTTTGAAATTTGTATGGAAAAAATATTTTTTGAAACCAATTTTCGTTATTTTTCAAACAAATTTGAAATTTTAGGAACGAAATTTTTTACATAATCTGCCTATATATGTATGTATTTATTATATATATACATATATATATATATATATTATATATATATTTCATGTTTCAACTTGAAAAAATTAAAATTATGTGTACATAGAAAAAAAAATTAAAATTAAAATTATTTATATACATACACTCATATGTATGTACATATCATTACCTTAATACAGAAAGAAAGCCCTAAACTCATTATTTTTTTTGAAATCGAGATTTTTGCATTTTTAGGAACATAAGATGTTCTATAGAAATTAGGAATGTAACGATACGCCGTTTTGCCGATCCGATACCGATACTCAAAAAGAAATATCGACGATACTGATTCCGATACGCATATTGAACTTAAGTTAAAATTAACAAAACCTTTTATTATACAAAATTATGGCCTATTTCCCACCTGCGAAAGAAAACGTTCGACTTACAATTTATATTGAAAACAAAAACAAATTTTCATATTTTATTGTTGTTTTCAGTATAAATTGTAAGTCGAACGTTTTCTTTCGCAGGTGAGAAATAGGCCATTATAGTGTAAGAGATTATTAATATTTAAAATTTATATTTGAATTCATTTTTAACAAAAAACAAATTATTTTTTTAATACATATATTATTTAGCATTGAGAGAACATTTCACTACTATGGTGCAAAGCAAAACAAAAAAACGTTTAATTTTTCTGTTTAGACTTTGTGCTCTGCTTTTAATATGTTATTTCTCTTAGTTTTTATGCAAAAAAAAAATCGTTGAAAATTGAATTGTTTGTTCAAAACAGCTCTAAAAAAATTTAAGAAATATCGCCGTATCAACAGTAAAATATCGCCGATATCGATATATCGGCAAATCAGAAATACAGCCTATATATCGGAATCGGTATTCTTATTCGTTACATCCCTGATAGAAATATACAAAAGATTTCGATTTCAAAAAAAAATGAGTTAGGACCTTTCTATATTAAGGTAACGATATGTATGTACATTAGGGTGGCCGTTATTTTCTTTATTTTTTCTACTCTCATCCCCTAAATCGGTTCAGTTTTATGTAAAAAATACACAAAAAATTTTAAACCGATAAGTTGCGTTTCAGCGGGGTGCATCCAGCCTTCAAAGTTGGCCCTTAAGCCCATATATTCAATGTAATTTTTTTTTATTTAGTTTTACTTTGATTATATTTCTGTATATGTATGAAATAATTTAATATATATATGCTCTTATTGTACATGCTTACAATAAAAAAAATCCATATAAATATAATTTTGTTACATAAAATTGTTTGTAGGTATTTTGTTGGTTATTTTCTAAAATATTAATTTTAGCAAAAAAAAAATTCTTTGAGACTAATGTTGTTGACTTGAAGGGCTAAAATATTGCCATAGGGGCTTGAAGGGCAACTTTGAGGACCGGACGCACCCCCTAAAATGCAACTTATCGGTATGAAATTTTTCTTGTATTTTTTTTTACATAAAACTGAATTGATTTGAGTAGAAAAAATAAAAAAAGCCTCCATACAATTAACGGCCACTCTAATGTAAATACATACATATGTTTTCGACGAAAATGTTCGTTAGTTTAAATGTGTAATCGGTTCAACTTAGGAACGAATCAATTTAAAGTTAGTTGACATAAACTGGAAATAATTTTATGAAAAGGCCAGACAAATGGGACACCATGAGCAACTTAGCTAAATCATGGATATAATATTGTTATACTTAAAAATATTTAAACATATCCTACACAAGTTATCTTGAGTGGCTCTAAAATACTTCAACTAACGAACCAGCACCATATTTTCCTAACGCCGAGTTTAAATCTGTTTGTCATGTGCCACACATGCCTAAAAAAGCGTAACCACAAATTAGTAATGAATAATTGTTTGATTCAGACACCTACGGCCCTATGTATAAGCAAAAATTGGCATGAAGTTAGCATAAGTGACGAAATTGAATTAGGTGTTAACGAGTTCCTCCATACAATTTGACATTAAAACGGTTGCATTACCTAATTTTAACCCACCTCGGAGTCCTAGCATTATTTTTAATGTGAAGTTTCATCGCAAAACTCTTTTAGATCATGTTCAATTTCGCTACTTATGCTAACTTCATGTCAGTTTTTTCTTATACATAAATCCGTTATTTATTAAGTTAAGCAGTCTCATACATAACTAATATGTAGATAATTTTATAGAATCGAACATGATTGGAAATAGTTTAAATCAATAAATACATATCGGAATCAAACAGTTTTTCATTAGTAATTAGTGATTCGCTTTTTTTAGGTACATGGCACAGAAGAAATGCCATATGGAAACTCAAAACTCATTCGCAAAATTCTTGTACATATGTATGTATGTATATAAATTGATTTTAATGCTTGAGCTTTTAACATTGTCCTTATAGCACTCACTAAATTGGAAACATGTTTTAAGTAATTACTAACAACTTCAACCATTTTAATTTATCGTATTTATTATTATATGTATATAAATAATTACTACATATTATTATTGTGCATTTGTTAATAGTGTTGTGCTCATAATATTTAAACTCAAAAAGAATATTTAAAACATTTTTTACTAATACTCAAAAAATCCCAAATAAAAATCCTAAAAAAATAAATTCAAGCCACTTCTAATTCAGTTTCATTATTGTTGTTGTCATTTAGGTCTAAAGCATCAATTAAAAAAAGTTCTTTTTAAAATTCAAAATAGATGAATTAAAACCTTAAAAAAAAAGAAATGTTACGCACATTCGTTGTAACCACAACACGTTTTAGTAATAGTAAAAGTATTTTAAAAATTCGACTAAACTGTCGCTCTTTGGCCTCTAAAATTGATATAAAATCTCAAAGCAATAATAATGATACTGATGATGGAGTTGGTAATGGTGTTAGTGGTATCATAAAACATCGGCTACTGGAATTGGAAAAGGTTAGCATTAAATTAATTTTAATAGAATATTCTACGATAAAGATTTTTATAAATAAAATTTATCTCTTGCCAAACTTTCTCTTGCAGATCGATGAGGAGGTGGCACGTTTATTGGCGCTCAAAGCTAAATTGGGCGATGAACCTCAACAAAATCAAAAGTTTACCTTGAAGACACCTAAGGGTACGCGTGATTATGGTGCCCAACAAATGATGTTGCGTCAAAATGTTTTGGACAAAATTATTGCTGTTTTTAAAAAACATGGTGGCGAAGCCATAGATACTCCAGTGTTTGAGCTAAAGGTAATTAGGGTTTGCTTTGACTGGTTGAAGTACTCTCCTCATTCTTGTTTTGTTTTTTTTTCTTCTAATATTTAGGAAGTTCTAACAGGCAAATATGGCGAAGATTCCAAATTGATTTACGATCTCAAAGATCAAGGTGGCGAAATACTTTCACTTCGTTATGATCTAACAGTTCCTTTGGCCAGATATTTGGCAATGAATAAGATATCTAGTATTAAACGCTATCACATTGCTAAGGTGTATCGCAGAGATAACCCAGCCATGACACGCGGGCGTTATAGGGAATTTTATCAATGTGTGAGTATAGTATTAAGACTTTGTCTAAAGTAAATTGTTTAACTTTACTAAACTTTTATAAAATAAGAGTGTAAACAATTTTATTCTACATATTTTTTTAGGATTTTGATATCGCAGGTTCCTATGACCCCATGTTACCCGATGCCGAATGTGTCAAAATTGTCTCGGAAGTCTTGGATACTCTAGATATTGGAGATTATGTTATCAAGCTAAATCACAGGCAATTGTTGGATGGTATGTTTGAAGCTTGTGGTGTGCCCGCCGATAAATTCCGTTCAATATGTTCCGCGGTTGACAAACTGGATAAAGTAAGTTTTCCAAAAAAAAAAGGAAAATTATACAATAAAATTAAAATATGTATTAACTTCTTATCCATTACCAACAGTCTCCCTGGTCGGAGGTGCGTAAAGAAATGATCGATGAAAAAGGTTTGGATGAGGCCGCTGCCGATGAAATCGGTGAATATGTTCAATTGAGTGGTGGTGCCGACCTGGTTGAAAAACTTTTGAATGATCCCAAATTGAAAAATGTTAACGCTGCCCTTAAAGGACTAGAGAACATGCAGCTTTTACTTAGATACTGTAATGCCACGGGTCTTACGGAGAAAATAAGTTTTGATCTTAGTTTGGCTCGCGGTTTGGACTATTATACAGGTGTTATTTATGAATGTGTTCTTAAGGCTGAACCAAAAATTCAAGCTAACGGATCCACTGAGGAGCAGGGCACAGTGGGCTCTGTAGCGGGAGGTGGTCGTTATGACAATTTGGTGGGCATGTTTGATTCCAAAGGGAAACAAGTTCCTTGTGTGGGTGTCTCCATAGGCGTGGAACGTATATTTTCGGTGCTAGAAGCTAAAGCAGCAGCATCTGGCATAAAGCAACGCACTAACGACATAGAAGTTTATGTTGCTTCGGCTCATAAAGGTTTGCACGAAAAACGTTTAAGTATCTTGAACGATTTATGGAATCAAGGTGTTAAGGTGAGCCTTGCTCATTGAAATATAATAAATTGTTCATAATGTTTCTTTACAGGCTGAACATTCCTATAAGCTGAATCCCAAACTTTTGGCACAACTTCAGCATTGCGAAGAACGACAGATTCCTTTGGCTATTGTATTTGGCGACTCCGAATTGGAAAAGGGCATTGTAAAGCTGCGTGAAGTCAGCAGCCGCAAAGAAGAAGAAATTTCATTAGCCTCTTTGGCGGATGAGATTAAAAAGAGGTTACGAAAATAATTTGCAAATTATACAAGCAACTTCAATCCAAGCATCATTTTTAATTAATTTTATATTTATTGAAACCGTGTGTCAACAGACATCCATTGCTTGCTGCTTTCATCAGTTTGTTTAGCTTTTAAAGTTATGATTCTCTAAAATAAAGTAAAAATACCAAACAAGAAAAAAAAATCAATAAAATAAAATAAAATAAATAAATTTATAAACATAAAAGAAACTAATTTTTAAAGGCGTTTTATTGAATACATATTATTATCCTAAACATATTCTACTAGAGCTTTTAACCTGGCGGAAAATTTCTGACAAAAAGAATTCCATATAAATACAATAAAATACAAAATTAACGTTATACATATTTTGCTAAAACAAAACAATCACTTTTTTCTATTTTTAGTTAATTGTTGATTTTATTCGCCATTTAGAATTTATCAAGATTGAAAAATGCCAGACTTATTTGTAAATACATTTGTAAATGCTTCAAGGCTTTTGAACCCGCCCAAAAAGCGTGGCAAACCTAGAGGCAGAAAACCTAAAGTAAAAAAACTTCCCACTGCTGCGGTAATGTACGATCCTGCTTCACAAAACTCGGTCAATCAAACTCAATTACCGCTGCCACCACAACAATTTTACAACGATTATGTTAACGAATATCAACAGCAACAACAAATACCATATCATCATATAGCAACACAGTACAGTTTAGGCTACGAAGATACAGTCGGCATCACAAAGGTAAGTCCAAAATTATTTATTTATTGAAAACGTAAATTGATTACTCTGTTCAAATACCGTAAATGTGAAAATGAAACTCGATGTTGAATATTGATTTAAATTTAAAGAATTTTTACGAATTTTACCAAGTGTTTGATGATGAGAAATTAAATCTGCAGTATTTTATATAGATTTTATTTTTACAAAGTACGTATGTATGTAAGAATATTTTGTAAAGCGAACAAATGCTTTTATGTGTACTCATTGCTTTAACACTTGTTTATTATTATTTCACGTTCTATCTCTCTCCAATAATCTATTAACGGTTTAATCTTCCATGTGTCGACACAAAAAGTCAGCAGTCTGTTCTTCATTTTTTTCGCAGGCCATGTAGGCTTGTAGGACAATCTCACGGGGGAAACCTAAGGCCACTAAACGGTCAATGGCTTGCCTTTCAGTTTCGCTAAGTGTTATTTCCACAACATCGACTCTGGGTTCTGTTCCTGCTCCTTCTGTGGCTTCTACACCAGCTTCTTCATTGATCATGGCGACAAATTCATCTTGGTGTTCACGTATTACGGCCAATAAAGCGGGGTTGGTTTCCTCAATGCGAGCTAAAACATTGCTTAACAATTCCGGGCGTTGACGAATAACTCGACGCATTTGGTTAAAACGTGGATCTTCACGTAAAAAGTTAAGCGGGTTTGCTCCGCTTGTGGGTGCTGCGGCAGCTGCTGGGGCAGCAGTAGGTGGCTGCGCTGTTGGTTGTGCGATACCTACCATATCTGGTATATCGGGTATGCCCTCAATAAGATATTCAATGGCGCGATCTGGATTGTTAAAACTGGCCATTAAAGCGCGTCGAACTTCGGATTCTGGATATCCCATGCTCATAATTTCACGTACCATGTCTTCGTTAGCAGCTGCCGTTGGTGAAATATCCAATACATCTAAAACATTACCTATTCCTGGTGGTGGCCGAGTGGCACCACTGTCCGTTGTAGAGTCAGTAGTAGCTGCAGTAGCTGTAGCAGCAGCCGCTGTTGTTTCCTTAACCTTCTCTTTCTCTTGGGGTTTTTCTTCAGTCTTTGGTTGCACTGTAGACGATGCCGTTGTTGAAGCTGTACTCTGTTCAGTTGATTTCGAGCTAGACGATGTTGTAGTTTTTGCTACATCTGGCTCCGCAGTTTTTACTGCTGGTTGAGGCGTTGCAGCTGGTGTTGGAGCTGAAGCAGCTGCAGTTGTCGCGGTTGCTGGTATCTTTTTAGCCATAACCACTAAAAATTTCCTCTCGTCGATACTATACGTTTTTAGAACATTATCATTATCTAGCACACGACCGGCATAAATTAATTGTTGCAATTCTGGTTGTACGGCGACTTCTGGCATTTTTTGCAAATGTGCTTTAAGATCCCAAACTGTTTTCGAGTCATCGAATTCGACGTAAAATGTCTTCTGGTCGAGTGTTTTGATAGTCAATTTCATGATTGCCGATTTTTTTCTTAACAATTTGTATTAAATTTTTTTCTTCTCCCTTATGACTTTACTTGCGAAAATAAGTATTCTTCAGTTGAAATAGTAACCACGTTTTAGTTTATCATAAATTATTCTTCGTATTTTTCACAAATAAACGATTTTTTCCAATGAATTTTCACAGAAAATGACGGCAGCTTAAAATAGGGACGACGATGTGTCAGCAAATGTTTGAAAACATATGTTTTTGACAATTTTTCTTATTGTTTTTGTACATATAAACATTGGCAAACATGAAGAGAATACTTGCATAATGCGTTTGACTATCGATTTTTTGTTGTACAGAACAAAAGTAACCATGAACACTCAGAGATGTTTTTTTAGTGAAGAAACAGCATTGCCATGTGAGAAAACTCGGTAGTGGTGGATTTTTGTATTCAAACTGATTTAACGCTGCGAATGGCTTCCTGAAGATTTTAAGTTATAAGCAAATTTGAAAATGGGATCATTACGGAAGGAAGTTAGTTGGCTTTTAAAATAATGATGCTATTTGTACTTATTCTATCGTTTAATATAAAATAGACAAAATATGTAAATATACAACCGTTCTATTAATATTTGAGATATTCTGATAAAAATTCGTTTTTTTTAAAGTTATAAGGTTGTTTCAGTAAATGAGCGATATGTATGCGTGTATTTATTTATATACATACATATGTATGTATGTATGTTTTTATGTGTGCACTATTTCATGTGCATATGCTTGCGTTTTAAAATCAACTATCAATGTGAATAGTATAATGAAATGGTTCTGCAGAGTCAAAAGTTTAAGCTGAATTTAGACATTTGCTTTATTTAACAGTTTGTCTCTGCATTCATCATAAAAAATATTATCCCTTCGCAAAATGGTTAAATAAATAAGTTCGACCTTTTGTAATTAGGGGTTGACAAAAAGTCCTTTCGTGTGACAAAATAAACATTATGAATGAATTCAAATAAAAAAGTAGCATTATAAAAAATAGAACCATTGCATAAGCCACTCATTTATAGATTCAGTGAAAGAAAGACATTAGCGCCTCTTAAATGGAAAATGTAATTACTTTGCTTTTTTCTATTCATATCATATTTTAGTATATTATTAATAAAAAATATTGCTATCGATAGCCATTTAATGTCTTTGATGCCCATGATTTATCTTAATGGATGGTCTTAAATTCTATCTCAAATAATTTTGTCATCTTATCTTGGTTGACCAAACTTTGCAGTCCTTACGACACGTGTCATCATGACATTTTCAGCCACAAAAATTATTGATGCACATGCTATGTGTGTTAGTATGTACATATGTACATACATATGTATGTGTGTAACGTAGCAAAGTATATTTAAATTTTAAACATACCTTGGTACATAGTAGATTTTTATGGACATATCCCAGCGGTGATTTCAAGATGAATACGGTAGATCTTGAAATATAAAACAAAAGAAATTCAAGATGAATTCGGTAGATATTGAATATAAAAAATACGAGAAGTTCAAGATGTATGCAGAAGACCTTAAATATATTTTTTAAGATAAATTCGGTAGATCTTGAATAAAAATACGAGAAGTTCAAGATGATGCGGTAGATCTTGAATAGATAATTTTCAAGATAAATTCCGTAGATTTTGAATTTTTAAAAATTAATTCCATGTCTAACAGGTTTCAGGATGAATTCGGTAGAGCTTGAAGTAAAATAATTAATACAGAAAACTCAAGATTAATGTGGTAGATCTTAGCAACGGCCTTATGTATAAACAAAAACTGGCATGAAGTTGGCATAAGTGCCAAAATTTAACATGGTTTTAACATGTTATTCCATACAGTGAAAATTTTAGAGCCATTTGTGACGGAACACGTTGCAATCTAGTAGCGCGAAAAATTAATTTTAAAATTTCTTAAACGCCCACGTGTGCAGAGGTTTTGTTAAAAAAAAAACACATAGTAGGTCTGTTCATTTAGTTTCTTAGCAGCAACTAGCAACTAGAGAGTAAAGCAGAAATTTACAAAATTGCTCTCCCAGATACGAAAACGCTTGAACTTGTAAAAACTTACAAACAAAATTTTTTTCATATCAGAACCATGTATGTAGATCATGATATGATGATGATTCTGATGTATTTTGTTTGATAATATTTTAAATTGATTTTTTTACTTCACATTTAATATGAAATACTTTACACAGTTTCATGTATTATTTAATATTTTGATGCATTTTTCATAATATTTTAATTTTATTCCATTAACAAATACAAAAATGCGACTTTCCATCTCTGGTCAGATATGATGGTAGACAGTGTTGCCATATTTTATTTTCAAAAATCTGTATTTTAAATGGGTTTGATCATTGGTTTTTGTCAAAAACAAGCTACTGAAAGAGTTCGAAACAAGTCTACTGCACTCAAAAAAAAAAATTAACTAAATCTTTTGAAAACTTTCTAAATTTGAATAAAAAAACGTTGTCGTATAGCGCCAAAGCTGTTTTTACTTGAAACCAGTAAAATATTTACTAAATTTCTAGTTCACTAATGAACTAGTTTATAGTAATTATATTTTCATATTTAAGTAAAATTTTCCTAAAATGAAGTAAAATTTTTCCCATAAAATTCGGAGCTTTGCAAAAAAATTTTTTCGTCTTTGATCTCAAATTTAGTAAATTTCCAATTTTTTTTGTCTTTAATTCTGGTACTTATTTTTATTTTTAATTAAATTCTATATCAAATGATATGTTATTTATTATATCTTCATATTATATTTTTAATTATAATTCACCATACATACATATAAATTCCTTGAGAGTTGACAAGTATTGAACCAGCAACCTTCTGAGTGATAAGCAAGCAGTCTAACCAATTGCCTAACAAGGCAGCCTGAATAAGCATTGAAATTATTGAGGTTTAAAATTTAATTTAATTTACAAAAAAATAAATTTCAAGCTCAAATATTCCTCGAAAATATGAAAAATTTACTTAGATTTTTTGCTAAATTTAAATTAATAATAAATTCCATAATTCAAAGAAAAAATACTTAAAACTGGTGAATATTTTCTTAAAATTTAGTATACATTTTTACATGTTTTAAGTTAGTCAAATTTCATAAACTAATCAGGAGTAATTCATTTCCTAAAGTTTAATTTTTGATTTAAGACGAAATTGACTAGTCCTTAATATAAAATGTCCTTCTGTTTATAACCATTTTCCTACTCTTAGTAAATATTTTCTTTAAGTCAGTAAACATTTCCTGAAATGTGAGAAATTTATTGTGTATTTTTATGAACTATTTTTGAGGATATGAACTTTTTATTTTTTACTCATATTAAATAATTTTTAATAGATTTTTGTAAAAATTTACTGAAACTTAGAAAAAAGTACTTAAACTTAGAAATTTTTTTTACTTGAATTTAGGAAAAAAAAATTCTCAATAATAGTACATGTCTTTTTTTTTTTTGAGTGTGTGCACACACTATGAGAAACAGAAAGTTAGAAAACGAACTCCGACAATAGAAATATTTTTTTAGATTTTTTTTTTAGATTTCCAAATACATAAATATATCTGAAAGAAAATTATCGTGTATGATTTTAAACACGTCTGCAGGATCATTATTACTTTTTTGAAAACGAGAAATTTATTCGTATTCGCTTTACAGAACAGTGCGAAATATCTTTTCTTTTTTCATACATATAGTACATTTTTATTAAATACATAAAGAAATTCACATTATTTAGTTTCCTTTTTCAGATATTTTTCAAATAATTAATTTTAAAACAAAACACTGAACAGCTGTCTGGATAATTCTTGGATGTAAAAATTTTACCAGTAATAATTTGTAAGAATTTTTAAGTCCCTCTTTTGAAGCGCTGTTTTCTTGCAAACTTTTTGAGTTAATGAACACTTTCCACTAACAATTGTTACAAATTCGCAAAAAGTTTTAGTAAATAGTAAATAAACAAACCTATTGTAAGAGAAATTGCGCCATATGTATGTATATATTTTTTTTGATATGGTGCAATTTATTGAATAGTGTGGAGCAAAACAATAATAATAATAATAATAGCAATACAGTACTCAATAATATTCATAGTCCATATGTACTTTTAAATGAACATACATATATACCAGAGAAAGCCAAAAAGTTACTTTTTGACTGCTCAATACATATCGATGCTCCATCGACTATGAGTATGATAGCACACTCGCATCAACAAGCATGCTTACATACAGGCATACATACATATCTTTAGCTATCAGCACAAATAAGTTCGATCAAACCAATGTGCTATAGATATTCGTATCAATACGTGTGCGCACAAGCATGTAATGACGAGTATGAATATATGAACAATGTTACCAAATATGTATGTATGTACATAAAAGAATCATTGTGTATAAATTTAACAAATATCTAATTTATATTATGCATTTATTCATAAAGTCTTATTTTACGAAACTTTTTTTTCCAATTCATGCGCTAGAGAAGAGAGAGAGAGATATATATATATATATATATAAAATGACGTAGCATGAATCTCTGAAGCATTTTGCACAACTTTTTTGATCTAATTTGGTTCTTCAGGCCTCCTATTGACAAATGAAAAAATTTTCATGCAACCAATTTCATGAAAAAATACGTTAATGCGTGGCGGTATTCTTTAGAAAATTTCTACTTAAAAAAGGGAAAATTATATAAACTCGCAAGGATTAAAACAGTAGAAAAAATATTTTAAAGCTGATTACATAAGCCGAAAAAAATGCAATAACTCGAAAATTGGCTCACAGCATATAAATCGCGAAAACTTGCAAAATCCAAATATGTATGTATATTCAAAAAATTTCCAAAAAAATTTAAACGAAAACACTCAGTAGATTTCAATTATCAAAAATAATCATGTAAAAAGAGTTGCGAAAATTCGGGAATACAGTATTTTGCGTTTATAGCGAACCCGCTTAAAACGAACTTTCGCCTAAGACGAACCATTTTCGAAAGTCCAAACTTTTATTTCTATAAAACCATGAACATTTTTTCACTTATAACGAACCCGCTTAAAGCGAACTTTCGGTTATAACAAATTTTTTTTTGCATGTAATTTTTTTGTTTTTTTTCGCTTAAAACGAACCAAGAAGTGTTTTGCCATAAACAAAAAATTATATTTATATATTAATGTGTAGCGTAAGCTGTGTAAGAAATTTTCTTCAGTCTCGCGACACTCCACAACAAATTCTTGACCACTTGGCCCAAGTGGAAGTGTATATAAATGAAGCCAATATTAATACTAAGCAAACTAAAATAACTGATTTTTTAAAAACTAAATAAACTTATTTTTTAAAGACTACAATGTTCTAAAATTGTTTTAATAAGTAAATAAATAGCCAAAGTGTTAAAAAAAGACATGTGCACACACAATAATGGTTTCTTGATGTCTTCACTTAAAACGAACTTCGCTTAAAACGAACAAATTTGATCAGTCCCTTGAAGTTCGCTTTAAGCAAAAAGCACTTTAATTTCTTAATTGAAAAAAAAAATTAAAAAATTAAAATTTTATTAGAAAACGCTAAAATTGTAAGGAATGTCAAAAAATTTGAAAAATTTGCGACAAAGATATCAAAGTCTGATACTGATTCAAAATCTTTAAAATTGTAAAAAAATCAAAGAATTGTGGACAACACTTTTATTAAGAAAAAAGAAAAAATTAACGAAAAATTGTAAACAGGCCCTAAAATAAATTCCAAATGCCTAAAGATCTAAGAAATTAAAAAAAAATCAAATTCGCTAACATCAAATAGATACATAGATGGATTAAAAATTTGTAATAATAAAAAGTCAAAATTTGGCTAAAAAGTCACAAGTGCTAAAATTTTTTTAAAAATTGCTAAAATTATAAGGTTAGCCATTCTTCTAACTAACTCGGCTATTAGCTCAGATATATATATATATATAAAATGGAGCGTGTTTTTACACTCACGATTACTTCCGACAATATTTAATAGGGCATAAGTATAGGGATGATGAATAAGGTTGTGTAGGTAAAACAGATTTATTGAATTTTGTGTTAAAATATTTTGAAAAAATTTTAGTACTTCAACAATTACAAAGTAGTATTTCTGGCAACACTTATCGAAAAATATTTAAAAAATCGAATGTGTTGCAAGTCATGGGTATGTCGATAGATATGCGGGATATAACGAAGAATGCGCATCAATACATACAAGTATGAAATAAAGTGCGCAAGGGGGTATACGCACTAGCATGAAAAATGTTCGATATGTGCTGGAGTATCAAAAAGTTCTTGTATCGATTGGCTTTCCCTGATACATACATACAATTAAATTTCAATTAAAGTTTTACTTCCAGGCACTTACTTTACTTATGGGCACTGCTACACGTTCAAAATATATTGTGATATTTGGATCGCGATCCATTTTAATGGATTTATGGATCACGAGCGTATGCTACACGTTCAATATTTATCATGCGATCCGTGATCCGCGATCTGGTTTCCATAATTTAGGCCTTTCTGCGATATGGATCGCGATTCATCAATACTGCATGATACACGTTCAATAAATATCGCGATACAGGATCGCGTTCAATATATATATTGAATGTGTAGCAGTGCCCTATGATGGAAAAAATATAATAATAGCGTTTGATGTCAAACTGTGCAACACTCACATTTCAAATATTTGAGATTGTGTTTGTTGGGATGTTGCGCGTATATTCGTATGTTGTATGTTGTTCACATGCATATTGCAAGGTTTTTTTTTAATCTATATCAAAAAAAAAAAATGTGTGCTTCCACCTTTCTTTATTTGATAACTTTTCCAAAACGCTGAACACTTTGTCTGAATTTCTTTGTTAGCGACAATTTTATGCTTAAAAATTTGTTTTCAAAATTAATAAATTTTGAAAGAAAAATATATTTGAAAAGGGTGCGTCAATTATTTGAAACTATGACTTCTTTTTTTTTTTTTTTTGAATAAAAATTTTTAAATAAAAAATAATTTCATAATGTGCTGCAACAATGATTTATGTGCATTAACTATAACTACTATAAACATTTCAAAATATGATTTTAAAAATTAAAAACATAAATAAAGATAAATATACATATCGTCATTTTAAAGACGAAATAACCTATCTGCAAGTTTCAAAAGTTTACAGGAGAGGGAAAAAACTTTATAAAATTGGAACTATTTGCAATATTGAAACGAAAATAACATATTTTGATTAGAATGAACTCAGAAATATATTATGGTTGAGAAAATTTGGTTTTTCCTAAACACAGCTTATGTTATGTCACTTAGGTTACTTGGAATTATAAGATCTGAAACCAAATAACTTATCAGCAGTATTAATTAAATAACAATTTCTTTATACATATGAATATTATATACATTAAATAATAACAGTTATAGTTTCTTTTAATGGTGTAAACCAAAAGGGACTTAATGTTTGTTTAAATTACACTGTGCAACAAAATTAAAATATTATCGTGTTATAAAAAAGTCAATTTTGAAATTTTGCAGATAGGCTATTAGTTCTTTAAGATGAAGATATGTATTAAATCCAATTCTTGTGCAGCACCTGAAAAAAAAGGATCCCGAAAATAGCGCCAAATTTAAAAAAAAATACATTCTGCCAATAATTATGTGCAACACACTTCCTTTACACTTCTGTTCAATTGTACAGAGGGGTGGAATGACATGCAACACCAAATTGAATTAAGTGTGATTTTTAGAATTGATTGTTAAATGCCTATGAGTGGAAAAAGTCATTGTATTAATATTATTTAATGCCACAATTTTTATTTATGCTGAGCATCGAAAATGGGTGTTGAAGGCTGTTTCATTCTAAAGCGTTTTCAGATAAATATCTAACACACGCTTATTCATGTATTTCATATGATTAACACACTCATTCATTCAATAGAAAGAAAGAAAAAAAAACTTCACTTGAAATAAATTCGCACAAATAACTGATTAAGTGAAATAAAGAATTCAATAAAGCACGTGCTATATAAACTGCTTTTCATTTCCGGTTTAAAGTTTAAATGGAATTTAAATTTAAAAAAAAGTTTTTTTTTCTTTCATAGAAAAAGTTTAGCAAAAATGTCTTTCCTTCAACGAATTTGTAGACAGCAGAGATGTTTGAGTATTTTAACAAGGGTTTTTAAATATGCACTTTAAACAAAAGTTCTTATTGTATTTTTGCTTTTATTTACTTAATGGAAACATTTATCTTAATTTTTTTCTTTTTTTCTTGTTTAATCATTAGTCCCTTTTTAATACTCCCCACTTCTCCTCGTCTAGGATCTCTAACTAAATAATATGGTAATTAATGAACGAATATCGTATTCCCCAAGAACAAAACTATTGCCATTACTTTTGGATAATACAGAGAAAGAAAGAAAGGGTTGCCCCTTATCGTACATACTTACATACATACTTACATACATACATACATACATACATATTTTTCGTAACATCGTAAGTCACGTCTGCTATTTATTTTGGTTATAGAAAGTGACCAACTGCAATAAATCAGTGCTGTTGTGCTCTTGTTTTGATTTTACATTAGTGTGTGGGCATTTCAGTGCAAAACTTTAGTAAAAGGGTTTCTTCGTTGTGAATTTCCCAAAGGGGTGATAAGTTAAAATTGTAAGCAGCTGAAATAAAATTCACACCAAAGTCCCATTAATGAATGTTATTTCTTCATTTATTTATTAGAGAATTTGAATTAGAAATATACATAAACACACACAAAAAATTATATAATTTTCTTATATATTTTTTTTGGGTTAAAAACATTTTTTTGTGGTCATAAATCTTAGTTAAAAGTACATGTTACTAAATGACAGAGAGAAGAAAAAAAACTGTAGAAAGCCTGCAAGATTTCTGTAAAATTCCAATTTAAGAAGAAAATGCTTCAGAAGCTCATGCCAACTAAATAGGCTAGAAGAGTTTCATTCATTTGTTGCATAATATGAATTATTTTGATCAAATGTATGCTTACGAACTGAAGGTAATTTTACTAATAGAATAATATTCATATCGTTGAATGGATGAAAAATCCAGGAAGTTGTACATAAATTTAAAAAAAAGGCTACTTATACCACAAAAATTATTTTCTATACTTAAGCCATGCAAAAAAAACCTTTCACAACACAGGTTTGAGTGATATTTATTTTCTGCTCACTATATGAAAAACTATGTGGTATTCTTTCAAGTCGCTCTCTACTATTTTTTGTTCTGCCTTGAGATCTATACTATACTATACTATACTATACTATACTATACTATACTATACTATACTATACTATACTATACTATACTATACTATACTATACTATACTATACTATACTATACTATACTATACTATACTATACTATACTATACTATACTATACTATACTATACTATACTATACTATACTATACTATACTATACTATACTATACTATACTATACTATACTATACTATACTATACTATACTATACTATACTATACTATACTATACTATACTATACTATACTATACTATACTATACTATACTATACTATACTATACTATACTATACTATACTATACTATACTATACTATACTATACTATACTATACTATACTATACTATACTATACTATACTATACTATACTATACTATACTATACTATACTATACTATACTATACTATACTATACTATACTATACTATACTATACTATACTATACTATACTATACTATACTATACTATACTATACTATACTATACTATACTATACTATACTATACTATACTATACTATACTATACTATACTATACTATACTATACTATACTATACTATACTATACTATACTATACTATACTATACTATACTATACTATACTATACTATACTATACTATACTATACTATACTATACTATACTATACTATACTATACTATACTATACTATACTATACTATACTATACTATACTATACTACACTATACTATACTATACTATACTATACTATACTATACTATACTATACTATACTATACTATACTATACTATACTATACTATACTATACTATACTATACTATACTATACTATACTATACTATACTATACTATACTATACTATACTATACTATACTATACTATACTATACTATACTATACTATACTATACTATACTATACTATACTATACTATACTATACTATACTATACTATACTATACTATACTATACTATACTATACTATACTATACTATACTATACTATACTATACTATACTATACTATACTATACTATACTATACTATACTATACTATACTATACTATACTATACTATACTATACTATACTATACTATACTATACTATACTATACTATACTATACTATACTATACTATACTATACTATACTATACTATACTATACTATACTATACTATACTATACTATACTATACTATACTATACTATACTATACTATACTATACTATACTATACTATACTATACTATACTATACTATACTATACTATACTATACTATACTATACTATACTATACTATACTATACTATACTATACTATACTATACTATACTATACTATACTATACTATACTATACTATACTATACTATACTATACTATACTATACTATACTATACTATACTATACTATACTATACTATACTATACTATACTATACTATACTATACTATACTATACTATACTATACTATACTATACTATACTATACTATACTATACTATACTATACTATACTATACTATACTATGCTATACTATACTATACTATGCTATACTATACTATACTATACTATACTATACCATACTATACTATACTATACTATACTATACTATACTATACTATACTATACTATACTATACTATACTATACTATACTATACTATACTATACTATACTATACTATACTATACTATTAAATTTTATCAAAGAACGAAAATAATAATTATTCCTGATTTTTTTTAAATAAAACAACAAGTACAAGGAATTATCGGACAACGTGGTAAATCACACTATTTCAATTGTTCTGAACTAAATTTTTCTAAACTCGAATGATTTAAATTTTTTTTATTTCTATATGTTTTTTTATCTGAAATATTTGTTACTTCTTGATTTCTATTGTTGTGTCGCAACAAGGCTAACTTCTGACAGAAGAAATAAATCGATGTGAATCTTGAATTTAAAATGTATTTTTAAATTTTATTTAAAGATATAAAGGCACAACAACGATAATTTATTATAAAATTATCTTCTTTTACAAAACTTATTAAAAGGCTGAGAGATATATTTATTTCAGTTCCGTCCTCGTGTCTTTGGCTTTCTACTTTACCAAAAAAAGGATTAAAAACTATTTCATATCGCATAGTTGCAATTTCTTCGGCAAAAACGTGTTGTCAATGTTGCGCTGATTTTTGTAGGCCGCCGACATCCCGCCCCTCGTGAAGATCCTGGGGGACTTCACTTAAAACGTCTAGAACCGCAAGTCTAGAGACTGGTCTGCGTAAGGTCCCACCTGATGTTCTAACGTCTACGATTCTCGTCTGTCCATCTTTGGCTGTGAGCTTTGATATCACAACGCCTCTTCTCCACTGGCTTCTGGGAAGATTTTCGTCACAAATGATTACTATGTCGTTCACCTCGATAGGCTTTCGGGGAATAAACCACTTCGTGCGCTTAGTAAGCGTTGGCATATATTCCCGAATCCACTGGCGCCAAAATTGGTTTTTTAATTGTTGGCTTATTCGGTACTGCTTTCGTGTGCATATAGCCTCGACATCACCGGGCGTCTGTGTTGAGTTAGTGGTACCTAGCAGAAAATGGTTGGGGGTCAATGGGTCTGGATCTTCCGGCGTGACTCCTAGCAGAAAATGGTTGGGGGTCAATGGGTCTGGATCTTCCGGCGTGACTGGTAGATGTGTGAGGGGGCGACTATTCACAATGTTTTCGGCTTCCACGAGCAGGCTACGTAACGTTTCTACCTTAGGAGCAACTTCCGTCAGCGTCTTAGCCAGTACCTTCTTTGTGGATTGGACAAGTCGTTCCCAGCAGCCTCCACTACTGGGATTGGCGGGGCAGTTGAATTCCCAAGTTATTTTTCTTGTGGCTAACTCACTTTGAATGTACTCATGGTCAAATAAGTCGTTCACACGCTTTAATTCGCCATCTGCACCAACGAAGTTAGTTCCCATGTCTGAACGTATTTTTATTGGAATGCCTCTTCTGTTTATGAAGTTGCGAATGCAGATAATACATGCGTCGGTGGATAAGTCGGCCGCCAATTCAATATGTATTGCTCTTATCGTTAGGCACGTGAAAAGGGCTGCCCACCGTTTTTCTCGTCTACGTCCGATGGTTACAAATATAGGACCAAAATAATCCAGACCAGTGTAAGTAAATGGCCTGACATATGGTTGAAGACGATCAATTGGTAATTGACCCATTATTGGCGGTTCTGGTCTTGCACGGCTATTTTTGCACAATTGACAATTCGATTTCGCTTTCTTTACGGCTGCTCTCAATTTTGGTATCCAAAACTTTCGTCTTATCTCGTTGACTACTATCTCGTCGTTTTGATGATATAGTCTTTGGTGGTACCAATCTACAATGAGTTCTGTCAGGGCATGACGATATGGTAGGATTATGGGGTTTCTTGTAGCTTGAGGAAGGCTCAAAGCGTAATTGATACGGCCATTAACGCATAAAACATTATCCACATTCAGACATGGCGTTAGAGACAATATTGAGCTGTTTTTTGATACGTTGCCATCTACTTTTAGTTCTTTGATTTCGTTGCCGTATACTTCCTGTTGTACTAGCTTACATAACGAAGTTTCAGCTCTTTGAAGTTCAAGCGCTGTCAACTCATGAGTAGTGTGTTCTCCACGTTTTTTGCGAGCTACATCACCAAATCGCAACAACCAACCAACAGTTCTTTGAAGTCGTAGATAACTTGAAAATCTATTAAAATCAATTAATGTTGTTGTAGCGATGTTCATACAGAATTTTTTCTTTTCTTCTATGTTGTTTTCTGGACTTATGTAATCAGCTGGTGGCCAGAATTCCTCGGCATTCAACAAAAACTCTGGTCCTTTAATCCACATGTTGTCAGGGCTATACGTTACAGGATACGTTGATCTTGTTGCAGTGTCTGCAGCGTTCAAGTCTGTAGATACCCAGCGCCAATCGCTTTGTTGTGTTGACTCGAGAATCTCTCCGACTCTGTGCATAACGAATGCTTTATACTGTCTAATGTCTGACTTTATCCAACAAATTACTGTTCGCGAATCGCTCCATAATATTGTTCTCGATGGTCTAATTCTATGATTCTCTAATATGGCGTTTTTTAAGCGGGTACCTAATACTGCTGCCTGTAGTTCGAGACGGGGTACAGAAAGTACCTTAAGTGGTGCGCATTTTGTCTTACCGGCAACAAAACAGATACGAGTTTCGTGTGTTGTACTAATGCGCCAATATGCCACGGAAGCAAAGGCCGTTTCACTGGCGTCGTTAAAAACATGAAGTTCGATCGTTGTCCCAAAGTCGAATAATCGATAATCATAGCACCTGGGTAAACGAAATTGTTTTGCTAACTGCAAACTTTTAACCCATTGTGCAAAGCGTTTATAAATGTTTTCAGGAATAAGGTCATCCCACTCAATGCCACTGCGCCACACCTCCTGTAATAATATCTTACCATAGATTAGCAGATTTGCTAGCATTCCGAATGGGTCATACACAGACATGATTAAGCATAGCAATTCTCGTTTTGTTGGACATTTAGTACCGGCCATAACTTCCGGATCAACACGATTCAATTTTAGTTTGAATACAAATTCGTCCCTATTGCTTCGCCAAAACATACCCAGCACCTTTTCGACTACATCGGCAGCATTCATATTGACGTTTAAGATTTGTTCTTGACTACCTTCATTTAGATAATTTTGCACCCGCGAAGAATTGGATATAAACCCACGGAGCTCAAAGCCGGCCTTTGCGTGTATATTTTTTGCTGCTGACGAAATTCGCAAAGCTTCTTCTTCGTTACGAAAACTGCACACCATATCGTCAACGTAATGGTTGTTTATTATGGTTTCAATCACTTCAGGTTGTTCCTTTGCGTTTTCGATCGCGTTCAAATTTTTAATGTATTGTGCGCTACATGGTGAACATGTTGCACCAAATATCATTGATGCCATCGTATATACTTCAATTGGATCGCTTTTATTGAATCGCCACAAGAAACGTTGTGCGTCTTGATCGGCTTTACGAATACGAACCTGTAGGTACATTTCCTTTATGTCTGCGCACACACCAATTGCGCCCTCGCGAAACTGGAAGAGTATTTTTAGCAGTGCCTGGTTTTCGTCTGGTCCTTTGAGAAGTACGGAGTTTAAGGATTTTCCATTTATAGATGCGGCCGCATCGAAAACCAATCTTAATTTGCCAGGTTTGTTGACGTTAAACACCGCAAAGTGAGGGAGGTACCAAGTGTGCGGGCTCGTTTTTTGCACTTCGGACTGTGTCATCTTTTTTGCATAACCCTTCGAGATATATCCGGCCATAGCCGCCTTGTACCTGTATTCGAACTGACGGTCATTTGCCATTTTCTTTTCCATAGTCTTTAGACGATTTGCGGCTAATGTGTAGCTGTTTGGCAGGTTCACATTGTCGCTTTGCCATAATAGGCCCGTTTCGTAACGATTTTCAAGTTTCGTCGTGGTGTCATCCAGAATCTTTCTCGCACGAGCCACATCTTTTGACTCAAGTGGCTGAGTCGGCAATTTTACACCGAAGTTTTCGGTTGTAAAATATTCGGATACAAGACTGTCAATTCTTGTCTCTTGTTCCTCTCTATTGTGTAGTATAATAGACAACTGGCATGATTTATCATTAAATTTTCCATGTGGGTTACCATAAATCGCCCAACCCAATGGTGTGTTAGTGGCAATAGCATGTTGGCTGCGCTGAATTGTCCTTACATTTGGCGTAAGGTGACAATTATCTAACCCGATTAAAACTTTAGGTATAGCGTCAATGTATTCGGCAAATGGCAAGCCTTTTAATTGCAAAAATTTATCGTGGAGCTCTGCGAGGTCAACTGTTTGTGATGGCAAGTTCAATTCTGGTACAGTGTGAGCTTTCATATTGTACCATCTCTTATCTTTTCCAACTCCTTTAATGTTGAGCTTTATAAACATTGACGCTACCCTTTTTGGCGGCCCTTCGAACCAACGTAACGTAAGATTCTCCTTTTTATCTACAAATCCCATTTGTTTGGCAATTGACTCGTGTATTAATGTTGACGATGAGCCTTCATCTAGAAACGCATAAGTCTTCACGATCTTATTGTTCGGGCCACGCATTTCGATGGGTACCAACTTATAGAGTAATTTTGTCGTCTTTGGCGAAAATAACTTGTTTTGAATCATATTTACTTGTTTACTATTGTCCACGAATTCTTGATGCAGTATGGTGTTATGAAACTTCTTGCAACCCTTACTACTGCAAATTCTTTTTCTTCTGCATTGTGTCAGATTATGCCCCTGGCGTAGGCATGCAAAGCAGAGTCGATTGCTCTTAACGAAATTCCAACGATCGTTAATTGAATTTTCTAAAAATTTATCGCATTTTGCTAAAATGTGTTGTTCATTGCAGTTAATGCAAAACGTTTGGTTTTCCCTACGATCGGTGATTTCATTCATTGTCAGTACTGTTTTTGCATTAGCACGAGTTTGGCTCTTCATTGCCATATGGGGTAATTTAACGGGTTGATATTTTGTGCCCATAGGCGGCATTGTGGGCATAATTGGTGTGACTTTGGCTATGACCCTAGATATTTGATTGACCCATGCATTGAAATGTTCCACTGTAGGAAATGGATTAATCGTCGACGAATAATTCACCCATTCGATTCGTTTTGTCATGGGCATTTTTGCAATGAGTTCTTCTAACAGCGTCGGGTTGCTTAAATGCTGAGTGGCATTAGCACTCTTTAAAAATGTAGTTAGGTTTTGCACCTTTGTAGCGAATGGTACGAAACTCTCTAAATTACTTTCCTGTATGGGCACTATCTCCCGAATCTTTTCCAGTTGACTTCGAATTAAGAGCTCAGGGCGGCCGTATTTGAACTCAAGTTGATCAATAATTTGTAAGATATTTCTAGGATCTATTAACAAGCATTCGACTTCTTCACGTGCCATACCCTTTAAACATTTTTGCAACCTAAAGGTGTTTTCCAAAGGTGTGTACCCGTATGCGTTAGACGATTCCCTAAATGCCGTGATAAACACGGGCCATTGTTCAGGCTTACCATGGAAGTCTGGTAGCTCATATAATTTTCTTGGTGGTCCGCTTGTATGGCCACCCATTGGCGTGTACATATTTGTATATGTGGGTACTATTGTCGGCTGTGACGGCGTAATATTTGTGGTGTATGGAAAATCTACATTTGTGTACATACCTGTTTGAGACTGTGGTGAGTAAAAACGTGGATTGGAAGCAAATGACGAACAAGGCATTGTGAAATATCCAGCACCTTGTGGTAGTATGTTTGTTACCATACTAGACGGTGGAAAGGACGAACGGTCCTGATACGGTGGCAAAGTTGACATGACTACCGCCGGCGCTGATATAGTTGTTGAAATTGTTGGTTGTTGTATTTGGCTCTGGCCCACTGAAGTGTGGACTGCGCTTGTCGCAGATTGCGAAACGTTTGTATGATTATCGGCGACGATCCTGTTGTTATTTTGTACGCTATTTACTACGGCTGATTGCTGTGTGATACACTGTAAGTCTGCAGCAGGTGACGGCAAGTTCGTTGCAACATTTCTGACCGATAACTCCTCCTGCAGTTGTATTCTTTTTACCTCGCTGTCTAAAAGTTTTTGCATTGTGAGTTGATGATTAACCTCTAGCTTTTTAAGCCTCTCCATTAAACAGCTTACTATATCATTTGAAGCGTCTTCCTGTTGTTCAACAATGGTGATGTCATCCGTCTCTTCCGATGGATTGGAATTGCCCTCAGTAGCTTTAATTGGCGTCGATGAGTCAGACATATTTACATAAAAGTCTTCAAAATGTTGTGGCAGTTTTCCTTTTGTAGAACGCTGGCTTTTATTTTGCATACTATACCACACAAAGTAGAAAGCTTCAAAATGGCGTCTTCTTGTCTTCACAAAATGGAAGCAATGAAATAAAATTGTTGTGTCGCAACAAGGCTAACTTCTGACAGAAGAAATAAATCGATGTGAATCTTGAATTTAAAATGTATTTTTAAATTTTATTTAAAGATATAAAGGCACAACAACGATAATTTATTATAAAATTATCTTCTTTTACAAAACTTATTAAAAGGCTGAGAGATATATTTATTTCAGTTCCGTCCTCGTGTCTTTGGCTTTCTACTTTACCAAAAAAAGGATTAAAAACTATTTCATATCGCATAGTTGCAATTTCTTCGGCAAAAACGTGTTGTCAATGTTGCGCTGATTTTTGTAGGCCGCCGACATCTATTTTTTTTAAAGCAGAAATAAGTGTTTTTCTGATTCGAACAACATAAAAAGTAGAAATCAAAAATTGATATTTATTAATGCTCGTAGAATTAAAAATCACGAAATAATTTTTATTTCTGCTCGAAAAAATAAAAATCATAAAATAAAAATTATTTCGGCTCAATTATTGTCCCTGCTTTTTATTTCACTGAATACACGAATCGAGTATTATAATAGATTAAGGAAAAATAAAATAAATACATTTCAAAATTAATAATTACCAAATATGAATTTAAGTACGAAAATGTTTACCCCCATATGCAAAAAAAAATATAGTGTCTGCTTCAAGTGCACGTTATAACCTGTTTTTGTATGGAAATTTTGATTTAACATACACTTTAAGCTCACTTTATTTTTTTTGCATATGGGGTATAATCTTGAAAGTAACGCTACATTCTAAAATAAAAATGTTAATGGAATTGCCGTTATTTAAAATTTTTGTTAATCCCTTATACTTACCACTTTACACCACACCGAGTAGTTGAGTACTCGCACAGTTATACGAGTTAAAAAGCAACCCTACAAAACAAACACAAAACGTGCTAAACTGTCAAAATAAGAATGTATACATACACGTGCGTACGTATATGTGTTTGTGATAAGTACTAACACGCATGTTTTTCCTTTATTTACTTCTTCAAATATTGTGGAATTTTTTTTATAAATTTTATTAAAGTTAAATAAGTCCAAAGAATAAATACAAAATGAAATTACAAATCAAAACGCTTAACCAAAAATCTCTAGTGGTTGATATAGATGAAACAAACACTGTCTACGACTTGAAAAAGGAATTGTCATTGTATCCAGATATTGGCGTGAAACCAGAATTGCAGAAACTCATTTATGCTGGCAAAATACTTAAAAATGAAGATACATTAAGCACTTATAATATAGATGTGAAAAAATTTTTAGTTATAATGATACTAAAACAGCCCATAGAAGAGCCACCAAAAGCCGCACAAACTAAAGAAAATGTGCAAGAAAAAACCACACCGCTGAAAGAGAAAGAAAAAAAATCGGCTAAAATCAATGATCCCACTACAACAACGCCGGTAACTGCTGCAACAGAGTCAGAGTTTAAAACACCCCCTCCAGCACCAGTGGATAGTAAAAAAGAGAAATTAGTTTGCCAGATTGTTAGCATGGGCTATCCCGAGGCTGACGTGCGAAGAGCTTTAGCGGCCAGCTTTTACAATCCTGAACGTGCTATTGAATATCTAATAGAGGGCATTCCTACTTCGCCACCGTCTCCTGAAGATGAAAGTGACACGGATGCCGACTTATCTATGACACCATTTGAGGTGTTTCGTACTGATCCCATGTTCCGAAATTTGCGTAATGCCTTGCAACAGCACCCCGAGCTGTTAGATGCTGCCATTGAAAGAGTCGGCGAAACAAATCCGTCTCTTTTGAATTTAATTAATGAAAATCAACAAGAATTTCTTAGCATGTTGGTTGATGGTTCCGATGAGGAGTACGACGACGGTGACATGGAAGACGATGGGGACGTTTAATAAACAAGTTTTAGTGAATATTGTTAAAAATGGGCAATTTTTATATTCAAAAAAAAAAGGAAATAGAAGCTGAAGCATTATATCGAAAGATGTTAGAATTGTTAAAAACAAAATTGTAAAATAATTGTTATTTTTTAACAGGATATAGAGGCATGAATTTCTGTTTATCATTATTTTTTTTATAAACCAAATAAAATGAAAATTAATATTAATTAACATTATTAATTAGTTCTATAAAAATGGAGAAATTTTTGTTGCCAATAAAAAATCTGATCTGGAATTTATTAAAAAAAAGATAAAAAAGTTTTGTTTCCTTTTACAAAAAAAAAGTTAACTAATAAGTTTTTTTAACGTAAAATGTTAATAAGGTTTGTTCGGTGAACTCTGAAGTACATTATTGCCATATATAGTTAAGAGCTGTCACCAAGTCTTTATTAGCTGTTGGACAAAAACTGAAAACACCACTCCTTGGGGCGCTCTGATTTTCGAAATCTGGAGGCCCATAACCAAAATTGCCAAACTGGGTATAGGGTTTTACTACCCCTTTGCTAGTATAATCGAAGCTATACTTTCAAGACCGTGTATTTTTTTTTTACTGCTGCACAGTGTTATTAGAATTTCTTTGAATAAAACCTAAAATTAAATCGGATAAAAATATTCGAATAAATTGGTAAATATTTTATGAAACAACGTCATGACTCAACTTACACACAACTTAAAGGAAAATGAGAATTTAATTCTCTTTTCCCATCGTATCTCTCTCTCTCCTAAAAAACTAATCAGCTAAGCAATAAGACTTGCCTAGTGTAAATTTAGTTATTTACGATTGCAAATGATCGATATTGATAAAAAAATTCAAGAAGTTCTCTTTTTCGATGCCTGGTCACTGAATTGGAAGCGATATTAAGAAAAATTCCCTTTTTTGTGTTCTATGATAATATTTTCATCTAGAAAAAATGATAAATAGTTACATATTTTAACAGTTCGTTTCTTTTTATCCGAATTTAAACCCGAAACAATGTTTTCATGTAAATTTAAGCAAGTTATTTGCTTAATTTTAGACTAAAATTAGTTCATAAATTTCTTTAAAAAAATATTTTTTTTTAATTCTGGTGAGTATAAGGTTTTGTGTGACTAAAATAAGCTTCTACATGGTTTTTTCGCACACTCTCGGCAAATTAAAAATATCGATTTTTTGGAAGCAATGAAAATGTAGTTCCACTAGAATGACTTCCGTTTTTTTTTACTAGGAATTTCATTTTGTAGTGAAAGAATCAGTAGTATGGGGAAACAATATTTTGCTACCATTATGAAGTTAGACTTTAAAAAAGGCCATTGTGTATGTTCTGGCTTCCGAATCGATTTCACATGTTTCCTTTTGAGTTTTGATGTTAAAACACGTGCTACAAGTGTTTAATTTGAATTTAGAATATACTAATTGTTAGTATGTATGAACGATTTAAAATTTTTAATTTTGTAATTTTCACTCACTTGTAAACAGTCTTGTGAAATAAAAACGAAACAAGAAATTTAAAAAAATTTAATTTAATTTTTTTTTTGTAAATTTGGATGCTAGAACAAATACTATTGATTTGTATATTCCAAATTTCAACTTAAACAAGTGTAACATGTGTTTTAACATCCTCACTGGACGCTAATTTCAATAAAAACTTGGTTTGTTAACTGTGACGAACGCTGCCCCGATTACATCAGTTGAGGTTGAAAAAGAACATTTTCAATGTATAAAAGTTTATTTAGATGTAACCAGCAGCGATTTTATTTAAAAAGCTAAGTGAATAGTTTTTGTTTATTGCAATAACAATTATAAATAAAAAGCTTATCTTATTCTTCAAAATACAGTTCCAAACTTTTAAAGCTGATATCGTGATAGCTTTTGAAGTAAAAATTAAATTTTTGTTCTTAATTAATTTTTTTCTGTTTATTTTATTTTTGTCTTGTTTTATATGTAAATTTTATTGAATTAAAATTAGATTTTCATTTCCAAATAATCCAATTTATGTTATTTTTAAGAGCATATTTTTTGATTTTTTGGTGCATATTTCGATGTTTTTAGTGCATATTGAATGCGCATAAAACACTTTTTTTGGAGCATATTTCTGGTTTCCCTGGTCATTATCGATAGTTTTACACGATAAGTGAGCGAGATGCATGCGAAATCGATATCATTAACGAAAGTCTTGATCAAGTGGGAAAAGGAATATTTATACGTCGAATACGCTTTAGCGCAAAAATCGGTTTACTGAAAAAAAAAATTGGTTTACTGAAAGCGATACAAATCCCCCCACTGATTTTAAAAGCAGTTAGTATAATTTACTTCGCTTTAGCAAAACATCGCTTTATTGAAAATATCGCATTACTGAAAACCAAAAGCAAGCCCAAAACTACGTTTTGTATGAAACTTCTTACTTCGCTTTAGTGAAAAAATAAACAATAACAAAATTTATTTATTTGAAATCGATTGCATAACTTAAGGCTGAAAAAATTGTGCATGTTTTGTCCGTTAAAAAATTAAATGGCAAAATGTATTTGTCCTTTTCACTCTTACGTACTTTATTGTATTTTTCTATTATATTGTACTGATTTTACGTTGTGGAGAAAAAATCTGATAACGGAAAAAATTGGGTTTTGGTTATTTCCACTAAAGCGGAGTCGACAAATGAAAAGAGAGAACAAAGGAAATCAAATTAAAAATACTGCTTGAAAACAGCGTTACCGTTGGTGTTACTAAAGTATCAATTTGCCGCTTTTTCGACTGCTTGGATACTATTGTGCTACTCTAACAAAATGCACCCAAATTGGATACTTTTTCTAATTTTAGCCTCTTTTTGATGCTTTTTACTGAATGAAGATGTAATTTTTCCTACTACTATATATAAGTTATGTTGTTTTAATATATTGGCTTGTAAACAAGCTTATAAGGCATTGTTTTTCTTGTGATGCATGTTAAGCTTATGCATATCTTTCGAATAATTAATATGCCCAGGCTTGATTATATTCGTATGAGTATGTAAATATAATTACATACATATTTACATATGTATATAGGTATATAAAATGTACGTATTTTAAACAAATTTCGTTGAACTATCGTAAATTTTAATAAGGAATAATTTTTTAATCGGGAAAATAGAAAATTAATAGTGATACTTACAAATATATTTAACAAAGGTAACTCAATAACAAATAATAATAAATATAACAAAGGTAAATCAATAATAAAGGATAGTGTACCTTTTTCATATTCCATTTCATTAAAAATACAATTTAGCTGATATTAATAACCGTCTCTGCCCAAGTAGATAAACATGTGTGATTCATCAGCTTCATGGCTGCACAGAAAACTGCGCATTTCCCCCACCTAAAAAGTCTAGTTTAATTTTTCTTATCTTCTTTAGAAAATCATATTAATTACTAAAATTTTTCATTTCATAATAATTGAAAATACTGAACCTAAGCCCGATTAAGAAATTATTCCTGATTAATAAAAGTCACTCTATTAAACTTTTATATACTTCAAAAAATTGCGAAGTGCTAAAAAACTGATTGTATTTAAGTATTTATTTAGACGCAGTATTTATTAAATTATTTCCGTTTTTTTTAATATAATAAGTGGACTTGATGTTCTCAAATTGCTTGGATAAAAATTTATATCCAAAGTTATGTATATACATTTGCTTTATATACATATCTTTAATTTGTTGCCGCTGAGCGGTTCCTTTTCTAAATTGCCATCATTAGAAAATAAATTATCTAATGGGCTGAAAATTGAAACTTGTCATACCGTGCTATCTTCTTTAAGTTTGTAGTAAAGTGATTTGGAAGACTGGATTCCAAATGATGAACTTATTCAAAAGTACAGATATACAGTTTCAAAAAATAGGCATTTAATACATATTAAAAATTTTCAAATCGATTTTTTTCCATTAATAAATAAATAAAATACATTTTCTTTCTCTAAAGTAAATAAGCTGAGTTATATTTTTTGTAAGTAGGTGCCAATGCTAAGAAAGCATTAAAAATATATGTGTATGTATGTATCTTCAGATGATTCAAGTAATTTATTATTATAAGCACAGATTATATGATTAATTTTTATATTTTGAGGCTTTATTTTATCATAAAAATAGTATTTTTTAGACTTTAGATATGCAAAATCTGATTTTTATTCTTGATGTTTTTGAAGATATGAAAATGTTTTAATTTTTCTTGTTTTTAAAGTTGCCCCTTTTTGGTGTCACTTTTTTTTAAAATCCCCTTTTTGGTGCCACTTTTTGAAATTTTACAACGGTAACGCTGCTTGAAAATAACTTTGAAGATATTTAATATTATTGTGGGCTCTATTTAAATGAATTGCCAACTAATTAATTTCTTAATATAATCTAATTATTAATTACCAACAACCACGTGCATCTTCCCAAGCAAATTGCACAAGTTTGGCAGAAAAAAAAGAAAGAATTAAACAATGAAATAATGATGGCATTTAATTAGTTTCTAAATTAATTGCTTCTTGTTTAGGTTTGTATGTATGTATAAAAGTAAAACATCCCCTTTGTTAATTGAAAAAAAAAATATAATAAAGAAGAATCAGTAGATGATTTTTTAGGCGGCAGCAAAAAAAGAAAAAGCAAAAGCAAAAACAAAATTCAATCATGTGATGAGCTTGATTACATGCTGGCACGTGCATGTGCTGTTGCAAATATCACACTCGTACTTGAGTTGACTTGGAATTAATTTTTAAATGTTTCAATTTTCATATGGACTTGTGTACATAGATGTCTTTTAGTGACTCCCTTGCTCTTCTACCATTTTCTTTTTTTTTTCCTGCTTTCATTAGGGAGTTTATTGCTTCTATTTTTATGGCAATCAACTTGTTTTTGTGGCCTTAATATTTTATTCCATATCTAAATTCCTTGTGCATCTTTTTCTTTACACGCGGACGAATTAAAATAATGCGTTTTTATTTTCCAAGAGTTGTTTGTTGCTTTCACGAGTTTATTTATTCCTTCAGCTCTTTTTTTCTTTCTTTCTTTCTTTTTGTAGATTTTTCAAGCTTATTTGTTCGCATGTTTAATTATAATTAGAAAAGATTTTGTTTTTTCTGTGCATAAGCATATTTTTTTTGTCAGTTCCATCTAGAGTTGAGCGATATTTTTAAACCTGTTCTTTTTCCACAGCAATTGAAAAATCACTAATCACCACTGTGACTGAATTTATCAAGTAACAGGTTTTGGAAATATAGTTCTTTTATACAAACTGTGATTGTTCTTATATGCTTACTTAACATTAGGGAAGGCTACTACATGAATTTTGTTCATACCTTCAGGGTTTGTCGATAAAAAAAAATCGTGTTAAATCGTCTTTTCTGGCAACAATGTACATCTCACATGTTCATATTTGCAATTTTTGTCTCTCTGCCTCTTATACGAAAATCTCTTTGCTTGTTCTTGTCGCTCTTCTTATTAGTACTTATCAAAATACCAATACTAATAAAGACTTTTAAAGCAGAAGAGCTGAAATGAGGTAAACCGTGATCACAGTCACAGTGTAATTTTACTGCTGTTCTTCTTATTAGATTTTCTCAAAATAACAGAACTGCTACAAACAAAAAATACTGCTGAACTGTGATCACAGTCACAGTTTAAAAGAACAGCGATTTAGAAATCACGTTCACAAGGAGAACATTATTAAAAAATCACGTTATAGCTCATCACTAGTTCCTTCCACCAACCAACCAACCAACCAACCAACCAACCACCAACAAACACATCATCGTCAGCATCGTTTCAATTGAAATTATAATTATCATTTTCAATGCATTCAAGTAAATATGTATGGATGTACATATGTATGTATGTATGTACATACATATGTATGTATATGAGTATGTAAATTGTAAATATAATTATGTTATTGTATGTATTATTTATTAAAGCGAATATCGGGGAGCATAAATTTCTTGTACTGGATCTGAAAATATGTTTGGATGTAAGTAGACGTGTTTGTGTTTGTCTGTTTGCTTGCTGGTTGTTGCTTGTTACTTTGGGTTAAAAGATAATTATATATTGCGCTTAATTGAGTGCTCAAATGCGTTTGTTTTCAAAAGGCTTCATTTAAAATGGTTGTTGAGCAATTGGCTGGCACATTGGGTTGGTTAAATGTTGAGTTCTTGGTAGTAAAAGAAAAGGTAACAAGTTGTTTAGATTTTTAATAGATACACATATAAAGCTATAGTTCATTATATTATTCCTTATTCTGCAACTATCTGTCGATGTCACGTCAATACAATACGTTGTTGAAAGCAACTGACTATTATTGAGAGTGTCATGATAGTTCCTAGAGCTTTGGGAATATGGGAATAGACTATTAATAGCATAAAATTCATCTCGAAAGCGAGTGGATAAGCTCCATACACAGGGTATCTGCTGTGTAGTTCGAAACGAAAAAAAATTTTATGTCAACTTATTGGTTCGATTTTATGAAGTTATGAAAAAATTAATTCAATAAAGTGCGACTTTGACTCGCAAACGAAGTGTTCCACATATACACTACTACTATGTAATGCTAGAAACTAAAAAAAATATTTTGACTTTTTTTTTTTTGTTTTAGCGATTTTTTTAAATTTTCGTAGATTTTTTTAGTTTTGGCGATTTGTTTTTTGTTTTGGCGACTTTGTTCGGTTTTCGGCGATTTTTTTTAATGTTTTTTAGTTTTAGCGATTTTTTAGTTTTGGCGAACACTACTACTGTGTAATACATGACATTTAATTTTTTGTTTGTTTTTTTAGTGTAAGCGTTTTTTTTTAGTTTTCGCGATTTTCTAGGTTTTTGGCGACTTTCTTAGTTTAAGCGATTTGATTTCAGTTCTGGCGCTTTTTTTCTTTTGATCGATTTTCTCGGTTTTTTGGTGATATTTTCGGTTGTCATTTTAGTTTTAGCTACTTTTTTAGTTTTGAAGCTTTTTTTCATTCTGGCGATTCTTTATTCGGTTTTTGGCGGTTTTTTTATTTTTTTCCGGCCTTCTTAGCTGTTTTTTTTGCATTTTAGCGATTTATTTTAGTTTTGGTGATATTTTTCATTTAAGCGTTTTATTTTTGAGATTTTTCGTTTCAGCGTTTTTTTATTAATTTTGGATTATTTTTAGATATAGTTTTTTTTTTTGGAAGTTTCAAGAGTTTTTAGTTTTAGCGATTTGTTTTTAATTTTGGTGTTTATTTTTTCATTATGGCGATTTTGTTCGGTTTGTTTAGTTTTTTTGCTGATCTTTTTACTTGTGAGTTTTTGCATTTCAGCGATTTATTTTAATTTTTCGTGATATTTTTCATTAAGCGTTTTCTTAATATTGGAATTATTTTAGCTTAGAAGTTTCAGAGTTCTTAGTTTCAGTGATTTGTTTTTAGTTTTGGCGTTTATTTTTTCGCTATGGGGATTTTGTTTGTTTTTTGGCGACTTTTTAGTTTTATGCCTACCTTTTTACTTGTGATTTTTTTGCTTATTAGCGATTTATTTTATTTTTGGTGATATTTTTCATTTAAGCGTTTATTTTAGATTTATAATTTTAGCGTTTTTCTTTTAATTCCGGGTTTTTTAGTTTTAGTATTTATGGAATTTTTTGGCGATTTTTAGTTTTAGTGTTTTTTAATTTTGGCGAACACTGCTGCTGTGTAATACCGGGCATTTAAAAATTTTTTTAGCGCTTTTTTCTGTTTTTGAAAATGTTTATAGTTTTAGAGATTTGATTGTTGGTTTGGCGCTTTTTGTTTTAGCGATTTTTTTCGGTTTTTAGCGATGTTTTTATTTTAAGAGATTTATTTCATTTCATTTATTTATTCATTATGTATACCCAGCCTATGGGCCATATTCGGTCACATCATACTACTTGGTACTTGTTTTCGTTTTAACGAATTTGTTCAGTTTTTGAGGATATTTTCGGTTGTTTTTTTGTTTTTGCTGATTTTTTCTATTTTTTTGTGGCAATTTTTTAATTTTAGCGATTTGATTTTAGTTTTGGCGATTTTTTTCGTTTCAGCGATTTTAGCGGTTTTGGGCGATTTTTTTCGGTTTTTGGGTATTTTTTGAGTTTTAGCGATTTGTTTTTAATTTTGGTGCTTTTTTCGTTTTGATGATTTTGTTCGATTTTTCTGTTGTTTTTTAGTTTTGTCGATTTTTTAGTTTTGGCGGTTTTTTCGGTTTTTTGGCGATTTTTTAGTTTTAGAGATTTTAGTAGTAGTAGTTTAAAATTTTTTTGTTTTTTATTTTAGTTTTAGCAATTTTTGTCGTTTTCCCGATTTTTGGCGTTTTTTTCGGTTTTTGGCGATATTTTTTCTTTACTTTTAGCGATTTGTTTTTAATTTTGGCGCTTTTATTCGTTTACGGTTCTCGAAAAAGACAGCCTGTGACAGACAGACAGACGGACAGAAAAGTTCTTTTCCCCCCAAGACATTGCAAGTGTGCAGAGATGTACAGTTTCCATCGTAAATATTCATGAATTGGGCTACAAATTGTTCGCTCATTGTTGGCAAATCGTAAGAAATGGGTGGCTTGACGGAAAGAGATTTTAGAAAGAGATGAAATCATTTCACAATACTTATTTTGATGACCCCGACAAATCTTGTTTGTTTTTATAAAAAAAAAATTGGAGAAAGGGTGGGCAAAGTGTGTAGAGCTCAAAGTAGACTACGTTGGAAAATAAAATGATCTATTTAAACCAAAAACCTGTGTCTCATGTATAATGTCACGTACCTATTGAACCTCCCTTTAGTTAGTTTCTTATTGCTCGAATAGTTTCCCAACAATGTCGAAAATAGTTGGTACACAGAATCGGTCTTCAACGATCGATTGATAGTAAAAATAAAATTTTAAATATAATTGCTTATATAAAATTTGTGTTTGTGTTTGTGGTACCTGCAATCGGTAGATGTTCTCCTGCAAACTTTCGAGTGAGCGTAAAATACATGCACGGAAAATTAATTGAAAAGATGCAAACAAATTTTAATTTCAGCTGCGTTGCCAATTAACAAGGCAAGAGAAGTTAAGTTGCCATCCATAATCGAGTCATAAGTTTGTATTGTTTCAACTATCTTCATTCAATTGATAACTTACTTAATTTATTACTTCACTGCTAATTGCCTAAAATTAAGCACGAACTTTTATCTTTATTTTCTTGCACACCCACCCACAGTACGAGTACATGCTACATACATAAGTACGTCTATTTATGTATGAGTTTTTTTCTTTTGCTAATTATTTTAATTGAAATGTTCTTTATAATGATGATGATCATTCAATGTATTAGATTGTGGCAAATTAGTAAGATAAATGACGGTTTATAAAACTGGCGGTATACCACCGCAGCTATTATTTATGTATGTGTGTATTTTGGCCAACCATCCATCCATTTATTTATACGCTACACCTTGTTTTATTCACTTATCCCAGCAACCAGCGAAGCAATCAAAGGAATGAGTTTAAATGCCAGGTAAATGTTACGAAACAATAAAATTTAGTTGTGAAAAACCGCACATGTAATGAGTCCACATTTATTTCAAAATGTAATTGAAGGAAAAAATTAAAAAATAATTTCTTAATGAAAATTGTGCAAATAAATCTTTCCACATCCTCCCTTGGCGCAATAATCTAAAAGTGTGTGAAGAAAAATAGCATAAAGAGGTGAGTGGTAAAAATGTTAACGTTGCTGTTTCATTATTTATTTTTTTTTTAACTCATGCTAGTATTTAAATTTTTTTACTTCTACATCGTTTTGACAGGTCATTAGACAAGTCAGACCACAAAGTGGCAGCTGAAGCGCTGAGAACGCGAGCCGGTTAATGCAATTATTATAAATACATGTACCCATAATCTTGCAGTGCCTTTTTTTCTATTGTCTGATATTTTCTTGAACTGATAAATGCTAAGCTAAGCTGTTTAAATATATAAAAAAAACCACCCTTGATTTTGTGCCCAAATTTTTTGTTAGTTACTTCTTTAATGAAAGGGTTAATTTTGAAAATTTATTAACAGTCGCTTTTGCTTAGAAATACAAAATAAAAATAAAAAACAGTGAAATTGTTATTTTCCTTTGAATGTTTTTGTTTGCTTACAAAAGCCATTAATTAAAAGCTTAAGTGAATGATTGATTAAAGCATTACAAGAACAATTGGCCTAAGAAGCACTCAAACTCTTTTCCTACTTTTCTTTTTACTACATTCATACTCGTACCTGTCCTGTTGTTGTTTACTTTTAACCCATTTCTTTTTATTTTATTTATTTTTTGTTGCTACATGTCACCTTCCATGTCAACCACATATTTATTTACTAACACAACTACATAACGGTTTATATACTCCTTATAACATTACTGCTTGTTGCTCCTCCTACACATTAGGTGCTGCTTTATTTGCGCATCTCAGCTAACTATGGCCTGTGTTTGCCCCTGTGTGTAGGCTCTTTTTTGTTATCAAATATATACATAATTATTGTTGTTTTCCTTTTCATCAACAACCAATGAAGTTTAATTTCCTTTTACTCACACACTCACCATAGTTGCAAAGCATAAACAACGGGCACACGTACACGTACATGTGTATGGGGATGTGTGTATGCAATTTATTTGATAAGAACAACTACCCCTAAAGCACAGTTATAAAAAAAGTAGTATGAGTGTGCGAGAGGGAGTGATTGAATTAATTTAGAACTGCTGAGAGAGTGAATTGTATAGTGATTCTTTTGGGAGAGAGCAAAGGGTATTCATTTAGCACGTGCTTAGTATTAATTTTCTCAATTCAAAATACCTACTTAACTCTCACAAAAATAAAAAATAACAAAACAGACAATAAAAAAATAAAAAGTTAATTTAAAAAAATTATCTTAACATTCTCCTAGTTGTTTCACAATTTCATATGTAATTAAAAATAAAATTGAAGTAGGGTCGAAATTCTATATAGGTACATAACTCGAACATTTGTTTTATAAATTTAATTTTTATGCGACTTGTTTACTCCGATTCAAAGCTATAAGGATATGACTTGAAGAATATAACTTGAGAAAATAAAAAATAAAAAAAACTTATTTACTGTAAAATGTAAATGGAATATTGCAATATGGAAAATGTTGCCAGATTATCATTTTCCATATTGCAATATTTCTTAGGTTGTGTTGTGAGCAGAGCTGTTAAATGTCGATTATAGCCCATTCAGGCTGACACGAAATTAAGTAATTTCAAGCTCAAATTACGAACGAAATGAAAGGTGTTTATGCAGGCACTGAATGACATTTGAGTTGATTTCGCAAACATATTATTCACTGCGGCAGACATTAAAGTAGTTTTTTCAGTTGAATAAATTCTTTGTTACACTTATACACATTTTTCTTTAAAAAATTTTCATAAATTTAATCATTTTCAATGTTTTTTAAATTTAATATTGAATGTCAAAATTTTTATTTTTTTTAATTGTTGTTTCTCATGGTTGTAAATTTACTCATGTTTGAAAATAAAAGTAGTTTTAACACAAAAACAGAGTTGTATTTTGTAATTTCTTGTTAATTTCATCGAAATTAAGTAAAATAATTTAATTTGAAAATTGTCAAAATATATGGGAAATTAATTAATTTCAACTTGTTTTCGACTGAAATCACGAAACTGCTTAATTTGGAGTCAGCCTGAATGAGCTATTAGATTAGGAATTTATTAGATTTCATTTAAAAAATTATTGTACTGATTATATAATTCCCTTTAAAATAATTTCTGATAAATAATTGATTACGGTTTATTAATAATCCAAAAAATAATCTGAATTACATGAAATTACAAAAAATAATCAAAAAGAATCAAAAGTAATCAAAAAATAATCCGACTGCTTTTAAAGATTACTTTTGATTATTAATAAATAATCATAAATAATTAAAAGTAATCTTTAAAAGTAATCGGATTATTTTTTAATTAATTTTGCTTTTTTTGTAATTTCATGTAATTCAGATTAATAATGGAAAAGTAATCGTAATCAATTAGTAATCGTGCGAAACTGAATATACTCGTAATTTAATCATTACTTCACCTTTCAAAAAAAGTAATCAAAGTAAAGGTTTTCAGCAGACACAGTTGCTTAATGAAGTGGAGTATTGCTCTCTCCCAATTAGAAAATGTACCGAGCAACGTAAGAGATTTTTAAGGTTAGTAAAATTTTCAATAATTATGGTTCAGCGGGTCTACTCTGTATTTCGAAACTAAAGCAAATTCTTTCGATTTGCAATGTTATTAACATACAAATTCGAAAGCATTTTCTTTCGTTTCGAAATACAGAGTTAGACCCCAGAAGACTTTTCCTAAATTACAAAAAAGTAGTTCTTTAGTTCACAAAAAATAGTCGTTCTTATTAATTTTACCTAAACTAAACTTAATTTCATTTTCAAAGCGCGAAAAATAACAACTTGCTAGCAAATTAAGTTTAATTTCCCTTTGTATAACTGGCAACACTGCGCATTTGAACAAATAGAGGAAATGAAGAAAAGAGAGCAAAACAAACACACATATGCATATGTAAAAAGCCGGTCTCTTGCACAAATATGCTCTGAAAATGAAAAGTTGGCCTTTGTTTGCATTTGTTTATTTATTTTTATTTTATTTTTTATCATACTCTCTTTTAAGTGAAACGAAGAATGAATGAAAATTGCATTGGCAACATAAATATTTTTATAGACATGTTCAATTCATTCGTCGAAGCATTGTCGGCGCCAACGGACGTTCGAGCGGTTAAATAACGGTGGAAAATTTGTGATTAAAAATAAAATTTCATTATACCAATAAGAATTCGGACGAAAGGAAATTATAAACATCACATGCAAGCACATTAAGAGTGAAGTAAAAAAATTAATTGAAATTGACATTTTTGTTCAGTGTTGCTACGAAAGTGTCAGTGTCATTATCTCGCTCACTTGTTCTAAAATACTAAAAAGAAACAACAACGCAAAGTAATTAGTGATCCATCATCAAATAAAATCGCTGAAAGTGTTTTTTTTTATAAATTTCGTGAATGTGTGTGCAAATGTGATTGTGTGTCTGTATGTGCATTTAAAAGTGTGAAAAGATTAGCGACAACAAAAAAAAATATTTAAAAAACAACAACAAAACGTGTTTTGCAAATTGTTTGAAGAAAGAAAAAAAAATAAACACACACACGCAAAATCAATTTAATTACATTCTAACCAAAATAAATTTTAAAAATCAACAAATTAAATAAAAACGTGAAAAATATTCTTCTCGAGTTGTTTGTTTAGGTGTTATTTTGCTGTTAACACTTGAAAAGATAAATCACATACATACAAACAAACATACGTGCATACATAGATAATTACATACGTATAAAATTTACGGTACTTCCTTCCCTGCTGAGTAACGTTACCATATTCGATTTTGTTTAACGCGTAGTTGCCACTTCTGTTACCGCTACATCAGCAGATTTTCTTTCAACTTGTCTGCAAATCAAAGTTGGAAAAAAAAAACAAATAAACAACAACTCAATTAATGTGCATTGAAAGCACAACACAAACAACCACACGAAAACATTTTTACTTGGCTGGTATAATAAACAAACGTTTGTAATATCTATAACTAAAAAATAAAAAAATACAAAGAATAGGTACATGCGGAATATTTGTAAGCATTTATTCTGTGCAAAAGTGTTAAGTTTAAATAATAAATTAATAGAAAAATTTATTAAATAGGTACACATACACAAATTGAAAGTTGTGCTAAATTTTTTAATCACATAAATAAAATAATTGTTTATCAAAATCTAATCTAATAAACAAAGTTTGATCAGCTAATATACATACATACATTGAACGTCAAACGGATCATCTAATCTTTGATAATCCAAGAAAAAAAGTATTCATCAAATCTTTCATCTTTCGAGTTAAATACATTTATTAAACGTTCCAATTCTTCTATGTGAGTATTTAAAAATATTAATTAAATTTTTAAGTTTAATGTAAAGCTAGTAAATACGTGCATACATATCGTGCGATAACCGCAAAAAAGTTTAAGCGACATTATTTTGGTGCAATTAATCGATTTTCGTAAAAAAATTAAGTTCGAAAATTATGTCACACGATAACTAAGTTGTTAACAAAGAGAAGCTCATATTTTTTGTGGGGATAGTCAAATTAAATGTTAAAATAATTAATAAAAGTTCCCAATTCCCCGTTTTTGTCGATCTAAATAACCGTGTTTTAAAGGTTTATTTTTAATCACCCTTATTCTAGTTGTCGACATCGAAGTAACTTTAAGGCAACGCTCCAAAAAATTGGGGCTTTTGTACCCGTTGTCGAGAACAACTGACTCTTTTGGCAGGTTTATGCTATTTTCTAGACCTTACGGAATGGAAATAGATTGTCAGTATGCATAAAATTGTTCTCGAGAGCGAGTATGCAAGCCCCGATTTTTTTGGTATTATGTGAAAATGACGTCGATGTCGACAACTGAAGTAAGGGTGAATAATTCAATATTGAATGCTTTTGTATTATTTTGCCTTGAGTGACCTTAACTAATTGAGAATTAAATAAAATTTTATTTAATTCTTAATTGAAGGATTTCGGAACAAAGGTGTACAATCGCGAAAATTGGGTTAGATGCAGCGATAAACGCTTTATATTAACATTTCTCACTAAATAAAAATTCACTCCCCTATAATGACCTCAAACTGCCCTCTATGGATCAAAAATGTTACTACTAAAAGGAGCTTAGCAGGCGCAAAGAAACGTTGTAGGTTAATTGCTTAGTATTTTCTTTTTTGCACTTGTACGCCTCAATTGTAGCTTTGGATTGATAAAAGTTTCTAATGCATTTCGAAAACTGGTAGATACTTTTTCTCGTGATATTCTAAAGTATAATTAGCACGTTATGCCCAAAATCAGAGCAATTCAAATAAAGTCCGACGGTAGAGGCTTACTGGTTTCCGCAATATTGAGCTCTAAACTTCTACAGTTTTAAGCTCCGTTCAGCTGACTTCCAATAGCCTATCAGTCCAGAGGTGGTGAGCTCGATTCCCGCCATAGACAAGGTAATCGCTTTGCGGGGTTGTGTTTTTTTATAAAAAAAAGAAGATGCGAAACATTGTAACCATGAGAATTAGTTTTGAGACCGATGCGCTAATTGCTTGTTTGCGGCGTTCTTAATACACAGAAAGAAAATTTCCTGCAATAAACACGTTTAATTAAAAAAAAACTAAAAATCAGTTAAAAATTTTATTGAGTCAATTAAACTTTCAATTACATTAAATCGTTAAACAAAAGTTTGATAGGCTCAATTACATTTCTTTAATTGAATTTTTTCTCTGTTGTCAATGTTTTGCATTGCAGCGTAAAGAAATACTGCACTTTGTTTGAAGACAAAGCAATTGAGGTTTTGAAATTCAACAATCGTGATGCACTAACATAAAAGTATCGGGAATTAGGTAAAGCTGGGTTGAATTGACAGTTGCCCATGACTCATTTGGGTTCATTAGTGGACCCTTTATTGTAATATACATATATTGCTTATTTCACCAATATTACTGAATTTCTAGGGGAATAGCGCGGGGAATATCTAGAATTGATTTCCATACAAAAAATTTGCACATTTTGCAAACAATGTTTAGTTGTGGGTTTATTGATTTTAAAATGGCAAGTCAAACTAAAAACAAAATAAGCAAATGCTATCAAAATGGCGCTCATTTGCATAAAGCAGTATTGCCAACTTTAATTTCTACACTCCTAAAAGATACGCAACATTACTGGTAATAAGATGCCATATTTTTTTATTTTAAACTAAGCTAAATAAGAAAAAAAAAATTCCTCGATCACAACGCTTCACTTGTTCGCCAACTTCCGCACGAAAACCCAATAGCAACGTTTCTGCACGAATTTCACGTTCCAAAGCAAAATACATTGAAATTCATCATCAAGTTGGTAAATTTCTCAAGAAAAGTTCCACATGCCAGTACTGACTTTTTGATTTTTGAAAGAAAAATTTATAGAAGTTTTTGGCATCGGGATGTTATAATAACAAATGGAAAATTTTGTCTATCAACTCAAGCAAAACTGTATGTTTAGACAATTATTTTATTAAAAAAATTTTAAGATTTCATATTCCCTAGGCTTTTTATTTTTGAGCTCTATAAATAGAACTGAAAGTCCTTCACACGCGTTCTACACTTTCTAGCATCCTATGACGCGTCTGTCAAAAAAATAGAACCATTATTGCCAAATGTTCAGATTTAACTTTTTCGAAGTTTTTTTTTTGAATTGTTGAGCAGTCGGGCAGTTTTTTGTTTGTTTCAAAAGCAAGTTTTTCTTTAAAATTATTAGTTTTTACATATCGTCGGCTTAGAGTGCGAACCTGCGAAATCAATTTTTTTAAATAAAATAAATTCAGTTTCTAAAAATTTAATACACCTCATTGACACCAGAGGCGCTGCAACACTGCAATATAAAAAAAAACGTGAAAAAGCAGAGTTGTAAAACAATGAAGCTTTCCCCTATCTCTTCCTGCACCACCTGTTTTCACTATCAGCATCCCTTTCGTAAAAAAAGGTGGCGTTCCTGAGTGTCTGAGTGTTACTTCTTTTGAAAACTAATATAATATCAAAAAAGTTGCTCAACCAGTCTAAGAAGCGTGGAATGTAATTTGAAGTTCGATAAGAATAGAATTCGCTGTAGCTGAATTTGCGTGCCAATAGCAATATTTTTCTGTTGATATACATAAATGTAAAACTCCGTAAGTAAAATTTAGGCGGAAGAAAGTATCAGCCTTAAACTTTAAACTCAAATAGCGAAAATGTGCTTCTAAATATGTTAAGAATTTGTCAACATTTCCTAGAGTTTATTAAGATTAACGTGATGTTAAGCCATCAATATATGAAGCTCCGCTGTGCGCCACTCACTATTTTGTACATATGCATTAGACCCCTGCACAAGACCACTTACAAGAACTTTTAAGACATGAAGGATTTTTCAAATGCCTTACTACAGCAAAATTTTTAAAACAAACGCTAAACAATACTTGGCAAGACGGAACAATTTGTGATGCTTGCTTCTTCATACGCATGGGCGCTTATACAAACGTTATGCGTGTACATGCGCACAAAAACGTGGTGTATATGATCTTTTATTTTTCTGCGCTCATACAAACGCACACATGCATTGACATTAGTTGTATGCGCTTGCTTTAAAAACCCACCCTTAAACACATAATAGCTTACCATCTAAATCTTACACACACACCCATACGTACAATATGCAAAATAACAAGCATACACACATCAACACTACTCCTGTTGATTGTTTGTTATGAATAAGAAGTGTTGGCGACTTCGCTTGTAAAAACTCATATACACGCACATCAATACATCTCCATCCTGCTTCACTTATAATACGACAGCATTTCTTATTGGTTTAGTTTAATACAATACATTTAAAAAAAAGACATATTTCAAGACTGCTTACGCATCCCTCTAATATGCATCACTTTCAAATATATCCTCACATGCATATTTTCCTTTAGCAATATCTTTCAATTCCGCTTTTGTTTTTATATATTTTTTTAATCTTTATACGTATAACGTCAGTCACATGCTTATGATTGCTATTTTAATACATCCTTTAGCCATTAATCTGAATTGAACAAGATACATTTCTATTCAAGATCTTTCCTTCAAAATGATCATTTACTTTTTCCGTTACATTGATTTGAATTAATTTTAAATGCTTTTCCATTATTTCATGTTTCCGATAATCTTATTCAATATCATCACAGTGAGTGTCAATTTATGCAAGTCGCTTAATGAAAGGATGTTAAAAAAGTATATTACCACTTGTTGTTGTTGGTGTTGCTTTTTTTTCAATAAATGATTAATTAGAAAACAAATTAACTAAACTGGATTTATGTATGTCCGTATGAAATTACTCATGCAACATGAATAAAGCAAGGCAAAAATTATATAGGAACATGTGCAACAACTATATTTCAACTTACAATGAATTGCATTTTAATTAAAAATACAAAGAGGCAAACAAAAAAAAATCATATACATATGTTTGTAAGTTTTGCGAACTCCTTACACTGGCGTAGAATAATGTAAAATAATGCTGTACGTACATATGTAAGATAACGTGGGGAAAACCTTAATTGATTTTGAAATAGTTCTTAACTATTCTGTAAAATAAACATTGGAAATTTAAGCGAATTTTTTTAATTTATGAAAAAAGCTTTTTTTGGACTCCCGCAACTTTTGCTATGTGCCAAAAAGTTTCTTAATCTTATTGCACACTATGAAGGTTAGGTTAGTTTAGGTAAGGGTGGCAGTCAAAATGCCGGACTCACTTAGACTCTTTTTGTCCATTGTGATACCACGGATTGTCTGCTTGTGCGAAGTCCGCACCGTCGCACCAAGCCGAGCTCAATATGAAGCTACTACTAATAATACGTTGAAGTTCAACACTTGTAACCTCAGAAAGTTCTCGGAACTCAAAAGCGCCCATAGTGACCATTCTCTTCCTTTCTAGTCTAGCGCAGTGATCCAATAATGTTCTAACTTTCCTCTTCATCGATGTCATGGCAGCTGCTTTAACCTTTATGCATGTCTACCTATGAGACAATATCCGGTCAGCACGGACACTAGACTTGTGAAGCTGTATTTTTACCCGTCTGCGCGACGCAGTCTATCAGTTCATATACATATGTATGTGTGTTCCTTTGCGGCACTGTATAAACCGAACGCTGAACGCTTAAACTGACTTTCATGATTCTTACATCAATCGATTTGTCTTAATCCCGGGAGTGTCACTAAAGATATGTCAGTTGTCAAAATTCAATATGGCGGCCGACAGACGCCATTTTGTAAAGACGAAAAACTTTAAAAATGGGTACCACTCGACAGGTATTTTGTATTTAAAAATCGCCTTTAAGGTTTTCTTATGATTTTTCATTTCGAATGACAATTTAGATTTGGGTTTTTTGATTTTTTTTTATAAATGCTTGTTCCTATTTAGATGAGTCCCATAACTGCCTGGTGATCACGCAATCATTACTTTTGATCCACCTTCTATTTGTTTCATCTTCTGTTTTGTGCCTAAGTCTGAGTTTGCGAGAGAGATTCAATTCCGGTGGAACCTGTAAGCTCTTCAGCCCTAGAGTTCCCCTAAATGCCTCTATGCAGCGAGATCCAAATGATCCTAATATTAAACTACTCTGCCATCTCGTTTAGAGATGATCGGTAGTCGAGGGCTGTTGTTGTTCTTAGAAGCGGAGATTCAAGGTCCTTAACAGCTGCTCGACTATCAGTGTATATGTTAATCAAAGTCGTTGAAGTGACATTCACTTTCAACCAATGCGCAACTTTTTTTAATGTAAGGATCTCTGCCTAGAAGACACTGCAGTGATCCGGAAGTCTCTTTGCAATATGAAGACCTTAAGTCCCTGAAAAGTCTCCGTAATCCACACCTTCTGGGGTTTTGAAGCCGTCCGTATAAAAATCAACTCTTTCTTCTGCCTGGAGTACCATTCCTCCACAAATCTGTAGATGATATCCAGGTTCTATAAAGACGTTTGTGTAGTAGAGCAGGGGATGTTGGGTCAATCCTCCATCCCCAATCTTCTTGGTCGAGTATTCTACAGTGGCCGGTACCATTTTTGTTTCACAGAAAGGTGCAGTGAAGATGGATTGCTGCGGTTATTGCTATCTCTTTCCCTACTACGATCAATGGTAGTAGGTGCAGGAGCATCTCCAATGCATCTGTAGGGATAGTGCGAAGAGCATAAGTCTTTGAACCTTGTGTAACATAAGTATGTAAATACTACTTTTTCTCCAGGGACGGCCACCACACGATGAACCCATACATGAGAATTGGCTGTACTATTGCAGTATAGATTCAAAAAACGATTTTCGGGGTAAGACCCCAGTTTTTTTAGAGTGAAATTGCTGCTTTCTTCACTTTCTCTAGAATATTAGTTTTGAAACTTAGCTGTGGCTCTTTTTTAACTAAGGGGGGTGGGGGTCAGCAATTATACCAGCCACTGTTCCTAATACAGAGGCTAAGGCTTTTGAGCCCGATTTCCGATAACACGGATAAGCTTCCGAATGATATTCTACCAAGGAAGTGCAGACGGATATCCTCCAAGGACAAGGAAAAAAGAGAAGCAGAATACTTTATTCCTCTTTCTCGTCATTGCAACTGTAGCAGTAGTCATTATAAGGGAGACCTATACCTTTAGCATGAGTTCCGAAGGTACAGTGACCGGTCAACGTGGCCACGATGTTCCTCAAGTGCTTCCTATTGAAGTTCATAAGATTTTTCGTTTTACGGGGGTCCAGGCGAGGCCAGAGGGTTCTCGCTATTACACGGGTGAACTCATTGCGCCATCTATTTTGAGCTAATTCAAGAAAGGTAACATCGAAACGTCTCCAGCAGGATGAGAGTAGGACACAACAAAGATTGTCGATATCGACTTCTCTTAGTAGGGTTCCCCTCTTTGCCAGATCATCCGCAACTATGTTTCATGAAATAGCCCGTGTCCATGCACCCAGTTTAACGAGATATTTGAGTGCTGCGCAAGTCCATACAGGGTTTTACGACATTCTTAGACAAGGAAGAATATGATGTACACTCCTATGAAGGAGAGAGAGATATCCATATTATAACGAATGTTAAATAATACGGTAAAAATTTGACTTCCCATAATACTGTAAATTTTTTTTGAAATTTTTCTAAACGATAATACTTTTCATCTGATCAGAGTTGCATTATTACATAAAACAACTTCTCAAATCGTCTGTTTCGACGCCGATGCCGTGCCGTCGCTATAAAATAGTAAATATGCTTATCGTATTGAATAATATTTCGTGTAAGCTATGTCTGAAAATTAACGATATTATCGTTTTTGTTTTTCTTTATCTTATTTAAACCAACTACACATAAAAAAAGATTTGTAAATACAAATAATTTATTTGTGAATACAATTAAAATATTATTTAAAAAGGCACCTACAACGATTTTTGTAAATACAAACACACATTTGTAACATAAGAAAACAAAATCAACTCAATTATTTCCAATTAAAATATTGTGTTATTAACAATTGAGTTGTTAACAGAAAAAAACTATTTTTTAATGAATTTGTTTTTCAAATTTTAATGTGTTGTTTCTTTGTTTGTATTTTTTTAGAGTTTTATTTTTTGTTAAATTCTAAAGATGTTTGGATGAGTCGAACCGGCAATCTCTTCATTAATAGACTGATGTACTTACCACTCAGCTAAAGAGCAAATCGTTATAAGATAAGCAAATAATGAATACACACAAAATGCGAGTTCTTCTGTTTCTTCTACATGTGCGTATTCCGTTATGATATAATTTAACAAATAATTTTGTTGAGTAATTTAATTGACTAGAGAAATTTAAATTTGTTATATCAATAATGAATTTTTTGAGTTTTTACGCCATGTATAACATAAAATTTGGTTAGTTCAGTTTATTGAAAAAAATTTCTGTGTTTGTCATATCAACAACTTAATTTTTTATATTAACTCAATATATATTTCAATTTAAATTAACTATTAACAATTTGTTTTGCTGGTTGCATTTTGATGATATTTTTTTCTGTGTACTTCAATCGCCGTCTATTTTCAAAGGCCGGCACGACCACAGCGTGCATGAAATTTCTCTGCCGCCGGAACGATTAATGTAGGCATTTTAATCCTCAAAGCTGTTTGCTTTATAAATACTTACAGTCGAAACAAAAGTCTTTTGGTTTCTTTCTCGTAAAGTATGATGAAAGTCTTTATACATGTATAATAGTCTCAGTGGCCCTTAAGAGAGATAGGTTGGAAAACAAGTACATATCTTATATTTCAATTTACCTTTGTACAAGGTGGCGCAAAAGTAATCCTCCTATCAGAGAATGCTATAAATTTTGCGATTGGCGCCTAATGTCAGTTCTGTTTTGACATTTGTGTAGTAAACACATGCGAAATACACGTTAATAAGCAATGTTACGCTACACTGCTCCAGAACGCGGAATATTGGTGACTATTTATTTGAGCAATAATCGGTCGGTGACTTTGGCACAACGTGAATTTCGTCTTTTCTTCTTTCTTTCGTCCCACTTCTTTTTGTGGGGCTTTTTGAAGTCGCGGGTTTATGTCAACAAGCTGTAAAATTTATTTTACAAGTTGTAAAATTTATTTCTTAGTTTTTCATACAAACAAAAACAGCTGTTGTACAGTTTGTCAAATAAGTGTTTTTACAGGAAATTTATTTTACATTAAACAAATTTATTAGAAAAACTGTGTGCTAAAAACTGAATTTATTAAATTTATAATGTTAAAACAATGCAGATTTTGTAAAAAATTTCGGTTCTAAACATTTCAAATTTGTATGAAAAATAACGAAAAATTTGTTCCATACAAATTTCAAAACGAAAAAAAAAACGTTTCCTATTTAAAAAATTTGGCCGTAATTGTCAAAATATTATGATATTATTTTAATTCTCTAATGGGACTGAATCAAAACTAATTGCCCCTCTATGTCAACCTAATCTAACCTAAATGGCTCAGAAAGCTGGCGGGTTAGCCTTTGTTGCTAAATATCTGCCGTTTAAATCTGCCAAAACTTAGTTTTCATTAATAATAGTGTTGTCACACTGACATGTTTTTAATAAAAGTTGGTTTTAACGTTAAAACCAACTGTTAAAACCTGGTTTTACCATACAAAATTGTGTTGTTAAAACCAACTTAAAACCATTTTAGAATTGATTGGTTGGTTGGTTTTATGAAATGCAACCTTGTTTTCGCTGTGCTAAATTCAGTGCTGCTAAGTCAAAATGACCGCAAGCAGCTGATAATGTTTATGCCAGTAAATAACAATACGTGTCGCTTGAAATATTTTCTACTTAAAAATGGATGCAGCAACAATAAAATAATAAAAAAAATTATGGAAAATTTTTTTTTGGAAGGAAAACAAAGAAAATATTTTCATTGACTAGTTCCATAATTTTAAAATATTTATTTACAAATTATAAAATAATTCCCATTTTAGAGCGCATTGTAAAATTTGCGAGTTTTTCGTATAAACAAAAAAAAATGTTGTACAGTTTTTCAAATAATTGTACAACAGCAAACTCACGCATTTCTGCAAGAAGACTTATTTTATTTTTGAGCAAAGTTATTAGACGGTCTGTCTGTGAGTTAAAACCTGAATTTAACAAACTTGCAGTGTGAACGCAAAATCAGCTGTTTATGGTTTTAACGTTAAAACCAGGGCTCAAATTGTCACATCTGTGATCGTATCGGCAATGGTACGAAAACAAATTAAGAATACGTCAGTCGTATAAGTTGAATAGGATTTCAGGACGTTCACGTATGTATGTATGTATGTATGTATGTATGTATGTATGTATAATCCGAAAATGGTGTTTTTACGTGACGAGTTGTACGTTCACGGATGTGACGATTCGACCCCAGCTTTTAACTTTCAGTGTGAAAACACTATAAAATGCCAAAGTTAACTTTGCTTTTAAGCATTTAACACAATTATCAATGGCTCTACTAATCATATGTACGTTTTGAATGCATAATTATTTTCTTAAAAATGTTGGTTATTTTTTTTAGTTGTTGTTTTTGTTGTTGTATTGCATACAAACAACATGCATTAGTTGGTATTTTCCGTTTACTTGGCCGGTGCAAAAAAACAACAACAAATAAATAAATTGTTGGTAAGTACACGCCTTCAACAAACAGCAAATACGAGTAACTAGCATGCATTTGCTAAAAACAAAACTTAATTAACGCTTAAGCAAGCCTTTTCCACTAATTAACGACTTTTCTTTAACTTGAAAAAAAAACTCAACAACAACAACAACAACAAAGATACATTACATTACATTTTGTTTTAACTAAATTAAGCTCCAACAGTTGTGGCTTTTTTATTTTTATTTATTTATTTATTTTTTCACCATGTGTAGAGCGTGCACGTTCCTTTAAATTGTGTTTGTGCTTTCTTATTATTTTTTTTTAAATTTAATTTTTTTTTATATATTTATGCAATTAGTGCCAAATGCGTGTCTGTCAAGTTATAAAGTATCTTTTGCTGTACAAATATTATATTATTTTTTTTCGTTTATTTCTCTTAATTTCCCTCTTTTCACCCCAACATTTTGACTTCAACTCATTCATTCAGCATTCACAGCTTTGCCAACCGCTTTTTGTTCCCAGTTTGTCTTGTGTTCCTTATGGAGGGGCGGCGGTTGGCCGGCCGTCTCTCTGACACTTCCCGTCTTAACGCTGTTGTTTGTTCTCATGCTTTTTTTAATGCATACTCGTACAACTGCAAAATAAAATAACTTCTACTGTAACGAGGTGTATTAATTAACATTTAAACAATAATTAAATTATTCATAAACATACAAAAAAAAAAAAAAATAATGAAAAGGCATATAACAACAATAATAGCAATAACAATAGCAATAGCAATAGCAATAGCAACAACGGCTAAACATCTTACGTGAATTGTTGGAAAAAAAATTATTTAAGCTAAAAATAAAAATTAATTAGTGAATAGTGATTTATTTGCTTCTTAGGAAATTATTTGTATACACAAAAAGTAAAGTACATTAGGTACTAATAGAAAAATTATTTGAAAAGTTATTTAAATAGATATGTATGTACAGTATGTAATTACTTGTACATACTTATTTGATGTTAATTTACTAAGTAATTTAGTTTTTAGGGACAAAAAAAAAAGAATAAAATTTGTGATTGCGATGAAACATTTTTAAACTTTAAGATTAGAGATTAAATTAATCTTAATCTTTATTTGTGGTTTTTGTACAGTCGTAATGCTTTAATCTCACATTAATACTGACAATATACACTTGTGAAACATATAACTTTTTTAACCTTTTAATATACGCGCAAAGTTTTTAGCACGGTCTCACGGTCTCACAAATTTCGAAGGTCCTGTTTAATAGTTTTTCCTCATAAAATCTAAAATAAATATATATTTTTATCTATATTTATGATTTGAACGGGCTAAAGTTCGTAACGCTTTTTAAGCCAAATTACATGTGATAATTATTAATGAACAAATAACATCAAAGTTAGTTGTAAATATTCTGACAACAACACTAAACCTTCATCATCAGCGTTCTTCTGTGTTTGCTCCACTGTGTGTGGTATCAGTTGATGTAGATTTCTGCCTTATATGCGAAACTTTCTTGCAAATGGAATGCGTGAATTGTTTTGATTCATCGTAGTTCAATTTGCTGAAACGTGTTTTGTAATGAAGGCCCAAATTTACCATCTCTAATTTACAACAGACTTACCATTGTCGTTTATTATTTACTAATTATGCACATGTTAGTTAATTTGCTTATTTTTGTTCTACTTGAGACAAACTTTTTTGGTTTGTTACTATTAAATATATTTATTTAATTTTTGCCACAGGCCCACGGCTATTAATTTTAGTTAATTTTAATTATTATTTTTCGAACTTACAACTAACTTTGATGTTATTTGTTCATTAATAATTATCACATGTAATTTGGCTTAAAAAGCGTTACGAACTTTAGCCTGTTCAAATCATAAATATAGGTCCTGTTTAATAGTTTTTCCTCATAAAATCTAAAAATATACCTATATATTTTTATTTAATTTGTTTTTATATTTATTAAGCTTCCGATCTTGGTATTTTATGAAAATAATTAATTAATTTTATTTTTATTCCGATATTTCGTTGCCACAATGGATAACTTCTTCAGGGAATATATGTTTGTATATTAAAATTAAAAACCAAAAGATCGAATATTTTAATTTAACTTAAAAATGGAATAAAAAAATTAAACCAAGAAATAAATTTATTTTCATTAATTTTATTGCCTTTCAGTCTTTACAAAATTTTTTCTCATAGTGTTTTCACACTGAAAGTTATAACCTGGTTTTAAGGTTAAAACCATAAACAGCTGATTTTGCATTCACACGGCAAGTTTTTTAAATTCAGGTTTTAACTCACAGACAGACCGTCTAATGACTTTGCTCAAAAATAAAATAAATCTCCTGCAGAAATGCGTGTGTTTGTTGTTGTATTTTTTTTATGCTATTCATAACACTTCTTCGACCAACTGTACAACTGTTGTTTTACAATGCGTTGTAAAATGGAAATTATTTTATATTTTGTAAACAAATATTTTAAAATTATGGAATTAGTAATACAACCTAGCAACAAAAATTTTGCTTCAAAAAAGCAGGTTTTTACTATTATAAAATAAAATTAGCGCTGACAAACCTGCTAATATCGCTGTTGATTTTTGTTTGGCGAGTTCTCGGTTTGGAGCGCTATATTTTTGCTCACTATTAAATCACTTTTTTCCTGTACTTTGCTTCATATACGTTCACTGCTTTTTAACAAGCTCGTATTTTAAAGCGAAATATGATGCGCTTTATTGCCCTATTGCTGCAAAAAACAAGAAAATTTTTTACTGGGAAATATCATGTTATTGTACATAAAAAAATGCACAAATACATCATAAAATAAAACTTTTTTATCGGTCATATGATCTATTTTCACTTCCCAGAGGTCAATGAAAATATTTTCGTTATTTTCCTTCCAAAAAACTTTTTTCCATAATTTTTTGATTATTGTTGCTGCTGCATCCATTTTTAAGTTGAAAATCCTTCAAGAGACATCTATTGTTATTCACTGGCATAAACATTATCAGCTGCTTCTGTTAATTTTAACTTGGCAGCACTGACTTTAGCACAGCGAAAAGAAGGTTGCATTTCATAAAACCGACCTAAAAACAATTCTAAAACGGTTTTAAGTTGGTTTTAACAAAAACAATTTGAATGGTAAAACCAGGTTTTGGCAGTTGGTTTTAACGTTAAAACCTAAAAATAACAATCAGAACATACAATAATGACATGTTCCAAATAAAAAAAATCATGTGGCGCAGTTGTAGGGCCCAATTCATATGAGCATTTAAAAATCTTGTTTATTTTCAATTCTCTTTAAAAGGTGCTTCCAAAAAAATTTTACATTCGTTTTTTTACATGATTTTTTCTATGTTTATAGTTTAGTTTTCTTCCGAAAATTTCATTCAGTGCTGCCAGAAGATTAAAAAAATTCCGTTTTTTCCTTACATGTTTAAAATTTTCCGCTGCGAAATTAAATTATTTAAACCGACTCCCAGTGCATTCGAAATTAATGCACACTTTTCTGGAGTTTTTCAGAAATTGTCTTATAATACAAATCTAACAAACAGCTACATATATTTGAGATTTCTCCACTAATGGAGTTTATTAAGATTTAAGTTAGATAGATGTAAGTAATTTCTTTAATTATTGAATCATTGTTCAATTGATGCCAATTTTCTATTTCCTGAAGTACCTGTCATTAGATAAATGTCGAAGAAAATTTTTGAGCAAAAGCAAATTTTGGAACAGCTTATGAGCAAAAATATATTTTAAGTATAGTTCTTTTTATATTTATACACAAAAATGCAATTCCCTAACACTCCTATAAACACCTGTATTTAGTGATTTCCCCCTACTTCTGGCAACACTGTTTTGCATTGCATAAAAAGCTGTTGTCACATTGAATGAAAAAAATAAATAAAATAAAGCAACAATTTGCCAGCGTTTCCTTTTCCCTAAAGTAGGCAATGGCATCGCCGATTTTTATTACCGTGAGTTGTTCCCCAAACAATATGTGTATTTCTTCATAAACAATTTTTCTTTGGGAAATTTATAGTGGGATGAAAGCAGTGTTGACAGAAGTAGGCAAAAATTCCCTACTTCCTTTTCACCTTTGGTGTGCGGAACCCTAAAAATCACAGTATTGCTCATCTCTAGTGTGTAATAGTGTTGTCAGATTTTATACGACCTATTTTACAAATTGATTTTAAAAATCGCCAAACTGAATTTTATGTAGTTTTTCTTATAATATATTTGATAATAAATTTGTTTTTATATGTATAAATAACACTTTTCTAATATAAATTTTTATATGTAAATAATCGAATTTCGCAAAAAATCACCAAAGTAGAAAAAATCGTTCAAAATTATTTCTTAATTTGAAATTTATTTGCTGGTGGTTCAGCTTGGTCTATATGCATTTCATTTCTTAAATGTTAAAATTATTTCTTGTAAATTTTTCTCATCCAATTTCAAAACGCATTAATAACTATATTTAATATAACAAGCAATCGTGAGAAAAATCGCCATATCGCCAAATCAAAGATTTAGACGCCAAATAGTAGGTATGTTAAAAAAATCGCTATGTGTGGTGAGAAATCGCCATATCTGACAACTCTGGTGTATACTCGAACTGAGTTTAATTACAGAGATGCCTGATGAGAAAGAATTCTTGCAACACAATGTTACCAAACATAACAAACAGTTACCGTATTTATGTAAGTGAGAGAGATTGCCATATCATACAATTGAAAAATATTTGTTAAATCAAAAGCAGCAAATATACGAAAATTGTTTTAATTAATTTCTTCTTAACACTTGTTGGTTGTTTTATAATAAATTCTTTCTTTGTTTGTTCCTGGTCAAATAATTTTTATAGAAGCAACTAAATTTCAGGCAAAATATTTAAAAGCGACATCATTAATTGTGTTTTTGGTTTTCTGTTAAAACTAAAAGAATTCCTAAGGAATCTTTTGGGAGAAATTTATTTTATTTAACGAGCTAAATGAAGTGTATTCCCACAGTTCCTTGAGATAATGTGAAGAATTTGTGTGAGATTTTTTTGTTTGTTGCATAAATTTTGCATAGTATTTAAAATGAAAAAAAAAATAAACGCTTTTGTTTTAATAAAATCATTAGAATATTTAACCTTTTTTTATAACTCCTCTTAATACTTAATTTTTTTTTTGAACTTTGCAGATTTATTTAATTATAACATTCACATCATCTCTGTAATCAAATGAGCAGCATTTTTATAATCATTTTGGAAAATTTTGTTAATCTATATAATTAAAAATCTAGTGCATTATTATTATTATTGTGGTGGTTATAGTGGAAGAGTATTGTATGTAAATGGTGGTGGCGGCGACTGTCAACTCCAGTAGTGCAATGTTGGCTAAATTCTTTTGATGCATACCTTTGAACGGGGTTGTTTTGTTTTTTTTTTTAATATTGATTTGATGATGATGGTGGTTTAAATTTATTTTATTATTTCTACCAGTTAACAATATGGGAATTAATTTTTAATACGCATTAAGGCACAACATGCCCAAAGATTCAAACACACACCTTATGGGCACTACAAACCTACATACACACATACATACATACAATCGTTATGTAATTCTTTTCATCTGCAGCTCTGACTTTAAGGGAAATCCAATGAATATGATGGTGGTGGTTAAAGTTGCTCTACTTTGCTTCACTTGTAATAATAAAGTACAATACGTACATGTGATATTTTTCCTTAAAACATCATCATCATCATCATCATCATCAGCGTCAGCCCGTCATCAGCTGGCCTTCTAAATATGTAAGCAAGAAGCAGTATTTTACATGTAACTTCGTGTTTTGCCTTAAAATTCTACATTATGCTTCTCTTTAGTCTCTTACATATTTTCTTTTGATTCTTATTCCAATTTTGCGTGCGTTTTTTTATTATTGTTATAGTAGGCTTTATTCAGTTTCTTTTTTTTTATAGCCTGTGTGTTCAATTTTATAATTGCGTTGAAATTAATTTGCGAATTACACGATTGCACAATTTAATTGGAGTTTCTTTTGGTTTTAGTTTGTGCTGCCAAAACTGCGTGGATCGCCGCCTGTTTCTTTAATGGATTGTCAGAAAGACTTCATGCTGTTTTTGGGGGAAGGTGCGCCGTGCAAGAATATTTTCAATATAGAAAAAGAAAATAAATGTTAGGTTAGGTAAAGTAGGGCAGTGCTATAATGCACCTCCTTTTGAAGATCCAGTTGGGTGCATTGTGATTCCCTTCGCTAATAAAAATATTTAACACACATTTGTACCCTCAAGTGCCTCTATCATCTGTCGTTCAGCCACTGCATTCCCATGATGAAGCCCCTGATATCCTCCAGTTTAAACTTTGCGATATCACTAATGCTCTTATGGAAACGCCTGCTCAGCCATCTAACCATATGACGTTGCAGCTTAGGGCAATGGCAGATAATATGTTCAATGGTTTCTGTTTCCTCTTTATCCCCTCACATCCTACAGAAAGCTGAAGTGCCAGTTTCCAAATGCTGGTCCTTGCTCTGACCGAGTAGTTACCAGTCAATGCGCCTATATTGCCTTCCTATTCATATTCAGTAGCAGTTTGGATCTTTTTGAGTCAAGTTTTGGATACAAACCCCTCGAGGCTCTACAATCCTGCCTACTTCACCATGAACGGTTGGTTCTGCTCTCCACCCAATTGCTGAGTTTCCTGTACTAATGACCTATAGGTAATTTCACCGATCTGTCACACATTTCCTCTTCTAACGCCAAACCTATTCTTGCCCGCTCGTCGGCAATTTCATTTCCCTCAACACTGCTATGGCCATGAAGGCAACATAGTCTGATACTTCGAGCATATTTGTCCATAAACAACTTGAGGGCTCTCCTACAGTCCCTAACAAAGCTGTTAGCGTTCCTTGGCCCAGACGATGGCCAAGATCTCAGCTTGGAAAACGTTATATTTATTTGGCAGTCTGAAAGAAGTACGAATGTTCGTTCCCAACCAGCCCCTGTGCCTTACCAGATTTTTGATCCGTCTGTAAGGACTGCTCTAGCCTAATACACCTTATCGAATTTGACCCAATAGTCCCTATCCGAAATTAACAATAAGGGTGTTGTACTAAAATCAATTTCAACGATCTTATAGTCCGTGAACCCAAGAGTTACGGATACTTGATCACTAAAACTTATCTCATTTAAGATTGAGAGGTTCCACATCAATCTTATTCCTGTGCGTCAGCAAACCTGTTTCAACGAGAGCCTAATAAGACTTCTAGTTGCCGTTCTCACCACAAAGTCCTCTATAGGAAGTCGGTGAAGGATGACGTCCAAGGCAGCCTCTGAGTCTACTCTGAGCACCTTTGATGCCCAGCTAGTCACACTCATAAACGTTAGCAAGTAATCTTATGTGACTTACATATCTTACTCAATGTCTTCCATCTCAATAGCACACAACCATAGGAAATAACCGGTCTGACAACCGATATGTTTTTTTCTTATTTTTTTATTTTATTTATTGTATCTTCAAATATGAACTAACAACAAGTAGTCAAATCTGAAAGCTGAACTATAATTATTAGGCCCGACCAGTGTCGGACATAAAGTTAGTGATAGTTATAAATAATACATGAGTAGTGATAATCAAAAAGGAAAAATAAATGTATTTTCAAGCAGTCCCATCTAGAGTATTGAGTAAAAGAGCCCTTGTGTTCCTCTTTTTTAGGCGAATGTGTCCACTAAAATTCAAGATGTTACGAGCAAGGGGATTAGGATTTGACTCGAGTTTAGTTAAGTATTTGCTTGCGCATCTTGAAATTTCTTCAGTCACTTGTGGCATAATATTTAAATCACGATGTAAATTTTAATTTTTGATGTACCATGGAGCAGATGTTATTAACCTTAAAATTTTTTTTTTGTCTTCGTTGAATTCTCTCAACATTGGAAGCCGATATGTAAATCCACTTTATTATCTTCGGTTGCAAACCCTAAAACTACTTCCTTTCAGTGGAGCTCCTGCATGCGTAGTAGCCATTGAGTGCTTGTTTTTAACCTTTCATGCGTGTTTCTTTTACAAGAAAGATTGCTATCTACGAAAACACCCAAGTATTTCTACATTAACTGATAGAATACCCTTTAATTTTGATTTTTTTAAGGGCCTGTCCCACGATGTCGACAGCCTTCGACTTTTTGCACACTTACATTCAAAACCAAAACAAATTTTAAAATTTTGTTGTTGTTTTCAATGTAACTGTGCGACAAGTCGAACGTTGTCGAGATCGAGGGACAGTCCCTAAATTTGAAGTGTCGATATACAATTTTCTGTATATTACATTATAATTTAAAAATTTTTCGTTGCTCGCTTTAGAACACCCTCTTTAATAATTAATAATATTTGTTGTTGCAGCTGTTTTAAAGTTTTACATATTTTGTGAAATTTTCAGTTCCGTAACTCTTACGGTTCTCGACAAAAAACAGCCTGTTAAAGACAGATGGACGGACGGACGAAAACAATAGGATTCCTTTCTGTACAACAAATCCTAAAAATAATGAAACATCAAGGGAATAGACCAAAAAATTTCATTGTATTTTCAATGGAACAAATAAACAAAAATACGTCGTTGCCACTGCACAGTCTTCCCAACCAATGGTATTCATTGCAGTGCTGCCACACTAAAAAAACTATAAAGTGGCGGTATTTGGTGTTTAATGTAAATGATCTTGCGTAAGTGTAAATGCAAAATATTGAAGCTTTTTTTTCAGTTGTGTGTGTATTCGATTGTTGGATTTTAAAGAAGAGCTAAGATATTTGGCATTTACACTTACGCAAGACCATTTTCATTGAAGGCCGAATGCCGCCAATGTATTTGATCGAACTATTTATTGTTATAATGGAAACAATATGACGATCAATTTATCACTTCACTTATTCAGTTTTACGAACAGGATCCTTATCGCTTGAGTTGTAATAAGAAACCTTAACTTTTCAATATCAGCCCAATCATGAATATTCCCTCGGAATTTATTTCTCACGGATAATAATTTTCTCGAGAAAATATTCCTCCAATCATAAATTCTTTGGAAACAAAAAAGAGTAATACGTGGCATCACCGCATTACGAAGCTTTTTTGCTTGTTTGTTGACATTTTGTTTTTCCCTTTTTTTTGAGTGAGAGAGTAAACAAAATTATTAAAATTCACAAAACTTGTTTTTCCCGGTGAGTTTTTTTATTCCCGCATTTGTTAAAATCAGGGAAAAAACAAATTCATGATAGGAGAAAAAGGAAAAGTTTAAAAACTCGTGCGGAATTTTTTTTCATGATTGGGCTGTATAGCTTGGTCTACCTTCCCCTCAATGCAGCCCAAACTATAAGTAGGTATTCATTATTTTGTACTCTCTAAATTTAATTTTTATAACTGTGTGCAAGTGTGAGTGAGTGTGTGTGTGTTCGACTGGAAGTGAGTGAGTGAGCTTTTTGAATAGTAGTGTTGCCTGCCGTGGTGTCGTATCAATTGCATCGCTCCGTTATAAAAAATCAACCTTTTATTTAATTGATTTGCCACACTATGTGGTACATTCAACTTGCAACAAAATCTCATATTTTTTCGGTTTCAGTTATCGTTCTTAAGAACCCGAAATGGAAGTATGCATGAATTTTTTTTTTTTAGCTACGCACACCAAACAGACTCTTTTCCTCTCCAATTCTCTTCGTGTACGAGTACTACACTTGGGATTTTATTTATTTTTTGATGATTTTTGGAGAACGGCACACACAATAAAAAAAAGAAACAACTTTAGCATAATGTAGAGTATGTAGTATATAATTCTTTGTTTTTTTTTTATCAAGTATATTTTTTCTTAATTCTAACCGCAAATTGTAGCATAAACATTTCTGTTAATTGGGTTGAACGTACACGATCTTTTTGTTTTAAATGGACTACCAGCCAAGCGCTATTTACTTGAAAATAACGACGACGATGACGACGACGAGTCGTACTACTGCTAATGATGCTTATTCGCGTCATTATACGATTTTAACTGCGGCCTAAACACTTTCAGTTAAGAAGCCAATTAAAATATTTCTGTGTGCCACAAAAAAATAAAAAATAAAATGAAAACAAAAAATGAAAAACAACTAAGACGGCAGCGTCGTCATCATCATCGTCAGCAAAAGACGAACGTATTTATTCTCCCTCTTCTCATATGAATGTACCACTCCAGCCGCAAAAGCAACAGATAGAAAGCAAACCACACATCACTACCACTCATCTCAGCTCTTTGTCTTTTAAAAAATTTTGAGAAACACTACGTTTAATAATTTTGAAAATATTACCATTCATCTAGCACTTGGAACATTTTATTTATTGTCCGTTACACTGAGAGTTGTCCACAATGAGTGGTGATTGATTTGGAAAGATGGAAGAATGAATGGAAATATTAACTTAATTATAATTATATGCTAGGTTAGGCTATCCAAGCAAATAATAACAAACATTTTTAAATGAAAATAAATGGCTTTATTATTTTTTTGAAATATTCCCCTTGATCACTTGATCACACTTTTGCATTTGTGCAAACCATTTGTCATAGCAGTTTTTTGATTCCTCTTGAGACACACACCTCCATCAGAGGTCACTAGTGTATTTTGAGAGGTAAAAATCGTCAAACTGCAGAGAAATCGTCAATTCTGGCAACAGTGCCTGCAACCAAAATCGTTTCATAGCTCTCATGTCCTTGAGTAAAAACAATCTAGAATAGGCTGCCTCACAGGCCATTATAGACTGAAAAAACAGCTCAATAGACTTGGCATTGAGAGTAACAGCCTGTGCAGATTCTGTTATTACGACGATGAAACTCCAGAGCATATTCTGAAGGACTGTGAAGCGTTATGTCACAAAAGATTTAGCCAATTTGGCAAGCACCTATTTGAGGATTGGGAACTGCCAACACTTGCGTCACTGGCAATCATGAGATTCATCAGGAGAGTAGGCCTACATGAGGTGCTCTAGCACCTTGCAAGGCTTACAATAGATCTACTTTGGTCGCAGTGTCCTCTGTTTCCCATTTAACTTAACTCATTCATTCTTTCATGAACCCTGAACTGTATGAGCTTATGTCGACATTCATATACCCAGCAAAAAATTACACATTACCATCACAACTACTTACCAAATAATGACTTACTTTTCTCATTACCCGCTTACAAATCACATTATATAAAATTTAAAATAATGATGTACAAGTTGCTAAATGAGGAGAATAACATTTTTATATTAAATAGATTACGTGAACAAGTTGCCAAATAAAAAAAGTAAATACTTCTTAAGAATTGATTATTTTAGTCTTGTTAAAATCATTAAGTTGGTAATCTAGTAGGGAAGAGCTTCCACCAAAAATGCTTAATTCCAAACCCGATTACCTTTTTTGAAATTTTTTGCTGGATAGTTATTCACTGCAATTATGAATAAATTTCCGCAATAAATTTCTCCATTCTCCAATTAGTTTATTTGTTTGGTTTTCCCTATTATTTGCTACTGTTTTGTGGGAATGAGTGAAGATGTTCCAGCTAAAAAGTGATTTGAATACGAACCTGGTGACGGTTAACGCAAAAGGTGAAAACCAAATCTCCCTTGGAATGCTCAAATTGAGGAAGACATCAGGAAACTTGGTGCAAGAAATTGCAGAAGTAGCGCAGAAGATGGATGCGCTCGGCCTTAAGAACTAAATTTGTGTAACGACCACCTAAGTAAGTAAGTAAATCGGAATAGCATGACAGAATTCCAACTTTTACTTGTTAAAATATATCTTCTTTGTATTATAAAGACACTTCGACAGAATCAGACACCTTTAGGAAGCGCGCCTCATGGCGTTATATTATACAAATCACGTTAAAAAAATCAAATATATATTTTTTTCAAATTTGTTAACGCACTAATAATCCCAAAATTATTATTTTACTTATTCAGTAAAATATTTGTTTAATAAAATACATTGAAATTGATTATTGAGGGGTTTAGCTGGATCCTATGCGCATTTCACTGTTGCTAATGCAGATCATCAGGGAACCTTTACCCAAAGCTTCTTAGAACAACTAGAGTTATTATATTATAAACTTTCATTTAAACAAATGAGAAGCTCAACAACAAATAACAAAGTTGAAAATTTTTTTTTTAAATTACTTTCCTAAAAAATTTTTCAATGTCATTAGTTGTGTTCTGCAAACGAATTCCCTCAATCTTAGTTATTCATTTCGGCATAATTCACTAGAATTTAGCAGTTTGCAGGTTTCATGCAGGTTTCCATACATCGCGCTCCTACGAAGGCAACTATTTATGTTTCGCGAACTGACAACACTAATGTCAATAGCTAAAATCTGGCAACACTACTATTTTAGTGATGGAATTTTTTTAGCATAATCGTATTCACAAGGTTTTTATGTACAAGTAATATTTGTTTTGTCAGTGAGTTCAGAAAATCGATTTGACAAAAAAATTTTACTTGCAAGAGAAGGTTTTCGTTTGATTATTTTTCACAACTTTCGACGTAGATTATCTCAACAAGAATGTGTCGATGATTTTAGTTCTTTAAATGGCGATAGATCACCACCAAAAATCACAGTATATCGCTGGTAGTGAGAATTCAGTCGTGTTCGTAGTTCCGTCGCCGACGAATTCCGTGAAGGTCGTCCAAAATGGGTTGTTGTGCCACAAAACATCGATGCAGTGCGTGAACTGATTATGCAAGATCGTCATGTGAAATATTAGCCCAATTCACAATCTTGTGCAAATGGCTTTGCATCGTTGCATGTGCAATATAGTATATTATATTCAATTCACCACTTAACAATTCTTAGTGGTGAGTATCAATATAATATACCATTTTGCACATGCAACGATGCAATGTCATTTGCACAAGAGTTTGAATTGGGCTATTGTGAGATAGAGGCATCCTTGCACATTAGTTCCACTTCAATAGTTGTAAAAAAGAATTTGTTCTGGTTGGATACCCCATAATTTATCAATCGCTCAAAGTGGTGTAAGGAAGTGATTAAAAAGTTCAACCGTGGTGCTTCAAAAGACGGTAACGAAACATGGATACATGCTTATGAGTCGGCAACAAAACAGCAATCGATCGCGTGGGTATTCCAAGACGAACTAAGTCCAAAAAAAGTTGTTCGTGGAAGCAGGTGAGCGAAGCAAATGGTCATCTGTTTCTTCGGCTGAATGAGTCATGTGGACACTGTTCCACTTGGGCAACGCAGAACTGTCAAATCTGAGTGGATATCTAATGCATTTCGAATCACACCTACATATGTATATGTGACCTTCTCCGAGAAAAGGGACCTAGTGTGTCAAAAAACGGAAACTAGGGAAAATCTATAAAAATGAGAAAAACATTAAAATTTTATTTTTTAAATACGTTTTTCTCAAAACTTAATTTTCACACACTAGGTCCTTTTTCTCGAAGAAGGTCGCATATAAACTATACCAACACGCAAAGAAAAAATATGGTTGAGGTAACCATAATCAAACAGCAACATACTATGATTGAATTATATGGTTGTAGTTAAATCATATTATTGTCAATAGGAAAGCAAACTTTTAATAATATTATTATCTGAGTTAATAATAATATTATCAACAAAAACAATGAACTTTGTTACACCTAATCTTTTAATTGTAAATATGACAACGCTATTGTTAGATGTGACCAAAATATAATTGAGACTCACCATACTATGTTCTTATATTATAATAATATTGTTAAATACGACAACAGTATTATTTAATATAACAATAATATTTTATTTTTCAATCATATATTTATTTATTTATCTATTTATTATTTTTTATTGGTGGATCTCTTGTTTAAAACAGCTGTGCGTTAAATCCGAAATAAAAATAAATTAATATTGTTGAAATTAAATGTATATATATATGTATATAGAAATGTATACTTACATATGTGTGTATACTCGAAATACAGACACGTCTGTATAAAGAAATAAACATATGTACGTATGTATATGTTTTTATTTGTCTACCCTTTTGTTTGTTTGTACTTTATTTATTCATTTATTTAACACGGCGCGTGCAATACCGATAACTTACAAACGAAACACTGAACTGACAGAAGATGTTTCTGAAAAAGATTTTTTTTAAACTGAAAATGGTATGGTTTTGTATAACATTATATTGTTATTTAGATTATATTATTTTTAAATAATAACAAAAATTATGTTGCAGTCATAAATGTTTAACAAAACTATATTGTTAAATTCAAACATTACTTTGCTTACCATAACAAAATTAATGTTTAAAATAACAATAACTTGTTTTCAACGACCACAGATTTGTTTCGGAGAACATAATATTGTTTTCTCAACCATATCTTTCGACAACCATATCTTTTCTTTGCGTGTATAGAAACTCCTTAGTTGGCGACTTTGCAGGCAATGTGTAGGGCTCACTACAATTAGTTGTGGCCGAGTGTTATTTATTTATTTATGCCTTTGCTCTACTCTGCTCTGCTCTGCTCTGATCTGCTCGTTTTTCTTTTAACAGTTTTGGCAACTGAACTCAACCGTTGTGTTGTTTGCTGTGTGATCGATGAGCTGTTGCATTGAACGAGTATCTTTCGTGTCGGCCGTTTTTTGCTTTTTTTGTTATTGTTTTTATTATTATTATTCTTAGACCGGCTGACGGAGTGAGTGGCTGGATGGGTTGCAAGGTTTTGACTAACCAAGCGTCTTGGCTACATTGCATGGGTTGGCATTTATTTTGTTGTTGTTGTTGTTGTTGCTGTTTTTTTTGTAATAGTACGAGTACGGGAGTATGTATTTGTATTTGGCCTGTTAAAATTGTACCATTCGATACTTTATTGGGGTATGTTAAAGCCAAAGTGTGCGCGCGCGCTCAAATAAATGCAGATGTCAATTAGAGCCTCATTAAAACCATAAGCAGCACACTGCTCATTGCAATCAAACGAAATTGCTCTTAAACTCTAAGAAAGCGAGCTTAAAAAAGCCGCTTAAACTAAATAAACAATGAAAATAAGCAAAGAAAGGAAAGGGATACGATAGATGGATGTATGTAAGTACATACATATATACATATGTACATATGTATGTATGTTTGTATGTATGTATGTATGTATGTATGTATACATGGATGAATGAATAAACCTTGTTAATCAGCAGCAATAAAGGATGCTATCACAGTTTAATATGCACTTTTTCACTCATTCTCTCACTGAGGAGGCACTGAGGTTCCTTGTGGCCGCAGTTCACTAGCGCTCGCCGCTGCTGCTGCTGCTGCTGCTTTTGTGGCCGCTGTATATATGCATGTATGTATGTAGGTATGCTCCTTTGACGACAACAATGATGATGATTTAAAAATTTTGTCACATTTTCGTTTTAGGTTGTTGGTATTTTTTAATGAGCTTTTTTTTCCTACAGATCCTTTGCTACATGATCTTATACACTTCTAGAAATTGTTTTAGTATTTCCAAGTTGTTCTTTTTGTTTTTGTTGCTTCACTTGGTGGGTTATTTAAGTTCGTTATTTTTGTTTTCTTGTTATTTAATTTTGCCCTTATTTAAAACTCAAAAATAAAAAAATATCTGCCTTTTGCTCTTTATGATTTTATGTTCGGTATTCCTTCTTCCTCTTGTACCACTCCCCAAAGCTAATTACGTATGAATGTGTTTTAATGATGTCCATGTTATCACGGTGATTTTTATGAATTCTTGTGGGAATATTAAGTTAAAAAAAAAATAAAATATAAACCTAACTAAACTTAAACTCAAATCAAGCTTGTTAAAATTCCAAAAATACAGCAGAACAACTATGAAAAAAATAAAAATAAAAATAAACAAAAGATCAGGAATTTAAAATCAACACAAGTTCTCCTCCCCACTTCCCTTAAACAAAAAAAATATATATATATATATATAAAATGCTTTATGTCTGTTCCACTCTTTCTAGCTGTCATTTTGAAAGTATGTATGTATTTTTTCTTCTTGGAATATCAAGTGTTAAGTGGGTGTAGGAACTGTACTCTATTATTTGTGAGATTTTGTCTAATTAAAAATCTTAAGAATTAATTAACCACCAAACAAGACAACAATAATGACAAGCAACACAACGGCACAACAACATTTTGCAGTTACATATGTATTCTTAACATTTAAATCACACACATGTTGGGGCATCATGAAATATTTTTTTATCCTGTCCCGTATCTGTTTGTTAGAGGGTTTTTTTTTCTTGTCAACCTTTTGCTGCTTACGCTGCTCATTATATATATTTTTTTTTAATTTACTTACATATCTTTGTTTATTCATAATTGTTATATAGCTTCTGATTAATTGTTTTGAGTTTATCATTAGCAGAGTCTTTTTTGCATTTAAAACTGCTGCTTTTGATTTGTTAATTTTTGAATTAATTTTAGGAAAATAGAAAAATAATACTGTGATACAAAAGTTGAGAATAAAATTATTCAGGGGCTCTCATGTACCAATCCTGTTTTCTTGGCGTCCATAGAGAATGAAAATACCTTTGGTTTTTTTAGATCACTTCGGAAAGTGGTTTTATAACGGTAAATATGGAGAAAAACTGTTTTTTTACAATATCAAATTTAGAGAGTCATACCTTCTTTGTTTCTTAATGGATTTCTATTAATCCCCAAAATCCCAAAAAATCGCCAAAATGAGAAAAAAAGTGTCAAAACTAAAAAAAACTCCTAAATAAAAAAAGTCGCCAAAATGAACAAAAGCCAAGAACCGAAAACGCCAAGAATCGAATATTAAAAAAAATCGCCAAAACGAAAAAATCGCCAAAAAAATAAAAAAAAACGGCAAAAAACCGGAAAAAAATCGCCAAAACGAGAAAATAATTTCAAAACTAAAAAAATTGCCAAAATGAAAAAAAAAATTCCAAAAACCGAAAAAATCGCCTATATGAAAAAAAATTCCCAAAACTATAGTTTATATTGGCTAACAGCGATGCCAACTTAGCTATTTTAGAGCTAAATTTAGCTCTTTTTGATTGCTTCTGACTCGAAATTTTTCGCTTTAGCTCTTTTTTAATAAAAAGAGCTAACAAAGCTCTTTTCAATTGTGGAAACGGCACGTTTGGCACTTTTTGGATCTTATAGTAAATTTTCCCGCCTTATCCCTATTGTTTCTGCTTTGGGCATTTACATTTTTTTAATTTTTTTATGTTTTTTCAAATGCAGATACTTTTTTTTCGCAATTATTTAAGATACATATATTTATGTATTTCAAATTTGTAAAACCCCGTTTTTATTATAAAGTGTTCGTTTCTGAGTAATTAGAAAATTTTCCACAAATTATTGAAATGGATTCTTACTGGCAAAAATATAGGAAAGCTTGGAAATCAAATCCCGCGTTTAAAAAAAATGGATTAAACCAACAAAAGATCCTTCTAAGGCTAACTCTTTTTGAAAATGATTGTTCTTATTTTGTAACTCAACGTATATACAAGTATATGTAAATGTGTATGGTTATATTGCTAATGCAGATAAATATTTGCATTAATTGCTGTGAAATGATTTTATTTTAAATTATTATTTTTTATTTTTTCTTACTATTATTTTTATTAATGTAAAAAAATCTTGAAGTATAAATTGAATAATAAATATGTATATTCATAGATTTAAAACGGAAAAATCTTGAGTTTTTAAATTTAGCTTTTTTTAGCTCTTTTTGGCTACTCAGTTGGCTCGTTTTGCCTTTGAATTGTTGGCATCACTGTTGGCTAAAGTTCGTATTGATTTACATATCTCGTGTCCGTACGGAACCCTTCGTGCGCGGGTCAAAGTCGCACTTTACTGAATTTTTTACTTTTATTGTGTAAAATAATATGCAGGCATGAATATCACTTTAAAGCATTTGAAGTACCTGAAAATAAATGTGTTCTGATTTACTTTGAATTCTGTAATAAAATGATTACATACATTTATTCTTTATTTATTTTTGTACATAATGATATTTATTATTTTACAAAGAAGAACCTTAAAATTTTATAATTTGAGAAAACACCATATTTTTTTACTCTTATTTTAGTTTTGTGTTTGTTTACATTCTTTGTGATTTACTTTTACTTTTTAACAGTCAGCTGATTTTGTTGAGCAAAAAAAAAAAGAAAGACGTAAGAGGTTGCCAGAGCAAAAAAGCTTCGAATTCTTGAAAGTATGACTAATTCATTCAACTCAATTAAACCTTCAAAATAGAACTAATAAATTTCTTAAAAACAAAGTAAATGTAATAAATAGTTTTATAAGTTCAATTGGCTAAAAGGTAAAAAATTAGTGCAAATGGCAACAAGTATTAAATGCATTATAAAAATAAATAAAACACTATAATACAAGCATTTATCTCATGATTTAAAACAATGAAAATCATTAAACGCACTATTCGCGATCAAAATGCATGACACAAGCATCGTGGACGCATGCACGAAGGTTTCGGCATGCACGTGCATGCATTGGACGATTTTGCTTCAAGCATCGTCGGTGTGACTCATAGAGACAAAATTTCCCTAATACTATTATAATGCAGGTCATGCATTTTGGCCGTGAATAACGAACGCACTTTACTAAAATTTAAAAATCTCGTGATTTTCAGAATACCAAAATATCACTTGCGTGCTATCAAAATCGATGTAACTTCGTGCTAAACTAAATAGAATAATTTAAAAACAGAAAATGAATTGTGATACTTACAAATGTATTTACGAAAGGTAAATCAATAATCAACAATCATTTCTCATATTCCGTTTCATTACAAATTTACGTTAAACAGTTGATGTTAATAACAATCTCTACCCAAGTAGATAAACATGGGTGCTGACAAAGAAAAATATCTTTATTTCCCCCAGCTAATAAAAGTCTAGTTTAATTTTTCTTCTCTTCTTTAGAAACTCACATTAATTAATAAAAATATTTCATTCACTAATAATTGAAATTACCGAACTTAAGAAATTATTTGTGATTAAAAGTCACTACAGTTCAATTAAATCTAAAAATTTCTAATTTTTAATCGTTCGCGGTTTGAAATCACCGTGATTTCAGATCAGTCATGTTCTGTTATCTTATATTAAGAAATTAAACAAATTTAAATAGTATAGTAAAGAAAAATAAAAAGTAAAATAAGATAAAAAATAAAATAAGAAATAAAATAAAAAATTAAATAAAAAATATATAGAAAAAGTAAAAATTTATATTACATAATTAAATATGCGTAATAAAATAAAATAAAATAAAGTAAAACAAAACAAAATAAAATATAAAATAAAATCAAATAATATAATATAAAGTAAAATAAAACAAAAAATATATTAAATCAAATAAAATATAAAATGTAATATAAAAAATAAAACAAAATAAAATAAATAAAAATAATAAATTTGAATAATATATATAAAAGTTTTTTAAAACGAAATAAATTAAAATTAAATATTAAATAAAATATATTAAAATAAAATAACAAATAAAATAAAATAAAACAACATTAAAATAAAATATAATAAAATAAAATAGCATAACATAAAATAAAGTTGAACTAAATTAAATGAAATAAAATAAAATAGAAAAAAATGCAGCAGCATAGATTAAATTATAAAATAAAACATAATAGAATATAATAAAATAATGTAAAATAAAATAAAAAAAAGTTAAACCAAATAAAATAAAATTAAAATAAAATATATTATAATTAAATAAAACACTATACAATAAAATTCCATAAAATAAAATCAAACAAAATAAATTAAAAAAATAATTTAATCAAAATTAATTAGATTTTATTAAAATGGAAAAAAAATAAAAAAAAATTTGATTTTATTAAAATGGAATAAAATAAAATGAAATATAAAATAATTTTTTAGAATAAAATATATTAATATTAAATATAAAAAAATAAAATAAGATATAAAAATATAAACTAGAATTAAATGAAGTGAAATAAATTTAAATAAAATAAAATAAAACAAAAAATAAAATATTTAAAATAAAAATAAAAAAGTAGTAAACATAATAAAATAAAATATAAAATAAATTATAAAATTAAATTAAGTATTATAAAATAAAGTAAATTATATATGTAAGTAAAAAATAATTAATAAAAAAAACAATCGAATAAGTAAGACAAAATCCAATAAAACTAAATAAAATAAAATGCAAAATTTAATGTATTCTGTGCATGCGGATAATGCAATTCGGCCTCGCAAGGTCATTATATTTCAGTTTTAATATTTTTATGTGTTCAATACTAAAAAATATATAATAAAAGTAGAATAGAGTAAAAAAACAACACGAGTTAAAATATTCTAAAATTAAATAAAGTGGGTAGTGGCACAGAAAATGCATTTATTAAATAAAAATTATTTTTATTTCTAAAAAAATTAAAAAATATATATACATTTGTATGTAGAAACCCTTAAAATAAATTGACAAAGATCTTAAAAAATTTCTCTTACCGAAGTTTTCTTAAATTATCGATTAAGTCACAATAAATAATATTAAGCTTTTTGTGCGCCTTAATGATTCAATAAATATACATAGTTTGCTTGCGTTTTATTTTTAAAATCTTTAATTGTAAACACATTTTAATTAATTAATTAAAATAAACAAAACTCACGAGCGAAACAAGAAAAATACATTTTGATTATTAAATTTAATTATTTATTTATTAATGTACAAAAACGATTGTGCGATATTTATTTTTCCTTATTAAATCTATAATAAAAATATACAACAAGCAAAAAAATAAAATAAAAATAAAAAGATGCTTAATTAGTTGCAACTGGCGGTGTGGCGGCACCACCACATAATGTGATCAATAAAGCTAAAATCCAATACTTAAATTCTCAATACTCGTGTACTCGTGTAATGTTGAATATTCATTCAGTTTAAAATTTTAATGCAATTAAAAAAATAATTATCGTCTATAGGTCTGGCCGGCTGGCTGGCTGGCTGCTTGCTTGCTTGGTTGGCCGGCCGTATGTCTTAAGTATTTGAAAATAATAAATAAAAATACAAGTTTGTTTTTTTAATTCATTAATTGATCTAGCGTTGCAAATATTAAACAATTATTTATTTATAAACCGCATTTTATTAATCTCAATTTTAGTTTTACCAGTGCAATTTTCTTATTAATTAATTAAATTGCGTTTTCCCCATTTTTATTTTGAAATTTTGCTAAGCAAATGTAATTGTAGTTTTAAATTCTGTTTCTGTTTTTTTATTATTAATAAGTAATTTTAATTATGTATTGTTTTTTTTCTTAACCATTTGCTGCAACAAAAAAGAGAATAAAATTTATAAATATGAATGATCTTCTCGTTGTGATCACACCTCACTTGATGTGTCTCGGTAAATTCATTAATGTGTTGTTTAACCACTGCCAACAACAAAATCAAAATTATACATTGTTGTTGGAGTGGTGGGTTGCTTTTTATTATTCTTATTTTTATTTATTTTTTGCCTCACTGCTAAAAGTTTGTTTATGATGTGTTAAGAACAGTGTTGCCAATAGTTTATTTTTATGGGAAATGGAAATGGTTTGACGATTTTTGTGTGACAATATTCAGCTTAAAAAGAGCCATGAAATTTTCTTTTTAAACTCACATAACTAATAAAATTATTCATTGTTTTAGAATTGATTTGCATTTATACAGTCCTACAGTTAAATTCGTACCAACAAGTGAATATATTTTAAGCACAAAAATACTAATTTTTATAAAATTCAGAAGTATGTTAACAACATTCTTTTGCATATTTTAGTGTTGAAAGCTACGAGTACTTGAAATTTTTGGAACATTTTGTTATCGAGATGAGCCAGCTAGAAGCAATACATTTATGGCCTGTTTGACAAAAACGAAAGAAAACTTTGTGCTTACAATTGATATTGAAAACAAAAACAAATTTTCATATTTATTGCTGTTTTCAATATAAATTTTCAGTCGAAAGTTTTCATCTTTATTGTGAAACAGGCAATTAGCTTCCAAATGCCATGCATTTTTTCTCCTTACTAAAGTACTTCACAGAAGTAATATAAAATTTTTGTTAGAGCCTGCCTTACGTTAGTGATTTTCAGAAGCATTTTTAGAGGCTTTTGTTATCAAGTAACCAATACATTGCTTCCCTCAGTTGTTAGTGCTTCCAAATCAGATTTTTTTGCTGGGTTGGGGCTTATCTTCATTTCGCAAATAATCATGTCTTGGTAGTATGTACACATATAAATTAAATTTGCAACAGCATTTTTGTTTAAAATTATATTTCATTAAAAATTATGATTTTCACTTTTTAGTACAGTTTTTGAATGGCGGCTTGGATTAAAGAAATTTTAGGATATATATTACTTTTCGCTTATAGTGTGGCTGACTTAAAAACGCCAATTGCCACTTTATTCGAAAACCAAACACACCTTTTCAAAACGTCGTCGAGAAACATTACAAATTCCTAATGATCGATATACGCTGATGATCGATATACGAGTAAATAGCGCGTGTAATAGTATAAAAATTTTTTAATAATACATATTGAAAGTCAGCCTATAATTAATTTTTAATGAATTGCAATTTTCGGGTTTCGATTAAATTGATCAGCTTTTTTAAGTTTTGGCCGATATTCTTGAATGATGTTTTCTGAGTTCTTATTTTGAAGAAGTTTTTGTATAAGAGAAAGTCTAAAAAGTTTTTGTCATTCTTGTGTAAATTCAATTGTTAAAATGAATATTTAAATAGAAAATAAAAAATTAAAAATGTAAAAAAACCGAATATATCTAGAAAAGATTTGATATCTTCTAAAAATAGCTAAGAACCCTTTCGATCAAGTCACTTTTCAACCAAAAAATAAACTAAATCAAAATCGGTCCAGTCGTTTGGTCTGTCCGTGGACAGACATAAAAATAAACAGGCACACACTACAAACTTATAACGCCTCTTTTTTTTTGGTCAGGGTTAAAAATACATAAAATTAAAATCTTTGAAAGCGATTCCCGCAGAAAATAAATCGTTTGGATAAGTGCAGATATTTATACAAATTTTTTTTCTCAATTTTTGCTAAGACTCCTTTTATAAAAGTTAAAGTCCACATTAGTTTTTCCCTTTCCTCCAACAAACTCGAGACTTTGCAAAGTAAACTTTTTGTGTATAAAATGGCTCTAATTAAACAATTTTCACAATAATAAAAATTCCTGCTTTTTTTCCGCATTTGTAATTGTTGCGCAGACTGTTTTAACTTGATTATTATAACATGGTTGCTTGTTAGGAGGTCAGAGTGCTGGGGTTAAGTCACTAAAATAACTTGAGGAAAGATCAAATGTACTTTTTCTTCTACTAAACTATTTAAATTTTAGACACAAGTTCCTTTTTACTAAAAACATGTATTCAATTTGGGTTGTTGCGGCTTGGGTTGTATTTTCTCATTAACGGCGTAAAAAGTTGATCAAGTGTAGTTTAAATATATTTAAATAAAACCAAAAAATTATATATAATTTATAGTAATTTCATTTGTACTTTTGCATTTACAATTCAAAGATTTCATTTAATGTGAGAAATTGTTAAAATGTCAACTAAAAACGATTTGAATTCCCATTAACAATTCTTAGCCAGGAAATAAATCTGGCAACTCTCATTAATATGGTGTTTTTCTTCGATGAATTAATAAATCAATCTTTTTTTTAGCCGTGGTTGTTGCAGTTTGTTTCATTTTCTGCTTTTAGTTGTATAATCGCACATATGCTTATGCATACAAACACACACTCTCTTATATTATAAAGCAAATGAAAAAAGAAATAAATATAAAAACATTTTAATTAAAATTATTTTAATGAAAAAATACTACACTTAACGCCAAATGTACGTAGGCAGAGTCTCAAGAAAAGGACGGACAAAAAAAATGCAGCAGAAACAGAAAAGCAGACAGACAGACTGACATTCATTGTGCAAGTATGTAAGTATATATTTGTATGTATGCATGTGCAATGCACAATCATGTGTGAGAGAGTGAGTGTGTGTATTGTATACGCCAGAGTGGTTGGTTGGTTGGACTTACTCGATCGTTTGCAAGTCGTGCGCTTTTTAACAACAACAAAAAAAAACGCTAATTAGTTAGTTTTTCTATTTTAATTACATATACGAAAATATATTTGTATATATAAATGTTTAATAACAAATAAATATGTATGTACGACGACGAATACGAGTATGTTAAAAATCTCAACTGCCAACGATGGCAAATCTTTTAATTAATTTATAAGTTTTTATTTTCTTGCTGCTATTCATTTTTGTTGTTATTTGTTTCTCGTATATTGTTGTTGCAATGCAGAATGATGCAAATTAAATATTTTAATTGTTTTTTTCATAGCCATAAAATTGATCATTATTCTTGCTTTATTATGGCAAAAAATAAAAAAATAAAGGAAATTAAAAAAAATAAACACACACACGCACTTACAGATCTCGTAGAAAAAATAGACATGGATAGAGAGATGTAATGAGTTAAGAAAACATGCTGCAGCAACAACTATACATACTTACATACATATGTACATATGTATGTACATATCCAACCTGCTAATACAGTTGACATTAACTAAATAGGAAACTAATCTGACTCCGAACATACATTTTTAAACTCATTAAGCACTTTGTTGTTTTACGATTTGCTAAAGCGTAAGCAAGATTAGAAGAAAATAAATAAATAAATAAATAAATCAGAATCCTTTTTTTTGAAAGGCACAGTGGGAGAGGTGGAGGCAAACAGTTATTAAGTAAAGTTTAGAAAATATTATGCTAGAGTTAATGTCGACGTCGTTGACGGCGTCAAATGTCAAAAAAAATCGTATGAAATTGTATGAGAGCAGTTAATCTCAACGTCGTAAGAAATTCGGCGGCGAAAAAGTCCAATCTGTTTCAACTTTTTCGGCGTCGTTGCGGTGTTGCTCAATGTTTTTGTATATTCAATGGTGTTGTATTTTCAATGTAGATGTACATATATACAATGCAGTAGTACACAGTAGTAGTACTTTTTCGAGCATTGCTGGCCGTATTTCACGAATAATGTTGGCCTCTGTGCGCCAATTGCTACTGATATATCAGCGTAAACCAGTGACTTCACGTAGAGCCACATAAAAATAATAATAATAATAATACTTCACAAAACTTCTACTTTGGTTTTTATTACTCATTACTTTAACATGGCGATTTCATTGCAGGCAAATACTTACAACCTTGGATTACAAATAATAATTTATAAATATATCAATACATAGAAGTCAATGCAAACACAAAATTAATTTAAACGAAAAAAAAACTAACGCCTACTGATGTATTGAACTCGTGTTTCCCGTGTTAAGCGGCCCATACACTACAACAGCATGCATGCGCAATCAAGTGTTTGTGCCAGCGGTTGGGTCGTGTATGGGCATTTTGTGTGATTGTACGTGTTGCTGTAGTGATGTCAAATAGAGTTTGATATTTTGCTGATGGTACAAGCTTGCTGGTGTAGTATATGGTGAAATTAGCTCAGTTGAGCAAAGTTTTCATGGAGTAAACATGCATTTAAAAAATATAATTTATTGAAATATAATTTTTTTCAATGGAAAAGACAATTTTAGCTCTTTAGTTATACATAGCTGCTAATTTTAACAACATACCAATAGTAATTGTAAGAATTTTTTGTCCATAGACTGAAAAAAAAATAAATAAATTGTAGCAAAAACTGTGTCACTATTCATAACCACCCTTACCGCAATTTTGTAAAAAATGAATATTGTACCAGCTTGTTGGTATAATGTGTGCTTCGAGCATGAATTCTCAATCGCTTGATTGTGCGTGCATGCTGTTGTAGTGTATGGGCCGCTTTAGAACTCATAACTTTTACTGCCTGGGCTATCACACACCCAATAAATATTATGCTTTCAAAACTATGTAGTATTCGCGAACACATACGATTTGAAAAAAAAACACATGCTCTCCTATTACTACGGTAAGCAAAAAACAATTTATTTTGTTTATTCACTTGGCAGTCGTTACACAAATGCTGTAAAGTAATTAAGACGGTATGTAGTTTGTGTTGAAAAGTTGATCTTAATGTAAGTTATTACCAAGGAAATCAGAAATATGCTCTAAGTAAGAGTTCTATGTACATTCAATATGCACTAAAAACTTGAAAATATGCACAAAAAATTTAAAAATAAATAAGTTTACAAAAAAATAAAATTTATTTTCAATTCTACATTTGAATATAAAAAAACAATAAAATAAAATAAACAAAAAAAGGAAACAATAAAAAAATTAACAAAGAATAACTGCCGTATTAAAAACAATAATTTGGGTTTAAAGTGCACGTTAAAAAGAATTGCCATACAAGTTTTGGCTAAAGCAAATAAAACAAATTAATTTTTTTTTGGGATAATGTCGTAAAAATTTAACTTAAATTTCAAAAGAGATCACGATATCAGAATTAAAGCTTTGGAAGTGTATTTTGAATAAAGAAGAAAATATGCCTTACGTCCCTTTTCGCAATGTATGATTAAGAGTTAGCTTGAACTTTAACTGACAGTTCTTCATACAAAACTTGCGCCGTTAAAGCCCTTGTTAGCTTTTAATTGTACGTTGTGAAAAGGGCTGTTAAAAGCTTAAATTATGCTCTTAAAACTAGAAAATATACTTAAAATATGTATGTAAGACTGTTATATGCAAAAACATGCTTTAAAGGATAAAATATGCAATAACAAATCGATGCCAAAATTCATTAAAATTTTTGGAACGGATAAATATCTTGTGCCCGCATTAATACGCCACACAAGAAAAATTATGCAATTGCATATTTGCGGTTTCCCTGGTTATTACCAAGATTTTGCTGGGCTTGTATTAACCCAGTCAGCATTTTATAATATTAATAATCATATTCAAGTCTTTTTCGACTGCTCCGCGTGCGACTAAAATAAGCATATGTACATATATGCGCATATATTGAGAAAATGGTACCCTAGCTCCTACTCTTCTAAAATAGTATTTTATGACTCGTGCTTCTGATAAATTTCGGGTCATTTCGAGACAGTTTGTAGTAAAAATAAAATAAAATAAATAAAATAAAAATTTCTACATTAATTTTCGAGTGGAAAATTAATGTTCCTTCGGGAGCAAATGTTACCCTAGCCACGACTATCAAAGGAAATTTCACTTTCACTGTGAAAAGAACTTTCACAGTCATTATGAGAACTTTTCTCGTTGCTTGTTTGCTCTGATTTGACTTAATTTTCTCGGCAATCTACTATTTTCAATTTGAAACATTATCTTTTTTTGCCAATTTTTTAATTTTTTTTAGGTGACATTATCTTTTTTGTTTTAAATTTTTATTTAAATTCGATCTCAAATTTAATGCACTTTATGTACATATAATTTCACTTTACTGCACGAGCTGGATGAAATAAATGCGATTCAATTTTCAAAACTCATTTGCTGCAAGACCTGTAGGAAATATTTTCCCGTTACAAGCATTAGCAAGAGCAAAATAAACAACGATTACGCAATTCTTTAAATTTTGTTTTTTAACCAAATCACTTTCTTCTAGTTATATCAGGGAATAATTTTCGGGTCTTGTTTTAGATTTTTTATCATCTAAGATTGTCGAAAAAGACTCAGTTTGGTAAAACAATCGTCCACATGCTGACCTGGAATGTACAATCTAACTACATTTACTTCAATAGTGTCAGAACTCAAAAAAATTAGTTTTGTCGAAAACCCGTTTAAAGTTTTCAATTTACATAGATAAAACTCAAAGAAGTCATGAAAAAATATTCTTCTCTCACGAGGTGGTAGTACAAGCTATTTATATGAAACTTTTACACAAGATAAAATACGAAATTTCAAATTATTGTGCATCATTAGCTCAAAAACGCATTTTTTGAGTTATGACACTATTGAAGTAAATGAGCGATATATGTATACATTAACATCGTACCTTATTGCAACATAGTAATAACTAAAAAAGTCTAGATTTAACATGTACAGTGAAACCTCTCTGTTAACGGACACCTCCCATAACCGGAAAAGTTTTGTAGAACCAAAATTAAAATAAAAGAATGAGTACCACTCTCATAAGCTGACATCTCTAATGACTGAAAAAAAATACGGCGATGGTGAGTAATTCACTGTATTAGTTGAGTAGATGCTTGTAATTATGTCGCATACTGAAATCCCACAATTCCTAAAAAAATTTTGATAAATCCCAAAATGGAATTTCTTTATTTATTTGAAGCAGCTACGTCCAGCCCATATGCATAATGTGCAAACTTTTATCAAGAGCTTTTTGTGCTTTCACACCGACGACAGTACACCGTCCACAACAACAACACAACACAATACAATGCTGGCTCTTACTTTGCAAAGAAACAAGAACAAATTTAAGAGCTTTCAAAGCTGTTTACCTAAAATGCAAACATCAGTGTATGTGTGTTTGGACGTAGCTGATTTAAAGACATTTTCAAAACGATTGATTAACATAATTTTTTTTATCCCAGCTTTTAAAAAAATTATACCTAAAAATATATTTTGACATAAATAAAAATTAGGTTAGATTTTTTAATTAATTTTAATTTTTTTTTAATATTCCTCAACTTTAAGTTAACATCCCATAACGTCCCATTGTGCCAATTGTATGTTACATTTTTTTTGTAACATCAAATTAAAAATATAAATTGCCTTGTTGCTGCATATTCGTAAATACTCTCCCTTGCATACGAGTACATACAAAACATATGCAATTTTCTTTTTGGTTTTTCTTTTTTAATTTTTAAAACTAAATAAACAAGACTTTATAAAACTAAACCAAACGAAACGTCGTAGGATAAAACTGCAAAAAATCGAGCAAAACATCAATGTCATTATAGCTGCTTCCTACACACAAACACCGAGGAGAGCATCTTCTTCAGCCGCCGCTGAAACTCTGAAACAGCACACAATTGGAGATCATTAAAATTCCTCAAGTGACATAAACGAACCAAAAGAAGCAGAACATAATAATGAGCATGAGATGATGATAATGATAATGATAATAATAATAATAATTGGCTGAAGAGGAACTACCTACCATTCACTTACTAGTGGCCACAAAAAACAAAAAAAAGCAGTAGTAATGTGTCTTCACTAATTACATATAAAATGCTCATTTCGCGTATGAGTTTCTTGTTCTTCAGCTTGCTTTATAGTTAAACAAAAAAATATAGCAAATTGCTAGTCTCTTAGTTTGTTGTGGCCGTTGTTGTTTTTGTTGTTGCTGTATGCGCACCTTAACCATACCATACCATGCCATGCCATACCATGCCATGCCTTCCATATCATCCCAATAATAAATTGAAACAAAATAAACCAGTAAATGTCAGTATTAAGAAGGAAATTGTTTTCACAAATAAAACTAAAACACAAATTAAAAAATAAAAAGTGAAGTAAATGAGATCAGGATATGATGATTTAAACTTAAAAGTTTCATATGAAAATTCTTACACATCTTAATGTGAATGAATGCACTTGTATGTACGAACGAGAAAAAATAAAAATAAAAATAAAAACTAGCCAAAGATAAAACCAATTTAATTAAAATAACTCAAATTGTTTTTTTTTGTGTGTGCATTACTTATTCCCATTACTAAATAAATTTGTAACAATTGTCAAGTTAAATTGTTAAATTTAAGAAAGTCGGCAACATTATGGGAAAGCTGTTGGCAACACACGTTGTGACTGAACAAATAAAAGTAACCAACAACTTTTTGAAAAGTCTGTTCAGTAAATGGAAATTTTGCAGCTGCAAAAATTCTTCAAAAAAAAATAAAGGGTACTTATAAGTATTTTTTAACATTAAACAAATTAAGTTAAAAAAATATATAAAAACTATTTCTTGAAAAAAAAAATAAAAATATTTTTGCGATATACATACATGTATAGCTACATTTACACGATTGAAATTTTCTTCAAAATTTCTTTTTAAAAAGCTTCAAACTCGTGTAAACAGCAAAATTTCTCCAATATCTATTGATCAAAATTCATTGAACAAAACTTTTGAAGATTTTATTGCTGCCGTGTAAATTAGCATCAAAATCGCATATAGCAATATTAATAACTATAAAAAATTTGACAGCATGTTCATTCTTTTGATTCAATACATATCAGCTGTGCGGCAAGTGGCAATGTAAATAAATTTCTTAAGGAATAAAATTAAAATTAGTAAATTAATATAAGTAGGTAAGTATTACATATTTAATAACTACATATATATTTGTGGAATAATATATCAATATTTTTAAAAGTGATACCATAAATAATAATTTGCGCCATCAGACTCTCTACCCTTTGCACCAACGTCGATGTAAACAAAATTGTAGTTCGCGTCCACAAGCGCCATCAAAGCAATGCAGTTTTTCTTTTTCTAATTGAAATATCTATAGTGTGATGGTGCTATAATATCGATGTGTTTTTCATCTAATGCCACGATTGAATTGGGAAAATTCCACGTTTTGTTTATACTTTGGAATACTCGCCCATTCCTCCTCTGTTCCTGGCATCTGTACAAATAGATATTACTTTTGATATGTTTTTTAATTAATAAATTAAGTTTTTAATGCAGCGCAGACTATTGAATAGAATATTGACTATTGGCTTTTTCTATTGATGGGGTCACGATATTAAGCAAATAATCAAAATCGTCTAGTGACATTCTCACAAAGTTTTTGTATAGGTCGGTATCATTCCTTTTCAATCGCTCCTTAAAAGAGACATACATACCATTCCAAAATAAAAGGTTAAACCCAATGTTCCTTTTGTTTTATTTTTTTTGCATTATTATCAGCTACTTCTTCCTCCAATGTTAAAAATGTTGATGCTATGATGATTGTGCCGTCGTCCATAATTATTAATTGTCTTTTTTTATAATAATAAATTATTTCACAAAAGAAATAAAACAGCTGATCAAAGTCAATATTTTCAATATAAAATTTTACCAATAGTGTAAATTAGCTTCAACAAATTTTGATCAAATTTTTATCAAAAGATTTTGAAATATATTGAAAGAATATTTTGATCAAATTTTTGAAACGTGTAAATAGCACATCAAAATAAATTTTCAAAATGTTGATAAGACTTCAAAATGACTTCAATCGTGTAAATCTAGCTTATGTATGTATATGCTTCAATAATAAATAATTAAAAAGAAATCTTTAAAAAAAGTAAATTTTGCAAAAATTAATTTAAAAAATTTATTTTCCTTAAAGAGAGAATTCTGTAAAAATTTATCTATCTACCTTTCTGAATAAAATTTTTTTTTAAATACATAAAAAAATTAAATTACATTATTAAAATATTAAATTAATTATTAAATAATAAAATATTACATTTTGAGACACATTAACTATTTTTTAACCGACTTCTATAAAAGGAGGTGATTATATAAATTTGTCTGTATTTTTAATTTTTGACATTGTGACTTAATAATTCGGAACCTTTTAGACCGATTGTAATTCCAATTGGTCCCATTGTAAAAAAAAAAGTGGTTGGGGGGGACACGCCACTAATATTTTTATTTGATTTTATGATGTTCTATTTTATTGATTGCTGCGAAACCTAGCATACACCTTTGGTTCTTGTAAATAAATTTATTATGATATTTCAAGTTCCATTTTAAAAGAAATAGGTTTCGAAAAAAAACTACATATAAAATAAATTCAGTACAGCGCGACTTTTCTGAATTTATTTACGGCACGTTTTTTTGTTTATGGAATTTTATTAGATTTTTGGCTTTTTTAGATTTGACTTTTTTCCCAATTTTTTTGGTTTTTTGTAAATTTTTTTAGTGATTTTTTCTGGCGATTTCTATTTGTTTTTGGCGATGTTTTAGATTTGGCAATATTTTCTGCCTTGACGCTTTTTCGTTTTTAGAGTTTTATTAGATTTTGGGGACTTATTTAGTTTTGATGTTTTTTGTGTTTTTTGGCGATTTTTTTTAGATTTTTGGCGATTTTTTTTAAAAAAGTACCTTCTAAGAAAAGTACGCTTTAAAAAAAGTACATTTTAAAAATAGTACATTTAAAAAAAGTACCTTTAAAAATAGTACATTTAAAAAACTACCTTGTAAAAAGTACCTGGTAAAAAAGTACTTTTAAAAAAGTAGCTTTTAAAAAAAGTACCTTTAAAAAAAGTACCTTTTAAAAAAAGTACCTTAAAAAAAGTAGTTTAAAAAAGTACCTTTTATAAAAGCACATATTAAAAAAGGTACCTTTTAAAAAAGTACCTTTTAAAAAAAGTACTTTAAAAAGTACCTTTTAAAAAAATTACTTTAAAAAATACCTTTTAAAAAAAGTATTTCAAAAAAGTACCTTTTAAAAAAAGTACTTTAAAAAAGTACCTTTTAAAAAGAGTACTTTAAAAAAGTAACCATCACAAAAAAGTAATTTTTCAAAAAGTACTTTAAAAAAGTACCCATCACAAGAAAGTACTTTTTCAAAAAGTAGCTTTTAAAAAAGTACTTTTTTAAAAAGTATCTTTTAAAGAAGTACCTATTAAAAAAGTATCTTTTAAAAATAGTACCTTTAAAAAAAGTACCTTTTAAAAACTGTACATTTTACAATAAAGTACCTTTTAAAAAAGAACCTGTTAAAAAAGTACTTTTCAAAAAAGTACCTTGTAAAACAGTACCTTTTAAAAAAGTACATCTTAAAAAACTTACGTTTTCAGAAAAATATATTTTAAAAAGTACCTTTTAAAAAGAGTGCTTTTAAAAAAAGTACATTTTAATAAAATATATTTTAAAAAGTGGATATTTTTATAAAAACTACTTAACAGAAGTATCTGATTTAAAAAAATTATTTAGTGTAAAAAAAAGTTAATTTTAAAAAAAATTGTTATTAAAAGAAAAGCTATGTATGTACTTTCTTTCTTTTAAAGTAACTGTTAAAAAAGTACATTTAAAAAAGTACTTAAAAATACTTTCAATAAAATTGTTTTGGACTTGAATTTGTTTGCTGGGTGTGCATGCCCAAATTGCTGTCATTAAAGTCGGCAAGAAGAAACTCTGATTTTTATCTACAATAAAGAAAACAAGAACAAGATCATTAATATACATGTACATATACATATACATATACATATGTACATATGTATGTATGTACATTTGTACGTAATAATAAAGGAATCATGATGTCAAGTAATTATAAGCAAAATAAATATAAAATTAAAGAAAGTCGCTACAATAAATATGTATAAAAATGAAAGAATAGTAGATATCATATGAAACGACAAACTAACGAACCAACAATCAAACCAACCCATCTTGTCGCATGACGACTTTTATGTTTTTATTTCCCCGTCCCGCCACCCTTTTTTGCATTTCTTATTGCAAGATACCCACCGTCCTGTACTTTTGCTCTGTTAATTAAAAAATCAGTAATTATCATGTTGGTTTTGTTGTCGATATCGTGGCTGTTAATTTTTAATTAGTTGCACCAGTTGCACCAGCAAGAAATGTGAAATAAAAAGAGACACCGTCATCGTCACAGCAACTTAATGCAATTTAATTTATTAAAAGTCTTTTTTTTTTGTTTGCCTTTGCTTCTGTGACTGGCCTGTTGCACCTTAACTATTTACATTAAGAAAAAAAAAAAAAAGGAATGAACAAATTATTAATAATTAAATTACATTTGTTGGGGATTTATTTATAATAAAATTGCCCAGAAAAACGCACTCAGACTCACACGAAAATAAAAATGTTAAACAATTTATTAATAAAACCACGTAAATTACCAGTAATTTGTCATTAACTCGCAAACTAAATGTACAACAAAAAAAACTGCAGCAAAATGCTTGTGTCCAATTGCTTTGAAGTGAATTTGAACTCGTATTCCGTGTTCGTCTGTCTGTCTGTCTATCTGTCTGTCGCTCAGTCTGTAACTAAAGTTAAGAATAATTATCTAATTTTTTTAAATTAAAACTTGGCTTAAACTAGTTTTCTTTCATATATTTCTTTAATTGGACTTATTACAAAATTGCCCAGATAATCAATCTAGCAAACTTGTCTTAAAATATTTTGCTAAAATATTTATTTATTTTTTAATACCAACTCTTTCTTAATTTGCTTTAATTGGTTATTTTAATTTGTGTGTAATTATTGAAAATTTATTAAAATGATAAAACATAACGGAGACATAACGTAATTGGTCATAAAATTTGAGATTTAAAATGCTCAGAGAAATTATTTATATATTTGTAATACTCATTAACTCCCAATAATCAATAAATTTATGTATGTATATGTTTGACTTTTTAAGGCTCTTAAGGTAGAGGTCCATAGCTCGCTTTTTATGCATCTGTTACGCGTTACGCTTTCTATGCATCTGTCAAAAAAGTAGAATCAATGTAATAGTATGTGACAAGTTACATTGCAAAAAGCGCAGGACGCGTCGGCGCGTTCAAAGCAAAAAGTAGGTCTACTTTCTACTTTTGTACGCGTTACAAGCACCATGAAAGAAATTCAGCTATTCTTGAAATCTAAAGATGTTAAATAATACTTTATTTCTTACGTTATCGGTAAATATTGTTTTGCCGTGGATAATTTTTATCTTTTTTTCAATAAAAAAAATTTTTAGCAAAAAAAAACAAAACAAAAATAAAATGGCGCATGAAAAGCAGTGCGAACTAAGTATAGAATGAAACAATAGGATGAAACCTTTATCTTGTAGTAAACTGCGGCGTGACTTGTAGTAATTTCGTTGTGAAGCAAACGAGAATTCTATCATATATTTAATACATACAGTAATTGCAGTACACGGCAGCGATGGCACTTATTATTATTATTATTATTATTGTACCTTTTTGAAGTTATTAAAATAGTTTCTTGAGAAGAAGAAAGCTTGCACTTGTAGATTAGTTACAAGTTATGAATATGTCGCTCCTTGGAAGGACCTTGATTATTTTTTAATGTATGTATGTTCAAATAAATTTTTTATTACTTCCAATCCACTGAATAGAAATGAATAAAATAGAACTTCTGATCATGTATACATATGTATTATCGACTTCCTTGGAAACTCGTTTCTTATGTGTAAGTATAAGGGGTTGCCAGATTTTATAAAAGAACTTCATTGGAATCAATTTTCATTCGTTACTTTCAATACACTGAATAGAAATAAATAAAATAGAAATTCTATACACAATACGTGTACGTACATATATTAAAAAAACATTAAAAATTATGAAAATTTTATATAAAAAATTTATTGTGAGTATATTTTCGGCTTGAGGAGGTCCGTTTTAATAAATAAATAAAATTACTTTACTTTTATTTTTTGTTTATTTATTGTCCGATATTTCAACCAACTTTGTTGGCCATCTTCAGGTTATGCTTAAATTTATTATATGGGCATTTCTCACTTTTTGTCGCGTCCGACAGCAAGAAATTAACCTTGTATTTCTGAACAACGTGACTCTATTTTTCTTGAAACTTTACCTAACCTAGAGCTGCTGACGGTCTGCACAAATATATAAATAAGTAAAAAAAATTTTGGTTTTCTCTGAAAAAAACAAGCATATTTGCTTGGTGTCGCACGCTACAAAAAGTTGACATTCCTGTGGAAATTCCCATATACATTTTATTTTTTTATATAAAATTTATATAAACTTTTTTATAAAATTTATGTAATCTTTTATATAAAATTCATATATATTTTTATAATATTTATATAATTTTTTATAAAATTTATATAATACTTTTTTTAATTTATATAATTTTTTTTTAAACTTATATAATATTTTTATAAAATTTATATGTATGTATATTTATTTTATATAAAATTTATATATTATTTTTTATATAAATGTTATATACAAACCACAAACAAACCTACGACCGGCAATGCAATCTGATTGGTGTACATGTTCGGCCTGAGATCGCAAAGTCTGTATCTAGCATTATGTGTACATATGTATGTGGTTGCCAGATTTTATAATGTTTTAGTTTATCGTAATAATTTTAAAAATTTCAACTAAAATTCATCAAAGTTTTACTTCTTCCTCTCTAATAAATTGGCAGATTCGAATTCCGAATATTTTTAATTTCCAATTTTTAACAACACACTTTAATGTTTTTTAAGACTTTGTCAATTATAATAAATTTAAAATCATTATTAAACGGTTTCAATTAATTTCTTAATAGCATTTTATTTTTATTTATTTTTATTTAATAAAATGAAAATATATTCACGTTTACTGTTTGTGTATTGCATTGATTCAAATTAATTGCCACTCTAATGTCACTTGGCACAACAACAAAGAAAAATGTCACATTAAAAGATCAGCAGAAATAAAAGACACTTTTTTAAGGCGCTATTGATCATCACTTAAAGATCTCGTTAAAAGAAAATTAAAGTAAGCAAATAAAATAAATAGATAAATAAAAAGATCCTTAGCATTTTCAAATTAAGAAAAATAGCTGTGTCCACATATATGTATTTACATACAAACATATCGTGCCATAAGCGCCAAAAAAAGCTTAAACGAGATAATTTTCGAACTTTATTTTTTGATCGTAAATAATCAATTTTGGTAAAAAAACCAGGTCCGAAAAATTTGTCTGTTAAGCTTTTTATTGACGGTTATGGCTTGATATGAATTTTTTGAAAGAAATATTTCCAACTTAAGTTTATAAAGAAAACTTTACCAATTAAGTAAATACGATGTATAACTTTGAAAGTAGCTCAACTATGTATAATTATTTAGCAAATAGTTTCAACTGCATAGTGCAAATAATAATAATAATAATAATGGTTCAATTTAGTTAAACTCAAATGCCTTTTAAGTAAATAATAAGTATTTCTGCCAAGAGTTGCTTGCCAATCATCTTTTTAAAGACAGACAGACACCTTGTCGTTGTTTGTCATCTTTTGTTAATTTTACATTGTTCTTTTCACGTTCGTATTTATTTGAAAATCAATCCTGCTACCATAAGAAGTTATACATACATATGTACTTCTTCTGTACATTATTATATGTACCTCAAACAACACAAAAGTCAATAATTAACTGTTTTTCACTAGATTAGAAATCAAAATTAAGCCATATATGAAGATAAAAACCAATTGATTCATTCGTTTCATATTTTTTCCTAGTGACATATTTACAAAAAAAAAAAAAAAAACAAAAAAAAAAAATACACTTCAATTAATAATAAAACAAAAACATATTTGTATGTTTAACATTCATTAGAATCGCTTGTTGTTGATGTTGTTGTTGTTGTTGTTAATACTGCAAATATGCTCCACATAAAGACATAATTGCCAATTGTCAACTATGTAAGTACACACAACTAAATAAAAACAAAAAACAAAAAAAAAAAGCATTAGCAAGAAATATTTATCATTGTAAACAACAATTTATCTCCCAATCATACATACATTACACATGCTGTGTACGCACAGATGCGAGGGAAGTCTGAAAAGAATTCATAAAAAGTAAAATACATATCAATGAAACTATTATTAATTAAAATATATTATAAAAGAAAAAAATGTATTTCTAACGAAAGGTATTTCTTTGGAATGGCATTTTTTAAGAGATATTTGTATTAAAAAGTATTTGTGCACATCGTCCCTACCTCGTCAAACTATTCAATATGTAAAATTCGTTTTTTAAATTCGTTATCTTAGTACCCTAATTTATACGATATACTTCGTTTCACTGAAATTTTCATAACTCAATAATAAATATTTTAAGTTTGATACTTTTAGGAATATGCCGACTTTGAATTCACAATTGACGAATCTTCTGAAAAGTACGAATTTGCATATTGGACAGTTTGACATGATAGCTACGATATGTACCTGTTTTAAAAAAGTACACTCTTAAACGGCACTTATTCTAAAACATAGGCCGGGTTTACATCTAGGTGCCAAATGCCACACAAGCGTAAAAAAAGCGTAACCAACTAATTACTAATCAAAAACTATTTGATTCAGACATGTATTTATTAAGTTAAACAGTTTCATACATAATTAATAGACAACTTTATAGAATCCAAAATGATTGCAAACTCTTTAAATCAATAAATAAATGTCTGAATCGAAACAGTTTTTCATTAATAATTAGTTCGTTACGTTTTTTTGGGCAAATGACTCACAAGAAATGCCAGATGTAAACTCAGCCTTACTTTAATAAAATGTAATTTTTAAATGAGATACGTTTTTATAAGGTTCTTTTTTGAAATAGGTGTTTTTATAAAGATATTTTTTAGAAGCTACTTTTAAAAAATGTATAAAACGGTACTTTTTAAAAAACACTTTTTCAAAAGGTACTTTCTTAAACATGTTCTTTTTAAAAGGTAATTTCTTAAAATGTAATTTTTAAAAGTTAATTTTGCGAAAGGAACCATTTTAAAAAGCCCGTTTTAGAAGATACCTTTTTAAGGTACTTCTTAAAACTGTATTATATTTAAACGGGTTTTTTACAAGGTATTTTGTTGAAAGGCACTTAGTTTAAGAGACATTTTCTTAAAAGGTTCTTGTTTAAAAGGTACTCTGTATCTTAAGAGTTACTTTTAAAAATTGTACTTTTTAAAAGGTACACTTTTCTTAAAAGCGTCTTTATAAAAAGTAACTTTTTAGAAGTGTGCATTTTGCGAGGTACTCTTTTGAATTTATTTTTGTAATGTAGTGTTTTTAAAAAGTTATTAGTTTAAAAAAGTACTTTTTTTTTTTTTTTTTTTTTAAAACGATATTCTTAAAATGTCCCTTTTTGAAAGACACTTATTTTAAGATATATTTTGGTCTAAGTTTTTTTTGTTAAAAGATACTTGCCTTGTTTGAAAGCTACTTTTTCCAAAAGATTATTTTGTGTAAGCTATTTTGTTACTTTTTCCAAAAAGTACTTTTTCCAAAAAATACTTTTGTAAAAAATACCTTTTCAAAAAGGTACTTTTTTCATAAGGAATTTTTTTCAAAGGATACCTTTTCCAAAAGGAACTTTGTCAAAAGGTACTTTTTCCAAAAAGTGCCTTTTTCAAAAGGTAGTTTTTCCACAAGGTACTGTTTTCAAATGATTTTTTTCCAAAAAGTACTTGTTTCAATAGATACTTTTTCCTAAAGTTACTTCTTTTAAATATACTTTTTTCAAAAGATGTTTTTTTCTAAAATATACTTTTTTAAAACGTACTTTTTCCCGAAAGGTACTGATTTCAAAACATTCTGTTTCCAAAAGGTACTTTTTAAAATGATATTTTTTCCGAAAAGTACTAATTTTAAAAAGTACTGTTTTTAAAATGTATTTTTTTCAAAATATACTTTTTTAAACGATACTTTTTCCAAAATGTAATTTTCTTTAAGATAATTTTTTTAAGAAGTATATTTTTCAAAGGTAATTTCTTAAAATTTGTTTAAAAGGTGTATTTAAAAAGAAAGTACTTTTTATAGGATAATTTTTTAAAACGTACTTTTTCTAAAAAAATTTAATTTTGCAAAAGGTGCTTGTTTAGATCGTAGTTTTTTTTAATAGGCACTTTTTAAAAAGATACTTTGTTGCTAAGGTATTATTTTAAAGACACTTTTCAAAAAGTACTATTTTTGCGAAAATATACTTATAAAAATATTAATTTTGTCTTAAGTACGATTTTTGAATAGGCAATTTCTTCAATAGGTACACTCAGGGAAAAGCAGCAACGTAAAAATAAGAACGCGTCACATTAATTAAATAATTTTCAATACAATAGAAAATTGTATATTAAAATACTTAAAAATAAATAAAATTAATAAATTAATACTGTAAATAAATATTTTTCCATGTTGAAATAACAAATTTCAACATGACTAGGCTTTCGTTAATGTTTCTTATTATTTCAAAATGGTTTTTATTGATTTTATGGTGTTTTTTTGTGGGTGTACTTATTTTTAATTTGAATCAATGCTTCGCCTATTATTGCTGTCATTTCAAAAGTACAACAACAAATATGTTTAAGCAGTAAACAGCTGTTTATGATTATGCCGAATAACCAAAATTCAATTGATTTCTATGGCAATGGCTATGGCGTTATGGCGAGTCACCTATAATCGAACACAGTGTTGCCCATAAGTTTGGTTCGAACAGCTGTTTTGTATGATAATGGTTTTGTCACATCTAGTTTAAGCTTAATTTATTGCAGACATACTTCAATATGTACATATGTATGTATAACGTGAGCTAGATAATTCCCTAGCCGGTATTTTATTTTAATGGAATTAAATTTCTGCACTCGTAAAACAAAATTGAAGATGATGCTTGGAAAGGGGAACTCCTTCTTGCACAAAAGCAGCCGGTTCTTAAAATGTATGTATGTATGTATGTACGAGTGTCTGGAAGTATGTGAACTCAAACGGACTTGTAAGCATTTGTGCTCCATTTGAGTGTCAGTAAAATTCTTGAGGTTTTCTGCGCTTCTTTCTCTGGGTTTTATAATAAAAAACTTTTATTTATTTTATTTTTACTAGCAAGTGTATATACTTACATATGTATGTTCGTATGTATTTATGTGTGCTTTAACATTTTTAGCTTCATTAACGTAGCAATTGTTGCCCTTATTTCATTAAATGAAGTTTTTTTTCATAATTTTTTATTTTTTGCTTTCATGTTATTCAGGCCTAAATTGTATGGTGCGCATGCAACAAAAAAAAAAGCACGAAGAACTTGCAACATGTGCGTGAGTTCTGCAGGTTTTTTTCTTCTGTTCTGACAAGTATAATTGTTGCTGGCTGCAACAGCAATAGCAACAGCAATACAGAGTTTCTGTTTTGCTTTTTTTTATTTTTCGTGTCTGTCTGTTTGTCTATCCTTTTACTCAATGCAATAATTGGCTTCAATGAGTTTCGTAATTGTTTTCTGTTTAATGATGTCTTGCATTTCATTTAATCATTTTTAAAGGTTGTTGTTTTTGTAGTTCAACTACTTTTTTTGTTGTGTGTTTATGTTTGTTATTGCTGTTAATATTCTTGTTGTTGTTAATTAAGTGAGAGAAACAGAACCTTTATATTTCTATAAATGATGTTGTTGATGTTGTTGATTTTATAATGCCCTATAATAAACAGTGTTGCCAATTTGTAGAAATAAATGCTGGCAGAGAAAAATTATAAATTAGCGATTAAAATTTGTGTATAATCAAAAGAGTGAGATTAAACTGAATTAAATTTCTAAAATACTTAAAATATTTTAAAAATGTGAAACATTAAAAAAAACTTGGAAAATTATTATAAATTAAATTAATTTACAAATAAAAATTCCTATAATATGTATATATATAATTAATAGGCAAACATGTTTTTCGTAATCCCTTTTACGCTGGTACTACTGCACCGATTTTAAAAAGATTTATATGATTTAAAGGTTTTTCGGTACAGATGTGCAGAATCTATATTTTTTTGAAATCAGTTTAGTATTTTGGGAGCTATAAGCGTTTAAAGCTGCTACTACTACATGCACACATATTACACACGCATTTATTAGCTTACAACCCAGCTTACCATATGCGCTCTAAATGAGCTCATAAAGACTCTTTTGTCGGAGCGCTGACGCTCAAAATAAGTTCATAAAATAATCATAAACAGTCATAAAACGCTCATATTTGAGTGGCTTTTTCCAATAAACTGGTCACTCATGAAAGAGCTCTAAATTTTATCCATAAAAGAGTATTTTATGACTCTTTTTATTTTTAATATTACATGCTGGATTTTCTTTTCTTAATTTATTTGAACGAAGTTCACTTATTATTAATTTGCTTTCTTTTAAGCTTGCTATTTTCATTATTTTAATTATGTATTATTTTTATATTTATTATAAAATAACTCACAGTTTTGTCTTTACGCTTCCAAAAATATTCACTACTGAATCAATTTGTGTAACTTCTTTCTTCTGCTTAGCTGGAATTTACCGTTATCTGGCAGCGTGCAGAAATTACTCATAAAAATCACATAAAATCTATCGCTTATGAGCTCAGAAATATGCGCGCAGAAACCAAGCATAAAACACTCATAAAATTTACCGTTTATGAGCTCAGAAATTTACACGCAAGAAACACTCGTAGAAAGTCATAAAATCGATCGTTTATGAGCTCAGAAATATGCACGCAGGAAACACTCACAGAAGCTCATAAAATCGCTCATATATGAGCTCATATATAAGAGCGCTCCGATAATGGTATGCTGGGAAACAAGAAAAAAACATGACATTGTGTGTGTGTGTTTGTAGTATTTCTCTTGATCTAAAAATTTTTTCTCTTATTTATTATTGTATGAAAGCCATAATACTTAAAGGAACAGAGTTCAATAAATTGAATTAGCTTAGTTAAAGGGATTTCGTTTGTGTTTTTATTTTCATGTATTATTTAATTATGCATATGGATGTAAGTATGTGGGTAGCTGTGTTTTAATGAATTTTTTACGACATTTAGATAAATTTTCTTTGAATCTTAACAAAATTATTTACATTTAGTTTCTAGAATGTATGTAGTGTGAAGTATCCAAAGCACTGCTGGCCACCGACGAAATTGTATTCGCGTATGTGTATTAATTTGTATAAGAAGCCGATTGAAGTTTTGCACTCTGTTGCCGCTTTGGGCAGCTATGATCCAAAGTGATCGCAAATATTCAACTTCGAAAAAGTCCGAAACTGAATGAAACCTTAGCGAGAATGTTAAAAGCATTTCTCAGCGATTTCAAAAAAAGGGAGGTTCCCAATTCACTTGTAATATTTTACAATTGTTACTTAAACACTCCGTGAAGCTCCACTTGAAAAATTGTCAATAAAAAATTAAAAATATATTAAGTTTCAATAAAATAGAATATTAATTACTTGCCTTATTCATAAGCGACATTTTGTTAAAAATCGAAATTTTGTTAAAAAATGTTAAGCACCCGGTAATTTATTTTGGCTTTTGTTCGTTTTTGATATTTTTTCGTTCTTTAAAGGGTCGTCCATGAGTTAATGTAATTTCTACAACTTTTATTTTGCTGTATCTCAGAAAGCGTAAGAGCCAAACCCTTGAAATTTTCAAAAACGGTAAAACTAAAAAATTCCAAAATTATAAAATCGCCAAACCGAGAAAAAATTGCAAAAAATTTAAAAAAAGTCGCCAAAATTAAAAAACGCCAAAAACCGAAAAAAATCGCCAAAATAAAATCACCAAAGTGAAAAATACGAGAAAAATAAGTTAAGAAAAGAGCTAAAACTTAAAAAAATCGCCAAAAGCAAAAAAACGCCAAAACTAAAAAAATTTTATACATTTACATACTATATTTTTTATATTTACATATCTAGTGTCCGAGCGGAACCCTTCGTGCGCGGGTCAAAGTCGCACTTCACTGAATTTTTTTTCGTTTTAACGTTTTTTTTTTGGTTTTTGGTGATTGTTTTATTTTGGAGACTTTTTAATTTTGTTTTAGCGTTTTTGAAATTTTCAAGAGTTGCCAAGATACAGCAAGTTGTCAAAATTAAAAGTGTAAATTACATTAACTGATAGAATACCCTTTAATATAATTTTTTTTTTAAATTTCAGTGTTAATTGGTGAATTCTGCATAAAAATACACTAACTTTGAAAATTTCAAGTGTCTTACATACATACATACATATATATATAATTTTCTTTATATTACATTAGAACACCCTTTAATTTTTAAATGTTTTATTTTTGCTTTCCACCTTTAGTGTATGGAACCCTAAAAAACAACTTATATATTCCAAACAGTCGCAAAGAGTAACTACTTTAAATAACTTTTTATAAAAATTTATATTTTCACGCTCTCTAAAGCGCTAAATTGACATTATTGTCTGAATGTGTTAAATATAGCTTAAGTTGTTCTTTAATTTTCTTGATATTCCCACAAAAGAATCACGTTATATCAACATACTCATTTATTTCTGTCTTATTCTTAAAACTAAATTACTTGTCGCGGCTGTTTAAACTTTTTCCCAGAGATTGAGCTATTTTAGCTTGTAAAAGTTTTTTTATATACTTTTTAGTTGTTTTAATTTTTAACATGTTCTTTAGTTTATTTGCTTTGCCATTAAGGCCGGCTTAAGGAGGTTGAAGAACATGAAGTTGTTGCCATTCGAAAAAAAAATGGAGAACAATAACATAATTGCCGCTTTTATGCCATCATTAAAATAAACAAATATGTAAGTATATGTACATATGTATGTACATATTTACAACATTATTGTTTTGCTAATATAGGTACATTATTATTATAATATTTTGCTTTAATTTCATTTTATAAACTTATTCTTGTATTTCCTCAAAAAACCATTAGCGGCGGCACGAGTTGTTTTCAGTATTTTTCTTGCTTGGCTCTACGTATTTTGTTTTGTTTTGTTTTGCTAATTGCTTTTCTTTCGAGTGTTTCCTTAAGCTGCTTTTTAATCCGTATCATAGATGTGTTTTTCTGCCATTTCAAATGCTTTTCATTTTGCTCAGTTATTTTTCTTACATTTATAATGCAATAATTACAATTAACCAGCCATTAACGATTAATGGTTTCATAAAAACAAAATGCAAAAAAAAATAAAAATAAAGGCAGTTCCACAAAGCCAAAGCAACGAACGGACAAAGTGTAAAATAGAAGAAACAAAAATAATTTATTTAACAAACACAACAAAAGTTGTTGATGAAAAGCAGCATTCCATGGTTTTAAACAATTATCGATGCCATAAAGGAAATAATTAATTTGTAAATAGAAGATAAAAGCAATAAAATACAAGTTAAATTGTAAATAAAAAAATACCTTTAAAGCTAGCAAAAAAAAAAAATAAAAAAAAAATAAAACAAGAATTGCTTAAATGGTTGTCCACATTTGTTGTATTTTTAAGAAAACCCTTATGGTGAAGACCATTACAGATAAACGATGCATAAATGCATACCTAAGCAAGTGATAGGGTTTGGAGAAAGGGAATTCCCAAACACGGCAAACGATATCGAAGGAAAATAAATACATATTTTATATAATAAACAAATGGTCCTTGAATCAAATCTTACTTGTGCTAAAATCCGTTTTTTTTTAATAAAATTATGCATTAAAAAGTATTATACAGTGCAGTTGTATTATAACGAATTCCGAGGTACCTAACAATTTTATTTTGTCGTTATAGCCGAAATTCTTTGTAACCAGAGTAAGTAATATATTCCACAATTTAAAGACAGTACTAAAACATTAACAAAATAATGAATTTTTATTAAATTTAAGAAATGCACAGAAGACTAATAGCCACTGATTTATTTAATATTTAAAAAAACAGCTGTTTAAAAAAATCGATTGCTAAAATGCTGAACAAATGAGAAATTAAAAATTTGTGGGGATGCAATTTTTAATCGATTATCCAATTTAGCAATACACGTTTAAAAATAGCGAAAATCGATAAACCGACTTTATAGATTTTTAGCGATAAAGATTTAGCTTAACAAGTTACAAAATATGGGAGCAGATATACAAAAAATTACCATTTTTTGTTTATTACAAAGACACTGTAATGACATTGTAAGTTGATAGTCAACGTTTTAAAGGGAAAGTTTATTCTATTCTTTCTAACGCATTTAAATACCCAGGCAGAAAAAGACAATCATCACGACGTTGCTACGATTGTCTGCGGGTACAACTAACATCAGTACAACATTCGTTTACCAAAATTTTAATGTACTAATAACATTAAAATGATAACGCCAAATCACCGCCCTCCGACTCTTGTTTTCAATGTTGTCACAACACTCCAAATACAAATTTTTAAGGTCGTCACAATGTAAATTTCCCAACTTAAGTGAAATTTTTGTATTTACGGTGTTGAAGTGGTAAAAAATTATTGTAAACGGGGTATTTGGGGAAGTAACGTCGGATTTTTGTGAATACAGTGTTGTAGTGGTATGTCATTACTAAGGACTCGGTATTTGTAAACGTTAAGTCATATTTTTGTGTTTACAGTACTCTGGGGTACAAAAATTTTGAAAGAGCCGTAATTTTGTATTTACAGTGATGTGATGGTACATATTTTTTGGGCAAAATCACGATTTCTGCCTGGTTAACCTCTTATATTTAATCTATTTTTTAATTTTTGGTTATCACTGGACAGACTTCTCAGTCTGTTCATTTCATTAAACACATTATTGTCGTATTCGACCGCAATATTATAATCGTGGACTCCAAAAACTCCAGTATAGAAAAAATTCCAGGCATTGTCATCCAAAATGAGGCGTGTATTTTGTATACAGCTCAACCAATTGAAGATATCTGTTCAAAATTAGAGTCGCGGAACTCCATTCGAACAAACATTTGCAGTTACATACATTTCAAGCTAAATAAAAGCTTTTTAAAAATTAAAGTTTGGAAAAATTAACTCTATTTTTGAACTTTTGTGCAATAATTTAAAAAAATTACACTTGTGCCACTGTACCACCATTCAACGGCTCATATGTAAATGTCACTTAACAATGTTATAAAATTTTATTTTATATGGATGTCAACGGGGCAGTAAATTTCGGTAAGAGCTTGTATTGTTTTCAAGCAATAAAAACGATCAGCTGTTTCGTTGGAGAACGTGAAAGTTCCCCTAATTCTGCTTTAAAAGTTTCATTAAGCAGACTTCCATAAAAAAGTTGTTTTATAAACCTATTATAAAATAGAAATATTTTTTATGAATGAGGCAGTAAATGTAAACTCTCCTGCAGGAGATCGAACTCGTGTCCTACTGGTATTTTAATAGTACAGAAACCACCACCACTAGTTCCCAACTGTAAACTTAGGTTAATTATAATTATTTGATTATAATTATTTTTAGGTGAACCTAAAACTTTAATAATTGTATAATACTAATTTTCGTACAGTGCAAGGGCTCTGTTACACAGGCAAAATTTATTTTGCAATGTGGTGCCTTGGAACTACTTCATATACTACTAGTACTCATCAGAACTAGTAATATTATACAACAACTTTAACTTTAGTTATTGCTGTTTAGTAATTATACTAGTAGCTTTTAGACAATTGACGCCTATTATACTGCAGGGTAGCTTAACATATAAACTACATACATATGTATATATGTTTGTAACAGACGGAAGTCTGAAACCCTAATACGTAGCCATACATGTATGTATGTTTGTACTCGTATGTAGGTTTATTTTACATATCAAATTAGCAACATTTCATATTTTTACTTCTTTTTCATTGTCGTAACATTCTCTGTTTACAATTTCATTACAACACTCACCACTTCTCACTCACATTTAAATATGTATGGATGTATGATGCATGAGAGTATATGTGTGTGTGGGTGGTTAAACACACTTTTTTGTTAGTTTTCTCTGTAAAATAACGGGAATGCATTCAATTGAACCAATGTTTGTTGTTTTTGTTTTTAACATGTGCATTTACATTGAGAGTAACTTCAACCTGGAGAAATAAGAAGGAAATGTTTTTTCTTTCGCCTTCTTCTTGAAATGATTTGTTTAAATTTGCGTAAACAAATTGTCAAAAACATGAAGCAGCTTATAAAATGTCAAAAGAAAATCTAAAGAAACAATTTGTTTGTTATAACTCTGTCTGTTGTACGTTGAAATTTTTAAATGTACAATCCAACTAGTTTTCTTTAATACTCGCATCTTAAAGTAAAATTTTTGTGGACATTTTGTAAATCCTTAGATATTTACCATATGGCATGTACATATTTATGCAATATGTTACAGTCACGTTTATTTTGTTTTCAATACTCTCTAGCATTGAAGCGTGATGCACCTGGAGGCATCCATGGCTTTCGTATTTTTTTTTTTTTTTTGAGATTAAATGAATACCTAATTAAAAATTTTTTTAAATAGAATTTCAAACATTTAGCGAAATCAGGCAGCAGCATTGATTAATTTTAATCTTTGAGAAATTATTAGTTAATGAGTCTTTGATAGTTTGTTTATTGTTTTTAATAATCCATTAAACACTTTATTTTGCTTAATTAAACAAAAGAATTATATTGAATTCTTCTCACGGCCTGATTGATAAAAATTCCACATTGCAAAACGTTTAGACTATAATTTAACTGCATTTTCTCCAACGTCTTTAATTAACTTGTAATTGACGTTTTTATTTCCACAAAGTGTGGAAAATGGCCTTTTACGTTGCAAAACTATGTAGTATGCAGTATGCAGTATATGTGGGGAAAAGCCAAATGCAATTTAAAGGAATCTAATCGTGTTTTCCCAACATGTCGAGAAGTGTACGAGTATTATCGCTATATTAGTGTGAACTGGCAAGCAAGTTGGGGTAAGGCAAAATATGTATAAGCGCAATGAAAAGAAATGTAATTAATTAAATAATTAAAACGGTTACATATTTATCAAGCTTTGAATTTCTAACATAAATAAATTGCGAAAAAAATATCTGGACACACACACACACAAAATTGCACATGATGACTTTCTCATTGCATTTATTGAAGTTTAATGAAAATTCGTTGGCTTTTTAAGCCGGCATAAAATGTTCACGCAAATGTTGTGTGATTGGCTATTTAATATAGGGTATTTCATTAAGTGCTTTGTATCTTTAAATATGTATAAATAAAACAAAGTGTATGTGAGATATCATTGAAATTGTTTTGCTAGTTGGAAAGTTCGGGCGATGCTATTATGTATAGAAAATAACGTCCTGCAAATGTCTGTCACGTCTTCGCCGGGTGAAGCGTGTCTTAAATGTCCAATTTTCTATAAAATATGGACCGATGACGCCTTCAGCTCGAAATCCACCTCACACAGTGACTTTTTCATGTGGTTTGGTATCGTCCCAAAATCTACACATTTATTTGTTGACATACCCGTTCATCCAGAAAGGGGATTCATCGCTGAATTGTCTAAAGCGAGCGGAACATTGCCCACACAGCCATTTTTATAAAAACATTTTTTATAATTTGCACATCTTGCTGAACGCTACATCCGTCCATGCAAAACAGGCTGAATAAATCACATGAAGCCTTAACAATCTGATCGCTATACTTATATTCAGAAGTCCCTATAGCAAGACCCTCCTCTTGCTGCAATACTTACTTACAGTGTATTCTGGTATTTCTTTTTTTTTTCTTTTTTACCATTACTGAAGGTAATTATCGTATATTTTGCCACTTGTGGTGGTGATTTATACTATTTGCTCATTTTAATTTATTTTTTACTTATTTGGCACGGACATGTTAAATTTTTGCTGCTTTCTTATGGCTTAAATGCTTGGAAACGCTTTGGCAGTTGATGTTTAAAGTATTTGTTAATATGAAGAGCATGCGTGCAAAGTAATAATATTAAAATTCATTTCTTTTTTATACATACTTACGTACTTATTTAATTTTTGTAAATGGTCCACAACGTAAACTCAAAAAGTATATTTGCTGTTACAATTAAATAAATGAAATGAAATTGTAGCGAGTATTTCCCGTTTTAACTTATATTTTTAACTCAAGTGCACTCACTTACTTGAGTGCACTTTTAACGCTTTATAAAGGTAGAAAATAATAAAAATTAAAAAAAAATAACAACAGCCCACTTTATTAATAATATTTAGGTAACAACAAACAAACCAGGATATTAATAGCAAGTGAATTTATTGGCTTCCTCTTATTTTTCTTCTTGCACGCACACAAACACACACGTACACACGTCCATATGTAAATATTAATTATTAACAGAGATGCAATTTACTTTGGAACAGTGTTGCCAAATGTGTAAATTGAACTGTTTTTCTTTGGTTTTTGAACTGCAGTCGGGCAGTTTTTGTTTAAAAAGATGAGATTTTCTTTAAAATTATCACTTCTTGCAATTTTTTTGCTTCTCTTTTTGCTTTGCAGCGAATTTCTCAATTCCAATACATATTTTATTAGTTGTAATTAATTTTTCCCTGCTGTTACATGTTACAAAAATAAAACTATTAAGGGTATTATTAGGTAAGACGCAAGAACAAGGGATAAGGGATAAGCTTTAAAAAATTTCTTTTTGTAATTTAAAATTTTTTCATCATAAAAATTTGCAAACGTTTGTGGCGTAGTGTTTAACAAAATTTTTTATTGCTTATCATAGAAGTTTCAAAATTTAAGAAGAATTTGTATAAAAAAACACATAACCCAGCTAAAAAAATATGTATGGAGCATATATGATATCCCATATATGGTTCGGATCCGAAAAATGAGGGTATATGGGCATATATGATTATATACATTCATACATTTTCCTACATGTATGCGTAAATTCCGTCCACAGTATGCAAAGTTCATATTCATACACTTTTGATTCACAAAAGCGCACTGCTGTGCAATAAATTCAATTACTAATATTAAATTTTTTTAGACTTGAGAGAAAGTTGTATTTAATGAAACATTTGTTTGGACAAATAATTTAAAACGAACTAAAAGTCATTTCATTCATCAAAAGGTGAATCAATTATTTAAAAACACATAAATCATATTCTTACATAACATTTAGCTTAAGAAATCAGATTAAAAACTAATGCAATTAATTATAAAAGAAAAAATAATCCGTCTAACAATAGTTTTCAATACAGTAATATGAACTTTGTTTCTTATCTAGCGAATTTTGTTATTTTCTATAAAATGAATGACTGGATTATCCTTTTGATTATTATATATATTAAATGGGGCCACAATGTATAAAATCATACAAGAATGGTTTAATTATGTTTTTTATTGTGTTTCACGTTTGGCTATTTATGGTCAGATTTCTTGATTCTTAGGATGCAAATAAAACCAATTTATTTCATCTTTTTTCTCAACGTTTCGTCAGCTTTTTTCCGACGTCTTCAGGAGAATTTTTATTTTTAAATTCTGGCAACAAATTACAAGTTTTTTATTATTTTTTGTCATATTTTTGTAATATTAATTTTTATGTTTGACTTACGATCTTCAGTTACATTATTGAATAAATTATAAAACTGGACAGCACGAACAATTAATTGTATAATTTAAATAATAAAAATTAATATAAAATATCACAGGCAAACTTAATATCACAGGCAAAAACTAAAGCAACTATTTAAAACAAATAAAGCACAGAACGAAATGAAAAAGGTAGAGAGAAACTTCCATCAAAAAATACTTAATGTTGAAATTACAGACACACACACAAATACAACTTTGATAAAGAAACAGATTGAAAACATAGAAAAACAGCTGGTAAATACACTGAACGAAACTGAACTTATGAAATTTAAAAAAGGACAATGGATAAGATTTAAAAACATAAAATTAAAAACAAGACAGAAACACTCATCTAAAATGAAGAAACTTAGAGCTGAGAAGTTTAATGATTTTGGTTTTACATTCAACGAAGACTGGTTTTTGAATTTCACCAGAGTTAATTTCAATATAGAAAGCAAATGGCTTCTATCACTAGGAAACAAGTTTGCGATTCCTGTAACAGGAAAAAACTTTTCGCCTGTTACTTTAGTAGCTGATATTGAGCAATGGGTTCAGAAAATTAAAGATGATAACGAGAAAGATACATTAAGAACAAAAATGGCAAATAGAATATCGAATTTCAGAAGAAATTGTAGAAACAATGACAAAGAAAAATTTATACTAGATATATACGGAAAAACAGAGAAAATATTAAAAGAAAATAAAAATACAATCATAGTTACTACAGCTGACAAAGGGAATAAGACAGTGGTTATTTATAAAGACGAATATAAAAATAAAATGAAGGAACTACTAGAGGACAAATCTACTTACAAAATTATCAGAAAAGATCCTACACCACAACTGCAAAGAACAAATAACAATATAATAACAGAACTTCTGAAAGGGAACCATATTACTAAGTTGGAAAAAATTAGAATGACATCTCATGCAGCTATGGCACCGGAACTTTATGGTTTACCAAAAATACATAAAGAAAACATACCACTAAGGCCAATTTCATCATCTCTGAAAGTGCCATGTTATCATCTATCGAAATATGTGGGTACAATATTAAAAAATCTCATTTCTCAAACTTATAACATCAGAAACTCTATGCAACTGAAGGAAAAACTCTGTGATATAACTTTAGACGAGAATGACATCATAGTATCATTTGACGTGGTATCATTATTTACTAATATACCTACACATTTAGCTATTAAGAACATACTTGACAAATGGGATACCGTTAAGGAGCACACTACTGTTAGTAGACGGCAATTTTTGAAAATACTTCAATTCTGTATAACAGACAACAACTATTTCACATATGATGGACAGTATTATCACCAAACATATGGAATGCCAATGGGTAACCCATTATCACCGACGATAGCAGATATTGTTTTGGACACATTATTAGACGATATTATTAATGAATTGAAAACAAAACACATATACCTAAAATTTATTTGTAAGTATGTAGACGACTTATTTGCGGTTATTAAAAAAGCGGACATGGAAATCGTATTAAAAACTTTAAACTCATACCACAAAAATCTGCAATTCACTATTGAGATAGAAGAAAACAACGAAATACCTTATTTGGATATGAAAATAATTAAATACAATAACAAATTAATAACAGACTGGTATGCAAAGGAAACCGCATCTGGCAGATTAGTAAATTACCATTCCACCCAACCGATGATCATGAAAATAAATACGGCGACGAATCTAATTAATAAAATTCTCAACATCAGTGACAAACGATTCAGAAATAAAAACATCAGTAAAATAAGAAACATAATGACAAAAAACAACTTCCCGATATACATTACGAACAAACTAATAAACAAATGCTTAAATAAAAACGCAACTGGAAACAATAATAATGGAGTAGCAGAAAAAGTTTTTTACAGTGTACCATATGTACCAAAGTTGACGGAAAACAAAACATTAAAACAGATGATAAATGATAAAACAACAATAGTCACACATAGATCAAACAAGACACTAAGACGTCTTTTTACACAGGAAAGAACAAAACTTGACAAATTAGAAACAGACAATGTTGTATACGAAATAACTTGTCAAGGAAATGAAACAGAAATATGCAATAGAGTATACGTGGGAACAACAAAACGAAAACTCGGAACTAGAGTATCAGAACATGAAGCAGACATAAAAAAAGGAAAAGAGACAACAGCTCTAGCACAACATGTGAAAGAAACGGGACATAAAATAGATTTTAAGGGGGTCAAAATATTAGATAGAGAAAAGAGAGCGAATAAAAGATTTACACTAGAAAGCCTACGAATACAGCAACGTATTAAAAAATCGATCAATACAAAAGAAGACAAAGACAACACCAAACTGCAATATTCAATTGCAATAACTTGACAAGTGAAGTTCTGTGATGTTAGTTTTAAGTTTGTCTGTGATATTTTATATTAATTTTTATTATTTAAATTATACAATTAATTGTTCGTGCTGTCCAGTTTTATAATTTATTCAATAATGTAACTGAAGATCGTAAGTCAAACATAAAAATTAATATTACAAAAATATGACAAAAAATAATAAAAAACTTGTAATTTGTTGCCAGAATTTAAAAATAAAAATTCTCCTGAAGACGTCGGAAAAAAGCTGACGAAACGTTGAGAAAAAAGATGAAATAAATTGGTTTTATTTGCATCCTAAGAATCAAGAAATCTGACCATAAATAGCCAAACGTGAAACACAATAAAAAACATAAACAAACAAAATTGGTCACAAAACATAAACACAAAGAATGGTTTAAGTTTTTCTTTTTTAAACGTTAAGGGTACGCATATAAACTTTGCATACCGTATGTATTTTCTAATGGATTTCCAATTCAGCAGTGATAAAATTTCAACCTTTTTTTTATTGCAAAAACGATCTTATGTCAGATATCATGTATGCATACATTCTTCTATGGCTCCATATATAAAATCTTATATTTATATATGGATCCACATATGAAGAGCTTCATAATTAAATGTTCATATATGAGCTCATATGTTATAATACATTTCATATATTAGTCCATATATCAGTTCATATATAATAGTTTTGCAATGTATAATCCCATATATTTCCATACATGAATTCATACATATTCATATATAGTTATATACATTCATATATTAAAAATATATGGACCATATATAATTTTTTTAGCTGGGAAATTAAAGTTTTGCTGCAGTATTCATAAAAAAACAAATTTTGTATGAAAATTTGTTTACTATGTTTATTATTTTGCAAACCAAAACTATTTTTCAACCGACTCACACAGGAGTATTTGACAAAAAAAAAGCTAAAAAGAAATTTTAAGAACTAATGGCCTATTTCTCAAATTTTCATACTTTATTATTGTTTTCAATATAAATTTTAAGTCGAACGTTTTCTTTCGCAGGTGGGAAATAGGCCATAAGTATGCAGTTCAGTACACAATAAAATTTTACACCATATTGTAAATTTTGCAGAATATAATTTGCAATTTGTAGCTTTGAGACACTACTAAAGTAAGAAAAGTAAAGAAAATTACATGAGTTTTTATGTTTTTTTTCGGTTTTAACATGTTTATATGATTAGTTAATTTTAATTATTATTTTTCGAACTTAATTTGTTTCTGTATTTATTATTTGAACGGGCTAAAGTTCGTATCGCTTTTTAAGCCAAATTACATGTGATAATTATTAATGAACAAATAACATCAAAGTTAGTTGTAAATATTCTGACAACACATAGTTGAACGGAACAGCCAGCCGTTTTCGAAGGCCACTAAACCTTCATCATCAGCGTTCTTCTGTGTTGGTCCACTGTGTGTGGTGTCAGTTGATGTAAAATCTGTCAGTTTAGACGCAAGAAAAAAAGTTAACGCAAATTTGCGAATTTGATTTGATTTTTTTTTTAATTTCACCTTTATTTCTGCTTTTGCTCACCTTGCCTGGATAAATATGAGTATTAAACGTTTTTGTCAGTAATGAAATGTTTTGCTTTGAGCAAAGAGATACTCCGCCCAGCCCCTAAAAGCTCATAACTTTAATTTTTATGATGTGAAGACATAAGCAGTACATTTTGTTTAATATTTATAGTATTTTTGCAAATAAAATTTTTATCACCGAACACACAAAAGGAAGCGAATACGAAAATGGCATCTTGCGGTTTACTGGGTCCAGTTTTATGGTTTTGAACTTTCACCGACGTTAAAAGTTGCATTTGCTAAGCAAAAGTATGAAAAAAATTAAGAGAAGGTGGGCTTAGTTCCTCTGATGTCCGATTTTTGTTATTTTTAACAGGTTTAACAGCCTAGTACTATAATAAATATTCTGGCCAAATTACAATGATCTAGGGGCACTCCAAATAACTTTTTACAAGCTATCTAAACATTTATATTGATTGTAAAAAGTTCCAATTGGTCCCATTGTAAGAAAATTTACGGTAACACGCCTGCAGTTTTTATTTCATTTGATTTTATACTCATTTGATTGCTGCAAGACCTAGCAAAAACCATTGGATCTCGTAATTACAAAATTTTTAAGTTGGAAAAATGGGTGGGGCCGCGCCCATTAAAATGTATATTGTGTTATATTTCACGTGGTTCTACTTAACCGATTTTTACGAAATTTACCACATGCCTTGAGCTTGAAAAACACGCAGTCTTGCACTTAAAAAAATGCGCGGAGGCACTCCCATTAAAATTTAATTTTATATTTTTCCTACTTATTCTTAACCAACAAATTTTCAGGTTTTTTTTTGCATTAAAGAGTTTACTTCCAGTTTTGTCCCATCAATTTTTTTTCCAAAATGTTTTATCAGATCTTTGCGTTGAAGTCGGTGCTTTTTTTTGAAGAAGCATTTTTAGGTTTTCTGTTTTGTGGCAGCAAAAAAAACGTGAAAAATGTCAAATAAAAATTTTGATAAAGCTTGCGACTGTGGGTTTTGCAAAATTTATATTAAAATCTCCACCCATAATAATTGGCATGAGATGGAGATTGTTACCCAATTGTCGTGCACTAGCTTCAGTCTAAGGCAACACTACGTAATGAAGATATGTTCTAATATAATATTATAAATTCTTTATAAAGACTGCTATATATCATTTAAACAAATATTTGACATTTAAAACGCTCTTTTATTTAAAAGTTTATATTTATTTTATACTTTTCAACTTTTTAACAACACTATCCCCACTGGCAACTATCCCCACTGGCAACACTTCACAAGCAATTTTTATTAACATTAACATTGCTCCTGAAGGCATGCTTTAAAATTCGGTTGAGTGTATTTCTATGCAATTGTTAAGTTTCTCTGTACTTCTTGTTCGTATGATTACACTAATATACTCATATATAGCACACACCGACTTGATAACGCTTTACGATCTTACTAACAATTTGTGATTGTATTGTGAAAAAGATTTTTACACCCTAGCGTATACACAGATGTTTACACATCAAAAATAATAAATAATTAACAAAACAATTTAAACTGTTCAAATGCTTCCGTCAACAAATTAATCATTATGTGGTGCTTCTTATTCTTCTTTTTGCATTAATATCATTTGAAAAAGGCGAGATATAAAGCCCGACAATTTACTATATACATATCTCAGCTTCAAGGTAGAATAACCGATTTCTTATTCTATGCTATACAGTAAATAAATTGTGCCTAACGCAGCGATATTAAAGTTTTTTCATTTGATATGGGCAGTTTTTTCTTTCAAAGTATATGGCAACACTTCCTTGGAAACTAGTTTATGAGTAACTAAAAACAAAAATGAGAGAGTTTGTCGGCATAAATAAATATGCACATACATACCTATGAATGTATATATGTATGTATGTATATATAACTATATATGTATGCATGTTGCAAATAATTTCCATATCACTGGCTTATTGTGCATTTTCAAACTCCCCTTTTTTTCTTAATTCACTTTAATAAATCTGTGGAAAATACGCCAGCACCAAGATTTTAAATTGAATTAAATTGAGATTGCTGGTGCAGCAGCAGCATCAGCAGCAGCTTCCAAATGTCCATAGTTATGTACATACATATGTAGCAAAAAGGAAAACAAAATCTGTATGTGGTTTCCACACGGTTTAACATTATTTAAAATAAAAATTACCTTTAAAAACTCATGAAAGTTTATTATACAAAAAGAGCAAAGAAAAAAAAAATAAAATTAAAATTTTATGATGTGTATGTACATAAAGTAAATACAGTGTAAACCACTGATAATGAAAATGATTCATTTATAAACGCATTAAACCAAAAAAAAAAAGTTGTATTCATCCAAAAGATATGGCTAGATATAAATATGACTGGCCAACAACGTACTCGTATGCACATCATTTTATCCACTGATGCGTTTTTGCTTGAATGTGCTTTTGAGTACAATGTGCAGTATAAGTATAAAAAAAAACTTTAATTCAATACACTGCAAAAAAAGTGCACAGCAAAAGCTTTTTCCAAGCGGTAACGTCTGAAAATCTGAATTATAGCTTAAATTAATTAGAAGAAAGGTCGACTTCCTAAACGCAAGTTGCAATGTATAATTTAAAAAAATGCATGTGCAATGCTAAACATGTCTTAAGTGCAACCTTGCGCTGCAGAGAAATTTTTTTGCATTTTATCGGCATTTAGGAACGTTGCTATGCAACTCATTTGTACATATATTTGCATGCAAAATAAAAATGATGCGCGATTTTGACAACTGATACTCATTAAAATGAGTTGCAAAACGACGATTAGGAACATTGGACGTTGCCAGAAAGTTTACATATGCGTTAACGAAGTGTATACATTGTAAATATGCAATACAACTTGCGTTTAGGAAGTCGGCTAAGTTTTTATTTGAAATAATTGGAAAATATGTACTTTAATTCACACAAAAATAAATGCATATCGCTCATTTACTAAAACAACGTCATAACTCAAAAATACTAGTTTCTCAGAAAACGCGTTTAAAGTCTTAAATTTACGCACAACTCAATGAAAAAAGATATTTGTTTGAAATTTTTAGACGTAACCATGGGTCAGCTATACCTTAAATTTAGATGTGACATAACCACAACGCCATAGATATAACAAACCAAAATTCACCTATAATCAAATACAATCTTGCCCATAAGTTTGGTTCAAACAGCTGTTTTCTCTGATTATAGTTATGGCACGTCTGATTGAACCTTATAATCGAATGCAGGCAGTGTTGCCAATAAGTTAGGTTCGAACAGCTGTTTTTTATGGTTATTGTTATTGGCACGTTTAATTTAGATTTTAGAAAAGGATTTAAAACTTTGTTTTCGTTTTGAATGTAAGTGTGTGACAAGTCATACGTTGTCGACATCGTGGGACAGGCCTTAAGAACAGTTGGAAAAAGCCAATAATCAAAAAATATGTAAAAAAAATTATTTATCCAAAGTAGATTCATTTTAGAATTCTGCATTTAAACTCTCGCTAATAAAATCTTTTCTTAAGTGTAAAATTTTTTTTTCTTTTTTCAGCGGTTGCATATTTTTGTTTAATCTTTTTTCCTACTCTCCCAGTTTATATTCTTGCTGGTTTTGTTGTTGTTGTTGTTGTTGCTATTATTGCCTTTTAAATGTCATTAACGCATTGTCAATTTAAACGTTCGTTAATTTTAGGTAAACTCAAAGTGAAATACAACAACATTTTGCTGCCAAGTCAGATTTTATGGTCATTTAATCGTTTATAAACATTATTGACACATTTCAGCCAAAAAAATAAAAAAAGTTCTCAATTGAAATAAAATATAAAAAACAAAGAGTCAGTCAAGTCAGTCATTCAGTTTTACATAAAGTTTTTGTAATCTAAAGATTAAAATAAAAAAGAATTACCATATGCTTTGAATATGTATGCACAACACATGATTCTAAATTATGCAAAATATGTTCATTTGTATTAAATATTTTACTAATCAAGGTTAAAATATACAAACATACATATTTACTTCAGCACATATTGCTGTGGCTGAATTCTTTAAAGAACGACACTGACTGCCTGCCATATGTACGTACATACGTTGCAAATAAAAATTGGCCGTACAAGTGATTGTACTGGATTCATAAATTCATACATACACACTTGTGTGACAGGAGACACGTCAACCAACATTGTGTAAAAATAATTAAATTTGCTGTTGTTTCTGTTTTTTTTTTTACTTCAATAATTTGGGGAAAGGGCCTTCGTGTTTATTAAGCCTACTTTGTGCATGCTGTTGCATGGCCATCAAACAAAACACAGCAGCAACGAAGGGAACATGAAATTTTAACATCAAATGCATACGACAGTAAAGTGAAGTTTAAAATTGTCTGCCTGCTTTTACTCACTTGCAATTTTGGTCAAAGTGATAGAGGATAACATGAACAGCGTAAAAGCAACAACATTTACTTAACAGCTGTTAGAGAAATCATTAAGGTGACCATACTGTTGGGCGGCATGAAAGCAATATTAAGAACAAAGGTTGCCAATATTTTCAGCTATGAAATGGGTAGATTTAGTAAAAATAATATGTGCTTAAATAAATATATAATCCAAATTTTGCAAATATCTATTAAAATTTTTTATTACAAATTACTTAATATGAGTTAAATTAATTTCTTTGCCTAATAAAATTATAAAAATAGTACAAAAAAAAATTAACTTTAATTCTAAAAATGTTTTTATAAGAAATATCAATATATGTGACGCGGAAAATAGAAAGGGACCTAAGAGTAAAAACCAGGAGAGCCATTTTAAAGATTTAAATACGTGTGTCTTTGGTGTACCATGACTTCATAAAACGCGCATATCTCTGGGAGGGAACACTTTTGGAGCATGGGATCGGTCTGATTCGATGCTCAGTTGTTGTCCACATCAAAAAAAAAAAAAACTGAAAATTGATTTTTTTACCCTTAGGTCCCATTCTCTATGCGCTGTCAAATATATCTTTGTACATATATTTCTTAGTGTACAATTTCCTGTAGTCAGAAAATTTCTGAACCTTTTATTTTGTTTTGACACAAAATAAATTATCAGCTGATCATCAGCTGCTGAATGGAGATCATCTGATATGAATTCGCCATGCACGTGGCCCTGCAGGAAATAATCAATAATCAAATCGAAGGACCTTTAAGGTCAATTGTCATTTCCATTTTTCGAAATCAACTTATCGCCAAATTTTTATTTCAATAAGTCGATGGTTGCCTTACCCCTATTGCACGTAGTGTCTGTCATCCCGTTGAAACCACACCTCACACCTGAAAATCAATCATATATATTTAAACGGTACGAACTCCATTGATATTTTTTTAAATATTAGTATTAGTGCCGAATTTAAAAAAACTTTCCGTTCGTTTCCACGAGAAATTTCAGTTTTTTGTCGCGTGCAACAGCCATCAATTATGTTTGTATTTCAGAAAATGTGTCTCAATTTTTCTTAAAATTTAACATAACATAGAGCGGCTGACGGCCTACTCAAATATATAAAGAAATAAAGAATTTTTGTAAGAATAACAAGCATATTCGTCTGGTGTCGCACGCTACAAAATGTTGACATTCCTTAGGAAATGTCTATATTTAGTTTTGTAACTTTTTTTTCATATGGTGGTAACACTAAAAATTTTAAGTGTTACAAAAATCATTCACAACTCTTAAATTCCAAATTTCAGAATTTTGGCTGAAGTTAACTTTTGCGTAAAAAGTAGCTGAAATTACCCAGTATGCAGCGTTTAAACCGCACCAAACGATGCATATTTCTGAATGTAATAGAGTCTGTATTGTTCTGTTGTGAATTGGTTTCACTCAAAATGCGGCAATTTTGATTATTAACAAACTCCTTAAACCGGAAGAAAACTTCATCGCTGAGCACAATTGTACTTTGGTATCCTTTTTCAAGCGTCAATCTATTATATATAAATGTGCCCTTAATTATGAAAGTGGTCTAAGCCAAATACATATTTCTTTAGTAGAGATATTTAAAGTATTATATTTCAACGAATTAAAAAATATTTTTATACTTTATTTTAATTTGTTAAATATTTATTGCAGCTTTTTTAAAGATTTATTTAATATTTCGTAACTTTCATTAGGCCTTAAAAGCAACCATACATGAGACCCTATATATTTTCGAAAACAAAACTTAATTTTCTAATTTTTCTACTTATTTTATATTGCAAAAAGAAAATTACACTCTGGCAACACTAATAGACAGTTAGGTAAATTTGTAAGCATGTATTACAAACACCTCTAAAAAACATTTTTTTAACTGTACAAGAATATACGGTTACACTGTAGATTTTGTAAACCAAACGCAAAAAATACAACTGTTTTTCACTAATTAATGTCATTACACATGCTCCATATGACAGAGCGACAAAGTGTCATTACCAACCGTTACATAAGTACATACACACATACATACATACATACATGTGGATAGGTACACTTGTTTATATGTAACAAACTCTCGTTTGTGCAACCAAATATGCTGACATGTTTGTGCTCTCTCTCCTCCTCTAAAATTATCACTTTTATTTTAAATCAAAAACAGAAATGAAAATTCCCTGAGAAGGTACTTTTTTCCAAAAGCGATTTTATTTACAAAAACAACAAGCAGCGAGTGTACGACAACAGAAACCGTTAGTTATGAAATGCATCATACCAGATTTGTAATAATTTCACTGTTGGTGACAGTCTCTGTTTACAGCAGAATATGTTTTTTTTGTGGAGGGGGAAGAAAACAAACAAGTTAATGAGAGCAACTAAAATAGTAGGGGTTGCCATATTACACACACCTACGCCCACGCGATCATGTGTCAAAGAGTTAAGCTTACACCAACAATTACCATATTAGCACAAGCCTTCCTCCTTCCACCTCCTCCTTATTTCCTTTAACGAATAGATTTTCACTGCAAACTGTGAGTAACATGTAAATGCTGTTATTTAAATGTAAATTTTTTTTTCTTCTCCTCTTGTTGTATTTATCAACAAACCCTTATTACTAAACATCCGCCAAAAATAGCGTGTCTAACGGTAATTTTACACTTGGTCATTTATTTTTCTGTTGATTTTGGCCAGAAAGATTGACGTTAAAGGGTTTAATATTCTTAAGCAATTTTTATATAAAAAATTTTTTTAGAGTGACTACGTAATGCAAGAATATTGATTAAGCCTTAATGACTTACCGCGCACACACACACACTCACACATACAGCCATGACTTATTGTCCTCGGCCAAAGGAAGTTACTACGGAAACGGAAATCCCAACGCGCCAACCACTGCAAAAACGTATTCCACTGTCCGAGTAAATGGATTTATTTAAAACGTACTTACATACAAACAAACTTTCCAAACTCAAATATTTTTATTTAATTTTTTTCTTTCTCATATTTTCATTTTGTTAATTAATACCAAGAGCACAAAAAAAATGTAAATTGAATTCTTTGTATGTATGTTTTTTTTCGTTAGACTTTGAATGCTAAAAGGACGAAGCATAAGAAAACCAACAACCAACTTGTTATGAAACAATGAAAAAAATAATAATAATGATTTTATGAATTGTTATTATTGTTGAAGGAAAGAAAAGTTATAAAACGTCACGGCAAGTCGAGTAGTCATGTCGAGAGTTTTTTTTATTATTTTATTTGTTTTACAAAAGATTTACATTTTTGTTTTAGCCGCATATTTTTTCTTTCTCTTGGAGATAGAGAGAGAGAGTCCTAATGAAAATATTGTGTAGCCTATGAAACATTAAAAGTTGTTTGAAAAAATATTATTATTTTTCTGTTTTGTTTTATTTAAACATATGAAGGGCTTCCATAGCTAAGAAAAAATTATAAAAAATAAATGAAAATAAAATGTTAAATAACAAACAAACTTGTTATTAGAAAAAAATGTGAACAAAGCTCAAATGCTGAATTGCTTGTTTGTTTTTTTTAAATTATTTGTTCAAAGAAAATATCTTGTAAGAACAATTATTTTATATGAAAAAGCATCTTCAAAAAATAATTATATTTTCAAGAAAAAGTACTGGTTTCAAAAAAAGTACCTGTTCAAAAAAGTACCCTTTCTAGATAAAGTACCCTTTAAGGAAAAGTTGCCCTTTTCATAAAAATTCACTTCTTCAACAAAAGTATATTTTCAAAAATCTTCTTTTTAAGGAAAATTTAACTCTTTAATACGAGTACAGCGTATATTTTTAAGAACTCATTATCTTACTAAAAAAGGTACATATATATCTTTTAAAGAGAAAGTGCCTTATCCAAAAAAGCATCTTTATAAGAAAAAGTACCTGTTTAAAAAAGTATCTAGTTCGACTATGTAAGTCAGAATATTTACAACTAACTTTAGTTTTATTTGTTCATTAATAATTATCACATGTAATTTTGCTTAAAAAGCGATACGAACTTTATCCCGTTCAAATCATAAATATAAAAGAGTATCTTTTAAAAAAAGTACCCTTTCATCAAGATTTACCTTTTTTTTTAGCAAAAACTTTATATTATTTAAAATGTAATTATGTTAGAAAAAAAACTATGGACATTGAAGAAAAATAATTATCTTTATAAAAAATAGTTAACTTTATAATTGTATACATATGCATTTAAAAAAAAGGTACAATTTCAAAAAAGTACCTTTCTAAAAAAAGTACCTCTGCGAAAAAAGTATCTTGAAAAAAGTATATTTTCAAAAGAAGTACTTTTCAAAAAGAACCTTTTCAAAAAAAGTATGTACTTTTTTTAAGATAGCACCTTTTTAAAAAACGTACATTTTTAAAAAACTACATTTTTTAAAAAAAGTACCTTTTTAAAAATAGTACCTATTTAAAAATAATACCTTTAAAAAAAGTATCTTTACAAAAAAGACGCTTTTTAAATAAATACCTTTTCAAAAAGGGACATTTAAAAAAAAGTTCCTTTTTAAAAAATCACCTTGTTAAGAAAGAAAGTACCTTTTAGAAAAACAAAACTTTTTCAAAAATAAAATACTTTATAAAAAACAGTACTTTTTCATAAAAGTACCTTTTTAAAAAGATACCTTTTCCAAAAATAGTCTGTTTACAAAAAATTCCATTTAAAAAAGTACATATTTACATGTATGTATGTATCTTCAAAAAAGTGACTTTTCTAAAAAAGTATGTACCTTTTCAAAAATATTACCTTTAAAGAAAAAAGTACCTTTTTAGAAAGAAGTATCATTTTACAAAAGTACCTTATTAAAAAAGTACATTTTCCAAAAAAAGTAGCTTAACAAAAAAGAAGCTTTTTGCAAAAATACCTTTTGAAAAAAAGGGCCATTTCAAAAAAGTACCTTTTCAAAAAAGTACAGTTCAAAAAAGAACCCTTTAAAAAAACATGTTTTTGAAAAAAGTACTTTCAAAAAAGTGCCTTAATAAAAGTTACTTTTGCAAAAGTACCTTTTCAATAAAAGTTATTAGTATTATTTATGCAAATATTATTAATAAAAGTACCTTTTAAAAAAGGCACGTTTAAAATAACTACCTTTTACAAAAACACTACCTATTCCAAAAAACTGCCTTTTCAAAAAAAGTACATTTTAAAAAGAATTTTTAAAAAAATACATTTTCAAAGAAACTATCTTTAAAAATAAACTACATTTTCCGAAATACTACCTTTAAAAAAATTCATTTTCAAAAAAGTACGTTTTCAAAAAAGTACATTTTCAAAAAAAGTACCTTTTCAAAAAAATACATTTCCAAAAACATAGTATCTTTTGAAGAAAAATTATATTTTTTACAAAAAAAAGTATCTTTTTAAAAATACCTCACTTTTCAAAAAACGACACCTTCAACGAAAAGTACCTTTTGATGAAAATGTACCTTTTTGAGAAAAACTACCCAGTAAGGAAAAAGGCCTTAGTCATATTATGTATTTATAGTAGTAAAAATTTAATATCATAATAAATAAATTTATTTCAAGCACAGTTGACAAAAATTGTGGCTTAAGCTTTATATTGAAAATAATTTATTGGAATCAGTTTTAATTTCATACTGAAATTTTAATTAATAATAATTTAATAAAACAACATTTTTAACACTTGTTAAATTAAAAGAAACAAAAAATATTTTACAATTAAAATAATACTCCGCTGCCAGCAGCCAATTGGTTTAAAACAATTAATTAACATACATAAATAATAATTATTTTCAATTTAACACTAACTTTTCATATTCATTGTCAAAAAAAAACTTGTTTAAAATGCCAATATCAAATTTGAGACAAAAAAAAAGGATTTTTATTAAAATTCAATACAAAATATTTTGTATGAGCAGTGCCCGACCGATTAGTGCACTGCACAATATTTTAATGAGATTTTCACATTAGTTTGAAAATTTGTGCAAAAAGGCTTTCGAATATCAGATGAAAATATTGCAGAACGAAATTTTCGTTAAACGATTGCATACTTACAAACGTACTCACGTTTATTTTGTGCAGCATATGTTTGGGGAGCTCTTTAATATGCCTGCTGAAAAAGTAGATGGGCAATTTTACCTCTAAAAGTGTTTAGTGTAGCAGCTGTATGTGTTGTTGTTATTGTTGTCAGAGTGTGAAGCCACCGTGTGCTGAAAAGTGCATGTGTCATTTTACAATTGTTGCAGAAGTATTTTTGTTGATGTTGTTGTTGTTGTTCTTTATTCTCTTATTATTGTTTTTGTTGTTGTGTGGTAATTGTCAGCAGATTTATAATTGAACAAACGCGATTTTGACAGATTTCAACGATAATAATGCCAAAAGCAGCACTGGCTGGCAATGGCAGTAGTAACTAAAAGCTAAAAGCAGCTTTCTGCACAAAAACAAAAACTACAACTCCACTCACAGCAGCAGCATTTTGTCTATCCATCCACCACCACCAACTAGCACCAACAACAACAAAAACAACAACCACTCTGTATGGATGTCTACGGCGGGCACTCGACTACCGCTGACGTTTTGGAGTAAATCATAAAACAATTTTAAACAATATTTTTGCAATATAATGAGCAATTAACAAAACGGATAAATGGCAATTGAATAAATTGAATGGCAGCTCACAGTTTATTTTTTATTTATTTAATTTTTTTGCTAAAGATTTTTGATTGTGGTAAAATTTTTGTTATTGTTAAATGCCTCAACATTTTCAACTTCAAAAAGAATCAAATAAAAAGTAACATTTTGACTTATTGAGTGACTAACTGTGATTGCAGACAGTTCAGTTTTGTTATTGAAGAAATAATAATAATAATAATAATAATAATAAAATTTTTATATGCGAACCTACATATCGTCACCTAAAATCTAAAAGGCCGTAATTTCACTTTTAATTTTTTTTGCAGGAGAAGCGAAAGACGAATGCAAAAACGGTTATTAAAGTTAAAGCATGCGTTAAAACCGGTTTTGCATACAAAATTCATTTGTTAAACCAACTTTAAGTTTACCAATTGTTTTTGCATAAGGGGTTATAAATTTAAAACTACTTATTTCTTAGTAGCCACATTTTAGAATTAAGATTAGAAAACCAATGCGGAAAAGCACCCCAATGTTTTCTTTATTGATATCCATCCGTTCGTCTGTCCGTTACAGTTTGTTTCCTCGAGAACGGAGAAGAGCTAAGGAGCTGAAATTTTCATAGAATATGTAAAACTATGGCCGCTACAACAAGAAATATATGGCAGTTAAAAATTAAAGGGTGTCCTTAAGCGAGCAACGAAAAATTTTGAAATCCCAATTTAATATGCAGAAAATTACATACACGCAGATATTGTAAAAAAAACTTCGTTTCTAAACGTTTCAAATTTGTATGGCAAATAACAAAAATTCGTTATAAAAAATATATTTTCCAAAAAATTTCAAAACAAAAAAAATCGTTTGAATTTATAAAATCTGTAGTACGATCCGACAATCGTAATTTTTTTCTATACATTTTGTCGCTTAAAATAACGATTATGTGATTCGGAAACTTATTTTCAGCGATAGTACGCAGCTGATATTTTCTGTTGATATTTGTCGATTATCGCTAAAAAAAAGAGTTAGTGAATTGCACTACTGGCCTATAGACACTGGAAATTTTCAAAGCTAGCACATTTTTATGCAGACTACATTAATTAAAACTGAAATTAAAAAAATAAAAATTAAAAAATTACTGACTGTATCTTGGAGACCGTAGCAGGCAAACTATTAAAATTTTCAAAAACTAAAAAATCCCAAATTAAAAACCGCCAAAACGAAAAAATCGCCAAAAAGCGCTTAACTGATAAATATCACCAAAAATAAAATAAATCGCTAAAATGCAAAAAATCACCAAAAGTAAAACCATAAACTAAAAAAATCGCTAAAACTAAAAATTAAACGAAAAAAAGTCGCAAAAAAACAGAAAAATTACTAAAACGAAAAAAACACCAAAACTAAAAAAATCGCTAAAACTAAAAAAAAATTCTACAAAAACCAAAAATATCGGTAAAATGAAAAAATCGTTAAAACTTAAAAAATTCCAAAATTAAAAAAATGCCGCAAAGAAAAATTGTCAAAATGAAAAAATCTTCAAAGTGAAAAAGTGTCAAAACTTAAGAAATCGCTAAACTTAAAAATACCAAAAAATTAAAGAAATGCCGAAACGAGAAATCGTCAAACCAAAGTGAAAAAAGTCGCTGAAACTAAAAAAATCGCTGAAACTTAAATAAAACGCCCAAAACCGAAAAAATCGCCAAAAACTAAAGAAACTGCCAAAATTAAAAAAGCGCCAAAAAACGAAAACAAAATCCAAAAACAAAAAAATCACTAAAACTAAAAAAATCACGAAAAACCGAAATAAATTGTTCCGGGTACTTAGAATATTTTAAAAATGTCTACATCAGTAGAGTGATGCAGTAATTTTTAACGATCGTACGGAACCCTTCATGTTCGAGTCAAAGTCGCAATTTACTGAATTTTTGTTTTTTAATGGTAGTTACGGCCTGTTGGATTCCGTTCATAAAATTGCTTTTTTTAACATACATCTGGTAGTTTTGTTAATTATATTGTAACTAATCAAAAAGTCTATTTTGAATTTTTCTGTCAGTTACGTACATCATTTTGGATTTTAGGTGACGATATACATGCCATGTGATCTTTAGTAACGAACTTACGCTTATTTATGCATCCTGTTAATTTGTCACTTTGTAAATTATTTTATACTGGATTCACATACAGCAATTTTAGTTGAGCAAAGTGTTCAGTTAATGGAAGAGAGAGATAGAGAGAGTCTTCATATTTCCCTCTCTCACTAGGGTTGCCAGACATCAAAACTCAAATAACTAGACAAAGGCAAAAATTCAACTGGATTTTGAAAAAATAACTGGATAATTTAAAAATTTACTTATAGTAAAAAAAGCAAGGTTTTGATATCTTTTAAAAATATATTTTTTTTGTACAAAATAGAGGTACTAATCAGTGTTACGGAAAAAATACAACTGATTATACATTTGCAAGCACAATAGTATAAATAAGCAACACATTTTTTCTTTTTATTTCTATAAATATATTTACATAAAATTTAATCCAATATTTTTGGCACATCATGACGCGTGAATGGTTATATTATAGACTTTAAGCTGGTTGAAATACCGATACAGCACCCTAGTCTATCTACACAACAATCGTTTCTCATATTCCGTTTCATTGTAAATTTAAGTTAAATAGCTGATGTTAATAAGAATTTCTATCCAACTAGATAGACTAGGGTGCTGATGAAGTGCATGGCTGCACAGAAAAGTATCGGTATTTCCCCCAGCTTAAAGTCTAAGTTTAATTTTTCTTCTCTTCTTTAGAAACTCACATTAATTAATAAAAATATTTCATTCAATAAGAATTGAAATTACTGAACTTGAGCCTGACTATGAATTATTTCTGATTAAAATTATTTAAATTTAAAATCGTAGCGAACTTGAGTTGCTAACTTGTATTCATTCAATACGAAAATAAATAAATAATATATTAATTAATTAAAAAATATATAATTAACAAAAAAAATATTTTTCAATATTAAAGAAATTTTCTTTTAACTGAACAAATTGTATTTTAGCTGTTGGCTGGACAAGGCTCCGAAAAAGCCATTACAGGCAGTCTGGCAACTTTAACTCTCATCCATGTAATTAAAAGCTGCTTAACTAAAATTGCTGTGTCTTTAAACACAGTCTTATTAATTTCGAGTCTCGATTGAATATCTTATATTACAGAGTTGTATTATTTTTTCTCCTTACTGTAAATGTATGTATGTGTGTATGTGAATATATCGGTTAATATATTAATTAATCATGTAGCTTTGAGGACATACAGAAATGGTGCCATTACTTATTAAGTTGATTAAAAAGTAATTACAAAGAATTTCATATAAAACGCATAAATAACTCCTTTTATACACATATGTATGTACATAAATATGTACATAGACTTAATGACTTGCCTATTTAGAGCACTCTGTATTTTTCCATAAATAACAAACGAAAAAAAAACTCCTAAAAGGAAAAGAAACTTTCATATTAAAAAATAAATAAATAAATAAAAAATAAAAATATGTATAAAAAAGCACTACCATCACATTGTTTAATACTAATCTATAAATTGTTAACAAACGCCAAATCACATTCTCCGGCTATTGTAAACAGTAACAACAACAGCAGCAGCATGCCACACCAAACACTGTCATGCGGAATGTATGAATGTATGTTTGCACGGTACGAGTATGAAAAATCCAATAAAATCAAGAACATTTACAATTTATTTTCCAACATTCAAACTCACATTAGCAAATTTCAAACACTGAGGGTGGAGCACAAAACAGGATTTCAACTACTCTAGAATCTACTTAAAGTCACCTTAAAAACATCTGCAACAAAAAAAAATAAAATAAAAAAATTAAAAAAAAAAATACATGTCGTATGGCGGCTAGATGTTCAATACAACAATTCTGGTAGCATTATAATAAAGTTGTTAAAAGCATACTCCGTATGTGAGTGTTTGCACTGCAGCAGCGAAGGCCATCTGATAAGTCTTTGTGTAAAGATAATTTTAAATTTTCTTGGAGTATTTGCCGTCATATGCAAACATACTCATACAGTTTAAACTGAAGATAAACAAACAACGACTATGTTCATATACATTCCTTAAATTACGCAGCCCAAAAAATACTATAAGTAAAATTTCTACACGATATCAACTACAATCATACGCATAAGAATAAAAATAAAAACAAATTTAAAATGGAGAAAAATTAAAATTACGCAGCACAAATGACTGTAGGTAAAATTTATATACGATTTTAGCAAAAGTATAAAAATAGTCTGAGTATTTATTCGCCTACGCTTAAGTATACATATATCCATAGCTGTATTTTATATGCACACGCAACAACCGTATATAAACTGCATATAAAATACTGCCGTATATACTCATGTCTAGGCGAATAAATACTCAGAGTATTTTTATACTTATAATTACTTTATAGTCGTTTGTGCTGCGTAATTTTAATTTTAATTCTATTTTAAATTTTAAATTCTTTTATTTTTTTTAACTCTTGCCCTGAAGAAGATGCTCAGAGGGTATCGAAATATTGACAAAACATTTTTTTTATTATTATTTTGTATAAAAAGTGATCCCAAGCTCGTTATTTAATCGTTTAAAAGATATTAATTTATTTTATATGAATAATAAATAAAGACCCACTAAAAAATTTTCATGTTTTTTGAAGCAATAGGGCAATAAAGCGCATCATACTTCGCTTTAAAATACGAGCTTGTTAAAAAGTAGTGAACGTATATGAAGCAAACTTCAGGAAAAAAATCGATTTAATAGTGATCAAAAATGTAGAGCTGCAAACCGAGAACTCGCCATAGAAAAATCAGCAGCGATATCAGGAAATTTGTCAGCGTTACTTTTATTTTATAATAGTAAAAACCTGCTTTTTTGTAGCAAAATTTTTGCTTGGGAAATAGTAAAAGTTTGAAAATTTTTCAAACCACCCCACATACTATGTATCATGTTGCTTGACTGAAAAGCGTTAAAAATTTTACACGGTGTATGTAGGTGTGTGTGTGTGTTTTCCCTCTCCGTTTACAGTGTAAACTTTACACGCTTTTACAAAACATTTTTTCTTTTTATTTTCGTTAGCTTTACAATTGACGTTTGGCTGTCAATTGCATTGCGAACACGTACGTACGGAACACTTAAACAACCATAAATACCAATCGACACCATAAGTTGATCATAACTACACACTTCTATTACGGGCTCTCTTCTTGTAACAATATTTGTTGTAATTTGCAACAACCAACAAACAACATTTCAATAGAATTTATTAAGTAAAATAAATAAAAAAATCAAAACGAAATACCAATAGGGAATGATATCCGTTTTTTTCTTGCAAGCACATATGTATGTACATTCCCCTCCTTCTTGCTCCCAATAAAATCGGCTTTCACATACTCAATCATTTTCACATACTCAATACGTAATAATATAATGGGTCATAAATCCCGTTATACACCGAGTGTTTATGAAATGTTATGAACATGAAGTGGCAACACTTGAACATAATAAAAACACAGCGAATGTTTTCTTTTTTTTTGTCTAGATTTCTTTTCTCTTGTTTTCATGACACTTTACACACGCAATTTTGGTTGTCATCTCGTACAAATTTTGTGTTTTATTTATTTATTTTTTTTGCAAGTGCTTAAGAATACAAAATGAAAAGGAAATGATTATTAAAGCTGTCAAAAGTACCGAAAATAGTTGTGTAAAAGTGCTTGTAAGCACTTGTTTTATTTTGTAAGACATAAAAATAATGTAGGAATACTTTAATCAAGTATGTATGTACATGTGTACCTATTTGAGTGTTTTTTAAACGATTTAAGTACAAACACAAAATTAAATGGCTATAAAAAATGCGTTGTCAAGGTCTTCTTTGTTTTTTTTTTTTTTTGTTTTTTTGTAATTTGTTTGGTTTCTTTTTCTGGTCATTTGGCCATCCAAGCTTAAAAGTATTTTTCAGGGACCGTAGCGGTTATAATTTTTATTTTAAAAATTACTTTTTAATCGTTATTTCTTGAGTTTTATTTATTCCTCACAAAATAACAGTTACCTTTTGATTTTTATTTTTTTGCTTAATTTTTAAAATTTAGAAAGCGTAAGTTTTGCGTTAAAATTAATATCGCCCGTTTTAAAATTCATTTATCGCCAGAGTTTGTAAAAAATATTATATATTAAATTAAACTTACTTTTTCTTGAGCAAAAAAATAAAAATCAGAAAGTAACTCTTATTTTGTGATTAATAAATAAAAATAAAAAAAAAATACAAATCATTGCATCTATAGGTAGTCCATGTAACATGGAGTACCTTAGATATTCCTTTTGCACGTATGACTTCTCTATTAGTAAGATTTTTTTAGTTTAAATTTGGAAAATAATCGTTATTTGCGATCCCTGGTATTTTTAACAATTTGTTTAAAAGTTGTTTTGTTTCCACGTGGCGCTTATTTTCGTATACATTTGCCAATAAAAGTTTTGTGTGTAAGTATGTACACATCTACTGATGTATACATACATACGTACATAAATATCAATTCATTTAATAAAGCTCGTTATTAAAGAATAATATTTTTTAAAGCCTGATAATTTTCAAGAATCGAATTAATTTGCAAATTAAACTATCTCTATAAATTCGAGCAGTAAGATGCTGCTTTCTCACCTTCCTAATCATTTTAGAGAAAACTATACGAGTATGTTTTTACATGTATGTAAATACCTAAATCTAAATCCTAAATGTTTTTAGCCGATCATGTCGACAAATTGAAAATTTTATGCAAAATTATATATAAAATTAATTAAAATCCGCAAACCAAAGAAAAAGTCCCTATTTGGCTATAAATTACTTAATCTGGCAACACTGTAAGCAATTTCAACTTTGTGGTGAGTAGGAAACCCAAATTCACCATAACTATTTATAAAAAAAATCTATGAAGAAAACTTGCATTTTTAATTAAACGCACTATATGCAATTTCAACTTCGTGGTGAGTAGGACACCGAAATTCACCATTACTATTTACATACAAAAATTCAATAATGAATGCATTTTTAATTAAACACTCCCACAAGTGCTGGAGTAAGAGAAAACTAACGAAGTTTTTTAGAAATGTGGCGAGGGGAATGGTGCAATATGTGTATGTAATTGGGTAATGTGTATATGTATGTATTCATAAACGATAAGAAATGAGAGAAAGGTAAATATAGTTGCTGGTGGTGAATTATGACCTTTCCAAAGCAGGGATGCCAGTATATTTTAATTTTTAAGTACAAATCAGTTTTCGAAAATGCACCAAATTTCAAGAAAACTAAAAGAGCTAAATATTTATGAAACAAAAAGTGGTGTTTAGCAAAAAAAATTAAATTTTTTTTCAACATGTTTACACATATAAGTTTATATAGTTTTTGTATGACAACCAGCAAAAGCAAAAAAATTTTATATTTGAAAATTTTATATTTGAAATTTTTTTCATCAGTCGTTAAGCAGCTTTGGGTCGGGGAACATCTCTCGCGTCATCGTAATTATTTCTTAAGTGTGGTCAGGCTTGTGTGTGTTGTTTGGCCTTCGAGAGTTTTTCGTCTCGCTGGCACTGGTTGACTGATCTGGCCACGGATAACCGTATAATCTTGCGGTTTTTTGTGGAATTTCTTTAACAACCACGTTGCCTACTTCCTATGTGAAGGCATAGGTCGTGTACAGTCAGTCACAAAACCTTATAAAATACTGTTAATACCATCTTGGGCATATGGTCTACGTTACTCCGCCCATATTTGTGCAACACCATATTATGCAAATTTACTTTGCATTAATATGTTTAATAAATAAATAATAAATTTTTGAAAATTTAATATTCATGGGGAATAAACCGTAAAAACGGGTATAACTCAAGAACGGTAAAAGTAAATTCCAAAATTATTATATCTTAATTACTTAGAAGTAATTGACCTTTCAAAATACAGCACTAGTTTTTTTTTAATTTTTATAAAAATTTTAAAAGTTATAAAGCGTTTTTTTTAATTTATGAAAAAAATACTATAAATTCTAATGTAGGCTACATAAATAAAGCTTGGACATTTTTCTTTTAATTAGTGTTTTTTATTGGGAATTGTTACAATTTAAGTTGAAAATTTATTAACGCACTAATAATCCCAAATTATTATTTTACTTATTCAGTAAAATAATGTTTTATTAAAAATACATTGAAATTGATTATTGAAGGGTTTAGCTGGTTCATATGCGCATTTCACTGTTGCTAATGCAGATCACAAACTTAAAGTTTTAAAATGCACAAAATTTGTTATTAAAGTAATATTTATTAAAAAAAATAATTTATTTTACCAAAAAATTTTAGATCGCGAAATCTAGAAAATCCCGAAATCCCGAGATTTCCAAAAATCGATCCCGATTGGCATCCCTAACTGTCATATAAAAATTACTATAGTGCTAAAACTTCCAGCTCTGCCAAAGAAAATAGTGCTTTCACCGCAATGTTGCCACTGTTTTTTTTTCTCTTTCTAAAACAAAAACCTAAAAAACTCCAAATTAATGTTTTGCAATAAATTTAGTTCCAGTTAGATTTTTTTCGAATCATTTACATACATATTTCACTTGTTTTTAATATGCAAATGATTGAATGACTACACATAATTTGCTTTTGGTTTTTTGTTACAATTCATTAAATTTTGCCAAAAATAAAAGGAATAAACTTTTATCAATAAAAACAGTTCTATATTGGCAAACAAAAAATTAACTCAACTATGCATATTTATGTATGTATGTACATAAATTCATTCATTCACTTACACCCCTTGCTCTCTATGAACAAGTGTAAACCGGCCAGGCAATGTGCAAGTCAGTCAACAAGCAGCAGCAACTGGTATTCTATTACACACGGTTTTCAATAACACATTCAATTTGCATAAATTGATTTGATTGAATTTTTATGAAGAGAGTTGTGTTGCACAAATTCACACATACACGGGCAACGACGCATGAACCTGACAGACACTTTCTAAATTGCATGTGACAGAATTGAAAATTTAATTGAAACAAAAAATCAGCTACTAAATACCACAGGGTATTTGAAAAAGAGAAAGATTTAATTCTTCTTTTTAAAATGTTTTGAAAAAAGAAAATTATTTAATAAGAAATTTTTGCAATAATAAATAAAAAATTGGAATTTCGCGAATATGTATACATATGTATGTATGTACATATACATATATAGTAATGTATGGGCATTTCTCCGAGAAATTCTAATTTTTGTCGCGTGCAACAGAAAACAGTTAACCTTGTATTTCTGAACCACGGTACTCGATTTTTCTTAAAACTTTACCTAACGTAGAGCTGCTGACGGCCTACACAAATATATAAATAAGTAAAAAAAAACATGTTTCGCTTTCTTTGAGCATATTTGCTTGGTGTCGCACGTTACAAAAAGTTGACATTCCTGTAAAAAAAAAAAAATTTCATTGAATAAATGGGCTTGAGGGGCGGACGCACTCCCTAAAGGGGTCCATACAGACATACTGCTCATGCTCATGCGTTAAGAATTTGTTGGTAAATTTAAAATTTTTGTTAATGTATTTGTCACACAGACAATGCAGTATGAAAAATCAAAATAGTTTTGATTTTGAAATGAACTCATGCTGCTGACAGTTTTTCAAATGAACAAAAAATGAATTTATTAATATTTCTGATATGTATTTTTTTTAAATTTGAAGTTTTACTGAAAACAAGAAAGTAAAACAAACAAAAAATAAGTTCTGAAAAAATAATAAATAATAATAATTCTGAAAAAATAATAATAAGTTCTGAAAAAATAATAATAAACTTAATTTCTTCAATTCTATAAATAATTTTTTTGCTGTCAAACGCATGTTTATTTTATAAATTTTTATTTTAAATGATGATTGATATGATTGATGGTAAAATATCAATCACACACGTATACCAAGGATTCATCGGCAGTAGCTGCAAGCAGTATGTGTGTATGTGTAACGGCCACTCTAATGTACATCTGTATGTGCATACATACAATAATATAGCCAGTATTGCACACTTATTAACATCTCCTTTGAAAACACCCGCTATTTGTCTAGACCACATTGCAAAGACCCTGCGGCTTGATTATTTTTCTAATAACAAAGAAATATTTGAAATTTTTGAAAATTCATTAATGAATATTTATTTATTCAAAACAACATAATTGCATATCCGGCATTCAGTGCAAAGATGCTTATCAAAATTAGCTGACCACATGAAAAAAAAAACTACTACATTGGTAGTATTTTCTTTTCAATTTTCGTCTTTCACAAAACAAACAGAAACAAAAAACTACAGCCGAATTGCAATACATCCCTACACACGACAGCAGCCACATTTTCCATAATCTCTGGCAACAGACAGTTTAAATTTTGAATGCCAGCCACACACATGGCTTTTTTCTTTTATGCATCTCTATGAAAATTTAAAATATTTAAATCTCGCATAACTAAGCATATTATTTGCGGTTGGGAATGTGTTAAAATTTGATAATTGTAAATGTAAACAGTGCATACTTATATATACATACATACATACAATCTACAGGGTGGCCCAGAAAGACCGAAGTGGTGTGAATTCCTTATAACTTTTTATTTAAGACATATTTTTTTAATTTTTTGTTTTTTAAATACAGTAAATTTATAGGGAATATTTTTAGATTAGTTATTAAAAATTGTATCCCGCAAGTGGTGGCCATTTTCTGCTTCGCACAAATGTGCTCTTTCCATTTCCATTATTCATAACTTATTTATGAGTGACGAAGCCCATTTCCAATTAAATGGGTTTGTTAACAAGCAAAACTTTAGGATATGGGCTAAGGAAAACCCGAGAGTACTTCATCAACGACAATTACACCCAGTTAAGTGTACTGTTTGGTGCGGTGTTTCTTCAGAAAGGATCATTGGTCCATATTTTTTGGAAAATGAAAGAGATGTCGCCATTTACATCAATGGTGATCGATATCGGGCCATGTTGGAAAATTTTGTAAGGCCAGCCGTGGAATACCATCCGCAAATATGGTTCCAACAGGATGGAGCCACAGCGCACACTCCGAGGGCCACAATGGCTATTTTACGCGACATCTTTGGGGAAAGAATAAATTCGCGTAGAAGCAATTTTAATTGGCCTCCTCGTTCCCCGGATTTAACCGCTCCAGACTGTTTCCTTTGGAGTTATTTAAAAGGGAAAGTTTATGTTAATAAGCCTAGGACTATTGAGGAATTAAAAACCAATATTCCAGACGAAATTAACAACATAACACCGGAAGTTTTGCGAAAGGTCATGGAAAATGTGTTGAAAAGAGATCATTTGTGCGAAGCAGAAAATGGCCTCCACTTGCGGGATATCATTTTTAACAACTAATCTAAAAATATTCCCTATAAATTTACTGTATTTAAAAAACAAAAAATTAAAAAAATATGTCTTAAATAAAAAGTTATAAGGAATTTACACCACTTCGGTCTTTCTGGGCCACCCTGTATGTGCCATACTTACATACATATTTACATACATAGGTTTTTTTTGCAAGTGCAACTAGCAACACCCTTTTAGTTGGGATTCACACAAATTTTCTATTCATTGTTTGGAAAACTCTAAAATAGCTGGTAAGAGTTTAATCGATTGCCTTGCCCCATTGTGCACATAAAATTCATTTGCAAATTTATGTGAATTATATAATGAATTGAATCTGGAATTATATGTAATTTATGACAAAAGCCCAACACAATTTATTGGTAATTGTTTACTAACTTTTTCTTTAAATAAATTTCATATTGTGTTGCAAAATTTTACTACTTGCTTGCTTGCTACTGTGTTATTATTATGATTACAATAAAATTTATTTATGATGATAATTTGTGTAACAATGTATGGTAATATGTAGTACATACATACATACTTATATAAATACATATTTACGTGTACATATATGTTATGTACATTCGCTTCAATACAATATTGAAAACCACAAAATTGCAACAAAAAACTATGGTTAAAAAAATCTGAAAAATTTGGTTTTAAATAACTGTATAATTGTATTGTTTAACAAGACGTAATTGAACAGTTATTATTGGCTGGCGGTGGTTATGAAAAAAAAAATATTGATGTTGCAAAAATAAATATGAATGGAAAAATTATTTAAGTGGAAATTATTAAAGGCAATAAATAAAAACTATTATTTAATGCTTAATATTTAGCAGCATAGTCATATTCCCACTTATCGTTAAGGCCATATTTCGACTTCGAATAATATAAATAAAATAAATTAAAGAATATGGCAACATTATTTCTTTAATTTAGGACAAAACTTACGTACCTTTTCGCAATGTATGGTTAAAAGATAACAGGGACTTAAACGGCAAGTTTTGTATGAAGAACTGTCAGTTAAAGTTCACGTCAACTCTTAACCATACATTGTGAAAAGGGACGTTAGTTGTATGAAAATTGAAAACGAGGAGTTAAATTTTAATTAAACGAGCCATAACTATAAACCAGAACCATGCAAAACAGCTGTTCAACACTGTGTATTTGATTATACGGGATAAAGGCCTGCACAATACCATTTATAGTACCTTTCAAGAGATGAGAGATTTTTCAAATGGTTTACTACAGCGAAATATTCTAAAACAAACGCTAAACAACGCTGTTGGCAACACATTTTTTTCAGTTGTTTGTCTGGCCAACAGTGTTTTTTAGCGTTTGTTTTATAATATTTTGCTGTAGTAAAGCATTTGAAAAATCTCTCATGTCTTGAAGGGTCTTATAAATGGTCTTGTGCAGGATTTTAAAGCAGTAGCTGATCGATATTGTTATCTGAAAAGTAATGAAAAGAATTATAGAGATTTAATGTAACGTAACCCATATTCATATAAAATTATCGATCAGCTGTTTGCTACCGTTGCAGTTACATTCAATTAAAGTCGGTTAACCGAGCCTTAACTGTTATAGTACGTTTAGTGTTAACGCTCTATTACATAGCGTCTACAACTGCGATTAACTCTAACATAATATCTCAGAGAACTTTGGCAGAACAACAAAAATAAAATGCCGACATTTCTCTCCATCTCACACAATAGGACAACGTAAATTTACTTTTCTTATAACATTTCATTTTATGAATACTCTCATCGTGTTAACATTAACATTTATGAAATTTGTATAATTAGTTATTTTATTTTCACTCAAACTTTAATTCATAAATCAATTAAACACATTTAAACTTATAAAATCCCAGAAATTATATCCAAAACATAGTTTTTCATTTATTTTAATAAACACTCACACATGCATACTAATTTATTTTCATGTACGTGTGTTTTTTGACAGTTCATATCATAAGATTGTTGTTATAAGATTTCTTATAACAACCCTGAAGGAAACGTGGGGTTAAGTGTCTCCAAGTCACCACTTTTGTCGACTATTGTGGTGACATTGTCAACAGAGCGTCTATTAGTATTGTTCTTAATGCGTAGAAAACATTTTTCATATACACACAACTATGCTTCTTCTTGTTTTATTGGTTTGTTGAAAACAAAAGTGACGTAAAGCAAAATTTAAGTGTTTATAAAAATTAGTTTAAGAAATCAAATTAAAAGGGGAATTTAAATGTATTGAACAATAATTTAAAAAAATACATAAAAAGAATTTGCAAAAAAGATATAAAACAACAATCCATATTGTAAAAAATAGAAAATGTTAAAATTAAATTAAAATTGTAAGCGAAAGTGCCAATTATGGAAATTGTTTTGCACTGTGGAAGATTTTGTGCCATCAGTTAAAGATTTGTCATAACATAAAACATAAAATTTTTGATTAACTTACATATTTATTTAATAGATAATGGCAAACAAAATCTTTAGTTGCTGCTGATATGCTGAACGAATAAATAAATTAATCCCGGTTATTGTATGTTTTTTAATTATAAGTTTCATTTTTTATATATTTGTTTAATAAAATACCAAAATGTGAACAAAATACGCAATTTCATTGTCAAAGGATTATACTAGAATAACTAAAATGTGCTAGTGACTATCTGTTTCCAATGTCTTCATATGGTCCCTAAAGAAGTATCTAATCAGTAGTTCCAATATCAGTAGTTAGTTGCTTTTAAATGACACGCACATGTTAAATGTCTATAGCAAAAAGCATTGAGTGGGGTATAATTAGTCAGTAATACTGGCGACAAAGTCAATAGTGAATCAGTACTGATTCACTAGAGACATTTCCTGCAGGGAACGCTCTCATAAAAAGTATTATAAGATTAAGATAACACTAATTTAAAGTCTACACGCAACATAATTCTCTCTGCGATTGAATTTGACGCTCTTATCTTACATATTATGTTAGGTGTAGACCCTATGTTACCTAAAATCCAAAAAGCTGTAAGGAATTTTTTTTTTATATTCGGAATTTTTCTTATAAGTTACAACCTTTTGGTTTTCACATGACGATATGTACATATGTATGTAACATTTAATTTTGTATATTCTCGCCTTATAAGACCGAAAACTTAATTTTTATAATAAATAAAAAAATTTTATTAACTCTAACACCAATAGACAGCTTAAGCTAAAACTTGAATTTAATTTACTCCTACTAAGAAGATTGTACAAATATATTTGCATTTGTTTTATTAAACAAAATTAATAATAAAAAAAACCCTTGCACCTTAAGCCAAGCTTGCCCTCTGTGAGGTTTGAACTCACGACCCCTGGTTTACGAGACCAGTGCTCTACCACTGAGCTAAAAGGGCTCTGAGAGCCCGCTGGACAAATATCCATTATAAGCATATGCTCATAAAAAAGCAACTAAATTATTAAAAAAAAGTTTTGTTTGCAAAGGTTTTTGTTTTAACAATTTCTTTTAAGTTTATTTTGTTAAATTTACCAACTAATGTTTGTGTGTTTGTGTGTTATTTTATTATTGTGTTGTCTCATGCTTCTTAGCACACTTTTTGTTGTTATACTGTGTTATAACAGTTTCTATACGTTTGCTATTTTTATTGTGTGTTGAATTCTAAATATAGAAATTTTCTTGCTCATTTAGTCGCTTGTGTTTTGTTGCTCTTGCTGTGGTGACTGACGACTCTCATTCACGTTAATAGAGCATGCCTTCTGGAATTAGTTGATTTATTGTGTTTGTTAAATTGTTGTTTCTTTTACATGCTTTATCTTTTGTGTGTTATTCTTTGTTAGCTGTTTGTTTATTGGCAATTGTATGTATGGTGGTTAGGGTTAGGGTGTTTGTTAGTGTTATATTGTTATTTATAATTAGGCGACCGAGAAAATATCGGCTCGTTGGTCTAGGGGTATGATTCTCGCTTCGGGTGCGAGAGGTCCCGGGTTCAATTCCCGGACGAGCCCAAGATGTGTGGGATATGGGTGTCCCATTCCTGCATTAAGTGTTTTTTGGGTTAATTGTTATGCAGGAAGTTGTTAATACATACATTCAGTTTGTTTGATACATACTTACATTTGTATGTATGTATGTACTTATGTATATGTAAATATTAACTGCCTTATTCATAAAAAATATTTCTGTTTAATAAGAGGTTTATGAAACAAATTTTCTATGGAAATTTGATTAATAAACCTTTTATAAAATCAAAATATTTTTTTATGAATTCGGCCCCAAGTATCCCGTTTGTTTCTTGTTTCTGCAACAGTGTTGTCATTAGCAAAACAAGAAAGGTGGTGAATTTACATACATACATATGTATGTATGTAAAACAATAAAACGAATAATTACATACTTACATATCGCTCATTTACTCAAATAACGTCATATCTAAAAAAAAAACAGTTTTTTATTTCTCTCTCAAAAGTTGAGGAAACAAGAGATTTTTATGAATTTTTACACATATGAAAATGCAATTTTATAACATTAGGTAAAAATAAAATTTTTCTTTTTTTCTTATATTTCAGATGATGACTATGGATATAACGAAAACCGAACCCAATGTGGGTCCAAATAATTTACAAAATTCCGCCAGCAGCAATACAAACAATGCGAATGGCAATAGTATAACAGCGGCGGCCAACAACAACAACAACAACAACAATGGCAGCCAATTATGCGCTGGTTGCGGAAAACACATACAGGATCGTTATTTATTACGAGCTTTGGACATGTTATGGCATGAGGATTGTCTTAAATGTGGTTGCTGTGACTGTCGTCTGGGAGAAGTGGGTTCAACGCTTTACACCAAAGGCAATCTAATGCTATGCAAAAGAGATTATTTAAGGTATGGTAAAAGAAAAAAAACAAAACAAAGCTTTTTTATTGAAATTAAAAATTTATAAATTTATGCTTATGTACATATTTCTATACACATTAACATATATTTTCTATTCTATTCTTTTATAGACTATTTGGTAATACAGGTTATTGTGCTGCTTGCAGCAAAGTTATTCCGGCATTTGAAATGGTAATGCGTGCCCGCACAAATGTCTACCATTTAGAATGCTTTGCCTGTCAACAATGCAATCACAGGTTAGTTCTTTGCATATAAATTATTAAAATTTATTTTCTTATCTTTTGCTTTTTATTGCCTTTAATTGTACCCTCGCAAACAATTATTGTAAACAATATGTATTGATAAAAGACGCTAATATATACATATACCAGCCATAACATTTTTTATGTAATTTAATGGGGCAATTCAACAAGCTTTTTGTTGTACAAAAAAAAGGGTTCTTTTTTTCTTTGCTGTATAAAAGATATGCAAAAAATCATTTTATAATCTCTTACTTAAATTTTGGGTTAATACCCCAAACGACACTTAAAATAAAATTTTTATTTGCTTATTCTATTGTTTGTTTCTTTCAAACGTCAATACATACAACAACGAATGATGGTTAATGCAAAACATGTTACAAATTGGCATCACTTTTATATTTAACCTTTGCATACATTCATACATTTGTTTTTGTAGTACATGTATGCTCGTTATACACTTTCTCTTTCGCACTCTCTATTATGTGGATTGTATGTTTATTGGGGTTTGGGGAATTTTGAGTATTAATTGTGTAATGTTATTTATAAAAATAGAAATGTTCGTACGACTTTGTTATTGTTTTGTTTTTCTTTAAAAAAATGCGTGTACAGTATGTTAAGAATAAGTTTGCACATTAAAGAAAAATAAACATTTTTACCTTTTAAAAATATTTGTATTGGAATTTTTTTAATTCATTCTCATTATTATTTACATTAAAAATATTCATTTCAGTTTTTTTTGTTGGAAAAATGGAAAAACTAATATTTTTTACAACAAACACAGGAAAAAAATCCTCCAAAAGTTGAGTTTAAAAATTCAACTTTTTTAAATTTTTTTCTGTGTTTGTTGTAAGAAAAATTACAGTTTTTCCAACAAAAAAAAACTGAAATGAATACCTTTATTATTTACAAAACTGAAAACTCAAAAAGTTCATATGAAATTAAAAAAAATAGGAAACTTTAACAAAACAATTATCACTACAGGGTTTATTTTTGGGCAGGTAAAGAGACCGATCATATTGTTTTCGCTACGTTGTCCGTCTAACACAGACTGTTTTCCAGAGAACCGTAAGAGTTACGTATCTGAAATTTTGACAGAATATGTAGAACTTTAACCGACCGCTACATCAGGAAATATATGACATTTAAAAATTAAAGGGTATTTCCAATAAAAAGAGCAACGAAAAATATTAAAATCTCATGTAATATTCATACAGTTATGTATCTATTTTTATACAGACTACAAAAATGAATACTAAAATTAATAAAAAAATCAAAATTAAAGGGTGTTCTATCAGTTGTAATGTAATTTTGACCATAAGAGGCAAACTCTTGAAATTTTCAAAAACGCTAAAACTAAAAAATCCCAAAATTAAAAAATCGTTTAACCGAAAAAAAATCTCCAAAAATCCAAAAAAAAATCGCTAAAACGGAAAAAAGTGCCTAACTAAAAAAAATATCTAAAACTAAAATAAATCGCTAAAAACCGAAAAAATCGCCTAAATTAAAAAACCCCCAAAACTAAAAAGACGCCAAAAACAAACAAAAATCCCAAAAGTGAAAAAACCGCCAACAAATGAAAACCGCCAAAACTAGAAAAATATACAAAAACTGAAGAAAGGGTTTACCCGCTACTTTTTTTTTTAATTTCTAGATCAGGGCTGTCAGATATGACGATTTCTCGCCAAACGTGGCGATTTTTCAACTTGTTTGGCATTCAAACTTTCGGTTTGGCTACATCTCGATTTTTCTGGCGATAAATAAATTTGTTGGCGATTATTATGGCTATTTTTTAACAAAACTCAACTTCAAAATTTTTCTAATTCAGGAAAATTAGTTTGTTGAAGGCGTTAGTTTCAAAAATAAATCCTACCAAAACTCGTCTGCAAGAAGTTAAAACAATTTGATTTTGATGCTTTCTCTCATATTTATTATAGTAATTAATGCGTTTTGAGTTTGGGTGAGAAAAATTTGCAAAAATAATTTTTGGTGATTTTATTTCTAATTTGCTAAATTTTTATACGATTATTTAAAAAAAAAATTATATTAAAAAAGTTTAACATGAAAACAAATTAGGCCGTGATACACTATCATACAAAGTCATGCGATCTACGAAAAAATACAATCCTGATGGGATGAATTGTTATTGTCTTTTGAAAATTTTCATAAACTCCATCATACCAGAGTTGAATTTTTTCGTAGATCGCACGACTTTGTACGATAGTGTATCACGCCCTTTATATAGGCTAAAGTACGCATAGTATTATATACATATATGTATGTATGTATATCTAGTTTCCGTACAGAACTCTTCGTGTGTGAGTCACAGTCACACTTTACTGAAATTTTTTAAGAATGAAGAATCTTATATTGAATTTTTGGTAACAGTGTTGTTATTTTTTCACTTTTGTGATAAAATTGTTTTGAGAACGTCCCAGTGAAAAAAAATGGAAGTCATTCTAGTGGAAGTACATTTTCATTGCTTCCAAAAAATCGATATGTTTAAATTGCCGAGAGTGAGCAAAAAACCATGTAGAAGGTTATTTTAGTCACACAAAACCTTGTAACTCCTCCATAGTGTTAGAAAATACTCACCAGAATTAAAAAAATATTTATTTTTTTAAAGAAATTTATGAACTATTTTTAGTCTAAAATTTAAAAGTTATTTGCTTAAATTTACATGAAAACACTGTTTCGGGCTTAAATTCGTATAGAAAGAAACGAATTTTTAAAAAAGGCCATTTACCATTTTTCCTAGATGAAAATATTATCATAGAACACAAAAAAGGGAATTTTTCTTAATATCGCTTCCAATTCAGTGACCAGGCATCGAAAAAGAGAACTTCTTGCAATGACAACCCTATGTAAAAATCATTAGATCGGATCGAAATTTGCACTACTTCCGCATCGTAAACTCTACATTTACATGACTTTTTTGGAGTCTCTTTTTTTACTGGGGTTTATTGCAAATTTTGTAATATGTATTTAAGAACTTATTTACTTAATTTTCTTTTGAATAAGACTTGTATTTGAAAACAAATATTAATTTTTTTCTTTTGCAATTTATTTGTTGCTGGTTCAGCTTTGTCTATATGCATTTCATTGTTGCATATGTCGATAATAAATTTCTTAAATATTAATTTTTTTCTTTATAATATTTTGTATTTAGTTATTTATTGTGACTAAATGAAATAATTAGTTTAAAAATGGGTTTTGAAACACAAGAAACACAACAATTAGTGTTTCTTTAGAAAATAAAAAAATCCGGAAAAAATTTTGGAGTGGCAACACTGAAATCAAATGTACGCAAAAGTTTCGGTCAAGTTTTTCATTTTGTTCTTGAGAGGTTAAGATCTGTATTTATCTCTAATTTGTTATTAAAAAAAAGGGGTTTGTAAATTCAGTACTTGGCATGGCCACATATGGCTCCAAATTTCCTTGCACTTCTAATCAAGGTCGTCTGCAAAATGATTTAACTTTGTAGCGCATTCATTATTTATTAAATAATCTGGCCAACAAAAATTTTAACATTAAAGAAACTACAAACTGGACTTAATTTTATGCAATTAAAATTTGCATATTGTCATTATTTTCTATTTTTATATAACAAATTGAAACATTTCACAAAACTCTTTATAAAAATAAATTGTCTATTTGCTTACAAATTAAAAGAAAAAAAATCGGCTTTAAAAAGACTTACAAAGGGATTTCAATTGTTATATTTGACTATCATGATTTATGCATGTTAAGGCTTGATATTTACGAAAACTTCCAATTCCAACTTTATAACAAAATCCATGATATAAACTCTTAGCACAAACAACGATAAAAACTGGCAAAAAAAAATAATAGAATTTGTTTACCTTACAAAACAACGAAAAGAGAAAAAAAGTTATGTTGAAAATTTTTAAACTCCAAACAAAAAAAATAAACTTTATATGAACGCCACCTGTGCCTTATGGGGAAATTGATAGTACGAGTGGTAAAAAAATAGCTAAAAAAATATAGTTCTATTGGCTTAAAATACAAAAATGTGAAAAACAATTTCAAAAGATCAACAATCCAGCACAACAATACCACCAAATAAATACTGAAGGTAAATACAAAAATCGAGTGGAAGGAGTTAAAGGAATATTTTTGCGTAAAACGTTGTGTTAAACAACAGACGACCGACCAACCACATGTAAAAATTGCTTTGCGGTATAAAAACTGCGGGCGCTTCCGACTTTTTATTTTTCATGCTTAACTTTGTTGGTTGGCAACACCAAAACCTTCCTTCCTATTTGCAGTCATTTAACCAAAGATGCGAAAGGAAACAGTAGAAAACTCTATCAACACTTAACTTTGATATCAATGACTGAGATGTCGACGTTGACGACAAGGGACAACATCAACAGGAAATTATGCAAAACTCTAAAAAAAAAATCCGAGTCTGTTGCTTTTTTTTAAATTTTTTATTTTTTGCTTTACCTTCAGTTAACAGTGGAAATAATAAACAGAAACGTCACATTTCCGCTCGACATATTTCACATTCCTCCCTACATTTCCATACGACATATAAATCATTTAGTCCTTCCATATAAACAAAAAAACAATATGAAAAAAAATCCACAGACTGTTAATGCATGAAATCGTCATCGGCGAGGAAGGAGTTGTAAAGCCAATCCCACTGTAAAAATATCACATGTGTGTACGACTGAATGATTTTTGGGCAATTGAATTAATTTTTTAAAAATTGATTAGTTCGACAACAATACAATGAACGCCATATTTATTTGCAATTTTAAAATGAAAAACTGACGTTTATGTATGTGTAAACCTTCGGTGGCTTGGTGTAGCTTGGGGCCTGAAGCAAGCCTGAATTCTTTATTTTATATATTTGAGTTTCTTTTGATTCTTTTTTTATTTTCAACTTGTTTCCACATTGCCACAAAATTTTTTTATACAATATGCATGCATATAAAATGCAGTTAAAAATGCATTTTTAATTAGTTCCTTGCATGGGAAACATATTAAAAGAATATGAATTCAAATTTGTTAAAATATATGTATTTTCTGTGGCCGTGCAGTACTTTTTTTATTAAAGTTTTGCATGCAACAAACAGCTTATGTAAATATGCTCAGGGTTTATTTTAAATTGAATAATTGGTAAAATTTAATTTAAGGTTTAAAAAACCGTTAATGTTTAAGCTAGAGTCAGAAGAAATCGCTCTGCAAGAAATTTAATTTCACAACAACTCTCATTCTCATATGGCAGCACTGTTTCATAAATACTGATAGCAGAGTTGCCGTGCATGTCTCCACATCATGGCCACACATCGTGGGGTTGAAGGGTTAAAAGCAGAGACCACAAATAACGACTTTTTCCCCCACAAAGTTAAACAATCCAAGTAATAGAGATTAAAAACATCAACAAAATTAATAAATTCAGTGAAGTGCGACTTTGACCCGCGCACGAAGGGTTCCATACGGACACGAGATATGTAATTCAATACGAACTTTAGCCAATATAAACTATAGGTTTGGCATTTTTTTCGTTTTTGGGGTTTTTTCGGTTTTAAGCGTTTTTTTAGTTTTGGGGTTTTTTGAATGTATTGGCGCTCTCTGAGTTTTGGCACTTTTTTTCTCTTTTGGCGATTTTTGGTTTGGTTTTTGAAGTTTTTTTAATTTTGACGATTTTTTTTTAATTTTGGCACTTTTTTTCTCGTTTTGAGGATTTCTTCGGTTTTTGGCGTTTTTTTAATTTTGGCAATTTATTTTCGTTTTGGCGATTTTTTTCAATTTGGCGATTTTTTTTAATTTTGGCGATTTTTTTTAATTTTGGCGATTTCACATAAACAATGATTTTGGTTTTGGCGCATTTTTCTCGTTTTGGCGATTTTTTCGGCTTTTGGCTTTTTTTCATTTTGGCGATTTTTTTAATTTGGGCAATTTTTTTAATATTGTCGATTTTTTTCGTTTTGTCGATTTTTTTTAAATTTTTAACGATTTTGTTCAGTTTCCGGCGATTTTTTTTTTGGTTTGGCGATTTTATAATTTTCGGATTTTTTAGTTTTACCGTTTTTGTAAATTTCAAGAGTTTACCTCTTACGGTTGCCAAGATTTAGCAAGTTGTCAAAATTACATAGTCAAAATTGCATTAACTGATTAATTAAAATTAATTGCATTAAATGCATTAATTAATTACATTAAATGATTAAACCCTTTAATTAAATTTTTTTTAAATTTTAGTGTTAATTCTTGCAGTCTTTACAAAAATACACTAATTTTATAAATTTCAAGTGCCTATATGCATACAATTATATGTATATTACATGGAATTTTAAAATTTTTCGTTGCTCGTTTTGGAACACCCTTTAATTTTTAATTCTCATGTATGCGTTGTTGTAGCGGCCAGGGTTCTAAATACTCTGTCCAAATTTCAGATCCGTAGCTCTTACGGTTCCTGAGAAAATACCGTGTGACGGACAGACGGACAGCGTAGCGAAAACAATAGGGTTCCTTTTTTCACCTTTGGTGTACGGAACCATAAAAAGATACTGCACTCACACAACTATGTGATTGAAGATTTTATTTGATCTTCTCCTGGGCACTTAAGAGCAAAAATCTGTAGTAAAATGAAATCGTGTTGGTTTCATAAACTTATCTCTCTGGCAACGCTGAAATAAAGACCTTCTCTAAATTCAATTTCAATACATACACTGTGAAAAAAAAGAACAGTTATTTTTCTATTTCCATTTACTTAATCAAAATTGCATCAAAATAAACAAACAAAAAACTCCTAAATGTGACATTTTCTATGTCATGAACCTTCGTCACAAAATGTCTGTGCTACCGTTAACTTCCTTTTAATGAAAAAAGAAACTACATAATAACAAAACAGTAACTGGAAAAAAATATGTAAATTCTTAGTACATACATATGTATGTATGTATGTATGTATGTATAAAAAATCAAGAAGGAGGACATTTTACGTGATGTGAGTGTTTTTTACATGTTTTGTTTTAAGTCAATGGAAATTAGAAAAAAAATATTTTTTTCTATTATCAGATGCATTTGGTTGGAAAATCGGAAAGTTTCCGGCAGTCGGAAATTCAAGAATTTTTAAATATTTGTTTTCATAATTTTTCTTTTTTTCAAGAAATGTTAGATATTTTATTTACTTATATTTTCTTGTCTTTTCAGATTTTGTGTGGGTGACCGTTTCTATTTGTGCGAAAATAAGATTTTATGTGAATATGACTACGAAGAACGTTTGGTGTTTGCCTCAATGGCCAACCATCCTATGCTGAAACGTCATGCCAATTCAATTGCCCAGGACACACCAAATGGTAATGCTGTATCGGGAAATGCACAGGGTATGATGGGCGGTGGTGGCAACAGTCCTAGAACACCGGGTGATCTTAATAATAATGGGCCACAAACGGGACCGGGTAACTCACCTTTTGGCGCCGGGGCCGGATCTCATATGAAGAATTCTTTAGGAGCTTCAAGCTAAAATACAACTATGCATATGGCCAATTATCATAGACGGCAATTTTGGTTGAATAGTGGTAATTACCAAAGAAAGTTTTAAAGGAAAAATCTTCGCACACTCCACAAGTGACTGATATAACAAGTGAACAAGCCAAACTATAAAAAAAAACAATGGAATTGTTATGGGTGTGTATGTAATTTGTTTTATATGTTGAAGGCTTTGTTTTTTATATGCATCTGTAAGGAAACTAACTGCTGTGTTGTTTTATGATTTCTTGATTAAAAAGATTCTTTGGAGAAACAATATTTTTAAATATTTTGGGACAATATTTTAGATTTTTTTTTTAACTTAAAATTGCTTTAAAATCGAAATGTTGCAATAGTTTTTTTTCTTTAATAAGAAAACAAACAAAAAATAAATAAAAACTAAAAAGAAAAATTGTGCCAAAAAAAATTAAAAATTAAATGTTTTAGCAATGAGAAGAAAAAAATTTTAAGAAGAAATTTTTCCAACTTTAAAGTCATCCCCCACCGATAATTTCTAATATTTTTTTATCATTTTAAATTTTTCTGTATAGTTAAAACAAATTATTATTAACAATTCACTAGTCTTGTGCTATTGTTTAAAAGTTGTAATTAAAAAGACAACTTCGATTTCAAATAAACGTTTTGAAAACTTTTTTTGCTTGAAATTGTCTTATCAAATACAATTTTAAACGATACAACCAACAAGGCTTGTGATTGGAACATAATTATGTAAATTAAGTTCTGTTATATTCTGTTAAATACTTATACTTATATTAAAAACAAAGACTTGTAAATGATTATTTAAATTTTAAGTTATTAAAAAGCAAGAGGCAATTTTAACTGTACTCATCTTTAAGAGCTACAGTGACTCAACAAAGTGGTAGGACAATTTTAAACTCATGTACAAACAACCTATTTGTAAATTTGATTAATTCAACTAAAATTTTAAACCATTTTATGGATAATTTATATTAATTTGTATGCATACCTTCAATATTAGTAAAATTAACAATTTTATTCATCTTCTTTTAATTGATTCTCACGAACAAGGTGGCCGCACTCATACAAAACTGTTGCAACAATAAGCAGTTGTTGTAGTCTGTGCCAAGGCGAATTTATTACCAAGTGTATGCATAGGCGAATTCGGGCGAATTAGTACTCTGTTTTTGGAATTCGTCTTTTATACAAACAAAACAATTGTTGTTTTTTGTGTGTTGTATTGCTGCTGGAATGCGTCCCACAATTATATGCATATAGGTACAAAAGTAACAAAACGGCTCTGTCTCTTGTAATTATGTTGTCCAAAGGCTCCAATTAAGGGGCTTTCAATAAAGTAAACTCATTTTCATATTAAATACCGTAAAAAATTTACGAAAATACTGCTTGGTTTTGACATCAGGTCATCTAGAATCTGATTGTCATCTGCTGAAGTGCGGTTACCCCATTTAATTCGTCTTGGCGCGAAACATAAATTTGTAATTTTTTTGTTTTCTTTTGCTCACACTTTGTGGTAAATAATAGCGTTGCCATATAGTAAATAACATTTTTTTGAGGTATTCAACATTTATGCCCTCTGTGCAACGATATTGAAAGAATAGACTCATTTTATAATTTACATTGAAAACTAAAACAAAGTTTCTTCATTTTGTTGCTGTTTTCAATGTAAATTTTAAAACAAATAAATTCCTTCGACATTGTTGAACAGGCTTTTACATTATTTTCATGGGAAAATGTTTTGTTTTTTATTCTTAAAAATAATAAATCTTAACAACAAGTCCCGTTTGTCCAACTGCTGTAGAGAGCCGCTGCTAAAAGAAATTGTAAATAGTATAGTTTTTGACTGCGCTTGGCAGTAAAACATATTTTTGCTTAAATAAAATTTTAGTTTCAATATGATTGTTTTTCGATTGTCTTAGAAAATATACTTTTAAAATTGTAAGCTATAAACTAATCATTAAATAAGAAAAGAAAAAACGATTTAATTGTTGATTATTACCTAAGTTTAGTTTAGTTTGAGGCTAATTTATATAATTTGAAATATTCCAAATCTTCATTTGTCCACTGGCTGACGATCTGATTGATAAACTTTGTGTTAAAAGGAGTACATTTGCTTAAAATTAAAAATTAAGAGTTTTTAGACACTAATTTAACTGTATCTGATTTAAAAAAAAAAACGTCATAAAATTAACATTAAATTGCATACTTAAATTCAGAATAAAATATAAGCAAATATACTAAAAAAATAGAAAAACAGTATAAATTAATTTACAAAAATAAAAAATAAAGAGAACAACCAAAGTTATTAATATTAAAAAATTATATTAATATAAATGTATTAATAAATTTTAACTTACATACATAAATACTTGTCAAATCAAAATATTGTATTACATTCTTACTACATAAATATAAAAAGAAATAAATTAAACAAAAAGAAACAAAAATATTATTAAAATAAAAAAAATAAGCAGTAAATAAAATTTAAACTAGAAAATTTAAAACTTAATGATTTTTCATTGTTTTGTAAGTGTTATAAAAATCAGGTAGTTTAGGAATGGTGGTGCTATATCGCACCTGCACTCGGAGAACCAATTGTAAAAGTCAGGTAAGATGGCGTAAAAAAAGGATTGCAATAATTTTTCAAATAAATTTGTGGTTCTATGCCCCTTGGAGGAATAAAAGTAATATGTGCTAACCCCCAGCACATATTCCATCCATAACTCCTAAATTTTAAAATATCTACTATTGTAGAATTTTAAGTAACAAAACTATAGGGAGCTTGAATCCTTTTTTAATATCCAGTAAACTTGACAAATTATTATGTAGAACGTCATCCCACCTCAAATACAGTTAAAAAACAAGCAACATCGCCTCAATTTAAAGCAAACCCCGTCGGAAGAATAAGAATATGTATGTATGTGCCCTTAATTATGAAAGTGGTCTAAGTCATGTGCATTTTTGCTTCAAAATATCAAATAAATCTTTAAAAAACTTTTATAAATATTTAAAAAATATTAAATAAATTTATATAAATCGAGACTAGTACAACTCTAAATTCAAATGTTGTACAATATAAAAATATTTTTTAAGTTGTTCAAATGTAATCTACTAAATATCTCGACAACAGAAATATATGACTTAGACCACTTTCATAATTAAGGGCGCATATGTAAATATAGTACGTAAGGTAATTGAATTGAAACATATTCCATATTCCATAAATCAAATGTTTCTTAAAAAATTCCCAATTCCGAAACTACACATTCACAAATACCATTTTCATAAGTGTGGCATCACCAATAAACAACCGTCTTTTGCCAATTCTTGTTTGGTCTCTCAGAAGAAAAGTGCGTGTTCTTAAAATCGGTTGTGAAATTGTATTTTGTGTTGACATTCTGCAACAAATCAGAAGTTTATTTGTTTTTAGAAAATAAAAAAACATTTTGGTGCATATTTAAACAATTTAATTAATAATATTGTGCAGACAAAAGTATTTTCCGATTGGAAGTGTGTTAAAAAATTGATTTATGTGCGTGCATGCATACATACATAAGTACATATGTATGTATATACTTAAGTAAACCAAAAAAAAAAAAAAAACTGCATGACTAAACAAAAATGCAATCGGATATCCATACATATTTTCATATGTAGATAAGTGTGTTGATTTTATATTCTTGACTTCTTATAAGAATATTAGTGGAATAAATAAATCTGTGTGCATATTGGCAGTGCAATTGGAAATCCGCTATATGGCCCAGACAGACACCTGTGAGTACAAAAGCAAACATTTAAGTACATACCTACACATCGTCACATGAAATCAAAAAAGGTGTAGCTAACCGTCTACCCAAATTAATTATGTGTATGTAAAAGGTTTTTTTTTAAATAAGTTTTGCATTATTAACTCTAAAAACGCAATCTATGAAAATCTATTTAAAGCACATTCATATGTACATATGTATGTACTTTTTTTTTTTACCTACCATAATTTTAATTAATTTTAAACCTTTTTTATGTTTATCTACTATTTAACGGGATAGAGAATAAATAGGCTTTTTATAGTTTTTCTAATTCCTAATTCCTGGCGGTTTGTTAAGGAAAAAATATTTAAACACTCAGTTGGCCGATTGTAATGAAATGTAACTGCAACGGTAGGAAACAGCTAATGGATATTGTTGTGTGAAAAGTAGGTTACGTTACATTAGATCTCTATAAGCATTCTCATTAGTTTTCATATAACAATAAAGATCAGATGTTTCCTACCGTTGCAGTTACATACATTCCACTACAGTCTGCTAACTGAGGCTTAAGTTTTATTATAAAATCAAAATAAGTTCTAATACATAAATTTCTGATTTTCATTCAGACAAAGAAGAAATAACCCAATTTGATATTGATTGAAACGTCTTTTGCTATCATCGATAAATAATTGGAAAAAAATTATTTATTTTTCTATGTATTCCTTTGTTCTTTATCATCAATTTTGAAATTACCGCATTCAAATGTGGAATATATGTATATTTCAGATTTGAAATATATTTCATTAAAGTCATAAAACAACGTCATAACTCAAAAAAAAAATAATTTGCCAGAAAAAGAATTTTAAGTTTTAAATTTACACACAACTTAATGGAAAAAGAAAATTTAATTCTCTCAAGAGTTGAGAAAACAAAATGTTTCTAGGAAAATTTTACACAATATGAAGAGCGATATGAGGATCAATTTTGCATCATTAACTTAAAAATTCCATTTTTTGAGTATATTTTCTGTATTCCACGTTAAATTAAATCGTTCAGAATATTTCCAACAACAATTCTACAGCAATTCCGCCGCACATTTTAATTTCACATGAAATTGCAGATCATGCAGATAAAGAAATCACTGTTTAGTGGCCGATTCAGACTAAAATGATGAAGTTGCTAATGACTAGGGCAACACTAAAATTATGGAAAAAAAATTAAACAAATAACAGCATTCGATATCGATAGAAATTTCCATACAATTAGTCCTAATTTACACTATGCAAGTCTTATTGCTTAGCTGATTAGTTTGTTAGGAGAGAGAGACAAGGGGAAAAGAAACGTTTATGTTCCCCTCTCTTTCTCTTCCACAAACTAATCAGCTTAGCAATAAGACTTGCATAGTGTAAATTCCGACTTGCAGGTAGTGATGAAAAGGGATTTTAAAATTGTTGGTTTCAATTTACTACAACAACTACACAACTAGTTTTGAATATTTTTTATAAGGGGATTTTTAACACATTTTTTAATTTTTTTTTTCAATCAGGGCAGTCAGTTTTCCGCGTGAAAATTTTACCTTTTCCAATTGGATTTTTTGTTTTCCCTATTACTTGCTATTAGTTGGAGATGTTCCCCGGGAAAAATTTCAAGCGGAATTTTATTCATGATTGCCCTGCATTTCTTTGAAAAATTCTTCTACATTGCTTGTATTTTAACTTTTGTCAACTTTTTTGAGGTAATTAGACGAATTATTGTAGAATCATTAGACTTTCACCACATATCTTAATCATTGCAAAAGCTGGAAGGCTACTTTCGCCATAGCAGCTATAATTCTCGTTTATTTAGAGAATACAAATTGTGTATCAGGAAGATAAACCATCACACTACGGAGCAGTAAAAAATCCTTAAGGCTCAGTTAGCTGACTGTAGTGTAAAGAAGGTGTAATAGTAGGAAACAGCTGATCGATATTGTTATGTGAAAAGTAATGAAAATGGTTATAGAGATGTAATGTAACGTAACCTAATTTTCATATAAAAATATCGATCAGCTGTTTTCTACGTTGCATTTACATTACATTTCAGTCGGCTAACTGAGCCTTTAAACATGATATCTGTTTCATAACGGTTTCTAAATAATTTAGTACATACAACAATTTATTTACTTATGCTTTTAATTTTTAAAAAGTTGGCATCGCTGAAAATAATATGTAGGTGACACAATTTTAAACATTACCCTTAAGATATGCTACATTTTGTTGTGTTAAAATCAAAACAAAATTATATAGTGATACTTCAGTAACGACTGAGTTGCCATTAGGTAAAATCAAAGATGTTTTCCTAGAAGTTTTACAAAGATACTTCAATTAAATATGAAGATCAATATGTATTTAAAAATATTCTATAAATACATACACTGCGAATCAATTTAATAGGGAATTTAATTTTAACAATAAAAAATTACATACATATTCTAAACTATATTTTAGAGATTACAAAGTTTTGGAATTTTTAATTCTATATGTGACGCGACATGACGAAAGGGACCTTATCTTGACAGAGTAAAATTTTCAGCACAGGCCAAAACGTGAATTAAGGTTTAAATTTCATGTTTTGGGTTTTTGACACCTAATGCTACCTACATATCTCAAGATGTACTATAATTGATCGATTATTTGATTTTTTATCCGCAAGATGGCATAAAAGTCAATTTTCCAAACTTCTACCCATGGCACAAGGGTTTAACCGCTTTAACAAACTTTAACCTCAATTATCTCGAAACTACCTTTTTTGAAATAAAAACTTCAAAATGCTGTATTTTCGTAAATTTTTGAGACTTTAGCATGATTTTGGTGTCATTTTGTTCAGAATTTTTTCCTTTACATTGGTATCAAAAACTCGGTCTTGACACCTGGCAAGATAAGGTATATAAGTATAAGATACACAGATGCGCACTACAAACTTATAACACCCCTTTTTTTAGTCGATGGTTAAAAATTAAACAGTTTTATTTTGAATTTCAAACCATAGCTCGCTCGGGAGAAAGTTCTTATTAACAGTTAAAAATTTCGTTTAGGAATTGAGCGGTAATGCGATCCTTTATAGGCTAGTGATATTTAGTAGCACCAGGCATTTTTTATGGCATCCCTTAAATACTGCTTTGTATTAAATTGATTCATTCATAAAATTTTCTTACAACCCACCCTATACAATATTACATTGTATTAAAATTGTGAGAATATAGAGCACAATTTAGAATTTTTAACTTTTTCTCAAGAATTCAGTGTCTTACAAATCTGACAGTGTGAAATGAAGCATTCTCGTGTTTTTAGGTCCGCGGTATGGTTCCAAATAAGTTTTAAAATCGTTGGAGCACACCTTTCAATATAAGTTTAAACGATTTTTCCCCGTTTCCAACACCAAGTCGATGGTGCAATCGTGCACAATTCTTAAGACTTGCTCTGACAAAGTCTCGAAACCAAAGCACAAAGAACTTTTTCAATTTGGTTAAAAAAAAACCAAAGTCTTAAATATACACATCTCTTTGGTCGAGGTATTTAGTAGATTACATTTGAAGAAATCAAAAAAAAATTTTATATTATGCAACATTTTAATTTAGTACTAGTCCCGATTAATATAAATTAATTTAATATCTATTGAATATTTATTGCAGTTTTTTTTAATTTTTTTATTTTTTCGTAGCAAAAATTTATGTATATGACTTATACCACTTTTATAATTAAGGACACTTATTCACACCTAGCGTGAATAACAAGTGGAATTTTTGTTCACGTGAAATTTTCATTCCCCTCGAAGGTAGAAATGCTATCGTAAATCTCCCGTGAAATTTTTCCCCCCCTATCAGTCCCAGTGAATGTTAAAAAGAGAAGAAGATTAGTAAAGCTTAAAAATTAATTGAAAATCTGACAAATTTAAGTTAATTAAAAATAAATACAGAAATTTTAGGTTCCAAGGAAATTTTTTAAACTTTAAAGTTGTGTTTTTAAATATTCTAGATGCAGTGGAAAAAAATTCTTTAGTATGCCACCGCGCTGCACGGTCATAAAATCTACTGTGTGTGAACCAAAGAGATTCTTACATTCCATGAAAAAAGGTGTTGCAGGGAATTATTGTTAATAATGGTGAACTTTATTTTATTTACTAATTATGTCCTAAAAATAAATATTTATAACTTTTAATATTTAATTTGAAGGAAAATATCGAAGTTATACGATGCATTAATTCAGTTCGAATGCAAAAATAAAGTAAACAAAACCAAGGGAAAAGTGAAAAATATTATTCAAGATAAGGGGAATCAAAAGAGGGAAAAAATTATTCACTATTGCGATTTGGCGAAAAGTGGAAATATTTCGAGGGCAAAATGTTCACGATAGGGGCGATTAAGATTTTTATTTTGTTTCCTTAAAAAAAAAAACAATAGAAGTACCGAAAACATTTCTTTAAGTGTATTTAAGACTCATGCATTGCCAGCCCAACTGCAAAAATTTCTATTAAACGAAATGATAAGAAATATTTATTTAATACTCTTTTTGTGTTTAACCATAAAAAGATATTAGAAAACTATCATTAGAAATAGAAAAGATATCCATCCATCTATACACATACTCTCAGCATAACACTCCCTCTCCTCTTACGCTTTCATCTATAGACTCGTGTTGCCAGCTAATAAAACTTATTGAACGGTATTAGCAACCGAAGTGTAACCAATGGCGGAATATAAAAATCTCTGCTTAACATAAGGATAAATACTCGTATTAAGTGTAAGAAACCCCTAGGCAAACCAATAAATACAACTTATTTACGAGTATAAAGAAAAGTTTCCCCAGTAGAACGACCTTAAGCTAAACGCAGAAAAGTTGAATAAAAAAAAAGATTAAACAATTCTGCTGATAACATCGTTATCAAAATGACGAAGAGAAATGGTATAAATGTCAAGACAAAATATGACTTTGTTGTTTTTCTTTAGAAAGTTTCTTATCGGTATCAATGAAAAAAAAGCTTTTGTTTTATTACACTTGTTTTTGTCAAGTTGTTATTGTTATTATTATTATTATTATTATTATTATTGTTGCTGTTGCTATTGCTGTTGCTGATGTGGTAGATATTATTTGCTGGTATATAAATATTCCTGCAGTTGGATGGAGAGTGTAATGACGCCAGTCTTTTCATTATCACACACTCCCCTAGAAATACAAGAAGACGTACATAATTGTACTACTACTGTCTTTTCCTATACTGAGTCGCGACTCGCGAGTGTCATAATCAGTATAATACTAACGATAAATGTCTGTTTGGATGTACATAAGTGCGTTTGTGGGTATGTGTGTGTGGTATCCTTGCTCTTTATCTTAAATACAATTTGAAATGTTTTCGAAACTTTCGTTTTCAAAAATAAAATGAAAATGTTTTTAATTTATTATCAACGATGTTAAATTTTTATGGCATCCTTTTGTTTCTCGCTATTCGTCCTTTTTCTTATTGATAGAATTTCATAATGTTAAATATATGACATGGAAACAAATCATAACAAAAATATATATTTATTTATTTGCATCAGTTTTATGTTTTGAAAAATAGAATTGATAAAATATATAGTGATTTACATAAAAAAGTTTCAGTTTAATTTTCAACACTATTTATTTATATATGTACATATTTTTTTACTGTCTCTAAAACTTAATTAAAACAATTTAGGCCTTATTCAGAAAAAAAATAATTTAGGTTTACGAAACGTTTAATAAACAAATTTCCATACAAAATTTCTTCTGTAAACCTTTTGTAAACCAAAATATTTCTTTCTGAGTATGGCAGTTTATGTTAAAAAATATATATGTATGTATATACAGCAATCATCTTACTTTGAAAATACTTTAAACAAGTTATTGTTGAGGTTCAAAGGTAGAAACAATTTCAAACTTATTTTAGGATTAAATATTTATTTAAATGATGAAACAAATTTTGTTTTAATTTTTTTGCATTATGCAAGTAGTGTAAACTAAAAGAATTATAAAAAACATTAGAAAGGGTTGCTGAAAGGGCACGGAATCAAATACAAATTTAATGCACTTACATCTGAATGAAATCCAGCAGCTTTCAGCCAAAATCTAACTGTATGAACTAGAGATGATCGAAACTGTGATTTTTTTAATAATGTCGCTCCTTGTGAATGTGATTTTTAAATCGCCGTTTTTTTAAACTGTGACTGTGATCACAGTTTACCTGTATTTTGTTTGTAGCAAATCTGTTATTTTGAAAAAATCTAATAAGAAGAGCAGCTGTTAAATTAAACTGTGACTGTGATCAGGGTCACCGGTGACATTTTTCAAAAATTGGCACCAAAAGGGGATTTATTAAAAAAAAAAAAGGGGGAAACTGCACTAAACTTTTAATTTTTAGAGGTAGACCAAAAGTGGAAAGGCAGTCAAAAAAGTGTGTCGAATTAGTCATAAAAGTGGCAATTTGCCACTTTAGTCGGTCAAACGGTCACGCTGACTGTGATCACAGTTTAACTCATTTCAGCTCTTCTGCTTTAAAAGTCTTTATTAGTATTGGTGTCTTGATAAATACTAATAAGAAGAGCGACAACAACAAACAGTTAGCAATTAAACCCATCCTAATATTGAGAATTGTCATATAAGAAGCAGAGCAGTGTTGCCAAAACGGCGGTTTTCCCGCTATATATGACTGTATTTTGTTGTCATTAGCGGCAAGTCTATTTAAAAAACCACCAGCGGGAATTTTAGCGGAAGAATTTCTTAGTTGACGGATTTTCAGCGTTTTTCTGAAACTTATAAAGAAAGGTATTGAATCAAAATAAAGTATTTTTAACGCAGCTCTGCGACACGTACCCTGGTATTTATGTAGAGTTTTTTTCGATATAAGCACGCTCAGAGAAAAGAAACTAACGTCACTTTTTTGCAGATAAAAAATTGACATATTAGGGTGGTGTAGTATAATGTGAAACGTTAAGAGGTTAAAAATAATAACATACATATGTATATACATACGAGTATAAAAGTGAATAAATCTCATAATTAGTGAATAAAATTTAATTCGATTAAAATTATATTACAAAACAATTTAATCATTCTTTTCGTATTAAAAAAATAGTAAACAAATCTTTAAACAAACGGAAAACAAACCGAAAACTGGGTGATTGGACCACTGAGTATGGGGAAAACATAATATCAACCAAAATCTCTCAAAACAATAACTTTTTCTGAATAATTCGTTTTTGATTAAAGACTTTTTTTATTGAAATTCTCTTTCGAAATTAAACTTCAAGCCAATGTGAATTGAGCCATGGAGTTTATTTTATCGACACTATTTTTTTAATTTCAGATAGTCAGAAAGTCAGGAAATTTTAACAATATTTTACAAATACTTCAAGCAAAACGGCAAGATATTTTTCCACACGTGTAGAATAATTAGGATCTATCGCAGAAAATATTGAAAACATAATGAATCAGCTTAAACATTAATATTATAAGATGGAATAGTCCCTTGGATTCTACTTTTTCCTGGCTCGATATTTTTGTATGGAAATAAAATACATACTTAAAGAGTTTTGCTTACAAATATTGGGGAATTACATACATACATCTATGCATATGTATACATATTTTATAAAATTTATCTTATTCTTTTTTTTTTACCAATAAACCATAAAAAAGACATATGCTGGTTATAAAAAATTCAGCGGTTATATTAGCGTTTATTTTTATTCAGCTAGTGGTTTTTAGCGGGTTTTCAGGGGTTATATGGTGGGAAATGCCTGTAACATTTTGGCAACACTGAAGCAGAGAGACAATAAAATTGTACATATGACACGATTTGAAAAATTTTTTCTGAACAAAAGCTGAAGGTATAAAAAAATTAATGTGGTAGCTTTATTTACTGTAAAGTAAGCATACAAGAACAATCACAGTTTGTGTGAAAGAAATACTTATATTATCAAAACCTGTTCCTTGATAAATTCAGTCACAGTTGTGATTAGTGATTTTTCAATCGCTGTGAAAAAGTAACAGGTTTCGAAATATCGCTCAACTCTACTATGGACACTATAAAAATATACCTCAATTAATGTGGTACATATGTACATACAATTTGTTAAAATTGGCTTCTAATAATTTACACTGATAATGATTGATGAAAAAAAAAATATTATGATGCTTGATGTCACATTTTGATGTGTTTGTTTATCAAGCACGGAAATATTTTAAATGAGATTTCAAGGTGCGGATGAAAAAACAATAAAAATATGTATATAATGTGCGTGAAGATAAATTTATCGGGTTAAATATGTTTTTAAAAAATATCCCATGCGATAGTTTTTTCTTGTTTTATTTAGTACGCATACGAAAAAAAAACAAATAAAAGCTTTTACCCGATTAACCGGGAAAATCGTTTATCCAGAATGCTCCCGGTCCCGATCATTACGATAATCGAGGCCCAACTGTGTTAAGGGAAAATTTTCAAACTCTATTTAAATATCGAGGGTATTCATTTCAGTTTTTTTCCTCGTTGGAAAAATGGAAAAATTTAATTTTATACAACAAACACGGAAAAAAAATTGGAAAAAAATTTTTTAATTTTTTTTTTTTTAATTACTTTTTTAAATATGAATTGATATTTAAATAAGTTGGTGAAATTGGCTCTTAGGCTAATGAGAGTGGTTTAACCAATGAAATTGATAAGAAGAATAGTTAGTTACACCACTAGCGTTAGTTAACTATAGACTGTGAATTTGGAAATTTTGTTGATTGTAAATAGACACGACAAACTTCACATTACCAGCGAAAACTTCCTGTTGCAGGCAGTGCACAGTCTTGTAGTCGGAGGGTATCAGGTTCGAATCCTGGATAAATGTCAAAGTAGCTTCGAAGTTTGTATTTTTTTAACTCTAACTTTTCAAATAAATTTTTATGTTAAATGATCAATTAAAAAAATTAAAATTTTATGCATGATGGTGTGTGTATATATTTATATTTCTCCGTCAAAAAGGAAAAAGTGATTAAGTCGAGATAAGCTGATTTTGAGTTAATGCTAGCTACGTAATTTGCATATTTGAAAGTACCCCAGGACAAAATCTCAATTAATTTGTGCGATTTTTCAAGAAGTTATAGCAGAATGACGTGAGGCTTATATTTTTCTGATTTCTAATCTCATTTGGAGTAATACGAGGGTAGATCAATGAAACCGTGACTTTTTGAATGAAACACAGTTTTTTCTGCAAAACAAAAATTTATTTTCCAACATAAACTCTTTTTAACTCAATACACTTAGTCCGCTTAGTTACAGTTTTTGTATCCCTTCCAAAAAATAGCATTTTTCGAGGTCCTTAAAATAGGCATTTGTTTGGTCAATAATTTCATCATTGGAGCGAAATCTCTTTCCACCGTTTCATTTCTTTAGGTTTGGAAATAGTCACTACAGGCTAGATCTAGTGAATAGGACGGATGAGGGACAATTTTAAGATCAATTCATGGATTTTTGCCATGGAAACTTTACATGCGTTTGTAGTCGATTGTGAGTAAACGCGGCACCCATCTTGCGGAAAGCGTATCATACACAAGTAATCAACAATCTCACGCACTTTTAACCTTCGATCGGCCAACACCATATCGTTGATTTTTTTTCGAAATTTTCGGGCTTACTGACCTCAATTGGTCGTCCAGAATGTTCAGCGTCATTTGTACTTGTGCGACCACAACGAAAGTCAGTAAACCACTTTTTTTACCATTGAATTCGATGTTGCGGAGTCCCTATTGTATTTATCGAGCTTTTCCTTGGTTTGAGTGATTTTTTTTCGAAATTTTCGGGCTTACTGACCTCAATTGGTCGTCCAGAATGTTCAGCGTCATTTGTACTTGTGCGACCACAACGAAAGTCAGTAAACCACTTTTTTACCATTGAATTCGATATTGCGAAGTCCCTATTGTATTTATCGGGCTTTTCCTTGGTTTGAGTGTCGGTTTTTTTTCGCAAAAAATAACAGTTGTTAAACGCAAAGTAAATGACGCCACTTGCCACTTGCTCAAATATTGCATTTCATATAACTGCTAGGGAAGTTGGAGAAGTCACGGACTTAGTGATCCGCCCTCGTGGCTTAATTTACGTTATATTTTGGTATATTTCAACTCGAATTTATTATTTACAGTGCGTAAAACGATGTTTGCTTAAACAAATTTTAGTTTAACAGAGAATTTTCCAATTTAACTGTAAAATAAATAAATGTCTGAAAATCATCTTGGCCTGAGAAGCCAATTACTTACACAAATTTTAATATTAAATTCATGTTGTTTCAACTTGAAATAATTTTGATTCAACATGGATCTTCGTGTTGTTTCAATATCGAATTTACATTGTTCTAACTTGAAATAACTTTCATTCAACATGTCTCTTCATTTTTAACATTTAACAGTGCGAGAATGTTAAATCAACATGTAATAAAGTTATTTCAAAAGGAAAAAAAGATTACACATATGACCCAAAATCTTTATTAAAGAATGTTATATTAACCTTGTTTACGTATGTAGATTTTAAGAAGCAATCTCGCTTGCCTTTATGTAAAAATCGCAAAAATAGCCATGTGGCCATACTGAAACATGTATCGTCAACAAAAATTTAAAATCGCCACATCTGACATTCCCCTGGCCTACTTGAAAATAAAAAAAATCCACTAAAGATTCCAATGGGCCAATAAAACGAAATGAATTTAAACGCTTAATGGTTACATGTCCAAATGTCGTTAATTTCAAAAGTTCTCACAAAATTAAATGAAGCGTACGTCTGTACTATTGAATACTCCTGCCAACCAAATCAAATCAAATCCCCAGCCTTTATAAAGGCTCACTATTTATTCATAGCATATTTATTTGACAAAAATATGAATTGTCATTAATCAACAGGACTGGTAACAATAGAAAACTTCAATGTCAAGAGGATTTACAAAAAAAAAAAAAAAAAAAAAATTATAAAAGGAACAGAAAATTGACGTACGAGTACATACAAAAGGGAAATTGTTGTGCGGTAAACAGAGTCACTGCGTCAGTCACACAATTTAAATTGGCAACAACAATTGACGCCAAACATTGACTGGTGATTAATGGCATTCAACATTCATTCATACATAAATACATAAATATCAGAAAAAGTCAAATCTAACAAAGTTGTGCCAACTACTCAAATTGAACTTTATTACCGAGAACTTCAAATACATAAATACACAACCAATGAAACGGATACCAGAGATTGTAAACACGATTGAGCTGCTGCCAACCAAATGATGAAGAATTGAAAAATGTAATACAAAAAAAAAAAATAATTTGAATGGTTTAATTTGATGCTCCATCTAGTGATAATGAAAAGGAACTTTTTTTTTCTTTACAAAGCTATTGAAACTTGATATAGAACAAACAAATGCGTAGCAAATACAAAACTTTGGAAAAACAGCTGGGCTCATAGCACACTCACATACATACAAAAATATGTGCATATCGTCACCTAAAGTGCAAAATAACGTACATCGAAACAATTTGAAATTGAAAAAAAAATTTTGCAAGTCTCTTATAAGAAATATCAAAGTTATAAGCACAATTCAAAATAACGTATCATCAAGTGCATTATTTTCTTAAACAATATAACGTATCATCATCCATCCATCACTCATACGAATTTAAATAAATTCAGTGAAGTGCGACTTTGACCCGCGCACGAAGGGTTCCGTACGTACACGAGATATGTAGTTTAATACGAACTTTAGCCAATATAAACGATAGTTTTGGCAGTTTTTTCTTTTTTGGGTTTTTTTGTTTTTAAGCTTTTTTTAGTTTGGGGTTTTTTGAATTTATTGGCGCTTTCTGAGTTTTGGCGCTTTTTTCTCGTTTTGGCGATTTTTTTGGTTTTTGAAGTTTTTTTAAATTTGGCGATTTTTTTATTTTAGTGATTTTTTTTTAATTTTGGCACTTTTTTCTCGTTTTGAGGATTTTTTTTCGGTTTTTGGCGTTTATTTAATTATGGCGATTTTTTTCGTTTTGGCGATTTTTTTTAATTTTGGCGATTTTTTTTTAACTTTGACGATTTTCGGCGTTTCTTCATTTTGGCGACTTTATTCATTTAGGCAATTTTTTGTAGTTTTGACACTTTTGTTTCTCATTTTGACTATTTTTTTTAAGTTTTTGGCGATTTTTCAATTTGGCGATTTTTTTAATTTTGGCGATTTTTTTTTCATATTAACAATTATTTTGTTACTGGAGCCTTTTTCGTGTTTGGTGAGTTTTTTCGGTTTTTGGCGCTTTTTTCATTTTGGCGATTTTTTTCATTTGGACGATTTTTTCGAATTTGGCCACTTATTTTAGTGTTAGATTTTTTTTTTTAATTTTGGGAATTTTTTTCGTTTTGGCGATTTTTTTGAATTTTGGCGATTTTTTTTTTGGTTTGGCGATTCGTAAAAGGAAATTTTTATCTAAAATAAATTTCTTGGTTTATTTAAACCATGATTTAAAAATTTTGACTTATTATCTCTAATAGTTTCCATTTTATGCAGTTTTTTGCTTCTCCTGTAAACTTAAGAAATGTGATGTTATGGTATTTTGCATTTTAGGTTACGATATGTTTTAATATAGATAAAGGGTAGCCGAAAAACTAAGGCAGTAAATTTTCCTATTATAAATAAGCAATGATTTTGCTTCATATGTTTTTCATGTCAATTCAACATGATTATCGTTAAACTTCGAAGAAAACTTGTCCTTTTGAAATAACTTTATTTTATGTTGCTTTAACATTCTACTACTGTTAAAACAAAATGAAGAAGCAAGTTGAATCAAAGTAGTTTTAAGTTAAAAGAACTCAAATTTGATACAGAAATAATACGAAGAACCTCCCACATATGGGAGTAATTGGGCCGAAGAGTGCGAAAAGACTAAATTTCACATAAAAGTCGTATACTCTCCTTTTTGCAGTCGTACGTACGTAAAAGACACTAACTAAAATCTTGCCTAAATTTCAAGACACTCTTTGCGAATGTATTTTAACATTTTCTACTTGACTGTCAATTACTAAAAAGAAATTCAAAATTAATTTCCCTTAAAATTTTGTTCCGCCTCGGCTTAACTTAAACTTTTAGCTAAATTGTCATAATTCCTTTTGCATAAATAAATACATATTTACATGTAAACATACACACATATACATACATATGCAAGTATTTATGTATGTACATTCATATTTTACTTTGACAAAATTCCTTGTGCCTGTTTTTAACTGCCATTAATTAAATAAATTAGTGAAATTTCTTCTCTACCTCACATCCATCTCCAGCTTTAGCAACCCTTTCCCTTGTTGTGATTTAATTACAAAACGCATATTTGTCATTTAAATTTCCATAAAAAGCAGCAAAACATCATCATACAACATTTAGAAGTACAACACATACACAAACATACATATCGTTAACTTAATCTAAAAAGGCCCTAACTAATTATTTTTTTGAATCGAGTTTTTTAAATATTTCGATAGCCGAACATATAATGTATCGGAAAATGCAAAAATCTCGATTTCCAAAAAAAAACGAGTTAGGGCTTTTCTATATTAAGGTAACGATATGTACATGCATACATATATATGTATATGTAAGTACATATTTTCATGTAAACGGTGGCAATTAGCAACTTGAGTCTTTTTTAGTTGGAATGGAATGCTTTTGATAAATCCTTCCTGCACCTTCTGAAAGCAGTTTGTTATTCCAGTTGGTTGTTGAATGAATGCTGTGTGTGTTTTTATCTTCTTTCTTGTAATACGATTCCTTTGTAATGCGTCAAAAATTATTTATTTTTTTTTTATTTACTTTTTAATGTTGGATATAGAAATCCGCCTTTAGCTGCTCAGAGCAGTTTGATACATGAGAGGAGAGAGAAAGCAAGATACTTTACAATTGTCTTTTGAAGTGGTTTCTTGAAATAATTTCATAAAAGTTTTTAGATTTTGTAATATTTTAAATATTCGCATAAAAGTTTTGCCATATTGATGCTTAACAAAAAAAAATTGTCTTTGTAAAGGATAAAGATTATTGTGTATGAATTGTGAGTTTGAGATAGAAATGAATAATGTTCCTCAGTAAAGTAAAGGAGGCATGATTTAAGAATTGTTAGAATTATGTGGAATAAATAAAATTATTAAGTTGAGTACATAACTACAAAGGAAACGTTTAAGTTTCACTTCGAGAATAACAACACTCCATGTAATCTAATTTACTATTTCTAGCACCTATGTACATATATCTGTTCGAAAATTGAATATAATTCTCATTTAGGGGTCGGCGGTTTTAATTATATCTATAGCCTGCTCGACCATGTACAGGAGAGGGCAAAGTAGCTTATCGGTGAGTGCAGGGTATGAAACTGTATTTACTCACTGGACCATTGACCCAATGTGGAGTGAATTTCAGGAAACTTGTTCCTTAAAGCCATACATTCTTAAGCACAACACGTGTTTCATTAAGATCAAATACGTACATATGTAGTCGATTTGCCAATGAATTGCCCTACGCACTACAGAGAAAATTCTTTTTTATCCGTACTGTTCGTACAAACTATCTGCAGTTCAACTCGAATGTTCAAAGACACTACTCCAAGAAAAATCTCATAACTGCCCCCGAATCGCTCCTAGAAGGAGCCGGTCCCCATTAAATTCTTCTTCCCAACATTTTTTCAGAATATACCAACTCCGTACTTACAAAAATAATAACCTTTTCCCACCGACCTAATAAGGCCCAGAGTACCCCTAGAGAGGCCAGATATATATCCGACTCACCTTCATTTCTTCTAACCTATAAAAAAAATTCTGCATCCAGTTAGTAGATCCAGTGATCAGTCATATTAAATCCACTCCATTTGATTGATGTGCTGCATGTGCACTATCTATCTGCCGATTGCCCAATGACCCGTCAATATCTCAATCAACCGCGAGATGCTCTTCCTGGGTAAAAGGGATATTATGGTTTGTAAGCTTTTGAATATCAGAGAGATAGAACGCAGGGCTAAAAATTAACAGATTCACAATGAATCTAAAGGCTTCCTAGTGGAAGTGCTAAAGTACTGCTCTTCCAAACTTAAGCCTAACCTGCGTTAGTGAGAATTTCAACAGTTGATTTTACTTTACAGCATTACGAAATGTATTGCCAAGTAAACATGTTTTCGCCACGTTCCCATGCTATTTTAAATTATATAATTTCGTGCTAACCTAAATAGAAAAAAAGAAAAAATGGCAAAACAGAAAATTAATAGTGATATGTACTTATAAAAATCAATTGTATGCACAACAATCATTTATCGTATTCCGTTTCATAGAAAATTTAAGTTAAATAGCTGATGTTAATAAGAATCTCTACCCAAGAAGATAGACTAAGGTGCTGATGAAGTGCGTGACTGTACAGAAAAGCATCGGTATTCTCCCAGCTACAAAGTCTAGTTTAGTTTTTCTTCTCTTCTTTAGAAACTTACATTAATTAATAAAAATATTTCATTGAACAAGAATTCAAATTACTGAACTTAAGCCCGAATAAGTAATTATTTCTGATTAAAATTAAAATTTTTAATTTTATTCTTATCTCCCTCCTTCGTCGGTATTGTGTAGCATAATCGTCGGCAAAGTAAAATTAGCAATACAATGGTTTCAAAAATTTAATACGCCTCATTGACACCAGAGGTGTTGCAACACTGTATTATTAATAAACGCGCAAGAAGCAGAGTTGTAAAATAATGAAGTTGTTGCTCTATCTCTTCCTTCACCAGCGGTCTTCTCTATCACTATCCCTTTCCTAAAGAAGGTAACGCCTGGTAATAGTATGAGGCATTCATTGCCTGAGTGCTACTTCTCTTAAAAAAAATTCAAATTATTGGCATCATTAGGTATGTTTTAACACGTGTGTGAAGATAAATTTCGAAATTTAAAACCCAAGACACAAACCAGTAGCATTAACAGAGCTATGTTAACCTGATAACAGAGCCCTGTTAAACATGAAAATCTTGGAATTGTGTACTACAAATGGAATCCTGGCCATATTTTTTTAACAAAATCAGCTAAAAAAATCTAAACATGCAGATTATTAAATTTTTCTTTATAAAAACAAAAAAAATCATAAAAAATTTAAAAGAAACTATAATTTTTTTACCTATCAAAGTAAATAAATTTTTTTTTATGGAAATTTTGGAATTCCTGGAGAACGAACATACCTGGGCGGCTAAATTTTTCTGGAATTTGTGTATTTTGTGCCCTCTTATAATACTCAGATGTCAAAACCCTTAACATTTGCGTTTTTCATAGAGAAATTAGATTTTTTCTAAATTTTCAAATTTCGATTTTCACTAAAGGACGAATTTCAGGAGAACGAACATACCTGGGCGGCTAAATTTTTCTGGAATTTGTGTCTTTTGTGCCCTCTTATAATGCTCAGATGTCAAAACCTTTAACATTTGCGTTTTTCATAGAGAAATTTGATTTTTTCTAAATTTTCAAATTTCGATTTTCACTAAAGGACGAATTTCAGGAGAACGAACATACCTGGGCGGCTAAATTTTTCTGGAATTTGTGTATTTTGTGCCCTCTTATAATGCTCAGATGTCAAAACCTTTAACATTTGCGTTTTTCATAGAGAAATTTGATTTTTTTCTAAATTTTCAAATTTCGATTTTCACTAAAGGACGAATTTCAGGAGAACGAACATACCTGGGCGGCTAAATTTTTCTGGATTTTGTGTATTTTGTGCCCTCTTATAATGCTCAGATGTCAAAACCTTTAACATTTGCGTTTTTCATAGAGAAATTTGATTTTTTCTAAATTTTCAAATTTCGATTTTCACTAAAGGACGAATTTCAGGAGAACGAACATACCTGGGCGGCTAAATTTTTCTGGAATTTGTGTCTTTTGTGCCCTCTTATAATGCTCAGATGTCAAAACCTTTAACATTTGCGTTTTTCATAGAGAAATTTGATTTTTTCTAAATTTTCAAATTTCGATTTTCACTAAAGGACGAATTTCAGGAGAACGAACATACCTGGGCGGCTAAATTTTTCTGGAATTTGTGTATTTTGTGCCCTCTTATAATGCTCAGATGTCAAAACCTTTAACATTTGCGTTTTTCATAGAGAAATTTGATTTTTTCTAAATTTTCAAATTTCGATTTTCACTAAAGGACGAATTTCAGGAGAACGAACATACCTGGGCGGCTAAATTTTTCTGGAATTTGTGTATTTTGTGCCCTCTTATAATACTCAGATGTCAAAACCCTTAACATTTGCGTTTTTCATAGAGAAATTTGATTTTTTCTAAATTTTCAAATTTCGATTTTCACTAAAGGACGAATTTCAGGAGAACGAACATACCTGGGCGGCTAAATTTTTCTGGAATTTGTGTATTTTGTGCCCTCTTATAATGCTCAGATGTCAAAACCTTTAACATTTGCGTTTTTCATAGAGAAATTTGATTTTTTCTAAATTTTCAAATTTCGATTTTCACTAAAGGACGAATTTCAGGAGAACGAACATACCTGGGCGGCTAAATTTTTCTGGATTTTGTGTATTTTGTGCCCTCTTATAATGCTCAGATGTCAAAACCTTTAACATTTGCGTTTTTCATAGAGAAATTTGATTTTTTCTAAATTTTCAAATTTCGATTTTCACTAAAGGACGAATTTCAGGAGAACGAACATACCTGGGCGGCTAAATTTTTCTGGAATTTGTGTCTTTTGTGCCCTCTTATAATGCTCAGATGTCAAAACCTTTAACATTTGCGTTTTTCATAGAGAAATTTGATTTTTTCTAAATTTTCAAATTTCGATTTTCACTAAAGGACGAATTTCAGGAGAACGAACATACCTGGGCGGCTAAATTTTTCTGGAATTTGTGTCTTTTGTGCCCTCTTATAATGCTCAGATGTCAAAACCTTTAACATTTGCGTTTTTCATAGAGAAATTTGATTTTTCTAAATTTTCAAATTTCGATTTTCACTAAAGGACGAATTTCAGGAGAACGAACATACCTGGGCGGCTAAATTTTCTTGGAATTTGTGTCTTTTGTGCCCTCTTATAATGCTCAGATGTCAAAACCTTTAACATTTGCGTTTTTCATAGAGAAATTTGATTTTTTCTAAATTTTCAAATTTCGATTTTCACTAAAGGACGAATTTCAGGAGAACGAACATACCTGGGCGGCTAAATTTTTCTGGAATTTGTGTCTTTTGTGCCCTCTTATAATGCTCAGATGTCAAAACCTTTAACATTTGCGTTTTTCATAGAGAAATTTGATTTTTTCTAAATTTTCAAATTTCGATTTTCACTAAAGGACGAATTTCAGGAGAACGAACATACCTGGGCGGCTAAATTTTTCTGGAATTTGTGTCTTTTGTGCCCTCTTATAATGCTCAGATGTCAAAACCTTTAACATTTGCGTTTTTCATAGAGAAATTTGATTTTTTTCTAAATTTTCAAATTTCGATTTTCACTAAAGGACGAATTTCAGGAGAACGAACATACCTGGGCGGCTAAATTTTTCTGGAATTTGTGTCTTTTGTGCCCTCTTATAATGCTCAGATGTCAAAACCTTTAACATTTTCGTTTTTCATAGAGAAATTTGATTTTTTCTAAATTTTCAAATTTCGATTTTCACTAAAGGACGAATTTCAGGAGAACGAACATACCTGGGCGGCTAAATTTTTCTGGAATTTGTGTATTTTGTGCCCTCTTATAATGCTCAGATGTCAAAACCTTTAACATTTGCGTTTTTCATAGAGAAATTTAATTTTTTCTAAATTTTCAAATTTCGATTTTCACTAAAGGACGAATTTCAGGAGAACGAACATACCTGGGCGGCTAAATTTTTCTGGAATTTGTGTATTTTGTGCCCTCTTATAACACTCAGATGTCAAAACCCTTAACATTTGCGTTTTTCATAGAGAAATTTGATTTTTTCTAAATTTTCAAATTTCGATTTTCACTAAAGGACGAATTTCAGGAGAACGAACATACCTGGGCGGCTAAATTTTTCTGGAATTTGTGTATTTTGTGCCCTCTTATAACACTCAGATGTCAAAACCCTTAACATTTGCGTTTTTCATAGAGAAATTTGATTTTTTCTAAATTTTCAAATTTCGATTTTCACTAAAGGACGAATTTCAGGAGAACGAACATACCTGGGCGGCTAAATTTTTCTGGAATTTGTGTCTTTTGTGCCCTCTTATAATGCTCAGATGTCAAAACCTTTAACATTTGCGTTTTTCATAGAGAAATTTGATTTTTTCTAAATTTTCAAATTTCGATTTTCACTAAAGGACGAATTTCAGGAGAACGAACATACCTGGGCGGCTAAATTTTTCTGGAATTTGTGTCTTTTGTGCCCTCTTATAATGCTCAGATGTCAAAACCTTTAACATTTGCGTTTTTCATAGAGAAATTTGATTTTTTCTAAATTTTCAAATTTCGATTTTCACTAAAGGACGAATTTCAGGAGAACGAACATACCTGGGCGGCTAAATTTTTCTGGAATTTGTGTATTTTGTGCCCTCTTATAATACTCAGATGTCAAAACCCTTAACATTTGCGTTTTTCATAGAGAAATTTGATTTTTTCTAAATTTTCAAATTTCGATTTTCACTAAAGGACGAATTTCAGGAGAACGAACATACCTGGGCGGCTAAATTTTTCTGGAATTTGTGTCTTTTGTGCCCTCTTATAATGCTCAGATGTCAAAACCTTTAACATTTGCGTTTTTCATAGAGAAATTTGATTTTTTCTAAATTTTCAAATTTCGATTTTCACTAAAGGACGAATTTCAGGAGAACGAACATACCTGGGCGGCTAAATTTTTCTGGAATTTGTGTCTTTTGTGCCCTCTTATAATGCTCAGATGTCAAAACCTTTAACATTTGCGTTTTTCATAGAGAAATTTGATTTTTTCTAAATTTTCAAATTTCGATTTTCACTAAAGGACGAATTTCAGGAGAACGAACATACCTGGGCGGCTAAATTTTTCTGGAATTTGTGTCTTTTGTGCCCTCTTATAATGCTCAGATGTCAAAACCTTTAACATTTGCGTTTTTCATAGAGAAATTTGATTTTTTCTAAATTTTCAAATTTCGATTTTCACTAAAGGACGAATTTCAGGAGAACGAACATACCTGGGCGGCTAAATTTTCTTGGAATTTGTGTCTTTTGTGCCCTCTTATAATGCTCAGATGTCAAAACCTTTAACATTTGCGTTTTTCATAGAGAAATTTGATTTTTTCTAAATTTTCAAATTTCGATTTTCACTAAAGGACGAATTTCAGGAGAACGAACATACCTGGGCGGCTAAATTTTTCTGGAATTTGTGTCTTTTGTGCCCTCTTATAATGCTCAGATGTCAAAACCTTTAACATTTGCGTTTTTCATAGAGAAATTTGATTTTTTCTAAATTTTCAAATTTCGATTTTCACTAAAGGACGAATTTCAGGAGAACGAACATACCTGGGCGGCTAAATTTTCTTGGAATTTGTGTCTTTTGTGCCCTCTTATAATGCTCAGATGTCAAAACCATTAACATTTGCGTTTTTCATAGAGAAATTTGATTTTTTCTAAATTTTCAAATTTCGATTTTCACTAAAGGACGAATTTCAGGAGAACGAACATACCTGGGCGGCTAAATTTTTCTGGAATTTGTGTCTTTTGTGCCCTCTTATAATGCTCAGATGTCAAAACCTTTAACATTTGCGTTTTTCATAGAGAAATTTGATTTTTTCTAAATTTTCAAATTTCGATTTTCACTAAAGGACGAATTTCCGGAGAACGAACATACCTGGGCGGCTAAATTTTTCTGGAATTTGTGTCTTTTGTGCCCTCTTATAATGCTCAGATGTCAAAACCTTTAACATTTGCGTTTTTCATAGAGAAATTTGATTTTTTCTAAATTTTCAAATTTCGATTTTCACTAAAGGACGAATTTCAGGAGAACGAACATACCTGGGCGGCTAAATTTTTCTGGAATTTGTGTCTTTTGTGCCCTCTTATAATGCTCAGATGTCAAAACCTTTAACATTTGCGTTTTTCATAGAGAAATTTGATTTTTTCTAAATTTTCAAATTTCGATTTTCACTAAAGGACGAATTTCCGGAGAACGAACATACCTGGGCGGCTAAATTTTTCTGGAATTTGTGTCTTTTGTGCCCTCTTATAATGCTCAGATGTCAAAACCTTTAACATTTGCGTTTTTCATAGAGAAATTTGATTTTTTCTAAATTTTCAAATTTCGATTTTCACTAAAGGACGAATTTCAGGAGAACGAACATACCTGGGCGGCTAAATTTTTCTGGAATTTGTGTATTTTGTGCCCTCTTATAATGCTCAGATGTCAAAACCTTTAACATTTGCGTTTTTTATAGAGAAATTTGATTTTTTCTAAATTTTCAAAAAATTTAGCCGCCCAGGTATGTTCGTTCTCCTGAAATTCGTCCTTTAGTGAAAATCGAAATTTGAAAATTTAGAAAAAATCAAATTTCTCTATGAAAAACGCAAATGTTAAAGGTTTTGACATCTGAGCATTATAAGAGGGCACAAAAGACACAAATTCCAGAAAAATTTAGCCGCCCAGGTATGTTCGTTCTCCTGAAATTCGTCCTTTAGTGAAAATCGAAATTTGAAAATTTAGAAAAAATCAAATTTCTCTATGAAAAACGCAAATGTTAAGGGTTTTGACATCTGAGTATTATAAGAGGGCACAAAATACACAAATTCCAGAAAAATTTAGCCGCCCAGGTATGTTCGTTCTCCTGAAATTCGTCCTTTAGTGAAAATCGAAATTTGAAAATTTAGAAAAAATCAAATTTCTCTATGAAAAACGCAAATGTTAAAGGTTTTGACATCTGAGCATTATAAGAGGGCACAAAATACACAAATTCCAGAAAAATTTAGCCGCCCAGGTATGTTCGTTCTCCTGAAATTCGTCCTTTAGTGAAAATCGAAATTTGAAAATTTAGAAAAAATCAAATTTCTCTATGAAAAACGCAAATGTTAAAGGTTTTGACATCTGAGCATTATAAGAGGGCACAAAAGACACAAATTCCAGAAAAATTTAGCCGCCCAGGTATGTTCGTTCTCCGGAAATTCGTCCTTTAGTGAAAATCGAAATTTGAAAATTTAGAAAAAATCAAATTTCTCTATGAAAAACGCAAATGTTAAAGGTTTTGACATCTGAGCATTATAAGAGGGCACAAAAGACACAAATTCCAGAAAAATTTAGCCGCCCAGGTATGTTCGTTCTCCTGAAATTCGTCCTTTAGTGAAAATCGAAATTTGAAAATTTAGAAAAAATCAAATTTCTCTATGAAAAACGCAAATGTTAATGGTTTTGACATCTGAGCATTATAAGAGGGCACAAAAGACACAAATTCCAAGAAAATTTAGCCGCCCAGGTATGTTCGTTCTCCTGAAATTCGTCCTTTAGTGAAAATCGAAATTTGAAAATTTAGAAAAAATCAAATTTCTCTATGAAAAACGCAAATGTTAAAGGTTTTGACATCTGAGCATTATAAGAGGGCACAAAAGACACAAATTCCAGAAAAATTTAGCCGCCCAGGTATGTTCGTTCTCCTGAAATTCGTCCTTTAGTGAAAATCGAAATTTGAAAATTTAGAAAAAATCAAATTTCTCTATGAAAAACGCAAATGTTAAAGGTTTTGACATCTGAGCATTATAAGAGGGCACAAAAGACACAAATTCCAAGAAAATTTAGCCGCCCAGGTATGTTCGTTCTCCTGAAATTCGTCCTTTAGTGAAAATCGAAATTTGAAAATTTAGAAAAAATCAAATTTCTCTATGAAAAACGCAAATGTTAAAGGTTTTGACATCTGAGCATTATAAGAGGGCACAAAAGACACAAATTCCAGAAAAATTTAGCCGCCCAGGTATGTTCGTTCTCCTGAAATTCGTCCTTTAGTGAAAATCGAAATTTGAAAATTTAGAAAAAATCAAATTTCTCTATGAAAAACGCAAATGTTAAAGGTTTTGACATCTGAGCATTATAAGAGGGCACAAAAGACACAAATTCCAGAAAAATTTAGCCGCCCAGGTATGTTCGTTCTCCTGAAATTCGTCCTTTAGTGAAAATCGAAATTTGAAAATTTAGAAAAAATCAAATTTCTCTATGAAAAACGCAAATGTTAAAGGTTTTGACATCTGAGCATTATAAGAGGGCACAAAAGACACAAATTCCAGAAAAATTTAGCCGCCCAGGTATGTTCGTTCTCCTGAAATTCGTCCTTTAGTGAAAATCGAAATTTGAAAATTTAGAAAAAATCAAATTTCTCTATGAAAAACGCAAATGTTAAGGGTTTTGACATCTGAGTATTATAAGAGGGCACAAAATACACAAATTCCAGAAAAATTTAGCCGCCCAGGTATGTTCGTTCTCCTGAAATTCGTCCTTTAGTGAAAATCGAAATTTGAAAATTTAGAAAAAATCAAATTTCTCTATGAAAAACGCAAATGTTAAAGGTTTTGACATCTGAGCATTATAAGAGGGCACAAAAGACACAAATTCCAGAAAAATTTAGCCGCCCAGGTATGTTCGTTCTCCTGAAATTCGTCCTTTAGTGAAAATCGAAATTTGAAAATTTAGAAAAAATCAAATTTCTCTATGAAAAACGAAAATGTTAAAGGTTTTGACATCTGAGCATTATAAGAGGGCACAAAAGACACAAATTCCAGAAAAATTTAGCCGCCCAGGTATGTTCGTTCTCCTGAAATTCGTCCTTTAGTGAAAATCGAAATTTGAAAATTTAGAAAAAATCAAATTTCTCTATGAAAAACGCAAATGTTAAGGGTTTTGACATCTGAGTGTTATAAGAGGGCACAAAATACACAAATTCCAGAAAAATTTAGCCGCCCAGGTATGTTCGTTCTCCTGAAATTCGTCCTTTAGTGAAAATCGAAATTTGAAAATTTAGAAAAAATTAAATTTCTCTATGAAAAACGCAAATGTTAAAGGTTTTGACATCTGAGCATTATAAGAGGGCACAAAATACACAAATTCCAGAAAAATTTAGCCGCCCAGGTATGTTCGTTCTCCTGAAATTCGTCCTTTAGTGAAAATCGAAATTTGAAAATTTAGAAAAAATCAAATTTCTCTATGAAAAACGAAAATGTTAAAGGTTTTGACATCTGAGCATTATAAGAGGGCACAAAAGACACAAATTCCAGAAAAATTTAGCCGCCCAGGTATGTTCGTTCTCCTGAAATTCGTCCTTTAGTGAAAATCGAAATTTGAAAATTTAGAAAAAATCAAATTTCTCTATGAAAAACGCAAATGTTAAGGGTTTTGACATCTGAGTGTTATAAGAGGGCACAAAATACACAAATTCCAGAAAAATTTAGCCGCCCAGGTATGTTCGTTCTCCTGAAATTCGTCCTTTAGTGAAAATCGAAATTTGAAAATTTAGAAAAAATTAAATTTCTCTATGAAAAACGCAAATGTTAAAGGTTTTGACATCTGAGCATTATAAGAGGGCACAAAATACACAAATTCCAGAAAAATTTAGCCGCCCAGGTATGTTCGTTCTCCTGAAATTCGTCCTTTAGTGAAAATCGAAATTTGAAAATTTAGAAAAAATCAAATTTCTCTATGAAAAACGCAAATGTTAAAGGTTTTGACATCTGAGTATTATAAGAGGGCACAAAATACACAAATTCCAGAAAAATTTAGCCGCCCAGGTATGTTCGTTCTCCTGAAATTCGTCCTTTAGTGAAAATCGAAATTTGAAAATTTAGAAAAAATCAAATTTCTCTATGAAAAACGCAAATGTTAAAGGTTTTGACATCTGAGCATTATAAGAGGGCACAAAATACACAAAATCCAGAAAAATTTAGCCGCCCAGGTATGTTCGTTCTCCTGAAATTCGTCCTTTAGTGAAAATCGAAATTTGAAAATTTAGAAAAAATCAAATTTCTCTATGAAAAACGCAAATGTTAAGGGTTTTGACATCTGAGTGTTATAAGAGGGCACAAAATACACAAATTCCAGAAAAATTTAGCCGCCCAGGTATGTTCGTTCTCCTGAAATTCGTCCTTTAGTGAAAATCGAAATTTGAAAATTTAGAAAAAATTAAATTTCTCTATGAAAAACGCAAATGTTAAAGGTTTTGACATCTGAGCATTATAAGAGGGCACAAAAGACACAAATTCCAGAAAAATTTAGCCGCCCAGGTATGTTCGTTCTCCTGAAATTCGTCCTTTAGTGAAAATCGAAATTTGAAAATTTAGAAAAAATCAAATTTCTCTATGAAAAACGCAAATGTTAAAGGTTTTGACATCTGAGCATTATAAGAGGGCACAAAAGACACAAATTCCAAGAAAATTTAGCCGCCCAGGTATGTTCGTTCTCCTGAAATTCGTCCTTTAGTGAAAATCGAAATTTGAAAATTTAGAAAAAATCAAATTTCTCTATGAAAAACGCAAATGTTAAAGGTTTTGACATCTGAGCATTATAAGAGGGCACAAAATACACAAAATCCAGAAAAATTTAGCCGCCCAGGTATGTTCGTTCTCCTGAAATTCGTCCTTTAGTGAAAATCGAAATTTGAAAATTTAGAAAAAATCAAATTTCTCTATGAAAAACGCAAATGTTAAAGGTTTTGACATCTGAGCATTATAAGAGGGCACAAAAGACACAAATTCCAGAAAAATTTAGCCGCCCAGGTATGTTCGTTCTCCTGAAATTCGTCCTTTAGTGAAAATCGAAATTTGAAAATTTAGAAAAAATCAAATTTCTCTATGAAAAACGCAAATGTTAAAGGTTTTGACATCTGAGTATTATAAGAGGGCACAAAAGACACAAATTCCAGAAAAATTTAGCCGCCCAGGTATGTTCGTTCTCCTGAAATTCGTCCTTTAGTGAAAATCGAAATTTGAAAATTTAGAAAAAATCAAATTTCTCTATGAAAAACGCAAATGTTAAAGGTTTTGACATCTGAGCATTATAAGAGGGCACAAAAGACACAAATTCCAGAAAAATTTAGCCGCCCAGGTATGTTCGTTCTCCTGAAATTCGTCCTTTAGTGAAAATCGAAATTTGAAAATTTAGAAAAAATCAAATTTCTCTATGAAAAACGTAAATGTTAAGGGTTTTGACATCTGAGTATTATAAGAGGGCACAAAATACACAAATTCCAGAAAAATTTAGCCGCCCAGGTATGTTCGTTCTCCTGAAATTCGTCCTTTAGTGAAAATCGAAATTTGAAAATTTAGAAAAAATCAAATTTCTCTATGAAAAACGCAAATGTTAAAGGTTTTGACATCTGAGCATTATAAGAGGGCACAAAAGACACAAATTCCAGAAAAATTTAGCCGCCCAGGTATGTTCGTTCTCCTGAAATTCGTCCTTTAGTGAAAATCGAAATTTGAAAATTTAGAAAAAATCAAATTTCTCTATGAAAAACGTAAATGTTAAGGGTTTTGACATCTGAGTATTATAAGAGGGCACAAAATACACAAATTCCAGAAAAATTTAGCCGCCCAGGTATGTTCGTTCTCCTGAAATTCCAAAATTTCCATAAAAAAAAATTTATTTACTTTGATAGGTAAAAAAATTATAGTTTCTTTTAAATTTTTTATTATTTTTTTGTTTTTATAAAGAAAAATTTAATAATCTGCATGTTTAGATTTTTTTAGCTGATTTTGTTAAAAAAATATGGCCAGGATTCCATTTGTAGTACACAATTCCAAGATTTTCATTTTTAACAGGGCTCTGTTATCAGGTTAACATAGCTCTGTTAATGCTACTGGTTTGTGTCTTGGGTTTTAAATTTCGAAATTTATCTTCACACACGTTGTTTTAACTGCCTTATCTTAAACTGCATCCAGTCTCCGTTGCATCATGTCTTTGAGCTGAAAGACAGATGTCGTATACTTTGTCAAGGTGTTTCACATTCCGTTTTTTTTTTGTGATACAGATGGGAATGCTGACGAGTCACCTCCATTCAGAATTTCGAAAAAGACCGACTGGTACCTGTGTAGGGAACACCTTAAGGTCAACCTGGAGGATAGCATTAACAGGGCACCAAGGCACCAGTTAGTGCTACAGTATTTATTAGACAAGGTAAACGGGAGCATATCAGTGGCGCATATGAATCCAGCTGCCCCCTTACCCCATCTAATGGAAATAAGGAGGCACAATGGTGAAGTAAGTAGTTGTCAGACCTCTGGAGGAAGACCTCCGGACTGGAGACTAGTCAACCTATACGGAAGTTTAACGGCCTACAACATCCCTCTCTCCTTATATACAGGGCTCCATTTCTTATAGAATTTCAACATTGAAAAAGACTAGAGAACACAGCATTGTCTGACATCTGAAACTTCCTGCATAAAGAATCATTATCCCTACAAAGCTTTTATCGTTTGAATAAGATTTCCGGGAGTTGATTTTGTGGCCCAAAGATTTATACATATATATATTCTATATATTTTAGGGAATACTCTTAACTACGAGTATAACATTTCGTTCGTTAAATTGCTTATTGTATTTACTAAATGGAAACTTAAATAAAAGTATTTGTACGTTTGGATCAAAATCAATTGCTTTGGTTAGGAAGGTTAAGAAGGGTGGTGCTATAATAGACCTCGATTCGGAGACCCATTTGGATCAATTACGATTGTCTGCTATTGACACCCGCTAATAATAATAAAGGGGTTTAAACTTTTGTACCCAGAAGTATATCTACTATCTGTCATAAAGCCACTACATTCCCATGAAAAAGCCCCTGCTATCTTCCAGCTCTCATGGAAACGTCTGTTCAGCCATCTAAACCTATGTCGTTACAACTTCGGGCAATGACATATAATATGTTCAATGATTTGTTGTTCCTCTTCATGCTCGCACATCTTACAGAAGTCCGGAGTTTCAGTTCCCCAAATGCTCACGACTCGCATCGCCTTTTTATACATATCCAGTTGAAGTTTGGATTTTTCTGAGTCAAATTTTGGCCACATAGCGCTCGAGACTCTACAATCCTCCCTACTTCCCCATTAACGGTTGGTCCTGTTCTCCACGCAATTACTGAATTCCCTGTAGTAATGACCTATAAGTAATTTCACCGATCTGTAATTTCACACATTCCCTCATCTAACGAAGACTCTATTCTTGCCAGCTCATCATCATTATCATCATCATCATCATCTATTAATTCAAGACTCTTATCCTTAATTCAACAATTGTGTTGTACAAAGTAAAAATGTTTGCACTTTCCTTAACACCAGACTCATAATAGAGTTTAGCTAGTGTGAAAAATAAGTTACATAAATATTTAGTTCTTTGTTTGCTGGTACTTTTCTTTTATTTGTCATTTGAAAAGGTGTGGCCAAGTCGCAAATGTCAACACCCATTTCCACCGAAACTCGCGTTGGACAAAATATAAAATGGCAACGAAAAAAAGAAGAAAATTAAAGGAGAGCAGCATCTTCGGCGCAACAACATTTATTTAAAATAGTTGAGCAAAAAAAAAAAACTTTTACATATTTCTACTTGTTTTTTCTTCCTCTTCCTTTATAAAGAAGTTTTGTGGCACGTTGCTGCCACAACTTAAGTTGTCATTTACAGACAAAAATTTTATATATTTATTTTTTGCTGTCACAAACAGTTGAATTTAACAAATATGACAATAATTTGTTTCATTTAAGTTTTAAATTCTATAATTAATTACTGCACAACTAAAAAGACAGCATACTAATTTAAAAGGGATCTACATATTTGAAGGGAATGTGAAAGGAACTTCTTCTAATTGTTGCAAATCTTTTATCTTACACATTTTGTTACTTATTTTTTTTTTTGCTTTCTTTTCTATACGTTTCGTATGTGTGCATGGCAAAGTTTTAATCCCGGGTAATTATTCTCGCATTTGTATTGTTTATCATTTTATGTTTTAAATTGACTAGAATGCAACATTTCTTGCCTCGTGACTACGTTTCATATTTGTAACTGTCAGTTTTTGGTAAGATTTTGTTAAATGCCTCCTGCCTGCTGCCACCCAGTTGTGGCAGCACACATTTGCCATGTTCTCAAACTTTATCATTTGTTTGGCTTGTTTCTTTCTCGGTGTTGTTGTTGTTGTTGTTTTTTTTGTTAAACTTTCTCTAATCGTGGTTAATCTCAAAACAAACGTTTGGCAATTTGTTTTCTATGACTAAACTTCCCCATTCCCTTACAGCATTCATCCCAGTGTTGAGTGTAAAGCTCTTCCTCCTCCTACTACTCCTGCTCCTCTGATGGGGCTTAATGTAGCGCTTTTTTTAGCTTCATTTCAGTATCTTGAAGTTAACTAATGACTTAATTTTTATCAGCCGTAGGGGTTTTTATTAACCGTTTTCGAAGTTTGTTGTTCCAAGTCTTTTTTTTTTTGGCAATTTTCCCGCATATAACACAGTTCTCTCTGATGAGGTTTTATTTGTTTTTCTTTCTATTGTTTGAGGCTATTCAGGAGTTCTTAAAGTGGTTGAATCCAAAATGTCCTTAGAGACCTTAGGAAGAGTACTTGTGAAATAAAAATCGAGAGATTAGTCTTAATTAATATTTTTTTGCGCGCTTTATTTCTTAATATGGTGCAATTAATTGGCCACATCGGTGATAGAAAGGAAGTGCTCGAAACCGGTATGTTAATTAATCAAATTTGAGGTGGCATGACGGAAAAATCTTTCCAAATTAAGAACTAGAAAACTGTGAAACTCTCCCTTTTTAATTTCAGAACAAACGGACTTCCCCCAATGGATGGTGTCAATTTTGGAGTTTTTCGACCGATTTTTTCTCTCCGTGTATATTTCTTTTTTTATTGCTAAAAGTAGCATTTGTTTTATAAACCTATTACTATCAGATAATAGACCTATACAAAAAACCGATTTTTAAATATTTAAAAATTTCAAAACCGGGTTTCAGGTATTTTTTTAACAAAAACCGGTTCGGATAGCAAATTTTTTTAAGCATGCTTATGTAACAGCATTTTTTCCTATTTGAAAGTGGTTCAAAAAATCGGTGGTTTCTATCAAAACTCGGTTCAAATAACCGGTTATTTCTATATTATACGTTAAATTCTTACTTGAAACTAAGACGAATTTAAAAGAATTGCGCTATAAATCATGTTGCATATTATTTCGTATTAAAATTTTCTAATTTGTATTTATTAAACAATAGATGTAGGGTTGTTTTCTTTGTGTATAATTTTTTTACTCCGGAGAGGAGCATTAGGCTTGTATACCTAAAAAAATATCTATTATATGGTAGATGCAAGCAAAGAAACCCGGATTTTTATTTATTAAAAAAAACAATTAAAAATAAAATTTTAAAACCGGGTTTCCGGTTTGGCTAAACAAAAACCGGTTCGAATAACCGATTTTTTTAAACAATTTTATATAACTGTAGAAAACCCACTTTTTCATTTGCTTAAAAATAAGTAAAAATAAAATTTAGTTTCAAAACCGGGTTTCAGGTTTTTTTTAACAAAAGCCGGTTCGGATAGCCAATTTTTTTAAGCATGCTAATATAAATGTTTTTTTCTATTTGAAAGTGGTTAAAACCCGGATCTTCTATCAAAACTCGGTTCAAATAACTGGTTATTTCAGTATCATTTGTTAAATTCAACGGATAGTATTTAAAACTAATACGAATATTAAAGAATTGCGTTATAAATTATGTTGTATATTATTTCGTATTAAAATTTTCTAATATGTATTTATTAAACAATAGATATAGGGTGTATACTGTGTATACTTCTTTTTACTCCGGAAAGGAGAATTAGGCTTGTATACCTGCATATATGTATATAGCTTTTATATAGCAGATGTATGCAAGGAAAATCGGATTTTTTATTTACTTAAATATAATTAAAAATAAAATTTTTAAAACGGTTTTAAGGTTTTTTAACAAAACCCGGTTTGAATAACACATTTTTTTAACATGTTTATATAATTGTATAATGATTTATAAAATAAATCAAATTTTGTGTTGCTGGATCCTTGTAGTTATATTCTTCAATATTGTTTTGCTTCTTTTGATCCGTTTGAAAAAATAAAAAACAATGTAAATTTGTTTTTAATCTATATATTTCGAACCCTTTTGGTTCATCTTCAGGATCTACAATAATACATTATTAGTTTTTTATTTTTTATACAATTTATATCTAATTACCTTCTTTGATTATTAATTTTAAGACAATAAAAATTCAATAATTAAAAATTACATATAAGTCAAATTAAATATAAGCTACTACATAAAATTATTTGAATTTAAAAATTAAATTACAGTAAGTGTTTATGTAATTTTTCTTATCAGTTTTTTCATTACAAGTATATCTCTCATACTTGACAATTTGGTTAACTTCATGTACCTGTAATTTAAATTTGTTCTGTTCTGTTCTAAGTATTTGTGCATTTTCAAAATCAAACTCATGTTTATTTGATTTAGCATGTTTAGCCAATGCTGATAAATTAGTACTTATATTTGAATTTTTACAGTCATATTCGTGTTGTTTTAGTCTTTTTGCCAATTTTTGTGTTGTTTCACCTATATAAACTGCATTACAATTGTTACAATCAACTTTATAAACAACATCAGATTTTTGTCCCTTTTTTAAGCGTTGTTTTAGATTTTCAAAAAACTTATTACCGGACTTTAAATTTGGTCTCATGGCAAGTTTAACATTAGGTACAAAATATCGACATGATTTAGAGAGTTTTTCAGATAAATTAGGAACAAAAGTCATTGATGCATAATTAACTTGTGATGTTGTTATAGAATTATTATTAACAGTAGTCGAGAGATAAGGATAACTCAATTGTGTTGCATTAATATTATTATCTCTATTTCTTTGTTGTCTAACCGAAAAAATAAGTCGTTTAATAATATTTATTGGAATATTATTTTTTCAAGTATCTGTTTAATACGCTCCAAATTATCATACCAAAATTTTTTGTGTGATAAACTAAACACTTTGTTAATAAAATTTTTGGCTGTATTTTCTTTCATATGAGATGGATGAGCTGAATAATAATTTAAAATGCGGTTTGATGCTATTTCTTTATGGTACCAATTAGTTTTCCATTATCTTTACGATGAATAGTTGTATCTAAGTAATTTAGCTGTTTATTTTCTTCTATTTCTATAGTAAATTTAATCTTGTCATCATACTCATTTAGTATATTTAATACTTGTTGTATGTTATCAGTGGGAATTGCAGTAATATGATCATCTACATATGAAAACCAAAAAAGAGGACTAAACGAAATTTTTGACATCATTTCATCAATAGCATCCTCAAGAACTCTTTCTACTAAAATTGGTGCTAAACTGAACCCCATAAAGAGTCCTGTTTATATAAGTTTATTTTTTCTATCTAAAAGATATTCAAATAACTGGGTGTTCTATCATAACTCGGTTGCAATAACCGGTTATGTCTATCTTATTTTTCCTTTTGAAATAACTTTATTTCATGTTGATTTAACATTTGAACTTTGAAAAATTTTTAATTTTTCTTGGTAAGATTTTTCATTTTGAAATTTTGGGCGATTTAAAATTTTTTTTTTTTTGGAGATTTCTCATTCTGGCGATTTGGGTTTGTGCGATTTTTCATGGAGTTTTTTTATAAGAGCGGGGATTCTAAGTCAATGATAGCGGCTCGTCTATTAATTCGCTCCCACATTAAAGCCAACCCCACATTTTGAAGGAAAGGAAACTATAGGAAATTAACCGGTTTTTCGAACCCGGTTTGTTGAATAATTCGAAACCCTAATTTTTGGACAACCGGTTTAGAGAAACGGACAAGCCTTTTTTTAGATTAATTCGAAATGCACTTAAAAAAAATATCGTATACAAAATATTGTAATTATAAATCTACCCTCGTATTTACATTGTATTACATTATAATAGCTTAAACAAGACGCTTAATCGTTTTGCAATCTATAAATAAATGCGTTTAAATACAACGAATTATTTAATTCCAGAAATTTTTTTTGTCCAGCAGCTTTCTCTCTGTGTGGGTGTGTGTGTGTATGTGCGGTAAGTTAATTGACATTATAGACCAAATGTTTTGCTGTGGCAACAGCTGTAGCAACAATAACAACTTCTTTAATGAAGTTTATTTGTTGCCTCCACAAATCTTAAATGTTTTAGTTGTTACAACAACAACAACAACAAAAATATTGACAGATATTATCAAATCGATCATTGTCATTATTCTTCGATTGTTTCATTTAAAGCACAACGAAAGAAAAGTTCCACAAACTAAGAGTATATACTCGTGGATTAGTTTTTGGGGGTCTTTTGTTTCAATTCTTTTTTTTTACATTTGCTCTCCCCTTTTTTTCTGCTCATACGAAATATTCGTATCACATGTGGGTGGGTGTGGTGGGTGTCTGTAGTTGTTGATTAATTTGTGCCAAGACTGGCCATTGGAAAAATTCCAATGTTCGTTAATTCAATACAAGTCTATGCTATTGTCCGCTTGCTTTGTTTGTACGACCAGACAGACCACGGTATTTAACATTCATGCAACATTACTGTCATTTTTGTTTCAGACAGACATTGTGTTGATTGTTTGTAATTAATCGTATTATAACATTAGTAGCTGTGGTGCATAGTAGTAGATGTAGATGATGGCGATGGTGGTGGTGGTGGCCTGCTTTTGACAGTGATTAGGTGTATAAAGCTTAGCTATTTATTTAAACATTTGTACTTGTGTCAGGGTCGATCTCATTCATGTTATTTAAACAATTTGTAAAGGCTTTCATGTACACAAATATGTCTCTGCGTCATACCCTTATGTATTTTACTACTAATCTTTCATTTAAATTTTAAAAACAATATTAGAAATGTGAGACCAAAGGATGTAAAAAAAATTTGTGTTAGATTTGATTAGAGAAAATCACAAAATTTGCTTAATATTGTGTGACTGCAAGTGCATGTGTGAAATCTTTAATATACACATATACATATGTATGTATGTTTGCAGATCCCTTTTGATGCTAAATTCCTTGAATTTAAGAGACATTTTTGTTAAAATGGAAAACCTTGTCAAGTTTTTTCTAGGGAATCATAATGTAACTATTCAAAGAAATGGTCGTGCATACTGTTTATGGAGAAATTGACATTCAAATACTTGTCACAATACGAAGACTTGTCCGTGAAATGAAACACTGGTTTTTGGGCAAAAAAAAAAAAATAAAAAGCGATACGAACTTTAGCCCGTTCAAATCATAAATATAGAAAAAAATCATTTTATTTTTTAACACAGTCTCCTTCGATTTGTATACACTTTGCTCAACGTGACTGCAATTATTTTATCTCTTCCAAAAAATAAGATTGGAGATCATATAAATAGGTGTTTGCCTATGATGTGTTATCATGGTTGGAGTCAAATCTCTTTCCACTAGGAAACCCCCGTGAGACTCTGCACTCGGAACCCCGAATTGTCCGCTACAGCCTTAGCAGCGGCTCCATGAAATTTGCGGAGGTTTCCACTGGAAAATAATTTTTTGCTTCACTTAATGCTTTCCTTATTTTTCAAGTCCTTATTAAACCGACAAATAAATCCGTCGGCCGTTAGTGTATGTCTGCCAAAAGTCGGCTTATGTCAACAAAATCTCTTAGGTACCATTTATGTCAGAAGCTGGCATATACTTTAAAAAGGAGGCATTTTTGGAAAAAAGAGGGTAGGGTCCATATAGACTGGCACCGGCTGATACTAGCCGGAATCGGCTAACAGCCAATCGGCTTCGTTCATTGCCCATCATCTACTCACCCTGGCAGATTCATCTATTTAACCCAGTGCGGTTAGACAAAGTCTACCTTTGGCTTTCGGTAATGGATATGCGAAACCATCACCAACCATTAAACCTCTAGAGACGATCAGTTGTCGGGCCAACGGTACCTGTAGTACCAATACAAAGCCACTTTTTAGATCTGGAAGACGAATCCGCAAAGGCTTTACTTTTATCGGATTTGAACTCATCAGGGACGTTCCAGCTAATGCTGCCCTCGTAAGGCTAATGACATAGTGGCCGCTAGAAGCCATAACATAAGATGGTGCTACATAAGAATGCGCTACAAACCACCGCCTGTGATTTCTTATGTGATCGCTCAAAAGATGTCAGAGTGCGAGCGAAACTACATGCGAGTTTATGCTACAAAGCAGGTTGATTAATGGTTTGTAGCACGTTTTAGCTTCTTCTCTTTTGTTTTTGCTTTTCTGTCATGGAATTTTTCTGTTTCCTTTTTGTACATGCCTTTTCTTTGTGAAGTTGTGATTATTTAATAAACTTTTGTGTGTTAAAATCAAATAAAAATTAAATTAAACAAAAAAAAAATGTATTGAAAGTATTAATTGACATGAAAAACTCATCGTCCTAATCCATCTTTCCTAAAAAAAGCACTAACAAATTAATGTAAACAAAAGAAATCGCCTTGTTAAATATAGCGTTCACTCTGACATCTTATAGCATGATATAGCACAAACTATTATCGCTTCTATCTTCGCTTCGCTTCTTTCGCATTGAATTAGGCATTGAATCCAGCTACTTCCTTTTAATAAATATGCGCACATAGATTACTCTGTTATTCCAGAGATTGGGTAGTAACAAATAAGTTTTATGGACAAATAGCCAAAGGTAGGCCTCAAAAAAGGCTATTTCATACCAACTTGGATCCTCAGGATTGTCACACACGTAATCTCCGAAGAGATCCTCTTTCAGGGTGTTGATTTTCCACTTAGGTTAGGTTAGTTTAGGTTAGGAAGGGTGGGCTTCCCTTTTATGGTTGTTGCTCTTTGAGTTAACTAAATGGAAAACTCAAAAAGTCAAGCCCTTATTAAGCCACCCTCATATCATACATCATTATGCACACTGATTGCAGTCAGCTGATTTGTTTTAATCGGAGCTTGGAATAATTGGTCTTTCTCGTGCTTGTTGTCTGAAAAAAAGCACTCGTTCAATGACACGATGCTACACTGTCTCGAAAAAAAACCCCTCAAACTTCGTTCTTTTTTGGCTTGCTCTTCGCTCAACCAACGACCGTTTTTTTCGATCGTTCGGCTCATGTGTTCACTCGAGACCTTTTATTTTGTAAAATCTTGGCAAACGGCCTTTTGAGAATGTGTGTTGTGTGTTGCGATTTGTTGTTTTTATTATTTTATTTTATAAAAATTATTAAACAAAATACATTAAGATTAATTTTGTTTTTGTTGAACACATATTTGCCTTTTATTTTACATTTACACGTCGTTGACGAATAGTTTGATTTACAGATATTTTTATTGTTATTTATTATTATCTTCTGCCTTCCTCTTTATAATGCTTTGCCTGTGAAGAAATATCTAAGGCAACAACATAAAGCAAACGCAACAACAAAAATTAAGACCTTTTTTTACCTTTACCTTTACTTGTTTTGCTCACTTACTGATCCTCAGTAGCTGAGCAAGGAAAGATTCTGTTCTGTTCAGTATGAGACCAATTCGTGTATTACGCTGAACCCATAACCCGGGAGCGAGAACACGATTGAAACGAAAAAGAGGGTTGCTGTTCAGACACTGAGTGATTAAGTCTATTTTTTTTAGGTCTTTGAGTGAGAAGACCGCACAGAGAAATTTGGTTGAGTATATTTTGCGAGCTCTGGCTTTAATAAATCGAGCCGCCACCGAACCACTCCGCTTATCGGCGGCTTAATACTCAGCCGATTTTTTTATTTGTTTTTTTACTTTTTATACTTTTTTAACTATTTTTAATTGTGTGATTTTTTAACATACTCATAGTTTTTGTTTATAGTTCGTATGAAATATGATAGCGAACGAACGTCCTTGAAAGATAGTTCTTTTCGCTTTTTTTGTGTTACGTAAATTTTAGACTGCAAACCACATAGAAAGAGCTGCGACAACACTTACATTCTCTCCTGGAGTCGCGTCTAAAATCCAAAGACTTTTTGTTGCAGCATTTAGACGACTTTTTGATAATGCTTTAATCAATGCTCGCTCGTCCGTAGCAGTGTTGCTACAAATTAACTAATGCTTAGTTTCGGCAATACAAACAAGCGACTTGTCTAGAAAAAATATATGAAAAGCACTCAAAATTCTTAGTGATTCCTAGTTATACAAATTTTCTAGACAAGTTAGTTGCTTGCATTGTGGAAACAACACTTAAATTTTAGTTTGGGAAATCGGAAAGCTTACATAAAATGTATGTATAGTTTAGGGTATGTTTCTGTAGTCTATCAAATAATTTACGAAAGTTCTTTTCTTGGCATTTGGGACATCAATTGCTGCAATACTTAAACTATTGCAAAGAAAATAATTTTACAAAGTGGTGATACAATAATTCACGTGCTTTTCCAGAACCAGATTGGGAACAAAAAATTTTTAAATGCTTAAAAAATTGGCGTTAAGCCGTTCAGACTACGCCGCCGAAAAGATTTGCCTTTCAGGCGCCGCCAAAATATTTTGATAGGCTTGCTACTCTGGTCGAGTATTTGCAATTGTTTAATACGATTTCTTGGGAGGTAAAAAATAGACATTTATGAATAGCTTGAAAGTAATGAAAATGTCATTCCTTTAAGCATGACTTCCATTCCTTTTTATGGCCAACTAAATCTTTTTAAAATTGTGCTTAATCTCTTGGAAATAAAAATGCCCTAAAAAATATAATTTATTAAACTTAATTAAAAAAAAGAAAAGAATAAGGAACAAAGCAAATGCAACTTAAATTTATGTAGATGAATGAGGGAAATACGTCTAAATAAATTAATCATAAAGGAAATTACTTACTGACTGTTTCTGCGGTTATTTAAGAACTCACCAAAGTGTTTTGCATGATTTATGTGTTTAATTCTTTTTTTCTTCCTTTTGCAAGATTCATTATTTTTTTTTCGTAGATCTTTAGTCCTTTTTAAGCCGTTTTTCTTTATTATTTCCTTTTTTTTAATGAAAACATTTTTTCCTGGAAAAATTATTCCGCCAAGAAAAAATGTGCAATGCATTTGAATTTTGTTTGTTGTGGATGTTGAAAACTATTTATTGAATAATGGTGGGCTTTAGAGAGCGCTAATCAAAGGAACGTTTGTGGCAGCTAGAAGGAGCAAATTTTTCCATGAATGAAAATCTAGTGCGTAGCTGACTAAAGTGGTACCAGAATGCCGAACTTCAATCGGCTTCTTATAAAAATTAATAAACATACGCGAATACATTACTCTCGGTGGCCAGCTTTGATCTAGTGAAACTCGTTGCAAGAGTGCTCAGGGTGTTTATTGTGTTCGCATCGAAAGACCACAATTGGTATTGTCTCTCTCTCCCATTCTCCTCTCTCTCTCTCTCTGTCTGTGCTTGCAGAAATGTTATTAAAGCTTTTACTCAAACTTTGCCTGATCTATTAAGTACGTGTATGAGCACCCAAAAAAAAAATTTATACAATCCTGGTGTCACTTTCCATGCGCAGTGCTGACATTGCCTGCAATTTTTTTATAATAATCTGTAGCGTGCACTGTAATAATAAAAAGTAGAATTAACCCTTTTTACTGTTTTAATAAACCAACATTTCTTAATTTATTTTCATTAATTAGAAGTTATTATTTTCAACCCTTTAAAAAATATTTTTGTTCTTTCCTGAAATTGCCTGCTTGTTTCGGATTAAAGGTGTCACTTTTCTGTAATGGCTGGCTGTTGGCTGCGAAATTTAAACATTTAATCTTTTCATTATTATTTGTGAACATTTTCCGTTTACTTATTTTTAATGTTAATGGTTGGTTGTGTCAGTCAGAGTAGCAAGTATCCCGTTTGGGTATTTAAATTTTTTTCCTTTCAATTTTCATTTCCGTTTGGCAATATGTTGAGATTTTTTTCCTTAATGGCGTAGTTTAATGGCTGTGCATTTTGTTTTTTCTTTTTCTTATTATTGCTCTTAATCCTTTTTGGTTTAAATTGCAATTTAAAAATGCAAATTAATTGTTGTTCAATCTACTCTCGCCCAATTAATGTTGAATATATGAGAGCAATATAAACGATTCAATTGTTCGGGCAAGAAAATGAAATTTTATTTCTTCTTTGAAAATAATTCCATTTTCCATGCTGGGGCTTTAGGAGTTAATTAACTTTATTTAACCTTTTTTTCCCCACCACGTCCCACCGCCAACCAACAATTTCTTAGATTCCTTGCTACCAGAACATTAAAGCACTGAGGAAGATGAGGAGGTTTGTACCTCATCTTCCTCGGTGCTTTAATGTTCAGGTAGCAAGGAATCTAAGAAATTGTTGGCATTTGTTTAATTGGAAACTGAAATAAACATTATTAAAGGATTTGTTGGAGTATTTATTTAACTACTGCGCTTACTTACTTGCTTTTAAAAGAAAAAGAAGTTGTACATATAAAATTTAATTTCTTTTTCAACTTTTTAATTTGAGTTAGTACGAATAACAATTCCCATTAACATTAACATTTTATTGTAAATGTGTTTGTGTGTGTGTGTGTTTTCTCTTATATTTAGTAGAGTTAGAGTTGTCCGTCCCTGCAACACCATTATGACATACAAAAAGCTATAATTCAATTTTATTACCAGCGACGTGTTGTTCAGGTTGTTGTTGTTCATTTTCAAAAAAATATCTGCTGAATGTAGTTTGGTATGAACGCAATGAATTCTCTTAAACTTTTTTTTTATCTGCTAAATATTTTTTTATATTATTAAGTTATTTGATATTAAATTTCCAAGTCCCGGTAGGAAACTTTAATATACCAGAAAAGAAAAAGCTTAAACGACACAAACAAACAAAATTAAGCCCTTTCAAATAAAAAAATTGTTTTATAAATCGGTTGAAAAATGACAGATTTATGCAAGGGGGAGAAAAATTCCCCCTCCGACTTCCAAAAAAAAAAATGTGAAACCAAACTGCAAAGAAAACCTTGCAAACAAAAAATAATAATTTTGCAAATCGCCTTCCAGATGAAAGAGTGGTGCATGGCGGAACCAATTTCCTCCTCCGATATTGGAAACAAAAATTAAGGGACAAAACTGCAGGCAATCTTTTTCAGAAAAAAAAAATAATTTTGAAAATATGTTCACAAACGACAAAGTTATGCATAAGGGGAAAAAATTTCCCCCTTCTATTTTCGAAAAAAAGTATGCGTGCAAGCTGCAGCAAATCTTTAAAACAAATTTTGAAAATTGGTCACAAATGACAATAGATTTTTTAATAGAGAAGCAACACTCAGGCAATGAATACCTACTACTAGTAGGAATAACTATCCTTAGAAAAGTGATAGTTATAGAGAAGAAAGGTGGTGAAGAAAGATATCGAGGAAAGCTTCATTTTTTTTACAACTCTGCTTTTTGCCACGTTTTTTTAATAATGCAGTGTTGCAGCGCCTCTGGTGTCAATGAGGCGTATTAAATTTTCGAAGCTCTTCTTAGTAGCCATTTTATTGGGGACTCTGGTGTTATATTTGGATTAAAATCCGCTGAAGCCGCTGTAGTTCAGTGACAATTTCACTTGAACTTTCGTACAACAACAGATACAAAGGGACACTAATGCACATCAGAAAATTTCGTGGTGTCGCCATTTAATGACTGATGGATACCGGGCTCGAACCCAGGTCCTTCGGTTTTGTAGTTAACGTGCTAACAACTTCAGCAGAAATTTTTTTAAATGCTTTGTTTTGGTAATTTTTTAGTATTAGTGTTTGTTTTTGACGGTTTTTTTTTAGTTTTGTAAATTTTTTTATTTTTGTGCCTTTTTTGTTTTGGCGTTTTTTTTTTTGTTTTAGCGATTTTTCTAGGTTAGGCGTGTTTTTTAATTTTGGCGATATTTTTTGTTTAGGCGACTTTGTGTTTTTGGCCATTTTTTCTTTTTGGTATTTTTTTAGTTTTGATGATTTTTTTAGTTTTAGCGATTTTCTAGTGTAGGCTCTTTTTATAATTTTGGGGATTTGTTATTTTGGCGATTTTTTTATTTTGGGATTTTTAAATTTTAGGGTTTTTGAAAATTTCAATAGTTTGGCTCTTATGCTTTCCAAGATGCAGCAACTTGTTAAAATTAAATAAACAGATACAATACCCTTTAATTTTGATTCTTTAAATTAAACCCAGATATGCCGACCGTACTACATGTAGTACACCAGTTGAGTTCAGGTTTCTGCGTTTACTGTTCTTTAAATTATCTAATCTATTTGTTGTTGTGCTTCGGAATATAACGGTCAACAAAGCTTGCGTTGATAAGTTTTGTCTAGGGTTATTGCTTATGTGTATTTTTTTGTATCAGATAATTCAGTTTTGTGATATTTGCAAAAGTGTGAAGATGTCACGTAATCGGTAAGCAAAAGTTGTATATGCCTATATTGTTATTTCTTCGTTTATATGTGTTTTTATTTATATTAGTTATAATAACGAATACGAAGCAAAATTATACGTGAAAAACAAAATTATATGTGATTTTAGTTGATGTATTTGCTGACGTACTACATGTAGTACGTCCGGCATTAGTGGTGAAAAAAAGTTATTTTTTTCCAAATTTTTAACGTTAAATGAGATAATAAATGCTTTAGAGGAAAGTTATGGAGAGTTTTTGCAAAATTCTTGAGACATTTCATGAACATGAAGTGAATTTCTAAAATTGACCACCCTTATTATTATATGCTGAGCTTTCATAGAGGGGTAGATTTAAGTTCATAATAAAAAATTTGCACTTTGTGGATAACAACAGTCTGGATATAGCAGACCAGTTTGCAAAAGTTAGACCACTTTTACAAGTATTGAACAAGAGTTTCCAAAGTAATGCTTCGAAAACAATACAGCGTTCCATACCATGATAATCACGGATATAGGCAATATATCCAAGGAAGGCCTATAAGATATGGCTATACATTTTAGGTTGGAGTGATTTATTAAGGCTACATTATTGGGTTCGAGCAGTACCAGAGTGCACGGACTTTCCCAAATAATACCTGCAAGATAATGGTTCTTAGTCCAAGCGTAGTCTTAACGTATTGCGACATACATATTATCAGAAAGAAGTATTATCACAAAGACATATTATCACAAACGCGCGTCAAATTAATTGGAAATGTAAACCGCTACGTTATAATCATTGCCATAATAATTAAATGTGATTAACGCTCCATGTAAAGTGTAATGTGGTGTACTACACAACTAAATAATTTTTTTTACTAAAAAAAGACTTGAATTATATCACAAGAAAATACTGCTTTTTGATTCCATATGTGCCGAGGGTACTACATGTAGTACGGACTCAAAATCCAAGTTAAAAATATTTTTTTAAAATTATTTCTTCAGTTTTGTAATTTAATCTGTCTAAATAAATCTATTTTGTAAAACCACGAAGATTCTTGCACTAGTATGCTCGTCGGCATATCTGGGTTAAAAAAAATGCAAGTGGTGCAGGGAGATCGTAGTGGAAAATGATAAAGCAGGGGATTATTACAACACAAAAAATTTCATATTAAAATCTAAGAAAACAATGTGAATTTAAAATTTTTTAAGTAGTGATTTTGCTTCCAAGTTAGTTCAACATGATTTTATATATTAATTTAGTATTCCAATACTGTTAAATCAAAATTGAAAATAAAATCACGCTAAAGATATTTACAGCTGAAACGACTTGCATTTGATACTGAAACTACACGAAGAGCCATGGAGAATCAAAGTTATTCCAAGTTAAAACAACATGCATTTAATTCAATGTAGTCATTTTACATATCACATTCACATTCATTTATGTGTATTTTATCTTTTATGCGAAAGAGTCGATATTTTTTTAAGCCATGCCTCAGCAGTAAGACAAGAATAGTAGTTGAACAAAAAAATCCTAGGCAGACATTTCATAAGGTCTGAAGTAAGAAGATCTTTGACTTTTCCTGCTGTGTTATTTCTATTAAATTTAATATCAATTTAAAATCAAAAGTTTTCCATGTTGATTTTACATTGGTAATTTTTTGTGTGATTCTAATACAAAATATGTATGAGTTAGTAAAAATTTAACTATGTATGTATGTCCTACGACCTGCGGAAATCGATGTCCCAAGGTATGAAAATTTATTTTTCGATTATTTTTAATTTGTTATATTTTCAACTTATTTACCTTTTCCCTATCTGGCTTCAGCATTTAAGTTCAATATTAAGTCAACTCATCATCATCATCATCAATGAAAGAATAAATGTTTGTATTTCATTCTGTTTTCATTCTCATATTTATAACCCCGGCCATAAATAATAATTTCACAGACAATAAAGAAGAAAACATTTCTACCGTTAAATAGAACAACATGATGATTGCGCGAGAATTTCAAAGAATAAATAGAAAAGGAAGTCATAGAAATAAGTCGTGTATATGTACATATGTATGTACAACGTGTATCCCACCCCTTCAAAACAAAAAAACATCCTGTTTCCTTCAAAGTCAACATGATATTAACCGAATGTATATCGATTAATGCGCGAAAAATATTTTGCAATTATTTTTAATGTTGCAGGGCGCGAGTAACATCTTCCTGAATGAAACGTGCGTGTCCTGGCAAAACGAAATAATTTAAAGATATCGCGCAAGAATAAGTGAGACTTCTTCTTCTAATGATTAACGACAGCCGAACACTTAATCAAAGCATGTTTTCTTCTTATGTTAATGTTTTTGGTTGGCTTTATCGGCACAATAAAAAGTATTTTTTTTATTTTTTCACTCCGTTGCCAGTAATTTGCAAATTGTAATCATTTTTAATGGCTTGAATGGCAGCAGGTAGAGGCAGCTCGATGTGTTTGTGTGTGTGTGTGGGCGCGTTGGTTTAACATTTTGCAAGGATACCATGCAAATTTGCTTCCTTATTTTTTTTGTAGGCTGTTCTTTCTGAAGGAGGTCTTATTACTCTATTAGTTGTAATAATCTTTATTTATTTAGTTAATAAATCGTGCGTAGCTGTTTTTATTTGTTTTTGATTTTGCCATCTGTTTTATGTTCTATTCCAGCAGGACAAGCGGCAGTCATGTTGCAAGTTGTTATTTATTAAAATAAAAAAAAAAAGAATTTTCATTTATTTATTGCTATAACATCATAAATAATTGTAATGGCTTTACGTGTTGCAACAGCTTGTCTGTTTATCAACAGTTTGCGAATCCTATTTTTTTTGTTCTTGGTTTAAAAGCCTTGCAAGGATTTTTTGGGCCAGTTTCAGAAATGAGTTAGTGATCATATACTCATATATGAGATTTTAATTTAATAAACAAACACAGGTATTTATTGAGTATTAAAATGCCGAATAAATAATTTTGAAAAAAGTTTATTCCTAAGAAAAACCTTTAAAAAAATATATGTTTTTGTAAACTTATTTTGTTTTAAAATATAAAACACACTTTATAAAGTAATATTCTGCATGGTATTAACTTAACAGCTCAACTTTTAATGTAGATTTTCTTTAAAAAAAGTGCATTCAAAGTTATTTTATTATAAAAGAGACTTTTTTAAAAGTATATTTGTAAGAGTCAACCCCCCAACTGCATTATGCATAAGCTGGCTCATATAAGCAATGAAAATTTTTTGCTGCTATTTGCTTGAGTTTAAAAAAAATGCACAAACAGTTGTTTCCGTATGGAATGTGCGTTCAGCTTGGCACTGTGCTTAAGCAAATAACATTTGACGAAACTTGACAAAAAGTTTCATTATGTAAATTATATTTTGCCACACAGTTTCATAAGCTAGCTTATGCATATTATAGTTGGGCGTTTACTTTTTCAAAAGCATATATTTTTTCAAAAGTAGTTTTTAAAGATACTATATAAAAAGATACTATTTTAAAATTGTTTTTTTAAGGTAATGTCCTTGCAAGTAACTTTTTAAAAATTACATTCATATTTTTTATTCTGTCCGACGATGTCTGCTGAGAACGTACGATTGATTGAATACAAAAACAAATTTTCTTATTTTATTGTTGTTTGCAATACAAGTTGTCGTTCGAACATTTTCTATCGATATCATGGGACAGTTCCTTAATTTAAAGGACATTTTTTCAAAACTTATTTTTTTAAACGGAAATTTTTATAAATGAAAAATTTTTTTAGAACATCTTCTAAAAGGTATTTTTTTTAAAAGAACTTTTTGAAGGATTTTTTAAATATACTTTTTAAGGTACTTTTTCAAAAGTAAGTTTTTTAAAGTACATAATTTTAAGACAAAGGTACTTTTTCAAAATGTACTTATTTTAAAAATTACTTTTTTACAGCTATTTTTTAAAAGCGCTTTTTAAAAGGTACTTTAAAAAATTTACGTTTTTTAAAAGGTACTTTTTTTGAAAGGTACTTTTATTAAAAGATAATTTATTAAAAGGTATTATCAAAAAGTACTTATTGTAAAAGGTACTATTTTCAAAAGGTATTATTTTGAAAGGTACTTTTATTAAAGGGTAATGATTTAAAAGGTGTTATCAAAAGGTACTTAATGTAAAAAGTACTATTTTCACAAGGTTTTATTTTATAAGGTACTTTTTAAAGGGTACTTTTATTAAAAGGTACTTATTTGAAAGGTTTTTTTTTATAGCAGGTACTTTTTTAAAAGGTTATTATTTTAAAAGGTACTTTTTAACAGGGTACTTATTGTAAAAGGTATTATTTTCAGGTATTTATTTTAAAAGGTACTTTTCTTAAAAGATACTTTTTTTAAAAGTACTATTTTCAAAAGGTCATTTCTTTAAAAGGTACTATTTTCAAAAGGTGCTTTTTGAAAAGGTATTATTTCTAAAAGGTACTATGTTCACAAGGTATTATTTTATAAGGTACTTTTTTAAAATGTACTTTTATTAAAAGTAATTTTTTAAAAGGTGCTTTTTTAAAAGGTACTATTTTAAAACGCACTTATTTAAAAGATACTTTTCATAGCAGGTACTTTTTTAAAAGGTAATTATTTTAAAAGGGTACTTATTGAAAAATGTACTATTTTCAGGTACTTATTTTAAAAGGTACTTTTCTTAAAAGATACTTTTTTTAAAAAGTACTATTTTCAAAAGGTCATTTCTTTAAAAGGTACTATTTTCAAAAGGTGCTTTTTAAAACGGTATTATTTTTAAAAGGTACTATTTTCAATATTTAGTATTCAAAGGTACTTTTTGTAAAGAAACTTTTTCGAGGACTTTTTAAATTTACATTTTTGAAGTACTTATGCAAAATTTAACTTTATAATTATTCTATTTTGTACGTTTTTTTTTTTTTAAATTTCTTTATATTTCGATATTTCGGCACTCCTTTTTCAAGGTGCTTTTTTAAAACGTTTTTTTTGTAATAGGTACTTTCTTTAAGAGGATTTTTCTTTAAAAAGTAGTTTTTAAAAGGTTCTTTTGAAAATGTAATTGTGTAAAATATACTTTCTTAAGAAGCACTTTTTTGAGAAGAATTTTTTAAAAGGTACTTTACTTATTCAAAATTGAGTTTTTAAGGTACTTTCTTAAGTTAACTTTAAAATGTATGTTTCTCGAAAGGGTTTTTGCTTAAAGATCTTGTTTAAAGGTGTTTGTTAAAAGATTCTAGTTTAAGGTACCTTTTTAAAATTTTTTGTTTCGAAAGGTGCGTTTTAAAGTACCTTTTAAAGTACTTTTATTAAAAGGTATTTTAAACGTTTTTGAATTTTTCTAAGAGACTTAATTCAGTTTGTTTTTAAATATAATTAATTAAAATACTTCTTCAAAAGTTTTTTTTTTTTTTTTTAATTTACTTTTTTAAAATATACTTATTTTGGTAAGTAAATTTTTCTTTCGTTTCCTAAACGCCAAATTTTTTTAAGTGTAGAACGGTTGCTTAATCATGCGATATATTTTCATATTCCCTTTGAATTATTACTGTAATAAAATAGCAGAGGGCATCTTCGTTTCTCTGTATATTTCTGAGAGTTGGAGTTGCACTTAATTTAATGGCATCAGGTGTGTTTAATTACGCGGATTTAGTACAATTTAAACTAATTGGTTTTACGCGTAACTTCAAACATACGAAGAAACAAATAATACTCGCATAAACCGGTAACGTGTGAGTATAATAAATTAATATTTCACCTTTAATTGTCTTGTACACATTTATATATTTATGTAAATGTTGTAGGCAGAGAAAGAGATGTTTTGGGATTACATAAACATAAGGATGACAAACAACACTTAAAGAAAAGTTGTGTTATTAATTATGTTTGTAGGCAAATGAAATTACATAAATACATAATCTCTGAAATAAAGAAATATTGTTGGAATATTGCTTTGGAATATTTATTAGAGTCGCCATATATACTTTAAAATATTTATTTTAATTTTCGATTTTTTTTTAAGTGTATAATACATCTGCCGCTGTCTCATTAAAATAATTAGCGTGTTGATTTATGATTGTATTAATTACAAACAATAACAACAATTATTGTACGAGTAATAACGACAACATAACTTTAAACTCCTTAAACAACTAACGTGTAGAAATTAAATCCTTTTTTTCTTTCAACTTCTGCTACAACTTCGACAGAAATGGGGATGAACGAATGCATTGCTTCTTGCCTTTAAATTTTCTAAATGTTTGTTTTCTTTTTCAAATTTAAAAAAAGGTTCCAAAATAAACACACCATTTCAGCAACATTTAACAGCGTGTTATTATTTAAGACCCAAAAATAAAATAAGTTTTCAACCGAAATTACACCAAAATAATAATGAAAAAATAAACACATTTGTGCAGTAATAAAATTTATCAAAATAATTAAATCATTCACTAAAACACGTGTACCTGGGCGCATCAGAAAGGAACGAGAGAGGTAAAAAAAAGGACCAACTAAATTGTCAAATGCAAATGATGATTTCTTTTGGGGAAATATTTTGTAATTTTTAAGGGTTTGCTTGCGTAAAGGTTTAATTCAAATACATACTTTTTTGGCATTTTATTTTATGAAATGAATGCAAAGTTTTAATTGCAAGTACTCATGGCAATTAAGTCGGATTTTACTCGATAAGGGCATTAAAAGAGTGAATTTTTGAGTGCTAAAAAAGCTTCGGTGTTAATTTAAATGCAGTAGTAAAAAATTTCATGATAAATTGCACCTTTTCCTTTTAAAAAAGTACTTTTTTAAAAATTACTTAAAAAAATACCTTTTAAAGAAGTACTTTTAAAAAGTACCTTTTAAAAAAGTATCCCTTTCAAAAAGTATCCTTTAAAAAAGTACATTTAAAAAAAAAGACCTTTTAAAAAACGACCTTTTTAAAAAGGACCTTTTATAAAAAGTTCCTTTTGACAAAAGTGCCTTTTAAAAAATTACCTTTTAAAAAATTATCTTTTGAAAAAAGTACCTTTAAAAAACACCTTTTAAAATAGTAATTTTTATAAAAAGTACCTCTTAAAAAAGTACCTTTAAGAAAAAGTACCTTTTAAAAAGTTCCTTTTAACAAAAGTACCTTTAAAAAAATACATTTAAAAAAGGTATCTTTACAAAAGTACCTTTTTAAAAAAATACCTTTTAAAAAAATTGTCTTTAAAAAAATACCCTTAAAAAAAGACATTTTAAAAAAGTACCTTTTAAAAGAGTACGTTTTAAAAAGTACGCTTAAAAAAAGTACCGTTTAAAAGAAGTACCTTTTAAAAGAGTACGTTTTAAAAAGTACCGTTTTAAAAAAGTACCATTTAAAAGAAGTACCTTTTTAAAAAAGGACCTTTTAAATTAGAACCTAATAAAAAAGTGCCTTATTAAAAAAGGAAATTTGAAAAACGTACTTTTAAAAAAAATAACTTATAAAGAGGTAACTTACAAAATAACTTTAAGAAAAGTACCTTTTAAAATAGTACCTTTTAAAAAAATTATCTTTTGAAAAAATTATTTTTTTAAAGTACTTTTTAAAAGATACCTTTTAAAAAAGGACATTTTAAAAAGTACCTTTAAAAAAAGTACCCCTTTAAACAATTACCTTTTAAAAAGAGTACTTTTTAAAAAAGAACCTTTAAAAAAAGTACCTTTTTAAATGGTAGTTTTTTAAAAAAGTGCTTATTAAAATAAGTACCTAATTAACAGAGGAAACAGTACCTAATAAACAAGTACCTTTAAAAAAGTACTTTTAAAAAAAGTTCCCCTCAAGATATTACCTTTTAAAAATTTAGCTTTTAAAATTGTACCTTTTAGAAAAAGTACCTTTTATAAAAGTATCATAAAAAGTTCCTTTAAAACAAGGCAAAAATTTTCTTTAAAAAAAAATTCAAAAATTATAATTTTAACATTTCAGAACTAAAATAGATTCATATCGAATATAAATTATTTGCTGGGTTTTGTATGAGTTTCGAAGACTACTATGCTTATTTTTCGTTTGTGATTTTCAAAAATATTATTATTTGTGAATTCTCAAATAGTTCTTGAAAGTCTGTGCATAAGATAAGAGGTTTGTGACTATTCAAAATGTGTGGTTGAAGTCTACTGATGATTTGTTACAGCAACAATGAAATGCATATAGACCAAGCTGAACCACCAGCAAATAAATTTCAAATTATAATTTTAATACAAATCATGCATTAAGAAGTCACTTCAGTAGATCTCTGCTTTTAAATATGTACATACATGTTTTTTTTTTTTTTTGCAAAAACCTCTTGTGCAACACTTGGTGTCAACACCAGGCAAATATATAATTTTGTGCCACTCAAAAACCAGCCACTTAAATAATATTTAAATAAATGTAAAATATACTCACATACATTACAAACACACACACATTCAAAAGTAAACAAAACACACGAGAGCAATCTTGCAAATAAATCGTCCATACCGCAAAAGATCCTTGAAGGACATTAAAATAACACAACACGTATAAAAAACAGCACGCATCAAATTACAACCCACATCGCCGCTTTACATCATTACAAGTGTGTATTCGTACACAATTTTATACATCCTCAATTAAATTTGGTTAAAAGTGCTTCTCGTTTTATTTGCTGGCTGCAGTTTCATTATTTCGTTCTTTCTTTTTTTTTTGGTGCTCCAACCATTAAAAATGAATTTTATTTAAATATTATGAATATAAAATAAAGTATAAAAAACAAGATAAGGAAGTTGATAGAGAGGCAGACGGACATTTATTTTTTTGTAGCCCATTACTTGGTGCCATGAATATTCATGGCTTGTTAACAAAACTTTTCTTATCTTTTACGAGTATTTTGTTGTGTTTTTTTATGACGTTTTCATTGCTGTGATTTTGTTCATACTACATACAACACTTTCTTGCTCTCTTGTTGTTGCAAGAAACATTAAAATGTCTAGATTATTTTGCTGAGTGTATTTGTAGTTTTAACTGCAGTTTTATGTTTAACAATTTAGATAGCTAAACTGAAATATTTAATATTTAAAAAAGACTATGTCAGGGAAATTTGGAAGTGGAAATCTAAAGAAGAGTGTTGTTGCTTTGCTTTCATAAATATTGTACATACGCACAGAAACCAGATACCAGTGAAAAATCACCATACAAATTTCTTGATTAAATTCCAATCATTTGATTTGATTCCAATTCCAATCATATTGCTCAATCAAGTTGTTTCAACTTGAAATAACTTTGGTTCAACATGAAGCATCATTTTGATTTAACAGTACTCTGGAATGTTAAATCAACATGAATTAAAGATATTTCAAAAGGAAAAAAAATATTCTGAAGGTTACTCTAAATCATGTTGAATTAACAGGAAACAGATATGAAACTAAATCACTGCCGAACAATTTTAAATTATCATTTTTTCGCATATTTTTTTTCGCATATTTCATATTAAAAATTTTTCTGCGTGTATATTAATTTTATTCTTCTTTAAAACTAATTCATCAATAACTCTATAAGAGCATTGAAAGTCCCACTTTACAAATTGAGATACAGTATTGAGCTAAAGATTCCGATCGGAATGGCTTACATTTTATACCCGTATTAATGCGCTTATCATCATCAGGGAAGAATACGAAAATTGCGTTTTTTATGTTCTAAAGAATTAAATTTGTAAAAAGTATTTGATTAATATTATTTAATTTTAGTTTACTTAAACCAAAAAGAAAAAAAAAATCAAGTGGAAAACCTTATAAACTCTTACATACGTGCAGCTTTTCAATTAAATAAAACTCTGTTTTCTTTCTTGACAACTTCCGGTTATGATTTCCCCAAATAATACAAATTTAAAATTCTTAAAGTTCCGGTCGTTTCGTTGATATTGTGTCGTCCACACAAGTGTCGCCTAACAGAAGGAGACAACTACAGTTTGTTGTTTATTCTACTCTATTGTAAGTATAAGTGTGTATGTTTGTGTGTATGCATGTATGTGTATGAGAGTGTGTGTATTGTTTGTTTGTTCGTTTCTCCTTATCATTTCCGCCATAAATTTTATTTCGTTCGTTTTTCTATTAAAACTACAAATGTTGATATATTTATTTTTTGTTACTTGTATTCTGCTTGTTTTTTCCGTTTTGCGAAGAGTGGGCAGATTATGAAGAATGATGATGGTTTCCTTTTTATTTGTTGTTTTTGTAAATCCTTCAAGCTAGAAACAGCAACATAAATATTAACTAAATATTTGAAATATTAAAAAGAGCAAAACTTTTACAGAAACTTGTAGGAAGAGGTGTAATTGTCATTGCAGTGTAAAATTTTACAAGCTTATTTATAAAAATTATTGAGGCTTTGTAAAGAATTATTAAAACAAAATTTTCACACCCAATTTCTCTTATTAAACATTTATAAATCCTTAATAATTTTTATAAATAAAGCTGTTAATTTTTGGGAGTTAATGAAGCCTGTTTTTGTAAAATTATTATAAAAAAATTTTTCTACGAAATTATTAAAAACTACTATTTAAAATTAAAATTAAATAATATTAACTCATATCTTGCGAAAAGTAGTGAAATTTAAATTCTCATGAAATTTTCGTTCCACTCAAAGGAAAAATTGCTTTCGTTAAGTTGACGTAAAAATTTCTTTTTACTATAAGTCCCCAGTGAATGTTCAAAAGGGAAGAAAATTTCTAAAGCTAAAAAATTTACTGAAAATCAAGCATCTGTGAAATAAACACGGCCCTATGTATAAGCAAAAATTGGCATGAAGTTAGCATAAGTGGCAAAATTGAGCATGATCTTAAATAGTTTTGCCATGAAACTTCACATTAAAAGTCATGTTAGGACTTAGAGGTGGATTAAGATTAGGTAATGCGACCATTTTTAATGTCAAATTGTATGGAGGTACTCGTTAACACCTAATTCAATTTCGTCACTTTTGCTAACTTCATGCCAATTTTAGCTTATAAATAGGGCCGTTACAGTCTTATGCCCTAATTCAGTAAGAAGATTTAGGATGTTTTTGTTTGAAAATACTTTTGAGTTCTTGTGTTTGAATTCTCTAAATTATTTTCTTCAAAAATGGTTGTTGTCTTTGATAATGAAAAATTAAAATATTATTGCTGTGTTTTTAAAACATAAGAATTAAATCAAATTATTATACAATAGATTGAAAAATATATGAAAAAATATGTGTTGGATATAATGTTTGGAACAAAATCATAAAGCAAACACACGAACCTTCTAGCATAGACAATAACTAATAATTATATTAAAGAATCACAACTGCTGCTTTTTTTCGTTCATAGACAAGACGATACAAAAAATTACACCCAGAGAAAAAAAAAGCTTAAAATTAATAAAAACTATATTGAATTAATAAAAAAATTCTTATTTCAATATGGAAAAATATTAATTTACAGTATTAATTTATTAATTTTATTTATTTTTAAGTATATCAATATACATTAAAGGTATTCATTTCAGTTTTTTTCCTCGTTGAAAAAATTTAATTTTTTACAACAAACGGGAAATTTTTTTCAAATTTTTTTTCCTGTGTTTGTTGTAAAAAATTACATTTTTCCATTTTTCCAAAGAGAAAAAAAAACTGAAATGAATACCTTTATTTTCTATTATGTGGAGAATTATTGAATTAATACGACACATTCTTATTTTTAAGTCGCAGCTTTTCCCTCAGTGCATTAATGGTAGAATTACTCGATTCGTAATGTGAGTTGACGGATCAGCTGACAAAATCTGTAACATATGTACATAAATAAAACATGTTGCTATTTATTTAATATGTATCGTAACGTATGTGAGGTAAAAATCTACAGAAAATAAATTTTTACGTCAATTTCTCTCTTACATATACACATACATACATACACACACACGTATAAATCAAAGAGAAATACAATAAAAAACAGCTAATACGTTCGCTGGCAGCCTCACTTTTTTACCAACTAACATCCATATTTAAGGCTCAGTTAATATTTTTAAAATTAGGTTACGTGACATTACATCTCTATAACTATTTTCATTACTTTTCATATAAAAATATCGATCAGCTGTTTCCTACGTTGCAGTTACATTACATTACAGTCGGCTAACTGAGCCTTTAAGCGATACCACCACTTCAAAAGTAGCACAATACGAATCGACTAATTCTACCATAATGCTTTATAAAGCCTTAATAAAATAAATTTAGTATTAAAATTTGTTTTAAAAACCCTTTATAAACTTTTTAAAATTTCTATAAATAAGGCTGCTATACTTCTATAAATTTTTTAAATTACAACACAAGCATACGAAGCAAAAAAAATCTGGCACTATTCCCATCTTTGACTGCAGCTGATCAGACGAATTTTCTTCAGGTAACAGAGTTGGAAAAATTGGTACAATTGTACTTTTTTTTGGTACTATTCAATACAATAGTACATCAATAAATAATTTAGTGCATTTAAGGAATCTCCCCAGTTTCACTCTGCATTAATTTTCAAACGATTCCATGTGTCAATTTTTAGTTTTGAAAAATGAACCTCACATTTTTCTCTTTTGATAAGCAAAACGCAGCAAGAAAATCAAAAAATATGAACTGTTCCATTTCCAAATCATTTTATTCTTCAAAATTTGGATGCTAGAGCACATTCAACTCGTATTAATTTGTACACTAAAAAAAAAAATGAACTAAAACTTTGGAAAATTTTCTAAATTTGAATAAAAAAAAAGTTGTCGTATGGCTAAAAAGCAGTTTTTTTTACTTGACTGGTTTCAAAAATAAATATAAAATATTTATTAAATTTCTAGTTCATTAATGAACTAGTTTATAGTAATTATATTGTTATATTTGAAAAAAAAATTTCTAAAATTAAGTAAAATTTTCCCATAAAATTCGGAGCTTTGCAAAATTTTTTTTCGTCTTTGATCTCAAATTTAGTAAATTTTCTAATTTTTAATTCTTTAATTCTGGTACTTATTTTTATTTTTAATTAAATTCTATACCAAATGATATGTCATTTATTATATCTTAATTATAATTCACCATATATACATATAAATTCCTTGAGACTTGACAAGTATTGAACCAGCAACCTTCTGATTGATAAGCAAGCACTCTAACCAATTGCCTAACAAGGCAGCCTGAATGAGCATTGAGACTATTGAGTTTTAAAATTTTATTTTATTTACAAAAAAATAAATTTCAAATATTCCTCGAAAATATAAAAAATTTACTTAGATTTTTTGCTAAAAGCAAATTAATAATAAATTCTATAATTCAAACAAGTAAACTAGTAAATATTTTCCTAAAATCCAGTATACCTTTTTACATCTCTTAAGTAAGTCAAATTTCATGAACTAATCAGGAGCAATTCATTTCCTAAAGTTTATTTTTTGATTTAAGACGAAACTGACTAGTCCTTAATATAAAATTTCCTTCAGTTTATAACAATTTTCCTACTCTTAGTTAATAATTCCTTTATGTCAGTAAACATTTCTTGAAATGTTTGTGTGAACTATTTTTGAGGATATGAACTTTTTATTTTTTACTCATATTAAGTACGTTTTACTAGATTTTTGTAAAAATTTACTTAAACTTAGAAAAACTTACTTAAACTGAGAAATTTGTTTTACTTGAATTTAGGAAAAAAAGGTTCTGTCTTTTTTGAGTGTATGTTTTAAATTTTAACTTAAACAGGTGTAACCATATGCTTTAACTTGCCAACTTGCAAGTAAATTTGTGAAAACGATTTGGCAGATAGAACAAAGTTAACGTTAATTTTTTTTCAATATTATTATTATTATGGCAATATGTTGAATAATAAATTTTTAAAATTATAAATAAAATAAAAAAATATGAAATTTGAATTAAACAAATCTTTTAGTACACAATTAACATCAAAAAAGTAAAATTTTTTAAAGTTGTTTTAACAATTTTAAAACTCGCAATGCCATCTCTGTTGGGTAATATGACGCTATATATCGCTATTGTGAATTTCACTCATTGTGATCATTCAAAATAGTTTACCCTTCAAAAGGAATGAAAATTTCATAACAACAGGAATTTAACTTCTTTTTCACCACGGGGGTGAATATTAAAATAACAAAAGCAAGTACGAGCAATTATATTTTTTTTAAATCTCTGAATTAGAAGTAAAAAACCCATGAATAATATTATTTATGATAAGACTGGGTTCACACACTCCAACTTTTTAATTCAAGGGCTAGAAAAGAAAGTATGATGGATCCCTTCTTCCTCTTTTACTTCCCCTACTTTTCTTCTACTTCAGTTCTTAGAAGCTGAAAAGTTTCTCAATTAAAATTGTCGTGTGTGAACCGGGGATCATAAAAGGGCAAATATTTCTAGGCAAAGCGTATTCACTATTGTAATTTTGGGAAACGGGCAAATATTTCGTGGGAAAAAATTTTAACCATAGGGGAGAATGTGATGTTTATACAGAATACAAGGAATGTTAAACTTGGCTGACTGCGGGAAATCAAATGAAGTGAAGGCAGTTGATGCTGTTATACTGAAATGAATATATCGTGCCATAACCTCAAAAAAAGCTTAAGCGACATAATTTTCGAAATTAATTTTTTTTACAAAAATCTATTACTTGCGGTAATCGTAAAGCAAAAACGTGGTGCAAAAATTTGACGGTTAAGCTTTTCTTTTTTGGCGATTATTGCTCGATATATAAATAACATCTCTTGTTTAGTATGCCTGTAAAAATGACTTGTGAAACCAACAATAATTCAAAACTAAAAAGGGAGATATGTATTACACAGCAGTGTTGTTAACTGAAACTAAAGTATTTAAAATATAAAAAAATACTCGTACCTTAAAAATCTGTATGCATAAATCATACGATCTAAGAACAGGCAAATCATTTTGCTACATTGTGACAAACAGGGAGGGAGTTCTGTTTCCACATTTAAAGGCTAAAGCTAAACAAAACACTGTTAAAATATGAATAATTCTAACTAGACAAAAAAAAATACAAAAAATAAAACAAGCCTGTGTCTTAACTACTTGGAAAAGTGATACACTTGAGTCCCCAATGCAATCTGCAGCATGCGTGATAAATTTTTTATAAAAAAAAACACCAACACACATCCTTTACTTTTTTACTTTTTTTCTTCGAATACATCACGTTATTTTCCTCATGCATACATGCAAATGTGACTACATTAGAATTTTCAACAGCCTGGCGTTCAAAATAAAAATAAAAAAAAAATATGATAAAAGAAAAAATCTCACATGTGTGCGTAAGTAAAATTTTTACTACTCATATCAGCAGCCCCACATCTCTTTAACAAAACCGCAATAAACTTGTCAGGTTCTTTCTTTTATTTTTTCTAAGATCATTTACATTTTTCCTTTAACAAATCTACTTGTTATTCACTCCAGAGCCAGCAGTTGTACAGCACGCCCGGGTAAATAGTTTTAATAATAAAAAAGAAAACGAAACACCAAAATCTTATATTCTGTGTTGTTTAACCTTTGACTTGGAAACGTTTTTCTCCGTTAAGCTTTCTTTTTTTTTTTGTAAAAATCTAAAAAAGGAGATGCAAAGATTTTGTGTTTGGCATAAAATCGTTTGTCATTATTTAAAGTCCTTTTTGACAGTTATATCGTTTGAATAACTAAATAACTGGGGAAAAAGTGGCAACGGAAAATGAGAAGGAAAAGTTTCTTAAGCTAATAAATAAGCTCACGCTCCGTGTTAAACACACACACACACACACATACACACGAATAGAGCAAAATATATCATACGCTCATATCGAAATGATGCTATCAGCTGTCATATTAAACGAAGGGTAGATTAATTTAAATGGAAACTTCAACAACATGTTTTTTATTCAAATTAATGATATAGTTTTTTTATTTACATTTTTGGTTCCTTATGTTTTATGGATACAATAAGTGATCAAATTTGAATAAAATGTGTGTTACAGAAGTGAATTGGATTAATGATTTATCGCTAGATTTCGTAAAAGTGAGCGAAATATTTTTCCGAATGCAAACTATTAGTAGAACTATATTAGTAGAAATTTGTAACCGTCTATGGCCTACATTGGCTTTGTTATTTATTGTGGCAAAAATTAGTTTTATTAGATTTTTCAATTGACTAAAATTTTAGGTTTTAATTAATATTTGAATTAAATGCAGGTTTCTTTCAATAGTGCATTTACACCTGCACTAAATTGAGCAGATTTTAATTAAAGTGTAGAATAATATAAATTTTATATAAATAAAATTCCGGCATTTAAATGTAGCAATGAAAACTTATAATTTTTTTTATTGTTACAAATGCAATTATAATTTATTTTTAAGCAGAAAATTGTTTGAGATTCGAACCGACAACCTCGTGCATGATAGGCTTGCACACTACTCACTCCACCACATGGCCACTCATATTTCATATTTCAAAAGTATAAATACCAGTATAATATACAAGTATAGTTACGGGACTGGTTCCATAGTCACATTGGAGGGATCAATCAACATTATATTTACACTATTTGATATGTCCATTTATTCAACCACATCGAACATGTGCCGTTTACTACAACATTAGACCGAGTCCAAATTAAATTGGCTCAAGATCAAGACGATACATTACGAAAATGGTGAATATGTAACCATTTACATGATATGTCTTCTTTTCACCATACACTTCTCCGAACTTTTGATAACTCTCGCATTTTATCAAGTCATAGAACGAGTACGTTTGAATCAATTGTCACCAAATTTTCTGCAGGGATTATTCATTATATTATATTATATTATATATTATATTATATCATATTATTATATTTCAGGCGAACAATTTTGTTCACGTGAAATAGTTCCCATGAAAAAGAAATAGTGAAAAAATTAGACACAACAGCAACGCAAAAATTGGCAATTGCAATTTTAGGGAAAGTGAACAAATTTCCCGTGAACTTTTATTGCCGATAAGGGTGAATATCAATATTTAGAAGTACTCGTATAATATTGAAATTACACGATGTATTAATTTAGTTCGCCTGCAAAAATAAAGAAAGAACAAAATGATAATTTTTTTATATATTAAATAAGAAATACTTGTTGCAATGCTTGATATTTTTCTTTTAAATATTTTTAGCTTGTTGTGTTAATATATTTTATGATTTCCAATTAGTTGATGTGGCATTTTTTATATAAGCATATGAGATTTCTTAGCCTTTGAAAGAAATATGCTGGAAATTCGACGCATTAGCAGCAACTAGATGAGACATCCAGGCTTATTATGAACAGCAACGTGCGCTGGATAAAAGAAATGTTTTACAATAAATTTTATAAATCAGTATTACGAAATATCAGCTGTTTAAAAGAAGTAGCAACCCTAACTTTTCCACAAAAAACTACAAAATCACTATTGTGAATTACTTTTAAAGGGAAATTTTGTTTTCTTCTTGGCAACTGCAAAATAGTAGTAGTAGTAGTAGTAGTAGCAACAGAAAGGAAATTGCAAGGCCTGGCGTTCTACTCTGTAATTCGAAACGAAAGAAAACACTTTCGAATTTACGTGTTATAAGCATACTAATTCGAAACCATTTTCTTTCGTTTCGAGTATGAGAGTAGACCCCGCCCCCTGTAAGCTCATGTACTGCATCTTATTTTTGCCGTTTGTCATCTGTTATTTTCTTTTTCATTCAAATGTATATTCACAATTGCGAATACCTACTTGATCATTCACAAATTTATCAACTAGTTTTCGTAATAACTATTTCAATATTAGTTAAAAAATCATCTATCATGATCTAGACAAGCTTAAGCAAAAACTATGCATTAATTTAACCAATTTTGAGGATTAATATTATTAATATTACATCCCATCATGATAAAATCTTGGTATTTTTTTTTTTTTAATTTATATGATATTTTTTCAGATAAAAAAATATCTTAAATTGCTTCTATTAAAACTATTAATTCATATAAAGGATTTCCATGATAGTCTTCAATCTAGCCAATATATTAATTGAATCTGTTGGAGTTTTTAATATATATTTGTTTTCCTATTTTTTTTTGTGTGGAAACTAGCAAAAATTTATGGAACATTTTTAAAGATATGTTCAACATATTTCCTAATGTTTCCCCTAATTCTTCAACTACTCTTACACAGAATTAAACAATTATTGTTGCTAAAGCTAATATCCAACTTGATTCAACTTGACCAAAGGACATTAATTATGGGCACAAGTGTATGACACTTTTACACAACAAATAATGTTGTATATGGCATTTGAACACTCTGGGAAGGAAACGAGTAAGGAAATCTGTAGACTCGACATATTTTTCGACACTATTCATACTCGTACTCTGCCATTACTACTGCGGCATATACATATGTATGTATGTATGTACGAGTAGTTTAGGGCTGAAGTGAAATATAAGGATTTATTGAATTGAATAATTGCAAAACAAGGCAACATTTGTTGAAACAAGACACAAAAACAAGGACAATATGCAGGCTTACAAACACACAACTACAATACACTTTCGCACTCAAACATCGAAAATTGGCCTGAGTGCTGAATGGTTAATTTGTTTTGTATAAATATTGTGTAGATCTTCATTTCAATAATGCTGCTACATATAAAATTTATATCAAACATACGAAGAATCCTTGTTTATGCTGGCCAACTTTATTTTTGTATTTTTATTTTAATTTTTTGTTATTTAACCAACATTTATCTTTTTGTCACAATTTCATTTCCGCATATCATGTTTCCTGTTTCTTGGGGTCTGTATTTTTTATATTTCTATTTTGCAGGAAAAATATCTTTCGGTCATTTAACTATTACTAATGAGCCGTAAACGGAAAAGGGTTTGTGCTGTTTGTTGTTGGTATGTCTGTCAAGGACATTTGTTATGATTTACTTGAAATACATGTGAGATTTTAATGCGTATAAATTAGTTTTTACTCTTAACTCCGCTGTATATTATTTTAACAAAGCTTTCATATGCATAAGCAGATTATGAGCTTGGGCATTTGTTAGGTGGGCAGATTGTTAAGGCACTATGCAATTTATTAGAGCCAAATTATTTTCAAAAAATACGGACAAATTTCCAAACTTTATATATTTTTATTTTACTTTCAAATGTAAGTGTGCGGCCAGTCGAACGTTGTCGACATTGACAATTAGATCCTGCGTTTTTGCATATCCCTTAACAATTTGCTCTAAAGAAACCAAGTCACAGAATTGAAGTTTCTAGTTACTTTCGCTTGCAGCCAAGCAATTCTAATCGTTGAGTTAAGTTTAGTGCAAACACCTGTGGCGTAGAAATGTCATAAACATACAAAATGTATTAATTACAGAAAGCCAAACGATTAACAGACAAACGGACTAACAAATACATAAATAGATAAACTACTACTGGAAGAGACTTAAACTCAAAGGAAAAAAGAGGGTGTGCAATAATTAAATAGACACTCGCACACACACACGCACACACCCAAACACGCACACAATAATTACTCACACATGCATAAACATTAAACAAAAACAAACTTGATATGCTTTGAGAGTCCTTATAACTAAAAATGATTTAATGAGTGTGTGTGTGAGTAAATAAATTCATAAGTATGCATTCCATTACCGTATGTATATATGTATGCATGCCTGAATGTGTGTGCATGTGTGTGTATGAAGTGTATTGTGTGATAAGGGTCAATTGCTTTTCATCAGATGCGGGTGACGTTCAAGTAAATAACCAATTATTTTTCGTTTGCATGTGTAATTAAATTAAAAAAAAATAATAAAATAATACTAATGTCTCAATGAAAAGTGTAAAATGTGTTAATTAAAAATTACTGAGATGCACTAAACCTGGGCAATGAAAGACATTTTATTAGAAAATAAACTGAGTAGGCTCAAGAGCCATTGTTTTATTAAAGTAAAGCCATGATTTTCAGGATTAAGTACACACCAAAGGTGAAAAAGAAGTAATCCTATTGTTTAAGCTGCGATGTCCATCTGTGTGTCTTTTTTCTCCATTTTATTGCTTGAAATGGGAGAGAAGCAACTATTTCAAACTTTAATGAAATTTGATTGGATAATATTTATTTAAAATTGATTTTGTGAAGCAAATTCTATCAAAGATATTTTTATAAAATCTTTATAATTTTAAAATTTATAATTTTAAAAATTTATATATTTAAAATTTTTTATATATTTTTATAATTTTCTTTTGCTTGTTGTTGGTTCTAATTTGTTTTTAGTAAATGTCAATGCTGTTGTTGTTGTTGCTTTTGCATTTGCTGCTGCCTCTACTGCAAAGTATCTATTGTTAATTTTCGTTTCTTTGGCAGGCGTATAAATGCAAATGTTTATTAATATGATTTTTATCGTTCCCCTGGGTGCTGTTTGGTGTTATTTGAATACGACTTTTTTCGTATTTGACTGACGCTGGATTATTTTGCACACTCATTCACTCACTCATTTATACAACTTTAGATATGAATTTTCTTATTTAAAAAGTCTTTTTGTTCGTCTGTTTATTTCTTCATTAAAATTGTTGTTACATTCCATTTATATATTTTTTTTATTTTCAAAGATTTTCCAAAATAGATTATTTTCTTAATTTTTGTCTACCCCTTTTGTTTCTGTGTTTCTGTTGTGGAAGTGGCAATTCATTTTTGTGTCTGCATTTGATTTTGTGTAAAAAAACACAATTAAAACCACCACCAAAAATGTTGTTGTGGCAGTGATTTGATTATTTTATTTAATTTTTGTTGTTGTTTCTTTTGTCGGTTTGCTGACTTTCCTTAAAGTTTAATTTCATTATTCGCTTCAATAATAATGACAATTGTAGTAATTTGCTAGATTTTTGTTATTATTAGAAATTTTTAAGGTTTTTAACTGCCAGATTTATGGATTGGATTAATATTTGTGCCCCAGAAATTAAATTAATTATAATTAAAAAGATAATTTTGAAAATAATTTAAATTTCTTTTTATATTATGAACAGTTTTCGATTTTAGAACAGTTTTTATTTTTAACATGCCCTTGGCCGAAAATTGCTCTATTCACTCGCAGTAATATACACATTTTTATTAATCAGGCCCTTTGACTTCTATAAGAATGTAAAAAAACTCAAACCACTACCGGCAATTCTCGTAATCTTGGAGGTCGCAGCATAAGTAAAAAAATTGGTTTTTGGATTTTTTTTTTAAATTTAATTTTTTATGGTGAAAATGGGTTAAGAAGGAAATGTAAAGAATTTCGAAAATATGTTGGCGATAAAAGTTATAAACTCAAATTAAAAAATAATTTCACTCACAATATTTTAGTAATAAAAACAATAATTGGCGTGGACATTTACAAAATTTAATTAATTAGAAGGCCGACAATATAACTTAAAAAAACTGCACAACGGCAACATTGATTTAGCAAAAGCGTAGGGTTACTTTAAATCTGTTCTGCTTTAGCAGATAAATTTTTTTATTGAAAATGAATTTTACAGTTTGAAAGTATATATTGTACCAAAGTTATTGAGTTGAAATAAAATTAATAATTTCATTTAATTAATAGTTTTTATAGAGATTTAATGGTTTGTAACATACACCTATCCTTCGATTTACACGATAGATACGTTCCTGAGAAAGTCGTGCAAATCGAAATTTTAAATATTTGTATGAAAAATCGTGTAAATCGCAAATAAAGGCAGAATGGCGTAAAAAATTTATTTTACTAAGAAATTATATACATATGTATTTCAACTTAGTTTTTAAAATATCAGAAGCGTTTACTCACATAAAAATAAAAATATTCAATAAAACACATAAAAAACCGTGTAAATCAAGGTATTTCAATCTCTCAATTTACACGAAAAAAACTTATAAAAGTGAAATCGTGTAAAAAAAGTATCGTGTAAATCGAGCGATAAGTGTATCTGTTGAGTACAAAAGTTTTAAACTAAAATAACACGTTTTATTTAACTGAAACTAAACAATTTTTAACTTTTTAGTGACTTTTTAAAAAAATACCTTTTTGGTGCCAATTATAATATTTAAGGGGCGTGGCGACGCCCACTTTTGCAAATATTAATAGTCCCACTTTTCTAAATGCAAAATATCGCCACTTTCAGTATTCAAGATTTATGGCAACTTTCGTAAGCATCGCTCAAGTAGAAGCACGTGAAATATAATATTTATATTTTAATGGGAATGGTACCGCCCACTTTTTTAGCACAAAATTATGTCGTTCCAAGGGCCCAGAGTGCTTGAAAAGTTTCATGGGGATCGATATGATAAGTAGAAAAATATATAATTCAATAATAAAATTTAATGGGCGTGGCCCTGCCCTCTTTTTTAAATGCAAGGTAATGCCATATGTAGAGCTCAGGTTGTTTAACAAGTTTCGTAAAAATCGGTTTAGTAGAAGTATGTGAAACTTAATATTTAATTTTAATGGGCGTGACTCCGCCCACTTTATAAGCACAAGATTATATCATTCTAAAAAACCAAAATGTTTGCCAAGTTTCGAAATAATCGTATACGTAGACTTACACATACTTTAATACTTAGCTTTACAAGGCGTGGTTCTGCCCTCTTTCTGAAATGTATGATCGTGTAATTTTTAAAGATCAGGTTGTATAACAATTTTCGTAAGAAGTGGTTTAGTAGAAATATAATATTAAATATAATATTATGTTTTAATGGGCGTGATTCCGCCCATTTTTCTTAGTTCTAGATTATGTCGGTGACGACAGATCAATGTGGGTAGCGATCTAATAAGTAAAAATAAATAAAATCAAAGACAAAAATTTAATGGGCGTGTTTCTTTCTGTCCACGTTTTTTTTTTTGCAGTGGGACCAAATAAATGGTAGGAAGCCAAAACCTTTTTGACAAAAAACATTTTTAGAATCCGTCTAAAAATGAGAGAGTTATGAAGTAATTATAGAAATAATCGGTCCTGTTCTGTAAACCGAATATTTTGAAATCGCACGATCTCCGGCAATACAAATATTTTTTCAGATTTTGTTAAAATTTTTTCAAATATCATATCTGAAAGAAAATTAACGTGTTTGATTTTAAATATGTAGGTCTGCAGGACCGTTATTAATTCTTTGAAATCGAGAAATTTTCTCGCTGGAGCAAAAAAAGCAAAATTTTTAATTAAACTTTTAATCAATTAAGTTTTTAAATAAAAGTTTCAATGACTCAATGAAACTTTTGTTTGCTTGTTTGTCTTAATTTATTAATGGGTTTTTTTTCTTCACTAGAAAGTGTTAATTGGAGAAAAATATTTCTTTGTGTTGTCAAAGTTGAAACAAGACTTATATTTCAATAAAAAATTGTGTATCAAGTGTTCTTATATCTGCGTGCGTTTATATCTGGTTCCGAGCCAAATTCAATACATTTCGAGTAAATTTCTCATACAAAAAAAACAAATTTCTTATTAGATTTTGTGGAAATCTACTTTGAAATACAGTAGCAACTATAGTTTCCCCCAAAATTCTACTAAAAAAAGGCGTGTAAATTAACTATAATAAAAATAGTTGTTTGGTTGTAGTTTAGGAAAAAGAACAGTGAACGGTTTTTGTATTGGATATGAAATCTTGATAAAAGTAAAAATAAAAACTTGGCGTAAGCGGTAGAGATTTTGATAAAGATTTCAATTGAAATCTACTAGATTTTGTGCAGGTGTAAATATCCTCTTAAACAAAATTTGTATGGAAGTTTATAAAACAGTTTTCATAAATAAAAATTGGCATTATAAACCCTTAACAAAACAAATTTATTTTTTTTAGGAATAAAGCTTCTACGAGCAACTGACAGCAAAAAATTATTTAAGCCATAATATTAATATTAATTAAATTTATAAAAATAACAAAATTTATTTCTATATATTTTTTTATTCTTTTCAGGGGCCAGATTTTATAATTTTTTACTGTAAGTAAATTTATAAAAATTTTCTAATAAATCTATTTTATTTTATTTTGTATATTAAATTTTTATCTCTAAAAACTTTCCCTTAAACCTTTAAAATTACCTTCATTTTATTTCATATACCTCGCTCTTTAAGTACATTTATAAGCAATTTATTTATAAATTCACCTGTAGGTTCTAAATCACTTTAATTTATTTGTTTGTCGTCCTTATCGTACTTTATAACATCTCTATAGAGACATAAATCAAGCAGCAACAAATATAAAAAGGGAAGTAACAAAAATATACAAAAAAAACAAAATAAAAATAAAAAAAATAAATGAAATGATAAAAACTACTTTTTTGCCACTCAACACATAAATTTACAAAAATCTAAATGATGCCAAAAAGGCGGAGCTTTCAATGTGTAAAAAAAACGTAAAATAAAAAATGGCAACGCCCTTTTTCATCAAGTAGTAAAAAATAAACGCTTGTTGTTTTTGCATGCTCACATACGTACAAACACATACAGACTAACACAAAGTTGCCTACAATGTTGTTTTCTTTTTGCTCAAATGCTTGTTAGTAAAATGGGAGGTGCCAAGTGGTGAAAAAATATAAGGTTGTGTTGAGGTGTGGGGAGTAAAATGGGATTTAATAAAGTTATAAAAATGTTATTAAATCGGTATTAAAATATTTATTTTGATAAATTGTTGTAATAAATCAAATTTCATTGCATAAATTAGGGAGGGTGACGCGAGCGTATGATGAATATTTATTATATTTGGAGGATTGTTAATTATACGTATCAAATGAATTAATTACAGGGGGCAAATTACGGCATTCGATACGACTTGTAATTTAAAAAATATTTCAACAGAGTTTATATTCAAATATTTTTAAATTACGAGTCGTATCGAACGTCGTGATTTGCCCTCAGGTTTTTGGATACAAAATTATTTTTTTTTATCATTAAAGCCTACTTGCAGCTCTATACACTTTAACTTAATTCATTTGTATGAAATATGTAAGTGACATGAAAATTTTTTCATTTGTAAATAGGAGACATCCCATTCTTAAAACTAAATTCGATATCTAAAATGCCGAACAAATTCAAAATTAAACATTTTTGGCGGTGACATAAAATCCCAAAAAATTTCGGCGGATTAAATTTTTAAGGTTTTTTTTTAATTTTTTTTAAATTTTTGTATATAACTTTAATTCATAAATATAAAAATTAATTTATATGTATACATATATAAAATTCTCGTGTCATGGTGCCTGTAATTGAACTCCCCTGAAACGGCTTGACCGATTTTTATGAAATTTTGCATGTGTATTCGGCAGGTGTAAGAATAGGTCGTAATGTATTTTCATACTCCTAAGTGGGCTTTACCATGCCCATACGAACAAAATATCGTATATCTTGAAGGCTATAGGAGTCAGAGTATTCAAATTTGGTATAGACTCTTTTGAGAGCGATGTACAAAGTAATTGAAATTTTTGGTTGAATACGTTTGGGGGAAAGGACTCTCCATATAAAAAGTAATTAATAATAATCTTATATCTTGAAAGCTTTGATAGCAAAAGTTTTCAAATTTGGTGCTAACTATTTTGAAGCAAGGTGCAAAGTAATTCAAAACATTGGAAGAATAGAACCCGGGAAAGGGGATTTCCCCATACAAAATATTTAAAAATAATCTTATATCTTGGAAGCTATAACAGCAAGAGTCTTCAAATTAGGTATGGACTCTTTTGAGAGCAAGGTGCAAAGTAATACACAATATTGATAGAATAGAACCCGGGAAAGGGTCACCCCCATACAAAATAATTAATAGTAATCGTATATCCTGAAAGCTATAATAGCAAGAGTCTTCAAATTTGGTATGAGTTAATTTTAAAATTATTTATATAATTATAGATTATAATAAATTTAAAACATTAAATGTTTGTTGTTTTTTTATTTTTATATTCCGTCATCGTTCACGGCACTCTATCGTCATCTCTATCACTCATATACCACATCCTCGCATACTTACCATGGGTTAGTTATTATTTTCTACCCCAGAAACAACAACCTTTTTTCAGGTCAACTAGTTTCATATAAATTAAATGATCAATTAAATCATTTTGAACTAGAATTTAATTCATAATAGTATTTGTTTAGTGTGTAGCTAAATAATATTTTTGTGCCAGCAGCTGTAAGTGCATTGACAACTACGCGATAAGTACGAGTTCAAATCTTGGTCGAGGAAGAAAGTTATTCAACACAAATTACACAAATTAAATTAATTAATTAATTAAAATTAAATTAAATTAATTAAATCAACGAACGGACTGCATTACCAAATTAAATACATGTTGTTTCAGCGTGAAATAACTTTGATTCAATATGGTTCATTGTGTTATTTTAGTATTAAATTCACGTTGTTTTAAATTAAAATAACTTAGATTCAACATGAGTATTCATTTTAATTTAACAGTAGTGCAGTGTTAAATCCACATGAAATAAAGTTATTTCAAAATTATCATGAAACAAATATCATGACTTAAAGTCCATAAGGCCGTCAGTACAGTTTTTACTTTTTTTTTACAGGACAAGCAAAAAACCTTATAAACTTAAGACTATTTATTTGTTAGGTGTAAAATTGAATAATGAATGAAATCGGTATTTTTGAACATACATACATATGTGAATAAAATTTTAAAGAAAGTTTATTTCGGTTAATCTTATTGTAATCAGTCAAAAAGTCAATTTTGAATTTTTTGTTTGTTGCGGCATTTTGGATTTTAGGTGACGATATGAAGAAAAGTCGTTGCCGAAAAATCTTAAATTAACCTTGTTTTCGTAAATTTAAATATGGAAAGGATTTTTTTTTTAAATATGCTATTAACCAAACATATCAAGAATTTTTTTAAATTTTTTGCGTCTAGAGACGTCAATTAAGGATGCAGAACGATTAGCATATTTCGTACTTTTACGGCCACAACGAAATTCTATAAACCACTTTTTACCATTGAAATTTATGGAAAAGAGTTCTTTTAGTACATAGCAAGCATAGTCTTGGTCTGAGTATTGGTTTTTTCCGCAAAAAAAATAATGCTGAAAAAGGACTCAAAATTCATTTAATTAATTTTGACACAAACTAAATAACGCAGCTTGCTCAAATGATGACTGGAGTCAATTGATAGTTGCCTGTTGAAATTCAATTCATAATCCATATCGCTCATTTACTCAAACAACGTAGTAAATCAAAAAAATTTTATTTCTGAGTTCATGAAGCAGAATTAATCCTCCTTTTGCTCTTCATATTGTGTAAAACGTCCATACAAATATCTTGTTTACTCAAATCTTGAGAGAAAAACTTGAATTTCTTCTTCCATGAAGTTGTGGTTAATTAAAAACTTTAAACTCCTTTTCTGTTTTTTGATTTATAGCTAAATCTTACCAACTTTAAGGAATAAAATTGCACTAACCAATGAAACTGTTTAAACTACTAAAAAGAAAGGTTAAAAAGATCTTTAGGCCTGCGATGTCATTGCTCGTAAAAATAAATAAAATACTAAAAATATATTTTGACTGTAGAAATTGTATTACAAAAAATTTTTGGCTTAATTTTTTTACCTTTTATCTTAGTTAATTTAACCAATTTTATTGGTTAGACAAATTTTATTCGTTAAAGGTGGTTAGATTTACCTGTAACTTTTTGTTTTTGTTTAAATATCAGATTTTACCTCTAATTATGTTTTATTAACTTTTTTAAAACATTTAAGAGATTTTGGCAGGGTTTTCTTAAATAACCTTTTTATTTATCCAGCATTCTGTTAATTCATTTCCTCTTTCTTTTTTTTAAATAAAAAATTTTAAATTAAGCATCATTGACATTTTGTTGACACTGGCACTTGACTTTTGTTTTTTGCTTTTAGTTGTTTGAGAAAATGAAAGTTTCCGCTTCCGCCGCATTTAATTTATAAAAGTTGTTTCTTCATTCTTTTATTGTTCAACGGGAACTTTTTTATTAAATTATTGTAGTAGAAGAAAAAATTATGAAAGCAGAAACTCTTCTATATAACAAAATATAGCAAAATGTTAAAAAAAGATTAATTCAGAAATGTTGCTTTCAGAAGTTGAAATTTTTTGTATGTTTAAGGATAAAAAGGCAGAAATTGTGAAATATAGTTACACATCAATAGAACGAAATTTATTGTGTTTTCTAAAAGACTTCCATAAGAGGCAGATATTGTCAAGCTTCGTCGATATTTGTAGCAATAAATCGTCGGCAAGGTAAAATAACTAATATAATGGCTAAATAGCTAAAAGTAATGCGCTTAATTAACACCAGAGGCGCTTTAAAGAAGATATAAAAATTAACAAAAAGGACATTAGCAGAGTTTTAAAATTAGTTAAGCTTAACAACGTCATATTTTACCATCCCTTTCCTAGTAGAATCCAATACACATTCACACCGAAAAATTTATAATAAAATCTACGAAAACAAGATTAAATTAATTTAAATCCTACAATGATTTTGCTTCATATGTCTTTAAAGTTAATTCAACATGATTGACAGTAATATTCAAAGAAAATATTTAATTTTGAAATAACATTATTTCATGTTGATTTAATGTTTCAGTACTGCTAAATAAAAATGAAGAATCATAATTTCTTTTTGTACATATTCAAACATATATAAAAAGATATATTTACATATCTATGTACATACATATATAATTGTTTGTCGAATTATGTGATCAAGATTCTTGTTGTACATATTATACGAGTATTTACATGCCACCTCTTTAAGCAACATGTTGAGGCGTTGAATAACATCTTGTTGTGACATAAAGATGTTTAATACTTGTGTTTATTTTTTCTAATTTTTTTTTTTTTTTTTTTTGAAACTTCTCTGCAGTGTGTGTGTGTGTAAGAGCCTCATTGTATGTATGTACATACATACATAAGAGTATGTACGTGTGTGCATTTAGACAAAAGGAAGACACTTTAACCATGATAAAGTGTTTATGCTGTTGATATATGGTTTGTGCAAAATAATATACACACACTTAAGTAAATGATGAAGAGATAATAGTAAGACAAGAACAATCAACTTAGGGTGAGCCCATACAGCAAGAGAGTGTTAGTAGAAGGGTGGGAGGGAGGGAAGGAGGGAGTGAGTGAGTTCAAGTGTTTGTTTACATAATGAAAATGTGTTTATTTGTTTTAACAAATAAAATCTTCAATTACTCTCTCTCACACACACCCACACACACATTCACCACATATTTACCAGCCTACAACGAATAGTGGCAGGCAGTCGGACAGACACACAAACAGGTCTTTGTTTTGACAGTAATTTGTGGCAATTTAATGAAGCTTATTAAAAAGACATTTTATGTTCTTGCAATGGTCGATAAATGAAGAAGATTTATTTGGAAAATTTTAAGTTCATTTTATAATAAAACTGTTAATAGCATTTTCATGGCAGGATTTCAACTGATATTTTTGATCCTTTTCGATAATTTAAGAGTTATTTTAGGCGACCAAGAGAGACCAACGTGTGAACAATGTTTGTTTTCTTAAATTTTAATTAAAAAAAATTCAAATATGTATTTTTTTAAAGGAAATTTTTGTGCAAGATACTTTTTTGTGAACAGTTCTTTTTTGAATGTGTACTTTTTCGTGATATGTATTTGTTTGTAAAAGTACTTTTTGGTAAAGTACTTTTTGGTAAAAGTAATTTTTTTGCAAAAGTATTTTTTTGTAAAAGTATTTTTTGGTAAAGGTAACAAAAAGTACTTTTTTTTTGCAAAAGTACTTTTTCGTAAAAGTACTTTTTTCTTAGAGTACTTTTTTCTAAAATTACTTTTTTGTAAAAGTACTTTTTTCTAAAAGTGCTTTTTATAAAAGTACTTTTTTCTAAAAGTGCTTTTTATAAAAGTACTTTTTTGTAAAAGTATTTTATTTTGCAAAAGTACTTTTTCTAGAAGACAATTTTGTGTACTTATTTAAAATGTAGTTTTTTTTGTAAAGATTACTTTTTGTAAAAATTAATTTTTGTAAAAATAACATTTTATAAAAATTACTCTTTGTAAAAAGTACTTTTGGTGAAATATTGGCTTTTCTGAAAGAAAATTTTTTGTCAATCTATTTCGTTGTAGAAAGCAATTTTTATAAAAGGTAGTTTTTGTACTTTTTTAAATGGTACTTTTTTTACAAGGCACTCTTTTGAAGAAAAATAATTTTACTAATACACAATTCTTGGCAAAAGATAATTTTTTTGCAACATATTTTGTAACAGAAACTATTTTTTATGTATTTTTCAAAAGGTACTTGTTTCAAAAGGCATTTTTTTGAAAATGTAAATTTTTTCAGAAGCAACTTCCTTAAATGGTACTTTTTTCAAAATGTACTTTTTTCAAAATGTACTTTTTTCAAAATGTAATATTTTCGTAAGTTACTTTATTTTCAAAAGACACTTTTAATTTTTTAAAAGCTACTTTTTCAAAATGTACTTTTTTTTAAATGTACTTTTTTCGTAAGTTACTTTTATGAAAAACTACTTTAATCAAAAGGTACTTTTTTAAAAAAATATTTATGTATTTGTGAAATGTATTTTTTAAACTGTACAAGGCACCTTTTACCTTTGTTGAAAAGGTCCTGTTTTTACTAAAACATACAAAGGTACATAATTCTTTTCGAACGGCAAATATTTTTTTAAGGCAACATATTTTTTAAAGTTAGTTTTTAAAGTTTAAAGTTGGTTAATTTCAAAGGTACTTTTGTGTAAAATGTGCTTTTTTAAAGGACACAATACTTACTTTTTGTTAAAGATGAAAGCGCTTTCTGTACAAGATATTTTTGCGTGAAAGGAAAATTTTCGTAAAAAGTACCTTTTGCAAAAGGTATTTTTCTAAGAGATATTTGTTTTGTAAACGGAATTTTTTAAATGGTGTTTTTTATAAAAGTTATTTTTTAGGCGATATTACTTTTTTTGTAAAACGTAATTTTTGTAGAAAGGTACTTTTTTTAATGAATGAATTTTTACAAAAAAAAAAAACATAATTCTTCGTAGAAAGTATTTTTTTTTGTAAGCTAGAGTTTTTTGTTAAAGGTTTTTAAACGGTACTTTTTTGAAAAATTACCTTTTCGTAAAAGGTACTTTTTTTGTGTAATTGATGAATTTTTGTAAAAGGCGGACAATTTTACGTAAGACTTAATTATTTGCCAAAATTTTTTCTTCAAAAGGTCCTTTTTTTGGTTAAAAGTACTTATTGTAAAAAGTACTTTTTGTAAAAAGTACTTTTTGTAAAATGTACTTTATGTAGAATATATTTTTCGTAAAATGTATTTTTTTTGTAAAAAGTTCATTTTGCCCAAGTTGCAAATGGTACTTTTAGAGAAGATATTTTTTTTTTGGTAAAAAGTACTTTTTGGACGAAGTGCTTTTTGCTATAAAGAGAAGATCTTTGCAAAGGTTATCATTTCAAAAATACTCGTACTGTTTTATAAGAGTTACTTTTTGTTAAAGTGATTTATTTTTGCAAAAGGATCTCTTTAAAACGCAGTTTGTTGGTTTCTTGGAAATTGTACTTTTTGTAAAAGGTACTTTTTTTAATATAAATTTTTGTAAAAGGTGCATAGTTTTCTTATGTTTGTTAAAGGTAATTTTTTGCAAGAGATACTTCTCTGCAATATAAACCTTTTGTTGAAATTACTATTTTAGAAGGTACTTTTCTGTAAAAGTACCTTTTATCTTTGTTGAAGAAGTTACTTCTTTGTAAAATCAAATTTTTTTATTTAAAAAGTTCTTTTTTTTTAAAGAGCCTTTTTGGAAAAAGGAAGTTCAAAAAATAAAAAATTAAAAAAGTTTTTTTTTAATTTGTTTTTTATAAAAGACAACTTTTGCAAAATGTGCTGAAAAATTATATGTGAGTTATGTAAAACTTTTCTTCATTGAAGCCAAATCAACTTGAAAAAAAACATAATTTGAATAATAAACATGTTTATATGGATTCCTCAGGACGTAATAAAGGACATAAAACGGCATAAAATACTTCAGAAATAAAGAATTACTTCAAAGAATAAATATTATTTCGAAAACCGTAATAATGTTTAAATCACACTAATTAAATGATAAAATTTAATGGTTTCCATCTACTTGAACAACTCCATCAACTTGAAAACAAAACAAAAATTACCTTTATTGTCTATTTCATTATTTCCGGTACTTTTGCAGCAAAGACTTGAAAGCTGTTTGTTTGTTTGTTAAATTTTTTTTGCCAAAATAAATAAAAATTAACCTGATTTAATAATAACAAAAAATGTCTCATTTTAAAATTTCGCCAGCAAAATATATCGCTCATGTTCACAAATAATCCAATAATCTGTCAACTTAAAAGGACGCGGAAGTGTAGAAAATCTAAGACTTAATAAAAAAAAAGCTTAAAAATAACTTTGTGTCTCTAATTTGCCATTAAATAACATTAGAGCCCAAGTATTTATAAAATACTAAGGATAATAGGGATACCAAAGGATAATTTGTACTCGCTGTGCGATTTTAAATAATAAAACGATGACAATGATGATACAAAATTGTTGTACTCTAACGTCTTGTAAATCCTGTTAAACAAATCCTTGTTTATACTCGTCGTCGCTCCTTTAAGTAACATTTTTCATTTTTATTTCACTTGCAGAAATGGCCTTCCCTCCCTTGATTTTACTTTGTATTTTTTTTTTGTAACATTTAAGGCTTTTCATTATTGTTATGATGGTACTTTATTTTTGTTTTTCTTTTCCTGCAGCTTGTTTTTTATGGCCTTTTATGAAAGTACAAAATCCACTGTAGATAGATTGTGTAAAATCAGCGCGAAAAACATTAACAAATACTTAAACAAGGGAATAAAAAATAACATTAAGTAAAAAAAAAATATTCTCTAAGCATTGTGTAGAGATTTTTTTTTATTTTTCCTGAAGGGTCGTCGTTTCTTTTATTTAAGATATTTAAAATATGAAAAATAAAAGAAATTAAACAAAACATTTGTCTTGTTTATGTAACATATTTAGAATAAGAAGATGTGCTTTAAAGGAGGATAACTTGAAGTGATATTCACAACAAAAGTAAAGTAACAGTTTGACTGCTCGGCACTGGTACCGACCGCATTGAAGATGCAGAACATTAAAAAGCCTGCAGTAATGGAACTAAGCACCATTTATAAGCCTGAGCTATAACAAATTTAAGACTTATTGAGAAAAGGTACTTCCTCCACATTTTCGTTAAAGTACATTTTCACAAAGGGTACTTTTTCCCAAAATTTACCCTTTCATAAAAGGTATTATCCTCAAACGCTTATGTTTCCTTAAAGGTATTATTTCCTAAAAGATACGAAAAGGTGCAGTTTCTTAAAAGGTCCTTTTTTCTCTCAGAAGGCACTTTTTTTAAGGATGTACTTTGTATACGATTTTTTAATACTTTTTCTTTAAAAGTGCTTTTTCTTGAAGGTACTTTAATATTAAAAAGTACGAGAAGGAACAGTTTTTTAAAAGATCCTCATTTCTTAGAAGGTACTTTATCTTAAGGATGTACTTTTGTTAAAAATTGTTTTGCAATTGTTTTTTCCCTTGAAGTTATTTTTCTAGAAACTTCTTATTCTTAAAAAGTACTTAATGGTACGAAAAGTCGCACTTTGACTGAGAAAAAGTACAAAATTGCTTTTATTTCAAAACTTATTTTTTCTTAAAAGGAACTATTACTCAAAAGGTACTTTTATATCTTAAAAGGTACTTTTATTACTTAAAAGGTACTTTTATTACTTAAAAGGTACTTTTATTACTTAAAAGGTACTTTTATTACTTAAAAGGTGCTTTTATTACTTAGAAGGTACTTTTATTACTTAAAAGGTACTTATTGCTTTACTTTATTGCTTAAAAGGTACTTTTATTGCTTAAAATTTACTTTTATTGCCTAAAAAGTAATTTTGCTTAAAAAGTACTTTTACTTAAAAAGTACTTTTATTACCTAAACTTTTACTTAAAATGTACTTTTATTACCTAAAATGAGCTTTTGCTTAAAAGGTACTTTTATTATATAAAAGGTACTTTTACTTAAAGGATACTTTTTATGAAAAAGTACTTTTATTACTTAAAAGGTACTTTTACCTCAAAGGTACTTTTACTTTAAACGTACTTTTACTCAAAAGGTACTTTTACTTAAAAGGTACTTTTTCTTAAAATTTTATTTCCTATGATATACGTTTTCGTAAACTGAAGAAAAAAGTACTTTTTCATAAATGGTACAAAAAGGTGCATTTTCTTCAAACGAACTTTTTATTAACAGGTATTCAATTCAATTCATAATTCATGTTTAAATTTATTTATTCTAAAAAGCACTTTAAAAGGTACTTTTTATAAAAATCTAACTTTTTTCTTAAAGGTAATTTTTCTTAAAAATTATTTTTCATAAAATTTTCTTTTAGTTCAAAACGCATTTGTTAACGCTAATTATTCTTAAAATTTAAATTTTCTGAAAGGTATGATTTCTTAAAAGGTACCTTTTCGTAAAAGGTACTTCTTCCTTAAAAGCACCCTTTGTTAAATGGTATTTGATCCTAAAAAGTTCTTTTCCCAAAAGGTAAATTTACTTTTTTCTAAAAGGTACTTTTTCTAAAAGGTATTTTTTTCTAAAAGGTACTTTTTTCTAAAAGGTACTATTTTCTAAAAGGTATTTTTTCTAAAATGTACTTTTTTCTACAAGTTGCTTTTTTTCTAAAATGTACTTTTGCTAGAAGTTACTTGTTTTCTAAAAGGTACTTTTTCTAGAAGGTAATTTTTTCTAGAAGGTACTCTTTTCTAAAAGGTACTTTTTTTTCTAAAATGTACTTTTTTTCTAAAATGTACTTTTTTCTAAAAGGTACTTTTTTTCTAAAATGTACTTTTTTCTAAAATGTACTTTTTTCTAAAAGGTACTTCTTCGTAAATTGTAATTTTGTTTTCTCAAAAGTAATTTTTTTATAAAAATTACGCTTTTCTGAGAAGGTACGAAAACGAGCTTTTACCTTAAAAGGTACTTTTGCCGAAAATGTTAAGGTACTTTTTTTAATGCTAGATACTTTTTCTTATAAGTGTGTTTGCTCTTTCTTGAAAGGTATAATACTTTTTCAAAAAGTTTCTATTCCTTAAAAACAATGTTTTCTGGAAATTTTTTATTTCTAATAAATTTGTTCTTCTCGAAAAGTACTTTTTTTTTTAAATTTCAATAAATGAAAAACATTTCAGTAAATACTTTTTTTGCATTTGTAGGGCGATATATGCTGCACCTATATAAATTTTCCTTCTAGCAAACTTAGTTATACATAGAGGGCAGCTACGTCTAAACACACATACACTGATATTTGCATTTGAGGTAAACAGCTTTGAAAGCTTTTAAATTTGTTCTTGTTTCTTTGGAAAGTAATAGCAAGAATTGTGGTATGTTGTGTTGTTGTTGTGGATGTTGTAGATGTGGTACTCTCGTCAGTGTGAAAGCAAAAAAGCTCTTTTGTAAAAGTTTGCACATTGTGCACATGACTTGGACGTAGGCTGATATAGGGTATTAAAGATTCGGTGTAGTCGAATGTAATACTCTTAAATTTTTTTTATCTTTTGTAAAGACTGTGAAAACTTTTCAGGCAATCATTGAGTATTTAAGAGGATTTGTTGGTTACTTCCTAACAACACCCATTTCCATTTTTAATGTTTACAATATTTTGGTTTCTTTTTTTTTTGAGTTCTTAACTTTAATTTCAGCCAAGACGCGCATTGTCTGGAAAGTCAGTTTTTAATGTGAGTTTATATTTCTTAAAAGTGAAGAAAAAAAGTTTTCTAGTGATTTTGCTGCTCGCAGGAATTTGAGAAAAAGGAGGAAAAAAGGAAGAAGAAATGGGGTTAAATGTTTTCACACAAACTTTTTTGTTTGCATAAAAGTATATTTGCTTTTGTTTCGTCATGGTTTCTCTTTTTTTTTTCTTTCGTAGAATGCATTAACATGATTAACTTGGCAAAAGTGGCCGAACGCATGTGTCTCTTTTGTTTATTTTTTCAAGATTTTTTCTCTGTCAGTATCTGCTTAATGTTTAAGAAATCATCTTTGCAGTCACAATCAAATGATGTGTAAATATTATAATCATATACTTTAATATCGTTTATATTCTGCTCTTTCCTCTTTATTTTTTATACTCGTAATAGCAAAGTGTTTTCTTAACTAAAGTTTAAGGCTTCCAGCTCGTTAAGAAGTATTTTTGGCAGTTAACTGATTGAGTGTTTTCGCCGTTACTGCTTTATATTCAATATCATTTTGGCTTATCTTTATAAAAGTAAGCAATGAAGAAAGATATCATGCTCATATAGTCATCTTTATAGGGCGCAAGCTGTTAATGGTTTTAGATATTAATGTTTTTGGCTAAATCTTGGTATGGTGTGCTATTTTTTTATATTTTTAATGGGAGTGGGAGGGGGAGGGGAATTTTGAATTGAAATAAAATATGAAAACGTTGTTAGAGATTTACGAAAGTCATTTTATGTAAAGAAAACTTTGATGGCAATAATATTTGAATGTGATTAGTTAGATAGGCGGCCCGGCTCGTGTTATTTGAAGCAGCAATTCTCAAAGACTTCGCAGCAAATCAGTCTGTATTAAAACATTCTTTCGCTCGAAAATATTCGATAAAATTCTATTGAAACAATTATTACTCGTATCGTGAATAACAATTGCAATTTTTGTTCCCATTAAGTTTTTATTCCCCTCCAAGGAACAAATGCTATCCCGTGAAAAATTTTCTCCGCTGTCAGTTCGCAGTGAATGTAAAAAGCTTTTCAGGCTTATGCTAGGAACAGAACTGGGGCGAACGACGAATTTTTCGGTGCGAACTTTCGTCGTACGCCGACGAACGACGAAAAAAACAATTTTTTCTCTCAGTCTCTCTGTATTTGTACACACAGCAACCAACTTTATGAAATATGAGAGATGAATTCGGTGAGTAAATTCGTCGTTATTGTGCTTCACGCGACTAATTTACGCAGCGAATGCTTATCGACGAAGTCGTCGACGTGGAAGAAATTCGTCGTTCGTCCCAGTTGTGTTCCTAGCATTATAGTATGTTTCCACCGACTTTAAATCATGTAGATTGAAATAATCACTTCAAAGTGTTTCCACCGAGCTTGCAAGTGATTTGTTCTTCGAATTTTCGTATTAAATTTATACACGTACTGTTTAAGGTGGACACAATAGCTTTAATGTGAATTTTATCCACATGCAATTGACATTTAAAATTGATTAAATATTCCTTAATGTTTTTTTTTTTTGAAATAGCCAATCACTCTTGATGAATGACCCAGGAATGGCGCTTGTAATTTTCAAAGCAACGCCGGGTTGCATAGATAAATCCAGTTCGAAAAGTAGTATTTTCGAAATGATTTAAAATAAATCAACCAGTTTGAACTGATTTATCGATATAAAAAATGTATGGAAAATCATAAATAAATTAACATGATTTGCACAAATCACCATGATTTGTCTAAATCATGACGGTGGAAACATAGTATTAAGCTATCAAAACACCGACACTCAAGACTATATATGTATATATATTTTTCTTCTGATTTAAAAAAGTTTGATTTTGTTGTTTTGTGTAGTAAGAAATGTTCCTTCAAGTTATCAAACTTCATGTGCAAATAATTTAAAAAAAATTTCTGTTTTTACTGCCATTAAGCAAATTTCCTTTGACGCAATAACATGGCAAGTATGTGGTTAAGGTTTTTCTTCTTTCTTTTTGTTTTTTGTTTAAGTAACTTTATGAAGTGTTTGTTAAAACTTTAAATATTCCACACAGCTGGTAATATTCATACATAGATATTTTTTGCCAGGACTAGTTTTACCTCTCCAGTCATATTTATGTAATTTCCATAGACATAATTTTAAGCAAGTTTGAGAATGTTGCTTTTGTTATTGTTGTTGAGTTTTATGTGTTTCATTTGCTAAATGATATAACAGAAATTATGGAAAAATTAAATGTTTAAATAAACCAATACAGGATATAATTTCATTTTAAATGCATAACAAATGGGAAAATATGTAAATAACTGAGTGTTGTTGGTTTCTATTATGGAAATGTATTATGGTGGGGGGTGATTGGTGAGATTCCTTTGGCTGATTTCTAAATGTGTAGTAATTGGCCAGAGGCGTTGCTGTGAAAAATTAGCCATTAGAACTAGAATAAATAGCATGTATAAAAAATTGTAATTTGTACAGATACAAATTTAAAATCGAATGTGGATGAGCGATATTCCCATACCTGCTACTTAAGCATCGTGATTGAAAACTCTGTAGCCACTACACTATTGTGAATTAATTTCATCTGCTTAAAATTATTGCATATTAAGCTGTTACATTAACATTATCTATATTGAAAACAAATTTTTAATCGCCAAAACCGAAAAAAAATCGCTAACAAATAAATTCTTAAACTAAAATAAATCTTAAAAAAAACCAAAAAAATCGCGAAAATTAAAAAGAGATCGCCAAAATGAAAAAATGCCAAATTGAAAAAAGTCGCCAAAATAAAAAAAGTCAAAGATTAAAAGAAAAATTGACAAAATGAGAAAAAATCGCCAAAACCGAAATATTGCCAAAAAACGCTAAACTAAAAAAACGTCAAAACTAAAAAAATGCTCAAGACCGACAAAATCCCAAAAACGAAAAAAAATTTCAAAACTATATATTATAAAGGCCGAAACATCTATACGCTAGGTGGTACAATTTTAATTTTCAGATATATCGTAAAGCGTTATCAAATCGGTGTGAGCTATGTATGAGTGTATTAGTGTAATCATACGTACAAGAAGTACAGATAAACTTAACAGCTGCATAGAAATACACTCAATCGAATTTTAAAGCATACCTTCAGGAGCAATGTTAATTTTAATAGAAATTGCTTGTGAAGTGTAATAGTGTTGCCAGTGGGGATAATTTTGTTAAAAAGTTGAATAATATAAAATAAATAAAATAAATACATATAAACTTTTAAATAAAAGAGGATTTTAAATGTCAAATATAATATTAAATTATAACGTATTTTCATTATTATTATTATTCATGCCAATTATTATGGGTGGAGATTTTAATAAAAATTTTGCAAATCCACAATCGCAAGCTTTATCAAAATTTTTATTTGACGTTTTGCACTTGCATATGAGCAATTCTTCACAAACCCCCACAAACTAATAATTCAACTACTATAGATGCAGTTTTTCATAGATTTTTAAATACAGTATAGTCAAAAATTTATATATCTTATTTTAGTTACCATAAGCCAATATTAAAAAACAAATTTTCATTACTAGATGTTTGCACATCTCACCTGTGATCGGACTCACATTGCTTTTGTTTTTTTACATTGTTACTTCATAGACCTATTGTGAAAATTTTTAAAAGGGTATAGCTTCCAATTGGTCCCATTGTAAACAAATTGGATGGAGACACGCCCAATTTTTTTAAAATTGATTTTATAATATTCTACTTATTAGATTGCTGGGAAACGTAGAAAACACTTTTGGTTCTTGTAAATACACAATGTTAAAGTTTAAAAAATGGGCGGGGTTACGCCCATTAAAATTTATTATTAAATTCCACGTGGTTCTACTGAACCAATTCTTACGAAACTTAAATAGACACAATCTTGTATTTTAAAAAAAATGGGCGTAGTCACTCTTATTAAAATTTAATATTTTATTTTAAGTGGGGTTCTACTTTACCGAATCTTACAAAACTTAACACACACAACCTGAGCTCTGAAGAACACAAAGTCTTAAATTAAAAAAAAAATTGGAGGAGTTACACCCATTAAAATTTAATTTTTAAATCACTTATATACTTCTTAACCAGCATTTTTTCAAATAGTTTTTTGTTTGAAAGAGTTTACTTTCTAACAAATCTTTGCATTAAAGTTGCTTTTTTTTTTCTTTTTTGGCAGAATTGTCTTATTTTATTGTTGTTTTCAATAGAGAAGAATCCTTTTATATCTTCATCGTTTACGGAATAAAGTTGTTTAATTGGGATAAGTAATCTTAGCTGTAAATATGGAACTAATGGCCTGCAGACATTTTCTATAAAATCCTTGGGAGTCACATTTCTTAATTTTTTCACCCTTATTCTATTTGGCGTCGGCAACATCGTCTCCAATTTTTAAACAACATCAATTTAACACAACATCAATGCGAACTTTGTATTCACTAACAATGTTACGACGACGTTGCCTGTTTATCGATAAATGCAATACACATATCCAATATTTGAGACAGCTGATTCATTTTGTTTACTATTTTTGGTAGAAGTGTTTTTGAATAAGTAAAAGGTTTGTACATAAATTAAAATAAAATGTTTTTCTTTCGTATCGGGACGAAGAAAATAAAAAATTTATTAGTGAAAAGAAGATTTCTCAGACAAAAGTCATTGCATTTGTAATTTACCCAATGAAAAGTAAGTGATAAATTTCGACATATTTTTGTGAAATAATGAGAAATGTTCATCGTTTTAATATTTTAAATTTATTTTCGGCTGAATAAAACATCATTTAAGAATGTATTGGATACAATTGAACCTGATTTTGGAAACAAAAGGGATCAGATCAACGTTTATTGGAGATTGCAGCTTCCTCCAAGGGGCTTATTGCTGATTGTTTATATACGCTGCCTCTTGTTGCTTAACGCTCAGCATTGTTTGCAACCTTTTTTTAATTTAAAGCTCAAGTCCCGTCAGATCTGTAAAAATATTTCTTTCATACAGTATACTTTCCCAACACCCTATGTACTTTACATTTTGCCATTTACCACTAGTTCTAATGGTGCACCGAGGGAATTTAGTGCAGTCACAACAATTTCCCACTGTATCTTGAAAGTATTAGGAACACTGCCCCTGCGAACTTTTTTCAACTGCTAAACAAGCTTTTCAAATTAATTGGGTTTGGTAATTTTAATTTTGTCCATATTAACATTTTTCCCTTTTTTTTTATTTTTTTAAATAAATATGTATGTACGTATGTATGTATGTATATATACTTTTTTATTTCTTATATTTTCACATTTTTACTATTTAAATTATTTTTCAAATTCATTGAAGTATGCACACAACAGAACACGACATCAAAAACACTGACGACAAAATGAACGGCAACATCAACATCAATTTTTTGTACAGAATGCCAAACATATGCTGACAGTCATCGATAAATGGCAATACTATCTACGGGAATACCGATGTGCCAAAAAACATTAAAAACGGCGTCGTGTTATGTTGCCGACGCCAAATAGAATAAGGGTGATTATTAAATTTGCCTTGTTGGCCAAACTTAAAAAAAACTCCCTCTACGCTCCTGTTTTAATTGCTCAATTTTACTTTGGTTAGTTGGTCTTTGAGGCTTTTTGCTTATCTAAGCAAACAAAGAAACAAATCGGCAAAAAAGAAAAGATGATTACATATGGACGTGGTGCGAAATGTAACAATGCACCACATTCATAGGAATTGTATGTACATGACACATTCTTATACAAAAACAAACACACTGCCTACACATACCCATATGAACTTATAAAAAGGTACGAGGAGTATTTCTATACCTGTAGTCCTGCTGCAATATTATCTGATTGAGTGTGAACTGAACACTACCGGAGGTGGCTAAGCTTTATGCTGCCTATTTGCTTTCTTATTTCTTTTTTTTTTTGCAACTTTTATCAAACTCTATACCTCTGAGTAACTTTGTATTATTGTAGGTAGCAGTTGTGCCAGTTAACACAAAAATGAATGATAATGCATGAAAGATGATCTAAAACGGAAATCCTCTGGGCCACCAACATACGATTTTATACCAACACAGCAGTTAGTTACTTTGCTCGGTCATAACTGCACAGACTATGAGTATGTTATGTGTTAAATACATAAATAATACATGCATACATACATACATACATTCATATTAGGAAAAGGGGAGCAAAAGGAATTATGTACCCCATAGTTTTAAATCGAACATGGAATATACATACATACATATATATATATATATAGATACCGTATTAACAAATATGTGCATGCAACACATTGTAACTTCTTGTGGTAACTGTTTATGGTTTTGTTGGTTATTGAATTAGCCCAATAAACCAGAAAAATAACAACAACAGCAAGAAAGATAAAAATACAAACTCTGCGATAGACAAAATTCCCCCCCCCCACCTTGTTTTGCTATTTTTTTCCAACCCGTATAAGAGTAGAGCAACTGCTTGATTACACGTGTGCTTGAGAGTGAGTGTGCCTGAACGAACGACTACTACTAATCAAATTTTAAATAAGGGAGCCAACTACAGTTTAGTGCAAAATTGTTCTTACACAAGTTAAAGAAAGAGAAGAGTTAACGGAACATTAACTTTAACTTTACACGAAAGAAAAATTCTAAAATTTATTGTTTAGTTTACTCAAAAAAGAAACATCTTAAGGCTGTAAAAGTGAGCATATCTTGCCATCATAAATGCCAAAAAAGCTTAAGCGACGTACTTTTCGAAATTTATTTTTTCGCCATAATCTATTGATTGCGATCGTAAATAGTCGATTTTCGTAACATATTGTCATAAATTTATTTGATTTGAAATTTTTTTTTTGGTTAAGCATTGTCTATATGTACATACAAAAGTATATATTTCATTGGTGCTTTGCCAGTAAAGGTGGAGAAAAATAAAATAAGTTCATATCGAATATAAATTATTTGCTAAGTTTTGTTAAAAAGTTTCTACGCCTACTACGTTTATTTTTCTTTTGTGATTATCAAAAATATTATTATTTGCGAACTCACAAATAGTTTTTGAAAGATTAGAGGTTTGTCACTGTTCAAAAGATGTGGTTGAGGTCTACTGATGAAATATAATAGAGTTGTGTCGTATAGCTCTTTTTGAACTACTTTGAGAGCGTTCGAATCGAAAGTTGTTTCGAAACCATTTAATTTACATTGCTGTTTTTAACCGGGCTTGTGTCCAACAGAACGAACTAGTTCAAAGAGAGCTGTTGGACACAACTCTAAAATATATGCATATATATAATGCAAATAAGTTTGAATTAAAATAAACTTTTGACAATATGTCATATAATAAATGCATTAAATAAAAAAATAGAAAATGTTTTAAGGGCCTTGGACACGATCAAAATGCTTGCTGTCAAGTTCGTGTTCGTGGGCTTGTAGGCTTGATGTTACCATGCTTGATGGCCCACCAAGCATTAATTTTTATTTTGATTTTGTGATGTTCGTTTGGTTGAAAAAAAACTATATAAAAATTTCTAAGTAAAAAATTCAATAAGAATAATGGCAGCACTGCTTACAAGAAAAAAGAGAAAAGTAAAATAAGAAATTTCTAACACTTCTTTTTTCTTTACCAGTCAAATTTGCTTTTTTCTTTTAATTCCGATTTTTTGAGCTACCGTTTACAATAGAAACATAATTATAATTATAATTTGTTCGCGCTTGATGAGTTAACAATATACACGCATTAACAAGTGACAGCAAGCAGGCCGAAAATCGAAATGTTTTGATTTTCCATCAAGCATCGATGTTGTCACTCATTCTAACAAATTTTCACTCAATTATTGTTTTTCTTCATTCATAAGTTATAACTTTTATTATTTATGTAACTCAAGTTATACAACCTAATTTTAAGTATTTTATTATTAGTCTGTAAGGATTAAATTCATTGACTAAATCACTAAATAAATAAAATAAAGAATATGTAAGTGCAAGTATTATTTTATCGCTCAGTGTACATGTAATCAACTCTGGCTTCATATGGGCAAAATACACATATACTCACAGTTGTATGTACCTTTTTAATTTTTTCATGCATGCCAACGTGTGCTTGCCCCCATTGACCATGTCTACAAGACATTAGTGAAGATGCAATTATGAAGAACTTTTTAACCCGCTATAGCCTCGTTAAGGGTACTTATTTGATCCTTTTTTAAGTAAAAGAGAATAAGAGGGTTGTTGTTGTCGAATTTTACGTAAAACAGCATATCGTATACTACACCTAAAATGCAACTCTGAAAAACTGCGAACACACGATCTTATAGCCAAGCAAAAAAAAAACGGGGGACTCGAAAGATCAAAGTACTGATTGCGCTTGCACGAATTACGACGATTTTCCGAACATTGTGGTCTCTGATGGAAAAAATTTTCTTATTGAGCAGCTCATAAACTCTCAAAATGATCTTCTTTTCTTAAAGGAGTCTGCGAACGGCCACCCGAAGTAATTTTCCATATCAGATAATGGTAAGGGCAGCAGTGACCACCGATGTATGTACGCTGTCCAATCGCTTATTAATTTAATGTGACTTATTGCGAATATGTATTGAAAGCTTCTTTAGGGCTGTGAGCATGTAAACATTTCGGTGGTGGTCCTAGGAAGTGTGAACCAATAATGTTTAAAAAAAACTGTGTTCCACACTTCATTTCATTCGCACAATGGCTTTCGAATTCCGATGGACTATTCCATTTAAGCCATTTTGGAGAGCAAGTTGAGCACTAAAAAATATATATTTCAATGGATGCGCTGAAGAAAGCCAAAACACCGCAAGATCACATTCGCGCAGTTGTATGAACTCATTTTTTAAACGTTTCAAGGGCAGGCGCTATGTTATAAGACCCAAAAAAATAACGCCACTTTAAGAAGTAAAATAATACTAATAATAAAAAAATTAAATAAATTCACTGAAGTGCGACTTTGACCCGCGCACGAAGAGTTCCGTACGGACACTAAATATGTAATTCAATACAAACTTTAGCCTATCTAAGGCTGAGTTTACATCTGGCATTTCTTGTGTGTCAGTTGCCCAAAAAAAAACGTAACCAACTAAGTACTAATGAAAAACTGTTTGATTCAGACATAATTTTATTGATTTAAACAGTTTGCAATCATTTTTTATTATATAAAATTGTCTATTAATTATGTATGAAACTGTTTAACTTAATAAATATGTACATGTCTGAGTCAAACAGTTTTTCATTAGTAATTAGTTGGTTACGTTTTTTTACGCTTGTGTGGCACATGGCATACAGATATAAGCCCGGCCTAATATATAGTTTTGGCATTTTTTTTTGTTTTTGGGTTTTTTCGGTTTTGAATGTTTTTTTTTTAGTTTTGACGTTTTTTTCGGTTTTTGCCGATTTTTTCTAAAGTTTCGGCAATTTTTTTAGTTTTTGTATTTTTTTTCTCGTTTCTGAAATTTTTTCCCCGTTTTGGCGATTTTTTCCGTTATTGGCGTTTTTACAGTTTGGCGATTTTTTTCATTTAAGCGATTTTTGTTTTGTTACCTTTTTCGCGGTTTGGCGATTTCTTCTGTTTTTGGCGTTTTTTTCACTATGGCGATTTTTTTGGTTTTGTCGATTTATTTTAGTGTTAAAATTTTTTTTAATTTGGTGTTCCTTTTTTTGGTTTTCAATATGCGAATTACTTTGAAGTCAAGCATCGATGAAAATGTCGTCTGTGACTGCATGGCCAACTGGGTAAATGTATGCGAGTATAATGTGCATGTGTAAATGTGTGTCTGTCTGCTTGCCAGTTGTCGGTGTAAGTAATGAGCTGTAAGCTATTTTTATGCTATTTATGTAGTCATTCATTCATTCATCCATTCATTCATTCATTCATCCATTCCTTTATTCAATAACATGTATCATCATTATCACCACCAACTTGATGTGGAAAATCTACTTGTTTGTGTCTGAAGGGAAAATTACAAATATTTCAACCTTGTTCTTTCTCGTAGTATGCATGTATGCAAAGACTCAATTAAACGTTTGTTGTTTCCTTTTGAAGAATGTTCAAAAACATGTTGTTTGTGTGTTTTTTCTTCTTTTTATTATTATTATTTAAACATCAAAGGATTTCGATATGGTTTCAATTTCCATTCAATTTCAATTAATTGTAATCATTGATTAATAAGTAAAGTAGGAGAAGTGTTTTAAATATTTGTAGGCAGATTCAAATGGGATTTTTAAAATTTAAACTGTAATTATTTAAGGCCGGGGGAGACAAAAGCTGCCACTTAAGGCGCACGAAATCTCTGTTTATTTAGTCCTGGTAAATTTAATATTTCATGTTATATGCTTTGGCTTTAATACGTTAAATAATAACAAATAAATATTTTTTTTATTTACTTTTGCCCTCTTAATAATTCATATAGTCTTATCTATTTTTTCCAATACTAAATAATATTTCTTTTTAACAATAATTATGCCAAGTCATTGAATCTAGGAAATAGCAAATGCATAAATCTGGGACTTTTAAGTGGACAAGGCAAAGCGGACGCCGCGGTCATTGGCGCCATAAATCATGATTAAGGGTCAACAACAGGTTCAGAAAAAATTATGTAAATGAAGGACGTTATGCCGCCACTAGTTGAAAATCTATCTTGTTTCTATAAGCGATTTTTAATACCTTTTTAATAAATGACTTTTTGGGGGACAAAGGAAATGCTTTTGGGTATGAGATACGACAGAATGATGAAAAATTGCGCCTTATTTTTTTCTATTTTTTTTGAGCGCCTGTAACTAATTTAATTTTTTTCCTCTTAAAATTTTTATTCAACAGGTTTATTTTATTTTTTTTTGTTGCTGGTTATTTATATTGGTAAAAGGCTGTTGACTTATTTTTTTTGTAATTTCTTGTGCATTTTGTTTTGAAAAAAAAAATCGCTCTTAAGAAGGCAGAATTGACCCAAAAAGAAAAAATAATGGGAATAAAAAAGATCTTCTGTTTATGTATGAAAAGATGGGGGTGTTTTTTATGTGAAAAATAAATGGTTTGTAACATCTTGTTAACATTTAGTGTATTAGGATTTTTTTCATTGGAATTGCATAACGAAGGATGTTCTAGAATTATAGGTAAATTGCGGCTCTAAATGTCCATATAGACCTTTAATAACGTCTACATAATTTTGTGGAAATGCCCATATATATGTATATAATTAATGAATAAAAATATTTCACTCCATGAGAATTGAAAATACAGAGGTCTAATCGTCGCTTTCGATAACCAGCTGGTTCGAACACATTTTTCAGTTTGAGATTATGGCATTCGTTATCGAACAATGGATCGAAATTTCCAAAAAGATGTTTGAAAAAAATAAAATAAAAACGGTAAAAATGTACAGAATTGTAAAAATTTCTAAAAACTCGAAAATTTATAAAAACAATTTTTAGATCGAAATTTCGAAAAATTCTAGTATTCCAAAAAAAAATTATATAAAATAAATATAGTAAACATTTGTAGAATAACCAAATAACGAAAAACTCAAAATTAAAAAAAGTTTTTATATAGAAATTTCAAAAATTTTTAATAATTAATATTTAAAAAAAGAAAAGGGAATAAAAACGGTTAAAATTTTTTGAATAGTAAAAATTTCGGATAACTCGTAAATATATAAAAAGAGTTTTCTGATTGAAATTTCTTAAAATTTTAATATTTCAGAAAAGGTAATTAATAAAAAATTTATGCAATAATAAAAAATTTCGAAAAACTCGCAAAATTCATTAAAAAATTTTTTAAATCGAAATTTCTATAATTTGTAATATACTTGTATCTAAACAGAAATTAGAAATTCAAAAAGACAGTGATGTTTAATATAAAACCAGTAAAAACTTGTGGAATAGTAAAAATTTAGTAAAACTGGAAAATTTATAAAATTTCGAAAAACTTTTATGCTTCGAAAAAGAAATTAGAAATTCAAAAATAAACTGATATAAAATGTAAACACTAAAAAATTATAGAATAGTAAAGTTTTGAAAAACTTGAGAATTTAAAAAAATGTTTCGATTGAAACTTTGAATAATTTTAATATTAGAAATTCAATAATAAACTAATATCAAATAAAAACAGTAAAAATGTGCGAAATAGTGAAAATTTCGAAAAACTCAAATATTAAAAAAAATTAAATCGAAATTTGGAAAATTTTCGACAAATAAATTGGCAATTAAAAAACTGTTACAAAACCAATTTAATATTTCAAAAAAGATATTGGAAATTCAAAAATTAACTGATATAAAATAAAAAAGTAAAAATTTGTAAAAACTCGAAAATTTATAAAAAAAAATTTTATATCGAAATTTCTAAAATTTTTAATATTTTTAAAAAGAAACGAGAAATTCAAAAATAAACTGATGTAAAATCAAAAACAGTAATAATTTTTGAAATAGTAAAAAATTTCGAAAAATTAAAAAATCTATAAAAAAAATTTTTGATCAAAATTTCGAAAAATTAAAAAAAATAAACTGATAAAACATTAAAAATTTGTCAAATGGTAAATAAATTCGAAAAACTCGAAAATTTCTAAAAAAAAATTTATATCGAAATTTCGGAAAATTTTAATATACCGAAAAATAAATTAGAAATTACATATAAAACAAAAACAGTAAAAGTTTGTGGAACAGTAAAAATTTCGAAAAACTCGGATATTAAAAAAAAATTATTTCGAAATTTCGAAAAATGTTTTTATGCACCTCGAGAAAGAAATTAGAAATTCCAAAATAAACTGATATAAACAAAAGCAGTAAAAATTTCTGGAATAGTCAAAATGTCGAAAAACTCGATAACTTTTAATTTTGTTTTTCAAAAATTTTAAAAGCTTTAAATATACCTTATACGAAACAAATTTCATGTGTTCAATAAAAATGCAATCAAATTACATTATATAATGATGTCAAATTCGCCACAAATATTTCAAAACGTTTCCATTTATTTCCCGTTTTTTTTTCTTTTCTAGCTGCGTAGGATTAAATTAATGTATTGTAATGAAACATTTTGTTTCGTTTATTTTCGTACCCTGCTTTTAAGTATTCATTTAAATTTAATTTTTAAATTATTTTTGTTACATAAATCAATTTCTAGCTTCTGAGTCGTGGTATAAAGAGCATAGCTCTAAAAAATATCTAGGAACTTACACCGATAGATCATAATTAATGATTATGATTATGATTACGTATATGTACATACATAAATACATGTATAACATAATTTATATATATATATATATATATATATATATATATATATATATATATATATATATATATATATATATATATATATATATATATATATTATCTTCTAATTCGAATATATTCGAAGATACATTTACAATATATATATTCTCGAAAACTTGAAATTTTTACAAATTCTCACTTTGATATACATATGTATATCAAAAAACGTAGAAGTTCTTAAAACCGAAAATAAAATATTTTGTTGGATTAAGAAATTTTATAGGGCCGAAAAATTCAGAATTCCGAAAAAATTCGAAGTCTTGAAAACTATGTAAAAACTTACAGAATAACGAAAATTGACTATTGATTGACATATAAAATAAATAAAATTTCTTAAAACTGTAAATTCTCGAGAAAATCTAAATTTCGGTCGAGTTCGCAGGCTTACACTGAAAGGAAAATCATTCATGCAGAGAATGAAACGGTTTCATTAAATGTTCTGCATTATATTAATGAAACTTTTCATTAATACAATGAACAATTACATTGTATACATGAAATCTTTCAATCTCTGCCTTTCATGTGTTCTTCATAGTTCATTGTATTAATGAAAATCGTTACATTGTTTAAATGAATTTTCTTTTTTAGCGAATTTGGGCCATATATAAGTAAGTTCCACAAATTTTTTCTACTTACTGTATACAGTTTGCTAAACATAAATAAATCAACAGTTATTTAGTTCAAAAATATTTTTTATTTCTTACTTTTCTAATCTCTTTTTATTTCAAAGGAATATGGTCGTCATAAATGCAATGAAATTATTTCATTTATGCAATGAAATATTCTTCACAATACAAACACATTGTTACCTATACCTATGCACCCCCACTGCTCTCTTCTTTTTCTCATCGCATAATGGCCTTCACATCTCTCCGCGCTATTGATTATGTATAAATAGTCTTTGAAAGTCAGCAAATGAACAAAATTTATGTTGTTGTTGTTTTTTGCTGACACTAACTAACTGTACAACATTATAAAAAAATGAGACAAATCAACCACTTTTTGGTTATTTTATTCATGAAGTGTCATTTGTGAATAGTTTTCGGTTGTGATCGTACATAGTATACATACATAAATTCAGTGCTGGTGGTTATTTCTAGTTAAAGAAAGTAAAGCTTTTATAAAAATTATTCAAAATAAGAAAAAGTGAATTATATATAATAAGCTAAAGTTACAAAATAAAAAAGTGAATTAAATATAAAAATATTAAATTAAAAGTGATTTGAAAGTAAGTTTTTAGTATAAAAACTACAAGTAGGGACATAATGAAGTTATCATTTTTTGAAACATGATGACACCTATAGATGCTGTGGAACTATTTAACTTGACTGGAAGCCAGGTGGGATCACCCAAATCAAAATTTGTGGAAACCAAGGAAAAGTTTGGTAAGTGTTATCCTTTTTATGGCACAGGATGAATGAAGAGTGTACATCGGGTATGTTCTGCAGTCCACTTGAAATTAAATCATTCGGAATGACATAGCATTGTTCTTATAAATAAATATTTTTAATACAAATTCTATGGCAATTCGGCATGTTTTATTTTTACGTGGGATACAAAACGCATCCGCATACCTTTCAAAAACTCTTTAACTCTTTATTGTTATTATTATTATTATGACAAAATTTTGGATTATATAAAAATACGCATTTTTGAAAAGGGAATGTAGACTTTTTTAATCTAAGTAAGATTTGATTTTAAATTAATACTTTATTTTTTATTTTTAGTGCCGGAAGAAAACGCAGAATTTTGTATTCAAAGCTTAAAGCATGATAATCTGTCTGCAGAAGCATTTAAAGCCACTTGGGCCACTTGCGCAAAATATCGATTGAACCAGTTGGAGTCAAAAAATATTAGTGAAGCACTTATTCAATGGCCAGAATATGTTGGACCACTTGCTTCAGAACTGGTAAGCACAAAATAAATAAAATTTTAGTCAAATCAAAATAAAAGTACCTTAAAAATTTAACACAACTTTGATAGAAATTTCCTCAAAAATATCTTTGTGACCATATCCAGCCCTATTTTCGATTTAATCATAAGCGACATGTAGTAAAAATCAACTTTTTTATTGAAATTAAAATTTTATGGGACTAATTATAGTTTAGAATTATAAAAATTGTGCCATTGTTGATAACTTAAAAAAGAGGCTGTAAAATTTTGTCGTAAGAGGTAATTTACGTATTTAAAACATATTTGAATATTATAAAAAAAACATTGTCCTCCAAACTTTAATCTTTGTCACTAACGATTAAATCGAAAATATGGCTCAATATTCTAAATTACGTAATATTAAATATGTTGTTGATTTTTTTGAATAAAAATTTTATAGATTGATTTGGACTTTAAATTTATTAAAAAAAAGTATAACCATTGATGAATTTGATGAAAAGTTTTTGAAGTTGTACAATTATTTGAAAAATCGGAATAAAACTAACGACGAGCAGGCTAACGATATTATAAACAGCTTGGATGTATCACAAATGAATGAAGGTAATGTTTTTTTTTCCTTTTTTGCAAATACAATTAAATATATTATTTTTAAATTTTATAGATAAAAATACATTTTTCTTTAAAGTGTCGTGGTGCCTTCATTACTTTTAATGTCCAAGAAAAAAATTTCCTCGGAAGGACATAAATGGCAAAAGGAATTTGGGAAGTTTTCTGTAAAAAACTCCCAGGAATCAAGTATCTATTTAGCAGAAACAGTACAAGCACTGCAGGAACATATTGATTTCCTACTTACAAGAATTTAATGATTTTAGCAGAGCCCTAGATATTTGTTTCAAGGCATACCATATTTTTAACGTGGAGTATCCACTTGCTTCATCCGTATTTTGGTCTTTCTTAGAACATTTTCTGTATTAAATTAAGAAGCCAATTATTAAAAATTATTATGTGTAATTAAAGGCCTGCTTAAACAAAGCTAAGCAAAACAAGAAAATACATAATAAAATCAATATACTTATCGTCATGTGAGAACTTAAGTGTCAAATATCCAATAGTTTATAGTGGCGTATTGGACACTTTTTTTATGGGTGTACAAATAGTTTTGTCCTTGGCTATATGTAATCCTTGTAAAATATAGTATAGTATTATAATTGAAATGGGACTAATATAATACTGCTTTGTATTTATTAACCAATTTTGAATTGTATATACATACATACGTATCTATTTATGTATATAAAAATTAAAAATTATTATTTTTGTCTTGCTTGTAATGTACATACATACATATGTACATGTATGAATAATAATAGTATAACACTAAAGGATTCAAATAAATTCTTAGGATTATTTTAGTGTAAGCATATAAGGATATGTACTGAATTCCACTATTTGCTATTAAATTATAGATTTTTTTATGCAATAAAACATATAATATAATACAATATAAATAAAAATTGATATTTTAAATACAATAAAATCAATCTAATTGTTATTAAATGGGTGGTTTGGAAGGGAAAGGCTTTCAGATTTTTAATGAAACATTTTCATTATTTATTGCTTCTGTTTCATTGGATTAATGAAAATTTCATCATTACTCTAATGAAATATAATCATTGAATGAAGCAATTACATAAATTTAATGAAGATGCAATCATTAACAAGATGAAAAACTTTCATTGAATTAATGAACCAACTTCATTTATGGTATGTAAAAGCTTCATTAAATCAATGAAACAATTACATTTATTTTATGAAACAGTTTCATTGAAATAATGAAATAGTTTCATTGAACTAATGAAATAGTTTCATTCTATTTATGACATGGCCGCCAAAATAAAGTTCATAAATACAATGAAACATTCTTCATTGATCCAATGAAGGGCTTCATTAGCTGACTTTTAATGAAAAATTTCATTGATCCAATGAAGAATTTCATTGTCTGAATGAAGAGTTTCCTTTCAGTGTACAACGTTATTGCTGCTAAGGGTTTATTAAAAGGTCAAGATGTGTTCATTCAAAAAGATTACACTGAAGATGAACAAAATGTGCGATATAACCTGAGACAATTAAGCAAAAATATTACAAAGCTAATGATTCTGTTAAAGTCAGGCTTGGTGAGTTTTGTATATTTATAAATAACAACAAATACACGTGGTCCAATGGCAAAGTTTGTGCTGACTCTGTTAATGATGCTGAGTACTTAAAAAACCTTTTATCAGAATGTAATTTCGTTGTTGATGTTTGCATTAAGGAGAGTATGAATACAGTAGATTGTAATGTTAAAAATGTAGATATTTCAAATTCTCAATAGCAATTTCATGTATGCCATTTAGTTTCATATAATGTAGCAAACCTCGAAAAATCATTAAAATTTAGTAAATTTATTACATAAATCAATAATTTTGATGTATTTTTTCTCTTTGAAACCCATGTTACATAGACAGCACTTGTTTTCGTCATATTTTAATAATTATTGTTTACATTGGATTGCAGCTACGAAAACGCATAGATCTGGTCGTGCTAGTGGTGGCTGTTTATATGGTTTCAAAAAAAATCTTAAAAATACTTATGCTTTTAAATTTTTAAACATCTTCAATAATATGGTATTAAGTGCTAAATTTGAAGGTAATGTGTTTTACTTTATCCCAAGTTATTTAAACTGCACTAAATGGAATAATGAATTCGAAAAATTTGAAGAATTTGTACAGGAACTTGATCCTTCAAATTTTTGTATTGTTGGTGATCTTAATGCGAGAATTGCAACTGAACAAGTTTTAGATGGTAACTTTTTGAAAGATTTACCACATATTAATAAATCTAGATCTTCAAAAGATAAAGAACTTAATGCACAAGGCAAAAAATTGATGAATCTTATTGAAAATGTCGGTGGGATTGTACTTAATGGTAGAACTGGTAACGATGCTCTAGGGGAATTCAGCTTTTGTGGGGTTATGGGTAGCTCTGTTATTGATTATTGTATTTGTTCACTTAACTTTCTACAATATGTTGATGATTTCTTTATCGCATCCAAGCCGTTTTCTGACCACATGCCACTATGCTTAAAAATTAAATCATCGTGCCGTGTAGTTAATACTAATGAGAATTATACAATTCAAAGACTGCGTTGGAACAGTGGATTGTCTGATAAATACAAGGATAATCTTTCATTACTTGCTAGCAATGTTGATCTACGGTCTAATGAAACGGTTGATGAATTGGTTGTACATCTATGTAACAAAATAAAGTTGGCGAATGTTACTAAGGTAACCAAACGTTTTTTTGAACCCAAGCAGAAATGGTTTGATTGCAAATGTGCTCGTGCTAGGAAACTTATGCTAAAGAAGCTTAGGCGTTATAGGAAAAAGCACAATTCGGTAAACAAATCTCGATATTTTGCATCTAGAGCTTGCTATCTTAAGATATGTAATAAAAAGAAAATAGATTTGTATAATAAAAATATTGACCAATTAAACAAGGTGAAATGTAGCAGTGATTGGTGGAAGCTATCCAACTCTATGAAATCGCGTTCATATTCTGTTAAAGGTTCACTAAATTCCGACGATTTTCGTTCTCACTTTAGTTCGTTACTGCAGGCAGATGTTGATTCTCAGACTATCAGCTGGTCTATGCCATATTTTATTGATCCGATCCTTGACTCACCCATGGAAATGTATGAACTTTTCTTCGTTTTAAAATCACTCAAGGATAATAAATCTCCTGGTCAAGATGGTATCTGTTACGAATTTTATAAAAATGCTCCTAATTCTTTTATTAATGAAATGTTATCTGTCTTTAACAAAATTTTCCTACATGAACAAATTCCATCCAGCTTCCGAAAATCTATACTGATACCTCTTTTCAAAAAAGGTGATCACAATCTCCCATCAAACTATCGAGGGTTATCGCTGATTAATGCCTCATGCAAAATATTTAATACCATTATTCTGAATCGTTTAACGGAATGGATAGATCGTAACAAGATTCTTAATGAATTTCAAGCCGGATTTAGAAAGAATTATTCAACCATTGACAACATTTTTAATCTCGTTAATATTGTGAATTTAAATAAAGCAAACAATAATAACACACATGCCTTCTTTGTTGATTTTTCGTGTGCATTTGATACGATTCCTCGTAATAGTTTATTTTACAAGCTCGCATGCCTTGGTATGTCGTCGAAAATAATAAGAATTTTACAGCACTTGTATGAAAATACGGAAAGTTGTATTTGGGATGGAAATTCTTATTCTGATCCATTTGCAGTTGAAATAGGTGTAAAGCAGGGTTGTATATTAAGTCCTCTATTATTCTCATTATATGTTAATGATTTGGCAGATGAGTTACCTGGGGGTGTAAATGTTGCTGACGTTAATGTTAAAATACTGCTTTATGCCGACGACCTTGTTATATTATCAGATACTCCATCAGAATTGCAAAAAATGATTGATTGTTTATACAATTACTGTTCGACGTGGTCCTTGAAAGCTAATCTAGATAAATCTAAAATAGTGGTATTTCGTTCCGGTACTAGAATTTCTTCAAATCTAAACTGGGTTTTTGGTGGTGATAATATTGAGATTGTAAACAGTTATAAATATCTTGGTGTAGACATTACATACAATCTCTCCTTTAGAAAACACTTGAACAATAAGTTAGCAGCCTCGAAACTGGCGATAAACTCTACTTGGTCCAAATACATAAACAATCCGCAAATCTCACAGAATAATAAGCTTAAAATATTTCAAGCAGCATCCAGATCTATTATGTTATATGCAGCGCAAGTGTGGGGATATGTGAAATATGAAGAGGTTGAAAAACTATTTAGATTTTTTATTAAAAAAATGTTGTATCTACCTACCGCTACACCAAATTATATTTTGTATATAGAAACAAACCTAGAGTCTCTATACGTATCTACTTTAAGACTTCACCTAGACTATATTAATAAAGTATTAAGTATGAATCCTCACAGATTACCTCGTATTTTGGCATTAAAAATTATAGAACAAAATATTTGTTGGGCTAAAGAGTGGGAAAATCTTTGTCAACATATACAGTTTACTCCTGATGACTCAATATCTCCACTTAGCAAACAGTGGAAACCTATACTGGACCAACTCAAACTCAAGGAACGTAATGATCACATAGAAAATGCAAAAAGTTCACAGTTTCATGATCTATATTCTATACTGGATTACAATGTTTCTTCATTATATACTTCAAATTTTTCTCCACGTACAGTCAGTTTAATAATTAGGGCTAGAGGTGGCTTGTTAGATTTGAATGCAAAGTCTTTCAAGAATAACACTGTTGGTATTTGTACAATGTGCAATTTAGATGCTTCGGAAAATACTTATCACTTTATTGGTGTTTGCCCATTGTACAAAGAATTTAGAATACAATATTTTGGTAAAACCATACTAAATTTGAATGAAGTTGTGTGTATTCTAAATGGCTTAAACTTTTTCTCCCTGTATAAATATATAGAACTTTGTTTAAAATATAGAAGATTTATTTTAAATGAATTTGTTATTTAATTTTCCATGCAAATATTAGCTTATAATTTATCTTGTTATTTTTATTAAAAATTATATAAAATCAATATCTTGTAAATAAAATTTACTTTCCTAGAATTGTGCCAATCTGGCTTACAACAAAATGTTATGCCATATATAGATTTAGATATTAAACATATTGTAAATGAATTAAATATGTACATACAAAAATCTATTAATAAATAATAAATAATAATAATAATAATAATAATAATAATTTCGGTCAAAAATTTTATATCGATTTCGATTAAAAAATATATTAGAGAAAAATTTAAAATTCACTAAAATTATGGATTTTATTGAAAAAATAAATTTCAATAAAACTATATTGTATAATTTAAAACGAAAGAAAATACTTTCGAATTTGTATGTACTTAAATTCGAAAGCATTTACTTTCGTTTCGAATCAATCAAGTTTACATAAGAAGCGATTTCAAGGCACTAATTGCAGCATACTTTTAAGCGCCCACCAAATTTAGCCATTCATTTTTGGGACTATCCTCCTTTTGTTTGCATAAAAATATGAAAAATGTGTGTCTGTGAGTGTGTGTGACTGCGTGTGCTTTTCCAAGGAATTTTATGCACGGAAACAATTTTTATTTTGCAGACAATTTACTTATTTTGTTATTTCCGCTCTTCCACTTTGAGTAAATATTTCCGGATTTTTCTTGCTTTCTTAGTGTCTCTTTACATATAAATTTATTTATTTGTATTTTTTTTCTCAAATAAAAATAAATTATAACTTTGCCGAAGGGACTTTTTTTAAATATCGCCAGCGACTTTGCTCTGGCTTTTTATTTACTTGGTAATGCCTAAATAAACAATATGAAGTCAATTTTGTGTAATTACTTTTACAATTAAATGTATAAATATGACAAATTCACAAAAAGGAAGTTTTTTATTTCTCTTTTTTTAAGCGAAAAAGCCCTACAAGTTATTTAATATCAAATTACTTGATGGATGTGAATAAATAAAATTTAAATTCAAAAAGTTTTAAGGAGACATTTAAAGTTGGTAAATAAATTATCATAATATTCGAAATTTAGCTTTTTAACAAAACTATAAAATATATCGTCATATAAATTAAAAAAGGGCGTAGCTTGCAAAACTCTTCAAAATTGTCTTTTTGATTGATTATGATGTTATGATTTATTAAAAATAAATAAAAAGTGTTTGAATTGCTTAGTAAGATTTAATTAGATTAATATCTCGATCCTTTTTGGGGAAGGTTAAAATATGATTAAATTAAAAAAAGATAGTTTTTTGATTTGCATTATTTTTATTTGGCAATCTGTCGTAATCACATTTTCGATAATATTAATTTAATCTTTTAACTCACAATGAAACTGAAGTCCGCTTGCCATCCATAGTTTAGCCATAAAATGTTTTAATTTATAATTAAATTTAATAATTAAAAAAAACTATCCACGAGGGATAGTGCTATAGCAGAGCAAGGTTTCGATCCTCGGACCTCTGGGTTATGGGCCCAGCACGCTTCCACTGCGCCACTCTGCTTATATCAGGCAGTAAGGTTAACAATTACATATTATTATTATTTTAATACTTTTTTTTAATTTAAAGTTCTGTAAAATCAGAAAACAGTAAAGTATGCAAGTGCACACTATATAGCGACATTAGCTGGAATGTGTGGCGATTTATTTAGAGAGATTTTAAATTATCTACATATAAGAAACCCACCATCCGACATACTGTCAGAAGTTTTTTTGCAACAATGAAATGCATATAGACAACGCTGAACCACCAGGAAATAAATTTAAAACTAAAATATACCCCCATATGCAAAAAATAACTTGTGCTTGAAGTGTACGTTTAAACCTGAAAAATTTAAATTTTGTTTTAACGTAAACTTCAAGCACACGTTATTGTTTTATTTATTTTTTGCATATGGGGGATAATCTTTAATATCATTCTGCTTATTAGAGTAGAGTAAAAAATGTAAGCTTTATTTATTACATGGGGCCCATTAGCTCAGTTGGTTAGAGCGTCGTGCTAATAACGCGAAGGTCGCGGGTTCGATCCCCTCATGGGCCAAAATTTTTTTATATTTTCTTTTGTAGGTACCAATTAGGTTAAATTAAAAAGAGAAAAAAATGCCAGAAGAATTTTTATTCAGTGTCCATGTCCTGTAACTTTGGTGAGCACCAAGGCGAAATCAGTATCAGGTGACCTTATCAGTACAACAATTTTACAATACAAAAAACAACAAGTAGTTTGCTATGCTACAAAACCAATCTGTCAAAAGCAATCTCTCTGAGCAAATTTTGACGTTTTGGTTCAAATTGCCCAATTTTGCATCAACGGCTGATAATCAGCTGGGCTGATAAGGTCACCTGATACTGAATTCGCCTTGGGTGAGAACTTCTCGGAAAGATGTGCAACAAAAAAATATTCTATCGTTTCTCGAAAAGTGAGAAAAAAATGTGTCTGTAACTCATGTCGAAAACTATCAACAGTGATTACATCATTACTTTAGAAATGTCATGATATAAAACTCAAAGCCGATTTAAAACCGCAGACTTTGTGAACGCTTTGACGGCGACCAAAATTCACTAAAAGTCGAAAACTTTCAACGACGACGGCGCAAATACAACCGTCGGGTATACCAAATAATGTACCTATTAGTGACCTGCACAAGACCATTTATAAGAGCTTTCAAGACATGAGAGATTTTTCAAATGCTTTACTACAGCGAAATATTCTAAAAAAAACTCTAAAAAATACTGTTGGCAAGACATTTGTTTCAGTTCTTGGTCTTGCCAACAGTGTTGTTTAGCGCTTGTTTTAGAATATTTCGCTATACTAAAGCATTTGAAAAATCTCTTATGTCTTGAAAGGTCTTATAAATTGTCTTGTGCAGGTCACTAGTACCTATATAGTGCATCTTTGATGATTGTTGTTTAAAAAATTGTTGAAAAAATAAATAACATAATTAGTTAGCCGCCGCCGGAGAGTGTAGCAATGAATTGTCATAGCAATGCCCGTCAATCTCAGCCGCCTCCGATCTGTCCGATTTTGTCTTATACGCCGCCTACTAAAAGTATACAATGGCTTAGTTCTCTGATTCAGAACAAAATGCTTAATTTTTGTGTATAATTATTTATTGCATTTTGTAGTTTTTAACATGTGTTTCTTTTTTGGTTAACATTTTATTTTGTCCCGTTTTTATTTGTGGATATATTTAACAGTACAAGGCGGAAACTTTTCTAACGAAAATTTTACAGACACACTTTTTTCTTAAACTGTCAAGTAATTTTCTTACGTGACACTTATTACTTGCCAAAACAAAGTTACAGACAAAGTTTAGTGAGAAAAACAGCTGTTTGTTTCAATTTATGGCCTTTTTGTTTCATTTAATATGTTTCAAATTAAAAATTTCTCGTGACGAGAGTTACAGAACATGGGTAGAGAATCCAACTGATTGTCAATAAGCAGTGTGTCGATTTTTTATAGTTTTTGCCTAAAAAATTCCCGTATTCTGTTTCAGTTTGAAACCTTGTATATGTATGTTGTTACCTGGCAACGCAACTGAACATTTTTTAAAGTAAAAGTGGTCTTAAGCTATAACTTTGCTTAATAAAGTTATCAAAAAATTAGGATTCCCTGTAAGTTATTTGGAAAAAATTAAAAATTATAAAAATTTAAAAAAAAGTGCACGAAAAAATAGTTCTTTTACATACTCGTAATTGTAGCCAGCGTTGCCGTTGTGACACTAAAGTATCACTCTTGACGCTTTTTCGTGCCAATGACACTTTTTTTAATTTATCCTTTTCTATCATTTTTAGTAAATGTATAGTGTAGGGCAATCATATGCTCAAAAATTGCACAAAGCACATTATAGCATATCAGATATTTGAAAAAGAGCTGTTCGTGAAGTTGGCGATATTCCGTCCGATGGTGTCGATCATTTTATTGTTTTGGTCGATCGAAAATCTTATAAATATTGCAAAAAATCTGACACACCCAAATCCCTGTTTCTAAATGCAAATTTTTTCTGAAAGGATCACAGTTAGAAAAAATAAGTATTTTAACTTACTTTCATCTTTGACTATATCCACTTTAAAAACAATTATTAGCTTGATCCTATTATTTTTACGATCTGGCCAGTTAAAGGGTTGACATTGATTTATAATTAAAGTATGTTTATTGATTTTATTTTAGTCTAATGTATTGAATTGTTAAAATTCGTGTTTGTTTATTTTTTAATTAAAATAAAATAACCTTTTTACCCTTTTTTTCTCAAATACATTTTTTATTACACTTTTTCGAAATTTTCAATGGCAACGCTGATTGTAGCGCAAATAATTTGTACGCTCACATATTTTCTCCCAAGCAACAATGACTATAACCGACTCCAACTCCAACATACAAGAGCATTTCTACCTCGTTTATGAAAAAAAACTAAAATACGCTACATTTAAAAATAAAAAGGCACATGCATATCAAACGCATTAATTTTCTCTCATACTTACAGTCTGAGTATTTTTATACTCAGGCTATGGATATTTAGTTGGATACTCGCGATATTTATTCATTATTCTCATCATATACAGATTTGTGCGCATAAAATGGAATGAAAAATGTGTGGGTGTGTGTTTGGGTGTTTGCAAACATGTGCGTGTAAATAAAATAGCCCTGTATATGCGCATGTGCAGTCGATTAATAGTCAGAGTATTTTTGTACTCATGCATGCAGTTGGAGCTCATACAGTCTATAAATTTTACTTATATTTATTTGTGCTGTGTAATTATAAAAATGTGTATTAACATATTTGTTGGATGTTTATAGTTATGCGTATTAATAAGTGTGAGCCTTTTTTACATTCTTTAATTGAATTGTAGTGAATTTTAATCAGAAATAATTTTTAGTCAGGCTCAAGTTCAGTAATTTTAATTCTTATTGAATGAAATATTTTTATTAATTAATATGAGTTTCTAAAGAAGAGAAGAAAAATTATACTTAGACTTTATTAGCTGGGGGAAATACCGATACTTTTCTGTGCAGCCACGCACTTCAGCAGCACCCTAGTCTATCTACTTGGGTAGAGATTCTTATTAACATCAACTATTTAACTTAAATTTTTTATGAAACGGAATATGAGAAATTAATGTTGTGAGTGATTGTTTGATAAACACGTTTATAAGTATCACTATTAATTTTCTGTTTTTCCATTTTTTCATTTTTCTATTTAGGTTCGCACGAAATAATATTACTCTACCTAAGTATGTTTAACTACTCTTGCTTATCTTTTACGATCATCACATTAAATATTTTTACTTATTCGATGCACCATCGGTACATGCATATAAGTACTATTGTAGTGGCTTTATGTTACTTTGTTTTTGCTTTCTACAGTTTATTTGGCTTTCCAGCATGCTGAAACTGTGATTGCCAACAACCATTTCTCATATTCCGTTTCATAGAAAATTCAAGTTAAATAGCTGATGTTAATAAGAAGTGCTAATATGAAGTGTGTGGCTGCTGTCTAAGTTTAATTTTTCTTCTCTGCTTTTAAAAACCCACATTAATTAATAAAAATATTTCATTCAATAAGAATTGAAATTACTGAACTTAAGCCTGACTAAAAATTATTTCTGTACCCCATTTCTGTAACTTGTGAGAAGTTCTCGCATCGAGAAAAATTAATTAATTATATTGGTTGTTCTATTTGTCACAGGGTTACTCACATAAAAATGTATATAAACTTACAAAAAATATCAAAAAATACAGTTCTATTCTCACTCACCCTGTGTTTCACAGGATGATAACAATTATTTCGACTCAAAAAGTTCTCACATTCCTTACAGAAACGAGGCACTGATTAATAAGTGTGCATATGAACATATTTGTTATTTTTAGCTGTACACATTCATAGTTGTTTGACGATCAATATTCAAAGAGTATGTACTTAAAATGATATTTTGTCATTATCTGGTCTGAATCAGCTGTTGGACGAAACCCCCCTTTATTTTCATGATATTTGGAGGCTTATAAAAAAATTGGTATATTAAGCAGCTAAGCTTTATATAAAATTTTATAACACTTTACTAGAACTATCGAACCTATGCAGTCCAGTCCGTGTGCCTTAATTTGTCGCATATTGTAATCGTCACTCACTTTTCAATACTTTGCCAGATTTACAAAGGAACAATTTTAATTAGTTACAAATTAATAATGGCATGCATGGTTAGTTTTTTTTTAGCGAGTAATAGATTATATTATATTAACTTACATATTGTTAAATATAATTGTTGAAATTGAAGTCAAATTTTTAAATAAAGCCCTGGTCATCTACATCATGTCAAATAATTGGCATCCTTTTAATAAATAATAAAGAGAGCGAAAAAGCAACATATTGCATCATATATTTTTTTAATTTCTTATTTTTTTTCTTGCCAAAAAAATGTTCTATCGATAACAATGACATAACAGATACAAAATAGTGTACAAGTGTGCATGTATGGCTGCTATTGCTGTTCGTTGCAACAACTGACTCCTGACTGACTATTCTAGGATCCTTGCTGTTCCAGTCCATTTTGAACATGCAATGAAATGCTGCGTTATTTTAGGTGTATGTGTGTGTGTGTGTGTGTAAGAGTATATATTGGAAACCATGTTGGCTGTCGAGTGTCTGAGTATAAATATGAATGGATTATTGGTGGTCATAAATTCAAACTGTTCAAAATTCCACTTAATAGCCTTCGTCGTTGTCCATAAGCCCAGAGTAGATACATAGATGCCATTCGGCTGTTCAGCTTCATTAGTTGTGTATATTTATGTATGGATATGTGTGTGCTTGTCTCGAATGGCAGGAGCAACGATTAATTTTGCGGCTTCGTTTAGCATTTATTGGCAGCAGTCTGTTTCCGTGTATGTGTGTATGCATGTATGTGCTTGTATGGCCATCTGTAACGATATAAATATATTTGCATATTCAACTATCAAATCACATACATATGTATGTGTGTACACTTGCCCCTTTACACTGTGTTAACCAATTCATTTTTTTTTCTTTATTTTGCAGCCCCTTAAGTCATGCAAGAATTAAAGTGAATATCATCAATACTGACTGCCCAGTTATTTACAGGATATAACAATATCAGGGAAAAAGTTCGATACATTTTGAAGTTCGGTAAGTGCAAGTTTTAAGATTCTCATGAAATTTAGCCTTCAAAAATAAGACAGACCAAAAGATGAAAATATATTTCGTGCAATTTTCTTTTCTAATGGAAATAAATAAATTCTGTAAAGTACGACTTTAACTCGCACACGAAGAGATTCCATACCGACTCTACATATATAAAGACTATACAAATTTCAGTCGCATATCTTAACTATACCTGGAATCAGTAACTTCTAATCGTATCGCTATAATAAATATAACGAATATTTTCGGCTTTGTTATTCAGTAACATACTTTTACGATGTTCGCTGTCGGTTGAAGTAAAAAAAGTTAAATAACACAAGCTCAAGCTCATCTAGTTTTTCATTAACCCATCTTTTTGCTTTTCATTTATATTGGCATTTTATATGCAGAGTTGCCATATGATTTATATTAAATGGTGACAAGAGCACATCTGCAGATTATCGTAAGGAAGAAATTACTGAAGGACATTATCGTTATTGTAAACGAATAAATATATCGATATATAATACGATTTTCTGTTCGCAAAAAGTTACTGAATACAGGTACTGATGTAGACATATTTTAAATATTTTTTTTTATTTTGGCGTTTTTATTTTAAACACTTTTTTCGATTTGCCGATATTTTCTGGTTTTTTTTTTGGCAATTTTTGTATTTTTTTGGCGATTTTTATATATATGACACTTTTTTCGTTGTGGTGACTTTTCGATTTTTGAAGATTATTTTCGATTGTTTTCAGTTTTAAGGATTTTATTTAGTTTTAGCGATTTTTTTCGTTTTGATGATCTATTTTCGGCTTTCGGCGATTTTTTCTGTTTTTTTTTTTTAGTTTTGGAGAATTTTCTGTGCTGGCGCTTTTTGTCGTTTTTGCGATTTTTTCGGCTTTTGACGATTTACTTAATTTTTTTCTGCCGATTTTTTTACTTTTGTTGATTTTTTTTTTTGCATTTTAGCGATTTATTTTATTTTTGGTGATATTTTTCGTTTTAGCGATTTTTTTCGCATTGATGATTTATTTTCGGTTTTCGGCGATTTTTTTTGTCGCTTTTTAGTTTTAGAGAATTTTTTGTGTTGGCGCTTTTTGTCGTTTTTGCGATTTTTTCGGCTTTTAACGATTTTCTTAAGTTGTTGCCTTTTTTACTTTTGGTGATTTTTTTGCTCATTTTAGCGATTTATTTCATTTTTGGTGATATACTTCAGTTAAACGGGGTTTTTTCATTTTGGCGATTTTTGGCTTTTGGCGCTTTTTATATTTTTGGCGATTTTTATATTTCTGGCGCTTTTTTCGTTTTGATGATTTCATTTTTGGTTTTCGGCGATTTTTTTCTGTTGTTTTTTCTGTAGTTTTAGAAAATTTATTGTATTGGCGCTTTTTGTCGTTTTTTGGGGATTTCTTCGGCTTATGACGATTTTTTGATTTTTGACTGATTTTTTACTTTTGGTGATTTTTTTTTGCATTTTAGCGATTTATCTTATTTTTGGTGGTATTTCTCATTTAAGCGGTTTTTTTTCATTCTGGCGATTTTTTTAATGTTGGTATATTTTGCTTGCGACTTCCAAGATACAGCCAGCTGCTAAAATTACATTACACTGATAGAATACCCTTTAATTTGATTGTTGAAATTTCAGTGTTAATTGGTGTAATCTGCATAAGAATACACTAACTTTGAAAAAAGTGTCTATTTAATACAATAGCATTTCAATATTTTTCGTTGCGGGCCTTAGATAACACTTTAATTTTTAACTGTTTTTTTTCTTGTTTTTTTAATATTCAGTAAAAATTTCATGTCCGTAGTTCTTACGTTTATCGAGAAAATAGCCTGTGACAGACAGACAGACGAACGGACGGACATCGTATCGAAAACAATAAATGGGTTACCCTTCACGTTTGGTGCACGGAACCCTAAAAATTAAGAATTTTGGTTTGTTATTTGTTATGTATTGCTATATGCATTTCGTTTCTGCTTAAGCAACTCGTTAGTAGACTTCAGCCAAAAAAATTCTTGAGAAAAGCTTAAAAAAAACTCCGCGCGCTTATAGAAAATTTTTCACAATATTATTGAGAATTACGTACGCAAACATAAAAAGTTAAGGAAGCTCAAACAAAAATATTTCATAACAAACATCTTCGATTCGATGCTGAATTCGTTTTACAATTTTCGCCAGATTACAATTACAATTAGTTTTGTCACCTTAAGCAACAGTAAGAGTATTTAAAAGTAAAAATTAAAAATATTCAAATAAAAAATTTTGTTAAGAAAAATTTCCACATCGCTTTGAAAAACCCTTTGTTTTAAAGACAAAATATCCAATAGTCACTCACCCCTGTGTTGCTCGCCGCTTTGCTGATATATGTAGCTGCTGCATTTATTGTTGTTGTAGTAGTTGTTGTCGTTGTTTATGCGTTTATAGATTAATCGTTTTTCGCTTAAATGGCTTAAAAGGCAGTTAACTTTTGTCGTTGTGTTAATTTACAAATGATACCCAAAACTCGATATCGATACCATTGGGGACATTTTTATTTCCTATCAGACTACAATTCTTTACATTTATTTTTTTTATTTAGATTTCTTTTCGTTTAAAATTCTTGCGGTGTGGGCATCATGTGGCATTTAAATAAATCGTTTAAATCTTTTATTTGGTTTTGCATACAGGAGGAATGTTGTTGTCATTTGTTTGCGCCGAAAATAAAAAGAAAAACACTTTAGATAATGATCGGAGATTTGTTTAATTTTAAAAACAGTTTTGTTAATACCAGTACGAAACAGAAAAATTTCATATTAATTTCGTATTCGGCGAAAACAAGGTTAATTTTCAAGTTGTCGTTAGTGTGTTTGGCTTCATAGGTGTTTCATGTTAATTCAACATGATTAACAATAACCTTCAAAGGACAGGTTTTTATTTTGAAATAATATTACTTTCAGGTTCATTTAAGTATTCCTGTGCCTCATTTCTGTAAGTTGTGAAAATTTCTCGCATCGAAAAAAATTAAATAAATAAATTAAATGACAATGGATTTTTCATAAAAAAAAACTCAAATGAACTCACAAAAAATATCAACAAATATAGTTTTTTTTCTTACCCAACCCGTGTTTCACAGCAAGATAAAAATTTTTTCGAATCAAAAAGTTCTCGCAATTCTTGCAGAAACGGGGCACTGTACTGTTAAATCAAATTGAAAAATCATGTTGAATCAAATCTATTTCAATTTGAGTTTGATATTGAATTAAAACCAAAAAATCATGATGAATCAAAGTTATTTCAAGTTGAAACAGCATGAGTTGAATTATATTCATTTAATTTTTTTGTGTTTTCCTAAAGAGAAGTAAGACTCAGGTAATGAATACCTGCATTTACTATTGCTAGGTGTTATCTGCTTTACGAAAGGGATAGTGAAAGAGAAGGAAGAGATAGAGGAAATCTTCATTCTCTTACTACTCTGCTTTTTGTACATTTTTAATAAAGCAGTGTCGCAGTGCCTCGTGTGTCAATGACGCGTATTAAATTTTTTGAAGCTGTAGAAGCTGTATCTTTTTTATTGGTTCTTTTACTTCGCTGCTGATTTTGCTACACAATACCGTTGAGGAAGGGCGCTCTGATGTTACATTAGTGTTATTATCCCCCGAAGCCGGTGTAGTTCAGTGACCAGTATTTATGCCTTCATCACTTGAAATTCCATACAATAACTGATACAAATGGACACTAATGCACAACAAAAAAATGCGTGGTGTTATTTTTTCAATGACTATCGGAGACCTGGATCGAACCCAGAACTGCTTTTGCCAACGGCACTTTTAAATCAAAATGTAAAATCATGTTGAAGCAAAGTTATTTTTGTGTAGTAATTTTAAAACACCCAGAATCCTTCGACCCTATGTTTGGGGCTGTTCAAAATGTGTGGTTGAAGTTTACTGATGATTTGTTACAGCAACAATGAAATGCATATAGACAACGCTGAACCACCAGCAAATAAATTTAAAATTAAAGAAAACTTCTGACAATGTGTCGAATAATAAAGTTCTCAAATATAAAAAAATGAAATTAAAAAATTCTGTCCTAGAAAATGTGAGCATTCCATATATATTATATTAATAATAATATTTATATATTATTTACAGCGAAAACTTTCACAATATATTTTGCTACATGAATTAGTTTAAGTGAATACAGTTGTTTTATTAATACTTATTTTAACTTATAAATTCTCACTTCTTAACCCAAAAACTCTTCCATTAACTTTAATTATAAAATATTATGAAATTTCCATATTTCATCTTAATTAAAAACTCTTATTAAAATGAAGAAGATGTCTCTTATCATTTTATAAATTAAATAACCCTTAGAAAAGATGTTTAATTTAAAATCTCACACAAAATATTAAACAAAAAAACATATTTAAACAAATAACACATCCCCCCTTTATGAACTGTGACAGTTGATGTGACATGTGAAATAAAATAAAGTTTTTGTTTTACTTTTTTTTGAGAATTCACAGTAAATGATAGTAATTATTTGTTAGTGATACTGGCAGAAGGGAGGATAAGATAAAGAAGGCAAAGCAGAAGCAGCAGCACCAGCAGATAGATAAACAATATTCATTTCATTATTATGAATTGAAAATAGTATTTCATGCACATTTGTTGAGCTGGAGCGAAAATTTTAACTATTCAACTTATTCAAACCCTCTGGGGGTTTATATTAGAGCCCTGCATAAACATTCTTGAAATGTACTCGTAACTACGTCTTGCTTTTTAAGTGTATTGCCGTAGCCAAAAATAAATGCTGTCGTATAATAAGCAAAGCACCATGGATGTAGTGATGTTCGTGTATGTATATGAGTGTTTACAATTGATGTCGCTAACACTTCTTGTTCGTAACAAACACTCCAAATACCACAACAAGAAGTAGTGCCTTCAACTGGTTACAAATACTGGTAACAATTTTTTTTAAGAAGAAACACAACCCGCAAAGCCATTAGCTTGTCTACAGAAAGCACCCAGAGTCTATGGTGGGAATCGAACCCACGACCACTGGACTGAGAGGATAGCATCGCTACCAGTGTCGGAGAATTCCTGGGGGTTTTGGGGAATTTTAGCTTTGTTTTTGGGAATCTCCAATATGATTTTTTCTTTGCTAAAGGTTCGTGGCTTAAATAAAAAAAAATAAAAAAACCATACACACAAATTATGAATGTATGTATGTATGTACATTAGGGTGGACATTATTTTTTTATTTCTGTTATAATCACCCTCCAGATCAGTTCAGTATTATGTAAAAAAGAAATACAAACAAATTTCATACCGATAAGTTGCATTTTAAAGAGTGCGTCCTGCCTCAAAGTTGGCCTTCAAGCCCCATTTTTAGTGTAATTTGTTTGCATATGAATATCTTTTTAAAAAATAATTTTACAATAATATGACATATAGCAATATTTTAGCTCTTTAAGTCAACAACATAAGTCTCAAGGAAAGTCTTTTGCTAAAATTAATATTTTAGAAAATAATGAGGAAAATAACCAAGAAAATACTAAAAATTTTATGAAAAAAAATTATATTTATATGAAGCATGTACAATAAGAACTTATATATAAAGGGTGTTTTTTTAAGCCCGATATAACTTGAAATTGTAAAAAATAACACAAAAAATTAAATTGTAATCAAAAATTTTTTTTTATTCGAAAGATCAATACGTGACATTAACATTTGAAAATGATTTCGGGCATATGGGCACCGCGGCTGTTGACGAAGCGCATTCTGGACGTCCAATTTTGGGCCACTTTTTCTGGCCGTATGTCACGAATAACACGAACAATGCTGGCCCCCAAGGCGGCAATTGTTGCTGGTTTATCAGCATAAACCAGTGACTTCACGTACCCCCCAAAGAAAATAATGGAGAGGTGTCAAATCGCACGACCTTGGAGGCCAATTGACAGGTCCATTTCTCGAAATCAAATCGCCAAATTTTGATTTCAATAAGTCGATGGTTGCGTTCGCCGTATGGCACGTAGCGGCATCCTGTTGAAACAACATCTCCTCCGGATCGATGTCATCCATATTTTCAAACAAAAAATCATTGATCATGGTGCGGTAACGATCTCCATTGACCGTAACGCGAGCTCCGGCCTCATTTTTGAAGAAATAAGGTCCGATGATGCCACCAGCGTGAAAACCGCACCAAACGGTGCATTTTTCTGGATGTAATGGAGTCTGTAGGGTCTCTTGTGGATTGGTCTCACTCCATATGCGGCAATTTTGCTTATTAACAAACCCGTTAAGCCAAAAATGCGCCTCATCGCTGAACACAATTTTGCGATAAAACAACGGGTCAGTTGCCAACTGCTCTAGAGCCCAATCGGCGAAAGAACGACGCATATAATGGTCTCGTGGCTTCAATTCCTGCACCAGCTGGATCTTATACGGGTGTAGGCCGAGATCTTTGCGCAAAATTTTCCACGTAGTGGACCGACAGACCCCAATTGCTGCGACCGACGATGAATCGATAAATTTGGATCTTCTTCCACACTTTCGTTTACAGCGGCGATATTCTCTTCACTACGCACATTCCTTCGACGTGTTGGTGTTATTGCATCCTCTAGAGAGTATGTGGTACGAAATCTATCCACAGTTCGACGAATGGCTTGTTTAGATGGACGATTATGTACGCCATAAAAATGACGAAGTCGTCTATAAGTTGCGCGAATCGACGACTGATTTTCAAAGTAAATTTGGATAATTTCGTAGCGTTGTTCAAGCGTGAGTCTATTCATGATGATTTGTTAGAGTATACTGAAACAAATAAAAAAAATGTTTTATCAAAATTTAATTTTTTGTGTTACTTTTTACAATTTAAAGTTCTATCTAGGTTAAAAAACACCCTTTATTAAATTATTTCATACATATACATATAGTCAAACTAAAACTAAACAAAAAAAAAATAAAAAAAAAATACATTGAATATATGGGCTTGAGGGCCAACTTTGAGGGCCGGACGCACCCTCTAAAACAAAACTTATCGGTATGAAATTTTTTTGTATATTTTTTTACATAAAACTGAACCGATTTGGGGAAATAAAAAAAAATAAAATAACGGCCACTCTAATATACATGCATGACGTTTGTATACGCATCGATGCGTAGCAAAAAGCAAACATTATATTCTTTACTTCAATAACTGAAACAAATGTCTTGCAAAGTGCAAAGTGTTGTTCAGTGTTTTTATTTGAAGACTTCTCTACACTAAAGCATTTGAAAAATAATCCCTCATGTCTTGAAAATTCTTTTCAAATGGTCTTATGCAGGGCTCTAGTTCATATAAAGTAAACGCCAAGCACAACAAAACTACACAGCTACAGGTAGCGATAAAGTTTTGCATACAAAATTATAGTTTGTTTTTGGAGGTTGGCAGCTTAATGTTCAAAACAAAAAAAGTTAAAAGTTTTCTATAAAACTTATGCCACGTATTCACATTATACCTTTACATTATATATAAATAAATGTATGTGTACATATGGTGTATTAATGGAGGCAGACAAACATTTGATTTAATTATGAGTGGCATTTATAATGGCGACACACTTACTTCCAAACACACACAAGCGACACGACGGCAGGCAGGTACTTTGGCAACCACGTTTACTGTTTGTTATGCCAGAAGAAAGATAGTCGTACAAAAAAAAAACTTTTATATTTTGTTAACTTTTCGAAGGTGTTAGACTGTTGATAATGTAAACAATTCATACTTGTGCTCGCTCACGAAACAAGATGTCTGGCTGTCAAACTGACAGTTAACTTAAGTGGCAACTTAATTTCTTAATTGTCAGCGCATCAGGTATGAGAAAACTACTACAGTTCGTAAACTCTAGATTTGTATGAAGTTATAAATAAGTTTGACAAGAAACTTTACTTTACTTGCATACATATATATTTTTATTTATGGTAAAGCTAAAACTATCGAATTTCTTAAGGAGAGCACAAAAAAAAACATTAAAAACTTATCAAGAAAATTATACCTTTTTGCACAACTTTTGTGGTTGTCACTTCAAAAGACACAGTTAATTTACATCTTTATTACAAACACAAATGCAAAACGGCCATACACACACATACATACATACATATGTATATAATTACATACATATTTAAAAAGGGCAAAACTTTGCCATTTAACTATTCAATTAGTTGTTGCTTATTCTTCTTAAAGTATCCATCAGCTGTTGTCCATGTCACAACCTCTTTGCAATATGTTTTTAACTTTTGTTTATCAATTCTTGTTTATAAATAATTAAACAGAGTTTGAAACGCAATTTTGTTAATCCATTGAATAATGTTTTCTATTTTTAAGACTTGCTTGCATGTATTTAAGTTCATTTCCACACGACTAAGCTGTCACTTAAGTTTGTAAAGAAATTTGTTAAATTTTTGTTCTTATTTTTAGATAATAATATAAGATGGGGGAAAAAGTTTTCATTACAATAATAATATACGAGTTTGGGCGAGAGAATAAGAAGTAAGTGTCTGAATATAGCCAAGCTCGAAATTTTACGTCAAAGCTAGAAATTACATTAGGTGTGTTCACTTACCATAGTTTTTTTGCGAATTTGTAACAAGTTTTGCAAAAAGTTTGCAAGGAGACAGCGTAAAAATGGAGTAAAAAATTTATACACAAAAAATTTCTTGCAAATTCTTAATGGCAAAAGTTTTACTCGCAAGAATTGTCCTAACAGCTGTTCTGTGATTTTGTCAACAGATGTATTTTTTGAAAAATGCCTGAAATGAGGAAATGCGAAAAATTTACTTTTCCTTATTAAAATAAATTCAGTAAAGTGCGACTTTGACTCCCACACGAAGGGTTCCGTACGGAGACTTCATACATACCCAGCGGGAACTAGAAGGAGTAGGAATGCGTTCTAGAAGGCTTTTGTACGCCTTCTTTTGGATGTAGAAGTCCTGCTTGCTCCATTCCATACTCATATCTTTTTTACACGCGTTGTCATTGTGGAGCAGAGCAGGTCTTCTGTTTTTGCTTCTTTCGCTAGATATTCTGGAAGGACTTAAAACTATTAGATTTTGTTTTTGTTTTACTAAAAAAACAAAACAAAACAATAATTTTTCAAATATTTTTATGGAACTTTTTTTCAAAATTAATTTAATTTTTCGAAGTATTTCGAAACATGCATTTATGTGACTTAGACCACTTTCATAATTAAGGGCACATATGTATGTATGTATTTATTAATTTTTTTATTTTTAACGATTTTCTTGTTTTTCGGTTTAGGACGATTGTTTTAGTTTTAGTTTTTTTTTGGGATTTTTTTTTTTATTTTTTGCGATTTATTTCGGTTTTGGTGATTTTTCGGTTGTTTTTCTACTTTGAGTGATTTTTTACTTCCGTGGCTTTTTTCATGTTGTCGATTTTTTTTTTGGATTTGGTTTTTAACGATTTTGTTAGTTGTAGCGATCTCTTAGTTTTAGTGATTTTTTAGTTTAAGCGATTTTTTTCTGACAGCTTTTTAAGCATTTTTTCGGGTTTTAACGATATATTCGGATGTTTTTTTGCTTAAGCAATTTTTTAATTTTATCGCTTTTTTCGGATTTTAGTTTTTGGCGATTTTTTATTTTTAGCGTTTTTTGTTTTAATTGATTTTTTTAGGTTTTTCATAATATTAATTTAATTTCGTGTTGGCGAGTTTTTGGTTTTTGGCGATTTTTCATTTTTAGAAATATTTTAGTTTCGGCGATTTTTTAATTTAAGCTATTTTTCTAATTCTATAGTTTTTTTTCGTTGTTTTTCGATTTCTGCCGATTTTTCGCTTGTTTTTTTCTTGAGCGATTTTTTTAGCTATGGCGCTTTTTTTAGATTGTGGTGATTTTTTTGGGTTCTTGGCGTTTTTTTTACTTTTAATAATTTATTCTATTTTTGGCACTTTTTAGTTTTGGCGAATTTTTTTAGGTTTTTGTAAATTTTCGGTTGTTTTTTACTTTGAGCGATTATTTTACTTCTGGCGCTTATTTTCGTGTTGGCGTTTTTTTTTGTTTTATATGATTATTTTAGTTTAATTTTTTAGTGTTGGAGTTTTTTTTGTTTAATCGATTCTTTTTTAATTCTGGTGCTATTTTCGGTTTTTGTAGATTTTTTCGGTTGCTTTTAATTTTAGCGATTTTTTAGTTTTAGCGCTTTTTTCGGATTTCGGTGATTTTTTTTTATTTATTTGCCACTTTTATATCTTTGGTGATTTGTTTTAATTTTAGCGATTTATTTTATTTATGGCGATATTATTCATATAAACGCTTTTTTAATTTAGGCGATTTTTCGTTTCGTTATTTTTTTTAATTTTGTAATTTTTTAATTTCAAGAGTTTAACTCTTACGTTTTCCAAGATAAAGCAAGTTGTTAAGATTAAATAGTCAAAATTACATTAACTGATCGAATACCTTTTAATATTGATTTTTTTAAATTTCAGTCTGGCATAAAAATACACCAACTTTGAAAATTTCATGTGTCGATATATAATTGTTTGTATATTTCATAAGGATTTCAACATGTTTCGTTGCTCGTTGTAGAACACCCTTAAACTTTTAACTGTCATATATTTGTGGCTGCAGGTGCGTTGCTCTTACGGTTCTCGAGAAAACCACCAGTGACACACGGACAGCCGGACATCGTAGCGAAAACAATTGGGTCCATTCCACATTTGATGTACGAAACCCTAAAAAATATTTATACATGTCAATCATTTACTCCAACAACGTTATAACTCAAAAAAAATCAGTTTTTGCCAGAAAATAAGTTTAAAGTTTTCAATTTACACAAAAAAAAATTATTTTTCTATCAAGAGTAGAGTAAACAAGATTTTTGAATGAAATTTTTACGCAATACAAATAACGATATGAGGATTAATTCTGCCGTTGCTTGAGTAAATGAGCAATATATGTATGTATGTACGTATATGCATACATAAGATAATACTTTTTCCCCCAACCAATACATTTGCTTATAATCATTTTAGAATTCTATAGAATATATTCCTCTTAATTTCTTCTCAATCGTCTGTATAATTTAAATGTCATATACAATTTTAAAAATACTTAAATATGACAATGTTTCTTAATTATAATTGTTAAAGAGAGAAAACAAGTAAAAAAAACTAAACGCAAAACTACGTGTGGGCGGGCTCATTCATTCATGATTGTGTGCAGCGAGCTGATTACTTCAACTCAGGCTCGTATAATTAAAAACTTTTTATCCCTTTGAATTTATATATCTTGAACTTTTTTTCACTGTTTATTGTGCTTTAATTTAGATGTCAGATTTTACATTTTATCACAGTGTGTGTGTGTTATAAAGTTAAGAGTGTATTTGAAGAAATACTCTCGTTTATTCTTGTGTCTCAACTAAAAGTGTGTGCAGTAAAACGTTGTTTATGTTAATTCCTTGGTAAAGTTCGTGCAAAGCTTAACAATTTGTAACAAATAATTATAATAAACTGATTAACATGACTGAACAGAACTCAACTCAACTGAACCGAATTGTGATAGCGGTAAAAAAAGTTACATACATACACATTACAAAACTGTGTGTAACAAAAGTTATGGAAAAGAATAAATTTAAAAATATACGTTTTTGAAAAAAGTTATTTTAAAGGGATCATCTACTGAAAAAGTTCGTTTGGTAAAACATTTTAAAAAAGTACCTTTTTAAAAAAAGTTCACTTTAAAAAAAGTACCTTTTTAAAAAAGCACTTCTTAGAGTAAGTATCATTAGTTTTTAAAAAAGTACTTTCAAAAATAAACCTTTCAACAGAAATTCCTTCAAGAAAGTACATTTTAAAAAGGAAAATGAAAAATGGAAAATTCATTTTAAAGGACGTACTTTGAAAAACATAGTTTTTATAAAAAGTACTTTATTAAAAAATTACTTAAATAAGTTCCTTTAAAAGAAGTGCCTCGTAATAGCACAGTTTCTAAAAATTACTTACAAAAAAGTATTTTTCAAAAAGGTACTTTTTTAGACAAAAAAATATATATTTGAAAAAGTTTGTTTTCCAAAAGGTACTTTTTTAGGAAAAAAATTATGTATATGAAAAAGTACTTTTCAAAAATGTACTTTTCTACAAAGTACTTTTTTAAAATGTACTTGCTCAAAAATATAATTTTTTCTAAAAAATTAATTTCTTAAAAGTACTTTTTCAAAAAGGTACCTAATAGAAAAGTGCATTTTAAAAAGTTTACATCAAAAACGTACCTTTTTACATATATTGTTTAATTTTCGAAAAGTACCATTTTTAAAAGGTTAATTTTAAAAAGAATCTTTTAAAAAAATGTTTCGCAATAATTACCTTTTGATAAAAGTACCTTTTACAAGTGTACCTTCCGAAAAAGTTCCTTTTAATAAAAGTATCTTTTAAGAAAAATATTTACCGAAAAGTACATTTTAAAAGTTATCTTTTGAAAAAGTACCTTTTAAAAAAGTACATTTTTGCATAATGTACCTTTCAAAATAAGTACCTTTCACAACAAATGCCGTTATGAAAAAGTACTTTTCACAAATGAACTTTTCATAAAAAAGTACCTTTCACATACATATGTACCTTTAGAAAAAGTACCTTTTAAATGTGTACCTTTCGAAAAAGTATCTACGAAAAAAGTTCCTTTTATTAAAAATATCATTTAAGAAAAGTACTTTTCGAAAAGTACCTTTTAAAATATATGTATCATATGAAAAAGTACCTTTTTGAAATGAAATTTTCACAAAAAATTCTCTTTAAAGAAAAAGTACCTTTCACAAATGTGCTTTGCGAAAAAAAAGTATCGTTCACACATGCATCTTCCGAAAAAGTACATTTTAAGAAAAATAGTTATCGAAAGGTTCATTTTAAAATATATCTTTTGAAAAAGTACCTTTTAAAAAAGTACATTTTTATAATGTACCTTTCAAAATAAGTACCTCTGACAACAATTTCCGTCCTAAAAATGTACCTTTATCAAATATAGTTTTCGAAAAAAAGTACCTTTCACAAATGTACCTTTCGAAAAAGTAGCATTGGAAAAAGTACCTTTCAATAAGAGTATCATTTAAGAAAAGTATTTTTCGACAAGTACTTTTAAAATAAATATGTCTTATGAAAAAGTTCTTTTTTAAAAAAAGTACTTTTTTTAAATGTATATTTCAAAATAAGTATCTTTCACAAAAAATTTAAAATAAGTACCTTTCACAAAAATTCACAAATATACTTTTCGAACAAAAAGTTCCTTTCATAAATGTACTGTTCGAAAAAAGTACCTTTGATATAAATATGTAACTTTCGAAAAGTACCTTTTAATAAAAGTATATTTTAAACAAAGTATTGTTCTCAAAGTGTATTTTAAAATATATCTTTTCAAAAAGTACTTTTGTAAGAAATACATTTTACAAATACCTCTTGAAAATGTACCTTATTTTACCTGTACCTGTAACTGTTTACAAAAAGTATTTTTGAAAAAAGTACCTTTCAAAAACGTCCTTTATATAAAATATCTTTTAAAAAATATCTTTTGAATAAGTATCTGTTGAAAGAAAGCACCTTTTTGAATAAAAATTCGTTCGAAAATTTGCTGTTCAAAAGTACCTGGTAAAAATGTACTTCTTAAAGAAATATCTTTTAAAAAGTACCCGTTTTTTAAGAATAAACTTTTTAAATTAAGTACGTAGATATCTAATCAGAAATAATTTTTAGTCAGGCTTAAGTTCAGTAGTTTCAATTCTTATTGAATGAAATATTTTTATTAATTAATGTGAGTTTCTAAAGAAGAGGAGATATCTTTAAAAAAATTTATCTTTAAAAAAATATCTTAAAAAAGTACCTCTAAGAAAGTTAAGTTTTAAAAAAATTATTTTTTTATATAAAATAAATGTTAATAAAGCGTTGCTCTACTTTTGTAAGTCACTGCTTAAAATTTGTTTAATACTACAAATGTAAATTTTAGAGTTAGTTAAAATATCTACTACACCATCCATCCTTGTTGTTTTGATATCGCTAAGTACGTTCCATATTTATATATAATGTCTGCTCCTTGAGTGTCGTTCCATTTCAAATTGTCGTCCTTCTTTCTGCTCGTGCACACGTTACAATTTGTGTGCTCGCTGTTATTTAATGTTATTTTATTTTTTTAATATTTAAACATTTTATGCATGTTAATCCACAAAATACTTTAGTCCTTAAATCTTCATCCCCTTGTTGTTGTTGCTGCTTGTCTCTCCTGCTGTAGGACGCTTAATTTTAAGTTAATTTATGCCAAGTGGTATTTTTACGTCATTTTAATTGTAGAAAGAAAGATTTTTATTTTTATTATAATCATCATGCACATGCAAGAGTTTATGTTACTGCTTTAATTTTTATTTAATTTATTTTTTTTGAATAATCAAGATCTCTTAATCCCAGCAGCACCCCTTTTTTATAAACTTTTCCTTTGCTCGTGCTGAAAACTGTCGTTATTTATATCAAACAAGTGCTTCACCTTAAGTTTGTTTTTGTGGAATTATAATTGGCAGAAATGATGTAGGCGTGTGAGTATTTTAAAAGAAAAGTAAAAAAATTTTAAAAAGGTGCTGTTTTTTAGTTAAGATTAATTTTAGGAGTTTTTATTTAAATATATTTTTGTTATCAAAATTTAATATCGTTGCATGGTTGTTGTTAAAATATTTCAGGCATTACTTCTATTTTCTAACGTTTTGGTGTTGCTTCTTCTGTTGTTGGTCTTGATAGCAAGTTGACTTGTAGCTGACATGAAAGCCACTAAGGCGGTCTGTGTGCTGAAGAGTTGTATCGTGTTAACCAGGGGCATGAGCTTAAAAATGGTCATGTGGATTTATACAATGGTTGGTAGACTATAAGGCATGACTGTACGATGACGTAAGATTCGACTGTTTGAAGCGACAACCAAACTCTTCAAGGTTCAGAGATTCAGGTGTCTTCTTGCAACAGGCGCATTGGGGTTATGTCTAACCTTGTAATGGCCAATGGTAGAATTAACACCCTTACAAATCTTTATGAGATCTTCTACGGCAATGGGTTTCCAAAGCCCTGTCAGTTGTGTCAGCAGTTCTAAGTGCAAGGACCTGCAGAGGCCTGCTAGGAATACCTAGTGACATCATTAATCATAAACTGAGGTTCGTCAGGAGATTCAATGTCACCCTTCCGTTTAGGGCATTTTGGGAGGAAAATGGTCACACTGTGGATTTCAGAAGGTTATGTTGATACATACACTGGCAAAGTCTGTGAACCCACGGGCAAACGGCCCGGAAGCTTGTATTCATATACGAATGGTTTCAAAACGGAAGATGGCGTTGTCGGTAGAGCTTGTCGGCCCATTGTAAAAATCTCTGTTTCTTGGGCAATGGCCTATGGTATTCCACTCGAAACTACAAGCGATCACCAAGTTGGTTCGTAAAAATTTAACTAGGAGCATTAAAGGTGCGCATTTAGCCTTCCGTGTCAATAATTTGGCAGCTCTCAAGTTCCTTTTTTCATGGGAATCCCATTCCCAGTTTGGCTTAGAGTGCTTTAAAGCACTGGGTTTCCATTTAATTGATATCTGGCCACAAATGCCAACCGGTAACGAAGGAAGAGTATGAATTGTCCAGGAAGGCTCCTGCTACTCTTGTTATGGGCCCAGATCCATCCCTCTTGTGGCATAAACTGGTCGACTGTCACGTCATGCAAGTGTGGCTGGCTTCTTCTGGTTTAAGGCAGGCCAAAAACAATGAGGCAGATATTTTCATATAGTGACATCCTGAACTTCAACAGAAATGATTTACAGCTTGTTACTCTCTGATCTTTTTGGACTGAAGTACCTTCTGTAAAAAATAACACCAAATTCACTCACCCTTGTGTCTTCTCTGCAATATGTAATATCCTGAGTTTCTGTGTTCTGGAGGGCTTCTCCAACCTTTGACTTTCATAGAGAGTTATATAGAATTTGATTTTAAACCGATTGGGTAGCGGATTTTACGACATGAGTTGTAATATAAATTCGTTTGCGAAACACAATAAAATTTTTTAGTTTGACATCACGGCCACAACGGAAGGCATTAAACATCTAAAAGAAATTGACCACGAACTACCAATTCGTATCTTTACGGACATGAGATAAACTCATACAGGTATTGTAGAGAAATCGAGATAATATTTATTCCAGCACATCAGGGTGTCTCTGTAAATGATTAAAGGGAAAGGCCTTAAGCGGATACTAATCCTCATCTAACATCAGAGCACCCTCCTTTGTCAGCAATGTGTAGCAAAATCATCGGCGAAGTAAAATAATCAATAAAATGGCTACTAAACACCGATTCAAATTTAATGCGTCTCATTAACACCAGAGGCGCTGCAACATTGCATTACTACAAAAAATAAACGTGCAAACAAATCAGAGTTGTAAAAGAATTAAGCTTTCCTCTATCTCTTCCTTCACAACGTCATAGGCTGATGGCTGAGCAGACGTTTCTATGAAGGGGTTACTGATGTCGGAAAGTGTAAACTAGAGGACATCAAGGGCTTCATCATAGGGATGCGGTAGCTTAATGGCTGTCTTTTGGCTATAAATGGGGGGGGGGGTAAATATTACTAGTAATGTGCAATAGAAGGGAATCACAATGGACCCAATTGTGTCTCCGAGTGGAGGTGCGGTATAGCACCACCCTTCCTAACCTAACATAACCTGCCTGAATTTACTTCTAAAAATTCATACTTGGGATGTAAAACAAAATGGCTCTGGATTCGACTAGGTTAAGCCTCCAATTTAAAATTCTCAAAAATACAACTTTCAATTAACCTTTTTTTGCCATTGCGCCTTTAATTAATTTACTATTAAAAATAAACCCTAAAACAACTTATAAATAAAATTTCATTATTCACTAAACCAATTTGCCATAAAAAATAATTGCGTCCAAAAACTATCAGCAGTAAACCTCTTGACTACACTACACCATTCCTTCACCTCTAACTCCAGACATTTACCACACACAGCAAAAGGTGCTTATGCTGTCAAATAGTGTGAACTTTAAGATTATTGCTGTACCCTTCCGTCTTGGCAAAGACTCTCTAGCTGTAACATTGGTTATTGGATAATTGTTAATAAAAGGAAATAAACTTAACAAATTCCAGATGTTGAAATTGTCTTTAAACGACCAAAAAAAAAAAAGAAACAATCTGCCTCCATAATGCCCGGCCCTGCTTAGAAGGTAACCCCCTCTCCTACATACAAACATAAATACATTATATATTTATACCAATAAATGGAAAAGAATATTGCAATAAGAGCAATTAATTCCCCAGTAAGAAATGAAATCTAATTGCTCGTTAGAATGTCCTCTTCTTCCAGCAAATTTCATTTCATATTAAATTGTGGTGTTAACTGCTGACTGTGCTGTAATGTGCTGTTGAGTTTTACAGCAGGGGCTGTTGCATTAACAGCCACCCAGACAGACAGATAGACAGACAGACAGACGTTCGTGTGTATGTTCATTATATGAAATGGAATGAAAATTTTTCGGTGGACAATAGCTTAGCAGTGATATTTATCTGGCCATTTAATTCATTGTACTTAAAGGAAGTTTTTTTTTGTTTTTTATTTTGTAGTCGTGAGAATTTCTACTTTTTTTTTATCAACTTTCTCAAGAGTCATTTTCTTTGTTGCGAGTATTATTTTTTCATAGACCATACTTTTGTTTAAACGATTCCCTTTAGGTTCATAAAAAGAAATTAACGACTGTTCATCTCTTGTTTTTATATTCAACTTTTTTTTCTATCATATTCTTTACTTTTGTTGTTTATTTATATAAAATATTTTTTTTATAAATCTTTACTTGCTTCCTCTGTGTGTGCGTGCACAAATGTTGCTAATTTCGTTGGTGCAAATCGTTTAATGAGGATGTTAAGACAAGTACTCAAGCATTGAGAACAGCGACAAAAATCCATAATGACAGACTTCCTCTTAAAGCAGAAAGGTACAACAACAGTGTCCTGATAATGGACTAACACCACATGGAGGAAATACCCAACCTTTTAGAAAAACTGAAAAATTAATTAAACCAATAAGATATAGGACAACATATCAGATATTGGAGAACCCTACTGTTGGAACTGTCATGACCCAACCCCTCTGGGGAAACATAAGGAGGGAGGAAAAGAAAATCAAAAGAACAAACAACAAGTGGAAGTTGAAAGGATATCAGTAATATAATGTAAATTTTTTGTAAAGTTTGAATTCGAGAGTCTTGTGTCATTTTCTGCAGGTCTAATATGCTTACAGAGCAGGATTTGTTTGCTCACGGCTTAAGTTTAGACAAAATCAATATTTTTAGGTCTTGAGACTCCCCCAGTTCCTTAGCAGTAGATCTTATAATATTGTTACGTTTAAATTTTATTAAACGTGTGAGTTCTTTTGATTGCTCAAAAATAAAAATAAATAACAACACGATTTTCTTATTTGCAACTGAACTTCCTTTTATTATTGACTAAACCAATTACAACTTGTATTTTCTTATTTACTTCTTAACGTTATTATCCACGGCACGATGTCTTTTACTTTTAACGATATTCACTCTACTAAATTCCAATTTGTACTGACTCACTTCTGACATATGGCAGCTCTTTTTATACCACCAAACCGGATCTAGAATATTCGCAAATAGATGGTGTGGCAACATGCATGTACTTAGTAAAGACCAACACAGAAAAAATGATATGGCCGTATAGGCGTGTTTGTTTATTGGTAGCCAGATGTTCAAACAGTCTTCTAGCATAATGGGGAAAATTCATGTCGCCGTTTCTAGATGTTTGTAGGTGATTCGATTGGCCGTTAGTCTTTGAATTTTCAAAGTAACGACTTGTATGTTGGTAGTGCAGTGTGCTATTTTTAGTACAGGGTGGTTACCATAAGTGCTCGCACTTTTATTTGTATACGTGTATGTTGCAGTTACTTTACATTACAGTCGGCTAACTGAGCCTTAAGCCAGTGCTTAAATTTAGACAATAAGACATCAGCATGTTGACTTAACCCAATATTTTTGCAAAATGTCATGGCTTCGTAGATATATACATCTAGAATTTATGTCAAGGGACTTTCAGTAAGCATTTCATATCTTTAAAATTTAATAGAACAAAGCGTGTGTAAGTTATCATTAATACCTCTAATCTAATCCTAATTATGGAAGCCTTAAGAAATCATAAAATTAAATTTCCAAGCGTTCTTCAATGCAAATATGAAATAAACTCATATATATGTATTGTGGAGATATATGGACTCCAAAACATCAGGGTGTTATGGCCTTATTACTGAACAACCTCATAATAGAAAATATCTAACATTTTCAAAAACTCAAAAATGAATTAAAACAATTGGCTTTAGAACAATGGAACTGCTAATAGAACTGTTGGAAACAAAATTCTCTGGGAAAATCCAAATATGAAAAACACAAAAGAAATACAGAGAGCTAAAAAGGCCAACACCTCAGAAAATGTTAATAAGATAAACATGCTGCTCTTTTGCAATTCTGCTTTTTGTGCGTTTTTTTTTGATAATAAAGTGTTGCAGCGCCTCTGGTGTCAATGAGTTGCATTAAATTTTTGAAGCAGTGTTTAGTAGTAATTTTATCTATTATTTTCCCACGCCGATGACTCTGCTACATAATGTCGACGAAGGAGGACGCTCTGATGTTACATTAGCGTTAATAACCCAACATACAGAGTTAAAGAATCACCTGGCTCTCATGGTTATTTTTAATATTGATAACATGTGCAGCTTGCCAGGAAGATAATGAAACTCTCGAAGACTACATGTGTCACTGTCCAGTCTAATGTCAAATCTGGAGAAAATATTCTATCTGGAAAATATATCAGCTATAGAATACCTTAGGGATTCAGATTAGAAAAAATTAAGACAGTACGTTGCTTACCTGACCAAGTTTGATAAGTTTATGGTTTCTTTATGCTTCTCTCAAGAGCGTAATGGATTGGGTCAACATTGATTGTGGGCTATTCAACCTAACTTAACCTAATCGAATAGACCTGCGAATTAAGCAATTCCATAAGAAAAAGTCTAGCGATGCTTATTTCACATCATCTGAATTAAGCTGTCACCAGCCTAAAATCCAAACTAAGTAATGACTTTTCGATGAAATTCAGGTTCAGTTTGCAGCTGTTCTGGGACCCATTCTGCGAATTCACGTCGCTGTCTCTGCGCGTTTGCTTTCAGCTTCTGGGTTTGTTGAAATTTTGTTCAGGTACAGAGTTAAGTCACCATGAAAAATTCGCCAAGTTGGGATCTACGAAAGGCGGAGTAGTTGCGAGAGATGTGAAATCGGTTGCCTCGGATTCTCCTGCACACTTCGCTTCGCTGAGTAGGGGCGTATCCCAAATTTCCTTTTTTCTCTGACTGATGCAGAATCAAGCAAGAATTAAACCGCTAAGGTTTTTGACTTATGCGTACAGAACAGCGACCTAGGAAAAGCCCACAAAAAAGTATCACGGGCCAAATCTCATGATATCGGTGGCCTGTTCACATCATCCCAATGTGAGATGAACAGGCCTTCAAATCACTCGTGCAGAATGTCCAATATGGTCGTTGGTGGCCATATCATACAATAGTGATTAAACGATTAATTAATTATCATTCTATAACGATGATAGTGTCAACAATGCCGTTTTTGAAGAAATATGTACCGATGATGCCACCAAACCGAAATCCACACCAAACAGTGACTTTTTCGGGATGTCATGTGGATTCGGGATATCGTTTTATATTCGATATTTTACTTGTTGACATCTGTTCATCGAGAAGTGGGCCTTATTGATTAAGATGTTTTTTCAATAAAAATTAAGGTCAGTTTTTAATTGCTTCAGGGTCTGTTCAGCGAAGTCATGTCGTTTTCTGACCCCGTTTACTTTCAGCTTTTGGGTCCGTTAAATTTTGTACGGAGGTCACGATAAAAAATTCGTCAATTTGTGGTCTGCGGATGCCAGAGTTCTAGCGAGACGCAAATTTGTATACTTATCCTGCAAACTCTCATGTACAGTGGTGATGTTTTCCACAGATCTTGCGTTTCGTTGACGTCGATGACGGTGTTGGTTGATTGTTTATGGAGCCACTGGACTCAAATTTATTCACCACACTGCGAATAGTTCTTCCGGTAAGAAGCTTATTGCGAAACGAACAGATTACCCATTATTATAAAAGATTTTTATCATTTTGAATTGCTGTTGAACGCTTCCATCCTAATTTCGCCTCAATCATATGTCCGCTATCAACTGTCAAAGTTCGGAAGTCTCGATAGCAAGACCTTTTATATGAAAGCGAAGAAGGACAGTTTTTAAGTGTTCCTTACATAAATAATTTGATATATTTTTCGTTACACTGTGCTGCTGTTTTTGCCGCCAGTATTCTTATGACAAGTTTATTGTTGTTCTTAGTTCCTTTATATATTGGCCAACTTGTTTTTCTTGTCGTTTGCGCTTTTTTCTTTCTTCTTAACTTTTTCCCAAGTCATGGATGGCATGGCCGTCTATGGGGAAAAAAAGGAAGCTGGAACTGAGCAAATAGCACAGGATAATGAAGAAATTTCATAATAACAATAATGTCTTGATGATTACATGGGATTTAACCATAAAAATAAACACTGCTCGCCATAAACGAATGACTAAACACAAATAAAAACTTCATCGATGATAGAGAAACTAAGAGACAACAAAAAATATTGTAGAATACAAAGGTTTTTTTGTAGTTTCTTTTTTTAATTCCTTTTCCTGAATGTTTTTACACTTTCGTGCCAATAAATTTATGTCAAGCAGCTGCCTGCATGTGGGTGGCTGGTGTTTGTCTGTTTGTTTGAGATGTTGTTAATACAAAATAAATGAAAATGTTGGCCGGCAAGAAAGGAAGAAAAGAAGCCTTTCAAATTAATTGAGTTGTTTGTTACGGGTTAAATATTTGTTCAGCTTGATCTCTCTAATTTTAGTTGGCCACTTGGGAGTTGCAAAGGCAGGCACGAATATTTTCATTTAACTTGCAAATAAAATGTGATAAAATACTTTTAGTCATACTCATACACATGTACTATTTAAAACTCGTATAAATAAATAAATAAACCTACTTTCTAAATACAAGGACTTTGCAGGTAGATAGATGATTCTTTAGTTTTGTAGTTAGAATATAGAATTTAATTTTTTTTTTTGTTCATGGTTGTTTACAAAATTTATGGTCATCTAGAGTTGTTGCATAAATCACTGTCCAGTTGTTTTTACTCAGGAAACGAAACGAAACCAAGCTCATTTTCCTTTTTGTTCTTTTTGTTTTAGCCTTTGGCAATTTTTGCTTTTAGTTGTACCACAGCAATTTACCATATGAAATTACCAACCACAATTAATGTTATGAGATAAGTTTTGAAATAAATAATGTAGCAAACACGATGCGTAAGTAAGTAAGCAAGAGTCTATGAAAGAGTTTTTAGTAGTTGTGCTTTTAAGTATAGTCTCAAACGTGTAAATGAGATATTAAAATGTACATATCTGTATTAAGTTTGGTTGTGCAGTGGCAAAATAAATTGAAACCACATTTAAAGGTTTTTTAGGTGTATTAAATTTAAAATATATAAATAATTATTTGTTGCTGGTTTAGCACATCTAGATGCATTTCGTTGCTGCCAAGTAAAACTTTGGTAGACTTTAAAAACAATTCAAAAGCTTACAAAACCTTAACTGTTTATAGAAAAACTCTCAACAAATTATTGAGAATTACAAATTTCCAATTTCAGCATTCATGCGTCAAACAAAAATAAAATATTTAAAATATATACTATTTATAAATATATTTTAATTTGAAATTTATTTGCTGGTGGTTTAGCTTGGTCTATATACGTATTTCATTGGCGCTTGAACCAAATCATCAGTAGACTTCAACCACACTTCAAGCGCCAATGAAATACGTATATAGACCAAGCTAAACCACCAGCAAATAAATTTCAAATTAAAATATAATTATGACAATATGTCGAATAATAAATTTCTTAAATTTATAAATATATTTAAAAAATTCACTAGCCTTGTTGTATTGCTTATACTTGTATTTGAAAAGAAAATTTCAATCAAAATTTATAAAAAAAAATTTTATAAAATGTTTTTGTTTTTAGATACATGAAAGTATCGTTTCAAATATAACTTTAAATGATGCAACATGACTTGTGAATAGAAAAGAAAAAGAAGTGTCTTTCTTCTTTTTCATAATTTTGAAAATGTAAAACTTAATCACTTTTAGCTTTTCAGCTTCTATTTTGGAAGTCGGTTTAATTTTTTTTAAATTTTTATTTAGCTCAAAAGTTTCTCTGTGAGTGTCGGTTCGAAGGACCATTAAACTAGAGTTCGTCTTCGGCATTTAGCAGCGTGCAATAAAATCTCTTTTGCCAATACGCACTTCATCTTTGTTTTTTGGGTTATTTATTAGGAGTAGCGATGATAAAAAAAAGTACACACGAAATGTGCAACAGAAACAAAAAACAAAGATGAATTTCAGCGATCTTTCAAAAAAAAATTGTTTTTTTGGTGTTCTTTTTTTATAAAGAGAAGTAACAGTCAGGCAATAAATTCCTACTACTAATGAAAGATGTTATCTTCTTTTAGCAAAAGAATAGTGATAAAGAAGACAGGCGGTGAAGGGAGAGATAGAGGAAAGCTTTATTATATTACAACTCTGTCTTTTTTTTAATGCATTGTTGCAGCGCCTCCGGTGTCAATGAGGCGTATTAACATTATTTATTACTGGTTATTTTACTTCGCCGGTGATTATGCTCCACAATACTGATGAAGGAGTGCGCTTTGATGTTACATTAAGATTAGCGTCTGCTGAAGTCGATATAGTTCAGTGAGCAGTGACTATGCCGTCAACAGTTGAACTTTTCCAACAACAACTGATATATAGGGATAATAATGCATGTCAGAAAAATGCATGGTGCTCTTACTTAATGAATGTCTGTCTGAGAGCGGGCTCAAACCTATGACTTTCGGTTTTTTAGTCAGTGTGCTAAGTATCTCAGCCAACGCCACCCTCAAAAATCGCCTGTCTTGTACATAAACGTGTCATGACGGCACTATTGTTAATGAATACAATATTAACTTTCTTTTTAAAATTATTCATACAAAAATTGTTACTTATCACATTCAAATTAATGTGGCTGTGCTATATTTTTTCAACTTTTTTCTTTGCCACTTAAAACGATGTTGCTCTACACACAAATACTTGAAATTTTGACACAAGAAGCAAAACTTAATTAAAACAGACAATAAATAATAAATTCAATAAAGTGCAAATTGACTCGCATACGATTAGTTCCGTAAGAACACTGCATATACCTGTCGGAAACTAAGTTAACTTTAAACTAACTTTAAGCTAACTATTTCTGAACTAGTGCTGACTGACACTTGGATTACTTTCCAATAGAAGCAACTAACTACATAATTCAACATTGCTATGTCCAAGGCGATAGTCAGTTGTCTCACTCTGCATGGAAAAACTCGCAGCAACGAATGAAGATGATAAGTTTTTAAGACTTCAAAATTAATTTTTGTAAAATTTTTCCATATTTGCCGCTCTTATTTGTCCAACTATAATAAGTTCAAGCGGAAACAGAACAGCTGATTGCTCCCACGTTCCCACGGCGCGTGCTACTTATATTGTTCTTACATTATTATTCAGCAACTACCGTATTAATTTTTTTTTATTCTAATATTTCTAATAAAAAATTTACAAAAAAAAGTTTGTTGAGTTAATCTCTTGTGAATCAAGAATATATTTTTTGTTAATAGGACCTCAAATATCTAACGGCCTGTCCCACGATGTGGGGAACTTCTATTCAAACAACAATATATTTAAAAAAAAGTTTTTTTTTGTTTTAAATATATGTAAGCAATCAGTCGATAACTATTGAAATCATTAGAGTTAAAATCAAAATCCTTTAAATATATAATAAATTTCACAATAAAAAATTAAAATACAAATTTAAGTCTTAAAAGTTCATAGTTCATTAAATCCAAAGAAACAAACACAGATGTTAATTAAAACTTTCTGCTTATACTCGTATCTACACGCAACTCTTGTCCATGTGCAAATTTAAGTCTTAATTAAAGTTGCCTTCCACAAATCCAACAAACAGCCAGAGAAGGAGACTTAAACTCATCAATAGTGTAGCAAGTTTTGCGAAGAAACATGCAAAAGATTTTAAAATGTCCTTTTCTCGATATTTAAACTTTTAACGACTTATAGACCACAACAAAAAAAGGTTGAAAAGAGACCAATGAAGAGCAAACAAAGTGGTATTAGAAAATTCCAAACTGAAACTATAAATCTTTAGATTTCTAATAATACAAAAAAAAAATTAAGCAAGTAAACTGAAACAAAAAATGTATTTGTCTTGTGGACAAAACTTAAGCAAAGACATCTGCTGCTGTCTAAAGAAGAATGTCTCAAATCAGAGTTGCATTTTCGTTGAGCAAGAGTGAAAGAGAGGAGAGTGTATACGCATATGAATCTTAAAAGTCTGTTTATATTGTGATAAAATCATAATCCCATTTACATACTTGCCAGTTAGAGAAAATGGCATTAAACATAAACATTAAACTGGTTGAATTTTCCTTGCGTTAGCCCCCTCCATCCCAAGCCTATTTTCCAAACACTATTATTATCTTTTGGCAGAAATCAGCGGTAAGGGTTTCCTTATATTGTGGTTAACCCACACAATCAAGACCACAAAAAAAGGCAGGCCAATTTTAACTTATTTTAAAATAAAATGAGAAAGCAAAGTAGGTTACAGTGGGACCAAATGATAAAAAATCAAAATTTGTAAATTATCAGGTTAGGCAAAAACTGTTTTTAATATTCTTTTCATATGAAAAAGTAGAGATAGTTGCGAAAAAGCAAAAAAAAATGATGTAAGATTTTTACAGTGGGGAGATATGACCCGGCTTTATTTATTTAGTGTGTATTTCAATATTTCAAAGGTCAGCTGTTGCAATAAGTTTCTTAAACAACACTCATGCTTTGTAGCAAAAACTCATTTCTTATATTCTTAAGTTGCAGATATGCAACGAAGAGTGATTTCCAGTATTGATATAAAATTTCAAATTGAAGCAACGCATGAATAATGTTGCATCTAGTGAAGTTCCAAGTGGAAGCCATATATTACCACATCTTTTGTACTCCTCCCCACTGTACACAATTATCCTACTTCCTTCTCTTGCCATCAGATAAAATTGTTTTCTCGTAATGTTTGCAAATGATTTCAAATGGACTGTGCACACATAAGTAGATGAGGTGGAGATGATGGAGATGTTGATGATGAAGATGATGGTGTTTATGGCTTGTTTTTGTACCTTAAACTGAGGTCATAGAGCACTAAATCAAGTTGCAAAACTTATTTTCCCCTCACAAAGAAGAAAGTTAAACGTTTGTTGTGTATTTATTTTCTTTTAAGGCAAAACTATAAGAAGCTTAAAATTTTAAAGTTTTTTCAAAGAAGTTTTTAACAGTTGCACACATTTAGGGGTTTTTGTTTTTTGGTAAGAGACCAGCAGGATGTAACACATGAGAAAAAGGATTTTATAGATAAGAGAACGACGTTAAAGTTTTCTTCCTTCCCACACTAATGTGTACAAAAGTGAAATACTTCTTTATGTGGGACAAAACAAATTTTGTATTGTGTATCGAAAGATGCTACAGTGTCTTAAGATAAAAGGTAACAATTCCTTTCTTAAGTTGGAGAAAATAGCAAACAATGGTTTGTGTGTGTTTGTCTTACTTGTGCGTGGCTACACTGAGAGAAAAAGTATCATTACTTCTAAAATGTTTTCTATGCGTTTGCGTAATTAAAAAACAAACAAACGGCCTGTTCCACGATGTCGACAGAAAAGGTGCGATCAATTGATTTGTATTTTATTTACATTTTCTGTCGATATATTTTATTTATTTATGTTAAAAAATAAAAATTTAATTTTATAAAATTTTTTTCTTAAACAAATAATAATAATATTTTTTATAAAAAAAAAATTAATTATTTTTGAAATTTATTTGTTGTTAGTTCAAGTTAGTTGCTGCTTACGCACCGTAGATGTGCTAAAGCAACAACAAATAAAAATCTTCATTTTGTATTTATTTTGAAATACGTTGAATAAAAATAAAATATTAAAAAAAACATATATAATTTTATTTTAAAAAAAAGTTAATTATTTTTTTTTTGGTAAAAAAAAAATTAAAACAACAACTAAATTTCTGCAATTCGTATTAATTTCGACACTCTCCAAAAAAATAAATTATTTTAATAAAGTTCGTATCGCTCTTTAAGCCAAATTACATGTGATAATTATTAATGAACAAATAACACCAAAGTTAATTGTACATATTCTGACAAACACGAAGTAGAACGGAACAACTAGCTGTTCTCGAAGGCCACTAACTAAACCTACATCATCAGCGTTCTTTTGTGTTTGGTTTTATTAAAAAAAATACATATGTACATATCTATTTTTTATTAAAAAAATTAATTATATTTTTATTAAAAAAAAATTAATTAGTTCTTTATTAAAAAAAATTTTTCAAAAAGAATAAACATTTTTCCTAAAAAAATTTAAAATATTTTTTTGCATAAAAACTATTTTTTTTTTAGAAAAAAGTTAAATAATTTTTATTAAAAATTAAATATATTTTAAAAAAAAAAATTTAAATTTTTAAGTAAAAAATTTAATATTGTTAATAATTGAAATTTATTTGCTGGTGGTTTAGCATGTCTATATACGTATTTCATTGGCGCTTGAACCAAATCATCAGTAGACTTCAATTATTGAAGTATTTACACTTCTGACAATATGTCAAATAAATGAATTTCATTAAATATTGTTTATAAAAAAATTTTATATTTTTTATAAAAAACTATATTTTTTTGGAAAAAAAATTTGTTTGGAAAAAAATTACATATTTTCTTGTAACAAAAAATTACATAAATTTTTTTTTGTACAAAATAATTTTTTTTCCAAATTAAATATTGCCTTATAAAAAATTAAATATTTCTTTATACACTAGCTTTTTAGTATCGGATATACTGGCTGGGCCTAATAATTATATGTATATATTTAATATTTTTTTATAAAAATATTAAATATTTTTTATCAAAACATTAAATATTTTTTATCAAAACATGAAATATTTTTTTATAAAAACATTAAATATTTTTTTATATATTAAAATTATTTTATGTTTTTTGTTTTTTTAAGCTAATATTTAAAAAAAAGCTTAATACTTTTAAAAAAAAATTAGATATTTTTACATAAAAACAAATTTATTTTATAAAAAAATATTTAAAAGAAGCATTTTTTTAAATTAAAAATTTTCTATAAAAAATTTAATATTTCCTATAAAAAATTAAATATATTTTTTTTATAAAAAATCAATGATTTTTTTCTAAAGATAAATTTTTTATAAAAAATTAAATATTTCTTATAAAAAATTAAATATATTTTTTTTAAAAAAAATTAATGATTTTTTTCTAATGAAAAAAGATTTTCGCATTTTTCTATATATTAAATATTCTTTTATCGAAATAAATAAAAATCTCTATTTCAAAAAAATAATGAGTTAGGGCCCTTCTATATTAGGCTAACTATATGTAGATACATTTTACTTCATAACAATAAATTTACGAGCACTTTTAGTGAAATAATCGATACTATTCTAATACATTATTCAGATTAAAACAAAATTCTGTAAAAAACAAGAATAAAAAATACAAAAACTCTGCAATTATTTTTGCTAATTTTTATTAAATTTATTATTTTGAATGTATCACAAAACTTTAGCCCTTTATGCACAAAATACTACATTTATTATATGAAAACTTTTTTTTTCCTAAAAAAAAAAATAAAATGGATGTTTGACTACATTGTTGCAGCTGGCAAAACAAATGAGATTTAATGCTTTAAGGATGAATGCTCACGAATGTCTACTGAACAGTTTATTTTGTCCGAACTTGCACACACACACACACACACTTCCCGACAAACTACTTACTTGAACAATAGAAGTGAGCAGCCAGCAACCGGCAGAACAGAAGCTGGCATATTTATTTCTAAAATACTCGTGTAAAAGGGTTACATTTATGGGGCTAAACGATAAAAACAATATTTGCACACACACATACAATTTCGAAGCAACAACAAAGGATATATTTTTATGTATGTATGTTTAAATCACTTACACACTAACAAACCTCTTTAAAAACATAAATTTTCTTAACTGCCACATTGAGTAACATTTTGGTTGGGACCATTCACGCGATTTCTTAAGAAAAACTTCCAGGTTTCCTTTTAATATTGGAATATTATTTTCTTTTTTTGGGTCTTTCATGCCACACACACACACAAGAAAGAACCCACTAATCTGTAACTAATTTGTTGTGAAACTTTAATTAAGATGTTGTCGCATAATGAAATAAGGGAAATTTATTCAAATTATAGACTTTTCATTTTATAAAAACAAATTTCGTTAAATTGCTATTTATTTTCTATATGGAATATTAAAATATGTAATATATCAGACTGTTTCGTTTTAAAAGTCCCATTAAAGTCTTTTGTTAAGTGTATTTTTATGTGTGCATGTGCATTTCAGCGAAAGATTTTTTTCAAAAAAAAATGTGTAATAATGAAATTACAACAGCTTGTTTACTAAAAGAAAAATATGCATACACGCATGCATATTCTTGTAGTTTATTCTTGTTATAATACTGCTGAGTTTTAATTCCTCGTTCCTGCTTATTTTTTTATCATATCATATCAGATTGCTCAAAAATAAATCCTTTTTTTATAAAAATTTTTTAAACAATGATAAAAGTCGGCATATAAGTACAACGTAAACAGCGACTCCAAAATAAAATCTTTTCTTTCAAATTGAAGTTCAGTACGATTAGGATCAGGGTTAAAAAAAAGAATGTATCTTGAAAAAAATCGTTCATTAAAAATATCTTTTTCAAAATTAAGCTCTTAAAATAGTACGTTTTATAAAAAAGAACATCTCCAAAAATCGTATTTTAAAAGTACTTAATTTAAAATTTAGTAAAAAAAGACAAAAAAGTAAATTTTAAGGGCGTACCTTTTTAAAAAAAGTACCTAATACAAAATTTAATTAAAAAAAAATACGTTTAAAAAGTACCTTTTAAAAGAAGTACATAATTCAAAAGTTAATTTTAAAAAAGAAGCTCTTAACAAATAAACTGTTTTAGCAAGTACCTGTAAAAAATACCTACGAAAGTACTTAACAAAAGAGTACCTTATAAAAAAGTACTTAAAAAAGTACCTTTTAAAAAAAGTTCCGTTTAAAAAAAGTACTTTTTAAAAAAATTATATGTAAAAAAGCGTATTTCTTAAAAAATACAAAAAAAGTATATTTTTTAAATAGTACCTTTTAAAAATATATCTAAAAAATTTTTTTAAAAAAATATATTTAAAATAAGCGATTTTTTAAAAAATATATATTTATAAGAAATACCCTTTTATAAAATTTCATTTTTAAAAGAAAGACCCTTTAAAAAAAATTATGAATATAAAAAGTACTTTTAAAATAAATTCAGTGAAGTGCGACTTTGACCCGCACACGAAGGGTTCCGTACTGACACGATATATGTAATTCAATACGAACTTTAGCCAATATAAACTATAGTTTTAGCATATTTTTCGTTTTGGGGTTTTTTTTCTGTTTTAAGGGTTTTTTTTAGTTTTGGGGTTTCTTGAATTTATTGGCGCTTTGTGAGTTTTGGCACTTTTTTTCTCGTTTTTGGGAATTTTTTTTGGTTTTTGAAGTTTTTTAATTTTGGCTATTTTATTTTATTTTTGCGATTTTTTTAATTTTGGCAGTTTTTTTCTCGCCCTGAGGAATTTTTTCGGTGTTTGGCGTTTTTTTAATTTTGGCGATTTTTTTCGTTTTGACGATTTTTTTTTCATTTTGGCGATTTTTTTTCACACAAACAATTATTTTGGTTTTGGCGCATTTTTCGCGTTTTGGCGATTTTTTTCGGTTTTTAGAGTTTTTTTCATTTTGGCGATTTTTTCATTTGGGCGATTTTTTTGAATTTGGCGATTTATTTTAGTACTAGATTTTTTTTTTTTAATTTTGTCGATTTTTTTCGTTTTGGCGATTTTATAATTTTCGGATTTTTTAGTTTACCGGTTTTGAAAATTTCAAGAGTTTACCTCTTACGATTTCCAAGATATAGCAAGTTGTCAAAATTACATAGTCAAAATTGCATTAAGTGATGGATCACCCTTTAATTTAAATTTTTTTAAATTTTAGTGTTAGTTTTTGTAGTCTATACAAAAAGACACTAATTTTACATATTTCAAGTGTCAATATACGTATGCACATACAATTGTATGTATATTACAAGGGATTTTAGCATTTTCGCTGTTAGTTTTGGAACACCCTTTAATTTTTAATTCTCATGTATTTGTTGTTGTAGTGGCCAAGGTTCTACATACATACTCTGTCCAAATTTCAGGTCCGTAGCTCATACGGTTCCTGAGAAAATACCGTGTGACGGACAGACGGACAGCGTAGCGAAAACACACTTTTTTCACCTTTGGTGTACGGAACCCTAAAAAAGTATCTTTTCAAAAAAGTATACATAAAAAAGTACCTTTTTTAAAAAAAGGATGTTTTGAAAAAGTACTTTATAAAAAAGTACCTTTACAAAAGTGCCTTTTAAAAATATACCTTTTGAAAATGTATGTATTAGGAAATTTGCTTTCAAATATGTAATTTTAAGAAAGTGCGATAAGTAATTTTCAAAAAAGTAGAATAAGTACCTTTTAAAAAAATATCTTTAAAAAGAGTACTTTTTAAAAAGGACGCTTTAAATGAAGTGCCTTAAAAAAGGAAGCTTTGAACAAATTAATTTAAATTTATCTAGCAGAGACAAAAACCAAACACCTTAGCAGCTAACAGCGCACTGTTAATCATTTAATAGTCCTAGTAAAATTAAAATGTATTAAGAAAAATACCTTTATAATATAAATATAAATATATTTTTGACAATTCTTGACTTAAAGAAAGTGAAGAAAAAATTAATGTCAAAATCAACACGAACTGTAAATGATTGGCAACCACTGATTCGATTTTCTTGTTATTTTATTTTGTTTTCACAACACTGATAGTTTTGTCTAACAAAATAATGTGTTTGTTATTATTACGTTTGTTTATTGCTGATTTAGTTAAATGTTTGAGTCAAGCAAGAAAACGGGGGAAGCAACTCCTATAGAGCCAGAAGTAGTTGGAAGATACGGTTAGTGTTGAGACAATGCACCAAAAAAAAAAGAAGCAACAACCAAAAGGAAACCAACAAACTCATGATTGAATTAAGCATTTATAGTTTGTTTACACTTGGCATGCCACACAAATATCTATATCCATATGTATGAGTACGAGTCTCTAGATTCTAGACTCTTAAATTCCCACTGCACACAGAAAATGAGAATGAGAAAATATTTGAATAATAAAGCGAGTGCAAAGGAAAAATTTTAAGCAAATGAGTAAAAATTAACAAACAAAAAAAAAACAAACTCATGTGTGTTTGCTAGAAGTTATAAATGATAACATTTGATATCCTTTTTATTTCCTGTTTCAGTGGTGATTTTTTTGTAATAAATTTCCGGAAAATAAAACAAAACACTTACACACTAAAATTTCATGCTTTGGTAGACAGACAACAAAAGGATAAAATTTTTTTTCTTTTTTATTATTGTTGTCGTTGTGTCCAACTTCAAAATTGTAATAATTAAAATTTATAAATTTGTAAGCTTAAAGAATTTAAATAAAATTCAAATTTATTTTCTTCATGTATTTTTTAATTTACAATTTATTTTATTTTTTACATTTTGTGGTACTCAGATTAAAAATGTGACTTGTTGTTAAAACGTTGTCGTCTAAAACAATTACGAAATCATTAAAAATCACATCAACATAACAAGTCTTTAAGCCATATTTTTGAACATTACACGTACTCTGGTACTTGGGTTTTTTTTATTTTATTCGTAGAAACGAAAGGACTTTTGGACAGGAGACACACACATGTGATGGTCATACGGTTGGCTGTGTGTGTGTGTGTGGGTGTTGGCATTTGCCAGAAAGTGTAGTCTTTGGTATTTTTTGGTATTCATTCAACTAAGCCCGTCGTTTATAAGCCTTTAGCCATTTGGTTAAATAAATAATGAAAATAACAAAACAAAAAAATATTTAATGCTGTTTAAACCATTTCCAACATTTTAAAAAAATTTTAAGTGAACCCCTAATATATCGAAATATGCAAAAAGCTCGATTTGAGAAAAAAAATAATGAGTTAGGGCATTTATATATTAAGGTAACTGTATAAAAAGCTGAAATTTGTATCAACTGATACCACACACAGTGCACCAAACCCCAGAACGTTGATGATGACGGTGTGGCTGCCTTCGAAAACAGCACGTTGTTCCGTTCTCGTAGTGTTTGAAAGATTATATATAATTAACTTTTGGTGTTATTTGTTCATTAAAAATGATGACATAGTTTAAGCTAATCAAATCATAAAAATTTTTTGTAATATTTGTTTTAAATAAAACATACATAATTATTTTTTTTGTGGTCTTAATTGCTTAGATACGGAACATAATTATAATAATCCAAATCCAACTTTAAACCAACGATTTGGTAGATTTTCTCGACACACAAATAAAAGGACTGCTTCCAGCCACAGTCAGAACCAATTCATATCGTTAGCGAATATCCTAAAATTTAAAGAAAACCGGGTGCTCAATTGATTAGAATATCTTATTGAAGTGAATTTGTTAATATTTATGAGTTTAGAAGTCCCAAAAACAAGAACCCTTCTCTAGCATTTACTCAGAAAGAAATCACTTAGAACTAGTGGGCTGGTACGAACATTATAATATCACTATGAAAAATATACTTACGTGAACAAACCAAATGTTTTTCATCAAAATATTTAACAATAAGAATGATCCAAATGTTATTGGATAAATAACATAATTTTCTAACATAATGCAGTAAACACATTCACCACACCAGGCTACACGATCACACATCATCAGCTATCAGCATTTGTCGCCCCGTAGCCAGCTACTTAATTATTTTTGAGACGGCAGCAGCACCATCTGCTGCTCATATTTAAGTATAAATACGTAGTTCAGTATTGCCTCCTTCAAATATTTCGCATTTATAAAAATTAAAATGCTCCTTTAAAATGTACTTATATGATGTAAAAGTATAAAAATCAACCAATTTATGATTTACATCAATTTTTGGTTATTGTTTCTGTTAATTAATATGAAATAATTGTACGATATCATTCATTCAATATTTTGTAGTGTACTGGCAACACTGAATGTTCTCATTGCAGCCAAGGAAATATAAGTTAGTTTAATTGGACTACAACGACAAAATCAGCATAGACAACAACCTGCCGCCCTGTTGCCTTGCTGTCTTCAAAAGAATCACTCTCATATAAACATGTGTATTCTATTCTTGACATTTTGTAGTCGGTAGCTTGCTGTGGTAAATGTGTTTAATGCTTGTTGAAGTAAATATTAAAATTATAACAGCAACTATGAGATTATGTTTTCTGTTTAATGAGAAAAATATACAACCATACAATTACTTGAGCCGGTGCAGACGAAACAGTAACTATAATGCTTCTAAGCGCTCTGTTCGATAACGTACATATACACAAATATACTGAACGAATAGTAACACGCACCAGAGAATGATAAAATTATCTTTGTAAGTATTCTTTGGGTACTGACCATCAAACAACTATATTTGCGTACAGCTAAAAATAAAAATTATGCTCATATGCAAACACACGCATTAATTTTAAACCGAAACATACAACAACTATGTTTCTAAAAATTTTTTAAATTGCGCAGCACAGACAACTATAACTACAATTTATAGACTGTATGATCTGCAATCATACTCATGAGTATAAAAATACTCGGTGTATTAACCGGCTAAGCATGTGCATATACAGGGCTATTTTATTTACACACACATAAAGCAAAACCTTAACAAATTTTCCATAAATTTTATGTAGAAAAATGTATGGCGAATGATGAGTGAATATCCCGAGTATCATGCGTATATTTTTTTGTCTGTATATATATCCATAATCTGAGTATAAGCATACTCCGAATGCAATAAGGGAAAAAGGGTCCTAAAATCAAGATATAACGCTCGACCTCAAATCAGTTTAATCTTAATAGTCTGTTAACTGTTAAATGCGAAAATTCTTGATTCAAGAATAAAATCTTAATTGTTTTAAGATCGCATTTAAGATTGTAATATTGATTAATCTTGAAATATTTCATGTGAACTAAATTTTCACCTTTTATTCCCGATAAGGGCGATTGATTATTTGTTGTCTCCTCTGCTGAAATCTGTGAAAATTACTTTGTAATATTTATTTGTGTTATGCACAGTTATCGTTGGAATTAGTGTTACTTGCTATTACAATTTTTTGTTTCAGTTCATGTTATCTTTTTGCATTCCTAAAAACCGGAATATTTAACTTACAAAATACCAAAATGTTTCGAAATGTAATGAAATCTCTAAAGCAACAAGAGAAAAAGTGTCACTCTTTTAATATTATTGCTTCACACACTAAACAACAGCAAACACAAAAAAAAATTAAAAACTTTGGATATTTGGACACAGCAGCCAGCCAGCAACATCACTCACTCACTCACTCACTGACCACTTGCTGGGCCAACAACAGCGAAGGAGCTGGAAAGACCAAAAACGATTTACAGTTAATCCCTCTTGGGCATTTTGTAGCTATTTTACATCTCTGTATTTAAATTTTTCTTTCTTTTGCAATTTATGTACGAGTATTTGTTTTTATATTCACATATCACTGCATCTGCTGGACCTCTCTCTTTCTCTCTCTCTCGCTCTACTCAAGAAAAGATAAAACACAAAAGAGTTGAGGCCAATTTCAGTTTTTATTTATTTCTGAATCCTTTTTATTTTTTTTCTTTCGGAATCAGTAGTTAAACGCGAGAGCAACATGTCGGTGGGATTTTGTATATTAATGGTGTGAGTTGGAAGTAGAGTTGGGCGCGTGTCGAACACGAGCGACTCAACACGAAGTGTTCGTGACAAAAAATCTGATTTCGTGCGTGTTCGGGTCGTTCCATGTTGAGAAAAATTTACACGAAAAACATTAAACGATTTTACATGTAAAATATGTGTTAATGAATTTCCAGTGTAGAGAAAAATTTAATATTTTGCATCGTCAAACACACAACACCAGCATATTTGTTGATATTGTATGGGCCTCTGAAGCTTAACGTTCTGTACGTAAACCGATAGTATCAGCTGTGGTGGCAGATACTGTCAGCTTGAAAAAATATCAATTACATTTTTTAATCTTCATAAAATACTATTTCGGGCGTGTTGTGCAGTATCGTGTTGACAAAATTTTTCGCGTGCATGTGTTGAGCGTCTTGGTATTCGTGTTCGTGTCGTGTCGGAAAAATTCGACACGCGCCCATCTTTAGTTGGAAGTGGGTTGGTTGTACGATGCGATTTCGTTATATGACAGCATGCAAATTTAATAAGTTGTTTGTTTTATTTGAGTTGAAAACATAAAATACATTTCCTGTCGTCTAGTCGTTCGTTCGTTCGTTCGTTGTACCTCTTGTTTCACATGTTGATTTAAACGAATGAACAAACCCTGCAAGTGGAAAAAGGAGGTTGTTAAAGTTTTTAATTTATTTATTTGTTTCTTCTGATTTAGAAAAATTTAAATTTTTAAACAAAATTCTTCATTCTAAGTCTTGAGACTTTTTTAACAAATTTTGAAATCCATAATCATGCAATAATTACTTGTATGAAACAAAAATAAAAGGATTTTTTCATATCCCCACATTACAAGCGATTTTATAATTCTCAATTCATGTTTTCTCCTTGCGTCTACAAAAGCCTAAAATAGTCGGCCTGTTTAGTGCACGAACAGGACTAGTTATCCTGACATCAAATCATAACAAAAACACCAACCAAACTAGCACATATACAAACTCACACACACACACACACACACACATATATGGACTTGCATAAATTTCCAGGCCATGTAAACACTGTTCATTTTCAGCAGTAGTTAAAATAGTTGTTGGTAAAAAGTTTTTCATTTAAGTTTTTGCTTTTTATTTTCTTTTTTCGTTTTCCTGCCGCATTTATAATCCAATAATAAATGGAATATTTCCGACCTCGGGCATTAAATTAAATGTTGTTATCAGTTGAGTTGCAGAATATTATCAATTGTATAAAAAAATACAAGCAGAAAAATTTAAATTTTTACCAAAAACAACAAGAGCCAAAGAGCCAGCAAAAAGGTTTCTTTCAAAAGCATGAAAAGGATGTGAGTTGAATAAATTGCTGTACGCAGAAAAGGGAGTAGTAGTAGTAGTGCTTCAATTAAATTTGAATTATGAGCTCATGTTGACTTTTTGTTTTGCATACAATATTTTGGCAAGTTTAAGCCCACACACACACACACGCTTAGATATTCATATGGGCGAGTGTGTGAGTAAATACTTTAGTGTTATAAGTAAATGGGCAAAAAAGCAATTAAATTGTTAACTGGGTTGTTAAACTGTAAGTGAAAATCAGAAGTAGCAAAAACTAAAATAAAATACTAAAGACTAAGATTGGTCAAACAAGTGGATTCAATAAGATATTTTTAAAGTAGTCAATGGAGGAAAGAAAGCGTTCACGTTTCCGTGTCGTGAGTTCACTATATATTACATATTTTCAATAACTCTTTATTTTAACATTAAATCTAAAATATTTTCCATTCAACTTTTTAAAAGCAGCTTAAAAAGTAAATCTACAAAAATTTGTATAAAAAAATTATTTTCTCTTACGCTTTTGAAAAAATATGCAGTTCAGTATTTTTTTTATTATACCTGATTTACACTAAGCATTTTTTCATGAAATTTCATGAATTTTGTTGCACGCAACTTTTTCTATTTGCTAATTGTAGCGATATAAAAGATAATTTTATATAAAAAAGGACGTAGAATGATTCTCTGATGCATTTTGGGCAACGTTTTTGATATAAATTTCTCTTCCAGGCGTCCTATTGCTAAATAAAATTTTTTCATGCAACTAATTTCATGAAAAAAATGCTTAATGTAAATCAGGTATTACACGTTAGAAAACTACTTCAAAATACCTTTTCAGAAATTACCTTTTAAAAAACTATCCGTTACGAAATTATTTAAATTAATTTTAAGATAATCTTTCAAAAAGTATCTTTTTAAAAAGCGTACCTTTTAGAAAAAGTAGTTTTTAAAATGTTTACATACTAAATATTTTTGTTTTGAAAAAGTAGTTCTATAAAAAAAGTACATTTAAAAGAGTACGTTTTCGAAATTATGTTTAAAAAAGTTCTTTTAAAAAAGCTCTTTTCAAAAAAAGTATCTTTTTAAAAATTAATTTAAAAAAAAAATAAATAAAAATGTTTTCTTCTTTCGAAAAAAGTAATTTTAAAAAAAGGACGTACCTTTTAAAAAAATTACCTTTTGATAAAAGTACTTATTAAAAAAAATTTCTTTAAAAAAAGTACCTTTTAAGAAAGTTCTTCTTAAAAAATCAACATTTCTAAAATGTATACATATTTGGAAAAAGTACCTATTAGAAAAAGTACGATATAAAAAGAACTTCATAAAAAATCAACATATCAAAAAAGTATATTTTGAAAAAGTACCTTTAAAAAATACCTTTTAAAAAAGGAGGTTTTCAGAAATATCTTTTGTAAAAGTACCTTGTAAAAGTTCCTTTAAAAAGTACTTTTAAAAAGTACCTTGAAAAAGTACCTCTTCAAAAAAAGATCTTATAAAAAAGTACCTTTTTACGAAAAAGCACCTTGTAAAAAAGTACCTTTTAAAAAATGTACCTCAAAAGAAGTACAGTGAACTCGCGATAATGTGAACTAATAAAAACCAAGACACTTCACATTATCAAATTTGTTCTCATTTTCGATAGTAAAAATTTGTGGTGTCATGTTCTGTTTTTTGCCTAAAAAAGGTTATAAAATATTGTAACTCTTGGTATTTTTAACAAAATATAATTTATTGCCAACTTAACGATTTTCTTAATTTTAAATCTACTTTTTATATTAAATATTTACTAAAAAAAATTAAATTAAATATATTAATTCATTACACAACTATTATCAGTAAAAAATAGGTGTTCACATTGCTGGATAGATTATTATATTGGAAGTTCACATTACCGAGAGGTCCACTGTACCTTTAAAAAAGTACCTTTTAAAAAAATTTATATTAAAAAAATACCTTTTATAAAAAGTACATTTAAAAAAGTATGTACCTTCTAAAAAAAAGTACCTTTAAAAAACGTACCTTTGAAAAAGTTCCTTATAAAAAACTAATGTTAAGAAAAAAGTAGCTTTTATAAAAAGTATATTTAAAAAATGCCTTGCATAAAAAGTATCTTCTTTAAAAATACTGTTTAAAAAAAGTACATTTCAAAAAAGGTACCTTTTAAAAAAGGATCTTTTCAAAAAAATACTTCTTAAAAAATTTACATTGGAAATGTTTATTTTGTATTAATAAAGTTACACTTTAAAAAAGTAACTTAAAAAATTGCATACCTTCAAAAAGTACTTTTTGGAAAAAGTACATTTTAAACAAATATATTTCGGCAAATTACCTTTTAAAAAATTACCTTTACAAACATTGTAAAACAGTTGATTTGGAAAAAAGTACTTTTTGAACGAATTCGCTTTTTAAAAAGTACATATAAAAGTACTTTTTAAAAAAGTCACGTTTTAAAAAACCTACTTTAAAAATAACTTTTAAAAGAGCATTTTAGAAAAACTTCATTTTCAATAAATACGTTTTTGCTAAAGTACCTCAGAAAAAGTACTAAAAACGGCCTTTAAAAAAAAGTAGCTTGAAAAATGCCTTTTTTTTAATATTTACACATTTTTAAAAGAATCACTTTAAAATATTTCAAGTTTGATTTACTAAAGTCCTTAAATATTTTTCATGTCTAGCTGCACAGAAAGCAGGACTCTCTAAATCCTTTTACTATGTGTTCTGTTTTATTTTAACAAATTAATATTTATAAATATAAATCCAAAGTTTGTTCTTTCCTAGCCCTTTTTCTCCCTTTTTGTGCATATAAAAGTGTTTTCTCGCATTTTACTGTGTTTGTCTAGTTTTCCTTCCACCCATTAAGATGAGTGACCACATGTAGATAATTGCTTTATGAGCTGCTGCGGGTCGTTTTGCTTTAAATGAACTTTTGTTTTTTTTGTTTTGTTACAAAAATAAATGTGTCCAGGAAGTATTCTCTTTCTGGCCATTACCAAATATCCTTAAACGTTTGGGTATTTATGACAAACACATACATACATACATACATGCAATGTCATTAGTGTTTGTTGCAAATGTCTTAATTTCTTCATGAATTATTTAATACTGTTATGATACTCTATTTGTTTTTATGACTTAATTTTCTTGGTATAAAGTTTGTGCTAAGGATAATTGAATTTATTTGGTGTCTCTTATTTTTCTCGTTTTTTTTCGGTGAAATTATTATTTTTTTCTTAGAAGTAAAGTTTTAGTTTTTGAAATATGATGTTGCAGCAGTTGAAAGTGTCGCCAAAGTTTGTTGTTTTAAAAAAAATAAATTATTATCCACTCACATGATTGCAAAAATCAAGAAAAAGGAAAAAAATCAATTTTATGGGATTGTTTACAAAGTGCATTTTGGTTAAACTTTTGGCACCTGATTTCTTAAAGAAAGTACATAAGTTCCCCTTCTTGCATATTTTTATGGTGAAGAGACATAGAAACTATGCAACTTATGAAAACTACAGAAAGTGCTAAGCATTTGGTATAAAAGCTTACGATACGAAATGTTCAGCAGATTTATATAAATTATTACTACGACGATTTACGTTGAACATTTCAACCTTCTAACTCTTTTCTTTATAAGTCTTTTTTTATATCTTTCGTACAAGAAGGACAAAATCGGAGGATATAATTTCACTTGGGCCGAATTCTTTCACTAGTTCACTAATTCATTGTTGACATAAACCGATGATCAAACCCATTTAAATTATATGTGTATGATCATTGGTTTGTGTCAAAAACGAGCTAGTGAACGAGTTCGAAGTCGAGATTAAAGCTGGATCCAACTCGTTTGAACTCGTTCAATCGGTTATTTTAGCTTCAAACACAACGTTTAAACGTGTTTGATCATAGATTTGAAGCTAAATTGACCGACTGAACGAGTTCGGGCGAGTTGGATGCAGCAGTAGACAATATATAACTATGAACATAAAGAAACAAGTTGATTATTTTTTGTAATTAATTGAAAATTAAAAAAAAAATTGGAATACCAAATTAATACGTTTTTTGTCACACCTTATACCATATTTTACATTATGCGAATGTTGTTTTTATCCCTTTTGGTAAAATTAGTCTTTGGGTTATACAGTGTTATTATTGACGCTTTGTCAATGAATTTTTACTACCAACAAATTGAATATTATATTGCATGAAGTTGCCTTCCATGTTATCTGCCCTGGAGACGGTCAAATACCCTCATCAACCCTTTAGTTGTGTGCTTGCAGTCATGTTTTTTCCGGTAATACGTATAACGTGTTGACATGTAGCTGATGAAAATCAAAAAGCTTTGATTAATTTATTTGACGTCTAACTATTTGACTAACTAACTATTCCAGCACTGATTGACAAAAAAACATAATTTTCTTTGTAATCCTTGTGAATGATGAAGATTGTGGGGAGGAGCGCAAAACTTTAAATTGAACCAAGTAAAGTATTTATTTGTATTATTTTACTTTAAGCTACAAGCATATGACACTCACATATATGTATGCATGTGCTGGTTGACGGTTTTATTTGACCGTCTCCAGGACACTTAAAGCCAATTGAAAGCATTTTCATTCATTCATTCTTGTCTTCAATAAACCTGGATGCCCATTCTTCTCCTTTTTATTGAGGCCGTCCTTAGACTCAAAAAAAAGATGTACTATTATTAAGAATCTTTTTTCCCTAAATTCAAGTAAAAAAAATTTCTAAGTTTAAGTACTAAAAATTTCTAAGTTTCAGTAAATTTTTACAAAAATCTAGTAAAAGTTACTTAATATGAGTAAAAAAAAAAAGTTCATATCCTCAAAAATAGTTCATAAAAATACACAATAAATTTCTCACATTTCAGGAAATGTTTACTGAATTAAAGAAAATATTTACTAAGAGTAGGAAAATTGTTATAAACTGAAGGAAATTTTATATTAAGGACTAGTAAATTTCGTCTTAAATCAAAAAATAAACTTTAGGAAATGAATTACTTCTGATTAGTTCATGAAATTTGACTTACTTAAGAGATGTAAAAAGGTATACTGGATTTTAGGAAAATATTTACTAGTTTTAAGTATTTTGTAGTTGAATTATAGTATTTATTATTAATTTGCATTTAGCAAAAAATCTTAGTAAATTTTTTATATTTTCGAGGAATATTTGAACTTTAAATTAATTTTTTTGTAACTAAAATAAAATTTTAAAACTAAATTAATTCAATGCTCCAATTCAGGTTGCCTCAGAATGTTGCTGGTTCAATACTTGTCTCCTCTCAAGGAATTTATATATATGTATGTTGAATTATAATTAAGAATATAATATGAAGATATAATAAATAACATATCCATTTGGTATAGAATTTAATTAAAAATAAAAATAAGTACAAGAATTAAAGACAAAAAATGCAAAACTTACTAAATTTGAGATCAAAGACAAAACAATTTTTTTGCAAATCTCCGAATTTTATTGGAAAATTTTACTTAATTTCAGGAAAATTTTACTTAAATATGAAAATATAATTACTTTAAAATAGTTCATTAATGAACTAGAAATTTAGTAAATATTTAACTGGTTTCAAGTAAAAAACAGCTTTGGTGCCATAAGACAACTTTTTTTTATTAAAATTTAGAAAATTTTCCAAAGTTTTAGTTCATTTGTTTGAGTGTAGGCATAACAAAACTATTCAAGGAGATATCGCACCCTTCCCGCCCCTTCCCACCCGTTATAATTTAACTCATCAGTAGACTTCAACATTTGACATAAATATCAAATAAATATACTTCGGTATTTCACGTCGCCACTAGAAAATATATGCAGCTATGCCAATGAGCTAGTTGGAAAAATATCGTCTATGGCTACCTGGCAAACACTGCCTTTAATACGAGTACACTCAGGGAAATAAGAAATAAGAAATTTAAACATGCCTTTTACATAGCCTTTAGTTAATGTTTCTTATTAATATTAATATGGTTTTTATTGTTTTTAAGCTGTTTTTTCTCTGGGTGTATGTACAAGGAGTACTCAAGATAAATGATATGTTTAGTAAATGCGTATAATGACAATTGTAGTGCGAACCATTCGTACACTCACATATTTTCTCTCACGCAACTGTAACTATAACCGATTCCAATATACAACAGAATCTCTACTCTTTGTTATACTTATACGCGAAGTATGATTATAGACAGGCTATTTTTATTTATGCCCGTTATTTCTACCTAAGGTTTTTACCTACAAGTTTGCCTTATAAAATTTACTTACACGATAGATATCTGTACACTAATAGATATCTATGGCTAGAAATAACGGGCATTAGTCGGACAAAAAAAATACGCGTTTTACTTGGGATATTTATTCATCATTCGCCACGGTATACATGAATTTGTGTATATACATAAAATGTAATGGATAATGTGTGAGGGTGCGTGTGTGGCTATTTGAAAACATACTTTACGCGTGTGTGTAAATAAAATAGCCCTGTATAAACGCATGTGTAGCCGATTAGTAGTCAGAGTACTGTTTTGCTCATGCCCATAATTGTAGCTCATACAATCTATAAATTCTATCCATAATTAAAAAAAATTGTATAAACATAGTTGTTGGACTTTTATATAGTTATATGTATTCGGTTTAAAATTAATGCATGTGTTTTCATATGAGCGTATTTTCATAGTTGTTTGTTGACGACCAATACTCTATCGTACCTTTTCACAATGTATGGTTAAGAGTTAACGTGAACTTTAAGTGACAGTTCTTCACACAAAACTTGTCGTTAAAGTCCTTGTTATCTTTTAACCATACATTGTGAAAAGGTACGTAAGAGTACTTAAAACGATACTTTTGACATTCTACGGTATGTATTTCCTTTTCTTCCATTTGTGAAAAGTCATTGGAGTTTAAACTTTCAAATAAAGTTAAAAAATTAGTACAAGAAAGAAATTCATTCTATTATTCATAATTTTTTTCTCGATATAAAAATGTAATAAACACTTCAAATTCCAATAAACTTCTATCTCCACACTTCCTGCTTTTTAAATATTTAAAGAAAAAAATATGACTTCACTATTTGGTAACTATTGTTACTTATTTCTTTTAGTCCATTTTTTTATCACATACATATGTGTCCATATAAACATAATTTGTTATTAGGATTCTTTTAAAAAAATGTTTTCTTCAAATTCCTATCGAGATTAACTAAAAATTGTTGTCATAACAACAAAACTTACAAAGAGAAGGGGAAAAAATTCATATTAAAATGCCAACATACGTGCGTTTCAAATTGAAATGATTTACAATAAAAAAACACAAGTTTATCTCTTGTCCGAAATGTAAAAACTGCCCAAAGGACATTATCTATCAACAGAACATTTATTTATATTAAAATGATTTTTTTTCTTCCTTAGAATTCCTTAAACTAAAATGCTGGTAATGTAATTCATATAAATAAATGATTTGATTGTGACATTTTTTCTTTCACATAAGTGAATTCAAGCATATTTTCTTGTACCTTGTACAAAGATACATATTTTGTCATAAAGAAAATTGATATGAATCTTTATTGAAATTAAAGAAAATTAAACACAACATGTGCCATTTTAAGTTTAATAGTCAAGTGACTTTGCCAAATAGAAAATAATTTTAATATTATTTATTTATTTTTTGCTATTTAAATTTGTTAAGAAGTAAAAGCAAATCTTAGCAGACATGAATGTAGTAAATGTAGCAAAATGTAGGAGAGCAAGCAACACTTTCATCTTTAATTTAAATCCATGTTGAGGTATTTTTTTTAGAATAGTTGGAGGAAGGGGGAATTTCAATATGAAATTCAAACTTACAGCTCAACTTAAGCATTATAAGACTACACACGTTCATATGTAAAAACATATGTATGTATATACATATATGTATGTAAGTATGTTTTCTCACATGTGTTGCTGTGTTTGTAGGCGTTCTTTAACACACGATTGTGTTTTTTGTGAACAATAAGTCAATAACTGCCTTCAAGCTTTTTATTCCTTTCAGTCGTAAAAGTTTCAAAATTCATTCTTCAATTTGTTTTCTTTGTTTGCGATGGCCATACTTTTTTGAGGGTTTGGGATTTGGGGGAAAGATGGCAGAGTGATATTTTGTGAATAAGTTTTCTAGCTGCTGCATGAAGAACATGTTTCTTCAATTTGCCACTTAAGCCAACAGCAAAGTCAATTATTATGATTATCACACATACTTTCAATTTAGTAGTAAGAGAAAAATTAAAATGACTTAAGTAAGAAAGACTCCTTCAAACATACATTTGCTCTTCTAACACAGGGTTCTCAAATTTTAGCTGAAGCTAAAATATTTCAAAATTTTTTATGAAACTTCAGAGAAATTATTATGATATTTTAAAGGTTTGCAGGTTTTTAACGAGACTTGTAAAAAAGGAGCAGTATATCAATTCATCGATTGAAAAAAAAAAGTTGAAATAAAAAAAGTGGGCGGTGACATGCCCAAAAATTTTTTAATTTCATTTTATGATATTCTACTTGTTTGATTGCTGCGAAACATCACAAACACATTTTGTTCTTGTAATAACACAATTTTAAAGTTTAAAAAAATGGGCGGTACCACGCCCACTAAAATTTATTATTATTATATTTCACGTGTGTCTACTTAACCGATTTTTACGAAGAAAAATTAAACTAAATTAAACTAGCTGGGGAAAATACCCAAAATTAATAAATAAATAGCTGATGTTGATAACAATATCTACCCAAGTAGAAGTTCGTGGCTGCACAGAAAAATATCGGTATTTAACCCATTTAATAAAAGGCTAGTTTAATTTTTCTTCTATTCTCTAGAAACTCACATTAATTAATAAAGTTATTTCATTCAATAAGAATTGAAATTACTGAACTTAAGCCCGAATATGAAATTATTTCTGATTAAAATTTTTATTTATTTTTACTACTATTTTACTGCAACATGAAGTTGAGTGATTTAGCTGCGTTCTGCAATATTTTCTATTGAAGGTGTGTAAATGAGCTAAGTCGGCACTTTCTGGATTTTGTCTTGGGTAAGAAATCATTAAAAATTTCAAAAAAGCGTAGTGTAAGCGATGTAGACGTAGATTAAGATTTCAAATCATATACACTAGATTTCAGGACAATGTAAATGCAGTATTAAATTAAAAAGTTTTTAGACGATTTTTTAAACTATTTTCAGTTTATTCATAATCATATTTTCGATTACTTTTAGGCAACTGTTGAAAGTTGTAGTTACATTGTCCGTTGATAACGCAGCTGAACTAAGGTTGCAATCCACAATCGACCCATATAAATGTTTTTATTTATAAAACAAAAAAATAAAAAGAATATTAAATCGACATAGCAGAACAAGGTTTCGATCCTCGGACCTCTGGGTTATGGGCCCAGCACGCTTCCACTGCGCCACTCTGCTTCTATCAATTAAAGTTTAGTTAACAATTCTTATTACTTTTCATTCAATTTGATTTTTTTTTAATTCTGTTAAATCCAGGACAGAAAAGTATGAAAATGTACACTAAACACCGGCATAAGCTGGTGGTAAGCACGCTCCCACTGCGCCACTCTGCTTCTATCAATTAGAGTTTAGGTAACAATTCTTATTACTTTTCATTCATTTTGATTTTTTTTTAATTATGTTAAATCCAGGACAGAAAAGTATGAAAATGTACACTAAACACCGGCATAAGCTGGTATATGTAGCGATTTTTTATAGACATTTTAAACTATTTTTATCGTTGGTTTCAAGTAGAAAGACTCTAACTCATATAATTGTAACTTAACACTTATTAAAGGTAAAAACACAATATAAACTACACAATTGCTTCTACAACTGCTTAAAAAGTGTTATTTTTTCCACTATTGCAATAAATGTTTGGCGACGAGGTGTATTTGTGTGAAATGTATGGGAATCACTGAAAAACTAAATTTAGTAAAAAAATATGACCCAGTGAAAAAAATGGAACTCATTCTAGTGGAACTACATTTTCATTGCTTCCAAAAAATCGATATTTTTAATTTGCCGAGAGTAAGCAAAAAACAATGTAGAACCTTATTTTAGTCATACAAAATTTTGTAACTCCTCCATAGTGTTACAAAATACTCATCAGAATTAAAAAAAAATTGTTTTTTTAAAGAAATTTATGAATTAATTTTAGCCTAATATTTAAAAGTTATTTGCTTAAATTAACATGAAAATACTGTTTTGGGCTTAAATTCGTATAAAAAGAAACGAATTGTTAAAATAGGTAACTATTTACAATTTTTCCTAGATGAAAATATCAAAGAACACAAAAAAGGGAATTTTTCTTAATATCGCTTCCAATTCAGTGACCAGGCATCGAAAAAGAGAACTTCTTGCAATGACAACCCTATGTAAAAATCATTAGATCCGATCGAAATTTTCACTACTTCCAGATCGCAAACTCTACGTTATCATGACTTTTTTGGAGTCTCTTTTTTACTGGGGAGTTAGGGGCCTTTCTACTTAATACCTTCGATATTTATAAACAGTAATATCATTAAGGTTTATTGGGATGGGCTAAAATATGTATGTATTTATGTGGGCCCATTAGCTCAGTTGGTTAGAGCGTCGTGCTAATAACGCGAAGGTCGCGGGTTCGATCCCCTCATGGGCCACATTTTTTTTTTATATTTTGTGTAGTAGTAATGAGTAGGTTTAATTTTAACAAATAAAATTAAAATAAAGTGTAACAGTGACTAGGATAATACATTTCACGGAATTCTTATTCATAGCATAGCAGATTGTGAATAAAAAAAATATAGTTGTTCATAGCTTTTGGTAAAGCAATTCCCGTATTCTAAATCAATTTAAACATTTGTAAAAATCTGCGATTGATGATTTATTTTATTTTCGTCTACGCAACGAATATAAGGGTGTTGTGCTTATCAACCTATATATGTATGTATGTATGTATGTATATGTGTTCCTTTGTGGCACTATATAAATCGAAAGCGTTTACTGATTTTCATCATTCTTATATTAATTAATTGATTTGTTTTAATCTCGGGAGTGTCACTCAAGATATGACAGAAGTCAAAATTCAATATTGCGGCCACTTTGTAAATACAAAAAAAAAAGTCGGCGAACTATATCAAAATGGTATCATTCGACAGGTATTTTAAACTTAAAAGTCATCTTTAGTTAGGTTTCTCTTATGGTTGGTTTTTCATTTCGTATGCTCTATTTTAGACTATTTAACGAGTCAAAAACTTCGTCGGTCGCAGTCGATTTTTTTTATTTTTTTAATTAGTCTACTGGTTATAATAATATGTAACGTCCTTATTTATACATACTCATTTACAGAGATATGTGTGCAGTTTTTAATTTAAAAATTAAGAAATAAAGCTATGCCACCCATAGCAGAGCAAGGTTTCGATCCTCGGACCTCTGGGTTATGGGCCCAGCACGCTTCCACTGCGCCACTCTGCTTGTATTGAAGTTAATAGTTAATTATTATTATTTGTATGTATATTTAATTTATAGATGTCATTGCAGTTTATTAGACTGCAGTAAAAAATAAAAGTAATATTACATGGGCCCATTAGCTCAGTTGGTTAGAGCGTCGTGCTAATAACGCGAAGGTCGCGGGTTCGATCCCCTCATGGGCTAACAATTTTTTATGTGTGTATATTGTGCAGAAAATTTGTTTTAAAAGACGAATTGTTAAACTCCTTTTTTGAAGTCGGTTAAAAAGAATAGGCTAATTTTGAAGCAGAAATGTGTAACTGTTTTATTGTTTTGGCAAAAGCAATTCTCGTATTACATTTCAATTTAAATATTTTTATATACATACATTAGGCACTATCGCAACATCGCAATATAACAATATTTATAAAATAGCTACCCAGCTAAAAAAATATGTATGAAGCATATATGATGTCCCATATATGGTTCGGATCCGAAAAATGAGGGTATATGGGCATATATGATTATATATATTCATACATTTTCATACACAGTATGCAAAGTTCATATTCATACACTCTTGATTCACAAAAGCGCACTGCTGTGCAATAAATTAAATTGCTAAAATTAATTTTTTTAGACTTGAGAGAGAGGTTGTGTTTAATGAAACATTTGTTTGGGCAAATAATTCAAAAAATAATTCATCAAAAGGTGAATGAATTATTTAAAAAACACGTAAATCATATTCGTACATAACATTTAGCTTAAGAAATCAGATTAAAAACTAACGGCCTATTTCCTACCTGCGAAAGAAAACGTTCGACTTACAATTTATATTGAAAACAAAAACAAATTTTCATATTTTATTGTTGTTTTCAATATAAATTGTAAGGCGAACGTTTTCTTTCGCAATTGGGAAATGGGCGATAATGCAATTAATTATAAAAGAAAAAATAATCCCTCTAACAAAGTTTTCAATACAGTAATATGAACTTTGTTTCTTATCTAGAGAATTTTGTTATTTTCTATAAAATTAATGACTGGATTATCCTTTTGATTATTTGAATATCAAATGGGGCCACAATGTAACAAAAGTTTTTCTTTTTCAAACGTTGAGGGTACGCATATAAACTTTGCATACCGTATGTATTTTCTAATGGATAAAATTCCAAGTTTTTTTGATTGCAAAAACGATCTTATGTGAGATATCATGTATGCACACATTCCTATATGGCTCCATATATAAAATCTTATATTTATATATGGATCCACATATGAAGAGCTTCATAATTAAATTTTCATATATGAGCTCATATTTTATAATACATTTCATATACTAGTACATATATTAGTTCATATATAATAGTTTTGCCATGTTTAATCCCATATATTTCCATACATGAATGCATACATATTCATATATAGTTATATACATTCATATATTAAAAATATATGGACCATATATAATTTTTTTAGCTGGGTACTGTAAATTTTTAATTTTTTAGTTTTTGTTTAAAGGAGTAATTATTATTTGTTATAAATATATGTATAACTAAATTTACATTATGAAACTTTTCAGGAAATTTGTTGAGCGAAACACCGGACCAGGAGAAAATAGTGCTAAGGGAAAAAGGCTGTTACATGAAACTATGCATTTTATATATTTTTCCACTTATTTGGATCTGAATTGCTGCTCCTTGTCCTGTATTAACACCAATTAAAAAGTTTTCTGCAACTGATTTCACGAAAAATTTCATAATGCAAAATTCAGTTATTTCTTCATAAAGCTTAAATAATTTTCTTCTCTTTAGAAAATCGCATTAGTTAATAAAAATATTTGATTCAATAAGAAAAGAATATGCTAAACAAAAAATTAAAAAATTGTTCCTGATTATAATTAAAAAAAAATTTTTAATTTTATTTTTTAAAATTGTTTTTATAACGTTTCTCTGTGAAATGAGCTATTTATTTATTTAGGTCTATTATATAAGTATGAGCAGATATGTATATATTATTTTTTAAATGAAAAAAAACAGAAACCCCATAGCAGAGCAAGGTTTCGATCCTCGGACCTCTGGGTTATGGGCCCAGCACGCTTCCACTGCGCCACTCTGCTTGTGTTCAATAAACTGGTTGATACTATTTATTTTGTTAATTGAACTTTGAATATTGAAGGTTTTTTAAATGCTGTACGTATAATCCAAGTCAAAGAAGTATGCAAATACAAATAATATACATAACTTAGCTAGAATATATATAAATATTTATGTAAGTAATAACGATCTATCAAATTTATAGATATAGTATGGAATGCCCTTACTCCTTATGGCACTGCAGTGAAATATGTAAGCTGAGTTATGTGGGCCCATTAGCTCAGTTGGTTAGAGCGTCGTGCTAATAACGCGAAGGTCGCGGGTTCGATCCCCTCATGGGCCAACAATTTTTTATTCGTTTTTATTTAATTATGCTATAAAATTAAAATAATTTCTTACCTAGTCTCCAAATTAGTTCAATTGCATTTGTTTTGTCCTAATATACACTATGCAAGTCTTATTGCTAAGCTGATTAGTTTGTTAGGAGAGAGAAACCAGGGGAAAAGAAACGGTTCTGTTCCCTTCGTCTCTCTTGCCCTCAATCTAATCAGCTTAGCAATAATACTGCATAGTGTAAATTAGGACTTATTATGTTCTAGCATACAAAATTTTGTTTGTTTGTGAATTATAAAATATTTTGTATGGCCCATGAGGGGATCGAACCCGCGACCTTCGCGTTATTAGCACGACGCTCTAACCAACTGAGCTAATGGGCCATTTGAATCTCCTGCTGCAATAATGTTGATTTAAAGATCAGTGAGCTTTTTTGAATTAGGTTATAAAGGATAAGGGGCGTGGTTCTCCAAACTTACAAGAATTATGAAAATATATTACATAATTTCATATAAATAATATATTTTCTCAATTATTTTTCAAATATTCCCGGAAAAAATCTCAGTCCTTAAACGAAAATGTTCTTCTATGTTTTTATATAGTGAGCCGGTAAAAGTAGAGTACTTATTTCAAATATGTAAACTTAAGGATAACTTAAGATAAAACTTAAAAAAAAAATTAAATATAAATAATTTTTACAAGAATACTTCTACTTAGTTTTTAATCAATGATATGTAGGAGATGTCATTGACTAAAAACTAAGTATAATTTTGATAACAATTTAGCGAAAATTTGAAATTGTATAATTAAGCTAGGACATGAAGACTTCTAAAAATAAGTGTGTATTATTAAAAACTGAATTTTAGCTAGATAGTGCAGCAAATACTTCTAACTATTTTTAACTAGGCTCTCTAGTAAATTTTAATTCAGTCAGGAAAAGGATATGACTTTTTCCCATATGTCCTTAATAAAAAAAGTTATTTCAGCCTCAATTGTTATCAAAATGTTGCGAATAGTTGTGAATATAAAATATTAAAGCTCTCTGGTAAATTTTATTGCAATCGCTACATGGATATGCCTGCTTGGCATATGTCCTTGATATTAAAAAAAATTATTTCATCTATTTTTAAGACCATATTGTAGTAAAAATAGTAACTGTTGCTACATTTACCCTCCGTTAAATTGTATTTCCATCATTGCTAAGATATGCTTATCTGCCATATATCCTTGATATAAAAAAATATAGTTCCAGGCGCAATTGTAATTCGAATGCAAGCAAATTTGTTTTATGCAATATATTTAGAACTATAAAATCAAGTTTTCTGGCTAATTTCAGTTTCATTCCTGTGAGGATATGCCTGCATCCCGTATATCCTTTACGTAAATGAGTAGGATTTCAACTACATTTATGAAATTAAAGCCCGAGAAAACTACTCACTATTTGAAGATTTATATAATCAAGTTATCGGGTAATTGGTAAAGGAATAAGACTTACTCCCATATATCCTTTATTTACAAAATATACTTTCATAATACAATTGTTATTAAAATGCCGTAAAAAGTTTTTCACAATTTATAAAACCATAGTCCCAAGCTTTTTGGTAAATTTAAGTTCAATCCGTGCAAGGACTTGATCACCTGCCATATATCCTTTATATCAAAAAATTTAATATTCGTCTTATACATAATTGGATATTAAGGCAAAGGTGTGTAACTACTTCTTAAATCATATAGAGAAGCTCTGTTGTAAATTTTAACCCAGTCAAGGCAAGGATATATTAAGGTATCATGTATGTATTATAGATTTTTCAAAATGGCATTTTAAACTTTTTTTACAATGGTGATGGTGCAAAAATTATTACTATAAAATATGAGTCAAAATATTGCAGCGTAGAAAAACTTTATAACTACAAACCCTTTCTTTTGTGAAAAAATAAAGGATTAAAAGAAATAACACACACACTAGAGTGTTGCAATTGTTACTGGAATATGCCTATTTACAAAATTGCTTCTTTACAAAATTTACTTTCAAACATAGCAATTGTTATTAAAATTTCGTAAAATGCTTCTAACAACTTATAAAATCATTGGGCTAAGCTCTCTAGCAAATTCGAGCTCAATCGGTTAAAGGACCTGCTTACCTACCATATATCCTTTATTTAAAAAAGTTAATTTTTGCTCTAAACGTAATTGGATATTAGCAGAAAAGTGTAACTACATGTTCCTTAAATCATATAATGAAGCTCTGTTGCAAATTTTAATTACATAAATCAGGGAAGAACATGAGTCAAATTATTGCAGAGTAAACAATCCTAGCCTCTCGCTTTATAGCTGCAAACCCTTCCTTTTGTGAAAAAAATTAAGAATTTAAAAAAATAACACATACTCTTTAGAGTGTTCCAAGGATTGATCTAACTTTCATATGTCCCTGATTAACAAAATTGACTTTCAAACATAATTGTTATTAAAATGCCGTTAAAAGTTTGTAACAACTTATAAAACCATACAGCTAAGCTCTATGGTAAATTTTAGTTTAATCGGTGCAAGGACCTGATTGCTGCCCATATATCCTTTATTTCAAAAAAAATTATTTTCGCCCTAATCATAATTGGATTTTAGCGGAAAGGTGTAACTACATATTCCTTGAATCATATAGTGAAACTCTGTTGCAAATTTTAACTCAGTCAGGGCAAGGACGTGAGTAAAAAGCCTAGACTCCCGCTTTATAGCTGCAAACCCTTTCTTTTGGGCAAAAATTAAGGATTAAAATAAATAATACATACTCTTTAGAGTGTTGCAAATGTTACAGGGAAATGTCTAACTTTCATATGTCTTTGATTAACAAAATTGACTTTCAAACATAGTTGTTATTAAAATTCATGAAAAAGTTTGTAACAGCTTATAAAACCATACAGCTAAGCTGTTTGGCAAATTAAAGTTCAATATGTGCCAGGACCTGCTTGCTTCCCATATATCCTTTATTTCAGAAAAATTTTATTTTCGTCTTAAACATAATTGGATATTAGCGGACAGGTGTAACTAATTCTTAAAGCATATCGAGAAGCTCTGTTGCAAATTTTAACTCAGTCAGGGCAAGGATATATGTACATATTAAGCCATATAATATGCAACATTTTTAAAAATTACATTTTAGCTTTTTTTACATTGGAGATACAGCGAAAATTATTACTAACATAGCAAAGAAATTAATATCGTGAGTCAAATAATAATATAATATATAATTGATCATTAATCCCTTACTGCAAACCCTTCTTTTTGTAAAAAAATAAAGGATTAAAATAAATAACACACAGTCTTTAGAAATTTTCTCGAACTCATTCATAAATATTTAACCAATGCAACAGTGAAAAGTGCTTCAATAAAAGACGACAAGATGAAATAAATGATTCATTTACCAAAAATTAAACCAACGAAAGTTAAACAACTCAAAAAAAAGGGGCAAAGAATTCCAATTCCAATAAAAGACAACTAGGAAGGAAGGAAGAATGCATTGAAAAAAGTGTTAAAACTTTTTTCCTTTTCAACAAGGAACTCTCGATAGTATTTCTTTACTTCACTCTTACTATTTTTCTGTTTTTTTTTTCAATGGAATTAAATTAAATTTAAAAGTGAAAAGAAAATTATTAATTTTAAGCACTGTGGGAAATTTATAGATTAGCGGCAACTGTTTGTTTGAAATTGTGTTGGCAGTAAATTGTTATATTAACTCATTAAATATTTTAGTTTTTCTCATACAAAAAAAAAAGATTTTAATTAAAAATTAAACTTCCACATGAGCAGCGAGAAATGGTTTTATTATTATAAAAAATTAATGCTTATAGATTATTCATATTTAATGAATTTATAGAACAAATAAAATAAAAACTCAAAATCGTAAATTATATTTATATTTAAATAGCACTAAAGTAATAAACATAATTATTATTAAATCAACAGAAAATACATATTTGCATGTAAATATTTAAAATTTATTCAGCAGCAGAATATTGATAAGGGAAATACGAATTTATTAAATAAACAATTGAGTAAATTCAAAACTTGTCAGAGAACAACTTTGCACTAGGAAATAATTTACCTTCCATATGTAAACCAGCATCATCATTATCACAATAATAATCATTGCATTGATGGTCTGTTGGTCTGTCCTTGAGTGAGTGTGTGCTTAAATGTTGATTTTTGTGACAGTGTTAAATGATTATTACGAGTATGTCCTTTGAAATAGAATGTGTTTTAACAGCAAAATAGCCATACAAGTTTAATTGCCAGCAATTTATAATTTGATTGGCCTTAATTAATTCAAAAATTTAAATACATACATAAGTACGTATATATTTGTATATTTTAATCACACTAAGCATTAAGCACATGAAGCTTCGTTTGTTTGGCACCAGCAATACAAATCGATAATATTCAAAGCATAAATTATTTCAAACCAATTTATGTGCTCGAAATAAGTAAATACGCACTTTCTCCTTACTCCAAGTGGGAAATTGTAGTAGACTTGCAAGCTCACTAACAATTGCTTTCAAAATGTATAGTAACTTATGCATGTTCCTTCGAAGCCAATTATAATGAGGTCTTTTTGCGGTAGTCTCCTTTATTTTTATTATTATTTATTTTTCTTAAGTCCAATATAACTTACAAAAAGGTTCACCACCCGCTCTAACTTTTTGAGATTTATAAAAAGTATACCCTGGCAAATCATCATGCATAAATTCAGGCTTGAAAAACACTGCCCACTTATCCAGATTTACTCTGAAAAACAGCATTTGCTTTTACATGTACCAAGCAACCATCCTTGACAGTGAAAAATTTATGTAAATTAATATTACTACTATTTTAAATATTGGCATTAAAACAATTGTCTAAAATTTAAACATAAACTGTGTGGTAATTAAATCAGAAAAGCAGCAACAAAAGCATCGATTAAATATGCGTGTATGTTGGTGTTTTTTGTTTCTGGTCACATTGAGGCGTTAATTTTCTGGCCACAAACGTGTTTGTTTACTAGACAAGATCGCACATGGAATTTCCGTAAAAGTGTGTTAAAAACGCACGCACAATCGCAGGCACACACACACGCACACATTTACAAACAGAAACACAGGAGAATGGTAACATAAACCTTTTGTATTGAAAGTGTTGCATCCGGGTAAAAATAGTGTAAAGGAAGTTGCTGGCAGGAAGTAGTGTTGGTTGGGTGGTCGGCATATTTAATAATATGCATAATATTATTTATCGATAAAGTTTATTCTGCTCATAATTGCGCGTGTTTGTCCATATTGCCACAAAATTCATGCCACATTGCGGGTATTTGTATAATTTTACTTTATGTTCGCTTCATAATTTTTTTTGTGACAGATTTCAGCAAACAAACAAATATTTTATTTTTAATTTTCATTAAATCTGCTGCTGTCTGTATATAACTATGAGTTCATAACTGGCCGAGTGCATGCCCAAAGTCAATATTGATTTAGCCTTGTTGTATGCCACCAAAAAAATATAATAATAATAATTTTAATGAGCCCACGTAGTCAGTACCCAGAAAACAATGCCAAACTTGTTTAAGTGATTTGGAAATAAATTGGATTTAAGAGCAGCCAAGCAGAGCAAAATAATTGTTGAAAATTAAGTTAGTTTTATAAAGTCTTTATAAAAAAAATTTAGAATGGAAATCTGTTTTATAAATTAAAAATGTTTTCTTTATAAATAACGACTCTAACGGCTTCACTCAAAAAAAAATTGGGTTTACAAAACTTTTAACAAATAAATTTCCATACAAAATTTGTTTTGTAAACCTTTTATATATTTTTATTTTATTTTTTATAAATAAATTGGATAAAGGCAATTTCACCAACTCTATTTAAATATCAATTCATGTTTAAATGTAGATTTTCATGAATTTTTGTATGGAAAAATGACTTTTAAATATGAATTGATATTTAAATAAGTTGGTGAAATTGGCTCTAAGTCTTCTGTTCACAAATAAATAAAAAATTCGTTCAAAAAATTTCCTAAATAATTTCATAATAAAACTTTAGTTATGCATAAAAAATATAATGTATGTAAATTAACCCAGTTTCAGTTTATATTATAACTAAAGTGAATTGTTGTTGCAAGAGTGTAAATTTGCGACTTGCATATATTAAATTTTTTAAACTGAAATAGCATACGTGAATTGTTTTTTTTTTTAACCATGAAATGGCTTCGTATTCGTTCTCCACAATCAGCCCGATTCTAAATAACAATTTCGCGGAATATATTTTCTATTCTTTATTCCATCCACTATTTAAAAAAAAATTTGTCAAGATATATTTAAAAAAAGTTGTTGGCCCATGAGGGGATCGAACCCGCGACCTTCGCGTTATTAGCACGACGCTCTAACCAACTGAGCTAATGGGCCCACATAATACAGTTTCTATTTTTTTTACTGCAGTCTGCTTATTGGGTAATGACATTCCAAATTATATAAATTACATAGCAGTCGTTAAGCAGCTCTGGGTCGGGGAACATCTCTCGCATCATCGTAATTATTTCTTAAGTTCGGTCAGGCTTGTGTGTGTTGTTTGGCCTTCGAGAGTTTTTTGTCTGCCACGGATAACCGTATAATCTTGCGGTTTTTTGTGGAATTTATTTAACAACCACTGAAGGCATAGGTCGTGTACAGTCAGTCACAATACTTTATAAAATACTGTTAATACCATCTTGGGCATATGGTCTACGTTACTCCGCCCATATTTGTGGAACACCATATTATGCAAATTTACTTTGCATTAATATGTTTAATAAATAAATTACATACACATATTAACATATATTCCAGTTAATTTATGTATATGGTGGGTATTTACATACTTTTTTTTAAGGATTGTACTGCTTTAAAAAAAACACCAACGCTTTAAGTTGAATTAACATAATAACAAGTATCAATCATGTGATTTAACACAAGCAGAGTGGCGCAGTGGAAGCGTGCTGGGCCCATAACCCAGAGGTCCGAGGATCGAAACCTTGCTCTGCTATGAGCAATGCAATTCATATTTTTAAATGTTTAAATTATAAAAGCGCATGGGAATCGTTGTGCCAAAAACTTCTTCACAATCAGCCTTTTTCTTAAATAAGAATTCTGTTGAGTTTAATTTTCCTATTAATTGTTCCACTTTTCCTTATGAACTTTTTATAGTTTCTTGCTACCAAATAAAGAAAATGATTGGCCTGGCCCATGAGGGGATCGAACCCGCGACCTTCGCGTTATTAGCACGACGCTCTAACCAACTGAGCTAATGGGCCCACACAAAACTAACATTTTTTACTTCAGTGTAATAAGCAATATAAGAGCGTTTATATTATAATTAATTTTCATTATGTTTAATGGAATTTTTTATATTTATTAGAAGCCACAGAGAAGCTTTTTTTATATCATTCATTTCTCTTATTACGCTTTTAGCAAGTAAAAAAGTTGCAATAAATTCTGTAACAAATTTCATAATGTTAATTCAGTTATATGTACATACAAATAATTTTAGTAAATTTAATTAATTTCAGTTGTTGTTTTATAGCTAATGAATATTGTTTCCACGACAGTGCTAATGTAATTTCTTTTATATTTTTAAATGTTTAAATTGAAATAGAATATGGGAATTGTTGTGCTAAATAAAAAGTTCCTCACAAAAAGCCCTGTTGTTAATAAAAATTCTGTGGAGTCTATTTTCGTATTCCAATTTTTTTTTATTAACTTTTTATTAATAATACCAAAGAAAATATAAAACGAAATTGTTGGCCCATGAGGGGATCGAACCCGCGACCTTCGCGTTATTAGCACGACGCTCTAACCAACTGAGCTAATGGGCCCTCATTATATCATTTAATATATTTTAACCCATAGCAATAAACAACAACTTAATTAGTGATTATGATGATGGTTTAAAATATCTATAAATATATCGCTACACATTCCAGCGTAGAGTTTCATACTTTTATGTCCTTGATTTTACAGAACTTTAAATAAATTACAAGTAATAAGAATTATTAACCTTACTAGCTGATGTAAGCAGAGTGGCGCAGTGGAAGCGTGCTGGGCCCATAACCCAGAGGTCCGAGGATCGAAACCTTGCTCTGCTACAGAGGTGTTTAAAATTTTTTTTTCTATTTTATTTTTTTTATTTATAAATAAAAAAAAGCTTGATTATGGATAATTGATAATTTAAAATTAGTTTTATGTATAGCAGCCACGTGGAAGCCTCATGCACAATGTGCGAGTTTCTACAAAAGATTTTTGTGCTTTCACACCGACGACAACACAGCAGCCAATTAGATCTTGACTACAAGAAACAAAAAATAATTGTAAGAGCTTTCAAAGCTGTTTACCTCAAATGCAAATATCAAAGTATGTGTATTTAGACGTAGTTGTATGTATAGCAACTTTCGAAAACATGAAAAATGAGAACTGAAAATAATGTAAAAAAAACTTCAAAACATAAGAAATGAAAAGAAAATTGCTATTAAGAAGCCCTGACGTAAAACTAGGCAACAATTTTTAAATAATATTGTTTGTTGTTTTTTTGAAAAAGTTTCTTAGCCTACAATGATTGCAGTTTTGTAATTCTCAATTATCTATTGAGAGTTTTTCCATAAATATTTGGGGCTTTGTGAGCTTTTTTAAAATGTGTGTTGCTAAGCAGCAACAAAATGCATCTTGATGTAATAAAACAACAACAAAAATATATTTTATTTTGTTTTTCAATATTTCAATGTGAAAAGTTTTAATTTTTCTTAAAATAATGTTTATATCTTTGATATTGTGGGAAATTACTTTTTCTCGCCATTTTTAATTTAAGGTCAACATTTCTAGTATTATATTTATGATTTGATTAGGATATAATGTTCGTATCTCTTTGTAAGCCAAATGAACAATGAACAAATAACACCAAAGTTAATTGTAAATATTCTGACAAACACTTAGTAAAACAGAACAACAAGTTGTTTTCGAAGGTCGCAACACCTTCATCATCAGCGTTCTTTGTGTTTTGATCCATTGTGCCTGGTGTCACTTGGTATAGATTTCTGCTTTATATATTCAGGGTCTAATTCATAAAAAATATTTTAGTTTTATAAAATGTTTATTATTACAATTATTTGTTATTGTCATCGAAGATTTTGTTTTATAAACCTCTTATAAAACAGAAATATTTTTTATGAATAAGGCAGTCAGTTTTTTTAGTGAAAATGGAATAAGTGAATTTTATTGAAATAATAAAAATATTATGTATTTCTAGTGTTTGCTGGGTTGTATCAGCCAGACTAGTTGCGAGTATCTGTGATTTCGTGAACATTATTTTAAAATTGACTTTGCATTAAGTTCTGGCTGACAGGCCAGGCCCCTCACGATCAAAAAGAAAAATATCATAATGAAAAAAAACTGCACAAATAGAATTAAAATTAATAACAATATTAAACATAAATTTTAATTTAATTAAAAGAAAATTAAATTGACATTGCTTGTTTGCTTGTTTTACTGCATATATTATATATGTATGTAAAATGTGTTGCGAGAAGAGACCATGCATGTGCTTGCACATGCATGCATATTAAGCATAACATAAAATTACAATTACACTAAAAAATTAACTCGAGGGTGAATTTGCAGCACAAAAATTAGCTTAACAGGCGGCGAAAAGAACGTTCAAGAAGTTTTCATCAAAGCAACAAAAAAAGTATTCATACATACTTACATAAATATATAAATAATGTGTACGAGTGTATGTATCTATGCTTATATGTACGTATGCAATTTTCTCTTGTCTCAAGTAAATATAAAAAAATTTAAACTTCTCCCTTCTCCTGCTCCTTTATTCTTAGTCTTGTTAACCAGCCAGCCAAACAATTGGTTTGGTATGAGGTGTTAAGTTGCGGTTAACACGTAAAACTGCCATAATAAAACACGCTAAAAGTACAAGTAAAATAATAAAAAATTTAAAATCGTATAAAATTCTAAAAAGAAGGATAGAAAATGTAATGAATGTGGTTTATTGTTTGTGAGCTGATTGTATATTGGCCATAATCTAAATTCGATACAAATTTATCTAAAGAAAATCATTGAAATGTACGCACGTTTGGTCTCGCCACACTTAGATTTTTTTTGTTTGGCTTAGGTTTTTGTTCTTTTGTTTTTTTTTTTCTTAAATCGTGTAACTTCTGCTTGATTTCATATCTAATGATGCAATCCAAACAAATCCATGTATTTTAAATTGAACAATGAACAGTATAAAACACAGAAATTTTAGAATTATAACACTGGTAAATTTAGTATAGTAAATACATATACATATGATATACATATGTAAGTGAGAGGGTAGAAGCCGAAATAAAGTGAAGACTACTTTGTAAATATGAGAATTTTAATGGATTGTATACAATGTAGGATTGAAAGACATTTTTTAATTGCCTATTAATTTTTGGGGCAACAAAAATAATATACAATGTTTTTTTTACATAATTCTGTTTCTTATTATTTTTGAATTTTTAGTAATTTTCAATTATTTTATGCAAATTTTTATATAAAGGCAGATGTAGGCTTATAAGTTTTTTCCCTCAATGTAAGACTGACTTTTCTGATATGCCCCTTCTGTTTGTGACAGTAAAAATAATATAGAATAGTGCAAAAAATACATATCTTTGCTGTTGTCCCAGCTAAAAATAAAAAACCCTTAAATGAAAAATATCACCTTATATAAAAGAAATCGCTAAAAAGTCAAAAACAATCACCAAAAGCAAAAAGGCCGCCAAAAAAACTAAAAAATCGCAATAAACAAAAATAACGCTAAAACTAATAAAGAAAGTGAGAAATCTCCAAATGCCAAAAAAACGCCAAAACGAAAAAAACACCAAAACTTAAAAAATCCACAAAAACCGAAAAATATCGGCGAAACGAAAAAAATAATTAAACTAAAAAAATCGCAAAATTTAAAAAAAAGTTCCGAACCAAAAATCGCCTAAATGAAAAAGCGCTTAAATAAAAGATATCACCAAAAATAAAATAAACCGCTAAAATATTAAAAAATATCACCAAAAGTAAAAAGGTCAACAAAAAAAAAACTCTAAATAATCACTAAAGCTAAAAATCAACAGAAAAAAATCATAAAAAGCCGAAAACAATTTGCCAAAACAAAAAAGTACCTAAACTAAAAAATAATCGAAAAATATCGGACAAACGAAAATAAGTGTTAAAACTAAAAAAACCCCAAAAATTTAAAAGAATCCGGAACAAAAAATCGGTAAACGAAAAAAGCGCTTAAATAAAAAATATCATCACAAATAAAAAAAATCGCTACAATGTTAAAAAACACTAAAAGTAAAAACGTCACCAAACAACTAAAAATAGTGGCTAAAACTAAAAATTACCCGAAAAAAAATCGCCAAAAACCTAAAAAATCTCCAAAACGAAAAAAGTAACAAAACTAAAAAAATCTCCAAAAACCGAAAAATATCGGGCAAACGGAAAAAGTGTTAAAACTAAAAATTTCCAAAATTTAAACAAATTTCAGAACAAAAAATCGATCAAATGAAAAAAGTTCATTTAAGCGCAAGATATCATCAAAAATTAAACAAAATCCGGGTAAAAAGGTAGAAAAAGAAACTCAAAATAATCGCTTAAACTAAAAATCAACCGAAAAAATCGCCGAAAACCTAAAAATTTCCAAATAGAAAAAAGCATTAAAACTGGAAAATCCCAAAAAACCTAAACATATCCGCAAAACGAAGAAAAGCCCTAAAACTAAAAAAAAATTCCAAAATTAAAAAAAAATCCGGAACAAAAATTGCCAAAATGAAAAAACCGCTTAAATGAAAGATATCATCAAAAATAAAATAAATCGCTAAAATGCAAAAAAAAATCACAAAAAGTATTGGAAAAAATCGGTAAAAAAACTCAAAACAATCGTTAAAACTAAAAATTAACCGAAAAAATAAAAAAAAATTTAATTCGTCAAAAAGAAAAAAGCGCTAAAACTAAAAAAGAAACATCCCAAAAACCAAAAAAATCGGCCAAACGAAAAAAGCATTAAAATTAAAATAAAAATTCCAAATTTAAAAAATGAGGGAAGAAAAAGTCGGTAAAATGAGAAAAGCGCTTAAATGAAAAATATCGGCAAAAATAAAATAAATCGCTAAAATACAAGCAAATAATAAATAAAAAATAAAAAACTCGTCAAAAAAAATCGCCATGAACCGAAAAAAACGCTTAAACTAAGAAATAAATGACAAATCGCGCCAAAATTAAAAAAATTATCGCTTAACTTAAAATATGTAATGCAAAGATACAAAAAAATCACCAAAAACCGAAAAAATCGCTAAAACGAAAAAAACGTAAAAAACAGAAAACCGAAAAAAATAGCTTGACACTAAAAATATGTATTTTAAAGAAACAAAAAAAATTACCAAAAACAGAAAAAAATTCGTCGAAATTAAAAAAGCACCAAAACTAAAAAAATCGTTAAAATTAAAAATATGTATTGTAAAAAAAAAAGAAATCTCCGAAAATTGAAAAAATCGTCACAACGAAAAAAGTGCCAATACTTAAAAAGGTCTTTGCTAAAAAATCGCCAAAAATCTAAAAAATCGCCAAAATGAAAAAAAAACATCCAAACTAAAAAATCGTTAAATCTAAAAATATATATTGTAAAAATACAAAAGAAAAATCGCAAAAAACCGAAAAAATCGCTAAAACGAAAAAAGCGCCAAAACTAAATAATCGGTAATGCTAAAAAATCGCAAAAAACCAAAAAAAAAAAAGCAATTGCTAAAAAGAAACAAACACCAAAAAAAAATTCGGATATTATAGCATACGTGGTGTCCTTACGGAGGAACCCTTCGTGTGCGAGTCAAAGTCGCACTTTACCGAATTTATCCTTGTATTCTCTCTTAGTCTTTGCCCAAACCACTATGACTCAAACTAATCGTGTAGGGTATTAAGAAAAGAAAAAAAAGAGCAATTGCAACATGTTCATGTTATGAATTTCTAAAGAAAACTTGTAAAACTTTCTTTATAAGCAAAAAAAAAACAAATACTTTAGCCTTTACAAAAAACACATCCTTTTATGCATTATAAATGCAAAATAAAATTTCACGCAATAATTTTAAATAATCTCCTTGCTGCTGCGCTGGCAAAGAAAAACTCAACACCTTCTTCAATGAAACGTTTTATTTTGATTATTCTATTTTTTTCTTCCTATTTCTTCCTATTTTTTTATTCTTACAATTGTCTTTATAGCCCTCGGGAAACATTCGCATATTTTGTTAAACAACCCTTTTTTGTTTTTTTTTTGTATGCAGGCTTTGCTTTATTCATTTACTTCATATCCTTGTAACATCCTTGATATTTTGCATTAGATATTCAATGGTTGTACGTACACGTTCATAATGTTTTAAAATAAATCCCTGCAGGCTTTTGACTTTTAACTCTTTTTTTCTATTTTACTTAATATTGCTGCTGCGGCTGCTGACTTTTTTTTTGTTTTTTCGAAGTTTTGCATTTAAGTGTTAGCGTATACACTTTCACAGTTACCGCCAATCTTATTTTTTTTTCTCTAAAGGATAATACCAAAAGCTATTGAATATTTTATTGTTAATATTAAATTGTATCTAAATGAACATCTTTTTATTTGAAAAGTGTTCTTTTTTTTGCTCTCGCAGTTAATTGCTTTTCAAAGATCAATTTGGTGGTTTTTATGCATAAGTAGATTTGGAGTATTTCAACTTTTCGTTTTGAAGAAATTTTAAAATATTTCCCATAACTTCACAACAAATTTGTTTTATTTACCAAGAAAAAATTTTAATTTTCAGAAGGCAGCACTCAGGCAATTATTTTGCCCACTAACTATGTGTTACCATATTTGGGAAAGGAATAATGAAGAGATGTTAGAAGGCAAAGTATGGAGTTATTAAGCTTAACCCGTTTTACAACTCTTCCTCTGTGCGTTTTGTACATTTTTAACCGTTTACAAAAAAGAAGGAGGTTAACAGTTCGTCTCTATTTTTTTTTTTGGGTGTTACTTCATAACTCGGTACATTTAAGACCGATTGTCCCATTAGTCCCTTTGCAAAAAAAAGTAGGCGGGGACTCGCCCAACATTTTTTTATTTAATTTTATGATATTCTATTTATTCGAATGCTGCGAAACCTATAAAACACCTTTGGTTCTTGTAATTACATAATTAGAAATTTGAAAAAAATGGGCTGATTTACGCCCATTAAAATTTATTATAATATTTCTAGTGGTTGTATTTAACCTATTTTTACGAAACTCACCGCACACCTTGAGACCTAAAATAGACACAATACTCCATTTAAAAAATTGATATCTTAATAATAAATTATTTTAAGTGGTTCTACTTTACCGATTTTTACAAGACTTAACGCGCACCCTAAGCTCTGAAAAACACACAACATTGCATTAAAAAATTGGCGGAGGCACGCCCATTAAAATTTAATTTTATATTTCACGTAGTGCTTTTTATCTTCTTCTATCAAATTTTTTTGCATTGAAGTCGGTTTTTTGCAGAATGAATTTTTATAGCATCATTGCAGCGCCTCTGGTGCTGAGTAGGCGTGTTACTTTAAGCTATATATATGGAGCTTTATTATCATACATATATTTATTTTATTTCGCCTGCGATTCATTGCTACAAATTTCGACGAAGTAAAGCGCATGGAAAATAATGCATATCAAAAAATCTAAGGATGTTAATATGATCGGGTCTGGCCAGGTATGTTATTCTTGCAAGAAAATACCCCAGACTGTAAAACACAATTCAAAAATATCTTGTCGTACATCTTAATACACTTAATGTGACATTAATGTCATCTTAACTGGCTTAAAACACACCCACAATTGACTGTATGTATTTAAGAAAAAAGCGATAAAATTTATGATTAAACGAGCAATATTTACATTCGGTTGTATGGCTTACCCAGCAAACAATTGTTTTTGATTTCAAATGCTTCTACAAATGTAAATCATTTGAATTTTTTTATACAAAAATCTAATAAACATGATAATGTTAAATTGCATGAAATAAATTTTCACATGGACTATTTTAGAGAAAAAAAGGTGCTTCGCTAATAAATTCCTCCAATTATAAATTCGGCTGGAATGAAAAATAAGCAAGAAGTTATATAGAATTTTCAAACTCAGCTACTTTGCCAAATGATCCGTGTTGCCGGAATCAAAATTCAATTTTACACAGACGAACCTTCAAAATTATCCAATATGTTTATACATTATACAAAACAAATTTTTAGTTTGATAATAAGTAATGCTTTTTGTATAAAAATATACATCGAGTAATTTTTTTTTGTTTTTTCAATGTGAATTTTTTCAGTGCAAAAAAAAGAAGATTCGTAGCTTGTGTAAATTCCTAAAGTGCCCCTGTGGCTGAGTGGTAGCGATGCTAGCCTCTCAATCCAGAGGTCGTGGGTTTGATTCCCGCCATAGACCCTGCGTGTTTTCCACAGCCAATCTAATCGCTTCGCGGGTTGTGTTATTTAAAAAAAGGAATTTGTTAACTAGTCTAAAATGAAAATAATATAATAAATATAATACAGACATAAATCAAGGTGAATTTCTGTTAAAAGAAATTCACCATGAATTCACTAACAAACGAAAAACAGTTTCAAATCATTGGTTTTTATTATCAAAACTCGTGCTGTGTGAGAAATGTGTTTCGTAAATTATTTCAATTTTATGGTCGTCATAATCAATCCACCTTTTTAAGCTGTTGTGACCAAATTTCGCACCAGTTTCACTTTGTTCAACATTCTTTTTTGTTTCTTTTTAAATGAAATGAAGGTCATAAATTAAAAAACTTACTTGTGTATAATGTTGGGACGAAATTACACAAAACTTACACAAAAAATTGTATAGTCCCAAAATAGTTCAAGAAAAATTTTTTAGCCCCATTTTTGTATAATTACACTGAAATTGGCAGCACTATAAATGATGAAAGAGCGCTGGTTGATATCAAATCACTATTATCAAATTAACATCAAGCCAATGTGTTTGCTGGGTGCATGTTTGATTGCATATAGTAGATATACTATATATATGTATGCATGTGTGTGTGTGTATTAATAGCCAAACATGTGTATACATTTTTCTACGGTTTGTTATCGTTATTTATGGCTCATAAAGACATTATTCTTGTGGCACAAATGAATAAAAATGAAGTTTTACATGTTTATCATTGGCCGAAAAAAAAGCGATACGACGGTATTCCTTCTCAAAGAATACTTAAATATATTTGTATACATACATACATACATATCTTTATAACATGATAATGTGTGCACATACACACATATTCATGTGTGTTTAAATACACATATGCGTGTTCCAGATACATAAAAGAATCAATACTTAAGAAAAACTAATCTTTTAAGCTTTAAATTTCTTTCAAATATTCTGCTAAATTCATGTAAAATTTTAAAAGCTTTGTAATCATTATAAGGGGACAAATTACGGCACTCGATATCGAAAGAAATATTAAAATATTTATATGGTAATATTTTAAAATTTCGATCGTAATTGAATGCTGTAAGTTGCCCTCCCCCCTCATTCCTAAATATATCCCAGGGTATAATTTTCATTAAATTAATATTTCTTTTCTCAAGAATAAATTTACGACAAGGCAAGGCAAATAAAAAGCGACAGAGAATTTAGAGTTTTCGAAATCAGCTGGTTTGTTTCCACATGTTTTGTTTGACTTGTTTTTGTAATGAAGATCAGTGTAATTCTAAATATTACATAAAATTCTTATGTAATTTATATATGTATCTCAAAAATAAATTCCTGGTATTCGAAGCAGACGGCAAGAAAAATAAAAATTTATAGGGAGAGTTTCGAATTTTCGAAGTCAACTGTTTTGTTTCTACATGTATTGTTTTGCTTGATAAATATTCCTCGAGGTATATTACCCATAAAATTAATTTATCTCAAGATAAAATTCTTCGTAATCGAAGCAGACCGCAAGACAAATAAAAAGTGCAAGAGAGAGAGAGATAGAAGGAGTTTCGAATTTTCAAGGTCAGGTGTTTTGTTTCCAAATTTTCTTTTATTTACCTGAAAACTTGCAAATAATTTCTTATAACAGAACAAGAAATGATGGAAGTGAACCTTCCCATTGTTTTAAGCATAAGGTTTTATCGTTCCCAGAGCAGAAAGTGCTTACCAAGTTTCTGGGGAATGGGACGCTATAGTGTAATACAAAACTTTAATGGAGGTGGTTCCGCCAACTTTTTTAAATGCAAGATAGTGTCACTTTCCGATCTTAGGAAGTGTGCCAAGTGTTAAATAGAAGCACGTAAAATATAATATTTAATTTTAATATGCGTGGTTACACCCACTTTTTTAAGCACAATATTTTATCATTATCAAGTTGTGTGCCAAGTTTCGTAAAAATCGGATTAATAAAAGTAAATAAAATCAAAAGGGAAAAAAATTTAATGAGCAGAGTCGCGCCCACTTAACTTTTGGAAATGCAAGCAAATGGAAGCTTTAAAACCCTCTCATGCGAAAAATAATTTTTGAAAGCGGTCGCAAGAATCAGCTAAATATAAGTATGGGAAATATATATTATATATATTTATGATTTATTTGAACGGGCTAAAGTTCGTATCGCTTTTTTAAGCCAAGTTACATTATATAATTTAAATAGGCGTGTAGCTGCACGCACTTTTAAGGATTACGTCATTACGAAAGCTAAAATTGTGTGAAAAGTATCGTAGCTTTCGAATAAGTAAATGTGCATACAATAAAGAAGAAAATTAAATGGGAAGGTGGTCCTACCCATTTTTTGTTAATAACGAAGAAATAAGTTTTTTTAATTATTTCACAAATGCTGGAGTTATAAAGTATACACATAGAATAGGGACGAATTGAGAATTCCATCCTTGTTTTTAAACAGTTAAAAATTTAAATCATCAATTGTCGATTAGACAAAATCGATAAATGTAATAAATAATACAAAATGAAAACTTTTAAGACATAAAAAAAAACTTTAAATTATTATTGAAATAATATAAGAAGTATATATGTAATAGTAGCCTGAGTCCTGTTTTGAGATTTCAAAACCGGGAAAAAACAAAAATGATGGCAACCCTGTTAAAAAAGGGTGGATTATGTCGGATCCTTCATGCTGATCTCTTTTTCAGATCAGGTTATCAGATCAGCATGAAAATCTCCCCAAACCAAATATTTGTAACAGGGTTGCCACCACTTTTGGTTTTTCCCAGTTTTGAATTCCCAAAACAGGACTTAGATTAACATTACCAATATACTAACAGAAATTAATAATTGAAGAAAAAGTAAAACAAAAGAACAGAAAGTTTTTAGAAGGAAATCATGCTTCCTTTTTAAACAATATCATTCTATAATAACATTACTTCAAAGTTATGGCCAATGGCATTTACTCGTAGGATTTTTGGCGGAGGGATTTTTGGGCCGTATTTTATTTCTTGGAGTTTTCTGCTTCACTGACATCATTCTACTCGCATAACGACAGAGTAAATAAATTTACAAGATAAGGTGAAACTCAACAAGAGAACCAAAAACACTAGCAAAATATAATTCTTCACACGATTATTATCCTTTTATGCACTATTAAATGGTTTGAATGAGCGTGTGTGTGAGTGGAAGAGGATGAATGAATGAATGAACATTACAACTCACACATCATTAATCATGTGAATGAGAATATTTACACACGTGTGTCAGTATTTATAAATAAATAAGTATTTAAGAATTATTTTGTGTTACCAAAGAAAATAGTATATCAAAAAATAGTTTTAAAATTGTTTAGGCTTTAATTTAGGACCTCCAACTCTGAACTAAAAATTAATGTTGCCGTTATTTAATTTAAAAAAAAAACAACCAGACCCAATATTTACAATTCGGTTTAGAAAAACTAAAATAATATTTTAAACACACATGCATGCATTTATTTTAAATGTTTGTGTGTTTTAATGAACCGCAGAGCGTATGAAAAACATTATTTCTAAAATGCTAAACATTTTCCATTTTACTTAATTTTTTTTTTTGAGGTTAAATACGCATCATAAACCGAATTTTAAATCACAACAGTTTATTTTGCTCCTCCCGGCTGGTTTAAAATTATTTGCAATTGCAGCCGACCATGGATAAATATGTAATGGAAAAAAAATCAACAAATCACACTTTAATCCCAGTGTGTGATTAGTTTAATTGTTGCTTTGCGGTCATATTTTAAAATGTACAGATTACTGAGTAACCCAGCAAACAAATTAATGGCATGTTAAGGCCTTTGCGCTAGATTAGCATAAGTGACTAAAAAAAAATTTAAAAATTATTATTTAAAAAATTTTAAAATATATAAACTCATGATATAAAACTTCTTGCAAAATGTATATGCCACAGCCTGCTATTGGAATGCAAGATTTTGTTCCTTATTTAAGAAATTTTGAAAATATTTATAACAAACTAAAAACTAAATCAACATGTAAATACAAGCCTCCACGATCAGTTGAAATTATAAGTGAAATTTGCTTTATGACCAGTTCTCTTATTTTTAAGATCTTTTAAAGCTTGGAGCCAATCATTAAAATTTTATTTTAATGAAACATAGTAAATAACAGCAAAAATTTAAATGAAACTCAAGAAAATGAATTGAAAGAAATAACTTGCGAACTTTCAAAAGCTGGCAACGTGGTAAAGCGTTTGATTTTTTTAAGAGCTTTTCAAGCTTGCAGCCGATATTTGAAAATAATTTGTTGTAAATTAGAGATGGTAAATTTGGGCTTTCATTACAAAACACGTTTCAGCAAAATTGAAATACGATGAATCAAAACAATTCACGTATTCCATTTGCAAGAAAGTTTCGTATATAAGGCAGAAATCTACATCAACTGACACCACACACAGTGGACCAACATAGAAGAACGCTGATGATGAAGGTTTAGTGACATTCGAAAACGGCTGGCTGTTCCCCTCAACTATGTGTTGTCAGAATATTTACAACTAACTTTGATGTTATTTGTTCATTAATAATTATCACATGTAATTTGGCTTAAAAAGCGTTACGAACTTTAGCCCGTTCAAATCATAAATATAGAAATTTCTTTTAATTGAAGCGTTTTGGAAGCAAAAAGTTTGATGCAACTCAAGAAAATTAATTGAAATTATAGAACTGGCAAACTTCCGAAAGCTGGCAACATAGTTAAAGCTTTTGTGAGTGAAATCCTTTCTTTTATTGACTGCTTGTCTTTATAAAATGCAAGAGAACTTTCGTTCGACAAATTTATAATGAAAACAGCAGTAAAGCAAAATTCAAGCTAAAATGGAAAACAAAAATTCTCTTTATGTTTTATAGAAACAAGCAGTAAGAAATTTGACTAGTTGAACTTCCGCTTAATGCCTAATTTTGAATTCCAAAAGATGTGTAATATACATATCGTTACCTTAATATAGAAGGTCCCTAACTCGTTATTATTTTGAAATTGAGATTTTTGCATTTTTCGATTTGTATATTTCTATCGAAATATACAAAGACCTGAATTGAAAAAAATTAACGATTTAGGACCTTTCTATATCAGGGTAACGATATGTAAAATTGAGTTTTTGTCACATGCGATAAGTTCGCCCCAAAAAATTTTACATTATTTTTTCTACGCTGAAAGAATTTTCGGAATAAATTCTATGAATATCAACATTAATCTAAACGTCACGCTTCGTTCGAATAATGAAACCAGTTTCGTTAAAATTATTTTATTGAAAACTTCATAAAATTTATTTAACAGTGTAATTAATGCAGTGCTATAACTTTATCGAAACAATAAAATAATTTCATGAAAAGAATGAAATAACTTAAATATAAAGGGGTTTCTAATAATTAGAAAATATTGTTGTCATAAATCCAATAAAATATTCTAACGAAACCAGAATATCAAGGAAGCAATTCCAATGAAATTGTTTCACAATATTCATCAAATTTTCATTGGATTTGTGAAATTATCATTAGATTTGTGAAAAATTTTTAATGAAATTGTTTCATTGGGTCTATGAAGCAAAATTCTTTCGGTGTATATGAGTGAAATTTTATGCATTTCACCAATAATACCTATAAAATTTGTTCTTGGCATAGATTTTTATATCAGATATTAGATTTATGTAAATATGCATGTATGTATGTACATGATAAACAGTGGTGTAATGAGAAAATTAAAAAAATATTATAATAAATAAAATAAAAAATTTTACCTTTCAGGCCTACTCTTACAAGTAAATTTTGTATTCGGGAATAAAACCAGTAAAGCGCTGTTCAGACTATTACACTTTATATGTTTTAAAAAATATACTTATACGTTTTGATTTTTGGAAAAATTGGTTAAATGTTTTCGGAGAGGGAGAAATTGCTCCCAGCCCGCTTACACCATTTTGGTCCTATTTTTAAAAAATATATGTAGCCAATGTGTCTTTTTAGACGCAGATGTATCTTTGTTTTGAATTTCATAAAAATCGATGAGATACTTTCGGAGGGCAAATATAGTCCCTTCATCCCTTTTGGTCCTATTCAAAAAAAAAAACGATTAAACCGATAAAGCATAAGAAATAAACCAAGTTGATCTTTCATTCGAAGAGGGTATTAATGGGCGAAAAGACGGAATGGAAGGCAAACAGACGGACTGGAGGGCGAACTGGAGGGCGAACAGATGGACTGGAGGGTGAATAGAGGGACTAAATGCCGACTAGGCGAACTGCAGGGCGTATAGACTGACTGGTGGGAGAAAAGATCAACTGGAGGGCGAGTAGACAGACTGAATGACAAACCGTCGGACTGGAGTGCAAACAGGCGGACTTGAAGACGAACAGCGTACTCACGTTAATAAGGTTCTGTTTTCCTTTTGAGTACGAAACATTAAAAGATCTTGCTTTAATAGATCTCTGCTAAAGCGATGATAAATATTTTCTTTGTATGGGGGCTTACAGCTCCTCGACCTAATTCTAAGAAATTAAAGAATAATAAAGTTAAAAAAAGCTTTCAGCAAATTGTAATACGATGAATCAAACCAATTCACATATTCCATTTGCACCGAAATTCTGAGTATATAAAGCAGAAATCTATATCAACTGACACCACACAAAGTGCACCAAATACAAAAGAACGCTGATGCAGAAGGTGAAAGTGGCCTTTCGAAAACAGCTAGTTGTTCCGTTCTACTAATGTTTGGTGTTTTTTGTTCATTAATAATTATCACATGTAATTTGGCTTACAGAGCAATACGAACTTTAGCCTAATCAAATCATAAATATAGAAACAAATAAAGTTCGAAGGAAAAATAAATATTATATCTCCTAAATGACGCTCGTTTCTGGATCCAGACATTACCTCTTACAAATCTATAAACTTTAACTCCTTCTAATATAAAGTATAAATAAGAAAAGTTAAAAAAAAACAGCTCTTGTATTTGTTCTCTATTATTTTAAGGACACTCATGCACCACTGTATTCCAAATATCCTAATGTTGTATGCAAATATTAAACAAACAAATTTAACCGAAAAAATTTACATAAAACAAATGCAAAACGGTCTCTGTATGTGCAATACAACTACAACATGAATGAAGTTCTTTCTACTTGCCACTTCCACTTTCAAAAGGCCAATAATGCAATAAAGTTTATTTTTACCAAAACACAATGCATTTTATAGGATTTTAAGGATTAAATGTAATTTATAATCGTTTTCATTTCATTTGATTTAATGATCGAAATCAAAACCAAAAGAGGACAAACAAAAATTAAAAAGAGCAAACTTTATGCTGTGCACTCAGGCCAGGCAGGAGCAATGAGTGAGATCAGTTGGCAAAAAAAAAAACACACACACACACATAAAAACCAGGAGACAAGATTAAATGAAATCGAAATAAACGATTTTTAATGGTTTTTTAAACCCAACACACACATTTTCTCCCAGCGCGCACTGCATTTGTACAAGAAAAACTTAAGGATTTAATGAACATTTAAGTTATACGAGTATGTTTGTATGTATGTGCCCCAACTACACCGACACGACACTTTTTGCAACTAACGAGTATTTAAAAACATTTTGTATGAACATTTAATTGTGTGTGTTCAAGCACAATGGGGTTATGTGCATCCAACGGCCAAATACAGTTGGCAAAAAGCAGGTCATTAATTATTTTAACTAAATCTGTGAGATAACCGTCATGGGTTAAACAACATTTCTGTATCAGTACACATACATACATGAGCTTTTTAACCAGCAGTTGCTGTTCAACCCATTACGCAAACTTCCATTTGAGTGAGCTAATAAGTGTGTGTGTGTGTTCGTGTGTGTGGCAACCACACAGCCAGGCCGGCAGCCACCTCTAACTAATGAGTTAAATCTAACAACCCCACCCGGCGGTCAAAAGCACATACGAAAACAAAAATTTCCCGCATACATTTATCTGTGGTGATATTGTATGTAAGTACTCGTAACAGTGTATAATGACCGTAGATATTTACATGAGACCAACGATTAATTAATCTTCAAGGACCTTCCTCTCCTTCTCCCTACCACACATACACACACACACGCATCCTCACTTTAAATTAAGGGTTTCATATTTATTTTCTCATTAGTAAAATTTATGTAGAGGCAGCAAATGATTTTGACTAGTGGTATGGTTTATTTTGAATTTATGTTTTATGTTGTATGACCAAGACCGATGGGGTGGGGGGGTTTGTCTTTGGGGGATAATCTTTAACGAAAATAATAACAAAAAAAAAACTATTTTATTAAAATTGATTTAGAAAAAAGATAATTCATAAAAACAATGACTTACATACATACATAAAATTTTAGTTCTTTGCGAATGTAATACACATACATAAGGCTCATTTATTAGGACAACGTCACAACTACAAAGTAAATGAGCGAAATGTCTTTTAAAAAGGGCGTTCAAAAATTAATAAAAAGTACTAAAGTTCGTAAGAAAAACAGCTAGTTGTTCTGTTTTGCTAGTGTTTGTCAGGATATTTACAATTAACTTTGGTGTCATTAATAATTATCACATGTAATTTGGCTTGCAGAGCAATATGAACTTTAGCCTAATCAAATCACAAATATAAAAGTATTTCTTTAAAAAACTTATATTAAAAAGTACACTTTCAAAAAAATACTGTTCAGAAAAGTACATTTTCAAAAAAAAGTACGTTTTGGAAAATATAGCTTTTGAAAAAAAAAGCTTTTGAAAGAACACATAACTTTTGAAAAAAGTAGCTTCTAAAAAAATACACTTTTAAAAAAATTACTTTAAACAAACTTTAATAAAAGCGACTTCAAAAAGTATCTTAAAAAATTACGCATTTCAAAAAAGTACATTATAAAGAAGTGCTGTTTAGAAAAGTATCTTTTGAAAAAACTACAGTTTAACAAAAGTACTTTTTGAAAAAGGATATTTTGAAAACAGTGTCTTTTGAAAAAGAACCTTTTGTAAAAAGTGTCTTTTGAGAAAAGTACCTTCTGAAAAAAGTATCTTTTAAGAAAAGTACCTTTTGAAAAAATTACCCTTTGAAAAAAGTACCTTTTGATAAAAGTACATTTTGATAAAAGTACATTTTGAAAAAAGTACACATTTAAAAAATTACTTTCAAAGTTACATTTAAAAAAGTGGGCCTTTTTAAAAACTATCCTTAAAAAAGTACTCATTTCAAAAAGTACATTTTAAAGAACTACTGCTTAAAAACACTTGAAAAAAGTATCTTTTGTAAAAGTACCTTTTACCTTTTCAAAAAAGTACCTTTTGATAAAAGTGTCTTTTGATAAAATTGCCTTTTAGAGAAAGTACCTTTTGATTAAAGTTCCTTTTAAGGAAAGTAACTTTCAAAAATAGTACCTTCGACAAAAAGGTACCTTTTGAAAAAATGTCTATTGAAAGAAGTACCATTTGAAAAAAGTACCTTTTTGAAAGTAGTATCTTTTGAAAAAAGTACCTTTTAAAAGTAGTACCTTCTGAAAAAAGTGCCGTTTGAAGAAAATATCTTTTTAAAGAAGTATGTTTTGGAAAAAGTGCATTTTGAAAAAAGTACCGTTCGACAAAAGTAACTTTTGATATAAGTGCTTTTTAAGGAAAGTACCTTTTGAAAATAGTACCTTTGACAAAAAAGTACCTTTTGTAAAAAGTGTCTTTTGAAAGAAATATCGTTTGAAAAAAAGTACCTTTTGAAGGTATTACCTTTTGAAAAAAGTACCTTTTGAAAGTAGTGCCTTTTAAAAAAAAGTATTATTTTAAAAAAGAGCCGTTTTGAAAAAAAATCTTTTAAAAGAAGTACATTTAAAAAAAACGCATTTTGAAAAAAGTACCGTTTAACAAAATACCTTTTATAAAAAGTACCTTCAAAAAAAATTAAAAAAAATACTTTAGAACGTACATAGACCTTTAGAAAAAGAACATTTCAAAAAATTACACATCAAAAATAAAACTATTTATAAAAAAACCGCTTTTAAGAAAATACTTTTCATAAAAGTATCATTGATAAAAAGTCCAAATAAAAAATAACTTTCAGAAATAGAACCTTTAAAAAAATATAAAAAGGGTACCTTTCAAAAAAAGGACTTTGTAAGAAAGTTCCTTTGGAAATAGTACTCGTATCTTTTACAAGAAATATCTTCTTTAAAAAATTCCCTTTGAAAAAAGCATCGTTTAAAATAAATACCTTTTAAGGAAATCAGTCTTATTCCAACCTGGCCTCGATGTTGACATATAACCAAACAATTGGGGCTTGTCTACCTCCGGTGTTGAAAACAACTAACTGCTGTTGACAGACTCTAGTTATTTTCTAAACTATAAGGAACAGAAATAAACTTCCATTAACAAATTCTTCTCGAGAGGAAGTAGTCAAGTTTAAATTTTTTGGTATTGTATTGACGTGACTTCTTGTATTGTATTGTGAATTGAATAAGGATGAATACTTTTTTAAATTAATTAATTTAAATTACTTTGTAAAAAAGTAACTTCTGCACAAACACCTTTAAAAAAATTTAAAAGGAACATTTTGAAACAAACACGTTTTTAAAAAAGAACCTTCATAAAAGTAGTTATAACAAATTCTCAAAAAAACAATTTTTCAAAAAGTACCTTTTCAAAAATGTACTACATACTCTTATAAGAAATACCTTTTCAACACAGTACTTTCTATAACAAGTACCTTCTCCAAAAAGTAATTTTTATAAAAAGTACCTTTTCAAAAAAGTACTTTTTATAAAAAGTACATTTTCAAAAGAGTACTTTTTATAAAAATTACCTTTGAAAGAAATTACATTTTATAAAGTACCTTTTACAAAAAATACCTTTTAAGAAAATACTTTTTAACAAAATTCCTTTACAAAAGCAACTTGGAAAAACTCTCTTTAAAAATTTAGGGTTTCAAAAAAATAGCCTTCCGAAAAATACCTTTTGGAAGTATTTAGTACCTTCCAAAAAAAGTACTGTTTAGGTAAATTTAGTCAATTAGGCCATTAACTATCTAATTTCTTATTTATTTTAATGTCGATTTTAGTAGTTTTTTTTATTAGATTGTAGTTCCCCTGTCCCATTAATTTTATCAACATTGCTATTAAGTCCCAAGTGCTTGTATTGTTTCTGTAACTTCAACTATTGTTCTATTTAAGGTTTTTGAAAACTTTCAAAATAATTTATCATGTCGCCAAACACAAAAAGAAATGTTTAGCGTTTAACCAGATTTAACCAATGTGTGCTGTGCGCTTTAGTTTTTATGTTTGTAAGAGTGTGTGGCTTCCGTTTCCTACTTCTTCTTAGTTGAGAGGCAACATGTTTTTGTTTTTGATGATTTAACTGATTTAGGCAAATTTTGTAAATTTCATGTCTGTATGTGTGAATACTCTTTTTTTTATAGATGAAAATCGCTGAGGTAGTATTTACACTGTTAATCGTTGACCATTTATCATATTTAATGAAATTTTTCAACCCTCCTCCTCGTCGTCTCTCTTCTTTTTTTTATTATTATTTTTTGCTTGCCACAAACAATTTACAACATTCCTGCCACTGATACTCGTACTTACTGTGGTTGTCATCATTAAAGGGGATGTTTGTCTGTGTTACACAGAAACTTTTTGGCAAAATGCAATTTCTACGCCGCTCAATGTCACGTGACGCACGTGCGTAATTAAATTGATGCATTTCCATATTTCTGGTTGATATTGCAACAATGTGTTACCAACAAATGCGAAATGCGGCAACTGTGTGGGGACTTAAGAGTGGCAAATACTCGTTATAACTTTCATTCGCTGCAAATAAATATCTTGAGGTGTCATTAATCATGACATTAAAAGAGGTTTAATCAAAAAATATAAAAAAAATAAGTAAAGGAGAAGAATCAAATTACCAAGTTGAAGCGCTGGTAACAGTTTGAAGGGATCGAAAGAAATTAAAGAAATTAAAATCTTAAATAAATAAGCTTCTGCTGCATGGTCGTTCAAAGCTTGAAGAACCATGAAACGTGTTTTAAAGTATTTAATTATGAAAGCTCTATTGAGAGACTTGTAATAAAATTGTATGGCAAATATTTTTGTTGAAAATTTAAAATAAAAATAAAAATAAATAAAATACCAGTTCAAATGCTCTTTTCTGGCCTCTTTTGCGAAGAAGACTAACTCGACCAGAACGGAAAAGAGTTGCAAGGTTTCAAATGTTCCTCGTAAGAAGTGAGGATATCTGAGTCAAATAGAACTCTTCAATAGGCTGTTAATGAGGACCTGAAAGAGACAGTCTTTCTCCACACAAATCGGCGTACATGACGAAATCATACCAAACATGCTGCAGAGTTCAAATTGCACTATTATTTCCTGGCTAAGCCTTATCTCTCATTGTACATTCCAATACCTGAAGGAACACTAGAATAGTTTTTCTACCGAAATTCGGTAGAAGTAGCCATAGTCCAACCAGACAAGGGTTTCACATCAAACTACTGACCACAAACAGGAAATCTACTTAAACAAGGTTAATTTAACATTTTTCGATAATCATTTTATTTTATAAACGTTTCATGTTAATTCAACATGATTTAAATTAATCCTTCAAGGATTTTTTTTTTCATTTGAAATAACATTATTTAATTATGATTATTTAATGTTGAAGGATCATGTTGAATCAAAGTTATTTCAAGTTGGAACAACATAAATTCGATACTGAAATAATAAGAAGAACCGTGTTGAATCGAAGTTATTTCAAGTTGAAATAACATGAATTTAATTGATTGTATCTTTTTAATTATTTAACTTGCGTTAAATATTTGTATTGACACACATTTCAGAAAAGTTTATTTATTTTTGTTTTGGTACTTTTTTCTGTGAAAATTTATGAAATTTTTTTCTCATTGATTTGAGTCCGGTTATTTTGGAACTCAGTTAGACTTTATTGTTCCGTGTTATTTAATTATTTCAAATCATTTTCATATGGCTCAAAGTTCCACAAAAAATATAAAAACCACAACGATTTAAATCAATTCTTATATCTCACACACATAAAAAATCACTGACCTTTTCTATTGCTTCCTTTATCTGTGCATAAGATTTTCCTAAATCTCAGTAAGTCCTTTCAGCAAAATGTTGGTCATTTTTATTATTTTCTAAACCATTTATGTTTGCTTTTCTCTTCAATTTGTTTTTTGTTTTTTGTCATGTTTGTTAATGACAGTCTATAAGACATCGTGTCACATTAATACTTTCACACACACACACACACACACACACCCTGCAACAAACACACACATTTGCACACACACAATAAAATCAAAGCAAAGCGAGGGCATAAAAAAAGGATAACGACTGAAGGACAAGGGATGCAGAGATAATAGAGACAACAAATAGAAATGAATGTCAGTCGTTAATAAAAATAAATGTGATTGAGGAACATCTTACATAAATAAATATTTGTTTTAAATCACATTTATATGTCTTTGTTGTTGCTGTTGTTTTCTTTTATTTGTTAAGGCTTACAAGCAACATCCGGAAGAAAAATTAAAGGATAATGAGTAAATGAGAGAAAAAATTATCATTATTAATGGGTCAATAATATGACAAAGAATATTTTTTTCTGAATTTTGAATAGGTCACATTAAAATTTTTCCGAATCAAAATGTTATTTTGCAGTTTTATTTTTTTAAAGTTCTTTTAAAATAATTATTATTCAAATACCTTAAGTATTTCATTGCCCTGAAATTTTAATCAGCATGCTCTTGATGTTTTGTGGTCTTTGGGTGTGAGTACAGGTAACAACAGATTGTTTAATACATGCATGGCCATGATTGTTTTTGCTGTTGCTGTTGCTGCTGTTATTTCTGTTAATGCTGCTGACAGCACAAAATTGAAATGTCCAGTTGTCTCCAACTGTGAAAATAAGCTTGAGAGTATTTCGGAAATGTGTAATTTGAAAAACGAAGTGTAGGAAGTGATGAATGCGGCCGGTTAAACGGGTGACCAAATTGTACGCATTATGCTGTCAGTTAGAATTGTTTGAATTATTTGCCTAAAGCCAATGGAAAATCTGATAACATTAGCTATAACAGCTGATGTCTAAACAGATTTAAAATTAAATTTTGTACAATATAATTGTTGGTTTTTTTTACTAGTGGAGGCATAGTTTCAAATATATTTTATAATGCGCCTTTAAAGAAAAATAAACTTCATAATGAGCAATTTTTAGAAGTTTTTTTTTTTAAAATAAAAAAGTACTTTTTATCTATATTTTTTTATAAATTCACTTTTAAAAAAAGTACTTTTTTGAAAAGATACTGTTTTTATGACGAATTTTTTGTAAAGGAAATTTGGGAGAATAGCTTTTTGTAAAGGTACTTTTATGAAAGTACCTTTAAAATTAATTAAAAAGTACTTTTTCCTTTGAAAATAAAGTTTTCAAAAGTGAACTTTTTTTGAAAAGGTACTTTGTAGAAAAGATATATTACAAAATGTAATTTTAAGAAAATGTACTTTTTAGAAAGTGTAGTTTTTAGAAAAGGTGCTTATTAGAAAAAGTAATTTTTAGAAAGGGTACTTTTAGAAAAAGTACTTTTTAGAAAGAGTACTTTTTAGAAAATGTAGTTTTTTTTAAAATGTACTTTTTAGAAAAGGTATTTTTTGAAAAAGGTACTTAATTTTAAGAAAAGGTATTTATAAGAAAGGGTAATTTTTTCAAAAGGCACTTTTTAGTAAAGGTACTTCCTAGAAACATTACTGTTTAGATAAGGTACTTCTAGAAAAAGGGTTTTTTTAGAAAAAGTTCTATTAAGAAAATGCACTTTAGAAAAAGTACTTTTTGGTAAAGGTATTTTTGAAAAAAGTACTTATTAGAAAAAGTACTTTTTAGAAAAGGTACTTTTAAGAACAGGTACTTATTAGAAAAGGAACTTTTTAAAATTTTTACTTTTTAAAAAGTAACATTTGGAAAAAATATTTTTTTAATAAGATATTTTTGGAAAAGGTAAATTTTTTAAAGTAATTTTTTGTAAAATGATATATGTAATAGAAATGTACTGCTTTAAAATAATTTTTCAATAGCTACTTTTAAGAAAAAGGTACACTTAAAAAGGTACTTAAAAATATATTTTTGAACAAGTACTTTTTTGAAAACGTAATTTTTAAAAACTAAGTAGTAAAACTACTACATATTTTCAAAATGTGTTTTCTAGAAGATCTACTTTTTTAAAAACGTAAGTTTCGAATATCTTTTTACAAAAGTATTTACTTAATAAAAAAGATGCCTGTTAGAAAGCATTTTATTTAGAAAATGTACTTTTTAGTAAAGGTGCTTTTTAGAAAGGATACTTTTTGGAGATGGTACTTTTTTGAAAAAGTACTTTTGGAAAAAGTACTTTTTGTAAAAGGTACTTTGTGGAAAAGGTACTTTTTGTAAAAGGTACTTTGTCGAAAAGGTACTTTTTGTAAAAGGTACTTTTTAGAAAAGCTGATTTTCAGAAGAGTTACATTTTGGAAAACATACTTTAAAGAATAAGAACTTTTTAGAAAAGATACTTTTAAGAAAGGTAATTTTTAAAAAGATAATTAAAAGTTCTTGTTAAGAAAATATAATTTTCAAAAAATTTACTTATTAAGAAAAAGTACTTTTAGAAAAAGTTGCTTATAAATAAAAAGTACTTATGAAAAGACGAAAAGTACTTGTTAAGAAAAAGTACCCCCTACAAATAGGTACTTTTTAAAAAAGGTACTTTTTCGGAAAAAGTAATTTTTAAAGAAGGTACTTCTTAAGAAAAAGCACTTCTAAGAAAACGTACCTTTTAAGAAAAAGTACTTGTTAAGAAAAAGTACTTAAAGATACTTTACAAAAAAGCCACTTGTGTAAGATACTTCTTGAGATAGTACTTTTCATAAAGTACTTATTTTAAATTATTATTTTATAAAAGTTGTCTATTTGGAAAAGATAATTTTTAAGACGTGTTTTTTTAAATTAAGTTTTTTAAATGATACTTTATTAAAAAACCCTAATTTTAAATTTTTTTTTTGTAAAAGCAGTCTTAACAAACGTGGGTGCCTATTTTAGAATTTTAATAAAATAATTTTTTTAGAATACAGCTTTACTTAACATTGCTTTGCAAAGCTTTTTTAAGTTTTTTTTTGCATAAGACCCTTATTTTTTAAATTTGTATTTTCATACTAGTTAATTTTTTTTTATTTTTCCCTTTTATATTTTTTCTTAAAAAGTTTTGAAACAATTCTGCCTATTGCTTTAGAGGAGTGTTTTATTTTAAGTTTTATTGACCTCCCTTGGAACTCATTCCTCTTAATTTTTTCATACTCTGAATAGTCGCAAAGAAACTGTACAATAATTTTATCATTTTTTAAAAGAAGTTTGTTGGCTGTTTTTTTTGCAACAAACAAACAAAAGCTATTTAAAATGTAAATAAATTGTCTTTTGTTTTAGAGAAAGATGCTAAGGAAAAGTGCTTCGAAATAATTGCATTTAATGGCTTCCCCACAAAAGAAAACAAAGGCAGTAAATGATAGAAACAAACACAAGAGGATGCTGTTTTTTGATGACGTCTTTCATTTCAAACGAAAACAGGTGAGTGAAAGTGAGATGAAAATTACTTTTACAAACAAATGAAAAACTCTAACTGTTGGCAAGTAATTGAGCGTTATCTTGCTTATGCTTTAGAGTTCTCTTGGCAATAGATACATACAATAAATAAAAATTAAACAAAAGCCTACATCATCCTTATCCTTTATAGCCTTTTTGACACACACACACACACACACACACACAATAAAACAAAACACTGTAACAAAAGAAAAGTTCGCAAAGGCGGACGTACACACACCCCTTCTGCGAAGTATAAAAAACAGTGACAAAACTTTTTGTTTCGCGCATTTAAGTCTCAACAACTTGAAACTTTTTTCCTCATGTGTTGCGTTTTTTTTTTCTTTCTTCAAGTTGTTTTTTGTTTAAATGAAAGACAAATACAAGTGCGAGCAAAAAGTTTCATTCAAAAAGTAAATAAATAAGTTGAATTGTTAATTTGATAATTCGTGGTTCCTTCTTGTGAAAAGACTTTATTTACTTCAATTGGTAAAATGAGGGAAATTCAAGTGTTTTAGCGAATTAAAAAAAAAAAATTTAAATGTATACATATAAATATGTACATATACTGAAAATTCATTGTCTTAAAGCGAAATATCTTAATTTTTATATTAACCAAAGTTTTCATTAGTTTTGCAAAAAACAAATCCTGCTAAAAGGAATATTTTGTATAAATTTCTTAAATTTTTCTTACCAATACTTCAAAGCAAATCCAAACAATTCTCAAACTTTATCGTGAGATTTAGTTATTAAAATTTTACTGTTACGTTCATATTTTTAGGGGCGTTATCACGCCCAATTTGGTGAATAGTAGTGTCCGCACACTTGTATAAATTCAACATCGTTTCGCTTTCACACCTCAAGGTGTGTGCCAAGTTTAGTAAAAATGGTTCAGTTAAAAGCACGTGAAATATAATATTAATCTTAAATGGGCATGGCACCGCCCACTTCTTTAAACACAAAATTAAGTCATTCTAAGAGCCGAAACTCTTTGCCAAGTTTCATGGGAATCGTTTAATTAGAAGTACATATATTTCAATACTAACCTTTCAGGGGCGTGGTCCCGCCTACTTTTCTTAACACAACATTAAGTATTTTTCAGTGCTCAAGGTGTGTGGCAAGCTTCGTAAAAATCAATAAAGTAGAAGCACGTGAAATATAATATTAAATTTTAAAGGGCGTAGCACCGCCCACATTTTGAAGGCAAGATAATGTCTTTTTAAGAACCTAATGTGTGTGTCAAGTGTCGTAGAATTTGGTTAAGCACAAGCGTGAGAAATATAATATTAAAATTTAATAGGCGTAGCACCGCCCACTTTTTTAAATGCAATATTGTGTTTTTGTTTAGTTTAAGATGCGTGCCAAATTTCGTAAAAGCTGGTCAACTAGAAGTATGTGAAATATAATATCTGTGGCAAAAAGGAAAAAGTGCTTAAGTCGAGATAAGCTAATTTTGAAGTAATAATACCACCATAATCTGCATATTTGAAAGTACCCCTGGTCAAAATCTCAAGTAATTTTGTGTGATTTTTGAGGAAGTTATAGCACTATGACTTGCGACTTATCTTTTTTAAACTTCTAATCTCAAATGGAATAATAGTTTAATTTAAGTTATACATACTTTGGTATATATTAACTCAAATGTACTACTTATAGTGCGTAGAACGATGTTTTCTATAAAAATAAAGGTTAACAGGGAATTTCTCAATTTAACTGTAAAAGAAATAAATTTTTGAAAATCGACTTGAAAGCTTAAAAGTGCTCTCCTGCAAAACAGTTAAATATTACTTATTTCCTTATTTCTACAGATATTGAGTTTTGTTGGGAGTGTGGCTCCGCCCATTTTATCAACTTTGAGATTGTGTCGTTACGACAACCCAATGTGTTGGTTAATCGAATAAGCAGAGTCAAATAAAAAAAAATTAGTTTGTTCCCGTCTCCTTTTTTTTACAATCGGACCAAATGGAACCTACATACATATATCCTCAATTTTTGCACTCAGTCTAAAATGCAAAAAAAACAGACGAATTGATAACGTCCTTCTCTTTCTGAAGTCGGTTAATAAATATAATACTGACCTTATTAACGATGTCGAAAGAATTCGAAAATATTCATATTCATATTGAAAATAACAATAAAAAATAAAAATTAATTTTTTAATCTACATAAACTAGCAAAAATTTCCAACTACAAAACAAAATGATAAAAGGAGAACAAGCAATTATGCTCCCTTTTTCATTCCTCTTATCTTTCTCTTATACAAATTGAAGAGGGTTTTCCGACCTATTTCTACAAATTGATTTTAAAAATCGCCAAAAAGCGCCAAAATCAGTATTATGTAGTTTTTCTTAATATATATTTCATAATAAATTTATTTTTATATAACAATATAAATTATTATAAAATTAACATAAACATTTTGCAGAAAATCGAGAAAACTAGAAATAAAATCGACAAAAATTATTTCTTGTAAATTTTTCTCATCCAAATTTAAAACGCATTAATATAATAAAAATCATCAAAATCATACTGTATAAACTTTAATTTAATTTTTATGTTTTAAAAACATGTCAATAATGGGACAAAGTCATAGTCAAAACAAAGTATACTTTAACCCCCTTGTGCAAAAATGAATGCTAAATTTAAAGTTGGTTTAACAAACGAATTTTGTATGGCAAAACCGGTTTTAAAGCATGCTTTAACTTTAACAATCGTTCTTGCATAAGAGCATAAGAGTTTAGTAGCATTATTTTGTATGGGAATACTGGTTTTAATTTCTTAACGTTTACTTTATTTTGACTATGACTTTGCCCCAATATTTTTATTTTCCATTATCAAACACAACAACCATTTTTAAGAAAATAATTTAAAGAATTCAAACACAGAACTCAAAAGTATTTTCAAACAAAAACTTCTTAAATCTTCTTACTGAATTAGAGTATTAATTTCTTGCATAGGAAGGATTTATTAATAATCCTTTATCAAACTAATTTCCTGAAATACAAACGTTTTTAAGTTCAATATTGTTTAAAAAAAAGCCATAAAATCGCCAACAAATTTATTTTTCGCCAAAAACAAATCACCATTGTCCCAAACCAAAACAAAGCCAAACAAGTTAAAAAATCGTTACGTTTGGCGAGAAATCGCCATGTCTGACAGCCCTGCACCTACTTAATAAATTACTGTGTGTGAAACCAGTCAAACGTCCACAGTTAAATACACCACTTTATTTAGCTGTATTTCTAAAAATGTTGAATTTGTTTGCTTTCTATAAAAATTAGTAAAGAACACTACCAATCATGAATTAAACCAAATTTTCTTTATACAGTACTTACGGTTTTACACATCAAACCCGTATTTTTGGGTTAAACAAACCGCTAAATGTAATTGTTATGGCTCTTGTATATGACTTTGGTTGTTGTCATTGCTTTGCTAAATCCTATTCCAGTCGTGGTGAGTTATTGCAAGATAATATAATCACCAGCTTTCGTATATATTTACATATTAATAAACATTTAAAGTGTTGCCCTCAAAAATTTTTAATCAATCAAAAAAAAAAAAGGTAGCTGTAAACTCAAGGCGAATTGATATGTGAATTCGCCTTGTGTAAACTTTTGTTTTACATTAATGATAGAGAAAAACTGTTGTAAATTTTTCAACTTCCCACTGTAGGTTGTGAATGATTTAAGCCCAATTTTCTCAAATCGGTTTTGGTCATATTTCGATATTTTAAGGTCTTGAGAGTCGACTTGAAATATTTTCGCTATGCTGGCCATATGTATGCATGTATGTACATATGTTTGTGTGTGTGTTTATGTATGGGTGTATGTGTTTATGTGTGCATGTAAACATCTCATAACTTAAGAACGGATCGGAAGCAAATTTGCCGCATTCAAAAGATGTTGAGCTCAATCAGATGTCATAAGATAGTGAATCGACTGGGTTTAATGATACGTTGGCCACAGTAGCACCTGAGTGCCTAATATCAATCGGTTTTTCATACAAATGAATAATATCGCACACATTTAAGCCTTTATATCGTGGGTCTCAAGTAGAAAAGCCCCAACTCAAATAATTCTAACTTTAGAGTAGAAGTTAAAAACATAATAGAATATGTACAGCAGCTTTATACAACTGCTTTTAAAATCGTTATTTTTACAATATTGCAGTACATTTTTGTGATGAGATGTATTTGTGTAAAATGTATTGGAATGACTGAAATAGTGAATTTCATACAAAATGCAAGTTAGGTCCTTTCTACTTCTACCATCGATACATAATACATAAATAACTATATGTATAATTTTTTTAGCTTTTTTCTCCCCGATAAAATGTTTAATAAGTGTAGTTATGTGATTTTGCATTTCAACTTTTTGTTTTTCTCTACCCTCAACACATTTACGGTCTTCATAGTGTTAAACAAACATCCATTCATTCCATCCATTAAAATTGTATACAATTTGTATATTTTGGCCTCATTCGATCGATAACCAAATTGGCAATAGATATTTTAAAATTCCAAACACAAAACCAAATTTTTGTTTTGGAATAATTTTGCAATATTGTTAAATCGCATTTAATATTTATAATCGCACATAAAATAAATATATTTATTTTTCTAGCAATTTGTACAGCAAATTGAACATTCTTGAAGAAATTTCGAGGTCATAAAAATTTTTTTGAAAGAAATTATATTATTTGTGAATATTAAGACAAAGTAAGAAATTAGAAGAGGATGTGTTCACTAATACAAATTTATAGTACACTTCCGTTTTTTTTTCAAATACACAATTTAAAAATAAAAATAAAATGGAAAAAAAGTTCTCGTCCCCTCTCCCTTTCTCCCACACATTCGGAAAAAGTAAATAAAATCAACAAATATTGAAAAATAGAAAACGATAAATGTATTTCTTTTGTAATATTTTAAATTTAAAATACACATGAAAATGAGTCTTTCATAATAGTGACTGGACTGACTGACTTGACTGAAGACGACTATTCGTTTAAAGGAAAAAGATAAGAAAAACATAAAAATACATACAAATATATTTCTGCAAAATGTTTGCTTGCACCCGCATTTGTACAAACAGACAATTTCACTGGGTAATAAATTCAAATGTATTTTCTTTCTTCGTTACAAAAATATTTCGGAATTCCCAAGCCAATGGATTTAAAAGGAAAAGGCTTTAATTTAATACAATGTGAGGTGCAATTGCTTAAAAGAAGAGTTGTTGCTTATTTTGTTTTTAATAGCATAAGCAACAATATTATTAACAACAATAATTATTAATTAGCGGATATGGCGACACTCAGCCCAACCGTCACTCATTTATATACGTATATACATACATATGTACACATAACATGGTCTTACAAAAGATTAGAAAACATTAAAAAGCCATAAAGCATTATTATAGAAGACTGTCTAACAGTCGGTGTGGCAGACCCACTAATCGCTTAAATGGTTCGAAGTTTTGGTTGGTGCTTAGTTTTTCTTTTTTTCTTTGCTACCTGTGTGTGCACTCAACACTCGCTCATACCTTATTCGACTTTAAAGCAATTGCTTAAGCCTTTTGTCAAGTCGAGTTATTGTTGTCTCAAACACAATGAGGGTCATCACGTATTTTTTGCTTTTTAAATACATACATACTTTCATGTCTCTAATTAAATGTTTCTTTAATGCTATTTTAAGTATCTATTTTCTTTATTTATACGTTTTTTTCCATTATTTTTGTTAATACAAATTCATTTATTTGGCTTTTAAATCAAATCAATCGCTCGAAATTAACGTTAACTGAAAAGAGTTAGAAGTGGCAGTAAAAGAAAATAAAACAATGCCGCTCGTTTGCATAGCAACAGTAATAATAAGGCTCACTCTCCAATATGGGCAACTGACTTTTGAGAAAATGCAACCCTGGGGTTTACTCCGCATTTCGAAACAAAACAAAAATGCTTTCTAACTTTTATGTTATTAGCATTAGAATTCGAAAGCATTTGCTTTCGCTTCGAATTACTTAGTAGACTCCCTGATAAAGAATTTTTTTAATATGTTTTGTAGTTTTTTCTAGCCTTAGAGCTTTTTTCCCCTTGTCAATATTTTCGGGTTTTAGCGATTTCTTTAGTTTAACGATTTTTTTGTGGTGCTGTGGTGCGATTTTCGTTTTGGCGATTTTTTTTGGTGCTTAACTTTTTTCGGTTGCTTTTTTTAGTTTAATTGTTTTTTTTGTTTCTTTTTCATATGGCAGTTTTTTTAAGATTGGCGACTTTTTTTGAAGATTTCTTTCTACTTTTGATGATTTTTTTGCATTTGAGCGATTTATTTTATTTTTGGTTGTATTTTTCATTTAAGCGTTTTTTTTATTTCCGCAATAAAATTCTTTTCGACATTTTTTTAATATTGAGATTTTTTAGTTTTTGCATTTTTAAAATTTCAAAAGTGTTTTTTTGCCTCCTGCGCTTTCCAAGATACAGAATGTTTTAAAATAGTAATTTTAAAGAAAAGTACTTTTTTAAATCGTACTTTTAAAAAATTACTTTTAGAGAAATTACTTATTAAAAAAGAACTATTTGGTAAAGTACGTTATTGAAAAAAGTACCTTTTGAATACGTACCCTTAAAAGTAACTTTTCAGTCAAATACCTTTTTAAAAAGTACCATTTAAAAATAATACCTTTTAAAGGAAGAAAAGTACCTTTTGAATATGTACCCTTAAAAAGTACCTTTTGATAAAAAAAAACTTTCTAAAAAGTACTGTTTAAAAATAGTACATTTTAAAGAAAATAACGTACCTTTTGATTAAGTACCCTTAAAGAGTACCTTTTTAAACAGTACTATTTACAAATGGTGCCTTTTATAAAAAAAAATTACTTACCTACCTTACGTACCTCTTAAAAAAAGTACCTTGTAAGAAAAGCACATTTCAAAAAAAGTACCTTATAAAGTACCTTTATATATGTACATTTTAAAAAAATTGCGTTATAAAAAGAAGTACTTTTTAAAAAAAAGTACCTTATAGAAATGTACCTTTTAAAAAAGTACCTTAAAAAAGTACCTTTAAGAAACTACATTAAAAAAGTGATATTAAAAAAAGTATATTTAAAAAAATATCTATTTAAAAAAGTACCTTTTATAAATAGTAACTTTTGAAGGAAAAAAGTACCTTTTGAAAAAAAAGTACCTATTAAAAAATTTTTTTTCAAAAAGTACCTTTAACAAAAATTAATTTTAAAAAAGTACCTTTTAAAAAAATAAATTTAAAAAAAGTAAAGTAAAATTTATAAAAAAAGTAAGAAATTAATTTTTAAAAAGCACCATCTCAAAAAGAACTTTTTGTAAAAATATTTATTATAAAAGTACTTTAAATAAGTACATTTTTAAAAATATGACCTTACCAGACTTATGCCGAGTACACACTAGGGCATTTTGTGCATCGCAATAGCGCGTACTAGTGGCAAGGTTTGTCATTTCCCATCGTTATGTAGCATTTCTTTTTTTATATAAAACACATAATGTGAACGGTGTTGCTCACATTTTGAAAATTATACCACTAAATTGCAACACAAGAAATAGCAGATGGGTACTGAGCATAATTTTAAAAAAGACACTTAAAAAAGTTTTCATTTCAGGAAAAGTAATTTTAGATTAAACTATTCAACGCATTCAGAAAAGTGAAAACTAAATTAAAATCAAGTACTAGTTTTCACGTTTGGTTGCTGTCATAATCAAAAACAAGACAAATTCTTTAAAAAAAATTAAAATTTTTATGTTAAAAATTTCTCAAATTTTCCTAAATATTGCACGCCGATTTATACATCAACAATTTATTGTAAAACAACCACTAAGGTGGAAATAGTTATGTACATACATATGTATGTATGTATTACTGATGCACGAATATTCGTATTCGTCTTCGAATTGTCGAATATTCGGCCATTTTTAGGCGAATGTGAATACGAATATTTTTCCAAAAAAAATTAAATAAATAAATGCATAAAACCTTAACGAAATTTAAATAAATTACTAAAAATTTTAGTTTGTACAAATACAGTAATTTTTTTATAGAAATTTGTGCTTTGTATCATTTTGAAATATTATTTAATGAATATCATTTAAAATTGTGGGTACTTTTTATTAACTTAAAGGTACGCCAACAAGAGTGTGAAAGGACTTCCTTTTTCAAAACAATTTTTTAATATTTCATATTGCATTTAATATTCGTATTCGTATCGTTTAAAATATTCGTACTTGTATTCGCGAATATCAAAATTTCACATTCGTTACACCACTAGTATGTATATTATTCATTTTTAAAAATAAAAATGCAACACAAAAATAACCAAAACGCTCTATAGAATTTTATGGTTAAATACTCAATTAAATTGCCCCCTTCCGACCCAAACTTTCTTTCCATTCTTCCGTTCTGTTCAGCTATTTAGCATAAATCTACTTAAAACAACCATGACTGATTAAATTTTCAAATGTTCACAAAAACGCTTCTTGTTTCTTATTTTTTTTTGTCTTGAGAGCAGGCGGTTTAATTGTTTTCGATGTTTTCGTTGCCATAATTAATTCGAAAAACAACAATTTCTTTCTATCTCTGTTCGAGTTTAATCATTTTCTTTTCTTTTTTTTCAAATACATAAATGATTTTTTTTTATTTCTAAATTTATTTACCACTTTGTAGTACGAGTCAAGCATTCGATATGAATGATAGGAATAGAAGAAGTGCCGGCTGACAGCAGAAGGGGGGAAGTACTTATTGAGCATTTCCTTCCGGTCTGTTTAAAATATTAATAAAAAAAAATAAATTCCATTTTGTTGTTGCTTATTATGTGATTTCCATCATCAATATATTGAAACAATTGACAACAAGAATAGACACTTCTTGGGCAAATTAAATATTCAAACACACACACACACACACACACGCACTGCATGCGTGCACACAAACGTACATACAAACATTCTCTTAGAGGTGCATGTATGTGTGTATGTATGTAAATGTAATAAAGATGCTCATAAATTTAAAATTACATACACACTTACATCCAAACATACATGAGTGTGTATATATGTTGCATGTTGCATGTTGCACCTAGTTGAATTTTTACTTTTTATTACTTTTTCTTTTTGGTGTTAAAAATAACTTTTCAATATTTTAAATATTTCTGGCTCCTCTTTATTGAGTTGCATGTGCTGTGTGTGTGCCTTGGTTTTGGCTGCTGCTGCTGTTGCAGTTGTTTCTTGTTGTTGCATTGCCATGGCTTAATTTTTCAGTTTGGTCTGACAAACACTCCGCTTGTAAGACATGCACACACATCCGCAAAAAAAACTAAACCGACAGAATTCCAGCATCTGTCAACTTTTTTTTTAGTGGCAACCAGCTGCTGTTACATGTATGAATTGCATGTAAGTGAGAATAGTGAAGAAACAAAATGTTTTTTTATACATTTTTACTTTAAATTTTTTGCATATTGACATGCATTATAATGCCCCTATAGGGCGAGATGATTTTGTTATGAAAGAAATATATGTATGTATGTATGTTTATTGGGGCAAAATTTATTTTAAAAAAAATATCAGCCTTATGCTAGAGTTAATGTCGACGTCGTCAACGGCTTCAAATGTCAAAAAAAAGTTGAATCGTATGAAATTGTATGAGAGCAGTTAATCTCAACGGCGTAAGAAATTCGACACCGCAGAAGTCCAATTTGTTTCAACTTTTTCGGCGTCTTTGCGGTGTTGCTCAATGTTGTTGTATATTCAATGCAGAAGTACACAGCTGTGTTAACGTCGTCGACGGTGTTTACATTAACAGCAAAATTAAATTTTACGACGAACATCACAATGTCGGCGCTAAGACGCCGTCAACGACGTCGACATTAACTCTAGCATTATTCTGAATAACAACTCCTCGGGAATTTATTCCCTATCCGCTGTTAAGCCAACTCTAAAAAGTCATTTGCTAGCTTTCAGTTAAAATAAAACAACTGGAAACAAAAAAAGGTGACATCGAAAATTCGAAGTGCTCCCTTAAATTTTAATTTTTAGCTAAATGTGTTTAGGACAGGGGGATTTTATTTTTGAAGAGAAAATATTGAATTACGTGAATATTTTTTCCCGGGGAATATTTAGAATTGAGCTATATGTTGCAGACTTGTCAGTAAGACAGACCATCAAAATACTTGTCGATTGAGAACAATAGTACAGGGTTATTTTTTTCGTCGACTCTATGCCGACGGTCTGGCAAGGCTGTCAGCTGCTGACTAAATGCCATCTGAAGTGTCATTTATTTATTCTCGATTCACACACTTCAACTTTTGTTGCTCAACTCGTAATTCAGCTGTAAGAAGAAAAAAAAGAGATATTTGTATTTCCCCCTCTGTCTTTCTGCTAAATTACAAGTTGATCAACAAAAGTTGAAGTGTGTGAACCGGGAGTTAGCACCAAGATGGATCGTTTAACAACTGAAGAACGCCTAAAAATAATTAAAACTTATACAAAAGTGGTGTTCCAAACGTGACCACTTTTCGGGGTGATAATGAGGGTCGTCATAATCGATCTACTGTGCAAGGAATTGGCAAGTTTATGAAAAAGTTTGTAGAGACTGATAGCGTTACAGATGTGATCAGGCCTGTGCATCGTACTGTCTAAAATATCGCTTCTGTTAGTGAAAGCTTAGAAGAGCTGTTACCATTAATTAAGAACGCTATGTCCGTATGATTAGCGACTTTCTTATAATTCATATCATTCATTCCATAATCCCATTTAGAGGTCTGGGGTCTCCTATAAGGTACAAACAAACAAGATTATTATACAGAAAAAATTATTCCTAAAAAAATTTTCAAACTAAAGTTTGTTTGAAATCAAATTTTGATTCAGTAAATATTTTTTACTATTCCAGTAAATAGTTTGATCCAATTTCGTTTTAAGCGAAACAAAAAACAATATGGAGTGAAACATTCTACTTGATACAATTAATATAAAGTAATACTTGTAACAAAACTGTTAAGAGAGCATTTCTGTTCCAATATAGAAATTACATATTGTACACAACAATTATTTATTTTATTTACTTTTTATTTTCATTCAAAACTTTTGTTGAATCAGACAATCTGTTGATTGAAAAAATCGTGGTTTTTTTCCAAACAAATTATTACAAAATTTGCCATTTGAATTTACAAATTTCTTTGTAGTACCTAAATTGAAAAAATTAGTATTTGATTCCGAGAATTTTGTGTTTGAAATGGAAAATTAGTTTTTTTTGTGTACTTATTTAAATTGCACATTTGTAAAATGAATTCACTGAAAAAAGTGTTCACCAATTAATATTTTCAATTAAGAATTTAATTGTATTAATTAAATATTTAATTGTTAATTAATGAATTTGACTGGAAAAACTTAATTGATATTATCAAATTGTTTATAGGTGATAATTTAATTAATTTTGTAATTGATAGTACAAATATTTTAATTAATATTACAAAATCATTCATATTACTTTTTTGTGTGATGGTTATTTTATATTAATAAAATTATTTGTCAAGTTATTTAATGCAATTAAAACTTTTTTAATTCTCTATTCGTTAAAGCTTAACTACCCTGTAAATAAATCATAAATACCTCGTGCTCAAAAGAATGCAAGGAAAAAATTAAATTCTTTAGTCATTTAGAAAACAAAAATCTAACATAAAGTTCACGATAGCTGTACTTTACTGTACCTTAAATTATATAAAAATATTTAAATAATTTTCCATATTCAAAAATCACTAACACATTAAAAGAGCTGTTATATAAAATTAGTACAACGAAAGTTCGGAAAGTTCGTAGATATTCCTTAAAAAATAGAGCTAGAACTTTTTAACTATTTTCTTTGACTTCACCAGCCCCAAAACCTTATAGAGTGACCATCAAATAATTTTGTTCAGCTTGATTCGGGGTTCGTACCACTGTGTGTTGGTTGGTGGGTTGTGTTGCATTTGTAGTCTTATTTTTAAGTAAAATAAAAAAACTATTTCCACATTGTATTTAAAAAAGAAGATCGTATCGTTGTTTTAACTTTTTCCATAAGAAATGTTGCACACACATAGTTGTTGTTTCTGCTGCTGTTAAGCTGCAGTTGATTTTAATTTTTTCCTCCTTTCCATATTTAAAATGCGTAAAATTGCAAATGTTTGTTTGGCTCGTTTGCATTTTAAATTGGTTTGTGCCTCCACATTTAGTACGCAAACGAAATAGAACTGCTATAACGACAATAACAACAACAAACTCTTCCATATGCAACACTTATGTGTGTGTTGCAGTACGCACATACGATCGATCGAGTTGCACGTACTCATACTACAGTGATGTACGAGTTAGAGTTGAGCGATATTTTGAAACCTGTTCTTTTTTCACAGCGATTGAAAAATCACTAATCACAACTGTGACTGAATTTATCAAGTAACAGGTTTTGGAAATATAGTTCTTTTATACAAATTCTGATTGCTCCTATATGCTTAATTAACATGAATTTTTTTTATACCTTCAGCTTTTGTCGATAAAAAAAATCGCCAACTCGTGTCAATTTCGTGTCTTTTCTGGCAACTATGTACATCTCACATGTTCATATTTGCAATTTTTGTCTCTCTGCCTCTTATACGAAAATCTCAATACTTGGACGGGGTTGATTGCTAATTGTTTGTTCTTGTCGCTCTTCTTATTAGTATTTATCAAAATACCAATACTAATAAAGACTTTTAAAGCAGAAGAGCTGAAATGAGTTAAACTGTAGTCTTGTGTAGTTCATGAACGAACTAGTTCAAATGAACGATTCAGTACTTTGGACTAAGTGAACTGGTTCAATTGTTTTACGCTCAATAGTTCAGTTTTTGAACTAAGAACTAAGACACAAAATGAACTAAATGTTTTCAACGTTTTGCTTTCCATTTTTATTGTTTGTGTGCTTTACATACTAAACCATATGTATGTATGTACATATGTATGTGTATTTAGTTCTTGCTGGCTACTACTACCCGAAATGCAATAATAAACAAGAAAACACACAAACACACACAAAATATTTGGTATTTATGAGATTTCTAAAAAAATTCACACTGAATTTGTTTTGCATATAAAGTTTATATTATAAACCCTTTATAAAGCAAATTTATTAATTAATTTTAGTTTTCATAAACTTTTTTAATCACGGAATCCGTGCTTTTAATATTGTTAAGGACCACAACATACATACATACATACATAGAATTGTAGATGTGCAATCATTGAACTAAAAAGAGCGGTTGAACTAAATGAACGAACTAGTTCATTTATAAATAATGAACTATACTGACCGGTCACTGAAATGAACTAAATGGTACAAGTCTATTAAACTGTGATCACAGTCACAGTTTAATTTCACTGCTGCTCTTCTTATTAGATTTTCTCAAAATAACAGAACTGCTACAAACAAAATCAGGGTGACCGATGACATTTTTCAAAAAGTGGCACCAAAAAGGGGATTTATCAAAAAAAGGGCCAAAATTAAAAAAAAAACGAGAAAACTACACTAAACATTTTATTTTTAATGTATTTTTATATAATTCACTCTAAAAAAGGGAGACAAAGAGTGGCAAAAGCACTCGAAAAAGTGGCAAGGCAGTCGAAAAAGTGGCAATTTGCCACTTTAGTTGGTCAAGCGGTCACGCTGAACAAAATACTGCTAAACTGTTATCACAGTCACAGTTTAAAAGATTTAGAAATTTAGAAATCACATTCACAAGGAGCAGCATTATTAAAAAATCGCGTTATCGCTCATCACTAGTACAAGTGCTATTATTGTAGGATGGATGGCTGAGCTGGTTTCGCTTTGAGTGAACATTAGATTGTTTTTTGTGTTGTTGCAGTTGTTTAGTTTTTTTTTTAATAGTAAAATGACAAAAGCTACTGCAGCATATTTGAGCATGTACATATGTATGTATGTATATATGTATATATTGTGGTATGTAGTTGTTGTGGAAAAAGTCTGTTCAAGTGCAGACACGTGCCTGGAATATCACAGTGACTTGTGCAAGTAAATTGTGAAAAGTCTTAAGCAAAAACCAACTGCAACTGCAAATAGCAGCAGCAACAACAAAAACATGTTGTTATAATATAATGGGTATGGTTGTTGTTAAAATGCTGTTGCTTCTTGTCTATTTTAAATTAAAATTACAAATTATTGAAAACAAACTAAGAAATACAGGGTGTTTTGGTACTTGAATTTATTTCAATCCTCGTTTTTGCTGATGGTGCTCAGATGTTTCCAGAAAACTCCTTAACGAATATTTAAAAAATAATAATTCACAAATGAAACTGTGACAGGGATTAATATGCCCAAATATATAAATGCATTTATTTTTATTATATAATTACAAAATTTATTTTGTAAATTTTAAGCGAGCTGCCTAAGATTCGCTAACATATTGACAACTTCAAAAATATGTATTTGGAAATAAAATAATTAGAGATTCTATGAAAGTTTAGCCGAGTGCTTTTTTAACGAATAACCTTGAGTTTGAAATCATACTGATTACTAAAAGTATAAAAAAATAAGGAACATTTTATGTACATATGTACATACATATAAGCCCTTAATTATGAAAGTGGTCTAAGTCATATATTGCTCTGGTCGAGATATTTAGTAGATTACATTTAAACAAATCAAAAAGTGTTTTTATATTATGCAGCATTTTAATTAAGAGATGTACTAGTCTCGATTTATTTAATAACTATTAAATATTTATTGAAGTTCTTCAAAGATTTATTTGATATTTCGAAGCAAAAATGCACATGACTTAGACCACTTATTATCATAATTAAGGGCACATTTAAAAGGCATACTTTAAAAAAGTACTTTTTTGATGAAGTACCTTTTCAGAAAAGTACTTTTTTGATAAAGCACATTTTCCGAAAAGTACTTTTTTGATAAAACACCTTTTCATAAAAGTACTTTTCTGATAAAGTACCTTTTCGGAAAAGTACTTTTTGATAAAGTACCTTTTCAGAAAAGTACTTTTTTGATAAAGCACATTTTCCGAAAAGTACTTTTTTGATAAAACACTTTTTCATAAAAGTAGTTTTCTGATAAAGTACCTTTTCGGAAAAGTACTTTTTGATAAAGTACCTTTTCGGAAAAGTCCTTTTTTGATAAAGTACATTTGATAAAGTTCCTTTTCCGGAAAAGTACTTTATTGTTAAACTACCTTTTCGGAAAAGTACTTTTTGGATAAAGTTCCTTTTCGGAAAAGTACTTCTTTGATAAAGATTTTCCAGGACAGTACCTTTTCAGAAAAGAACTCTTTTATAAAGTATGTACGTACGTGTTTCAGAAAATCACATTTAAACAAGTACCTTTCTAAGAAAAGTACGTTTTAAAATATGTACTTTTTTAAATGTCTTTTTAAAAAAGTAAATGTATTTAAAAAAAGAAAGAATTACTCAAAAAAAATGTCTGTATATAAAACGGCCTGTCTCACGGTATCACCAGAAATCGTTCGATCGAATACTTATATTGAAAACAGCAATAAGTTTTCTAATGTTATTGTTTTTTGCAATTGAACGTTTGCTAGTGACATAGTGGGACAGGCCTTAATTCTTGAAAAAAGTACCATTTAAAAAAAGTACTATTTGAAGAAAGTACCATTTGGAAAAACTACCATTTGAAGAAAGTACCATTTGAAGAAAGTGCCATTTGATATAAGTAACATTTGAAAAAAGTATCTTTTAAGAATAAAAGTACGTTTTCATAATATCTAATACATTATTTCATAATAATATACACGAAAAGTATTTTCTTGTTAAAAAGTAAAAAATTTTAAAATGTTTGGGTTGTAAATACGAGTAAAAACAAATTTCAAAAAATTTCATTTTTAATAGACTCTTTATTTTTTAAAACAATAATTTTTGTTACAGATTTATGATCATAAACGTACAAGAACTTTTTAATTACGATTATGGGTGCGCGTACAGTACAGTACATTAATAATACAATTATTATATGTATATAAATTTATTTTTAGTAATTTTTTCATTTACAAAAATTGTAATAAAATTTCAAAGCAAATGAAATGTATAACATTTAATTGATTCGTTGTTTTAAAATTCATAATTGTTTCTTAACATCTTTGAAATTACATTTAGTGTATGTTTTATGAAAATTCCTTAACATCTGTCCAATTGCATTAAATTAAAATAAAAATTATGAAAAAATTGCTGTGGAATTTAGTCGGTATAATCCATCGCAGCAACATTTGCTTAAAACGTTAAACGCTTCCTTTCTCAAGCTTAAATATTGATTTGTTTTTAATTTATTATAATTATAATAATTTAGCAAATATTTACATTAAGTAAAATTATTGTTGTTGTTTTTTTATTTTTTTAACATAAAATATTCACTAAAGTTAAATGTAATTAATTAGTTAAAGTTAAATTTAGATATTCAAGAAAGAGCGGGATAAACTTTAGTACAATCATAATAAAATTGCTTTCAATAATCTCTGTTAAGGAGGCTTAACTTAATTTATCTAGACTTTAAACTGACATTTGGTATAATTCCAAGAAAAAGATATAATAAAAAATAAATAATTATAAATTTATTTATTTACACACGTAGAAAGTTTTTGTTCAGGTTTTATATGCTGCTAAAATTTTATTATTTTTTTTGTAGTTTTTTCTATTTATTTAAATGATAAAAATAAACAAAAAGAAAAAGCAGAAAAAGTCAAATAGAAAAGTACAACAAGACAACAAATTTATTTATTAAATAAAATAAATTAAGAAAGTTAATATCGGGGGCAGTTTTGCGTAATATGTAAGATTAAGGTCTCAATTAAACTTAAGTTTATGTAACAGCAAAACTGACCCCCTGTCAAAAAGATGTTGTGGCTCTCTTACTTCTTAAACTCGTAATATCAATACATACAATTATTTTTATTTTATTTAATTTTAATTATAATAAAAAAATTTCTTGTGTTAATTTTAAGTATGTTCCAGTTTCGTCGCTTCGTGTTAGGGATTTTCCTTTTTTTATTTAAATTTGATTTTGTTTGCCTGTCCGTCAGTCAGCAGCCGCCATCTTTCAACATTTTGAACTATTTTCTTCAATATAAACATTTCCAGATTTCAAACTTGTCGTATTGCTGAATAGACGACGATCATGATGTAGATTTTGTTGATGTTTATCCGATTTTTCTATATATAAAAAAGGAAGAGAGAGAAAAACACACTCTTAAAATAAATAAATAAGATTGAAATACATTTTAAGTAAAAGAACAAAAAGCAATAAACAATCTTTTTACTTAAGAATAAAAAAGAGAAAAAAAAAGAAAAAAACACCATCCAAACGTGCACCATAAATTGCACCTCAATAAATATTTGTTTAAACTCACGGTCTGTCTGTCGCCTGCTCTAGACAATCTTGAAGTTATTTTCTTATCTTCTGATATTTGTACAGCAACATAAATTTTAGCTATAACTTTTTTTCTCTCCTCAAACTTATTGATCCTTTTTAAGAATTCTATATGATGATTTTTCGTTGTCGCTTTGTTTGTTTTTAGTGACAACAAATGATTGGCGACGTGTGGTCATAATCATAAAAAATATACAATTATTTAACAATATCAAAAGAATGAAAGAGAAAAAAAACAAACACGCTTTCAGACCCATAAAATACATTTTTTAATATCAAAATCCAACAAAGGCAAACTAAGAAAATGTATAAAATTATATTATATAAGTTTTTTGAAAATAAATTTATGAGATAATCGTTTGTGCAATCCGTTCAAGCTTAATGCAAGCAACGTTTCTTTTTACTCTTTATTAAATAAATATAGATTTATTATTAATTATATAAATATATTGGTTTTTTTTATAACCTTGTACTCTGGTTACAAATCAATATTTTTTTCATCAGAAACAAAGAAAATTTAATAAGTAAAAAATATTTCCTTAACGGCAACACTTCAAGCAATCAAGGTTCGTAAAAAGAATAATAACATATGGCAGCACTTTTAGTGCGGGATTAAACACGTGTACATAAGTATATAAAGAGCGATCACAGCAATGCACTGGAGTGTTATAGAATATTAAAAAATAAATAAAAGTATTTGAAAGGAAAATACATACAATAGAAATAAGTTTGTTTAAAATGGTAAATTTAAATTTAAATTTATTGTATCCTTGTCATTATTTATGATTGTTTTAATTATCTAGTTTATAATGAACATAGCCTACATGTGTATGTATGTATGTATGTATGTATGTATGTGTGTTAAATGTGAATAGTTACAACTCGCCACCATTTTGAGGCAAAATCCTGATAATCTCATTTTATTTTAGCTCCATTTTCGCTTGATCAAGACTTTCGTTTTGGCAATCAAATCAACGAATAGATAAAATTTTGTGAAAATTATTATTTATATTTATTCTTACATTTTTAATTATTCTTATTATTCTAACTAAATATTTTTAATTATTTTCTTTTCAGAAAACCCTTAGCAAGGGATAAAATCGGTAAGTGCAAGTAATATTTTTTAAATTATTTACCTTATTTATTATTTTTCATTATATATTTTTTATGTTTTGGTATTTTTTGAAAAAAAAAGAACTTGTTTAAAATAACTTTTTAATAAAGTAAAATGAATCGAAATATAACAAAAATTAAAAATTTTAAAAACTCCTAAACGGCTGAATAGATTTTCTTCATAAATAGCTAAGAACCCTCTCGATCAAGTCACCTTTCAAACATAAAAAACTAAATCAAAATCATTTGAGCCGTTTGGCCTTTACGTGGACACGGGCAGACACACAGACATACACTACAAACTTATAACGCCCCTTTTTTTGGTCGGGGGTTAAAAAGACACATACCTAAATCTTTTTGAAACAAATTTTTAATATTGATTTTTTGATTAAAATAAAAATACTTTTTCAAATAGATACTTTTTTAAAGAATGTACATATGTATATAAATATACACATTTCTAAAAAAGTACTTGCTTAAAAAAATTTGAAATAGTGATTTTTGACTTTTTGCTTTAAATAAAAACACTTTCAAATACATATGTATGTAGGTACTTTTTAAAAAGGGTACTTTTTCAAAAAAGTACTTTTTCAAAAAAGTACTTTTTAAAAATTATTATAAAAAAGAACTTTTAAATATGAGTACTTTTTCAAAAAATCACGTACTTTTTTGAAAAGGTACTTATTCAAGAATCTACTTTTTAAAAAGACACTTATTCAAAGAAGTACTTTTTAAATACTTTTTAAAAAAGATACTTATTGAAAAAAGTACTTTTTTAAAAGGATGCTTATTCAAATAAGTACTTTTCTGAAATGGTACTTATTCAAAAAAGTACTTTTTTAAAAAGACACTTATTCAAAGAAGTACTTTTTAAAATACATACTTATTAAAAAAAGTACTTTTTTAAAAGGATGCTTATTCAAATATGTACTTTTCTGAAATGGTACTTATTCAAAAAACTACTTTTTTAAAAAGGTAATTATTAAAAAATTCACTTTTTTAAAGCGCTACTTAATCAAAAAAGAACTTTTTATGAGAGTACTTTTTAAAAAGGGAACTTTTTAAGAAAAGTACTTTTTTTAATGTTAGTTTTTCCAAAAAAAAACTTATTTAAAGATGTAACTTTTTCAAACAGTACTTGTCTGAAAATTTTACTTATTAAAAAAGTACTTTTTTTTAAACAAGTACTTTCTTAAAAAAGGTAATTTTTTAAAATATGTATTTCGAAAATAGGTACTTTTTTAAAATTGGTACTTTTTTAGCATAAGAACTTTTTTAAAATAGGTACTTTTTTCAAATAGGTACTTTTTTAAATATGTAATTTTTAAAATAGATACTTTTTTAAAATAAGTACTTTTTTAAAACTGGTATTTGTTTTTAATATGAACGTACTCTTTGAAAATTGGTACTTTTTTAAAAATAGCTACTTTTTTGAAATATGTTCTTTATAAAATAGGTACTTTTTTTGAAAATATATAATTTAAAGAATATCTATGTATATATTTGTAAAATATACTTTATAACAAATATATTTTTATAAAAGAAAAATTTTAAAAAAATTTATTTTTAAATTTGAAATTTATAGAAAAGTACTCTTTTAAAAAGAGTTTTTTTTTATTAATTTGGAAGATTGTATCATATATTTAATATTTATTTATTTCGATAATGTCGTTCAAATTGTTTTTTTTTGTTGAAGCTCTCGTATGAAATTGAAAGAGTTTTTCCTCTAAAGTAAACACACTTAAATGTGGATAATTGAATAAAATAAATATGTACTTATACTGCAACGAGTAAATGTTTAAAAATACATCATTCTGTAGTTGAAATCTCAACCACTCGTAAATATATTGTGACAGCAACAAAACAAAATACATTTATGTCAGACTCATCATTTCATTGTGAACAATACGCTACACGCTGGGTTTGGTGACAATTTTACAATTTACCACAACAAGCTGTACACAAATGTACGTATGAGACTCAAGCACAGACAAACATACATACATACTCGTACATACATATGTATGTACATGCAACATGCATAACATACACGTTAATAAAAGTATAAAAAAAAGTATTAAGTTTTTTTTGAGAAAACCTTGAAAAAAGATTAAAATTGAGAAACAACGAAAGTATCCCGCCAGGAACATAAAACGACCAAACAGACTAATGGAAGGAAGGATGGAGGATGGTTGGGTGATGGGTAGACGGACTGACGGACGTTGTTGCACACCAACGAATCTCATTAGACACTCTTTGTTATTTATTCTTAATTTTTGTATATAATTTTTTTTTGTGAACCCACTTGAGATTTATGTTTGAACAAGAAGATCCCTTAGCATTTGAGTCTTAATCTGGTTGTAAATTCTCGTACATGAAACAACTTCAAGTGGTACTTTCTTGCATTTTGGGTTCTCTTCTAAATCTCTTTTTCTTTTCTTTTTTGAAGTGCCAAGCAATGGGTTGTCAAAAATACACACCCATAAATTTTAAGCAGATCTTTTTTTATAATTTGCTGGAAAGTACATACGAGTATTTGCTGTTTTTGGTTGCATGTGAATAGTGTTGTTGCAAATTCAATAGCTGACATATGGGAAAAGCATTCATTAGCATTTTAGAAGTAAACTTCTTACTTGCAGATTTAGAAATTTTAAGCATTTTATATTTAGGTTATTTAGGTTCCAAAATCAATTAAGCGAAACATTTTAAATTTTATTATGGCAATTTTAAGAGTGAAACCATTAACATAAATTAAATATGTAACTTTAATGTCCAACTTATATAACTAACTTTTTTGAATAGTAATTCTTGCAAAAAAAAGTATATGTAAAAACAAATAATTTTAGTACAAACAATTTTTTAACTGCTTGTAACTCAGAATTTTATGAAAAGATTTTTTTAGAATATCTTATTACAAACATCATTTTCTATAAAGTTTTTTCATCTCAAAAGAAAAACAATTTTTCTATTAAAAAATAACTTTTTATACAAAAAAAAAATTGTTATTGATGGTGATGCATGTACTTTCGCAAAATTCTTGATGCACTATAATATTTTTTTGTTGGTTTACGTGGCTGACTCTGCTCGCTCCACACAGGTATTCAAAAATTATTTAGAATCATGTAGATTCAAGATGATTCTTTTTTTCTAGTTTCTCTACATATGTATGTATGTATGTATACTTTTTTATTAAAATATATTTGACATGAAAAACAATTTTTATTTTTCATAAAAAAAATGAAAAATTTTTTGATGTAATTTTTTTAAACCATTTCCAAAATTGTCCCAAAAACCCTATTTAATGATATAATTTTTTTTAAATTCTTTTGAATTGTCCCAAAATTTGATTTAATTTTTTTAAAACAATTTCACAAATTGTCCCAAAAAATTTCTTTTACTGATAGTCCTGAATTTTAGCCCATGTTAAAACTTTGTAATATAATTTTTTTTTTAAATTTTTTTAAATGTCCCAAATTTTTATCTATTTTTTTTATTTTCCTAAATTGTCCCAAAATATTTTTTAATTTTAATTCAAAGTTCTGGTCCGCATTTAAAAAAAGTTCTTTTGAATTGTCCCAAATTTTGATTTAATTTTTTAAACAATTTCCCACATTGTCCCAAAATTTTTTAATGTTAAGTACCCAGCAAAAATAGAGACTCCAAAAAAGTCATGAAAATGTAGAGTTTTCGATCTGGAAGTAGTGAAAATTTCGATCCGATCTAATGATTTTTACATAGGGTTGTCATTGGAAGAAGTTCTCTTTTTCGATGCCTGGTCACTGAATTGGAAGCGATATTAAAAAAAATTCCCTTTTTTGTGTTCTATGATAATATTTTCATCTAGGAAAAATGGTAAATAGTTACCTTTTTTAACAATTCGTTTCTTTTTATACGAATTTAAACCCGAAACAGTGTTTTCATGTAAATTTAAGCAAGTAACTTTTAAATTTTAGACTAAAATTAATTCATAAATTTCTTTAAAAAAATAATTTTTTTTTTAATTCTGGTGAGTATTTTCTAACACTATGGAGGAGTTACAAGGTTTTGTATGACTAAAATAAGTTTCTACATGGTTTTTTGCTCACTCTCGGCAAATTAAAAATATTGATTTCTTGCAAGCAAAGAAAATGTAGTTCCACTAGAATGACTTCCATTTTTTTCACTGGGTAGTTAAAGTTTTGTTCTATACATTTGTTAAAAATTCTTTTCAATTGTCCCAAAAGCTATTTTTGAAAACTTTTAAGCCAACGTTTCTGGCAAAAAATATTTCGTAACCTTATTTTCTTAATTAAAAAATTATTGTTTGTATAAAATAGTTTGATTGTGTGCAAACAATTTTTTTGATTTAATTTTTAGAATCTTTTTAGTGCAAAAAAAATTTTTTTTAATTGTTCCAAATTCTGTTTCATACAAAAATATTGACTAAAAATAGTCATTGTCCCAAATTCTAGTCATTATGACAATATTTTTCAATAATTTTTATCTTTAGAAAATTATGCCTTAAAGTATTTTCTGCATTAAAAGATATATTTTTCTACCCAGTAAAAAAAGAGACTCCAAAAAAGTCATGAAAATGTAGAGTTTACGATGCGGAAGTAGTGCAAATTTCGATCCGATCTAATGATTTTTACATAGGGTTGTTATTGCAAGAAGTTCTCTTTTTCGATGCCTGGTCACCGAATTAGAAGCGATATTAAGAAAAATTCCCTTTTTTGTGTTCTATGATAATATTTTCATCTAGGAAAAATGGTAAATAGTTGCCTTTTTTAACAATTCGTTTCTTTTTATACGAATTTAAGCCCGAAACAGTGTTTTCATGTAAATTTAAGCAAATAACTTTTAAGTTTTAGACTAAAAATAGTTCATAAGTTTCTTTAAAAAAATTAATTTTTTTTAAATTCCGGTGAGTATTTTCTAACACTATGTAGGAGTTACAAGGTTTTGTGTGACTAAAATAAACTTCTACATGGTTTTTTGCTCACTCTCGGCAAATTAAAAATATCGATTTTTTGGAAGCAATGAAAATGTACTTCCGCTAGAATGACTTCCATTTTTTTTCACTGGGTATGAAAAACTTCGTACCAAACATTGCGCCTATTAGTATTTACTCATAAAAGTAGTCTTATCCCAAATTCTGGTTTATATGTATGGAAAATTGTTCAATACATATTTCTTTTTTAGAAAATGGTGTCATTAAAAGATATGTTTCTTTCACAATGTTTTGTGTTAAAAATTCTCAAAATATCCCAAACATTTATTGGAATATGTATTTGTTCAAAATTCTCGTCCATGTCTTTGAAACAAATGCCTCAGATTTTTGTAAAAAATTTTTCGTAACAATATTTTCAATAACTTTTAATTAACGATATTTTTATAAAAAAATAATGTGTCCCAAACAATTGGAAAATGTTTTGCTCAAACAAACAATATCGATTTAAATTATTGCTATCATTATTTTCTGAAATGTTTAGAAAAAAACTGCAAACTTTGTAAAACCCTACTTTGCTGTTTCTATAGTTTCATATTAGTGTCCTGCACAAGACCATTTATAAGACCTTTCAAGGCATGAGAGATTTTTCAAATGCTTTACTACAGCGAAATATTCTAGAACAACACTATTGGCAAGACAAACAACTGAAACAAATGTCTTGCCATGGTCTTATGCAGGACTTTATTTCATATTTATTGCTCACCTGGCAACATAACATGTTGCGGTTGATGAAATGTTGCTTCTGTCGCTGTTGTCATTGTTGCATTCGTTGGTATCCTCAAAGCATCCGCATTGCCAATGAAAAATGTACCACCCTCTAAACTTTGTACCTCAGCCAATTTGGCCATGAGTTTTGTTGAAAGTTCTTCGACATCTAAAAAAATAAAAAGAAAAAGCAGAAATGTTTATAATTTATTTAAGCAAATTATTGCAAAAAAAAAGCAAAGAAAAAGAAATATTTATAAACACTTTTAATAGAGTTTAACATTAAACATATGTTTCGCGTGATTCCAATAATTGCAATGCGTTCGATCTGTGTGTGTCAGAGAAAGCAGCAGAAATTGGTTGGATATTTATTTAATTTTATTTTTCTTAATGTTTAAGCAATCAGACTTTTTGAAGGTGCCAGGTTAATATTGTTATAAAATATTTTCCTCGTTTATTTAAAAAAATGTATTCTAATGGGTAGTAAATAAAATAAATAAACAAATCAGAAGAAAAGTGAACAAACGCAGCGGAAATCTTAAGTCCATAAAATTTATGTTACTTTCTTAATAAGAAGCCATATATCATTTTGAATATAATTGATTTCAGCGGTGTTGATTTTACAGTATCTAACACGAAGATTAATGTTTGCATGTTGAGAAAAAATAGTGGAATTAAATTGAAAATGTGTTGTTTTATGATCTGGAACTTGGAAAGAGCATAATTTTTTAATTAATTTTTTCCTAAAAGAAATATTAGTTGCTAAAGCAGTTTTTTTTGTTCGGCATATGAGCCATTAATTCGATTACACACGTTTGAATTGAATATATTCACATTTATCGGGAATAAAAGTTCAAGCGAAATATATTCCCTTTCCCTAAAATTGCATCATTTTGTTCATCATTTTTGTTCATGGGAACTATTCATGTGAACAAGATTGTTATCCTCTTAAGCTTAAATTAGACTTGAAATAACCATACTCATACACAAAACAGCTGTTCGAATCAAACTTATGGGCAGCACTGTATTTAATTATAGGTGACTCGACATTACGCCATAGCCATTATCATAGAAACCAATTAAATTTTGTTTTGGTTATAGCTAGGGCCGTCTAATTCAAGCTTTATTCCCGATAAGGGTGATTGTTGTTGGGAGTAGTTATTCAGATGTTGTGACTTGGATAATTCCTAATGATTTTCATATTACAAGCTTGTTTTGAACCGACTTAAAAAAAAAAGGAGGAGGTTTAAAATTTTCTCTATTTTCTTCCGATTCTAAAAGTTTTTTTGTTGTATAGCTTTCCACTGGTCCCATTATAAAAAATTTTTGTTATACAATTTTATGATATTCTACTTATTTGATTGCTGCGAAAACTATAAACCAGCTTTGGTTCTTTTAATTACACAATTTTTTAAGTTAAAAAAATGGGCGGAGTTACGCCCATTAAAATTTATTATAATTTTTCACACGCTTCTACTTAACCAATTTCTACGAAACTTACCATACATCATGAGCTCTAAAGTAGACACAATCTTCCATTAAAAAATGGGCGGAGTTACGTCCATTAAAAACTAATTTTTTACTTCACGTACTTCTTATCTTCATCTATCAAATCTTTGCATTGAAGTCGTTTTTTTGGCAGAAAGGATTATTTTATTTGTGATAAATTGATTCCTTCAGCAGATATTTTTATTTTTTTATTTTTCGGTGCTAATTTTTATTATTAAGAATATGCTTTTATCGAAGTCGAGGCATTAATTCGTTGTACTGGATTCCATAATATGTCGATAATAATCGATTTCGTAAGCATGACGTACTTATATTAATTTTAATATCAACCAAATGAGAATTATATCATACGTTATTATTAAGCACAGTATGATGCCATTACTAATATGGTTAATAACGAATTGAAGTGTATGGAAAACGACGTGTATAGGGGTATAGCGAGGGCCACAGTTCCCAGACTATTTTTGGTAGACTAGGATGAGTAGTTGTTGAATGTATTTCCGGTACCACTGATAGATGACATTTTAAGAAGCTGCAACAAAAACGCCACCTTTTACTGATTTCAAGAGAATGGAAGACGACATTCTATGGGATTATATCAGGGAGCAGATATTTGGTCATTTGTAAAAAAAATTTGATAGACCAACTATAGAGAATTCAAGAGTTCACCTGTATCGAAATTACGAGCTGTTTACGTACGAGTTCTTCGGTATTGAATATAATGTCCACAGCCACAAGCAGTACAGCAAAATTAATGGAGTGATTGTACATGGAAAAATCGTAAGTCGGCTAGCTGAAGAATTAAAGAAATCCAAAGATTATATGGCATCCAAAGCGGAGTTCTAATAGAACTTCCAAAGTTCTTTTCCCATCCAGAAAGCCTTGAAAGCCAAACGGGCGAAACAGTAAATGATTTATGACACCAGAGTCTACACCGATGATTTAAGAATGATCTGCGGCGTTGGGTCTGGGTTTACAGCTACCGTACCATCTTCCCGATATATATACATATACTAGAGTAAACTGTGCGAAAGAAATACTCGGGAAAAATCTGTCTTTTTTCGACAACCAGGCAGCACTTCTGGTGATAAGACAACTTGAAACCTCTTAAATTTTAGTTAATCAATGTAAGGATGTAATGTGTGTTTTTGTCGTCAGACCAAACTGCACGTGTAACTTCATTGACATGAATGAGCAGACGAACGAACTAGACCAGTTGGATTTTTTTATAGAAAATTTTCCAATTAAATTTATCTATTACATAGATATTACATTACATAACAACCAAAAGCATGCAATGCAAAATTTAAAAAAATTAACAGCACAAACATTTTATAGAAATATATCGTGCCATAACCGCGAAAACGGCTTAAGCGACACAATTTTCGAACTTCATTTTTTGACAGAAATCGATTTCGCCATAAAACGAAGTTAGAAAATATTTCGCTTAAGCTTAAAGTGGTTATGACTCGATTTGTATATTAAAAAAACCAACAAATTTTTTTTTGTGTAAAATTATTTATTTTGACCAATTAATATCTGTTTTAAAGTATATTCCAAAGGATAATAAATTTGTTTTCTTGGCACCCTGTATGACATAAAAAAATATATTTATAAAATGGAAATGAAAAGCACATGTTTCCTCTAACAGATGATTGAAAATATCGTACATGACTTTAATTGCCAGTTCGATTTAAATGTTTATACCAAAAATACAGATACTCGTATGTAGGCAAAAAAAACATTTATTTATCTGCTGCTGGTGCTACCGCCACTGCTGATGACGTTCGCAATACAAAATATGTGAATAAAATTTAATAAAAAGCAAAGCACAGTGGTACGGAAAAAGAATTTATATATATCTGCAAATATTTAGGTTTCCTATAACTTTTATAATAAATTACAATTAAATGGTTTTCTTTGAAAATTGTTTGAAGGATTGCATGGTCGAGTTACTAAAGGGTGTTTTTATAGAGGTATATAACTTTAAAGTTGGCAACACTTTGTTAACTGACCGCCATTTTGTCAGCTGTCAAGTGAATTATGTTCGGTTTGATTTGGCATAAATTGACGCCTGAACGAAGCTTACAAATTGTGCAAATTTATTTTGAAAATCATGGTTCTGAAAGAAATATGAATCGGGCACTACTTGTATTTTACGGTCAATATAATCGCTAATCAGAGCAATTAATTCGATTAACTATGGAATATTTTCGCATTACGTTTACTCTAAATGATAATGAGACGTTGTACAGTGCGTGCTAGAGTCCTGCCTAAACAGTCTTGAAATGTAAATATGTCTTGTTTTTTTAAATCTATTATACTAAACCAATAATAAATGCTGTTGTTTAAGAAGCGAAGCACGATGGATGTATTGATGTTCATGTGTGTATGTATATGAGTGTTAACAGGCGATGTCGCGAAGACTTCTTGATCATAACAAACAATCAAAAGAAGTAGTGTTAATGCGTGTATGCTTGTTATTTTGCATATTGTATGTTTGAGTGTGTGTGTTTGTGTAAGATGTGGATGGTAAGGTATTATGTGTTTAAAGGGGTGGTTTTTAAAGCAAGCGCACACAACTAATGTCAATGCATATGTGCGTTTGTATGTGCGCAGAAAAATAAAAGATCATACACTTAACGTGTGTGCGTATGTACATTCGAATGGCCGTTAATTATATGGAGACTTTTTTGATTTCTTCTACTTTCACCCCCAAATCAGTTCAGTTTTATGTAGAAAAAAAATACAAAAAAATTTCATGCCGATAAGTTGCGTGTTAGGGGGTGCGTCCGGCCCTCAAAGTTGGCCTTCAAGCCCATTTTTCAATGTAATTTTTTGCATATGACTATCTTTTTAAAAAATCATTTTACAAGAATATGACATTTGGCAATAATTTAGCTCTTCAAGTCAACAAAATAAGTCTCAAAGAAAGTTTTTTGCTTAAATTAATATTTTAGAAAATAATGAGGAAAATAACCAACAAAATACCAAACATTTTATGCAACAAAATTATATTTATATGGAAATTTTTTATTTTAAGCATGTGCAATAAGAACATATATATATAAAATTATTTCATACATATACATATAGTCAAAATAAAACTAAACAAAATAAAAAATTAAAAAATTGCATTGAATATATGGGTTGAAGGTCAATTTTGAGGGCCGGACCCACCGCCTAAAACACAACTCATCAGTATGAAAATTTTTTGTATTTTTGTACATAAAACTGAACTGATTTGGGGGTGAGAGTAGAAGAAATAAAACAATAAAAATAACGGCCACCCTTATGTACATGCATGAGGTTTGTATACGCGCTTAAGCGTATGAAGAAGCAAGCATCACAAATTTTTTCACGAAGTATTTAATTCTTTACTCCTATACCTGCAACGAAACAAATATCTTGCCAACAGTGTTATTTAGCGTTTGCTTTAGAATATTTCGCTGTAGTAAAGCATTCGAAAAAACCCTCATGTCTTAAAAAATCTTGTAAGTGGTATTATACAGGACTTTAGCGCGTATAGAAGAAGTCATTGCTGCTGCAGAGTGTAGCGTAGACGAAGACCTGAATCAGACTATAGAGTCTATAATCAGGCTATAGAACCATGATTACTGACTTCTTTGTTCAGCAATTGATTTCAACAAGACGGCGCAACAAGTCACACAGGTCGTGCTACAATTTATTTATAGAATTTCACGTTTCGGACCCGTGAAATGGCCTCCTAGATCGTGCGATTTAACTCCCCTGGACTATTTTCTGTGCTGATATGTGAAGTCACTAGTTTAGGCAGATAAGCCCGAAACGATTAACCATTTGGAGGACAACATTCAAAAAAGTAATCGAAAATTGGACCTCAAAATTTTAGACTGCATCCGAGCCAGTCGAGGCAATTATAGGCCAGAACCCATATTTAAACTATAATGGCAGAAGATTATCTTTCGAATAAAGTAAAAATTCATCTTTGTTTTAATCCATTTCAAAACTTCTATAACTCTATAGAAAACACCCTATAGTTTTCATTTTACAAAATCTTTTGCTTATCCTGTAAAATTATAATGAAATTTATTTATTTGACATATTTGCAGAAGTGTAAATATAATAATTGAAATTTATTTGCTGGTGGTTTAGCATGTCTATATACGTATTTCATTGGCGCTTGAACCAAATCATCCATAGACTTCAACGAGAAAAAATTATATTTTTTTAGTTGCGCCTTTTTGCATATTAGGGAACGATATATATATATATATATATATATATATATATATATATATATATATATATATATATATATATTTGAAAATGTGTTTGTTTAATTTACACAACTTCGTAACGACCCTCGTACAATCAACAAATTTAGGTTGCTTCTCTTTCAATTTATTTAAAGTCTAAGCTTGAGCCATATTTTCATTTAATTAATTAAATGTTTAATTGATAATAAATATCTTTGGCAAATAAGAAAAAAAAAATAAAAAAAATAGTTCAGTTCAGCATTAATTGTTACGATTAATTTAGCAATGAAAATTTATTAATTTATTAATTTTTTTCTGTAATGCGTACAAAGTGTGTCAGTCAGTTTTTATTTTCAATTCCAACTTATTTTTATTATTTTTAATTTATTTGTTAGGAAAACAAATACAAAACAAATTGATAATTGGCTTATTTTTTCTAACAAACTAAATTGTTGCAATTAAATATGTATATAAGTTTAATTTTAAGGTTGTCGAATCTACAAGACGATTAGCAAACGTTTGTTTGTTAAGATTTCATACATATTCTGTAGTGCGATTCAGTAACTTTTAACGATCCGACAATCGTAACTTTTATCTATACATTTTGTAGCTTAAAACAACGATTGTGTGATTCTGAAATTTATTTTTAACGATAGGACGCAGCTGATATTTTCAATTAATTTTTATCGATAAAATTAACAGCACATAAATTATTGTCGCTTAAATAACGACACAGCTGGCATTAACCCACAGCGAATATCGTTTAAAATGTTACTGAAGAGCAAATTCGATAAATTTTCGTTATAATTACTTTAACGATGCGATTATCGTTAAAAAAAAGTTTTGTGAATCGCACTACTGGGCCTTCGAACTTTGCTGCAGTTAACCTCTGCGTCATTTCGCTCTCTAGCAGAGGTCTATCTGTTACCCCTTAAAAGTTAAATTAGCCAAGGCTGGCGCCCTGTTCTTTAAAAAAAAATTTATAAATTTTTTCTTTATTATTGAACTTCTCATTCGAATGGAATGATTTTTTTTATTTAAATATTACTTTAATATTTTTTGTGGATTCTCTTTTTTTGTTGCTCTTCTTTTTATGCCCTGATATTATCAAACAATTCTGCTGAACTTATTACACACATGCATTTGTTCAAATTTATTTGTTTATAAAAATTATTTTCTACTTTTTAAGAACTGAGAGACTTAAAAATTTCAAACGAAATGCATGTCTAAGAAAAATTATTATCAATTTTTTTCTTTCTTCTTTTGTGAGAAAATTACAAATTGCTTTGAATTTATTTTTCCTTAGCACTAGTTAATAGAATAATTATTGTTTATAGCAAAATTTTCAACTACTTTATAATTAAAATAGAACTTTATTCGCATTTATTTATTTAGTAATTCGTAAAGGAAGTTTATTTAAAGAAATAAACTTTTAACGTACTGTCTGAGTTCATAATGTATCTTTTGAATTTTTTTTTTTTTTGAAAAGGTGTTTATAGAAAAAAAAATTAATCTGTTGTTTACACGTTAAAAATAAGATGAATTTTCTCTGTAACAAGAATTTATAAACAGCAACAGATTACTGAGAAAAACAAGCTCTTAAAATTGTAGCCAAAGGTAAGAAAAAAGAAATTGATTAATGTGTTTTCATTTCATTTAGAAATGAATCGAAAGTAGGGAAATCATACAAAATGATTTTTTTAGTTTTGAATAGAAAAGAAGTTTCATTTTACTGGTTGTAGGTGGAAAATTTTAAATTTGAGCTAATTTAATTTCTGCCATAACCCTATTTGTTTCAGTCAAAATTTTTCATCGCACAAAATTTTTTACATAATAGTATATGATATTGTATCGATGATATACATATTTCTTTTCTTTCATTAATTTCCTTAAATTTAGGGCCTGTCCCACGATGTCACCAACGTTCGACTCGTCAAACTGTTGCATTGGAAACAACCACGAAATTTTAAAATTTGTTTTTATGTTGAATGTAAAAGTGTGCGAAAAGTCGGCCCTTACATCAAACAAAGTGTGGATAAAATTAAAATTCTCGCTATAGGAAGTTTTTGATTTTATGCCAATTTTTGAAAATCGAGTTTTCAAATTTTTAACTTGTGGCTTCTTCCATTGGCGCCCTTTGCTCCAATTACTATTCTTATCTAAGTGTTAAAAAATGCTTCATAATGCATGGGACTCTTAAGTGTTTTCGGATTTGAATAAAAAAAATAACAAATAAAATCAAGAGAAATATATGAAATCTTTATTTGAGTCGGTAGATCGATGTATATAATTTAATGTTTAAAGATAATTTCATATAAATATTGACTGCGGCTATGCCTCAAATGGTTCATACGCTGGCTCCAATTTTGGCATACTCTCACCAACATATCGAACGGTATCTCACGATTAAATTTTTCAATATTGGCTTTCAATGCGTCAACCGTTGCGCGACGCACAAAAATAGTCTGAAGGCGTTAAATCGCACGATTTAAACAGTCCCCAAGCGTGAAATAAAATTCACCGAAATCGTCTCTCAATTGGCTCTTTGCTTCGGTTGCTTTGTGATATGTGACACTGTCTTGCTGCAACCACATGTCAGCCAAGTCCAGCTCTTCCAAACAAACAAAAATTGTAAACATCGCATGGTAGTGCTATGAACGGCGCCGAATCAATAGGTCATGGTCATCAACATCACTGGAGGATACAGCTGCGATATATCCCTTGTCCGCGCTCTACGTATGTATACGTGTTGGTGGTTTAATGTCCAATAATGTAAATTTGGTGCGAAACTTAGTCACAAGATTCCGCCTCAGAAGGTCGCCCCAAACTGGCTCTAAAATGGAAAAATTGCACGCGGATGCATTTTCTTAACCGAGCATGAATTTTTATAATAAAATTCAATAATCTGCAAGTATATCATTGTAAGTTATTTCAATATTAAATTATATACCAAACTGGGCATGTTTAACAGCTGATAAAAACACTGTGGCCAAAAAGAAAATTGCTAAAAAATTAACTCTTTAGAAGGGGCGAATAAAAGGATTTTTGTTTTGTAAACATCTTATAACTTAAGAACGTGTCAACGGACCGCAAGCAAATTTGCCGCATTAGGAAGATGTTGAGTTCACTTAAAAGTCGTAAGAAAGTGAATCGATTTGTTTCGCCAGATTTAAAAAATTTTTAAACAAAAATTTTTCACAAAATTGCATATTTTTAAACGAATTTTATTTAAACTACTTAGGGCCAACTTCACAGTCATTAGTTAATTATTAGTACACTAAAATGTTAACTATGGTTTAACTAATACTTCTCATATTCACAGTGTATTGTTTAACTAAAATTCTTAACATAAGCAAAGAATGGTAACCCTATCAAACTTTTAAATTTAAAGGCCTGTCCAACGATGTCACCAGGAAACGTTACATGGACAAATTGTATTGCAAACAACAATAACATTAGAAAATTTGTTGTTACTCGATCGAATGATTTCTGGTGACATCGTGAGACAATGGGTAAGTATTGGTAGCTGTGCTAAATCATTGTGGTTTGTGTTTACATATGTTACACTATTTATTAGAAATTGGTAAAACGCACTTCCTGATATTGAATTAGTGCTGAAATTGTTTCGGGAAAACCAAAATATAATAGAAAATAAAAAAGGAGTGTGTTACAGCTAAATACAAAGAAAATGCTTGACAACGTATGTATGTTTGAAATGTTTCTAACTAATAAAGTTGATTGTATCAGCTGTTGTCTAACTTTTTGTTAACCAATGACATTTGGCGGTTTAACTAATGGTAAACAAAAAGCTGCGAATTAAGTATTATTGGTTAAACTATTGCTTTTAGCAAACTCTCATCCATTGCTGCCAAGTTGACTAAAACTGTGTCCGCCATCGATTGCTTCCAAGTTGAGTAAAATTGGATGATTCGTTCGAAAAATAGCGTTGCCAAAAAATTTTAAAAAATCGTTATTTCTTTTTTCTAAAAACTATAAAAGTCTTTGTCAAAGCGGTATTATATATTCGCTGATTTTTTTAATAGGAGTGCAAAGTGACTGATAAAATAATTTTCAAACCGCCCTCCTACAATCTCATTAAAGTGGTTTAAATTTAGATATATGCTTATAAGTATATATTCTTTAAAATTGTGTTAGTATTGCCTTAATAACGTCATGATTACGATCACTTTGGGCGTTTTTGTCAGTCAGTCATTTATTCATTCGTTCACACTTGCCTTAAATTTATGACAAATGGGCACAAACGGCACAGCATTTGTGACATTAATTTTTGTTATACATATATTTTAATTTTTTCCTTAAATCTTACAAACACCCTGCCCTGCTTTGGTTTGTTGCTTGTTTCTTTTTTAACCTAAAGATACCGGAAGTCGTATTTGTTTTAATTGATTTCTAGTTTGGTTTATTTTCAGTTTAATTTTATTTTTTCTTGTCACCAAATTTTAATTTTGTTGTTGGTTAATCTTATTACAGGCTAATCGTTAAATACGTGACTTAACTAACCTGCTATTGTTTAAATATTTCTCGATACAAAAATATTTTAATAAGCGCTTCCTTTTTTTGTGATGAACAAAAAAAATATTAGTCTGGATTTCCGGTTTGTAGTTGTAAAATTATTTCGTAGTAAAACTTATAGTAAAATTGTCTTCCAAAAATATTTTGAAACATATCAAGCCATAATCGCCCAAACAAGCCTTAAGCTCATATGACACTTCATTTTTCTTTCATTGATCAAGTTTTATAGAAAAGTGCAAACGTATTGTAATAGGAAAATTCAACACGTGCAAAGCTATATGTTCAGCTGTATTCAGAAAAATTAAATAATGTCAACAACTTGATTAAAGTTATCGATAAAAAAAATGAAGATCTGTCAAAAAAAAATTTAAAAATTTTCAAATTAAAATTGACATTTCCAGCTTGAAACATAAAAGTGTTCGCTATTGGCGGTTTATGGTCAAACATAGCGATTCCTATTTTGTTTTGTCTCTATACTAGCGGTTTTTAATTGTGAAAATTTTACAACATTTAAACATTTTGTTTCCGTTTTATATAGTTTGTTCTTTCTAACATTTATTGTTTCTTTCTATCAATTCAATATCAAATCAATGAAGAATAAATTAAGTGTCATAACGGCTTTACCGACACATATTTTTTGGACTTCTTGTTTTTAAACGAAAATCGATTATTTACCATCGCAAGTGATAAAAAAAATTAGGGGCCTGTCCCACGATGTCACCAACGTACGAATTGTCGCTCAGTTACATTGGAAACAATCAACAAAATTTTAAAATTTGATTTTGTTTTTAATGTAAGTGTGCGACAATTATGTCGTTTAAGCTATTTTGGCGGTTATGGCATGATATAATCATTGTGAGAGCAAATTCTGATTTAGATTAATAATACCTTGCAACAAAAAAACTATAACTAACAACTGTCTCTGGCGTTTGAAAATTTAGTTTAGTTCTGGGTCTTAATTAATTAAAGGGAAGTTGAAGTTTTCCCTATCTTTTTTGCAATTTGTTCCAGTGAAGCGCCACAGGAAAACCTTGTAACCTTTGTGTTCAGCACTTGTTTGAAAAATTTTGAGAGTAACATTAGGAAATCATTCGAACTCTAACTCTTCTTTCTAGGAATGTTTTAAACTCTACCCATTATCTTAACGTTCTTGTCACTTTCACAAAAAGGAAGTAAAAAGTATCCTTAAAATGTGCTACAAAAATATTCGCCAGAAGTAAATTAGAGAGAATTCAGATTTTTGTTTTCTCCTTAGAACATATTTGAATTATAATATTTCATTTAGAAAATTTGAATAAAAAACACATAAAATATGAAATTTTAGATTTAAATCTACAGTAAAAAAATTATTTAAAAACACATTAATCATTTATGTATTCCTAAAGCATTTAATATAAATTTGACCAGCGAGCCGAAGAGAATTTTAGGAAATTCTAATCAAAAAAAAAAAAACTACAAAACAATGCTTCAGCACACAATTAACAAGAAGAAAACATGTGTCTTCAAAATGTCATAAATTTTTATTTGCCAAAAGAAAAAACACAAACTGTTGAAAAAATAAGTCTACACAAAAAAAAAAGAAAAAAAGAAACAATAAATAAATTTCTCAGATTTATACAGTTGTCGTCGTCGCCGTCGCCTACACCCATAAAATTTGAATTCCAGAATAAAGTAGAGGAAAAAAATTTTAAATTTACAAGAACGCAACATGCTGCCGCAACAATTCACTGTGGAACAAACCCAAAATGCTTTTAATTACGACTAGATTTAGTTTGTAAAAACATTTAAAATTTTTGGTGTTTAACAAGACGGAAGAGGAATAGTTGAATGCATCTGATTTAAGACAATCTAATTTATTTCACCACCCACAACAATCCCACATAAATTATTGACCTCTTTGATTTGAGATACCAAAATAAGAACATTGGAAATTGTTTATAGAAAAGATTACCTTTGGAACAAAAATTATTTTAAAATGTACTTTTTAAGTACATATCGTTCATATATTACAACGTAGTATTTTGGTACTTTTTTAAGAAAACGTAAATTTAAAAAAAATGCTTTTTTTACATACCAAGTAATTTAAAAAAGTTACTAATTTAAAAAAAGATGTATTTTTAAAAAAATACTTATTAAAATAAGGGTAGATACTTTTTTTTAAATAAAAAGTATTTTTTTAAATAAAAAGTACCTAAAATAGTACTTTTTTTAAATACTTAAAAAAGATACTTTTTTAAAAACATGTATTGAAGAGAGTTACTGGAAAAAGATACTTTTTAAAAAGGGTACTTTTTCAAAAAATATACTTTAAAAAAAGGTACCAAATATTTCAAGAAAAGATACTTTAAAAAAATTAACTTTCTTACAAAATTGTACTTTAAAAAAGGTACTTTAAGAAATACTTTTTAAAAATAGGGACTATTCAAAAAAATACATTTTAAAAAGAAATACTTTAGAAAAAGTACTATTTATAAAAGGTACTTTAGAAAAAAGACATGCTTAAAAAAATTATTTTTATATCCTTTTTAATGATTTTTAAAAAAGATATTTAAAAAAAAAGTACTTTTTAAAAAGTACTTTTTCAAAAACGATACTTTAAAAAAGGTACTTTTTAAAAAACAGAAACTTTCTTACAAAGTTGTACTTAAAAAAAGTACTTTAAAAAAATACTTATTTAAAAGTGTACTTTTAAAAATAGGTACTTTAGAAAAAGTACTTTTTAACAGTACTTTAGAAAAAAGATACTAAAAAATACATGCTTGAAAAATGTACTTTTAAAAAAGGTAGTTTTAAAAAAGGTACTTTTAAAAAAGGTACTCTTAAAAAAAGTTTAGTCTAGGAAGAGGAGAGGAACTTTCTTAGAAAAATTTCACTTATTAAAGAAAGGTCCTTTTTAAAGAAAGGTACTTTTTGAAAAAAGGTACTTCAAAAAAATTTAGAAGCTACAATGCATGTATTTGTATTTTGTTTCATGTTTCACAGAACCTTTCTAAGAAAAGATTGTTTAAAAACTGCTTTCTTTAAAAAATTTACTAATTTCCAAAAAAAAATACTTTGCTTACAAATTTACTTTTTACCCGACTTTGACTGATTTGTGTTTATCAGTCTATGTATGTATGTATGTATGTATGTATGTATGTATGTGTGTTCCTTCGCGACACTATACAAAACGGAACGCGTAAACCGATTTTGATAATTCTTACATCAAACACATGACAGTAGTCAAAACTCAATATGGCTGCCAACAGCTAACTTGGCACACGCTTTGACCTGTGAAAGTGAAACGATCGGAAATTTGGAAAAGTGAGTGGGGATTTTCAAGATAAATCTGGATAACTTGTTAACGTTTTTAAAGTGTTCATGCGTTCAAGATAATTTAGCACAGTATGCTGATCATAAATATCAAAAAGTGAACGCATTATGACAGTTCGTTTGACAGTTAAACCTTTTGTAAGTTCTATCAGACTTAAGAAAAAAACATACATACTTCAACTCAACTGGTTTCAAAGAAACTTGCTTTTGCTTTGAATCAATCTGATGCTTGCAAGAAATGAGCAGGACCCACGTCCCTTAAAATGTAATATTGACACTAAAAACTTTCTAAAGAAAAATTTAAAAAGTTAAAAGTAATTTAAATAAAACACGTATAAAAGTGTTATTTATAGCGCTTTTCGAAGTCGGTACTAGGAACCGACTTCTAATTTTTGTTCACATTCGTGTATGTACACAGAAAAAAATTTTCTTGCAATAATACGTTTAATTTAAAGAAAAACTAAAAATCAATTAAAAATTTAATTTAGTCAATTAAACTTTTGTTTAAGAATTTTTAATTTAATTAAAAGTTTAATTGACTCAATAAATTTTTTAATTGATTTTTTGTTGTTGTTTTTTAATTAAACGTGTTTAATGCAGGAACAGTTTTTTTCTGTGTATTTACTTATGTATGTTAATTTACAATAAGACTTTTTGATTATTATTGTTTGGTGTCATGACTTACGCACCCTGTATTATAGAACTTTTCTTTCTATTTGCTGATTGTATGCTGAAATGTTTGGGATATGTTTGCATTTATACTAATGTTGTTTTCTTAATGTCATGTCCTCCATTCAACAACGTCTCCTCTTAGCTTGTCTCCTCTTATTTCCAATCTTTTATCATCAATGGCTCATTAGTAGTCTTTAATCACAACCAGCAAATGAACTTTGCAGAAATGTTTTTCTGTTTGACTTTAATGTTGTCACTAGAGGTCTGCTTAAACAGTCTTGAAGTGTAAATATGTCTTGCTTTTTAAACGTATTCTCGTGGCATGCTGTCGTTTAATAAGCAAAGCACGATGGATGTATTGATGTTCATCTACATATGTGAGTGTTAACCCAGCAAAAATTTTGCTTTAAAAAAGCAGGTTTTTACTATTAGAAAATAAAAGTAGCGTTAACAAACCTGCTGATATCGCTGCTGATTTTTGTATGGCGAGTTCTCGGTATGGAGCACTACATTCTTGATCAGTATTAAATCTACTTTTTCCCTGTAGTTTGCTTCATATACGTCCACTGCTTTTTAACAAGCTCGTATTTTAAAGCAAAGTATGATGCGCTTTATTGCCCTATTGCTTCAAAAAACATGAAAATTTTTTACTGGGAACAAGAGATCTAGTGAAGACTTCTTGTTCTTGTTCTTGTTCACATATGTGTGCGCTTGTATGTGCGCAACGCAACGAACTTGCGTGTGTACATGCATGACGTTTTTATACGCGCCCATGCGTATGAAGAAGCAAGCATCACAAATTTTTCCGTCACGAAGTATTTTCTTGTTTACTCCTATACCTGCAATAGCTGAAATAAAAGTCTTGCAGTGTTGTTTAGCGTTTTCTAGAATATTTCGCTGTAGCAAAGCATTTGAAAAATCCCTCATGTCTTAAAAGTTCTTGTAAGTGGTCTTCTGCAGCGTTCTAGTTGCTACTTTTTTATATACAGATGAATGTTTGTATGGCTGTTTATGCACATGTATAAATGCATAAATATGTATATGTTTTTTACTTGTTTGTTAAATGATAGAAAGAAACACTTGTTTTAAAAAAAAGTTGTTATAAACAAAATCTTTTTTTTCACTTTTTATTATGTTTAAAACAATGAGCAGCAGTATATTTTAACATATTAAAATTGTATGCACATGCATATATAAAAATAACATGAATATTTATCAGTTCCAAGGACAGAGTGATTAGAATTGATGTTTTTCATTTTTTATTATTTTTTATTTTTTTTTTTGCTTATGGGTACGCGTAGTGCTTTCATTTTATATAATATTCATTTAAGCGGGAATGCAAATAACGCAAAAGCAAAAAAGAATAGATACAAACTTTTTATGTAGATATATACATACATGTATACATATGTATGTATGTATGTACTATTGATGAGCGAATATTCGTTTTCGAATTCCCGATTATTCGGCCCCCGAATACACGAACCTTCTAGCACAGACAATAAATAACAATTGTCCTAAAGAATAACAACTGACACTTTTTAATGTCCATAGACAAGACGACACAATTGTTTAACAAAATTATGGCAATGGCATATGTACATAAATACATAAAAACATATGTTTGTATGTCTGACCATAAGATTTTCAAGTAAAAATTTGTTACGATTCCTACTCGCAATACAAAAGAAAATTATTGGGTTGAGTGAAAGTTGGGCTGAGTTGAGAACGACAATAGGGGCGTTAATAAATTCGAAAATTTTTAACAGTTCTTCCTATAATAAAACGTTTGTCTAATCGAACCAACATAATAACAAATGATAATTGTAAGAGTAAATAACATTGCCAATTTAAGGTTTTCCACCTCCAATAAAACACCCGTAGTACTTAAATAAATATGTGCTACATACTTATATATGTAAATATGTTTATGTATTATGTATTATTTTTGCGTATTTTTCTTCTTTTTTTATATTTAATTTTGTATGCAGAAAACGCATACAAACATTCATTCGTAAGCTCAAACATTACTTAGCACCCATCTTATCCCAGCAACAAACAAACAAACAAACATGCAAACAAAAAATAAAACCGAAAAAAACATAAAAAGTTTTTTAAAAACATAAACACAATTTATTCAAAACTGATTGACAATGATCGTTTGTTTTGTAAACGTATTCTTATTGTGTCGTGAACGTGTTGCCCAATATTTCAGAGAATTATGCCGACCAAATGAATGGTTTATTTTTATTGCTTGTTCTGAATATTTTTCTTTAATACGCGTTCATTATTCCCATATATTAGGGTGGGGCTAATGTTTCGTAAATCAAAAATAATATGGTAAAAATATAAGAAGCAAAGCAAGCCGTTCGAAAATTATGTAGATATTCATTAATCAAGCAATCAGGAATAAAATTCCGCGAGCAATTCCTCCCTTTTCCAGTCAGAATTTCTAGCGCAATTTTATTAATGATTGCCCTCATTGTGGCACCTTAATGGTTGACTAGTTCGTTAGATGAAGCATGTTCAAAACGTACGTGTGCATTAGAGATGGGCGCGTGTCGAATTTTTCTAACACGACACTAAACGAACACTAATACCAATTCGCTTAACACGTGCGATACACACACGCGAAAAATTTCGTCAACACGATACTGTACAACACGCACGAAATACTATTGGTATACTATTGAATATCAGAAAATTTAATTAATTCTTTTCAAGAGTCGCTTTTCAAAATATGGCACCGATTTGGCACTGCCAGCTGATATTATCTGCCACCACAGCAGAACTTGAAGCATCAGAGGCCCATACAATATCAACAAATATGCTGGTGTTGTGTTTGACGATACAAAACACAAAACATACAGAAGTGTCACGAGACCGAAGATAAGGGTATTTTTCTGTTTGTCTCGTTTTCCCTCAAATTTTGACGTCGTTTTTGTTTTGATACTTCTTTCTAGTGCAATAAATTTTTATTAGCTGTGTTAATTGGTAAGAAGTAATACACTATAGTATCAAATACACTATACTTTTCTCTTTTTTCCACGAGTTTTTAAAAAACAACCCTGATTGGAGATTTTTTACTTGTCACTTTCTTCACTTCTGTGTATTCTGTGATACAAAATATTACATTTTTTCCCTAATGAAAATTCATTCATACATATCTTACATCTAAAATCGTTTCGTGTTTTTCGTGTCAATTTTGCTGAACTCGAAACGACCCGAACACGCACGAAATCAATTTTGTTGTCACGAACGTTTCGTGTTGAGTCGTGCGTGTTCGTGTCAGGGAAAAAACACGACAAGCGCCCATCTCTAGAGTGCATTAAAAATTGCCATACAGTCGAAAAATTAGGAATTTCCCACTTTAATGGCACAATGGTCACACTGCTCGCTAACAGCTGTTTCAATTGTTTTATTTGTTTTTTTTTATCTGAACAAGAGGTGCCAGAAAGTTAACTTTTTTTTAATAAAAAATGCTTGGCAAGACGGCGCTACATGTCACACAGCTCGTGCCAAAATTTATTTATTGAACCGCATAGTTTCACGTTTCGGACCCGCGAAGTGGCCACCAAGACCGTGCGATTTAACACCGCTAGACTATTTTCTGTGAGGATATGTGAAGTCGCTAGTCTACTCAGATAAGCCCGAAATAATTTACCGCCAGACTATTTTCTGTGAGGATATGTGAAGTCGCTAGTCTACTCAGATAAGCCCGAAATAATTTACCACTTGGAGGACAATATTCGTCGTGTTATTGCTAATATACGGCCACAAATGTTGAAAGAAGTCAATGAAATTTGGAACTTCAGATTAGATTACGTCTGAGCCAGCCGAGGCGTTCATATGCTAGAAGCCATATTTAAATTATAATGCCACAAAATTAACTTTCGAATAAAGTAAATTTCATGTCAATTTTAAAAATGTATCTTTGTTTTATTCCATTCGAAGTTCTATACCTCTGTAAAAAAAACACCATTCACCATTGTATTGATAATATAATCATTTCTCATATTCTATTTCACTACAAATTCAATTTTGGTTAAATAGCTGTTGTTGTTAACCAACAACCTTTACCGGAGTAGATAGACATGGATGATGATGAGGTGCGTGACTGCACAGAAAAATGCAGGCATTTTCTCCAGCTAAAAAGTTTAGTTTAATTGTTCTTCTCTTCTTTAGAAAATCACATTATTTAATAAACATATTCTAGTTATAAGAATTGAAAAAATCTAACTTTAGCCTGATTAAGAAATTATGCCTGTTTAAAATAAAAAAATTTAATTGATACAATTAATTCAAGTGCTTAAAATTAATTGATATAAATAATTTTTTCACTGGTGCAAAATTAGTTAATTTTTTAATTATAACAAAATTTTGTTTACGTTCTTTCTGCGTGATATAATTAATAAACATATCGCTCATTTACTTCAACCATGACATAAAAAGTCAAAAAATTATATTTTATTTTTATATTCATATTGTTTGAAAATTTCACACAAATATCTTGCGTACTCAAGTCTTTAGCGAAAGAACAAATTTTCTTGTTCCTTTAAGTTGAAAACTTTAAATTCGTTTTCTAAAAAACAAATTTTTGTGTGATATGACATCGTTGAAGTAAATTATTTACAAGTATTTTTTATATATACGAGTAGTTATCTTTCGCTGGAATGCGTTTTGCCACAAACCGATTACTCTAAATCTTAATACACATTTTGCCCTTCTCGAATTTCTCTAGTTGTCGTAAATAAATAATAAGCAGACATAAATTTCATGCACCAAAACTATTGTATCGTATCTTGGTATAAATGTTTGGAATTTCAAAATAAATCCATCCATATTTTTTTGTTTCAACGAAAAAGACGTGACCTTAATAAAAAAAGAAAAATAACCAAAACAAGATTTTTTTGATTTAAAATTTAAAATTTTGTTCCCAATGGACAAAATGAAACCCACATACATACGAGTACTTACGAGTCGTATTGGGTTGTGGTATTTACGCTTAAAGAATATTAAATGAAAGAAAGGATTTTTTTTAATTTAATAATTTACCTTGATCTAATCTACGCTCCATGCGTCGCCATTGTCGCATGTGATGTACTAGAATACAGGCGGCTACAATAAAAAATAAAAGACACGCCAAAACGGCCAAGAAAAGAGCAGCCGTTTGCCAATCCATGGGATCGGCCTCATCCTGTAGCTGTTGCAACTGTTCTGCTGTTAGCTGATGGTGGTCTAAGCCATAATCTAAGCCATCAAACTTTCGTCGCTGTTCAAATAAAAAAAAAAGAGAGGAAGAAGGAAAAAAAAATTTATTTTAGTGGGGATATTCACAGTTTTATTAGTTTTGCTTAAGGTATTTTTTTAAGGGATCTTTGGTCAAGGTTCTGCTATTAACAAGTGGCTTTTTTACCCAAAAAAAAATTTTTTTAATTAAAAATTTATTTTTCTTGAACGTATTTCTTAAGAAATGTAAAAAAATAAGTAAATTTTGTGCAAAAGATCACTCAGTAATAGATCTTTCAAAAAAAAAGTACGACTCATGTACAAAATTTTTTTTTAATAAAGGGTGGGTAATTTTGAGGTTAGGAAGTATGTAAATTCGGTGTCATTATGATGAAATGTCGAGAATTGAGCTGTCATCCTTTGATATTTATTTAGTAAAAAGTTGGGAAATTTTATCCATAAAACGCTACGCTATTGAACCAAGAATTTTAATTGTGAAAATTTACTATCAGAAACAGTCCTCGAAAACCATTACATCCAAAGAAAGTGACCGTACGATGCAATTTGTGGTCAGCCGACATCATCGGCTCGTATTCTTTCGAAAATGAGCAAGGAAACGCCTTCACTGTGAATTCTCTCCACTACCAAACCATGATAACCAATTTTTTGTGGCCACAATTGGCTAATGTTGGCATCAGTGAACATTTTTATCAGCAAGACGGCGCCACAAGCCACCCAGCCGGCCCAAAAATTCAGTTATTGCATAAGAAATTTCTAGAGTTGTGCTTATCAGCTCAGCGCACTTTACTGAAGTATTTCATTCAGTTGGCTCAGTAGCTCAGTTCATTTGTAGTGTACATTACAAAACAAGGCAGATGAAGTATAAAAAAATAAATAAAACTAAAATAGTTTAATGGGTGGAATTTGTTAATATATATATATATATATATATCTATATATGTAGATATACTTTTTTTATGTACTTGTGCGACACAAAAAATTTGCTGAAAAAGAACAATACTTGCATCAAACTCTTTCTTTAGACACAAAACTATAATCAAATCCACTTAAATTACATAAGTTTGTGTCTAAAACGAGCTGCTGAATGAGTTTGATAGAAGTCCACATGTAATTTAAATGGGTTTGATTATAGGTTTGTGTCTAAAACGAGCTACTGAGTGTTCAATACAAATCCATAAACCACTCCGTACTGAGCTGAAAGCGCTCAGTGAATTGAACTGATCACAGCACTCAGTGAAGTGAATCGTTCAATTGAACTAGTTCGCTCATGAGCTGCACAACTCTAGAAATTTCCTGTTCGCGCTAAATTATTTTCTCTGAAAGATGAAATTCGGCGCTGAACTGACGAGATAAGCGAAGCTTTGTTGCAAAATATGGTTAAAAATTTTGTGAAAAGAGCAGATGTCTGCCGACGTTCAAAAGGTGGACATTTACTTGACATCATATATCATTATTAATTCCCATATTTCTACTTTTTATTGGTATCAATAAAACTGAATTTGTCAACAAAAAAGTGTGTTTTTAACCAATTTACTTCCCAACTTTAAATTTGCACACACAATAGTTTGGCATCACTCTGAGAAAGAGAGAGTGAGAGATAGCGAGAAAGATATACAAATGAGAGATTAAAACAACGCAAATTCATACCAGGCGACCTTAATTCAGCAGATGATGATCAGCTGCTAGTTTCTCTGCTGTCAAATCAAACAAAACGTTCGTTAATTTTTTTTCTGCTGTGCATTTCATATAAAAACGATTTCACCTTATTGAATTCGACTTGGGTAAAACTGCATATCGAACTATAACCAGCAAAAAAAAACCTTAACCGACATATTTTTTGAACTTCGTTTTTTTACAAAAATTTTATTATTTTTTTAATTTGTTTTTTTTTACTAAAATTCATTCACTCTTATTGTGAATGACTTTGTCGACGTCACATTAAGACGACCGTTTCTTTGTCGACAACAATTGACTACTATTAACATGTTCGATTAATTAACAAAGCATTAGAGATTAGTTAGAGATTGTCAATGAGAGCCAATTGTTGCCGATAAAGAGTAGACGAGCGGCAATACTTACTGTCTTGGATGTGACGTCGACAAACCCACAATAATAAATTTTCATTAAAAAAAACGAAGTTCAGAAAATATTCCGGTTAAGCTTTTTGGCCGTTATGGCACGACTTGGCTAATATAATTTTAAATTATTTAAATAAATAAATTATTTTCCGCCAAAAATACCTTTTATAAAAACCTTAATATCGTCACCTTAATATAGAAAGGCCCTACCTAACTCATTATTTTATTTTTTTTTTTTTTTTGAAATCGAGATTTTTTAATTTTTCAATACACTAGATGTTCTTCGATCCAATTATACAAAAAAAATCGATTTAAAAAAAATAATGAGTTAGGGCCTTTCTATATTAAGGTAACAATATGTATTTATAAAAAATTTTCTTTTTACGAAAAGTACCTTTCGGGAAAAGTCGCTTCAGAAAAAAAGTACCTTAAGCAAAAAGTACCTTTTTTTGTAAAAAAAAATCCCATTTTGTAGAATGTGGCTTTTGCAAATTATTTAAACAACACACAAACTCACCTCCTTCCAATTGGGCTCCGTTTTGGAAAGAACGACCCAATCAATTTTCAAATCATATATTGAACCACACACAGTGTCTCGATGCATTTGACATGGCCTTAATGGTATCATATCGCCTTGGCACACAGTGCAAGGTATACACTTATCCTTGTAGGGATCCCACCAACTTTGCGATTCGCACAGTGAGGCAGAACATAAGGAACATGTCGTTGATAATATCAAAAGTGCTACACAAGCGGCTGTTGAAGGTCTAAGACCGCACCACCATAAAGACGACGACTTGGCACCAGGTAACGGGCCCAAAGCCATATTTCTTGCAACGCTGGTATTGTGTATATAAACTGGTTTCTTAACATTATTATTGCTAATTTTATTATTACAACTAGATTTGTAACCTGTAGGCACCTTCTGTTTCGCTCCCTGATCTTGCTTTTGCTCGCTCTCCTCGTCCTCCCGACTAGTGCAGAGAGCCAGAGGCTCTACTCTACTCCTAGCGGAACTTTTGCTATACAGTGAGGAATCATGTGTTGTTGTGTTTGTTGTTGGCGTCACTGTTTTCTCAAATTCTATTCGTGATGTTGTTGGGGTGGAGGAGTCGTGAGGTGCTGCTGTTACTTTAAGATTTTTTAAATGCGCGGGTGTGTTGTTGTTGCTCATCGTATGTTTGTTTCTGTTTCTGTTGGTGTTGTTTTGTTAGATGTAGTCGTTAAATTTCGTTTCGGCATTAACTGTAATAGAAAAAAAGTAAAAAAAAAAACGAAACTATTAGTTCTTTTTCCCACGTTGTTCAGGCATTTAAAGTTTTTTTCTACTTTTTTTTGCTTTTATTTTTTTATTTAAAATTTATAAGTGCTGTGCGTTGACGACAACATTTTCTAGTCGCTAGTATAGACAAACGTTTTTCCCTTTTTGTTTTTTAATAGGTGCCTGCATTTTAAAATTAAAATAAATGTTCGCTTTTGTTTTTAGGCTCCCTTTGACAAAGACAAAAATAGATAGATAAATAAATAAAATAATTGAATAAATTGTATTTTAATGCAAAATCGCCTGCATTTTGGATTTAAAGTTGTTTATGTTGTGAGTGAAGTTTTCCCAGTTTGTTTCCCATCTAAAATATTTAGGAGACAGTCTTGTGTGAAAATTAAAATGTAACGTTCGAAAAAATTAATGTTATTTCTAAATTGTATATATGTATGAATGTATGTATGTATGTATGAACTCTCATGTACATATAAAGTGGTCGTTAAACCTGTAGTGGAAATTTTCAGTTATTTGACATTCAATTTAAAGCTCTACTTAATAATATCGCCAAGACGCATGGCTCATAAAATTTTAAATATACATATTTAAATGCGTAGACATCCTTTAAACTTAACTACTCATATTTACGCACACTCACAATAAGATTGATTTATAAGTACAAACATGTTGCAATAAATATGAATGCGACGTCGACATTCATATTCATACCACACTCACACTTATAAAGCAGTTTGATTTATAATTTATAATTTCACGGAAATACTCATACTACTCACATTGATTTAGCTCATTTAACTCATGCATCATGTATGTATGTTTCTTCAAAAGTTTAGTCATTAAACAGTTTGCAAGGAGTATACAATAGTAGTAAATAGGATTGCTTTTCAAATCCTAAACAAAAAACAAACAAAAAAGCAACAGAGAAACACACAACCTCTTAATGAGAACTTTAATGTTCGTATGCGAAGTTGGCATTGCCAATCAAACTTATTTGGCATCGGCCATAGGCACTGAGTTAAGGAGAGTCGAAATCAACAGCGCCATAAATGTTGCTATATATGTATGAGTTCGGTGCGCACTTCAAACTTTCGAATGAATCTGATTCATATATAACATTGCAATAAGTATGAGTTCGCATAAGTACAAGAAATTATAACTCCTGATTCAGCTATACTCAGTTTTTGACTACTCATTGCTGTTCTCTGTAAACTTGGATCGAACTCGTTCACTAGTTCATTTTTGCCACAAAATAATTTAAATTAAATGGGTTTGATCACTGGTTTGTCACAAAAATGAACTAGTTAACGAGGTTGTGGCAAGTTTTTAGATTAAAAATTCACTTTTTTTAGAGAAGAAAACGTTATTACATGACATGAACGCATATGAAGTTTTTACTTATTCTGGCTGCTGCATGCCATGGGCATCCGTAAAGAAGATTGGGTCAACATTGGGTGCATCTCCTTTTCAACATAAACCAACTTGTTGTGGTAATTGCATTGAATTTCGAGCTCTGTTGTATTCAAACATTAGTTTGAGGGCACTGCTATTTTTGTTAAAAAAAACCTTTTTATAAAAGGGACCCAATGGTGGATTGAAATGTTCCACGAGAATGCATGATTTCAATAAAACTGCTAAGGAAATCCTATACCTAAAATTAAAGTGTGAATAAGTACGAAATTAACCTTTTAAGGCATTGTAAGTTTTGACTTATATCTGGTGTTTAAGTTGAATTTCAGAGTTTTCATGTTTCCTATGCCGATGAACTATAAAAATGTGCTAGAAAGATTGTAGGGAGGGTGAGGCGGGACTTCAATCCCCTTTTTTATAATAGGTTCAGATATACAAATTTAATTTTTTGGTCTCCTTTACCAAATTCAGAAGACATATGTGTTTGATACTACCTACTATACATGCATGCATGTATGCCAGTTTTCTCTATCGTCAAGCAATATGTATCTATTAACTTCTGGCCATGTATACTATATGTATATGCAATATACCACTATTGCTCAATATTTCAATAATTACAAGGAAAAATGTATTTTTGAACAAGCAACACTACAGCGGAAACGCTTCACACAGACTTTATTTGAACTGTTAGACGTAAAAGGAAGTATTTTTATTTAAAGGCGCCTTAGTTTTCAGTGCTAAAGACTTTTTTGGTATAACCCCAGTTTGGAAAAAAAAAGTTCAAAGCAATCAATGAAAAATTTAAAACAATTAAAAATTTCAATGAATGGTGAACCTTCGTATGTACATATTGTATATAATTATGTATGTATGTATTTAAAAAAAGCATTTTAAACTTAAAACTGTCAAAAATATTTTATTAAATTAAGAAGGCAACTTGTTCACCATGCGCAATAATTTATATACAGTGGGCTCGCGATAATATGAACCTATTTAAAATCAGCTTTGCAAAATTATTTAAAAACGTTTTTATCATAAAAATTAAGGTCTCTTAGGATAATTTTTTTAATCAGAAACAATTTCTTATTCGGACTTAAGTTCTTATTGAATGAAATATTTTGTGGGTTTCTAAATAAATAAAATAAATGAATAAAAATTAAACTAGACTTTATAGCTGGGGGAAATACCAATATTTTTCTGTGCAGCCACGCACTTCATCAGCACCCTTGTCTATCTACTCGGGTAGAGATTGTTATTAACATCAGTTATTTAACGTAAATTTTTATGATACGGAATATGAGAAATGATTGTTGTGTATACAAATTGATTTACCTTTGGAAAAACACATTTATAAGTATCACTATTCATTTTCAGTTTTTCCATTATTTCATTTATCTATTTAGGTTGGCACGAAGTTATATTATTCTACCTAAGTATGTTTAACTATGCTTACTTATCTTTTACGATCATCACGTTAATTATTTTTACTTATTCGATGTACCGTCGGTACATACATGGTATCATTATAGTAGAGGCTATTATGTTACATTGTTTTTGCTTTCAACAGCTCATTTAACTTTCCAGCATTATGAACTGTGTTGCCAAGTAAACATATTTTCGTCATGTGCCCATGATGTTTAAATGAGACATTACAACTACATATATAAAGTCTAGTTTAATTTTTCTTCTCTTTTTTAGAAACTCACATTAATTAATAAAAACTATTTTTTTATTTATTAAGGGTATTCATTTCAGTTTTTTTCCTCGTTGGAAAAATTGAAAAATTTAATTTTTTTACAAAAAACACAGGGAAAAAAATTTGAAAAAAATTTTGGAATTTTTTGGAATTTTGTTGTCAAAAACTACATTTTTGCATTTTTCCAACGAGGAAAAAAACTGAAATGAATACCCTCATTGCTTAAAGGATTTTTTTTTATTCCACATATTGTAAATTTTTTTTGACGCAAATTTATTCGCGAAATTAATAACACTCCCAGCTTTTGCTAAATGCTCTAACATTTCAGATTGTAAGGCAAAAAAAGTTGTTCATACTTTGGCGGGTGTTCTTATTACCGCGAGTTTACTGTACATATGTACATAAATATTTTTATATTTAAAAAAATCAAATAAATGGTCATAGAAATAATAACTTAACCGCTCGATTGCCCGGCATGGGAGGCAGGGGAGAAAACAACAAAAACAAAACGGCACGCATATTTAAAAGAAAAAAATTAAAGCCAAAACAAGAAAAAAAAAGCTTTGTGTGGACAAAAAATAAAGCTTGAAAAAATATACTTATGTATGTATGTATATAGTACCTATAAAACAACAGGAAGGAATATTTAATTAAACAAATTCAACCAATTGCACACAGATACATGTGTAACCCCAGCTGGCATTTTATAAAATTTTTTTGGGGCATATTCGGAACTTTTTGGACACTATTGCGCGATTGAAATTCTAATAATAATTTTTAAAATATGGGTGCAATAAAAGTGGGACCACGTGCCCATGATGCTATGGACAGTATTCTTATGTGTAAATGTGCTTGCTTGGCTGACTATAAACGACATATAGCTTCACATACGAGTAGGAAAGAACAGCTTGGTTACACGACTTTTGCACACGAAAAATTTACTTTACAAATTCAATGCTTTCCAAAGTAAACTTTCTGTGTGTGTAAAAGCTGTCTTTATAACCAACTTGTGCAAAAGAACCGCAAAACTATACAATTATGTGAGGCAAATCTATTAACCAGTTCGAGCGTAGACCCAAAATATGACCGGATCAGCGACAGTGCAGACGTGCTTTACGACTGTGATAAACAATATGAACTTTTGTTGGAAAGCAATGGTACCTGCCAGATATCAGCTTTCGCTGTTCATACTCACTCATAAAATTTTAAATTATTTTAACAATATTTTTACTCAACGTCTGACCTCTACAGTAGGGATGTAACGATACGACGTTTTGCCGATCCGATACCGATACTAAAAAAGAAATATCGACGATACCGATTTCGATAGGCATATTGAACTTAAGTTAAAATTAATAAAACCTTTTATTAAACAAAATTATAGTGTAAGAGATTATTAATATTTAAAATTGATATTTGAATTCATTCTTAACAAAAAAACTAATTTTTTTTTTAATACATACATGATTTAGCATTAAGAGAACATTTCAGTACTATGGTGCAAATCAAAACTAAAGAAACGTTTAAGTTTTCTGTTTAGACTTTATGTTCTGCTTTTAAAATTATTTCTCTTAGTTTTTATGCAAAAAAAAATCGTTGAAAATTTAATTGTTTGCTCAAAACAGCTCTAAAAAAATTTAGGAAGTATCGACAATAAAATATCGCCGATATCGATATATGGGTAAATCAGAAATATCGCTGATATATCGGAATCGGTATTCGTATTCGTTACATCCCTACTCTAAAACATAATGAAGTCCATAGTAAAAATAAAATAAAATTAAATGAAATTGCAAAAAAAAATTTATAGAAATAAAAGATCTGTGGACCATATTGTTACCATTTTATCATTTTCACTGCTATATTTCTTCGGCAAAAAAAAAACATTCAAGTTTAAAAAAAAAAATTTTTAAGTCGAGAATTTGATTTTTTCTTCTGTAAAACATTTTAACAGACTATCATCATCATTTTCTGGCAACACTGATTGCTAATCGCTATGATCATTACAACAACACTGAATCGGTGTTGCCACACAAAATTGGGAAGAATTTCAAATTAACAATTATTTCATAAAATAACTCGTTTCAAAAATTTGGTTTAGCACGTCTGGATGCATTTCGTTCCTGCTAAGCAACAAAAAAAGTTACTTTAACTGGTGTTTTTGTTTTGAGAATTGTTATAATTAAGTTAAACATTTGTTAACGCACTAATAATCCCAAATTACTATTTTACTTATGTAGTAAAATGTTTTTTTTTATTAAAAATACATTTAAATTGATTATTGAGGGATTTAGCTGTTGCTAATACAGATCATCAGAGAGCGTTTACCCAAAAATTTCTTAGAGCCATTTCACACTATCCCTTTCTAGCCTTCTATTGACAATTTTCTTTTAATCCCCCTCCGAAAAGTCAAACACATTTATATTAAGCCTTTTTATTCATGCCTTTTTGGCATTTATATGCACGCTCAATACTGAGAGTACGAAAGAAGTAAAGGGAAATGTCATAAATCAAGTCGAATTTTCAGTTCGTGCCTTTTGTTTTACCCCGCCAGCTTCTCACCCCCTGTCACCAATAAACTAAAAAAGCCTGCCTGCACAGGCAAGCAGAAAAGGCACAGTGTAAATTGTGTCTTAGAACAAATCTCTGAGATATTAGCCCTATTCACAATCTTGAGCAAATGGTCTTGCATAGCACCATGTTGGGCAAAAGGGTTGATTTTAAAAATCGCCAAAAGCAACCAAATCAGTTTGGGTACGTTCGTAAATTCAGCAAATTTATGCATCTAAGCAGAAATTATACCAAATTTTACTGCGTATGCGTGAGTAGATGTTGCACATACTTTGAAATTGCTCAAAATCTGCGCATAGTTGAGATTTTTGAACGAAACAAGTATTGGAAACAAAAACAAATTTCAGTTTTTGCTTTTGTTTTTGATATATGTAAATGCTTGATGGAATTTATCGTTCGCATTTAGAGAAACAGGCCGTATGTGTTTCAAAGTAATTTTCGAATAAATCAATATTATTTTTTGTTAAAATTCAAAACATGTAATTTAAATTAAATTTTAATTGTTCCACTGCAACTTATTGCATCTTAAAATAATTTACTGCGCCATTTGCAGAGATTTGCGGCAAGCATGTCGCTTACATGCATTAAAAAACGCTTGACGCTGAACAGTCCTGCCAAGTTATGCATTTTTGAACATTAGATGTTCGTGATGCTGCATACGTGCACTATAAATGCTTTTACGAACGTACCCTTTTATGTATTTTTTCTTAATAAATATTTGATAATAAATTTGTTTTTATATAACACTTCTTTTAATATAAATTTTTATAAAATTTAGTAGCAACCCGCAAAAACTAGAAGTAATGTGGTCAACAATTTTTTCTTAAAGAAAAATAAAAATGTATCGCTCGCTCTTGTTGGCTTGCTGGTGTATGGTCAGCGACCACTACCGCTACCACGTTTTCTAAAAAATAAAATGATACTAATAATAATAGTAATAATAATAATAATAATAATGGCATAAATGTGTACATGGAGCATACATACATACATATTTATTATATTAGATATTTAACAGTATAGCAGCGCACTTATAACACAAACGTATACAATTTCAATTTATTTCAAATTGTAGGTAGACTATGACAACTCAATAAAACTGACCACCGACTGATGACTGCGAAAGCGACTGCGACTGCGACTACATCATCAGCGTCCAAACTGTTAAAACTGAAATTTAACCCATGAAATACCACGCATATACTTTATATTATAAAGAACATAAGTACATTATAATTTTGCTTAATATTTTTTAACTGTTGCTGCTTTAATACGTGCCACCATATTTTTTTTGTTAATTCGTTAAGTATTCGCATCGATTACTCGTACTTTGTTGTTAGTTACCATACCGTACCATGACATACCCCAACAAAAGTCATATTACGAGTAGTTTTCTTTAACATTTCCCTAATAATTTTTTCTTTCCCTTTTTAATAATTTTTTTTTTAATTTTTTATTTCTTTTTTATTTGCTTGTGCTTGTGGTTGTTCGTTCTTCCTTCCATTGAATACAAATGCAATCTATAAATTTGAAATCGCTGGAGTGTCGAATGCCAATCAATTGACAGTAAAAATTATAAAAGCAAAATTATAAATAGAAAAAACCCATTTGCCATAAATATTTAAAACATAAAATATAATTTTCTATGTACTTGTCGTGCGTACCAGATACTACTCTGCACTCCATTACGTTTAAAGTGTGCGTGCAAGAGTGCCAATGAACTGGGTTTTGTGTTTCCCAAATGAATTAAGCGTTACTTTTTTTCTGTCGGAATATGGTATTTGAAACACTGGTGGCGATAATTAAAAGTGCAGTTTTTCGCTTATAAGGATGGGAAATAAAAATAAAAATATTTTATGTACATATGTATGTATATTCTTACGTACCTAAATGGTGTTTCATTAAGCGCTTCCTCTATTTAAATTTAAATAAAACAGAGTGTATGTGTAGGATTAGAGTGGCCGTTAATTGTATGGATACTTTTTGTTTTTTGATTTCTTCTACCCTGACCCCCCAAATCAGTTCAGTTTTATTTAAAAAAAAAAATACAAAAAAAATTTCATACCGATAAGTTGCGTGTTAGAGGGTGCATCCGGCCCTCAAAGTTGACCTTCAAGTCCATTTTTCAATGTAATTTTTTGCTATGACTATCTTTTTAAAAAACCATTTTACAAGAATATAACATATGGCAATATTTTAGCTCTTTAAGTCAACAACATTAGTCTCAAAGAAAGTTTTTTGCTAAAATTAATGGTGTCTATGAAATACGCGTCGACTTGGTGAAACTTAATGATTAAACAGAATTCCGGCCTAAACACATTTCCCATACAATTTGACACAAAAAACCAGCCGCAGAAAACAGTCGTGAGATAGAATCTATTTTATTTTGAGAACGTTTTTTCTTATTCTCTCACATATCAATACTGATTCTCACAAAAATGTTACCATACTTTCAATAAATTTCATATATTTTGTAAACAAAACTACAAAGAAAATTAAGCACAAAAGAAAATAAAACAAAAATCAGAGAGCATTTGAAGTTACTGCCGTCGATTTTATTATGGGCTTTATTAATTTGTCAGCGATTTTCCTGAAGTTGCAGACTTTATTCTGTTTCATCATTTACATGGAAAACTAAAACAAAATTGCGTAAATGTAAAAAATTTGTTTTTGTTTCTCATACAAAATTAAACGTTTTTAAAAGAAAGAGAAACGCGTTGAAATGCTCACGTTTATTTCATTTAAGAAATGCATGGCAAACAAAAACAAATTTTGAAAATTTGTTTTTGTTTTAATGTAAAGTGTCACTTCTTCGACGCGTTTTCCAGAATAGCCCCCAATATTTTAGAAAATAATGAGGAAAATAACCAACAAAATATCAACAACTTTATGTAAAAAAAATTATATTTATATGGAAATTTTTTATTTTAAAGATATATAGAAGAATTCAAAAAAATAATAACGGCCACCCTAGTGTGGGATATCATCGAAAATTTATATTTGTTTGAAAGGCCATACCAATGCCAATATGTGCTAATGTTAGGCGCATATTCGTTGGGTGACTCTTATTCGAAATGCCAAATTTTCCATGACTATGGTACATAAACCAGACAGAATTTAAGCTATGGCATTTTGTTGGCTTATAGTATAATTCCACTGGCATGCTTCAGACAAATCATAATAATTTGAGCAAATCATGTTAATTTATACATTTTGCATATAAAACAAATCACCTCAAAGTAATTGATTTATTTTAAATCATGTCGAATATACTATTTTTCTAACTAAATTTATTTGTGCAATAAACTCCATGCCTGGGTTATCCATCAATAGGGATTTATAATTTCGAAAAAAATTGCATTAAAGAATATTTAATCAATTTTAAATCTCAGCTACTTATAGATAAAATTCACATTACAACTGCTGCGCCCACCTTAAAAAGTACGTGAATAAATTTAATACGAAAATTCGAACAACAAATCACTCACAAGCTCGGTGGAAATACTTTGAATCTACTTGATTTAAAGTCGGAGGAAACATATTATTAGGTTGAATTACGAACGTATTATTTGCTTTATTAGCTCCCAAAAAGGCATTTTTTGGGAGATATAACTATGTTGCTACAAAGGAGCGTTATCTACATACATTCATACTTAAGGCCGTGATACACCATCCTACACAATCGTACGATTTACTAAAAAAATTCAACCCTGATCTGATGAATTGTTAAAGGCCTTTGAACATTTTCATACACTTCATCATATCAGGGTTGTATTTTTTTTATTTAATCGTGCTATTTTGTAGGATGGTATATAACGGGCCTTAAGAATAATAATAGTGTGCACTTAATTTTTGTACCCACTATACATCCATATCGAACTGCGTGCATTAAAGTTTGTGCATTTGTACAAATTTGCTTGACTTCTGACTTTTCGACAACGACTCTTTCATATCAAATTTTATACACGCGGTCGTTAGGGCCGTTCAATCGGTCGATCGTTCAATTTGTTTTCCTTTTTTTAATTTTCGTTTAGATTTTTTTTTTGTTTTAATTTCCTAACAACGAGTTAGACATTTTAGCCCTGCCACTCGGAATAATTATGAAGATATGAATGAATGTATGTATGTATTCATGTATTTTTTTAATTTTTTACGCATTTGCACTATGAATGTTGTTGTGTGTTTTATGAATTTATGTTGTTTTTTCCTGTTTTTGATTTTGATGAGCTCTTCCACCATCAATACATTTTGTTCATGTTATTTTTATGTTTGTTTGACTAAAATACACTAGACACATATGCACATACATACATACACACGATTATAACCCATAAGTAAATTGTGCGTTTGCTTCTTTTTTTTATACATAATTAATTCCAATCGGAAATAGTTTTTAATGGCGGATTTACATTAAAATTAAACATTAAATTTACTCCATTATGAGCAGTACAACTAAAAGTACTCACTTGTACCTTAACTCTTCTTTTTTTTGGATTTACATAAAATAGTAATGTATCTTACATGAGTGGCAGTGTCCGGCTAAAATTATCTTTTTTTTAAATACTTTTGTCCAGGCTTAACAATATTTTTTATCTTTGTCTATCAACAAGGAAAATGTTGCTTTTCTAGATCTTTTGAGGTGATATATGTAGATAAGTTGTTTGATCCGCCGCATATTTGAGGAAATGCTGAAAATAATTTCATTCTGAAGCGCTAAACCTTATCACAAATGTGATGGTACATATGTATATATGTATGTTTTCCATAAAAAGAGTTTTTAGATATGATATATAAAGTTATTCATAAAATGAGTATTTTTAAGGAAAATTATCTGTAAAAATAAACTAAGAAAAAGTACCTGTTTAAGAAGAGGAAGGGTTTTAAGAAAAAGTACCTTCCCAGCTAAAAAAATATGTATGGAGCATATATGATATCCCATATATGGTTCGGATCCGAAAAATGAGGGTATATGGGCATATATGATTATATATATTCATACATTTTCATACAATTGCCTCCACAGTATGCAAAGTTCATATTCATACACTCTTGACTCACAAAAGCGCACTGCTGTGCAATAAATTAAATTACTAAAATGAAATTTTTTTAGACTTGAGAGAGAAGTTGTATTTAATGAAACATTTGTTTGGACAAATAATTCAAAACGAACTAAGTCATTTCATTCATCAGAAGGTGAATCAATTATTTAAAAAAACACATAAATCATATTCGTACATAACATTTAGCTTAAGAAATCAGATTAAAAACTAATTCAATTAATTATAAAAGAAAAAATAATCCCTCTAACAATAGTTTTCAATACAGTAATATGAACTTTGTTTCTTATCTAGAGAATTTTGTTATTTTCTATAAAATTAATGACTGGTATCCTTTTGATTATTTGATATATTAAATGGGTCCACAATGTATAAAATCATACAAGAATGGTTTTTTAACAAAAAGTTTTTCTATTTTAAAAGTTGAACGCGTATAATCTTTGCATTCCGTATGTATTTTCTAATGGATTTCCAATTTAGCAGTGATAAAATTCCAAGCTTTTGTGATTGCAAAAACGATCTTATGTGAGATATCATGTATGCATACATTCTTATATGGCTCCATATATAAAATCTTATATTTATATATGGATCCACATGTGAAGATCTTCATAATTAAATTTCCATATATGAGTTCATATATTATAATACATTTCATATATTAGTCCATATATTAGTTCATATATAATAGTTTTGCCATGTATAATTCCATATATTTCCATACATGAATTCATACATATTCATATATATTTATATACATTCATATATTAAAAATATATGGACCATATATAATTTTTTTAGCTGGGTTATTAAGAAATATCACCTTTATTAAGAAGAAAAATACCTTTTAAAGAAAAGTACCTTTTTAAGAAAAATAACTGTTTTGCGAAGAAGTATTTTTTTAAGTATTTTTTTTTTACACTTTTAAGAAAATTTACATTCTAAAGAAAAAGTGCTTTCTCAAGAAAAATTAAATTTTTAAGAAAATGTACCTTTTTAAGAAAATTTTACTTTTTAAGAAAAAGTACATTTTTAAGAAAATGTACCCTTTTAATAAAATAACTTTATATGAAAAAGTGCATTTTTAAGAAAAAAATACCATTTTAAAAAAATTACTTTTGTAATAAAAAATTACTTTTGTAGTACCTTTCTAAAAAAGAGTACGTTTCAATGAAAAAGTTTCTTTTTAAGAAAGAGTACTTTTTGAAGAAAAAGTTCACATATCAGAAAAAGTACATTCTTAAGTAAAAGTACTTATTTAAGAAAAAAAGTACCTTTTTAAGAAAAAAGTACATTTTTAAGAAAAAAGACGTGCCAAAAACATAGTCATACAAAACAGCTGTTCAAGCCAACCTTATGGGCAACGTTGTATTTGACTATAGATGACTTGCAATAACGCCATAGCTATAACCATAACATTAGAATTTTGGTTGTTCATCCCTGTAGTAAGTGTTCGGTAAACAGTGGGTTTTGAAATCGTGCGATTTCAAAAAACGAAAAATAGTGTGCTGCTGATCAGAAGAATTAGTGTATTCAAAGCGATCGTAAATAATCTATTTTCGTTAACAAAACGAATTCCAAAAAAGGTATGGTTTAAGCTTTTTTAGCGGTTATGGCTCGATATCTTAAACAGCTAAAACATTAAAATAAAAAGCTGCAATAAATCACCTCTTTAATTGAGCTCTTTCCTGGAAATTAAGCGATTTCAAAACGCGCGATTTATAGAACACCCCTGATTAACAGCTAACACAGTTTGCTGATTAGACGTATTTCTTTTTTGTTTTGTGCTTTTGTTTTTTTTCAATCAAAATTATGTCGTATCGTAAGAAAGTGAAATGGCGTGTAATAATTTTTAACAAATTACAACAAAGAAATGTATATTATTCTAACAAACAGTAAAAGAGCGGAAAAACTTTTTTCTTTTCGAGTGAAAACAGCTTCACAATCGGCGCACAATAGGGCAGAACGAGCCTATTTGTGGCAATAACTCAGGGAATAGAGCTAGCAACCTGAAAATTTCTGAAATTGTTTATAGAATCAATATATCGAAATTTAAAAACCCAACAATGACCATGCCCACCAAAACGCCCACTTTTTTTAATTTCGGAAGAAATTGTCAAATGAAAATACCCACCGTATTTAATATATAAACATTTAGGACTGTCAAATTTGGCTATAAATACAAACAATTATATATTTGTTCTTTGTTCTTTGTATTTAATATATAAACATTTAGGACTGTCAAATTTGGCTATAAATACAAACAATTATATATTTGTTCTTTGCAAAAAATAAGTACACATACTTTTTTCCAGTAAAAACAGAATAACAAAATATATGTTTTAATGCAGAAAATAGAACATAATTGAGAATAGCATAAATGTATTGATTTTTCATTAATTTAGAATAAAATCATCCCTTTCTTCATCACTGCTATCTTCTTGTACCTCAGAATTTGTATTATCAACAGGGGGAGCTTTAAGCAAACTCAATGCTTCAATTGGGATGTGTTGCTCCTTTTTTTCGGGTAGTTTCCTCATGCTAGTAATAATGGGATCAGAACTTAATAAAAAAGAGTTAAAAATATCTCGGTTAGTGTTTTCTCTACTGGATTTCCGAGAATGGTGCTCTCTATAATTTTTGAAGTCCTTATTCCTTGATTCTTGACCTTCTTCAGACAGTTGACCAATCGGTAACAGTGCATGGGCTATTATTTCCGGTCCATGAATGAAATATTTATGAAGGGTAGGTGACATGTAATACCAGGGATACTTTTCCACATAATATCTGGCAGTACCGATTGCGAAATTTTTGAACTTCTCTACATCTATTTCATAGCCACTAGCCACAACAATCATAATAATATGCATCTTTTTTATGAGTTGTACATCAATTTTTGTAATTTCAGCGGAAATTTCAGGATTTTGAAAGAAACGCCTGGCTGTATTGCCATCATTCGAGTTCCCGAATCCGGGCTTTGGTTTGTCTATTATCAAACCACAACGATCTTTAAACTCTTTTTGTATCCTTTTTTTGTTTTCAGCAACAACTATCTTGTCATCATCCCCTCGAGCTTGCCATTTCTTAAGAGGCAATTTGTATGCTAAGTGAAGTAAATTTTCGAAAAACCTTATCCATCCATGAAGAACGGACAGTCCAAACCCTAAGTTTTCTGTTTTAACTTCCCTTGTCAACATACTATCTATATCATTAAAGCTTCTAGATGACGCACCACATATGAAACACTTTTGTGTTGATGACGTTCCCGTAACAGCATTACAGACTTTGCCGTCAATCATTGTAAAAAGTAGAGTATGATTGACTTGTACTTCTCTTTCTTCAATTAACATTGTTGTCTTTCGCAAATTTTTCACCTCATTTTCAACTCTATTCTTTTCTGCAATAGACATTTGTGTAGATTCCTTTACAAACTCTATTTTTAATGGCCTACAGTATCTTGTAGTACCAAGACGTGGATTTTGCCATACAACCCTAGAACTGGAAGAAAGTCTAAGAGGAACAACACAAGTAATGAAGACCGAAGAATCAGTTGCTTCAAGGCCATGGAAAGCTTGTTTGTAGGAGCTGTGTCCCGAACTTCCATCAAAAACCCACTTGCAAAACAAGCTCAGATTTTCCGTTTCAAATGTTGTTAACACACCAATTACTTCCATCTGTGATTCCAACAAACGCTTTGTGGTTAAATCTAGTAGTGCCTGAAGGGTAACCTTTACTAAAGTTTCGCTAACTTCGATGCATTCGGGGGGTGGATAACATTTTTGTTTTGCAGCTTGTAGGACCTTATATGCAGGAAATTTTTCTGGTGCACTCATTCTGATAACATTGTATTGATGTCGAGATAGTTGCGCTTCAACTGCAACCCCTAGTGCTTCTTGGCCTGACATTTTATAACTTTTGGGTTCCAGTGACTCCTTATATGACTTCCGATATTTTTTTGCTCGGTCAGGGGTAGTTGTTGTTATATCCTTTAACACTTTAGAAGCGCTAATCTGTCCCACTGCTCTCAAACTCATTTGAGTAGCAAAACTCAACATAGAAATCGATGTAGACTCTCTTAGTTTTTCTGTTTTCATTCTTTTTGTACGTTCACTACTTTCATCGAATGAAACACTTGGTCGACCACGCTTAAGCTTTTCTTCAGGGCAACAAAGAAAAGAAACAGATGTCTCAAGCCATGAATTATTTGTTTTAAAAAACCTCCCTAATTTTCGAAAAGCCTTTTCAAAACGAGTTTTATACTCAGATTTGAATCGAGAAAGTGTTTTAGTTAAACCTATGTTATCGAAGTTTCCTGTTCGTTTTTTTAACTCTTCTTCAAGAAACACAAATCGCCCTTGTAAATTAATATTTTCAACTGACCACATTATGTTGACAAGCTCCCTCCGGGTTATAAAAATTGTGTTTGAACTAGTACCTAAAGGATAAAACAAATCTTAGAAATTCTTATTAATTAAATTAAATTAAATTAATTAAATTTTTTATTATTTTTTTGTCAGAAAGCACATTTTGTAAAGAAGCTTTTTTATCAAAACCACAAAAAAGCGCAGAATTTTCTTGCAGTTCCTTAATTAAGTTAAGACATGCTATCAATAGCAACAAAAATTGTTATTGGGACTGCTTGGGAACACAACTAAACCGATCAATGTTTGCACAAAGAAGCAAAAAAAAAAAGTAATTTTAAAGTTTTTTTATGATAATTACCGTTTTATATAATTTAAAGCACTTTCTCACAAAAAAAATCTTAAATAGATTAACATTTACCAGAACTTGAAGGCTCCATTCCAAAAACTTTAATATTTTATGATTTCTATTTTTTTTTTATTTAATTAAAAACACTTTACAAATTTATTCACACCAAACTCAAGCTAATCTGTGAACAACAATGGCTTGCGCCGATGTTTATCATGCAAAATGTGTTTATGATAACGGTTTAAAACTTTTACAGTATTAACAGTGGGGTATTTGACTATTAAAATAAAATAAAAATGGCTCCATACGGGCAGTTTCATTTTTCGATTTATTGCCACCGATCTGGCCATTCTGCCCCTCTGTGCGGCGTTACATACAAAATTGAAATAGAATACGTGAATTGTTTTCATTCACTAAATTTTTGTGACGGAAATGAAATAGAATACGAGAATTTTTTTATTTCATTGCATCACAATTTATTGAAAGATTTTTTGAAGCCAAACTAAAATTTATCGCTGAAATTAAACTAATAAAAAAACAACTTAATTGACACATTTTTATATAGTTTTATATTGTTTGTCTTGGCCAAAAACAAAAATCGTCATTCGCACTCTCGGAGTTACTGAATAATTGAAAAGATAAGTTTGTCTAGAAATATTTTTTAGAGTAATATTATACTCAAGAAATTTATTATTGGACATATTGTCATAATTCTATTATAAGTGAAATTTCTTTGCTGCTGGTTAAGCATTGTGTATATGCATTCCGTTGGTGCTTTTATAAATCTTCAGTAGACTTCAACCACAAATTGTGAACAGTCAGAAACCTCTTGTCTATGTGACTGTTCAAAATGTGTGGTTGAAGTATACTGACGATTTTTAAAAGCAACAATGAAATGCATAAAGTCTGCTTAGCCACCAGCAAATAAATTTCACTTGTAATGTTATACTATTTAAAAAAACTTATTTAATTATGGAATGCTAGCCATATCGTATTATTATAAAATTTTTATAACATATTTCCATATACACTCTACTGAAATATTTCGTAATTTCATTCGATAACGAGTGCTGTAATTTGCCACGAGCTTTTTATCGAAGTTTTGACGACCCTAAAATATTCTCCCTTTATATAAATATTCTCTCTTTATTATTTAATTTTCAATATTTCTTTAAAATATTGCATTTAACACACATAAGAAATAAACATCTACAGTTAACATATTTACATAAGCACATAATTCTGTGGCGAAATGGTATAATCGCTTACATCAACTTAAGAAAATTTAGGTTTATTACGCTGTATTATGCTCCAATTGAAAGTTGCAGCGGTTACGCAATGCTACAAATGCAAGGAAAGTAGAATAATGCGTTAAAGCTTTTTAATATTATAGCGATAGCATAAAAGCTTCCGAAAAACACCACTTTTCTTAAATCGACTTAAGCAATTATTCCATATTGCCACAGAAATGAGTATGTACATACATACATATGTATGTACATATAGACATAGTACGTTCTTATAAGGCGAAATAATGATTTTACCTCTCGACTAAAAATTCAAATAAAAAAATCACTTGAGTATGAAAGCGAATAGTGAGTGAGCATGGGCTCCCAACTTAGGCATTTTAGCTGTAAATCGGATTATTCGCACATTTTTAGGAATTTGGTGATTTTACAGTTTATTGTAACTACATAAACGTTTTTCCCACATTTCATTATTTCTGCTGAAAAATTTCTCTTTCATGACACTATTTAACAAATAAACGGCCTGCCACACGATGTCGGCAAGAAATTATCTGTAGCTTAGTTATATTGAAAACAAAAACAAATTTTATTATTTTGCGACAGATAATTTCTTGTCGACATCGTGGGCCAGCCCGAAAGACTTTTGCCGGCGCACTGATACTTGAAATTTTTGGGATCCCAAAATCGCCAAACTGAGTACAATAGGGTTTTACTACCTTTTGGTAGTACTTTCGAACATATACACAAAGAAAACAACACCAATGTAAAATCACCATGCCAAAAGGTTGATTCAACTTCATTCAAATATAAATATAAAAAATGTAAATATAAAAATATGTTTCTAAACAGCCGACAAACTGCTGCTGGCTGGTAGGAAGCGTACTAGTCGTACATTCGGAGGATCGCAGGTTCGAATACTGGAGTCAAGGCAAAGTATTTTGTATATTATTTTTTTAACTAAAACTTTTCAAGTCAAAGCATTTTGTTTTTTTTTAACTAAAACTAAAACTTTTCAAATAAATTGTGTGTTAAATGATAAGAAATAATGTTAAATTATAATTTAATTCAAAATGGTACATACTTAGTGTGTATCTTAAGAATATTTAAAGTTGTTGTGGCTGCAGGGGTAAGCACGTTGACTACCACGAGATGGGTACCGAGTACAAATCTTGGCCGGGGAAGTCAATTTAATTTATATACAAAAATTTTTATGATATCTATGTCATCCACAAGTGAGTTAAATAATTAATAAAATACAATAAGGGTTTCATGAGAACTCTTAGAATTGCCATTTATGCAATTGGGCAAATATGCGAGACTTGTTTCATGAAACCCCTTTTCAATTTTTGCGCAAACAGTTACGTAAATTTGAATGAAATGTCAAAAAAATTAATTTAATATAAGTAAAAAAATAAAATTTTCAAGCAGTTTTTAATTTAAATAGATATTTATATATTTCTATAAAAATAAGAAGTGTGCGTGTGTGTATATAAAAATTCCTCAAAGAAGCAAAAAACCAAGAAGTTGCTATTTACAAAATGCATAATTGCACAGCTTAAGTTTACGAGTGAAAATATTTGGGCAAATTTAACAGGTTTGTGTAAATAATTTTCCATAAAATTTTTGACATTTTATTTACGAGAGTGTAAAAATGCACAATTGCACAGTTTGCGAGACTTTTGAGCATTCTCATGAAAACCCTTAATGACTAAAGGGAAAATTTTCTTTGCCAATTACTATAAATCATGTTAAATTAACATGAAACACATATTAAGCAAAATCATTACCGCAGAAAAATATTAGATTAACCTTGTTTAAGTAGATTTTAAGTTGAAATGTTTATGTGTGTACTGTCAAAAGTCCGTACCCAAATATAGTATGATATTATGGACTTCTTTGGAGAATACAGATAGAAAATAGGGCATGAGATATAAAAGAACATTTGGGGTATCCTGATCCGAACAAACATTAAAATATAAAGCACTTTTTTTCGCAAACACATCTTCATAAAAACATACATACATACATATGTACATATGCATTTATTTAGGTTCTTTTTTGTATTAGTAAGTTTTTATAGAGATACATACGTTCATGTGTGTATGTTTTTTTTTTTGTTCGCCAATGTTTGCATATTCAATTAACCAGCAAAATGTATGGAAAGTATGCAAAAAAAAAAGAGGAAAAAATTATTTAAATTGCTGCCACTGCCAAATTGAAACTGTAATAAAAAATAACGAAAACAACAACAAAACCAACGACAACAACAGCAGCAGCAACATGCTTTATAATAGTGTTGCTGATGAGCATGCTGCTATTGCTGCTGCTTCTAGCGCTAACGATGATGCTGATGTTGAGGGACAAACAAACAAGCACGTTGTCAATACAAAAATGTTGAAAGCAACAAAAAAAAACGTCGGTCTAACAACAACGAACTGTAACTAAAACATCACTCAGTCAAAAATGCACAGAGAAATATTATTTTTTCTAAAGTAATAAAAAAATGGAAATGCAAAAAAGCAGAAAAAATAAAATTAAAGAAAACTAAATCCACTTACAAAAAGAATAAGGAACAGACAAAACATTTTAAATGTCAGTACAATGTAAATAAAAATGTATTTTTGTGTCTGAATTGCATAATTGTATGCAAATACATACATACACATAGTGCACAATTTGGAATAATCTCATACATACATACATACATATGTACATACATACAATACAGACTGGTTTATTTTATTGTCTTCTTCTTCTTCTCTGATAGTCGTAGTTGTTTCAAAACAAGAGGAATGACATTGAATTTTAAATAAATATTCTAAACATTGTTTTGTTATGATAGAAAGAAAGCCTTTTGCTTTTATTTATTTAGTAAAATTTCTTTTATTTTTCATTCTTCATTTTTAATCAAAGTTGATTAATAATAAGGTATGCATGTATGTATGGCTGTGTGTGTTTGTATGTCTACCCATCAACGAATTCCATCCAATTCGTTGTGAATGCCACTGTCAAACGCCACCCATTTGAGTGTTTACAGTCTGCTTTTGTTTTGCTGACTTTAAAAGGCTTTTGATGGAATCAGGCAATAATTTGCAATGATGTCATAAGAAATAATAATATTAATTGAATAAAAACTTGAAATAAGAAATATCTGTATATGTACATATATGTACATTTGTATATACTAGTTTGATCGACTCGGGTTTTCAACCGGCTTTAAAACTCGGTTTTTTCACAATACGATTGTCGGGTTTTTCAAAATGTTGATTTTTCGAACGTCGAATAGTCCGATTTATTTGTATATTTTGTAATAAAATTAGATTTTACCGACCAACGTGTCCTGTTGATTTTCCTAAGTGTTTTTTTTTAGTGTAAAAGTTCTAGGCATTTTTTGAGCATGGCAACATGGCGAATTAAATTGGCCTTATGGTGTACAATTGATGTCAAAACCCATTTGTAAAAAGTGTTTTTTTAGTTTTGTTGTTTTATATTATTTACCAATAAACTGTTAACTCTTTCCTTTTAATAAAGCAATTTAAAATCAAAACTTTTGTATCATAATTGTATTACTTAAAAGAACCGTTGACTTTTTCCAGAAACCGGTTTTCGACTAGTTCGAATATTTGAAATTATGAAAAATCCGGTTTCGTGGCTTACAAGTCAGGAAGAACCGGTCAACCGGGTTTTTTAAGTAGGTAAACTATTTTACAAAAATTTTGATTTTAAATATAAATTGCTTTATTAAATAACAAAAATTAAAAATTTTAAGAACCCCCGAATATATCTAGAGAAGATGTGATATCTCTCTAGAATCCTCTCGATCAAGTCACCTTTCAAACAAAAAAAAAACTAAATCAAAATCGGTTCAGCCGTTTGGCCTGTACGTGGACACGGATAGACATACAGAGACACACACTACAAACTTATAACACCCCCTTTTTTTAGTCGGGGATTAAAAAAGAGTTAACAGTTCATGTAAATACTATACAACAATACCAAAATTAAAGGTAAAACATAAAAATTAACTTCATATACTTATGCATAGTACATACTTATACATATATAATGTATGTATGTATGTATACACTTATAAATGTATGGACAAGATAGATATCTACCTCTACATAAAATATGAAGCAAAATGTCAACAAAACTGAAAACACTTTGCAAACGGATTTTGATATCCATTGCACACTATAAGGCCAATTTAATTCGCCTCTGCTACCACCTCATAAAAAAATTTCGTTTTAATTTCATGTGTCAGTAAGTGTTGCCATGCTCAAAAAAAACGTTTAGAACTTTTACACTGAAAAAAAGGAATACATATTAAGACAAATCAACAGAACACGTTGGTCTGAGTTTTAAAATAGTAAAAACTAATTTTATTGCAAAATATACAAATCGAAAAGTATTCGACTCAGCCGGTTTTTAAATTGTAAAAAACCGGACTACTCGACATTCGAAAAATCAATATTTTGAAAAAACCGACAACCGTTTTGTGAAAAACTCGGTTGAAAAACCGAGTCGATCACCCTAATATGTACGTAGTATTTCATTCATTAATTTTTCACAAAAGCTACTCTTTCAAAATAGCTACTTTTTCACAAAATGCAGTTTTTTACCAAAGATATTTTTGAAAAAAGATACTTTTTCACAAAAGGTACTTGTTCACAAACAATACTTTTTCACAAAAGGTACTTTTTCATAAAGGGTACTTTTTCACAAAAGATATATTTTCACAAATGATACTCTTTCACAAAAGGTACTTTTTCACAGAAGGTACTTTATCACAAAAGGTAGTTGTTTTAAAAAGGTGCTTTTTGCAAAAAAGCTCCTTTCTAAACAAAATAGTTTTTGAAAATATAATTTCTTAAAAATGTGACTTAAAAAAGTACTTTTTTACAATGGTACTTTTTAGGAAATTTTATTTTTGAATTTTATTTTTTGGTTTAAAAAGATACCGTTTTTTTAATATTCTTTAAAAATTTACTTTTTCCAAATTTTAATTTTCCAGGGCCTATTTCAACCAATTCCATTTAAATATCAATTCATATTTAAAAGTTGTGTTTTTTGGGGAAAATATACATACATATGTATATTATAAGTCATGATTCACACACATCAGGTTTAGCTGATCAGTTTTAGTCCAACTTTCCAACTGAACCTGCATTTGCGTTCATACACACCGTCAAGTCAAGTCATCAAGTCTCATCAATTTGCGTTGTAGTAGAGTATTACGAATGTCAAAACAAAACGAAAAAGCAAACTTGACTGGTACGGTCAAGTCTGTACCCCTTTTTATTCTCTTCACCGCTCTTTCCTAAAAGCTCAAGACTTGACGAGTCAAACCTGATGTGTGTGAATCAGGACTAAGCAACACTTTCAGCTGAATTGCTGGAATTCCCGTCTTAGAAAAAGTAATGACGGGAATTCCCGCCTATATTCAAATCGATTTCATAGCCGTAGATCTTGATGTTTCTTTACCATGTGTTAAATAGAATTGGTGAACTCTTAGAATTTTTTTTCAAATTGCACAATATACCTGCATAGTACTTTTTTAAAGTTATTTTAAAAGCATTACTTTTTATACACATATGTATGTACGTGTGTATAAAGATGCTTTTATTTCAACAGGCCTCTTCAACAAACTTTTATTTTCAAATATACATATTTACCACTTATGTCAGCGACATGTGATTTTCTGTGCATACAAAACAATTAAATTTTCATTTGGGCGATTTTTACCTTTGTTGAAAATGTGATTACAATAAGACTTTTAAAGCAATAAAAATTTAAAAAATAAAATAAATATGTACATATGTATGTATGTATGTATTTTTTTTAGGTATTTATGTGCGCATACATATTTAAGATTTAACAAATTTATAAAGTACGCGTACATATTTATTTGTTGGTTCTTTTTTTGGTACCATTTTTATGAGGTTAATAATTTTTTTATTGTAATTTTTTTTATTATTTTATTTCAAATTCCATTCACCCCACATGGGGTGGGTGTAGCCCGATTCGCAATATTAATTTTATTTGATTTTTTTCTTCAAAATTTCAATTTGTTGTGCAAAACAACAACAACATATTACTTATTTGTTTAAATATTTTCATAAAATTGTTTATAACTTATTAATGCCAACACGTACTAAATTATTTTGCAAAATATACTGGAGAATGAATGATAAATAAAATTTTGTGCCTGTGGAATAATTCATTTTTAATGCTCGTATAAGCCAAAGTTATGTTTGTTATATTATCAAACGAATTGCACTGCAAGAAATTTACACAGAGGAATATAATACATATATATATATATATATATATATATATATATATATATATATATATATAATTATTTATTATATTCTAATTAAATCGAGAAAAAAAGCAAGCAATCATTTCCGTTTAGTGGAATTTTTTCTATTCTAGCAAATTGTTATTTCGATTGCATGAACGAATGAATGAATGCTCTTCTTGCAACGTAGTCTTTATGTCTGTCAACGCAGAGACGGATTTCAAATTGAAATTGTTTGAAAACAATTCTGCTTACATAATTACAGAGTATAAGTTTATATTCATACATACATACAAGCCAAATAGTTTGTATTCTCTTAATATATCGGGTAAATTTGGATGTAAATGGTCTTCCAATAGGAATTTCCGAACTGTGACATTTAATTGAGGTAAATTTTTCGAATTGGCTGTTATTTATTTGGTCCTATTCTCTATCAAATCACCATGAATTTTATTATTTAGCGTTCAACAGCATGCAAAAATTATAAAAATTTTTTGTTAGGCAACGTTGCGCTCGCTTCGCCGTAATCGACCCACCGGCAGGGTTGTCAGATTTTTTCCCACCTATTTTGCCAAATTGATTTTAAAAATCGCCAATATCAATTTTATGAAGTGTTTCTTAATATATGTATACATATTTGATAGTAAATTTGTTTTTATATCCCACTTTTTTTTTAATAAGTTTTTATAAAATAATTGTATAGAAATTTAGCAGAAAATCGCCGAAAGCAGAAATAAGATCGCCAAAAATTATTTCTTGTAAATTTTTCTCATCCAAATTCAAAGTGCATTAATTACAATAACTACTACGAGTATAAGAAAAATCATCAGAATTAAATTCTTTTAATTTCTTGCAGATGAGTTTTAGTAGGATTTATTTTTGAAACTACTTCTTCAATAAAAATAACTTTTATGAATTACCAAAATTTTTAAGTTTAATTTTGTTAAAAAAAATTTACATAAAAATTGCCAGAAAAATCGCCATGTCGCCAAACCAAATATTTGGATGCCAAACGAATTGAAAAATCGCCATATCTGACAGCCCTGCCTATCGGATAAATTTGAGTCCTCTGGTTCAGTAATTAATAATGTATTAATTTTGTATAAAAAGCAAATGATGTTCAGCAGTCTGGCGCTTCTCTGGGCAGCTAACTGTGAGTAGTATTTGCTAAATTAAAGTGTTGCTTAAAATAAGTTTTAACAATTTCTTTTTTAACTTTTAAGCATACGAGTATTTTCTTTAATTAAAAATTAAAATAAAAAATTCAAAAATAAAAGTAATATTGGCTTACTTTGTAATTTGTCCACCTTTTTGCTTTAAAAACTATGCAGCAACTAAAAATTGGTTGTTGCCATCCGTAACAAAATTTTTGGCAACAGGTAACGCAGCTAAAGTTCGGTTGCCATCCATAATCAAGCCATAAGAAGCAACATGCCTCTTGAATCGTTCAATTTAATTAATATTATTTTCTTTGTTTTTTAAAATTTTAAATTAATTTGCAAACACATAAATAGGAAAATCAAACAAAAATAATGTTCACACCCTGTAAAGATTTTACTAAAATGTTTATAATGAAATGTTTAGCAAGCGGATGGTGTTTCATACTGAAAACTAAAAAATAGATGTACCATGTGTGTACATAAATATCGTTACCTTAAAATAGAAAGGCCCTAACGCATTAATTTTTTTTTAGTTGAGTTTTTTGTATAATTCGATAGAACGTCTAATGTAGAGAAAAGTGCAAAAATCTCGATTTCAAAAAAAAAAAAAAAATAATGAGTAAAAGCTTTTCTATATTCAGGTAACGATATCTATATATGTAATGTATGTGCATTAAAATTCATAGATTTTCACAAAACGTTCTTGCGTATTTTGCGTTGTGTTTATATTTATTTTAAATTACTGCTTACAATGGAAATCTAAAAAAAACATCTGGGGCATTAAAAAAGAACCATACATATTTTTTTTGTCGAATTCAAAGGGTCTCTCTCTCTATTGTGTTGTGTTTTGTTTCACAACTTTTTCCCATTGCCCGGAAGATAATAGGGAAATCGATTGTAATCTAACAACAACAAAAAAAACAAGCAATTTGAAGATCTTGAAGACGATGTAAATGATGAGAATAATTATGGCGTTGACTGTAATAGTGATGCATGACGGGCCAAGTAATAAAAGCAATTATACCTGCTGGTTGTTCCAATCTAAAAAATTCTTTTTTGTTTAGCTTTAAACTTTATTTCTACATAATGATTTGTTATATGCAAAATATGCATTTGTAGGTACATTCTTACATACTTATGCAAGTATGTACATATGTATGAATGTACATTTATTCAAATGTGTTTTTTTTTGGTCATAAAACTAAATTTTCAACATTGTATTGTAGCTTCTTTAAACTTTAAAATTTTGACTTAAAATTTTAAGGGAGTTTTATTTTTAGCAACAACGCATCTTATAACAGGCAGTAAGAAGGATGTACGCAAGTACTTACGAAAAGTGGCGTATGATGTCTACTGCACTTGCAATTGCAACATAGAAACATTGTTTTCCATTACACCATTATGGAGTTCTTTGCTCATAAAATTAAAAACAAATTAGGAGCGAAATGATGTGTACTTCTCCAAAGAAATTCTTATAAATGGTCATTTGTATTTAAACATCTAAAAATGTATGCAAATTTTTGAGTAATTTTTTTAAAAGCTTGCCAAAATGGAAGCATGTTTTTGAAAGATACTTATCGTAAAAAGTTCTTATTTTAAAAGGTACTTTTTCAAAAAAGTAATATTTTTTAGTTTCTCAAAAAGTACTTTTTACATATCTAACATACTTGTTTTAAAATACTTTTTTGTTTAACTTTTTCATGATGAGTTTTTTAATGTGCTGCATTGCCGTAGGTACTTTTATATTTGCACCTCAAAAGGTACTTAAAAAAATTATTTTTCAAATAGATATGGTTTTGAAAATACTTTTTTAAAAGTACTTTTTTAAAAAGAAAATTTGTTAGGAATTTTTTTTATTTTTGTGTCTATGCTTGTATTTTTTAATAGCCACTTTTTAAAATGTACTTTTCAAAAAGGACTTTTTAAAGGTACATACATAAATACATACATCCTTATGTACATACTTGTTCTTTAAGGTACTTTTTTAGATATTATTTTTTAATATTTTCTCAAATTTTTCAAAATACACTTTTAAAATGTACCCTTTAAAAAAGTATTTTTGAAAAGATAATTTTTCAAATATGGAAGTTGGAAGAAAATATTCTATTATAAATGACGAAAACTTAAAATACAATAAAAAAACATACATACTAATACATACATTCATATGTATGTATGTATTAGTGATTCACGAATATTCGTACTCGAATTGTCGAATATTCGGCCATTTTCGTCAAATTCAGCCGAATACGAATACGAATATTTTTCCAAAGAAATTAAATAAATAAATGCATAAATCCTAAACGAAATTTAAATAAATGACTTATTTATTTATGATTTATTATAGACATTTGTGCTTTGTATCATTTTCAAATATTATTTAATGACGATCATTAAAATTTTGGATACTTTTATTAACTTTAAAGTACGCCAACAAGAGTGTGAAGTCCTTTTTCATTACAATTTTTTAATATTTCATATTGCATATAATATTCGTATTCGTATTCGCGAATATCGTTTGAAATATTCGTATTCGTATTCGCGAATATCAAAAATTGACATTCGTTACGTCACTAGTATGTATATATCAGCCATTTACTCAAATAACGTCATAACTTCAAAAAACTAATTTTAAAAAAACCGTGTTTAAAGTTTTAAATTTACACACAACTTAGAGGCAAACCTAAATTAGAGCGTCAAGCATTGCGTTAGCAGCAGGGTACTTATTTTGAGTACATTCAAATAATATTTTATAAGTTTAAATGTACTGAAAATATGTACTTACGTGTTCTGCTGCTAACGCAATGCTTGACGTTCTAATTTAGGTTAGACTCTTAGAGTAAAAGACAAAAATTTATTTATCTCTCAAGAGTTGACCTACAAAAGATATTTCTATGAAATTTGTACACAATATGAATAACGTAATGAGAATTATTTCTGTATTATAATCTGAAAACCCGTCCCCCGGGAAGTTATACTACTCGCAGTAATTCCATTGCAAAGGCTCAGTTAGCCGACTGTAATGTACTGTAACTGCGAAGTAGGAAACAGCCGATCGATATTTTTATATGAGAAGTAAGTTACGTAATATTATATCTCTATAATCATTTTCATTATATTTCACATAACAATATCGATCAGCTGTTTCCTCATGTTGCAGTTACTTTACATTACAGTCGGCTAACTGAGCATTAATCCTGGCTGTATGCGATGTGGCCCACATGTTAATCAAGCCCAAAGCATTCAGTTGTGGCGTTAAAAAGTTTTCAATCATATCACGATATCGTTGCCCATTCACAATTACGATTACACATTTTTCATTTTCAAAGAACTAAGATCCAATTAATTGCACACCAGACTGTCACTTTTAATGGACGCAAAGGTGACTGATAAATAATTTGAGGGGTTTCCTTTGCCCAAAACCGACTATTCTGTTTATTCACATATCCATTCAAATGAAAAATTGTCTCGTCACTCATTATGATTTTTTCATGAAAATTGGGTTATATTTTTCCCATAATAAATTTGCCACGTGTCTACTTTACGACTGCCAAATGTGAACTGTCAAGACTAATGTTTACCAAAATGGCGGCAAAACAAAATAGTAGTATACCTTCTCGGCGGACACCCTGTAAATTAGCGAATATTTTGATTTATTACATACTGTCTTTTGTCGTCAAAATAACATTCATGTAATCTCTCTCTTTCTTTCTCTTTCAATTGCAGTTCAACAAACATCAGTCACAGTCCGTCCGTCAATCAATCAAGAAATCCATCATCATCATCATTCTCAGAGATTTTTAATAACTCAACAAGAATTATGTAAGTTTTCCTACTCAATACAATATAAATTATATACATATGTATGTACATACCTACCTACTGGCAGTAAATAGTGAATTTATACATAAGTATCTACATAAATATGTTCACATTTATATATGTACATACATATGTATGCATACAGATGTGCATACATGCAACTGTAAATGCAAACATACATACATATGTACACATACATTTACATTGTAATTGCATGCAGGCATGTATACATGCATACTTACATACATATAGGGAAGTGTGTATACAGAAATAATTTATTGTGGGAGACTTGGAGGTAAATAAATACTAAGTATGTACATATGTATGTATGTAGTACATATGTAGAGATAAAACACAAACATGAGTGTAAAAAAACAATTCTTTAATAAAGATCATCTGAAGTGAATTTATGATTGTGTGTAATAATCTGGAGCTGTGACAACATCACCCTAAAAATTATGGTGGCTTTTGGCTGCAATCAGAGCAAAAAATAAAAAATAAAAACCATCATCAACTTCGCCTTCAGCAGTCGGTAAAGCAAATAAAAACAGCAGCAACGTAAGCAGTTAAAAGCATAATTTATGATGAATGTGTTGATATTGTAGAGTAAGTTAAATAAATTTTGTTTAATTTTTTTTTTGCTCTCATGTGTCTGTTTAAATATTTTTCTGACATCCATCCATCTACTACATTTTTTTATGTAAAACTTGCACACGTTTTTATTTTCATAAATGATTACTCACATACATACATACATTTGCATCTACATACATACATACTTATGTATTTATGTATGCACATACATTAAATTTTTTATGAACAATAATATAATATATAACACGCGTTTTACTGGTACAATTTACTAACATATGTACATACATCTATACATCCCTCATTTACTCAAACAACGTCATAACTCAAAAAATTTAATTTTTGATTTAATGATACAGAATTAATCCTCCTATCGATCTTGATATTGTGTAAAAATTTCATAAAAATGTTTTGAAAGCAAAATAAAATTTTCTTTTTCTACAAAGACTGGATCACACGATCGGCAGAATGCACAAATTTTCGTCGGTACAATACAGAGAACTATACTTAGGTCGAACTCGTTCACTACTTCATTTTTGCAAATGATCAAACCCATTCAATTTAAATCATTTGTGGCAAAAATGAACTAGTGCACGAGTTCGACCCAAGTCTACAGAGAACAGCAATGAGTAGTGAAAAAGTGAGTAGAGTTAAATCATGACTTATAATTTCTTGTATTTATGCGTACTCATACTAATTGCAATGTTGTCTATGAATCGGATTCACTCGAAAGTTTGAAGTGTGCATCGAACACATACTTAGCTACATTTATGGCGTTGTTGATTTCGCGCGCTGTTGCTTTTCGTTTTTTTTCAGGAATTAAAAAACAACCCTATTTACTATTATTGTATACTACTGGCAAACCGTTTAATGATTAAACTTTTAAATAAACATACATGCATGAGTTAAGTGAGTTGAATCAATGTGAGTAATATAAGTATTTTTCTGAAATTAGAAATTAAACTGAGGTGATTTATGAGTGTGATTGTGGTATGAATATGAATGTCGACAACAATACTATTGTGAGTAAATCAGAGTAGTTGAGTTTAAACAATGTCTACGCATTAATATTTAAAATTTCGTGAATCAGTATAAATAGCAAAATGACACTTTTATTTAATTAATTATTGAATAATGCTCTTATGCAAAAGCGATTGTTAAAGTTAAATCATGCGTTAAATATACTTTAAATTTACCAATCGTTTTTGCTTAAGGGGGTAAGTATACATGGCTTTATAACCAATGCAATGTGGAGCAGTTATGTAATTATATTTCAATTAGTTGAGAAATAAGGCAAATGTATCTTATTACTTATGACTTTATATCAGTGAGCCGACGAAAATCTGTACATTGTGCCCATCGTGTGATCCAACCTTTACACTGTAAATTGAAAACTTTGAACTCATTTTCCGACAAATTTTTTTTTTTGAGTTATGACGTTGTTTGAGTAAATGATCGATTTGTACATATGTATGAATGTGATCTCTTCACTTATGTACATAGATACATACATACATACGTATGTACATATGTAGAAAATAATGCAGTACACAGGGAAATTTTATTTATGTATATATGTTTATGTACCTATGCATGTTTGAACATATTTTTTTGTATTTTGCGAGCTGTTAATGTTTACCACACATTCATAAACAAATACATACATATGATATGTACTCGTATAAGGGGGTTCGTAACACAAAATATGCCGGTTCACTAACGTGAACTATGGATCCCCGGTTAAAAAACTTACCCTCTCTGATGTTTGTATCGAATATACAAGTTCACACATATGCATACATACATACATACATACTTATGTATGTATGTATATGCATGCATGCGTGCGTATGCACATAATTGCATAATTGCGTATTGACTAGTATGTACATACATACATACATACATATCTAAGTGCCTTATTATGAGCAACTTTCTATCTTCGACTGTACGCTAAAGAACTGAAAGAACGAATTTTCATTTGGTATTATAACGATCATTCGATAAAGAATGTCCTTATTGTGAATACCACTCAAAATAATGCTTAGTTTAATTTTTCTTCTCTTCTTTAGAAACTCACATTAATTAACAAAAATATTTCATTCAATAAGAATTGAAATTACTGAACTTAAGCCTGACTAAGAAATATTTCTGATTAAAACTCAAAATAATTTTTAAAATTTGCATCAACTTTTCCTAAATAAAAATAAAAAACAATCGTTTATAATAATTTTTTATACTAAAATACTTCGTCGAATGCTAAATTATGTTAGAAAAAGAAAAGAAAATATAGAAGATAGAAAATTTGTTGCTCAAGAACATTTTCAATGCTCATAATATGAATTGAACATTCGATTTTCTATGTTCGATTTTCTATGTTCGATAGCCAGCGGAGATAGGAAATCGAATGCAACTCATAATAACGGCCTAAGTAAATTTTTGCACAAGTAGGTACATACAAATACATAAATATTTACAAGTTTAGAAAATATATAAAAGTGCAATCGTAGGAACCACTTGCAATGCAACCTCCTGCGCTAATAAAATTTCAGCATTTCATACTGGCAAACACACGTACATATGTACATACATACATATATACATACATACATACATACACATGTATCTAAAGAATTTCTCACTCAATGTCGCAATTTAATTCCTGTTTGCTGTTGACTAATTAACGTGTCGCATGTTAATTCTAAAACACATCATAAATCAATCGATTGACGATCGATATTAAAATTCCATTTTGACACTCGCTTTATGTGAGTATGTGTGTGTATAAGTTTGTGCTCTCAATTTTAATCTGTTTGTTTTATTGATGTTCTTATTTTGTTTAAAAGGTTTTGTGTTCCGTTTTATGCGAGAATCTGGGGTCTTTCGTTGTGTATACCACGATGTACATATGTATGTATGTATGTATTTATGTATGCATGCATTTATGAATAAGTGTATTCATACAATAATAATGATAATAACCCAGCTGGAAAATTAAGCATTAATTACATAAATAATGGAAGAAATAATGTATTATTTTCCAAAGCAAGACAATCCATTGCCTTAGAAACAAGAGGGTAATTTGATCAAACACAATAATTATACATCGATTACCACGTGCATTACAACATCTGCAGAAGAAGAATGTATAGTTTTTGCTTGTGACGAGTGTTAGAAATTATAGAATTCATTCCTCGGACCTATTAAAATAATTCATTACTTTCCTAGGACATGTTCTGTGTTAACAGTGAAAAAAGGAACCCTATTGTTTTCGCTACGCTGTCCGTCACACGGTATTTCCTCAGGAACCGTAAGAGCTACGGACCTGAAATTTGGACAGAGTATGTAGAACCTTAACTAAAAAATCTGAAAATTATAAAATCGCCAAACCAAAAAAAAAATCGCCCAAAATTCAAAAAAATCGCCAAAAATTAAAAAAAAATTCTAACACTAAAATAAATCGCTAGATTCGAAAAAATCGTCCAAATGAAAGAAATCGCCAAAATTAAAAAAGCGCCAAAAACCGGAAAAAAATCGCCACACGCGAAAAAGGCTCCAGTAACAAAATAATTCTTAAAATGAAAAAAAATCGCCAAAACTAAAAAAAATCGCCAAACTTTAAAAAAAATCGCCAAAATGAGAAAAAAACTGTCAATACTACAAAAAAGCGCCTAAATGAATAAAGTCGCCAAAATGAAGAAACGCAAAAAAAACGAAAATCACCAAAATTAAAAAAAATCGCCGAAAAATAAAAAAACTCCAAAAACAAAAAAAATCGACAAACCGAAAAAAATAAAAAATAAAAAAATTGAAGAAAAATCCAAAAAAAAAATCGCCAAAACAAAAAACAATTGCCCAAATTAAAAAAACGTCAAAAGCGAAAAAAAATTCCAAAACTATATTTTATATAGGCTACTAAAAAAGTTCGTATTGAATTACATATCTTGTGTCTTGTATGTACGGAACCCTTCGTGCGCGGGTCAAAGTCGCACTTTATTGAATTTATTTATTTAATTTTTAATACCTTAATTTACGCTGCATGATTTGAACATGGTTCGTTCCTCCATTCTAACAGACTAACACACATCCACTAGGCTATCGTGACAAATTTATTTCTGCACATACATACATATGTATTTAGATATGTGTTCTTACATATTTAATTTTTTAACTTACATTGCTGTCATGCATCGAACTTGGTATCTCTAGACTAACAGTCTAACACACATCCACTCGAAAAACTTTCGAGAGAAGTTCGGAGCTCGAAGTTTTAGCGAACATTCGAAATTTCTTTGATTAGCGAACAAATATCGAAGAATGTTGCTTCGAAATTTCTTCGCTTTAGTGAGCATTCGTTTTTATCCAATCTCATGTCAAGTGGGACTATTCATAACTTTTTCCCACAGGGAAGAAAAGAAAAATAGCATATTTGTTTGTGTTTATATACTTACTTACATATGTGCATGATGAATGATGTTTTGTGTTGTATACTTTGCGATCTGCACTTGTAGATCATGATAAATTTGAGTACATACGTAAATTGTACATATCGTCGTCGAAAACCCAAAAGTACGTAACAGCACTTTTTTAAATTTTACAGGAGAAGCAAAAAACCTTATAAATTTTGTATGTACTTATGTATGTATGCATGTACATACATATGTATGTGAGTAAAATTTTAAGGAAAGATGTGTTTTTTGATGATAGGTACGTATATTTAGATTTTCGATGACGATATGTGCATATGTATGTATGTATGTATACGTATGTAGGTATGTGTACATATGTACATAGATACATACGTAAATATTTACGTACATTTTGTTTGTTGAGTAGTCGTTTTTGTGTTGTAAAAAATACATTCATTTAGATAAAAGCATCAAATAATAAATCTACTATAAATTTTTTCGCCGTTTAATATCGTCATAGTCGTTACCGTTAGGCATTTGTTGTTGGGTTGAGTTTGCCACTATATAGTACTTATGTAGTTGTTGGTCAGATAATTTTTTTATTTAATTTAATTTCGTTTAAAAAGTTTGAGTTGCGGCATTTTGCCCTGCACACACACACACACACACACACGTACGCAAAGCCAAAGCAAAAGTTTGGTTTCATACCGATGAAGAGTAGACAAGTTACAATATTTACTGTTGTCTTGATGTGACGTCGACGACGCCATTCACAATAAGGGACAATATGTATTAATTACCATGAACATTAGAGTATTAATTTTAAGATATAATAATATAATAATAAACAACAAACATTGGGTCTGTTCGTAAATGCATCAGTGCTCTGCATCATACCAGAAAATTTTAATTTAAAATGCAATACAAGTTCGCTGATAATCTTTTTTAGTAGCAGCCATATTTGTATCCCAAATTTGATATTTATTTGTGCGTTATCTACTTCAGGTGGCCATATGTTCCTTCTAGGAATTACAGGATATAATATATAATATATACCTATATCTACTTCAGTGAAGCACTTTGGAACATTTAAATTTCCCTTTGCAACGCAGGACTTCATTTACGAACTGACCCATTATACTAAATATTTTTGTACATAAGTAAATTATTTTAAATTTTATTATATTTTATACTTTTTGTCACTGTACAAAATTTGAAAAAGGGGGAAAATATGTGTGTACATATAATATTTTTTAATATTTTTATTAGATTTTGTTTTAAATTTTAGCAATGAGCAAAAATTTTTGTTTCTGGCAACTCTGATAAAGATGCTGCTACACTTTTGATTATTACTTGTTTATGATTTTTATTATTTTTTTTGTCTGTTATACAAATTTTTTTTATGTTAAACTCCTGCATTTTTTTACACTCGCACACAGAAGTAAGCAATGAAAATAAAAATAACATTACCATTAGCGACAATATAATCAACAAATTTTATTTTTTTTTTCCAAATGAAAAAGAACATTATTTACAATCATGATCATCATTATCATATTCCTGCATTTTTTATTTAAACATCATTCATAATTTTTTTTAACATATGTATGTACATACATATTTTACGAGATATTTACATATGTACACATACACACATATATACATACATATGTACATGAATCTGTACACACAGATACAAGTAGTATCCCAGCCAACCTGAGATTCGAAAAATAAACGAAGGTTCGCTGTAGCAAACAATTCTCGAAACATTCTCGTTAAAAAAAAGTTTAGCAACAAGAAACAATTTGTTTCTCTCAATTTTTTAATTTTTTACAAGAGGAATAACGTGTTTTGCTATTTAGAAGCAATGAAATCGAACTATTAATGACGCTGTTTATGTTTCGTAATGATATCGCTATTGATGGTTCGCTATTGATTCGTAAGCGAAACATCGATATCGAAAGATTTGTTGCCACAAACTGAGCGACGAGTGATCTCTAGCAGCACTTTCTCTTTCCATTTACGATAGCAGTTCTCGAGTGTTTTGTCCGAGAAATGTTTACGCAACATTCGAATGCGATATTATTTAGGAATGTTTTGGTTAGTTAGGATGTAAATTTTTTTAGCATAAGCGTACGTAATAGTAACCCAGCGGGAAAAAGAAGAAGTACATATGCCTTCTTGAAAGCCTCTGTTGTCGTTATTTTAGATGCGTAAGGCCCCCTCGCTATATTGCACACTCATATCTTTTTTAAACATGTTTTCATTCAGCTTTCGCGATTCTGAAAAGCCTTCAAATGAATGGATTTTGCTTTGGTAAAGAAAAAACAAAACCAAAAATGTTACTCCTTTTCTTCTTCCTTCTCATAGAAGGGAATGTGGAATGCGAAAGAGTCCGAAAATAGCCTTACATAATATGTGGATGGACTTAAGGCTCAATTAGCCGACTGTAATGTAATGTAACTGCAACGTAGGAAACAGCTAATCGATATTTTTATGTAAAAAATAGGTTACGTTACATTTCTATAACCATTTTGATTACTTTTCATATAACAATATCGATCAGCTGTTTCCTACTGTCGCAGTTACTTTACATTACAATCTAGGCTAAAGCTAAAGGCCGTGATACACTATCATACAAAGTCGTGCGATCTACGAAAAACTACAACCCTGGTGTGATGAATTGTTATTGTCTTTTGAAAATTTTCATAAACAGCATCATACCAGGGATGTACTTTTTCGTAGATCGCACGACTTTGTAGGATAGTGTATCACGGCCTTAACTGAGCCTTAATGGAATATAACTGCAACAGTAGGAAACAGCTGATCGATATTCTTGCAGTTACATTCCATTACAGTCGGCTAACTGAGCACTGCATTGAACCGGCATTGAGATAATGAAATATTTAATTTTTTACTTCACTTTTATAATTTACTTATTGTTTTGATTTTCATAGGGTGCTCCCAAGCATACGAGTATAAATAAAACTGTTTGTTGTGTACTGGGGGTTTTTATTTGTCCGTATGTAATTGACTGCCATGTTAATGATCCAGTAGAGAGAGTGTACAAACATGCATACATACATATGTACATACATATTTATGTATGTTTTTATGTACATACATAAATACTCATACAAACGTAATTTTAACACAGATTTTTTAATTTATTTTCTTGTTTAACTGTTTTTACTACAAAACAGATACAAATCACAAACACGCACGCACTGACTGACCCTCACTTTAATGTTTAAAAAGGAAAAGAAAATAATCCAATAATAAATAAAATCCTTTTATAGCAAAGAAAAAATGTAAATATCAAAGTAAATCGACCATAAATAAAACTTTATTTCTGTTTAGTCTTTTTTTTTTTGTAAATTTTGCTCATTCCATTTTGATCTTTTCATTTCAAATACTCGACAGCAAACAATAAAACATCATTCATTCCATTTTGTTGTACTCAAGCGGTTTTTATGGGGGCAAAATTGATTTAAATATTTTTCTTAAAAAACTGTGGAGCATTAAACACAAAATATAATTTTTCTTTTCCAATATTCATGCAGATTCAATCATGGATTTTTTATTTATTAAAAAAAATAATAAAAACAAAAAATTTAAGCAAATTAAGTGCAGTCAAACCCGCAAATTGTTTTTCTGTTTTGCCAGCCATACACTACACAAGTTCACTGCACAAGTCTGGCACTGTACAGTGCGTTTGTGTAGTGTATGGGGGTGGTTGTGCTATTTATGCAGTGAACTCAGTAAATATCAAAACGATTTTGATATTTGTTCAAGTTTATAGCTTTAAGCGGTGTAGACACGATCAAAATGCTTGATGTCAGTTTCGTGTATGTATCAGAAAATGACAATAACCACTCAAAAAAATATACATAAGTAAATATGTAGTCTTAATTTTAGTAACTGGGTATTATTCATTATTCTCTTAAGCAACTTTGCCTAAATTCGATTCCAACATATAAGAACATCTCTAGTTCGCTTATGCAAAAAACTAAAATACGCTACAACTAAAAATAAAAAAACACATGAATATCAAGCGCACTGACTCTAACTATCTTACTTTTAGTCTGAGTATGCTTATACTCAGGGTATGGATATTTAATTGGACAAACAAATTTACGCATGACACTCGTACTCGGGATATTTATTCATCATACCCCACCGTATACACATATTTGTATATATAAAATGGAATGGAAAATACGCGTGTGTGTGTGTGTGTTTGGCTGTTTGAAAACATGCTTTATGTTTGTGTGTGTAAATAAAATAGGCCTGCCTACACGCATGTGTAAATGACAATAGTCGAGAGTATTTTTAAACTCATCCATGCGATTATAGCTCATAAGGTTTATAGAAACGTGGTTGGCTATGTTTGTATAGTTATACGTATTCGGTTTAAAATTAATGCGTGTCTTTGAATATGAGCGTATTTTTTTTATTTTTAGCTGCAGGCATTCATAGTTGTTTGACGGCCAATACTCAAAGAGTACTCAAAACAATTCTTTTGTCATTTTCTGGTGGAAACAGCAATTTTTGATTAGTAAACTCTTTACAAAGCAAAGCAGTAGTATGTCTTTTTTAAATAAGCAGCTAATCTCCCTAATTTTGTAACTATCTGTCCTCGTCAATACAAATTTGCGCTTGTCTACTCGTTCTCAAGAATTATTGACAGTGTATTCCTATTCTCTAAGTTCTAGAAAAAAGCTTGAGCCTGTCAATAGCAGTCAGCTGTTTTTGACAACGACTAGTCAAAACAAAAAGTTACAGAATAATGAGGTTATTATTTAATATAAATATTTAACTGATAGATATTAAGTTTAATTGAACTAGACTGAATTTTAATCAGGAATAATTTCTTAGTCGGTGTTAAGTTCAGTATTTTCAATTCTTTTTGAATGAAATATTTTTATTAATTAATGTTATTTTCTAAATTAGAGAAAAAAATAATAAACTGCACAAGAAAATTTGCATTTCCCCAGCTAAAAAAAAGTCTAGTTTAATTTTACTTCTCTTGTTTAGAAAATCACATTAATAATTAATAAAAATATTTCATTCAATAAGAATTGAAAATACCGAACTTAAGCCCGATTAAAAATTTATTCCTTAATAAACATTTAACTTCAAAATAGCAATAAAATTACTTAAAAATTTAATAATGTGTTTGACTAAATATTTTAAAAGAATTAACTTATGACAAGGCATATAAATAGTTGTTTTTTTCCCATAAAGATTGGACTTATTTTTAATTGTTCAATAAAAATTTCTCTAATATTTAGTTTTCAATGAAAAATTTTGCTATTTTCTATTTTTACTGAAAAAAAAGAAAAAATTATTTCTCAAAGTGAAAATTTATTAATAAAATTTATTATAATTTTTTTATAATTTTTTAGTAGCCATAATCTAACCACAGGTAAACAACAGCAATAATGCCTCAAAGAAAAGTCAATACTGGGCAAATATTTAAAGAAAGAAGCATAACCGCTATTTTTTGCCAAATTCTTGGCTGTACTCAGCGTGACCGTTTGATCGACTAAAGTGGCAATTTGCCACTTTTTCGACTGCCTTCCTTCACCCTTTTTTTAAATGGATTATATAATGCATTAAAAATAAGAAATTTTAGTGTAGTTGTCTCGTTTTTTTAATGTAGCTCCTTTTTTTTGATAAATCCCCTATTTGGTGTCACTTTTTGAAAAATGTCTTCGTTCACCCTGGCTGTACTAATCGTGCAAGTGAATATCTGCCAAGACAGCAATTTGAAGAAAATTCCAAAATTGTTGCGCGATCCAATACAGAGAAGAGAAACAAAAATAAAGCCAAATTGCAAAAAAATTAGAATCATTAAAAATTGTAAAATGAACTACATATGTATGGCCAAAATTTTGGATGATTGATTATTCGTTTTGTCATGACTGTCGTTGGGGCCCTATGTTCCATCAAAAATAGTGGTTACGACTATTTTGCCTGATATCGTAATCTAAATGTTAAGTGTGAACTTTTGTACAACAAAATTGTTCGTCAAATTCACTCCACTCCATTGGAAATGAAGTCAACGCCTACGCGTACACACATCTGGAGTGCGACGGAGGAAAAATATTGCTGCCTTTGTTAACAATATATTAACAAACACCGCCAACGTCCACAGCAATTAGAATTGTGTAACACTCACTGCAGCCATGCAATACATTTTTCAAATTTCTTACTTTACTTTTTCTGTATTACATTTTAATTTTTCTCACTTCTTGTGATTTGCTGTTATTAGGTTGCAACTTGCACGGAGTATTGAATGAAGCTTCCTTAATTTTGTTGTGATTTAAAGTCAGCTGTTCAGAGATGGAACTTCCTCGTATTTTGGTACACATTGTATGAAAGCATTTTCCTTGTATTGGTCTGTGGTCCAGAGGTTAAATTTTTTATTTATTTTTTTAATTGCTTTAGACTTGAAAGGTTTTACCCTAAACAGGCTAATGATAAGTAATTTATTTAATTAGTATAATATTTAAAAATATTTATAGGACATTTACACCTGCCAAAAATCTAGCAGATTTTATGTAAAATCTTTATGAAAATCTAAATCGTTTATACCAAATTTTTTGACATTTATCAAGATTTTTTTTACAAAAAAATTTGAAACTACAACTAAATAACTGCCATGTAGCCGATTCACGCCCCTTTTTAAGCCGACATTAGCTAATTCACTCATCTTTTTTTATATGTATAAAAATGTTGTTCCGGGTAGTAAAAAAATGAAAATATTAGATTTTGTACAAATCTACTGACAAAGTATATTTCCTTATTGTATGTGGTATCTGGCAAAATTCAACAATATTTAGCTCGAAATCTCGTAACTACTAGATTTCGAGACAATGTAAATGCCCTATAATACTTTGTATGTACGGTAGTTTTGATTTAGCTGCCTTTTGTTTAAGTGCACTTTGGACTTAACTGCCTAAAATGATAAAATGATAATCTGTCACTATTCTTTAAAATCCTATACAAATTCGTTTTTTAAGTGCACTTTCTATACCTGCACATTTAAGAAAAGTGCCCTAAAATTTTGGAAATTTTAAAATACATATTTTCATACAAAAAATCAATGTTAGCTGCACATTGACTTAACTGCACAAAATATAGTTTTTCTGTAATTATTGTTCAAAATCCTGTATAAAGACTTTCATCACATATTACGAGAAAGAAATCTTACGATATTAGTTTCCCTGTCAAAAAAACCTAACGTAAACTTAAATTTTCTGTTCACATCACACACACCTCAAATAAAAATAAAAAAAAAAACAAGAAAACAAACCGCTGTTCAGAATTAATATGCCTACATTAATCGTTGACTTGGAGTGGCAGAACAGTGTCATATAGTGCCGGCCTGTACGGCTTAAAGTAATCGATTTATTTAACAGAAAGACAAGAAAAAAAAATTCAGCTAATGTTAGACACAATAAAAAACAAACAAACAAAACAAATTTCCTTAAATTTTAGACATGGCTTGTGCGAAATATATTTCAATAAGATAACACTATTCAAAATTATAACCAACAATAGGTCATCGTCCATTTTTCATATAAAAAAAATTAAACGTGCTATGCTTCGTCCAGCTTTCATACACAAAACGTTAAATGTGCAATATTTAGTAAAAAAAAGTAAATGGACTATACATTTCATTTCATTTATTATATAGATTTTCTAACACAAAAAGATAGAAAGGATATCATATAAGTTAAAGTATTAATATCGTTCATTTCTCATACAAAAAATAAATGGGATATACACCGTCCATTTTTCATAACAAAAATTAATGCGACTATACATTGTCTCTTTTTATACAAAGATTAAAAGGGTATAGCCCTTTTTCCATTTTTCATACAAGAAATTAAATTAAATACATCGTACCTTTTTTTATAAAAAAAATTCTTACCGAAAAATTAAATGGGCTATAGGTTGTCGCTTTTCTATACAAAAATTAAAAGGGCAATACATCTTCCATTTTTCATATAAAAAAATTAAATCTTTATAAATCGTCCACTTTTTATACAAAAAATTAAATGGACTATTTTTCATACAAAAAACTTAAATAGGCGGCAATATGTACATAATCAATTTTTTTCATATACAATTTTTTCATACAGAAAATCTATTTATTATTCATCGTCTATTTTTCATATAAAAAATTAAATTAGCTATACATCGTACATTTTTCATACACAAAATTAACTGGGCTATACATATCCCATTTTGCATATAAAAAATTAAATGGGTTTTACATAGATCATTTTTCATTTAAACAAATTATATGGGCTATACATCGTCCATTTTTCATATAAAAGAATTAAGTGGTCTATATATCGACTATTTTTTATATAAAAAATTAAATTCATAAAAAATTGACATACAAAAAAATTAAATGATCTGTTTATCGTGCATTTTTCATACAAAAATTAAAAGTGCTGTACATAGACCATTTTTCATACAAAAAATTAAATGGGCTATACATACCCATCATATACATACATTTAAACATTCAGAATTCTACGCCAATAAGGTGAAAGTGTCCATGACTGATTTTGTAGTTTTTCAGAAGAGAAGTTTCAACGCTCAAGTTGTATTTTTTTTAATAGTAATAGATCGGGAGCCTATTATTTCTTAAGACTATTTCTGTGGTCGCAAACAAAAAGTACAGTTTCGTGAAAAATCTCTTAATATACGAAACATTTTTTGAAAAAAAAACTCAAAATAGGAACCACGTTTACAAAGTCGCTCAAAATATTAATAAACAATTTTGTTCATTAAATTTATTTCGTTACTGTGTTTAATAAGACCTTTGGTAGGCTTAAACTGAATGTAGTTTTAGTGTTGCAATAAAGTTAGGTTATGATGAAGTCCGAAGGACCAGGCAACTTTTAACAATCTTTTGTTGGAAAAATAATGGAATTTTTTCTTACGCTTATGACTATATTTTACTATAAATTTTAAATATGCCAGATCGTAAAACAAATTGTTGTTTATTTATTGATTGCTTTGTTTTTTCTAAACGCAAGAGAAATTTTCTATATAATTTTTACATTGAAACCAAAAATAAATTTAGTTTTCTTTTTTACTCATGTTTACAATATAAATGTCCAGAAGAAAATTAATTTTACACACATTTAGAGCAACAGACAAATTTAAAATAGGACGGCATAGCGAAATAGAACTAACTGAAAGTCATATTGCAATAACTATAATGCAAAGCCGCTAAAATTTTACATAAAGTTCACCCAAAAGGAAATTTGGAAAATTGAAAAATAATAATACTGTCATCATCATTTAAAACGTATTCCGCTTAAAAAATTACCCTATAGCATTAATTTGTTTAAAAAAAATTTAAAATTTCAATCATCAAGAGCCAGAAACCCGAAATGCTTTTGAGTAATTAATTGCCGGTGCTTATAATTTTAAATAAAAACTATTAATTAAAGCAAATATCGCGCCGTAACCGCCAAAAAAGCTTAAGCGACATAATTTTCGATTTTAATTTTTTGTTGCCAAAAGCGATTACTTGCGATTGGAAACAGTAGATTTTCGTAAAAAAAAACAAGTCCAAAAAATGGGTCGCTTAAGCTATTTGCTTAAGCCTTTATGGTTCGATATTAAAAATTTGCTCCAAAAAATTAATGTCAGTTTTGTAGTGCTTGGATAATTTATTTTGCGGGGAAACAGGTGGAACTGAAGCGGTCTTCTCTCTACTTTTCATGTGTTCCCTTCCAGTACAGAATTTTTTCTTTTTATATTCAAAACTTATTATTTTCAATATATGTATATGTAAATAAATAAACACTTACGTTATTTAACAAATTTAAATTTTTGCTTAAGAATTTTGTTTTGTTTTTATTTTAGAATTTCAAATATTTATCGTTTGTTTTTTTTTCTAATTTTATAGAAGAAGTATTTTTTCACTTAATTGTTTATTTAATTTAGATTTAAACATTTTTTGTTTGTTTTATTTATTTTTATTTTTTTCTTGCAAAATATTTAAAATATTTCCTTAATTTTGTTGCTTTTGTTGTTGTTTCTTGGTTTAATTTCAAATGTTTTTTAATTCACTTCATACATACATTCATACTTATGTATGTATTTTTCTTTTTCTATCTCTCTAATAGATACTAACTAACTTTAGTGAACAATGAGTATAATAAGTATGATTTATCATCTATTTGTATTTAATCATAACTTTTTGTTTTATAAATTAATTTTACTCATTTATTAAAATTATTATACAAAAAAAAAGAAAGAAAGAAAGAAAAAAATTAAGTGGAAATGGAAAAACGCGTTCCCGCCTCATTTGTGTGCTTAAATTTTATTCGATATCTTCTGTTTCGAGTTTGCAATGATACTGAAATGTTTTGGGGAAAATTTCATATGTTTTAGATAGAATTTTTGTGTTGGCTCACAGCATGTGTGAAATCATTTCGAACCGTAGGTGCATAAAAATTTTGTGTGTGTTCGAAAGCAACATGTTGCACAATGCCAGGGTATGAAAAACCTATCCAGGGATCAAAATCAGGGGGAAAATAATTTAATATTGTGGAATACATAAAAAATTTGGCTGAATAGAAAAAGTGTGTTGTTAATGTTTCCAACGAAAAAATATTTAAAAATATTTCCAACGAAAAAATATTTACATAATTCACTAGCATAACGCATATTTATTTAGGGCCTAATTTTGTAAAACGAAAACGTTAAGCGTTGACAAATTTTGCATGTAGTTTGTTTTTGTAATTTAAATGTTTCCATAGTCCTAATTTACACTCTGCAAGTCTTCTCTCTCGTCTCTCTTTCCCACAAACTAATCAGCTTAACAATAAGCCTTGCATAGTGTAAATTCGGACTTATAAAATTTTCCTGGTCTTCATGACCAGGGCTCGGATTATAATGACCTAAAAAATACGAAAAAATCCCCCGAAAAATGCAAAACCCAACAAGCAATTTTGCTTGAAATCAAGTGTTAGACAATTGTAATTCAACATTTCACACATTCAATTTTCAAGGTTCTAATTATAAACTTCATTTCAAATAACATAAAAATAATATAATATATATCTATAATATAATTTTTTCATAAAATATAGACAATCGGGGGTGTCATAGAATCCAAGTCGGTTTTGCTGATTGTCGGTTTTGTAAACCAATGTTGGATTCATTTGGTGTCATGAAAACAAGTCGGTTTTGTTATTTTTTAATGCAAACATGTTCGATGTTCGAATCAGATTTTTTTGTTTTTGTTCATTTGTTTACGGCTTTTAATGCAAGTTTTTGTTTAAAAATTTTTTCAATTTTGGTATGTACGGTAAAATATTCTTAAAAATTGTGCTTTTAATAAGAATCAATTTATATAAAAGAGATAAGAAGTGGATGCCAAGTTATGCAAATATTCTTTAACTCTATAAACAGGTTGAGATTTGGAATAAATCACGCAATATTGGAAGCAAGCAATGAACTAAAATTGCTTAAACTCGATAAAACTGTGAGATAAAAAGCAAAATACTAAGAAAATTCGCAGAAGCTTGAAAAAAATTTTAAATGTTCAGTAAAAATTAATAAATAAATCCAAAAACTTTGGAAAAATTACATCTTTTTCCAAAATAACAGAAATTTGCGAAAAATTACACAATTTTAAACAAGCCGTTTTTATTAAAAAGGGCTATAACTCTAAGGAATGCTAAAAAAAATTTGGTAGAAAACGCGAAAATGTTAAAAATTTTCAAAGACTTGGTATTAGCTGAATAACAGCGTCTAAAGTCTAATAGCGAAACCTGTTAAGAAGCAGAATACTGGCAAAAACTCGATTTAATCGCGAACATTGCAAAAATTCGCGAGAATTTGGAAAATCGAAACAAGCCTTAAAATTTAAATAAACTCGGAAATAACGCGAGAAATCGCAATTTCGCGGAAAAAATTCTAAATGCAAAGAATAACAAAATCTTAGAGAATTAGATACGTACATAAATCGCCAAAAAATTACTAGCATTGCAGAAGTTCCAATGAGCCTTTAGAAACGATTCTAGCAAAATTATTAGCTATTCTAGATGATGTAGTCAAGTTTACAAAGCGCTTTATTTGTCGTTTGTTGATATTTAAATGAACTCTAACGAAAAGCTATTTTCCTATTAGCCTTCCCTTATGGAGGATAAAAACATAAAAAATGTACTTTAATTTGCTTGAATATTCGCTAATAATTATGAAACTGTTGAAAAAAGATATGAAAAATAGAGCTTTTAGCTATTTTATTTATTTCCAATTAAAAAAAGACAGCTATAGTCTGCTTGGTTTATATCCAATAACAAACCGATAACATTGGTTTCTATGACACCTAAAACCGACACTAGACATGGTTTGAACAAAAATCCGACAACATTGGATTTCATGACACCAAAGTATTTTTTTTGTCGGTTTCTAATCCAATTCCGATAAGATTGGTTTCTATGACACCCCTGAATGGCAAAGACATTTTACATAAAAAAAAATTTAATGGACTATTTCTCGTGCAAAAAAAATATTTTATGAAAAATATTAAATGGACTATATCGTCTATTTTTTATGAAATAAGTTTAATTGACTATGTATAGTCCATTTTTTATACAGAATAATTTTTTATGAAAAAAATTTAATGGAATAACATCGTCCATTTTTCATGCAAAAAAAATTCTATGAAAAAGTTTAATAGGCTATATACATCGTCCATTTCTTATATCATCCACTTTTCATGCAAAACATTCATGGACAAAATTTTTTATGAAAAAATTTAAGAGACCATACATACATATTCCATTTTTCATGCACAAAATATTTTTATAAAAAATGTTAATGAGCTATATATCGTTTATTTCTTACGCAAAAAATTTTATGGACTATACATCGTCCATTTTTCATGCAAACAAACTTTTTATGTAAAATAGTTTTCAAGCAAAAAAAAAATTTTTTTTAAATTGTAATGCACTATATATACATTGTCTATTTTTCATGCAAAAAAGTTAATGGACTACATATATCTAAAGGACTCCATATATGCTAAAGTTAATAGACCATACATTCGTCCATTTATCATGGAAACAAATTTCTCATGAAAAAAATTTAGTTAATAATAACATCGTCTATTTTTCAATAAAAAAAATTAAATGAATTATACATTGTCCATTTCTTATGCAAAATATTACATGGACTGTACATCGTCTATTTTTCATGCAAATAATTAAACAGACACATTTTTGAAGCAAAAAAAAATTTATGCAAAAAATTGTTTATGAAATCTATTTAATGGACTCTTCATCGTCCATTTTTAATGCAAAAAAAATTTAGGTAAAAACAAAAAAAATTTAATGGACTATACATCGTCCATTTTACATGGAAAAAAATTTTTATTAAAAAATTTTAATGGACTATTTTTCATGCAAAAAATTAAATGGAGTATGCATGGGTTTTTTTTTCAAACAAAACTAATTTTTATACAAAAAATTTAATGGACTATATATGTATAAAAACGTAAGGGACTATACATCATCCATTTCTCATGCAAAAAAATGTTTATGAAAATTTTAATAGGTTATACATCGTCCATTTCTTATAAAAAAAATTTAATGAAAAAAATTAGATAGACTATACGTTGTCCATTTTTTATGCAAAAAAATTTTTATGAAAAAAATTTAATGGACTCTACATCATCGATTCATTAAAATTAAGTTTAAAATTTTATATTTGCAAAAAGTGCAAATAGTTATAACCCTAGTAGTGTACAACTTAACTAAAAATCTAAAATTTAGAGAAAGAAAAAACAAATTGATATATTGAAGCTAGACTTAGTGCACACTCCTAGTGTGAAAAATTGTAAATAAAATAATATAAAATAAAGTAAAAAAGTGAAAACAAATGACAACTAAAAACTGTTCCAGCTTGGATTGCGAACCTGCCTATGAATACATAAAAAGTAAGTAAAAGATATGGATTTATATTTTAAACTTTATATTTTTATACATATTATAGACCTTCGGCAATATGTATAAGCAAACATTGGCATGAAGTTAGCAAAAGTGACAAAATTGAATTAGGTAGTAACGATACCAATTTGACATTAAAAATGGTCGCATTACCTAATCTTAATCCACCTCTAAGTCCTAGCATAATTTTTAATGTGAAGTTTCATTGCAAAACTATTTAAGATCATGTTCAATTTTGCCACTTATGCTAACTTCATGCTTAACATAAGCTATTTTAAATAAGTCCGGGTTCACACACGCTGTAATTTTAGTTGAGCAAATTGTTTTTAGTTCATAGGCGAGAGAGAGGAAAATATGATGGTTTCCATCTTCACTACCTTCTCTTTCATCTTCCATAAGCTCAAACGTTGCTCAACTTAAATTGTCGTCTGTGAAGCCATTATAATAATTACTTATGCAAAAATTAAAAAAAAACAAAGTACATAAGTATTATTATTATGTCAATTAAAAATTAATCGTATATTCTTAATTATGAAAAGGGCCGTAAGTGATTTATATGTTTTTTTTTTATATTTGCACCATCAAACTACAAATAAAAAATATACATATGAAAACCTTTTGCGTACTCATGCCTCGTTAATTCTAATTGAGTAATTAATTATTTTTTTTTGCTCAACTCGCTGTAAGACCGGACTCAGAAAGATGTTATCGCTCTAGGTGACCAATAACCTCTAGCTTCTTAATGACATAGTTTCCCTTAGAGCACTGATGGGGTTGCACTTTTGGAGCGATGACGATTATAAATGAATTTAATCAGCTTAGAAACGTGGGCTTTAGTTGAGAGCAAAACAAATAATTATTTAATGATGGCAAAAAGGCCCCAGTATGTATTGTGCAGGCTCGTATATTTTTATTATTTATTAAAAAAACATTCAATAAACTGCTACAGGTAATGTATTTATAGATCTATATCTATACTAATATATGTATTTACCCATGTATCGATATCGATGATGGGATTTGATGGTAGCTGTCCAATCAAATTTCGATAACTGGTTAGAAGAAAGAAGGATTTCCAAGGAATGTCGATAACTGGTTAACATAAAGAAGGATTTCCAAGGATTACGAGTATATTATAACAAATAAATTATTTTTTATTTTAAATAATATTGATTCTTTTAATTTTAAAATTACTTATTATTACCCCAGAAATTCTTCTAAATAATTAAAACAATAAATATTAAGACGTACAATAAAAAGTTAATTAAAAATTTAAATTAAATCCTTTTATTCAATAAATGAAGTTAGCATTTCTTAAAACAGTCGAATTTTGAGTTTCATTCAAACTCAGGTTTCCTAAAATCAATTTCGTTTTGTGTTTATTTTAAATACGGATTCAGGATTACACATGGATAAAATTAAGTATTTAGCACTTGAATAATTCGTAATTGAATCAAGCCTTTTTAAACCTCTAACTCTTCTCCTTATGGGTCGTTTTTATTTCTCTCATAAAAAGGTGCAAAAAGTATCCTTAAGCGGAGATATGCGGGTAAAAATGTTCTACAGAAATATTTGCCATAAAATTTTACTATTTATGAGTCTCTAGATGAGTACACCAAAGCTCGAAGTCAAACTCAATTCAACTCAAGATATAAGTCAAAACTTAAGATGTTCTTCAAGGTTAATTTCGTACTTATTCAGACGTGTGGCTAAAAAGTTCCACAAATCAGTATTTTTAATCAGTTTAAGACAAATTGCGAATTTTCGTGTACACAAGGAATATTTTTCTAGAACATTTCAACTGGTTATAACCCCGTTTAAGGCTACATTTTTTACCTTTTTGTTTAAAGCAACAAAATGTCACAAAAAAAGAAGAGTTAAAATATACCTTGCAAATATCCCCCCTAAGATTTTAGATAAAGAAATACGTGAGTTTCTTTATTTCCCAAGTCGATTTATCACAATAATGTGCAAAAATGGAGAGGGGGAAGAATTTCCACTTAAACGTGCAAAATCAATTGATTTATTTGTTTGATCTCTGTCAGAAAAATATTCACCCTTATTCCAGTTGTCGTCATCGACGTCACTTTAACACAACACCAAAAAATTGGTGCTCGAGTATCCGTTATCAAAAACAACTGACTCCTGTTTGCAGGTTTATGCTATTTTCTAGATCTTAGGGAATGGAAATAGATTGTCAGTTGCGCAAAATTGTTCTCGAGAGCGTGTAAACAACCCCCAATTTTTTGGTGTTGTGTTAAAGTGACGTCGATGACGACAACTGGAATAAGGGTGATTATTGAATTATATAACAATACCGAAGTATGTATGTATATTTGCATATTTGACATTCTAAAAAATTTTCTGTTTCAGTATATTGAAGAGTTTCTTCAGCAGTAAGGAAATGCATATAGACGTTGCTTAACCAATAAAATAAACAAAAATTCTTAATTATTGAATTAACTTTGTTTGCTAACCAAACTTTTGTATTTCATTTCAGATTAATCTACAAAGGTTTCATGCAAGACAAACTCCAGGCGGGTTTTATACACATTCTCTTTATAAATTTTTAATAATGTGTAGAAATTTTTAAAACGTTAATAAAAATATAAAAAACATGTCTTAATAAACACAAATCACCCAAAAATTTCGTTTTATTCATATAAAAAGGTTTAAAAATATCGTTTTGTTGATATAAAACATTTGAAAGTAACGTAGTATCATTCAAAATTTGTAAAATCTGGCAACTCTATAATCATATGAAAATAGCGCCATCTATTGAATGCCTATACGCTTTTTTTGAAATCAAGTTTTCAATCTGGCAACATTTTGTGAAAATACGAGGCCACTATGGAAAACGATCTGGCATCACCATCAAATTTTGGGAATTTTCAGCAGTGTTGCCATATCGTTTTCCATAGTGGCCTGGTATTTTCACAAAATGTTGCCAGATTGAAAACTTGATTTAAAAAAAACATATAGGCATCCAATAGATGGCGCTATTTTCATATGATTACAGAGTTGCCAGATTAGACAAACTTTAAACAGTTTTACGTTACTTTCAAATGCTTTATATGAATAAAACACGTTACTAAATGATATTAAAACATGATTTTTTTTGCCCTTAACGTACAAAAGTCACACAAAAGTGACTCTTTTTAAATAAAACAAGTTCTTTATTAAATTATTTGTAGATTTTATTTTATATTTATTTATTAATTTAATTTAAAATTAACAATTTGTTTAAATTACAACTGCCTTATTTATAAAGAAATAATTTTGCTTCTTTAAAGTGTTTATAAAACAAAATATTTTTTTATGTAAATCTGTTTCGTAAAACCTTTTTAGAGCAGAAATATTTATTTTTATAAACAAGACCTTAAAATAATACAAGTGAAAAATGCGTTATTCTTAATAAATTTAGACAAACAAATTCATTAGTTATACAAATAACAAATACAAAATACATACAAATCGAATTGATTAAAAGTAACTTAGATTTTATATAATTTTACTATTACATATTTATTAATATTTAATGACAAATATAAAACTTTAAAGCTTTTTATAATTGTTAAGATTTAGAAAATTAAGTCGAATTGCATTTTTGTTAGAATTTGGGTATTGTTTTTTTTGTGTACAAAATAAATATATTTATCAATTAAAGCTATAACTTATAAACTAATAATAATATTTTTTTGCTGTTTTATTACTTATGTATGTATGGATATAAAATTAAACAAACGTGTAGCTAGAAAATTTTTAAGTAATAATGATTTTTTAGTAGAAAAAGGATTTTAGGAGAGGAACAATAGAGTTCAACCGAAACCGCTTGACGAAACCAAGCCTTACACCAAACAAATATTTATTGTATTATATTTATTTGAGCCAATTAAAAAATTATGAAGAATTTTTTATCAAAATTTTAAATTTTAATAATTTTATTCAATCAATGAAGAAAGCGCAGTAGCAGAAATTAAAAATATTAATCTCAAGTCTGTGATTTTCACGAGCATCTAGCATGAACTGATAAATTTTTACTTTTAATAAGAGAGTAACGGTTCTTCTCACAATATACAATTAAAAGCTAACAGGGACTTTAACGGCAAGTTTTGTATGAAGAACTGTCAGTTAAAGTTCACGTTAACTCTTAATCATACATTGTGAAAAGGGACGTAAGAAAGTTTGAAAAGTTTTCTGACGTTCACAGGTTCAGTTGGAAGAGTTTTTGGTTGAGCGGATAAAAGGGATTTTAAGACATATGCCGTTATTCATGAAAATCACTGAAGTATTAAATATGTATGTAAGTAATGCATGAACAGAGTATTTTTTTAATGGACACTTTTTTATATTTATAATTAAATTTCATGCATATCTGCAGCATTTCAGTTGAACTATAGAAAATTAGTAAAATAACAAGAAAGTGTTTTATATTAAATACGACTTTTTTTAACAATTAACCAATTCAAAGCAAAATTAACATATGTACATATAAACTATTATTTTTTTTATAAATTTTTTTGATTTTCAAAAGTTTTCAAGTTAGAAACCCAATACAAATTTTATTTTCAATAATAATTTAGATGGATTCACCCATTTTTTTGGACAAAATTTTTGTATTTTTGTGAAAATACAACCTTGGTATGATGGAGTTTATGAAAATTATGCAAAGACAAACAATCACCCCTATGGTGAACAGTTTTTCCCTCGAAATATTTCCCTTTTCCCCAAATTGCAATCGTGAATAATTTTTCCCTGAAATGTGTTCACTTTCTTCTCTTTTCATTGAACAAGAATCTCTTTGCATCACATGCAGTAAATTTTATGGCTGTGATATGCTAAATAATTTTTTGCACGGCACCTAAAATATATAAAATCACAACTTTACACTCAATAACATTTCATTTGAAACCCAAAATATTCCAGTGAAAAAAAATGGAAGTCATTCTAGTGGAACTACATTTTCATTGCTTCCAAGAAATCGATATTTTTAATTTGCCGAGAGTGAGTCATACAAAACCTTGTAACTCCTTCATAGTGTTAAAAAAATACTCAACAGAATTTAAAAAAAAAATAATTTTTTAAAGAAATTTATAAACTAATTTTAGTCTAAAATTTAAAAATGGTTTGCTTAAATTTACATGAAAACACTGTTTCGGGCTTAAATTCGTATAAAAAAAACGAATTGTTAAAATAGGCAACTATTTACCATTTTTCCTAGATAAAAATATTATTATAGACCACCAAAAAGGGGAATTTTTCTTAATATCGCTTCCAATTCAGTGAGCAAGCATCGAAAAAGAGAACTTCTTGCAATCACAACCCTATGTAAAAATCATTAGATCGGATCGAAATTTTCACTATTTCCAGATCGCAGACTCTACATTTTCAAGACTTTTTTGGAGTGTCTTTATTTGCTGGGATGTATATGTCTTATTAATAAACTTAATTTGTTTGATTTTCAATTAATTTTGCAGCTTTACAAGTCTTCTTCCCGTTTTTTACATTCACTACGCATATGATAGCGGGAACAAACGTTCCCATGAAATTCACGATTGCAAATTTTCCTTCATGGGGAATGAAAATTTCATGGGAACAAAAATTTTACATTTTTTTCACGATACGGGTGAATAACAATTCATCAGATCAGGGTTGTTTTTTTTCGTAAGTCGTGCGATTGTGTAGCATAGTGAGTACACAGCCTTAAGTAGTTTGACGTTTATTGTTTCACACGTAACTGCGCATGACGTTGAAAATTGCTTTTGATGTCATTAACAGACGAATAAAAATTTGTTTCGTATTTTATCAAAAACTTCCTTTGCTTTCCCGAGCTTAATTTAATTTCAATTTACGTAAAACATTTTCGTGTGTAAAGCCGGGATCCCACTATCGCCACAATGAACCGATTTTCGTCGGCTCACTGCAATAAACTCATAAGTTATAAAACAAAACAGTCTTATATAGCTTTATTAACAATGCAGTTTGGTGCAATAATGTCCTTATATTTCAATCAGTTAAAAAATAAAGCCAATTTAGCTTATTACTTATAACTTTATTTCAGTCAGCCGACGAAAATCGGTACATTGTGCCGATAGTGGGATACTTGCTTAAGACTGTTCCTTTTTTAACCAAGATTTCATCCAGATTGTTTGTATATTTTTTAATAAAACTGCTTCTGCCACTAATAACAAAAAAATTATAATATAAAATTATAATATAATGATTGAGGTATTTATTTTTACGTCTTCTTTCACACGACAAGCATACGACTCTCATACATCTCCAGGACCCCTGAAAGAAGTCAGTCAGCTTGTTAAAATAGTTTCTCACACATAGACTGAATTTACATTATGAAATTTTTCATGAATTTATAAAGTCCACCAAAAATTTTTTATTTGTCACTAAGAAGCGTAGAGAAACAAATCAGTCTCCAAAAACGCTAAAGAAATTCATATTACGGCGGTTTTTTCTTTCTATATCACAGCTTTTTATTAAGTTATTTCCGGTGCTATATATTTATTTTTTATTTGCAATTTACGGAATGGTTAAGGTGCAGTCAACTGGTTTAGAAAATACATGGGAAAAACACTTGGTATCAACAGTGATTTCTAAAAACAAATTATCTAGCAAGTCATCAGCTGTTTATAATATCGAAATTATGCCAAAATTCTGTTGCTGAGAGCTTTCAGTTAAAACGTTTTTAATCGAAACAAATGGATGAAACCATCTTTACTATTATTTACTACCGATATGAAAAATGCTTTGAATTGGCTAAATCAGTAGATTTTTTTTATATATGTATGTCTGTATGTTAATAATTTTTATATAATATATAGTATAGTTATTATAAGTATGTAATGTTATTTAAAAAAAAAATAGTTAATTAGTTTAAAAATTTAAATTTAATATATGTAGCTATGTATGTAAAAAATATCATAATAGATCTCAACAAAATACAATAAAAGCACTTTAATTTTGCACTTTGAAGGCAATATGGTGTTGAAGTGTTTATACTTTCTCTTCTCATTTGTGATGATTTTAAATATTTATTGTTTTACTGAAGAATTTTATTTGTTCAACCGCTGTAATAAATGCAAACATAATTTTCGTTCAAATTTCAAACAATTTCAAAAAACTCTAAACACATAGAAACATAAATCAATCAGTTAGCGTTATTAATATCATTAATAATTAATATTATTTAATATTAGACAAAGAAAGCAATGACAATTACAATATAATTTATTAATTTAAATTAACAAGGGATTATAACTTTTTTTTTTCTTATTTTATATTAAAATCATTAAGTAAAAATTAAAATAAATTAAAAATAAAAATAATAAAAAGAAAAATATTTAAATTATATCTTACTTGTGCCTTTTCTTTTATTTGTTTTCAGTGATCTTCATAAATTCCTAGATTTCATGCATTAGAGAAGTACATATGTATGTATGTAGTAGGGATTTGTTTAAACGTGCATCGTTTGTTTTTCTTTTAATTTTTTTAGCATTCTTACAAAAAATCGTTCATATTGATGTAATTTTTAAAACTAAATTAAAAATTTCGTTAATGCTTTTTATTTAATATTTCATTTTCGTTTTCATACAAAGCAAAAATAAAATTAAAATATTTACGATACAAAAAGTAGAATGTGCAGACCACAAACATTTAGATGGATGTGTGCGAAGTGAAAAAAAGAAAATATGTAGTTATGAACACTTAGTGAATCTATGTAATAGTGTTTCTTTTAAATGTTTTAAATGGTGCACAAAAATAGTACGAGTATTTGAAACCGCTTAAAAGCAGACCAACCAAATTTATACCGATATTGTTTTGTGTGTTTAAAGTGTGAAAGACAATTTGATAGTAAAAAACTGTGTCACTAATCCAAAACTTTTTGCTCAGAAATAGGAATAAGAATATGCAAAAAAAAAAAACTTACTTAAAAAATGTTAATATCAAATGTCTGTAATGAAAGCACTCCTTTATACATTAGTATTTATGTGCCTTAAGCAACTTGCAACTTTTGCTAGTTTATTTTAACACTATTTGATCGTCTGTGCAGACGCCATATACATATTTGCACTTAATAAAAATTAATCTTAACAACAAAAAAAAAGCGTGAAAAATATGCTACAGGAGATGGACCGATAAACATTTTTAAATATTTTTTTTTAAGTAAAGTAACACTCATGCAATGAATGTCTACCCCTATTACTAGGTGTTAGCTTCTTTAGTCAAAATTTACATATGCAAGTCTTATTGCTAAGCTGATTGGTTTGTGGAAAAGACAGACGAGGGTAACATAAACGTTTCTTTTCCCCTCGTCTCTCTCTCTAATAACAAACTAATCAGCTTAGCAATAGGACTTGCATAGTATAAATTAGGACTTAGGAAAGGGATAGTGATAGAAGACAGGTGGTGAAGGAAGAGATAAGACGAAATCTTGGGTGTGTTCGTAAATACATCTCTGCTCTGCATCATACGTGCAAACTTTTATTTAAAATGCAATACAAGTTCGCTGATAATCCGTTTTAGTAGTAATCATATTTGTACAACATATTTGACATTTATTTATGCGTTATCTACTTCAGTGAACCAGTTTAGAACAATTAAATTTTCATTTGCAGCGCAGTGATGCATCTACGAACACACCCCATCATTCTTTTACAACTCTGTTATTGCTCGTTTTTTTTTTAATAATGCAGTGTTGCAGCGCCTCTGGTGTTAAATGAGACGTATTGAATTTTTGAAGCTGTGTTTAGTAGCCATTTTATGTGTTATTTTTCTTCGTCGATGATTCTGCTATACAACAAAGGAGGGTATTTCGGATCTTACATTAGGATTAGTATTAGTGACTATGCCTTCATCACTTGAACTTGACTACAACAACTGACACAAAGGGACGCTAATGCAAATCAGAAAAATGCGTGTTGTCTTTATTTAATGACTGTTGTGCCTTAGGTTTTGTAGTCAACGTGCTAACTAATTCAGCCAACACCACCCTCGATTGGATAGATTTAGGCGGTTTTCTTAGCTTCAAAGTTTTATTTGTAATTATAATTATTTAAATTGACGAAATATGAAAAACAGCTGATTTTTAAAGAGTGAAAACCGCTATTAAATTGTTAACAAATTTTTATAGTTTGCCTGGATTTAAAATGATCTCAAGCAGATATCGATTTTGAAACAAAATATTTTGAAAAGCATTGCTCATATCGCTGCTTGTATTTAATTTGAATATCCTCAGATGTCAACCACACACTTTTCAAAATTTCAAAGCAGAGTTTTAAAAAGTTGCACCAACAAAAATTGCAAGTCTGGACGAGGATTTCCTGATATTTTTTATGAATCAATCCGATTTTAAATGATGTAAATTATAATTTAAATTAAATTTTGGGCACGTTGAATATTGAGCGTAAAATAAAGAACAAACGAACACTTTTAAGTAAACTTTGCAACACGCACGACTCAACACGAAGAGGTCGTCGCAAAAAATATAATTTCGTACATGGTCAGGTCGTCTCTTGTTGAGCAAAATTGACGCGAAAAATACGAAAAGATTTTAGGTGTAAAATATGTATTTCCTGTAAGGAAGAAATTCAATATTTTGTATCGTCAAACACGCAAACACCAGTTCTGTATACAAAACAATAGTATCAGCTGTTGGCAGTGGCAACTTGGCGCCATAGTTTGAAAAGCGACACTTGAAAAAAGCAATTAAATTTTGTGATTTTCCATACCACGCGCCCATCTCTAGCTATTTCTAATTGCGGATTATGGCTAGGGAGACTAAATATCTGCGTTTATCCGCAATTTAAACCTAGATATTTTAGAAGCTTGGTTGATATAAATATTTTTAGTTATAAGAAAAAAATCATTTAAAGGATTTTTTACTTGAATTTCACATATGAAGTTTTGGAAAAAATTATTGTGCAGAATATTCTATGTTTGATATACATATTATTATAGTCGACTTCTCTTTTTTGCAGGACCTGGCAAAAAAACTTCTACCCTACTTTTATAACAGTTTCAAATAAAAAACTTTCAAAACACCAATGTAAGTGTATTTGTTTGCTCTCCTCTATCATAATCGGTTGTTATTTTTTCTCGTGTTGCGCAGTGTAATCAAGGACATGATCAAACGATATAAACACACAAAAGACATTTTAACATTATATTGTACGTACATATATCGTTGGTCTCAAGTAGAAAGGCCCAAACTCAAATAATTGTAACCTTCCAGGAGAAGTTAGTACTAGCTTACACTATGCAAGTCTTATTGCTAAGCTGATTAGGTTCTTGGAGAGAGGGACTATGGGAACGGGAACATTTCTTTTTCTCTCGTCTCTCTCTCTCTCTCTCTCTCTCTCTCGTAAGATACTAATCAGCTTAGCAATAAGTCTTGCATAGTGTAAACTAGGACTTAAAAACATAATAAGTTTTTGTGACGTGGTGTATTTGTGTGAAATTGTGTGTATTGGAATCACTTAAAAACTCGATTTCGTAAAAAAATACGACTTAGGGCATTTCGGTTTGAGACCATCGATATACATACATTTTGAATAAATACCTGATTGATTTTTTTTTTTATTATTTAAAATATTGTCTGTAGTTTGCACTAATGTTTAGACAAAATTTAAACGAAGGATTTGTTTTTTTTTACTTGACTTTATAATCCAATTACTAAATATGTATATGAACTCCTTGAAAATTTTGTATTCATACATTTATGTATGTACATTCGTGCAATCATGCCAAAAACTTTTCGTTTAAATTTTGACTTAAGAAGTCACATTTGAATAAACTTAAAATTTTAAAGCGCATTTAAGCAAAAAAGCAGTCAAAAAAAAAAATAGAGAAAGAAATGTTTATAATAAGAAACTAAACTGAATGCCATAAGTCTTAATAAAGAACACATGCGTTAAGTTTGAAAAACATGAAAATCAAACTTACCTTTTAGCTGAAGTTGTTCGCGAATAGGGATTCTGTAGGATTTTTGGATGTGTTTCCATTACTCGTAATAATAAATTGTCTAAATAATCTTCCAGTTCTTTGACACGTTGTCTTTGTATTAAGGCCTCGTTTTCCATGCCGTTGGCAATAAGCATTAGTTCCTTTTAAATTCAAAGTAATATTTACATAGTTTGAAAATTGTTTTTAATTTGTGAATTAATTTTCTTTGCTAGAAATACCTCTCTGGATTTGCCTTCGTATTTTTTGGCCAAGGCCGCCGAAATTTCGGCTCTTCTTTCCGCCTGCGTAGTAGATTTCTCATGGCCAATTATGATGCGTTCAGTTTCTTTTGGACTAGGCGTGGAGGCTTTGCTATTCGTAAGAATTTCTGTTAAGAAATTACAAAATACGAAATATTAATAAAAATAAAAAAAATTAAAAAAAGCTAATAGACATGCGCATATGAGTGTTATATGAATGTTTTGTGTTTGTGGTGTGCAAATAGTCCAAACAAATTATACATTTTTATGCAAAAATTAGCAATCCATAGTGGCGTACTCTCTCTACTGAATAAGGACAAAATACAATGGCACATTTAGTTATACATATAAGAGCATATAATTTTGTTTATAATTAATTTCATTTAATTTAGCACTTGGATAGACAACATCTTCAGTGGGATTGTGGGGGAAATAAAACAATTAAAACATATGTACATATGTATGTATAAAGGAATCTTTTAGGGAAAGTTCGAGTTGAAAAACAAGCAAATGCATGTTGGTGTTTAGTCCACAAACACAAAAACATAAATATCTCTCAAAAAGCGCATTAAATTTGCCCCTTCAAATTCTCTCGCACGCTCACCTCCTCGATTAAAATTCAACTGTTTTTCTTTTTTGTTATTTATTTCTGGACTTTTCTCTTCTTTATCCATGTTGTTATTAGCAGTTGGTTCAATGTTATTTACTGCTTTTTCTAGTTGCTTCTCTTCTGGCTTGTCTTCTTGTGACACTAAACGTTTAGAGAAATTAAGAATTCTAAAATCTTCTTCACGACGTTTTGCTTGCCGCCTCTTGTCTTCTTCTCTCTGGCGTAATTCCTGCTGTAAAGCTTGCTCCTCTTCTCTAAGACGTTTTTCGTTTGCTTTTAATTCGATTTCTAAGCGAGCATCCTCAGCCGCCCGCTGATGTTTCTCATCTACGGTTTCATCGTGTTCCTCCTCTTTTTCTTTAGAGGTTGGCATGACTCGTGGTCTTGGCTTGGGCTGTGGCTGTGGCTGAGCTATAACCGATGCAAGAGATTCATTTTTCAGAAAGTTATTAGTTTCTTCGCCAGCATCGAAGAATTTGGAACTGTTTCTTTGTTCGAATTTAGCAAATGAAGCATTAAATTTAGCAAATTCATTTTTATCAACATCAGGCGATATCGGGGACTCTTTTTTAATACTTTCTTTGTTATTATTGTTTGAAGCCACAAACTTGAGATCCGTGGGTCTACTAGGAGAACCAAGAGAAGAGTCCTTGGAAGGTTCTTCTTTTTCTTGTCTTAAAGGAGCAACATGTTGTTTCGGTTTTTCTACTATAACTTCTTCTTCACCACTGCTCGAAGTATCAGAAAAACTTTCGGGAGTTTGTGACTCTTGCAGAGTGGGTAAAACAGATTTGGCTATGGCTTCCGTGTCGATTGCTAGCTTTTCTTTTTCTGTTTCTTCTACAAACTCATCAGCTGTGGATTTTAATGGCACTGCCACAGGCTCCCAAGATCTACGTTTTAATGAATCAGAATTAACTGTATCGGCACTGCGACCATACAATTTCGTTTCCCATTCATCTAATTCGGTGTTGGGTTTATCTTTGCCATTCACTTTCACTTCTCCAGCATCCATTTGAGGTGTGCGTGGAGGTTTTGATGGTGGGGGTAGAGTACGTGCTCTTATGCTAAATTCGTTTTCGATTTCTTCCAATTCCGGATCCACACTGAGGTTGTCTGATCCATCATACCTGAAGTGATGCTCCTTACCTATTTGACCTTTGTCGTTTGTACCCATTAAGGGCGAAGGATTTTTTGGCGCATAACCTTGGGAAGGTGGCTGTAAGCCGTCACGTATATTAAGAGAACTAACGGAACTCTTTTGCGACAATTTGTCGAATTGAAAGTCGTCTTCATCGTCGCTATCTGGTACTCGGGCACGATTTGGTGTACCAATACTGGCAAAGGAACCTGTATATGACATGTCATCGTCATCTTTATTTTTCTTCTTGCCGCTTCCACTAAGATGCAGTTTGGAGCCGATCTTTTTAATGCCCTTCGTAATACCTTTGCGCTTCTCAATCGCTCTGATTGACATTAAGCTTCCGCCGACCGACGAAGCCAACTGTCCTATGGAAGATTTGTGTTTCTCTCTCTTACTCAAATCGGTTAATGAGCCAGAATTAACAGTGAACGATATTAAAACATCCAGTTCACCACGTTCTTTATTCTTTTTTTCTTTACCCGGTTTACTTTCCAATTTATACCATTTGGCTCGTGGACGGTCGTAAGCATCCATTTCGTTGAGGGGCAATGTAACTTGGCCAAGAAATTCATCTATCCCCAGATTATTGCGATGCAAACAGGTCAAGACGAGCTCAGCTCGATTGCCTTGATCCGGAATTTTGCTAAAAAAAATAAAAGAATTGTTAAAAAATCTCTAGTAGTATTATATTTTTTGTTTGTGATAACTTACAGCTCACATTCTTCGTTCCAGGCTACGTTTGCTTCAGCTTTTTCCCTAACCGAGGTCTGGTATTTCTCTTTCCCCAGGGCGATAGTGACAAAACAGTTGTTGGTATTATTTTTGCCCTTGCATAAAAGATTTCGCGCGGAGCGTACTATAAAAGAAGAAAAATTATATTTAGAAAAATAGTCTATATTAGGTAAGTTCAATAGCCCTATCCTATCCTATCTAACTAATACTAGCCCCACTAATAATGGATGAGCCAAGTAGAGATGCTTCGCTCTATGGGCTCCTGAAAAGTTCCAAGAAGATCCGACGTTTTCGAGACAAATGAGGCGATGAGTTCCATTTCTGGCTCAATGGGTATGTAAACAAACAAAATTGCCACATTTGGGATGAAGAGCAACCTGAAGAGATTCAAGAACTGCCACTTCATCCAGAAAAAAAACAACGGTTTGATGTGGTTTGTGGACCGGTGGAATCATCGGTCCATATTTCTTTCAAAATGATGCCAGTGCGAACGTAACCGTCAATGGCGACCGTTATCGTGCCATGATAACCGACTATTTGATACCTGAAATTGAAGCTCGTGATCTCGGCTACATTTGGTTTAAGCAAGACGGCGCCACTTCCCACACATCGCATTAATCAATGGATTTATTGAGAGAACATTTCGGTGAGCACATAATTTCACGTTTTGGGCCGGTCGAGTGGCCACCAAGATCGTTTGATATCACATCGTTAGACTTTTTCCTGTGTGGATATGTAAAGTCTAAAGTTTATGCGGACAAAACCGCTTCGATTCAGGCCTTGGAGGAAAACATCACGCGTGTCATTCGAAATGACACGTCGAAATGCTCGAACGAGTCATCGAAAATTGGATTCAATGGATCTGCGACGTAGCAATGGTCAACATTTGATAGACATAATCTTCAAATAATAAATGCCAAAGAATGTTTTTTCAAATGATAATAAACATTCTCAAAGTAAGTTCAATAGCCCTATTCTCTCCTATCCTACCCAACTAATACTACTCCCACTAATATTATAAATATGAAATTTTGTATGTCCCACTTTGCACTATGGGGCAGAAACGTTTCTGTTCCCCTCGTCTCTCTCTCTATCCACCAATCCAATCAGCTTAGCAATAAGACTTGCAAGGTGTAAACTAGGACTATGTTCAGAAGTTTGTTACCTTCTAACGAAATACCCGCTGAAGGGATTTTAATGAAATTTGGTCAACAGGCTGGTTATACTTATGCTGGATGGAGACATGGGATACTCATTTTTGAGAAAATGGCACTGTTTAACCCCTTATGGGCCCATATTTTGTTCCGGAAAATTTGCTTAATTCCAATCAGGAGCATTATTTTGGCAACATAATGAAAAAGATTCTTGAGAAAAATGTTTAGAGATTTTTGATGTGAATTAACCCATTTCTGCCCAATATTTTTACTAATATCGTAAATGTGAAAGTTTGGATATCTATTCCGCTTTAACGCGAAAACTACGCAGCAACCGAAATATTTTCCAAATAAAAAAATATAGGGACACTGTGAGCGGCGTTAGGTAGTTAAGGGTTAAACCAAGACCAAGGTATTGTATTGTTGATATATTTTGTTTATCACACAACCCATCCAATGTCATGGATTTATACTTACTGTAAAAATATATAAGAAAAAATATATAAAAAATAAGAAATTGAAATCTAATAAATTTTTTACGTTTGTCACGTACAAATTTATAAGATTAGCGGCATATGAAACTAAAAACAAAAACGTTAAAAAATGTCTATGTAATTTATTTAAAATTTTTTTCTTCCAATTTAATGCTTTTCATTTATGTATGTATGCATGTCTGGCACACTCTTCGACTGGACTGGATCTTGAAATAAGAAATATTTGCTTTTATTCAGCGGTAAAACTCAGAAGACTCAAACTCAAAGCCTTCTAGAAGGCATCCTTACTCCTTCTAGTTCCCGCTGGGTACGAGTTACGTTTTTAACTGACTGCAAAAAAGGAGGAGGTTATCAATTAGGCTGTAGTTTTTTTTTGGCATTGTTACTCCACAACTCGGTACATTTTGGACCGATTGTAAAAATTATTTTTTTGTCTGCGAGAATATAGCTTCTATATGATCCCATTGTCAAAGAAGTGGGCGAGAATACACCCACTATTTTTTAATTTTTAATGATATTTTATTCATCCGATTGCTGCGAAACTTGGCAAAAATCTTGGCTTCTTGTAACGAAACAATTTCGAAGTTAGAAATGGACGGATATTATAGAGGATGGTTAAATTTTAAGGGCCGATGTTAAATGTGAACCAAACCTAAAGGTCAAGCTTTTTTCTGCATTTCATTTGACATTTCTCAATTTGAACCATGCACTGTGTATCTTAGTCGAGCAACGCGTTAAAGGTATTCAGGCTTATTATGAAAATGGGCGTTCAAATCAAAATGCATATCGTGCACTTCATCTTCAGTGATGAGGCACATTTTCACCTCAGTGGATTCGTCAATAAGCAGAATTGCCGCATTTGGGCGAATGATAATCCAAGAGTGATTGTCGAAAAACAAATGCGCCCCCAAAGAGGGGCGCATTGGTGCGGTTTATGGTTTGGCGGCATCATCGGGCCGTATTTTTTCGAAAATGAGAACGGTCAGGAAGTTACTGTGAATGGTATTCGCTATCGTGAGATGATAGCGAACTTTTTATGTCCCGAATTGGAAGACATGGATGTGGACGAAATTTGGTTTCAACAGTACGGTGCCACTTGCCACACATCTAACGAAAGAATGGATCTTTTGCGCGAAAAATTCAATGGCAGTGTTATCTCACGTGTGATTTGATACCGTTGGACTTCTTTCTTTGGGGTTATTTGAAAGAAAAGGTGTACGTCGATAAGCCAGCAACAATTCAAGAGCTAATTGTTCTTCGGCACATTAACGGCATAGAACCTCAATTATGCCTCAGCATCATCGAAAATTTGGACCACCGGATAGAGGTGTGCCTCCGAGGTCGCGGCGGCTATTTGGCCGATATTTTATTCCATGCATAATCGAACCATACTATATTATCATAATAAAAAGAAATGACAATAATTTCGTAAATAATTTATGTTTTATTCAAAATCAACATCGGCCCTTAAAATTTAAACACCCTTTATTTAACTAACGTGCTTGTATTTAACCGATTTCTACGAAAGCACTAGATAAGTACTAAAAAGTTGAAAATAATTTGGATTCATTTACTTACTGAAGATTTTATTAGAAACAAAATTTGATAAGAGAAGGATTGTAATACTTTCAGTTTGTTTATATTTTATGTAAGTATGTACATATGTATGTATGTAATTAAATATATATACACTCAAGAAAAATTAACTAAAACTTTGGAAAATTTTCTAAATTTTAATAAAAAACGTTGTCGTATGGCGCCAAAGTTTTTTTTTTACTTGAAACCAGTAAAATATTTACTAAATTTCTAGTTCATTAATGAACTAGTTTACAGTTATTATTTTTTCATATTTAAGTAAAATTTTCCCATAAAATTTGGAGCTTTACAAAAATTTTTTTCGTCTTTGATCTCAAATTTAGTTAATTTTCCAACTTTTTTTTTTGTCTTTAATTCTGGTACTTATTTTTATTTGTAATTAAATTCTATACCAAATGATATGTTATTTATTATATTATATCTTCATATTATATTCTTAATTATAATTCACCATATATACATACATATAAATTCCTTGAGAGGAGACAAGTATTGAACCAGCAACCTTCTGATTGATAGGCAAGCACTCTAACCAATTGCCTAACAACGCAGCCTTAATAAGCATTGAAATTATTGAGTTTTAAAATTTAATTTTATTTACAAAAAAATAAATTTCAAGTTCAAATATTCTTCGAAAATATGAAAAATTTACTTAGATTTTTTGCTAAAAGCAAATTAATAATAAATTCTATAATTCAAAGAAAAAATACTTAAAACTAGTAAATAGTTTCCTAACATTTAGAATACCTTTTTACATCTTTTAAGTACGTCAAATTTCATAAACTAATCAGGAGTAATTCATTTCCTAAAGTTTATTTTATGATTTAAGACGAAATTGACTAGTCCTTAATATAAAATTTCCTTCAGCTTATAACCATTTTCCTACTCTTAGTAAATATTATTTACTTTAAGTCAGTAAAAATTTCCTGAAATGTGAGAAATTTATTGCGTATTTTTATGAACAATTTTTGGGGATATGAACTTTTTATTTTTTACTCATTTTAAGTAATTTTACTAGATTTTTATAAAAATTTACTTAAACTTAGAAAAAATTACTTAAACTTAGAAATTTATTTTACTTGAATTTAAGAAAAAAGATTTCTCAATAATAGTACATGTCTTTTTTTTTGAGGGTATGAAAGGAAAATGCCACTAAAACATAATGGTGGTCAAATCTGCCAATATTAGAAATATTAGAAACCATTTTTCCCCCATGCAGCAGCATTATTGAGTCAACCTTTTTCAACTCTACGTTTCTAAAAAGTCTATTCGTCTAAACATACATACATATACATAAGTATGTACGTATGAATATATGTTTGCATGTATGATTAAGCGGTAAAAAAGAAAACATTGAAAACTTTGAAAAGTGGAACACAACGGTTAAATATTCATATGAAATATCTAAACAGAGAAAGAAGATGGAAAGAAAAATACCCATAATACATATCAATGGCATTTTTTTGTTTAAATTATTATTATTATTTTTTAAAAGAGACGCGACAACATACAAAATAAATGAAAATTATACAGAAAATGAAATACAAAAAAAATAGCTGCAGCACCTTCTATGCAACAAACTGACAAAAAGTCTGACGAACAGACAAGACCGAGAGGCAAAAAATACTAAGTCTGGAATATTAAACTGTTTTCTTCGAATGAACCCAGAAAGAAAGACACACCAACAACCTTAACAACATTGAAAGAAATCACAACAATGGAAAGTAAGCAGCAAAATTGTATGTAATAGATGTGTAAAGTAATGTATAATAATAAAAAGAAAGAAACAATACTACAACAAGCACGATAATGACAAGCTTTTACTGATGGTGTGAATAATAATTTCAGTTTTTCTCTGTTTTTCTTTTTAATTTTTAAAATCGACTACAAACCACAGAAGATCAGAACATGATAAAGTTTTTATATGTATGAGAGTGTCTTAAAGAAAATCACTAATGTTAAATGCCAAAAAGAAAATAAAAAAGAGTTCACTTGTGAAAATATTAGAAATTTAAACGAATTATTTCATTTCTTAATTAAAGTTAGTTGATTTCTTTATTTTATGTCTTTTTACAGAATTTGTTCGTGACTAATTCGTGGCAGGAAAGTGGAATGTTCATAATTTAAAGTTTCCAGAGACATGGGGTTCGGTTTTTGATTTCAGCTATGTCTGGTTATGTTATGTTATGTATATATGTATGTATGTATTAGTGATGCACGAATATTCGTATTCGAATTGTCGAATATTCGGCCAGTTTCAGGCGAATACGAAAGTATTCGTATTCGCAAAATTCAGGTGGATGCGAATGCGAATCTATTCGTATCTGCCAAATTCAGTCGAATACGAATACTTTTCCAAAGAAATTAAATCAATAAATGCATAAATCCTAAACGAAATTTAAATAAATTACTAAAAATTTTAGTTTGTACAAATACATTAATTTTTTTATTGAAATTTATGCTTTGTATCATTTTCAAGTATTATTCAATGACGATCATTAAAATTTTGGGTACTTTTTATTAACTTTAAAGTACGCCAACAAGAGTGTGAAGTTTTTTTTTTGACAATTTTTTAATATTTCATATTGCATATAATATTCGTATTCGTATTCGCGAATATCGTTTCAAATATTCGTATTCGCGAATATCGTTTGAAATATTCGTATTCGTATTCGTGAATATCAAAAATTGACATTCGTTACATCACTAGTATGTATGTATATAAAAAAATTCGAAACTAGTTCCAAAGATTTACCACTTTCATTGCATTCCAACCACTACAGGTACTGAATTTACTAAGGCTGCTGTTTACATAAAAATATTGTTCTAGACAACAAGTGATTCCAAATAACTGAATGGTATGCACTTAAAGCAGTTATTTGGAATCACTTCCGTTCTATGAGAACCATGTGTTAAAGTAATTGATTTTTCACCAGAAATAAAACTACAGGTTGGCGCAGAATGAGCTACATATATGGTTTGAATTCTTTATAACTTTTTTAATTATTATTCTTTCTTTATTTTTTTCAACACTTTGTGAAGAAGACTTGGGGAATTAATTGTGAATCATTACACGGTCGAACAACGTACCAAAATATATATATGCAAATATACATATATTAGTTCCCGTAGTTCCTATCAGGAACATAAGGTCATAAAAATACAAAAATAATTATATTTTATTTTTCAAATTAACATTCTATTGTCTTGACACAGCGTGCATATCCTAAACCGTCCTCAACGTTCACCAGATTTAACAGCTCCTGACAGTTTTCTTTGAGGATATTTGAAAGCAAGAGTATACGTTAACAAACCAAGAACCATATTCCAACTAAGAACCAATATTCAAAATGAAATCATGGCCATTGCACCGAAAATTTTGCGAAAAGTTATGTAAAATATGCTAAAAAGAGCGCGTATGTTCGAAGCAGAAAATGGACATCACTTACAGGATATCAAAGCTATCTGCAAAAAATTCCCCAATAATATACTGTATTTAAAAAAATAAATTAATTATAATAATCGCATAAATAAAAAAGTTATAAACCATTTAAACCATATAGCTCATTCTACGCCACCCTGTACTTGGAGCTGAGTTCATCAATGCTGTAAGTAGAGATTTTTGTATACATTTTTGGCTGAGGTATGTTATGTTATGATATGTAAAGTTATAACACATTATGTTATATTGTGGTATGTTGCTGTTATCTTATTAGCGTAATGTAATTGTTATGTTATGTTGTATTAAGTTATGTTGTGTTATTTTATCTTATGCTGCGTCATGTGCAGTTGTTTCTTTATCTTATGTTACGATATCTTAGATGCATTAATATATTTCTGATTTTTCCTTTTCTTATCAGTTATGCAACGTTATGTTATCTTAAGTTATGGTACACATGTTGTGTTGTGTTGTGCTAAGTAATATTATGATATATTATGTTATGTAATTTTGATCTATGCTAGTCTGATGTTATATTATGTTACGTTATGTTGAGATATGTTGTGTTATGTTACATTGTGGTGTTATTTTATGCTATGTTATTATCATGTTATGTTACGTGTTGTCCTTTTTTATATTATGATATATATCATGATATATTATGTTACGCTATGTTGGGTTATTTTATGCGGTAATGTTGTTTGATGTCATGCTATGGAGTGATATGTTATGTCATCTAATGTTATGATACGTTATGATGTTATGATATAGCATTTTATTTTAAAGCATGTTACGTTATTCTTTTATGCTGTTACAAAGGGTCCGTCAGATAACATTTTTTTAAAACATGCTATAAAAAAACTACTGAAGCTTCGGCTGTGTGGCACGTAGCGCCGTACTGTTAAACGAACTTTTGCCAATATTCTCCTCTTCAATTTTTGTTAACAAAAATTCGTTCAACATGGCCCGATAACGATCGCCATTGACTGTAACGGCCACCCCTTGCTCATTTTCGAAATTATGCCTCTGGACCAAAATCCGCACCAAACAAAGACTCGTTTTGGGTTCGTCGGCTTTTCAATGTATGCGTGCGGGTTGTCTATGCCTAAAGATCAAAATGAGCTTCATCTGAAAAGATGATTTTTTTGACAAAATCGGCATCTTTTGTAAGTCGATCGCAGGTCCACTTAGCGAAGCGAAAACGAATTGGATGGTCAGTTGGCTCGTTCAGCGGAAGGATAAAACTAATAATCTGTCAAATCAGACTTGAGCTAAGTGTTACCATTCACGAAATAAGCCCTAGTTAAAAAAACGTTAGATGGCGGACCCTTTATTATTTTACGTTATTTTGCTATGTTCTGTTATGTTATATTTCCCTTTGTTATGGTAGGTTGTATTACGTTATGTCATTTGATATTATGTTACGTTATACAGTTTTTTGTTGTGCTATTTCATGTTAAATTAGTTTATGTTATTCTGTTTTATGTTATGTTATGTCATGTTACATCAGGTTATATTACGCTCTTTTTATGTTATGCAATATAGTATTATGTTGTATTATGTAATATGTATTATATTATTATCAGCCCAATTTTAAATATTCCTAGGAAATTAATGTTTTCCGGAAAAAGAATCCTCCTATTCAAATGGAGAGAAAAACAAAGCTTGGGAGAGAATTTAGAACTCAGCTATTTTGTTTCTGTTTTTAAGCTGAAAAATTGAAAATGATTTTTCAAAATAGAGGAATCTTTGGAATAGGGAAAAAAATACACAGGAAATTGTTATTCAGAATAAGGCTGGTTAATTTATATTATTATGCTATGTTACGTTATATTATGTTTAGCATGTACACTTTCGTTTTGAGATATTTGTTAAAAAAAATGCTTTTGCCTGCTACTTTTCAAATCTGTGATAAGTTTAACGTGTCATAAGAAATTTCGTTAAAAAAACTTCCGTTAAACTTTCAAGAGTGTCAAATCAAAGTTCATGCCTTAAATTTTAATGTTACTCAAAATATACAAAAGTTTATGAAGAAATTATTTTGAAATTCTGCAAAGATAGTTGTTTCCACGTCTGTACTTATTACTATTGCAAAGAAATAATAAACAATTCAACTACTTTCCAAAGTCAACAATCAGCAAATACGAGTGGTATGAATGAAAATTTTTTATGATAATTTCAATTATAATAAAAACATGAAATGAATGTCACTAATTTAAATGCAAAGATCAAGATTAACGAATAACTACGAGTATATAACTTAAGTTTTTCATCATTAATTAAAAGAATACGAGTAAACTTTGTGCATTTAATTTTTTTTTTAAGAAAAATAAAAATGTATATACAAGCAAACATAACCGTATAAAATGTGTGCGTCTGTCTATCTTTCTGTCTGTACTTAAACATTTTAGAAAAAAAATGTAGGTCTCTCTAAATTGAAGTTTAATTTTAGCTCGTTTTGTTTTTATGAGCTGAAAGCTTTCAACTTTGATTTATTTTTAATGTATCCCACAAGTGTTAGTTAGTTGCATCATTATGGTAAAAAATACAAATCCTCAAAATTTTATAAATAATGACAAAACAAAAAGTGCTTAAAAAGTAATGGCAATAAAAACTCTTTAGAAATTATTTGATGGATTTCATTCATTCACTTAAAGATTTAATTTTTTTTATTTATTCCTTGTAGATATTAATATGAACAAACATTTTCTGCAGAAAATAGTACGCGTTTTTTCTTCAAGTGCAGTTTTTTTAATTTATAGTGTTTTCACACTGACATGGTTTTAATAAAATTTGGTTTTAACGTTAAAACCAACTCTTAAAACATAGTTTTACCATACAAATTGTTTTTGTTAAATGCAACCCTGTTTTCACTGTGCTAAAATCAGTGCTGCCACGACAAAATTACAGGAAGCAGTTGGTAATGTTTGTTATATATATAAATTTTTTTTGAATTGAACATTGAAATAAATATTTTTTATTTTGATTCATTGAAATAGTTTAACATGTCTAACAAATACCTTTACATATTTAAAAAAAGCGCTTTCCATCCCTGTCTTTTATATTATAATCATTGTGAATTATTTTTGGCGAGAGCGCCAAATGCTTTGTAATGACCAGGGAAACCACAAATATGTAATTGCATGTTTTTTCTCGTGTGACATATTAATGTGGGGACAACATATTTATCCGTTTCAGAACTTTTTAAGAATTTTGACATCGATTTGTTAGTGCATATTTTTGCATATTTCACCCTTTAAAGCATTTTTTTGCATATATCAGTCTTACACGCATATTTTTAGCATATTTTCGAATTTTTAGAGCATAATTTACGCTTTTAAGGCATATTTTGATACTTTATAGATATTTTTTTTATATTTTAATCCATTTGGCGCAATCGTCCTTTTAAAAGGACATTCCATTCCGAAAAATATATACAAAGAAAAAATTTTTTCGGCTTACAAATTAAGAAGTTGGAAAAAAATTTTATTTTTCTTTTTCGCCATCTAAATCTCCAATGTAGTGTATAAATTTTTTTACATATTACTATTATTTTTGGACTTTAGTTCCAATACAACTTTAGTTTGGATATTTGTGACAGACTCTGTCCCCGAAAGGACGTTGAAGGAACATTATCAATGCATTAAAGTTTAATTAGATGAGACAGAAGCGATTTTTATTTGAAATTCTATGTCAATATTTTGTCATTTATTGCAATAAAAATATAAATAAAAATCTTGTTCTATTTATCCAGTTCCAAAGCATGAATTCTGATATCCTGATCTTTTGAAATTTAAGTTAAATTCTTAGGAAAGCATCCAATAAAAATTAATTTGTGTTATTTGTTTTAGTCAAAATTTGTATGGTAATTTTGTTTTAACCTGCAAATGTTATTGAATTTTTGAATTAAAAATATATTTTCATGTATTTGAACCAATTTATTTTATTTTTAATCGCATATTTTTTTACTTTTTAGTGCATATTTTCAAGTTTTTAGTGCGCATTAAACACTTTTTTTAGAGCATATTTCTGGTTTCCCTGGTAATGACTTTTATATAAAAAAAAATTCTTTGGTTTTGTAACATTCAACAAGGCAAGGTCTCTCTGCCAACTGGCTCCCCAAAAAACGCAAGTAATAAAATAAATGTAAGTTGAATTGATAAGAAATCTCCATCTTTTCATTTAAAAATCCTATATTGGAACTCCCTGCTATCCAAGGTTAAGCACGTACATATGTACATACATACATACTTTCGTTCAAAATCAGATAAAAGGTTTCTTCCCAACCTACAGCCTCCATTCTTGGCAAATTGCTAACCCCAGCAATTTGATAACTCGTGATTGAAAACTCCATTCTAATAGGCTCGGTTTATAATTTTATATAATTAATCTCAAGTTTATATTAATTTATATCCCAATGTAATACAAACTTGTTAGATGTCACTTGAAAGATTTTCAGCTTAAAAATGGATACAGCAGCAACAATAATAAAAAAAATATGGGAAAAGTTTTTTGCAAGTAAAACATCGAAAATATTTTCATTGACCTCTGGGAAGTGAAAATAGACGATATGAATAACATCGATCCGCCGATAAAAAAGTTTTATTTTGTGATGTAATTGTGCATTTTTTATATACAATAACTTGATTTTCAAGCACTTCTTCACTTGTATTACTAATTCCATAAATTTAAAATATTTATTTACAAAATATAAAATAATTTCCATTTTATAACGCATTGCAAAATTTCCGAATTTTTCATACAAACAGAAGCAGTTGTTGTACAGTTTGTGAAATAAGTGTTATAAAAAGTAGAAGACAATACAAAAACAAACACACTCATTTCTGCATGAAATTTATTTTAACATGAATTTAACAAACTTGCAGTGTGAATGCAAAATCAGCTGTTTATGGTTTTAACGTTAAAATCAGGTTTTAACTTTCAGTGTGAAAACAATATTAGACGTTGACAATGCTGTCTATTTTTATGTCAAAATGAGTGTAGATGGAAACTGTGTAAATTAAATGAATAAATTAGTGACAAGTTTTGAACTAGTTCATTTAGTTCAACCAATTGAGGCATTCATTTTAACTAATTCAATCACAAACTAACAAAACGTAATGATGAAAAACGAGTAGTTTAAACTATAATTTTACGAGAGATACCAGTATATACAATAATATTTCTCAACATTTCTGCTTTAGGTATGTATGTGTGTATATACATATATAAATGTCTGTATATAAATGTCTTTAATTATTGCAATTAATTTAACACTTTAAAAAATATATCTATTGTCAGACCATAGTCCGTCGACCTTTAATTATTTTTTTTTGCCCATTTAAAATACCAAGAAATCCTAAACCTCAATTGTATGTATGCTTGACAAAAACAATTGTTAATATTTATAAATATTAAACACGGTTCATCACAGTAACTTTGCATGAGTTAGTTATAAATAAAGAAGTCAAAGTGTTTTTTCTTCTATAATACTGGACTTTACCACTCAACACCACAACTCCCCAACTATCACCATCACATTAAAACAAACAAAAAAAAAATGATGTAGAAAAATAATAATAAAGAAAAAAATTAAGCCGACGTGACCATGCAATGGACAAACTTTCAAATTCCATTCGGGCAAATAGCAGAAAATTATTCAAGTAAAAAAGAGAAAAATACGTAAAATATTTATAAAACTCAAAGGTAAAAATACACATGTATTTAAGTATTCATAATATGATGTATTTACGTTCGTGTGTACTTACGACGTTTGTATTAAGAGTTATTATTGTGTGTTGTTAATTTAAATTTCTATACATAAATTAGCAAAAAAAATACTAACTAATAATCATAAAAAAACGTAATATCGTAGAGAGAAACACAAAAATAATAATTATTATTAAATGCAAAATTGTTAACAAAAACTAAATCAAATAAATTAAATGCATTTATATTTATGCATTTGTGCGTATGTATGTATGTACTACAATCATTCATACATATAAGTAATATGAAATGAAAAAAAAAATTGTAAGAAGTTGCTAATTTTGGTAATGGAAAATAGCTGAATTTTTGGCGCTTCGAAATAAGGCCCAAGAAGGAAATAACGCCCAAATAAGAAAATAAAATAAGGCCCAATAAAATTAAAGAATTTTTAATTAGGCTTTATTTCATTTATTTTTGGCTTTATTTCATCTTGAGTTTGGTTTCATTGAGGTTTTTTTATTGGACTTTATTTCATATATATGGGGTGTTTTTCATAAATTTGCTTGTTTAATTTTATTTATTTAATTTTGTTTCAGTTTTATTTTATTGGGGCTTATTTCATTTATACATCGGTTGTCAGACCGGTTATTTCCCTTGGTTGTGTGGTATTGTGGCAGGCATTGAGGAAGGTAAGTCATAGGAGATTGCTAACCTCTGAATTCAGAGGTGTGCCTCGCCTGGCATCCCAGGTGCTCAAACGAGCACACCACAGGCTGCCTTGGACGTCATTCATCACATACTTCCTATATAAGACTTTGTGGTGAGACAAGAAGTTTCCTTAGACTCGTAGAAACGGGTTTGGTGAGGACAGGAATAACAGGTTACACATTAATCTAAAATGAGATCAGTTTTAGTGATCACCGATCCGTAACCCCTGGGTTCACGGACTATAAAGTCGTTGAAATTGATTTTAGTAGAACATCCCCACTGGTAATTCCGGATGGGTCAAATCTGATAAGCTATATGAGGGTAGTTCGGTCTTTACAGACGGGTCAAAAATGGGGGAATGCACAGCGGCTGGTGTCTATATATTTTCAACGAACATTTGTAGTTCTTTCAGACTGTCGAACGAATGCCAATCTGAGATCTTGGCGATCCTCAGGGATACGGAACTAGTGGCCAGGAATGTAGCTGAATGTGAGAAGGTAAACTTCTACGTAGACAGCCAGGCAGTGCTAAAAGCTTTTGAAGGGACACAATGTCAAATCAAAACTTGTTAGAGACTGTAGGAGAGCCCTCAACTTGCTTATGGACAAATATAGTGCCAAAATATGTTGGGTTCCTGGCCACAGCAATGTTGAGGGAAATGAAATTGCCGATGAGCTGGGTAGAATAGGGTTGGCGTTAGATGACGGAATGTGTGACAGAACGGTGAAATTACCGATAGGTCATTACTATAGCGAACTCAGTAATTGGGTAGAGAGCAGGACCAACAGTTCATGGCAAATTTGGGGGTGTTGTAGAGTATCGAGGGATATGTGGCCAAAAATTTTAATCAGAAACATCCAAACTGCTACTGGATATGAATAGGAAAACGATACGAATAGTGATAGGCGCGTTGATTGGTCGCTGCTCGCTCAAAGCAAGAACCATCATTTTAAAACTTCCACTCCAGATTTCTGCAGGATGTGCGGGGCTGAAGGGGAACCAGAAACCATTGAATATATTTTCTATCACTGAGTAGACGTTTCCATGAGAGCATTATTCATATCGGGAAGGAGGAGGAGGATATTACGGGCTTCATCATGGGAATTCAGTGGCTTAATGACGGATAATAGGATCACTTCTGGGTACAAATGGGGGGTAAATATTACTTTTAACGGGCAATAGAAGGAAATCACAATGAACCTAAATCTGTGTTCGAGTAGAAGTGCGGTATATTACCACCCTTCCTAACCTAACGTAACCTATTTAATTTCTTATTTGGGTGTTATTTCCTTGGGCATAATTAGCGCCGAATTTTTGGACATAAAAAGAAAATTTATATATGTCTGTGGCAAAAAGGAAACAGTTCTTAAGTCAAGATAAGCTGATTTTGAGTTAATGGTACCTTCGTAATCTACATACTCAAAAGTACTCCAGGTCTAAATCTCAATTAATTTGTGTGATTTTTCAGCAAGTTATAGTGCTATGACTTGGGACTTACATATGTATGTTTTTTAGACTTCTAATTTCATTTGGAATAATAGCTTAAATCATGTTATACTTTGGAATATTTTAAATTAAATGTAATATTTACAGTGCGTAGAACGATGTTTATTTAAAAACATACAGGTTAACAGAGAATTTTCCAATTTAAATAGAAAAGAAATAAATTTCTGAAAATCGACTTGAAAGCTTAAAAGCGCTCTCCTGCAAAACAGTAAAATATAACTTAAGTCCTTTTTCCTTATTGCCACAGTTATACATAAATACCCAGCGGTAAATTAAGCGAAGTACTTCGATAATAATCACTAATGTCAGTATGAAATCGTAACACAGAAAAAATTATTCCAAAAAAATGTTCAAACAAAAGTTTGTTTGAAATAAAATTTCGGTTCAGTAAATATTTTTTACTAATCCAGTAAATAGTTTGATCCAATTTTGTTTTAAGCAGAACAAAAAACAATATGGAGTGAAAAATTCTAGTTGATACAATTAATATAAAGTAATACTTGTAACAAAATTGTTAAGAGAACATTTCTGTTCCAATATAGGAATTGCATACTGTACACAACAGTTATTTATTTTATTTACTTTTTATTTTCATTAAAAAATTTTGTTGAATCGGACAATCTGTTGATTGAAAAAATCGGGCTTTTTTTCCAAACAAATTATTACAAAATTTTGCATTTGAATTTACAAATTTCTTTGTAGGACCTAAATTGAAAAAATTAGTATTTGATTCAGAGAAATTTGTGTTTGAAATGGAAAATTAGTTTTTTCTGTGTAAGCGAGCAATCTAAGTAAATACTTGGATTTTAATGTACGTGTAATCTTAAATATCATGTGTTACTTAAAGGGATTCAGTTATTGTTTAAAACAAATAGTTTGTTCTAAAATAAAATTAAAATACTGGCCTACTTTTAGGGTAAATTTATTATCACGCCCGCTTACAAATCCGCTGTCAATGTAAGTGCAAAGCTACTGACATCGTAGCTTACTTTGTAAGCGAGAGCGCACCACTTACGCGTCCTATGACACTTTTATGTTAAATCTAAATAGCAAAATAAGTGAATGAATCATCACTGACTGCTACTAAGTATTGCTGATATCATCGATTACGTAATGTATATTTTTACCACTGGGTATGTACATATATAGTATACATATGTACATATATAAAAACTAAACACTTATAATAATAAAAATAAATTAAATACTCTTTTTAACGTTTCTTGGTCGGTTAAGAAATCGATTAAGAACCATATTAGTAAGATTAAAAAGATTTAATTATTTCAGAACACTGTGCACAATGCTATGCATCTCTCTGTTACTTATGCATCTGTAACTTTTTGTTTATTCATTTGAATTCTATCTATTCTATCTTTAGTTCATTGTTGATGTGCATGAAAATATCTAGAGATTGTATTGGGAAATTTAAAAGTAGTGCAGCAGTTTGTGTAAATTTTAATTTTAATTACAACAAAACCAGAATAAACAAAACACACTATGCGGCATAGAACGAAATATGTAGAGCAGTTTTTTATATACATTATTCATACATACTTACATACATATGCATGCACATAAATAGATTTGCATGCAAATATGCAGTAGTTTTAAAGTTTTGTTTTCTATTTTTTTTCTTGTTCTTATTAATCTATTGTGGTAATTTAATTAATTTTTCATTTGCCAATAAAAATATATGTATATGTACAAAGGCATTCAACTAACCATGTACATAAATAATACATAATGCAAACATACGAGTATTTACTTTTATTTATGCAGCATTATAATAAACATCATGATTATCATGTTGCATTTACTGTTTCAATATGGAAGTTATAAAATAAAACAGGTAACAGATACAAAACCATTAGTGAATGTTGGCAATATTTATTATGTCATCGCCGAACGTTTCAATAAAAAATATAAAAAAATAAACTGGTATGTATAAATAGCAAATGTGTTTATGTATGCACATCATTAAATGGCAAGTTTTTGAAAAGAAGTTATTTCTTGTATTTTGTCGTTGACGCGCATATGCACTCCGATGAGTTTGCATTGAATTCCTTCGATCAATATACATACATATGACTGGATATGCACTTGTTGGTATAGACATTGGGTAAAGTGAATAAAAAATAAGCATTTGCTTTTTACTTGAAAATTTATTTAAAAAAAAACAAAAAACACATACATACATATTTTAGGTTTTAAAACAAATTTTTAAATAAAAAGCAAATGCTTATTTTTTATTCACTTTACCCATTCACTTCAAATAATCCCACACAGAGAAATCAAATGATGTTAAATCATATGATCTGAGAATTAAATCTCTTCATCGAAATCTGATATTAGATCACCTGGAAATGGTGTATGCAGCAATTAGATTTTGGTGCTATATGGCATGTTGCACCATCATTATATGTATGTATGTATGTATATATATACTCATGTATGTATGTAAACCAATTTTCGAAGAGAGAACTCGACTATTAAAGGCCCAACTATAATGAGAATAAGCGAACTTAAGCAACTGTGCGGTTACATATAAAACGTATGTGCAAACTATAATGTACTTATTAAACTTTTCGTCAAGTTTCGTCAAATGTCATTTGCTTAAGCTAAGTGCCAAACTGAACGCATATTCCGTACGGAAAACACGGATTGTGTAGTTTTTACACTCAAGCAAACAGCATCAGACAATATTCATTGATTTTAAATATTTTTTTATTGTTTCTTATTTTAAACTCAGAAAAGAAAGCAAAACTTTTATTTTCATTCTTTGTTTTACAATACACCTATACACATATACACATGAGTTTATTTATGTATGTTCATTGTTGTACTTTTTAGTAGGCAAAACAAATAAAACGAGTAATAAAGTGGAGCATATAATTATACGTGAATTTTTAATGGATTAATTTGATTGAATTGCATTTATTTACTAGTCATAAGAAGAAACAAAATTACTAAAAAATTGTGAACAATACCTACATATATGTGCAGCTGTGGCTAAAGAATACTTAAGTACATTGTGGCCACCTAAAAGTCACATCTGAATTGCTTAAGTATTTGACAGACTTATCGTTCAATTCTGGCATTAGCTTAAGCCAGCTTATTCATATTATATTTGGGCCTTAAGTGTTAAGTTTAAGAATTTCCCCTGCAACCAGTGTTGCCAAAAGTGCAGTGGAATTATTATGTGATTCGATTCGAAAAGGAGACTTTTCTAATTTGTATGTTATTAACATTGACATTCGAAAACATTTCCGTTCGATTCGGATTATATAATAAGCCCTCGGGTTTATCTGTTTTTCGTAGTTTTTTTAGACTGTTGATCAGTCAGTGCATTTTTTTAAAAGACTTAAAAAAGGAAGAGGTTATCAATTCGTCTGAATTTTTTTGTTTGACATTGTTACTTAAGAGCTCGGTACATTTTTGACCGATTGTAAATTTTTTTCTGATAGGGTATCGAATTCAAATCATTTCAATCTTAATAGTCTGTTAATGCAAAATTTTTTGATTCAAACATAACATCTTCGTTTTTTAAGATCGCGCCTAAGATTGTAATCTTGAATAAGATCTCATTTTAAGATCGATTTCAAGATTTTTTTCTTAATAAAAATCTTAAATTAAGATCGTATTCTTAAAAATTTAAGCATATAATCTTAAAATTAAGATTACATTCGTGATTTTAAAAATGCTTTCTTGATTTTTAGAATTCATTCCTTAAATTAACTGCCTTATTCATAAAAAATATTTTTGTTTAATAAGAGGTTAATGAAACAAATTTTCTATGGAAATTTGATTAATAAAACTTTTATAAAATCAAATAATTTTTTATGAATTAGGCCCTAAGAATTTATGCTTAAATTTGGGAACATCAATTTTACTGAAAAAATTTCAAGATTGAAATTCGAACATTTCTACAATCTAAATTCAAGATTTTTGTTCTTAAAATTAGATCGGTATTTTTCTATTAGTGGACTTAACCAATTTCTACGAAACTTGGCACACACACTTTCTCTTAAAAGTACACAATCTTGCATTCAAAAAAGTGGACGGGGCTTTAATATTATATTTCACGTGCCTCTACTTAACGATTTTTGCAGGTAAGCGCGTTGACTATCACACCATGACTTCCAAGTTCAAATCTTGGGCGGGGGAATGCAACTGATGCCTGTGCCAATACGCACATAATCAAGCAAGTCAAATAAAATAATTAATAAAATAAAATTACTACATTAAATTAAATTAATATTATTTCAACTTGAAAAAACTTCGATTCAACGTGGTTCTTCGTGTTATTTTAGAATCAAATTTACATTGTTTTAACTTGAATAACTTTGATTCAACATGCTTCTTCATCTTGATTTAACAGTAATGGGATATTAAATCAACATGAGATAATGTTATTTCAAAATGATATAATATCAAGCAAAATCATTGTCTAAAATAAGTTAAATTAACTATGTTTTCGTAGATTTTAATATGAAATTTTTCCGTGCGGATGTGTGTTAGCTTCTTTAGAAAAGTTATGGTGAAGTATTAAGTTATTAAACCTAACTTGTCTTAAGACTCTGCTATTGTCCATTTTGTTAATTTTTATAGCGTCTTTGCAGCACCTGTGATGTGTAGTAGAAGCATTACTTTAAGTTATGTAGCCATTTTATTAGTTATTTTATTTGGACGAAGATGAATTGCTGCAAATATCCACGCTGTGGAGGACGCTGGGATATGAATGAGCATACACTAATGCATATTAGAAAAATCTATGATGTTGATATGACTTGGCATGGAACTCAGGCTCTCGAAGACCGCAACATGTTTTTTGTAGCCAGCGCACTAACTACTCAGCCAACATAATGTTTGGTCTCATCTGCCACAAAACATAACAAAAAGTTTATTGGTTACGATATTTTATATCATTAACATACCTCAAACTTTTTACTACATATGGGCATTCATGCTGCGCCACTGTCACGGTACGTCGTCAAGCAATTAATCTTATAATTTATCTTTTACTAAATATAGAACTAACTACATTCTAAATCAATATCCAAAAAAGAATATAAAACATAAGTTTTTCTTTGAAAAAAAGCTATGTCACCAAGTAACGTAACGTGACAAAAGTGGCCTTTTGTTTGGAAATGTCACCATTTTAAAATATTGGCATTTCCACAGGAATATCAACTTTTTCTAGCGTGCGACACCAAACAAATATGTTTGGTTTTTTCAAGGAAACCTAAACTTTTTTTCTTCTTTATATGTTTTTTTGTGTAGGCCGTCAGCAGCTCTCTATTAGGTACAATTTTAAGAAAAATCTAGTCACATTGTTGTGAAATACAAGCTTAATTGCTTGCTGTCGCACGCGACAAAAAAGTGAAATTTCTCGTGTATCTAATAGTGCAAAAGGTTATATGGCAAAATATAAGATCTGAAATTTAATTTACATATTTAATTTTTTTTAATTCTAGCTCGTTGAGTTTCCAATTACCGAGTGTCAACTGTTTGTCTGAGACTAAAATTTGTCAATCACAAATTCTAGAATCTTTTTTGGATTAGAATAAAAATAAATTGTTAAATTTGTGGTTATGGCTGATGTCATTTAGTCATATCAAAATATTAAAATTCATAATAACAATACAAACATTGTGTGGTCATTTCTTTTTATTTTTTTTTTGCAAAAAATTCAGATTTGTATTTATTATGGGACCGCAAAACTGGTCACAATTGTACAGAAGATGATTAAACAAACCGTATACATAGTTTAAAAATAAATTTTGCTCTTTTGTTTTACATTTCAATAGAATAAATATGTATACATAAACAAAATAAAAATGTTAACAATGAATTGCAGCGCCATATTTTTTTATTTTTTTGTGCAATTTTTATTATTTTGAAATGTTTGCATTATTTGTTGGGTAAGCTTGAATGTTTGTAAAATAAAAGTTGTCAACTTAATGAGCATTCTTACACAATGTATGTATGTATGTAATATGTGTGTATGTATGTCTGCACTTAAAGCATTGATTTTTTGTTACAACTTTAATCCAGAGAAAGTGTTTCATATTTTTTTTTTTTTTTTTTTTTGGTATTTACACACTTGTCATTTGTTTGGAAAAACGAAAGTTTTAACGAAATAAAGTCGTTGTAAAAACTTATTTTTTCCATTTAACAGTTATTTATGAATTTAAACACTACTTGGAAAAATAAGTTGCTGATGGCATAAAATTATAAAGTAACCGTTTATTTTTTATTTTTGTGCGTTTAAATATTTCTTATTAGTTGTTAATTTCAAGGGGAATATATTTTACAAGGTGGCGCCGAGCTAAGCAGCAAAAAATATGACAGTCGCATTCCATATGACCTACATACATATTGTACTCGTATGTATATAAAATATTAAGAGAAACATAAATCAATTTAACAATTAGCACACACCCATATTTAGCGAATCACGTCATGTTACCTAAAAAATGTTTAATTGTTTAGTAGTTAATAGGGCATTTACACCACCAGCACAAAATCTAGCAGATTTGAATGAAAATCTTTATGCAAATCTATACCGTTTAAACCAACTTTTCAAGATTTCAAGATGATTACCATTTATTACAATTTGGAAGAAATACACAGTTGCATCTCTAAATTCTACTAGATTTTTAGAAGATTTGGACGAAATTCAATTAGAGATTTTGCCCGAAATCTTGTAAGTACTAGATTTTGCTCAAATGTAAACGTACCATTAATAAGTTTTTTTTTAAGTCGACTTAACGTTAGCGTAAAATATATTTTAAATAAATTATTTTCACTTTCACGTTCCTTTACACAATGTACGAGGGCGGATCAATATGTCCGTGACTGTCCTAGCTTCCCTCGTAGTTATATAAAATACAACACTGTTCCCATCAAGTACCACCTGTTAATAGACTACTGTCAAATTTTGAGCAAGTGTCGTCTTTTACTTTGCGTTTAACACCTGTTCAAAACATACAAAAATGGAAATAAAGTGAATTCCGAGTGCTCATTAAACATTACTTTTTTGCGAGAAAAAAACCGCCAATCAAATGCTATGCCATCCATTACAATGGTAAAAAAGTTTTTTACCCTAAAATGTCGAAAAAAATCAACGATATGGTGTTGCCCGATCGAAGAGTAAAAGTGCGTGAGATTGTTAATGTCATAGGCATCCCACATGTCTCAGTGGTTGCTATTTGGAATGATTACTTGGGTAAGATAAAGCTTTCCGCAATATGGGTGCCGCGTTTGCTCACAATCGACCACAAACGCATGTGCAGTTTTCATGGCAAAAATTCATGAATTGATCTTCAAATTGCTCCCTCACCCGCCCTATTCCACAGATTTATCCCCTAGTGACTACTTCCTATTTCCAAACCTTAAATAAATGATTCGGTGGAAAGAGATTTAGCTCCAACGATAAAATTATTGGCCAAACAAATGCCTATTTTAAGGACTTCGAAAAATTTAGTTTTTTGGAAGCGATACAAAAAATGGAACTAAGTGGACTAAGTGTATTGAGTTAAAAGGATTTTATTTTGGAAAATGAGTTTTTGTTTTGCAAAAAAAAACTGTATTTCATTCAAAAAGTCACGGACTTATTGATCAACCCTCGTATAACCAACAGTTAACGTGAATTTTAACTGACAGTTCTTCATTCAAACGGTGCCGTTAAAGTCCCTGTTAGATTTTAAGAAAAGTGTCAAAAGTTAAGCTAACATTCAGTACCTCTGAGCCAAGGCCTATTAACAAAGTCAAGTTGAAAACACATCCGGCTGAGCCATTACGACGTAAGTTTCTGCTTAAGTATCTTCAGTTAGCTGCCATCCAAAGCAGCAACAAAATACCATATTTATGAGTTGAACGGGCTAAAAATCGTATCGCTTTTTAAGCCAAATTACATGTGATAATTATTAATGAACAAATAATACTAAAGTTAATTGTAAATATTCAGACTAACACTTATGTAGTTGAACGGAACAACTAGCTGTTTTCGAAGGCAACTAAACCTTCATCATCAGCGTTCTTTTGTGTTTGGTCCACTGTATGTGGTATCAGTTGATGTAGGTTTCTGCTTTATATACGCAACTTTTTGGCAAATGGAATATGTGAATTGTTTTGATTCATCGTATTTCAATTTGCTGAAAGCTTTTATTGTAATGAAAGCTCAATTTTATATGATCTTATGCAAAAACGATTGTTAAACTTAAAGCATGCATTAAAACCGATTTTTCCATACAAAATTCGTTTATTAAACCAACTTTAAGTTTACCAATTGTTTTTGTATAAGGGGATAAATCACTAAATTTACAACAGTCTTGCCATAGTCGTTTGTTCTTTATTAATTATGCACTTGTTAGTTAATTTTCTTATTTTTGTTCCACTTAAGACAAACTTTTTTGGTTTGTTACAGGCCCATGGCTATTAATTGTAGTTAATTTTAATTACACTTGTATAAGTTTCCTTTAATCTATTTCAAAAACGCCAAGATTTCTAACGTCAACGTCTTACACAAACAGGGTATAAAACATGTTTTTTTTTCGTTTGATGAAATTATTTGAAAAAATATTTGAATTATTCGTGTTATACGAATAACTTAAATACCTTACTCGATTAATCGAACAATATTAATTCCTTACTCGAAAGAAATCAAAAGTCGAATAATTGGATACTATAATATTTGCAACTTTTAATAAACTTTTCTAATTAAATAATTTTATTAACACCTTCACTTTAAGCACCTACAAACAGCAAAGTGTTTATTAAAATTCTGGCACAAACAGCAGTACAAAAATTCTAAAAAAAAATTAAATAATATTCACTATTTACAAACGCACTAAATAAAGTAGATCATCAAATAAACTTCAGTAAATGCAAACAAAACTTATACATACATACATATGTACATATGTACATTGTAATAATATTTAAAGAAAATTTTTTTCATATAAAAGAAACACTCAATAAATGTCAATGTACGAAAAACCTGTCTGTTCAAAGATATTTAGTTTAAAAAATATTAAAAAAAACAAGATTGAATTACCACCAAGATAAATAAGACAGATATACCAACCAGTATTTTGTAGAAGAAAAATATTATTGTGCAACTCAGAAATGGAACTCAGCAGATACGGAAGAATTTTAATGCTGCAAGCTTTGTTGGTACCCTGTCGGAATTTCACTGAACTTTAAACTAACTTTAAGCTATTTCGCAACTAGTGCTGACTGAGACTTGGATTGCTTTCCAATGGAAAGAACTCATTATTTTAACATTTCCATGTCTTATAGGTGGTAGCAATGGTCCACTCTCCACTACTTTTCAACTCACTTATCAGGTGACTTTATTTTTAAGTCACCTGATAGTCAGTAAATTTGCAAAAAATGGTGCTGGGGTTCGAACTATATAATGCATTAAACACATTCACCACAGCAGGCTACACGAACACACGACTTCAAATGCCGCTAGCAGCATTTGTCGCCTCGTAGCCAGCTACTTAATTATTTTGGAGACGGCAGCAGCACCATGTGCACCTCATATTTAAGCATAAATACATAGGTCAGTATTGCAACCCCCAAATATTTCGCATTTATAAAAATTATATTACACTTTCAAAATGTACTTAAATGACGTAAAAGTATAAAAGTCAATCAACTTATTCTTCACATCAACTTTTGGATATTGTTTCTGTTAAATAATATGAAGTAATTGCACGATATCGCTCATTCAACATTTTCTATTATACTGGTAACACTGAATTTTCTCATTGCAGCCAAAGAAATAGAAATTAGTTTAATTGGACTACAAGGACAAAATCAGCATAAGTAACAACTTCCGCCATGTTGTCTTGCTGTCTTCAAAATAATTATTCTCATATAAACATGTGTATTCTATTTTTGACATTTCGTAGTCGGTAGCTTGCTGTGGTGAATGTGTTTAATGCTTAACACACATTGTACAGTCAAACGCGCTACAACCCAGCTAAGGTATCATCTAATTTTTAATTTAAGCAGCGAGAGAGCCAAAAAGAGAATGTTTTGACAGTTGGAAGTTAGAGAACTTGGAAAATGTTGCTGGAGAAATTTCCGCTTGCGAGATTTTGCAACTAGTTTGAACAGCTGTTTTTATTACTTTTTGAATGAAATAATTTTTGTGAAATGAAAATAGAAATTGAAATTTAACAATGGCAGAGGTAAATAGTTAGAATTGTGTTGATTTTTAACGTTTATAATAAATTATAATAAACAAAACATTTTATTTCATGCTAGAAACGTCCAAATATACAGTGGGACCGTGGCGTAAAAGCAGAACCAATGATTCCAATAATGCTATTTTTTTGGCTAAAATTCTTTTGTTTTGTTATTTCAATTGTTTACACACCGATCAGCTGTTTTCTTGCAAGATTTCACTGGATACTGTCTGCGTACTTTTTAAGATATTTTCAGCCGACAGCTTTTAGTTAGTCTAAGAAAAGGTAACTAGTGATTTTCCGACAGGTTATTTAACATAAACTGCTACACACTGCAAATGCACATACATAGCTCTGTATGTGTGTACATACATATGTACATATATGTATGTATATGTATGTAATACATACGCACAAATCGATTGTATCGAACAGATGACAGGCAGGTGCATTTATTTATAATTCTTCTTATATGGTCACTGGGTTTTGGTGAACTTTTTTTTTCTTATGCAAAAACTAGATAAAGAAGAAAGAAAAACATAATACGCATAATATGAAGTTATAAGAAATAAAAAAAGGTAATAATAACAGGAGAGTCAACACCACACCATAACTTAACACCGGATCGGTTGATTGGTGGTTGTTAAAAAGTACATTTTAGTTAAAGTTTAGTTGTTTTCTAAGCACGCAAGAAGAATTTTTCTATCTAACAAAGTGGAATTGGAAAAGCACAAGTTGTTTAATTTTCATTGTGGCATTTTACGAGTATCATGTCATGGAAGATTTTCCTACATAAATATGTATATAAACTTTGTCTAGTAAAAAGTATCTAAAATGTATTGTAAATGGCAGAATTCTTAATTATGTATTAATATTATTTACGCATTTTTATTATAAGAAGCTAAAGACATGCATACATACAAACATATTCGATTAAGGACAATTATTATAACTCGGCGTTAGTTAAAGGTAAGATTTTATCGAATGGATAAAAAAATTTCATTATTAATGCTTTAATCAGTAATAATATTTAGTCAGGCTTAAGTTCAATTTGTATACACAACAATCATTTCTCATATTCCGTTTCATTGAAAATTTAAGTTAAATAGCTGATGTTAATAAGAATCTCTACCCAAGTATTTAGACTGGCTGCACAGAAAAGTATCGGTATTTCCCCAGCTAATAAAAGTCTAAGTTTAATTTTTCTTCTCTTCTTTAGAAACTCACATTAATTAATAAAAAATATTCCATTCAATAAGAATTTAAATTACTGACTAAAAATTATTTCTGATTAAAATTCACTAAAGTTCAATTAAAAATCTAAAAAATGTCTCACTCTATTAATGCTTTAGTTTCTAGAAGTCAAGTAGACGACACGTCTGGAAATTTTTTTATGAAAATCAATAAAAAAAAATTAGTGTTTTTAATATAAATATTTTATTCAAGTCAACCGCATAAAACTTCACTTTAACCACCTGCAATCGACTTGTTTAGAAAATATGTATAGAAATCACTCAAAAATGTCATATATTTTTTCTGGACAAATCGCTTGCTTGCATTCGAAACTAATAACCCAAGACACAAACCAACATCATTAAAAGAGGGATGATATCATATGTAACTCTGTTAAACATGCAAATTCTAGAGGAATATGTTCCAAATGGAATTCTGATCATATATTCTTAACAATTTGAGCTAAAATGCGGAGCTTGCAGAATACTCCAAAGTTTTTTAAGGTTTCGTACACCAAAAGTGAAAAGAACCCCCCTGTTTTCGCTACGCTGTCCGTCTGTTCGTCTAGCCGTCGCGTGCTATTTTTTCAGGAACCGTAAGAGCTACGGACCTGAAATTAGAATTGAGTACGTAGAACTTTGGCCGCTACAACAAAAAATAGATGAGAGTTAAAAATTAAAGGGTGTTACAAAACGAGAAACGATAATTTTTAAAATCCCATGTAATATACATACAATTGTACATATGTATGTACATATGTAGATATCGTCCCCTTAAATGCAAGCGGACGTAACTACACAATAATTCGAAATCGAGTTTTTGACGTTCATGCAAATATTTAGACCTCTGCGATCAAAAATTACGAATTTATTAAAGAAATTCAAACGGACGTACATAATTACGAATGCTTCTATTTTTTTTACTGCAAGGAACGTAACTAACACAAAAACTTAAATATATATAAAAGGAAATAAATGGTTAAACATGTATGTACATAAGTATCCATACTACAAGTAAATTTCGAAGAAAATTTTCAAGAACACTTTATTATTATTGGTTTTGAAACGTTTTTTGTTTCTCCTGTAAAAAAATATAAAATTGTAGTTACGTCTGTTTGCATTTAAGGTGACGATATATATATATATATATATATATATATATATATATATATATATATACACTTGAAATTTGTAAGGTTAGTATATTTTTATACAGACTACAACAATTAACACTACAATGTAAAAATTTAAATTAAAGGGTATTCCATCAGTTAATGTAATATTGACTATGTAATTTTGACAACTTGCTGTATCTTGGAAACCGTAAGAGGAAAACTCTTGAAATTTTCAAAAACGGTAAAACTAAAAAATACCAAAATTTAAAAAAAAAACTCGCCAAAAACCAAAAAAAATCGCCAAAACGAAAAAAAGTCGCCAAATTAAAAAAAATTTAATTAAAATAAATCGCCAAAAACCGAAGAAAAAATCGCCATGATGAAAAAAAGCACCAAAACTAAAAAAAATCATCAAACGTCTTACCCACACAGGGGGTTAATTAATTTTCGGATTAGCTAATTAGAGAAATAAACTAATCTTAATCTCGAACCCAAAAAGTTGCCCTTAATGATTAAGAGGAGTGAAAATGCAAAATTCTTTTTAACTATGTACATACTTGAGTTTTGTTGGGTTTATTGTTCACCATATTCTTGTAAAATAAATAAAAAATACTAGGTATATACATAAATATATTTTTAAAATTTCGTCAAATAATTTACTAACAAACAACCAACACTAGAATGGGGGTAAATTGTAAAAATGGTAAAAAGAAAACTACGAGTTCACACTTGTCATGCAATTTAACAACAAGAAGTATACATTTCTTGTTTATGAAATTAAAAAAGAAAATTTTGTTAGTTTTGTCTAAAGCCATCACATACATAAGTACATACATTTGATTTTTCAATAATTTGTGTGTTTTGTGATGATGATTTCCTTACAAATTTATACCTAGAGAAAATTAATTTAAAATAAACTTGAAAAAAAAACAATTCTATAAACACAAAAACTGGGTGCGGTAGTTAATTAAATTGAATTTTATTTACAAAAAATATTTAAAGTACCTAATTACTGGAAGTATCAATGCATATACATTAGAGTGGCCGTTAGTTGTATGGAGAATTTTTTGTGTGATTTCTTATATTCTCTTCTTCTTATATTCCTTCTCCGAGAAAAGGGACCTAGTGTGTCAAAAAAAAGGGAACTTGGGAAAATCGACAAAAATGAGAAAAACCTTAACATTTTATTTTTTTAATGCGTTTTTCTCAAAACTTCATTTTTACATACTAGGTCCCTTTTCTCGGAGAAGGTCACATATGTGCCCTTAATTATGAAAGTGGTATAAGTCATATACATACATATGTAGGTGTTTCTCTGCCCGAGATATTTAGTAGATTACATTTGAACAAATTAAAAAGTATTTTTATAGGTATTATGCAGCATTTTAATTTAGACTTGTACTAGTCCGATTTATATAAATTTATTTAATATTTTTTAAATATTTGTTAAAGTTTTTTAAAGATTTATTTGATAGGTACATATTTCGAAGCAAAAATGCACATGACTTAGACCACTTTCATAATTAAGGGCACATACGTACATACATATGTATATCATATTCTTGTAAAATGGCTTGAAGGCCAACTTTGAGTGGCGGACGCACCTCCTAAAACACAACTTATCGCTTTTATTCTCACCCCTAATTGAACCGATTTTGGGGGTGAGAATAAAAGAAATCAAAAAATAATAAATAACGACCACTCTAATGTACATATGTATGTACTAGGTATGCCAATCGAGATCGATTTTTGGAAATCCCGGAATTCGGGATTTCTAAATCCCGAACCCTTAAGTCCAGGGATTTTTCGGGATATTCGAGATTTCGGGATCTACAATTTTTGGTAAAATAAATTATTTTTTTAATAATTATTACTTTAATAACAAATTTTATGCATTTTAAAAGGTTTTATGTTGATAATATAGGTATCATTACACAATTATCTTTAAAGTTAACAAACAATCTTCTACTACGAATATGAAATAAAAATCAAAAGAATTTGTCTCATCTATTTTTATGTTGAATAATTACATTTGATGTTAGAGAATTTATATTGAAAACCATAACTTAATCTGAAAATTTGTTTTTCATTTCAATATAGGTATGTAAATTTTTTCTATAATCTTAACAAAAACAAATATACATACATACATATCTATGGACTTTTTGGAAAACGAAACGCATTAGTCGGTAAATATTTCTTACGTTTACGACAACACTATAACAAAAAGTTTGCACTTGCCGTGTATTGTAGGTATTCTACTTCAAACTTATGAATTTTCCAAATGTTATTTCCCTTCCAAGGCTCATAAGCTTCTTTTTGTTTTCAAAATAATTCTTAGTTGTATATTGTAGCACCTTTGATAAAAATAACAATGAAAAAGTAGTTGATTTGATTTGCTCTTGTTGTTAATTTATAAGAAATGTGTCACGAATAGTCATTAAAGTGTTAAAACTGCACGTAAAAAATTGTATGGGACTTTTATATTTTATAAAAAAAATAACATAAAATCAACGAAAATTTTAATTTACAATGCTTTTTATATAAAAATTGCTAAAAAAAATCCCGGGCTTGAATTTTAAAAATCCCGGGAATCGGGATTTGCCCAATCCCAAAATCCCGGGATTTCGGGATTCGAGATTTCCCGTTTCGCATCCCTAGTATTTACATATGTAGTATGTATGTATGTATTCAAAATATTTGAACCTAACAAGGACAGAAAAACCCAAAATCAAAACACAAACAAAATAGTTTGCCAATTACGTCTTCACTTCGTTGATCATCCATCTTTGTCATAATATGCAAACATTTTAATGTGTCTACTTAAGAATACATATGCACGTAGTAAACATATGTACATAATTATAAAGAAAAAATAAACAAAACAAAAGAAAAGAAAATATAAAAATTATTCATAGGTACATACATACTTATAATGAAAACGCTATCAAAATACCTTCATTTATTATTAATACACTTGTGCTTGAAACATTCATAAAACCTTACATTAACGCTAATACTACTATCAATAAGCAAAAATCAAAATATATTTTTAATACCTATGTATTCATAAATTCCTCAATATAGTATTTATACATACATACATAAATATGTACATACATACTTACGTATGCAATTTATTTAAATTTAGTGTTGGTAACTTTAGTTTTCTTATCTCAGAATTTTTTTTAGTCAATCTTTTTTTCGAACTTAAGTTTTTACTCCGCGTCATTTTTTACAACGGGACAATTTAGCAAATATTTATTAAAATGCGAGTATGTTATTGACTCTGGATGGGTCAACAAACTTTAACACCAGCACCTGTATTCTGTAACTTTTTGTGAACCGAAGATAGTAATAGTTATCGACATACATACATATTTATCTATTTGTTTGCGGTAACGATAATGTGATTTCTTAATTCTTTTCTACGTAGTGTCGTCTAGCTGTATTTTTTATCACCATTTAAGGATTTATCATGTGATATCTCTGTACAGAAATTATCAAAATAAGCGAAAAGCACCAAGAAAAATAAAGAAAAACTAAATTTATTTGTGCTTGTGACTTAAATTTTTCACCTCAAATGACAGCGAATATCGTTAAAATATGTTACTGAATAGCAAAGTTTATAAATTTTCGTTATATATTATAGCGATAAGATTATTGTAATAAAAATAACTGAATCCAGATATGTACTGAGCTTTTAAATAATATCAATATTAAACTAATATGTATGTATGTAATATGAACACCAGCAGTTTTTAAATTAATAAATATTTTGAAGTTGGTTATTTGGATTAATATTATTTATTGTTTACCCTATGTCTATACCTGATATACTTTTATCATGACAAATGTCAAATTCAATATAGAATAAAGTAGCTAACATAATATATATTATTTTTCAATATAATGTTTGACTTTTGTCATGATGAAAATAAACTAAATAAAATAAATAACAAAATAAATGAAATTTTTTTAAGCACGGTTTCTACATTACCGTCAACTTTAGTAGAAAACTTTTATAAAAAATACAAATTGAGAAAACACAAATAGCCACCTGTTTCCAAAAACCAGGTAACCAGCAAAATTTTTATAAAAATCTCTCAAAAAAATTGTGTAGTGATTTTCATATAAATTTTCTACTCAAGTCGATCGACTGTGTTCTGGAAAGAGCGTTAATTTTTGTGTAGTTTAAATTGAAAAATTTTCTAAGTTTTTTTTTGCATAAAACTGCTAACTGAAATTTAAAATTGACATCACTGTTGAAATATATTCAATGCAACATACATAAATATGGTATCCACATAGGTACATATATATATATATATATATATGTAATTTTATTTCTAATTGTTGTTTTTGTTTACTTACTTGTCACTTTAATATGTGTTGGGCTCCACATTGTGAATGTGTTTGTGTGTTTATATGAGTTGTTTTTAAATTTTTAATTGTTGGTATATTTTTTCTCCCTCTCGTTGGTTAAAATTTACCTTGATGTTACTATTTTTGCTGTTGCTGTTATTGTATTAGTAACTAAATGCGATCAAGTGATTGTTTTCACCGAGTTTTTTTCTTATTTAATCATACACTTCTTGAATCATCAAAAGAAATTTTTTTTATAATACACCATAAATTTTGTTTCCTTTTTTTAACACTCATTAAAAAAGCTCTATAAAATTGTGTGTCACATTTAATATTCTTGATTTACTGTACATACATTCACTATTCACACTTATTAATTTATTTTTAACATAATTTGTGATTTTTCGTTTCCTTTTTTCTGCTATGGATTATTAATTAAATATGGAAATACATAAAACAATAAAAAAAACTTAAAATGAAAATTGGAAGAAGAAACAAATGAACACACGCACGACCGACCAAGTTCGATGAAAATCCACTTCTAATTTGACATTCCAATAAATACCAAAATGACGTCCCTTCTTATTGGGATATTTACGTTGCCAGACTGCAACTTTTATTACAAATTCAACGATATCTCTGCCCTATTTTAAAGTCTTCTATAAGAGAACAGCAATATAAAGATGTTTGGAAAATTGTTTTTGTATTCCAAAACTTGCTACGCATTCGCTACCAAATTACGTCAAGTAGTATTTTAATAAAAATTCAACAAGTATTATTAATTATTGCAATATAGCCATACTTATAGCAGTTTACCTTCCATATTGGGAAAAATTAAATTTCCCATTTACAAGAATCACCCTGTGTTACAGCTGCTTTATATATTTAACATAATAGAACTTGATTTTTTTTGCAAAAAACTAAACAAAAGTTGCAAATAATATAACAATAATATAAAAAAGCAGTTTCTTCCTGGCATTAATTTAACAAACATTATAGAGAAATGGTTTGTGTTCCTTGTTTTATAATTCCTGTGCTACTCTACATTTGGCACAAATTTGTCCAGCCAATATTGTTACGTTATTGGAATCCTTGGCAGAAGAAAGATGCCCAGGGTAATGTCATAAAACAGGGTCCAGAATTTCCATTTGAGTGCAAAGGAGGTGTTTGCCCTTATCCAGGCGCAAAGAAGAAAGAAAACGAAATAGATTTGAAACCGGAAAACGAGTCATTAAACGTGGAAGCAAAAGCAGCAGAAATTGAGACCAAAAAAGACAACTGAGTTTAGATTTATTAATGTAACGAAAATGTTTAAAATATTAACCTTAAGGAATATTTTTAAAATATATGTAGGTGTAATACATATGTATGTATGTAAGTTGTTTTAAGATAAATGGGAATAGTTTGTATTAAAAATAAAATCACACAGTGTCTGGAACAGTAACATTCCTTAGTCAAATATTAGTGTAAAAGCTTAGTGTACATTTTCATTTTAATAAAGCACTTTTTAACTTAATAAATGCTAAACAAGATATTTGTAAATGTATCACTCGAGAGCATCAACATCGGAAATCTATCACCTTTCGCATCGAGTGAATTGTAGCCACATAAGCGACTTACGGATAATTGGATTGGAATTCAAATCATCAATATGGGTTTTAGCTTGACTTGAGACTTAATACCAAAGTTTGTGCTTTCGTTAGAAAGAGATTGGAATGAACCATATTAAGTTTTAATGACGGAAAGTAAACTTGCAATTCTTTTAACAAATCCGGAAGTTAACAACAAACAAAAACTTAAACTTGTGCAACACGTTGAAAAAGATGACGCTAATTTTTTTTAATTACAATTTTCTTGTTTCTTCAGCTGAATACATTTTTTAAGCTGCTAACAAAATCACACATATTTACATCTTGCTTGTTTACAATGGACTAAACCAGTAAATACAATAAGCAAAGATACACACTATGCAACCGACATCAATGCAATCTGCAAATATCCCTATGTATAAGCAAAAATTGGCATGAAGTTAGCATAAGTGATGAAATGGAATTAGGTGTTAACGACTTCCTTTATACAATTTGACATTAAAAACGTTAGCATTACCTAATTTTAACACAACTCTAAGTCTTATCATGATTTTTAATGTAAAGTTTCATCGCAAATCTTAAAAAGTTTTGCGATGAAACTTTACATTAAAGATGATGTTCAATTTTGCCACTTATGTTAACTTCATGCCAATTTTTGGTTATACATAGGGCCGCTAAAGTTTTAATTCAGCTGGGAGAAAGACAGGAAGAGAAAGTATGCTTAGCTGTCTTTCGCCCAGCCTTTTTTCGATTTTATCGCAAGCGACGTTATCGAAAATATACTTTTTTATTGAAATTAAAATTTTATGGGCCTACCCATAGCTTAGAATTATATAAATGCCAAAATTGTTGATATCTTTTAAGATACAGGCTGTAAAACTTTATCGTAAGCGACAATTTACGTACAAAAACATATTTGAATATTAAAAAAAACCTGTTTAAAGGCCGTATCTCAAAAGTTATCAACAATTTTAACATTTGGATAGTGCTAAGCTATGGGTAGGCCCATAAAATTTTAATTTCAATAAAAAAGTATATTTTCGATAACGTCGCTTGCGATAAAATCAAAAAAATGCTCGATATGTGTACTGCGCTTAAAAAGCCGGCGATCAAAGAGAGAAGAGAGGTTGACATAACTTTTCATTTTTACTCCGCATTCCGACAAATATTTAAAAAAAATTGTTTTTTTTAACAATTATAATATTGTATTTTTATTTTCAGTATAGATTTTTCACTCATATACTGCACAAATATGGTTGTATGTATAAAAAATTATTTTATATGTAAAATAAGCATAATAAAGCGCAAAAATATAAAGTGAAAGGAGACAGACACTGAGGAGACATAAACGACGAGTTGGAAAGCATAGTTTTTTGTTTTAAAGAAATTTTACACATTAACGAGATAAAGAAAAGAGAACATATAAACTAAATGTAACTTACGGCTGTGTTGTGAATAATTAATAATAATAAGCTATTATTTAATATAGCATACATAAATAAAATAAAAAATATTTTATGTAATAAAAAAAGACAATTTTAACTTAATAAAAAAAAGTACATGTATTAAACTACTATCGAAAAATATACGGATTTTAGCACTTAAACTGATTAAATCTAAGTAAATTTACTTAAAAAAATGGGCATTCGCTTGAATTAAATTGAAGAAATAATATAAAAAATATATTTTTAACTTATGCGTGAAAAAGCCGGAAACAAGTTAATTTTACAATGTACAATAAAAAGAAATTAATTTGCGTTATTTTTTTATGCAAAGGCAATTTTTTTTCAAATGATACTTAACGCTAGCTTTTACAAAATTTATTTTATTTCAAAATTATAACTAATGGATTTTTTGAGATACTTTTTACATATGAAAATAATTGTTAAACAAATTCCTAAAATTCTTCTTTTTTTATTTATAAATTTTATTATTTATTTAATTATAAAAATAAATTAATAACTAAAAAAAATTAGGAGTGTATGTCTGTCTTTTACTGGCATTTTATAGTATAAATTGCTTTTTACGAAAACAACAAAAAAAAATCTTTACAAATTGGAAGCATTATTTCTGAGTTATTAAAAACTAATAATATTATTAAAAAAACAGTTAACTTTAATAAATCATAATATGATGCTAATTTTTTTATATATATATTTTATTTTAAAATTTTTTTACTACAAAATAAAAGATACCCAGGATAACTTTTAAAACTTGTTTTGTTTGCATTTACTGGCTCTAGATCACATCTTGTAGAAGGGAACTAACTTTAAATGTACATATCATACATTTACACAAAGACAAACTGGTTTGCCAGAAAACTAGTTTAAAGTTTTCAATTTACACACAACTTAATGGAAAAATAAAATTTTATTTTGCTTTCACGAGTTGAGTAAACAAGATATTTGTGTGAAATTTTTACACAATATGAAGAACGATATAAGGATTAATTCTGCATCATCCATTTTTTGAGTTATGACGTTCTTTGAGTAAAATGAGCGATATGTATGTATATGAATTTTCAATATTGTTTTGTAATAAATAAGAGAAAAGGTGCTCTAGTTTGGACCACTGTGTAAAATACATATATTTAACGATCACTGAATAAAAATATTCACAAATGTTCAGGAGAGGCACATAAACTGCCTGTCCCACGATGTCACCAGAAAAGTTCGATAGGCAACTTGTATTGCAATAACAAATAAACATTTTTCGTTGTTTTCAATATACATATGTAAGTTAGATGGTGTCATCGTGGGACAGGCAGAAACTGTTATGTTTTACGAGCGACCAGCGTTGCCATTATGAGAGTTTTCCTTCCAATTTTATATAATAATGGCAGGTTAAGTGTAATTATTTTATCCCAGAGAAAGTGTCTTCATTCAAAGAAATTAAAAAAAAAATGACAAAAAAATTTCATCATAGGTATCCCAGCAAAAAATAAAATGAGTACTTCTTTAGAAAGCAGTTCTTAATTACTTCCTAAATAGGTTATGCATTTTATTCTGGTTTAACGAAGTTATTTTTGATCACATATCTAAAGTAATGATAAATCAACTATTTTATTATTATATCCTCTGAAATAAAAACCCAGTAAAAAAGTAACGAAAAAAAGTAGAAAAAGCAACACAACTACAGATACGAACCACTTGAATCTCCGAGCAAGCCCGTAAAGTAATAAAATTTAATTATTGATTTAAATGCTTAAAACTACAAATTCTTCAACTTCAAAACCGTACAGAAAATAGAACAGGGGGCAAATTAGTCCTTGTGGGACAATTATTTTAATGAGTAGAATACTTTTAGGAATTAAATGGCTTTCCAAGTGGGCTAGTAAAAAAGTGAATAAGCACTACTTCCTGAATCATAGATTTAAGTGCTTCGGAAAAGTGGTTAATAACCACATCCTAAATATAAAATATATTGGAAAGAAAGAGAAGAGAATTTCGAATTGAGGAAGTCAGTTGTTTGCCTGGCATCGACTGATTTGTTTTAACTGAAAATATGCAAATAATTTTGAGAAATAGAGGAGCCAAGAATGGTGAATTTTTTATTGAGATAAGGGCTAATTTTCGTTTCAAGAGGTTAGTAAATAAATTATTTGTATGACATTTCTGCACAATACAAAGAACGATATACATACATACATACATACATATCGAGCCTTATTGTCCATGTCGGTTACGCTATATGTTATCGAAAATTGACTTTTTTATTGAAATTAAAATTTTATGGGCCTACCCATAGTTTAGAATTATCAAAATGCTAAAATTCTTGCTAACTTTTAAGATACGCGCTGTAAAATTTTATCGTAAGCGACAATTTACGTATATAAAACAAATTTGAATATTATAAAATAACCGCCTGAAAAATTTAATTTTTGTCGCTTACGATAGAATCGAAAATAAGGGTCGATATAACGGGCCTCATTTTTTAAAAATCGTATAAAACACTTCATCAAACTGAAATTTTTTAGCAAAATAAAAGAGAATTTTTTTTTTAGTTTTTAAATTAAAAATTAAATTATTATGCATAATATCATAAATAATTGCTTAATTCACAAAACCTCTTGTATCTCTGTATCGATTGTATTATCATATTAAATACAAGAGTGTAACATTTGTTGTATGAAATTTTCATATAAAAATGAAATACACTATTACAATTTTATTTCACATGTTTTTAAAATGTTGTATTCAGAGAGAGGCTCTCTGAGAGAATTTGTATGAAACTTGTTCTTCTTTTTTCGTTAAAAATACAAAATATGTTAATACACTATACAGAGGGTGTTCACAATCAAAAAACAAAAAGTGTAGTTGATACACAAATACACGATTGAAATTGTTGGGAATTAAGCAAGTATTATAGTTTTGATCATTTACTAAAAATTGTTTCGAATTTGTAACAATTGTTACTGGAAAGTGTTCATTAACTCAAAAAGTTTTCAAGGAGAGAGAGAGCGTCAAAAGAGAGAAAAAATTGGGAGACAAAACAAATCTACAAATTATATTACTAGTAAAATTTTTACTTGCAAGAATTATCCAACCACCTGTTTTGTGCATATTAAATGTCAATTTCTAAAAAAAAGCAATTTTAAATATTATCAAACAAAATACATCAGAAAAAGTACAATTGCATCATAATTTCCATCCATTGTTCTGATATGAATAAAATTTTCTGGCTAGCTTTTACAAGTAAAGCGTAATTTTGTACATTTTTGCCTTACTCTCTCGTTGCTAGTTTCTGCTGGGAAAGTAAATGAACAGACCTTGTATTATTATGAATGCCTAAAATTTTCGAAATGTATCTTCGGTGAAGTTTTTTTTGCATAAAATTTTTTTTTATATAAGAAATTTTATTTTTGTGGTCCTGTCACAGGATTCCCGTGTGCATAATTTGCACTTTTCGAGGTGTTTTATACGATTGGTTTTTGATTAGTAGTTCTCTGTTAATTAAAATTGGCTAAAATCGAAATTGTCATATAAAATAAAAAAGGTTTAACTTACAAGAAATTCAAAGTCGTTTTTTTTTTGATTGATACGAAGTGATCAACGAAAATCCATCTACACACATTTTTATTCGTGTCTGCCAAAAATATCGAATTTTTTAACGAAAGTCCAAAAGGCCACTGAGAACTATATATGTACACTAAAATTAATAAAACTTTTTTTGTTTCTCCTGTAACTTAATCGGCGCAATCATAAATAAAAATTGCGCGCGATTTTATTTCACTTTTCCGTTTTCTTCTTTTATGAATTTGATTTTTTTTTATTGTGATTAATTAATATTTTTTTTTCACTAAAAATCTTTCCTTTCCAAAATACGAGGGAGTTAGTTTACTTATAAATATAACAAACATTCAATTAAAACAAAATTTATATAAATAAATTAATATTATATAGTCCTTGTACTTCGAAAAACGAAAAATAATGCACGAATGCGTATGTATGTACACATTTTTTCAACCGCAAAAATTTTGTTTACGTTTGCACGTAAAAAAAGTAGAAAACCAAATGTAAACAATCAAGCAAAACAACAACTGTCTTCGTAATACGGTGATGCCACTTATTAGTGTTTTTCATTCCAAAGGATTTTATGATTTTGGAGGATTTTTTCTCGAGAAAATTATTTTACGGGAGAAATAAATTCTGTGCGAATATTCATGATTGGGCTGAATTTAAATATAGTTTTTTTTTATATTTTATATGGCGATAAACGTATATGTATGTATGTATGTATGTATTGCAATATAATATATATTAAAAATTGGTTTTTGGAGTTATAACGCAGAAAAAACCGTTATATAATACATAATTTTGTGTAAAAATTTCATAATATATATGTATGTACATATGTATATAAAAGAAAATATTTGCATATCTTCATTGAGTTGTATTTAAATTGAAAACTTAAAACCTATTTTCTGCATAAATATTTAACTTGTTTTTGTTTTCGGTCGAACGTTTTTTGTCGACATCGTGGACCAGACTCTAAATTTCGAAACAAATCTCATTAGAATGCATTTAAGAATTTGTTATATATGTACATACATAAATATGTACATATTTATATTATAGTTTTCCCTGGGTATATATTTATGTGTATACATAATTATATGTATATGTTTTTATTTAAATATAAAAGAAATAAAAAGTTTTTGCATCTAATCCTAAAAGTTTTAAATTTAAGAATTTGTCTTCTACAGTTTGTTTTATAATTTAAAGCTTAATAAAAATGAAAAACAAATATACAATTTATTTGGGGAATATTTAAGAAAATCATTATGTATAAACACAACAATATGTTCGAACGAAAAATAAGTTATCGATATGGGCTAAATGTTTCTATTTTAGTCGATATTGAGATGAGAATATAAGGTTAAAATGGGAGTTTCTACTCTTATTCAAATATATATTCTCCTTTATACTGTAAGTATTTCGTCGGTTGGTTATTGGTTTGCTGCAGACATAATGTATTTTGAATATGCCTCAAACCAATAACCAACAGACGATTTGTCGATGTCACGACATTTTGCTAGGCATAGCCGACAAATACAATTGACTAAAAAACGCCAAGAGGCTGTTTACAGTAGCAAATTGTTGTAGAAAAGGAGTGAGCCAATTTGTTTGCCCAGAGTGCTGAACATGAACATGAATAATTAACGAAACTATTTAAAAGCACTTTTAACTTTAATTTTAAATTTTCCAATAAAATTTTAGCCAATTTTAACCAAATTCGTTCATTTCCACTGTGTTTATGCATACATTCAAAAGGGATAAATCCTTTAAAAATATTACTACGAATCTAAATTTTAAATATAAAATAGTATTTACTTTAAATAAGAGATTTTTTTATATGAAATTATCTGGTTTGGGTGGAGATTCTCAAAATGAGTTTCATTTCTTTAAGCTGATTTTTGTTTATATATGTGTGTGTGTTTTTTTTATACAAATCTTTTAAAATATGTTCCTTCTAGATCGTCGTTTTATATATGTATGTTAAGCTTAAAAATATGGCTTTATAACTTAGCAGCCCCTGATTCTGTTTTTAAAACAGAATCAAGTGTTTTTTTCTTTTTACCTTAAAAACTAAGCACAGTTTAAATTTCGTTTTATGTGTTTGTTTTTCGTTTGTGTTTTTTTTAATATTCATCTAAAAATATATTTATATAAGTCTCTTTGCAGTTAGCATTTAATGCATCAATAAAATATGATGCATGTTACTTTTATCCATAGAGAGCTTTTGATTTGACTCCCTTTTTACTTTCATTGTCAAATGTAAATCGCCTCGGAGCCCTTGTTGGCTTGATGACCGCCTGATATGTAGAGGTTATTAGCCGCCGGCGATTGTACGCCTTCTGACCAATCCGAGCGTGGCGATGAGCTTGACCAGTGGCCGGGAGATTCGGGTGATGGCGTTGGATAACTGTCTAGTGTTTGCACCATATGTTGTGGTGTGTGGCTGCCCGAATGTTGGCTTGGCGGTGTCAGGTACTGATAGAAGGCCTGATTGTGTTGTGATGATGGTGACAACATGTTGGCTGTCGATGGCGATGACGCCGACATAGAACTTTGTATAGATGGTGGATTCATTTGACCCGAGTGAAAGGAATCTTTTAGTAAGAAAAAAAAAAAAAATAATTTAAAAAAAATAAAGAAACTGTTAAGGTTTAAGATTAAATAAATAATTTTAGGGTAAAGGTTTAGTGATGAACAGTATTAGAAAATCAGAAGTTATTAAAAGCGGACTCCAAAATACAATATCTAACTTAAAAAAAAATCTTAAAACTTGGAAAAACCTAACAAGAAAAATCCCCACAAATGGGTTAATCACTGCATATTCAATGCAGAAAATGTAGCCGTCATGATTTCCCAATTAAAAAGTACCTCTGAGTCAATCGCTTTAATATGTTAAGGGCCAAAACTGAACTATAAGTGACCTTTAAAATTTTTCCATTATTACAAATGTCCAATAAAATAAATCATAAAATTTTTGTTGGGTGGCAACATTGCTGTGGATACTGTGGATATTGATTGTTAAAAATATTTAGTGGCAACGACTTGCTTTTGTTTATTTGCTCAATTACAAACATAATGAGACCATTCTTTATTATTTGTTTTGTGTTATATTTTGTTTGTTTGTTTTTTTGTCATATTTTGCTCAAATAAATAAAGGTCGATTTGGCTGAAATTTATAAAGTAGATAGTATGACAACTTATGAAAATGTGGCAACTTCCAATTACAGTACAGTTACAGGAATGGTCAACTTGCCTTTAACTTATCGCCCACTTTTTGGTAAAAGTGAAGTTTTAATAATGACAAAGTGTTTACACATACGCTACAGATGCTACAGATGTGACTAATCATAGTACTGGGTGCACGATTTTAATATTTCAACTAGTCGTTTTTTCCCTATATAGTTTGTCTCAAAGATATTAATTTCTTTCGGGCGAGTTAATTGCCATTAGTAGGGCCATTAAAGTCGCTATTGAGAACAACGTTACTCGATTGACTCTTTATACGGATAGTAGAAATGCTTGTGTTTTATTGGAAAGTTCTATTTCCAGGAATTATTTGGTTTCGAACATTTTGAATGTCTTGGAGGACTCGCATATTATGGAAGTGCTTATTATATGGGTTCCTGGTCATGTGAATTGGGATAAATCTCAGGTTTCGGGTCACTTTTTCTTCTGTCTTTTTCCTGTTATGCCTGTTAAGCCATGGTACAGAAATGTTAAATGGGATCCGACTGATATAAAGATTATTAATAGACTTTTATGTGGTTATTGTTATAGTGGGGTTTATATCCACATGATTCGAAGGAACACTTAATTTTTCATTGCTTTGATTTTAATGATATCAGAGTAAAGCACCAGTTGTTTCGTAAATTCACCAATCTTTTTGATTTATTAAATTCTCATGATGTTGGTATATATCATCAATTGATTGCGTTCATCAAGGAAACTAGAATTCATAAACGTTTATAATTACTTTAATAGACAACCGTTAGTCACTTTTCAGCGATATAATAGAGAGGAAGTAGGCACTTATTTATAAATGCCCAACTTTCCCGGGTTTTTCTTTTCTTGTGTGGGATACCCTGTCAATTTGCGTACTTGCTGCTGCCATCCAAACCAAAGCAACAACAACAACAAAAAGTGTTTATCCGTCCGAAAAAATTCCGTCAAGTTATAATGATTGAAGGTTGGAGTTTTTATAAACGATAACCGCGAAAAAAAAGCTTAACCCATATATTTTTTAACTTCGTTTTTTTACAAAAGTTTATTATTTACGATCCCAAATAGCTAAGTTTCGTTAAAAAGTGAAGTTCGAAAATTAAGAAAACACCAAAAATTTTAGTTCGTTTTGAAAATGAGGAATTTAATAGGATTCGAATTCTCTGAAAATGCTGATTTAGGTTTTTCGTACAAATATGACAAAAGATATGCCAAAAAAAAACATTAATACAAATATTATTTAGGAGATAACTTTCACTTTCTCTTAAAGACCGTAAGCGGAAAATCTTTCTGTTCGCTTTTGGGCGGCATGATATTTAATTTTATTCATCTTCGGCAAATTTTCTTAGAATTTTCGTTAGTTTTAATTTTTGCTCTACGATTTTCCACGAAAAACATTGATAGTAGATGTAATTTTAATTGCTTACCCGGTGATCCACAAAAGCTATTCAAGTCCAAGCCGGCTGAACTGAATTCTATTCCAGGACCTCCATTGTTACCACTCATTTGCTGTTGCTGCTGTATTGATTGCATTATTGCACTATTCTTGTTTTGTTGTTGTTGTTGTTGTTGTTGCTGCTGCTGCTGCTGTTGTTGCAACTGTTGCTGTTGTTGTTGCTGCTGCTGCTGTTGTTGTTGTTGATTAGCAGCCATCATGATACTCATATCACTACCAGTGGGCGAAATAATGCCCAAACTAACTGGTGAATTTTGACTGCTGGGCGTTTGGAAACTCATGCTGCTGGGCGAATTTTGTGGTTGCAAAGTGGGAGCACTGCTTCCACCCAACAATGTATTCAAATTACTGCCACAAAATTGCTTCTGATGAGTGGCATGTCGCATAGCCTGCATATGTGTGGGCGATGTTGGCAAACTGGGTCGCGACTTGGCAGGAGAAGGGGAACCTTTAAATGATAATGATAATAATAATAAAAAGAAATTAATATTTCAAAATCTCTTCTATGTACTTAATGAAACTAACCCAGATAAGCATGAGGTGATAATGCCATATTCGATTGAACGGAATGTGGTGGCGATTGATTGGAATAGGGTGGTGAGAGACCTTGTTCATGGCCCCCCAACAAATTGTTGCTGTTTAAGCCATTGGTGACGGTTTGATTCCCATTCATCAGTTCCTGATGAAAGGGCGAACCCATCGAGTAACCATAGTTTTCCATTTTTATCATGTCATGGTTCTGTTGCGGCACCAATGATTGCATAGATTGGGCATTCTGCAAAAAATAATTAAATTTATGCATTTAAAAAGAAATTATAATTACATATATTATTAAGTTAAGAAAGAACTTACTTTTACACAATCCTCATAGCTCGGCGGGTGCTTTACGTTGTTGCTCCCCAGTAGATCGTTGTGATGATTGGCTGCCTGTCCGCCGCTTGTCATGGCATTCGAATACATTGATGTTGTATCGTAAGGGCTCGGCTGACTTGTGAGGGCTGTTGGTGGCGGGGAGTCTACTGAACTGAGAGCTGCATCCAGCAGTTGTTGTTGCTGGTTCTCCACTGAGCCGGGGTTTTGCACCGTCTGGCCACCAGCCAAGCCATTCAGCAGTTGAGACGCCGAAAGACTGTTGCTGTTGTTTCCCTTTTTTGAAGCCTGCCCTAAACCCTTTTTTGAACTCGGTTTGCGTCTTAAACTGCCACCGTTATCGAGCAGACCGTCTGGACTGCCTTCCAAGAGTTTTGCCTTCTTTGCGGCTTTGGCTTGGGCCGCTTTAGAAGGCTGCTTGCCAGCTGTTATTACCGTTGGTTGTGTTATCATTTGTGGTTGGCTGCCTGGCGGAGGTGAGGCTATCATAGTTTGCGGTGCAATGGCAATCATTTGAGGTGATCGTGGTACATGTTCATCCAGTAGGCGCACAATATCGTGGTGTAGACGCTCTGAGGCAACATCCCGAGGCAAACGATCCATGTGATCGGTGATTTCACGATTTGCAAAGTTATCCAGCAAAGCTTTACAGGCTTCGTACGAGCCTTCGCGGGCCGCTAGGAATATGGGTGTTTCGTCTTTGTCATCTTGCGCATCACGGTTGGCATGATGCATTAGTAAAATATTTACAGCTTCGGTGTTGTTGACAGCTGCAGCCCAATGAAGAGCTGTTTTGCCAGAATTATCGGCAGCATTTATGTCGGCATCGGCTGTTATTAAGTCTTCAACCATGCCTTCAATAGCCAATCTGGCGGCCAAAATTAAGGGAGTTGTTCCATCATGCATGCGGGCGTTCAAGTTGGTGGCTCTGTTGCGCAAAAGAATTTGGAACACACCCATGGCATCGGCAGCTACAGCAGCATGCAAAGGAGTACGACCAGTGTTATCTTGGCAATTGGCATCAGCGCCAGCATCAAGTAAACGTTTGGCTGCATCAGCTCGGGCATATCGGGCAGCCAAGTGCAGCGAGGTTTCCCCTGTTTTATCCATAGTAGCATTAAGTTCGGCTCCCTGAGCCAAGAGATCAGAAATTACTTGGGCGGTGGCATCATCTGATTGTTCGATATCTTCTCCAGCGTCTATACCTCCACCACGTACAGCAGCGACCATTAGAGGTGTCATACCACAAGGACCTCTGACATCGACTTCATGTTTGCCATCTTGATGAGCGGGCGGAGTCATTATGGAAGATCTAACATCGGCTACATCCAAGTGAGCTTGAGACCACACCCGATTATCAGCTTCTTCGTAATCAGTTACCATGGTATGATCGCTTGCATAGCCGCCGTGATCATTGCGCAGACGTTTAGGCTGCGGCATATCAGACTCATCATCCGACCACTGAGGTGCATGGCCCATATGTCCAGAGTTCATGTTTACATCATTGCTCATGCAGGCCATCGAGGGATTTTTGTTAAGATTTCTCATTTCTTGGCCAGTTGGGTCACGACGTCTACGTTGCGGATTGATGGTGGGTGTGCGGAATCCCTCGGGGAACCAAGTGATACCAGCCGCACGTTTTCGTTGTGTTGTTACCAAAATACCAAACAGAGCAAATGCCAGTACGACCAGTATGATACCCAAAGTGACATATTTTACGTTTGTGGGTGTCTCCATGACATCTTCACCGGGATTTGTTACTCCTCTTACACTGTATATGGGAAACTTGGACGATAAAGTGTACTTTGAAGCAGTGGCTGCCAAAAACTCGGCCGCCTCAGAGGCACTGTAAAAGCATTCGGTACATTTGCGATTATCAATCTCTAAATACACTTGTATTCCCGTTTGTCCTATACGTTCACTGAACAAAATCTTGTTTTTACGGCCGAACTCCGTATTTTGTATGTCATTCATGGGTTGGGTGCCTTTCCAGGAGAAAATCATATCATTACCCATGGAATCTTTTTTAATGCGTACCGTTGTTCTTAAATGATGACCCATTTCTCTCAAGAACACGACTTGTTGTTCGCGGAATTGTTTAAGGTCCATTAGAACTATGACAGAAATAGCACCGTCAGCGAGGTTAGGAGGTTCAGCAGCATTTTCACAATCTAGCCCATCCCAGTTACACTCGGCATTGTTGCAGCCATAATCACAAAAACCATTGGCGTAGTGCTTCTGGCAATAGGCATCATAAACGGGATTACAGGGTTGCAGTTTCTTTTCGCAGTCACGACCATCAAACAAGCAAGCAGCATTGTTACATTCCTCATTACACTTGCCATCCATAAAGACACGCCAACATTCGATAGGGGCCGTACAATTGACCCAAGGATTGATGCCTAGCGAGCAGTCGTTGCCATCAAAGTTGCAGGCGTAGGTGTTGCACTCAGCATCGCAAACGTGGTTGCCTTTCTTCTGTTCGCAACCTCTTTTAACGCACATAGCCCGTTGGTATTCTAAATCCTTGGCATATTTATCTAAAGCACCTCTGGTCGGATCCAACACCCAACCGGGATAGTTCGGATCATAGCTCTCACAACGTTTACCAGACCATTTTGCTGGACAAAAGCAAACAAAATCACCCAGCAAATTATCGCAAGCAGCTCCCTGGAGGCAAGGATTCGGTGTACATTCATCCATAGTGTCTCGTTCACAATGACGGCCTTCAGTGCCTCTGGGACATTCACATCTGTAGCCACCGCCATCATCAATTATACAGGCTCCAGCCTGGCAAGGATTCGAGTCACAATCATGGCCAGAAAATTCACAATTTTTACCATAAAATCCTTCAGTACACAGACAGTGATGTCCTCCTTGCTTAGGTGAACAAATGCCGCCATTTTGGCAGGGCGAGTTAGCACAAAAGTCCACCTTATTTTCACAATGTCGACCCATATAACCAGGCTTGCAATTGCAATGATAGTTGTTCACCAGTTGCACACAATCCAAAGTACCAGCATTCGAACAAGGATTCGATAGACATTCATTGATGTCGCCTTCACAACGTGAGCCAACAAAGCCGGGCGGACAAGCACACTCAAAGCCACCTACTCGATCTATGCATGTGCCATTGTTGTGACATGAACCTCGTTTACAGTCATTTTCATTTACTTCGCAAATCAGTCCAGCCGTACCAGGGGGACACGAACAACTAAACGTATTGACCAAATCATGGCAAGTGCCACCATTTTGACACGGATTAGGTGAACAGTCGTCAATATTCAATTCACAGTTCTGGCCTTGAAAGCCTTTTCGACAGACACACGCATACGAACCGATCAAGTCACGACACGTGCCGCCATTTAGACAAGGTTGAGATTCACATTCATTTATTTCCTGTTGGCAATAACTGCCCGTATAACCCTGCTTACAGTAGCATCTGTGAATGTTGCCATGTTCTTTGCAAGTGCCATTGTTGCACAGCTGTTCTAAAGACACACCCTTACGTATGGCCGCATCACTACATGATACCATTTCAACATCACACAGTTTACCCGTCCAGCCAGCAGCACAACGACAACTAAATTGATTTTTAACTTGAGTACAAGTGGCATCATTTTCACACGGCGACTTGGTGCACCAGTCGACATAATCGGTACATTGTTTACCGGTATAACCATACGAACAGTGGCAAGTATACTCGTCCCCATTCTCATGGCAGGTGGCACCATTTTGACACGGCTGCGAATCACATTTGTTGATCTTATACTGACAATTCGAGCCGGTATATCCAGGCAAGCAGGAGCAGTTGTAGCTATTGATGCCATCTATGCAAGTACCACCATTCATACAAGAACTTTCGGTGCAGTCTTCGTCATTGGTCTGACAATTAATACCAGAGAAACCCAAGGGGCAAGTGCAAGTATACGAGTTAACGTACTGCCTGCAGGTGGCACCATTTTGGCAGGGCATACTCAGACACTCATTGATATCAGTTTCGCAGTGTTTCCCATCAAAACCATCCACACACAAGCAGGTGTAATCACCAATGCCGTCCAGGCAAGTGCCACCATTTTGGCAGGGGAACAAAGCACAATCGTCGGTGTTTATGGCACAATCGTGACCCTCATAGCCCTTCGCACATATACACCTATATGAGCCGGGAACATTATGACAAGTAGCTCCATTGCGGCAGGGTGTCGAAAGTTTACATTCATCTATATCTTCATCGCAATAACGGCCTGTGTAACCTAACTTGCAGGTGCAGGAGAAGTCCAAAAAGTTGGGAGAAGGCGTGCACTTGGCATCATTGCGGCAGCGATTCGTTGCACAAGGATCAAGTTTCGATTCACAGTCCTGGCCAGTGTAGGGCACTTTGCAAACACATTTGTAGCCATTCACTTTATCAATGCATGTGCCGCCATTCGCACAAGGATTATTTATGCAGTCATCGATATTGGTTTCACACTTTAATCCCGTATAGCCGGGCATACATTGACACTTAAAGGCATTCAGTTCATCCACACAAAAGCCGCCGTGCTGGCAAGGATTTGATGAACATTCATCGATATCGTTTTCACAACGTTTGCCGCCATAACCAGGAGGACAATGGCATATATACTCGTTGATACCATCTTCACATCTACCACCATTGATGCAAGGATTCGAGGCACATTCATCCACATCACTGAGACAACGCGGATCATAGAAACCTCTGGGACACTCACATTTATAACCATTAACCAGATCCATGCATACGCCGTTGTTAGCGCAAGGATTCGAGGCACATTCGTTGATATTAATTTCACAATGTACACCTGTAAAACCGGGCACACATTGGCAAGTGTATTTATTAATGCCGTCAATACAAGTTGCCCCATTATTACAAGGATTACTATGGCATTCATTGACATTGATTTCACAATCCTTCCCCGATGTACCAGGAAGACAATGACATACATAAGAGCCCACACGGTCAACACAGTGACCGCCATACTGGCAAGGATTAGATTCACATTCGTTTATCTGAGTTTGGCATAGATAACCAGTAAAACCAGGATCGCAGACGCATGTAAAACGATTATCTCCATCAATACACTTTCCACGATGACAAGGATTGGAGTCGCAATCGTTGATGTTAATCTCGCACGATAAACCAGTATAACCAGGCGGACATTGACAAGTATAACCGGCTATGGAATCACGGCATATGCCATTATTACGGCACGGCTGAGACTGACAATCGTCGATGTTGATTTGACAACGTGAGCCCGTAAAGCCCAGGGCACACGAACATTTGAAGCCATTAATCATATCGTTGCAAATGCCACCATTTAAGCAGGGATTCGATTGACACTCGTTTATATCGATTTCACATTGAGTGCCAGTAAAGCCGGGCATACAAACACAACGGAAAGTGCCAGGATCATCCAAACAGCTGCCTTCGTTCTGACAGGGATGCGATTCACATTCATTTATATTTGTTTCACAGCGCGGTCCCGTAAAACCCTGCGAACAATTGCACCTAAAGGAACCGGGCGTATTGACACATACACCATTGTGCTCGCACGGAGAACCCTGATCACATTCGTCTATATCCTCGGAACAATCAATACCCTTGTAACCGGTGGCACAAGAGCAAGTGTACGAACCATTTATAGGGCTTGTGTCACAAATGGCATCAGAATGACAAGGATTCGAGGTGCAGGCATCATCTAAATGACAAAGTAAACCAGTTTTTCCGGGCGTGCAACGGCAATAGAATGATCCTACGCCATCTATGCAGGTAGCACCATAGAAACAAGCAGCTGCTACACAATCATCAATGTTTTCACTGCAATCGGGACCTGTCCAGCCATTGACACAAATACAAGAGTATGAACCTTGTGAATTCGTGCAAGTAGCACCATTCTGACACACGGATGGCCTTGAAAAGAAGATGAAAGTGAAAAAGTACAATAAAAAAGGAATTTCTATTTTTTGTTTTCTTAAAACTAATAGATTCGGCTTTATTGGACAGTAACCATTCTTATATGTATATATGTATGTACAGGAGTTGGAATTACAGGAGTTAGTAATAGCTGAATTATATCGTGCCATAACCGCAAAAACAGCTTAAGCGACATAATTTTCGAAATAATTTTTTTTACCAAAATCTGTTATTTGCAATCGTAAATAACCGATTTGCGTTGAAAAAAACGAGGTCCAAAAATTTATCGGTTAAACTTCTTTTGGCGGTTAAGGCTCGATATATCCTCTGTGCTATTCTGCATGCTTGTCTGAATGAAGTCTGCAGGATACAATGAGAGAGGGCCCTGATGTCCCTTATTTCAACAACTAATGACATCATGGCACGAAGGCACTAATCAGGGGGCAAATTACGGCACTCGTTACTGAACGAAATTACAAAATATTTCAATTGACTTTATATGGAAATATTTTAAAATTTCGAAACGAATCGAATGCCGTCATTTGCCCCCAGGTTTGCTTTACTAATGACTCAAAAGAAATATGGTAACACATATGCGGTTATATGTACATATATGATCCAAACTTACAAGTCATTCCTTCTTCATTTAAGATGGTCCTTGAAGAGAAGGACAGAGGTTAGTTAAACACAAACACAAAATATCAGATCGTTAGGGAGCTCTCTGAGTCTTGGTTTTTTGCGAAAACAGGTCAAGAGGTATTATGGACTGTGTTCTTCTATAAGAAGACTTTGTTCTTCTATAAGTATTGTGATATTATAGTGGGTAGCTGCCCCTGAAGACAGATACATATCATTAGCTAAAATGCAAAAAGGCGCAACTAGCAAATATATAATTTTACAAGAGAAAGGAAAAAACTAAACAAGCTTGTAGTTATGTCATCATGTTTTTTTTTTTTGTTAATAAAAGAGTCCTTTTTGATTGCAGACGTGTAGACTTTTGTCAAAACATGTAGTTTAATGGCGTTCATAATACCCAATCAAAAACTCGATTTTGAATTTTTTTGTTAGTTACGCCTTTTTGCATTTTAACTAACGATATATTTATATTATTGTTATGTTATAAGAGAAAGTGGATACTGGGTTAGGATTTCAAAAAGGTCTTTTCGCTCTGCCTTCGGCTGCCAATCATCTCTAAATGAGATGGCAGAGCAGTTTGATATTAGGATCATCTGGATTCCGGGGCATAGAGGCTTTCAAGGGAATTCTAAGGCTGATGAACTTGCTACAATTGGGACAACTTTACAGATTAAACTGGATTTCGAAAGTATGGGTTTACCTCTACTCTCTTGCAGTCAGATTTAGGCACAGAACATAGGATGAGACAAGGCAGTTATGGACTCATCTAAATAGGAAAAATACGGCTTCTTTAATTTTGAAGAATAGGAAACAAATCTCGATTCTAGTGTCCGTGCTAACCGAACACGTGTCTCATAGGTAGGCATGCACAAAGGTTAAAGGTTGAACATAACGATTTTTGCCGTAGCTGCCAGGATATCGATGAAGAGTAAAGTGTAGAAGACTTTCTTTGTCACTGTCCTGGGCGCTCTTGAGTTCAGGGAACTTTTCTGACGTTGCTAGTGTTGAACTGCAACGTATTAATAGCTTTATATTGAGGTCTGGTTGGTTCAACGGACCAAAACGGCCTAAGTGAGACATACCTTACATACCTTTCAATAGTGTCACAACATAAAAAAACCAGTTTTGCAGAAAACGCGTTTTAAGTTTTCAACTTGGATACAACTCAATGAATGAGAAAGTATTCTTCTGTCAGGAGGTGATGGTAGAAGCTATTTATTAGAAGAAATTTTTATACAAGATAAAATAGTAAATGCCGCATTATTCTGCATTATCAACTCAAAAAACTAATTTTTTGAGTTATGACACTATTGAAGTAAATGAACGATATGTTGATCCGCAACCTAGAATTAAATATGTATATAATTTCAGATCATGTTCATGTACGTAGTGTCAAATGCATTAACCGAAATACATGCATACATATCTATGTACATATGTATATTGGCCCTCACTCACTGCTGGTGGTTTCCCCCCTTCCATCGAAGAAAAATATTTTTTTTTTTATCGAACTCGAAAATATTCAAGCGTGATAAGGCCGATTTGTTATTTAAACAGGGAGAAAGGTGTACTCGGTAGTAATATCCTAAAAGTGGTGATTCAATTTAATTTTAAACATAAAAACTCACCTTATTGCGCACTCATCAACATCCTTTTCGCAATTATCTCCAGTGTAATTTGGTGGACAGGCACAATGGTAACTGTTAATTCCATCAATACAAGTGCCTCCATTTTGGCACAAATGTCCAGGACAGTCATCAATGTTTTGTTCACAATTTTTACCTTGATAACCTTAAAGAAAATTACAAAAGGAAAATTTTTATTTAATTAATTTAATTGTTTAGTTCATTTTGATTCATTTTTGTTTCATCTTAACTAATTTTTGTTATCTCATGTTTGAGTTTTACTGATGTTCACAATTAACTTTAGTTAAATCTAAAATCTGGCAACTACGATTATTTTAACTTGATCGTTCTCTGAGAACAAACATTTTAATACAAAAACAGGTAGATTTGCCCCAACACATGCATATTTATTTATAAGAAAACCGGCTTAAAAGCAAAAATATATTAGTACCTATGTGTGTGTCGTTAAGAAAATAAAAAAACCTAAACAATTAGAGAAGTGCATAGGAGAGTCAGTCGCTATAAAAATAGTTTATGTTTGTTCTCACAACTTAAAGTAAAACAAAGTCATTCGTAAATAATTGCAGAACGAACATTCACAAAAAGAACTTTAAACATAAACAAATACAACAGACAAGTTTTTTTTATGATACACATATATACATACATACTAGTATGTACATACATATATACCTACATATATATTAATCAGCGTGCCACCTTTTTGGGGATAAAAAAATCAATCATAATACATATAAAAAAATCTAAAACGCTTAAATTCGAGATCTATAAAAAAGCAACGATTTTGTTTATTGACAAGCCCACTGAGCCACATAATTAAACATAATACTGCGATAACGCAGAGGGTTGACATTATTTATGGCAGTAAACAAATTAACTTAAACCAAATCCAGCAAATAGAAAATTTTCTTTTTACAAATGAAGCATCCATATGATAAGATTAGTGGAAATGATGAAAATTCACCCTGTTTCTTTTTTGGAATTCTATTTTGCTGGGTACTCTCATAGGTACTCAGTGTAAATGGTCAACTGTTGCTATTTTAAGAACATTTTAGACCATATTCGGATGCCGTGTTTTTTTTTTTTTTTGACGTCTTGGTAGCGGAAATCACTGTATTTTCAAACAAGATGACGTCTCCAAGCACTTTGCTCGCATTTTTCCATGTATTTTATGCCTGTATGGAGACTTTTGTCCAATGACTTCTTAATGTATTTATTACTATTGCAGTTAATATAATTATAAATTACTTTTCTATTTTTTGTATAAAAAGTTTTATTAGCAAACCTAATATTGGCATAATTGATTTTTACTTCTCTTTCCAGGTTTCATCAAACCCTAAAAAATTATGGGTGTATGGAGAGTTTGTATGTACAGGCAAATCCTGGTATAACGAACGGTATAATGTCAGGAACATTCGTCATACCGAAAAATTCGTTGTATCACAAAGTTTTTTTAAGTGTTACTTTAATTATTACTATTTGCCCCGTTTGTTTAATATTTTCTTGCCGTTCGCTATATTTAAATTATAGTAAATGCAAAAAATATTTTTTTTATTATGTTTTTCTTTGTATCGTTATATCCAGTATAAAATTAATATAATGTTCGATATATGTGACAGAGAAAGCTAACAGGGACCTATGGGTCGAAAAAAACCGATTTTTTTTGGCGATTCTTGTAGTAGACAACACGCCCTTTCTAATGCAATAAACTGCATTAGTTTTCTCATAAATTAGTTTCAAAATCCACTTTTGATAAAAAAAAGTAAAAAAAATAATAATAAAACTTCCTTTTTAAATTTTTACTATTTTCTTCTTTTCACTTTTATAACACTTCAAAATCACAATATAACTGATAAATAGAACGTAAAACACTAAACTACAAATTTCTTTGGTTTCGAAGTACAGAGGGGATCCCCTACTTTATATTCGAAAACCCCTGAGTGACAAGGTTCAAGCAAATTCGATAATATTACAAAAAACAGTTCGACATAATGGATCCGCCATTTTGAGTTTTCAAAATCTAATAAAAAATTCGTAATCAACTACCCCAAAAACCCCTGGGTGTCGTGCTTTAAGAAAATCTAATAATATTAAAAAATAGTCCGCCCTATTAGATCCGGCATTTAGAATTTTCATAATATAATTCCAGATTCATAATAATTCATAAGTGACCAGTTTGAAGTAAATTCAATAATATTACAAAAAATAGTTATCGTTATCTCGACAATTTACGAACAAAAACAAATTTGAATATTTAAAAAAAAACTTTCTCCTGAAAAATTTAATTTTTGTCGCTTACGATAAAATCGAAAATAAGGCTCGATATACATACATGTATGTATGTACATACATATATACATATGTATATTCCGCTTTAAATTTTCAACCTAAATATTTATTTAAATTTTTCCATTTTTTATTTATTTGGCCCACTGTATATGGTCAGTTACTACACATTAAAATAGCTCCTCTAAGCAAAAATGACAACAATAATCAGCAGAAAAAAGTAAAACAAACACAAAACAACAACAGACATACATACATAAATATTAACGTATGTGAAGCAACATAAGACTTGGAAATACCGAACGTATACAACATACGAACTTGATTACCCATACCCACCATTTACGAAGAAAACCCGAAGTTTGTAATTAATAAAAACGACAAAGACGAATAGCCAGAGTTGGTATAACGGCATGGTATTGTTGTTATTAAAGAGGATGTTGGGTAGAGGCTCCTTCCCTCCCTAGTTTTACCAAACTTTCTTTAATATAAATTAGCGAAATTGTAAGCTTTGGGATACTGCAGCCAACGAAATATAATAGTAATAGGTATTTATACTTACTTATGCATGCATGTACACATGTATGTATTAGTGATGTAACGAATGCCAATTTTTGATATCCGCGACTACGAATATTTGTAACGATATTCGCGAATACAAATATTTGTAACGATATTCGCGAAAACGAATACAAATAGTATATGTGAAATTTATAGACATTAAATTGGGGTTCTATTCACGGCTGCAATATGAAATATTAAAAAATTGTTATGAAAAACAACTTCACACTCCTGTTGGCGTACTTTAAAGTTAATAAAAAGTACACAAAATTTTAATGATCGTCATTAACTAATATTTAAAAATGATACAATGAACAAATTTCTATAAAAAAATTTAATGGATTTGTACAAACTAATATTTTTAGACATTTATTTAAATTTCGTTTAGGATTTATGAATTTATTGTCGATTTTAGCAAAAACGTAATCTACACGAAATTCTGAGAAAATTATCCGAAGAAACCACGGTTCTAAAATCAAACTCTATATCGTTCCTCTCGACATGAAAATATATTTTCTCTTCTTTAGAAATTAAATTTAAATTAAAATAACGCACTTCCTGTTTTTAATTTTTTCACGTGCTACCTTTGATTTGGTTCCCCATTTTAAAGTTTTGAATTTACTAGCAACTTAGTGGTAAGAGTTAAGTATAAAAGATAAGAAAGAAGCTTTGTAATTTTTCACAGTATACATACGATATGACGATTAATTTTGTAATATTAGCTTGAAAAAATAGAATTTTTGAGCTATAAATTTCTTGTAGCAAAAGCTGCACGGAACTAACTAAATTTGTCCGGAAGTGAAAAGAAGAAGGAAGGTTCAAAGTGAAAAATATTGCATTTTCAAGTCTATTAAAAAAATACTAAAAATATTTTGGCATACTTTTAGGCACGACATAAAACTTTTTTCTACTTTATTAATTTTTTGTGTAAGAAAATGTTTTATATAGTTCATGCAGTTCGAAAACACTGAATTTCCAATCTGAACGACTTCAAATCGGTTTTAGAGGAGGCATGGGGAAAATTGCTCCATACTTTAAACAATTTTAATGGAATCCATTTATAGACCTCTAAAATCTGTTATTGCTCAAAATGGATGCCCTACAAAATACTAGGGTACTAGGGAATAAGAAATGAGGTTTTTGGAATAAAAAAAATGCTGGGCAATTTTTACTGTCAGCTGAAATTTTAAATGTTTTTGTTTTATTGATCAATTTTAATATTTAAATGTTTGAAACTAGAAAACTTTTAGTTCCTTACATTCAGTGCCTTATTAACTTTATTTCAAACAAAATATGTGTATAAAAAAATCTGTTTTTTAATACCAGTATTAAGCAGACGTTGGGCCTAATTACGAGTGTCGTAATTCGAGTACGACGATTTTGTACTGTATCTTAAACATTTATGCTATTATGCAAAAACGATCGTTAAAGTTAAAGCATGCGTTAAAACCGGTTTTGTCATACAAAATTCGTTTGTTAAACCAACTTTAAGTTTACCAATTGTTTTTGCATAAGGGGTTAAAGTTTTCATACGAAATAATCTCCCTTATTGTGATTAGCGATTTTGCCGCGTAAGTCACGTGTATTGTACTAGATTAAAGAAAAATGCAGCTTGTTTTCTTTAATCAACTAGGTACAAATAGTCGAATTTGAAGTCGAAAAACGCCAATTACGATAAGGCCCAATATGAATGATAATTGTTTCGTATGCAATTAACAACAAACCCGTATAATGTTTTTACAAACGTAAGAATTTATATATATATATATATATATATATTTCAAGACCTGGTTAATATTATATACCTACATGCATATGTAAATACCTACATGCAAAATTTTTCTTTTTTCCAAAACTTGAACAGGTAGCTACTAGGCTTAAACTGGGACTAACTGGTGTAGGACTGCCACTTTTTTTTGCTAGGTACTTATAGCGACGACATAAAATACAAAAATTTCGGTGCAATAAAAATGTTTGAGCTAATGCCTGCTTTAGCAATAGGCATAATTTTAAAAGTTACATTCGTAGCCGAAAATCGATAAATCGACTTTATAGATTTTTAGAGATCGAGATTTAGCTTTAGCAAGTTATTACAGAATAACTGGTATTATACAATTTTATTATGATTTTTCCAACCCTGAAATTATGTTACACTTTAACCAAACAAGAAACGAAGTAAACCCAAAGTTTCTTACGAACGAAAGAACGACGATCAAATCAACCAACCAACCATCATCATTTAGCTTACACACTGATATGTATGGATGTATGCATGTATGTATGAATTTGATATGAACACGAGCACAAACATACGAGTACAACACTAAACTAGCTAAGCGAAACAAACAAACACAAACAGCACTAACAAAAACAATCAGAATGTGTATATAAAATGAAAACACAAAAACAACAAGCAAACAGAAATAAAACACAAAACATGGTCCGTCCGTCTTGAGATCTTCTTTCCCACGGTTCATATCTTGTATGTATGAATGTTTGAGTATATTGTTGTTTTATGCTTTTTCTTTTACTCCACTGCTTCCACCACTACCACCGTCCTAATGATGACAAACATATGTATGCATTAATGCATATACAAACATATGTATGTATGTATGCAAGTACAATCATACCCCAGCTGGCCATGTCTTTAAGACATCTTAAACGATTTTTACAAGACAACATAAAATCGTGGAAGACATATTGACGACAGCCCAGTTCAGCTCAGTGCGAGTTCTTGAGCGACAATGTCACTAAACAGAACAGACTTTAATTAATATTTTTAACACACAAATTTAATTTGTTTGCTTAAGTCTGATATCGTTACCAAAAAAAGTATTGTCAGTCCATTGAAAAGCTTGGAAATGAAGGCAGATTTGCCTTATTTCTCAACTAATTCAAATATAATTACATAACTGCACCACACTGCATTGGTAATAAAGCCATATATGTAGACTTCTTCAAGAATTAATTAAATGACGTTATTATTTTCGCTTATTACTTATGACTTTATTGCAGTGAGCCGACGAAAATTGGTACATTGTGCCGATCGTGTGATCCAGGCTTAAGACTAGCAGCTGACAACAAATTGTCAGACATCTTAAAATCGTGTGAACTCATTGTAAAATTATTGCCAGATATTTTTCAGACATTTTAATATTGTCTGAAAACGGAGTCATTGTAAGAGAATTTTTCCTATGTGCAACGATGCACACGCTGGATAAAAAAAAATATATGTATATATATTAAAATATAAGCAGACAAAATCATTGAAATTGCTTCGTTATGGAGCATAATAATTTATATTTTCACTTTTTACAATTAATACAACCACAAATGATTGATATTTATCAATTTCTAATAAATGATGTGAGATCTGAAAATGCTTGCATATGACAACCGTGAGAACTGACAATATATCCACTGACGATTTTGTCAGATGAATTTATTGTCATACAATTATATGGTAATAAATTGTAAGGCTATCTGCCTAATTTGATACAGCTCTGTGAACTGACACTCTACCTTGTGCTGGCATTTTTTGATTGCCAGTACCTTGTCAGCACATTGCCAGATCTGACAATATTGCATGATCTAACAATCGTCTCTAAGTAGCTTTGCTCTTTTTTTCTGTTTCATTTACATAGCGTCTATACCTGATATAATATCAAATATATTTCTATCAGCAAACGTCAAATTTTTTAGTAGAGAGCGTCATATTACGTGTGGACTGCAATATTAGTATTATAATAATATTACATCAGATATTATAATATTGTTTTCATAATATACATATATTTAGAAAACAATATTATGTAATCAAGTGTCAAAGAACGCACATATAAAAAGATACGAGATGAGAGATTTGTGTATTAAAGTGTAAATGAATATTTTGTTTGGTAAGCAAATGCTGAAATGTTTTAACTATATACGATGAATTACGGAAATGCCCAAATTTTTTATAAAACACACAGTAATATTAAAATAAACGAAGAGGTTTATTGCGCGACTGCCTGATATTTACAAGAGTACCTTTTCCCCTACATAGATATTAATATTAATATAAATATATTTTTCTTCTCATTCTGCCGACGTTTTATTTCATATTATATACGAGTTAATATCAGGTATAGACGCTATGTTAAATTATTTACTGACTTGGTTCGGATTCGATCTCAAGCTGCATGTTTATAAGTTTTCACGATTATACATATCGAGCCATTACCGCCAAAATAATGTATCCCACACCATAATCGATTTTTGTTTTTTATCGAAATCGATAGTTCAACATCATTTGCATCATCTGTCAAAATTTCATGGCTGTAGATTAAACCGTTATGATTTTATAACAAAAACAATTTTAATGTAAATGCATATGGTGAGTTGTTTACATTTTCTTTGAACGCTTGTGTGGGATACAATTAAATTCTCTTTTAAAATAAATGAAACATAGTGGAAAAAAATAAAAAAAAACACAATTTTTTGAGACTTTAATTAAAGATAAAGATAAAGATTTGTATTTTTGGAAGCTTTAGAACAATATGTCGAAGGTATCCCATGATTTTTTTTTTGCAAAATATGTTTTTGTTTTCAATTATTGGATATTTTTACAGCTCTCCCTGGTACCGCATAGCGTTTCAGATGAATCTTTCGTTGATTTAAATGGTTTGGAAAGTTTAAAAGAAGTCGAGGAGGAAACGTGTGTTGGGAAAAGGGGCTACAGAAAGCAAAAGAGAATACCTAAAAGGCTGCATAAAGTTAAGAAAAAAAATACGAGTGTTTTGCCCAACCCGTGCTTAAAGAAAAAATTTCCAAATTTGTGTCATGATAAAATTTTTGAAGATGAAAGGGTAAGAATAAATGAAAATTTTTGGGGAATAGGCAACAAAATTAGACAGAAAGATTGGCTGTCTTCTTGTGTTAAACAAGTCGATATTAAAAGGCGATATGGAGAAAGTGACAGAAAAAAGTGCAGCTTTAATTATTTTATCAATATCAATAATACCATTTTTAAAGTTTGTCAAAAATTTTTATTGAAAACGTTGAACATTTCACAAACGATTTTAATATCCGTAATAAAAAATACAAGTTCATATAAAACTTGCCTTGAAAATATAAAAAAGCCAACTGCGCACAACAAATCTGCTGAAGCAAGCATATCGCTAGTAAAATCATTTATAGAACAATTACCAGCGGTTCCTTCACATTATTGCCGGAATAAAAGTAAAAAATTATATCTACCTCAAGAATTTCGAAACATAAAAACTGTATATCAGCATTATGTAGAACATTTGAAAACTATTAATAAAGTAAATAGTCAGTTATCGTTAAGAGTATTCCGTAATATTTTTAGAAACAGTTTCAATTTAGGCTTCCATTTACCTAAAAAAGATAAATGCATCTTATGCGAGAATTACAATAATTTAGACACAGAATCCAAAAAGCAATTGGATTCATCAGAAGAGTATCAAATGCATCTAAAGGACAAAGAGAAATCTAAGCAAATATTTTTGGAGGACCAAAAGCTATGCAAAGAGAATCCGGCTTATTTATGTACAAGTTTCGACTTGCAAAAGGTCTTAAATACTCCCTATGCAAAAAGTGTAACTTTGTTCTATTCTAGAAAATATTCATTCTACAATGAAAGTTTTTATGAGAGTGGTACAAGAGATGGGTTTTGTTTTTTATGGGGAGAAAAGGATGGTAAACGAGGGTGTAATGAAATTTGCACAACTGTTTTGCAATACCTTAAATTAGTCGATGAAAGAAAAACCCAGTCTATAGTCCATCTTTATTGTGATAGCTGCGCAGGACAGAACAAAAACAGAGCTATGCTTGCGACATTAACCTATTTTGTTGAAAATTCTAATTTTGTGACTAATATAAAAATCACATACTTGTTGCCTGGACACACCATGATGCCTGTTGATTCGATACATAGTACAATTGAATCATTTATTCGGAATAGAACTATTTGGGCTCCAAGTGAGTGGTACACCATAATATCAAATGCAAGAACTAACCCAAGAAAATATAATTGTATTGAATTAACTAACAGTGATTTTAAAGACTGGAAGACATTTTCACAGGCGTTATTTCCAAATTCAGTGAAAATTCAATTTACAAAATTACGCTCTGTTACATTGGACAAAAATATTCCAAGTATCACTCTTAAATATGGCTACTTTGATGAATCTGAAACCATAAATTATGATCTAAATTCAATTCCACGATCCAGACGAAACTCCGAAATAGTTTCTAATGGACCTACTCAATTATATGATGATATATTAAATATTTCTTCTGCTAAATATAAGGATTTGAAAACGCTTTGCGATAGAAAAACTATACCCGTAAAATTCCAACACGAGTATTTAAATTTAAAATGGGATGGATCTGTTAAAGATTTGCTACCAGAAACCGACCAGGAAGATAGTATTTAGCGTTCTTTATATACTCGTATTTTTATCTATCGTTATTCAAGTTCACAAGATTTTAATATGAATAACATTACTTTGTTAATACAAAACTTTAAATATATGAATTACATTACTTTATTTTTGTTTTATCCAATATACTATGAAATGTATGCATTTATTTTTTTTTAAATGAAATTAAATTTAATTTTAAGGAGTAAGTAAAAAAATTAAATAAAAGAAAACCGGAAGTCACTTCCTTAAAATAAATTTTTGTGTAACCCACACCTTTTTTAATAATAGGTTGCCAGAAGGAAAGCAAAAAAAATGTATCCCACAAAAACAACCATTATGATGCAAATATCTATTTAAAATTATTAAAATTAAATGTCATCAAATCACACAAAACAATATTTACATTATAAATTTTAAAATAATGGCTTTATTCAAACTGATTTCATTTAAAAAAAACCTTCCTCTGTAAAATTTCGAGTTTGTGGGATACATTTTTTCGGCGGTTATGGCTCGATATATAGCACCACCTAAAATTTTGACAACAAGAGGCCAACATATTGATGTTTTTGATTGAAATGTTGCTCAGATTGTCATTAAGTGTTAAAAGTGTTTAATTGCGGACAATATGCAAGACATTTTTACTCAGATTTACTTAAATTATCCACTAGAAAACCAAATAACAGAGGATAAGTCGTGCAAGCCGATCTGGCCAACTGGGACATATTTCAAATATATATACACACATAAATAAATACACACAGATATTTATAAAATAAACCGATGTAAACCTGGCCGTTCTTCATAATAAAACATAAAAGCAAAGAAAACAATGATATCAACAACACTTAAATTCACATACATATGTACATATATAGGCATACACATAACATATCGTCAGCTAAAATGTCAAAGTTATGAAATAAGTTGGTACATTAATATGTAGTATATTGTAGGGGTGATAAAAAAATTCATGCCGTGTTAATACCAATGTATATTGCAAAATTATTTTTATTGATTCTCAAGTCTTCAAAATATATGTATGCATGCGAGTGTTTTATGGTGCAGTTTACGCTATTAACGCCATGTGTATGTTCATACTAGAGGTGAGCACAAGATGTTTGCTTCCTTAATCTTCATGGTGTACAGCAGAGCTGCCCACAGAGAGAGAGAAAGAGAGATAGAGAGCCGAGAGATATGCATAAGCGTATGTGTATTCATTTGTATAAAAGCCGATTGATATTCGGCACTCTGGCGCTTCTCTGGGCAACTACGGTGTACAGTAGTGATGCACGAATATTCGTATTCGTATTCGAATTGTCGAATATTCGGCCATTTTCAGGCGAATACGCATACGAATATTTTTTCAAGGAAATTAAATAAATCCTAAACGAAATTTGAATAAATGACTAAAAATTTTAGTTTGTACAAATACATTATTTTTTTTATAGAAATTTGTGCTTTGTATAATTTTCAAATATTGTTTAAAATTTTGAGTAATTTTTATTAACTTTAAAGTACGCCAACAAGAGTGTGAAGTCCTTTTTCATAACAATGTTTTAATGTCTATAGATTTCACATATAATATTCAAATTCGTATTCGCGAATATCGTTTCAAATATTCGTATTCGCGAATATCAAAAATTTACTTTCGTTACATCCTCTAGTGTACAGTATTGAATTGTTCTCTCTTTTTATGATTTTATGAGAACACTAAAACTGGTATTCTCTTTTAGCAAAAGTATGAGTACGTTCGTAAAAGCATTTATAGTGCACGCCTGCAGCATCACGAACATCTAACGTTCAAAAATTCATAACTTGGCAGCACAGTTTAGAGTCAAACGTTTTTTAAATGCATTTAATCGGCATACCTGCCGCAAATCTTTGTAAATGACGCAGTAAATTATTTTAAGATGCAAGAAGTTGCATAAGTTGAATATATGTATGTATTTTGATATTTAAATTACATATTTCGAAATAAGACGATTGATATAGTTTTAAAAACAATTGTCGCTTTTGTTATCACGATTTTCTTAAATAAAATTATTTGCCAACTAAAAAATTGTTTGCAGTTCGTTAAAATATGTCAACTGAGCACAGATGTTGAGCATTTGCAACAGATGATCACGCATACGCAGTAAACCTGGCAGAACTGTCGCATTGATGCTTAAATTTGCTGAATTTATGAACGTACCCTATGCAACAGCATTTGTTTATCGGCCAAGCAAGGGCATTAGTTATTGTAGTGTCGAAGCATATTTCACTAGTGCACACCGAATGACAATTGTAAAATGAGCACAAAAGTGTAAAGATATGTGTATGTGTAAAAGAAAAATCAAACAACGTAGATTATTTGAGCGCGTAAGTTCGCATGCGATACATTTCTAAGTTTTATTATTTATTAATTTAAGACTCAAAAATTAAATAAATAAATAATAAAATAAAAATAATTGCTTAATTCACAAACAGGGCAATTATGGAACAAATTTCGCGAGAAATTTCTCCCTTTTCCAATTAGAATTTTTTGTTTTTCCTATCATTTGCTATTAGTTGGAATTGTTCCCTGGGAAAAATATCTAGCGGAATTTTTTACATAATTGCCCTGAAAACCTCTGGTATCTCTGTATGGATTGTATTATCATATTAAATACAAGAGTTTAACATTTGTTGTTTGAAATTTTCATTTTGTATTCAGAGAGAGGCTCTCTGAGAGAATTTGTATTTAGCTTGTTCTTCTTTTTTATTAAAAATACAAATTACATTAAAACACTACACAGGTGTTTACAATTAAAAAACAAAAAGTGTATTTGATACACAAATACACGATAAAGATTATTGTGAATTAGACAAATATCTTTCACAATGGATATAATTGTAAAAATGTTTATTATCACTTAATATTTTATAAAATTTTGAGTTTGTGATATGAAATATTGTGCACTATGAAGTGTACAGTAATAATATTGCACACTTGACACAACTGTCAATTCAACTGTTGTACAATGGTTTTGTGTGTTGTTTTGTTTTATTGTTCTCTATTTTTGCTTTACACTCAATTACAATCAGCACTACAAACAATATTCGCTGCTGAAAAAAATACAATACTGTTCACTTTTTCACGGCTTGTGCTCACTTCTAGTACATACACACATACATACTATACATACATATCTAACAATGGCTGTGTTTGTATGGCGCTGTTGTCTGATATTGCTTCAAAAATTTTATTCTGTAAGAACTGGCTTAAAAGCAGTTGTAGACGGATTGTAAAAGACTGATAAGTTTGAATTTTGAACTTCACGCTTTCAAATATAGAAAGTTACTGATTTGAACTTGATTTTGAAAAATTGAGTTTTCATCAGATCCCGATGTTTTGAGGTTATGGGAATTTTTCATTCTAGGGGCAAATTACGGCATTTTATATTGTTTCCATATAAGAAGCTCCATAGCAATAATTGAATATTTAATTCCATATCGTGTGCCGTAATTTGCCCCCTGGCTATATTCACGATGCCTAACTTCCTAGAAAGAGCTCAATTAAAAAGGTGATTTATTGCAGATTTCTAATTGGTTTTAATATTTTAGATGTTTAAGATATTTGATAAGCACTTAACTTTGAAGGCACTAAATCGTCCGATCAGCGGAACAGTTTTTCGATTTAGGAAATCGCACGATTTCAAAACGAGCTGTTTATGTCGAATGCCGCAAATTTTTTTCAAATTGATTAAATATTTTTTAAATATAAATTCCAAAATCTCTTGTCAAACCGATTTCTACGCTAGTCTATGTAGATAAATTTAATTTATTAAACTTGAAAAACAAAACAAAATTAAAACTGTTCTCAGTGTTAAACAAAACCTCTTGGCAAATCCATTACCAGAGTACAAAATAAAGACTGTAATCAGTGTAAAATTAAAACTTCTTTGACAAATTGTTCACTGCAACAGTACAAAATAAACTGTTCTCAATGGAAAATCAAAACTTCCTTCACAAATCTATTAACCCACTATTAAAAAAAACAACTGTTCTCAGTGTAAAATCAAAATTGCCTGGACAAATCGAATACTATGGTAGTATACTATACTAGCACAAAATAAAACTGTTCTCATTGTAAATCAAAAACTTATTGCGATTTAAATTACTACGCTAGTGAAAAAAAAATTTTCTCAGTATAAAATCAAAACTTTTGTCTAATCGATGACTACGTTAATACAAAATAAAAACTGTTCTTTTTGACAAATTTCTCACTGCTCCAGTACAAAATAAAAACTGTTCTCAGTGAAAAATTAAAACATCGTTCACATGCATATCTATTACTGCGATAGTACAAAATTAAAAATGTTATCAGTGTAAAATCTAAACTGCCTGGATAAACTGAGTACTACGGTAGTATACTATACTAGCACAAAATAAAAATTTATCTCATTGTAAAATTAAAACTTCCTTCAGTGAAAGAATAAAAACCATTTTCAGTTTAAAATCAAAACTTTTACGTCAAATTAATTACTGCACTTAGTACAAAAAGAAACTGTTCTTCTCAGTGTAAACTTAAAACTTCTTGTCAAATCAATTACTACGCTAGTACCAAATAACAACTGTTCTCTGTGTAAAATCAAAGCTTCCATCACAAATCTATTACTACGATAGTACAAAAAAAACTGTCCTCAGTGTAAAATTAAAATTTCTTTGTTAAATCGATTATTACGCTAGTGCAAGACTAAAACTGTTCTCAGTGTAAAATCTAAACTGGGTGGACAAATCGAGTACTTCGGTGGTACAAAATAAAAAGTGTTCTCAGTATTTAATCAAAACTTAAGTCGATTACAACACCAGTAAAAAATAAAACTGTTCTCAATGTAAAATTAAAACTGCCTTCACAAATCAATTACTACGCTAGTGCAGAACTGAAACTATTCTCAGTGCAAAATAAAATATTGTTCTCTTAAAAAACGATTGTTTAAGAAAGTGTTTTCTCAAACTTCAACAGAATAAAAAAAATTTTTGTATGAATATTTATTTACTTATTTTTGATATATGTATGTATGTACATACATACATATGTTATATACATACATATACATATCTATGTATGTATAACATATTCATTCCTTGGAAGCAATGAAACTGTAGTACTTAAATATGACTTCCATTTTTTTACTGATATTTTATAAATAGTTATCAAAATGTGCTTGGTTGCAATCACTGAAAATGGTTTGATTTTAAATATTTTTAGCTCCAATTATAAGATAAAGAAACCACGTATTGCAAGCAACTTGGTAATAACTTTCACCACAATTCTTGCAAATAATTATAAAGTATTGTATTCTTTGAAAAGTCTGCATGCAGTTCGGTGTATGGCAGAATTAAAAAAAAATTCAGCAAATGAAGAGTATTATTGTTGTTGCCATTATTCTTATTTTAGCTGGGCAAAAACTGTCGATTTTGTTTTTTTTAAATTTATTTTATTTGATTTTCGATCGGTTTTGATTTATTATTTATTTCTTTTGTGGTTATTTCTCCTTTGTTTATTGTGCATAATTCTGTAGATATTTTTTTTTAGCTACATACATACATACATACATATTTATATTTCCTATTAACGCATTTTTATTCATTCTATGTTTGCTTTTCTTAGCTTTTAGTAAAATTTCTTAAAGTTTTAGATTTCTAACTCTATCATATCGATGGCCGGTTATTATTTGATCCCATAAAACGTAAGCCGTATACACCAATATTTAACTTCAATTTATATGGTTGTGTGCGGTTGCTTACCAAAAATAGTCTCACATATACTATTGGTGTGAATATTTTTTATAAAAAAACGCACACACATATTGAGCTGAATATTGATGTTAAGCACCACCAAAAATTTACAATATTAAAAAAACAGAGCCAGTTGTTGTTATTGTTTGCAATTACAACATCTAAAAAATAACAAAAAGAAACGTATCAAATTAAACACGCCCTCCCTCTCTCTCCATACAACTCAAATACTTTTTTACTCTTCTCTGGGTAATCAATACATCAATACATCCTATTCTCATCATTCATAGTAAAAATCCAGCTGTTGTCATATTGTAAGTTTTGTTACATGTTGTTGTTAATGTTGTATGTATTAAAGGAGTATTTTCCCCCGGTATAAACTATTTTCTGTGCCATAAAACAGAGATGGAAAATCGGAGGGTTTTAAAATTTTCAAAAATCTCACTCACACACTTGGTTAAAAGAATTATTAATTATTATTATTCTAATAAAAGTTTTAATTAGAGGGGATTTTTTAAAACAAACCTGCGAGTTACTCTCAATCAATTATGCTTTATAAATAAAATTATAAACACTATGGTTCCAGTACAAATATACTGGCTAAGAATGAGTCCAAAGTAGAAAAGTGTCGAAAAAAACCGAAAAAATTATATTTGGTGAAAAAATACAGATATGTATTATATCTGGAATTTACTGTAACAATATACATATATGTATATGATTCGAAAGGTCTTAGTCTCTTCTTTCTAAATCCGTTTATAAATTCAAAATCGATTGATATTTAACTTGGTTAGAGGTTGATAAGTGCCTACGGGCACGAAAAACCGGTTTTTTACCAGGAACTCAAGATTTTGAAGTTGTTTGGAAAATTTTAAATACTGATTGTTGTTATACTCGACAATACCTTCCAGAAAAACAGTAACACTTCGCAGGTATTTTTTTTGTGACACTGTGTGATCTGTCATAGGTATTTCTAACTGAACTTGTTTGCAATGAATATACTGCGAGGGTGTATTTTCGATCATATTAATTTTACAGCTCTGCTGTTGAAACTATTTTCAATTAAGAAGCGAAAATGAATCAACAACAACGAAAGATTTAACGTAACAATTTTTAAAAAGATTTTTAGAACATAACTACATACCTATCGCACTTGTTTGATATTTTCACTTTTGCAAATTACAGTTGTAATTATATATCTCTTTTTCTGACAACAGTTTTTTGTCTCTACTGAAAAATTAAAATTTTGAGTTGACGTCCTTTAGAAGAACAAATGCGATATGATATATTTTATTTTTCGGATCATGTCACCAAACAATTATATTAAATTATGACCAAAATGGTTTCAGGTGACTGCTGAATTGAAAAAAAGGTTTATTTATGTACATAGTATATGCATTAATATACTTTTTTGGTGGCTATATAAGCGTGTCTTAATGTTAGTCAAACGCTTAAGCATATCTTAACATGAGCCGAGATAAGAGAGCCATATTTAAATGGGTACATACATAATCAGCCCAATCATGAATATTCCCTCGGAATTTATTTCTCACGGAAAATAATTTTCTCGAGAAAACATTCCTCCAATCAGCGATGCCAATTTAGCGCGTTTCGCGGTAGATTTAGCGAGTTTTAACTGTGCTAAACGCGCTTTTTTTCGTCTTAGCGCTTTTTATAAAAAACGCGCTAGGTTAGCGCTTAACTTTAAAGTACGCAAACAGGAGTATGAAGTTTCTTTCCTAACAATTTTTTTATATTTCATTTTGCAGGCGCAAACATAACCCCCATTTTATGACTATAAATTTCACATATAATATTCGTATTCGCATTCTCGAATATCAAAATTTGATATAGTACCCAATATACATACATACATACATACATAACAAAGGTAAGTATGTATGTCCTACATATGTACATACATAACTACAATATTACTCATGCACCATGTACATTAAAGCTATTCAAAAATGAATTACCCATGTAGTTATGTATATGAGTGCCCAGACTTACGTACATACATAAGTAAGTTGTAAGTGTTTCATTTTAAACTTAAGTATTTTTGTTATTGTTTTTTTTTTGTCAAAGCTTGTTAGATATAAGATCGTTATTTAAGTACATTCGAGTTTTTGTTTCTGAGTAATACCTATCAATAATATAACTATTTATGTAAGTATGTAAATAGCGCATACTAATTAAAAGGTTGCTGAAATATCACATACTTATGTACATATGTATGTATGCAGTGTTTAATTTACTTTGTTAGTTTTATGACGAAAATTTAAAGTTTTTTTAAGATAATTGTAAATTAACGAATGAATTGTATGAGTATTATACGCTATTGCGAATTAGGGTGATCGCATCGGTTTGAAAACTGCTTTTTACACAATATGCTTGCAGTTTTTTTTTAAATGTTGATTTTTCGTATGCCGAATAGAACGGTTTTTTAATTATAAAAGTACTTTTCAATTTGTATATTTTGTAATAAAAATTAGTTAATAGTATATACTACAATAATTGAAATTTATTTGCTGGTGGTTTAGCATGTCTATATACATATTTCATTGGCGCTTGAATCAAATCATCAGTAGACTTTAACCACAAATTTTGAACAGTCACAAACCTCTTACTTTATGCACAGACTTTCAAAAACTATATGAGAATTCATAAAATAATAATATTTTTGAAAATCACAAAGACAAAATAAGCTTAGTAGGCTATAGACATGTTAACCCCCCAACAGCAAATAAATTTCAATTATTGTAGTATTTACACTTCTGACAATATGTCAAATAAATTTCATTAAAGTTAATAGTATATAAAAAAAGTATTTGTTTTCAGTGTAAAAGTTTTAGGCGTTTTTTTTAATATGGCAACACTTACTGAAACATGAAATTAAGGCGAACTAATTTTATGAGATGGTAGCAGAGGCGAATTAAACTGCCCTTCTGGTCATAGTTGCCAGATGAAGTAGGTGTGAATTCGTCAAAAAAATCGTCAAAATATTTATCCGGAAACTTCAAAAATTCGTCAAATATAAAATAAACACTTTTATCAAATAAATTCGTATTTTTTTTATAAAATAAACTAATCTCTTATTAAAAAACTAATCAATTGTTTAAAAAACATGTTTTTTACATGTTTTACTTTGACTAACTTGACTAAATACTCTTTCTACGTTTGCTGAACATTACGGTAAGACTAAATTTTTTTTATCAGAAGTAATTTATTAATCGGGCTTAACTTCAGTATTTTAGATTCGTATTGGATAAAATATTTTTATTAACTTATGTTAGTTTCTAAAGAAGAGAAGAAAAATTAAACTAGACTTTATTAGCTGGGGGAATTTTTTTTGTTAAAACTACTTATGATGGGCAATAAAAAACTACAGTCCTTTTTTCGTTTCGGGATTTTTTTTCAATTTTAATAACTTTAATTGCCTGAATTTAGATTCAAATTCCTGTCTTTCACACTCTTTAGCATTGTGAGAAAACTCTTTTAGAATATCGTAGAAAGAACTTTTATTTTCCTTAATAATATTTTAGGGATCAATTAGACTTACAAACTTTATATTCGAAGTCAAATCTTAATAAAATTTTATCACACGGTTGCATATGAAAATTTTTAATAATTTCACATTTTTCAATTTGACAAGTTCTTGGTCAAGCTCAAAATTGTTTTAAGGTTGTAATAAATGGTGTAAGTTTATAATTATTTTAAAATCGTCAAATTGAAGGCGAAAATCGTCCAGTCGTCAAAATGCTATTTTTGCAACCCAAAATCGTCGAAATTACGATAAATCGTCAAATCTGGCAACCATGCTTGTGGTGTACAATAGATGCCAAACTCCATATGTAAAAAGTTTTTATGATGTATGATAGAATTCTCATTTGTTTCATGTTGAAATTAAACACATTATACACCCTTATCGTGAAAGAAATGCGAACATTTATTTACAGTGAATTTTTGTTCCCTTTGAAAAACTAAACAAACATTAAAAATGTAAAAATAAAATTGTTTAAAACAAATTAATTTTTTTAGTATCTATCTAAGCCTTTGCAGCATCAGAAAAACATGTAGATATTTTTAGATACAGCAATAAGGAATTTCTAATAAAGAATTATAAAAATATTTAATTGCTCTAATCAAATCAACAAAAAACTTTCTTCGACTTCCTGCTTGCTCTGTGTCAAGAAACATAAAGTACTCGTAATTTAGAGAAAACCTGCCAAATGACAAATACTTTTTTATTGCTGTTGTTGTTGTTGTTGCAATATCCCACAATTTTTAGTGCAAGCTTTCAATTAAACAAAACGCAAAAAATTAAACTAACAAGTTGGTTGTAGTGAGTGGTTCACACATTTCTCCATTTTCTAATTTAAGGAGGAGTACAATTATGTATGAATGTTTATTTAAGATACGAGTGCACATGATTTTGTTTCACATTTCTAAGAATCCATAGATTAGGTTTCATACCAAATACTCGTACGTATGTACATATAATAAAACAACTTAAAACTAAGACGAAAGTGCATCGAAAAAAAAACTAAAGCTTGTTTGCCTTGCATTTAACCGCACCTCAACTTAATCAACTCTACAATTCATATGGCAGTTAATGGAAAAATAAATATCTAAATATGTAAGTAAGTATGTATATATGTATGTATGTATGTATGTGTGTATGTACTCGTATTTACAGCAGAGCCCAGACACACTCACTCTTCTTCTTCTTCTGTGCATAAACCTAAAAAGTGATCACACAGCAAAAATAAGCTCAGATCACCAATTAAAAAATTGCGACTATTTTTTTATAATTTTAATTTTTCGTTTTTCAATTTCTAAACATCATACAAAGTGGTTGTTGTCATTTGCAGGGAGCTGCTGAAGCTGATGCTGCGCTGCTGCTGCTTCATCCATTAGATGCTTTATCTTTTACTCTCGTTGTTTCTATAAACGCTGCTACAAAATGAATGTTTGTTTGTTTGTTTGTTTGTCTGCTCGTTTCTACTAAAGATAATAAAACAAAGCCAAGCACACACAAAAGTAAAAATCATATGGACGGACGGACAGAACGGCGGACGGTCGCGACAAGCAAACTGCATGTTATGAACTTTTCTAATTAATGCAAATAAATAAAAATTTAGAAACGGGCAAAAAAACAAGAAGAAAAAATCATGCAAGCGAATTGTTGTTTGCTTGCAACTCCCGCGCATTTGTGAATTATTATAGACGACTGACTGTCGTATGTGGTCGTCGGTCGTTCATATGTATGTGAGTAAATGCTGAGTAAGTGGTTCCACCAAAGACAATATAAGCATAAACATACAAAATATACATACACACAGTACATATAAACCCTGATCTCTGCAGCTGCTGGCATATATGCATATACATACATACGAGTATTTTGCAGTTGTGTTGTGTTTGTAAAATCGCATGTGCGGCTGGCTGTAAGTCGAGAATGAATGGGGTTGAATGATGTTGATTTGGTTCAATTTGTTTCAATTATATTCAATTTAATTAATTTAACTACAAAAAAATGCATTTCACATTTGCACATTCAATGTACGAAAATGTAATTGCTAATTGTGCATAGAAAGAAAGAGAAGGCCAAATAAAAAGTAGCACTCAAGTGGTTAATGTTACAGTTTTTTCTACATCGCACTTTCATACTCCCAGTACTGATAAAAAAACGAGGATCGGAATGAAACATCTCTAATGTCAGACTCTTTTTTGTGGCAGCAACTTTTTTAATACTCTCCGTCCTGATAAAAAACGAGGATCGAAATCAAACATCTTTAATGTCCGTCCTGATAAAAAACGAGAGTTGGAATGAAACATCTCTAGTGTCATACTCTTTTTTGTGGCAGAAACTTTTTAATACTCTATCTAATTCATGATAAAAATCGGGGATCGAAATGACACTCTCTAATGTCAGACTCTTTTCTTTGGCAGACAATTTTTAATACTCCCAGTTCTGATAAAAAACAAGAATCAGAATGAAACATCTCTAGTGTCAGACTCTTTTGTTTGGCAGACAATTTTTAATACTCCCAGTTCTGATAAAAAAAGAGGATCTTAATGAAACAATTCTAATGTTTTGAGGAGCGTGTTATAGATCTACGTAAGCACCAGCTAATTAAAGCCTAATTAATCTCACGGTTGTCTTTGCAGCGGGTGACTTTGAGCTTCCGCCAGGGTCCTGATTGGCGCTTCTTAGAAAGCAGTATATTTAATTGCAAAGATTACATGCATATAAGAATTTCCATGAGAAAGCCTATCTTCGTCACGTGCGACAGAAATCAATTAAGCTTGAATTTCAGAACAATGTGACTAATTTTTTTCTTAAAATTTTACCTAATGTAGAACTGCTGACTGCCTGCACAAATATATGTATGTATAAAGTATGGAAAGAGTTTATTTTTTTTAACAAGAATATTTTTTTGGAGTCGCACGCTACAAAAAGTTGACATTCATGTGGAAATGCCTATATGTCGGTTGCAATCTGTGATATTTTATAGCGTAGTCAGAGCAACGTCTGTTGAGTGGCAACATCATCTGGTTGACCGCATCACATCAATCACTAGCAGTGCTGCCACAACCAAAAAAATTTTACAACCAAAATTCGCTTTAAAAGTTACCAAATGAGAAAAAGTATAACCAAATTTCAATATGTAGTATTTTTATTAAACGAAACAGTGATTTCATGTAAATTTTAGGGTGTTAACAGAGAGCTGTGTTAAGCTATAAAAATTCGACTAATGCATTTCCAAAGGACTTTTCCTTTGATAATGTGTTCCTTTATTACAGCCCATGAATCTATTTCTGAAAAACATGAATTTGAACCAAATATCGTCAAATTTTCAATTTAGAATTTTCTGACTGTTACGCACTTGTCTTGGGAAGAAGGCGATGCGGGCGGACAAAAGTGGTCACCTATTATGGACCAGATAGTGCTCTGTAGTACAGAGTTGCGACCATTTAGTTAAATTAAAAGTTTTTGACAGTGTTGTAAAAGAAAAGTATTGTAAACAAGTGAGTAGCAATCAAGGCGAATTCATAACAGGTGGCTGCACTAGCGATTTTAGTCACAGCTGTTTTATTTTCAGTTGCCTTGGTAGCAATACTAAAAATTTAACATAAAAGCTTAAAAAGTATAACATAAAAAATATGTACATTTGTATCATTATTTTGGAAAAAAATAACCAAAATGAGAAAAATATTCACATATCCACATTAAAGAAAAAAAATAACCACTTTTGGTTAGAAATAACATTAATTTAATACTAGAGACCCAAGACTATTATCCCAGCGATTTAGCTACTAATCATAGCCTCAACGTAAGCCTCTTTGCGATTGCAAACAGCGAATGCGGTTGCTTACACCCACAGCATGTTCTCCAAGAGAAGGCGTCTTCAATTACCGGCAAAACATCATCATCATCATCATCATCATCACCAATTAAACCCCTAGAGCAGATCTGCTATCGGGTCAGCGCTACCCGTAGTATCACTATTAAGCCTCTGGTTAGACTTCAAAGTTCCTCCCGAAAGGCTTCACTTCTTTCGTGTTGTGAACTCAGGGCAGTTCCCCATGACGCTGCACCTATAAGGCATCTTAAAAAGCTACTTTCTTTTTTTAATGGATATGCACACTTCCGTTACTCTGTTAATTCAGAGATTGGGTAGTAAAGCCTGGATCACACTATCGGTACAATGTACCGATTTTCGTCGGCTCACTGCAATAATGAACACTTTGGAATGCACTCTTTATGGTTTTGGTATTTCAAAGCGATATTTTTTTTCTTCAATTAAATATGGCCATAATTTAAAGAAAATTGTTAACTATGGAAACGTGTTCACAAAAATCATATGTAATATTTAAATTCATCTCTACATGCCATTACAAAATAACTATTATCAAAAATTCATTTATGTAAATCCCTTTAGTGTTAAAGTATCAGATTAACAAAAAAAAAAAAAGCAAAAGACAAAAAACAAAGAGAAGTAAAACCTGCATATTGCCAATCCCAATCCCAAATCCCAATCCAATATGTTTCTAAATAACTAAATTTGATTTTTTATACATATTTTGCAACTGCATACTTTCGACTGTGATTTGTGGCGAAGGTCACTATGTGACTGGGTTCTTTCTCTATTATATTGTACTCGTATTGTATGCTACTGCACACGCACATGTTTTTCTGTTTTTTTTCTTCCTCTTTTTAACAAACAAAAAAAAATATATAACAAAACTGACTGAATTGACTATTTTGGTTGTTGTAAAAATGAGCTGCTCTCTGTTAGGTGCAGACGACACAAACTTGTCAAAATCGTGTGTTTTTAGGGTTTTATTCTTCTATGTTCATTTACAAAATTACACATGTGCAACAGGCACTTCTGTTTCCATGTTTTTGCTTCTATTTCTTTTTTTATTTTAATTTTTTTTTTCATTTTCCTAAAACATGTTGGAGGCAGATGTTTAATAGAGAGAAAATGGCCTGCCTACTTGTTTGCTTGAATTGTATGGCCATCATCGTTTTATTTTATTTTTTTTTTGTCTTTTTTAACTATTTCTTGCATCCCATTATCTATGAAATTGTTATGTTCCTGTTTCGTCGGTTCTTTGTGTTTCAATTTTTTTTTTTTGAGTTGTAAGAAAAATAAATCGTTCAAAAAGTTTCTGTTGTTCTTGTTGTTGTGCTGCTGTTGACTTTTCCTTCGTCTATTAATTGTGTATGTGTATGTGAGAGAGAGTGTGTGCGTTTGTGTGTGCATTTTCCTGCTTATTTTTAATCCCAACACAAGGAATGAGAAAATGTAAGAAAGCTTAACATAAAACATGCCACTGATCGATTAATATACTTTAAATAACAACAACAAAAACAAGATTTAATGTAAAAATATCGGACTTTAAGTTAAAGTGTTTCAGACATGCAATGTGGAGAATTAACTGAGAAAAAGGTATCACAAGCATGTTTACACTAACAGCAAATAATCAAATGTTGCAAGAAATTTGAATTTGAATAATATTTTGAACGGCACATGACAAAAAACAAACCCTTGACAGTATACTGCTTTGACTGTTCCTACATATATCTCAGGGATAAAGTGGTGGACTCATCATCCATCTTGTATGTAGATGGAACTGTCTTCGCCTTTTTTTCGATACGATACTAGCATTCCAGTCCACTGCTTTGACTGTTCCTTTGTCTCAGTTAAGAAGTGGTGGTCTCATCCATGGCTTTATTGCCGTAAAACATCGCCAAACACTCTGTTGAAACATATGTGCTTCAGATTAACCTGAGTACCTGCCTTTAAGGTCTTATCTCACGGTGGTCTAAACACCGGGTCCAACCATCGCTCTCATGCACACTTAGAAAGCAACATGTGACATACCAAGAACACATAGGTTGCAATCTGTAAATATATAGTTATCCCTGTACTAGTAACAAGTACCTTGCTGAGGTACTTAGAGCTATCTAAACTCTTGCACACATTCTGTTGTATGACAATAGATCCTTGAATAGTGTCTGGCTGACCGCGTCACGCCAATCACTAGCATTGATTCAACACAGGAAAGACAAGACTATTCTCACAGCGTTTTTAGTAGCACCCATAGCCACAACGTAAGATTCTCTTAGATCACGCAAAGCGAGCTCTCCAAAAGAATTCTTCTCCAATAGCCGGCACAGCTCGACCACTCATGTTGGAGCTAGACGAATGCCAGAGCCGACACAATCCAATGCCTACTCCACACAGATCAACATCATCTATTTAAAACCGCCAACACTTTATAGTCGTAAATGAAATGGAAGTCTCCCCCGGAGTACCACATATGTATGTATGTAGCTCGGCTTTAAATATCAGTTGGACTGAGACCTTTCAAACAGCTGTTTTATAAGGTTGCCACTTTTAATCAAAATGATTTTTTTTACGTCAGGTCGTCTACTTTCGAGATGGCCTCGCACACGGAAACATATCGTTTAACCCTTCTGTTATTTTGTATTTGGCTGGAAAATCAAGATCGAAAACAGCAAAATTATGAGGAATGGTTCGCAAGGATATGGCAAGAAGTCAAGGTCAAACTATAATTTCTCAGCTATATAATGCAAAACGCCATAATGGTATTAATTACCTTATTTGACCTTTTTGTTAAGATATACAAGATATAAGATATATACATAAATATATGTATATGTATATATTCTTTTATTTATAAAATTTACATAAATTTTACAAATTATATAAAAGTTCATGAAGAACAGAGGGCATCTACAAATTCCTTTCCCAGCCCCCCCCCCCATCGAGATTACGATTACGAGAGTTGGCTTCATTTTTCATCATTCTTATCTATGTGTTGCGGGGCCTACCAGGTTTCCTGTGTCCCTGAGGATGTCAGTCTAATGCCTGCCTTGCCATTTCTTCATGTTACCTTCTTAGTATGTGACCTATCCAAGTCCATTTACGCCTGCATATTTCAGATTCAATTGGCTCGCAGTTAGCCATCATGAGCAGTTGTTCATTGGTTACCCAGTTCGGTCAAAATATTTGCATAATTTGTTTCAAGCACTTATTGTAGAACGATTGCAATTTCCTACGTGTAGACTGCGTTGTACTCCAGGTGCTGCAACCACACAGTAGTACGGATTTGGGAATGGAGCATCCGTCTTTGCAAATTGTACTGCCGAGATATGAAAAGTAATCTACATCCACGATCATCTGTCCTTGTAGTGTTAAGGGTACGGTGTTGATGGTGTCAATCCGCATAAGTTTGGTTTTCTTCACGTTTATTTTGAGGCCGACTTTATTGGGACTGATGGATAGGCATTGGGTATTCTGCGCTATAGTCCAACAGCAGTAACTTTGAGGGCCGGACGCACCCCTAAAACGCAACTTATCGGTATGAATTTTTTTTTACATAAAACTGAACCGATTTGGGGGGTGAGAGTAGAAGAAATAAAAAAAATAACGGCAACCCTAATGTACATACTGAGAAATGTGTGTTGCCATCTGAGGGATATTAATTTTACAAATGGCCAAAAAGGCAGCTGGACAGTTGAGACCACCTGATATAGATTCGTCTTGAATGGAACCTTATTTTCTTTTTTCTTTGTTGTTCAAAACAATTACAGGGCAATCATGAATAAAATTCCGCTAGAAATTTCTCCCTTTTCCAATTAGAATTTGTTGGTTTCCCTATTTCTTTATATTAGTTGGAATTGTTCGCCGGAAAAAATTTCTCGCGGAATTTTATTCATAATTGCCCTCTTAAAGAATATATGGGATAGGGAATAACTTTAATTTATAAAATTCCGTTAAAAAAAAAGGAACTTGTGTTTTACGGTCAGTGTAAACAGAATTGCCTGAGATTAATACTAAAATATTGGCTGAATAAATATGTACATGTGCGATAGGTATAAATACACATGTATTTATATATATATATATATACATATATACGAATCTGTATATGAATGTTTGTATATATTTTTGCTTGTTTAATGTTTACCTATCGCACTGGATATACCTATTTTTTTTTTAATTTTATTTTTTATTAATGCAATCTAAAAAATGTTTGGCCTGTGTTGTATATTGGGGCCACTCCTCGGTACTCGTATTAAGACAGCGGCAGCACCACTAACAACAATAAAATTAAGGTACAACATTGCCATTGTAAGTGACTGACGGACTGACTGACTGAGTGAATCGACTGGAGGTTGGTTTGCTGGTTGCTGCTACGTATCCATATTGAATAGAACTCTCGCGTTAAGCTGGACTGTGAACTGAGTGAATAGCGTTGGATATAAAGTTTATGTACAATTTCATTGTTTGCTGCTTTCATTGTTGGGGCGTTCGAATACTCGTATGTTGTTGCCTGTGTGTATAAACAACATTTTTGATTTTTGTTGCTATTTATAAAGAATATAAGAAATGAAATGCCCAAGTTTTGTTCACAAATAACGAACTGAACAAGACTACACTCATTTGGTTAGTGTTCACCACACGCTTGAAATTATATTTTTATACTTAAAAAAAAATAAAGAAATAATAATAAAAAAGCGGTAGAAGAGGAGAATAGTGACGAAAGCATTGGACGCAGCAGCACCAAACAACTACTACGAAACAATCAGTGTCGTGAGGGACCCAACGAAACAAAAGCCGGTTTATTATATTGTGTGGTGTGGCATGGATGGCATTAATCGAAATTCAAAGCAAACAGCTACAGAAGAAATCATATCGTAGGTAGGGTTTTCTTAGGGACACTGAGAGCGTACCAATTGAACGGACAGGACAACTCGACAGGCTAACTGACAGTCAGACAAATAAATTGGCAAAAAAAATTTATATTTATTTTTTTATACATATTTTTGGGATGAAGTGCTGCTGCAATATTTTTTAATACAAAGAAAATGTGGACATAAGCTCTATAAAAAAAAGTATGGAAAGTTGATATAACAAAATAAAAAAATAAAAACTCAAACTCAAGAGAATATTAAATCATTACAATTCATTAAAAAAACAAAAATAAAAAAGAGAACACGATCGCAAACAATTTGAATTGATCTGTAAGCAGAGAGTAAGAGGAGGCCTCCTTTTGTACCATTTTTTTCGCTGTTGCAAGCAGGGCTGCCGTTTTTGGTTATTTTTAACCAAAAGTGGTTATTTTTTTCTTTAATGTGGAGATAATTTTTTTAAGCTTTAGGTCAGTAAATTTCATAAATTTCTTTATATTTTTATTTTTATATCGATATTTCGTTAACCTTTGGTTAACTTCCTCAGGATTATTCTTGTTTTTATCCTGAGGAAGTTAACCAAAGGTTAACAAAATATCGATATCAAAATAAAAATATAAAGAAATTTATTAAATTTACTGACCTAAACCTTAAAAAAATAGTTTCATTGAACATATAAAAAAGGTCGAAAAATTAGATAAACAATTTAATGTGGAGATGTGAATATTTTTCTCATTTTGGTTATTTTTTTTCCAAAATAATGATACACATGTACATATTTTTTATGTTATACTTTTTAAGCTTTTAGTTCAGTTCTTAAACTGAAAACAGCGGTGACTAAAATCGCTAGTGCAGCCACCTGTTATGAATTCGCCTTGATTGCTACTCACTTGTTTACAATACTTTTCTTTTACAACACTGTCAACAACTTTTAATTTAACTAAATGGTCGCAACTCTGTACTACAGAGCACTATCTGGTCCATAATAGGTGACCACTTTTGTCCGACCGCATCGGCTCCTTCCCAAGAAAAGTGCGTAACAGTCAGAAAATCTCAAATTGAAAACTTGACGATATTTGGTTCAAATTCATGTTTTTCAGAAAAAGATTCATGGGCTGTAATAAAGGAACACCTTATCTATAAATTTGCATTAACTTTTCCCGTCTCGGTTGCATCATTTAACGGAAAAGTGTTTTGGAATGGCATTAGTCGAATTTTTATAGCTTAACGGAGCTCTGTTAACACCCTAACAGAGCTCTGCTAAAGCACAAGGTTATAAATTTTAAAATTTAACATCACACACATTCAAACTATTATACTGTGAACTGCAAGTTTTGTTTACTTTATATTTAATAAAAACTGTTATTTTTTATATATATACATGTACAAGCGTTAACTTATTTCATGCATACATATGTATGTAGGTAAAAGAATTATATTTCTTTTGTTGTTATTATTATTAACAGTATTCAAATCACATGCGTTACATTATAAATATGTATGCATTTTAAATCCCAGTAAAAAAAATGTAAGTCATTCTAGTGGAACTACATTTTCATTGCTTCCAAAAAATCGATATTTTTAATTTGCCGAGAGTGAGCAAAAAACCATGTAGAAGCTTATTTTAGTCATACAAATCCTTGTAACTCCTCCATAGTGTTAATAAATATACTATAAATACTCACCAGATTTAAAAAAAAATAATTTTTTTAATGAAATTTATGAACTAGTTTTAGTCTAAAATTTAAAAGTTATTTGCTTAAATTTACATGAAATCACTGTTTCGTTTAATAAAAATACTACATTTTGAAATTTGGTTATACTTTTTCACATTTGGTAACTTTTAAAGCGAATTTTGGTTGTAAAAATTTTTTGAATGTGGCAGCACTGGTTGCAAGGCGCACCAGAACATTATTGTTGTTTGGCAGTGATAAAAAGGAAAGGTTTGAGCTTGAGCTTAACTTACCATAAGGCAGGCAATAAAATTGATGAAGAAGAAAAAATATGTATGTACTCGTAATTTTATTCAGTTTTTTTTTCTTCTTATAAATTTTCGCTGCCAGATCAAGCATACGATGACCCTCTGCTTTTATATGTTGATATTTCTTTCAAAAGCAAACAGTAGCTTTAAAATTGTCATTTAGTATTTTTGTATGCTTTTTAAAGGAAATTATGCATAATTTTTTAAAAGTTCTCCCCCTTTTTGGTAGCTAAATAAATTTATTTATTTAGCCTTTTTTCCACATTATTTACTTATGTGTATGTAGTTACATATACATACATATATAGTGTAAGCAATTTATTGCTAGGACTGCATTATAATCGACTGGCCGTAGGATTAAAGAATTCTTACGGTAGGCGAAGTTATTGAATTTTAAACTGGTTTCATTTATTTGACTCTGAGTTTGCACTGAAATTTAGGGTGTTGTGAAGTTAAGATTGAACAGCTGTAACGAATGCGTTACGAAATTAAATCATTTAAAGATATAAATATATAAATATGTATATGTATGTATACATATATGTATGTATATGTACCCTGTAGTAAATAAAATAGTCGATTGACAAAAAACACTAGCTATAAATTAATTATTTTGCAAGTGACTACAAATTGGTTTAAATCTCATGCAGATATCAACCAAACATATTGAATAGAAGCACACGTAAGAAATAAATAAAAGCAAAATAAGTAAATGAAAAGAAAATAAAAAAAATCAAAAGAAGCATGCCATGAAATCAAATGCCAAATGTTTGTGTTGAAAAAAAAATAATAATTTCAATACTTAATATGTATAATATTTTCTATGAGCAGGAAAAACTTTGGTACGAATGTATGTATTTTTGTTTTAAATATAAAAATACTAATTATTTCTATATATCAATATACATATAGGGGGCTATTCTGCAAAACGCGTCGAAGAAGTGAAACTTTACATTCAAACAAAAACAAATTTTCAAAAATTGTTTTTGTTTGTCATGCATTTCATAAATGAAAAAACGTGAGAATATCAACGCGTTTCTCTTTCTTTCAAAAACGGTTAATTTTGTATGAGAAACAAAAACAAATTTTTTACATTTACACAGTTTTGTTTTTGTTTTCCATGTAAGTTTCACCAAGTCGACGCGTATTTCAGAATAGACACCATATTCATTATATAGTATATACATATGTATGTATGTATATGATATACAAATGTGTATGAAGATTTACATAAATATTTATTTAACTACAATAGATATTAAGTGACTTCAGAGTGGTTGAAAAATAAGTAGTTAGTAGTCAATTTAAAAGTCATGCAGAGATGGCTAATTGACTACTGCCTATGACATACCTATGTTAAAATAGTGAGTCGGCGACAAGGAAAAAAGTCACTTAATCAACCAGTTGTGGTTATTAAGAAACCAGTTTGAAGGTACTTACAAATGAGTTTGAATTCCTATAGGGTATCTACATATGTATATATGTATGTATGTATAAATTTTTAAAAGCATTTTGTGTTGAATAGCAGGGGGAAGGAAGTTTTTAAAGACTTTTATTATAAGATTTATTAACAAATTTTTTACTTAAAATAACCTTGTAATGAAATAATTTGCCATTTAAATATCCACATTAGCGTGGCCGTTATTTTTTTATTTCTTATATTCCCTACCCCCAAATCGGTTCAGTTTTATGTAAGAAATACACAAAACTTTTTAGCGATAAGTTGTGTTTTAGGGGGTGCATCCTCCCCTCAAAGTCGGCCTTCAAGCCCCTTTATTGAAAAAACAATATGAGGCCGTCAACATCTTAAAAAAACTTCACTGAGATTATGGCTACATTCGTGTAATGTGTGAAGAATTTTTGATCTGGCTCGAGAGCAACAATAAACGTTACTTACAATTTTAAGGTTTTTAATGATATGCTGAAATTTTTATATAAACATTTAAAAAATTACAGCATATTTTCACTCAAAGCTAACTTTGATATTGCCGATTTTTTCGATTGTAAACGATTCTGATATTTGAAGCAGCTTTTGCTTAGTAAAGTTATTGAAAAGCAAGTCTGTTGAGAGTGCGCTTCATGATGTGGTTGTTGTTGTAGAGATAGGACTGCAGCACAAGGATTATACACTGACTGTATTCTTAGACATTGAAGTAGCCTTTAATAACATCAGTATAGAGGATATTAGGATATCGCTGGAAACACTTAGGATTAGTTAGTCCACTTCTACATAGTGGAGTGAATGTTTAGCATGCTTAGTAGCGGAATCGTCAACTCGAGTATAGGAAAGGGAAAATTGAAGAGATAAGTGACAAGAGGTACACCACAGGGAGGAGTTTTATCATCTCTATTGTGGTTGTTGACAACGAACGCAATTCCTAAGCGTTTTGACAGGAGCGCATGGAAGATGCTTTCTTATGCGGATGACTTGGTTCTACTCGTATCGAGTAAGTTTCTTCCCACTATTAGTGAAATCATGCAGTCAGCAAGAACTCCAAAGGAAGGAACTGGGGTCTGCGACCGGATGGATGGATTTACACATTGGTTGTCAGTTCGGTCATTTTCTATGGTTGTGTGGTAGGCTGGTAGGCATTGAGGAAGGAAAGTCACAGGAGATTACTAGCTAAAGCTCAGAGGTGTGCCCCGCTGGGCATCACAGGTGTTCAGAGGAGCACACCTCAGGCTGCCTTGGACGTGTTTCTTCATCTACTTCCTATAGAGGATTTTGTGGTGGGAACGGCGATTGGAAGTCTCCTCAGACTTGTAGAAGAAGGTTTGGTGGGTGCAGGAATAACAGGTCACACATCAATCTTAAATGATTTGTGACTTTTCGTGGTCAGGGATCAAGGATCCGCAACCCCTAGGTTCACGGACTATAAGATCGCTGAAATTGATTTTAGTAGAACACTCACACTGGTAATTCCGGATAGGGACTCTTGGGTCAAATTCGATAATATATATGAGGGTGGTGCGGTCTTTACAGAACCCTCAAAACTGGAGGAAGGCACAGGGGCTGGAGTCTATATCTTGGGAATGAACATACGTAGTTCTTTCAGACTGCCGACTGAATGCAGCGTTTCCCAAGCTGAGATATTGGTGATCGTCAGGGCCACGGAACTGGTGGCCAGAAATGTCGACAGTCAGGAAGCGCTAAAACTTTGAAGTGACACAATATCAAATCGAATCTTGTTAGAGACTGTAGGAGAACCCTCAACTTCCTTATGGACAAATATAGTGTCAGACTAGGTTGGGTTATTAGCCACAGCAGTGTTGAAGGAAATTAAATTGCCGATGAGCTGGCAAGAATAGGACCGGCGTTAGATGAGGGAATATGCAATAGATCGGTGAAACTACCGATAAGTCATTAGTACAGCGAACTCAGTAATTGGATAGAGAGCAGGACCAACAGTTCATGGCGAAGTAGGGAGGATTGTAGAGTCTCAAGGGCTTTGTAGCCAAAACTTGAGTCAGCAAGATCCAAATTGCTACTGGATATGAATAGAAAGGCGATGCGAATAGTGATAGGCGCGTTGACTGGCAACTGCTCGTTAAGAGCGATAACCAACATTTGGGAAACTGGCGCTCCAGATTTCTGTAGGATGTGCGGGGATGAAGAGGAACCAGAAACCATTGAACATATTATCTGTCACTACCCGAAGTTGCAATGTCATAGGCTTATAGGGCTGAGCAGACATTTCCATGAGAGCATTACTGATATCGAGAAGTTTAAAGTAGAGGACATCAGGGGCTTCATCATGGGAATTCGGTAGCTTAATGACGGATAATAGGGTCACTTCTGGGTACAAATGGGGGAAATATTACTTTTAATGGACAATAGATAGGAAAACACAATGGACCCAACGAGTGGTGGTGCATTTTAGCACTAGCCTTTCTAACCTAACGTAAAGTTACTAATCTTTCCTGAGATATTGTAAAGTCGGCCACACAAGTATTTTTTCCCTTATTGACAAATAAACACAGTTTATTTCAGAGATATTTAAATATTTTCTTTTTTAGTGAAATAAAACATTCTTCTTATAATTTTCAGTCTGTGAAACAATCGATACATTGCAACAGTAAATTTGGAATGAATAGTCTTCCTGATTTTTTTTTTAATTTCTTGATTTATTATTATATGAATAAGATTAACATAATATATGAATAAAAAAATTTATCTGAAGTTTTAATATGAAAAAAAAGAATGTACAGACTTTTTTTTACAAAAAATCGATAATCGCACTTAACTCGCTTTTTTGTTTAAGCTTTTATGTGCAGCCTCTGGTTATCACGTTCATTTTAGTTGGCAACAAAATTGTGCTGTTTTGTTTTTCTTCTTCTTCTTTTTTTTTCTTAGAGCCAATAAAATTAATATTTAGGCCTAATAAACAATTACTCACGATTTCATAGCAAACAATGACCAACAGAAGAGATACACAAACAAATTCCTTGCGAAAAAGGGTGTTGCTGGAGGAAACAATATTGTAGGTAAAAAATTAAAAGATAAACATGGATGGATAGCATTAGGAAACCATTAACATTATTGCCAACAATCATATTTAATATTATTTGTGTGAGAAAATAAACCAAAAACAAGAAAAAAGAAATATTATAAAAGTGAATGAAAATAAGTCAAACAAATTCCATTAAAGCTAAATTAAGCATGATTATTCCGCATTTTTGCTTCAAGGAGGGAAAATTAAACTAACATTTGACTTTGTCAGCCAAGCATTAAGAACCTTTTGTTCATTTAGCTGGCTTAACTTTAAGCCAAGATCATCACGGTAGCCATGAAGAGCAAAACTATGTATGTACATAAATCTAGGAGCACACAAAAATCTTGCAAGCAACTAGTTAGTATTGCAAAGAAGAAGAAAAAAGTGCGCCAACAGCAGCGTTGTAAAATTATAAATACGAGTATTTTTAATGGTTAACGTGGCCGATTTTTGCTGCCTGCCATTGGTTCGAAGCAAAGTGTTTGTCAGGCCTGGGAAATGGCCACAAAGCATCATCTCCTTATTTTTTTTTTTTGCATTTGCTCTCAACAATTGCATATTTTAAATAAATCCCTAAGGCTCTTACTTTGCCAGCAAATGCACACATACACACATACATACATACTAGGGATGCCAAACGGGAAATCCCGAATCCCGGGATTTGTAAAATTCAAACCCGGGATTTCAGTTTCGGGATTTCTTAGCAATTTTTATATAAAAATCATTTATAAATTGAAATTTTCGTTGATTTTATGGTATTTTTTTATAAAATATCAAAGTCCCATACAATTTTTTACTTCCAGTTTTAACAATTTAATGACTATTCGTGGCATATTTGTTATTAATTAACAACAACAGCAAAATAAATTAACTACTTTTTCACTGTTATTTTCATCAAAGGAGCTACAATATACAACTAAGAATTATTTTGAAAACAAAAAGCAGGTTATGAGCATTGGAAGGGAAATAACATTTGGAAAATTCAGAAGTTTGACAAATTTATTCCGTCTTATTCTATATTATGAGGGCAATTCTGAATAAAAGCCCACAAGAAATTTTCCCCGGAGAATAATTGCAAACAGTGGCAAATAATTGGAGGAAACAAAAAATCTATTTGGAAAAGGGAGAAGTTTCTTGCGGAAATTCATTGATAATTGCGGTGAATATCTATTTGTATGTCGACTACTCAACGCCATAAAAAATTATCACTTATCTACTTTTCAGTTTGAGTACAATTACAGCTCCTTACAATTGAAATAGAATACAATACAAGGCAAGTAAAAACTTTTTATTCTCGGGTTAACGTAAACGTATGAAATATTTACCGAATAATGCGTTTCGTTTTTCAAAAAGTCTATAGATATGTACTTATGTTTGTTTTTGTTAAGATTATAGAAAAAATTTACATATATTGAAAACAAAAACAAATTTTCATAGAGATGTAGTTATGGTTTTCAGTGTAAATTCTGTAATATCAAATGTGATTAATCAAATTAAAGTTTTAAAATGCACAAAATTTGTTATTAAATTAATATTTATTAAAAAAATAATTTATTTTACCAAAAAATTTTAGATCCCGAAATCTCGAAAATCCCGGGATCCCGAAAATCCTGAGACCCCGAAAATCCCGAGATCGGGATTTACAAAATCCCAAATCCCGGGATTTCCAAAAAACGATCCCGATTGGCATCCCTAATACATACACAAAACTTTCAGTACAGCAAGAGAAAAGACTTTGAAAAAATTTATTGGGTATAGCGGTAGCAAACAAGACAACCAAAATTACAAATAAATCACATGGTCGATCATTCATCTTTAATACTCAGTGAAAAAAAAAACTAAAATAGTTAGCAGCATCATGATTTTAGCCAAAAATTTATCTGGCTGCCAATGCTGCTGCTCATTCCCCACCAACCGCAGTTACACCATTAAGAGGTCATACACAAAAAATTCGTAATGCTTCGATTTTAGATTTCTTTTCCTTTACCTTTTGCTTTTATTTCAAGCTTATTATCTTTTCCTGTGGTTTCTTTTATTTTCTTTTTCAATTTCAATTTTCAATACATACCATCATTAGGCGTTCCGGTCTTATTTATTTTGGATTTAACATTAATGTGATTTCTTTTTACTTAAGCTGTTTTCATCTACAATAATTTGTAAGTATATGAATATGGATGGAATTGTGCAAGCAACACTTTTGTTTTACGCTAAAATCTATATATGTATATAGTAAAGCCAAATTGAACTTGAATACATAAAGTGCTAAGATAATCGTCATGTAAAACAAAATAAAATAAAAATTCTTATTGTACAAACACACAGCAAAAAAGCATAAAGAAGAGCAAACTAAAACAAGCGAAATAATTTCGAAGTTGGCGTCAACCTCCAAAAAAAAACATAAAAAATCAGCCGGTTTTTTCCAGCTAATGGTTAATAAGGTGAAACAATTTTTAACAGGCTACAATTGGGGAAGTAACCTCTGAAAAATATTAACTCAAATTTATTTAAAAGTTGGTACTCGCATTTCGTGGTGTGCTACAGAAAATAAGACTCATAGGGAATATCAAAAATATTTAACGCCGGTATTTATAAAGGATTATTAAAGTTAATGTTGGTTTAACATAGACATTTTGTATGAGAAAACCGATTTAAAGAACGCTTTCACTCTAAAGGCAGAATTAGTTTGTACGTGCTGTTCTGTTCTGAATCAGCTGTTTGGTTTATGTTTAGTTGAAAATCTGTATGTGTGGTTAGTTTTTTCTTTTTCGTTTTGTTCTGTTGCGGACAAATCTGTAGAAAATAGAATTAAACGTTAAAGGGCTACTCAGACTATAATACAAGTATTAATACTTTTGACGAAAATGCATCCCTGGTCTTATATTTGTTTCAAAAGTTTCAAAAAAACAATAACAACTCAACATGTCAGAGCTGCATTTTCCACAAAAGAATTTATACTTGTATAATAGTCTGAACGGGGCTTTAGTGACAGCCAAAAGTGTGTATGCATTAGTGTGTTATGATACTTTTTGTACAAGTGTAATCAATTCTATAGGTTGCCAGCTGATTTTTTTCACAGAAAAAATAATTGCAAAATATTTTATACGGAAAAGAACGGCACAGCACAAAACAGCAACAGAAAGTAAAGACTAATGAAGCCTTAACAATTGTTTGTGAATATGCACAAATATTTTTAATACAAGTATATTAAAAAAAACTATTTAAAAACATATTTCGAGAACTTTAAATTGAAAGGTTCGATATGCCGGTAACTTTTTGAGTTTCCCGAGTGATTATTTTTTTTTGTTCCCAAACCTGAAGAAATTTATCTACTAAAATTGCCATGTGTGAACCCAGCCTGCCTAACAGCTGTTAAAATGCTGTACATAGCATACAGTGTTGCAAATTACTGTTCTGTTCTAACCTCCCAAAATAGACACAAGAGCATTTACTTCAACAATAAAATAACTAATTTCTTAGTTAATAAGGTTAATAAGATTTATTCATATTTATGATTTGATAACACAAGTTTTATTGCAAATGGAACATGTGAATTGTTTTAATTCATCTTATTACAATTTGCTGAAAGCTTTTTTTGTAGTGAAAGGTAAATTTTTCCACCTATAAATTTACAACAGTCTTGCCATTGTCGTTTGTTCCTTAGGCTGAGTTTACATCTGGCATTTATTGTGTGCCATGTGCCAAAAAAAAAGGGTAACCACTAATTACTAATGTAAAACTGTTTGATTCAGAAATGTATTTATTGATTTAAACAGTTTGCAATCATTTTGGATTCTATAAAATTGTATATTAATTATGTATGAAACTGTTTAACTTAATAAATACATGTCTGAGTCAAATAGTTTTTCATTAGTAATTAGTTGGTTAAGCTTTTTTTACGCTTGTGTGGCATTTGGCACACAGATGTAAACCCGGCCTTACTTATTATGCACATGTTAGTTAATTTGCTTATTTCTTATTTTATACACATTGCGTACAAATCACTTTTATTTTCAACTCTTGAGAGATAAATAAAATTCTTCTTTCCATAAAGAGTAGAGTTTTTACGTGGGAAAAAAATCTCGGAAATTCCCGGAAATTATTTTTTTACAAATCCCGGGAAACTTTCAACGGGCATTTAATATTGATGTTCATTGTTTTTCTACTTAAAAATACAACTTTATAACGATTTATAAAATAAGCATGGAAGCAGATGTAATAGAGGTTTCTGAGGTGACTCTAACAACTTCAAGCCTTACGAAATATTCTCAACCAAAAAAGTCTTTTATAGGAAATAGTATCTAGATTGGCTATAACTCAAATCATATGAATTTATTTGATTTTGATTTGTTTTTGTTTAATACGTATATGTGTTCATGAAATGAATGAAAAAAAGTTGTTTTGTTTTTAACCACCGACCAAAAAAAGGGGGTGTTATAAGTTTGCAGTGTATGTCTGTGTATCGGTGTATCTGTGTTTCGATACGAGTCCACGTACAGACCAAACGGCTGAACCGATTTTGATTTAGTTTGTTTGATCGAGAGGGTTCTTAGCTACGTTTAAAAAAAATGTCGAGCTGCTTAGAAGATATCACATCTTTTCTAGATATATTCTGTTGAATCTGTGTGTTTTTGAAGCTGTAGCAGCTAAAAAGCGAGACCCGATTTTAACTTGGTTTTTTCGTTTGAATTGTGACTTGATCTAATATATTCTTCTGGTCCAGCCATTTGGTCTGTACGTTGGAGATTCTTAATATTTTTAATTTTTGTTATTAATTTAAGTGTTGTGTGTTTTTTTTTTCATAAAATTATATTTTTTATTGAATTTATTTATTTAAATTCATATGTTTTTGAAATTCCCGGGAATAAAACAGTTTACTTCTCGATTCCCGGAAATTGGAAAAGTCCAGGAAATTAGAAACCCTAATAAAAAGAGTCAACTTTATTTAAATGCGTGTAAATGTTAAACTTCAAACTCATTTTGTGTTAAACTAGTTTTTTTTTAATTATGATGATGTTAATGTAAATAACCGATATGTATGTATATGAAAGCTGATGGAGCGTGTAAAAACGGGATATAAACAAAAGCCTCTCAGTTATAATCATGATAGTGCCAGATGTAGCGAATATGGCGCTTCATTTATTACTGGGGGGGAGAACTTCCCCAGAATAAAAATAACAGTAACAAAATGCTAAAAAACTAAACTGTGAACAATCTATAACCAATTATTTATGTATAAAGATTGACTCAAGAGATCGTTTAGGCAGTCCCAGTTGGAACCCAAAAGAACAAGAAGAAAAATCTCTATTTATTTAACAATATTGCTGATAAATGAAAGAAGAAAAACAAAATACACACATATGTATGCATAATACTCGTACCAGTAACAACACATTAAAGAAAAAAGACAAACTTTTGAAAGTAGTTGCAATTTAAAATTATTACAATAATGCAACAATAACAACTAAAAGAAAAATATGTATATCGCCCTCTTTTCATGAATATGTTTATTTAAACGACACATACACATATACAGCTAAAAGCAGGAGGCAGTTTTCATTTTTTTTCTGTTTCGTTTCGTTTCGTTTTCTTGTATTTTATTACGTTTTACCATAAAAAAGCAATTTCCCACAGTTTCGAGATTTTTTTGTCTGGTTTTTTTTTTGTTTTTTGAAAAATTTCTTAAGCATGTTATTCCTTTCAATAAATAAACAAATAGAGGTGTTTAACATCGCGCCACTTACCTTCTGGACACTTGCACTCGTATGTTAAACCAGTTGATCGACATGTGCCACCATTTTGACATGGTGACGGTGAGCATGGTACATATTTTGATTCACAATTTTTACCAGTATAACCACCAGGACACATGCATCTAAACATGGATAAATAAAAAAATAAGAAGAAAAAAAACAAAATGAAATAAATATGTGAGTTGAAACAGTGTACATATATGAAAAACTTTCATTAAATAATCATGAAATTTATGGAATTAAAAAAAAAATAATAATAATATGTAGGTAGTGTAATAAATAATTGGAACCAATTACAATGCCTGCTCTTAATTTGTCAATAAATAAAGGTGATATACAGCCATGTCACAGGTTTTGTACGAAATTGATTTGAATTCGTATTTACAAATCGTAACGTTTTACTTTTGCTTCTTCAGCTCTCGTACGTTTTTATGAAAACGGAAAAAATTGAAATCGTATTAATTATGTTAAAAATATGGTCACATTGAAATCAAAACAGCTGGTTCAGCAACCGGCACCAACAATATCGGTCCGGCTCCAGACAAATTAAAAGAAAGTAAGCAAACAAACTAAAATCAATTACGTTTCCAATTTGTGACCAATGTTTTATACGATTTTCAAAAATATTAAAATTTTCATACTAATTAGAAGTATTTAAATAAATTTTTTTAAGTGAAATTAATATAGACAATATTTATAATTAATTTTGAGTACAGTTTTTCACATTTTTCAAGTTTAAGTTATTAAAAATATAAATTTCACTTAAAATTTTAAGATTTTACATTTTCTAGAGAAGCAAAATACGTTTTCGTTTTCAAAATCGTACAAAATTTTACTCTGTGACATGGCTGATAATGAGAGTTGCAGGATTTTTATTTATTTTCAGCAAAAGATATGAAACCTATTCAAATGGTTGAAAGCAATGTAATTAATATGTTTCGCTTTATTTAATTGTTATTAAATTTAAGATATTAAGCAAACAAAAATTGTCGGTTGAAGCCTACGGATGAGTTGCCTAATAAAAGCCTGCACAAGACATGAGAGATTTTTCAAATGCTTTACTACAGCGAAATATTCTAAAACAAACGCTGTAGTAAGGCATTTGAAAAATCTCTCATGTATTGAAATGGCTTATATGTAAATGGTCTTGTGCAGGACACTATTGCCTAAGCAGAAACGAAATGCATCTAGACTTGCGTAACCAACAACAAAAATTCTTTATATTAATACAATATGCTTAATCCCAAATAAAAAATAATTTTTGATATTTAGCGCTCTAGACACCATCAAAATGATTGATGTCAAATTATTTACTAAATGCCTTAATATACACATGCTAGAAGATACGTTAAGGATTAATTTTGAGCTTGATTTAGAACTCTCCATAACGTATGAATGACGACAGTACGGGATAATTAATTTTGAGTTAGATTTTGTAAAAATGTCAATACCCAAAGAAAATTTAGTGGCTGGCAGTGTGTTTGAAAAAAATAATGAAAGGAAAAAAAGAAAAAGAGTGCATGAAAGAGCGGCTTGAAAAAAAATTAAATCTAAAGTGTCCGGGAGACGATCAAATAAACTCGTCAATCGCATACCCGTATATAGGTTTTTCGGCTACACGTACATACGTATTGTCACCAGTGATTGATGAAAATCCATTATTTTATATCCTTTTTTTGTGATGACTGATTATTTTATCATTTCCAACTCTGATTGACAAAAATATGTCATTTATTTTGTGACGTCAAAAAAATCATTTGCAGATAAAAAAAAAGATTTTGCATTTTATTTAAAATTCCGGTAAACTATATTCGGATGTAAAGTGTTTTTTTTACAGCAGAATTTCCTCCAGAGTTTACTTTTGTATATTTTTTTATTTTTGTTTTAAACATGAATGTTTTGTTACACTCTTTTGCCCATTTTTATAAAGTCCATCATACCAGGGTTGTATGTTTTCAAAAGTAGCACGATTTTTTGGGATAGTGTATCACGGCCTTATACTATGTTTCGTTCGTGTTTAAGAGCATAAACACGACGATTTTCAGATGTTTTTCCATACATTGACTTGTTTTGTTAAACATCTCAAATGAAGTGTTTAAGATTTAAACACGTCCTTAAACACGCAAATGGAGTATGTTCAGTCCGTTTTTTGATAGATCTGGCAACTTTGTGTTGTTAGTTATTAGTTAAAAAATACTCAATTATTTAAATAAACATTTGTTGTTTAAAAATAATAAACTAATTAAAAAGCATTATATTTCATAAAATTTTACAAATACAATAATTTACTGACAAAACGTCAATCTTAAACATCTCAAATGCAATGTGAACGGTTGTGTTTAGATTTTTAAAACACTTGCCTTAAACACGTTTAAGACCATAAGTGTGAACATGGTATTAATAACAAAAATTCATCATTCGTTGCCGAAATGCTTTGATACGAACGTTACAAGATTAAAATAAAAATTTTGATTGACGTGTTTATTTGATTGATTGATCTATTGGTTTATTTGATCGTCTCGGGTGTTCATAATATTTCTGTTTCTGTTTGCTCCCTTATTTTTAACAACCGCAAAACTTAAAATGTCGTTTAAAATGTGTTCTTGCTTGATGAAAAAATTATAGAAACACATCAAAATATCACATCAAACATGTAAGAAATCTAAATTTTTAATTTTTAATCGATCATCGTCCGTGTAACACATGCAAGATCGTTTTCAAAAAAAAAAAAAGATGCGAATTAAGTTCGAAAAAAAAACACAAATTATTTCTGTGAAAGCGAATGATCAAAACTAATCTAATATGTGTTTTGCAGAGAAGTAAATACCAATTTCCATAAATAACAATTGGATATCGAATTCCTGACACGTGAATCTTTTCACTCAAAACATGTGCGGCAAAAATTTAATTAAGCAAAAAACACACCTGAAACTTCCCTGAAGGCACTCAAATTAAGAAACATGTTTTTTTTTTAATCTAAAAGATATCATTAAATGCCAATATTTATGTATGTACATATGTATAGCATTTTGCTTTCTTTTTTCTACATGTTTTTGTAACTTCAAAAAGCTCAAGTTAAACGTTCAGAAAATAAATCTGTACTAACCTTTACTTTTGCCTAATTTAATTTATCTTTTGTAAAGTTCATTTTATTGATGATAAAGTTTATGTACCCATGAAAATAATAATTTTCTAATTTCTTATCTATTAATTATCACAACATGACTATAAATAAAATAAACAAAAATAAAAACAACTACTTCAAAAACTCTAAAACAGAACCTGTTCGGGCAGACAATTCCCTATAGATGGTAATGAAGGGAAGGAAATGTTTTGATGTGTAAATATGTATTATAAACAAAGAGAACAATAACAAATAAATTAAGTTATTAACAAACAAACAAATAAGAAAAAGTACTTTGATTTTATTTGTTCAGGTAAAAGAAAAGTTGTTTAATTGCAAATCAATTTGTTTGAACAACTTAGACCGGGTTTACATCTGTGTGTCATGTGCCCAAAAAAAAAGCGTAACCACTAATTAATAATGAAAAACTGTTTGATTCAGTTTAAGTTTCCAACCGAATTTTTTGTGCGGAAAATTTTTTTTATTGAAGGTTTTTTGTAAGACGGTTCATCCATTTAGAACAATTTGTTCGTAAAATCAAAGCTACTAAATGAAATACGTGTGTAAACGTGTATCGCATTAATTTTACCAGGTGGCAGCACAACGGCAGATGATTACAATTTGCTGTTTTCTTTGTAAGAAGTATGTATTGAAAATAAATGTAAAGAACAACAACTATAGATTGCTTTAGCAAGAATAGAGTGTTGCCACACAATTATTTTTGACTGGGTGCATTCAAGTTAATAATTGGTGTTTTACAATTAAGTTTAACATTTGTTAACGCACTAATGATCCCTAATTGTAATAATTTCCAAAAAAAAAAACAAACATTTTTCTCATTTTTTTAAATGAAAGTCTAAAATAATATCTCTGGTTGTCCTAAGAAATTTTTGGGAAACGCTTCCCTGATGATGTGAATTATGATCCATTTAACTAACCCCTTAATAAACAAAATTCAAATTCAATCCAACGAAGCAAAACAAAATTTTACGTTTGATAACATCGGCTCCATGGTACATCAAAAATTCAAATATACATCGTGATTTAAATATGCCGCTAGTGATTGAAGAAATTGCAAAATACGCAGGCAAATATTTAACAAAACTCGAGTCACATCCTAATCCGATTGCTCGTAATATTTTGAACTTTACTGGGGGTCTACTCTGAAAATGCTTTCGAATTTATGGGTTACAAGCATACAAATTCGAGAACTTTTTCTTTCGTTTCGAATTACACAGTAGACCCCCTGGACACATCCGCCTAAAAAAGAGGGACACAAGGGCTCTAATACTCAGCACTCCAGATGGGATTTCTTGAAAATACTTTTTTTTTTCTTTTTTGACTATCACTACTTATGTATTATTTATAACTATCACTGAGTTTATGTCCGACAGTGGTGGGTCCTAATAATTATATTTTAGATTTAAGATTTGAATACTTATTATTAGTTCATATTTGAAGATACAATAAATAAATACATGTATTAAAAAAAAAAAGTATGCATATTTAGAAAAAAATATTTTACTAAATATGTGTGTTTTCACAGTAAGTGGTCCTTTACAGTAACGACTCTTACTTTTTAACGGTCAAAACAAGTGTTGTTATTACATTTTTATGAATTCTTTCGGTTTCTACCGATGCTTGAACTTTCTTAGGTCCAAAATTAAGCAATATTCATCTTAAAAAAATTTAATTTCAATACTTTTTTTGAAATTAAAAAAGTAACGTTCGTTACTGCAAGGGAAACATCCATATCCAATTCAAGCTGAAAATTTTCCGAGCAAAGTTATTTATCTATTTCTCTCTCTCTCTCTCTCTTTCTCTCTCAAGAAGTGAAACGTCGTCAAACTACGTATAAAAATATTTTTATCAAGACAAAAATTTTGTTCGGAAACAATTGGTGAATCCAGCTTTACGAGTTTAGTTGTGATGCTTTGTGTCTTTCGTCTGCATCGTCTTGTAGGTTTGTGTGCTTGTGTATTTCATTATTTAGCTAATAATGTCTGCAATATTCTTGTTTACAAAATCTTTTATGGAAAACAGATTTATTAGGTCAGTGTCACGGTAATTTATATATGGGACTGTTCGAAAATGCATCACTGCTCTGCAGGAAGAACTTTAGGACTTTAAATTTCCATTTGCAGCGCACTGATGCATTTCCGTACAGGCCCTATTTTTTAGAGACTACAACTCGGGGATTTTTGCGCTAGAATTAGATGTTTTTCAACAGCTAAACATAGGAGTTGTTTTTAATTTGCATAAGACAATTTTATCATTTGCAGGTGTTGTTGAACGCTACTCGTATATCCATCCTTGCTGTTTAGACAAAACAGACTAACTGTCTTATTCATAAGAAATAATTTTCTTTATAAAACAAATTTTTTATGAAAAACTGTTTTATAAACTTATAGCTAAAAATATATTTTATGAATAAGGCCTTAAATAAATATTAAAGTATGAAAATCCCTTTTGTAAGACCTTTTACTTTGACAAAAATCACAACATTGCGCTGTACAGCTCTTGCCGATTGTCGCCTTTAACAGCTTATAGGTACAGTAGATTAAAGAAAAATCCATTAATAAAGACAAAAAGCTAGTTGTTCCGTTCTCCTAGTGTACTCCCAGGGGAGTCTATGTATTTAGACTACGGGTGTTGCAATCCCGGGGCCCCAGCTAAGGGTAATGTGGTTTTTTCCGCTGGCGGACCTTTGGCCCATTACCCGTAAAACTTATGTTGTTACTACCCGATCTCTGAAATAACAGAGCAAAGGATGTGCACATATTTATAAAAGGAAAACAATTGTTGTCAGCTAGTTGCAGCGTCACCTAGAACTGCCCCTGAGTTCAAAAGACGATAGAGGTGAAGCCCTTGTGGTGGAACTTCGAGGTCTGACCAGAGGCTACTTCTGGTTCCACGGGTGCCGGTGCCCCGACAGCCGAGCTGCTTTGAAGTTATTGAGTGCATGTAGAGGTCGTCAGTGTTCTTTGCTAAAATGCCGAGTTCGTCCTACCCCACGGGGTTTAAGGGATGATTTTGGTAGGTGTGGAGTAGGCACTGGATATTTGGCGACACAGGCATGCGTTCATTTCGGATGAGTGATTGAGCTGTGCCGGCAATGGTTGAGGAATTCTCTTGGGGACCTCGCTATGGTGTATACACAACACTATAGCGTGGAAGCCGGAGAATTAACGTGGTGGCTGTGGTTGCTACCAAAATCGCTGGGAGAATAGTCTTGGCTTCCCAGTGTTAAATCAATGCTAGTGATTGGCGTGACGCGGTCAGCCAGACACTATTCTAGGTGCTGTTGCCATTCAACAGAAGCTGCTATGGGCACGGACATAGCAGCAGCTATGACTTCGACATAGCAGCAGAGTTTAGATAGCTCAAAGTACCTCAGCAAGGTACTTGAATATAGTACAGGGATAACTATATACAAAGATTGCAACCTATGCGCCTTTTCGGAGTGGGCATAGGTTCATTCTAAAAAGGGTGCATGGGGGCGATGGTCTGGCGTCTTACCTAGCACCCGGTGCTTTGGCACCCGTGAGATTAGGCCGTCAAGGCAGGTGCTCACGGAAAGCTATTGCACATCTGTTCTCCTAGTGTTTGTCAGAATATTTACAAGGTGTTATTTGTTTCTTAAAAATTATCACATGTAATTTGGCTTAAAGAGCGATATGAAACTTTAGTCTAATCAAATTGTAATGATTTGAAAAAAGTGAATAGTTTAACGGAGTCTTGTAGCACTCGGTAGCACTCGCTGGCAATGTTCGAACAATTACATATTTTTTTTTAAAGAAAATTTAACACTCAGACAATGAATGTCTAGTACTATTAATAGGTGTTACGTTTTTTTTTTAGGAAAAGGATAGTGATAGAAGAGACAAGTGCTGAAGGAAGAGATAGGAGAAAGCATCACTCTTTTACAACTCTGCTCTTTGCACGTTTTTAATAATGCAGTGTTGCAGCGCCTCTGTTGTCAATGAGGCGTATTAAATTAACGAAGCTGTGTTTAGTAGCCATTCTATTGGTTATTTTACTACACAACGAAAGAGGGCGATCTAATCTTATATTAGGATTAGTATCTGCTGAAGTCGGAACAGTTAAGGGACCATGACTATGCCTTCATCACTTGAACTTTTCCTACAAGAACTGATACAGGGTGTTTTTTTAGAGGTATAGAACTTTGAATTGAAATAAAACACAAGAAAATCGTATTAATGTCCATCAATTTGGCTTTATTGGAAGGATAATTTTATGCCATTAATGTTTAAATATGATTTCGGGCATGTGGCCGCCGCGGCTGGCTCGAATAAAGCCAATTCTACAGGTCCAATTTTCAACCACTTTTTCGAGCATATGGGGCCGTATGTTGGCAATAACGCCACGAATGTTGGCTTCCAAGTCCCCTAACGTTTCTGGTTTGTTGGCGTAAACGAGCGACTTCACATATCCCCAAAGAAAATAATCCAATGGTGTCAAATTACACGATTTTGGTGGCAAATTGACAGGTCCATTCCGCGAAATTATGCGCTCATCGAATGTTTCCTTCAATAAATCGATTGTGACGTGCGCTGTGTGGCATGTAGCGCCGTCTTGTTGGAACCACAACTCATCCACATTCATGCCATCCAATTCGGGAACAAAATAGTCGGTTATCATGGCTTTATATCGAATTCGATTCATTCGGGTCCTCTTCAACACTTTGCTCTACAGCGGCAATTGTTTCTTCGGTGCGCACTGTTCGACGTCTCTGCGGATGCGTGTTATCACATAGAGTAAACGTAGTGCGAAAACGATCCATGGTTAACTGAATTAATTGCTCTGATGGACGATTATGTCGACCATAAAATGGACGGAGCTTGCGGTAAACTTCGCGAACTGAACCATTATTTTCGAAATAAATTTGCACGATTTGCAAGCGTTGTTCTTTTGTCAACCTGTTCATGATGAAATGGCAAACCAAACTAAATATTAATCACTTGACAGCTGACAAAATGGCCGCCAGTTAAAAAAGTGATGCCAACTTAAAGTTCTATACCTCAATAAAAAACACCCATTATAAAGGAACATTAATACAAATCAGAAAAATTTACGGTTTTTTTTTATTATTATTTTTTAATGACTGTTGAATACCGGCCTAACTACTTAAGCCAACTCCAGCCTTTCCACATGACACAAATGAGAATTATATTGCACATTATTAGGTACAGTCGGTACTGTACACGACAATGAACAAACACGCTTCCTATTTGAACATTTTGTAGTTGATAATTGACTTCCACTTTTCTTTTAAAATGCTTTTGCTTTCACTTCAGTAATAAATTGATTCCTCTAAAACATCTTCCTAAAACTTCTACCAGGTGTGCAGCATATGTATGATAATTCCCTACAGTATATATTTAACTTTTATTTTTACAACGCCTGGTTTAAAAAGAAATTGAATTTTTGTGATGCCAAAGACTTGTTTTAAGGCCGAAATGGGCTATACAAGTAATTAAGTATGAAACTAGATTTATAGAGTTTGAGTGTAAACTAATATTGGGAGATTAACTATTAAAAGTATGTAAATTAAAGTAGAGAATTTATTATTCAGTTGTATTCAAAATGAAAATACAATAGAAGAAACGCGCTATTGGAGTCTCATTCCAATAAAAACCGAGCAGTCGAGTTTAATGAGCAGAGTTGTTTTGTAAATCTTTAAGACATATAAACATTATTTTATTTCTCGTAATAATATCATCTTACTAACAAAAAAAAAAAAAAAAAAAAAAAGATATTAAATAGTTATCACCAATCAATGCCTTCAAATTCTAAACAAACAGTTGTTCTTATTACTGAAATTAATTTTTATATTATTTCTTTTTTTAAGCGGGTGAGCGAGCGTACCTATTAAAAGCTGTTCATTGTAATATTCTTACATATTTGAATCATGCTACTGTCGTTTTTTTATTTTAATATTTTAGTTAATCGTATTTAAAATAAAAAAAAGAATACAATAAACACACACAGAAGTTGGTGATGATGGTGACACAAATGTCCAATAGAATGACAATGGCAATGGCAATGAAAAAATTAGTAAATCCAACAAACAAATTTGTTTATATTGACATTTGTGTGTGTGTTTTTTTTTAAGGAAAAAATAAGAAAATAAATAACGATAAGATTAGATTTGAAAATAAAATTTATGTGAAATTTATACATTTGGACAAAATTAAATATGCTAATTATTTGTTTGTTTGTCGTCGTTGTTGTTGTTGTTGTTGTTGTTGTTGTTGCTTTTGTTCTTGGTATTTGTTTTCATGGCAAGATAAAAAGCGACGATACATTTATTTATTTATTTTTTTTCTAACATGTGTATTTTAACACCAAAGTTATGGGAGGAGAAACGTTACAAATTCATACACACACGCACACACATAAATATTTTTATATGTATGTACATATGTATGCATGTATAGGAAGTGTAGCGTTAAACAAAAACCAAAAAGCCACCGGAAACGGTTGGCTGACTGTTTGGCTTTTGAAAACAAATAAACTTTGAAATGTGTTGATGTGTTATTTTTGTAACCAAAAGTTAAGGCGGCTGGGCTGGTTGGCTGCATGTTTGAGCATGTCTTAATAATACACATGAATTTAATCAAAGTTTGGAAACGCGTTCTTAGTTATTGTATGTGGTTTTTTTTGATGAATCAATATTTCTTATCTGTTATTTGTTAAATTTAATAGTTATAAGCGATTTTTTTTATTTTAATTTCTGTGTGTGATTTATTTTAAATGTTTAATTTATTTTAATTAGTTGTTCACAATAAAATTAAAATGTAGCATAAATAAGCTATTGATTTTTTTTATTATAACAAAAAGTTCTACTACGTGTGTGGATCATAAATTAGTCAAATGTTTAATTTTATTATTTTAATAGGTATTGTGTTTTCAATTTGTTGGACATTCATGAATTTTTCGATTAACAAAATTTATTACTGTACGCTGAGAGCGTGAGTAACTTTTTATTCACGTAGTGACTTGCTTGCCTCTGAAACATATGTAAATCGCGTTTACTAAAATTCCTGCTAATTAAATTTAAATTTAATTAATTAAATGTAAAATACAATACATTTTTGAAAAACTTTCCTTATTTTTTAACATAATCTCCTTTAAGCTAGACTTGAATCGAACTCGTTCAGTCGATAATTTAAGATCATGTTAGACTTGGGTCAAACTCATTCAGTAGCTCGTTTTGAATGGGTTTGATCAAATGATGTTTGTGTCAAAAACGAGCGACTGAATCAGTTCGATCTAAGTCTAATGTAAAGTATAAATGTCATCGGTCACCCTGGTTTGTGTCCAGGGTGACCGATGACATTTTCTAAAAAAGTGGCACCAAAAGGGGATTTATCAAAAAAAAAAGTTCAAAACTAAAAAAAAATATCGAGAAAACTACACTAAACTTTTACAGCTAGCCTTATTTATAAAAATTATTAAAACTTTATAATGACTTTTTAAGAAAAATTTTTTATGAAAATTTGTTTTAAAAAGCCTTCATAAAGCTTTAATAAGTTTTATAAATAAGGCTGTTAATTTTTAATGTATTTTTATATAATTCACTCTAAAAAAAGGAACACAAAAAGTGGCAAGGCAGTCGAGTTCGACCCAAGTCTACTTTTAGTTCAAAAATTTTTTTTTGTTTATAGTCCCTACAATAGCAATCAACCGAAGACTCCAATTTTCATTAGTGGTGTAAATCTTTTGCCACCGAGCCATTTCTCAAGTTTGGAAATAGAATATAATCCGAGGAATCTAAGTCTGGCGATAATCCAATTCTAACTTTAATTTATTAGTTTGTTCATCACAATAGCATCGTACGTGTGAACTGGTGCATTGCCTTGGCGAAACAACAGTTTTTCCGCCATATGGCCACTTTTTTTCTTAATTTCACTACTTAAGCGCCGGAGATTCGTTTTCCCTTTCGAGATAATCCATCAAAATGATCCCACTCACATAAAAAAAAAACAAAAACAAGCCATGACTTTACCTGCATGGAACTGCGTCCGCCTTCTCTGGACACGATTCTCTCATTCCAGTTCAATTTTGCCTGAAATGAGAAGTGAGCAAACGCGGCACCCATCTTGCCCACAACTTTCTCATTTTTAAGTTTTCGGTCAATCTGCGATGAATAGCTCTTTTTGAAATGTCCACAATTTCAGCCGATTTCAATCAAATACAATTATTTTCAGGATTAATTGTTTCTATTATGGACACCTCAATTGATTAACCACTACATAGTTCGTCTTCCCAGCTCGCACGACCTTTTTTAAGCTAGTCGAATTAAGGAGCCTTCTTCTTCTTTCAAATTAAACCATTAAATTACATAACGGTGACTAATTATTTTCCTCATTCTACTGGCAGAAGTCGTACGTATAAATCATACGTGTGTGGGCAACTTTATATTCAAACGTACTAATTTCCTTGATTTTACTTTATTTTGCCGTATTTCGTGAACATGAGTTTTCAGTGATTAATTTTGAATTCACCTTTCCTTACTTGAAGACAAATATGCCCTAACATCATTTTCCTCGTGGGAGTGAATCACCGTGAGTAATAAATTACTCACGATTTTAGCTCTAATATTCACGTATAAATGTGTATTTGTATATATATTATGCTTAACTCCTTCTTACATCCCGTAAAAGCAGCTCTAAAATATTTTACAGTGTGCAAGCAAGCGATTGTTTTACGTGACAAGGGATACTTTTGAAAGAAACCTCAAAATTCCTAAGAACAAATATGGCAAATAAGAAATATTTTTTTTTTATTAATTTTATTGGCAAGAGTAAATAAATTATCTCACTAATTTCACTTATTTTTTGACCGTGAGCATTTCGTGAGCGTGAATAAATTCATAAATATTATCAATTATTCAATACATTAATGTGGAACTAGCGTGTTAAAGTGCCGAAAGAATATATTTTTTCGTAAGCACACATATTCGTGTGTAAAAATCTACTCACTTCCCCATCTCTAAGATATAAATACCAATTTGATCATCATTTAGGCAAATATACATATGTAAACTTTAGTATAGATTTTTTCTATTCATATGCAAATATTCTTAACAAAAGATAAACACATAAAATATATCAGTACCAAAAGTCAAGATAAATCGTTTTTAAATAGCCATTAATTACACTGTGAATTCTTTTGATCTTTTCCTAAGAGAATTATTGCCATTTAGTTAAGAACAAAATGATTTAATAATACATATTTAAATATCAATAAGCAGAGATGTTTTTAATATTCAGCACAGCGTAATGTGTTTCCAAGGAAGGTAAAATATGGTTTAATGGGCATGTTAATATGTTTATAAGTATCTATGTATGTATGTCCATAATTTTATATTAGATTAATACTTACTGATAGGAGCCATGAGTGTTTAGACAAGTCCCACCATGTTTACATGGATTGTTGTTGCATTCCTCGACATCATCTACACATGTCATGCCCTTAAATCCTGTTGGACATATACATTTGTAACTGGTGCCACCTGATACTGACGTACAAGTGCCACCATTACGACAGGGTGATGTAGCACAGATATTTTTCGTCTCGCAATGTTTTCCTGTAAATGGAAGGAGAAAATATTAAAAATGTATTCATTAACGCATTAAAAGCCCCAAATTATTATTTGACTTATTCAGTAAAATATTTTTTATTAAAAATACATTAAAATTGATTATTGAGGGATTAGCTGGATCCTATGCGCATTTCATCATTGGAAACCTTTAACCAAAAATTTCTTAGAAAAACCTGAGTTGTTATCCATTTAAACAAATGAGAAGTTCAACTAATATAAAGGTTGAAACAAGAACTCAATAATCAACACGTTTTTTTTTTATTTTACCATTGCTACATTGGCTGAATTTTTTTTAGCTCGAATTGTAATTGCAACCAGTGTTGTTGTCACCTTGTTTCGACCTTTTTCGCCAAATTTATTTTAAAAATCGCCAAAAGTTACCAACATCAATTTTATGTAGCTTTTCTTAATATATATTTGGCAATAAATTTATTTTTTACATAACACTTTTTTAATATAAATTAAAAAAAATACATAAAAGCATTTAGCAGAAACTCAAAAAATTAGAAAGAAATAAAATCGCCAAAAATTATTTCTTGTAAATTTTTCTCATCCAAATTCAAAACGCATTAATTACCATAATTAATATAAGAAAAATCATCAAAATCAAATTGTCTTAATTTAATGCAGAGGAGTTTTAGAGCAGGATTTATTTTTTCAATTACTCCTTCAACAAACTAATTTTTCTGAATTACAAAAATTTTGAAGTTCAATTTTGTTTCAAACTGTCGCCATATCGCCAATTCAAAAATTTAGACGCCAAACAAGTTGAAAAATCGCCATGTTTGGTGAGAAATCGTCATATCTGACAACGCTGATTGCAACTTGCAAGAAGTATGTAAAGTTTACATTGCAATGTAAAGAAAATAAATGTAAATAACAACAACAGCTATTCAAGAATAGAGTGTTGCCACACAAGTATTTTTTAACGGCTGCAGTCAAGTTAATAATTAGTGTTTTTTATGGGAATTGTAAGTTTAACATTTGTTAACGCACAATAACACTATGCAAAAAAAATTAACCTTTAAAATTAGATGTTTTCTTAGCTAATTTAGGGTCGCTGAACACGAATATGGTACTCATTTATTTTTCTTAAAAAGCGTTTTCGAGATATTCGCGAAAAACGCGTTTTTTTTTGCAGCTCACAAAGATATTTCCAAAAATCTTGAAGACTGTTTATTAAAATTGAGCAAATTTTACACCGTCGAAAAGGTATGTTTTTCTTTTATCATTCCATATTCATAGTGTGTTTATCGGATAAAAATTCATTGCGTTACGGCTCTTTAAATTAAAAAAAATTTCAAGTTCTTAGGTTTTTTTAAATTCAGTATTTCTAGTTGCGCCCTTAAGCCAAAAAAAAATTCTAAAATTTATTAAAAACCCTGTATCTTATATACAATTTTGTAGCTATTTTATTAACCGCAAAATTATTATCATCGGACAAAAAAAATTAAAATTTACAACATATTTACTGAAAATATCCGAATATTTTCATTAAAAATTTTAAAATTTTTTAAATCTAAACGGCCGCAACTCAGTGAATTTTTATCCGATCAACACACTTTAAATATTGCGTGATAGAAGAAAAACATATATTTTCAGCAGTGTTAAATTTGCGTAATTTAAATAAAGAATTCCCAAGATTTTTGAAAATATCTTTGTGAACTGCAAAATAAACTTCTTTTTCGCGAATATCTCGAAAACGCTTCTCAAGAAAAATTATTAAGGGCCATATTCGTTTTCAGCAGCTCCAATTTAGTTAAAAAAATATGTAATTTTAGAGATTTATTTTTTTGGCATCCACCAGTTATGTCGGAACTTTTTAATTTTTTGTAGGATGATAATAATTTTGCGCTTAATAAGTTAACTACAACATTTTATATAAGATACTGGTTTAAAATAAATTTTACAATTATTTCTTGGCTTAAAGGTGCAACTAGAAATACTGAATTTAAAAAAAAACCTAAAAACTTTAAATTTTTTTAATCTAAACGGCCGCAACTCAACGAATTTTTATCCTATCAATACATTATGCATATGGACTAATAAAAGAAAAACACATCTTTGCAATGGAGCTAAATTTGCTAAATTTTAATAAACAGTTCTCAAGATTTTTGGAAATATCATAATTGTCGAACAGAACTAGGGCATAAGAAATAAATTCCTTCAGAGAACCAGTACTAGATACTCTCTCTCTATCTCTCAAAAAAAAAAAAAAAAAAAAAAAAAAAAAAAAAAAAAAAAAAAAAAAAAAAAAAAAAAAAAAAAAAAAAATGGCAGAATGGATTATGGCGGAATTATGAAAATATATTAGATTATCATTAAAAATGTATCTTGGTTTGTCCACAAGAAAAAAAATCCCTTAGAGGACCATTCAGTACTGGTATTTTCAAAAGTTATAGAAAAATATTTTAATAGAAGAATAGATTATTACGTAATTGCCATAATTTTAATATAAAAATTCTAAGTTTCAGTTTCAGCGTTTTCTTTTTTATTAATACATAATATCAATTAATAATATTTATTTTAATAAATTTTTGTTTGCATTTACATACCTGTATAACCATTAATGCAGGCGCAAGTGTAGTCTTCCAACGTTTTCAAATTACAAGTGCCACCGTGGAGACAAGGTGACGAATCACAGGCATTTGGTACTTTTATTTCACACAGCGACTCGGTAAAACCAAGAGGGCATATACACGAAATGCCCAAACGATCGTTACGATAGGAGACCTGACAAGTGCCACCATTTTGGCAACGGCCAGGTCCCGTTAAACAGGGATTAGGATATTCACAATAATCGCCAACAAATTTTGAAGTGCAGCTGTAAATTGAAAAAACAAAAACAACAATTAAAATAAGTTTATGGCGCCTTAATAATATAAATATAAAAATACATAAATTATCAATCGTTTAATTTTTGCAAATTGCAGTAAAGTGTTAACAATGACTTTCTTCAATTCATAACCACGCATATGTATATGTATTTTCCTTTTTTTTCTTTGCTTAGTTTTCAATGGAGTTTTCTTCTCATGCAATACTTTTAATTTAATAATTGACATTCTGTGCAACACTTTATAAAAAAATAAAAGATTTAACAAAAAAATAAATATTTATAAGGCAATAAAAAAAATAAATTAAATTAATAAAATATCCACAAACAAAAAAAAAAGAAAAGAAAATAAATAACTGAGGAAACATGTTGGCATGTTGGACATTATTGGTCCATTACAAAAATTACATATGTACAGGTGACACTAGTTTAACGTGGTTCTTTGTTAACAAAATTAATCTAGGAATATTTTATTATATTTACTTGCAGCTTTCATTTGCAAATACTTCGCCTTTTTCAACTGACAGCTAAGTTGAAATACATTGTTTCTTATGAGGTCTCTTACATTCAGTAAGTGTCCGTCAACGCAAAGTACAAAAATTGTTCAACTTTTAACTTTTTGCGTACGTTGAGTAGTTTGACAGATATTGGTTGGTTTTGTGGTATGTGTTTGTGTTTTGTGGCAGCAGAAATAAAATTAAGCAAAATAAATAAATGAAATAAATAAAAAAGTTGAATTTAATAAATAAAATGAACAATCAATCTACAAATGCTTCTGTCAATAAAGTACTCATTGTGTCAACCTTCTCCGTCGCTGCGTTAATGTCACTTGGAAAAGACGAAGTTTAACGTATGACGGATTCATTGTGCCCCGGCCTTTAATCTAAAACTTAACATTTTCACTTGAAGTAGGGCTAGATAAGAACAGATCCTACAAACTTCATTCAGAGGATCAGCTGTTATTTAGACATACTGCTCACTCAGTAGCCAGTAAAAAAATATGTATGTATTTCTTTTCAAATGAAACAAGAAAATGGAAAATATTTTATTTTAAATGTATGTGTGCTTATTTATTTATTTATATGTATGTACCTCTCCTGAGAAAAACATCATCAACGCCAATTATAAAACGTTTTGGTATGATTTCCTTGGAATAAGCAACAAACATATGTACATTCAGCCAATATACGATATACTACCACTCACTATTGACTATATAAAGTACATACAAACTACGCATTTTCTGTGCCACAAATAAAGCATGCGTGCAACATATACGGACAAGAAATCACTTTAAAAGTAGTTTTAATATTTCAGCTCTCAATCCGCATCAGTAACAACAAAAATAAATACTTTAACTGCTTTTAGAAATGAGTTACAGTAGCAAATCATCAACAACATCATCATCATTATCATCATCATCATTATGGTTGTCGTGTTCGTCATTGAGGTCTGTTTAGTCCATCGCTGCTGTAGCATCATCATGCTTCAATATACCACATGGATGCTAATATGACGTGGGCTTATAGACAAGTTTTTGAAAAACGGCTGCATATATGTATAAGAGTACGTTTGAATGTTTTAATATGTTGCATGCCATTCCTTCTTAAGTTGTAGAGCCAAGTTAAAAAAAAAGTATACTTTCATTGTATAGTTTGAAAGGTACATATATATACATATGTATATGTACATACGTATATATTTATTTATTTATCTACTGTGCAATTACATATTAAGATACGTATTTATAGTTAGACGCTCATAGAAAAATGTTAGCTAAAATTGCTAAATTAATGAGCTCACTGTCAAGAATGAAAAAATTAATATGCAAATGTTCGATCAGACGTGTCATACCATAATCTCATAACTATAATACACAGACATATTTGCTTCACCTATTAGTGCTGTCATAACCATAAACATTTGTTTATGTTTTCATTTGTCTATCTACTCATTTAAAAAATGCAACAACACGGTTACGGCGAAAAACCAAAATTCAATTGGTTTCTATATTTACGGTTATTAGTATGGCGTTATGGCGAGCCACCTGTATTCAAACACAGTGTTGCCCATACGTTTGATTCTCTCAGTTGTTCTTGAGCGAAGTGCACGACTGGTCTCAACTGATAAAATTTTTCCACCAGTTTTACAAAAAGGTGCTTCGCGACCATCCAAAAATTCTTTAGCTTTTTAATAAAAGGTATTTTTTATAATAGGTAGGTAAAAGGTACTTTTATAAAAAGGTACCTTTTATTAAAAAAGTACCTTTAATAAAAAATACCTTTTATAAAAATATAACTTCTATAAAAAAGTACCTTTTATAAAAAAGTACCTTTTATAAAAAATTACGTTTTATAAAAAGTACTTTTAGGAAAAGTACTTCATAAAAAGTACTTCATAAAAAGTACCTTTTATGAAAAAATACATTTTATAAAAAAATACCTTTTATAAAAAATTACTTCTTATAAAAAGTACTTTTAAGAAAAATACTTTATAAAAAGTACCTTTTATAAAAAACATTATAAAATTTCATTTTATAAAAAATACATTCAAAAAAAGTGCCTCTTATAAAAAGTACTTTCTATAAAAATAATTTTTATAAAAATTACTCCTAATAAAAAGTAACTTTTATAACAAGTACTTATTAGAAAAAGTACCTTTTATAAAGAGTATCTCTTACAAGAAAGTATCTTTTATTTAAAGAATCTTTTGTAAAAAGTATCTTTTATAAAAAATACCTCTCATAAAAAAGTACCTTTTCTGCAAAGTACCTTTCATAAAAAGTACATTTTATTAAAAGTATCTTCTGTAAAAAGTAAATTTCATAAAAAGGCCTTTTTGTAAAAGGTAACTTGTAAAAACTAGTATTTATAGGTAACTTTTATGGAACGTACCTTTTTAAAAAGTAGTATGTATTCATAAAAAGTACCTTTCATGAAAAGTACTTTTTATAAAAAGTACTTTTTATTAAAAACATTTTTTAAAAAATGCTAACAAAAAGGCACTAATTTTTTGGCTTTGTTTCCGCAGCTTTCATGTTTTAACAAAAAAAAACACATTTTAAGCGCGACTTTAATTTATTTTTAATACCTACATCGAAAATATTTCTTTTCGCCTAAAATTTGTTTATATTATTTATTTAAAATTTAAAATTACTCGATTTACAGCATTAAAGAATGAGACAACTTTTCGCCAATACGAGTTTAGGACCACACAAGGCAGATTTCAAAAACAATTAAATTTTCAATGCTTTTAAATAATTCATTTCGCTAAATAAAATTGCGTAAAGAACTAAAATGTTAATATGTTTTAATGGTAAAAATTATTGCATTATGGGTATAAATGTTTGCAAGTTTAAGCTTATTTAAATTTTCGGGCATGTTAAGTAAAAATCTTAACAAGCTCAACGCTTTACAAAGTTAAAACATTTTACCATCTAATGCCTATATATGTACATATGCATATGGAGCCACCAAGCAAGCTCCCACCTGTAGACCAGTTCGCATGTACATATATTTTCTTTTTAAATTTTGAAAGATATCAGAGCTCAATCGCTACTTTAAAAGCTTGCATCTGAAAGATACTTGCAGCAATCAACAATACAAGCACAATAATTTTTTTCTTGTATATTTAATGTTTCTATTTGTTTTAAATAGATTAATCTATCTCGTATTTATTGGCTGTTATACTTATGTACGCGTTTGCCAATAAATTTTCACTTGCAAATATGTATGTATGTACAACATCGTAAATAACGCACATTGAAATCTGTATTTTTTTATTATTAATATTTATTATTAGTTTTTTAAACTAGATCGATCAGTTAACAAAAGTCTTAAGACATACTATACGAACGATCGTGCACAGCAATCGTTTTTCTCAAGCTATTAAACGCCTGTTTTCGAGTTTGAATAATTCCCATAATTCATTTCTGTATCACAAACAATTTTTAACCACATTTTGAAATAATGATTGCGTTAATGGAAGAGTGACAGAGAGAGTGAGATAGAGATAAAGATAGAAAGGGATATGCGTGGTGTATGGAAATGTAGTATGTATGAAAAACCACAAGAACATTTTACATGAAATAATAATTAATCTAATGCGAATTATGAATATACATATGAGAAAATTATTATTTTCATATTAAATTGAAGAAGTTAAAATTATTTATATAAAATAGAAATTTCTTCAAAACCACAACATTAGATCTGCATATGGGCAATAATAAAAAAAGCAACAAAAGCGTGTGAATTATTCCTTATCAATAGAAATTTAATTGCAGAACAGAATCTTAAAAGCTTTTGTGTTTTAAGGACTTTAAATTTTTTTTCTTGCTCGCTTTTTTTAATTCTAATTTCAGTTTTTAAATTAACGGTGAATTACGCCTGTACGTAAGTGCTAGTTTACACTATGCAAGTCTTATTGCTAAACTGATTAGTTTGTTAGGAGACAGAGACGAGGGGAACAGAAACGTTTCTTTTTCCCTCGTCTCTCTATCCCCTATCAAACTAATCAGCTTAGCAATAGGACCTGCATAGTGTAAACTAGGACTAATTAAAGGCGATTTAGCTCTGGGTAAATTCCGCAATGATGATTAGTTTTGAATTGTTCACAAATTATAGTGTTCACAATTCATCGCATTTTTTCCAGTGAAAAATTTTGACACTTGAAATCACATTAACTGTCAAAATAGTAATTCATTCTCGCCGTTCCGCTCGCACAAATTAATAAGTGGACACTAAAATTGGTGAACATTTCAAATCAATGAGTCCCACATAATTTTTGCAACAAAATAGAGCACCTGCAGCTGGATTCCGCAACGCCCATTAGTTTGGTGCGAACGGCTGTTTTCTATGGCTGTGGTGATGTCACTTCTGTAGTGCGATTCACTAACTTTTTTTAATCGTTAAAATAATTATAACAAAAATTTATCGAATTTGCTATTCAGTAAAATTTTTAACGATATTCGCTGTAGGTTAATGTCAGCTGTGTCGTTATTTAAGCGACAATAATTTATGTGCTGCTAATTTTATCAACAAAAATCAAAAGAAAATATAAGATGCGTACTATCGTTAAAAAGAAGTTACAGAATCACACAATCGTTATTGTAAGCGACAAAATGTATAGACAAAAATTACGATTGTCGGATTGTTAAAAATTACTGAATCGCACCACCGATTGCACCTTAAAATGATACTACACTTCAGTATAGCTAAAAATTTTGCAACTTTAACTTGATGGGTCTCCACTGACGTATCTTGACGTGTTACCCCTACGCAAACGAATCTATTGAGGAGCTGACAGATATCTCTTTAAGTACTTGGCAAGCATTTGCTTGATACAGAAAGTTTTATGAACAGCACTTTCGTCTAGCTAGATTAGGGCTAGTTCTTTCTTAAGTGCAAGTAGGTACACAGAAAAAAATATGTAGACATTTAAAAAAAATTAAGTCCCCGATAAACTTTTTTTCTTTTCTTTGTCGATTTTACTATTTTCTTATTTTTGGGGATTTTTTCTTTTTTGGAATTTTTTTCGCTTTTTGGCGATTTTTTAAGTTTTGGTTTTTTTAATTTCGCAATTATCTCATTTTTTGTGATTTATTTTAGTTTTAGAATTTTTTTTAATTTGACGTTTTTTTCGTTTCGGCGATTTTTTCTGTTTTTCGTGATTTTTTTTCTGTTTGGCGATTTTTTTTTTAATTTTGTGATTTTTTAATTTTAGCGTTTTTAAAAATTTCAAGAGTATGGCTCTTACGGTTTCCAAAGTACAGCAAGTTGTCAAAATTACATAGTCAAAATTACATTAACTGATGGTATATCCTTTAATTTTGCTTTTTTTATAATTTTAGTTTAATTGTTGTAGTCTGTATAAAAATACACTGACTTTGCAAATATCAAGTGTCTATTTATAATTGTGTGTACCAATATTAAATTGATTTTAAAATTTTTCGTTGCTCGTTTTGGAACACTCTTTAATTTTTAACTGTCATATATTTGTTGAGGTAGCAGCCAAAGCCTACGGAACCCTAAAAAATCATGTTTGTTGTGTATTCATTAAGCCCCCCATATACGACATGTTTTTTACATCTGACTTGTCAAGTTTCCCACTATAAAACATGTACATGTCGTGTGGTACCTTTAAAACTTTGTTTCTGTAAAAGTCAGACGCAAAGTCTTCTCACAAAATTTCCATTAGAGCGTGTTCTATTTTCTTCTGACAAAGTTTCTGACACCAGCTGTTTTTGTTATGCAAAATATGTTGTCAAAAATTTATGCCGTGAGGAAACATTCAGCGGCGTTCCGCTATTGACGGAAGCATTACCCGGCAGAAGTTGATATATTACAACAACGATATATTTATGTTTTTTTAACTATTCAATAGCAATCATGTACAAGCAATAAAATAGCGTTAAATTTTTATATCCTAAAATCTTCGAATTTAAAGAAAATTTCTTTAAAATGACTGAACTTTTTACGGCGTAAAGAAACATTTTTGTGCCTGCAACACTCCATTTTGAAACGGAGGCCGACATAGGTTTGTGGAAAAGCTGTGCGAATTATTTACAGAGATAACAGAAAAGACTATAATTTAATTTATTTATTTTTTTAGAAATGGGGAAAGATTTAATAAAGGTAAGTTTTTAATAAATATATATTTAATAAAATTTGAGCACATACCTATCAGCTGTTGAATACAAACTCAGCAACGTATTTGTACATGCACGTCAGACGTATTTGTACATGTACGTTTGTGACTGAATATTATAAACCTTCTTTAAAAGAAAATTTTTGTAGGTTCAAAATCAATTGATTATTTAATTGATATAACAAAAAAAAAATTGTATATACAAATCTTTTTTTCTGTGTATCTATAAAAAGTTTTAATCTGTTTGCGCGCTGATTTACACGGGCATAATTTTGCTGGAATAACATGCCAGTTTGTTAATGAGAGAGCCAAAGAGAGGGGTTTTGTGGTTGGCACAACTTTTCAACCAGCTACAACCCCGCATTAGCAGCATAAAACCAATACACACACACAACTTAAAAAACAGAAAATGTTAAATGAGTACGAAAAACACTAACACACACAAAGCTGTGTATACGTATACATTTTGTGCCAGATAAATTAGTCTCGTGTAATTTGGAAAATAACAAAAATTGTGCGGATTAAATATTGTTCTCGTGTAAACTACCTCTTTGGAGTTAAAAATTATGACACAAAAATAGCCTTTCTTGCCGTAGTTACACTGTCTTTTCCCCACTTTGGGAATAAAAATAATTTTTCCTTTATCCTCTTCATAAATACTTGTAAAAAAACACAAAACTCACCACAACTGAGTTCTATGTACAGAGGTATGTAAGTGTGTGTATAGTGTTGCCAGAGCCTTATTTTTTATTTAAATCGTTGCCATAGCGTTCATTCTAATTAAATTAAAATTATGTCCATTTGTTGTACTTTAAGCACACATACTCAAATCATTACGTGTATTTTTATCGGCATATTTATGTTATGTATATTTTTTATATTTTTCTCAAGCAAAATTTCACCTTTACACCAATAACCATTACCCGTTTGTCCAACTTTGTGTGTATCCCATTATTCCAGCTTTTTAGATGATTCATTTCTTAATATTGCAAATTTATAGGATAAAATTGCACACACAAGTAAATTTATTTGTATAAACACAGCAATATAAAACTGTATTTTATGAAGCAGAAAAAGCAGAAGTAAAAGGAAAAAGGAAAAGAACAGCAAATAAAAATAAAAAAAAATAAAAAATAAAAATTACTAATGTTGATGATCTTTGCAAAATGAAAGAAATTCATTTGTGCATGTGAAGTTGTCATTCTACCTACTTCTGAAACTGCTATCGAAGTGGTATCGTTTTTATACATACTCCCATACATACTTACATATGTATGTATGTACATAAGTATGTAAGTTGGGATTTTTGTATGATTTTATTCGAACTTGTTTTATTTTCCTCTGCAGTTGTAGGCTAATTGAAATTCCATATACATAGGTACATACATAAAATACTAACCGTCAGGGTTGTCAACTCGGTGCTTTTCGCACCGTTTTTAGTGCTTTTCGAAATTTTCGAAGCGAAAAATTTTGAAGTTAGTGCTCAGTGCTTTTTTAAATTCATTTCGGTGCTTTTTGTTTCGAGTCGGTGGCACTAAACCAAAAATTAGAAGAAAAATTTCCTCACCAATTTTTTCTTTCGAGGAAATTGTACATGTATATAAAAAAATAAGCTCTGAACTTAAATCGAGCATTTAAAAAAATCTACCAAGTTTGTACAAAGCTTGGTGGAAGAAATAAGCGCCATGTTTCCCTTAAACTTTAACATTTAAATCATAATTAATATAAAAAATGTTTTGCCACGCAACAAAGAAGACATAATTGAAGTATTTACCCAAGTATAGTTTAAAATCGAAATTTTGTCTAGTCTAGGGAAAATATAACTAGTCCACTATCGAGTTTTCAGTTGAGAATTATCGGATATTTATAATTTGATTGAATTCGAAAAATACGTTTGTTTCCTGACGAAAAATTATTAAACATAAATTGATTTTATAATAACTACAAAAGGCTTCGTCAAACTGATTTGAGAATTCACTGTTTCTTATACAATTAAAATTTGTATCGGATGCCTCAAATTTATAGCTTTAAAAATGTATTGCAAAATCAACCGATTATATTTTTTAAATGCATATTTGTGTATAAAAATATTTTTTAATATGTATATGATAATAATTAAAAATTTAGTGCTATTTTACTTAAATTACGCGCTTTTTTGTGGTTTCAGTGCTTTTTGAAATTTAAAAGTTGACAACGCTGCTAACCGTAGTAAAGGCACTCACTCACTCACTCGCTCAATCGCTCGTATGTACTCGTACACACAAACTTATTACAAAAAAGATTTGCTTGCTCAGGTTTGTTTTTCTTCTTTTTCTTGTACGAAAAAATACTTTATTTATTTTGTACTTTTTTAGTTTTTTTGATATGTAATCGCTCGTACATGTTTAATTTTTTTTTCGGTTAAACTTTCCTGCTGATTATGATACATTTGTTGCGATAACCGTGTAAATCCAAGACGAACTTACATTTTCTGTTAACCTTTCTCTTTTTTTCTTTAAGCGGGAGTTCTTATCAGATTTTTTTAGACAAAAAAAAACAAGTCTAACAACCAGAGATTTATTTTCCTATTAACTATAGTTTTATGTATGCAAAGTTATTTATCGGTAATTTCATGTCTTTTTTTTTGGTCTATTTCTTTGTTATAACGATACAACTACATGCACACATACACACATACATACATGCATGTAACAGTCGTTTTAAGCAGCCAAAGTTAAAGTTTCACGTGCAGCCAACTTCAGTCAGTCTGATTTTAAGTTTATGATATATTGCTGATGTTTAGCTTATATAGAGAGAACTTAAAACGTGGAGTTTATTTGATCAATCAATAACCTAAATCAAAATGACATTTTTAATGCAGCAAAGGATAAAAAGATTTAACATATTTTTTAAATTAAAATTAATGACCACATACATAAATAAGTATGTAGTATAGGTATAAAACTAAAGAAAAAAAATATTTGTAAAAAAATAATATTTCTGAACCTATTTTAGATATGAGCTGTATGTATGTATGTATAAGTAAGTTATTGGTAATTTCTTTATAAAAATTTGTTTAGCAAAATGTATGTTTTGTATGTAAATTACCAAATATACAACATCATACATACATACATATGTATGTATTTATTGTACAACCCCTATAATAGATTTTAATTTAAACTCTTATTAACCCAATTGGACGCAAACATAAACTCTCAACAAAATTTTTAAAATTTATTTATAAAGAGCGTCCCAAAACTAACGCAAGATTTGCATTTGTCGCCAATAATGAAGACACTCTGTACTATCGTGTAAAGGCAGAATTAGTTTGTACATACGTGTCGTTCTGTTCTGAATCAGCTGTTTCGATTCTGTTCAGTTGAAAATCTGTATGTGTGGTAAGGTTTTCCTTTTTCGTTCTGTTCTATTCGCGGAAAAATCTGTATAAAATAGAATTCAACGTTAAGTGACAGCCAAAAGTGTGTATATATTAGTGTGTTGTGATATAGAAGGACTATAGGTCGTCTTGCTTCTGTATGTCTTAAGGTAGGATCACACGATTGCCGTAATGCACAAATTATTGGTTCATTTTATATGACAATCGTGTGATTTCACAATTTATTGTCCTATACTATATTCGAGAACAATAATGTGCTGATTTTCGGCAATCAAATGCAACCATGCCCCAATAAAATTGTTAAAAATGCCCCAATATTTATTGTGTTCTCGTGCAGCCAATCACACTAGCCAATACGTAACAATTTCTTAAATTAATTTTGTTTTTCGTGTGCGCAATTTTTTTTAAGTACCGTAAATTTTAATTTAATAAAGTAGTTATAACTTATTTGAAGTTATAACTTATTTAACTTACATATGTATATACTTCATTTTTAATATTCCTTGAAAAGAATATTATTATTGTGCTCAACACAATTGATGCAATTTTAAAACAGAAAAAATACAATTTCTTTAAAAAATTGCTCGCATGTAAAACGAAACAAACGAACTAAAAACTACCACAACAGCTGTTTGTTGTGTTGCGCAAGTTAGAACAGTCGTATGACTCGGTTGCGCCAATTATTGCCACAAATTCATTCTTCGCCAATCTGCGGCATTGAAATTTTTATAAAATGGGATAATCATGTGGCTGCAACGTATTTCATTGGTACAATTTTGTTATTGTGCACCAATCTAGCACAATAAAAATTGGGTCATATAGGTGTATTTGCAGAAATCGTGTGATCTTACCTTTAGCAGTGAGTAGACCAAAAATTCAAAAAACAGTATTAACCGTAATAAGTCACCAGGTGCTGATGGAATTGCAGCAGAATTGCTCGGATAATATGAGCACTCGTAAGCGAGAAAAGAAAATAAAAAATGGCCAAAATTTTTTCTATTTAATTGGGATCCTAAGAGCACACACTTATTAATTCGTATTTTGAAATTTCAACTAAAGCTGGTGTAGCGCGCGTTTTACCTCCGAACTCACAATGAAATTTGTGAAAACGATTCGGAAGACTGAAGAGCATGGGGCGAATCGTGAATTTCCCGTGAATTTTTCTCCGCTATCAGTCCCAGTGAATGTAAAAAAGGGAAGAAGTTTTGGAAAGCTTGCAAAATAATTGAAAATCGGACAAATTTAAGTTAAATAATAAGAAACACACAAATTTTAAATTCAAAATTATTATTTTTTTTTTAACTTTAAAGTTGTGTTTTTAAATATTCCAGTATACCAACGCGGTGAAATTTACTGTTTTAACTAGGGTATTCAATCGGTTAACCGTTAATCGGTTAATTTCTACCCGATTAACTGATCGGTTAATTTAAAATCAGCTTTTTTCGCTTAACGGTTAAACCGGTTAATTTCAGTCGATTAACCGACTTAACAAATTTTTTCATATTTTTTAGTATTACAACTTATTTTTTGTGTGAGTAATTACTTGTTACGTCTCATTTGCAAAAGGTGAGTGTTTAGAAATTATTTTTTATACAAAAAAAAGAAGTATGTGATGCTAACTTAAGTAAAACTTCAAAGTCTTTGGACATGACTATAAAAGAGTTTAACTAGAGACTCTCATACTCTAACTAGAGGGAATTATTAAGTTTTTATTTAATAATTTAATAAAAGTCAATAGTACTGTTGCCAACGATTTAATTAAGGATTAGATTTAATGAGAGACAGTACAAAAACGAAAGCCAAGAAATTCAGAAATTAACTTTTTTTGCAGAATATTCGTCGCTGAGCTCTGTCATTATGAGTCAGATGATGACCCGCCAACAGAAAGAACTATCGATAGTATTAGAAGAAATATTCTAAAAAAAATTAACCGAATTAGTTTAAGAATTATTATGTGTGTTTTTGGTTTTACTAATAAAAAAATAATTAATAAATAATGGGTGTTTTTTATTGAGGTATAGAACTTTAAGTTGGCATCACTTTTTTAACTGGCGGCCATTTTGTCAGCTGTCAAGTGATTAATATTTAGTTTGGTTTGCCATTTCATCATGAACAGGTTGACAAAAGAAAAACGCTTGCAAATCGTGCAAATTTATTTCGAAAATAATGGTTCAGTTCGCGAAGTTTACCGCAAGCTCCGTCCATTTTATGGTCGACATAATCGTCCACCAGAGCAATTAATTCGGTTAACCACGGATCGTTTTCGCACTACGTTTACTCTATGTGATAATACGCATCCGCAGAGACGTCGAACAGTGCGCACCGAAGAAACAATTGCCGCTGTAGAGCAAAGTGTTGAAGAGGACCCGAATGAATCGATTGCCACCGGAGACCGGTATAGAGCCATGATAACCGACTAGTTTGTTCCCGAATTGGATGGCATGAATGTGGATGAGTTGTGGTTCCAACAAGACGGCGCTACATGCCACACAGCGCACGTCACAATCGATTTATTGAAGGAAACATTCGATTAGCGCATAATTTCGCGGAATGGACCTGTCAATTGGCCACCAAGATCGTGTGATTTGACACCATTGGATTATTTTCTTTGGGGATACGTGAAGTCGCTCGTCTACGCCAACCAGAAACGTTAGGGGACTTGGAAGCCAACATTCGTGGCGTTATTGCCAACATACGGCCCCATATGCTCGAAAAAGTGGTTGAAAATTGGACCTGTAGAATTGGCTTTATTCGAGCCAGCCGCGGCGGCCACATGCCCGAAATCATATTTAAACATTAATGACATAAAATTATCCTTTCAATAAAGCCAAATTGATGGACATTAAAACGATTTTCTTGTGTTTTATTTCAATTCGAAGTTCTATACCTCTAAAAAAACACCCTATAATTTATGCACTTTTGTTTGTTGAAAACACTTGATTTATGGAAAAACTTTATTAATCGGTTAACCGGTTAATGCCAAAATTAACCGATTAAGCAAAAAACGCAATTAAATAATCGAGCGATTAACCGATTAAAGCAAAAACCCGATTAAATGAATACCCCAGTTTTAACCAAAGAGATTCATATTCCATGAAAAAAGGTGTTGCAGGGAGTTATTGTTAACAATCATGAACTTTACTTACTAATCTTCTAAGGAAAATATGGAAGTTATTCGATTCAATAATTCAGTTCGCAAGTGAAAAAATTCACGTTGAAAATATTATTCATAAGAGGAATTAAAACAAGGGAACATTATTGACGATTGCAATTTGGTGAAAAGTGGAAATATTTCGAGGGAAAAACTGTTAACGATATATGTACTATGTACATATAAATACATAAATATGTATATCTATTTACGTGTTTTTGAATTGTTTTATGATATAATTAAAAAGAAAAAGCTATCTCCCTTATTCATAAAATTTAAAACGAATTTGAAATGTTCTTTATTTAAAATTTTTCATACAATATTTTCTTAAAACGGATTTCAAATTAATTTTATTTTTTTATGAATATGGGGGTATATGTTTTACAAGTGTATATATAAATGTTAAACTAAGCAAGTAAAACCATACAATCGGCTATTCTAAATCCACTAATAAAGAATGTCTGGATTATGAATGGCAATCGAGATTTCATTGCGTTGCTAGTTGGCAGCTGGTAGTTTCAGTTGCCATATTGGCAACCACAAATTTATTAGTTGCTGCATAGCTTTCAAGGCAAAAAATTTTATTTTTATCTGTACATTTTTTTTTTTTGCATTTTTAAAGAAAACATGCTTTAAAGCTAAAACTTTTTTTAGAGGACTATTTTAAAGGATTTGAATTGTAGTACCTTAAGTGCCGTCTAATAGATTAAACATTCTCCACATCGAAAAATAATTCCACTGTACTAATAATATTTAATACACAGAGAAAAAACTGTCTAACAAAATCAATAAGATTTTCTCTATGAAACGTTTTTAGGCGAAGGGGTATCCCAGCAGAAAGAAGCGAAGATTTTTTCATAGAGATTCCTTATTCTTTTTATGTGGTAAATCTTATTAATTTTATCAAGAAGAAAACCACATATAACCAAGAAGAAATCTTATTATTCACAACTTTTTTTTACTCAATTTCCGTTATTTTTGGCACCAAAAAAAAAACAATCCATAGAGAAAATCTTCTTGATTCTATTAGGTTTTCTTATAAATTGTAAACTATAAAGATTTCTTATTGATTTCATTAGGTTGACTTATTAATTTTTTCTTCTTGATTTTATTAGGTTCCTATATGATTATGTGTAAAGCATCTTATTAATTTTTTTAATAAGGAAATCTTCTTGTTTTTATTGGGTTTCTTGTTATTTCATATCTATAAATAAACATAGAGACAATTATTTTCATGATATTTTTCGTTCTTGTATAAGCATGTTTTTGTACAATAATTTCAGTGCGGATTCAGGCTGCTTGTTAGCATGTTGGTTAGAGTTCTTGTCTATCAGTCAGAAGGTTGCTGGTTTAATACTTGTCTCCTCCCAAGTAATAAATATCTATGTATGGTGAGTTAGTTAATTAAGAATATAATATGATATGTATCTATGTATGTATAAATAAATAACATAAATATAGTACATACATACACATACATACATATATCGCACAGAATTTAAATGAAAATACATAAGGACAGTTTTTTAATATTTTTTATTAGGTTGCCTAATAAAATCAAGAAGAAAACCTTATTAAAAAAAACAATAAGATAACCTCATAAAAACTACAAGATTTCTTCTTGATTTTTTCAAAAAGGTTTTCTCTATGAAATTAATAAGATTTCCTTATTGAAAAAAAAATCATAGAGATATCTTATTAATTTTGTTCTATTTTATGAGGTATTTATTAGGCACTGTTTTCTCTGTGTATAAATAAGCACTTAACTTGAGTTGCGTTGCCAGTTAATACGGCAACTGAAGTTCGGATAGTCATCCATAATCGAGCCATAAGGTTAATTTAATTTTTATTCTTGAACTCAAAAAATGGCCATTAGAAATTTTTGTGGTAGATACAGACTTTGCAACTTGCTTACGCAACACGTTTTCGAATAACTTTGATACAGACACTGCAACCGTCAATGCAACCCGCAAACATCAAAACATTTTTATATTTTCGAATGCAACTTTGAACGCAACCATAAACAAGACTACAGACTATGCAACCGACTATGCAATCTGCCTGGTTGCATAAACACGTTGCTGAGTTTGTATCTACCATTAGTTGATATGTTGAAATAAACCGATAAATAAATAGTCAACATTGTAGCCATCTTGTTATACAATTCTAAATTGTTATTGAATTGATGTTGACGTTGGTTGAAACAAAAAGTGATGTTGACAAAAGAAAAAAATTACGGCAGCGTTGACGACGACAACTGGAGTAAGAGTGAAAAATGAATAGTTAAATCAAGGAGTCTACTCTGTAATTCGAAACGAAAGAAAATACTTTCGAATTTGTATGTTAATTACATGCAAATTCGAAAGTATTTTATTTCGTTTCAAATTACAGAGTAGACCCTCAAGTCGTGGTGTCTAGATCGTTCATAAAATTATTATTGCCCATTCCTACATCATCTGGCAACTGAAATAATTTTATTAAGTAGCTGAGAAAGCTTAAAAAGCTTTTATTACAATTCATTATTCATACAATACATACATATGTATATGAATATTTTTACGCTAATAGAACTTATACGGCCATCATTTAAATTTTATGATCTTCCGGTGGGTCTTTCTAACAAATTGAAAATATAAATATTATTATTTCACGAGGATGATAATACGAGTAGTGGCAAATTTCTTTGATGTTGTCTTATATAATTACTGTCATTTTATAGTACATTCTTTTCTTTCGATCTCTCTTAAGCTTTAAACAATAAAACTTGTTTTAATACCTGGTTGAAGTATTATTTTCTCAAAAACAAAGTTTTTAATGTTTGGCGATATTTTATTGCTGCAAGATTTAAAAAAATAAAAATAAAAACAATAAAATTTACTGTCTTCTGGTCAATATATAAAATATTTTTCTTTTTTACAAATTGTTGTGGCTGGCTGACTTGGAGAGTTTAGCATTCGGTGGAACAAAAACAAGATTATAATTAAATTTACACATTGATTTAAAAAAGAGAAATACTAGTGTAAGGCATTTTGAAAACAAAAACTAAAAAACTAAAAATAAAAAGCTAACAAGCAAACATGTTAATCAGCAGCACTGGTTTTCCAACTTACAACTAAAAATGAAGAAAGTTTCTGGTTTTAAATTTATTCCAAAGGTAAAGGTTTCTAATGAAACTGTTAATTTATTTTTTGTAGCGGAAAATTACGAGATTTGTTGATAAAATTATATTTCTCTGACATCAAACTTAAAGTTTATTTAATTAACTTGTCGCTGCTGCAACTAACGGATTGCATTATTATCTCACAGTGATTTGATTGGACTTTGATTACAACTTTGTAAACTTTTAATCCTTTTTCCCAACTTTAATTTTCTCTCATTATTTTTTTTTTATTTTCATTCTTAAGCAATTTTAGTATTTAGTGTTTCTGTTCTGTTCGGTGGTAATGAACAAGAAAAGAAAATCTCTTTACAAGAAAAAGAAAAAAACTTTTACAAATAAAAACAAAGCGGAAATGGCAAAGCATCATAGTCATCGCATCGCATCGCAGCGCCATCTCATCATTGGCATTGCCATAACATAGCCAGCCAGCCTGTCATTATGAAAAGGCAGCGTTAACAATTTAATACTGAGACTTTGTTGAGTTCCCAACTGCACGTACAGACCAGACCAGGCAAACTCACTTGCCTGCTGCAATTAGTGCTGCATTATTAGTTTTATTCTGTTTTAGAAATTCTTTCTTTCTTTCGTTTTTTTTTTTATTTCATTCTCAGTTTGTTTTGTTTTTAATTCTCTCTAAATGATAATGCACCTTTACAAAATTTTTCAAATTGTGTTTTTTTTTTACTTCTTTGGAAATAAATATTAACATTGCGAGATGGCAAACTTGTACAAGAAAATTGTAATATAAAATAAATATAATCCTAAATTATCAGCTATTTAAACGTTTACAGTATTTTATTTTCTAAGTATTTTCTATTTTCTTTTACCTGACTATTTTTCTAATGTTTGTACGTTTAAAACACAAACACAACCTGCCACAAATGTTTATTCTCAGGTGCGCATACGCAACATCTGCCTTTTCGAAAATTTTACAAACATATGAACATACATACATACATACATACATTTAAATGAATGGGTACTTGAGTGAAATAATTATAATATTAAAAATTTAATATGTACATATGTATGTATGCATATGTGTTTATGTGTGTACTATGTAGTACATAGAAAATTAGCAAATAGAAAATCATTTATGCTCCTATGCAAAATCGATTGTTAAAGTTAAAGCATGCGTTGAAACCGGTTTTGCCATACAAAATTCGTTTGTTAAACCAACTTTAAATTTACCAATCGTTTTTGCATAAGGGGGTTAGAGTTTAGTTGAAATTAAAGTAAAATTTAGCTTTGATTTAATATTACATACAGTGCACTCGCGAAAATATGAACCCCCTATTATATGAACATCCCAAAATATGATTTTTTTTCTTCCATTGGATACTCTAAAATATGAACTTAGTGCAAACGAAAAGCTTTAAATATGAACATATTATTGCATTTTTTAACAGATTTTTATCGAAACAGTGAGGAAATCTTAAAATAACTTTGTATTTTCAAAAAAAAATTATTATAAAATATATACAATAAGCAACAATAAAAAATTTAACATAATAATAATCTGTTGTTTTTATGGGAAAAATGTTTCTAAGGGGAAATTAGATGCCATTCGCAAATATGTACAATCTTACAAAACTGAACTGGCTTGGTTTTAATTAGTTCATATTATCGCGATTTCACTGTACATATCGCTCATTTACTCAAAGAATGTCATAGCTAAAAAAAATATAATTTTTTAGTTAGTGATGCAGAATTAATCCTTATATCGATCTTCATATTGTGTAAAAATTTCATACAAATATCTTGTTTACTGAACTCTTGAGAGAAAAAAATTCTGGCAAACTTGATTTTTTTTTTTTGGTTATGACTGCGAGGATTTAAAATAAAAGCTAAAATTAATTAATTACATTAAAATATTGTATTGTAATATCATATTTTTATGCAACTCGTGAATTGTGGTTGAGGCATAAATTTTTATGTACTTTAAAAATTTAAAATTAAAAAAAATTTAAAACTTTTATTTTTTTTTATTTTTTATTTAAAAAATTTAATTACTTAAAAAAATGTTTCTGAGCAACAATTTTTTATATATTTTTAACATTTTTTTAAGAAAAAAAAAAGATTTTGCAATTTTTTTTAGAATTATTTACAGAAATTTTATTGTTCACAAAATATTTAAATTTTTTAAATAATTCAGCCCAATCATGAATATTCCCTCGGAATTTTTTTTCTCACAGAAAATAATTTTCTCGAGAAAACATTCCTCCAATCATAAATTCTTTGGGAACAAAAAAGAGTAATACGTGGCATCACCGCATTACGAAGCTCGTTGTTTTGCTTGTTTGTTGACATTTTGTTTGTCCCTTTTTTTTTGAGTGAGAGAGTAAACATAATTATTAAAATTCACAAAATCGAAAAAATATGTAAATATAAGTTTATAAATGATTTATTTGAGAAAAAGAGAAAAAATAAATTCATAATAGGAGAAAAGGGAAAAATGACAAAACTCGTGCGGAATTTTTGTTCATGATTGGGCTGATTAAATTTTTTAAATTCATAAATATTAAAAAAACTTTATTTAAATTTTTTAACCAGAAAAATTTATTTATGCACATCCAAAAAAAAAATTCAAAATCATTTTTTTAAATTTCGAATTAATATATTTTTATATTATTCACCCTTATCGTGAATCTCAAGGGAATAAATTCTTAGGAAAAAATTTTTTATTCCCACGAAAAACAAATTGGCATCACCAATTGTTAGGGAATAAAATAAACATCTGTCGCGAGTCGAACATGCTATTGTGAATTTATTTTTACGCGTATTTTTATAATTTTTTTTTAATAAATTTGTTATTATTCAGTAAAATTAATAGTATTTTGCTCCGATTTATGTTATTTTATTGGAAAAAATAAGGAGACGAAATTTGAGAGATGCATCAAATCCACTGTGGTTATGGGAAGTAATTTACTTATGCATGGTGGCCTTAATTATGAAAGTGGTCTGAGTCATATAAGTATTTCTTTGGTCGAGAATTTGAAAAATATTTTTAATATTTTAATTTAGAGTTGTACTAATCTCGACTTATACAAATTTATTTAATATTTATTAACTATTTATTGAAGTTTTTTAAAATGTGTATGACTTAGATCACTTTCACTGCAAGTGAAAAACATGAAGAATTGCTGGCAGTATATGCTATATTACAAAAATATGTATATGTAATACATATTCTATAATATAAATAAATTCATGAATTTTTACTCCTTTTAAAAATAAAATCAAACAAGTTTAAAATACAATAAGAAAACTACTTACATATGTACATTGTGCTTCTTCTTTTTTATTCCCAAACAACACGTTTGTGAAAAAATACACACATTTCTTTTGGGGGAAAACTCACGGGAATAAAAATCGGCGATGCCATATTTGTTTTTTATACATATATGCGAGTTTTTAGACGTGGAAATTCACGACTTTGGGGAACAGTTAAATATTTCGAGAGAATAAATATTCACGATAGGGTTGATTTTTATTTTATTTATTTATTTTTTTAATTTTAGATCGTTATCTAAAAAGTTTTCAACAATTTTGGCATTTTGATAATCTTTAACTATGGATAGGCCCAACAAATTTCAATAAAAACAAGTATATTTCTATACCATGGCGGTTACGATAAAATCGAAAATAAGGCTCGATATAAAAAAGTCTTAAAAAATTTACAAAATATCAGCCTTATTTAAATTTTTTATATAAAATGTTTCAAGTAAAACAAAACAACTGAACAAAAAATACCTGACTTAGAAATTTCTACAGGCTATCTCGCTCTCTTTTAATTTTTCTTACCCAATACCTGTCTAGAAGAACAGGGTTGGTAAAATTGGTACAATTGTACTTTTTTGGTACTACTCGAACTCGAAAAGTACAATAGTACACTAATTTTCGCTTTTGGACAATGAAACTCATAAAAAATCTTTTAGTACACTTCAGTTCAAAAAAACTATAAATTTTGAAAGCCATCCCTGGTTTAGAATACACCAATTTCATTTTGGTGGGGGGGGGGGGAGTATTCCCCACCAAATATTTAGAATTCTGTTGTGTGGTTGTTGCACAAAATTCCATTCATAAATAAATATTTTTTATGATAGGTATCTTGTTCAACAATCCTGCTTTTGTTAAAAACAAAGATTTCACTTATTCCGTTTTTAAATGTATTTTTTTTGTGACAATCTTAAAAAATATATGTAATTTAAGAAAAAAGAAATCATAAAACAGCCCAGGCTTAATCACGTTTTTATATTAATCATGTTTAAAATTCAAGTCATACATAAAGATCACTTGTGTACGCAAAGAAAAGATATACCTAAAGATTTTTTCGCTGCTTTTTAAAGACCAACTGTCAAATAAAATATTTTTGCACAAAAGTTACTGCACAATTAATATTTTTTTTCTGCTTTTAACAGAATTAAAAATTAAATTATATATGTGTATAAAAAACATTATATCCGCAAATTTATGCAGTCTAGGTATTTTTAGGTGTTACTCTAAAAATATGTACATATGTATGTATGTATTTATGTATTTATATACATACATACGCAAATACAAAAACAAAAAACAAAAATACTTACTTGCAATATGAGCCACCATTTGCCTTTGTAAAACATGTACCACCATTTTTACAGCCCAGTGACAAGCACGATGAACCTGAAATAAGCAAAAAAAAAAAGAAGGAAAATTAAATTACTAAAATAACGAAACTACTTCAAAGAATTATGACAACTGTTGTGACACAACAAATTCAAAAGAATATGTATGGCTAAGCATGTATTAAAAGGGCCACCCCTTAGCAATAAAGCATTATTACCCTAAGTATGTACATAGTACATGTGTGAATAAAAGTATGTACACTAGGGGTGTTCTTATTTGTATGGGAAAATTTTAAAAAGTGTTTTTTCTAGTTCGCCGGCATGATTCTTGTTCCCTTCTGTTAAAAAAGTAATCCTGTAAAATTTGGAGTCAATCCGATAATTTTTAGTGGACCCGGAAACGATTTGAAAATTTCATGGGGTCTATATGGGCAAAATATCTATTTTTAACGAAAGTAGTTACATCAAATGAAATTTCATATTAAAAAATAATTGTATTTTATATATAATAAATTTATTAATCATTACTATTTTATTTATCATGTTATTAAAGTAGCTTTGTTATATGATGGATATTTCATTCGATAAGCCTCAACAACCTGAAGCAACAATTGTTTTTCGTCTTCATCATTTGTCAAGATTCTATTATAGTCCTGAATAAACTTAACGCCTCTCTCTGCAATATCATTGACGACAAATAAGTCCTTACATGCGGTCCAACCTTCTTCAAATGCGTATGATGTTTCCCAACTTGAAGGCTCTAACAGTAAAAACTCCATTGGCAAACCAAATTTACTAAAGAAATATTTTGTTTTCTCTGACACGAAATCACACAACGAAATATTTTTAAAATCCAATAAATTCGAACATCTTCGACCATTTTCTAATTTTACTACTGGTTCCTTTAATTTGAGGTTTTTAAGCATTTTCTGTTTCTCTTCTATGGGTATTTTCGAATCATAAAAAGCCAGAGCTACTACTTGCTCTGAAATGTACCATAAATGGTTGCTCATTTTTTGTAGAATTATTGCTGATATGTCCGTGTCTATTTCAGTATACTTTATGGCATCTTGAATAAAAGTTAAATCTTGAAGCGGTGCGTCTATAGCATTAGTGCATTTGAACCAAACTTTGATATAAAGAGTCACTATAAAAACGCAAATATCGCGTAAACCATTCAATTCCTTCTTCGTTAGTTTGAATTGATCACGGAACATAAATATTTTCAAGGAATATATAGCCTTTGCCATCCAGCGTGCATGGCTAGTTGGTCCAGGCGTTCGGAAATTATACTGCTCTGCACCAACAAACATCAAAGCCAACTGTAGTAATTCTTTATAGTCTTCTCGATTTTGAGATTTAGCCAGTTGAGCATAGCAAAAAGTTTTACAGTGTTCTAGTTCAGCTGCAATTATTTTTTCACAAATGGTCGAATCTTCAATGCCACTTTTGAAAGCTTGTTTATTTATATTTGGCCAAAATTTTCCAAATCTTTCAAAGATGGGAACTTCTGGTGCAGAGGTTGAAGAAAGTTTTGTTTCGAAAACACTTCGCAAAACGACCTCATAAATATGGTGGCGGCAAGGTAGATTGATAAGACTACGGCCAATTTTTTTTTTCTAAAAGAACTGCAGCACCTGTTTTTATGCCAGTATTTGTTGACGTTGTATCATATGACAAGCCTTTGACTTGATCAACAATTTTCCATTCACGTAATTTTTCATACACTATATCAGCAATATTTTCACCACTCGAAGATGCTACTTTTGGTGCGCCGAGAAATTTTGATGTGCCGTTGAAACTAACAGAAATTGCGATTCGCTCAACCTTCGTGGGGCCGATCAAGTCTTTCATGAATTTTCCATCAAAATGAGCTACCAGCGATCCAGTTTTACTCACCTATAAATGATGAAAATATTGTTACAATATCAAAAACCAACTCTTGCTAAAAATCACAATTTACATTATCAGTGAAATTAGCTGAAATTTCTTCAGATTCCCTTAAACGGATCTCTTGGCGTAAACGATGAATAGTTGAACGATTGATTGCAAGTTCTTCTACACGTAGTCCAAATGCTTCACCTGCTGCTATGAGAATATGAACTGCCATTCCATCAGACACTTTGGCATTGTCAAGAGCTGCTAGCAAACTTGCTGTTAAAAAATGTTTGCGCCCTCGTTTTTGACCATGATTACTTTTTGAGGTTACATGTGTTTCATCATTATGCATCTCGTTGCTTGATATGTCACTAATATCACCTTCATCATTACACTCCATTAATTGAGAAACATCTATAAAATATGAAAAATAAAACATTACAATATTGAAGTTCGTCACCCTTACCTGTGCGGCTCATTTCCTCCTCATGCTTTCTTTTCCTTGCAGCTTCCTTATCTTTTCGTACTTGTGCTCTATTTTCCCGATCCCACAAAACCTTGTCAACACCAGCCATACAACCGGGACGTCCTTTTTTTCTTTGCATTTCAAGAAACTCTCTATCTTCTGCAATCCGAATTTTTTCTAGTGCATCAGCGGTAGCAATATCAAATAAGTCGTCTAGACTATTCAAAAATGACTCAGCAGCTTCTTTTTGGGAACTCGACCTTTTACCAGGAACTGTTTTCTGAATGATTTTCCATTAGTCGTATAATTTTACAAGCTTTTCAACGCATTTGTGCTCTTCTCGAATAGGTATACGTGCTTGCTGCCAAAATATTTCCACTGCACTAATTGCTAGCTTCGCACCAAGCATCGCAGTCATTTTTACAAACCGCATGTTGTAAAATAAAACTTGCAAGACCTGACGATTAGACGGTAGTTTTGCACCAGTAATTTGATGAGAAACATTTCCAATTAGATCGATTTTCTTCAAATTTTCAATGGCTTTACGCGTTCCAATAACTGAAGCACTCGACATTATTAATTTCTTTTATTATATAACAATAATTAAATAACAAATTAATCTAGAAAAATCTATTATTATTAAATTATTAATTCTTTTCGATTTCACTGATAAGAACTCACTCCACTGCGATCACAAATTACGATTTTAAGTAGAACTATGAACTGTTTGCTTCCAAAGCCAAAAATAAAGCGAAAATTAAAAACACAAGAGAAAATGTTCTCGAAAATGTCCCGTTATCAGCAGTATATGCAATTATTATTAGTAGCTCAAGAGTAATTTCTTGTAATATTTTCTGCGCCAAAAGTAAAGCGTGCGAAAATAAATTTATGTTTTTTTAAGTAGGTAACTGTTATTGCGACTTTAGAGAACTAAACAGTCAATATCATGCATTTGATATTTATTTTTTATAATTTTAAGAGAAGAAAACCAAAAACAGTTATTGTTTCATTTCCTTTTGTGATGGATAAAATAAAGTTCAAAATTAAAATGTAACTACTTTCGTTAAAAATTGATATTTTGCCCATATAGACCCCATGAAAATTTTCAAATCGTTTCCGGGTCCACTAAAAATTATCGGATTGACTCCAAATTTTACAGGATTACATTTTTAACAGAAGGGAACAAGAATCGGGCCGGCGCTTGATAAATTTCAAAAATTTCAAAATAAGAACACCCTTAATGTACACACAAACAATATACATACATACATATGTATGTACGAGTATTTCCGTAGTTATTAAAAATATAAAAATAAAGCTATTATACTTAGATAAAATATTTGAATAAGAAAATTTCTATTAAACAACAAACAACAAACATGTGCTGTTTTAAAACCTTTTCCCATAATTATTTTTATAAAAAACCGTTATTAAATGATATATGAAATCACTAAAGTTGTAATGAAAATGTAAAGTTGTGTTCTCATCGGTTTTATTTTATTGTTTACATTATTTTATTTTATTTAACAATTCCTACTTGCATTGATTTTCATTTTCGTAAACTACTGTAAATGATCACCCTTATCGCGAATTTCAAGGGGAAATAAATTTTTGGGAATAATTTTGTTATTCCCATGAACAACAAATTGGCATCGCCAATTGCTAGGGAATAAAATAAACATATGTATGTTGCTAGTCGAACACGCTATTGTGAATTCATGCAATTGTATTTTTTACTTTTGACGTGTATAAAAATTATAATTTTCTTAATATATTGTTATTATTCAGAAAAATTAACAGCACTTTGGTCCGATTTATGTTATTTTTATTGAAAAAAATAAAGAGAAGAAATTTGAGCGATGCATCAAATTCACTGTGTTTACATTACACATGTAAGTGAATAACATGAAGAATTGTTGGCGGTATATACTATAATATAAATAAATTCATGCATTTTGGCTCTTTTTCAAAATTAAATCAAACAAACTTAAAAAACAACAAGAAAACTATTTACATTGTCTTCTTTTTTGTTTATTCCCAAACAATAAGTTTGCGAAAAAATACATGTACTTTTTGGGGAAAAACTCACGGGAATAAAAATCGACGATGCCAATTTTTTCACATGGAACTAATTCACGATTTGCAACTTTAGGGAAAAGGGAATTATTTCGAGGGAATAAATATTCACGACATGGTTATAACATACGCATGTAGCTATCTTTCCTACTTTAACCATGCGTTTAGACGTGCAAGTACTTGCATATAAGTTTTGTGTATCAACGAAAGTTTCGCAAAAATGCCCCACTGTCTGGCAAATTGCATAAGAGTTATCCATTAAAACCGTTAAAATCTCTGGTTTGTATTGTATTATCTTAAAATCTGGCCACACTGCTGGTAAACACAGCATAAACATTAAACTGAACACAAGAGTTGCCGGATCTTACAACCATATCACAAAGTAATTCCAATTGGAAAATTTACCCCCATATGCAAAAAAAACTAAAGTGTGCTTGAAGTGTACGTTAAGACAAAATTTCCATACAAAAACTGGTTTAACGGACACTTGAAGCATTTACTTTTTTTTTGTGCATATGGGGGTTAATCTTTCAGAAAGCGCATTTTATAACCCTTTCCGATTTTATTAAAAAAAAATCGATATTTTATTAAATCTTAATGCAATTATAGTTTAAAATATAAAAGTGATATGAAATTAAGAATCACATGCATGCATACATGCACTTTTCCCATTTACCTATAATTTTATGCAAATTTCAACAAAAAAATTAAATCTTTGAATATTTATAGATAGTTACATGTGTAGGTGGTATATAAATATAAAATTTGTTTTTCTCATAATAGAAATATTGTTTTAAATTGAAATTAAAAAATTACAAAACAATGCATAAGCAAACAAACAAACAAACAAAAAACGAAATAGCGTGAGCAAATGTTGTTAATTTAACCGCCGCCCGCCCTCTTGTCATCCCAAACCCATCTTTTTATACATTTGTATGTATGTTTGTTTGTACATATGTATTGTATATAGTTATTTTGATTTAATTAGGGGAATATATTGTACTAGTTAACAAAATTTTTATTTGTAATTTGAACATGGCATTTAATACAATATTGCACTTTTTTTGCCACTTTTGTTTGCTGTTGTTGTGCGCAATTGCGGAATAATAATAATAATCAGAATTAACGTTCGTTTAATTTTTGTGCCGAATTTCGTTAGCTGAAGCTTATTAAATTATTACTGCATGTGATTTTTTTGGCAGTGAAAAGTATATTTAAACTATTGTTGCATTTTATACTTGATACTTTAATGTCATTCATGAATGGGAGCTTAAATTAATGAGATTTTGATTTATTACTCAATAAAATTGATTTAAAACCAGCTTGACTCAATTAATGTAAGTAAATGTTACACAAAAACACACAAATTCATTAAGCTTGTAATAAAGGGTACACCGCTAAGAACCTTCGAACTTTGGCAATTGATAGCGGCCATATTGCTGAAAATACTTTTGTCGAATTAACTGTCATTTATACAGTATGTTTTGCCAAATCAACGTGGATTTGATAAAATAGTTTTGTAGAAATAGGATTTCTCTTCCAGCGATGTTCCGTGCGCTTCGCCCATTTTACGTTTCCATAATCGTATTAGTTACTAAGAGAAATTTTAAGGCTCAGTTAACCGACAGTAATGGAATGTAACTGCAACATAGGAAACAGCTGATCGATATTTTTATATGAAAAGTAGGTTACGTTAAATTACATCTCTATAACCATTGTCATTACTTTTCACATAACAATATCGATCAGCTTTTTTCGTACTGTTGAAGTTACATTACATTACAGTCGGCTAACTGAGCCTTTAGTCCATTGGTGTAGTAAATGATCATGCAACGCTCGTATGTCAATGAAACGTAAGATCTGTACCTGAGAGTGTGCAGGATAATTCGAGGCAGCCGATATTGTGTCGCTCTAACTTTCACAGGCCACAACTTGGCGAATTCTATGTCGTGACTTGGGCAGTGAACGAACCTGGGGCTTTACTCTGTAATTCGAAACGAAAGAAAATGCTTTCGAATTTACGTGTTATTATTAATATACAAATTCGAAAGTGGAAGTGAATGTCATTCCGTTAAATTTTTTCTTGAGAGGTTTTTTAAGTTTCAGGTCTATACGCATAAAGCCTGGTACCCTGTTCAAAATTTCGGGCGAAATGCTGTTAAACTACATATAAAAGTATTTGGTATGAAATATTTGCAAAATAAATACGCAAAAGTAGTACTCTGTTCTTGTTGCGAAAAACACTTAAAATCTCTCTGGCAGCTTATTTTTCCATATAAAATTATTCTGGCATCATTTTAGTTTAGCTGCGAAACAACATGAGCAGTGCTTTTTTCGAACGGAATTTTGACAATGTTGCATACTTTCAAGCAATAAAAGCGAGAAATTTATATAAAAAAACCGCGTGTTGGGCTAGATTTAGTACATGTGAAATTTTGCACGCGAAATAATCGATGGTACTTGAAATTTTTCACAACTACGAACAGAGTACCAGCCTTAAGCCATAAACCACAACGGACCAACATAAGGCATGTCATCTGTCAAATTCAGCCTCATTTATGCGCCAAGTTTATGAAAAATTGGACTTACAGCGAAGCGGCTTAAGATACATATTTGCACGATACATTAGACAGGCCTTTAAAATTAATTTAAAAAATTCTAAGATATCTCTCACAAGATTATGTATTTAAATTGAAATATAGGAAAAGCTTAACGAAAGACCCTTTTAATTACAAACGTTTACATTCACACCAACCAGTTTTCCCACGCAACAATATTGTCAAATTTGTTTTTTGTAACAGTTTAAATATTAAGCCTAATTTAATTACTGTTGATTGCATTTAACAAGTCAGATTTGTTTATCAGCGAATACAAAACGTTTTCAACCGAATAATATAACATAAGTAGCTGTCAGCTGTTATAAAACACTATACATTTTATCTATGTATGTACATAATATGTATGTTATTTTGCACTCTCATATGCAGTCAGTCAGTCAGTTATTCAGCCAGCCAGTTAGACATTAATATCGCGATTTCAAGCATCATTGATAGAGCGTGTAAACTTTTTTGGCCACCCACCCAGTAAGTAGAGTAGGTTTGTTAAGTTAATTTTTTTATTTTTTTTGTTAAACATTTTAACACTCTGATGGTGTACCATAACATCATTTTGTTTTAATTTATTTTTATTCTCCCTCTTGCCTCTTTGGTTTTTTTTCTGTTAACAATCGAATAAAAACAAAATGCCTGCTTAAGCATGTGTAACCAATAATGATTTTATAAAGCAGATTTGTTGGTTTTTTAATGTGTAAATTGGCATGTAACAATAAATAATAGTAAAAAACAAATAAGAAACAAAAATTAAGTAAAAAAAATTATGTTTGGCTAATTAGAACGCTTTAAAACATAATAAAATTAAATAATGTTACATGATTTTTAGTTCACTACATTCATACATACATATGTAAGTATGTATTTTTGTAGATATGTACCCTGCAGGAAATGCGAATAGCGAAATTGTAGTGATTTACTATTGACATTGTCAGTAGAACTACTGACGAGGTGTACCTCAGTCAATGTAATTATCCATTGACACTTAACATTAGCTTTTCATTGAAAATCCACCAGTATACTTCATCACTATTGACGTATGTAGTCCTTTTACGACCATATGGCGAAATTTGAACTGTAGATTCACTAGTATATTTTAGTGACCCTCGTCTACCAAAAAAATTACATTATTCTACTAAATACATTTGTTTCAAATTGAAAGAGCCAATCAGAAATGGCAGAGGGTAGCCGATTATCGCGTTGCATTGACTGCACAGCATAAAAAAAAGAAAACAAACTATTGACATGTTCGTGTACAATGTCACCTGAAATACACTACAACTTTTATCTCTAACGTATGCATCTCTACTCGCGCATAAAAGGGAAGTTGTCGAAATTTTAACTAGTGCAATTGTCGCTAGAGTAAAGAGTGTTGACACAGAGACATATCGCTCATTTACTTCAATAGTGGCACAACTCAAAAAAACCAGTTTTGCAGAAAAAGCGTTTTAAGTTTTTATTGTGAATTGAAATCTTTTTATTATTTAGCTGGTGAGGCCTATATTGTCTTAAGTCAATAAAAACTCAATTTTATTACATATTTTTCCCGACGTTTCGTGAATTTTATGTTCACTTCTTCAGGGGATTTTGTTAACAATCGAGTTGTGTTGTTATTAAAACATCAAAAAATAAAAAATATACAAGTTTACTTGAACTAAAAAATTTACAATATTAAGAAAGATGGTTTTAGCTATTCTTTATCATCACACTGTAAGTTTTTAATTTGCATACAACTCAATGGAGAAATGAAAAAAAATCTTATCTCAGGAGGTGATGGTACAAGCTATTTGTTTAAAAATTTTGCACAAGATAAAATACGAAATGCCGAATCTGCATTATTAACTCAAAAAACCCATTTTTGGAGTTATGTCACTATTGAAGTAAATGAGCGATATGGTTCTAGGCTGACTAGAGGGTATGTATGCACACAAGTGCAAATACATTTGTATTTGTATGTATGTATACATACATATGTATTTATGGCTCGATTATGTACGGCAATAGAAATTCAAGTGCGCTTGCAATTGGCAACGCAACAGAATGTGTGCGTATTTTAATACACAGTAAAATATTCACTGCTTGGTAAGCCCGACTAAACACTATTCGAGTAGAATGCTCGACAAAATTATAGAAAACTAGTAGATACTCAATTGAAGAAATTCCTTCCGATATCATATGAGTAAAAAATTTAAAACACATATGGTCGATATTTTTTTAAACTTGCATGTTAACCCTTTAACGGACACATGGACCGCGATATGCTTAATATTGATGCCTAAAGATATAAAATAAAAGAATTCTGCAAATAAAAAATCGACTAATTGCAAAGATCTGATAGAAGAAGATAAGAAGAAGTACATGATATATAAAATTTAATTTTAATGGGCGTGTCTCCGCCCATTTTTAAATGCAAGATTGTGTGTTTTTCAGAGCTCAGGGTGTGTGTTAGTTCTTTTAAAAATTGGTAAAGTAGAACAACTTAAAATGAAATATTATATTTTAATGGGCGTGACTCCACCCATTTTTTTTAAATGGGGGATTGTGTCTAATTTAGAACTCAAGGTGTGTGGTAAGTTTCGTAAAAATTGTTAAAGTAGAACCGCGTAAAATATTACAATGAATTTTAATGGGCGTAACCCCGCCCACTTTTCCAAATTTCAAATTGTGTAATTACAAGAATCAAAAATGTGTAATAGGTTACGCAGCAATCAAATAAGTATATAATAATATTTAAAAAATCGTGGGAGTGCCCCCGCCCACTTTTTTTACAATAAGGCCAATGCGAAGCTATACCACATCAGAAAAAAAATTTTACAATCGGTCTATGTATGAAGTAACACCGCAAAAAAATAGAGACGTGTTTTTAAGTGACGAGTTGTACATTCACGGATGTGATCATTCGACCCCTGTTTTTAATTTAGACAACACCCATTTCGAAACAAAAAATCGCATTTGCCAAAGTTAAAATACATACTCGTACTTCATTCCTTTCAATTACTGTTACCAATGAAGAAAAAGTTGTCAGGAAAATTATTCCCTCTGTAGAAGTGTTAAAGGCAGGCATGGTTCTTGAAGCATTGCTAATACTCCCAAGCCATCAATTAATAGTCAGCCCTATTATTAAAAAATTTCCCCTTTGCTCCACATTGAATATTTTATCCCCAGAAATGTTTCCCTTTTTTGATTCCTTTTATCATAAATAATGTATTTCACGGGGATTTTTTCACTTTTTCCTGAGTTTTGTTCACTTTATTTTTGCAGGCGAACTGTTTACATCGCATAATTTCCATATTTTCCTTCGATTTAAACATTAACCCCCCCCCCCCCCTATTCATAAAAAAATAAAACGAATTTGAAATCCATTTTAGGAAAATTTTTTATGAAAAATTTGATTTGTAAATAAAGTTCACGATTGTTAACAATAATTCCAATAATTTAATTTTTTTAAGTTAGCTCTTGTTTAAAAAATATTGAAAATTGAAAACTTGATTAAAAGCACCTGAAATTGCAATTTTACCCAGTTTAACCTTTATATCAATATATATCGACTGAAAAAACGTGTATTGATAAACTTACGTCCTGGAAAAATATTGGAATTTTTTTTCTAATTTTTTTAATGGGGGGAATTTATAATTTTTTTTTAAATATTTTTAAAACGAATGTTCATCCACAATATGTTCTTTTAATTGATATAAAAATTAATGAATGGTAGAAAACCTGCAAAAATTTCGATTTTCAGGTGCTTTTAAACAAGTTTTCAATCTTCATTATTTTTTAAACAAGAGCTAACTTGAAAAAAATTGTTAAAACCATTGGATTCAGCGTATTTGAATTAAGTTTAAGTTTGAATTAAGGTCCCCCAATTGTTACATTTTTGAACTAGCACAGTATTACAAACTCAGCAACAAATTTTTTCTTTGAGTATGAATCTCTTTGATTCACACACATTCAATTTTATGGTGCTGTACCGAGGTGGTACACAAAATAATTTTTTTTTACTGCAACTAGAATACATATAAAACACAACTTTAAAGTTAGCAAACATTTTATATGAAACTTAAAATTTTTGTATTTCTTATTATTAAACTTTCAGTTTGTTCAATTTTTAAGGTTTACAAATCTTCTTCTCTTTTTTACATTCACTGGGACTGATAGCAGAGAAATAATTTCACTTGAGATTCACGAAGGCATATATCCCATTCAAGGGGAATGAAAATTTCACGTGAACAAAAATTCTACTTGTTATTCTGGTTGCTATTGCTACTTAAAATAGTTACCTCGCGTAATGCGTAATATTAGAAAATTATCTAATATATTTTGAAAAAACTAATACAATTTTACAACCATTTATCAATAATTCATTTTCATAGCAAATATTTTGTTTTCTTCGGAATACATTACAGTTTCATAATCCAACACAACTATTGTTTTCTACGAGCATTTTGCAAGCAATTAAAAACCTTTGTTCCGATTTCTTTCGTCATACTTGTGGTCTAGTGCATTTTATTGTTTTCAATAGTAAATTTGTTGTGTTATCCATCATTTGTGGGTATGAACATTCACATGTTTGTATGAACAATATAACATACACACACACAAAAACACTATCAGCATATTATTAATGTAAGTGTATCACGAAAAAAAAAATATTAGAAAAAGTGTTTCATTTATTTAAAAATAAACCGCGTCAAACCCTTAATCTCAACCACTAATTTCTCACGCTTTAAAATCACAAACAACAAACGCCAGTTAGCGCTAATCTTTTGCACAGGGGAGCCGAGAGCCGAAAATCAGTTATTATATTGTTAACAATTTTGTGAGGCAGTAAGGAAAGAGTTAAGCCTTCGAAATATTCTTTGAAAGGTACTCGTATACAGGACAGGCCTGTTCTGGAAATCATGGGATTTTAAATTGAATTTAATCATCTTAAAAATCACAAACATGGTTTGCTTTTGTTGTGCAAATTACACGTTCTTTTTCGGTGTAAGTTTAAAACCTGGTTCATACACATCAATTTTTCTTTGATTAGTATGAGAGAGATAAGAAAGAAATACATTTTGTATGCCTTTTTTATTCTTAGCATTGAAGAGGAAAAAATAGTCACCTGTGCAATGGAGACCAACTGATATGAATTCGCCTTGAGTTTGACAAACTACACATAAAGTTGCCACGGTTCGTAATAATGTTGCCACAGTTCGCAATAGCTTATTGTTACTATTTTCAAAATCTTTTGTAATATGACTTAAGAAAAATTATTAAGGTTTGTTAAACATAGCTGACGACTAAAAAAATTACAAAAGAAAATAATATTTCATTAGAATATTTCACCTAATTTCACCACTTAAATTAGTAATAAAAACAAATTTGTCATGATTTAGTGATTTATATAGGCGCAGAAAGGACATTCAGGGGGCAATCCCCTAGAAACCTAGAATTACTTCTTCCTCCTGGAAAGAGGGTGGATCAATAAGTCCGTGACTTTTTGAATGAATCACAGTTTTTTTTGCAAATTAAAAATTTATTTTTCAACATAAACTCCTTTTAACTCAATACACTTGGTCCACTTAGTTCCAGTTTTTGTATCCCTTCAAAAAAAATATGATTTTTCGAAGTCCTTAAAATAGATTAGATAGAGCTAAATCTCTTTCCACCGAGACATTTCTTTAGGTTTGGAAATAGGTAGTAGTCACTAGGGGCTAAATATAGGGTGGATGAGGCAGCAATTTGAAGCCCAATTCATGGATTTTCGCCATGAAAAGTTTAACCAAGTTTAACCGACCCATTTTTTGGACTTGGTTTTTTTTACCAAAGTCGATTATTTGAGATGGTAAATAATCATTTTTGATCAAAAAATTAAGTTCGAAAATTATGACGCTTAAGCTTGTTTTTTTTTGCTGTTATGGCACGATATGACAGTTTTGATTTTACGGACATGTGGCATCTCCGCATAAAAGATGTCAAAATAAATACAAGAAATCATAAAAAAATATCAATGTGAGTCCGATTACATGGGAGATCTGTAAACATCTAGTAATGAAAATGTTTTTTAATATTGGCTTATGGTAACTAAAATAAGATATATAAATTTTTGACTCTACTGTATTTAAAAATCTATGGAAAACTGCATGTAGAGTAGTGGAATTATTAGTTGTGGGGTTTGTGGAGAATTGTTCATATGCAAGTGGAATACGTTCAATAAAAATTTTGATAAAGCTTGCGACAGTGGGTTTGCAAAATTTGTATTAAAATCTCCACCCATAATAATTGGCATGAGATGGAGATCGTTACCCAATTGTCGTGCACCAGCTTCAGTGTAAGGCAACAGTACGTAATGTTTATTTTTCATTTAGCCTTGCAAATACTTTTATTGTTATCCAATGGATTTCTAATTGTATAAGGATGTAGAAAAATAAAATGAGTTCACCTGAATATAAATTATTTGCTGGGTTTTGTATCAGTTTCAAAGCCTACTAAGCTTATTTTTTCTTTGTGATTTTCAAATATATTATTACTTTATGAATTCTCATATAGGTTTTGCAAGTCTGTGTATAAAGTAAGAGGTTTGTGACTGTTCAGAATTTGTGGTTGAAGTCTACTGATGATTTGGTTCAAGCGCCAATGAAATACGTATATCGACATGCTAAACCACCAGCAAATAAATTTTAATTATTGTATAAACGCTATTTTATTTAAAAAGTTTATATTTATTTTATATTTTTAAATTTTTTAACAAAATTATCCCCACTGGCAACACTATTACACTTCACAAGCAATTTCTATTAAAATTAACATTGCTCCTGAAGGTATGCTTTAAAATTCGGTTGAGTGTATTTCTAAGCAGCTTTTAAGTTTATCTGTACTTCTTGTTCGTATGATTACACTAATGCACTCGTACATATGTAGCTCACACCGACTTGGTAACGCTTTACGATCTTACTCAAAATTTGTGATTGTATTGTGAAAAAGATTTTTACCGCCCCCCCCCGCGTATAGATGTTTATACATCAAAAAACTAAATGAATTTGAGATTGCGATTTTGCTGATTTTACTTTAACCGGCAGCGGATAGCAAAGTTTGTAAGTTTTTATTATATTTACTATAGCGATACGATTATCGTATTAAAAGTTACTGCATCCTGGTGCTGGTGTACGTACATATGTATGTACATCTGCATATTTACTGAAATTTATTTTTCGATCCGTTCCACTGTATACTGTAATATGAAGGAGTAAAAGATATGACGATGGCGACGAATAAAATAAATAAAATTTATTTATTTGTTAAACAAGCACCGACATGAGTCTCAATTAATTTTAAAGAAACGTACAATAGATTAACACTTAAATACATTCAACCATAAATACTTACATACTGTCACATTAACATACTTATTAAAAATCAAAGCTTTTTTAAATAGTACATGCTTGAGCAAGCTCAGTGCAAAACATTATAAAAATAAAATTATGATAACAAAAACTTTGTATGCTATTAAAAAAAAACTAAACCACAACTTTGAATGAAATTTAAATTAAAGTACACAAAGTGTTATTTAAATGACAAAAAAACAAAACAAAACAATTTAATTGCAAGTACATATCATTAGAATTTTAAGAATGTACCCTATCGGAAATTACGTTAACTTTAAACTAAATTTTTAAGCTAACTATTTCGCAACTACTACTGACAGATACTTGGATTACTTTTCAATGTAATCAACTGTCTATTTTAACATTGCGATGTCCCAGGCAGTAGTCTCAATGGCCTCACTCTGCATTAGTTTTCAGCTAACTTTAAATTGACTTTTTTAAATCAAGTGGTAGTCAGTAAATTAAAAATTTTTTTCTGGGGTTTGAACATGTATCATCACAAGTTGTATATATATACCATCTAAAATAACAGCAGTAAAATTTTATTTTAAAACTGAAATGAGTTTGAAAGTAGCTGAGAATAAATTTGTTGGCTCTCATCAAACTCGACTACGTACTCAACTTAAGAACTAATTTTGGGTTTGTTCTGGATGACATTGCAGTTAGCTTTTAGTCAGTCTAAGAAAAGTTAACTATAAGTTAACTATTTTTGTAGTCAACTACACATTCTCCGACAGGGTATACATATGTAAATGTATGCTACAGGCTACGAATTTTTAGATTATGAAATGAATTAATAGTGTCCGGCAACCCTTTAACAAAAAAAAGATTTATATGTATGCATTTAATTAAACGTTGGCAACGCAACTGGCGCAAATCATTTAACATGTTAGAAACAAGGCGATATCTTAACATCTTAAAAATAATCTCAGAAATATGTAAATCTTTTATTAAAAATTTTTAAAACGTAATAAATATGGCTTTAGTTGAATTATTATTTCCACTCGTTAAGAGTTATTTTATTAAAATTAATGCATGTGCAATAATAACCATAAAATGCATTATAAATTTTTTTATAATAAGTTTTGACATACCGCAAAAAATGCAATTAAAACGAAAAGAATAGTGAAATAAAAGATAAAGCATTTATAAGCCAACAAAATATATCTATAAATCCATACATACTTACATGTATGTAATCGTATTTTCAAAGTAATAAGGGTATTCACCGTAACAATCTCCATATTAAGGTTCAGTTAGCCGTTTGTAGTGGAAACAGCTGATCGATATGTTTGATTTTGTTATGTGAAAAGTAATGAAAATTGTTACAGAGATGTAATGTAACGTAACCGGAATCTACGAATCTGTAATCAATCAGCTGTTTCCTATCGGTGGCAGTTACATTCCATTACAGTCGGCTAACTGAGCCTGTTAACAAAATCTTACGCAAAAATAAAGAAGAAAAGAAAACAATTTTACCAGCAAAACTAACAACCCTTATAAGTGAGCACATTTTTTTTAAAGGATTTTCTTTGAAGGGTTCTTATTTAAAATTTATTTTATCAAGCGGGTTAAGTTTTACATACACATATGTATGTATGTATGTAATATAATAGATCACACTAATAATACGTTGAAATTTAGTGTAATTTTAAAACAAAATAATAAAAAAAAATAAAATCATATAACATAATAAAAATATATAAAAATAACACTTGAATTGTTTGTAATAATACCAGACCGCAAACCAATACTCTTTTTTTATATTTTTGCTTACTTTACTTCAGTATACTTTAATGAAGCAGAAATATTCGTGGGAAACATTGAACAACGTAACGTCTACACCCTCTTCTATAAAAGTTCAACCACATGCACAAGAGGCAGCAACTTCTATGTTGGTATAAATATTAAAGGCTGGTTGGTGGTGGTGGAGTATGTCTACATATATTGTTTATTTAAATAATTTAGAAATATTGAATTGTATGGAAAAACAACTTGTAACATACAGTGGATGACGAAAAAAGCAATGTCTCATTGGATACTGGAAAGCGTTTGCTGTCATTTTAGTAGTTTTGTAGCTAAATGTACTTTATTTTATTTATTCACAGGTTTTCCTTTCGCATTTATTTGAATTTTCAACACTTTTCAATTATTTATTTAAATTATTCTTATCCTTGGATTTAAGCGATACTTTTGTTACACGTTTTCACTTTTACACGATTATTTAGGTTTTCGTGTAAATTGAGAGATTTATGAAATACTTCGATTTATTGATTGATTTGATTTTTGTCTCTAAGAGAACGTTCGAGTCAGTTTTTACTATATTTGTTAAATCAATGTGTTCTCACATCAATTTTTAAAATAACGTCTATTTCTAATAGAGTTGAGCGATATTTAGAAACCTGTTACTTTTTCACAGCGATTGAAAAATCACTAATCACAACTGTGACTGAATTTGTCAAGGAACAGGTTTTTAAAACATAGTTCTTTCCTACAAACTGTGATTGTTCTTCTAGGCTTACTTTACAGTAAATAAAGCTACCACATTAATTTTTTTTATGCCTTCAGCTTTTCTCAAAAAAAAATCGTCAAATCGTGTCAAATCGTCTCTTCTGGCAACTATGAACAGCTTACATTTTCATATGTACAATTTTATTGTCTCACTGCGTCTTATACCACAATTCTCAATATTTGGACGGCGTTAATTCCTAATTGTTTGTTGTTGTCGCTCTTCTTATTTATCAAAATACCAATTAATAAAGACTTTTAAAGCAGAAGAGCTGAAATGAGTTAAACCGTGATCTCAGTCACAGTTTAATTTTACCGCTGCTCTTCTTATTAGATTTTCTCAAAATAGCAGAACTGCTACAAACACAGTTAAAAGAACAGCAATTTAGAAATCACATTCAAAAGGAGCCACATTATTAAAAAATCTCAGTTTCGATAATCTCTAATTTCTAACAACTAAGATTCATGTGGCAACACCGATAAATGCATACATAATTTCTTTCTTTCGATTTACACAATTTTTCATACAAAAATTTAAAATTTCGATTTACACGACTTTCTCAAGAACGTATCTATCGTGTAAATCGATACGATTTTTTTAGCATTATTTCATCTAAAGTATTTGAAGAATTTTGATTTTATTATTCATATTATTCATATATTAATTAACAAGACATAAATTATAAAAAAATCTTACTTAAAAATTATTTTTTTTTTGGAAACAAAGAAAGAATTACGATAAATTTTTTATTGAGTCTTTAAGCAATTTTTTTTTCAGTGTACATGTAAGAGTAAGACCTTTTCCCCCATATTCATAAAATTTAAAATGAATTTGAAATGTATTTTATTTAAAATTTTTCATACAAAATTTTCTTAAAATAGATTTCAAACACATATTATTTTTTTTATAAATATTTTATAATTTATTTTAAATTTTAAATATATTTAAAAAAAAAATTTTATTATTTTACGCATGATTTCAAAGCCGATTTAAGCTTTAATTTTTTGAGATCTGGTCACACTGACAGATAATGTGTTACATAAGGAAAGTTGCCACATGAAAGAAATGCACTTTGCAAAAATAATTCTCCCATGTTTTTTAACTGAAAATGTGTTCTAATAATTTTTTATTATTTTAAATGATTTATTTATATTATGTTTTCTAGCATTATTTAAAAGCCATATTTGGCTGTAAATTTATTTATCTTTGATTTGATTTTAGTTTATTAATAGTATACCAATTTAGAATGTTTTTCACATGAATAATAAACTATTTGCCTTTTTTACGATAAAGTAGAATGTAAAATATTTACTGAAGGAAGAATTCCCAAATCATGTTTAAGTTTCAAATTTTTCAACTTGTGAAAATTTTAGTTTCACGTGAAATATTTCCCGTGAACGAAAGACATGGTGAACAATATTAGAGAATAGTATACTGAAACAAAAACAACGCAAACGTTGGCGATCACAATTTTACGGAAAGTGAACAGATTTCAGGTGAACTTTTATTCCCGATAAATGTGATTAATTCATGTGGTTTCCTGTAGACGACAAGAAGCAAAACACTTTTTAACTTTGTACTACAGATAGGCGCGTGTCGTGAGACGACTCAACACGAAACAAAATGGACACGATAAAACATGAAACGATTGTAGGTGTAAGTCTGCATGAATTTCCAGTAAAGAGAAAATTTAATATTTTGTATCGTCAAACACGCAAAACTAGCATATTTTGTTGATAGTGTAGGGGTCTCTTAAGCTTCAAGTTCTGAAATTAAAAAAAATACATACATATGTAAATAGCTATTTGAATATTAAAAATCCTTTTTTGGTATTCAAATTTGATTTCGTGCGTGTTGTGCAGTGTCGTGTTGGGAAAATGTTTTCGCAACACGAAAAATTGGTATTCGAAAAATTCGACACGCACTCAACTTTACTTTCTACAGAAGGTTGCAAGATCTTACAATATTTTCAATACAAAAAATTGCCAGCACAAATTAGATTGTCAGTTCACACGGTTGTACCAAATTGTTCAGGAAAGCTTACAATATATTTTCAGACGATTTTTTGAAAACACATTTATCTGAAAAGATAGTCAGGGAAAAAATTTTCAGTTCACACGGTTGTCATATGCAAAAACTGTCAGATCCGTTGGTAAACATTGAAGGACTCAAAGCAGTTTTGCAGAAATTCTAAATTATCAATTTTCTGTGCTTGTGTTAAACGTAAGAATATAAATTATTGTGGACCATACATAAAAAACCAGTTGCAGCAATTTTGGCTGATTTATTTAATTATATATTTCACTTTCGTTTTATTTAAAAACAGTTGTGTGCAGTGTTGCCAATAGAAAAAACAAAGGAAGTAACGAATACCGATACCGATTCCGATATATCGGCGATATTTTACTGTCGATACGGCGATACTTCTTTAATTTTTTAGAGCTGTTTTGAACAAATAATTAAATTTTCAAATAGGGAAAACAAAAAATTCTAATTGGTAATCAGTATCGGATAGGCAAAACGGCGTATCGTTACATCCCTAGAAAAACTAAGTTTCACACACCTGACAATAATAACATGTCTCACAATAATTTGACAATACCAACGACATGTGTTGACACAATGCACTGACAGTGCTTTGTTAAGCAACATTGTCCGACATAATTTCCAATTTCCCAGGTTGTAAAATCTGTTTAGCACATTTTAATGACAATATTGCATTGTATAGACCTTCTGGTTGTTTTTATGTATTTAAAAAATAGAAATAATATATATGTTTCTTTACAAACGGTAACACCGATGTTCAATGTTCCTGTCAAGGCAATTTCATATAAGGTATACATAGAAAAAATTATTCCCAAAAAATTTTCAAACAAACGTTTGTTTGAAATAAAATTTAAGTTCAGTAAATATTTTTTACTGAAAAATTCTAGTTCATACAATTAATATAGAGTAACATTTGTAACAAAATTGTTGAGAGAAGATTTCTGTTCCAATATAGAAATTGCACACTGTAAAGAACAGTTATTTGTTTTATTTGCTTTTTATTTTTATTAAAAATTTTTGTTGAATCAGACAATTTGTTGATTGAAAAAATCAAGTGTTTTTTCAAACAATTTATTACAAAATTTGGCATTTGAATTTACAAATTTCTTTGTAGGACCTAAATTGAAAAAAATAATATTTGATTCAGAGAATTTTGTGTTTGAGATGAAAAATTAGTTTATTCTGTGTATCTCAGCTCAATTGACTTTAAGAAATTTATACTTGAAATGTCAAGAAAATGTACTGAAAAATGTGTGTTGACATCCAAAGTATATTGAATTTACAATGGGCGAAAATAGTCACCTGATCTTTTGCAACCACCTAGTATGAATTCGCATTGGTTCCTGTAGTTTGTAATATAATTAAGCAGCTGACGGGATGCGAAGTAAAATAGTCTCTCGCTTCACGATCAGTACTTACACTAACCATTTCCTGTCATTTGAAGTCAAGTGAGATGAAAACTTACCTTCTCTTCTCAGAAACCTTTCAACAGCTGAGTTTTACTGAGGATACAATAGATCTACTTTGGTCGCAGTGTCCTGTGCTTCCCGTTTGACTTAATTCATTCATTCAAACAGCTGACTACATAGCTAACAGTATTTATATTCATGTAGCCGTATGTTGTGTATGTGTTTTTAGTGCATTAAACTGCATATTGCCTAGGGCCAGCATAATATTTATGTTGGGATGAACATTGCAATGTTAATAATTAATTATACGCATACATATTTTCGAATTATTTTCTACAAAGCGTTCATTTACGTTAATAACGCCATAACTCAAAAATGTCAGAATTAATCCTCATATCATTGTTCATATCGTGTATTTTGTATATTATTAAATTTATTCTGTATAATAAAATTTCTTTTTTTGTAAAACTAGTTTTTTTTTCTTAAATGAGCGATATGATAATGTTCAACATAATTTGAAATGGTTCATCGCTTTTTTCGTAATTGGGATTATCAATGCAAGTATTTTAATTCTGTTCTTATTTTTTATCACTAACTGTATACGGGCAAGTACTCCAGTATATTTGTCGTATGTAAATTATTGACTACATTTAGCACGCAAGAAAAAAAAGGGATGCTTGCTTATTTGTTTGAAAGCAGATCAATGATCTCTATCTACGAGTATGTACATAGATGTCTGTCTAAGTATGTAAATACTTAATGCAAACGCATTATTAGTTTTAATTTTTACACACTGATAATGTGAATGCTAAATATGGCTTCCGGTTTAACCATTGACACTTACTATTATGAAGTTTTTTTTTTTTTTGCTAAAAATATATACATACACATATAGTGGTAAACCATTTATTATAGATCGTCAGACTGGTTACTTAATAATAAGATTGTTTGTTGTCTACAGTTTGCAGTAACTAACTAATTCAGTATAATTTTCGTATGTCTATCAGGAGTTGTGGTGCAGTTTCTTTTTTTTTATATTCCCATGAAGTCTCTGTAATGAATAGTTATTATTCATAAAAAGTTTCGATTTAATGTTGCATATGACATGATTGCACTCGATGCATGCTCGTATGCAAGTACATATGCATGTATGACAAACGCTACCCATGGAAACTTTTGCAATGGTTTTAATTATTATTTTATTGGTACATATAATTTTTGTGTAAAAATAAAATTTTCAAAACGAGAAATATTTTTTTTAATTAATTTTACGTAATTATTAGTAATAGAGAAATAAATTCTTTATGTATTTAATAAATTTTTATAAAAATTTCTCAGCAATAAGAAATGTTGTGATATTTCTTTTGAAACGCTTAGCAACACTGGCTTAATGACGGACGGCCCTGTTCGTAAATGCATCACCTCGGTGCTGCATAATATGATTTGATATTTGTTATGATATTTCTATTTGTTTTCATTTACGAAGGAAGTGTGGAAATATTGAATGATACTATTGATTTCTCAGGGCAATAAAAAATTCAGCAGAAATAAATTTCGACCGATACGAAAATTGCAATTATTCATTTCTGCGGTATTAGCAGAAAATTATTTATTAACATCCCTGTTTTGGTTGTCGTATGTAATCTAACCTAAATAAAATTTTAGGCCAAGGCAAACAAAAATTGATGTGTGTTAAACCTGATTTAAGGCCGCGATTCATTATCCTACACAATCGTGCACCTTTTGAGAAAATACAACCCTGGTATAATTTAGTCTACGAAAATTTTCAAAACACCAAAAAAAATTTTTTTTTTCGTAAGTCGTTCGATTGTGTAGAATAGTGAGTTCCAGACGTTACTAATCGTTATTTTAGTTGCTAGAGTGATGATACATGTCAATAATAAAAATACAATATATTTTTAAATAAATGTTAGAAAACTTTTGACCATTTAATAATAATATGAACTCATACATACATATCGTCACCTTAAAGACCAAACAACCTATCAGCAGTTTTCAAAAGCTTACAGGAAAGAGAAAAAAACGTTATAAAATTGGAACTATTTGCAATATTGAAACGAAAACTATATATTCTGATTAAATTGAAACCATAAGTATATATCGGTTGAGAAAGTTTTGTTTTTCTAAATACAGCCTATGATATGGCGCTTAGGTTATTTGGAATTGTAAAAATCTGAAACCAAACAACCTATCAGCAGTACTAATTAGTATGAATAATTAAGCATTCCTCTGAACACATGAATATTATTTAAATACAACATATATATAACAGTTATAGTTTCTTTTACTTGTTTAAACAAAAAAAAAGTGCCTATGGTTTCCTTAAATTAAACTATGCAACAAAATTAAAATGTTATCATGATTTTTGATGATTTATTTTCCTCTTTTTTTAGTACGTCACGGCCTTCTAAACTGATTTCTTATGATATAGGGAATAATATTAAATAAAAAACTCAATTTTGAAATTTTTGCTGATAGGTTGTTTGGTCTTTAAGGTGATGATATATAGACACTATATAGAAAAATCCACCAAAAGCATTTCTTATTAAGTTTTTGTTTTCGCACAATTTAAAATACTCGTTGCAGTACAACATTGTATGTTCAAAAAAGGAAAGTATGTTTGTATAATAATAAAAAATAAATTTATTAAATGTTAATCAAGCGTAAGTAAGCCTCGTACGAAAAAAAAATGCAAATAAAAGGAAGAAACGTATGGTATGCATTAATTTTCTCTAAATATGTCCGTACAGGTTAAACAATCTTTACACCAATCTGTTGCAACCTGTTTTAAGTTTCAATAATACACACATATTTTTAACCATAACTTTGGTCAATTTGCACTCAAAGGATCGATGAAATATGAAATATCAAATGACGAATTTAAACAATATTTAAAACACTCGACGACAACATATGGCATACTTTTTTTATACATTTATATGAATACATACATATATTTTTTAATAAAGCCAGTAAATGAAAAGTATGTACACATGTACATACATATGTATGTGTGTATATTTTGTATGTCCATTGTTTTTTTTTTTGGTTTTGTGCATAATTAATTGCTTATTTTAAACGTAGGATGTAAAACTTGTTGAGTGTGAGACATTATTTATAAGCCTGTATTGAAAGTGTTGAAGGTAAGATGTTGCAAGCTTATAAAGGCAATATAACTTTTATTTAATTTAAATTTCCAAAATGATTAAAAAAAATCAAATATCTTTATCATCGCGACAGACAATCTTGTTTGTATTAAAATTGTATATGTAGATACAATTTAACTGTTGTACATGTTTTAATGCCAATGCAACATTTTTCTCTGGAGGTACATACATACATATTTTTCCCAGCGCTGCAATTGCTTTTTAAATCTGTCAAACATGTGATGGAAATCGAATTCTCTTCAAACGATTCGTTTTAGCAAGTTCCGATGGACGGTTTCTAGAATCAATTTCAGCCAATTGCAATTTATGGACTTTAAACAATTTTAAAGAAAAACAAAAAAAAGCAATGTGAGTCCGATCACAGGAGAGATGTGTAAGCATCTAGTTATGAATTTTTTTTTAATATTGGCTTATGGTAACTAAAATAAGATACATATATACATTTTGACTCTACTGTATTTAAAAATCTATGGAAAACTGCATCTATAGTAGTGGAATTATTAGTTTTTTGCGACTGTGGGTTTGCAAAATTTGTATTAAAATCTCCACCCATAATAATTGGAATGAGATGGAGATTGTTATCCAACAAAAAGTATCCCCATTTGCAACACTATTACACTTCACAAGCAATTTCTATTAAACTTAACATTGCCCCTGAAGATATGCTTTAAAATTCGGTTGAGTGTATTTCTAAGCAGCTGTTAAGTTTGTTCGTATGATTACACTAATGCACTCATACATAGCTCACACCGATTTGATAACGCTTTACGATCTTACTCACAATTTGTGATTGTATTGTGGAAAAGAGTTTTAACCCCTACCGCATAGATTTTTACACATCAAAAATATGTTAAAATCCAATTCTACCGGCCTATGTATGTCCCACGATCTCTAGAGAAAACCTTTGATCGAAAACATATATGTATATGGGTATGTACGTTTATTGAAAACAAGATTAAAATAAGAATTTTTTGTTTGTTTTCAATATAGAGATGTTCTATCTATCTCTTTAGCCGTATGTTTGGGATTCGATGTCATAGCATGGACGAAATATGGACACGAGCAGTCTACACCAGCCATTTGCGATGTCCAACATGATGCCCATACCAAATTCATGGCTAGTGGAGACCCCTAGTTATAGGCAGCGTATGCCCTGTATTGATAATTGCGCCCGTAGAACTTTAAAAAAGAAAAGTTTTTGGAAAAGTAACGACATTCTATAACTACATAAATTAAACAAGAAAATATAAATCATTCTTAACCACCACACGAACGTGATTAAGACACATATACATATATACATATACATACATATATACATATAAAATTATTAAGGATATTGACAGGAAACTATTAAAAACATAAACATTCTAGCGTATGTAAAGAAAAAGAAGGATAAAGGGAAACATAGAACAACGAATAACACAAAACACCTTTGGCAATATGATATTTTTACACAATCATGCATGTATTTACACATACATACATACACATTCTTGTGTTTCTTGAATACATACCCAGTCGGATTTTTATTAGCTAGCTCAAAATATGGGTGACGTTTTGATAACTTATTTACAACTAACTTCTGAACTAATTCATAAATGATACAGATGTGAGTCAGTTGTATATTTTCACAACTATCTTCTCCCCGATAAGTATTGAACTAACTTTAAGGTAACTCAAAACTGATGCAGAGATTAGTGAGTTTTTTTGTACAACTAACTTCTTCGATAAGTTTTGAGCTAACTTTTAGCTAATTCAAAGCTGAAACAGTCAAAGTTCATAGATAAGATGTCAGCATAAAAATCATGTTTATAATAACTCTGTGCCGTATATTTTTTATATGGCGCGATTCCAAAGTGTTAAGTATGATGGCTGACAAACAAATTGATCACGGTTCGATACCCGTTCTCGTTTCTTAAAAAATTATTTAAAATTGTATAAACTTTAAGCTGACTAAATAATGTTAATAAATAATGATCATCAAATCATAATTAACTAAATATGTATGTATAACACTTTCTTTTTATTTTTTTTATTTGGCACAACTCATGAGTTCAAAACGCAATGTTAAATCTGATCACTTTTAACATTCAGAATGAGTGTTGATTTTAACCACCTCTGACTAATTTTTGGCAGATAATTCAATAACTCTGAGTTAACTCAAATTCCCACTGGGTAATTGTGTGTGTAAGAAAGAATTATGAGGGTGTGTGCGTATGCTATTATAAATAATAAGGATACAGCACAGGGGGAACCATAAAATTGTGAAAAAGCAGAAAACCCAAAATATAAAGGGAATGCGCAAGGAATAGAATAAACCAACAACAACAATTACATATATGTAACTGCCAACATTGCTGCACATGTACACAAGAGCTTAAGTTTGTGTTGTTGCTGTGCGTTGTGCACATGAGCACAATATGGTTGAATATTTCAAATTTTTTTTTTTGCTTTTGTTGCTTTTGATCAAATAACGTGTGTTTAGTGCACTCGGTTATTACTCGTACTTTTGTTTTTTTTTTGTTTCTTCTTTATTTTTGTGTGTGTGTGTGTGTGTGTGTGTAATATTGGGAGAGTTCTAAACAGCTGTCGTTTTTCCCAAAATATCACTTTTGTAAATAGATAAGCAATTGTTATTTTGTTGTTGGTGCATATAAGAGGTGGTAGTGGTTGTTGTTGTTTAATGCACTGGTGAGTGGTTGAAGTGTGTTCTTGTGCTTGTGTTCATGCACATGGATACACACATATATACATACATACATATGTACATATGTAAGCATTTATGCATGCATAGATTGTAATAGAAATGTGGAATATAAATAACGGATCATTTGAAATGAAATGAATGTTTTGATCTTTTATGAAAACTTTTTGCATAAATGTTTAGTTTTTAAAACACTTGTTTAATAAATAGTCCAATAAAAGTTGTAAAGCTTATTTAACCCTAGAACGTCATCCTTATTTTTTTACACTAACGTTATCCGTCGTCATTTTGACTACGACAATAAAAAAAAGTCGTGAACAAAAATAAGTACCAAAATAGATTTATTAACTATACAAACAGTTAGCAAACGCTCCGCTCTTCTAATCAAAGTATCTCTGTTGCTTTGTAATATTTTAAGCTCAAACCAAAAGCAATTTCAAGGCAAATTAATTAGCTTTCTATGAAAGCCTTTCATTTTATTAAATTTATTTTAGTGCTAAAATAACCTAACATAAAATAACACTGTTTTCAAGAGCAAAAATAAAACTTGTACGTTAACTTTTCCATCAGGAAGGAGCTATGAAATCAGTAATACACTAAGAGTTAGCACTAAATTTGGCCACGTCTAGCATCTAATGGATTATTCTCATGGAATGAACTGGGGTTTTTTTTTTTTTGTAATATTGGGAGATATATGCTCCCACATGCCCTGCAGAACACTTTTGAGGTAATTTTTGCCCCTAATTTACAGCTCGTGCAATTTTTCTCCACATACGCCCACAGAATTTCATTAGTACTAAGGTCAAGGCTCTAGGGCAGAGATCATCAAAAGGACGCCCGTGGGCACTTTGTTATGCTTTTTTCTGCACTTACATTCGCACCAGCATGCATTTTGCTCTCTTTTATTTTATAAATGTACATATGTGTTTGCTTATCATTGTCAGTGTTGTCAGATGTGGCGTTATCTCGCCAAACGTAGCGACGAAAATTTGTTTTTGGCGATTGGCGATATTTGAACTCCTTGACGATATTTTTGGCTTAAAATAAAACTTTCTTTTATAAGTTAGAACCAACATTTTGATAATGAAACACCAAAAAGCCTACCCGAGTTCTCGCCTAGAGTGTATGAATACGACGATGCTGCTGGTACTTACCATTTCAAGGATATGATATGTGTACTTAAATACACATTTAAGTAAATGTTAATTCAGTTTTATCACAATATTTAAATAATAATTTTTTCTTGGTGCTTAAGTTCAATTTATCCTATTTAGATTAATCTTTTGGAACAAGTTCTTTTTAAGTATTTTTTGTACGCCAGTATTTATATGTTAATGTAAGCACTTTTCTTATTTTTTGTTATACATATAACATAATTCTTATGTTTTACGATTGACGTTACCTATTGAATTTAAAATTTAACAATATTTGTAATGTAATTACAAAATAAAAAATATTTTTGTAGCTATAATTTGATGTTTTAATATATTGGCGATATTTGGCGATATTCGAAAATAAATCTGACAACACTGATCATTGTTTTAGGGAGGATGTGCTTGCAATTTGTTTCCATTCAATGGTAGCCATTCTCTTATTATTGAGGACGAATATTTCGGGTATTTAACTCTAACTAATCAATCGTCTCCAGTTGTATTTAATTTGGTAGCTATGCTAAATTATCTTTCAGTATTTTTAAATACTTTGTGCTTTGTACTCATTGTACGTTATTTAAAATCCGGATTTCATACACCACTCGATCCCATTGAGCCCCATACTATTATATTACACCCACCATGTTTCATCGTGCTACTCTGGGGGCATATTACGGCACTCGTTATCCAACGAAATTTCGAAATACATATTTCAATACGAATTTATGTATATACAAATATTTAAAAATTTCGAATCGTATCGAATACCAGAATTTGCCTCCAGGTTTTTATCGTTAAGGCTGGAGCTTCTCTTTGCCAGCGTTTAGGTAGCGCTTAGGTAGCCGCAAAAAGGTAAATGTCCAAAACATATGATTTTAAAAATTTTTCGAGAAGTTTTTTACTTTTGCGTATATCTAAACGGTGTCAAGAATCATTCCTAGAAAGTTGATATGTTCTAGAAAGTTCTTTATTGAGATCTTAGGTACATTTTAGTAGTTGATTGTTTTCTTGAATTTTGAACGGTTTGCTACCTATTGACCTGAACGGGGGGAAAAAGGTAAAAATATCGAATTTTTTAAAAACTTTTGCGATTTTTATCTTAAAGATGAAGTTTTTTTATTTTATATGTTCACAATTTTTGTTCTTTATGACAAGAGTTACAACTTTGTCTCAGAGATTAAATGAAAATTCCGAACGGTTTGCTAGATATGAGCCTAACAAAATGCAAAAATTACATCGAGGCCCCAAATCTTTGAGGGCACTTAAAAAAACGCATGACTTGTGGCAAAACTGGGAGACACTGGCAATTTTTTTTTTGTCTTTTATAACTTAGTAGTGTCCGTATATGGTTATATTTTTTCGTGTTACACTGTGTTATCAAGCGTTCAAAAGGTGGCTTATGCCAGCAAAATGCATTTGATGTAATTTTACAGAATTTAATATGTCATAGTCAAACAAAAAATAAAAACTTACATATATGTATGTAAGTCTTGCGTACGAATGTCCCATTCGCAATCTTGAAAATGCCCATATTTTTATAAAAAATACATAAAAGAGAATGGGTATTGGTTAAAAAAAAATATATAACAGAGAATATTTAGTTTAGTGCATTTTTAAGTTTACCCTTTTTTATATGCCCACAGTGCTTTTGATGATCCAAGAGTTGGCATCACTGGTAATAAATATTATAAAGAATATATAAGGTGAACTTTTCTCAGTTCTTTTTGTTGTTTTTTTTTCATTAAATGCTCTTTAAACTATTAAAAACATAACATACAAACATATGTACATACATACATACATACATATACATGTATTTGCCTAAGAAAAGATGTAAACCTAAAAAAAAACTAAAATTTAAAAGAATATGTAACAACAACTATCGATCATTGACTTTAAAATACAAAATGATATTAATTTAAAACCGTCATATCTATGTATGTATGTATATGTATGTATTCGTAAGTATTTATGTGTACATACATACATATGTATGTATGCATGGATATGAGTACTCACTCTTTTAAACAAATTCAGAACCATTCATCCAACTTAATAAAATAAGAACCATCTATGTAAGTATGCGGCTAACTTGTCCAATTTTATTACATTTCTATTTGAACGTACATACATACGCGTACGAGTTGAAAAATTATAAAGTTACTTTCATAGATATTTTAACTGAAAACTATTTAAAAGAACCATACTCACGAGTTTTTGTGTGTGTACATACATGCATATGTACAAGATACCCTCTAGTCAGCCTAGAACCATGTCTCTACGTCAACACTCTTTTCTCTAGCGACAATTGCAATAGTTGAAATGTCGACAAACTGGTCTTTCATGCGCTAGTAGAGGATACGTTAGGAAAAACAGTTGTAGAGTATTTCTGGTGACATTGTGCACGAACGTTTAGTAATTTTATATTTTGTTGTTCTGTGCAGTCAATGTCATAGCTGCTAGCCGATCGTCGGCTAGCCACTGCCGTTGCTGATTGGCCGTTTCAATTTTAATCAAATGTGCTTAGTAGAATAATATATATTTTCTTTGTAGACGAGGGTCTCTAAAATGAATCTAGTGAATCTTTGGTTCAAATATCTCCATATGATCGTAAAAGAACTACCTCGTTAATAGAGCTGAAGTCTACTCGTAGATTTTCAATGACAAGCTAATGTTAAATAATGTCAATAGACAATTACATTGGCTGAGGTACATCTCGTTAGTTGTACTATTGACAATGTCCCTAGTAAGTCACTACAATTTCAATATTCGCATTTCCTACAGGGTACAACCATGCTCACGCACACACATACGCGTATACGTATGTATGTACCCTGAAGGAAACGTGGGGTAAAGTGTCCCTAAGTCACGACTTTTGTCGACTATTTTGATGACATTGTCAATAGAGCGTCTACATTTTAATATTGTTTCTGAAAATATTTTTTCAGATACACACAACTATGCTTCTTCTTAATGTTTTATTGATTTGTTGAAAATAAAAGTCATGAAAAATTTAAGTGTTTATAAAAAGTAGTTTAAGAAATAAAATTAAAAGGTTAATACCTATAAATGTATTGAACAATTCATATTCATATTGTATAAAAATAAAAAATGTGAAAACTAAAATTTTTTTAATGAAAGTGCCAATTATGGAAATTCTTTGGAAGATTTCTTGAAATCGGTTTAAGATTTGTCACACTTTCAGATCCATACGTATGTATGTGTTTTAATTTACTAATTCAGAAAAATATACAATTTAAATTAATCAGTGCAGTTTTACTACGGACATTTCCCACAGAGTGGTGATATCGTCAATATTAAGTCAGTAAAATCTTACTATTGACATTTTCCACATACATATGGTCCCACAAGAACTACCGAGTCAGTATTGACGTAGTCTACTGGTAGATTTCGTAGGACAAGCCTGTATTAAATGGCAATAGTAGATAGCATTAGTTGGGGTATAATTTGTCAGTACTACTGGTGACATCGTCAATAGGTAATCAGTATAATTTTACTATTGACATTTCCTGCAGGGTATGTATGTATGTATGTTAGTGCGCATGTGTGCCTGCAATTATAAAGTTATAACACAATCTAAATTCTTACAATCTGAAATATACAAGAACAGTTTTCTATCCATTTGTTTTCTTTCATACGCATTCTGTTCTCATGTGCTTGTGTGAATGTTTTAAGAAAAAAGTTTTCCTTCGTTTTGTTTTTTTTTCTTCTCATATCCAACAATGTAAGTATATTTGTGTTTATGCAGTACAAACATAGATACATACATACATATGTACATATGTTAATATGTAGACAAACACACATGGATACATAGATACACACATAAACATCCATATGTATTTGTTGACCATGTCTTAATGGTTAATTGTCAGCAAATACAATATACAACCGATGAAAAGAAAAACAACAACAAAGACAACATCTAGGAAGACGTGTAGTAGAAGAAAAAAAAAGGTTTGTGTTTTTAGCGGCATCGTAAACGTCTGTTCAGAGATACTTTTAAAAACACATATTTGAAAAGTTGTTTTTTAATTTTGTACAAATGTCTGTCACTGCTCCGTCTTTTCTTTTTCTTATAATTTTCAAGCAGTGATTCTTAAAGGTTAAACATTAAGTGTGGACAAGAGGTCTCAAAGACCTTGGAAGATTTTCTTAAGCACTGCGGCCTTTTGACAGCTGAAACGTCACGAAAACACTTGGAAGGTTTCTGACGTAGTCTGGACACATTTTCCATTTAAGTAAAGTTGGGTTAGGTTTCACAGGTTGCCTGTTTGAATTTCAAAACCAGCCCACTTGGGAGCTACTTAGTTCAGGTTGTGGGTTTTCTCAATTGGGCCTTAAATGGTCATGTAACCTGAAACGAAGACGTGAAGAGGGGTTAACTTATTCTATGTTTCTCCATTCGGTTCAGTTCTGTACCAACCCGACGACCGGATAAACGAGTTTATCCGTCTAGTGCCACAGTTTGGCAAAGTTTCCAAATCCTCCCGCAGTGGACTGCATAGTGAAACCACACGATTCTCAGAGAGAGGGGGAGCGAAGGCAGAAGAGGTGTTCTACACTCTCTTCCTCATCCTCAGAAATTGTTATACGATAGATTTGATCTGCTGACAGAAATAAGCATCTATAAAACAGTGTCGAGTAATTACCGCCACGTTTCCCTCCAGGATTACAGATGTACTATAATACTATTAAACTATACTAGCCTCGAGGTGGAGCAGATGACCTCGTTAAACCATAGTTAGTTGAAGTATTTAGCAGCACATTGACTAGAAAAACGAAGTTTTTGGGTTCGAGCTCGGTTTTTGAGCGTCATTAAAGAATAACAGCACGCATGTTTCTAATGTGCATTATTGTACCTTTTCGTCAGTTGTTGTAGGAAAGTTCAGGTGATAGTCACTGAACTTCACTGGTTTCAGCGGATACTAATCCTAACGTAACAAGATCAGAGTGCCTTCCTTCGCCGGTATTATGTAGCAGAATCATCGACGAAGTAAAATAACCAATAAAATGGCTACTAAGCACAGATTCGAAAATTTAATATGCGTCATTGACTCCAGAGGCGCTGCAACACAATGAATGAAACTTTCTTTCTTCTATTACTTTATTTACCACTTATCTTCTCTATCAGTATCCCTGTCCCAAAAGAAGGTAACATTAAGTATTTTATCCTAATCTAGAATATGCATTCCAGCCTCGAATTTGGCTAATCCATTCGCCACAATATTTGCGGGCACATTTCTATGCTGTAGAACCCTGAGTAGCATTAAGTTGGAATGTCTCGCTATCTAGTTCAGAGACATACGGCATTCATACACCAAATTGGATGTTGTATAGACATCAGTACAGCAGTTTTACTGTCAGTATAAATTTGGGTATAATCATTGTAATTTCCTAAGTACCTCATCCAGTTAGCTGATCTTTTCATCATAATCTGTTGGAAACGGGAAATTAAGACGCTTTCATCTACACCAAAGTTAGACTTGAATACATCCGTATAGATCTTTAGCACAATCTCATGAAGGTAAGAGGTCCAGCTCGAGACCGTCAATTGGTCTACTTAGTCTAAGTTGAAGGTTGTTGGTTTCATTCCATTAATTGTGACGTGTTATAAAACATTGATATTTATACACCCATTCAAGTAACCTACCAACAGAATTAAAAGTATATTTCATTAAGGGGTTCCTAACTTTAAATTTAAATAAAATAAAATGTGTGTGAGATATCATTTAAATTTTTTTCGATGTCATTATCTGTGGAATGTAGCATCGTGCATATGTCTACTGATGCAGCTGCGCTGGGTAATACGCATCTGAAATATCAAATTTTCCATGACTCTGGTGCATAAATAAGGATGAATTTGAGCGATGGTATGGATTATGTTGGCTTTGAGGACCATTCTGGTTCGTGTTTTAATCACATAGACCTGCGATTTAAGAAAACTCTGACATAACCTCCACGTGAGATGATCGTAAGCCCAACGATGGCATGGGTTATGTTGGCTTTGAGGATGCGTTGAGGCTCTGGTTTGTTTCTTATTCACATAGACATATGATTTAAGAAACCCCTACACGATTTACTAGTTTACATAACCTCCACGTTAGATGTTCATAACCCCAAATTGCTAATGCAGAATGTCCAATGAGCATGATTTGTGCACCGTCCTGTTTAAAACACAGGTCTTTGGTGTCCATATCATCCAATTCAAGACAAAATAAGATGATAATCATTGACCTTACAAGCTATAGCGCTCACCGTTGACGGTGATGGTGTGACCAACGTCATTCTCAAATAAATATTTACCGACATTGCCGCCAGGCCAAAATCCACGCCAACTGTTGTCTTTTTCGAAATGTATTAGACACTCTTGGATCTCACATGGATTTGAATGGTCCGAAGTTCAAAAATTTCATTTAATCGTTGAAGATAATTTTTCGATTTCCAACTACTCCCAGCATATTATGAAAGAACATACTTCGTTGTCTAAGGTCGTTTACGTCCAGCTCATGGGTCAGTTGAACTTTGTACTTATACAGGACCAAGTCACAATGCGAAATACGCCAAGTTGTGATAGGAAATCGAAATCGAATTCCTTACAGCGCCGTTGGTTGATTATTTACTGAATCATAGGTATCAATTTATCCCCCGTACGGCAAATAAATATCTCGGTAGGAGAATTATGGCGACCGTGAAATGGTCGCAGCTCGCGGTATATTATTCGGAAGTCCCGATTGGAAGATCATTTATGTGTATATTATTTTTTGTATCTCTATTCACAGCTCAACAAAAATATTAAAGTTGTTCTCAAGCAACCATATTTTCATTACTTCCAAAATACCAGTTTTCTTCTTGCCTTTCTCAAGACAGATGGCGCAATGAGCCCAGCCAGAATCTTTCAACCTCACCTAAACCCCACAGAACTAAAAACCTCATAAACTTCACTAGGAAGCACTGGAGGAGACTCCTGGCCACACTGACCGACCACTGCACTTTCAGAAACCATGCTTAATGTGTGGGTCTCCCGTACAATGATTGCTGCTCCAGCTGTAATGATGAAGAAGAGGGGAAAGTAGCTCACGTCTTCTCTGCTCTGGAAGATCTGCATCTGCACTTCTTTGCCAGGTTATCCTTCAGCAGCCTATCCAAGTTATCGGAAATAAAACTAAAAAATATGAGTCTTTTTATTACGAGCAGCGGCTGGTATGGCCGATCATCGCCTTTTATGACCCACTCTCTCATAACAAACTAACTATCATTTTTATTCGATATCGATCGACACAATTAAATTTATTTGAAAATGTTTTCTATGCCCATTTACATACATAGATACATACATATTTACCAGGGCAACACTCCAGGTTGCAGAAATAATTAATGACTTAAGAAACACTGCTCTTAATACAATTTGTGGATTCATGTTAAAATCTTGTTTTTACTCGTAAGTCTGTAAATACGAGTACATAAATACATTCATACATACATATATTCATACTTATGTAAGTTTGTCTAATGTTTTTTAATGTATTTGAGTGTATGTATATTATCGTCGTTTTAATAAGACTGAGTTGAGTTTGAGTGTATGTGGTTTCACGTCCACGTTCAATTTAACATGGCTTATTTCTTTTTTTTCGGCTTTTATTATTTGTTATTCTTATTAGCTTTATGGATTAGAAAACTAAAGAGTTATAATACAAGTAAGTGATGGTCTAGTATTCATGTACATATATATGTATGTATGTATGTGCGTTTGTGCTATTTAATATGTATTTGTTCATTATATTTGTAAATTTCATTTCTTTGAAGTTTATGCATTTTATCATCATTTATTATTCTTGTTTTTACTCGTATTTATTTTTTTTCTAAACTTTGTCATTTACATAAAAATATTTCTGATTTAGTACGAGTAAACGAGTATTTATGACAGTGATAATTTAATTAGCGTGTTATGTTCAAGTTAAAATTTAAAACTACTGAAATGGATTTGCATGCACACATGAAGTTTAAATGAATGTTTAAAGCTTAAGAGAAAATATTTGAATAACTTGAAGCTGTTAACATTAGTTTCACTTAGAATACCGTTAATTGTAAAAACATATATATACATACATATTTTTTTATGTGATATGGACATGGAATGTCTATACCTACATACTCGTATGTCACAAGTGGTTTTCAAATTGTTTTAAAGTCTAAATGCATCTTTGTCTTAACATTAGTTTGCGAAAGAAAAATTATCCTGCTTTTTCTGTAAATCGAGTCGATTTAAAAAAATTAAATCTACGAATTTTTTAAAATTTTTTTTTTTTGGTAGTTTTCTATTTTTTGAACCTGGAAATATCATATCTGAAATTAAGTTAGTATGTATGACTTAAAACACATACATGGAGGGGCCATTTATTATTTTAGGACAACGAGAAATTTAATCGGATTCGGTTTACAGAATCCGAGTAAATTTCTTGGCAGTACATATTCATCGTCAGTGTTTGGTTCAGTGCGTGTGATGTCAGTTATTTTTTAGAGCTCCGCGCATAATTGATTTACCTGGTTAATTGCTCTAAAAGACATTGAATGAAAACGTTTCATATAATACACATGAAAAAACCCCGTATTCAATTTAATTGCATTACTCTTTGAGTCGTATTAAGTCTAAAATAAAATCCCTTTTTCGAAATCCCAAACAAAAGTACCATTACCATTTCACAAATGGTAATTGGTAAAACTACACATAAAAGGATGTGGCAATTCTTACAATCATCTTTTTATTTACTTTTTTCATTTCATATGCACATGTGTACATACATGATTAAAAATAAATTCAGTGAAGTGCGACTTTGACCCGCGCACGAAGGGTTCCGTACGGACACTAGATATGTAATTCAATACGAACTGTAGCCTATATAAAAAATTATTTTGGCATTTTTTTCGGTTTTGCGTTTTTTTGGTTTTGAGCGTTTTTTTAGTTGTGGCGTTTTTTCGGTTTTGGCGCTTTTTTAGTTTTGGCAGTTTTTTTTCGTTTTGGCGATTTGTTTTCATTTGGCGGTTTTTTTAATTTTGAAATTTTTTTTTAGTTTTGGAGATTTTTTTCTGTTTTTCTACTTTTGGCAATTTTTTAAGTTTTGACACTTTTTCTCGTTTTAGCAATTTTTATCGGTTTTTCGGGTTTTTTTATTTTTGGCGATTTTTTTTAATTTTGGTAATTTTTTTTTAGTTTTTGCGATTTTTTTCATATATGTAGGTGATTTTTTTAGTTTTGTCGATTTTTTCAGTTTTTGGCGTTTTTTAATTTTTACGATTTTTTTTGTTTACGCAATTTCTTTTAATTTTGGCGATTTTTTTTTTAAATTTTGGTGATTGTTTTTAATTTTTGCGATTTTTTTCATTTTGGTAAATTATTTGAGTTTGGCGATTTATTTTATTGTTCGAATTTTTTTTTAATTTTGGCGATTTTTTCTTTAAATTTTAGCGTTTTTTTCGTTTTGACGGCGATTTTATAATTGAGTCTTGCCATTGTTGATGCACATGTCATTAAAAATTATGAGAAGTTTCACTACTACCAGATGCCAACCACTGGGGATTTTATTGACTTCTTGGTAAACATTTTTGTTTTGGAGTCTGTTAGTGCCAACATGCATTCTACATCTGTCTTATGTGCAGTTTCTACAAGTCAGGTAGACGATTCGTCTAAAAAAGTCATATGAAAATCACTGAAAAAGAATTAGTGCTTCCCATACAAAATCTATACGCATGTCGAGCATCTGTGTTGTAGGAACAGGGGATTAACAATTATCTGATTTCAATCTGCCTTATCGTGGTGGCGTATTTCAAATACAACTACGACTGTTTGGTAGTAGATTATCTTTATTCTATTACAAAACAGTCGTAGTCGTATTTGAAACCACGATAAGGCAGAATAACTCTTCAGATTTAGATATTCAAAATTAATATTGTATGTATATCAGATCAGAATATAACATATTCTCTACATGTACACGTACTAGTGAATATTCGTATTCGTATTCGAATTGTCGAATATTCGGCCATTTTCAGACGAATACGAATATTTTTCCAAAGAAATCAAATAAATAAATGCCCTAAACCTAAACGAAATTTAAATAAATGAGTAAAAATTTTAGTTTGTAAAAATACATTAATTTTTTTATAGAAATTTGTGCTTTGTATCATTTTCAAATATTATTTAATCACGATCATTAAAATTTTTGGTACTTTTTATTAACTTTAAATAAAGTACGCCAACAAGAGCGTGAAGTCCTTTTTCATAACAATTTTTTAATATTTCATATTGCAGCCGTGAATAGAACCCCAATTTAATGTCTATAAATTTCACATATACTATTCGCGAATATCGTTACAAATATTCGTATTCGCGAATATCGTTACAAATATTCGTATTCGCGAGTATCAAAAATTGACATTCGTTACATCAGTAGTATGTACATATGTGAGTCCTAATGAAAAATAATAAAAAAAATTATATTAGACGATGTTATAAAGCTACTGTTGCTGTTGAAATCAGACGAAAAAAAGAATAGTGTTAAAGACAGCAATTGAATAAATACAATTTATTCATTGAAAGTGTTTATTCAAAATGTATTAACAATGGAAAGGAAGTCATAGATATGTACACACATATCGTTCATATACTTGAACAACGTCATAATCGCCAAAAAACATTATTTTTGGGAAAAAACGAGTTAAAGTTAAAAATTAAAATTTAATTTTTTATGAATTTTTTACGACAAAAGGGACTAATTCTGCTGCATCATTAACCCGAAAATGGAATTTCTTTAGTTATGATCTTGCTTAAATAAATGAACGATATGTACATGCAAGCAAGTAGCTTTCAATCGCTATAAATTTGTAAAATTGCGACAACATTTTCCCATTGATGTAATGAAATCAATTAAAATTTTAATACATATTGAAAGCCATTTCGTTTTGAAATCGACAAACTTTTTTTTATTTGGTTTTAAGGTTTCGTATACTTGAGATATTTTATCCGAACTTAAGTTCAAATGCACGAAAATATCTGATAAAAGAACAACGTTTTCCGTTATTGAAATTTTGCGATTTCAAAACGAAATGGTTTTCAGAATGTGGCAAAACGTGCAAACTCACGTATGTAACTAAGGCCGGGCTTACATCTGTGTGCCATGTGCCACATAAGCGTAAAAAAGCGTAACCAACTAATTACTATTGAAAAACTGTTTGATTCATACATGTATTTATTAAGTTAAATAGTTTCATACATAATTAATAGACAATTTTATAGAATCCAACATGATTGCAAACTGTTTAAATCAATAAATACATGTCTGAGTCAAACAGTTTTCCATTAGCAATTAGTTGGTTACGCTTTTTTGGGCAAATGACACACACGAAAAGCCAGATGTAAACTCAACCTAAAAAAACTTAATATGGCATTTTATATTAATCATTGCGTATTACATCGAAACACACAGATATAAGGCTCAGCTAGCCGACTTTAATATAATATAACTCCAACGTAGGAAACAGCTGATCGATATTTTTATATGAAAAGTAGTTTACGTTACATTACATCTCTATAACCATTTTCATTACTTTTCACATAACAATATCGATCAGCTGTTTCCTATTGTAGCAGTTACTTTACATTACAGTCGGCTAATTGAGCCTTTAATCCTTATATCTTTCTTCATAGTGTGTAAAATTTCTTTAAAATTTTCCTGCAAATTAGTTTCTTTGAATCTTGACGTTGTTTGAGTAACATGTTTGACCGACATGTTCCTTCAAACCTTTATCATAGCAATGAGTCGTGTTGAAAATTAAATTAAAGACTCATTACTTCAGTCTCTTTAATATTTTCGTTTATTTGTTTCTCTCTCCTATAAAGTTTAAAAAAAGTGTAATTACGTGATTTTGCATTTCAGCTAACGATACGTAGTGTGAGATTCAAAATTTAAAAGAAAAAAATTCGTAATAAGAATAAATACATACATATTAAAAACGAAATATTAAACAATAACTTTTTTATTGAAATAACTCAACAAGGAATTTTTGTAATTAGTGAAATTTCCATTTGTTATACCACTCTACTTGAAAAAAAAATCCAGCCGACGGCATTTAGTTAACCATTTAAATTTTTATTATTGATTATTTAAAACCCCAATCAGAGCAGATAATTAAAAAAAATATTTATTGAATAAATAAAACGAAATTGCACAAAAATTAAAAAAAAACTCCTGAAAAATATGTTCATCATGTCAATATCAAAAACAAGCAGGACAGACACCTGTCTAAGAGATCATATTGCAAAATACACACCAACCGAACAAAGAACGAAAGCAGCAGAATAAAAATCACAGATACTCTAGTGCAAACTCAAAAAAATGCAGATACTTAAATCACTATAAAGTGCAAAAAAAAAAAGAAAACATGATCTTTCATTCCCCCTGAACAAAAATAAATGGGATTTCAAAGATAAGTATGAAAATATAAACAAAGTGCATACAAAGGATTTTTTTACAAAACGCACACTTCCATACATATGTACATACATATATAAATGAAGCGCTGAAAGAAAGAGATGGCTAGATACTTAAAACGAATATCAAGAAAAAGGAGATAAAAACAGAAAAAGGAAAATAGCAAGAAGATATAAAATGCATGAAGAATAATCGTATTATTTTATGCTGACACATACATATGTACATACATACGCTCTTTTGTGTCGATGTGTAAGCTCGTCATATGCACGTATGGATATGCCAGCGTTACCAGCTGATCATTTTCTATAACAAAATTTAATTTCGTTTCTTATACTTGAAATTTCTATTTTGTTTTTTTATTTTATTTGTTTACTTTCCAATCCAGCCAAAAAAAGAGTCAAATTAATTTCCATTAATGTTTAAATTGTAAATGTGCTCAACTAAGAATTGAGTATTAAGACCAGTTTGTGTGCCTATAAGGGAAAATTTCGCCCTAATTGACATCATTGGTATGTATGTACGTTCCTGGGGAAATCGTATTTTGTACAAATTTAATTTTAAGATGAGATCGCATAAGCCGTTACATATAATAAAAATTTATGTATTTACAAATTTTTATTAAATTTATAATAATTTTCAACACAAAATAAATTTTAATTGACTTCTAAAAAAGAGGTTATTAACGTCATACGAGTCTGAACACAATGTAACGATTTTTTATTGCGGTGCGGTTTTCCATACGATTTTGAAGTAAAAATCCGCAGTGCGGGACGGAATAAGATTAAAATCTATTTTATTTTCATTGCGGACTTTCTTATTCTCTCAATTTTTGACACTTTTTCTCCTGCTGACGTTGCCGTCACGGTTGCCAGAAATGCAGATTTATCTGGATTTTGCAGATTTTTACCCTCCAAAAAGACGAAATCCAGATTTGAATATTTTTGGCCTAAAAACGCAGATTTTTCAACTCCAATTATAGTGAATTTTTTTAAATTTTTTCCTATAACTGTTACTACTTTTTGTTTCTTTTATGTGTGAACGACTCACAGTTTAGAGAGTTACAATTCTTGAACTTAGAAGTCATCATTAAAGACAAAGAAGAAGTAACTTTGGCAAGTTTCTGGAATAAATAGATCTGATATAAAACGAGCTTACTCTGATTATCGTTTTGCAGCCCTAAGTTAAATTAAAATGTAATGTCTTTACCACATTCATTTGCAAATTTCGAAAGAATTTTGAGTCAAGTGAACTTGAATAAAACAAAACTTCGAAGTCCTTTGGATATTTATGCAACAAATTAAATCTTTTTTTGTATAATTTTTTATACATCCGATTTCTTTACTCATTCATTTTATATTATTTGCACATTACTATGAAGAATTTTTATTTGTTTGTTGGTTTTATTCATTTCGTTCCTCCTAAATAAAGACGGTGTTTCCACACAAAAGTTTACTTTGCAAAGTCAAAAGTTTGTAAGAGAGAAAAGAGATCTTATTCTATATTCTTTTTTCTTTAACAAACTCAAGACTTTGAAAAGTAAGCTTTGCGTGTGGAAAAACCGTCAAACTCACCAGTACACTTCAACCAATGTCCCAAAATCGAAGATGTTATCTTGTAAGCTTTTTCTGCCATATTGATAAAAAATTGTTTTGGTTTACAAAATGTTTACAAAACTAACTTTGTACGGAAATTAGTTTGTTAAATGTTTTGTAACCCAAAATAAGTTTTGTGAATATTACATTGTATGTTTGTGTACGTAATTTTTAATAACACATTGATAGTCGTTCTATATACATATGAACTTTTTTGCCTTAGTTAAACAATTTTTTGGTGGAAATATGCTGATGAGTTTCTTAAGTAGAAACGAAATGCACATTCTTCCAACATTAAAAAATAAAATGTGATTGAAAGTTATTTAAAAAAATTTTTTCTAAAAAATTTAAATAAAATAAATTTTAATCCGAGTTTAAATTTTATGAATATGGGTTAATGAAAAAAATATTTATATTACACATGTACATCCATATTTATGTACATTTTTTAGTAATATATAAAAAAGTTGTTTTAAAAATAGCATTGAAGATTTTTTGAAGATTTTAAAAATAAAATGCAGATTTTGAAGATTTTTTCGTGAAAAATTGTTAAATTTTGCAGATTTTGTAGTTTTTGAATAATTGGCTGTGTTCACAACATTATTTAAAAAAAACACATGATTTTGAAGTTCAAACATTTTTGTCATAGCTTATAAAAGTTTAAAAAACATATCAAATATATCTGCGAATGTATAACATGTTAATAATTTTTTTTAGTTATAAAAATGTATGCACAAAAAAATTAATAAAAATTTAAACAAACAATGACAAGTATTGCCGGAGTCGTCTTCCGTTGTATTGTGTTTATTTTTCTCTCCCGCAACGAGAAATCGCAACGCACCGCAAACATTGTGTTTAGACTCATATACATACATATCTACATATTGCTAATTTACTAAAACAACATCATAACTAAAAAATATATATAGTTTGCTAGAAAAAGCGTTTATAGTTTTCAATTTACATACAAGTTATTGTAAAAAGAGAATTTTATATTTCTCTCAAGAGTTGAGTATACAACATAAATATTTGCATGCAATTTTTACACAATATGAACAACGATATGAGCATTAATTCCGCCTATTTCTCAGTCTTTTTGAATTTACCGCCTCTTGATTGGAACGGCAACTCTGCTCCTGTCAAGAAACAACTGTCAGTTGACTCCTGTCTAAAGCTAAAGGTGCAATTAGACGTGACGAGAAATGCCATAGCCATAACCAAACTAAAATTCAATTGGTTTCTATGGCAATGGCTATGGCGTTATGGCGAGTCACATATAATCAAATACAGTGTTTGGTTCGATCGGCTTTTTTCTATGGCTATGATTATGTCACGTCTGATTGCACCTTAAATCTGAATAAGCTGTGTCATTTGGTTTGTTTTTGGCAGCCGCCTCTCGCCTTTTGAGAAGAAAATTTAAAAAAGTGAATTTCGAGTGATCATTAAACATTATTTTTTGCGAAAAAAATAACCGTCAATCAAACCAAGGAAAAGCTCGTAAATACTATTGGGACTCTACACCATCGATTTCAATGGTAAAAAAAAGTGGTTTACTGAATTTCATTGTGGTCGCAAAAGTACAAATAACGCTGAACCTTCTGGACGACCAATTGAGGTCAGTACACCCGAAAATGTTGAAAAATCCACGATATGGTGTTGGCTGATCGAATAGTAAAAGTGCGTAAAATTGTTGATGCCATAGGCATTTCATGTGACAGTGTGGTTTCGATTTTAAATGATCAGCTAGGTTTAAGAAAGTTGTCTGCAAGATGGGTGCCGCCTTTGCTCTCAATTGACCATAAACGTAAACGTGTGACAATTTCAAAGGATGGTTTGGGGTTGTTTAAGCGCAATCCGAATGAGTTCTTGTCGCGTTTTGTAACTGTGGATGAAACATGGATGCATTACTGTACTCCGGAGACAAAGCAGCAGTTTAAACCTGCTCCGAAAAAGGCCAAAGTGAATTTGTCGGGAAATAAGGTGATGGCAACAGTTTTTTTGGGATGCACGCGGAATAATCCACATCGATTAAATTCAAATGGGAAAAACAATAAACCGCAAATATTATGCCAACTTATTACACCGATTTAATGAGGATCTAAAAAAAACGACCCATATGGCCAAGAAAAAAGTTCTTTTTCATCAAGATAATGCACGAGTGCACAGGTGTGCAGTCTCAATGGCAAAATTCTATGAATTGGGCTACGAATTAGTACCCCATCCGCCATATTCTCCGCATTTATCCCCTAGTGACTACTTGCTATTTCCAAACCTAAAGAAATGGCTCGGTGGGAAGCGATTTAGCTCAAACGACCAAACAAATGCCTATTTTAAGGACCCCGAAAATCCTATTTTTAGAAGGGATACAAAAACTGGAGAAACCTTGGACTAAGTGTATTGAATTAAAAGGAGATTATGTTAAAATATATATTTTTGTTTTGCAAAAAAACTATGTTTAATGCAAAAAGTCACGGACTTATTGATCCGCACTCGTGTATAAAATATTAACTAACTTTCAAAAATATAAAATAATTTTACTACTAAATTCATGTTTTAGTAATCTTTATTAGTGTGAATTCATAAAAAAAATAAAATTAAATTAAATTAAAATTTTCCTAAAATCCATTTTAGGAAAATTTGGTATGAAATTCATTTTAAATTTTAATATCTTGCAATTGTTTGATTAACCAAAATGTCGAAATTGAGGTTTTAAATTATAAAAAAAAATATTCTTGTAATTTTGCTTATAAGACTTAAAAAAATACTTTAATTTGAAATTTATTTGCTGGTGGTTCAGCTTGGTCTATATACGCATTTCATTGTTGCTGTAACAAATCATCAGTAGACTTCAACCACACATTTGGAACAGTCACATTCACATCGAATATAAATTATTTGCTGGGTTTTGTATGAGTTTCAAAGCCTACTAAGCTTATTTTGTCTTTGTGATTTTCAAAAATATTATTATTCTATGAATTCTCATATAGTTTTTGAAAGTCTGTGCATAAAGTAAGAGGTTTGTGACTGTTCAAAATGTGTGGTTGAAGTCTACTGATGATTTGTTACAGCAACAATGAAATGCGTATATAGACCAAGCTGAACCACCAGCAAATAAATTTCAAATTAAAATATAATTATGACAATATGTCGAATAATAAATTTCTTAAATCTTAAAAAAATACTCTCGCCATATTATTTGAGCTTTTATTTATTATGGGAAGATAAGATCATATTCTAAAGGGACTTTTACATCGTGGCATATTGATCTATTGCAAAAAATTTATAGCATCACGAGAAAAGAAGAATACTGATATGCAAAAAATTACATTGAAAAATATGCTTGAGCGCGGACTTTGAAGGCCGGACGCACTCCCTAAAACACAACTTATCGTTATGAAATTTTTTTGTACCTATTATTTGTATACTCTTTACCAAAATATGGTACGTAAAACTGAACCGATTTGGGGGTGAGAGTTGAAGAAATAAAAAAAATAAAAAAATAACGGCTTCCCTAATCTATGTACATATACAAAACTATATTTTGCAAAAAAAAAATTCTATTTAATAAAAATTACAGCAACAAAATTGTAATATCCGCAGGCTTTTTTCTTCTTCCTAAAATTATGCTAAAGTAAGCCACCCTAATAAGAAGAAGCATTAATAACGTACAAAGGAATTATAATGATCATCGACATCATCATCACCATCGCCATCGTCAAGACTTGTTGTGGCAGTTGCATGAGCAACAAAAACAACAATACCAAGAAAGAAAAGAAGAAAAAAACAAAAGCAAACCATCAAGAAAACTGCTGCTATAAAGGGAACTGTTAATGTGTTAGTGGTTTTTTCTTGTTCCTTTGAGTGTGTGTGTGTGGATATATGCCTGTGTGTACATCTGCATGTATGCAAGCCTCTGTTTGAGTGCAAATGTGTATGTTTAAGCATTTTGAGTATCTTTTAAATTTGATTTAAAGCAAGATATTGTACATACATATGTTTGTTTGTATGTATAATATTGGTATTGCATTTCAAAACCGAACAAAATGGAGAACAATTTAATATGTATGTATGGATGTATGTATGAGATTTTTTTTATAGGTAACTCTTTTTTGGTTAAAGCAGCTTTAGCTTTGGCTTTATTATAATGTTTAAGGCAACTCACTGCTTGCTCTACTGTTTTACTTATTAAGAGAGGCAATAGATACCTTTTAGTTAATAACTCTATATAAACTTACCCGCTGCGGAAATGCCTTGTAATATGGAAAATATTAAAAGGAATAGCGTTAGATATTTTATCCAAAATATATCCGACTTGGCAAAGGTGTGGTTTTTAACCAGTAGCCACATTGTTGTAATCCAGTTTTGTGGCTGCTACTTTGAGTTAGAAAAGGCAAAAAAGAATCCAATTTTTATTTAATTTTTTTTTTTTGAAGCAACCGATCGACACAATTACAACTCCTTTGTAATTTTAGATTTTTCCTTTTGCTTATGTGGCTTTAGTTTTTATTCGTAGGTAAGTAGGTAGGTATTTAAAATTGAAATCAGTTTTAATTTTTTCCATTTACCACTTATTGGTTTAGTAGAATATTAGATTTTTATACTTGATTTAAAATTTTAATACATTTTTCTTTATATCTAAGTGCACATAAAGGTATGTACATACATATTTAATTATGTATATTTTTATACATACATGCATGTATATTTTATCACTTTCTTAAAATCCTTTGTTGTAAAAAAATTATATTTCTCTACCATAATTTTTTAATGGTATTTTCTTTGTATGTATTTTGTATTTCAATTCACACACTTTAACGACTTTAAGTCGCTCCTTAAAGTGGTCGTCAACCACATAGCTTTAGTTTTCTTTTTATGTTCACTTTAATTTCCAATATTTTTTCTTTATTCAACAATATTCTCACACTTTTATTCACCAACAAGATAGACAGACACCAAAAGAGGAGTTAAAGAATCTTCAATACAAACCACTTTTTTTCTTCTACTTTTCATAAAAATTTATATGTATGCATTTGAGTATGTTCAATTCGTCAGGTTTATGGATTTCTCTTTTCTATCTTGCTCTCCTTTTTGCCAATTCCTTTTTATTACATACATAAATTAAATTTATTCGATTTGTTTAATTTTTATATTAAGCATAAAAAAGTAGATCTTAACTATTCTTGTATTTGCGCTCAACAATACTTTTTCTATAATTTGCACACACACTCAAAATTAAGAAAATTAACTTTTGTTGTTGTTATTTATTACACTGCAACGCATCCGCGTTCTTCCTTTTTACACAACCAAACCAGACCACTGACAAAAGTAAACTATGAAAGGCGCTCAATTCAAATTGAGCCGAAGATCGGTTTCTAATGGGTGCAAAAGAGAAAAGAGTAGCTTATGTTTCGTTTGTTTGCATAGAAAGCAAAAACAAATTTATGTTGTCAGTATATAAAAAAGCTGAGCGCTAATATTGATGGCAATGCTGTAAGTTTTTCTTTGCACATATATGAAAGCTAAATATTGTGCTGTTCGATGTTTTATTTTGTAAATGTAATGTTGCCAGAAAGTGGAAGTCGCTACTGTTAAATATTCAAAGTTCATTATGTAACGGATCTTAAAAATATTTTCAAACTTCGCAGGATAAAATCTGAACTTTAACGGTTAACTAAGCACGTGTGTCAAATAAAAACGTAAAATATTGCTTAAATTTTTTTCATTATTTTAGTTTACTGACGTACGAATACAGTTCCTGATTAAATATTTGCAATTAAAGTTTTTTGATTATTATTTTGTATTTTCAATTTATTAAGCAATAAATTTAACAGAGTGAGACCGCGATTATCGATAAAGGTGGGAACCGAGAAGCATTCTGGATAATAAATTTTCTAGGTAAACATAATCAATTTTGTAAGTTTTGTAATAAACACATTTTTTTAATAATTAATAAATTAATATTTTTGCATGTGCATATGCAACTCTTTATAATAACAGAAAGTGTTCACCAAACTAAGAGCCTGTTTCCACAAGTCAGACAGTGGACTCGTGTAGAAAATTTTTATGAAAATATCACAAAAATAAGAGTGCTTTTCATATAAATTTTCTACTTAAGTCGACCGACCGTGTTGTGGAAACAGGGGGTAAGATAAAATTTCGATACAAGAGATTTTTTTTTAAATTGTATTATTTTATTTAATATAATTGCTGTTGTATATGTATAAATAATATATAAATGTATTGTAAATATAAATGTTATTATATAATATTATTAAATATCATACTTATTTGCAACACCAATATAAAAAAAATTAAGAATAAAAAATGTCGAAATGCTGGTATTAGATATTTTGCATTTTGTAAATAATTAAAAATTAACATTATATGAAAAAAATTTATAGTAAAAACTTAGATTCTTACTATATCTATATGTATTATAAATAAATTTTTCGAAAATTAAAAAAAAAATTTTAGAACTCTACGTTTTTCTTCTCCAATGAAAAGAGAGCTGTATCAAATTGTAAACAATTAAAAATTTATAGAATATTATTTATATAAATATGTTTTTTTTTATCAAATAAATTAATTTCGCCTAGAAATATTTTCAGCTATCGTTCTAAAATCACTGGATTTTTTTTATTCCGCTCCTTAAGGCCTACATAATCGTGCGATTTTTGAGAAACTGCCACCCTGGTATGATGGAGTCTATGAAAATTTTCAAGACAATAACAATTTATCAGACCAGGGTTGTATTTTTTTCTAGATCGATTGTGTAGGATTGAAGGATTGTTTAGATGAAGGGTGACCTAGCGGACGTTCTCTTGTTTACATGAAGACTTTTTTGTCGCAATACTCAGGGGACTTATTGATATTTGGCAAATTGCCACTTTTTGTCTCGCCTTTTTTTAAATTGAATTATATAATAATACATTAAAAATAACAAATTTTAGTTTTGTTGTCTTTTTTTTTTGAAAATCCCCTATTTGATGCCAATTTTTGAAAAATGTCATCGGTCACCCTGAATTTGATCAATGATTTCTATTCGTTCATTCGTAGCAGTGTTGCCGTAAAGGAACTAATTGTTAGTTATGAAATGTAGAATTTATTATGTTCATATATTTTGTTATTTTTTCTCCTTACTTTATTTGTTTATAATAGGTCCGTTTGTTTACTTTTCCAGTAATATCCAGTAGCTGAGTAAATTTTTGGTAATTTTAAAATTTTACTCTCAAGAGTATCTCTTGCATAAAAAAGTACGCGAACGGAAAAATTGCACAAATTTTTAAGATTAATCAAAACAGCTGATCATAGTGTTATAATATGTATATAATAGTATGCAGAAATAAGTATTCACATAAACCTTACATCTCTAAAAAACTAAAGTAAAATAACACAATTAAATTTAAATTACTGATAAATTTGACGATTATTATTCTTTAATTTGGTTCATCTTGAACATAATAATTTTTATTTTGTTTTTTTTACTTGAACTTTTCTTCTTTTAAAAAAATTTATAAGTTTTATTTTCTTACTTTTGTTTATTTTATTGAACCATATGTTTTTGTCATCTACTGGATTTTACTGGCGAACATTTGTCCAGTAAAAATTTGCAGACTCTCAGTCAACAACTGTCAATTTGCTTTCTCAATTGGTACTCTCTTTTGCAATTTTATGTGTTCGTTTCGCATTTCAGTAAAATCCAGTGCAAATTTACACAAAATTTCACAAATTTTTGGGGTAAACAAACGGACCTAATGTTTATATAATAACTGTTTATTTCAGGCAAGTTATAAAACATTGGTCTAACTGGCAACACTGAGAGAAAGAAATATTTGACAGGGAAGAGTTAAAATTAATGCTTCAACTCTCAGTACGTGCTACTTTTTTTTTGCTACCCCGGAAGCTTCTCTTCACTTCTCGCCTATACACACGACTTGCAGGCGATGTGTTGCTGCTATTCCACGCCCTTCATCCAAACAGGCTCATAGTGAGTCATGGCCTTTAGTAAAGTTTAAGTAACCCTTCTTGGCAGTCGGGTAAAAAGTAATTCCTTTTTTTATTTTAACTTAGCTAGATTTAAGTTTTAAAAATGTCAATAAATTGGGTTTAGTAAGTTCACAAAACGATTGACGGAATCGTTCGATTTTCATAAGAACAAAAAATTTAGTTTCGTTTTTTATTTTTTCCAAAATATACCAATAAATAATTGATCTGTAATTTATGATTCAAAATTATTCACAATGATTTACTATGACAATCACACGTATTGCGTATGTCAAGACCACCTTCCTGAATCTTCTTGTACAGTTAAATAAAAAAAGGTGCTTGAACTTTTCGCGATTTTTTTCGAAATTAAGAAATATAGTGCCATAACCGTCAAAAAGCTTAAGCGACATAATTTTCGAAATTAGTGCCTATTCATGATAACGAAAGAAAACTTTCGATTTACAATTTATATTGAAAACAAAAAAAATTTATATTTTACTGATGTTTCTTAAATATAAATTTTCAGTCGAAAGTTCTCTTTCGATATCGTGACGAAAATCGATTATATACGACCGTAAAAAAACGAAATTCAATAAATATGTCTCCTAAGCTTTTTTTTTGGCGATTATGGCTCGATATGTGAAGCTGCTGAATGCTTTATATCAATGATATCGGTGATTAGGCACCGTGGGGGCAAATCATGGCATTCGATACGACTCGTAATTTAAAAATATTTCCATATAAGCTCTATTGAAATAATTTTAAATTACGAGTCGTATCGAATGCCATGATTTGCCTCCGGTATTGTCTTCTACAATACAAATTATTTCAACTAGATTGATTAAGAAAAGCCTAGCGATTTCAAATAGAATTATTCCTCAAAAATCGAGCGACCTTTTAGAGTTTAAGGGCAATTTCAATCGTAAATTAGAAAAATTTCAACTAGAACGAATTCTGATTGATATTTGTAAAATTATTTAGGCTTTTTTAAAATTTTATAAAACATATTTATAAAAAACATGAAATATGGGTTGGGGAAAAATAATTAAACATATTGATGATGTATTATAAAAATAAACATTTTGTTGTTGCTGCTGTTGTTGTTTGATTATAAAATTGTGATGATGAAATACCTTTTAAGTATTTTTTGTTTTGTTTCTTTCTTTGCTTTTTTTCATTTCATTTGAGTATGTATAATTTGTAAAAAAATGTTTTTTATTATTTAATTTATTTGCGTTACTATTACTTTTTTTTTAAGTGTATTTATTATATTGTATGTTAATTTAATTTTAGTTAAAGTGTATATGTGTGTGTGTGTTTTTTTAATCGTATTCAATATAAAAAAGTTTTTAAATTTTGTTGATTTTCATTTAAATTTCTTCTAATATGGCAATTAAGTTGTTGTTTCATTAAGTCTTTTGGTTTTTTCGTCTTTTCTTTAATTTAAATATGATCGTTATGCTTTTTCAAATGGAAAGATTTGAGTGTTAAATGGAAATGTTTTAATTTCGTTTGGTTGCATTTTTTAGATTGATTTGGAAAAAAAATCTTGGTCGTTATTAGATTGTGTTGGTTGGCATTATTTGAGGAAATCAGTCAGTCTATTTGTTATTGACCATGTGTTGAAAACAAATAGTCATTTTATCAATTTTAGAATATCGAATTGGCTTTAGGAATTTGTTTTTTTTTTGTTCTTGCGCTTAAAGGGAAAATATAAATAAATGTCTTTCATTTTTCTAAATACTATATAGAGAGTCTCACATATGAAGTTTATAAAATAGAATGTTAGTATTGAAATTAGTTAGAAATTTTTAAAATTATAGTTAATAACAAAAGCAAAATAATAACATAAAATTCTACAGACTAGACAAAAGTTTAGAGTTTTCTTTTTTGTATAAAAATCGTTTAAGAAAATTTTGTTTTAACCTAATGTATGTATATGTTAAATTGGTGTATTAAACATGCTTCACTTCACGACAAAAAAGCGTGGTGCAAAATAATGGTGTATGTAGTTTCCTTACCTCTCTTTCAATTTCTTTTCTTTTTTTAACTAAATTATGTTTCAGTTTAAGAACAAAAATTACTAGAAAATAACTCGCACACTTATTAGATTTTCTTAATACTAAGCCATGATGGGGGGGGGGGGGGGGGAAAGGATGAAAAGAAGGATTTTGGTGTAGAGGAAATTTGGATATTTGGATTTTCTAGGGTACGAACGAGTGAGTACTGGGCTGTGGTTAAGAGGAGATCATATATTTAAAAAATCTTACTCTACTTACTATAAAGACTTATATTTTTCTTGTTGTTGATTTTCTTTTTCGTTTTTTTTTCTTTCTTGCGTATAAGACACAGTGTCTTATGTAAAACTTAATCTTGCCATTCGTTTTCGTCAACACCTTCCATGTCGTCTTGCTCCAGTTTGGTGTTGTATTCCATGCGCGCACTCACAGATTTTTGAATCTAAAAAGTAGAATAAAAAAAAACTTATTGCCGGTTTCTATAAAATGAAAAATTAGTTTAGTTCAGCAATTTACATATTTTTTTTATTTTTATTAAATTAAGCTATAGTTTGTATGGTTACTTAAATCATGTAGACGATAATTAAAAATATTTCTCGTATATATTTCATTAAAAACTTTTTTTAATAAATAGCTGATGTTCTGAACTGATCTCTGCCCAATTGGATAGACATGGCTGCTGATTAAGGTCATGGTGGCTTATAAAATGCAGCATCGAAAAAAACGTGAAAACAAAAAAAATCGCTAAAACTAAAATAAATCGCCAAAAACCGAAAAAATTCCCAAAATAAAAAAAAAAGCTAAAACTAAAAAGAAACTCCAAAAACCGAAAAATATACCAAAAACGAAAAAAACGTTAAAACTAAAAAGAAACTCCAAAAACCGAAAAAAAATTCAAAAAAAGCATACGTACATACTGTTGAAATGAACGATAAATTTAACAAGTAATTGTGTTTCTCCTGTACTTTATCATACTTGTTTTAATATTTTTATATATATACGCCAACTCTGTTATATTCATTCGTTTTTAACTTACATTGTTAAAACTATCGGAATCTAATAAATTAATTCAAACTAACAGGTTATGGGCTACATGTCACGCAGTTGAAAAAAAATATATATTCGAAGTTTTTATTTTTCAAATATAAAAGTTTTTTCTGAGGCAAATAAGATGGCAAACCTTCCTATTGGATTTTCGTTGGAGCGTCTAAAGGGACGCGAGAATTTCGACGTATGGAAGAGGCAAGCAAAATCTTGTCTGGTCATCAAAGGATGCTGGAAAGTTGTGGAAACCGGATCGGTTGAAGCTAATGATGCAGTCTTGAACGAACGTGCCTTGGCAGAAATTGTTTTGATGATAGATCCCTGTATTTATGGGCACATTGCTGCAGCTAAAACAGCAAAAGAAGCGTGGGATGCATTAAACAGTGTTTTTGAGGACTCTGGCCTTACGCGTAAAGTGGAATTGTTAAAACAATTGGTGAATATGAAACTGCGGAACTATGTTTCTATTCAAGAGTATATAAACGAGCTAGTAATAACTGCTCTGAAAGTAAAGAACGCAGGACTCAACATAGACGACGAACTTACTGCTTCACTTATGTTAGCTGGGTTGACGGATGATTTTAAGCCACTGGTAATGGCTGTCGAGAACTCAAAGGAAAAATTGACCGTCGATAAGGTAAAGAATCTTCTTTTACAAGATGCTAAATTTGATGTTCCAAGTAGGGAAAAGGACGCTGTGCTTTATTCCAAAAATTTCACCTCTAAGAAGAAAAAGCCTGTGGAATGCTATAACTGCAAAGAATACGGACACATTTCCAGAAATTGTCATCATAAGAACAATAGCAACAGTGTTTTCAAAAACGGTAACAACAGAAGTAACGGTAAGCAAAATAGAAAAAATGAGAAGGGAGGGTTTTCTTCAACCCTCATAGCATCGGGCACCAGTTTGAACGCCAGCACAAACGAACCTTACAACAAAAACAAGGATAAGTCTATGCATTGGTACGTAGACAGTGGCGCAAGTAATCACATGATAAACGATAGAAAGTGTATGTACAATATACATAACATAGAAGACAAGAAAGTGATGGTTGCTAACAAGAGCGAATTGAACGTTGATTGCGCAGGAGACGTCGATTTAAATATTTTGATTGGAAATTCAAAAAAAGAAATAACCGTGAAAAACGTTGAATATGTGCCTAACTTGTGTGCAAATCTTCTTTCCGTAAGACAAATGACTAGTAGCGGTAAGAAAGTTATTTTTGAAGGTGAAACATGCCGCATATTGAACGGAGATGGTTCACTCGTTACTTCTGCTAAAATTTACAACGATTTATATCGAATTGACAGTGAAACGCAATCTAAAGAAAACAACGCATTTGTTGTTACAAAAGAACTTGGCCTTTGGCACAGAAGAATGGGACACATTTGCGACAAGAATTTAGATAAAGTTAAAAAGTCTTCAGATGGCGTTAATTTTGAAAACAAAAACAAAGATCCGTGCGTGGTTTGTGTGAAAGGGAAACAAACCAGAAAGCCAATAAGAGAAGATGGTATAAGAGCTACTAAATTATTAGAATTGGTGCATTCTGATGTGGTTGGCCCGCTAAGTGTAAACTCGTTTTCTGGAGCTCGGTATCTGGTAACGTTTGTTGACGACTATTCCAGAAAATTGTTTGTATACCCACTTAAAAGAAAATCTGATGTCTTCGACACTTTCGTATTGTTCAAGAAAATGGCTGAAAATCAGTGTTCGAACAAAATCAAAATTCTCAGAACTGATAACGGAGGCGAGTATGTTAATGAAAAATTTAAAAAATTTTTACAGGACTGTGGGGTGATTCATCAAAAATCGTGTGCTTACTCTCCGGAACAAAATGGCACGGCGGAGAGAATTAATAGGACCTTGATGGAGCGTGTTCGATGTATGCTAATTGATAGCGGTTTAGACAAGCGTTTTTGGGCTGAAGCCGCTAACACAGCATGTTATTTTATCAACAGAGTTCCATGTCGTGGTGAAGACAGAAGCCCCGAAGAAGTTTGGTCTGGTCGCCGTCCTAATTTAAAATTTTTGAGAGTTTTTGGGTGTCCTGCTTTTGCACACATTTGCAAGGAAAAGCGTCGCAAACTGGACACGAAATCAACGGAATGTATCATGATGGGGTACAGCTGCGAAAGTAAAGCGTACAGATTATTTAACCCCGTAGACAACAATATAATTATAAGTCGTGATGTGGTATTCTTGGAAGAAAGTAAAGTGAGTCTCAACATTAAAAAGGATTTTTATTACCCAGAACTGCTCCAAAATTACGATGAAGTTGATTCAGAGGAGAGTGGAGGTTTTGTTGAACCAACTCATAGAATAATGAATGACGTTGATGGAGAATTTGTTGAATCACATGACGTTGATAACAATGAGATTTCCGACACTAGTTTCGGTGAGTGTGATTACGCCGATTCTGTTGATTGGCCATCACCTATGGCATTACCAATTGAAGCAGATGATGAATGGGTTCCAACACCACACGTTGCCCAAAATATTCCATCGGATGCAGAAAATGTACGTCGATCAAATCGTATTGCCAACAAATCCAAACAGTCACAAAACTTTTGTGCTATGCAGTTTGTTTCTGATGATCCTGGCAGTGTAAAGGAAGCCATGTCTTCGGTTGATTCAGATGAATGGAAAGCGGCCATGCAGGAAGAAATTGATTCGCTGATGGCAAACAGTACGTGGGTGCTAACAAATTTGCCACCAGACGAAAAGGCTGTGAAAACAAAGTGGGTCTTCAAAACTAAGAAGGATGAACATGGTAGTATTATAAGATGGAAAGCGAGGTTAGTCTCCAAAGGTTTCTCACAACGTGAAGGGATTGATTTTAATGAAACCTTTTCACCTGTCGTCCGGTACGACTCAGTTCGATATTTGCTAGCTTTGGCTATTAAATACGACATGTATGTACATCAAATGGACGCTGTAAGTGCATACTTAAATGGTTCACTTAAGGAAACTATCTATATGCAACAACCAGAAATGTTCAATGATGGTTCCGATAAGGTATGCTTGTTGAAAAAGTCCATTTATGGTCTCAAGCAGTCGGGACGCGTATGGAATGAAACAATCAACAACGAGTTGATAAAGATGGGACTCATAAGAGGTGAAGTGGATCAATGCGTTTATCATAAGGTAAATGGTAATCAGATGTTGTACGTGGCTATTTATGTCGACGACATTTTAATATTTTCCAATAATATGAAAACAATTGATTCTGTTAAGTCCGAGTTAGCCAAAAGATTTAAAATGAAGGACATCGGGGAGGTATCTTCAGTGTTAGGTATGCATATAACCAGAAGTAAAGACGCTATCAAAATCGATCAGGTGCAATACATATCAAATGTATTAGCACGATTTGGTTTGAGTGAGTGCAACCCAACATCAACCCCAATGGACTACAACCAAAAACTATCCTCGAGCATGTCTCCTAAAGATGAAGAAGCAAGGCAGGAAATGTCACGTGTTCCCTATATGCAGGCGATCGGGTGTTTGTTATTTGCAGCTCGGATTTCCCGACCTGACATTTGTTACGCTGTGAATTTCCTAAGTCGATTTGGAAGCAATCCTGGTAAAGCACACTGGGAAGCACTTAAACGCGTAATGAGATACTTAAAAGGCACAATCAACAAAGGTATTGTTTATAGAAAGCAACCCAACTCAGAAATAGAAGGTTTCTGCGATGCTGACTGGGCCGGAAATATTGACGACCGACAATCCACTACTGGGTATGTTTTTGTATATCAATCCGGCGCAATTTCCTGGTCTACAAGAAAACAAAAAACTGTGTCATTGTCATCGACAGAAGCTGAGTTCCAGTCATTAACTGCAGCTATTCAAGAATCTGCTTGGCTAAAACGCCTAGAAGCTGAACTTAATCCCAAAAGCTGTAAAAGTATGTTGTTATATTGCGACAACAAGGGTGCTTTACAGGTTGCCCTTAATAATAATTTCTCGTCCAGAACAAAACATGTGGATATTAAATCAAAATTTATTCGTCAGAAAATCGATGCAAAGGAAATAATTTTGAAATACCTGTGTACAAATGAGATGATTGCAGACGTATTTACCAAAGCTGTTACTTCTCAAAAACTTGATTATTTTGGAACTAAATTTGGATTTTTCTAAAACTTTAATTATTTAAATTTAAATGTTTATATACTTTTATAACTGTAAAGAGTACATGAGAAGGAATTTGATTTTTGAATTTGTCATTCAGGGAGAGTGTTGAAATGAACGATAAATTTAACAAGTAATTGTGTTTCTCCTGTACTTTATCATACTTGTTTTAATATTTTTATATATCTACGCCAACTCTGTTATATTCATTCGTTTTTAACTTACATTGTTAAAACTATCGGAATCTAATAAATTAATTCAAACTAACACATACAACTCAATGAAGTCATGGAAAAATATTATTCTCTCACGAGTTGGTAGTACAAGCAGTGTTACCATATTTGAAGATTTATCTTATTTTTGAAGTTTTTAGACATGAAAAAGCGACCAAAAAGATTTCTTAGATAAAAATAAGATTTTTCAAAATTTGACTGGAACTTTTAAAATATTATTGAGGAGTCTTTTGACTAAACTACTAAGATTTTTTCTGATTTGTTTCGTAATAATCTTACACATATTCTATACAGTAAATATTTTGTGTAATTTATCTTTACGTTTAATAGTTTGCTGAAAAAAAAAATAAATTTTAACTTATTTTCGTTCAATAAAATAACAAAAAAAGATTTTTGATTAGAAAATAAATATTTTTTTTGCTCGACTTATAAAGATTTTTTAAAAACAAATATGGGTAATTCCAGAAAAAAATTTTTGTTATTTTCTTTGCTGAATCTTTTTTTTTAGCAATTATTTAAAGTAATTTGTATTATTTTTCCTTTTTTGTAATTTCCAAATTTCCTACTAACAACAACCTACGCATTAGCAGAAAAAGAGAAGAATGGAGCTCTAATAAGGGAAGTTGTTTGAGGTTGCTTCCACCTATACCTTAATGTCGCATACGTCGCATAAAATCAATATTTATTAACTTTTTTCAGCAGTAAATAAGCGCTTGTTATCGTTTCATTACTTTTTAATTAAAGTTCAATCAATATTAGAAAGGTTATTGCGTTTAATTCTCATGGGAAAAATATGTCGCGTCCGCCTTGTCGCGTCCGTATTTGTACTTTAACCATTTAAAAAAAAATTAAAACAAAATTTTCATATTTCTTCTTTCACCTTCATTTCTAAATTTACAAAAAAAAATCTTCATAAAATTTCGCTGAACTATGTATATTTCTATAAGTGCACAAAAATAACTTCTATTTTTGTCGCGTCCGTTTCTTGCTTACATTTGCTTATATCTTTTTACTATGTTATTGATATCGCCCAGAATTGGTTCTTAAATATACTACTCCTTCATTGCTTTAAAACACTAAATATTGGATCTTTCCATTCCTTTCTAGTTTTTTTCTCAAATAAAAGTGTACAAATGTCGCGTCCGTCTCCTGCGAATTGCCCATATGGCAACACTGTGTACAAAATATTTATATGACATTTTTACACAAGATAAAATACAAAATGCCGAATGATTTTGCATTATTAACTCAAAAAAACGCAATTTTTGAGTTATGATACTATTGAAGTAAATGAGCGATATGTAGTGTCCGTACAGAACCTTTAATGTGTGCGAGTGAAAGTCGTACTTTAGTGAGATTTAACTTATTTAACTCTCGCTATAGAAAATTACTGATTTTATTTCAATTTTCGAAAATCGATTTTTCATATTTCCACGGTTTGAGTTCATGGGATACGGTTCTATGTTTATACATATACAAGCATGTCATAACTTAAGAACGGGTCAAGGATCGAAAGCAAATTTTCCGCATTCAAAGGGTGTTGAGCTCAGTTAGGTGTCGTAGGATAGTAAACGATTCGTTTCGGCAGAGTTCTAAAATATTCGAAATTAAAAATTTCGCCAAACTGTTTTTTTTTCAAAAAATTTTAAACTCCTAAGCCGATCAAGTCCTAAATCTAATCAGTTGATAGCTGTCAATTGGATTTTAGTCCAAGGGTGATTCTTTCGAGAGATATCGTTGATGAAAAATTTCGTAGAAATTTGTTTTTTTTTCTTCTTAAACCTTTAAAAAAATGTTAAACTTAAATTGTAACAATTCCCATAAAAAACACTATTTATTAACTTGGCTGCACCCGGTCAAAAAAATACTTGTGTGGCAACGCTCTTCTATTCTTGAATAGCTGTTGTTGTTATTTACATTTATTTTCTTTTTACATACTCAGAGTGTTGCCAATGTAGCAATCGTAAAGTAAGAAAATAAAAAAAATGTTGATTATCGAGTTCTTTTTTATTTGTTGTTGAGCTTCTCATTTGTTTAAATGAAAGGTTGTAACATAACTCTAGTTGTTCTAAGAACCTTTATGTAAAGGTTCCCTGATGATCGGAATTAGCAACAGTGAAATGCGCATAGGATCAAGCTAAACCCCTCAATAATCAATTTTAATGTATTTTTAATAAAAAAAAATATTTTACTGAATAAGTAAAAATTTTTAGCTTAAATTCCCATAAAAAACACTAATTTAAAAGTTTTTTTCAAATCAATTTTAGATATTCACTGATTTTTTTATATAAATGTATAGGATGATGCAAAGTTAACAAAAATATGTAACCTAGCAAAAAGATTCAGGAGTGGTGGCTGGCCTGCTAGGTCAACCGAGTTCCAGGTGTTTCTTTAGCTACATTTGTTTTAAATTCAGTTTTCAATGAAGTACAAAGCCAATAATTAATTAATACTTACTTCTTTTTGTTTATTTTTGTCAATTTCAAATTTGTTCAAATGTTCGCCTGCCGCTGAAGCCGCAGAGGATTGTTTTGTCTGTGAAACCATCGGTTGAATAGATGATACTAATATTGCGTAAAAATGTTAATTAATCATATATTTTGCTTGCCAATGAGACTAAACTTACAGGTATCCATGCCTTCAGGTTGTAAATTAATTTTTTTGGGCTTTTTGTCATTCGATAAGAACCATTCCTCGGCAGTCATGGTAGGCAGCCAAGTAACACGTGTGTGGGGAAATAAATCGTCTTGGAAGAGTTCACTCTAGTTAAAATGAAAGCACCGCACCGGTAGTGAATATGTAAGTATGCATTAATAATATAAATTAGATAAGAATAGTTTACCTTAATACGTGGCACCGTGAAACTCAAGGGTTCGATTGTTGTGTTTGTTAAGCGATAAGCCCTGCAAAACTCAACGCTGGCCACATCGCAGTGATTTTTGGTGAGAAAACTTAAGCCCTGATGTAACGAAGTGCAGCGATGATGTGACAAGGGGCATATATAAGGTTCCTCATCGGTAATTTCATAGCAGTAAATGGTGGAGTCACCTTTGCCGGTTACAAACAGTGTAGAACTGTCCTCATCATAAAACGGTATTAATATGGAAGGGGAAACATCTAAGCTGGCAGTATTTAAGGGAGCATTAAGACGATCCGATTTGTAAACACTTATTTGACGTTCAGATACTCTTAAAAGAGAATAAATCATATGTATATGAATGTAAGTATGTAAATTATTTGTCATTATGCATTTAACCACAACTTACTTGTCGAAGCCCGTGCACACAATGTATTGACCATCCAAGGCCCAAACAATACGAGCACCACGTGTACCCACCGGGCCATTACCCTCTCGTATGGGAGTCTCGGATTTACGTGGATTATACACACGTATTTTGCCATCTTTACTAACGGTAGCACCATACTTTCCACAAGGACTCCAAGCAAAGTCAAATATTTGATCCGAGTGACCAGTTAAAATACACTTCTCTTCCATGGTCTTTAAGTTCCACAACTTTATTGACATATCGTAGCTGGCCGTAAGCAAAATGTCTTGAGCCAAGGGATGAAAACGTATGAAATAAATTTTATCTGAATGTGCGGTTAATTCCTGCTCAGGGGCGTTTGTGGGCTCCAAGAGACCTCCTTCGGGAATGCGCCACAACTTGACCATACCATCGTCACAAGCAACAGCCAAGCGTTTCGGATCATAAGGATCCCACTGGAAATCCATAAGATTACTGCCATTTACCAAAGAGGGAATGACACCATCGGGCAAACGGCCAGCTTTTGCCAGTTCAAAAATGGCTATTTTACCACCGGGACCCGATAGTGGTACGGCGACGCGTTCATGGTTCGCCGTAAACCCATTACATTCGCCGGGAATTTGTCTGCTCAAGTTGCGCAGATTTTCAATATGTGTAGACTTGTGGCCGGGTGTGCCTTTCAGATGGCGAAATTTTGAAACTTTACCAAACACTGTCGAAGTACGTTTTGTTGAAGTGGTTATAGCGGCTTCAGTGGCAGACTTTTTAATGCCACTGGCCACACTGTCTGTTAGTTGCTCCTTTGCAGGCATATTGCGACGTTTCTCGTCCAACATTTTGCCCTCGGGCACTGAAGTTCTCTTAATGTCAATGGCACTAGATTTAGCAGTATCTACTTTAGATAATTCTCGGCGTCTGTGAAGAAATTAAAAGACGGAATTAATTAATATTAAATACAAAATAATATATACATATTTCCTTTGCTATTTTTTATTTTTAATTTAATTTTTTATTTTTATTCCAACATACAATGGTACTGGCGATTGGGATCTCTCTTCGTTGGTGCTCTTCGAGTGCAATTCATAAAGTCGTCTTCTTTCCGCAATACTACTGCGTGCTGGTGAAAATCTGCGCAATTCGGAATCGGGCTTATCATCACCTTCTGTTGAATTTTCTGAAGATTCTGAATGATTTTGTTCAAATATCTATATGTTAGAAATAAAAAATATATATTTTAATTATATTCATATTCCATTGGAAAATCAAATAACAATGATTCGATTAATAATAACCTTATCACTGGAATCTTCATCATCCAGAGAGGACTGGAAAATGTTTTGTGCGTCGGTTGTTATTATTGTAGAGTAGAATTTTAGTTAGTGGTAGAAATTTTGTTTTGTTTTATTTAAGAATGTGGTTCGGGAGGGAAGAAGACATTAATTAAAATTTGTCGTTAGAACAGGCGAGAATTTTAGTATTTGCAGAAAATTAGGAATTTGGAATATGTAAATATTTTGTATATTGTATTTTGTTAAAATTTCGTTTAAGAATATTTATGTATGTAAAAAGCTTAATAATGCACACTTACTTTACGTCTTTCGGAAGTTGAAAGAGATTTTTGTACACCATTATTTTCGCCATCAGATCCAGACGATTGTTCTGAAATAGTTTTATATTAAATACATACACACATTTATGCATAAATATAAAATATAAGTTATATTAACTAGTTTCTTACTATAGATTAAATAAAAACTAATTTCCCAGAAAACGAGGTTTAAAAAAGTTTTTAATTTACACACAAATTAATAAAACTATTTAGCTTTCAAAAGTTGAGTAAAAAAAGATATTTTTATGAAATTTTTACACAATACGAAGAACGATATATAATTTTGCATCAGTAACACAAAAAATTAAATTTCTTGTTTGTGAGCGATATGTAAATGAAAATAAATGTAAAAAACAACAAATGTAAGCTTAACAGCTTCCGGTAAAAAATAATTGTGTGGCAACACTCTGTTCTTGCGAATGCAATGGATAGCTATAGCAGAGAAACAAGTCGAGGCAAAATTATCGGCGGCGGCGACGCACCAAGAGAACTTTCGGCGGCTGATATAAGCATATGAAAGTTTAAGAAAAAATAAAAATTGAAACTGAAAATAGATTTTCAAAATATTTTCTCCGAAATTTGTCTTTTTGAGCAGATAAAATTTCGGTTGGTTTTGAGCCGATGAGAGCCAATACAATCGGCGGCTTGCTAAACAGAAAAATAACCGGCAGATGTAGCGCGATTCACTAACTTTTTTTTAACGATAATTGCATCGTTAAAATAATTATAACGAAAGTTTATCGAATTTGATATTCAGTAACATTTTTAACGATATTCGCTGTAGGTTAATGTCAGCTGTGTCGTTATTTAAGCGACAACAATTTATGTGCTCTTAGTTTTACCGAAAAAAATCAACAGAAAATATCAGCTGCCTCTTATCGTTAAAAATAAGTTACAGAATCACACAATTGTTATTGCAAGCGACAAAATGTATGGACAAAAATTGCAATTTGTCGGACCGTTAAAAGTTACTGAACCGCAATATTGTTGTTGTTTTTGTTAAATTTTTTTTTTCAATTGTATACTTCTTACAACTACAATTCGAACTGAAATAAAGTCAGTCCTCGTAGTCATGATCAAGTAAGAATATAAAGAAAATGTTTATTATTGAGTTCTTATTTCAACTATGACATTAGTTTAGCTTCTCGTTCGCTTAAGTGAAAGTTTATGTGTATCTCTAGTTGTTCTAAGGAATTTATGGGTAAAGCTTCCCCGATGATCTGTATTAGCAACAGTGAAATGCGCAGCATGGGATCTAGCTAACCCCTCAATTATCAATATATTTCTGTGGCAATATTAAAATTTTAAAATTTTACATATGGAAAGAAAGAATCACAAGAAAGTTGAATCATGCATTAGAGCCTTCTAATCTTAGTGAAAGCATAAAAACTTACGAAATACAATGCTTTGCTTAAGTAGACTTAAGCTATTATTCCATATTGCCACAGATTTAAAGGAAAAAGTTCTCCGAATTAGCTCAAATATTCACCAATATTTGAATTTTCAATGCTACTCTAATGTACATACATATCGATGGTCTCAAATAGACAGGCCCTAAGTCAAATAAGTGTAACTTTACAGGAGAAGGTAAAAACATAATAATAAACAGTGAACTGCTTGTAAAATCGTTATATTTTGCACTTTTGTAATAAATTTTTGTGACGAGGTGTATTTAAGTGAAATGTATTGGAATCGCGGAAACACAATTTCGAAAAAAAAACTACGAGTTAGGGCCTTTCTACTTGAGACCATCGTTATATACACATAAATTACTTGGAAAACTTACTTTTGATTTCGATTTCCACTATTAAATCCGGCTTGGTGCTATTGGTGGAGTTGTCAGCGTCATTTGTTGGTGCAGGATTGCATGGCTGTGAAAGATTTTCTTGGGATCCAGGAGCTACGGGTACAGCAAATACTTTGTCAAAGGAAACATCCACGGAATTGCTGGAGAAGGGTTTAGGACCCAAACGAGGCTGCAAGAAATTAAATAATATGAATGAATATTGTAAAAAAATACACACTTATAAAAAATGGTCCTTCAGTACAATTTATTTTTTCTATTTAAAACTAAATATAAATAAAATAAATAAAAAATACGAGTAATATACTAATACACAAATACTTTAAAAAAAAGTTGTAGTATCTAATAAAAATTACAACAAAAACATTACTAAACAAATAAACGACGAAATGATAAAAATAAACAAAACACACACCAAAACAGAAAATCATCACGAACTCGACTAAATCAAACCTTATAAGCTGCCGCCGATGTTCTAGGCCTCGGTTTAGGCATAACATTATTAGTGTCAAATGCCGTCTGCGACTGTGGCTGAGCATCTTGCAATGAATTGTTTCGCGATGTACGTGGCATTGGCTTCGGCACTGACGACGATGATGAGTCCTCTGTGTTGGGCGAGTCTTCCGAAGGCGGTGAATTTTGCTGGATACCAACATCGCCGTCACTATTATGATCTGACATCATTTCCTTTTCTGAATCTGTTTTATATTTAGCATCTAATTTTCTAAATATTGTTGATAACTCATCTTTTTGGAAATCGTCGTCTTCGACAACTTCCCGCTTTGGTGACTTCACCGATTTAGCTATAATTTGTTGGGGATTATTGTGACAACCATTTAAATGCTTTTTAATATTTTGCTCATCCAGTAGCATCATAAGCTTTTTGTTTTCAACATTTTTCACATATTCTTTTAAATTACCACGATGAATCTTTAAATGTTGAAATGTGTAAGAGAGAGAGCGGCATTGCATGTGTGAAAAAAAAACATTTTTGGCAAAACATGTTTCTTTTAATTTCTTTTTCTAAGATCATAAATTATACTGTACATAATACATTCTCTAAATTAATATACATTCATACGCCCACAATAGTAGGCCTTTATAACCTAACGATAATTATAGATATAGAAGGGGCGTTCAATAATGTAAAGATCTCTAGCCCTATCTGCTGGGTCAGACTAGCATTTGAGAGACTATCACTCTGGATTTCAGAAGGATGTGCAAGGATGAAGAGGACCATTAAACATATTATCTGCCATTGCCCAAAGCTGCAGCACTATAGGCTTAGAGGGCCGATCAGACGTTTCCATTAGAAGAGTATTAATAATTACTGGAGGATATCAGGGGCTTCTTCATGGGATTTTGATGGCTCAATGACAGATAAACTGAGGTTCTTCTGGCTAAAATAGTAGGAATCACAATGGAACCAACTGGTTCTCCGAGTGAATGTGTGTTGCAGCACCACCCTTGCTTCCTACCGTAATCTAACCATAGAGAAGGTAAGTGCCCTATTTTTCTTTCTTGGGTAATTTGGTTTTATAATAGGTCTGTTCATTTACTTTTCCAGCAGAAACTAGCAAGGAGAGAGTAAGGCAGAAACTTAAAAAATTTCCCAAATATGAAAAATTAAATGAACGCTTTACTTGTAAAAATTTGCAAGAAAATTTTATTCATATCAGAACCATGGATGGAAATCATGATACAATTGAACTTTTTCTGATGTATTTTGTTTCATAGTATTTTAAATTGCAATTTTTTTTATAAATTGACATTTAATATGAAATTCTTTACACAGTTTTCATTTATTTTTACTATTTTTATGCATTTTTCATAATTTTTTAATTTTATTTATTAACAAATACAAAAATTCTACTTTCCATCTCTGAATATATGTACATGAGAAACAAACAAAATTATTTGCCATTTAAATTGAATTTATGTGGCTTATAGCTAATAAATCACTGAATGTTTAAACATAGTTTAAGTTAATTTTCACAGAAAATTAAAATTGATTTAAATACACTTTCATTTTTTCAGTGGCTAATTAAAGTTAATATCAAATTACGTTGAAAGTATGGTAGCACTACAATATTTCCAAATATTATGGAAAGCTTTCCAAAGAACAGCTGTTTAATATAAATAAGAAAGTTGATTTATCAAATTGCAGAAAAATTAAATAGCAAAAAACACATTTTATGATACAAAAAGAGCATCGGAATGCATTTTTCTATTTATATATTTCATGAAATGAAAATATGTGTTACATTTGTTGTATATTTCCGAAAATTAAACGAAATTATTTTTAATATGACCTCATGATGTTTATGTACATGCATTCAAAAAACCCACACATGCACAAAACATATGGTATGTTTGTAAAACTTAAACAAGGATTAAATGCACAATGTTGGCTATTTAAGATTCATTTAATTTTGTGGTTAAAAACAAAATTTTGTGTTTAAATCAGATTTAAAAAGAAAATACATATAATCATTGACTGATTTATTTGCCCTTAGTGAAAGAAAAACAATAAATTAAGAAAACATGCTTTCTTTTTTCATACGTGTACGTTTTTTAACAAAAAAATTCACATTTTTTCAGTTTTCCTTTTTCAAATATTTTTTAAATAATTTATTTGTCAACAAAACACACAAAATGTGGTTGGATAATTCTTGCAATTAAAAATTTTACTAGTAATAATTTGTAGGAATTGGTTTGTCTCTCAATTTATTTCTCTCTTTTGACGCTCTCCCCTTGCAAACTTTTTGAGTTAATGAACACTTTCCAGTAAAAATTGTTACAAATTCGTAACACTTTCCATTAAAAATTGTTAGAAATTCGTAACAATTTTTAGTAAATGAACAAACCTAATGTTTTCTAACCAGAGTTACGCCCAATCTCAACTATTCCTGTCGAATGAGTATGTTTCTAGGCACACTAAGGAATCAATGCACGTAGACACATTTGAATTTTTCTTGCATTACAATTTCCGTATTTCTTAAGAGATATATATATTTTACAAACACACCTATCTCTCGATTTACACATTAGTTACGTTCCTGAGAAAGTCGTGTAAATCGAAATTTTAAATTTTTGTATGAAAAATTGTGTAAATCGAAAATAAAGGTAGACTCGCATAAAAAATTGATTTTATTAAGAAATTATATATGTATGTATTTCAACTTGGTTTTTAAAATATCAGAAGCGTTTACTCAAAACACACAAAAATAAACCTTTATTCATTAAACAAAATAAATGATATTCATAAAAACAAAAACAAAATTAAAAATATTAGAAGAGTTTACTCAAAACACATAAAAATAAACATATTTCATAAATCTCTCAATTTACACGAAAACAAAATAATCGTGTAAAAGTGAAAGCGTGTAAAAAAAAGTATCGTGTAAATCGAGGGATAAGTGTACATACATACATATCGTTACATTAATATAGAAAGACCAAATCGACTTTTTTGTATATTTCAATGAGAGAACATCTGATGTATCGAGAAATGCAAAAATTTCGATTTGAAGGAAATAATGAGTTAGGGCCTTTCTATATTAAGGTAACGATATGTATGTATGTATGTAAGCACATACATCTAATCAAACATTCACATTGAATTATATCCGACTGCGTTAATAATCGAATGTTATTAATGAGTAATAATTGTCTCGTCACATCGACTTCCCTTAATTAAATGCTTGAAACGAACAGAGTGTTCAAAGCGTTAGTCATTTCATTAAAAACGTCCAAACACAAATACAATATGTACATTTGAACATTAATAAATAAAATATACTTTTACGTCCCTTTTCACAATGTATGGTTAAGAGTTAACGTGAACTTTAACTGACAGTTCTTCATACAAAACTTGCCGTTAAAGTCCCTGTTAGCTTTTAAATGTACATTGCGAAAAGGGTCGTTAAATGTACTGAATGTACGGGTTTGGCTGTAAGACTTTAAAACTGAAAGTTCATACTATACGTTTTAGCGTCAGCGCATTCTATAAATTCTATTCTACGGTTGCCTAATTTTCTAGTTATATGGGAAACTTTTTACAAGTTAAACATATCTACATACATATTTATATAGATCATCGATGATAAAAGAAAACTTATCATCCCTATCAATATCAGCTAACCTATTCTAAGCAGCTTATGAAGAAACTAAACCTTTTTCGCATTCTAAGCGTTAAGTTATTCTACGCTTTATGCGCTGTAAATTACTACATATACATAAATAAATAAATACACTGATTTTGCGTATTTAATAGACTCGTAGATCGCGTGATAGCGTAAAACGTTTGTCTGCAAATCTAATAGAATACACGTTAGTACTTACAATGACAGGTGCATCTCCCAACTCTCGTTTCGCTGGATCCAAACTCATTTTCGGCACAGCCATATTTGTACCATTCATCCAATCAGCGGCTGTCAATTCAGTGCGGCAACTAGCAGTATCGGGATATAAGTCACTATGAAAATCGCGATATGTCTAAAAATAAAATATACATATACATATTTCCCCTGTTATTTTTTTTCCTTTTCAGATATTTACATATATAAATAATAACAATTTACCTTTCGTGGCACCTGATACATAATGGGTATCACCATATTCGAAGTCAACTGTAGCACCCGGTTAACTTCTCCCTCCATCACCTTAAGTGCTCTCTTTGGCACTAAGCAAGCACCTTTAGTCTGTTCACCCGTATGTCTCAGACCCTCAATAAGGAAGGGATCTTTGTCAGTTACTTCCAAATAATTAATAGTCGTATCGCCTTTACCAGCCAAAAACAGCATATTGGTATCGGGATCATACAAAGGCATCAATATGCCAGTCGAACAATCAAGTTCTAAGGTCTTTTCGGGAACTGAAAAATTTCTTATATCGCGTATAATGACTTGTCTCAGGCGCGCCGCATCGAAGCCTGTGCTCAAGATACGCGATTGATTGCCCAACCAAACAACACGAGAGTCTTTAATGCTCTGATGCGATTCAGTCGACATTTGTATGGGAGAGCCATTAATACGTGGATCCAAAATGCGTACATATTTGTCTTTGCAGCTAGTGGCTACAACGCTGCCATCCTGTTTCCAGCTGGCAGATTGTATAACTTCGGGATGTTCATTGTTGGCTAAAATATTACGAGTTTATATATAAAAATAACTATTTATTAAAAAGATAAGAAAATACACAAACAATTTCTCTTACAATATATTTCTTTCTGTTGTGTCAAATCGAAAAGAGTTACACATCCCATTGAAGTGGAATGCAATAGACCATCAGCTGTTGGATGAAATCCCACTGTCTCGACACGCCTCTGCCTGTGCGAGAAAACGCATTCTGGCTCTGTTAGCGATGTTTCCAAGCCCTTTTCAGGTATATGCCATATTTTTACCATACAATCCTGTGATGCTGTCGCCAAAAGGCCATCGTGAAATGGCGAGAAGCTCATATCGGTCACAGTATCTGTATGAGCATGTAGTAAGGGCATAGTTTTGTTTTTACGCCCACAATCGTCCAATGCCAATACAGCCACACTCGAGCCTGTGTGTTCCCAATTGAATGCCATGAATGCTGCCGAGGCTGCGATATTATTGCCATACGTTTGATATGAACCAACGCATATTTCACGTATGCAAGCTTCTGCTTTTGGTACAATTGGTGCTGCATTCTTATATTTCGATGCTTTGAATCGCCAGGCCATTGTCACCGAGAGTTATTTTGCTTGCAGTTTGTAAACTTTAATCAATTGTACTGAATTGTTTTCTTTTATTGTAAAGAGTATTTATGTTGTATGTATGTATGTACTTATGTAGTAGTAGTATGATAAAAGCTGCAAATATTAATTGTAGCAAACTTAATAAATATCGTCTTTTCTTCGTTTCTATTATATGTAGATATAAATAAATATTACTGTTTTGTATTCATATCAATTCATATTTATTTATTTATTTATTTTTATTAATGGTTTTAATCGTATTTAATTATTTTTTTTTTCAGAAACATCTATTTGCGGTATTATATTGAAGTTTATACGTAAGTATATTTATGTGCAATAGTGTGCACATATATACCCTGTAGACAGCTTGGGGTTAAGTGTCTCCAAGTCACCAATTTTGTCGACTATTTTCGCGACATTATCGACGGATATTCTATATATGTATGTGCCCTTCTCCAAGAAAAGGGACCTAGTGTGTGAAAATAAAGTTTTGAGAAAAACTCATTTAAAAAATAAAATTTTAATTTCTATCGATTTTCCCAAGTTCCCGTTTTTTAACACACTAGGTCCCTTTTCTCGGAGAAGGTCACATATATACATATATTTGACAAAATCAATAGTAAATCAGTCATTGATCGTAAATAACGATTATTTTCCAAATTTAAACTGAAAAAATCACACTAATAGAGAAGTCCTACGTGCAAAAGGAATATACCAAGGTACTCCATGTTACATGGTATACCTACGGATGCAATGATTTTTATAACAGTTGTTTCTAGATTTTTGTTTATTCCTCGGAAAATAAAACAGTTATTTTGTGACTTTTATTTATTCCTCACAAAATAACAGTTACTTTCTGATTTTCTTATTTTTTTTGCTCAAAAAAATTTTAACTTTTAAAATTAATAAACTATAAAATAGTAAATTTAATTTAACATATGTATAATAATTTTTTACAGACTCTATCGATAAATTCAATTTTAAAACGGGTAATATTAATTTTAACGAAAAAATTACGCTTTCTAAATTTTAAAAATTAAGCAAAAAAATTAAAATCAAAGTGTAACAGCTATTTTGTGAGGAATACATTAATATTAAAAATATAACTCTTATTTTGTGAGGAATAAATAAAAATCAAGAAATAACGATTAAAAAGTAATTCTTAAAATAAAAACTATAACCGTTACCGTCCTGACATCAGTACTTCTTTACCACTGACACTTCCTACAGGGCATGTACACACATCCATACACACATACGTGTGTGCATGTACATATAAAAATGTATTCAAGAATTCTTAGTTATTTTTTTATCACAAAGATAAAAAAATAACATAATAAAAAGTATGTGGACAATCAATGTGGAATATTTTATGGTCGTAGCAGGAGGATATTTAATTTTTCATCAGGTTGAAATCTAAAGAAAATTGTTTCCCTTTTAAATTTTTTATATTTTACTGAATAAATAAAATAATAATTTGACATTATTATAATAAACTTAAATATAACAATTTCCAAAAAACACCAAACTTTTTTAAATTTAATAATTTATTTTAGCACAATCCCAAAACAATTTTTATTATCCTTTTACATGCTTCATCTGTACGTATTTATGTGATAATTGCAATTGGATGAACTTTTAAAATATTCAAAAGCTTTCAGAAGACTAATTATTTTAAAAACTGGGGTGTGTACACAGTATGTATTCAAAATCGACAATACAATATTTTTATTATTGGCAGAATAATAATAATAAAATAAATAATTAAAAAATAAAAAACCCGATTACCAAATAGACGATTTCAAATTCATGTAGTAAAAAACCGAAACAAGATTGGGGGGAATAGAAACCGAAATTAAGATAAACTATAAGTAAAGTGAATTCTACTTTGGTGTAACACAGTTATTATGAGATTATAAACCAAAATAAAATTAATACACTTTGCCTGTTAGTTAGCTTAGTAAGTGTATTTAACTTACATATGTATGTAGTCTTTCTGCTCATAATATATGTACATAGTCTGTTAAAATCTTCAAAAGAATTTTAATTGTTTGGTTGATTATGTTACCTTCTAGGATCAAGTAAAGTAAGCGACGTAAAACTGGGGTCTAATCGTAGCTTTTGATACGAGCTGATTCGATCACGTTTTCTTAATTTTAGATTATGGCATTCGATATTGTATAATATTATTACATTGTTCGATAGCGAATGCCATAATTTCAAAATGAAAAATTTGATCGAATCAGCTCGTTATCGAAAGCGACGATTAGACCCCTGATCTTTCTCAAACACATTACTGCGTAAGTCTACTAAAGCCCGGTCTAAAGATGTTCCCTGTAATTTATTTTCGCCTACGTCAAAGTCCAAATTTAAAACAATTTTTTGCATTGATTTTGTACAGCAAGGGATATGATCACTTGCGTTGCTCATTCATGATGCATATACACACAGCCTAATTTTAAATATTCTGAATACATATAGTTAATTTCATGCGCAATTTATCTTCCAATTTATAAGTAGTAGTCTCATTTAATAATTTTATAACTACATACCTATTATTATTATTTTTTTTTTTTTTATTTTTTGCAATTTTTGTGTCTAGTTTATTTGTTGCCTAAATGTATAATTATTCTTATGCTATTCTTGTAGTCCACCAACTATATATGGCCCTATGGGCTCGGTTGGTTATTGTTATAAATAAATAAATAAATAAATAAATAAATAAATAAATATTCCCCGGTAAATAATTCCCAGAGAAATATTTTTTTTCGAAAATAAAATCCTACTGTTGTAAACATATGACGAGAGGAAGATTAAAAGTGAAAGAGAATTTCAAAATTTTTATTTCGTTTCCATTTATTTTATTTACTGATTTCTTAAAAAATGGCGGAAAAGGAATAAGAAATCTAGTAAAGGATTCCAGTATGGACACTAATTTTTTACTTTTTGATTTTTTTTGGCATTTAAGCGATTTATTTAGTCTTTTTTGGGATATTTTAAATTTAAGCGCTTTTTCATTTTGACGATTTTTAGTTTCGAAATTTTTTTAGTTTTTGTATTTTTAGAGTTTTTGAACATTTTAAGAGTTTGCCTCTTACGGCTTCGAAATACAGTAAGTTGTCAAAATTTCAGTAAAAATTACATTAACTGATAGAACACCCTTTAATTTTAATTTTTTAAACTTCAATGTTAACTGCATGAAAATACACACAGAAAATAAAAACAGGTTACTACTGCAATCGTTTTCATTTTAAGACTAAGAAAAATGTTGGTAACTTAAAAAACTATAAAAAACTTTAATGTACAAAATAGTTTTTAACTTAAAATGTTGTCTATGTTTTCAGAATGCGAAAAGAGGGTTGAGTGCTTTTTATTATATTTTATTTTATAACTGTAATAATCTCACAACTAGCCACTGCTAGTTTTATATCTATAAGAATTGACATTTAAAGCTACACTCTTCTTTAAATAACAAATCTTTTTTTTCATTTTGTAAATTCTCTTAATTTTTTAATGCTACATACTATGGTACACTGCCGACAAATAAAAATCAGTGTTCCGGAAAATAGAACAATACTTTTTAAATTGAAAGCTTAAAATCTATCTAAGAGAGTTGCTACCGAATGCCTCCCACTGTTTCCTTCTTACACCCAATATTTTTTTTCAAATTATTACAACAATTTTGAATATGTACATATGTACGTACATATGTATGTAGTACAGGTAACCAATTTTTTATTTCATTATCTAATCGTATGAAACTCAGTGCCATTTGCGTATATACAATTGAAATTTTATTTCTATGTGGTCATTTAACTATTTTTACATACAACTAACTTCATACTATGTATGTACATATATATATTTTTACATACACTAATTAATGTGTTAGGTATATCTCTGCAAGTGTTTTCATTTTCTCTCCACCCAGGAATCATTAACATGCAAACACATGTATGCATACGTAAAATTGTAACAGATTTCCCAAAACAATACTCACCCCCTTCTCTATAATAGTAAAGTTACATGAAACAACCACTAAAAAAATAAAACAATTGTAACTAAAATATACAAAACAAAAACGAAAATAAACAAGGAAATAACACAACTAAATGATCAACCCTTAAGTCGATCACGATTTTATGTCTGCATTTACAGCGGAATATATGTACATTCCTTATGCATGGACATAAATATGTACATAACTACTTACATATATGTATTTACATAAATATGTGCATACATACATATGTACATAAAAAGTATAAGGGGGTATGTATGTATGTATATGGTAGTAAAGCTTAAGACAGGTTTTTCTTTTTCCTATGTACTTGGTTGTCGTAGTAGTTGCTTTAATATACAGTCACTGAAGAATATTTTTGCGGAATTTCAAAATTGGTTATAATGAAAATTTATAGTTTTGTAATAAAAACAAATAAAGTTTAAAAAACTACTTATCATAAATAGTCAAAAATTAAGCATAAAGTGTAATATCACTAGAGTTCTTCCTCAATATCGAAGATTTTAAAATAATTAAATTTATTTTAAATATACATATGTATGTATGTAAATGCATATTTTAAAATTTTGTTCGATATGGATTGATGTAACTACCTACAAATTTTACCCCCCGTTTGTACAACCCAGACGAACGACTTGGGAATAAAATTTATATGGAAAGCTCTCATATTTTTGAGTGATTTTCATATAAATTTTCTGGACGAGGCGTCTGTTTGACTTGTAGAAACTGCACATTTCTTTCTTTATTTAAATAATTTTTTGTTATTTTTATTTTTTATATTTTTTTGAAACTCCCACTGGAGCTTACTTAGGGCGCCTAGTATAACTCAAAAAATAACTTTCCTGAGGTAAGAATAAAGTTCAAAAAATGACTCTTGTTTTCTGAGGAATAAATAAAAATCTAGAAATAATTTTTCTTTTCTGAGGAATAAATAAAACTCAGAAAATATTCGCAAAACTACTTAACTTTTAATAAAAATTAAACAAATGAAAATTAGTGCATCTTAAGGTAATCCATGTAACAAGGCGTATCTTTGGTGTATTACCATTCTCTATTAGTTTGATTTTTTTAGTTTGAATTTTAAAAAATAATCGTAATTTGAGGTCCCTGACTATAACACCTGGGTTTTTCTTCGTTGTTTATATAATGTAATTTAGGACCATTATTACACAACTTAAAGTTAGTTATACATATGTAGTATTTTATCACACGCAGGTATACAATTTTTTCATTAGTACAATTTTGCTTTAACCTAAAGTAAGCGATAAGTTAAAGGAACAATTATGCTACCTGTGTAATAATTAACCTTAAAGGTGCTAAATAAAATGTTTATTTGAAATAGTTTTATGGTCGTATCAAAAAAAAAATTAACTTGTGATCCAACTGTGCTTTAGTGCAAATTTATAAGGATATTTTCTTTAACGTACAATTCAAACCCAAAATTAATGTTTTGTATAAGGCAATTAAATTTAAAAATACAATTTTAAATGGATATTTTAGAAAGTGACAATTTACTACTTTACTATCAACAACAGTGACGGTGCTAGCTAATATAAAACAATAAAAGCTATGAAAATTAAAAAAAACTGGAAGAATTGTAGATATTAAATATAATTATCAGGATGTAGGTATACATTTATATATGAAAATTCCAAATATAAGCAGATAAACTTTAAAGTTCTTCCGAATTAATGTGTGTAGGTACAATGATGAGCTGACATAAGCAACGACACAAAATATAACAGCAATATAAGTTTAAAATTTGTAAACGCACTAATAATCCCAAAATTATATTTTACTTATTCAGTAAAATATTTTTTTAATAAAATACATTGAAATTGATTATTGAGGGGTTTAGCTGGATCCTATGCGCATTTCACTGTTGCTAATGCAGATCATCAGGGAACCTTTACCCAAAGTTTCTTAGAACAACTAGAGTCATTATGTTATAAACTTTCATTTAAATAAATGAGAAGCTCAACAACAAATAACAAAGTTGAAACAAGAACTCAATAATCAACATGTTTTTTATTTTCTTACTTTACCATTACTACAAGGCTGACTTTTTTTCAGCATCAAATTGTAGCTATAAAGAGTATGTAAAAAGAAAATAAATGTAAATAACAACAACAGCTATTCAAGATAGAGTGTTGCCACACAAGTATTTTTTTTTTTTTTTTTTTTTTTTTTTTTTTTTTTTTTTTTTTTTTTTTTTTTTTTTTTTTTTTTGACCGGGTGCCGTCAAATTAATAATTAGTGTTTTTATGGGAATTTTTACAATTTAAGTTTAAAATTTGTAAACGCACTAATAATCCCAAAATTATATTTTACTTATTCAGTAAAATATTTTTTTTTTAATAAAATACATTGAAATTGATTATTGAGGGGTTTAGCTGGATCCTATGCGCATTTCACTGTTGCTAATGCAGATCATCAGGGAACCTTTACCCAAAGTTTCTTAGAACAACTAGAGTCATTATGTTATAAACTTTCATTTAAATAAATGAGAAGCTCAACAACAAATAAAGTAAGAAAATAAAAAACATGTTGATTATTGAGTTCTTGTTTCAACTTTGTTATTTGTTGTTGAGCTTCTCATTTATTTAAATGAAAGTTTATAACATAATGACTCTAGTTGTTCTAAGAAACTTTGGGTAAAGGTTCCCTGATGATCTGCATTAGCAACAGTGAAATGCGCATAGGATCCAGCTAAACCCCTCAATAATCAATTTCAATGTATTTTATTAAAAAAATATTTTACTGAATAAGTAAAATATAATTTTGGGATTATTAGTGCGTTTACAAATTTTAAACTTAAATTGTAAAAATTCCCATAAAAACACTAATAACAGCAATACTTGTTATCTTAATATTAATATTTTTAATTTTAATCATTGAAACTTGTCGAACTTATACTTATGTAAATGACGGTAATGTTATTCCATATTTAAAATTCTGCAAAATGTGTAAACTTTTATTTCGCACACTGTTAAATAGTAAATTACTCAAAATAGAAACTCTATGAATAAACCTATGTATATCTACCATAAACAAATATGTATACAAAATTATGAGCGGTAACAGTTGCAGCAGCAGCAGCAGCAGCCACAGCATATTTAAAGTATACACACAAGGAGTGAAGAAGAAAAAGTGTCCTCCTTATTTGGAAACATATAATAAAGTACACAGAAAATAAAATGGTATGTATCTGTATGATACCGATTACTAAATAAGCTTAATGATGACACTACACTCCTGCAGTACATCTCTATTGTAGCGCAAGCAATAAGAAAATCACCAGCTTAAAAATTTTATGAAATTGCACCACAAGGGATAAACGGCAAATTACATACATATGTTTGTATGTATGTACATTTCAAAGGAGGATTAAACACAAAAAACACTAAATTTGCTGGCTTATTCGCAATGTTTAATGCAATTAATTAAAATAAATTTAATACTTTTACAAAAACAGTCTTAAATCACTTGTTGGGGCTGCCCAAATTGGAGAACTATGTGAGACTCCTTTGCGAATTGATTGAATGTAACACACCCTTTTTTCACATAAAGCAGCGACGACGCTGCAGACAAAGAACTTTGTTTTCTTTATAAATCTGTCACCATATTTTAAAGTTATTTTTTGCTAGTTTATTATTGCACTGCTTTTAATTGAATTTTGTTAAATATCTAATTAAATATAACTAATTTTCACCTTCGTGTGTGACTTTTTATTTTCTTTTTCGTATCGATTTCTTTTTTAAAAGTCTACCACTGAACTTGAAATTAACACAACAACACAGCCGACAAAACTGGCTGAATTCTATGCCGGCCAGTAATGCCACTAGGGATGCCAGAAGATTTTGCTAAGAAATCTGCACATATTTAAAAAATCATCGGCATATTCATTTCGAAGATCGCCAAGAAAATCGGCATGATTTTTTTATTAATTAGACTAAAATAACAATAATATGTAATTTCACGTATTTTATAACATAATAATAATACATAATTATTACGTGTTTTAATTCATTTTTTAACGTGTGTCAAAATGAATAAAAATTAAAAAAAAACTTCAACCACAACTTCCAAAAGCTTACAAAGCCCCAATGTTTATGTAAAAAATTTCAACACATTATTAACTTCAATACATTATTTTTAAGCGAATTATATTTTACTAGTTGCAAATAGTTTTACCCCTTTTTGGAAACGCAAAGTTTACTTTGAAGTCTTAATTCAGCTGTGTGAAAGACAGAGGGAGGAATACTATCTCTTTCAGTCTTTCTCCCAGCTATATTAAGACTTTGCAAAGTAAACTTTCCGTGTGCAAAAGGTGTATTTGCATTGTATTGTTGTGTTAATTTAAAAAGTTGTGTTACTTTAACTGAGGTAGTTTACACGAGAACAATTTTTAAGCCGCACAATTTTGGTTCTTTTCCAAATTACACGAGACTAATTAATCTTGCGTAAAATGTATACGTATACACAGCTTTGTGTGTGTTAGTGTTTTATTTATTCATTTGAAGTTTGGTTTTCGTTATAAACGTATCGGAACATACTTGCAGGAATGAGAATAAATGAGAAATTGTTTATTATTGGCAATATTTAATAAAAAATTAAAATGAAAAAATAGTTTTCATTATCTTTTATGAATTAATGCGAAAATGTATTCATATTTCTAAATAGTTACATTATACAGAAGTACTTTTTGTAACTTTTTTTAAAAGAATTAAATAAAATCTCGTTCATTTTATTTTCATACAGCCTTATTTATAAAACTTATTAAGCCTTTAACAAGGTTTTTTTAAAACAAATTTTCTTAAAAAGTCTATAAAGCCTCAATAATTTTTATAAATAAGACTGATACAATTTATTCAACACGAAAAAACAATAAATTCAATTATTAGTTTTAAAGTTTGTTGACGTGACCAACCCCCTTCTTCTTTTAAATTCATGTTTCCACGACGATGGCCAACTAAAGACTTATGCTCTTATGCAAAAACGATTATTAAAGTTAAAGCATGCATTAAAACCGGTTTTGCCATACAAACTTCGTCTGTTAAACCAACTTTAAATATACCAATTGTTTTTGCATAAGGGGGTAAATACGCTCTGTAAAATAAAAAGCACCGAACCTGTGTTTTCGCAAGTGTGTATGTATTGGTTTTGTGCTGCTAATGCGGGGTTGAAGCTGGTTGAAAAATTATGCCAACCAAAAAAACACTCTCTTCACCGAATTTGCCTACAAACTGGCATGTTGTGCCAGCATAATTAATCCCGTGTAAACTACCTCACTCAGACGATAAAACTGGCTGACTTCTATGTGAGTAATGCCAGATGGGACAAATATCTAAGAACAAAATATTTGTGCTGCCAGATTCATATATAATTGATAGTAATGACATTTGGATTACAGAGCAGGGAAAGTTGATATACACTAAAATATTTACGATATAAAAAAAACAAATTCAAACCGTTATATTTGTAATTGATTTTAAATTTGTGAGCTTAAGAACAGGAAATTCTTAACCGATTTTAAACTTCTGTTTATAGTAATTATGTATTCGAATTGACGATAGGAAATGGTGGAGGGTTATACTTGTAACTGACAAAAAAATCAAAATCGTGATTTCTTTGCTGTGGTATATTATTTATATTTTAAACCTTCACTTTGGCCAGAACACCTTTTTAATATGCAAGTGATCAGTAAATAAATATTTTAAGGTACTATCAGTGAAACGATTTTGTGAAGTTTTTTCTTAGTACTTCCTGTACAGTCAACGATATATGAGACAATAATTTTAAGGTTTTACACAACTTTTGGTCATCAACTCTACGTCTCCACCTGACATGATATTTTGTTGTAACTTGAAGTTATAACTGAGTTATTAAAACAAATGCACCAACAATGTTATAACTTGAAAAGAGCAATAACTTGAGCAGTCCACACTTAACATTAACTTGAAGTTAATGTTAAAGCCGCATATGATGAATATCGCTGATGCCTTTGATGTTTTAAGTAAATAAAAAACATATTTTTTTGTGTACATTCAGTTAAATTGCTATTTTATTTTGTTGGGTTGATCATCTAATTGTTTCTTTTTTTAATATATTTTCTGAAATATTAGTAAATTAGTTCTAGTGTTTCATTAATTATTTATTATAGTAATATTACTATGTTAAATACATATTTATGTAAGTATATGTATTTGCGCTTGTATATTGTTTTTAATTTTAATATTTAGTAGACGCAAATAATAAAATTGTTGAACTTAAATAAATTTTATTATGTATGTATTAATCACTGAATATTTATTAGAGCTATTTTTTTATACATATTTGCTCAATTCACAACCTATTGTGGGAGCCTTTGTAATTCGGACATGAGTTGTTGGTAATTTAAAATAAAAACATTTTTTGTAAACAAATGTTTATTTAGAAATTACCAACAACGAACGTTCGTACGAACTACGACTCCCTGAATTGAGCAATTGTAAACATATAAAATTTTTCAATATGTGCGGGATATTTTCAAATAGTTTTGCGTTTCATTTTATTATTAAAATAAATAAAATAATAGAATAAAGTAAATATAACTTTGAAAATATGTATGTATCAGTTACAAAATAATGATTTAATAAAAAAAATTGGAACACAAGCAAATGACGTGAACGAAAAAAGATACCTTATAAATATAGCTTTGGAAAGAATGAACGGGAGTACCATCTTTGTTCTGGCACGCTCGCGTTATAATTTAAATTGCATTAGAAGCACTTCTATTGAACCCCTTTAACTGATTGCTCATGTAAGTAAGTTCCACATATGTCAATACTACACTGGGTGTAATTTCAGAAGAGATAGCTCCCATATTTTGACCGATAAGATTAAATTCCTGAATTGAGTATCACTCAGGTTTTCTTATAATGCGAAGTATATGAGTATGCATTATATAATACTGCACTATAATATGATGTGATATATAAACTTCTAATCAGGGGCTGGTATTAACTACCAAATAGCTCTTTAAGGCGTCAATAAACGTATGTACAGTACCAGGGGAATCAAATCAAAAACTCAAATTTATAGTATGTTTCCACTGACTTTAAATCAAGTAGGTTTAAGTAAATCACTTCAAAGTGTTTTCAGCTAACTGGTGAGTGATTTGTTGTTCGAATTTTCGTACGCAATTGCTTTATAAGGTGGGCGCAGCAGCTGGAATGTGAATTTTATTCACTTCTAGTTGACATTTAAAAATGATTCAATATTCCTTAATGTCATTTTTTTCGAAATTGTCAATCACTATTGATGGATGACCCAGGGATGGATTTTGTAATTTTAAAAGCAGCGCAGGGTTGCATACATAAATTGAGTTCGAAAAATAGTATTTTCGACATTATTTAAAATAAATCAACTTCTTTGAGGTGATTTATTCATATACAAAATGTATGGTAAATCATGTATAAATTAACATGATGTGCATAAATCATCATGATTTGTCTAAATCATGTCGGTGGAAATATACTATTAAATTTTAAATTTAAAATGTTTGTCATTTGTCAAATTTTATTTAAATATTCGTCTTTTAGGTAATACGATATACAAAAAACAAGCAGAGGCGCCAAAATAAAAGACAACCTGCCGTCGTAGGCGGCAATTATATAATTAGAGCTGAGACGAATGATGAGTCAGGATAATCCGATATCCGGATAATCGGTGTTCGGATAATCGGGATTCTACTGTATATGTATACATAAAATAGCTGCATTTGTATTTTTAATATAATTTAAATATATACATACAAATGCAACAGAATAAAATTAACTTGAATCAGTGGCAAACCTAGACTTTATCATGGACTTTATCTATATACCTGATCCTTATGATCAGCCGTAGAGGCACCATTATGTCCCCTCTAATTTTTTACATCCTCATTAATTTTTAGAACTTTTCAGTATTCAAATATATCAAGCAAAAGCTGTGAGAACAAAATACCAAACCGTTTGTTCTACCAAATTGTCTACAATTTCTATCAATTCGAAGATTTTTGATATCTCAAAGTAAATTTTGAAATATTAGATATTAATTTACCAAAAAAGTGCTATTCAAGGTGGATGTGAAAGCGTATTGGGATTTTTTATATACAATGTATTATCTTCCAGTTCAGGGGGAAAATCACGGCACTCGTTATCGAACGAAATTACAAAATATTTCGAAATTAATTATATTATTATATATAATTTCTTTCGATAACGAATGCCGCGATTTGCCCCCAGTATTCACCTCAAATAAGCATTTTTCTTATTAATATGTTTTGGTTAAACTGATGTTCAAAATAATTAAATAGGAATAGTGCGGGATAAAAATATAATTTTTCTTGATTTAAACAATTCATTTGAAATAAAAAATTTGTTTATATTGTTTTGTAATATTTTCTCATTAAACACTTTTTTATTTCTTAACTAATTATATATTTTCCAACAATATTTAACGGGAATTTCATGTGTCCAAAGTTTAAACGAACAGTTGTTATATGCATGCAGGAAAGCAATATTAAATGAAAATAATGAAAATGTGCATATAGTTTCGAAGTTTGAAAAATAGTGAATTTTATGTTATAAATAATACAATAGTAACAATATAAAATAAAAAAATTGCGTACGCAAAAGTAATGTAATACAATTTCAATTCCGATTCACCCATTCCATGGAAACATTTTTGTTGATGTATATTATGGTCAAGCGAATTTAATCAAATGAAAAAAATTATTCAGATGATGAACATTTAAAAAATAAAAAATTTCCAGTGTAAAAATATATGCTGTGTGAAACCAGTTCTGACAAAAACAAATCAAAATATATTTGTATTATAGAAATAGTATAAATTGATATTAAAATTATTCTAAAAAATGGTTTTCATACTCGTATTATTATTTTTTTTTTGCTAGTCCTGTAATATTATACAATTTGTTGCTCTATTTTCGAATTACATTAATCTTTATCTTAGGAAATTTCGATTTAAAAGGCAATCGCAAATCATTTAAACAATTTAAAAGCACAAATAAATTAATTTTAAAAATACAACGAGTTATAACACATAATTTTATATATATATGTATATAAATAAACGTTTTCTAATAACATATGTATACCAAAAAAAAAAATTAAAAACCAAAATCTGTGACCGAACGGCCTAATTGTGGCCGCCAATAATTTTTCTCAATTTGAATTTCAAAATAGAATTAACTCTTTAATGTTTGCAATATTTACTCAAAATTCAATCAATTGATAAAAAATATATAAAGCATCTATGAATGTATATAATATATGTATGTATGTATATGTATATGATTTTTATACATTTAGTTTATGTATGTATGTATGTTCTATGCAAATATATTTACATCTAATAAAGACAGTCTTGATTCCTTGTGTGTGTGTGTGTGTTTGTGTGTATGGTTTCTGGTAGAAAGAACGATTTACTTATATTTGATTAGAAAATAACGGTTACATTTTTGTTTCATATAGGAAAGTGTTAAGAGGTCTTTTTCTTTTTCTTTTTTTTTTGTTATAATTGTGCATAAGTTAAACCATGCAAATGTGTCGAAATGGAAACTAAGATTTTTGGTTGGTTTTATGAGTAACTTTTAGTTTTTAACATGTAAAATTACACATAAGCTTAATTTTAAATACTATATATTATATGTATCAACAAATGTATGTATGTAGCAGAGCTGTAAAAAATTGCAATCAATTGTGCTTGCAATCAAATTGATTTCAGCCATACTGATTTCATTCTTTTGACTTCAAAATGATTTCAGATTTCAAAATGAAATCATTACAAGATTGCAATTTTTCGTGATTGCAATAATTTTGAAATCATTTTTTTAGAAATCATTGATTGCAATCAATTTAATTGCAATCATTTTGAAATAATTTTTTTAGAAATCATTGATTGCAATACAATTTTTGTTGAAATCAAATCTAAAGGGGTAGCATTCAATAAAATATTGTAGAGTGCTCCATAGTATTAATGGAAAGCCCCAGATTTTAGTGGAAATTACTAAATTTGTGGTGGAAACCAACAAATTCTAATTCGGTTAATTTGTTCACTTTTAACAATGAATATTATTAGCAATTTGACACTTGAGTCAACTACGACGTTAAAAAAAAATTCCCCCAAAGTAAATTATATAATAAAATATTTAAAACTTATCGGACTGCAGTTAAAAACTATGTTCAGTAATTTTAAAACATTTTTCAAACAAAAATTACCATTATTGGCAATTCAAAATGATCAGAATCAGATTTATTTCTAGAAGGAGTTTCGCTTGAAGACAACGATTATTTTGATTCTGATTTCATTTTGTTTGCAATTAAGATTTAATTGCAATCAAATTAATTGCAATCAAATTTGATTGCAATCAATTGATGTATAAATTAATTTCCAAAAAATTTATTGCAATCAATTTACGGTTTTGATTGCAATCAAAAAATTAGAAATCAGTGACGTGAAATCAAGTGATTGCAATTAAATTGATTGCAATCTTTTACAGCTCTGGTATGTAATATGTATTTATCTATGTATGTATGTATATATTTAAAAGCAATTTTTGTACAATATTTTTTATTTGAGCTATTACGACTTCCGAATTTTTAAACTCGATTTCGATAGTTTGTACTAGATTAAAGAAAAATGTTCGAAGCTTCTTTAATCGAAGCCGAATCTAAAAATTCGACAATCGTAATGAGGCAGAATATAATTTTTAAATTAGTGCTGTTAACAAATAAAAATGAAAATAAATACATAATTTTAAACACTTTAGAATGCAAATGTTTTCTTTTCCTTCTTGTTGTAGAAATGCAGCAGGTCGATCGAAGTTTTCATTTAGGATTTATTGGAATTTTTATTGATGTCGTAATTCGCAAGCTGGTTCTTCATACACTTCAATGTGCAGTTCATTGGGAGATAAAGTATAATTCTCAGTCAATCTGTATGCTTTCAAGGTAATTTTAATGCGGATTTTGAACAAACTTTTCTCAATTTACACTAATACGTATATGTATATTAGGTATGGCGTAGTGGACGATTTTCGATATCGACATGCAAGGAGGTTCAGAAAAAAAATATTTGAACCAAAAAATGATGGCGATCAGATGGGGGCAAAGTTTGTCTCTTCGTGCTTAAAGTTCAGAGTAAAAGCAAAAAAAAAAATTTATAAAAAATCATATAACTTCCTCGGGATCAGCGCTACAAGGGTCAAATATATGATGAGCACCCATTAATTAGCTCCTCTCCTTAAGGGGCTCCCTTAAAAAAGCGAAATTTTTATAAAATTTACTCGCAGGGCACTAACTGCCCCTAGGGCGTAACTATCGAAGTCAAATGTATGACCAACTTCAAAGATTTTTTTCAATACAAATATTTTCTCCAAACATACTTATAGTATGTTTAGACAAATCATTATGATTTGTGCAAATCACGTTAATTTATACATGATTTACCATACATTTTGTATATGGATAAATCACCTCAAAGTAGTTGATTTATTTTAAATAATGTCGAAAATACTATTTTTCAAACTCAATTTATGTATGCAACCCTGATTTGCTTTTAAAATTACAAAATCCATCCCTAGGTCATCCATCAATTGATTGACAATTTCGAAAAAAATTACATTAAGGAATATTGAATCATTTTTAAATGTCAACTAGAAGTGAATAAAATTCACATTACAGTTGCTGCGCCCACCTTAACATACTTGATTTAAAGTCGGTGGAAACATACTTTTGTTTCCAGTTGCTTTATTTTACCCGAGAGATTGCATATAATTTTTTTTTAAATAAGGGATCAGGGAATAGGAAAACAAGTTACCGGGAGTTGTTATTCAGAATAACACTGTATATAGTTACCTTAATATCGAAAGGCCCTAACACATTATTTTTTTTAAATCGAGTTTTTTGCATATTTAGATTGATGAACATCTAATGTATCAAAAAATGCAAAAAATCTCGATTTAAAAAAAATAATGAGTTAAGACCTTCCTATATTAATTATAATCCTAGTCAGGTGGCAGCACTAGCTCAGCTGGATACTGTTTTATTGCTACACCAAATGTCAAATTTAGTATCAAACTCTATACAATGGTGGTGGCGAAATAGTTTTTCGAACTGGCCAAGTAATTCTCCTATTGTTGTAAAATAGTTGGATTAAAAGAATAGAAAAAAATTCTATACAAATATGGATTTCTATATGGCAATTTATACATATCAACAAAAAGCATGTGATTTTGGTTGATTGATCCGCCTTGTGAATAGTGAAAGTTAAACTAGGAAAAAATATATCAAAAAAGCGAAAAATAAAAAATCTAAGTCGAACCAAAAAAAATAGATTTAAGTGAAAATAATTTCTGCAAATAAAAATATATATATATATATATATATATTTTAATGTTATCAGCTAAACTTTTGTATTCACAGAGACAAGAAAAAAATAACTATCTTAACAATTCATAAATTGTTTCATACATCAAAAAGTGTGTGCAATTTTTTGTAAAAAAAACTTCTAGATAAAATAATCGCCTGAAACATGTAAACGTGCTTCAGGATTTTCACATACATACTTATATTAAAACAGCAGGTAACTAAACAAACAAGTATTTCAATTTGAAAAGAAAATAAACGCCAAATTTTCAAAAGAGTAAGGTATAAAAATCTTATTTGTTAAGTCTTATTACATACTTATATAACAGAATTATTATTTACAATTATTTTGGTAAATTTAAATCAATAGAAAAATATATGTATGTAAATCAGTTTAAGTTTAAGACCAGTTTGATTTCAAGGCTAATAAATACAGATAATTTAGCTTTCCATTGCAACATAATATTATTATGCTAAAGAGTTAAACAATAGAGAATTTATTTTAAAATTTAACTGAAGAGCATGAAGAGCTTCGAAAGCTGTATTTAAATGACGTGTATTTGCCATATTCATGAACATATGTATGCATGTATATTTCAAAGTGAAGTTTATTTTATATTCACATGTGAAAACGATTGCCAAAAACCTGTGATGAAAAATGCTTCATTACTTCAAAATTTAATACTTGTAGCATGAATATTTGTCATTTTCCTGAGGAAAATACTTACACGATTTCTAATACGTTTGAAATATTACGTGGGAATTATTCATGTGTATAAAATATTTATATATTTTCTTGATAAGACCAAGGTGAATTCCCAACAACAACAATAACTTCAATGGCATAAATCTCAATCAAACGAGTAGATAAGATGAGGACTGTGTGAATTCGGCTGGAGTTTTGTTGCGGCAACAGCTAAAAATATTAAATTCTTTTTCTTTTGGCATAAACATAACATTACACCGGCTTCACACAGGGCAATTTTAGTTGAGCAACCTTAGAATTTATGAAAGACAGAAGAGAAAATAATGAATAGGAGAGCTGTCATATGTTCCTCTCTCGCCCATGAATTAAAAAGTTGTCCAACTAAAATAGCGGTGCTAGACCGGAATATACAGGAAATTACATATGTACATACATATGTATGTACATATATGTACATATACATACATACATGCACATGTTTAGAACAGCAAGAATGACGTTACATACATATCAAGGCGAATTGATAACAGGTGACCTTAACAGTCCAGATGATTATCAGGTGTTCGAAGCCTAATTGAACTGTTTTGCACCCCGATTGTCAAAATCTCTTCTTTTATCTAATGTTTGTTTACATTTAAAGTGAAAAGTGTATGTGTTTTATAAATATGTATGTATGTATTGGTATATTAGTCAACTGTTTTTGACAGATGGGGTTTTTTAAAGCCAGACGAATTGCATGTTGTTTTTAGTATTGTTGTATTGTTGTAGCGATAAGGTCACCTTATATGAATTCGCCTTGCATACATATATGCATATGGCAAATGCACCTCGTGTGAAAAAAAGTTTAAGCATGCAAAAAAACTAAATACCAAACATTTAGAACTTTTTAGAACATTTTGTGTGTGTGTGGGCGTGTAGGTGTGTGTGTGTGTTTTTAACATCGTTCATCATTCGTTGTGCAAGTAAAACTATATATTTTTTTTATCATAGATACATATTTACGTGGGAGTAGTAGTTTTTGTTTAATTTCCTTAATTTTTGTGGTTTTGTTTTCGTGTTTACGCAATTTAGAGATTTACATTTCCTGTTGCTTTTATTTTTGTTTTTATAACTCTCAAATATTTACGAATATGTGTTTTCTGTGTGTGTGTGTAGATTAATTTTGTAGCAGGTTATGTTGTTTGCCTTAAGGCTTAATGCTCTTCGATATTTGCCACATTTCTTCTTCACCTAAGAAATTCTCAAAATTTTCAAAGAATCTTATAATACGTTCGTTGCGTCGATATGTATAAGAGCTGAAGCGAGTAAAATACACAATTGCTAATTAATATTAAATTTACATATTTATTTTGTAAACTTACCCTTTCTTAAAACGTTTCATATTTACAATAATATTGTATTGTTGCCAACGTTTGGAAAAGTTTATAACGCCGTCCTTTAAATAGTCTGGATTACCAACATGAACAAACGTTAGATCTTGTAGAACAAGGCCACTAAAATATTTTATTATTAAATTTATATTATTTATAAACATTTGCAATTTAAAATTTTTTTTGCTTACATGTAGGGTATACAAGGGGGTGCGGTATCTGCCAGTGATTGACGGTAGTTGCGAAAACTGGAACTTGGATCAATTATATTGCAATTATTTTGTAAATTTTCCTTAATCGATTTATTCCACTCAAGTCTGAAGGTTGCAAATTAAATGATAAGATTTGTAAAATTTATTTCTTAACAAAATTTAGCCACATGAGTACGGAAGTTTGAAATTTATATATAAAAAATACTACATCTGTATGTAGAACATGCCTGAATTTGGTGGTTAAGTTTACATACTTATTTGGTCAAATGTTTGCCAAGTGCGACCGTACCTTTATTAGTGTTTCTCAAAATAACAGAACTCTGTTACAAACATAATACTTTTAGAAGTGAAGTATGTACTCAAATCTGTTAAACCGTTTAACGTTCGCTGTTTAAAATAACATTGATTTATAAATAACATTCACTGGAACGGTGTAGGTAAAAATTCATTGCACCGTTCAGCTCTAACTAAAATCTGTTAAACCGTAATCATGGTCGCTGTGATTTATAAATCATGTTTAATAGAAACAACGTTATGTGTTTGGTTCTGGTCAGGGATCGAACTCAGGCTCTCCACCACCACCATTGTCTTTTCTTTGTAGTCAATGCCCTAATTATTTCATTTCGATTTTATTTGGTTTCTTTAAACTAATAAAACTCGTTCTGCAAAAGTGTTATTGATTTTTAAGGTTCCTTACATCAAAAGTAAAAAGAAACCCTATTGCTTTCGCTACGATGTCCATCCGTCCGTCTGTTTGTCTGTCACATGCTATTTTCTCGAGAACCGTAAGAGCTACGAACCTGAATTATTCACAGAATATGTAAAACTTTGTGTGCTACTACAACAACATTTAATAACTAAAGGCTGTTCTAAAGCGAGCAGTATTCACTTGAAATGTTCAAAGTTAGTGTATTTTTATACAGAAATTCAAATGATTAAATTAAAGGGTATTCTATCACTTAATGTAATTTTGACAATTTGTACATCTTGGAAACCGTCAGAAGCAACCTCTTGAAACTTTCAAAAACGCTAAAACTCAAAAATCCCAAAATTAAAAAAATCCAAAACTAATAAAATCGCTACAACCGGAAAAAAACGCTTAAATGAAAAAAATCGCCAAAAGTTAAATAAATCGCTAAAATGGAAAAAAAGTAAAAAGGTTTCAAAAAAAATTAAAATAAAATCGCCAAAAACCGAACAAAATCACTAAAATAAAAAAGGTACCAAAACTAAAAAAAAATCGCCAAAACCAAAAAAACGTCAACATTTCAAAACCCCAATAAAATCGCCCGAAGTTAAATAAATAGCAAGAATGCAAAAAAATCAGCAAAAGTAAAAAGGTTGCCAAAAAAAACTAAAAAAATCGCCAAAAAGCCAATAAAATCACCAAAAACAAAAAAGGCACCAAAACTAAAAAATATCGCTAAGACCGAAAAAATCACCAAAAATAAAAAATAAACCCCAAAAATTAAAAAAACGAGAGAACCCCAAAAAATAAATTGCCAAAATTAAAAAAGCGCTCAAATTAAATAAATCGCTAGAACTAGAAAAAACAGAAAAATCGCGAAAAGAAAAAAAACACTAAAACTGAATAATGGCTAAAACTAATAAAAATCACCAAAAACCGAACGAAACGCCAAAAATTTTTTTTAATGTAACATAAGATATTCGATTATGTAGGCTAAAGTTTGTATAGTATTATTATATAGTGTCAGTACGCAACCCTTAGTGAGAGAGCCAAAGTCGCACTTTACTGAATTTTTTAAATTTTAGAACAAATACTCTTAATATAGAAAATTTCTTGGTAATAATGTGAAAAATATTTACAACATACCTTCTTATGGGAGATGAATCCAAAGCAGACAATAAGGCCAAATATGAATTATAATTATGAATTTTCTTCAAATGCGTCATTATCTTAATAAATTTCTCTACATATTTCTCGCGTTCTTTGGCACATGTTAACATCAATATTTTCGAACGTGCCCAATAGGACATCTTATTAAAGTGTTCAGTGAATTTATTTAAATTTGGTGATTTCTCTTCACATTGATCTTTGGCAAATATTAAAACTTCAGGTATTTCAATTTTCTGAAACAGTTCAGCGTCCAGCAGGGTCATTTGTTTGGCAATTTCCAATGCTTTAAAATCTAATAAACTGGGTTGAATGGTGACAGTGAAAAACATATCGTTGGTGGGATAAGCAGGCAAACGTGATTCCTTATATAAATTAACCTTCACAAAAAAAAGAGAAAAGTAATAATTCCAAAAATATAAAAAATAAATATAATTAATACAAACCTTTTCTACAATTTGTTTGCGAAGCAATTTCGCTAAATACAATTGGCCGGCACATACAAGCTCATACACAAATTCCACCAATAAAGTCAGGAGATTTGTGCAAGTTAAATCGGTGCAGCTGAAAGTATTTATATTGTTACATATAATCAAAGGAAAATCAAATCAAACAGCCGACTGCTGTTCAGCTGTTTCCTACTGTTGCAGTTACTTTACATTACAGTCGGCTAACTGAGCCGATCGATATTTTTATATGAAAAGTATGTTACGTTACATTACATCTCTATAACCATTTTCATTACTTTTCACATAACAAATTCGATCAGCTGTTTCCTACTGTTGCAGTTACTTTACATTACAGTCGGCTAACTGAACTTTTAGGCAATACTTACGTTAAATCATTTACAACTCGCACTAGCAAGGAAAATGTTTCTTTTGCCGCCTTTTGTTTTTGATCATTCGTTTGGCAAAAGAACACGGTATAACGATGGGTTAGCTTTTCAATTAAATCGATGGGTTGTATAAAAGTCCGAAACGTTGTTATAAATGCTTCACTGAAAGCTGTGGATTAAAAAAAAATATTTAATATTAAAGAGCTGAAGAGAGAGCGAAAGTAGAATTTTTGAATTTTTAACGTACTACCTTTGTCCTTTTGAACACGACTTGCGTGTACAATTAAAGCATCTATATGGCCACCCTTTACCTCAGGACCATCTTCATTGTCTTTTTTGAAAACCAAATAAGGTGTTATATCAACTTCTTCCAAAATGTTGGGCAGATGATTTATTTCTTCAGTACATGTAGGACTCTACAAGGAAATAAATATGAACAATTTTTATCCGAGGGCATGAGAAATATATTTTTTCTAAATATGTATGTATATATGAAGACTAGACTGGTACTTATTTTCGAAAATAGTTGCTTTTAGCAAAATAATTATTGTGTAAGAATTTCAATTCGGTATTTTATATCAGCACGAGCGCAATCGTGGTCAAAGTTCGCGATAGAGAGCTGAAGAACAATGTAAAAGACTGATGTCAGAAATAAAACTATAGTTGTATGTGTGAGAAAAGTTGTCTCATTCGCCTCTGAAGTACATGAAAAAAATAAATATTTGGAACAAATGCAGTTTAGTAAAGCAGCTAAAATAAAATAAAAAAAGCTCCTATGTGAAAAATAAGGAATAAAAATTAAATAAAAAAGTTGGCTGCGACCCATTTTCCGAGTTATAGGGCAATGAACATTTCATAAGAAAATGTAAAGAATTTCCAAAAACAATTTTTTGAATAGCTTATCTAAAGAAACTTGAAAAATAAGAAAAAGATTAAATAAAAAACTGGATGCGAACTATATTTCCCGAGTTATTGGTATTTTAAGTTTTGATGTTAAATGTAGTTTATTGAAGCTGCTCAAAAAAAAAATCAAAATGACTTTAATACATATTGATTTCTTTCCTTAAAAGTTTTGTAACATAAATCACATTGAATGTCCCGAAAATCATTACTGATCATATAATATTTTTCGCGCATTGACGACTAATTGAAAGAGAATAAGAATGTGTGTGATTTTATTTTGCACAATTGTGTTATGAAACTGACAAAATGTACGATGTACGACCAACTTCCACTAATTTTTTCTCCGCTGCAATTTTTCTAGATACACTGGAGCTCCCCTCCTTAGGGGCTCCCCAAACAAAATTAATATTTTTATTAATTTTCCCCACAGTGCCCTGGGGTTAGGGTGTTTATAGAGAGTAAAGTGTAAGACCGACCCACACTTATTCTTTCTGCCCAACTTTTTTTCATAATATACCCTATCTCCACTCATTAGGGTGTTCCCATACAACAGATATATTTTTACATTTTCCCCACCGACCTAGCTAGGCCTAGGGTAACCTTGGAGAAACCAAATGTATGACCGACCTGTATTAATTTTTTTCCTCTACATTTTTTCTAAATACGATGACTTGTTATCTACAGTCTTTCGGGGGTTCCCATACAAATTTAATATTTTTATTAATTCTCCCAACAGTTCCAATTATGTCTATAGGATGTTTTTTAAGGGGTAAAGTGTAAGAACGACCCCAACTTATTCTGCCTGCCTAACATTTTTTTAGAATATACCAACTCTCTATCTCTGCTCCTTAAGGGTGTTCCCAAACAAAATTAATATTTTTATACATTTTTCGCCACCTTGCTAACTAGGCCCAGGGTACCCCTAGACCGACCAAAATAATTTTTTTTTCACTAAATTTTTTCTAAGCACACTAACTTCCTATCTCCCCTCCTTAGGATGCTCCCATACAAAATTAATATTTTTATAAATTTTCGTTTAGCAACATAACTAGACCCAGGATACCCCTAGAAGAGCCAATTGTATGACCGATCCACATTAATTTTTTCTGCGCTAAATTTTTTTCTAAATACACTAACTTCTTATCTCCCGTCCTTAGGGGGGCTCCCATACAAAAATAATATTTTTATTAATTTTCCCCACAATTTCAATTAGCTCCAGGGTAAAGTGTGGGACCAACTCCCACTAATTTTTAACCCCAACTTTTTTTGCAGAATATACTAACGCCCTATCCTCACTCCTTAGGAGTTGCCATACAAAAATATAATTTTCGCAATTTTTCCCTACCGTCCTAAGTCAGTGTTCAGACGAAGAGATTCTTATACTAGAGTTGAGCGATATTTTGAAACCTCTTCTTTGTTCACTAACCACAACTGTGACTGAATTTATCAAGTAACAGGTTTTGGAAATATAGTTCTTTTATACAAACTGTGATTGTTCTTATATGCTTACTTAACATTAGATAAGGCTACCACATGAATTTTTGTTATACCTTCAGCTTTTGTCGATAAAAAAAATCGTCAACTCGTGTCAAATCGTCTTTTCTGGCAACTATGTACATCTCACATGTTCATTTTTGCAATTTTTATCTGTCTGCCTCTTATACGAAAATCTCAATATTTGAACGGGGTTTATTGCTAATTGTTTGTTCTTGTCGCTCTTCTTATTAGTATTTATCAAAATACCAATACTAATAAAGACTTTTAAGGCAGAAGAGCTGAAAAAATTAGTTAAACTGTGATCACAGTCAGTGTTGCCAGAACTTCTAGAGGTGAAATCGTCAAAAACTACAGATTTCTGTGTAAAAAATCGTCGTCATTTTAGAAAATCGTCAAAAAAACGTCTAATCAAAAATATAAATTTTTTTTGTATTTGAATTGTTTTATTACAAAAACTATTACAATGGATCAAACTTATTAACTATGCTTTCAAAAATATACACATATACAATAATATATATATGTATATAGTCTAATAGGGCATTTACACCATCCCGAAATCTAGTACTTACAAGATTTTTAGCTAAATCTGGCTGCTTTTCACTAGATTTCCCATACAAAACAAAATCTAGTTTGTGAGTAGATTTGTAGGCAATCAACTCAAAAACTAATAATTTTATCTTATTTTTACTACCCTTTACAATAAATTTATATAAAAGATGATTGAATAGCTACGATCTCCTCAAAAAGGTGTTGAATTGGCTACATTGCAGTTGTTTGGTTGCAGTTTTAGAAATTTTTCGGTTGATGGGTTGTGTTTTTGATAAAAAAAAAATCTTGATAAATGTCAAAAAAAAACATGGTGTAAACGGTATAGATTTTCATAAAGATTTTAATTAAAATCTGATAGATTGTGTGCAGGTGTAAATGCCCTATAATCATGAAAACCATTAAAATAAAAAATAAATAAAAAAAAAAATTAAATCAGAATTCACATGCGTACATATGTATATATGTATGTATTTATTTTTAAAACAGATGATTTATAAATTTAGAAAAATCGTAATTTCTCTACCTAAAATCGTCACTAGTGTATTTTGAGAGGTGAAAATCGTCAAAATGCAGAGAAATCGTCAATTCTGGCAACAGTGATCACAGTCAGTTTAATTTTACTGCTGCTCTTATTACATTTTCTCAAAATAACAGAACTGCTACAAACAAAATACTGCAAAATACTGCAAAATACTACAGCAATTTTAAAAAGAAATTGTCACAATAATTGTTTTTATTTTTAATTATATCAAAAATAAGGACCAGTCTAATGTCGCGAACTTTAGCCTCGATGCGGCACGTGTTAGTATTAAAATATGCAGACTTAAAATTTCTACACAATAATTCTTTTGCTAAAAGCAAGAATTTAAAAAGGTTGTGACTTTTCGAAAATAAGTATCAGTCTAATGTATATATGTACATATGTATGTATGTAGTACCTTTCTATTGTAGTTGTTGTAATTGACCATTTCTTCCATCTCATTTGATGTATAATCGCCGTTCGGTCCTAATTTATCGCAAGGCGATGGAGACGAAGAAGAATTTGTACCGGTTTGCATGGACGTATCGTAAACATTTTGTAGGTCATTAGAATGCAAAATATTGCCACTGTGTTCATCGTCATATTGATCACCCACTTCCTCCGACAGGGTGGTCATCATTTCATTACCTGCCCCAGAGCCGCCTATTAGTATTCGGTGATCGGACGTTAAGTGCTTTGGCTTTGGACTAGGCGGTGGTGTAGTTATAATCGTGGGTGGTACAGGTGATGTTGAATTTCTAAATTGCTTGTAGTTTTTCGGTGGTAAAGCAGGTGGGGTTTCGGCCAAATCGCTGCTAACAAAATCTTCTTTGGCAAATGTAGCAATACTATAAAAAAAAATGTTAACAACATAAAATGCAAAATTTAATTAATTTTTTTTAAGGAAACAATATAAAACATAAACTTTTAAAAACAAACATACTTCATAGTTTGACTGTGTGTTATGTTTCTGTTTAAATTGTAGGCCGATATTGTGTGGCGATGTGAGGGTTGTTCTATAGAACGTGTTGATGCCGAACAAATTTCCATATAGGCCAAGACTGTCACAAAATACACAAAAACAAAATTTAATTAGTTAGAATAATATTGAAAATAAGTTAACAAATCTTCATTAGATCTAACTAAAAGCCATTTATTAAAAAAATACATTTATATAAGACTTTTACAAAATTTAACACTTCAACAAAGCATTTTCTAAATGGAAGGTGGCGTTTTCTATACACTGGTTTTTGTTGTGTTTTCCTTTTGTTTTTTCTTTTGCCAAACTTACCTGAAAATGCCACACTTTGAAACACTAGATAGAGTAGTTTTGGTTTCAAATTTTTGTTTTGAAAGTAAAAAACGAAGGAAATTTACACAAAAAACGTTAAGACAATTACATTTTATGTTGAATATATTTATTTTTATTTATTTTTTTTTTGTTATTAAATTACATGTGTTTGCTTATGTTACGAGTTTGTAGGAGTTTGCATTTTGAAATTCATACATATCGTACCATAACCGCCAAAACAAAAGCTTAAGCGACATAATTTTCGTCAAAAAAAACGAACTAAAAAAATGCCACTTACGCTTTTTTCGGGGTTACGGCTCGATATGTCTTATATTTTTTTTGGTTTTAATGATTTGAAATGAAATTTTGTTGTTGCCTGAATATAATTCATATATCGAGCCTTAATTTCGATTTAATCGTAAGCGATAAAAATAAAATTGTTCAGGAGACTGTTTTTTAGTGTTCCGTACAGCAAAGGTGAAAAAAGGAGGTCCATCAGTTAATGCAATTTTGACAACTTGCTATATCTTGGAAACCGTAAGAGGTAAACTCTTGAAATTTTCAAAAACGGTAAAACTAAAAAATCTGAAAATTATCAATCGCCAAACTGAAAAAAATCGCCAAAACCTGAAAAAAATCGCCAAAAATTAAAAAAAAATCGCCAAATCGAAAAAAATCGACAAAATTAAAAAAAAAATCTAATAGCCTGTTTGTAGAACGCGACAAGGGCGAGTCACGACGAGCCATTTCATGGACGACTACGTAATGAAAAGCGTTTGTATAACGCGACTCGACTTTGTCGTGCAGCTTACGTTAACTCGCCCTTATGTCAAATATGTACTAAATCGTACTGTTGCCAACATGTTCGAAAATAGTTTTAGTTTTTATTTTTTCATACAAAATTGTGTTTTCAGCTAAAAAAAATGGTAACCCTATTCTTGAAACACAACTGACATGCACAATAAATAAAAAATAAAAAAAGTAAACAAATCGTGTATGAAAATTTTTTAATTTTGTTTATAGAGGTATTTGTATAAAGGTAAGTACTCCAAAGTGGTTTATTAATTTTAGTAACTGAGTTTCATGTAAGTGATGTACATACACAAATGTATGTATGAAATACATACATACATATGTGTATAAGCATGTACTCATAAGCAAAGAAACACAATAATGGTGAGAATCTGCTTTGTTCAATTTTCAGATGCGCAAGTGTCCATGCTGAAAAGAAAGTACGTGGCCTAACAATGGCTAGAGCAGTACTATGAGGAGATGCAACTAATAATATTGGCAAGTTGGTAAGTAAAATTTAAGCATTAATGGTCAGGCATTATTTGAAACAAAACCTTTGTTTATTTTAACTTTTAGCTCGCACATCCGGAACAAATGCAGTTTAGCGAAGCAGCTCCAAACAAAATAAAAAGTAGCCTATGTGCAATTTAAAAGTAAAAAGAAAATATTAAATAAAAAAGTTGGTGTCGACGCTCTGAACTTTCTATAGAAAACTTCCAAACAAAGTTTTCCTGCATTGCATTATCGCTTTTTACTTAATTTTCTTATATTTTTAATTTCCTATGCGATAAGTTATAAAAAAATTTGTTTGCAAACTATTATTTTATTTAAAGATATTTTATAAATTGTATTTAAGGACAAAATTAAAATAAATGTGAACAAGTGAACATATGCACATATTTAACTCCTGACCAAAAAAGGGGTGTTATAAGTTTGTAGTGTGTCTGTGTATGTGTGTCTGTACGAGTCCACGTATAGACCAAACGGCTGGACCAATTTTTACTTATTTTTTCAGTTTGAAAAGTGACTTGATCGAGAGTGTTCTTAGCTTTGTTTGAAGAAAATCGGTCTAGCTGCTAAGAAGATACCACATCTTTTCTAAATATATGCTTTTGAATGTGTGTGTATTTGACGCCGTAGCTCCCAAATGGCTAGGCCGATTTTACTATTTTTGTCGTTTGAAACCCAACTTGAACGTATATCTTCTAGTCTATACTTGAAGAAAATCGGTCCAGGCTTTTGGAAGTATTCATAAATTTGTTATTACAAACTGTTTGAAAGTAAAAGAATTTGCTTATTTGAAAATTTAAGAAGCGCCAGTATCATATACATATGTACATATCCAGAAAATATGTGATACCTTTCAAGCGGCTGGACCGATTTTCTTCAAGCATAGCTAAGAACACTCACGATCAAGTTACCTTTCAAACACAAAAAACTAAATCATACCCGGTTCAGCCGTTAGTCTGTACGTGGACTTGTACAGATATACAGACGCACACAATACAAGCTTATAACACCCCTACCAAATTGTGGAGTTCCTGTGGCCAAATGTGAAATTTGCTCCATTCATGCCACCAATTGGCTAAGCTGCAGCCATGTTGTCATTTTGATATTTTGATGCTAAAAATGTAAGCAATCAAAAGAAGAACACTTTATATGAAAGTTTACTTACCTTTTTCTTATTGTAAATTCCATTTCTTTATGTTTTCTTAATTATTATTTATTATTTTCTATTATGTTTAAATTTTTTTTAGAGTTTTGTTTATTTTTGAATTTTTTTGTTTAACACGAGTATAATATTTTATTCGCCCAACCTGACGTTTATTGTGAGCCAAATCGTGTTCTACAAACGCAAATAAACTGACATCTGTTACGTTTTTTGATCAAAATCGTCAACAGTCGTGTTCTAAAACCCCAAAAAATAAATAATGCTAACATGTTAGCGCTTTTTATTGACGAGTCGTGTTCTACAAACAGGCTATAACACTAAAATAAATCGCCAAATTCGAAAAAAATCGTTTAAATGAAAAAAAAAATCGCCAAAATGAAAAAAACGCAAAAAAACCGAAAAAAATCGCCAAAACGCGAAAAATGCGCCAAAACCAAAATAATTTTTTATGTGAAAAAAATATCGCCAAAATGAAAAAAATCGCCAAAATTAAAAAAACGCCAAAATTTAAAATAAACGCCAGAAATCGAAAAAATTTCTCAAAACGAAAAAAAGTGCCAAAACTAAGAAAATCGCCAAAACCAAAAAAAAAAATATGAAAAATCGCTAAAAATTAAAAAAAATTTTAAAATAAAAAAATTGCCAAAATTAAAAAAACTTCAAAAACCCAAAAAATCGCAAAAAAAAGTGCCAAAACTCAGAAAGCGCCAATAAATTTAAAAAAACCCCCAAACTAAAAAAAACGCTTAAAACCAAAAAACCCCAAAAACGAAAAAATGCCAAAACTATAGTTTATATTGGCTAAAGTTCGTATTGAATTACATATCTCGTGTCGTACGGAACCCTTTGTGCGCGGGTCAAAGTCGCACTTCACTGAATTTATTTATATATTCAAATATATTTTTGTACGTAAATTGTCGCTTACGATACAATTTTATAGTCCGTATCTAAAAAAGTTATCGACTATATAATCGAAAAACTATATACATATATATCTAAACTATATAATCGAAAAAGGCTCAATTTGTACATATGTATGTACTACGAGTGAATTTGTTGTTTGTTTTAATGCTTTGAAATGAGATTTTGTAGTTTTTATGGCATGAAATTTAGAATATTTACACTTACAGCAACTTTATATAAAACAACCATTTGTAAAATACATACATGTGATAAGGGATTTTGTTAAATTCGTGGAAGACTAGTTGCTATTCACATGTATGTATTATAGGTCTGCACAGATATATATACCTGTTTGCACCAGTTTTACTTTTGTTGGTCTGGCATGTTATTCAGCGTTTCTGTTACTAGTCATAAACTTATCGGTAAAAACAAATCAATACCTTGCTTCTTTCTCTTTTCCTCTCTCTCCCATAAACTCAGACTTGAGTAAAAAAAACAATCGAGTCTAAAACATGACTAGTAACAGAAACGCTGAATAACATGCCAGACCAACAAAAGTAAAACTGGTGCAAACAGGTACATATATCTGTGCAGACCTATAGTATGTATCTGTTATGAAGTTATTCCTGCCTGTTCTGTAAATCGAGTCGATTTAAAAACTCTCGATTTAGAAAAATTAAATCCACTAATAGGGAATTTTTTTTCAGACTTTTTGGTAGTTTTCTATTTTTTAGAGCTTGAAATTATCTGAAATTAATTTAGTATGTGTGATTTAAAACACATCAATGGTGCCATTATTTATTTTTGGAAAACGAGAAATTCTGATTCGGTTTACAGAACATGGCGGATTAATTTATAATCCATAATAACTCTAGTTGTTCTAAGAAATTTTTGGGTAAAGGTTCCTTGATGATCTACATTAGCAACATTGAAATGCGCATATGATCCAGCAAAACACTCCTCAATAATTAATTTCAATGTATTTTTAATAAAAGAATATTTTACTTAATAAGTAAAATAATAAAACCTGGTTTACATTAAGCATTTTTTTCATAAAATTAGTTGCTTGAAAATTTTTTATTTTTCGATAGGAGGCCTAGAAGACAAACTTATATCAAATATGTTGCCAAAAATCCATCAGAGATTCGTTCTAGGTGCTTTTTTGTATAAAATTCTCTTTTATATCGCTGCAATTAGCAAATAGAAAAAGTTGCGTGCAACAAAATTCATGAAATTTCATGAAAAAATGCTTATTGTAAATCCGGTATAATTTGGAATTATTAGTGCGTTAAAAAATTTTAAACTTGAATTTTAATAGCTAACAAAGCTATTAGGGGCCTGAGTAAACAGTCTTGAAATGTAAATACGTCTTGTTTTTTTAATCTATTCTCGTGGCGTGTATTATACTAAACCAATAAGATATGCTGTCGTTTAATAAGCGAAGCAGGATGGATGTATTGATCTTCGTATACATATATGAGTGTTTACATGCGATGTCGGGAAGACTTCTTGCTTCGTAACGAACACTTAAAAGAAGTACTGTTGATGCGTGTATTCTCGTTATGATGCATATTGTACGTTTGAGTTTGTATGTAAGATGTAGATGCCCTGAAGAAAATGTCGATTATGAAAATGTAATGCGTCGCTTTTGAATTTGTCACCAGTACTACTCTCTCTACTTATTCGCCCTACAATACTTTGTGCTATAGACATTTAGCATGTGTTGTCATTGAAAATCTAATAGTAATACTAAAACAATAGACTATGTAATGACTACATACATAGTTCGTATGCGTATGAAGAAGCATGCATCACAAATTTTTCAATCACGAAGTATTTTCTTCTTTACTCCTATACCTGCAATAACTGCAACTAATGTCTTGCCAACAGTATTGTTTAGCGTTTGTTTTAGAAGATTTCGCTGTAGCAAAGCATTTGAAAAATCCCTCATGTCTTAAAATTTCTTGAAAGTGGTCTTTTGCAGGGGTCTAACATGTATACGTAATACAAGTTTTTTTTAGTAAAGAAATTCCCATTTTTTCAGATTTCCTTTTTCAGATATTTTTGAAATAATTAATTTGACAACAAAACACACTACAGGTGGTTGGATAGTTCTTGTAAGTAAACATTTTACTACTAATAATTTGTAGGAATTTTTTGTCTCTTTTTGGAAGCTTTTTCCTGGCAAAGTTTTTGAGTTAATAAACAGTAACAATTTCCAGTAACAATTGTTACAAATTCGTAACAATTTTTACTAAATCAACAAACCAACTATTTTTTAGCATGTCTTGGCTATTTTGTTTTTCTACTAACTTTTAAAGTCTTGTCTAAACTCTGGAATGCTTTTTAGTTATTCAAATGCACAAGTTACACACTGAACAAATACTGTCTTAAACAAAATTAAACGAGATCATAAACGAATATGTTAGGCCGGGGTGTTTACATCTGTCTGCCATGTGCCCAAAAAAGCGTAATTATTAATTTAAACGGGTTTCAATCATGTTGGATTCTATAAAATTATCTATGAGTTACGCATGGAAACTGTTTAACTTAATAAATACGTGTCTGAATCACGTTTTTCATTACTTATTAATGGTTAGGCTTTTTTTGGGCACATGGCATACAGATGTAAATAAAATTGGCCTAAAAGTCTTATGAGAAATGTTTTGATAATGTACAGTGTTGTTTATGCAGAATTAAATGCAAATAAGTTTATTATGTATGTATGTAAATATATATAAAGCACAAACTTACTGTGTTTTTTCTTAATGGGCAATGGAGGAGGTTCTTCCATTTGACCGGTGGTCATATTTATGGCATTGCAGCTGCCAACAGGTTTATCCAAACGGCGGGAATCTATAAGACTAGTGTGTTTAGTTTGCCACTGGTATGTTCTCACAGCATGTTGACGCAGTTCAGGTAATTCGTTAATACTTAAACAAAAAAAAAATAAATAAAATAAAAGAATAAACAAATTAACCAGACTATTTCAAATAAAAATTGTTCACGCAATTAATAAAATAAGTTTAAATTTAACAAGTTACATACAACTAAATTAGAAGATGAAATTTTATGAAACTTCTAGACGAGATATTATAATTAGAGTATTAAAACTTAACTTGAGTCGAACGCTGCTCATGTTGTATACATATATGTATATCGAGCTTCATTTTCGATTTTATCGTAAGTGACAAAAATTAAATTTTTCAAGAGAAGGTTTTTTATATGTATGTATTTTCAAATTTGTTTTATATACGCAAATTGTCGCTTAGTCCTCGTCCATACAGTGAAACATTTGATGCGAAACATTTTTGATTTCTCTTTTGAAACTGCATTCGTGTCCACACTGTGAAGTTTTTGTTTTGCAGGTTAATACATTTTCTCATATATTTTTCATGAGAATGAAATGAGGTGAGAATGACGTACTCAACAAGAACGTCGTGTACATGAAACAAAGTTTCCTTTGCCATTCCTCTTTCCCCTCTCGTCTACAAACTCAAATGTTTTGCAGCAAATGTTTCACTGTATGGACGAGGACTTACGATAAAATTGTACAGCCTATAGCATTAAACACATTCACCACGGCTACAAAATGTCAAAGATAGAATATATTCTTGTGTATACACAATGTGTACTACACATAGTATTTATATGAGAATGATTATTTTGATGGCTACAGGTTGTTGTCCGTGCTACATTTGTCGCTGTAGTCAAATTAAACTAATTTCTATTTTTTATGGCTACAAACCAAACACAGTGTTAACAATATAGCAAAATATGTTAAACAAATTATTACCAAGAAATATTTTTTACTGCAAAATAAAAAAGAAAGTTATAAAATTTTAATATTAATTACAAAATTAATTATATTTTTGCAAAGCGAAAAAACGACAATTCGCGAAAAATTGCAAAAGTTTAAAAAATCGATAAGATTGAATAAGAATAAATAAAACTGTAAGGAATGCAAAAAATTCGCTAAAATGGAGAAAATTCGCAAATAGTTTCTAACAGCGGGATGATGAAAAAGTCTAATGATGTTTTAAAATCTTCAAAACTGTTAGGAAGCTAAAAGACACGCAAAAAACCGCGAGAATTTGCAAAATTCTAAACAAGCCATAATATTGATTAAAAATTGCTTAAACTTTAAGGAATGCAAAAAAAAAGTGGACAAAAATCGCAAAACTTACGAAAATTTGCAAAAACTCGCAAAAATTTGCAAAATCGGAAGCAAGCGCTGAAATTGATTAGAAATCGCTAAAGCCATTAAAATACAAAAAGTTATGAAAAAAATGTATTGAAGAAATTACGAAATCTATAAATAGTAAAATTCGCAAAACAATATAAAGAAATAAACTTATTTGTTTTTATATTTTTGAATAAACTATTTTATTTTTATAAATGTGAAATATTTGAAGGCGGTACCACTGAAATATATATTTATGATGTTGATGTATGATGCCGTTTTCAAAATAATTAAGTAGCTGGCTACCCAGGCAACATTTGTTGCCAGCGGCACTTGTACTCGTGCAGCCATGTAGCCTGCTGTGGTCTATGTGTTTATAGCATATATCTTAAAAGTTATAAGCAATTTTTTCATTTAGATAATTCGAAACTATGGATAGGCCCATCAAATTTTAATTTCAATAAAAAAGTCGAAAATATGGTTCCATATGTACTATGTATTAGTTTTTATAAAAATTATTTCATTAACTTACTTTTCCATATCCAGATCATTGTGTAATAACAGACGATCTTTGCCTATTTTTGATATTTTTGGTGGTAAGGCTGGTGGCTGCAGGTCGAAGCTATTTATCAAACCCTCGTCCGTTATGTCTAGGCTATTGCTTTGCATTAACATTTTTGCTGCAGTTGTGGTGACACTGGTGCTGGTGGCATTCGTGGTCATTGCCTGCAATTGCTCCAGCATTTTTCTCTCATCTTCGAATTGATCGGGTGAAGAAATGCGACGTTCATCATCATTACTTATGCGCAAAGCAGTCGATGAGTCCGATATACTGCTGGTACTGGATATACATACGGAGGAAGTTTTTTTAGTTGTTTGTGTCAGTTGATGGGTTTGAAAGAATTCATCATTTATACTATTATTACTAGTCATAATGGCCAACTCAGAAGAGGAATTGCTAGACTTTGTGGACGATTTCGAATAACTTTGTGTTGAAGTGCGAAACGAATTAATGGAAACAAAACCTGGGAAGAGTAAAAAAAGAAGATATAAAATTAAATGTTATTTTTTTTAATTTCTTTTGTAGTAAATAAATCCCATGTAATAATAACTTGATAACAAAAACATGCAAACAAAAATCAAAGAATTTTTTAACTAAATACAAAAATTAAACAACCAAAGAATATTATTTGATAAAAAAAAACATACAGATATAAAAAGAAGGTGTAAAATTATTACAGCAAAAACTATTTATTACATATTTTGAAAATTCGTGTAGTACAGGAATCTTTTATTTTTTTTTGTGATGAATTTTTGTTTTTGTATTCTAAGACAAGATATGAATGAACAACAAGTTTAGAAAATTAGTTGTTAGGAAAAATTCATTAAGTACCCGATTCATTTGAGTGCCGATGATTGTTCACTTTACGCAATTCTGTTTTACCCAAATCCTCGTCGTTTATATCACCAGCTGCCGCTAAGTTTGTCTCAGCCGAAGATCCACATTTTGCTTTGGTTATATTGCTTTCATTTTGCTGTTCGTTTAATTTATTTGTAACATCACCAACACCTTCAGTATTGTTTTCTAAAGTTACCAATTTGTTTTTTTTTTTTAATTTCTTTTAGTTTTAAAAGCACATCAACAAAAAAAATATAGAATATTTTTTCTTTTCCAAAAAACTTTAACTTCTTAATTTTTCAGAAAAAAATTTTGTGTTTAGCATTTAAATTTACTTATTGTAAATAAAGAATTATATATAAAATTTTTAAGGGAAGAGTTAGCACACGAGTTTAAGCAGTTGAATGTTAAAATGCAATTTTCTACAAATTTTCTAAGTATAAAATTTGTTACACATTTCTTTTAGAAAAGAAAACATTGTATATCTGGATAAAACATTTACCTCATTTTTTTTACTTAATAATTAAATATATAATTAGCTAATTTTTATTTAAAATTAAGCTGTAATTAAATACGATTTCATTTTTTCAGTGGTAAATTAAAGTTCTTACTAAATTACTTTGAAAGTACGGCAGCACTAAAAAACTGCCAAATATTATGGAAAGCTTTCCAAAGAACAGCTGTTTACCATAAACAAAAAGGTTAGGTTATAAAACTGCAGAAAATAATATTTCATAAAAACACATTTTATGAAATCAAAGGAGCATCAGAATGAATTTTTCTATTTATTTATACCATGATATGAAACTATGAATTGTATTTGTTCAGGGACTTGAATTCTTGATTTCTTGAATTTTTAAAGAAAAGAATCAAGTACAAGGAAATGTCGTAGAGCCTCCTAGGCAATCATACCATTTTGATAGTTTTCAATTAGATTTTTCAAAACTCAAATGATTTAAAATCATTTTCTGATTTTAATTTCTGCTCAAAAAAATAAAAATCAGAAAATAACAATTATTTCTACCTAAATTAAGAAAAAAAAAAAACTAGTATATTCTGATTTTTGTTATAAAATGCATAACAGTTACGGTCCCTGTATTTTTTATATATTTATGCAAATTACCTCCGTTTTCACAATGTATGATTAAGAGTTAACGTGAACTTTAATTGACAGTTCTTCACACAAAACTTCTCTTTAAAGTCCCTGTTAGCTTTTAATTAGCTTTTACTTGTACATTGTGAAAAAGACCGTTAAACGAAATTCTTCCTAATACGACCACACGATGTTTTCAATACGACCACATGATGTCATGTCTGTGTTTTCAATAAACACACACAAGCATAAAAACATATGGTGCGCTCGTAAAACTTAAATAATAATTAATTACACAAGGTTGGGCATTTAATTATTATTTAATTATGCACTCAAAAACACAATTTCGTATTTAATTCGAACTTAAAAATAATTACAATTTGATTACCAAGTCAAGAAATGGGCATTAGTATTTGATGGTCAAAAATAATTTCAGAATACTAACAACGTTGATTTTTTAATTTTTGTAATTTAAGATTCTAAACAAAAAAGCAAATTGTCGAGTGTTGCTTTCTGTTGGTGTTGATAACTAAAATTTTTGCAATTTAGAATAAATTTATAAATTTAGGGCCTTATTTTTTTAAAAGCAACGTTGACAGATTTTTTATGTACTTTGCTTTTGTAATTTAAATTTTTTCCATATAAAATTTGTCAATGCTTGGGGTTGCGTTTTACAAAATTAGGCCCTTAATAAATAATTTATTTTTAGAGTAGCGGCCTGTCCTACATTTGCTGAAAAAATTATTCATAGTTGCGCTGTATATATCGATCGAACGTTTTCTGTCGAAATCGGTTTGTGTTACTGTTTTTTTTGCAGATTTATTTAAACGTCTGCAGATTCTAATAAACGAAAATCTAAAATACTTCGGATATAAAAATATGTATTCAGCCCAATTCTAAATATTCCCCGGAAAATAATTCCTACGGAATATATTGTTTCTTAAAATTAAATTCCATCTATCCTAAGCACAGATTTAGGTAAAAATTTAAATTTGGGGGAGAACTTCGAATTATCGAAGTCAAGTATTTATTTTGTTTCCAGTTGATTTTTTTTTTAACTGAAAGTTTGCAAATGACTTTTTGAAATGGGTGAACAATCAGCAGGGAATAAACTCCCGGGGAGATGTTATTCAGAATAAGGCTGATAATTTCCTGAATATAACACTTTACGAATATTGAGTAATACTAAATTTTCGAATTAAGGATTTAAGAATTACATTGTGATATAATTTTCTAAATTTACCCAGGACTTTGAATTTGTTCGAATTTAAGTAACATATACGTACATAGATTTCCAATATCTATTTTGATCGGACATTCAATGTTCGAAAAAAAGCTATTCAATACTATTCCGAAAAAAATTCTTTACGTTTCATTCGATGTGTACAGAATCCACCCATTCGGAATTTAACGGAAATCTCGTTTTTTTATATTTCTTTTTCAAAAATTTCGAACTTAGGAGACTTATAGATTTTGTTTTGAAATACATATTTCGAATTTAGAAAACTTATAAATTACAGGATTCCATTGCGATCGAAAGAAAAGGTTGCATTTTTCGAATAATTTTAAACTTCTAAAATTGTTTATACTCTTAAAAAATTTCGAATAAAATTTCAGGCTTCGAAATCTTATGAATTATTCGAAGTTTAAAGTTTGGTAACTTATAGATTATAGGATTTCATTGCAATCGAAAGAAAAGTGACACTTTTCGTATAACTTTACATTCATAAAAATTTTTCCATTTTCAAAAAATTTCGAATTTGGGAAAGTTATTATACATCATTCGAAGTTTGATAAAACTATTAAGATCTTGTGCACTTTGGAAAATTTTTCCATTTTCAAACATTTCGAATTAAGAGAACTTATAGATTAAAGGATTTCATTGCAATCGAAAGAAAATGTTGCACTTTTCGAAATACTTAACACAATTTCAGATTCCGAGTTCAGTAAACATATAGTTTATTCGAAGTTTGATAAAAGGCTATTATCGTATAACATTTTGTTTTTTTTTTAATTTATATATTTCCAGCTTCCAATATTTCTGTTGCAAAAAGGAAAAAGTGTTTAAGTCGAGATACGCTGATTTTGCGTTAATGGTACCTCCATAATCTGCATATTCGAAAGTACCCCTGGTCTCATCTACATTTTTGTGTTTTTTCAGGAAGTTATAGCACTATGAATTGCGGTTTATCTTTTTTAGACTTTACTTTAGTATATTTCAACTTAAATGTATTACTTATAGTGTGTAGAACAATGTTTGCTTAAAAAATAAAGGTGGACAGAGAATTTCCAAATTTAACTGTAAAAGAAATAAATTTCGGAAAATCAATTTGAAAGCTTAAAAGTGCTCTCCTGCAAAACAGTAAAATATGATTTAAGCACTTTTTCCATATTGCCACAGATTTATTTACTGCGAGCGAGACGAAAAACTCTCAAAGGCCAAGTAACTAACACAAACCTGGTCACACTTAAGAAATAATTATTGACGCGAGAGCTCTTCTTCAGCCCAGAGCTTCTTAACGACTGATAGCTTTCAATATAAAAAAGTCGAAAGCAACAAAAATTCCAAATAAAAATTGGCTAAATTTGCACGGAATCTATCAAGCATATTGGGAATAATTAAAAAGTAAACTTTTTACATTTCATATTTTTTTAAAAATTTTTTCAAAAAAGCATTTCATACGAATTAAAAAATAAAAACGATTTTTTTTTAGCAACATTGTTCTCAACATGATTTGTAACGAACAGTTTGAAGAAATTTCTCTTTGCTTTGCATCAATATATTGCATAAATATATGTATATAAAAAAAAACTTACTATCATATGCAATATTAAATTCTTGACATATTTCCTCTTCACGGGAATGATCAAACGAGCATTGACTAGAATTCTCATCTGGCGAACGGGAACGCACCGACAGACTAAAATGTAATTATAAATTATATCTCCATTAATGAATTTTTTTCTCTACAACAATTCAATTAAAAAATAAAACTTACTGATCAACACCAAAGTCGGTACTGTGATCCAAATCGGCATTAACACCAGTCTCATAAATTGGTTGTGATGGCTGATTGTTTTGACTGGTTCTTTTTGGTGGTAAAGGTGGAGGATTATGTGATCTGTAATAAATAGAATTAAGTCACACAAAAGAAATTATTTTCGAAAGTATAAATTTACCTATTAGGCAATGGTGGTTTTGGTGGGGGACTGGTATCTCTTAAAATACTTTCGGTGCTGTGAGAACGCATTGGATTGGTTGTTGTCTTTTCAAGTGTATCCCGTTCTCTGTGAAAATGCAAAACAATAAGATACACAAATTTTATATTTCAAATTGTAAAAGCCTACTTTGGTGTCAATGCTATGTCCGGCAGGGATGTACGTTGACCAGCAACTTCCACCGAGGGACGCATTAACAAGTTATTTGATCCTCCTGACGATGATGATGATATTTGAGAATCCGTTGACGTCGCATCATACTGAAACGCCAATTCTTCACGTTCTTTTAGTTTTTGTTGAGCCAATGTGGCGAGATTCTTGAGAGAGAAAAAGAAACATTTTAAAATTTAGATTTCGCGGAAAAAGATTTGTAATATTGTTTTCCTGTTAAAAGTGCAATTTAGTTTTAACTTACAAGGATACAAAATAATTGCTTAATTCACAAAATCTCTTGTATCTCTGTATCGATTGTATTATCATATTAAATACAAGAGTGTAACATTTGTTGTATGAAATTTTCATATAAAAATTAAATACACTATTACACTTTTATTTCATATGTTTTTAAAATGTTGTATTCAGAGAGAGGCTCTCTGAGAGTATTTGTATGTAAAAATGCAAAATACATTAATACACTACACAGAGGGTGTTCACAATTAAAAAACAAAAAGTGTATTTGATAAACAAATACACGATTCAAATTGTTGTGAATTACGAAAGTATGAAATATTTAATGTAACACAAAAAAATTTAAAATTTAATTTAACTTAAATTACGTGTGTCGGCGTTTTGAAAAGTTACATCGAATTTTGTTTTAAGGGGGTAGCGGTAGCGGGGTAGCGGCTTATTAAAGCTTCCCTCTTTGGTATTTTGGTCTCTTCTTTCAGCTATGTATGTGTTCTTTATATTTGAGATGCAGGGTATGTTCAGCATATTATATTTGTGGAAAATATTAAGGTGAATATTTTTGTAGAACATAGATATTAACCCTCTAAAATAACACCCCTATAACGGAGGTTTTTAACTCTATTGTAACACATATAAAAAGGGGAGGGGGGGGGGGGGGGGCAAAAGTCAAAATTTAATTTGTTTCGTTTTATTATTTTTTTAATGTACTTTGTAATAATAAAAATGGCCAATTTTGAGTTTTACAGATTTTTGAAGTTTGGGTTAAGTTTTGGTCATTGCTGTGTTGTGACGCAGGAAGTAAAATTTTTTTTGGCAAAATTTTTTTAGAATATTTCATTCCCGCTCTCCCTCTTTTTATAGTGTTTTCACACTGAAAGTTAAAACCTGGTTTTAACGTAAAAACCATAAACAGCTGATTTTACATTTACACTGCAAGTTTGTTAAATCCAGGTGTTAACTAGTATCCTGCACAAGACCATTTATAAGACCTTTTAAGACATGAGAGATTTTTCAAATGCTTTACTACAGCGAAATATTCTAAAACAAACGCTAAACAACACTGTTGGCAAGACATTTGTTTGTTGTTTAGCGTTTGTTTTAGAATATTTCGCTGCAGTAAAGCAGTTGAAACATCTCTCATGTCTTGCAATGCCTTATAAATGGACTTGTGTGGTTTTTAGTGTTAACTGACAGACTGTGTAATAACTTTGCGCAAAACAAGTCAAATAAATCTCCTGCAGAAATGCGCGTGTTTGTTGTTGTATTTCCTTCTGATTTTTATTACACTTATTTGACAAACTGTACAACTGCATTTGTTTGTGTGAAAAACTCGGAAATTTTACAGTGCGTTGTAAAATGGAAATTATTTTATATTTTGTAAATAAATATTTTAAAATTATGGAACTAGTAATACAAAGTGAAGAAGTGCTTCGAAATCAAGTTATTGTATATAAAGAAATGCACAAATACATTACAAAATAAAACTTTTTTATCGGCGGATCGATGTCAGTCATATCGTCTATTTTCACTTCCCAGAGGTCAAAGAAAATATTTTTCTTGTTTTCCTTCCAAAAACTCTTTTTTTTCATAATTTTTTTGATAATTGTTGCTGTTGCATCCATTTTTAAGTTAAAAATCTTTCAAGCGACATCTATTGTTATTCACTGGCATAAACATTATCAGCTGCTTCCGGTCATTTTAACTTGGCAGCACTGAATTTAGCACAGCGAAAACAAGGTTGAATTTCATAAAACCAACTTAAAACCAATTCTTAAATGGTTTTAAGTTGGTTTTAACAATAACAATTTGTATGGTAAAACCAGGTTTTAACGTTAAAACCAACTTTTATTAAAACCATGTCAGTGTGAAAACACTATTAAGGGATATTTTTTACGATTTGTTAGAAAGGGCTAAAAATTACCGTTATATGGGGGAGTTAGAGGGTTAATATGCTGCACAAAAATATTTGCCTTAATGTTTTCCACAAAGTTGCTGAGCATAAGGGGGCAGTTTAACACTCCCCCCATTGGCGTAGTTAAAAATAATTTCGAAGGGGCATTAATTAATTAACTAATTAAATGCAATTTTTAATAATTCTAGGGGGACATATCGCCCTCTCTAAGCCTATGCGATGTGATCTTCAGAAAACCGCAAGTTTTTTAAAAGTACGAAATTGTAGTACAGTGTAATTATTTCGTTTTCATATTAAAATTTATAGTTTAATTTAATTAAAATATATTTCCACCTAAACTTACCCGTACAGCTTCCTCTAAAAGATCTACAACTTCTCGCACATTCTCATTGCTCAATGACGAGCACTCTTCTGTTTCTTCACTAAGCATGATCTCATCACAAAGCTTTATTAGTTTGCCCAAACAGCGATAGACTTGTTGAGTCGCCGATACCAAAACTGCACTATTTTCATTTAGCATATAAGCCTGGATAACTGTTACAGTGTAATATTAAAGAATAAAAATAGAATTTCTGTGTTTGAAAACGTAATTTTTGCAACAACTAACCGGAAAACATGCTGGCCGTTGTTTCCAATATAACCGTTCCATTGCCCGGTAATACTTCCAACTTTTTCTTTAATATGACATCACGAAAATGTTTCAAAGCATTTGATATGTCTTTGACATGAACATCCAATGACTGTGATGATTTGGCTACTTCTTCGGCTGTGGGTGGTGGTTTGTTTTTATGTCTGGGACTTTGGGGCGAATGTGATCTGAAAATTGTGTGAATTGCATTAATTAATGTACTTATTTGCATATGAGTCAACTGTACACACCTCCCCAGGGTATTGTTGGGTGTACGCATTAGAGATATCTTTTCAAACAAGTCGTCTTTAAAAGATCTAGCTCTTCTTGCCAATTTTGTACCCTTAAGACTGTTCTTGTGACCCGATGAGCCCGTACCACTTTGACTAGCAGCGGCTGTGCTATTGCCAGCAACCAGAGGCGTACTTGTTGTCTGTTGGGTGGGTGTGGCAGGCGAGGGTGTATTCGGGCTACCATATAGATTGGTTTGCGACGACAGCGAAGAGTTTGGTGTGGATGGAGTGCTGATGACGCTATCTGTAAGAAAGCAAGCAATAAAAAAATAAACTAAGCATTAAAATAATTTTATCATTTACATATTCACATAATAAACAGACTATCTCCATATAGGGTATGTATCAATATAAATAAGTACGTACTTACTTATGTACATACATATTTATATAAATAATGTAAGCAAATTAAAATAAAAAAATAAAAAACTTTGATAATTATATTTACTCAGCGTAAAAATTAATCACGTACAAAATACTGCAAAGACAATAAATGGTTTGAAATAAAAATAGCAAAAGGCGCAAATATTTTTAAATATAGCACAAAATATTAAGTGGGTGTTAAGCAACAATATAGACTATCAGCCCAGTTAATGTCAATATTATTAACCCCAAGATAAAAAGTTTAAGCCGTTACTGGTGTCTGTTCAAAAAAAGAATTATTTTTGTTATAAATAGTAAATTATATGTATGTATATAATGCACTAATACTTTCTTGGCATGTTGAAAACTTTATAAAAACTTATTTCTCTGCACATTAATTATAATTTCTTTAAACTTATTTTTAAGATAATTGTTAAATATTTGATGCTTATTAAATAGCATGAATCATTTTATTTAACTTCATAATATTAATAAGTGATTCATTAGAATAGTGTTACCTGTTGAAAACTGCATTCTTTTACAGAACGTCATTATTTTTTTATGAGGAATATTAGATCAGTTTAGAAACTATTTTTGGATAAATTTAAGAAGTTACATAGTTTTGAGTTAAAAGCAAGCAAAGATGGATTCATATATTTTTTCCGATATAAATTTTTGTAAATGTAGTTTGACGTTTCTCTTCTTAAGAGAGAGAGAGAGAGAGGAACAAGGAAAAGAACTGTTTTTTTCGTAACATTTTAGCTTGAATTGGTTTTAGACTAAAGATAATCGTCATAATGCGAAATTTTATATAAAAAACGTTTGAACATACATATGTACATGTCCATTACCCGCCGACTAGACTGGCAATAAATATGTTGGCAATATAGCAATAACGCCGGCAGAATAGCGGAAAAATATTGCTTATTGCTTTACTTATGTTAAGGCTATAGGAAATCGTAGCCACAATATGGAAGACGTCAACAGGAAAGATGCAGAATAAAAATATAATTCACTTGTAAGTATCTGGTTAATCGAAAAATTTTTTATTTTTAAAAACTTATAAGAATATAAGTTATTTCACTATTTCACTAATATTATCTAATTGCCAAAAGTAATACAGAAAAGTCCAACATAAATTAACAACGAGTTTCACGTTTTATGTTCGCAATAATTGTCAACGAAAAACTGTTGACAATTATTGCGGCAATTATTGCAAGTACTGGCAATAAGCAGTCTACATTTGCCAATAATTTGACATTTGCTGCAATTTATGTTAAGACATTTATTGCCAGTCTAGACGGGGGTTAAGAATCAATTTACTTAAGAGTTTATATCATTAAGCAAGTCTCCAAAAACTCTCAAGTATTAAGAATAGATTAAACTAAATTTTTTTATAAAAATTAGCCGAAAACAAACGGAATAACTTTTGAGTAAAGGATCTTTCTAAAATATTGTTTAATTAATTAATAGAAAAAAATAGTTTTAATATTCTGGCGAAGCACAAATGTACTATTTTTTAGAAAATTTATATACCGAAAAAACAAACAATTTTCCACCTCTGGCTTATAATAAAACAATGCCAATGTCGGGAACCACTAATTTGATTTTGTTGACTTTCAATGCCAATCGAGCTAAGTAAGACAAATACTGAAACATCAATGCACCACCGAAGACTCTAGCTTTTTTGGGGGCTGCAGAAAATCTATTTCAAGTATAAACAGACGCACACACGGACATCTTTTATTCGACTATTATATCCAAGGCACAAGGTGAATGTGCCTTGATTCTATCCAAGGACCCAGACATAAAAATTAAAAATTGTTCAATGCTATTTCGAACATTTTTTTTAATTGGTCGAGTTGTAGTAAAGTACATACAAATGTACATTTATTTTTCATTTATATAATAAATTGTAATATTGTTTGTTTTAAGATGTAGGTACATATGTATGTACATAAGTTTAGGATTTCTCAGGAACAGTAAGTTTTGATAGTCATAAAGATTTTCTATTCATATTCTTTAAGATTTTAATAGCGGAAGTATAAATTTAATTATCAAATATAGAAATTGAAAGTTAAATTGTTTTCTAGTTCTAGGCACAGTGCCTCGTATCTGTAATGAATGTGAGAACTTTTCGAGTTGAAACAATTTTTATCATCCTGTGAAATAGAATTTAGTATTACATTTTTTACTCTGCTTACTATGATATAGGTACATATTTATTAAGTTGAAACAAAAAAAAATTATATAATTTTTATTAAAAATTTAACAAATTTTCCAAATATTGGCGTGCCAACTACCTATAACTTTTAATATAACAAACATACCAAAAATGCATATGTAATGAATTTTTATATTTTGTATGAAAAGTTCAAAGGTCATTTGTGTTCGAATGAAGGAAGGAAACAGTGGCACTTCAGTTACAGAAATACATATGACAGATTATAAAAAAAATTCATCTAGATACCTATTTGGTAATACTTGAATATGAAAAGTATATTTTGTAATGTGTATAAAAGTTAAGACACCATATGGGCTACAATTAAGTAGCCACCTACGTTTTGGAACATGTAGGTATGTATGTATATCTATACTAAATCATAAGATATGTTAAGGATTCTCTGTATAAAACCGTATTTTCTAAAACTGCGAATTTTATTTACTTTTCCAATAACTTTATTGCTCCCGCAAGAAATAAAAAAACTTTTTGAAATACTATGCTATTCATCAGATTCCTTAATACATTTTTTACACTCAAAGAGACCAATCAGCTTTCACACATTACGATAAAGTTAAAATTTTTATAACTTAAACGTTGTAAGTAAAAGGAGAGAAAATTTCAATTTAAAAATTGTACCTTCAATACTTGTCTTTTGCTTCATATCTCTTGTATGTAGTCACAAGATTAGCAAACAGGTTAAACAAATCTGTGTCATTCAGTCTCATTTATAAACGCGTATCTTGTTGCTTCATCTTTTTAGTTGACACAATTTTGTTCAAATAATTTTTTATATTCATTTTAAATAACTTTTTTTAAAACTGCGCATTTTATAGATATCTCAAATATATGTACATATCCAAGTCCGCAGAAGTGTAAATCAAATAATTATACAATACTTATGTATAAAAGAAAAACTTGTATTGTATTGATTCGATGTCAACAAACCATGACGAAGATGAAAAAAAACACACTTGAAAAATTTGAATGCGGGTTTTGATCATTTTTTAATTGTTAATTCCATAAATGGATTTATCTCAAAATGAAATAACTTATGAAAATTGAGATTATTCTCTATCGAATTGGCAACAATGCGTTGAAAGTCTCACGAGCTCAGATTTGTAATATCACATCGGGCAGCACCCTAGTTGGGATGCATCTGCCTGGGAATGACATTAAGACACTTTTTTTTAGCTCAAATGCAGTTAACAGTAATTGTAATAAATTTCACCCCCTTTTTAGTAAATTCACTTCACTTACTCGTTCACGAGCAAACAATACAAATATTTGACTGGCACTTGCTGTGGAATTTCTACCATTAACTTGAGTTACCACTGCATATCATACAGATAGTATCCGTTTTGTTGTTTTTCATCTATTCTCACACTTATAAATAAAAATTTTATTTATTTATTTAGTTAAATATCTTGTGATGAATCAATTCAACGGTCGTACATTTGTAGATACAATCATATAATACACAAACTCACTCACTCTCGCACGCACACACACTTCTATATAACCACACCAATCAAACATACACACTCTTACATTTGCTCACTTCTTCTTCGTATTGTCATACATAGATACAATTTTTTTACACAATCTGCTGCTGGCTGACTACTTGGCGTAAAATTAATTGTAAATGTATGTGGAAGAAGAAAAAATGTGAACTTATACCTTTCTGCATCATTTTTCAGCCTCCTCCAAACGATAACTTAACAATATTTCAATTTTTTAACAATGTTTTATTGTATTTTTCACTAATTTTTTGAAGAACTTTGCATTTTTATTATATTTTGCACAGTATTTTAATAAAATTTCACTTGAGATTCGACAGCAGTAATAAGTGCAAGATAATAAAGTATTTCCTTCTCACTTTATGGCAGAACAACATGCCAACTTAATATTTTTAACGCCGTCAAATTATTTAATGTCAGAAAATTTTCGGCTATCAACCGAAACTATTTAACTATGAGCGCTTTTTGAAATTTGGAATTAAAATAATGTTTTCAGAAAAATTTAACTTTTTTAATAGTTATTTCACTAAATATGTATATTGCTAAGTTTCTTATAAAGATTTTTTTGATTTCATGTTGAACAAAATTTAAAAAACTCCTTCGACAGCAAAATTACTTTTGCTCCTGAAAACATACATATGTGCCGTGCCGTTATAACTCATGGCAAACATGGCATTACTTAGCATAGTTCAAGGCGAATTCATATAAGGTGCCCTTATCGCTACAACAATACAACAATACTAAAAACAACATGCAATTCGTCTGGCTTTAAAAAACCCCATCTGTCAAAAACAGTTGACTAATATACCAATACATACATACATATTTATAAAACACGTACACTTTTCACTTTAAATGTAAACAAACGTTAGATAAAAGAAGAGATTTTGACAATCGGGGTGCAAAGCAGTTCAATTAGGCTTCGAACACCTGATAATCATCTGGACTGTTAAAGTCACCTGTTATCAATTCGCCTTGGCATAGTTCAACATTTATTTTTTCACTTTTTCAAATATTAATCATTAGGTACTTAAATTTCCAAATTTTTTACAAATTGTATTGCAATTTCGTTTATTTTTAAGCTATTAAATAAAAATTGAGCAAAGCCTTCAGTACACCTGATGCTATCATAAATGTGTGATTGTTTGCTTCAGAAAAAAGAAGCATATCCAATAAGAATTTTTCAATATTGTGTGGTAGTCTGGTAGCGCCGTACAACAGAACATTAAAAAAGAACTAGAGAAAATTTTTCAACAAATACGGACAGTTTCTTTTTTGCTTCTCCTCGATTAAATAATTTTTAATATAAAAGAAATATTGATTAAATAGAATATGAAATAATGCCACAAATCATTAAAAACCAATCAAGGTAAACGCGTGTGAACAAATGAGTTAGTGTAATAAGGATGAAGTTTCTTTCAATAATATAAATTTTTACTGCATAAAGGTGCTTATAAGAATAAAAAAAATATATGTAAAAAGTGTATCTCCTTTGCAAAAGTTCTTATTCTACACATAAAACTACCTAAGAGCAGAAAAGTCTGGTTATAATAATTAAAAAAAAAATTTTCATAATAAAAACAAGTACATTTATTAAAAAATTTAAAATACAAATTGTAAGACCAGAAAAAAATCTTATAAGATGCCAAAATACTAGATACAAAATGTGATTGGTGCTCAGTACAAATGTGTGTATTTATGTGAGAATTGTAAAGGTGTGTGAGTGAATATGAATGCATGAAACAGTGTTACCAGTTGAGTATGCATATGTATGTATTTATCCTTAATTTAACCCTATGAATTTTATGTAGTGAAATTTTCTTCATTGGTATGGATTTCAATTACATATCGTCGTGAGGTTACTGGTTTACCGCATTAATAATGTATTCTTAATATACTGTGCGGCAAACCAGTAACCACCCGACGATATGTTTCTAAATAAGTTAATAAAAAGTATTAAGTTTGAACAGTAAAAACGTTGCTTTTAATTTCGATGAGAGTGTACAGTGTGATATATACATATAAAGCTATAATAAATTTTATTTTTCAACTTATTTATGTTAATAAGTTGATCTTCCGTGAGAATTTTTTCTTCGAAGATTTTTTTAAATTGCTTGCAAAAATTTCTCAATCTTAAATAAGAGGTAACTTTTGGGTCACGTGTAGAAATATCCTTTTGTTATGTCATTTGCAACCAAAAATTTTTAATATTTTTTAACAAAAGGTTTGCATGTTAAAAAACAATTTAAAAAGACCTTTGCTTCTTACTAATTACTGAAAACTTACAGCTCCCTGGGAATTTTACACCTTCATTCCATTTCGTATATTATGAATTACCATTTCCTTGGGAAAAAATTGCCGGGGAAGAAAGTAGTAATTCTAAATATAAGTGAGAAGGAGAAGTTTGTCGAGTTTTCTACCTCAACATTTCGAAGGGAATTATTGCAAAAAATAAGCATTTATTTAGTACAAAAAGTTCAAATAAGCACCGGAATGGTATTTTCTATCCTTTCTTAAGCATTTTTATTCATGCCGTTTATTTATTTATTTATTTATTTCAAAATCATGTCGCAAGCCCTTGAGGGCCAAATTGAGTAGACTACAATAATATAATATAAAATGAAATAATATATATAAATGTATGTAAATAGTACTATACAATATATGTATATAATAAATGTTAAAATGTGTATTATTCTTTTCAACAATGTTTATAGAAATGTATTTGTACATAAAAAAAATTCAATTTTATCTCATAGTAAATTTTTATTTTATATTTATTTTTTTTTTTAGAAAAAGCTCAAATAATAACTAAATTGAAGATTAATTTCCTTGTATTAATATCAAGACCGACATTGGGAAATAATTTATAAAATTTACAATTTCCTTAACACATTGGGAATTTGATCCATTAGCATTTGCACCTGGCTCATTTTTCGCTTCACTTCACTTTACTTTTTATTTAAGCAAAAACATTTACATATTTGCATTAACACACAATCTCATTGGCGTTAGAGCACAATAAAAGCTGATCCGTAATTTTTCCTCTCCCATATTTGCTTATTCCCCGGCAATTTGGAATAGGAGGATTTTTTCCTTGGGAAAAACGGATCCACAGTAGAAAAAATCCACACATGTATATAGCACAAGTCCTATTATTATGTCTATCACGGTGCATATTTAAAAACGAAAGAAATTACTTTCGGCTTCTGAAATCCAAAAATTTATAATATTTTGTAAATTTGTTTGTTATTTAAAAAATTACCTTCGAATAATTTTGCTGAAATAATAATATGATCATAAACCCAGGATATTCACTACTAATTTTATGATACGCTGACTTGGTTCTGGCAACACTGCTTTCTGCAAACATGCATACGTATGCATATCTACAAATGTGCATGAATAGAGCCTAGATGCAGCCGCATACATTTGTGCGGATGCATGTATGAGTATCTATGGTTTGTCGTGTAACAAATGGTAAAATAAAAATCATTACATTAATTTATAACAATTGCGCAAAACAACGTAATTATATGTTCGTTAAATAAATTAATTTGCAAAATGATTAAAAATGTGTTAAAATTAATGCCTTTATAAGTATTTATACAAAAAAGTGAAAAGGGAAATGTTGTTGTTGGTAGGAATATAATAAATGACATATCTGTCGACATCACACGGGAATGTACCTAAGCACAAAGTTGTATTTGCTTTCATAAGTACATCATTATGTACATGTAAATATATTGATTGTAATGTTTTCTTGAACATGTGCATGCAATAGTTGTGTGTATTGGTCAAAGTTATATTGTTAAGTTACCATACAGGAAAAAGATACTTCTTGTTAATGTTCAATTGATGCTGAATACAACTTAAAGAGGAAAAGCATGTCATAAATCATAAAAAAGTAAAATTATAGGGATACATCTGTACATTGCACAGACCTGCACAGATATAACTGTTTGCACAAGTTTTGCGTGTGTTCGTTCTGGTATGTACAGATACATAGGTATGTTATTCACCGTTTCTGTTACTAGTCATAAACTTATCGGTAAAATCAAATTAATACTTCTCTTCTTGCCTCTCTCTTCCATAAACCCAGAGTTGGTTTAAGTAAAACGATCGAGTCTAAAACATGACTAGCAACAGAAACGCTGAATAACATGTGTATCTGTACCAGTGTTGCCAGTTTTTTTCTAGAACTTATCCCCAATTTTTGATTTCTCATCCCCAAAAAAACCCCAAATTGATTTTTTTATTAAAGTTTTTTCTTTTGTGAAAAAAATAAATTTTTTTTATTTTTTTTTAGTTTTATCTGAACAATAATGACAAAAATAACATATTTATTCAATAAAATTCATTTATATCGATAGCTACGAGTATATTTACGTTCATATAAATTTAACTCGTACTTGTAAAACTTGTAAAGAAAAAAATACCGAATACCCGTATTCTAAGCACTGTGACAAAATAAAAATTATAACAAATGACAATTTTTACATTGCTTAATATATAAAAATTGTCATTTGTTATTATTTTTTTTATTTGTCACGATGTTCAGAATAAGGGTGTTAGTTTAATATACACAAGTATAAAAATTTTTTTAAACAAAGTTTACCATTTCAAAAACTTTAGAATCGAGATCTTCTGATTCATTAGCCTAAGAAACTTTGTTGTACATAGTACTTGTATTAAAAAGCTTTAGAATTTAGCAGAAGGTTTAAATTTGTCACAACAAATTGAACTATTTTTAAAGTGTGTGTTTATTCTAAGAAGCATTAGCATTTAGCATTTTGTTGCGTATTTTTGTTTTGGTAGTGTTCATTATCGGTTAATCTGCCATCATACTTCGTCTTTATTAGGAACCATACACTATGAATAGTAACACACATTTTTGCTACTTGCCAGACGCATATTTCTTAGTTCAAAAATCATTCTTGTTTGACCATCAGTTATAAAAAAATACCCCAAAAATCCCTTCAAATTTGGTTACATCCCCAACAAATCCCCAGATCCCCAATAAGAAGTTTTCATTCCCAATCGCGAAAAAAATTGCCAATTTGGGGACAAATCCCCTAAACTGGGAACACTGATCTGAACTAGTGATGTAACGAATGTCAAATTCGAATACGAATACGAATATTCGCGCATCACTAAACTGTTCATATCAGAACTAACACACGCAAAACTGGTGCAAACAGGCATATCTGTGCAGCCCTATAGTACATACATACTCGTAAATTCCAGAGACCTGCATGATTACGAATCAAAAGTTATTATTTTGAATTTTTTTAAATTATTATTGAGCTTGAACCTAAGATTAAAAAATTAAAGATACTAGTGCAGGATTCTAATAAATGGGACTGTTGTCATTTCTTTAAATTTCTGTTAATTCATATATATGTGATTCACAAAAGCAATTAATCAGTATCTTGAATAAGTCTTAGGCCCATTTTTTGAGTTGATAATCAAAACGTAATAATTTTTAAGTTCTATTTAAATATGAAATTTTGTTTTTGAGTGCATAGGTATTTTAATAATAATTAAATGCCCAACCTTGGATAATTAAATACTACTTAAGTTTTATGAGGATACCAGATGTTTTTATGCAAGTGTGTGTTTATTGAAAACATGCACATGAACATCATGTGGTCATATTAAAAAGAATTTCGTTCAAAATTTATAAATATATACGGCCTTAATCATAAAAAATATTTAAGGTTTATTACAGGTTTATTTGACAAATTTCCATAGAAATACGTCAAATAAGTGCTTAATAAGCCTGAAATATTTTTCATGAATTTTAATTTTCTACATGTTGATAACCTAACTTTTGTTTATGTTAAGCACCTGTTTTTTTTTAAAGCTTTCTATAATAATATTTGAAAATTTTATTAATTAACTACTGAAAAAATGGAATGGTATTTAAAAACAATTTAAATCTAAACAATTTAATTTTAAGTAAAAACCTAATTAAATATTAAGTTAAAAACTAGGGATTATTAATCTTGTGCATTTTTACAAGCGCTTGTGTTTTTAACTAAAACGAGTTAAAAAACTTGTTATTATTAACTCTCGACTATTCAGACTTTTCCTCTGGTCCATTGAATTTCAAATTAACGACAGTCGGCTGTATGTGGTTTGAATTTATGTTTCAAAGAGCTTTTTTCGCTGCTGGTAATTTGAGTTTCCCTAATAATACAGTAAGGCCTCGATTATCCATGATTCGATTAACCGGCAACGTTGATTATGCGGAAAGAAATATTAAAATTGTTTTATTTTTGTACAACCATTTAATTTTTTTTTGCATCGATCAACCGTGAAAATCCATTATCCAGAATGCTCCCGGTTCCGACCATTGCGGATAATCGAGGTCGAACTGATAGTCAGAATCGACTTCTAAGACCTCGAAATATCATGAAAACACGATTTTCTAAAATTGGGGTAAAATTAGTAACTTCCTATAGCGTGTATATGTGTTCGACTTGAGGTCCGTTTTAATAAATAAATAAGTACGATTTGCATTAAATTATATAAACTAAGGCCCCTTTCACATTAGGCAACTTTACTTGCGCAAGTATAATTTTCATTTTTATTTATTTTCTTTTGAACTTGCTTCTATGTTCACATTCAGTTCGTTTGTTGAGCAAGTTTAATTTTCTTATGCTCGAGTTTTCTTAATTTGTTGACGTTTTGTGGCAGAATTGCCAAGTTGTGGCAGAATTGCCAAGTTCAAGCAAGTCTGTACTCAAATCTCGGCAATTCTTTCCCCTTCAACCGACCTTTCCTCTCACACCCACAAACACAAGACTTATGCAAGTAAAGTTGCCTAATGTGAAAGGGGCCTAAAAGAACTGTGTCAACTACATATTTAAGGTATACTTATGTAGATACATACATATGTATGTATGTATGTTCATTTACTTACATAAAATTTTATGTTTCTTGTCATATCGTTTTTATATTTTTCTCATTTATAATTACATAAAGCATTCAAGTTCAGTGAACATTTATTATTTAATGAAGAAAATTGTCTGCTGTTAATAGCGATAGTGCAACAAATTGAAAAATGCATACATACATACATATGTATGTATATACACACCTACATATATTTACTCAGATATGTATTCAATTTGCTCTTTAAACCCAGCAAACATTTGGAGTCCGATATGAGTCCCATTGGACTCATAATTCGGAGTGTGAGGGCTCATTCTGAGTTCTTTTAGGAGTCCAATTAGAGTGTGGGAAACACACTTGCGATGGTCGTCATATATGACTCCGAATTCATATACAATATAAGCCTCTTTTATGAGTCATATATGACTAATATTTTAGAGAAAATAAGAGCTCCTATAATATATCTGTTTCTTTTATAGTGAAACAACAGAAAATAATAGCAAGAACATAAATTATTAAAAAAAAACAAAAATTAAAAAATTATATAAAAATATTCCTTTTTTTTGGATTCATAATTCTGAGCCTCATATTTCCTATATTATTTGCACTCATTTCGAACTTGTACTTCTGTGCCACATACTTCCGTCATATTTTATGCTCATTTCGGACTCATAATTCTGAGCCTCATATTTCCTATATTATTTCCACTCATTTCGGACTAATTTCGGTTCAAAATTCTGACCCTCAAATTCCCATCATATTTTATACTCATTTCGGACTCATAATTCTGAGCCCGCTGAAAATGTTTGTTGGGAAGTAGTTGTGTTAAAAGGCAATTAATTGGTAAAGATTTGTTTTCTTAAGCTGCTACTGGGTTTGTGTGCATAAATAACACTTCCCCCATAGATCCACGTATGTTGTTGTACGCAGTGTTGCCATATACGTATGGGGAAAAACTGTCCATATGGAACAAAAAAACTGTTTTTCAGAAGAAAAACTGCCTGAAAAAATACTAAAACTAATTAAAACGTAATATTAGCATAACATCGCTGCGTTCGCAATTTTAAGTACATGTATAGCATGCAGCGTTAAACCAAAAAAAGGCTTTAAACTCGCACCTACAAGCTTTACGATATCACTTTTCTTTAGACGCGGTTTCATTACTATTTGTTACGCCCAAGATTTGTTCTAAAATGTTTGCTTAAGTTTTCGAATTTTGCTTGTGGTTGGAGAGTCTGCAAATTTTATAAGTATGTATGTACTTAATTTGAATGCATTTAGTGTGATCATTATGAGCCTATTACAAAATGATATTTTTTGCATATTTTTCATACAAATTCTTCAACGAAGAAACGCATAAGAAAATCAGACGTTGTTTTGCCTTTGACATTTTTTAAACTCACTGATATAAGCTGAAAAAAATTAATTACTGATGGTTTGAAATATGTAGTGGAAAATTAAAAAATTTACTCCAAAGCAAAAAAGCAAAAGTGAAAAAATTTAAAAACTCTTTATTAAAAAAAATAGATTCTTTAAACAAAAAAGTGTAAAACAGTTGAAAAAACTGCAAAAACCAGGGACCGAAAATAATCAAATGTGATATATTTGTTCCCATGAAATTTTCATTCGCCATGAAGACAGAATTTGCAATCGTGAATTTCATGGGAACGTTTGTTACCGCTATCAATCCGTAGTGAATGTAAAAAAGGGGAAGAAAACTTGTTAAACTTCAAAATTAATTCAAAATCAAACAATTTAAGTTTAATAATAATAAATTCTGTTTTTCAAATGAAATGCTCTAGAGTGTAAAGTTTTGTTTTTAATTGTTTTATGTGCCGTGAAGATATTGATGAAGAGGAAAGCATAGAACGTTTTATTTGTCACTGTCCTGGACTTGCAGGAATGGAATAGCCACAATGGGCGCGCTTGAAATCAGGGAACTTTCTGACGTTGCTAGTGTTGAACTTCAACATATTAGCAGCTTTATACTGAACTCTGGATGGTTCGACGGTGGGAACTCCGCATAAGCAGAGTCTCCGTGGTATCACAATGGACCAAAACGGTTTAAGTGAGTCCGGCTTTCTAACTGCCACCCCTACCTATCCTAACCTAGGGGCCGTGAAAAAAATAATTTATTATACCACAGCCATAACATTTACTGCGTGTGAACCAAAGAGATTCATGTCAAATGAAAAAATGTTTTCCAAGGAATTATTGTTATTAATCGTGGACATTATTTATTGATTATGCCCTAAAAATAATTGTTTATAAACAGGGAAACCAGGAGTATGCTCTAAAAAAAGTGTTTTATGAGCATTCAATATGCACTAAAAACTTAAAAATATGCACTAAAAAGTAAAAAATATGCTCTTAAAAATAAAATAAATCGGTTTATTTGTAAATCAAAATATATTTCTAATTCTAAAATTCAACAATTTTTGCATTTAAAATAAGATAAAATAAAATAAACAAAAAAGGAAAAAAAATTAACAAAGAATAACTTTGTTTGAAGGGCAGGTTAAAACAAAATTACATACAAATTAATTTTTATTGGATGCTCTCATAAGAATTTAACTTCAATTTCAAAAGAACACGCTATCGGAATTCAGGCTTTAGAACTGTATTTTGGATAGATAAGACAATATTTTGGTTTATAATTTTTATTGCAATAAACAACAAAATATTGACGTAGAATTTCAAATAAAAATCGTTTCTGTCTCATCTAAATAAACTTTTATACATTGACAATGTTCCTTCAACGTCTATTCGGGGCAGAGTTCGTCACAATAGCAAAACTGAATTTGTATTGAAACTAACGTCCGTAAAACTGAGTAATAATATAAGAAAAATTTATACACAACATGATACATTGAAACAGAGACTTAGATGGCGAAAAATAAAAATAAAAATTTTCACCAACACCTTAACTTGTAGGCATATTAAAATAGAATAAAAAAATCTACAAAGTATCAAAATATGCCCTAAAAGCCTAAATTATGCTCTAAAAATTAGAAAATATGCTAAAAATATGCGTGTTAGGATGATATATGCAAAAATATGCTCTAAAGGGTAAAATATGCAAAAATATGCACCAATAAAACGATGCCAAAATTAAGAAAAAGTTCTGAAACGGATCAATATCTTATCGCCGCATTAATACGTCATACCAGGAAATACATGCAATTGCATATTTGCGGTTTCTCTGTTTATAAGTTTTAATATATAATTGCAAATACATATGTATAATATTGAAATTACGCAGTGTATCAATTCAGTTTGCCTGCAAAAATGAATTGAAAAAAAATCTATGTGAAAAATATTATTCAAGATAAGGGCAATCAAGAAAAGGAACACATTTCCGTGGAATAATTATTCACGATTGCAATTTAGGGAAATATATTCGGGGGAAAAAATGTTCACGATAGGGCTAATTATTCTTAAAGAAAACAATCAAGTACAGGAAAATATGGACTACGTGGCCAATCACACAATTTTAGTCCAAAAAAAAAAAACAAGTTGAATGTTTTTTTAAACTCGAACGATTTTGAAATTTTTGTTTTTATTTTTTAAGCAGAAATAATTGTTATTTTCTGATTTCTATTTTTTCGAGAAGAAACAATTGTTATTTCTGATTTTTATATTTTTGGCAGAAATAAAAGTTATTTTCAAAATAACGGTTATTTCTGCACAAAAATATAAAATTCATAACAGTTACGGTCCCTGGCGAAAACAGATAAATCTGCATATTTGGCAACGCTGTATGTATGTTTGTTTGTATGCATGTATGTATTATGTGTGTATTTATGAATTGGTGGAAAACTTCTATCAAGGTTATATTGAAAAGGATTTCAAACAATTAATCGATTAAATTACTTTATTGTTGGTAAACATCATGAATATGTATGTATGTATGTATGTATGTACACATGTACATAAATTTTCAGCTTCAGTTTCAGATGAGTGAAAAATATTTTTCACTAAAACCATGAAACTTGTTTGCTTTTACCGATTAAAATAAAAGTGACATTTTATGGGAATACATAAAAGTAAAACATTTACAGAATTTGGCTATTTTCTTTACTTCTTTATATTAGGTCAGGTTGCGTTATCCAAGCTGCCAATTTAATGAGAAAACGACTCACTTTGAGTCCTTTCTTAAGAAGTAAAATTATATTTTTAAGTTCTTTGCCTGATTTGATAAACATCCAAACATTCTATTGTGCAAAACCATTTTTTTTTTAATTTACAAATTGTTTCTTTGCACTAATGATATTTTTTTAAAATAATTTGTTGTTTCCGGGTCTGTGTAAATCGTTATGTCGCTTTCAATCTACATATAAATTTTGTCGAAATTATGGCCTTGTGTCTACCTCAATGTTTTGTCTAGATTTAAAATAATTAAAAATATAAAAATACAATTTTAAGGGAATGATGTCAGATCGTCTGTGTTTTATCATTTTGCGAAATTATGTTAAAACGTCATTTGATCAATTGGACTTTAATGTAAAATAAAAAAATAAAAAACACACAAAGTGAAATAAGAAAAGAAAATGCACATTATACATATGAAAAAAGCGTACAATTATTCTATAATAATGTAATAATAATTTAAAATTAGTACATATTTGTGTATTGCTGAAATATCTATCTCTACTATGACATTAAACAAGATAAAATAATTGAGACAAATAGATGGCAAATGCAAAATTTATAAAAACAAATATAAATAAAGTACAAATAAAATAAGTGTTTATATGAAAAATAAATAAATATCAATAAAAAAGTTAAAAAAATGATATTAAAAAATTTTCTTTCTTATATTCCTGCAGTGTTTGGCTGTTGGTGATAAAGCACAAATTACAATAAAGAAACAACAAAATTAATAGGAATATATATACAACCAACTACTGCTGAGAGTTTTACAACTGCTTCCTAACAATTTTGAATTAAACCAATAGTGATAAGAAGAAGAAGAAAACCGTTACTAATCTCCAAAGTTAATGCTAAAAAATTGTTCATCATTTATTTCTACACCTTAAATATGCCAGTAAAAAAGCAAGGTAAATAAATATAAATAAATAAAATGCAAAAAAAAATATTTTTTATCTTAATATATTGCAAAATATTTAAATTTATACGTATAAACCTGTATGTGTACATCAGACTTTTAACAGAATGTTTTGATTTAAGAAAAAAGACACAACTATACTCTATACATATGTATCGGCAAATTGAAAACTTTATACTCGTTATCTGTAAAAATAGTTGTTTTAGTTATGCCGTTGTTGTAATGCCAAAGTCGGCGATTTTACGGATTAATAAAAAAATCAATAAATTTACATCACTAGGCAAAAACTAAATTTCAAATAGGTAACGTTGCTTTTGTTAAATTTGAAAATTGTGAGAGAAAATTGGAAAAATAAGCACAAAATACTAAAAAGTTTGCGTAATTAAGGGCGACTTTTTGAGTTCAAGATTAGAGATTAAATTAACCTTAATATTCATTTGGGATTTTTTGATAGTAGATTATATGGTTTTACTTGCCTGTTCAAGCGACGAATCGTGGTGGTTTAATATTAATAAGGCCGGGCTTAAATCTGTGTGCCACACAAGCTGAAAAAAAGCGTAACCAACTAATTACTAATGAAATACTGTTTGATTCAGATATGTTAGTTAAACAGTTAAACAGTTTCATATATAATTAATAGACCATTTTATAGAATCCAACATGATTGCAAACTGTTTAAATCAATAAATACATACACTATGTCACGAAACCCTACATACAGTTAAGTATAGTTTAATATTAATGAAAAAATAAAAAAATATGACTTGATTTCAGTCGAAATTATATTTGTTATAATGGAGATACAAATTAAATTAAATTCAATTACTGAAATAAATTTAAAATAAAAAAAACGACATGTATTCATAAATGTATAGTTACATAAGTCTACATACATCAAATCTTATAACCTAAAACTCAACTATTTTAATAGCGTGTTGGCCCACCGTTGGCTTTTATAACATCGTTAATTCGAGATGGAATCGAAAAGGCCAGTTTTTTGTAATTTCTTGCGGAATTTTTTCCCATTCTTCAGTTAATATTATTTTAAGGGAATTGACCAATGTTACTTCTCTCTCTTTTTTACCTTATTTTAGAGGTGTGCCCACAAAAGTTCGATAACGTTTAAGTCTGCAGACTGTGGTTATATAGTAACCACTCTTTAACTATACCAGAACTATGTTTTGGATCGTTATCATGCATGAATATAAAAGTATCCTCCAGGTTAAGCTTTTCAACACTTCGAAGGAAACTAGTTTTTAAAATGCCGAGATATACATACATGCCAATCTATTATTCTCTCCATTACAGATCCGCCACCATGTTTTACTGTGGCACACAGATTGTTAACATGAAGTGCCGTATTGGGTTTTCGCCATATACGTGTTGGTCCATCTTTTCCAAAAACATTGAATTTGCATTCGTCTGTGAAAATAACACGTTTCCAAAAAGACGTGTCCTCAATATGTGTTTTTTCATATTTCTTTGCGTAATATAATCGTTTTTTTCTGTTCACCGTACTTATTAATGGTTTCTTTCGTGCTATTCTTGATGATAAGCCCGCTCTTTTCAGACATCGTCGAACGCATTGAGGATGTACTTCTATCACGTCTAACTGCTCTAAGGATTTGGCCAGTTTTACAGCACTTAATTTCGGGTTTTCTGACAAGCGTCGTACTACGTTCCTCTGCGCCCGAGCGTCAATCTTGCATGGCCGACCACTTCTTAGCTTACTATCAAAACATCCAGTGGCATTGTAATTGTTTACTACTGTCTGTACTGTAGATCTACATAAACCTTATTATATCTGCGCCACTTTGGAAAACGAATTTCCTTCATTTTTAAGTTTTACAATAACTTCTCGTAAGTCAGGAGAAATTTCTTTTCTTTTTGACATTTTTGCAAATATAATCCGAATTAACAAAGCTTGTACTTACTTTGATTTCCACAATGCAACTACTTATATGTATATTAAAACAAAAATCAAGCATTTGAGTCTGCGTAATACAACGGGACTTTTCCTCTTTAGTGTTTGTATGTAGACTTTCGTGAGATTGCTAATATTATGATATGTATTTTTTCGCGTTTTAAAAATAAACGATAACGACCATTAAGTATTTTTTCTTTCTATAAAGCTTAGAAACATTTACTTATACAATGTAATAAACAAATATGTAAAATTTTCATAAACTTTGTCCAAAATTAGTATTGTAAGTAGAGTTTCGTAAAATAGTGTATCTGAATCAAACAGTTTTTCATTAGTAATTAGTTGGTTACGCTTCTTTGGGCAAATGACACACAAGAAATGCCAGATGTAAACTCAGCCTAAAGTATTGACAACAATCACTTGTGAAACGTATAACTTTTTGTAAAAATTATATGATAAAATAATTTAAAAACTAATTTGAAATTTATTTGCTGGTGGTTCAGCTTGGTCTACATATATGCATTTCATTGTTGCTGTAACAAATCATTAGTAGACTTCAACCACACATTTTGAATAGTCACAAACCTTTTTTTACCTTATACACAGACTTTCAAGAACTATTTGAGAATTCACAAATAATAATATTTTTGAAAACATAAAAGAAAAATAAGCATAGTTGGCTTAGAAACTTATACAAAACCCAGAAAATAATTTATATTCGATATGAATCTATTTTATTTTTCTACACCTTTATAAATAAAATAGATAAAATAGTTCTTGAAAGTCTGTGCATAAGATAAGAGGTTTGTGACTATTCAAAATGTGTGGTTGAAGTCTACTGATGATTTGTTACAGCAACAATGAAATGCATATAGACCAAGCTGAACCACCAGCAAATAAATTTCAAATTAGAATATGATTATGACAATATGTCGAATAATAAATATCATAATTTAAAAACACATAATTAAATATATATATTTTATATTATTTAAATATTTCCTTTAACTAGCGCAATATTTTACTTGTAAATAATAAAATAAGGCATTCTCTTCTTCCCACAAAAAATCAAAGTGTGTTGATAACATGTATAACTTTTGCCCAGAAAATGTTGCCACTATTTTGTTCCTCAGTATGGTAATACTACATATAACAAGAAGTTTAAACTACCACTCAAAAACATCAAACTCAATTATGTGGGATTAAGTTAATTTTCGGATTAGCTAATTAGAGATATAAACTAATGTCTTAATCCCGAAAAAAAGTCGCCCTAAATCATATTTAATTCAAGTAATTTTGAAAAAGAAATAAACCTAACCATATATCCATTAAGGTTGGCACAGAATAGAGTACTTGTAGAAGTAGCTGAAGCTGACGCCGTAAGTGGCAGCGCAGCAAGAAAAAAAATGTGAACAGTCTATTGAAGCTTTCTGCATGGTTACCAAATAATTAACTTCTCACAAAAAAATTGTAAGATTATACAAGAATAACATGGGAATTTATTCAATTCACAAGCTCCAATTCACGTCGTATGTTTTGTCTAAAATTCAATAAAAAATTTTAAATATCTGGTAACTAACACCCGAAAATAGATTCTTCTCAAGGTGCGTTTCCTCAAGTAACAAAATTTCGAAAATTCGCAAAAATAGCAATATTGGAAAGAAACACTAAAAATTTAATTAAACTCGCTAAAACTGTAAAGCAAGCAAAAAAACCCAAAAAGTCGCGAAAACTATGAAAATGTTGCAAAAACTTGCTAAAATTGCAAAGCACAACATTGATTAAAAGTCCCAAAAAATATAAGATAGCAAAAAATGTGGGAAAGTTATGCCTGTCGCGAAAAAAGTGATAATTCTCGACAAGTTGCAAAATTTTAAACGACACATAATATTGATTACTAATCGCTAAAAATGTAAGAAATGCAAAAAATTCTGTAAAAATTGTGAAAAATACGAAAATTCGTAAAAAGTTACCAACAGCGGGATGATAACAAAAAAGTTTAATATCGATTAAGAATCGGCAAAAATTTTAGGACTCTGAAAAATGTAGGTTTTATCGCGAACTTAGCCGTATAAAATTTAGTGGCAAACACTATCTTAGTTATGGAGATATGAAGGGCCTTTGGCCCCACTGTGCGTCGGTCAAGAATAACTGAAAATATTGCAGTTATTGCGATAATGTTGAGGAAAACTCAGGTTTGTCCATTTCTCGTCGATCTTTGAAATTGGGCATTGATTAATGCTTTCGTGCGGCCGGAATTGAAAAAACAACTGCAAAAGTAATGATAACATTGTGCTTTCGCGTTAAAAGTTTCCGCACTTCTATGTGATTTCTCTGAGAGCCAATCACAAATGGCCACGGAGGTCATTATCATTTAACACCTTTAGACTTCTCTCTTTGGGGCTACGTGAAAGATAAGGTAGATGAAAATAGCCCACAAGCCATTCAAGACTTCAAATTTCATGAAAAGAAAACGGTCCTGCAAGCGTCTGATACTATTTTCCATTATTAATGGCATGCCCTCATCTTTATAATTAAACCAGCTACGTCACAGATACACATACGCTGATATTTGCATTTGAGGGAAATAGCTTTGAAAGCTCTTAAATTTGTTCTTGTTTCTTAGCAAAGTAAGAGCAAGCACTATTGTCTGCTGTGTTGTTGTTGTGGATGTTGTACTCTCGTCGGCGTAAAAGCACAAAAGCTCTTTTGTAAAAGTTTGCACATTTTGCATATGGCTTGGTTGGACGTAGCTGAATTAAACAAACAGCCGACGATTTCCCTTAAATATACTCTTTTTGGAAGACCCTTTATATATTTATGTATGTACATAGTTTGCTGGATTTAAGCTTGCTCCAGCTAACGCGTATTTCCTAAACTTTTGTAAAATATTTATTCAATGAATAAATTCTTTGAAATCTCTGTTAAATCCATATACGACACATTCATACCCATCTACACAAATATCTATAATACGTACATATATTATTTTTATTTTCATTTATTATTTTTTGCAGTTTTTTATTTTTTAATTTTAATTTTGCTTCTTGTATCATTTAGTTGTTCTCTTTAGCACTTGGAGCTGTGCCAAGAATTCTGCGCTGTCTAAAGATTTTCGGGTATACTCGTATATTTTAATATGAAATTTTCATGTAGTTAGTTGTCTAAATTGAGTTTAATATTTGAAAGTTTGGAAGCAGGGAGGGAGTGTGTGTACAGAAAGACGTCGGTCGTCTCAAGGAAAAAGACAAGTTTAAAAGATTCTCTTAAAACTCGTAATTTTCTTCTCATTTCCTTTAAAGACTTGCCAGAATTTGTTTTTTGTTTTTCATTTTATGTATTAATAATTTTATTGGGGTCATCAACACTAACTAATGCATGCTGCAAAATAAACTGGCGAAGACGGACGGACAGTTTTTTATTTTACATACATATGTTTGTATGTATGTACCTATATAGAATAATAATATTTATGTATACATATACACATGCATACGAGTGTTCAAGGATTATATGTATGCATGCTAAGAAGGTTAAAGGTTATTTCATAATGAACACAATTTGTAATTAGAATATTTAAAATTAACTGGTGTGTAATTGCACAAACCAATTGATGTTTTTAAGCAATTGATTTCATAATACTCAACAAAATAATGTTGTTGTAAAATAATTGTTTAGTTCTTAAAATTACAAGCATAGTTACAGCATTTAAAAAGTTTAAGTTAGACGTGCCGTAGCCATAACCAAAACCAAAAAAGCTTAATTTAGACGTGACATAACCATACAAAACAGCTGTTCGAACCAAACTAATGGGCAACGCTGTATTTCATTATAGGTCACTAGCCATAAAGCCATAGAAACCAATTTAATTTTGGTTTGTTTTGGCTATGGCACGTCTAATTTCAGCCTTAAGCCCCTAGATACCACTATTGGCACAATGTACCGATTTTCGTCGGCTCACTGCAATAAAGTCATAAGTAATAAACCAAAATAGCCTCATTTCTCAATTAATTCCGGGATAAGTCTATATCGCTCTATTACCAATGCATTGTGGTACAATTATGTCCTCATATTTCAATCAGTTGAAAAATGAACCCAATTTAGCTTATTACTTATAACCAGCGTTATCATTTGTCAAGTTTTCCCTTTTTTTTGCAAGTTTTTGGAGATGCCAAAAAGTTTTTTTTGAAATATAAAGTTTTGTAAAGTTTTTTTTTTGTAAATACATATTAATTTATGTATTTTGCAGTATATTGGAATAAAATATTAAATTATATTATAAAACGATATTATATTTTCTCACTCCATTATCAATGCAACACTGTCTAATTGTGTTTATATGAATTTAATGATATGTTTTCTTTATTAAATGTTATGTTTTTGATTTTAATCGTTTTTATGTTTTCAATAAAATGAATTCAAAATACATTTTTATGTTTTCTTTTAAAATTTTGGTACTTTTGTAGAAAAAAAGTCGTTTTTTCAGATATAAGAAGATTTAAAAAAAAAATATATATGGTAACGCTGCTTATAACTTCATTTCAGAGAGCCGACGAAATTCGGTACATTGTGCCGATAGTGGGATCTAAAGGGAAAATAAAATGAGAGCTCTCTTCCCGTCTCGCGTACAAACTGAAGACTTTGCAAAGAAAACTTTGCAGCGAGTGTGAAAGCCGTCTTAGCATATGTTTGGCTTTTTTTTACAGTGTACTAAATACCGACAGTTCTAGCAAAACATTATTTTTAGAAAGATGACGTTGATGCCAACTATGATTTTGGTATTGTAGCGCATTTTGGAAGGAATTTTTATGGTCACATTTGAGACACTAGCCGGTCTTAGTTTGTTCAAAGTCTGGTTTTTTTTTAACATAAGTCAATAACCTCATCACTAAACAGATTATTTTGAGAAAATATGGTGTTATGATGTCCGAACTGAACTCGCCCTTATTATGAGCAACTTTCGACCTTCGACTGTAGTCGAAAGTACTGATCGAACGAATTTTCATTTGGAATTGTGACGAGCATTCGATAAAGAATGCCCTTATTGTGAATGTCACTCAAAGGGATTTTTTAAGTTTGCAACAACTTTACCCAAAAAGAAAAAACAATCGTTTATAATAATTTTTTATACTAAAATATTTCATCGAATGCTTAATTCTGTTCGATAGAAAATTCGTTGCTCAACGAAATTTTCATGATATGAAGTGAACATTCGATGTTCGAATTCGACATTCGAAAATCAAATGCAACTTATAATAAGGGCCCCTATGTTCGGGTGCCCCTGTGGCTGATTAGTAGCCTCTCAGTCCAAAGGTCGTGGGTTCGATTCCCGGCAAAGAACCTGGGTGTTTACCGCAGACAAGCTAATCGCTTCGCCGGTTGTGTTTGTTTAAAAAAATATTACAAAAAAAGATTAAACGATCTGTGCCAAATGGGCATATTTCCCCAAAAAAAATATCAAAAAAGGTAATCGGGTTTGGATTTAAGCCTTTTTTGTGGAAGCACTTCCTTACTGGCTTACCAACTTAATGACTTTAACAAGGCGTGAGACGAAAATAATCGATTCTTGGCAAGTACTTACATTTCTTATTTTGCTACATCGTTCTACTCATTTAGCAACTTGTACATAGTTTTTTTAAACTTTAGGTAATGTGATTTATAAGCGAGTAATGAAATTTGGCAATCAGAAAAATAAGTTATTATATGGCAAGTAGTTCTGTTGGTAATGTGTAATTTTTTGCTCGGTCGCGAAAAGTTTAAAGATTTCTTTTCAAATATTAAAAGGTGCTTCACTCTTTTACATTCTATAGCGAGAAATCGTAGTTACACGGTGCTTCAATGAATGATTTACCTTCTGTTTTGGTTTAGTTATTCCTTTCTTTCCTCATCATGTTGGTTGGGTTAGCATAGGAAAGGTGGTGCTATAACACATCTCTATTTGGAGAACCATTTAGGTACATTGTAATTCCCTTCTGTTGGCAACCGTTAGTAATAATTTTTAACCCCCATTTGTATCCAGAAGTGCCCCCATTATCTGTCATTAAAACACTAAATACCCATGATGACGCCCTTGATATTCTATACTTTACACTTGCCGATATCACTAATGCTCTCATGAAAACGTCCGCTCTGTAGACAATGACACAAAATATGTTCAACGGCTTCTGGTTCCTCTTCATTCCCGCACATCCTACAAACATCTGGGGGTCTACTCTGTAATTCGAAACGAAAAAAAATTCTTTCGAATTTGCATGTAATTATCATACAAGCTCGAAAGTATTTTATTTCGTTTCGAATTACAGAGTAGACCCCCTGGGGTGCCAGTTTCCCAAATGCTATTCATTGCTCTGAACAAGCTGTGGCCAGTCAACACGCCTATCAAGACTCCTATTCATATTCACTTGAAGTTTGTATATTTCTGATTCAAGTTTTTGCCACATAACCCTTCCTACTTCGCCATGAACGGTTGGTCCTGCTCTCCATCCAAACTCTAAGTTTGCTGTAGTAATGAGGTATCGGTAGTTTCTCCGATCTGTCACACATTCCCTTCATCTAATGCCGACTCTATTCTTGCTAACTCATCTGTAATTTCATTTCCCTCAACTTTGATGTGGCCAGGACGCCAAGATAGTCTGACACTATATTTGTCCATAAGCAAGTTGTAGACTTTCCTACAGTCACTAACATTTTCTAATTGACATTGTGTGCTTTTAAAGCTTTTAGCGCTGCCTTCTCACCTTCAGCTACATTTGTGGCCACTAGCTCCGTGGCTCTTATGATCGCCAAGATCTCAGCTTGGAAAACGCTGCATTCATTCGACGGTCTGAAAGAACTACGAATGTTCGTTCCCAAGATATAGTTATCAGGCTCTGTGCCTTCCCCTATTTTTGACTCATCTATAAAGACCAAATTACCCTCATAAAGCTTATCGGATTTGACCCAATAGTTCCTATCCTGAATTACCAGTGAAGGTGTTCTACTAAAATCAATTTCAACGACCTACAAGGTTCGTGAGCCCAAGGGTTACGGATCCCTGATCACTAAAACTGATCTCATAAGATTGATGTGTGACCTGCTATACCTGTCCTCACCAAACCTGCTTCAACGAGTCTAAGGAGACTTATAGTCGCCCTTCTCACCAGAAAGTCCTCTGCAGCAAGTAGTTAGATGAATAATGACGTCAAAGTTAGCCTAAGGTGTGCTCCTCTGAGCACCTGTGATGCCAAGGTACCCTCTAAACCTTAGCTAGTAATCTCCGGTGACTTTTCTTCCTCAAAACCATGGGAAATAACCGGTCTGACGACCGATGTGTAAATCCAGTTTTCTATCTTCGGTTGAGGCCCCAGTTCCTTCCTATCAAGATCCTGCATTTGTAATAGGTATTGAGCCCTCTCTATAGTCTCTCCAAGAAAGCTTGCTAGAGGACTAGCTTAATTTTCTCTAGGTTGACTCCTAGTTTTTTGTTGCTTGCACAGGAGGATAGATCGCTCAACGCCGACTGCATGGTTTCACTGATAGTGGGAATAAACTTTACCGTTACCAGTTAAACCACGTTATCCGCATAAGCAGTTATCTTCCGGCCGCTCCTGTCAAAATGCAGCTACTACAATAAAGGTAATAAAACTTCTCTAGTCACTAATATCGTCTGTTTCCCCTTCCTATACTCTAGTTGACGATTCTGCTGCTAAGCATGATAACTATCCACTCCACTAGAAAGTTGTGAAATCTGAGTGTATCCAGCAACTCCCTAATAGCCTCTATAGTAATGTCGTCCACACCATGTTATTCCTCGACAGTTGTGAACACCAATTCAGCGTAATTCGGGTGGCGTAAGGGTATCCAATATCCCGACTCTCTTCACGGATTTCGGTTATGTTTCTCTGTCTATAGCTAATTCTTCCGATAATTCTCTCGTATGTAATTCCTATTTGTAACGATTAAATATATACACACATATTGTTTATGAATTTTTCTTGTCTCTGTGGCTGTATGGTTGTGTGATAAGCAGGCTTGTTTTCAAATTTATAGTAAGACAGTATTAAATAAAATACTATTGATTTTCTATGATTTCTGCACTTCTTATATTTATTTAATGTTTGTAAAACATTAACCAGAAACACAATACATTTTTTAGTTCAATTCCGACTTAAGAACCAAAAACACCACATTTCTTGTTCACAATAAAAGGCAAACGAACAATAAATAGTATATAAATTAAAACTATTGTATATTAAAAATAAAAAGAATAACATATTTTGCAAAAATAAACTTGAAGTCAAATCTCAATGGATAGTGAAAATGAAACAGACAATTTACTAGATAATAATGATGAGAATAATGAAACACCAGCAGAAGAAAATGAATTTACCAAACTTCAACGTAAAGAACACCAAACTGATGATTCTTCTTCCGACAGCGATGATACGGAAGAAGGCTTAGATAAACCCATTGCTAGCAGCAATGATTCGGATGATGAAGAGGATTCCCCAAATCTTTCCAACTCTAATAAAGATTTCAATAAAAAATCAACTAGACATGAATACGAACAGCTTAAACTGGTCACAGAAACCGTAGAAATTGCCAAGGAAATCGATAATGTCACTATGAGCAGTGTAGATAAAGTAGAAAAGGTAGAAAAAGAATGTCAATCAAATGACAATGTTAATGAACCAACAACAACTAACATTAAGGTTATTGAAACGCATGTGGTCGAAGAAACCTTCAATGAGAATGATTTGAAATTAAAAACAATAGAAAAGACCAAAGACGCTCCCAGTCCCAATCAATCATTAGAATTCTTTTATTCTGTCAATGACCTTTTTGAGTATGAACATGTCGTAAGGCGTCATGAGTCTCGTACGCCTGATGTTGAATCTGGCTATTTTGAAAAATCCGATAGTTTGTATTCGAAAGAAGAGTTTGAAGCGCGCTGTTCATCTCGCCAGCCTTCGCAATATGATCAAACTATTTCAGAGAGTCTCCGTAATCAATTGAATAGATTTGATTTGTTAATAGACACCATAGATCAACGCAATGCCTTAAATATTGCGACCAATAGCAATGAACGCGGCTATTGGTCGACGATTTTTGGTCAGGCCAGTGAAATCGAAACGTACGATGAAATGTCACAGGAAAAAAGTAATTGAAACTTCACTTATTCATACAATTTGATTAGTAATTTTTATTTTATTAAATTTAAGTTGTAGCTATCTCTTGACCTCTATCCTCCGCTTGTTTCCACATATTTAACTTATATTTATTATTGTTATTTTCTCTTACAGAGGCTCATCGTGCTCTTGAGCTTTTGGAGGATTATCATTCCAGATTATCGGAGCCTCAGGATCGAGCACTGCGAATTGCCATTGAACGTGTCATACGTATATTTAAATCTCGTCTTTTCCAGGCTTTATTAGGTAAGTTTTCGTTTATACATATCGCTCATTTAGTCAAAGAACGTCATAACTCCAAAAAAATGGAAATTTTGAGTTAATGATGCAGAATTAATATCGTTCTTCGTTCCTCATATCGTTCTTCATATTGTATAAAAATTTCATACAAATATCTTGTTTAAAATTTTCTTTTTTCCATTACGTTATGTGTAAATTGAAAACTTCAAACTCGTTTTCTGGCAATTTTTTTTTGAGTTATGACGTTCATTGATTTCTAATTGTATAAGGATGTAGAAAAATAAAGTGAGTTCACCTGAATATAAATTATTTGCTGGGTTTTGTATCAAAGCCTACTAGGTTTATTTTTCCATTTTGTGATTTTCAAAAATATTATTTTATGAATTCTCATATAGTTTTTGAAAGTCTGTGCATAAAGTAAGAGGTTTGTGACTGTTCAAAATTTAATTGAAAGGAAAAGAGGAAAAGGAAAAAATAAATATCAAAAAAACTAAATATAAAAAAAAACGATAAATAATATATATCCTGAAGAAGTTATATAGTTATATAAAATATTGAACCAATAAATTGAAATATAAACTACCTAAAGCTCAATTTAATTTTAATTTAACATTAAAAAAAGATCGAGAAATTAGATAAAAATATTATGTGAGAAATTTTTAGATATTTTAATTGAACTGTAGTGAATTTTTAATCAGAAATAATTCATAGTTAGGCTCAAGTTCAGTAATTTCAATTCTTATTGAATGAAATATTTTTTATTAATTAATGTGAATTTCTAAAGAAGAGAAGAAAAATTAAACTTAGACTTTAAGCTGGGGGAAATACCGATACTTTTCTGTGCAGCCACGCACTTCATCAGCACCCTAGTCTATCTACTTGGGTAGAGATTCTTATTAACATCAGCTATTTAACATAAATGTACAATGAAACGGAATATGATAAACGATTGTTGTGTATACAATTGATTTACCTTTGGTAAACACATTTATAAGTATCACTATTAATTTTCTGTTTTTTCCAATTTTTCATTTTTCTATTTAGGTTAGCACGAAATTATTTTACTCTACCTCAGTATGAAATTACTGAACTTGAGCTTAACTATGAATTATTTCTGATAAAAATATTATGTCAAATAATAAATTTCCTTAATTGTATATTTTTATGCTTAATTTTAAATAAATTTAAAAACTAAAATCAGAGATTACTTAATAGTGATGAAAATTGGAATTTTAGACAATTATTTTTCTATGTTATTCAAAAAGCGACTAAAGCAAATTGAATTGTGGATTACATAGTATTTGATCGATAAATTATATACGTCCTTATCGTGATTGGAGTATTTCTACCTTGACTACGAGGTTTTTGTAATAGATTAAAGAACAATGCAACATTTATATATCTTTTTTTTAACGATAAACCATACAACTGAGCTTCTGAATTGAACAATTGTATCATAAGGAATGTTAAGAATTTTTGTCATGTGTACATTGTTATCATTATAAAATTAAGTGTTTAATTTAATTTATATAAAAAAATCCTAAATTTACTCAAAAAACTAATATATTTATAGAGTGTAAAGAACTCTCAAATTAACATTTGTGCTGATTAAATATGCAAAAACTTCGGAAAAACTTAATTTTGAAAAGTTTAAATAGTGATTAATATAGTCAATATTATTCGGGTCTAAAAATCGCCAAATTATTTATACATCACAAAATCTGCAAATCTGGCATCACAAATGTATTGTTCAATATACACTAAGCTGGCAATATTTTCCAACCAGTTATAGCTGGCAATACCTTTGCAAAATTAATTAATTTTCGAGCTCTCTTTTTTTATGGTGTATATTTATTTTTGTGTGCAAAGTAAATTTCTTGCCGGCGTAAGAACAGACAAAAAACTTTATCTTAATTTAAAAAGTTTGTTAATAAAGTGGATTAAAGTTTTATAGTAGCTTTCGTAAAATATTGAGAATGTTTTGTACATTAAATAATTACTTGAGCAATGTGCATCGTGCTTGGACAAATGGAGATGGGGAAGTATTGGCTTCCTATATTTCTCTAAAAGACAAACATATAATGAATCGTAACCTGTATGTGCAGAATCCAGAAAATGCCGTCAGTAGATTATTGGAATCTCCCATTGATGAAATTATATGCGCACATATAAAAGTGTTGTATTTTTTGTGGCTGGAACGTAAGTATGGATTTGGTGGTTTGCTGCGGCATACTTGCGTGCGTGTGTGCTTAAGTAGCATGTTGTTTAATTTTTCAGCTAGAGATTTTATGCAGGCATATAAATATCAATCACAGTGCATTCAATCAGTCGTGAAAATGTTGCAACAGCTGAAGGAGGAAAATTGGTGTCTACCTGTAATGTATGCGTCCTGTTTGGATTTGCGGATTTTGGCTTATCATTGTGAAGAAATGGTTAACAATTCCAAACCAGGAGAGATATTAGAAAAGGCTGCTGATTGTCTGATGAGCTGCTTTCGTGTGTGTGCTGCAGATAACAGGTACAATTATAAGGATACATATTCTAGACATATATTATGTAAACTATTATTTATTTTAGATCATCAGACAGCGATACAAAGCGTTTGGGAATGTTGAATTTGGTCAATCAACTATTTAAAGTTTATTTTAGAATTAATAAACTGCATCTTTGCAAACCACTCATACGTGCCATCGATTCGAGTGCTTTTAAAGATATGTTTCCATTGCCAGAACGCATAACGTATAAGTATTTTGTGGGACGAAAGGCAATGTTCGATTCAGATTACAAAAGTGCCGATGAGTTCCTTTCATTTGCTTTTAAAAATTGCCCCAAAAATTTTCCGCGAAATAAAAGACTAATACTTATTTACTTGGTTCCGGTTAAAATGTTACTTGGCTTTTTGCCTAAAAAGTATATTTTGGAACGTTATGACGTCTTACAATTTCACGAATTGGCTGAAGCACTCAAAGAGGGCAATGTACGTAAATTCGATGAAGTTATACAGAAGCATGAACTATTTCTCATTAAATGTGGCATTTATTTATTGGTGGAAAAACTTAAGTTTATTGTCTATCGCAATCTATTTAAAAGAGTGTACTTAATTAAGCAAACACATCAATTGGATTTGAATGCTTTTTGCTCGGCTCTACAATTTGTTGGCGAGACTGATATGACTATTGATGAAACGCACTGCATAGTGGCGAATTTAATATATGAAGGCAAGATTAAGGGCTACATATCACACAGCCATAATAAATTAGTCGTCTCTAAGCAGAATCCGTTTCCACCCATCAACACGGTTTCATGAGAAATGCTTAATGATCATTTGTAAAAATATTAAATATTTAATTTATTGTTATAAGAATATATTATTACGAATAATAAATACAATATTATTAAAAGAAACAGTTAATATTAATAAATAATATAATTCAACAAACATAATTTTGCCTATTATAGAAAGAAATTGGTATAAATCTAAGCCACTATTGTCAACTTAGTTTTATTGTCTCGGAGTCCACCTTGCTATTCACAATTTAACGGGTGATCTTGTAGTTGTCTTTCATGTAAAATATTATTTAAAAGAACTGTGAAGATGGCTCGTAGCCAAAACCGGAGTGTTTATCAATCAAATTTGACGTGGACAAATCGTTCCAAATTAAAATTTAAAATTTTTTTTATTTACTGTACTAAAAAAAAGGCAAAAGGGGTGTTAAACGTTTAAGAAAGTTTTTAAAAATATTTAATTAATGAAATTAATTAATAAAAAAATAATTAAAGATTCTATAGAAAAACTTTCCATAACTTATGGTGCCACTAAAAATTTGTCTACAGAGCAAAAGTTTATTTGTCGATCCTAAAAGTATGCACAAAATATTTTTAATATTTTAAATATTTCCAAAAAATACTTCCTATTAGTTTTTTATTATTAGACAATGTAATTGAAAAAAAATCCTCTTATGTACGTACATGTACAGTAGTGTCCCGGTTTAACGGATTTGGAATGCGATACGCAAAATTAAATTTTAATAAATTAGCTTTTATATTAAACGCCTTATTTTTATGAATGAAAGTAAATGAAAAAATTATTACGGATTTAAAAAAGGTTTTGCAGTCGTTTAAAATATCCTATAGAATTAAATATTTTATGAAACAGCAAAAAAAATTGTTAAATTTATACGAATTTTTTTTGTCAACCATACTTTTCAATATATTTTGTTTTTATTGATTTTTTTGCAGATATTCAAGAATTCTATGAGCTTACATTGCTAGATGATTCAAAAACCATACAACAAAAGACAGTTGAAACATTACAAATCGCCAGCAAATGGGAACAAGATGGACATACAGTTAAAATTGCTGACGTAAGTATAATTTATTATTTTTTGTTTAATAATCGAATAAAAAAAACAAAAATTAATATTAATTTACGAATACATAAAATATTTAAAATAGTTAAAAACACATTAACTGCCTGCCTGTCCCTCGATGTTGACAAAAAACGTGCATCGATTACTTTTATTGAAAATGAAAACAAATTTTTATATTTTTGCGGGACAGGCCGCAGCAAGTTTTGCTGGTGTATGGGCGACGCTAAAAGTATTCCTCTATAAAAAAAACATAAAATTCTAAAAACTTTCTAATAAAATAAAATTTTTCATAATGATGATAATGATAGGGAAGTAGTTGCACATACATACATATGTACTTATTTACATACATATTTACATCAATTCATTCACACAAAATTCTTGCTTTGAGGCGTATTGTACACGTCGATGTTAAAAAGTGTTGTTCTTCCGTTGATTTTTTATCTATTTATTTTTTTAAGGAAAAAAGCTTTCCATTATATTACTATGTAGTATCATAAAAAGAGCAAACCATACGAAGTACACACATACATACATATCGTCACCTTAAATGCAAACGGACGTAACTGCACTTTTATATTTTTCACAGGAGAAACAAAAAACGTTTCAAAATCAATGATAATAAAGTGTTCTTGAAAATTTTCTTCGAAATTTTCTTTTAGTATGGATACTTACATATATATTTTAAGCCATTTTTTTATTTTTTATATATATTTAAGCTTTTATGTTAGTTACGTTCCTTGCAATAAAAAATAGATGCATTCGTAATTACGTCCGTTTGAATTTCTTTAAGAAATTCGTCATATTTGCGTGAACATGTAGTTTGATAAAATAAGCCATAATCAATCAAAAACTCGATTTCGAATTTTTTTTAGTTTTAGTCCGTTTGCATTTAAGGTGACGATATGTAGGTGCTTATGTACATACACATAATAATATTTATGTGTATCAGCAGCCCACAACCTTTTCTGTCGTTGAACATGTAAATACATTTTTATATCTGTGGCAATATAGAATAATCGAATGAAACAAATACGTTTTTTCGGAAGTTTTGATCCTACCTATAAAATCCTGGGATTCACTATCCTACACAATCATACGATTTTTTCAGAATATACAATCATGGTATGATGGAGTTTATGAAAATTTTCAAAAGATAACAAGACATTATTATTAATGGACAAATATGCATATATCGACAATTTTTTTTAAATGTTTGCGAACCTCTGGCGCATACCAAATTGGTAGACGATTGTATGGATGTACAATCGTCATTCATTCATATTTAATGCTCACTATCATGCATGTGGAAATTTAAAATGTTTTAATTAGTACAAATGGAAAGTGGATGAAATATTAAGGGCGTCTGGCTAAATAGGGGCGCTGGGTAATGAATAAAAATCTATACGTGAAATGCTTTTGTGATCATCAGGGTAACCAGAAATATTCTATTCAACAAATTTTTGTTTTATGTGCATTAACTACATATCGCACGTATTAACTCAAAATTTTGAAATATTCAGTAGAGATGAAAAACTGTTTGTGATTACATTTTGAGAGATTTTGAAAATCCAAAATACATCATAGTAAAGCCCTTATGACACTTAATTTTTTCTTCATTGATTTGATATTGAATTAATAGAAAAAAAACAATAAATGTTAGAAAGAACAAACTATATAAAACGGAAACAAAATGTTTAATAAGTGTTGTAAAATTTTCATAGTTAAAAACCGCTAATATAGAGAAAAACAAACTAAAAATCGCTATGTTTGACCATAAACCGCTAATAGCGAACACTCTTATGTTTCAAGATTGAAATGTCAATTTTAAGTTTAAAATTTTTAAATTTTTTATGACAGATCTTCATTTTTTATCGATAACTTTAATCAATTTGTTGACATTACATAATTTTTCTGAATATACATATGTATCTGAACCCTTTACACCTGTTGAATTTTCCTATTATAATATATTTGCACTTTTCTATAAAACTTGATAAATGAAAGAAAAATGAAGTGTCATATGAGCTGAAGCAAAATCCATTTGAAAATATAATTATGTACAGTGGCACAGAAAACTACATACCCCCCAAAAAAATACGTGTTATCAAGACTTTAAATTTTTTATCAACAAAATTCCTGGCGTAGCATTCCTAGTAAAAAATAATATTATAATAAAACAAATAATTTTTGAAAAAATAATATATGTATTTATGAAAAATTATAAAAAAAATTAAAATTAAAATTATAAGTTATAAAAAATTCAGTATTTAATACACAGAAAAGTATACATACTCCATAGTTTATTGCTCTAGTTAGTAAAAAATATTTATATTTCAATATTTTTCTTGCGCATCGTTTGCTCTCTAATACGACATTTAATTACTTTTTCATAGAATATACCAGTTTACCGGTGGTTTCCGAAGAAATTTTGTACCATTCTTTGATAAGAGCATTTTTTAGGTCCTGTTGGTTTTTTATCGCAGTTTTTCTTATCATGCAGTCCAATTGGTCCCATAAATTTTTAACGGGCTTTAAGTAAGATGACTGGGGAAGAGAATGCAGTTGTTTTGGCACATTGTACAGCAGCAATTCCTTTAAACTGACCGCTGTATGATCCATTGTTGTATCAATAAAAAGTAAATTGCTAGTCCCAGCCGCCGAAATACAACCAAAAACCATAAAAGAGCCGCGAAAGTGTTTTATTGTGGGGATCTGGTTCTTATGTTCCAGCTCTTCATTCTTTTTAAGCTAGACTTTTTGTTTTCCATTGTATAAGTTACATTTATTCTCTGTGCTAAATACAAAATTTTTTTAAAAAGTTTTCATCATTATTTAAATGCTTTTAAGGAAATTCCATATGGCCTTATTAATATCGCTTATGAATGGTTTTTTCCGATGCACTCGGCTATGATAACCCACTTCCCGATACACTGCGTAGTGTTTCTGGATAGAGATTGGCAATCAAAATTTTTTCTATGCCTTCTTGCTATATCAACAGAAGTTGTCCTGGAATTTTTGTCAAGTTCTTCCAACATGTGTGTAGACGTATAACGTCGAGTAATTTTTGCGAACGGCCACTTCTTGGTCTACCTACTATTAGCACTATTGTTCTTTTTATAACTTCTTATAACGGTTTGTATACTAGACTTTTACCGCCCAACAATTTCAGAAATTTCACCCAAGGATCTTACATTCTTTTGATGCTGAACACTCAGATTTCTAATATCTACGTACCTTTTCATAATGTATGGTTAAAAGATAACAGGGACTTTAACGGCAAGTTTTGTATGAAGAACTGTCAGTTAAAGTTCACGTTAACTCTTAACCATACATTGTGAAAAGGGACGCTAATCTTATTTCTTTAACTGTTGGACACATTATTATTAAAAATTAAGAACAACTGATTACAAACATTTTCAATTATTAACTATGAGACATGAAGCATTACAACGTAGTGGGGAAAAACATGTATAAGTTCTTTTCTTGGAAAAGTGTTGTTGACCAACTTGGGGAGTATGTATACTTTTCTGTGCAGTAAAATTAGATTTTCTTGAAATTATTAATAAATAAATTTTTTTCCAAAAATGTTTGTTTTTGATTAAAGTTTTATTTTTTACAAGAAATGATAAAATGTAGTTTTACATTGTACATTGTTTTTATTTTAAAATCTTGCAATTATTGGGAAAAATATTTACTATGTATGTTTTAAAAAAAGTCACAACTCAAAAAAAAATGTGAGCAATTTTATCATAAAAAAGGTCACATTTCGAATTAAAATCATAAAGTAAAAAAAATTTTATCAACAAAAAAGTATCAACTCAAAGTATAACCAAATTAAATTTTTTGGTACTTTTTTTTACCCAGTTTTCAAATTAAATTATGTTTTAAAGAAGAGCTAACCTAAAAGCGATTAGCAGCACAGAATTCAGCGTATTCGAATTAGGTGTACCCACCGGGTCCCCACTTGATACATTTTTGAACTAGCACAGATATATATTTTTTTTTCGTAAGCGTGCGTCATAGTGATAAGTTGTGCGAACACTCCTCGTGCGTGATTAAGAATATTTTATTCGTGAGCGTGCGTGATTGTGAAAATTTTCAAGATCATTCGTGCATGAAATGGCGTGAGTAAAAAGTTTTTCTGCGTGAGCGTGCGTGTCGTGAGTCAAAAAAGGCTCACATATACATCTCTAGTAATAATTTCAAAATAGAGTTAAATAAAATCCTTCCTTATGAATCCTGAAATGTATGACAAAATTTTTAAAAAGTTCTAAAATATACAAAATATCTGTTCGCTGCATATTTCTGGTTTCCCTGTCCATGATTGAAACGAATTTTTTTGCGATCTCAAAAATAAAACACAAATATTAAGATCATGTTTTACGCACTATTAATTTAAAAAAATTAAATTTACAGCTTTGTTTACAATTAAATTTGAAGACAATTTTTTCTCGATGAAAAATTTCAAAATTTTTGCAATTTGATGCAAATCGTATTATTTCAGAACGATGTCACTGGAATAAATCTGGTAGCCCTGATATTTTTTTAAGGGATATTTAAAATATTTTGCAAGTTAATAAAGGCGGTATAAAAGATAGCAACTAACAGCTGCAAGTGTTTATTGCTAAAGCGTCAGTTCACCAACTGTAAAGGAATGTAACTTCAACTGCATGAAACATCTGATTGATATTGTTATGTGTAAAGTAATGAAAATGGTTATAGAGATTTAACCGGAATGTAAAGGCTTAAGGCTCAGTTAGCCGACTGTAATATAATGTAACTGCAACGTAGGAAACAGCTGTTGGATATTGTTATGTGAAAAGTAATAAAAATTATTAAGTCTCAGTTAGCCGACTGTAATTTAAAGTAACTGCAACGGTAGGTAACAGCTGATCGATATTGTTATGTGAAAAGTAATGGAAATGGTTACAGAGATGTAATGTAACGTAACCTATTTTTCATATAAAAATATCGATTAGCTGTTTCCCACGTTGCAGTTACATTACATTACAGTCGGCTAACTGAGCCATAAGTTACCCGAAAGTAATGTAATGTATGAAACAGCTGTTCGGTATTTTTATATAAAAAAATAGGTTACCTTACATTATATATCTAAAACCATTTTCATTACTTTTCACATAACGATATCGATCAGCTGTTTAATATTGTTGCAGTTACTTTACATTACAGTCGGCTAACTGAGCCTTAAGAATTTGTCTCATTACTTTTCAAATAACAATATCAATCAGCTGTTTCCTACCGTTGCAGTTACATTTCATTACATTCGGCTAACTGATCCTTAATAAATACTGTTCGCCAAATTAAAAATTTTGGTGATCCAACTGAAGTTTTTTTGCCACTTCTATATTAGATGTACTTTGTAGTTCATACGGCCGCATTTCTCTGTTGCCTCTGCCAGCTCATATTAGACCTTCAATTGAAATTTTTCCGTGACCGGATTTCTTTTAATCTAACTGGCTTATTTACTCGTATTTCCGTTTTGTAGGAAATTTTAATTTAAAATCTCTGGCTTTACCGTCCCTGTTTATTTTATTTTTTTCATCTTCATACAAATCTGTTCATAAATAAATTTTCTCCTGCCTGTATTTTTTTTTAACAAAAAAAAATAAACACAAAATTTTAAGAATTTTTCAGATGGAGGGAATAGAATTTAACAATACCCATTTAGTTTAAAATTTGTTGTGTTTCGCATGTGTCTGATATTCGTTGTGCATTAATTTAAAAGAAATAAAAAAAAACAAAACATCAGTTTGTTTTTTGAACTAAATTAAAGAAGAAAAAAAATAATAATTTTATGTTATTTTCGTTGTTCATTTTTAACAGCTTATAAAGGTGTAAAAAGAATTTTCTGATTGTTGTGAAACAAACGACCGTGGTGTGGTGGTGATGATGATAAATTGAGATAGAAAATATGATAATGATGATTTTTTTCCATCATAATGTCGCTAATGATGATGAACAACTGACAAATTAATATAAAATATTTAGAAATTTAAATAAATATGTACATATGTATGTCTGTAAATACATTTAGAATATTGTTTTATATTGGCTTTCTTTGTTTACTTAATGAGTGAGATTTTTCGTGTTTTAGGTTTTAGTTAAAAAATGTGTGAATAATTAAAAAAAACATTCATTTGCTTAATTTCATTAAAGAAGTACTTATTCTAATATTAATTTTATAAAAATTAAATGAAAAACACAAGGAAAGGAAAATTGGAAACATGACAAACTAAAAAATAAATATGCCATGATTCCATTAACTCCCAACTATAAATTATATTAAAAAAAAATTTAAATAGTAAAACAAAAAAAAACGCAGTTGTTGTAGAATTTAGTAAAACTTATAATTTAGCATTGCATCACATGGTGTAGTCATTAAAAAAAATTTTTACGTTATACATATACTTATGCGTACACCGAAGTTTTATATGTATAACATCTTATCTAGAACATCTTATTTTGGTCCAAATAATATTAAATATTCATATTTTTCTTTGGCTTCTAAAATTAAATAGGGGACAACAAGGAAATGAGTTTATCCTATTAAATCTGCCTTTGACATGAAGCAGCCGCATATTAGAAATTTAAACTTGCATAAGCTTGCGGCCAACTTTAGGGGTTGTACGTACTCATTCATATTTTTCGGGATTATCTAAATTCGGGATTTTTAAATTTAAGATTTGAAAATTCGCAACTTTAAAGTATAGGATTTTGGATTCTGAAATTTGGGATTTTTAAAAATTTGGCATTTTAACATTTACAATTAAGGCAGAATTAGTTTGTACGTGCTGTTCTGTTCTGAATCAGCTGTTTAGTTTCTGTTTAGTTTAAAATCTGTATGTGTGGTTAGTTTTTCCTTTTTCGTTCTGTTCTGTTGCGGACAGATCTGTAGAAAATAGAATTCAACGTTAAGTTACAGCCAAAAGTGTGTATGTATTAGTGTGTTGTGATACTTTGTGTATAAGTGTAATCAATTCTATAGGTTGCCAGCTGATTTTTTTCACAGAAAAAGTAATTGCAAAATATTTTATACGGAGAAGAACGGCACAGAACAGCAACAGAAAAAAAAGACTAATGAAGCCTTTAGGGATTTTGACACTATCTCACCATTTTCTCAATTTGCATTTAGTTAAAAGTAGGAATTTGTCTGCCCGATAAATATATTTACATTATTAGAACTAGGGATGCCAAACGGGAAATCCCGAGTCCCGGGATTTCAATTTCGGAATTTCGTAGCAATTTTTATATAAAAACCATTTATAAATTGAAATTTTCGTTGGTATTTTTTTGGTGTTTTTTTATAAAATATAAAAGTTTCACACAATTTTTTACATGCAGTTTTAACAATTTAATGACTATTCGTGACATATTTCTTATAAATTAACAACAAGAACAAAATAAATTAACTATTTTTTCACTGTTATTTTCATCAAAGGTTCTACAATATAAAACTAAGAATTATTTTGAAAACAAAAAGAAGCATATGAGCTTTGGAAGGGAAATAAATTCATAAGTTTGACAAATTTTTTCCGTTTTATTCTATATTATGAGGGCAATTATGAAAAAAAATAAAAATTTAGCACTTACATATCTACTCTTCGCTAACAATTGAGTACTATTGACAGCTAAAATAGAAGACAATCGAAGTAGAATACAATACAAGGCAAGTGCAAACTTTTTGTTGTCGGGTTGGCGTAAACGTAAAAACTATTTACCGAATAATACGGAGTATTTTGATGAAAATTTTTGTTATTTTCGTTTTTCCATGTTCGTTTTGGTTAAAATTATAGAAAAACTGTATGTATATTGAAAACAAAACCAATTTTCATATTTAGTTATGGTTTTCAGTATAAATTCTCTATCAAATGTGATTAATTAACTTAAAGTTTTAAAATGCACATAATTTGTTATTAAAGTAATATTTATTAAAAAAATTATTTATTTTACCAAAAAAAATTTAGATCCCGAAATCTAGAAAATCCCGGGATCCCGAAAATCCCGAGATCCCGAATCCCGGGATTTCCAAAAATCTATCCCGATTGGCATCCCTAATTAGAACTTAAATTTGTTATTGTTATTATTATCAATAATAATAATATTTAATGGATAAAAAAATAATAAATGAAGGTTTTATAATGCAAAGCAATTTATCAAGCAGGCAAAGGCCTGCCTTTAGCTAAAGGCAAGTTGTGAAAGAGGCCCCAAGACACTTAAGACTACCGTTTGAATCTCCCAATTGTTTGGAATACAAATTACAAATTAAAGTAATGTTAAAAAAAACAAATCCTTAAAAGAGTTGGTAACTCAAACGCAACATTGGCAACGCCGTTAGCGAAAATTCAATGGCGTTATTCGATGTTAGATGCAAATGCTCTTGCGTAGAGTAGAGAATGCAAAATATCGTAGCTTTTCTTTAAAATCCAACAACAAAATACACACACAGTTCAAAGAAAATCTACGATATTTTGCATTTGCACTAACGCAACGATATTTGCATCAAACATCGAATACCGCCAATATAAATGTGCTTCCTGGTCATTAATTTCTTGTAGGGTAAACAAATATTTATGTACATACATATGTATGTATCTTATACATAAACTACACGTGTCAAAAGCGATTATTTTGATTTCATGATTTTTAAAGGCCTTTCATTTCACAGAAATATTCCCAAAGAAACTGAAATTCCGTTATGCGTTCTACAATTAATAATTCATAAATTTTCCGTACAAAAAACCCAAAAATAATAATTATGTATTAAAAAAATAATAATAAAAAAAACCCTAAAAACAAATACATACAAAAGAAACATTTGAAATATAATAAAAATCAAAGACAAACAATTATGATTGATTGGATTTCAATAGTGCGTCATTCGCGTCGTCGAATTTCCGGTTTGGGTGCACGTTCCCCCGTTCGCATGCCGCGTCGTCCTAGAAAAAAACAACAAACTTCATCCATACCGCCACCAGAGCTTACGCCAATTAATAGTTCTTCTAGAGAAGATTGCAGGCTTAATGATTCGCCCACTGCTAGTAACAGGAGTGGCAAACAGTATAGGCGTGATCCGAACACACCAGGTCAAATTAAGGCCTCAGGCTGTAGTTCGCCATATTGTGTTAAAGTAAGTAAAACGAGGAAAATGCAAAACAGGCATCAAACATTAAAACAATTTCTATGTTCAATTTATTATTCGATTTATTCTAACGTTCCAGCATAAACATTTTGTAATGGTGATTTTTTTTTTATTGTTTTTGTGAGTTCTATAAATTTTTCTAATAGCCCCTTTTTAAATTGTGTTGCACAATCCACACTGAAATTAAATTGTGAAAATAAAACATACTATATGTATGTATGTACATATTAGTGGCCTGCGTAAGCAGTCTTGAAATGTAAATACGTTATGTTTTTTAAATGTACTCTCGTGGCATGCATTATACTAAAGCGGCCCATACACTACAACAGCATGCATGCGCAATCAAGTGTTTGTGCCAGCGGTTGGGTCGTGTATGGGCATTTTGTGTGATTTGTGTGTATGTTTTGCTGCAGTGATATCAAATAGAGTTTGACATTTTGCTGATGGTACAAGCTTGCTGGTATTGTGTATAGTGAAGTTAGCTCATTTAACTAAAGTTGTCAAGGAGTAAATATTCATTTAAAAATTGTAATTTGTTTAAAAATTATTTTTTTCAATGGAAAATGGAATTTGAACACTTTAGTTGTGCATAGCTGCTAATATTTACAAAATATCAATACAAATTTAAGCAAACAACTGCGCCACTATTCAGAACCACCCTTCTTTAATTTTTTAAAAATGTGAATATTGTACCAGCTTGTTGGTATGCTATGTGGGTCGAGCATGATTGCCCAATAGCTTGATTGCGCGTGCATGCTGTTGTAGTGTATGGGCCGCTTAAGCCAATAATAAATGCTGTCCCAATATAAACGAAGCACGATGAATGTATTGGTGTACGTGTATATGACTGTTAACAAGCGATGTCGCCAAGACGCCTTGTTTAAACAAACAATGCAAAGAAGTACTATTGATACATGTATGTTTGTTATTTTGCTTATTGAAAGTTTGGGTGTGTGTGTGTGTAAGATTTAGATTGTAAGCTATTATGTTTGTGTTTAAGGGAGGTTTTTTTAAAGCAAGCTCACACAACTCATGTAAATCCATGTGTGCGTTTGTATGTGCACAGAAAAATAAGAGAGCATACAAAAATTATGTAGGTATGTATATATGTACATGCATGACGTTAGTATACACGTCAATGAGAGAAAAAAGCACAAGCACCACAAATTCTTCAGTCCCGAACTATTTTCTTCTTTAATCTTATACCTGCAATACATAAGTTAAACAAATGTATTGCCGAACACTTTGTTTAGCGTTTGTTTCAGAAGATTTCACTGTAGTAAAGCATTTGAAATTGCCCTCATGTCTTAAAAGTTCTTATAAGACGTCTTTTGCAGGTCTTTAGTACATATCGAGCATTTTGTCGCTAACTTAATATAGAATGAATCTAACTCATTATTTTTTTATTTCGGGATTTTTGTACATTTCGATAGAAGAACATCTAATGTGTCGAAAAATGTAAAAATTCTCGATTTCAAGAAAATAATGAGTTAGGGCCTTTCTATATTAAGGTAACGATATGTATGTGTGTATGTACATATTTTACAAATGATGGTGCAACGTATTCAGAAAAAGACGTGTTGTAGTTTATTAAAACTAGAATTTTTGTTAGAAATGTATTTATATTTACATATGTACATACATATGTAAATAGATATGTATGTTATTATACATAAATACAGTGGGGGAATGGATGATAAATAAGTGCTTATTTGTACTTCTTGTATTTATTATTAAATACGGATAGAAAGAGTTAAACAAATATTTTCTTTTTGTAATTTATGGTTAATAAAAAAAAATTAAAAACAAAAAATTTTGTACAAAAAAAATATAAAACTAAAACTACTCACAATCATGGTATTCATTTCAGTTTTTTTCTCGTTGTAAAAATTGAAAAATTTAATTTTTTACAACAATCACAGGAAAAAAAATTTAAAAATTTGTTGTCAAAAAATTACATTTTTCCATTTTCCAACGAGAAAAACCTGAAATAAATACCTTTAATATTTTGTACCCGTGCATTTTTCACAAAAAAAAAATTCAATACAGTAAAAACTTGATAATCGGGATTGCAGGACAAAAATTTAAAAATATTATTTTTGCAGTTTTTGCATTAAAAATGCATTTAAAACACATATCGATTGATATGCCTACATATTATGTTTGTTAATCATTTCCATAAAGGCTAGGATTTATTACCCTACGCAATTTTAGGACTCTTCAAAAAATCCACTGTTTCACTTAGTATTTAGTGGTTACGCTTCTACGGGCAAATGTTTGCCAAGTGTGACCGTTACTTAACAAACATAAATAAACTGAATAAAGTGCGACTGTGAGTCCGCACACGAAGGGTTCCGTTATGGACACTAGATATGTAATACTATACCAACTTTAGCTTATATAAAATACATTTAAATTTTTTTTCGTTTTTGGGATTTTTCGGTTTTTAGGGTTTTTTTTTTAATTTAGTTTAGCCGTTTTTTAAATTTGATGTTTTTTAAATTTTTTCGGTTTTGGTGATATTATTCCGTTTTTGGTGTTTGTTTTCATTTTTGGCGGTTTTTTTGTTTTGGCGATTTTTTTCTATTTTTGGCGATTTATTTTAGATTTACATGTTTTTGGTTTGGTGCTTTATTTTTTTTTTTGACGATTTTTTGGCGTTTTTTCGATTTTGGTGATTTTTTTCGGTTTTTGGCGTTTTATCCATTTTTTTATTATTATTTTCATTTTGGCGATTTTTTTAATTTTTATGATTTTTCGGTTTTTGGCGATTTATTTTTGCTTTTTTTTTGTTTGGCGCTTTTTTTTGTTTTTGGCGATTTTTTTTTTTGGTTTGGCGATTTTATAATTTTGGGATTTTTTAGTTTTAACGTTTTTTGAAAATTTCAAGAGTTTGCCTCTTACGGTTTCCAACCTACAGCAAGTTGTCAAAATTACATTAACTGATAGAAGGCCCTTTAATTTAGATTTTTTTTTAAATTTAAGTGTTAATTGTTGTAGTCTGTAAAAAAACATTTTGAAAAAAACTGTGATTGTGCTTTTGGAATTTAGAAAGTTTAATTTTTAGCAGGAAAACATAACTACATATATTTAAATACATATAACAATGGACGATGTAAAACTCATCACTTTAGTGGAAAACTGTGACATTTCTGGCCAGAAACAGCTGATTAGTTGTTAAAGAAAAAGTAACTATTAAAATTACTAAATCAAATAATTTTTCTTTTCCATTAACTATTTGCAGAATCAGCCCGTAAAAGTAGCCGACACTGATGGGAACCTTGTGAAAAAGGAACAACATCAAACAGATGCTACTGTACCAATAGACATGCAGCAGCAACAACAACCACAACAGCAACTGAACAATGGACGTCAAACATTGTCAGGAAACACAGATGTAAATATTGTAAGTCCATATGAAGTCTATATGTTATTTTAGTTTTGTGGAATATACATATGTATGTACAAACATATAAATATGTTGAGCGCTAGTTGCAAGCATGACCCATAAAAGGAAAACATGACATTAGATGTGTATAATAGAGAGTAAGTTTTTTTATGCCAAAAAAAAAAAGAATTCATTAAATTTCAATATTTTATTTTTTACTTAACGCGTGTCAAAATGAATAAGAATTTAAATAATTTATTTCTTGTTGGTTTAGCACGTCTTGATGCATTTCGTTGCTGCTAAATGCTGTTTCAGACTATAATGCAAGTATTAATACTTTTGACGAAAATGCATCCTTGGTCTTATATTTGTTTCAAAAATTTCAAAAAAAAAAAATAACAACTCAACATGTCAGAGCTGCATTTTCCCCAAAAGTATTAATACTTGTATTACAGTCTGAAGCGACCTTAAGCAACACTTGGATAGACTTCAACCATAGTAGAATAGTATATAGACAAATTCCTCAATAAGTTATTGAGAATTATTATTATTATATTAAATTATTGAGAATTACAAAACTGCAAAAAACTCTTTCAAAAACCACAAATAATATTATTCAGCATGTGTTGCTTATTTTATTTTTCTACTAACTTTTTTTATAATTCTAAATAATAATAATTTATTGAAAGTTTGTCTATAAACATTGGGGCTTTGTAAGCTTTTTTTTTAATAGTCTTGGTTGACATCCAATGAAGTGTTGCTTAGCAGCAACGAAATGCTTTCAGTGATGCTTAACCAACAATAAATAAATTCCTTAAATTCGAATTTATTAAATTAAAGTCCATAACCAACTTAAAACAAACAAATGCATTCATACTTACATATGCCAAAAATTATAACTTTTTTTTATTTTGTACTTAATTATAATTTTATTATTAATACTAATAATTTTTTTCATTGTTTTGTACTTAATTTTTTATTATTTATTTAATGCTGCATATTGGCGCCAAAATTCCCAAAAAAATCGTAACTGTACAAACAAACAATTTTAATAAAAAAAGTCACAGTTTTGCCAAATAGTTAGCGGTGGATTTTGAGTTTTTGTCTAGCAAGACCTCGTTTTAGAGGCAATTCCCACATTTAAGCATTTTGGAAATTTTAACTCTGAAACACAATAGCAACAATACCATTTTGTTTTACGCATGATGCTATATTCTATTCCTAGTGTGTAAAAAAAAGCCGATAAAAATCATTGATAATACAAATGCCTTGAAAATTCAATCATTGTTTTATAAACTCAAAAAATTATAAAAATTTTTTTGAAGAAAATTCGGAGAAGATGCTAAAGTTTTTTTAAATACATACATTAACACCATAAATAAGCCATAAGGTTCGAAACAGTTGCTTTAAAAAAAATATCAAAAAATTTTCCAAATTATTATTTTAATTTATCTTTAAAATACTTTTTTTTCAAATTAAAAATACGTTGAAATTGATTATTAAGCGGTATAGCTTGTTTTTAAGAGAATTTCACTGTTCCTAATGCAGATCATTAGAGAACCTTTAACCAAAAATTTCTGAAAACAAGTAAAGGTATTATGTTAAACTTTAATTTAAACAAATGAGAAGTATAAATAACACCATTTTTGAAATAAAAACTCAATAATCTTTAATATAATTTTATATTTGTTATTTTACGCATGAAAACTAGATACTCGTATATCCCTCAGCAATTAATTTCAATGTATTTTTAATAAAAAAAAAATATTTTACTTGGAGGCTACACGTTCAATTTTTGCTTCAATTTTTGTTTCAAAGTTCAATACATTCACACTTTTTTACTACCACACTCATACATTTGGGAATTGAATACCAGGTGGACTTCAATTTTTTTTCCAACGCTTCATTAAATTTTTCTTTCAATTCAATTCAATGCTGTTTTAAAATAATTTTTGTGCTTGTAAAAAATTTTAAACAGAAGTAATTTTCCTTGCTGAAATAAAATATGTAGGCGAAAATGTTTAATTGTTTCCTCGAAAACGGCATTTTGAACATAAAATTGCAAATCAAATTGCTTGCAGCCTACGTCACAACTTAAATTTTAGCAAAGTTTCACAGACCATATGTGTGAAAAAATTTAAAGCAATTTATTGAACGTGTAGCCGCAAGGTTACTGATAAAAATTTAAACTTAATTTATTTTTGGTTAGTTGTACTCCATCATAATTAAGCTCATGCATTAAAATCTTAATTTTTTGTACAATAACGATTTTTTGGATTTTAAGTGGTAAAATTTACATATGCTCGTATTGTTTCTTAACTAATTTTAAGTTTTTTTATGTTTCTACGCTTTAAAAGCTACGACAATAATCATGTAAACCAAAAACAAGAGGAAATATTTATGCCGATTGTGTAATTCGTGGGGATTTTTCGGCTACGTCAAGCTTCTTTTTGACAGTTATTACGTTTAGTGTTTTGTCTCTGCTACAATCATTACATTCACGTTTGATGTCACATCGAAAAGAATTTTTGATGTTTAATCAACTACTACTTTTTATTCATTCATAATTTATCAAATCGAATAGTATAACAAGAGAAATTGGCAACACTGGCAACACTTTGTACACTCCTTACGTCCCTTTTCATAATGCAGTTAACATGAACTTTAACTTACAGTTCTTCATACAAAACTTGCCGTTAAAGAGTCTAAACACAATGTTTGCGGTGCGGTGCGATTTTTCGTTGCCGGAGAGAAAAATAAACATAATACAACGGAAGACAGCGCCGGCAATACTTGTCATTGTTTGTTTAAATTTTTATTATTTTTTTTGTGCATACATTTTTATAACTAAAAACCAAAAATTATTAACATTTTATACATTCGCAGATATATTTGATATGTTTTTTAAACTTTTATAAGCTATGACAAAAATGTTTGAACTTCAAAATCATGTTTTTTTTTTACAATAATGTTGTGAACACAGCCAATTATTCAAAAACTACGGCAACGTCAGCAAGAGAAAGAGTGTTAAAAACTGAGAAAATAAGAAAGTCCGCAATGAAAATAAAATAGATTTTAATTTTATTCCGTCCCGCACTGCGGATTTTTACTTCAAAATCGTATGGGAATCCGCACCGCAATAAAAATCGTTACATTGTGTTCAGACTCAAAGTCCCTGTTAGCTTTTAATTGTGAAAGGGGACGTTAAACACATTGACCACAGCAGCCTACACGACTTCAAATGGCGCTAGCTGCAGTTGTCGGCGTGTAGTCAACCACCTGCAGGCGTGCTGCTTTGCTGTCGTCAAAATAACCATTCTCATATAAACAAGAAATGCCAATTCCTAACATGATTTTCAATTCATACTACAAAATCTACACGCAAGCTTATCTACAGCTTTCTCGAATAAATCACAGTCACTTGATTCACGTAGCAGGGACAAAACCCAAAATATAATGCCCTTCTGTATTCTAGTACAAAAACGGCAAGTTACACAAACAAGGTGAATATTTGTTCCAAAAGTCCTCATTAGCTTTTCAAAATAAAACTTAAAATATCGGCATGGTCCTCCATGTCGACAGAAAATGTTCGATCCACAACTTGTATTGAAAGCAGCAATAAATACGCAAATTTGTTTTTATTTTTAATATACATAAGTAATCGATCGAACGTTTTCTGTCGACATCGTGGGCCAGGCTGTGCGACTTATTTTTTGGTTCGGACAAAATAATTTTTTTTCGAATTGAATATTAAGTTCAGTTAAAGTTTTGCTAGCAAACTATAAAATATTCCAAATCTTTTGTTCTTATTTTAGACATATTTTGAAACTTAACAAATATATACTTAATTTTTATATACATTTTTATTTTAGCTTTTACTATACATATATTTTGTTTTTCTAAGTTGTGCTTTATATTACGTTTGTTTTTGCATGGCGAAACAATTGTTATTATTAATAAAGTTGATTTTAATTATTTTGAGACTTTTTAATTATTTGTGTTTGATTTGATTTTGTATGTTAAGAATGTTCGTTTTTGAAATTTATAAAAGGTTTGTATGATTTGTATGATGCTATTATTTGCTTGAAATGTGTATAACGCTTTTTAACGATAAATCTTAAAAGTTTAAAGTTAATTATAACCAATATACAGGTACGTCACAAACTCCGTTCCATTTCATTCCGTATGAATTGCTTTAGTTCTTTAAATTTCACTGGTTTTTATCAAGTCGAACAATATTAAATACTAATTGCACAGGTGTGCCCATTAGCTCTCCAGAACTAAAAGTTGTTGCTTTGGACGCTGAACTTATATCTATAATCCGAATTTTATCAATTGGTTCTAGTTTTCGCTATATCGTCGAGTGTTTACTCGTTTGCTGCAGAGAATATTAAAATATATTATTACTGAGGCAAACCAGTAACCATCCGACGATATGTGCACATAATTATAGCTATATTTTTTATTTCGAGACATTTAATAGATTAAATCTGAATAAAAATTATAAATGGTACTGATTTTGTTAGGCGTTGGCGCCTATATAGTTTTTTTTTTGGGGTAGGTTAAAGACTAGAAGTTGCATGTTACCTTAGTTTAGTACGAAAAAATTACATAAATTCTTTCGACAGCGAGTACCTCGGTCTCATCAGAAATATATAACAAAATATATTTAGCTGCGAAACAAAAATTTTACGAATGCAGTTTCTAGCGAGAATTTAAAAATACTCCGTAACAAATGTTCCACTGTATGTACGGGGACAATATAATACATCGTGTAAGCGCAGACTACAAATAGTGGCATCACTGTAAAAAAAATGACAGCAGAATGCGGTATACGCGAGAGAAGCTTTTCCTCACAGATCTTTAAAAATTACAAAGAATTTAATATTAATTAAATAATAAATAACTTCGAGAAGCAATTATGAAAATAATTAAATGCTGATAAACTGTTGAACAAGTGTTTTCTTAATAAACTGTGGAGTGTTTGCGTGTGTGAATAAAAGTAATACAAAAATGTGTACATGAAAAAACAAAAAAGGAATGAAGAAATTCCTATGCAGCATTGCCATATGTGAACGAGTATCGAAATGTTAGTTTTAAATACCATCAACATGTTGCTGGACTAACAGTCTCATTCATTGCTATAACTAAACGCTGTCATCATCATTAAGTTTTCACTACATTAGTGAAAAAGTAAATTTGTCAACGCGTAAGAATATTTTTATGGGGAAAAGTACTACAAAAATGTTTAAATAGTATAGTTGAATTGTTATTAGGTTAAAAATTTACAAATGAAGTGTGTGAAATTGTTAAAGTCTTAAGAAAAATTATAAAGTGTTTGTGTTGTGAAAAAGAAAAAAAGGTTGGTTGCTTGGCGACGTTAACAACCGACATACAAGTATTTTTTCTATGTAGCTGTATTTTCTTATTTAATGTAATGATTTGCCAATAATATGTAAAGGGAAAGTTACAATTTAACATGTACATTATTTAGTTAATGTACAACAAAAACTGTTACATGTTCGTTGGGAGTTGTAACATTGGGTGTGTGCGTTACTATAATAAAAATGTAAAATTTATTGATAAAACTATGTACATAATTAACAACAACGAAAAAGAAAGAAAAAATCCCTTTTAAAAAGATCATTTGCAACAAGTGTACAAGAATATAAAAGCAAAAAGCTGAGAAAATTTACTTGCTAAAAGTGTTGCTTTTCGATGAATTCAACATGTTGTTTAAACATTTCTATGCATAAACTGGAATTTGACATCTCCGTTTACGCTCTCTGACAAATTTTTGTTTACCGGAACAGAGAGAAAACAAAATATAGAAGGAAGAAGAAACAAAATAAAAAAGCAAATTATAAAATTGATAAAAAAAACCCTATAAGAAAAAAAATAAAACTACGTTACAAAATAAACAATTATTATCGTTAAGATATTTGTTATTATTACACCCATTTGTTGCTCAATCGTTAAACACACATACAAAAATATAATTAGTATCGGTTTTATATACAATTTACCGCTGCTGGATATTGCTACTGACAATAAGAAAACAGATCATCTGTCGTTGTTAAAGCAAATACATACGTATCGAAAGTGATAAATAATTTATTAAATATTACAATAATAACTATAGAACACAAATTTATTGAAAAACAAATTAACCGTGATGACCACACGCAAGAAGAAGGGCAAAGAGGGGAGCGGCGGCAGTGGAAGTTTTATCAAAAAAGTCTCTTCCTTGTTTAATTTGGATTCGGTAATTATATTTAAATAATTGAAATTAATTAACTAAAATGAAAGTAAGAGAACCTGTTTTTTAAGGTTCCCTGCGGAACAGAAGTTAATAATACCTACATACCTTTTTTATAAACCAATTTTTCGTTCATTAAATAGGTATACTTAACTGTTGGCTTGTACATATTATTTTTATAAGACCAATTTATAGGTAGTTTGCCAGTGGTGATGATACCATAATTATTTTTAAAGAATTGAATTTATTTTATAGACCCCACCACATAATAGCCATTGAAATTAAAATCGTTGGGGAATGGTTAAGCAGGGGTATTCCGGGTGGAAGTTTTTATACATTCTTATTGAAAAAATTTTTTTTCTTATGAGAGTGTTCTCATTCAGTGAATATTTTTGCGTAGTTTGTAGAGTTTCCAAGCCTTTTGTTTTTCTTTGGGAATAATTGTAGAGAAATCTTAATACAGTTCTACGGATTTCTTTAATTTATTCTAATTTTGCTGCAAGTAAATAATTTAAAACCATCTGTTATTCTCAAAAATTATTACTTTTTCCATCATTAGGGAAATAAGAAATTTAAAGGTTCAGTAACTATTACCAGTTTTATTTACTTGAAGCCTTTTTTTGAACAGCTTTAAGACCAGCAGAAATTAATGATATTAAAAATATTTACCAATATTAGGAGTTTTCGTTAAAAAAAACAAGTTAAAAAAATTTATGAAAAATCCACGAAAACGATAAGTCTTCTAAATTTGTTATAAAATATCTAAAAGACTTCAAAACTAAATAGGTATAAATTTTCCAAATTTAAGGATTGGGCCGTCATTAAGTTTTTTAAGTTCAACCACTACAATCGCAAGCATTGAAAATATAAATGAAAAATATTCGGGGATATCATGAATAATATTCCGCGTGAAATTTTTCCCCGTGAACAATTCCAACTAATAGGGAAAACAAAAAATTCTAATTGGAAAAAAGAGAAATTTCAACCGGAATTTTATTCATGATAGCACTGACTGAAGCAAAGTTGGATCATTTATTTGAATATATTTCTAATAGTTCTCTAAAACTATTTACTTTATTAAATATGAATTCACTCAGAGGTTTCCTTTATAACCGCATGCTGTCCGCGAATTCGCGTCTAAAATCTGTTCTGTGTTCATATGTTAATTCTTAACAATAAAATTGCCAAATGTTACAAATGGTATGCAACAAGCAATGGATCATAGCCAAAAATTTAACATTCACGTGGTTTATATGTATGTACATATATATTTTTTTCTGTACATGTTTATTTCAAACAAAATTCTAACGTAACAAATAAATAAAAAACAATAAAATCACATTTTTAGCTTATATTTTTATCGCTTATTTGCTAAAACAACGTCATAACTTAAAAAAAACTAGTTTGCCAGAACATTTTTCTTTTCAAGAGTTGAGTTTGAGTACACATTCCCTTTTAATCTACTACAAAATTTTCGTAGAAGAATATTCGAATCGACATAAGCAATACGGCTGAATATAATTGTATGGTTCTTTTACTTTATATGTATGAATAACGATATTAGGATTAAATTTGCTTAATATATATATATATATATTTTTTTTTTTGAAAAATGAGAAGACTTTAAAAGAAATAATTTGGCGTCCAACTTTTTTATGCAATATGTAATATTAAAGGCGTTCACGTCAAATGAATTTTGACTACCCATGCCAAGTTGGGTAAGTGCAAGGTTTTTATAGAAACATGTTAAAACATACATACATATGTACATACATACAAATGTATAATCAATAGCGGTTAGTCTTAAGTTTTTCACGTTATGCAGTCTACAATATAACGACGAATATTTTAACGGCTGTGCAATTTCTCTTAAGATATGCATGATTAATGTCGGATAATTTAGTGCAAAAATCTAACAATCGTGTAGGCACAGACATATTTTGGACATTTAAGTACATATGTGTAACATAAAAATAATAATTCTGTTAAGGCTTCCCAACAGAACGAATATTGGTGTAGAGACTGAAATTTTTTGAAGTATTAGCTCAACCAATTTTGAAGTATAAATATTTAATATTTTTATAGAAATAAAAATAATATGTCGTTCGCTGGTAGTCGCATCACTTAAGAACGCCGACACTGATTTTCCAACTTTTTTAAAATTAGGTTCTTAAGGAAATAATAATTGACCACACCCACTATTACGCACACTTTTTTAATTTACATATATAAAAAGGGAGAAAGGCTAGACCGATTTGTGTAATTTTCTTTAAGTAATAGTATTAAAGTAAAGAAGTATTATTAAGAAAAATTTGGAATTAGCAAGTGGGCGTGACACCTCCTATGCAGCACGAAACATGAAATTTTGTTTAAATAACGATTTTTATAATGTGCATTGTCTTATAAAAAAATTTAGAATCGGACAGGGGTTGTGGAGAACGTTGAAATTTTGTAGGGATACTTTTACTGATACTGTGCATTGTCCCTAGCAACAATTTCAAAATTTAACAAGTATTAACAAAATTTATCTTGAAAGAAAAAGTTTTTAATGCCTAAGTGTGCGTGGTACTTTCCACATAGAAGCAACATTAACTTCAAGATATCTTGGAAGCCAAAACAGTAAACATTTTAACATTTTTTCTTAAGGAGTTCAAACCATATTTTCGATTTTATCGTAAGCGACAAATTATCGAAAAATTAATTTTTTTTATTGAAATTAAAATTTTATGAGCCTATCCGTAGTTTAGAATTATCAAAATGCCAAAAAACAAAACTATAATAAACTATAAAATCGAAAATAAGGCTTGAGTTAACGTCAATACGAGAAAAGTATTATTGTGTAACACCCTGAGTAAATTATTATTAATATTATTATTAAAAATATTAAAAATTAGTTTTTTAATATTCTGGTATCTGCTACAAACAATTTGACAGGTGAGCGTTGCTCCTCTCAAATAGAAAAAAATATCTTAAAAACAAATGCAGTGAGAAGTTTGAAACTCTTCATGCCTGTTTATGTTAGTTAATAATGGCAACTGTATTCCACAAAATACTGAAAGTTGAAACGAAAACGTGGTGTTGTAACGAAGCACACATGAAAAATATTTGAAATGAATTTTTACCAGTTAATTTTAATAAAAATCGAATAGCGATGGAGGAGTATAAAGCGCAATAGTAACTCGGTCGGGATTTTTCTACGAAAAGCAAGATAATAATCGCCAAATGTGATATGTCTGGTTAGATTAGTTATAACCCAACTCAGGCTTTTACAGAAAGAAAACTTTCACTTTTACGCCCACTTTTTCCAATTTATCTAAAATAAGAAAAATCCAGGATCGATTAGTCTAATTTTTTTCTAAATATTAATATTAAATTAAAGAAATGGTATTTAGGAGTAGACTAAAAAAGAGTCGGAACAAAATAACCGGGCGTGGTACGTCCCATGCTCATTTTTTTATTTTTATTTTGGAATATCTTTGCATTTATTTAAGCCAAGATCCCACTATCGGCATAATGTACCGATTTTCGTCGACTCACTGCAATAAAGTCCTAAGTAATAAAACAAAATGGTCTCAATTCTCAATTAATTTCGGAATAAGTATTTATGGCTTTATTGCCAATGAAGTTTGTTGTAACTATGTCCTTATATTTCAATTATTTATTTTATTTATTTAAATTCAATTAACAAACCGAGCCATGAAGGCCAGCTCGCCAGCCCATTATTGTTTTGACCCACCGACCATTAAATAAAAAATAAGTTAGATATGGGGTATATGTATATATTTCCTATATCTCCTTTCTGAATCCAAAACATGTTTGGCGATATTATGGTTTCTGAGATATTTAGCATTCATTTTGCTCCATTTCAATAAGTATTGTTTTGCTGTGCATGCCAAAGTTTGGCGTTTGCGTCAAATTCGTCATACAAAAACATGCGAAGTAAAGTTAACTCTTGTTTTGCTTCATTTATATAAGAAATTAATAATAAAAAAGAAGGTGCCGTAAGAAAAATTCAACGGCGACTGTTATACAATAAAGTAGTGATATGATCATGAATAAAATTCCTAGTGAAATTTCTCCCTTTTCCAATTAGAACTCTTTGTTTTCCCTATTACTTGCTATTAGTTGGAATTGTTCCCGGGAATTTTATTCATAATTTCCCTCAATATCTTATCTTAATATATATAAAAATCAAAAACACGTTTATTTGTTAAGGGTGAACTCTTCAATGCCCCAACAGATTTTCGCCTTCCACCCAACAAAGTATTTGTAAAAGACCGGCGCGTGTTTTTATATATATTCTCTATGGGCCGTGAGTAGTGTTTCTGTGTAGTTTGTAATTCGTCCGACAGATGGCGCAATTTTTAGTTTTTTTGTGTTTTTGCATCGTAACTCAAGAACTAGTGCACCGATTTTGACCAAACTTTATATACTTGCTCTATGGCGCGTGAGGAGTGTTTCTGTGTAGTTTGAAGTTCGTCACACAGATGGCGCAATATTTAGTTTTTTCGTGGGCAAAATCTAATTTTTATATTGTACCACCAATGCCATATACAACATTAATATTTGCTTAGGGCCAGCAACGCGGACCGGGGTCAGCTAATTTACATATAAAAAACAATTATGTACATGAGAGAAATTAGGACAACTTATCTTATTATTTATGACCGATAGTGGCAGCAGGATATAATGCAGCATGAAACGTGTAACAAAATGTTTTATGTAAATTTTATTATTTCTATTATTTAATAACTGCTTATAACTTTAAAATATTTTTAAATAATTATTTAGTAACTCAAATCAGACAAATTTACAACAATAAGCATTGAATAAATAAATTATGCTGGCTAGACCATTTAATGTTGCATTAAAAAACATGCAAAACATACATACTCCATTCAAAGTATGAAGCCAAATTTAAAAACCATTAAAAATTACCATCGCTAATTGGTTGAATTTGAACTAGCGGAAGTATAGATTGTGTTCCTCACAGGCATATTTAAGAATTTAAGTGTTTTTTGTTTTTTGTTTGCTTGTTTTCTTGTTTACATATTAAAAACTATTGAATTCTTTAAAAACAATATTCAAATTGATATACATACATACATATTATATGTAGAGTGCTCTTAAAATTTATTGCTTCAAAAAAATGAATTCCACTTTAAAAATAAAATATCTTATTAATAGGATTGTTTTTCCACTTAGCAACTCTACTTTGCTCCCCACATTACAGGGAATTCCATTGCAGCATATTCATATTCATATCTTTTTTTTATATTCACTTGTTTTTTTTCTACTTCTTGTCGTATTTTTTCACTTTATACGAGTATGCCGATCTTTGCATGCTTTTTATCGCATTTATTTTTTTAAACAATCATGTGTGCGTTTTTAACTTTTTCTCTGTACATTGTTACATTAATAGAAAAATTAACAACAACTACAACAGCAAAAAAAAAAAAGTAGAAAATATTTCTTGACCTCATACTATTTTTGATCTTTATGAGGTCTGTGCAACAATACAGTCATGCTCATACTCATTCTTACACACTTATGCACATAAATTTGCCCATTTCGTTTAGTGTTTATGCGATGTGTATGTACAATATGTATTTTGTTTATTACGATTATTCGTTGTAGTTGTTATTGTTATATTTTCATTTTATTATCGGGTGGGCGTTTAAATTATTGTTCTGTTATTCATTGAATTTCTGTTTCTCTTATCGCAAATAGAAAATTCTCATCAATTAATGGAATTGGCAAGTGAACGAAAATTGTTTTAGGATTTCTTTGTGCGAACCTTAAATGCAATATATGTATATTAAATTTTCGTCTGGAGGTGACAAGATCTTTTAGGAGGTGTTTTTTCCCCTTCTCTTTCTTTATTTGCAACATTAGACAGTCGAATATGATTATCATAATATGCTGGCAAATACATACATACATACATATGTTCATACATACATACATACGAGTATTTAAATAATTTGATTTTATGTTTGGTACCAACTGTTTGGCATTTGCATGATTATTTGATATTAAGGGACTAATTATATTTTAATTCACGTCATGAAAACAAAAACAACAACAACAACATGAAAATAAGTTTTTGTTTTTCACAGAAAATCTAAAAATTATGCAAGGCTAAGAAGCAAAGCCTGAACTTGTTTGATTTTCTTTGGCAAAAAATTTGTATGAACAACAAGAAGTTTTTTTTAATTCTTTTTTATTTTCTTATATTATGTATTATGTACACATGTATGTACATAACTATCACTTTGGTGACGTGATTGATGCAATTAGCTGCTAAGTATTTTGTTAATAATACTTATATTGAAAACAACCACAAATTTTCTAATGTTATTGTTGTTTGCTATAAAAGTTGTCGATCGAACGATTTCTGGTGACATCGTGGGACAGGCCGTAAATGTTTTTCCATCGCATTTATAATTTCCATTGGGACAAATATTTATTTATTCCCGTACTAGTTTATATAAAAGATAAGAAATTAACGGTCGTAAATATATAAGTTTTATATTCCAAATTTTTTAAACGCTTATTTTTAAGTTCAAAAAATGTATGTATTTGAATAAAAAAAATATTTAGCAAGAACTTTCTAAATTTTTCAACATCTATCGATATCTATCGAAAAATTGAATTTAGGAATCTGTTGGACAAAAAAGACCTTTGGAATTTTTTAACAATGATTTTTCGAAGATTTTCTTTCTTTTACATATGATTCGTAATCCAAGACATAAAACCGTTTAGGCGCATCAAAATCAACTTTTCCTCTTCAAAGTCGTTTTTTTCCAAAGCTTATTTCCTGAGCATAGATCTCTTTTAATTTTGAGTGTCACTTTTAATTTTTTATTAGGGATAAAAGAAAAAAAAATCACAGTTCCTTATTCCAGTTATCAAAATCGACGCCACGTCAATACAATACCAAAAAAAAAAAAAAAATAAATGGGATTTGTTTACTCGCCCCAATTTTTGGTGTTGTATTGACGTGATGTCGATTGTCGCACACTTAAGTGTGGTACGCACTATAGAACATGAGTGATATTCTAACATTCATGAGATTTGAATGATAGTGTTGACTGTTCAGACTATCGATCATGTTCGACACCCACACCTTCATTCAAGAAAAAAATTCGACACACAAACACGGAAAATAAGAAAATTGTGTGAGCTTTATTGAGAACAAAAATTCTTTGGTTGATTGTGTTTACACTATCGATCAAGCCAAAATTTTAGCAAAACTGTCACTCATGTTCTATTGTGTGTACTCTACTTAACATTAAAACCAAAAACAAATTTAAAAACTTTGTTTTTTTTCCCAAATGTAAGTTTGTGACAACACGGACGTTGTCGATATTGATAAACCGGCCCTAAGTATTTAGGGCACTTTTAAATATTTCAAAATAAAAATTAAAAATTGGCTTACAATAATTCGAAACATTTTGACAACGCACTACAGGTAATTTGACCCGTTTTCTAGACAAAAATCAATTACTGCCAAACGAATTCACTGATTTTTGGAATTTTACCTTTGGGAGACTTCTTCCCTCAAAATATTTATCACTCATACTTCACGCATATTTTCTAACTGACACATTTTTTGACAAATTTTCAAAAAATATTTGCATTTCATTGTATTCCGGATGCTATAAATCATATGGTATTTTTACTCGTTTTTATTTGTCTAATTATTTAAATTTTGTAATATGCTTTATTTTCCCCATTTTGTAGATTCATCGGGCATCTTCGAATAAGGTAAGATTAATTTCAAATCTTAAGGCCTTTTTTCTCTGTGTGTGTCTCTGTTTTTTCATGGAAATCAAGGTTTATCATTTGTGGGTTGTCCCTTAAACTATCGAATTAATAAATTTTAATCATTAAAAAAGTTCTTTAACAACTATAATTAATTTCATACATATTTGCCCATCATTATCAATATTTTTGATCAAATGCTAAACAAATAATAATGTTTATGTTTTTTGCTTTTTTCTATTTTCCCCATTCGATTAATTATTTTTCTTTCTTTCTTTGCATATTTCTAGGTAAATGGTGACGAGAGCTGGCAATATGAAGATATAACTTTAGAACGTGGCAATTCGGGTTTAGGTTTTTCTATAGCCGGCGGCACAGACAATCCACATGTTGGCAACGATGCTTCTATTTATATAACAAAACTAATACCCGGCGGTGCTGCAGCAGCCGATGGTCGCTTAAGTGTCAACGACATTATTGTGTCGGTCAATGATGTTTCGGTGGTCGATGTGCCACATGCCTCGGCGGTCGATGCCTTAAAAAGAGCTGGCAATATTGTTAAGTTGCATGTGAAAAGAAAACGTACTGGCGGCGGTGGTGGTAGTAGCGCTGGCGCCGTTGACGGTATTAGCTCTAAGATGTCAATGTTACAACAAGCCGATGGGGGACCAAAAGTTATCGAAATTGATTTGGTTAAGGGCGGCAAGGGCTTAGGATTTTCAATTGCCGGCGGTATTGGCAATCAGCATATACCAGGCGACAATGGTATTTATGTTACTAAAATAATGGATGGTGGTGCTGCTGCTGTAGATGGACGCTTATCAATAGGTGATAAGCTTATAGCCGTTAAAGCTAATGGGGTGAGTATATTTAGCATAATTGTGCCATAACCAGAACCATACAAAACAGATGTTCAAACCAAAGTTATTGACAACACTGTATTTGATTATAGGTGACTCCCCATAACGGCATAGCCATAATGAAAATGGTTATAGAGATTTAATGTAACGTAACGTACTTTTCACAAAAATATCGATCAGCTGTTTCCTACGATGAAGTTACATTCCATTAAGGCTCAGTTAAGGCTCAGTTAGCCGACTGTAATGTAAAGTAACAGCAACAGTAGGAAACAGCTGGTCTATGTTGTTATGTGAAATGTAATGAAAATTGTTATAGAGATGTAATGTAACGTAACCTACTTTTCATATAAAAATATCGATCAGCTGTTTTCTACGTTGCAGTTACATTCCATTACAGTAGGCTAAAGGCTCAGTTAGCCTACTGTAGGAAACAGCTGGTCGATATTATTATGTGAAAAGTAATGAAAGTGTTTTCTACGTTGCAGATACATTCCATTACAGTCGGCTAACTGAGTCTATAACCATAGAAACAAATTGAATTTTGTTTTTAGTTATGGCTATGGCATTATGGTACGGCACATCTGGTCGAACCTCTTTAGTATTAATTTTCGAAAGAAGTTATTTGATGTTTTTACTTTAAATGGACTTAATTTTTTTTTTAATAATTTCAGGTCGATAAAAATTTAGAAAATGTTACACATGAACAAGCTGTTGCCACTTTAAAATCCGTTGTGGATAATGTAACATTGGTTGTGGGCAAATCGGGACACATTATTTCGACATCAGGACATCATTTCAATCAAGTAAATTCGCATTCAACAGGTGCGATAAATACTATAGGACAAACCGTTGTTGATTTTGCTCGTTCATCTTCCACCACACCATACACAACAACAACCACCACCAACAACATCAACAACAACAAAACAAATGCAATGCAACCACCACCACCACCAACAGCTACAATTACTAATAATAGCAATAATCAGCACCATGCATCTTCCCCAGCTGTAGCTGAAATAATTCCTACATCTACATCTAGATCCCAGTCACCTTTGCCTCGTAAGCTTTTTTTTCAATTACTTTTTGATTTTTTATGATTTACAATTTATGTATACTTTCATTATTAGTTTTTAGTTTCTGTCTTATTTAAAAAAAACACTTTAAAATCTTTTCTTTTTCCTGAATTGTATAAGATGAAAATGTCAAACTTTTAACCAACTTTTTGATCAAGAAAGAAAGAAACCTAAAACTAAACCAATACCAATACAAATATCATGCCTTTTTAACGTCATTCCGAATATTATAACAAATTTTGCTGCTACACTTGTATGCTTGTGGATTTGTTGTACATTGATACATACATACATACATACATGTATAGATACTAATTCCGAAAACAAATCAATTATAATTAGTTATTGCAGTAGTAGTATTATTTAAATTATACATGAACATTTACATACTTACATACATATTCAGCATTAGTTGTCCTATGAGATCCCCCCTGAGAAAAATCGTTTTAGTACTTTTTATTTTCTTTTGTGGGAAACAAAAAAATAAAATAAGTGTAATTTGCATGTTTAAAGGATATTGATATAATGGAAAGTGAAAAGAAAAATTTGGATTTATTTTTTAAACAAACGGATTTGATTGTAATTATTGCTTTGCACGTTTTCAATTTTATGGTATATGATTTAGTTCTTGGAATATGATTTCTTTTAATACTAAATTTAACCAGTTTTACTATGACTATATACATATTTGTGTGTTTGCATGTCTACTGGTGCTGCTGCTGCATACAAGAGTGGTGTTTTGTTTGCCTAATTTCTTTCTTTTTTTTTTTGTTAATTACTTATTTATTTATTCTTTAAAATATTCCTTTTCCTCTATTTTCGACTTGTTTACAAACAAATTTCAAAAAAAAAAAAAATAAACTGTAACTCTTTACAATTGTCCCACCACAACAAACGGCTTTAGAACAAAACAAACAAACAAACAAACAGAAAAAAAAATCAAAGAAAAACCTCTAAAAACTACTACAACAACAACAACAACAACAACAACAATTATTAATAAAACTAATCAAATGAACCAACTCTGCTTTAATAACACTAATAAAAACAATTTTGTATTTTTCGTATTTCCTCTCCCAATCAATATTTGTTTGGGCATTTTTTGTTCGTTTCTTTATTATGTGCTTAATTTTGATTTGGTGCATTCAAAAAACACACAAAATATGAAATTATAGAACAACCAGCATCTAGGTATGCCTCATCAAATGTTTTGGCTACCGTGCCACCGGGTACTCCCAGAGCTGTCAGCACAGAGGATATTACCAGGTAAGTTTACTATTTATTTAATTTTTATTTAGCCTAAGATAGTCGTAATTTACACTATGCAAGTCTTATTGCTAAGCTGATTACTTTGTGGGAGAGAGAGAGGCGAGGGGAACATAAACGTTTCTTTTCCCCTCGTCTCTCTCTATCTCTCTCTCCTATCAAACTAATCAGCTTAGCAATAAGACTTGCATATTGTAAATTAGGACATTTATTTATTTATTTATTAAACATATTAATGCAAAGTAAATTTGCATAATATGGTGTTGCACAAATATGGGCGGAGTAACGTAGACCATATGCCCAAGATGGTATTAACAGTATTTTATAAGGTTTTGTGACTGACTGTACACGACCTATGCCTTCACATAGGAAGTAGGCAACGTGGTTGTTAAAGAAATTCCACAAAAAACCGCAAGATTATACGGTTATCCGTGGCAGATCAGTCAACCAGTGCGAGCGAGACGAAAAACTCTCGAAGGCCAAACAACACACACAAGCCTGACCGCACTTAAGAAATAATTACGATGACGCGAGAGATGTTCCCCGACCCAGTGCTGCTTAACGACTGAAAATTAGGACATAATAAGACATGTTGGGGCTTATAACAATCAGGGGGTCTACTTGAATAGATTTTATACGATAGTGAAAAAATCTAATTTTCAATTTGCAATTAAGCAATTGCAAGAGTTATAACTCAGACAATGCATTTTTTTTAAATTCACCCATTGACAAATGGATTTGAAGGCAAACTTTGAGGGCCGGACACACACCCTAAACGCAACTTGTCGGTATGAATTTTTTTTTTGGTATTTTGTAGAAGAAAGAAGTAGAAAAAAGCAAAAAAGTCTCCATACAATTAACGGCCACTCTAATGTACATATTAGTGTCGCCAACTTTTTAAACCACAAACAACAGCGCTGGAAATATATTTTTAAGCGATTTAAGCAAAAAGAAACTATTAAAAAAGAAGTTATGTCTGCATTTATTTCATTAATAATGCGATATGACGAAAAGAATCCCTACATTTTGGAGAATATAAAAAATCTGTCCGATTTTCCTTACGCTTCTATTTTAGTGCCAAAAATACCTACATACATGTAGGGATTTCCCCTACTTCTGGCAACACTGAATATACTATTAATATAATATATAAAAAAATTGGGGCTTGTCATACTGGTGTTTGAAAACAACTGACTGCTATTGACAGGCTCATGATATTTTCTAGACCTTACACAGCGTCTACAACTGCGATTAACTCTGACATAATATGTGAGAAAACGTCGGCAGAGTAACAAAAATAAAATGCCGATATTTCTCTTCATCTTATACAAGGGGACAACGTTATTTAACTTTTCTTATAACATTTAATTTTATGGAAATTCTCATCGAGTTAACATGTTTTATTTTTTGCATAAATAGTAATTTTATTTTCACTTTTTCACACAAACTTTAGTTTATAAATCAATTAAATACATTTAAACATACAAATTCCCAGAAAATTTGTACAAAACATAGTTTTTCATTTATTTTAATAAACACTCACACATGCATACTAATTTATTTTCACGTACGTGTATTTTTGGACAATGCATCGCATAAGATTGTTGTTATAGGATTTCTTATAACACGCTCTGATAAAAAATCTTATAAGATTAAGATAACACTAATTTGAAGTCTACACGAAACATAATCCACTCTGCGATTGAATATGACGATCTTATCTTACATATTATGTTAGGTGTAGACCCTATGTTAGGGAACAGAAATAGACTGTCAATAGCACAAAATTGTTCTCGAGAGCGAGTAGACAACCCCCAATTTTTTTTGGTGGAAACATTACTAAATTAGTTTAGTGTTTGTTGATCACAGAGCGGCCTCTGTGTCAACACAACCAAAACTGAACTAGTACTCTTTACCAGGAGATACAAAGCCCACCCACTTCAGTCACTCAAAACTAAATGGCATTACCCCAACCCTGTCATATAATGCCAAATATATGGGTTTTGTCCTTGACAGTAAGCTTTCCTGGAGAGAAGATCTGCAGCCAAGAGTAGCGAAAGCTTTAATGGGAATCTATGTACGTCTGTAGGAGCGCAATCGGCTCTACTTGGGGAATAACACCTAAAAGAATCGGTTGGATACTAGAGGTGCTCATAAAACCTATATTACTTTAGGGAATTTCAGTTGGGTGTAAAATACTCGACTCAACAAGTAATCAGTTCCGCTTAGAGGGAATTCTAAATGCAACCGGCGCATGAAACCAAAGATCTTGGGTACATGTTCGCATTCTTAAACAAATTACGACATCGAACAAATTTCCATACAATTGTGTTTTTATGGAGATTTCGATCGATATCGAATACCGTAATTTGCCTTCTGAGGGTGGAGAGAGTTGGAGGGGGCGTATATATTCCGGAACTCGGAATTGAAATGTCCTTCAGACTCCCAGACGAATGTAGCATATTACAGGCAGAGATATCTGCCATTATAAGATCAATACCCTGGCTAAGGTTCAATCGGTTATCAAATAGAGATATCCATATCATAGCTGAAAGCTAATCTGCAATTAAGTCCCTAATAGTTGTGTATACCGTATCTTTTCTTGTCCAATTGTATCGCAAAGCCCTGGGTGCGTGGACACGGGACTACTTTAGACAACATAGTTGCTGATGACGGCAAAGAGGGGAACCCTTCTCAGAGAAGTAAATATCGATAACATCTGTGGACTTAAACTCTCATCCTGCTAGAGACGCTTCGACAGATGGCACAATTAGCCCACCTGAACAATAGCTTGAATCCTCTGGCCTCGCCTAAACCCTCACAGAACGATAAACGTCGTGAACTAGGAAGCACTTGAGAATGCCGTGGTCACACTGACCGGCGCAAGGCTTTCAGAACTCATGTTAAACGCATAATGATTACTTCCCGTATAATGATTACTGCTTTTGTTGTATTGATGAAGAGGAGGAGGAGGAAAACATTTTGCATATCTCTGCTTTTGTCCCGATCTGGAAGATCTCTGTCTGCACTTCCTTGGCAGACTATTCTTTTGTACTTTTTTTTTTTTGGACATTTTCGTATTTCCTCCAAAGGCAATATATTAAAAAAAGTACACATTTTGAAAGATTTTTTCAAGCCATGTATTCGGCCCCTATTTTTCCCCCTTCTCTCCAACAAACTCACGACCAGCGTGACCGATGACATTTATCAAAAAGTGGCACCAAAAGGGGATTTATAAAAAAATGGACAAAATTAAAAAAAACGAGAAAACTAAACTAAACTTTTTATTTTTAATATATTTTTATAAAATTCACTCTAAAAAAAGGGAGACGAAAAGTGGCGAGGCAGTCGAAAAAGTGGCGGGGCAGTCGAAGCAGTGGCAATTTGCCACTTTAGTCGGTCAAACGGCCACGCTGCTCACGACTTTTCAAAGTTAACTGTGCTTGTGCCAAAAAAAGAGCTCTGAGACGGCTTTTACACACGCAAAAGTCTTGACTTTTTGGGAGGGAAGGGAAAAGAGCTCTATACAAATATAATGATAAGTCATGTTTTAGACTTGGCAGTTTTTCTTGAAGCAGTTCTCTTCAATTCTCTTTTAAAACTGCTCGATTGTTTACACACGGACGGTTTCTTGTTCAATTTTCCTATTGTTTTAATGCAGCGAATGAAATAACAAAAGAGAATTGAAATAACTTTTCTGTACAAGCAAGTCAGCACCCCTCTTTGTTTTTATTTCCTCTCTCTCTCCTATAAACTCAGACTTGCTTCAAGAAAAACTGTCGAGTCTAAAACATGAGTTACTTTGATCCCTTTTAGTAGGGTGACCGATGACATTTTTCAAAAAGTTTCACCAAAAAGGGGATTTATCAAAAAAAAAGGGGCAAACTTAAAAAAACGAGAAAACTACGCTAAACTTTTTATTTTTAATGTATTTTTACATAATTCACTCTAAAAAAAGGGAGATAAAAAGTGGCAAAAGCACTCGAAAAAGTGGCAAGGCAGTCGAAAAAGTGTCAATTTGCCACTTTAGTCGGTCAAACGGTCACGCTGCCTTTTAGACACGCAAAGTTTTTTTTGCAAAGTCTTAATTCAGCTGAGAGGAAGACAGAAAGAGATAGCATCTCTCCCTCTTTGTGAGGACAGTTTTTTTTATATATTCGTAGCAGAAAGAAATGGATTCTCAATTTTCAATGTCATGTGATTTTAGGCACAAGCTTGCGAGAATTTTTATAACTTTAATATCTGTTAGTTTGCCATAAACTCTTCAATAAATCTTCGTTAACATTTTAATGTTTTTGCTGGACGTTTGTCACGTTTTATTTAGTTTTTTTTTAATTTATTCCCTAACTAAGTATTTACGTATAGCCTGAACTTGTGCATGCAAGTGTCACTTTTATTTTTATTTTGTTAAAAAAATATCTTGGAAAATTTGCTTTACGGGTGTGGTTGTACTTCTTACAAATTCATTCATAAAATAGTTGCTGCTTTTTCTACTCGAGAGTTTTACAAATTTCTTTTAAATAACATCAGAGATTTCTTTTTATTTTGTATTTATAATTGATAAAAAAATAAGATAACTAATTCAGATATGCTAGCCAATTTAACTGCATACAGTAGATTCTCTTAACAATGGCGAGCAGCAGTTAAACAAATGTAATTGAAATATTGTAAGCTGTATGCAAATGTTTTACTGTTTTGTATTTGCGAAATATGTACGTTTGCATGTGATTCCTCCCAAAAATAAAATTATTTCTGCAGTAATCAGTTAGTCATTAACTGAACCTTAGATAATAAACTCCGCGCGCAATAAAATTTAATCGCAACAATTACAGTGACACACTACAACAAAGCGTCATCCCACGTCATAACAAAAACAAAAAAACAAAAAAAGGAAAATTCGTAACAGCAAATATCGCTTTTTGCAAATAATAAAACTTAAAAAGTCATTGTTTTGGCAAATAATCAAAGAAATTCCTTGTATGAAAATTAATCACGACACCTGAGACGCATAAACAAATTGTTGATTTTATTTTCGCTGTTTTCGTTGCATTGAATTTGCTTAAAATTTTCATTCTATTTTGTATTGTCAATTACAAGTAATAAGAAAGAAATAATAAAAAAAATGAGTTGTCTACAATTGCAACTACTAAATTTAGATGAACGTATCGCGAATTTACGTAAACCGCCATTATGGGCAGTGGTAGATGAAAAACAGCAGTGCGACGACGACGACGCACGTTTTGTAAACGCTAGCCTGCTGGTAGCGAATGATTTACTGCGTGATCGCTATGAAAATAATAAAAAGTGCAGTGTTTATTGTTAAGCTTAGTATTTAAGAAAAAAAAAAAGAAATTATTGTTTGTTAAAACTTGAAGGGCCCGGCCCGTGTGTCCCACGATGTCGACAGCGCTCGACTTGTCGCACACTTACATTAAAAAAAAAAACAAATTTTAAAATTTTATTTGTTGTTTCCAATTTAACTAACTGTTCGACAAGGCGAACGTTGTCGACATCGTGGGATAGACCCATAGCCTACATTACACCATTTCTAAAATTAATCATATGTAAATAATTTAATAATAATTACTGCATGCATGCAAAAAATAAAATGCAATACGTAGTATACATACACATATTGTTACCTGAAACGCACAACGTCGCTTACAAAAATTTTCATAAATTTTACATGAAGAGGAAAATACTGATGTGTTCAATGAAATAAAATCGCTATTCTTGTTCACTCAGATTTGGTGATTTTTAAAGCGATTATTTCGATAAAATACCACGGAATTTAAGAAAAAGTCTATTTTAATCTTTTTTTTTTTTGTTAAATGAGGAATTTTGCGTTTTAGTTGACGATATAGGAAAAATACGAAATTGGAGACGCTCTACCTTGCAGGCCATCCCTGCAACTTCCCGCTCATTTCAAGCTCAAAGCGCTGTAAAATCCATAAACTTTTGGAAGAATATAAGGACCTGTTTCTCTAAATGTGAACGATAAATTCGATCGAACATTTATATCAAAAACAAAAAACTGAAATTTGTTTTTGTTTCCAATATTAATGTTCGATCGAATATATCGTTCGCATTTAGAGAAACAAGGGGTAAATTATTTATGTGTTTCAAAATTTTCGAAATAGATATCTTGAACAATTTGATCCATTTAGATAAAATTTGCAATTTTCGGCGCAGTTTCTCAAGTCCAAGAAAAGGAAATGAATCCTGTAAAAAGATTTGACTAGAACTATTAAAATAATTTTTTTTAAATTTCTTTATCAGCCCAATCATGAATATTCAGTCGGAATTCCTTTATCACGGAATATAATTTTCTCGAGAAAACAATCATCCAATCATAAATGTCTTGGGAACAAAAGAGAGTAATACGTGGCATCACCGCACTACGAACCTCGTTGTTTTGCTTGTTTGTGGACATTTTGTTTCTCCCTTTTTTTTTGAGTGTGAGAGTAAACAAAATTACTAAAATTCAACAAATGGGAAAAATATGTAAAAAAAAGTTAATAAATGATTTATTTGTGCATTATTCGTATTTTTTTACATATAAGATCTATAAAATACAAGTTTATGTATATAAATTGTGTTTTAATGGTGTATTAACTATGTTTTGTCAGTAAACTCTCTTCTGTTTTGTAAGGAAAAGATTTTTGGTGAAAAAAGCAAGTTCAACGGCGTTCATAATACCTACTTTTTCCCCGGGCAGTTTTTTTATTCACGCATTTGGTAAAAAAAGGGAAAAAACAAATTCATGATTGGAGAAAAGGGAAAAGTGAAAAAACTCGCACGGAATTGTTATTCATGATTGGGCTGTATATTTTTTTATAAAACTTGCAATAGTCGATGTTTTAATTTTTAGTTTAAAAGCTGATAAAATTTTTTATTCCATCGGTTTAGTTGTTAAAAATTAATTTGAAAAAAAAACTTTTTTTAACTTGACAGCAGCCGCTCAAAAAATACTTGTGTGGCAACACTCTATTCTTGCGAAATCAATGAATAGTTGTTGTTTTTTAAATTTTTATTCTTTACATACTTTTTACTAGAGATGGGCGAGTGTCGAATTTTTCCAACACAACACGAACCGAACACGAATACCAAGATCTCCAACACGTATGAAACACGCACGCGAAAATTGTTTCCTGTACAAGACGCACGAAATCTGATTGTATAGCAAAATATCACTTTCTATATTTAAATCGCTTAGAGAACCCTAAAAAACACGACACGCTCCCATCTCTACTTCTTACAACTTATATTTCGAGCTGAAAAAAGTCAGTGACTGTAGCAATGGTAAAGCAAAAAAATTAGCAATAGTGAAATGCGCATAGGATCCAGCTTACCCTTCAATAATCAATTACAACGTATTTTTAATAAAAAAATATTTTACTAAACAAATAAAATAATAATTTGGTATTAATAGTAAGTTAACAAATGTTTAACTTAGTTTGATAGGAGAGAGACAAGGGGAAATTAAACGTTTCTGTTCCCCTCGTCTCTCTCTCTCCATCAAACTAATCAGCTTAGCAACAAGACTTGCATAGTGTAAACTAGAACTAATTAACTTTTTTTTGCACGTGAGCGTATAATTGTGGGCAATGGGAGTTAAAAGCTTGTCGTCTCTAATCGAAGACAGCTGCTTTTTGAAGTGCAATAGTCGTCACTAGATAATACTTTTTTTTTTTTATAAAACTCGCACAATATTTTAGAAATGGTGTAAAGGCTATAAAGTTATTGTTAAACAAAAATTTGCATAAGAATGTATGTAAGCGCATATTCAGTTATTAAATAATTTTTTTTATACAACTTTTGTTTTCAGAGAATCACGAACAATAACTATACAAAAAGGACCACAAGGTTTAGGCTTTAATATTGTTGGCGGCGAAGATGGTCAAGGTATTTATGTCTCCTTTATATTGGCGGGAGGACCAGCCGATTTGGGAGGTGAACTCAAAAGAGGAGACCAGCTGTTAAGTTGTAATGATATTGACTTAAGAAATGCGACACATGAAGAAGCTGCCCAAGCCTTAAAAGTAAATTAAATAAATATTGAAATTGAAAAAAAAGAAAATATAATAATGGAAATGTATATTTCGTTTAGAAATCCGGTGGCGTAGTTACCCTAGTTGCCCAATACAGACCCGAAGACTATAATCGTTTTGAGGCTCGCATACAAGAGCTTAAGCAACAGGCTGCTCTTACAGCCGGTAGTACCGGCACCCTTTTGCGTACAACACAAAAGCGTTCATTATATGTGCGGGCCTTATTCGATTATGATCCAAATCGTGACGATGGTCTGCCGTCACGAGGTCTGCCATTTAGACATGGCGACATATTGCATGTGACAAATGCCTCTGACGATGAATGGTGGCAGGCCCGTCGTGTCCTGGGCGACAATGAAGATGAACAAATTGGTATTGTGCCCTCGAAACGTCGGTGGGAGCGTAAAATGCGCGCGCGGGATCGTAGTGTTAAATTTCAAGGTCAATCAGCTAGTGCAAATAATAATATGGATAAGGTAAGTTTTGCTCAAACCAACAACAAAACAAAAAGAATACTATTCAAAAAATATTCTTAAAACTTTCAGCAATCAACTCTTGATAGAAAAAAGAAGAACTTTACATTTTCACGCAAATTTCCATTTATGAAGAGTCGCGATGAGCGCAACGAAGATGGCAGCGATCAAGAGCGTAAGTAGCTAAAAAAAATATTTCCCAAAGAAAACCGTAACTAAAGTAAATTAACAATTACCTAAGTGAAATATTTACTATTAATAAGGTTAACAAAATTTAATTAAAAATGGAAAGCAGTTAAAGCAAACACCATATAGAAATTTATAAATACTTTTATGTATCCAAAAAAGAAAATTTAAACAATGCAAAAAAAAACAGCAAAACGTGCACAAGCTGAACAATTTTTTGCTTCTCTCAATTTATTAATTAATTTTTTTTTGCACTGCTCCCTCCTCTACCTCCAATGATGAATAATCAATCAATAAGATTTTCAAGTGTGTTTTAGTTTCATTTAATTTTTATCGATAATTCAATTATTTTTTTTAACTATGTATTTTATTTACTTTAATTTGTATTGTATTTTAGTTACTGCTTAAAGTATAATTTCAGTTGCTTTTATAATATAATTATTTGTTTATTTTATATTTTTTTCTGCAATACTACTACTGTCTATTGTCCACATGTAAACTCATGCCATTTCTGTCATAATGATGTGTATCAATTATATTCACCACCGCTACGCTCCCTCTACTCAACACTTACCACTTACACTCCGTCTAACATACACTCGATCGACCCCATGTGTATTACCGTCCTGTTTTAATTTGTCGGTTTATCTGTATAAACCCCCTCCTGTTTTGGTCATCATTACAAATCTTAAATGTATATTTTATTACGTCTAAATATGTACTTACTGCCTAATTACTACTGTGGGCTTATTTTCATATACACTACATACAAATATGTATAAACACATTTTGGATATAAACGAATGAATGAACAAACAATCGAACAAACAAATATTGCATTGATAAATGTGATACAATATTAAAAAAAATGTACATCTAAAGCTAATGGAATTGCAGCCAGTAATAGTGAGCTAGATGTTAATAATTTAAACAACAATGATTCCAATGAACCACAGCGTAAGTTTGTTAAATATACTTTTTTTTTAAATTTATACTATTCCTTTATAAGCAACACACAAACAAGTCCGTGTAAAATCCATTATCAATTGTAATTTAAGAAAAAGTTATTAATAATTTTAAGAGAATTTTTAATATGTGATATTCGCTCTGTGAAAGACTTTTTAACAGTGGTATTAGGACCAAGGTAAACTATTTAGGCTTTGATACTTAGAAATTAAAAAAAAGATATTCAGAACTTTTTGCAAGAAATTATTAAAAGAGTAGCCTGATATTGAATAACACTCTCCTAGTATGTTTTGGAATCAAAACAGCTGTCTTCAAGATTCTCTCTTTATTAAAATGTGACGGATGGGGTAAGGTCAGCTGATGATCAGCTGCGAGGATAAGGCCACTTAGTATTAACACAAAGTACAGAGAGGTGAAGGATGAAGGTGAGTGATTAAAAAAGCTAAAATCAGCTCAAGGCGAATTCAGTATCAGGTGACTTTATCAGCCCAGCTGATTATCAGCTGTTGATGCGAAATTTAGCAATTTGAACCGAAACGTCAAAATTTGCTCAGAAATCTTTTGACAGATTGGTTTTCTAGCATATCAAACTACATGTTGTTTTTTGTGTTGTAAAATTGTTGTACTGATAAGGTCACCTGATACTACATTCGCCTTGAATAAGCTATGACACGGGTTTTGAGAGAAAATGACAACTGTAGTATATTTTTTATTAAGTTGTTAACAATATAATCAAAACAAAGTGTAGTGTAATGTTGAACTAAAAAACAAAATTGCTTAATTCACAAAACCTCTTGTATCTCTGTATCGATTGTATTATCAAATTAAATAAAAGCGTGTAACATTTGTATGTATGAAATTTTCATATAAAAATTAAATACACTATTACAATTTTGTTTCATATGTTTTTAAAATGTTGTACTCAGAGAGAGGCTCTCTGAGAGAATTTGTATGTAGCTTGTTCTTCTTTTTTCGTTAAAAATACAAAATATATTAATACACTATACAAAGGGTGTTCACAATTAAAAAAAGTGATAAAAATTAGTTTCCAAATAATTACAGACTTCATTTTTAGCATTTTCATTAAAAAATATTATTTTTTACCATTTACTTCAAAAAAAAAAAACACATAGTGAATGAGACCACAAAGAATAAGACGAAAATATATTTGAACAAGTGAACATTTGTACAAAATTAAATCAAGGAATTTGTTTTGTTTAATTAAAAAACAAAATGTGAAAATGATTATTAGTATTAAAAAAATTATTAAGATTTGTTTTCAAATGATTCCTGATTTAACTTTAATCTTTTTCGTTCATAAATATTAATTTTAATCTTTTAATTGCAAAAATTTCATAGCGAATGAGGACACAAAGTATAATGTGCAAAAACGTCAAATCAATGCAACTACGCAAGAGCTTTAAAGAAGACACGGGCTCTCCATAAGCGAGACGTCAGAAATCACAAATTATCTTCCGTCTCGTGACATCTATGTGTACTAGTGACCTGCACAAGACCATTTATAAGACCTTTTTTTTCAGCGAAATATTTAAAACAAACGCTAAACAACTGTGTTAGCAAGACAAACAACAGAAAAAAATATGTCTCGCCAACAGTGTTGTTTAGCGTTTGTTTTAGAATATTTCGCTTTTGTAAAGGATTTGAAAAATCTCTCATGTCTTGAAATGTCTTATAAATGGTCTTGTGCAGGTCACTACTGTGTACTTTGTAGTATTAATATGTTATTGACAATAATTTCTTTGTTAATAGGTTTGTACATTTACTAAAAATTGTTACGAATTTGTAACAATTGTTACTGGAAAGTGTTTATTAACTCAAAAAGTTTGCAAGGAGAGAGCGTCAAAAGACAGAAAAATTGAGAGTAAAATTATTTTTTACTTGCATAAGACTTGCATAGTGTAAATTAGAACAAAAGAAAGCATATTTTCTTAATTTATTATTTTTCTTCCATTACGCCACATAAATTCAATTTTACTTTTAAAGAATTTTATTTGTTTCTCATACCTGATCAAGATATGGAAAGTCGCATTTTTGCATTTGTTAATATAATAAAATTAAAAAATTATGAAAAATGCAAAAAAAAATATTAAATAATACATGAAGCTGTGTCAAGTATTTCATATTAAGTGTCAATCTTTAAAACATTATCAAACAAAATACATCAGAAAAAGTACAATTGTATCATGATTTCTATCCATTGTTCTGTGATATGACTAAAATTTTATTGCAAGTTCTTACAAGTAAAGCGTTCATTAACTTTTTCGTTTCTGGGAGAGTAATTTTGTAAATTTCTGCTTTACTCTCTCGTTGCTAGTTTTTGCTGGGAAAGTAAATGAACAGACCTAATGTCATAATATTGTCGAAACAAAACGATTTTTCCTCAATATTTCATAAAGATAATATGCAAATTTTAAAGTGAAAGAAAACAATTGGAAGCAAAAAAGGTATTCGAAAATTCGAAATTCTCTCTCCTTTCCTTTTTTTAGAATAAGAATATTTTTATTAAATTTAGAATTGTCTGACAAAAAGTTCAAAATGCGAAGAAACCCACCAAAAAAATAAAATCGTTTGTAAAAAATGGCAGTTTTATTGCTTTGAAAGCCCCAATTAGTTTATATTATTATATTTTTTTGTCTCCTAGTTTTCTTTTGTACTCGTAGCAATTAAATTTTATGTGACTTATTTTTTTTGTACTTATAAATATATAAATTATTTTCACTCACAATAAACTAAATAGTAATTGAGGAATTTTAATTTGTTATAACTTGTTTAAATAATGCGAAACTATTTTCTTAAATTACAATTGATAATTATCTATATATATATAATTTATGTAAATATAAATATGTATAATTCTGTTGTGAAATTAACAGTAATTTGTAATAGTTTAACAAATAAAAAAAGGTTGTAGGGCTACTTTTTTTTAATGACGTATTTATTTAAACATTTTAGGTGGTTTGTTGTAATTCTAACTATACGAGTTTATTAATTTTAAATTTTAAGAACTTAAACTTAAATTTTGTTATTTAACGGAAATGGCTGGTATCGTCTTTACAGAACAACAAAATTCTACAAAATATCACGAAAAAGTTAAAAATATAAATTTGCATATCTACTAGTTCAAAATTTCTATGTAGTTATAAAAAGAAATACATACATACATACTTTCTTATGTACACACATACATACATATGTATGTATCTACACAGTTAAGTTAACGAGCTTGTAATATAATTTAATGAACTTGTTTTATATCTATAAATTACAAGCTCTTGAATATTTATGCTGGAGTCGTAAAATAAGACAGAATTTGTACGAAAGTGAAAAGATTCATATTTTCCAATTACATACTTCTTCGACATTAATGGTTTTCATAAACAAGTTTTGAGTTCAAAGTGTGCAAACGATGCAAATGAGTGCAAAAGTTCACACACAGAATTACGTATTCGCAATTTGCCTGATTTTACTTTGTCGTAATTTACACTATGCACTATATTAGTTTGTGGAAGAGAGAGAGAGAGACGAGTGAAACATAAACGTTTATTTTCCCCTCGTCCCTCTCTTTCTCTCTCCTAACAAACTAATCAGCTTAGCAATAAGACTTGCATAGTGTAAGTTAGGACTTTTACTAAACAACATTTTTGTGGTTTTTATTTGTAAAAAAGGAAAATTCTAATTAAAATATTTTGTGGTGTCTTAAGGAAAAAATATACAGCCCAATCATGAATATTCCCTCGGAATTTATTTCTCACGGGAAATAATTTTCTCGAGAAAACAATCCTCCAATCATAAATTTCTTGGGAACAAAACTGAGTAATACGTGGCATCACCGCTTTACGAGCCTCGTTGTTTTGCTTGTCTAACTCCGACAATAGAAATATTTTTTTAGATTTTTTTAAATTTTCTTATTATATAGATTCCCAAATATCATATCTGAAAAAAAAATGATCGTGTATGATTTTAAACACGTCTGCAGGACCATTATTAATTTTTTGAAACCTAAAAATTTACTCTGATTCGGTTTACGGAACAGGGCCGATTATCCTTCAGGTTGTCAATCGTTGCGGATATATTATCGTAGACTAGTGACTTCCCTATATCCGGACAGGAACCTATGAAACTCTACCGTTACCAAACGTTTCCTTCAATGTTGCGCCGTCTTGTTGAAACCACGCAGCTGTTGCACATCATGGCTGTTTAACTGATGAACGAAAAAGTAGGTAATCATAGCTAAACAGCCTGATTATAGACTGATTTGGGTCTTCCTGTACTCTACGCTCTACAGCAGCAATGACTTTCTTCTGTACGCACTGTGCGACGTCTCTGTGGATGCCTATTATTATTTAGAGTAAACGTGGTGCGAAAACGTTTCATAAACAATTATGTTAACCGTAAAATTGACGTAGTGCGCGATACGATACGTATTTCGAACAAAACCATGTGTTTCAAAATAAATTTGCACAATTTGGAAGCATTCTTCAGGCGTCAGTCTATTCATGTTGAAATGACAACCCAAAGCAAACATAAATCACTTGACAGCTGACAAAATAGCTGTAATTTAAAAAAGGGTTGCCAACTTAAAGTTTTATACCTCTATAAAAAACACCTTTTAATATTTAAATGTTTTCTAAATAGATGACGATGTTCTGTTATTCTCCCTCTAGGGAGCAAACGGTCTTAAATAATGATTTTCAGCAAACTGTGTTTGTCACCTCGTTCTATGTATAACCGGGTATTTCTAGATCCTTTAGTACTGTGGAATATGTATATTAGTGCCGCCATAATTGTGGTTAACGGGATTTGGTTTGTTATTCGATGCTGCGTTGAGCCAGAATCATCGCAAAATGCGTAGTAAGCATCTTGTTTGTGAAAATTTATATAAGGTGCCCCTGTGGCTGAGTGGTATCGATGCTGTTCTCTAAATCCAGAGGTCGTGGGTTCGATTCCTGCCATTTATTTTTATTTTTTAAAATTTATTCCAAGCTACATACGCTTTACTTTTCATTTTCGTACAAATCTGTTTGATGTCGCCCAGCTGATATAATATTATAAGGACAATACATAATTCTAATTTTATTGCATACTCACAAACAAAAATGTTCATCTACTTTAACGCAGTTGAAAAACTCGTTCTTTAATTCCAATTCTGATGTATGCATTTTTATATTATAATTCCACATTCAGTCACCAACATGCGTAAACAAATTATATATAAATTTATTTTAATTAATATTTTATACGTTTTAAAATTATGATTTATTTATTTATTTTTTTTGGAACATTTTTGTTTAATTTTTTCTCAAGAAAGTATACACAAGACAAAAAATTTAGTTTAATGCTTATGTGAAATAGATAGTTTTTTAGAATCGGACACTAAACGTTATCGTTACAAGCTTGGTACGGAAACTCCAAAAATAGCAAAGTATATACATATATTCCTTGCAGCAAATAGCAGCAATAACAGCAGAATATGCACTATTTTTACCTTTGCTCCTTTTCTATATACAATACATACATACATGTGATGTACATACATAAATACATATGATCAAATTTATCTATCCTCTGTAGAATGCTTTCTTAATTCAAAACAAATTAATCAACACTCTTGTTCGTATACAAAAAAAAAAAAATCGTGCATCCATAATATTGACTTCAAAGAAAATCAATCAATCAACTTTCATTTAAATTTTCAGTCACTTAAGCACACTTTTTCAATTTCATTTTTATTCTTCTACACAATTATTCGAGTGTGTTAAATGATTTATTTAATTTGTATTATTAATGGTTTTACTGTTTAATATACATACATATGTATGAAGCAAAATAGCAATAGTTTTTTTCCAATGTTTTTCACATAAGCTCGATATGTTAAGGAAGTTTCCCTTTTTTGAATAGTTATGCATTACATCAAAATTCACTTTCAGCATCCTTCTAAAGAAGGCGAAGTATAATTGAAACGAAAGCATTTCGAGTGAGAGTGCATGATCTTGGGTTTAAAAAAAGGTAAAAACTCTTTGAGCCTGAGTTACGCCGTTTTTTATAAGGATAATCTCCAATCCAGCATAATCTCCAATCAAGCATCACTTCCAGATATTTCAACTTTTTGGTAATTTGTATTGTTTTGTTTTGAAAGACGGGAGATTCAAATATTGAAATTCTACGCTGTCTTGTGAAGAAACAGAGTGTAGTTTTTTCTGGGTTAACACCAACACCTCGCTCTCTAGCCCAGTTTTAAGATAAATTAAGAGCTTCTGAACACTTTGTTCGAAGACAAATCAGTTGACGTTTTGGAACTCTAGACTGTTATGTACGAGGGTGGGATTGAATTCTCCGCCTCTTAATTGAAACGGCAACACTGCTCCTATCAACAACTAACTATTAGGTGACTCCCGTTTGAATTTAAATAAGATAAGTCATTTATTTTGTATTTGGCAGCCGTTGATAGCCCAGCTGAAGGTTTAATCAGACGTGCCATAACCATAACCATAGAAAACAGCTGTTCAAACCAAACTTATGGGCAACACTGTATTTGATTATAGGTGACTCGTCATAACGCCATAGCCATTACCATAGAAACCATTTGACTTTTGGTTTGGTTATGGCTATGGCACCTCCAATTTAAGCTTGAAGTCTATACATTACGAAACAATTGAAAAAATTCACGATATGGCTTTAGCCGATTGGAAATTGAAAGTGAGAGAGATTGTGGAAGCCATAGGCATCTCACATTGTTCAAGTGATCATTCAGTGAATGGTCATACCCAAGTGATCATTCACTGAAAGCTTTCCGCAAGATGGGTGCCTCGTTTGCCCACAATCGACCACAAACGCATTTGCAGTATCCATGACAAAAATCCATGAATTGAGCTACGAATTGCTCCCTCACCGGCCCTATTCTGTAGATTTAGTCCCAGGTGACTAATTATTTCTTCTTCCCAAACTTAAAGAAATGGCTCGTCGGAAAGAGATTTAAGTCCAACAATTAATCATCTCACAAACAAATGCCTATTTTGATATTATATATATTTAATCCTTTAATTCCTGGGAGGAACATATGGCCGGGGACTGCGACCTTGTCGTGGTGAGAGTTCTTGATAGGTGAAATGATCCTAAGAGCCATACCGGCGGTAGATTTGCTACTGGCAGAGCATGTGAAGCTAACAGCAATCCAAAACATTAGGCGACTTATCCGGATGATCTCTTACGAACTAGACGTCCCGGGATGTAGACAAGAAAGCCACTTCAACATACTCCGCTTATAAGTCCCCCGATCTCAGACTTATATTTCTGAAGGTCAGCCCCAGTACCAGTCTATAATGCTATGGGCTAATCACCCGTAGTTCCAAATTATACTCAGTGATTAATGAAACCTATTTTAATGAGCTCAAAAAATCATATTTTTCGGAAGGGATAAAAAAATTGGAGAACATGTATAGAACTCCAAAAAGACTGTGTTGAGGAATAAAATAACTTTTTATATAAAAACCTGTGTTTCTTCAAAAAGTCACTGAGTTATTGAACTACCCTCGTATTTTCCGTTGTCATTTCAGTAAGAAAAGCTATTTGACTCTCTAGTTTGGCAATTGTTTGATGTACACACGTTACAGCGACAGCAGTTTCTGCCTCTGAGCCTATTTAGCTACAGTCATCTGGTGGTTATCACACTAACGTGTGTATAGAATTGAGTAAGATTGCTCATCTGGTAGCAGATTTATATTTTCAAACGTAAATAAAAACATAATAATTGACACAAAGTTTTATTAAGAGCATTGAACGAGAGAATGGAAATGCGGATTTTATTTTTTAAAGATTGTGTCATCCATGTGTCTTCCGTCGAGTTGAACACACTGTTCTACGCCACACGCTGCAGTAAACTTGATTTAATTGAGCTGATTTCTCGACGAATAGTTTTTGATGTTTCAATCGGGGGTTTGGGTTCTTGGAGACCAGTAACGGCAGTTTTGCGTGTTGACTTGGCCGTTTAAATGAAAATGAACAAGGCTCAAAAAAATGAGATTTACAGTGCGAAAACGCTCCAACATCGTTTCACAAAAATTTTTGAGTAAATTAAAGCCACTTTCTTTCAGTTTTGGAACGATTTGAATTTTAAAAGAATGGAACTTCAGATGCTTTTTTAAAATTTCATGAATAATCGCTCTTGGAAGTCCCAGTGAGGCTGCTCCTTTCCGTATTGAAAGTCGCGGATTTTCACGTAAACTGCTTTCAACCACTACAATGAGTCCATGAAGATCGACTGGGCCCAGTAAAACATTTGAAAAATTTCTCATGTCTTGAAATGTCTTATAAATGGTATTGTGCAGGACTTTAATTTATACTCCGTCCATCACGTATTCACAGAATGCCGGACTTTGAACAAAATTGTCGACGAGTAAGAATCATTACGAGCGATGCTCACTCGACCACTGCGTCATCGTGACTAACAAATCCGCATAATCGATAATTCCAACGGCGCCACATTCGCTCCGAACCGTTATTGCTTTTTAAAATAATCGTATTTAAAAATATAAATTTGCCACCAGACAGCCTGTAGATTAGAGGACTTATAATGACTTAATAGTCTTGAAGCTCAAGGCTTTGATATCAAGCATAATCCTTTCGTTGATATTTGTCGAAAATTTAACATCTCTAAGCAGACATCCGATTGAATTGCTCATAAGTATTGATATTAAAGCAGTTTCGCTCAGAGTTTGATAAAAATTATACTTTAATAAATGTAGATCCCTTTTATGATTAACAACTAAATTAATAATTGAGTTGCTGCAGTTGCCAAATTTTTATTATGGATTGCAACTTTTTGACACGATGAGACAGACAACTGCTTTTTATCAGTTATATTTTGGTTTTTTTTCTCGAATATTGTATTATTTTTGCTTAATTATTTGTCCCATTTGTCAACCAATAGGCAACACTATGTTCATAAAATATAGAATCTCAAGAAAAAATAGTAAGGCCAAAATTAAAATATTTAAAATGTTTAGTATGGTTTAAAAAACTTAGCAAGGAGAATTGATAGCAGGTGATCTCGATTTTCAACTCTGCATATTCGCCTTGTTTATTTTTTGTTAGTATAAAATTTCCTGCTGTCAGAATATTTCCTAACGTTTTGTTTGATTTGACAGCATAGAAGTTATGTCAGCTGGTGAATTAAGATCACCTTATGTGAATTCGCCCCTGAAATATAGCAAAGATAAGAACCCTTTCTTTCTAACATTGTTTCGAAGGCAACTAAAATTACTTGCTATTCAGAATACAAACAAACAGTTAAGTTGTTTTAAAGTTCGTTGACAGGAATTATGAAATTTAATAAATTAAACGAAAAACTGTAAAATAAATAAATTAAATTTATCGTTAATACACTACGCGAAAATTGTTTCAAGCCATAAACTTCTTATTTCGAATACTCTTTCTTTTTTTTGTAACAAAATCAAACAACAAATCAAATCAACTCTGTGTTTTTTCTCTTCTCTCTCTCAATTCTTTAATATTTCTAGCTTTTATGCTTTGCTACACACAAGACGATGCCAATGCTGAAGGAGGTATGTAATCAAATCTAGTACATATGTATAATTACTTCTTCTATATATACATATATTTTTTTTTCTACTGCTACATACTATTATTTACTTTATTATTATATTATTATTTGATTTTAATGTAATGTTACATACATATATTCCTAAACATACGTGCATACATATATTTAAAAAGGGAAATTTGTTTAGTGTGTTTAATTTACATTTAGTTTTTTTTTCTCTCCTTTATATCTTCATACGAGTAGTCTTTTAATTATTTTATTATTTTTCTTTTTTTTTATTTCTTTTACATAATATTATTCCCACATACATATGTACCTCTTTTAAAACTTTATTTTATTTATTTCAACATACATAATTGTAACATTTAATTGTACTAATCATTTTAATTACTTCTAATACATACTAATATTACATACATACTTATATAAACCTTAATCCAAAATAACTTATCTTAATTTTAAATAATTATCCAACATAATCTTAATCAATTATTATTAATTATTATTAAAAAATTGATGTGTTTTAATCTGGCTTTTAATTTTTATTTTGTGTTAAACCTTTAAATCCTTGAAAAAAAATGCCAAAAATTACAAAAAAAAGAAAAGCAAAACGATTACCCTACATAAATAATTAAAAATATGTACTTTCATATACTCCTAATCTAAATATTCATACATACATATATATTAACATACATACATACATACATATCACATTCAGCCCAATTAATGCATACTGACATAAATACATAAATATGTTATGCCAAAAAAAAAATTAAAATTTTGAACAATAATTACGCTTTTCCATATTTATCTTTAAAAATCATATATTCATACATATACGGACATACTACTGTGTATAACTCTTAGTCCAAAATTTAATAAAATTTAAGAAGCCCTCCCTAATTTTTTTCAAACATTTTTTATAAAATTGAAATTAAATTTTGCATTTAATTAAAATAATAAGTGAGTGCCCCAGTGAGAGCGAGGTCCTTTTTCCCATACCAAATAATACATAACGATTGTCAATATTTTCTTTTTTTAATTAATATATTTTAAATCATAGCTGTTGAGTAATGATTAGTAATCGTACTGATTACTAATTTGATTACTTTTTTTTTTTAAAGCTGAAGTAATTATTAAATTACGATTACTAATTGATTACGATTAATTTAAATTACTTGAAATTACAACAAAATAATCAAAAAGAATCAAAAGTAATTAAGGAATAATCCGATTACTTTTAAAGATTACTTTTATTTTTTTTTATTATTTATTAATAATCAAAAGTAATCTTTGAAAGCAGTTCGAATTATTTTTTGATTACTTTTGATTCTTTTTAAATATTATTAGTAATTTCTAGTAATTCAGATTACTTTTCGATTATTAGTAATCGTAATCAATTATTTATCAAAAATTCTTTTAAAGGGAATTATATAATCAATACAATTCTTTTCAAAATGTAATCTAATTGATTCCTAATCGTAATCGAAATCTAACAGCTCTGTTTTAAATATTAGAAGTTTTTCTAAAATAATTATCATAATAATAATTTTTTGGCCCGGAGCCGTTTTGTGACGTTAGTCGGTAAACTGTAACATCTCGGAAATGTGCCCGACTTCTGGTTTAAGACAAGCCAAAACATTGATGCAGCCATGCCATCCTGAACTTAAATAAGAATAATTTACGGCTGGTTACTGGTTTTAGGTTAGATTAGGTTAGGAAGGGAAGTACTTTACCGCACCTCCACTCGGAGTCCGAATTGGGTCCATTGTGATTCCCTTCTGTTGCCTAAAAAGTAATATTTATATACCTTCCCTTTTGCAGCCATAAGTGACCATATTATCCATCACTAAGCCACAGAATTCCCATGATGAAGCCTCTGATGTCTTCTAGTTTACACTTCTGACATCAGTAATGCTTTTATTGAAACGTCTGCTCAGCCATCTAAGCCTATGACGTTAAAGCTTCGGGCAATGGCAGATAATAGCTTCAATGGTTTCTGGTTCCTCTTCATCCCCGCACATCCTACAAAAATCTGGAGTGCCAGTTTCCCAAATGCTGGTTCTTGCTCTAACCGAGCAGTGACATGTCAACAGGCCTATTACGATTCGCATCGCCTTCATATTCATGTGCAGTAGTAGTTTAGATCTTCCTGAGTCTAGTTGCGGCCAAAAACCCCTCGAGTCTCTAAAATCCTCCCTATTTCGCCATTAACTGTTGCTCCTGCTTTCTACCCAATTACTGAGTTCTTTATAGTAATGACCTATCGGTAATTTCACCGATAAGAATGACATTTCCTCATCTGACGCCGACCTTATTCTTGCCAGCTGATCGTAAATTTCATTTCCTCAACAGTGCTGTGCCCAGGAACCCGACATATTATGACACTATACTTATCCATAAGCAAGTTGAGGGCTTTCCTACAGTCACTAACAATGTTGATTTGACATTGAGTCCCTTCAAAGCTTTTGGCGTTGCCTTCGTACGTTCATTCGGCAGTCTGAAAGATCATCTCTGAACCTTAGCTAGTAATCTCCTGTTACTTTCCTTTCTTAATGCCTCCCACCACACCACACAACCGTAGGAAATAACCGGCCTGAGAACCGATGTGTAAATCCAGTTTACTGCCTTCTGTTGCAGGCCCCAGTTCCTTCCTATGGAGTTCCTGCATGCGTAGTAGGCATTGAGCCATTTTTTCCCCTGGTTTTCTTTCTGGTCACTTTGGAGTATCCAAACTGTGGAAAAGAAACCAAGTTTGTTCACTCTTGTGTCGTTTATGCTTAGAATTTGACGGGACAACGGTACACATTTTTTGGGAGTGTATCGCCTTACGTAACAGTAGAAGGCGTGTTTTTCATTATAAAAGTCTGTCTTCGGAGCAATATCAGTGCAAACCTAACCAAAACGTAACTGGTATTCTTTTCTAGGAGATAAAAAGTCTCCACTTCAATCACCCAAAACTAAATGGCATTTCCCTAACCCTGTCGGATAATGCCAAATATCTGGATATTGTACTTGAAAGTAAGCTTTCCTGGAGAGAAAATCTTCAGGCAATAGTAGCGAAACCCTTAATTCCAATCTGCGTCTGTAGGAACGTAATCGGTTCAAGCCCTAAAGGAGTCCGTTGGATACTAGAGAAGGTTATAAAAGCTAGACTAGACTGATTGCACTAGACTCAGCCAGCAATCAGTCCCGTATATAAAGATTCTCCTCAAAATGGCACTTATGATAACAGGTGGTCTTAGATCCGCGCCGACAAAGGTCCTCTTCACTATGCTACAGAATTAACTTTACTAGTAAGTACTTGAGGAATCTCGTGACCACATTTACCGGATTTAGGAGGAGGAAAGCATCTGGCTTCTCTTTTGATTTTATCCCAATCTGAAAGATATCCGTCTGCAATTCCTTGGCAGACTATGCTTCAGTAGCCCATTCGAGTTATTGGAAATATGACTCAAAACTCTGAGCCTTTATATGCTAAACATATGGGTATGTAGTACAATAATTACTGGTTCAGTTGCCTATCCCAGTTATTGGAAATAAGACTCACAAATCTAAGCATTTATATTAGGAACAGTGGCTGACTTCCATCCCACCTGGCGTGTGTACGCACACTACCCAATTCTCGAGCCACTCTCTCCTCTCTAACAAATAACTATCTCCATTCTACGTCTACCTTTTTCAGCTTTCTCCCCCACCCATTCTTTCTCTCTATCATTTCTCCAGCCCACAGATAGTACAAAAGGATCATTATATAGGACCCAAGTGGGCTGGACCCTTAATTTTCACTCTCCTTACCAGCAACCTGCTAACTTAACCTAACGTACATTGAGAAGTAAAACTATTGGCTTTGGGATTATCAACTGTTAATGAATGTGTCTTTATATACTCGTATGTAGGTTAAGGTATTTTAGGTAAAGAAACCCGTCAAAACTCTGCGCTAACATAGCTTTTGGTACATTGTGATAAATAAATGGAGTCTCCACTATCGAAACTGCCAGTGTGCAATACTAAGCTAATAACATAGCGAAAGCTCCCATTCTGAAGCAGTGCGGCAGCATTCATATTCTCCTTAACCACTGGGTATGATCGGTTAGCACGGAAATATATTTCTCAAAATTAGAGAACCTACATTTTTCTTATTCAACAACTGCCTGGTTATCTTGTAAATCATTGTGGGTCACCCTCCTTAGTCTTTTGCCAAATATAAGTTTGCAAGAGATCATATTATTTATTTGTTTAAATAAATGGCGAGCACACTTGTATATAAAGCTCTAATCTAGTCTCAATTAAAAATTATAGTTTGCCCGAGGCGGGTCAATAAGTCCGTGAAGTAAACACTGGTTTTTGGATAAAAAATAATTTTATTTTTCCTTTGACCTCTGTACACCTTGTCAAACTTTTCCCAATTTGTTTATCCCTTCCAAAATAGATATTTGTTTGTGAAATTTTTTCCTTGCATTGTCCTGGTGAAAAATAAATTTTTTCTTGGGCAAATGCTGTCGTTTTTTTCAAATCCTCATTAAATCGACCCAATAAGTTGGTAAATTATTTCCCATTGATTTGTTTACCTTTTTGAAGGTAGTCAATGTGGATTATACTGCGTGCATGTCAACAAATTTTTTACATGACTTTATTGGCTAAAAAACCAACCTTGACTTTTTTGACGGCTTTTTGTCTCTTGTGTGCTGTGTTGGATACATATTTCGTTCACGGTTTCGCAAAAATCTTCCATATTGCGGTTGAACAATGCCAAACACTCCTGCCGAGACACAGAATACACAGAAGTGAATAAAGTGACAGGTAAAAACAGCTCCAATCATGTTTTTTGTTAAAACTCGTGGAAAAAAGAGAAAAGTATAGTGTATTTGATACTGTAGTGTATTACTACTTACCAATTAACACAGGTAATAAAAATTTATTGCACTAGAAAGATGTAGCAAAACAAAAACGAGGACAAAATTTGAGGGAAAACGAGACAAACAGAAAAATACCCTTATCTTCCGTCTCGTGACACTTCTGTATGTTTTGTGGCGGAGATAGCACACAATCATAATTCAATCTTTGTTCATAGAGTCTTCAAATTACAACTCTAATTGTCAACAAACAAAACTTTAAATTTAAACAACATGTCGTGATTGCATACATTTACACAAAACGTAATGTACTCGTATGTAATTAAGTACATGCTTAGTCAATTTTTAAATTCAATTAAATTTTCTAACTCACACATATAATTTTTTTCTTCTAATAGCAAAAATATGAAACAATAGACAAATTAATATTTATTTTAGCTAAAACTTAATACATATTTAATTAAATATGTAAATTGTGAATTACATATTTGAATTTTTGTATATAAATTTTTTTTTATTTTTAAAAACTTTCATATTTTTACGGGGCACGTCAAAATGATGAAGGTTTCAGTTTATGTGATTTCAGTTTATGTGATAATATACTTACACAGAGTACGTAAATGTTGCTAAAATAATAAATAAATAAACAAAAATAGATTATAATGAATATATTTTTAATTTTCCTTTGATTAATGTGTTAAAAAAACAATTTAATTTGTGTACTATGAATTGTTTGTAGTGTCAGATGATGACGCCTCTGCGTCTATAATAAGTATAGCCAAGAGCCAAAACCGCCAACAAAAAAAATCGCGGGTCTAATTAAACTTAAATTATTTGAATTTAGAGTCGTTAAACTTGAAATTATAAATTATAATTGTGAATAATATTTTATAAAATAAATTTGTATATTTTAGATGAGAAAAAAGCTTAACCTGCACATATTTCGTACCTCGATTTTTTTTACAAAAATCGATTATTTACTTACGATCGCAAATGATAGATCTTGGCAAAAAAAAAATTAAGATCGAATATTATATCGCTTAAGCTTTTTTGGCGCACGACACTAGGAAGGATTTTTTTTCTTACTCAATGCAAATACAAGACAAACCTTATAAATTCATTGAGTATTACACAAATGATAATTTTTTAATAAAATTCATATATCCTTATTAATTTTGTTAACTTTCTCTCTCTATCTTTCCTGCGTTTAAAGTTTAGATGCCTCACTCAAGCAACATGCGAAAATAACTAGTGTAATTACAGTTTTTTGACTGCACTTATGTGAAGCACTTTTGTCTGATTAGAGGACTTATTCCCCGAATTTCAAATTTATTTCTGGCAAATCGGGTCAAAAAAAATTTACTTGGAGATTGGGGAATTCTCTGAATACTTTTTCCATACTTTTAGAACTTTTTTATTTTATTAATGGGTTTCACATGAGTAGTGAAAAGTGTGCAAAAATGCACACATTTGCTCAACACAATAAAATATATACATACATATTTGCAATTTGCTTTATTTTACGAATTTTTCACTAAAAAATCTTGGGCAAAAATAAAACAAACAAAAAGTGGTTTGTGGTCGCTTTAGCGAAAAAATAAAAACAATTATTGTTTAATAGTTTATTTAGAAAAGTGTGTATTTTTTATACACGAGTATTTCTTAAGCTGTCTTTACACGGTAATACAAAGTATTACGACTTTGTAGAATGAAAATATTATGAAATTCTCTCCGTATTTAAAAAAAGGGAACAAGAGTCTCTTGTATGTATTTTTCATGTTTACACTGATACTATAAGTAAAATGCAAGCAAATATATTGAACTGTTAAGTTAATAAAAAATGGAAAATTGCTCAAAAAATGTGTAGTAATAAAACTGAATGTTGGAGAAAATATTTTATTGTTTCAATGTAATTTTACTACTACTACCTTAAATAGATACCAATGTTTACTTTGAAATACACCTCTGTTGTGATGAAAATACTTAAGTTTCTAAAATGGTTTAGAAAAAACATTTACCGACCGCTTGTCAAAATTTTCTATCCGTATTCTCTCCTACTCGATACATTTTGCGTTTACATGATAAGATTTTGTATAATCTACAGCATTTTTTGACATGTCGTAATAAATTGTATTACCATGTAAAGACAGCTTTAGTTTATTCAGAATTATAATTACAAATAAAAATTCAGAGTTTATAGACTCTAAATTCAATTAATTTAAATTTAATTAGACTTGCGAAGCTATACTGCAGGTGATAAATATCTAATTAATTTTAATTAAGAAAATTTAAGATAAACAAAGAAAATTTATTTAATTAATAATAATAGTAATAATAAGTGATTAATAATTACAATTGATTTGCTACTAAATATTTTTTTTAATATCGCTTTTCTTCGATATGTATTGTCGTGCGAAATGCTGTCAAACTACATATATAAGTATTTGGTATGAAATATTTGCGAAATAAATTCGCAAAAGTATTACTCTGTTCTTGTTGTGAAAAACACGTAAAATCATGTCTTTCCATGCAAAATTAGTCTGGCATCATTTTAGTTTAGCTGCCAAATTACAGGAGCAGTGCTTTTTTTGCACGGAATTTTAACAATGTTGCATACTTTCAAGCAATGAAAGCGAGAAATTTATAAAAAAAACCGCGAAATAATCAATGGTGCTGAAAATTTTTCACAACTTTGAACAGAGTACCAGCTTTTATCCAGAAAATAAATAACTTGACATATGAGGACAGTGCTGCCAGAATTTTTGATAAGTTGCCAGATGTTTTTAAAGGTCATGAACTGTCTCATTATGCAGAGAAAATTTGCAAAATGTAAAGGCTAAGCTCTCACTCAAAATTTTTTTCAAGAAAACTTGCCCTTCCATTATTTTCGCAATCGGAATTTGCTCAATTTTGTTTAAAAAAAAAAACGTAGTCAAGTATATGATACAGAACATTTGGTTAACAAGTGACATTTAATGCTCTTTTGTATATTAACATAAACTGAAATGTTTAACATTTATTATTTTGCGATAATTGCCTCTTAACATTGAGTCTATATCATTATTCATTTTCTTAATATTCAGCTTATGATTCCAAAGTTTTTTTTTTTTGTTAAAATATATTTCTTTTACAACATATCGTATATACATGCATATAAATACATATTCGAAAAAGCTTGCAGTGTTTTCTCTCAGTGTATTAAATTAAGAAAAAAATATACATACATACATACATATATAATAATATAACTACAGATAAACGATCTTGTATGGCAGGTGTGGCATAGCGAAAATCTCATCGTTGCGAACAAACGAAAAAGCAATTACTCATTAACTAAAACAATTCAATGATTGATTGATATTGATTGTATTCATATCATCAAATAAACTTTGTTCAAACTCATTTCCCCTGCTTGTAGTTGTTGTGTGAAATATTGTCAAATTCTCAAATAAGAAATTGGTTCAAATAGGTCACCAAATCCAAATTTTGTTTTTCGTATTATTATTTTTTTTAATAGGAAAAAAGTTTTTTCTTTTATTTTCATATTTTGTTTAGCATTTTTGTGTTTGTTGGTTTGTCGTCGTATCCTTTGAAAATTCATTTCTTTAGTTTATGATTTAGTAAGATTTTTTTTGTTCTTTTCTTTTATACAATTTAAATTTAAAAATCTCCTATAAAACTATAAAATCAACAACGTATGGCAATAATAGATGATTTTTCTTTTTTTTTTCTTTTAAATTTGTTTTTATCTATGTTCTCTTTTTTACTACTTCTTTTCTACTACTACTACTACTACTACTACTACTACTACTACTATTACTACTACTTGTATTTATCAATCAACTTGAACTTGAAAAATCAAACAATATAAACTTTTACTACTTAAACACCATCTTCTTCAAACATGTTTATTAATTGCCAATAAATCTCAAACAAACCTGCGTTATTTTTGTTAACAACTAAATAAATAACCACAAAATTGATTTTTCTACTACAAATTGTGCTTCTTATACCACTTCTAATAATCAATCACTACTACTACTACTACTACTACTACTACAAAAAAATATACACCAAATATATTACTACTACTACTACTACTACTACTATTTTGACTATTACTACTACTACTACTACGAAACGTGCAACTATATTAAATAAATCCCGTTAATATGTGATGTACGTGTGTGTGTGTGTGAATTGAAAAAGGCAACGAAATCATCTACAGAGTGGAACTACCCGATATGGAAGAAATTACTCTTATCTACCTGGAGAATAGTGATGCTGACTATCGTAAGTCCAGCAAACAAAAAAATAAATAAAAATAAAAACATGAATAAAAAAAACTTTGAAAATTTAAAAACACTTTAAAATACAAAAAAACTGAAATGTTGAAATGAATACATATTATTATTTTTTTTTTAAAAGAACAAATGTTTAAAACAATTAAGAATAACTAAACTCAAAACATTTCAAATAATGTATTTTATCTTTAAACAAAAAATCAAAACTATTAAAAGCAAAAAAAAACATAATTTTATTGTTTTTAGTCCGTTTTAAAATAAACTGAAAACTTTTGTTTTATTTTACATATTTCATAATTAAACTCAATTCAAATCTTTATTCACAATTAATTAAAATTTAATCACACAGTCCATTTGTCTATTTACAACAACTACTTTACTACAACTATTAAATAAAAAAGTTTTATCTTTCTTTAAATTTAACATTATTAACGTTTTATATTTAGTTTGGTATTTTGAAAAATCATTTTGAACATTTACTTTGTCATGCCGTTTTAAATTTTCAAAACAAAAAAAAAGAACTGTAGTAGTTTTTTCTCTTTATTTTTTGTAGTTTTCTTTTTAAAAAATTTTTTCTTTTAAATGTATATTTTTAATAATTTTATTTTTCTTTGAGTTTTTTTTAAGCTTTAAAAAGCTGCGTTCGTTGCTTATTATGGTTTCTTGTTTAATTTTTTTTATTCAGCTTTGATCTTTTTAATATAATTTTTTTTTTAAATAAATTTTACTGTAGATGTGTCTTGTTGGTAGAAATATTCCTTGCAAAATATAAAGTGTATTGAAAGAGTTTCTTATTCGTTTCCTGCTGTTTTTTTTCCAAATCAATATTATTGAAAATCGTTACGTTCGTTTGTATCCTTTTCCTACACTCCCCTTAAATTCGTTAAAGTATTGTATATGTTTTTCTTTCGAAAATGATCCCCAAATAAAAGTTTCTAATCAGAATTCTACCCAGGAATGTTAGTTATTTTAGAAGTCCCTTTTTTATTTTGTTTGAAACTGCTCCGTATCATGTCTGTTTGCTCCTTAAATAAATTAATGTCTTAAAGCACTTGAAACAAAAACACAACACTTTTTACTAACTTAAAACTACTTACATACATATATATTTTTTTCCCCCTAAATAATATCTTTTTCAGGTTAATTTAAAATTTCTATGCAGTTGTTAACGGAGTGGTGTGGTCTCAGATTCAGCCCATTTAGTATGATTGGAAAAAAATTTATTAAAAGTATTATGTTCCAACAAAAGACCATTTCAACTCGATATACTACATGCATTTCGTTACCTTAATTTAGATATCGAGGTTTTTGCATTTTTCGATACATCAGATGTTCTTCTGTCGAATTGTACAAAAAATTAGATTTCAAAAAAATTATGAGTTAGGACCTTTCTATATTAAGGCAACGATATGTACTTATTCGAGAGCTGTTCTATGAATTGGATTCATCTGCGTCTTTTCCGTTTAACAAAGTCTTTCCAGAATATTCTGACATTCGCTAATAGTTTTATCTCATTCCATCATCTTCCACTCAATATACGAGGGCGGCTCGATAATTTCGTGACTATACATAAACAGCCCAATCATGAATAACAATTCCGTGCGAGTTTTTTCACTTTTGCCTTTTCTCCCTCCAATCATGAATTTGTTTTTTCCCTTTTTTACAAAATGCGGGAATAAAAAAACTCCCCGTGAAAAAAGTAGGTATTATGAACGCCGTTGAACTTGCTTTTTTCACCAAAAATCTTTCCCTTGCAAAACAGAAGGGAGTTTACATAAAAAACATAGTTAATACACAATTAAAACACAACTTATATACATAAACTTGTATTTTATAGATCTTGTATGCAGAAAAACACAAATAATGCACAAATAAAACATTTAAAAACATTTTTTTACATATTTTTCCCATTTCTTGAATTTTAGTAATTTTGTTCAAAAAAAAGGGAGAAACAAAATGACAACAAACAAGCAAAATAACGTGGTTCGTAATGCGGTGATGCCACGTATTACTCTTTTTTGTTCCCAAAAAATTTATGATTGGAGGATTGTTTTCTCGAGAAAATTATTTTCAGTAAGAAATAAATTCCCAGGAAATATTTATGATTGGGCTGAAAATAATTTTTTTTCGCATAAATGGGCCTTACTTCTCAACTTTACTTTAAGTTCGATGTATTTATTACAGCGTCTTCCTAATTTTTTTATTCCCTCCAGAGAATAAAATATCTGAGGGCCTCAATGATGACTTCCTCGTTCGACCTAAATCTCTTACCAACTGATTTCGGTTTTATGTTAAAAATAATATTTAATTAGAACACGAAGTTCACTTTTTTTTCCAAATTTTTTTTGTGCATGCACTTCCCGACAATAAGTCGCTTTGATTTTGATACCCAGGCTCGATTAAAACGATTGGACAGTGTCCATCGGTGGTTACAGCTGCCCATACTATGCCCATACTTCAGGTGGCTCAAATTTTCAAAAGTGCGTTCAGTTAAGTAAACACGAACATTTTGAGAGTTTATGAGCTTCTCAATAGGATTTTTTTTTTCATCAGAGAATATAATGTTTGGAAATTCGCCAGCTTCGTGCAAGCCTAACAAGTCTCGAGTCAAACTTTTTTGCTTCGTTGTAAAGCTGGGATTCCACTATCGGCACAATGTACCGATTTTCGTCGGCTCACTGAAATAAAGTCATAAGTAATTGGCTAAATTAGCCTTATTTTTCAACTTATTGAAGTATAAGGACATAATTGCACCACAATGCATTGGTAATAGAGCCATATAGACTTATCCCGGAATTAATTGAGAAATAAGGCTATTTTGGTTCATTACTTATGACTTTATTGCAGTGAGCCGACGAAAATCGGTACATTGTGCCGATAGTGGGATACCGGCTTAAAACCGTGTGCCTTTTGGAATTTTTAAGGATTTACCTTGAGCTGATTTTGGAATATCCGTCCGATGCTTCGCTGAGACATTTTCAGTTTCATTGATTACAAGTCGAGCCTTTAGTTTTCAAACCATTTCATGTGATGTTTCGATTTCTTTCGTCCCTCACCATGGCAATCGCTATCGAACAATGTAATAAAATGGTACGATATTGAATGCCATAATCTCAAGCTGAAAAAACTTGATCTAATCTCACCACTTTATCGAAAGCGACGATTAGACCCCTGGTTTTCCACTGCTGCAAAATTTATGTGTTGATGTCGCGTCAAATCTTCGATACTTTGCAGATAACAAAGTTTCAATTACAACTAGAGATGTGGAAATGTCGTGATTTTATCGTGTCACGCGTGATCGTTATCAAATTTATAATTAATCACGCGTGAGTGCGTGAGAGGGACTTAAAATAAATTCCTCGTACGTGACCTATTTTTAAGAATCACGCACGAATTCTCACGCTCTCACGAATTATCATTATTTGTGAGAATTCACAAATAATAATATTTTTGAAAATCACAAAAGAGGTTTGTGACTTCAAAATGTGTGGTTGAAGTCTACTGATGATGCATATAGACAACGCTGAACCACCAGCAAATAAATTTCAAATTAAAATTATCTCAATATGCATTATCCGGTAAAAACCAGATAATTTTTAAAAAGTTACAAGCTTCAGAAGTTATTGTTGAGTCCCGGGTGTTCAACTTTGGCCAACTGTAACTTCTCTCCAGCTCAAGCCAGAAGGCTGTCATGTGTCATAAGTCATGTGTTATAAGGCCGAAGTCCTCCTCTACGGATGTTAGAAGTTTCATATAAATTGAATCAGTAGTTTAGAAGTTCCAGATTTATAACCGTTTATTTTGTTAAAGTCCCCACTGTGCAATGTAAATTTTACATATGCACGTGCATACACATGTACATACATACATACATATGTATGTGTAAAAACCTATTTTTCAGCCCCAAAAACCATACAAATTTAATTATATACTTTTTCGTGAGGGTGCGTGATCGTGATAGTTTGTAAATCACTCGTGCGTGATTAAGAATATTTTATTCCTGAGCGTGCGTGATCGTGAAAATTTTTAATATCATTCGTGCGTGAAAGTGCTTGAGTTAAATATTTTTCCGCGTGAGCGTGCGTATCGTGAGTAAAAAACGCTCATGTGCACAGCTCTAATTACAACCCCGCTCTATTTTGATCTCACAAACCATTTGACATTAACTGTTTGCGCTTTCTATCTTTAAACTTAAAACCAAAATGGGCATTAGATGTCATCAACATTTTTTATTAGCTTGAAAGTCCCATCGATGCGGCTTCTCTCTGTGACGCGCATCCGAAATGTCCAGTTTACACCATCTAACCGTTAAGATGACCAGATTTTTTTGTTGTTATAAATTTGTTAATTCTCGATGCATATTTAATACAGAAAATTTTAAAATTTGGAAAGCTTCATTTCAGATTAAACCTTTTGTTGATTTTGTTCCGTTTATCAGCATGTAAGTAAAATTTTATTTGAAAATTAGTTGTACTCGTATCATTCCAGTCAGCATTAAAATATTTGATTGAACCATTCGTTTTTTAGTATGAGTGTAAACGCATTTTTCTCAAATCATTAATCAAACTTTAGAGCTTGGAAATCTGTTCTCCGTTGACTTGATAGTAAAATTTTTGTTTGTTTTATTTAGTTTAAAACTGAGTAGCAAAGTCTTGCAATAAAATAAAAAAGAAATAGATTTGTTGCAATTGTTATTAGTCCTAAGTAAGCCTATTTGCAAATATAGCGAAAAAAAAAGAATTTAGAAAAAAATTAGCAAGATCTAGATATTATGTTCCGGAAGTAGTACATATGCGGATAAATTCTAATGATTTTAAGACAGATTTTTCATTACAAAAAAGTTCTCTGTTTTTGGTAATTATTCTTTGATTTCGTATCCATGTTAGGATTTTTTTAATGTACATACATTAATTAATTAATTAGTGCAATTTTTTTAAATTTTACTTTTGTTGTTTCTATGGTGACTGATTTTACCAACTTGATATTTATGCTCTTTAAAGCTTCGTTAGTCAAATTGTATCGTGCTGTTGCGTATCAGCTGACAAAATCCGCGACTTTTAATAAACATGTTGATGGTTATTGAAAATGTATTGGCAACGTTTGCTATGTAAAAATCTACAGAAAATTGATTTTTGCTTGGCAAACCTTAACTTCTGAATTACATACATACACATACACACACTTATAAAGCAAAGAGAAATACAATAACAGCTGACACATTCTCTAGCAGTCCCACGTTTTTACTAACAAACATCCATACGTTACATTACATCTCTATAACAATTTCCTATACTTTTTACATAACAATATCGATCAGCTGTTTCCTACGTTGCAGTTACATTACATCACAGTCGGCTAACTGAGCCTTTACTAAAAGACGTTACGATTTGATTAACGAAGCTATTAGTTTACGACTAGTTAGTTAACGAATATATGCACTCATTAGTCCCTTCTAAATGACGCATTAAGGTTTGATTTACTTTTTAATGTAATGAGTTGTTATTTTGTTTTGAAAATATTTATAAACTCTTGTCAGATCAGGTTTGCCATGTTCATCTTTTTTAATATATTTTTTTAAATATCAAATCGACATCATTCATATCTTTAGTAATAATTGTTAAGCACGGAGATAATTAATTTCATCTTTTTTGTAAAATAATTTCAAGCACTAAAGAGGTATTTGTGCGATCTCAATTGTATTTAAAAGCGCTGCCAGATTATTTTAAACGTTTTAGAATCACGAGAAAAGCCGGATTTTAATTATTTTTGAACTGAAAAACTAAAACAAAAATTTACTTTGATTATCAAGTGAATACTTGAAAAAGATTTTATTACGTTTGATAAACAGTTTTGGATTCCACTTTGGGCGACGCCGAAAATCATGTCGGGGCTTTTCTTAACTTATTTAAAAACTTTTGCTTGCAAATGGGGGTTGACAAAACACAACTATCAAGGCAGCTTTGTTGCATTATGTGGCATTTTCTTTATCAGGCTTTTCTGAGTAATCTGAATAAATAAATTAAATAACTTTCATAATTAGAAACGACCGATTTTAACTTGTTTTTAATTAGCCCAAGTTGGAAAATTTTATATTGATTATGCAGATGATACAAGATCTTCACAAGAAGAAAAATAATTACATTCGTTAAAAAGCTTTGATTTACGTTTTGAGAATATACATAAGTGCTATGACACGCCAAGAGACAATCAACTGCATATTTTGGCCCCTACAATCTTTGTTAGCATTGTTTTATATAATTCTTTTGATCTTTTCTAACTTTATTTCAAAATATTTATACTCAAACTTACAGAAAACCTTGCACTTTTGTCTTCTTCATTAACTTCAGTGAATAAGAAATATTTTTCTAAATACTATATATTACTCTTCTGCCTCAAACCTTATCGTTTTGCCACCAAAAACTTCCATCCATACATGGTCTAAAAATTACTAAATAAAAAATAATTAATTAATGTCTTGTTATGATGATTATTAATAAAAAATCGTTTTATTGTGTTTATTTATGATTGTGAATATGTAAAAAAAACTATTAAACTGTAGCAAAAAAACTAGTTCTAGAATGTAAATACGAAAAGAGAGAGAGAGTGAAAGTTAAGGAATTTTAATAAGATGTAGGCAAGAGCTCAGCTGCCAGGTAAGCTATCTGTCAAATTGTATGTGTATGAGTGTGTATTTCATGGACTTTTTGACAAATAGCTTACCGAAAAACGTATTATAACATAACTTATTAATATGTCTTGATTATATCATTAAATATTGGCATTTTAATCAACAAATTTTGTTTGATATTGTCTTTACTGGATATTTCGCTGTATGCATTATTTTATTTATTATTGTTTATTTCTGTAAAATATTTTTTTTTGGTTAACAATATTATTTTTTCAACTTGGAACTAGTACTCGTATAAAAATTTTGCAAAGTGTTTTGATACATTCTTGCAAATGGAATTGTCTAATAACATTTCATAGCACAAAAAATATGCGTTCTAACGACAAATGTTGGCAGATTTAGATGCAGGATTGATTTTAAATAACTTAAACGAAAATAGAAAAATATCAATAATAATAATAATAATAATAATAATAATAATAATAATAATAATAATAATAATAATAATAATAATAATAATAATAATAATAATAATAATAATAATAATAATAATAATAATAATAATAATAATAATAATAATAATAAAACTGAATATAATAGGTTTTGCTTGTAATGCTGAAAATTAATACGTGGATTTCAATAAGACGTTTCATTTTCAATAGCCCGCCATTTGAACAGTTTTCATGGCAAACTGTAACTACTTGACAGATGACAAGCAAAAATTATGCCATTTATAAAAATTGAATTCAACAATAGGTGAATACCCCTTATTGTGAATGGCGTCGTCGACGTCACATCAAGACGACAGTAAAAATTGTCATTTGTCTACTATTTGTCGACAACAATTGACTAGTATTAACATGATCCATTAATTTACAAAGAGAGATTAGTAAGATATTGTCAATAAGAGGCAAATGTCGCCGGTAAAGAGTGGACAAGTCACAATATTTACTGTCGGCTTGATGTGACCTCAACGACGCCACTCACAAAAGGTGGGATTATTCCAATTGTCAACATCGCCGTCATGATGATACAATACAAAAATTAAGGGCGTCTCTATCCCTATCTAAAGCTACGGTCACACTTGTCAAACATTTGCCCAAAAAAGCGTAACCAACAAATACTAATGAACAATTTTTTGATCCAGACACTTGTTTATCAAATTAAAAAGTTTCGAACACACTTAATAAAAAATGTCATAGAATTCAACATTATTGGCTACTCTTTTACTTGACAAACTTTCCTCTGAATTTAAAGATTTTTCCTTAGTGGTTACGCTTTTTTGGGCAAATGTTAGACAAGTGTGACCGCACCTTAAGGTCTAATTCTTTTGTATTGTATTAACGTGACGTCGAAGTTGACAACTGGAATATGGGTGAATATTTCAATGTAATTATTATGAAAATATGCTACAATTTCGATCGATATCGAATGCCATAATATGCCCTCAGCTTAATTACTATTACATATCAAAATGAAACTTTTTATTGGACCCGCCGTTATTTTGCTCGTTTCAAATTTTTTATAATTTAGAAAGGAGTTTTGCCCGTTTTAATTAATACTGAGAAGATTCAACAAAATATGACACACCGTGTTCGATTTAGAAAAAAACTCTTCGTAATGAAACCACTTTAAACATAGACCCCTCATATTCATAAAAAAAATAAAAAATAAATCTATTTTAAGAAAATTTTTTATGAAATTTTTTTAAATAAAACAGATTTCAAACTCATTTTAAATTATATGAAATGAAAATTAAAGTGAAATTTCTATTTAAAATAATTTATTTGTTTAATTATCCAAGAAAATTTTAAGTAAAGCTATCTTAAAATAATTGATATCAGCCCTATCATGAATATTCACTCGGAATTTGTTTCTCAGGGAAAATTATTTTCTTGAGAAAATATTCCTCCAATCACAAATTCTTTGGGAACAAAAAATAGTAATACGTGGCATCACCGCATTACGAAGTTCGTAGTTTTGTTTGTTTGTTGACATTTTGTTTCTCCCTTATTTTTGAATGAGAGAGTAAACAAAATTATTAAACTTCAACAAAGAAATATGTAAAAATAAGTTTATAAATGATTTATTTGGGCATTATTTGTGTTTTCCCACATGAAAGAACTATAAACTGCAAGTCTATGTATGTACATATATAAATGTTGTTTTAATGGAGTATTAAATATATTTTTATGTAAACTTTTTTATGTAAAAAAAACTAACAGCTTTATTCCGTTTTATACTTCAACCAGAGTATTGCCATATTGTTTTTATGTGCAAACTCCTTTTTTAGGGTTCCGTACACCAAAGGTGAAAAAAGGAACCCTATTGTTTTCGCTACGCTGTCCGTCACACGGTATTTTCTCAGGAACCGTAAGAGCTACGGACCTGAAATTTGGACAGAGTATGTAGAACCTTGGCCACTACAACAACAAATACATGAGAATTAGAAATTAAAGGGTGCTCCAAAACGAGCGACGAAAAATTTTAAAATATGTAATATACATATAATTGTATGGACATACGTATATTGACACTTGAAATATGTAAAATTAATGTATTTTTATATAGACTACAACAATAAACATTAAAATATTTTAAAATTTAAATTAAAGGGTGGTCCATCAGTTAATGCAATTTTGACTATGTAATTTTGACAACTTGCTATATCTTGGAAACCGTAAGAATTTGAACCGTTTGAAATTTTCAAAAACGGTAAAACTAAAAAATCCGAAAATTATAAAATCGCCAAACCGAAAAAAATCGCCAAAACCTGAAAAAATCGCCAAAAATTAAAAAAAAATCGCCAAATCGAAAAAAAATCGACAAAATTATAAAAAAATTCTAGCACTAAAATAAATCTCCAAATTCGAAAAAATCGTTTAAATGAAAAAAAACCGCCAATATGAAAAAAACGCCAAAAACCGAAAAAAATCGCCAAAACGCGAAAAATGCGCCAAAACCAAAATAATTGCTTATGTGAAAAAAATTAGAAAAAAATCGCCAAATTAAAAAAAATCGCCAGAACAAAAAAAATACCCAAAATTTAAAATAAATGTCAAATACCGAAAAAAAAATCGCCAAAACCAAAAAAAAATCACCTATATGAAAAAACGCCAAAATTAAAAAAATAGCCAAAATAAAAAAATTGCCAAAATAAAAAAAAAACGCCAAAATAATAAAAATTGCCAAAATTAAAAAATTTTAAAAACCAAAAAAAAATCGCCAAAACGTGAAAAAAGTGCCAAAACTCAGAAAGCGCCAATAAATTCAAAAACCCCCAAACTAAAAAAAACGCTTAAAACCGAAAAAACTCAAAAACGAAAAAAATTCCAAAACTATATTTTATATAGTGTAAAGTTCGTATTGAATTACATATCTCGTGCCCGTACGGAACCCTTAGTGCGCGGGTCAAAGTCGCACTTCACTGAATTTTTTTGCTTTTATTCCGATTTTTATTGAAGAACCAACCATATGTATGTGTATTGTTTTGTCATTTACAGCTTTGCCATACTTGTAATTTAATATTTTTGGGAATAGGCAAAATTCATCTGAATCTAAAGATATAAAAACAAAATCGATTGGAATTGAAAATATGGAATCAAAACCATTCCAATCGGAATGTATGGACACGCCTGACAATTTCAATATGAACAAAAATTTTGTTTAAGAACAACTTCGCTAAGTCCTCGTCCAGGCTTGCAATTTTTGTTGCTGCAATTTCTGATTTGAAATTGCATAAGTGTCCACATTACGAAATTCTAATTTGCAATTTTGAATTAAAAAATTTCTATTACACCACAAATTTCTCTGAAAAATTAACAATTCTATTTATTTTTTGTTATATTTTTTATTTTTCACACAACTGAATAAATAAAATAAATAAAAAACGTCAAATACAACTAAAAACTTTAAATAAACAAGTACGAATTTCAAATCAAAAGAGAATTGCCGAGCACATGAAACTGTGTACCGCTTCCTAATCTTCTCACCCCTCTCACCAATAAACTCAAGAATTGCTGTAACAAAAATTGCAAGTCTGGAAATGGACTAAGCAAGTCAACATGTATACATTTGCAACTTTTGCCAACCTGTTGTATGAATTTAACATTTTTGTAACTCATACAATAAGTTGTGAACTGGACAATTGTTCTATAAAGCAGTTTCTAGAAATGTTCATGAGACGACTAGTTCCAAGGATATTTCTTAAGCATCTAAAGCACATATGTACATATGTATATAACTGTCATATTTACATATATGCATTTTATAACTAATGGATTTAGAATAAGTATGTACTAAAAATTTACCGGCGTTATGATATTTATTTTTTAAAGAAGAAAACTTTAAATGTTTTATTTTTTTATTATTTCTTATTCTTTTTATAACCTATTACTTTATAAATTGTGTATCTAATTAATTTTATTTCTAATTAGTTTTATAATATATCAATATATTTAATGTTATAATTTTTTTAATTTTATTTAATAATAATTTTAATTATAAATGTTTGTTTGTAATCCCCTTTTTGTATGCCAGTAGATACATATATTTATGTAAAACTATGTATTAAAATATCTGTGGTGTCTGTCTATGGGTTTTTTTTGGAAACTGGGAAATGCAATTTTATATAAAAAAAATTAAATTAATTTATGTGTACATACATACATACATATATACTTACACCTATTATAAACGTAATATCACACCAAAAAAAAAACACACGCACACTTTTTATACACACACTTGCCTGCAAAATCTTTTAGACTAGAACTTTTATAATTTAATAGAACTAACTTAAGGATTAATTTAGTTGTTGTTTTTTTGTTGTTGTTATTTATTAATAACTAATTTCTGTTGAAGATTTTCTGACTTAAATTTAACATTAACTAAGACAACAAAAGAAACAGTTTAAACAAAATCTTAAATAAATATAATTTAATATAACTCATGAACTCCCATTAATAAATTGATTAAATAAAATCATCCATCACATTGCTACACTTAGACAAAAATGTTTGCATAACCAAAAAAAAAACACATTATTGGCTTTAGAGTTGTATTATAGTATCAATTACATCAAATTATACATACATATAAATATTTAAAAAAAAAGAAATTATAATACATATATATATATTAAAATATTTTAATAAATATCATTATTAAATTCATTTATAAGACGCTTGCATGTCCTTTAGCTCCCTTTGCATAAAACATTTTTCACATATACTTTTACAGCTTCAGAAGAAAATGTCTTATCGTACGAGGCTGTGCAACGGTTATCGATAAATTACACCAGACCCGTTATTATATTGGGTCCATTAAAGGATCGTATTAATGATGACTTAATATCAGAGTATCCAGATAAATTTGGATCATGTGTGCCACGTAAGTTAAATATATTTTTTATTGTATATAATTTATTTTATTATTTTATATTAAAATATTTTCTCTCTTTCTTAAGAAGAGCTTAAGTATTTACTCAAGGCGAATTGATACCACGTGGTCTCGTTTTGCAACTCTTCGCCTCGTTTTTATTCGCCTCGTATATTTTTTTAGTGTAAAATTTCCTGCTGTCAAAATATTTCCGAACGTTTTACAGCAGATAAATTATCAGCTGATCGTCACATGATGAATTGAGTTGACTTGATCTATATTCAGTGTTGCCAGTTTTTTTCTAGAACTTATTCCCAATTTTTGATTTCTCATCAACAAAAATCCCCAAGTTGATTTTTATTATTCACAAAAGAAAAAAATTTAATTTTTTTAGTTTTTTTTTAATTTTATCTGAAAACTAATGACAAAAATAACATATTTATTCAATAAAATTCATTTATATCGATAGCTACGAGTATATTTACGTTCATATAAATTTAATTCGTACTCATAAAGCTTGTAAAGAAAAAAATACACTTAGTTTAATATACACAAGTATAAACAAATTTTTAACCAAAGTTTACCATTTCAAAAATTTTATAATCGAAATCTTCTGATTCATCAGCCTCAAAAACTTTGTTGTACATAGCACTTGTATTAAAAAGCTTTAGCATTTAGCAGAAGGTTTAAATTTGTCACAACAAATTGAATTATTTTTAAAGTGTGTGTTTATTCTGAGTGCTTCAAAAATGTCGTTTAGCATTTTGTTGCGTATTTTTGTTTTGGTAGTGTTCATTATTGGTTAATCTGCCTTCACTTAATTAGAAACCAAGGCGAATGAATAGTAACACACATTTTTAGACTTGCCAGACGCAAATTTTTTAGTTCAAAAATCATTCTTGTTTGACCTTCAGTTATAAAAAAATCAGCAAAAAATCCCCTCGAATTTGGTTGCATCCCCAAAACAAATCCCCAGATCACCAATACGAAATTTTCATCCCCAATCGCGAAAAAATCCCCAATTTGGGGACGAATCCCCTAAACTGGGAACACTGTCTATATTCGCCTTTTATACATATTTTTTTTTCGTTCTATATACAAAGCAAAATTTTTAATTAAAAAAATTTAAATCGAATACATCCTCAACTAACAATTTATCGTAGGCGACATGTAGCAAAAAATTAACTTTTTCTTTAAATTAAAATTCGATGGCCCTACCCATAGTTTAGAATTATCAAATTGCCAAAATTGTTGATAGCTTTTAAGATAATGACTGCTGAATGTCATCGTAAGCGACAATTCGTCGGGTGGTTACTCTGCGTAATCAACCGACGAATTTACTTATGTATGTATCGAGCCTTATTTTCGATTAATATAGTAAGCGATAAAAATTAAAGTACATACGTACTGTCGTATTGTCGCTTACGATAAAACTTTGTAGACCGCATCTTAAAAGTTATCAACAATTTTGGCACTTTGATTATTCTAAACTATCGAATTTTAATTTAAAAAAAGTTAATTTTTTACTACATGTCTACCCACAGCTTAGAATTATCAAAACGCAATTTAAATTTCAATAAGAAGTATATTTTCGATTACATGCCGCTTACGATAAAATAAAAAATGAGGTTCGATGTTTGAATATTAAGCAAAAACCTTCGCCTGAAAATCTTAATGTGTGTGGTTTCCAAAAGTCAGACAGACAGACGACTCGTCTAGAAATTTCGTATGAAAATTAATCAAAAAAATGAGTGCCTTCCATATAAATTTTATATACAAGTAGACCGTGTGGGTTGTAGAAACAGGGGATAATTTTTGTCGCTTACGATTAAATCGAAAATAATGGTCGATATATTCGTGTAATAACTCAACAACAAATAGCAAATACTTATAAATTAATGCTTAATAAACGCAGTGCACGAATGCAGCTATTAATAAGTTTTCTTTTTTACTTATTTTTATTTAAATTTTGTGAAAAATTTAATGCTGTCTTTTAATTTAAAATCCAACAATAAACTAAATTTTTTTTTTGTAAAGTCAAATATCTTCTAGGTTATAAGAGATACGAAAACACATCTAAGAACTTTATTTCTTAAAAATTTTAAGCTTAGCTCAAAATGCTTTATCCCATAAAAGTCGGATAATTTTTCCAAAAGTTACAGCCTCAGAAGTTTTTTTTGAGTCCCATGTGGTCAACATAGGCCCACTGTAACTACTGCCCGGCTTAAGCCAGAAGACTGCCAAGATAGTAATTTAGAAGTTCCAGATTTATTACCATTTATTTTGCAAAAGTCCCCACTGTGCTGTGTATATTATTATTTGTTGCATTTAATTTTTTTTCAATGATTTTTAATGAAATGACTTTTTCCCCGTTTAAAACTTTGAACTTTAGATACTACACGCCCCAAACGTGATTATGAGGTGGATGGACGTGACTATCATTTCGTTTCATCGCGTGAACAAATGGAACATGACATACAAAATCATCTGTTTATCGAGGCTGGCCAATACAATGATAATTTGTATGGCACCTCGGTAGCCAGTGTACGCGAGGTCGCCGAAAAGGGTAAACATTGTATTCTGGATGTGTCGGGCAATGCAATAAAACGTTTACAAGTAGCACAATTATATCCAATTGCTGTATTTATTAAACCGAAATCTGTTGATTCAATCATGTAAGTCAATTATTAAGTTATTAAAGGTTTAATTAAATTCGCCATAACTATAATCATAGAAAACAGCTATTCGGGCCAAAATATTTTTATGACTATGGAAATGTTTATGGCAATATGGTATGACACGTCCGACTGACTCTTTAAGAAATTATATAATTTTAAGATAAATAATATACTTACATATCATAGTCTATAAATTCAAAAAAGGCGTAAGTTACATTTAACATACTTTACAGAAGAAGCAAAACACATTATAAGTTTTAATGCATTTAATTCTTAGAAGTCTTTTGCATTTTGTTAAAAAGTCTTTTTGAATTTATATGACAATATGTACATACATATGTATGTGTAGTTTGTGTTACAATATTTGGAACCAATTTTTATTCTCTGTTAGCCAAATGAAAAATAAATAATTAATAAATATTTTGCTTTTTTAAGGGAAATGAATCGTCGTATGACTGAGGAACAAGCTAAGAAAACGTACGAGCGTGCTATTAAAATGGAGCAAGAATTCGGAGAATACTTTACTGGTAAGTAATTTTTTTATTTTATAATTTACTCAGCGCACACTCTCGATCAGATTATAAAGGCCGGTATTCACTATAATACACAGTGTGTGCTAAAAAAAAGGTATGGTAGTGTGGACTAAAAATGTAACTGTGTGACAGATTTTTTTTGGGCAAGTCCTACTATTTTAGAAATATTGATGAAAAATTGCATAAAATGATAGATTACATGTTTTTATTGTCAGACAGATGAAAATGTTGTTTTTGCATTATTTTTATATAATAGTGTGGTACCTAAAACACCATTTCGAACCAATTTTTAAAGTCGATCAGACTTCAGCAAGAATTTCTTGTGAATGAATCGTGCGATCGTGTAGGATAGTGGATCAGGGCCTTAAGAATCACGTAAATTTCTGGACGCCATTTTTTAACAACCGCTAAAATAATAAGAATAACATAAAAGTTTAATAAAAGAAAAGATATTTTAAAGTTTCTTTTGCAGAAAAAAAATTAAAAATTTACAATATTTTTCGTTCATTGGATTAGAACTATTTAATTATCCAGACAGAAAAATACAATCGAATCAAGTAAAAATAGTAAGGGGGGTTTTCACGCTTCGTAAAATTAAGAATTAGAAACATAATTTATTATACTTTTTAAAAAAAGCAAAGACCAAAAGCAGTAGCATATTAAGGGCCATTATATGACTTAAGGATAAAGTTTCGGATAGTTATTCCTAACTTTAGCAAAACTGAACTATAAAGTGACCTTTAAAATTTTTCATTATTACAACTGTCCGATAAAATAAATAATAAAATGTTTGGTTGGTGGCAACACTTCTGTGGATATTGTTTGCTAAAAATGATTAGTGGCAACTTGCTTTTGTTTTTTTGTCAAATTACAAACATCATGAAAATATTTTTGTCAATTCTTTGGTTTTTTTATTATTCTTATGTGTTTTGTGTTGTATTGTTTTTGTTTTATGCAATATTTTGAACAAATATATTTGATTTTGTTTTATAAAGTGGAAAGTGTGGCAAGTGGCGAAAATGTGGCAAGTTCAAATGACTATACCTCGCAATAAAAGTTACAGGTAGGATGAACTTGCCTTTAGCTTATCGCTCACTTTTTGTTAAAATGAAGTTGTAATAATGAAAAAGTGTTTATGCATCCAATAACATCCTACATTTAGCTAACTACAAGTTATAATAATGGCCCTAAGTGTTGTAATTGTACAAGGCCATTGTACAATTTATAAAAAGCCATAATACTGATTAAGAATACAAGAGTTTTATTATTCGACATATTGGTGTCTATTCTGAAATACGCGTCGACTTGGTGAAACTTACATATAAAACAAAAACAAAATTGTGTAAATGTAAAAAATTTGTTTTTGTTTCTCATACAAAATTAACCGTTTTTAAAAGAAAGAGTAACGCGTTGAAATTCTTATGTTTATTTCATTTAAGAAATACATGGCAAACAAAAACAATTTTTGAAAATTTGTTTTTGTTTGAATGTAAAGTTTCACTTCTTCGACGCGTTTTCCAGAATAGCCCCCATTGTCTTAAGTATATTTCAATTTGAAATTTATTAAGAATCTATAAAACTGTAAGGAATGCAAAAATTCTCAAAAAGTTTCTAACAGCGTGATGATGACAAAGTTTAATAATGTTTAAAAATATTCAAAACAGTTAGGAAGATAAAAGACACGCAAAAGCTGCTTTTATCGCGAACTTTGCAAAAAAATCGCGAGAATTTGCAAAATTATGAATAAGCCATAACATTGATCCAAAAATACCAAAACTGTAAGGAATGCAAAAAATTCGCTTAAAATCGCGAAAACGGCGGAAATATGCAAAAAATCATTAACAGCGGGATGATAACAAAGTTTAATATTATTTAAAAATCGGCAAATCTCTTAGGAAACTCAAAAAAATGCAAAGTATCGATTTTATTGCGAACTTTGCAAAAAATCGTGAAAATCTTCAAAATCGAAAAATCACGAGTCATTAAAAATATAAAAAGTTTGGAAAAAACTAGAAAAATCGCAAGTTAGCGAATAATTGCTTAACGTATTGCAAAAATTATATATTTCCGTTTTTAGGCATTTACGTTACTTTTTGTTTTGTTATTCTATAATTTCAAATAATGAAAAGAAAAATCAGCTCTTTCAAATTATTTACATCGACAAGAAAGTCGTTAACGCTTTTCCACAAAAAAAAAGGGTTTTAAAAATACTACGAAGCGTGAAAACCGCTAGTAAAAAATTTTAAAAACTTGACCTCTCGAACGCATCTATTGTTTTTTGCAAGAATAGAGGAATAGAGACAGTGTTGCCAAATAAGTATTTTTTACCGGGTACTGTCAAGTCAATAATTTGCCCTATTTTTGTTTTGCAAATGTTAGATCAAAATTAAAAATTTTTATTTTATTAAAGACTGCAATTAAATTTTTTGCAATTTTTGTGCGTGGTTGGTTATTTTAGTTCGTTGGTTACAATAATTAATAATAAATATGTATATTGAATTAAATTGTTTGTTTTTGCGTTTTGCTGCGATAATAAGAAACTATTTTTTTTTTATTTTCTTTAGGTGTAGTACAAGGCGATACTATTGAAGAAATTTACAGTAAAGTGAAATCAATGATTTGGTCACAATCTGGTCCCACTATATGGGTACCGTCTAAAGAATCGCTATGACCAACCGCTACAACAACATGGACACTGCCACCTCGAGTACGTTGTCGACCAGTCTCGAGATCAACGACAAATACGCCACAGCAGCAGCAACAACAACAACAACAACTACAGCAGCAGCAGCAGCAAAATAAAACACATTGAAAGGAAAAATGCAACTTACACAATCACACACACAAACAAGAAGTTTAATCCTACAAAACCAACAAACAAAATGGCTACAAAAATACGTTAAACGCCATATTTAATAGTATACAAAAAATTTAAATACATATTTATTAAAATAAAAGGTCTTTCTTTTTTGCAAAAAGCTTCTGAACTACAAAAATAATAATAATAATAATTTAAACAAAACAAAAGCAAAAGGCAAGAATTACATAAGACGACAATTTAATAATTATTATCACTAACATTTAGTTCCCCACCCTTCAAGAAAATTTTCAAAACAAATGAAATAAGCGTTATAAACGATTCTTAAGATTAGTACGATCTAATATAATTTTTTTTGGTAGTAAGAAAAAACAAAAAATATATATCCCACGCATTGGTGATAATGCATTTGTTGTTATATTTAGTAAAAAATAAATAAAAAAAACAATTAAAACAATTTGAAAATATTCAAAACGTAATATTAATTAATTATAAAAAAAATCATATTAAAAGCAAAACTAAAATAAAAAAATAAAGAAATAACTCGAATACCAATTTAACCACCAGACGATACAAACATATAAAAAAAATTGAATACAAACACATACACAAAATGAACAAAAAAAACTGTTAAGAAATGTAAGATTAAACGTTTTCTTAAATTTAAAACATACATACATATAAATTTAGGAGCTTTTTTAATGGCTTTATAATTTTATTAGAAAAAAGAAAAAATTGTAACGAAAATTTAAAATTAAAATTAATTTATATAAACTGTGTTTCTACTTTATTATGTTAATAAAAAGCATATGGGTCCTGTCAGCTCTAGCTTTTTAAAATTTTATGCCTTTTTAGGGGACTTAAATAAACTTACATACATATATGTATATGTATCTATGGGTCTTAAAGTGCTGTAGTTTTATTATTTGTAACCTCTTATTTGTGTTTAAAGCAGTTTGCGTAGAATTGGTGACAACGATTTGCTGTCAAAATAATAGCAACAAACATTCTATATTATTCGTTTTGTTTAACAAATTTATTTGAAAATATTTTCGAATGAATAAGCCAAGGCATATTTATACAAATGGTGCATTCATAAGACGTAGCTGTTAAGCAACCGTTGAGTGTTTGTCTTGAGTTGAGTAGTTCCGCTCCACTCAACAGTTGAGTAATTTTCCATCATACATTTTTTTCGCTACCTATAGTCAACATGTTGTGCTCAGCCTGAACAGCTGATTGAATAGGGCTATGCCTTTTATACAGCGATGCCAACTTGGTGCTTTTGACACTATTTTTAGTGCTTTTTGAAGACTCAAAACTCCAAATTTTGAGCGTTAGTGCCAAACTAAGAAAAAGCACCAGTTAAAGCTCTTAAAAAATATATGTGGTTCTTAAAATTACTTTAATAAAAACTTGTTTTATTTATTTTTTCCGTGTAAAGCATTCCTTTTTTGCCTGTTATGTATGATTAAATAGAAAATTGCTTTAGAAAATACTAAACATTATTAAACTTGACTCGGTTGGATCTTCAATTGTTTTTCACGTTACGTTTTACGCTTTTTAGATCTCAAAATTACGCATTTTAGTGTTTTTTTTTTAAATTTTGATGTGCATGGAGCAAATATTTGTTAAATTTTACAAATTATAAATTCGATAAAGTAATGAAATAAATATATAAAACAAAATTATATCCATCAAGCCGTTGAGGCCAACAGTTTCATAACTGTTGAGCACAACAGCTACGTCTTATGAATGCGCAAAAAGTAAACTTGTCAACATTGCGTTCTTGGGATGGGATGGGATTGGATGGGATGACAACTGAGGGAGACTTAAACTACAAGCGGCGAAAAAATTATCTGGACTGTCTAGGCAATCTGAATGGATTCGACTTGGAATAAGTGAAAAAAATAAATATTTATTATTGAAGGATATATGAAGGCCTATGCTCCTTATAGGAACTAAAGGATCTAATATACATATATTGAAGGATTATGTTACTCTTTAATCCGTATCGAAATGAAAAGCAAAGCAGGCTGCATCGAATTTATTACGACTTCCTACAATATTCGTTTTGTTTAACAATTTTATTTTAAAATATTTTGGATATTTATTCAAGCTATACATGCCCCCCCCCCCCAATTTCGCCTTGAAAATGTGTTCTTGGGATGTCAAAAAATGTAGTGAAAAAGTAGATTCAAACTACAAGCGGCGAAAAATCACATGGCCTGTCGTGGCCACCTGATATGAACTCGACTTAGAATAAGTGAAGAAACGAAACGTTTTCGAATCGAAATGTTAATAACACAGCTCGCAAAATATGCTCAACCAAATTTCTTTGTGCAGCCTTCTCACTCAAAAGACCTAAAAAATGAGACTTAATCACTCAGTGCCTGAACTGCAACCATCTTTTTCGTTTCAATCGTGTTCTCGCTCTCGGGTTAAGGGGTGATTTTAACACACGAATCGGTCTCTTACTGACCGCATGATGCGAACAGAATCGTTCCTTGCTCAGCTACTGAGGGTCAGTAAGTGAGCAAAACAAGTAAAGTGTTTGCAAAAAAGGTCTTTATTTTTGTTGATGCGTCTGCTTTATGTTGTTGCCTTAGATATTTCGTCACAGGCAAAGCATTAAAAAGGAAGGGTGAGGATAAAAATAAATAACAATAAAAATATCTGTAAATCAAACTATTCGTCAACGACGTGTAAATGTAAAAATAAATGCAAATATGTATGTGTACAACAAAAACAAAATTAATCTTCATGTATTTTGTTCAATAATGTTTATAAAATAAAATAATAAAAACAACAAATCGCAACACACATACATGCTCGAAAGACCGTTTACCAAGATGTTACAAAATAAAGGGTCTCGAGTGAACACATGAGCCGAACGATCGAAAACAAAAACGGTCGTTGGTTGAGCGAAGAGCAAGCCAAAGAAGAACGAAGTTTGAGGGTTTTTTCACGACAGTGTAGCATCGTGTCAGTGGACGAGTGTTTTTCTGACAAAAAGAACGACAAAGACCAATTATTCCGAGCTCTGGTTAATAACGAGCAAACGAGTAACCCTTTGTTTTTCCTAAAGCTGAACTGACCCCTTTGTTTCAGACAAAACAATGCGAACAAACTGTGCAAGAGCTGACTCAATTCTATGGGAAGACGTAAAGGACACATAAGCATAAAAACTATTGCAACTGTAATACGCAAGGATCGCCATGTAATACGCAATATAAAAGTGTCTTTGAAAAATGTCTCTATAGCCCCTTTTTTATTTTAAAACATCTGAGGGGGTCCCAGCTAAAACTTAGGCGTTCAAAAGAACTGCCAAAGGAAGTTTTGAAACTTTAAAAAGAAAACAAGGCTAAAGAGCCGATTTACGTTAAACAAATTAAAGTCTGATTTTAATCTATTTTTTCTTTGGTCTATATACTAATTTTGAAATTAAATCTTAACCCTTCTAACTTATTCTAAACATACAAATGTTATTGATACTTTATTATTTCTTTGTTGCATTCATTGTGCAAGCATTATCAACTTGTGTGATACACTACACAACAATTTAGGCTCTTTTTAATTTGAATTTCGCTTTTCTTTCATATAATTCTTAATTTATATTCTCACCACTAAAGGACAATAAGTAAATTCGATTACATAACATTGACAACGTTACATATCGCTCATTTACTACATCAATGTCATAACTCCAAAATTCTAGTTAAATAATGCAAAATTAATCCTCATATCGTCATTCATAATTTGTAAAAATTGCATACTCTTGAGACAAAAATAAAATGTACTTTTTTCATTTAATTGTGTGTGAATTAAAAATTTTAAATTCGTTTTCTGAGAACAGCACAATTTAAAAAAAAATATTCACCCTTCACGTGAAATGTGATCCCTTTCCCTTAAATTTTGATCGCCAATGTTTCTATTGTTGTTGCGTCAGTACTATTTTCTAATTTTGTTCACCATTTTTTGTTCACGGGAAATATTTCACGTGAACAAAATTTTCGCCTTTTGCTCCCGATAAGGGTGATTAAGAGGTAAAATATGTATGTATATTAATATAGAGAATATAGTAAATTCATTTCTGAAAGGCATGTCTTCTTCATCATCTAAGTAGTGCAATAGTTAGTGGATTGATTTTTCCCCCATAATCTTTCTAGAATAGGCTTTATTAAATCTTCTTCTTAATTCATATTTCACATTTGCAATACGGAGTTCATTATCTAGTACAGTGTTATTTACTGTTTATCGGAGATCTTTAACGTGTACCTTTGTAATGTTCCCCATTTTGTATTTCGATGATGTATAAATTTTTATAATATACATAAATTATTAAGATTTGCAATTTATTTGCTGGTGCTTCATTCAGCTTTGCGCATATGCACTTCATTGTTGCTTTAGCAAATCGTCAGTAGACTTCAACCACACATTTTGAATAGTCACAAGCCTCTTACCTTATACACAGACTTTCAAAAACTATTTGGGAATTCACAAATAATAATATTTTTGAAAATCACAAAAGAAAAATAAGCATAGTAGGCTTAGAAATGATAAATTGTTAAGTTATTTCCATAATTATTTAATAATAGGTAACCGTCAAAAAGCTTAACCGAAATGTTGTTATGTATCGTTTTTCAAAAACAAACTATAATGGCCATATTCATAAAAAATATTTTATGTTTTTTACAGGTTTATTTAAAAAAAATTCCCTTGCAAATGTGTAAGCACATAGTCCTGATTCACACACATCAGGTTTGACTCGTCAAGTCTTGAGCTTTTAGGAAAGAGCGGTGAAGAGAATAAAAAGGGGTACAGACTTGACCGTACCAGTCAAGATTGCTTTTTCGTTTTGTTTTGACATTCGTAATACTCTGCTACAACACAAATTGATGAGACTTGATGACTTGACTTGACGGTGTGTATGAACGCAAATACAGGTTCAAAAGAAAATTGGACTAAAATTGATCAGCTAAACCTGATGTGTGTGAATCATGACTTAATAAATCGAAAATAATTTTTATGAATAAGCCTGTTAATAGTTAGTTAGTGTAACTATTTTAAGTTTTTATTATTTACAATAGAATATTTTATTCCAACTTTCAACTCTTTAAATCGTGCAATTTACAAAAGCATGCATTAATTTAGGTTTCATTAATTTTTTGAAATCACCGTGATTTTATGTGTCCTAATTTGCAGAACAGTTCCGATAGTTTCAAGAGCTCGATACTATTGTTCACATATAAAATTTTTCGTACAAAATAAACAAAGTTGCTCACAAATTTGAACAGAGAACTATGGCTCGAATATGGATGGCAACGCAACTGAAAGTAAAATTGGTATTATGTATGGCAACTTTTTATAGTTGTCAAAAAATTAGCCTCGAAAATATGATTATGACAGATTGGCAACGGAAAATAGTGTAAACAAAGCATCAAAATATAAGTGCTAAAATTTTTTTAAATAAAAAATTAAAACTAAAAAATTTATAAATTATATGTGTCCAGAAAAGATGGACCGATTTTTGCAAACACAGCTAAGAACCTTCTCGATTAAGTCACCTTTCAAATAGAAAAAACAAACAAAATCAAAATCGGTCTACACAGATAAACAGACACACACTACAAACTTATAACACCCCTTCTATTTTGGTCGGGGGTTCAAAATAATTATTAGAGCGAAATTATTTTTCGATAAAGAGAAGGAAGTAAAAAATCTGGCATCTATTAGACGCCACTTTATAAGGGACAATTCAAATGCTTTAGAAGTGCCGAAATAATTTTCGGCGTTAGCTGAAGCAGCACGTTGACTACAAAACCAAAGGTACTGGGCTCGAGCCCGATCTTCAACTGGCATTAAATAACAACACTACGCGTTTTTCTGATATGCATTAGTGCCTCTTTGTATGAGTTGTTGTTGGAAAGTTCAAAAGATGAAGGCATAGTAAATGGTAAATGAACTCCACTGGCTTCAGCCTAATGTAACATCAGACCTTTTTCCTTCGTCGGGTACTGTGTAGCAGAATCATTGATGAAGTAAAATAAAATTTAATACGCCTCATTGACGCCAGAGGCGCTTCAACTCAGCATTATTAAAAAAACATACAAAAAGTAGAGTTGTAAGAGACTTAAGCTTTCCTCTATCTCTTCCTACACCATATGTCTTCTCTATTACTATCCCTTTCCTAAATAATATAATACCTAGTAATAGCAGTAGGTATTCATTTCCTGAGTGTTACTTCTCCTTAAAAAAAAACTAACAATTTCTTTTTTAGTTTTAAAGCATATTTCGCCTTTCTAAACAAGGAGTAGTTGATTTGATTTATTTATAATTTTTTTCATTATATATTGGTAAATACTCTACAAAGTAAATTTGTAGAATATGGTTGCACAAAAATGGACGCGGTGATTAAGACCATATGTATGTCCATGATGTTATTAACAGTATTCTTAAAAATGTTTTTGTGACTGACTATACCCGACCTATGCCTTCGAGCGAGTCGTAAAACTCTCGAAGGCCAAACAACACACACAAACATGAGCACACCTAAGAAAAATTACGATGACGCCAAAGTTGGGGGTTATTATGTAAAACGATTTCGAACGGAAATGTTTTCGAATTGTAATGACAATGACATACAAATTCGAACAGTTTTCTTTTCGAATCGAATTACATAATAACCCCCCCCCCCTTTTGTCCTTCAACCCAGATCTGCTAAATAACTGATTGATTGAATTTAATTCTGTTTTTCTAATTTCTTTAATATAACGAACTCTTGACTTTTAAAACTACAGCAACTAAAAAAATGTGGTTAAAACTAACAGCTGTTACTTTCGAGTTGACATACGTAATACCATTTTCTTAACTAGTAACGCAACTAAAATTCGGTTGCCATCCATAAAGAAGTCACTTAAGGTCGTCTGCTTTAAAATTCAGTGGTATTCCGGTTTAGAGAATATTCAGTTTTAACGAGTTCACGATTTAACGTACGCAATTTTCTTTTCTCATTGAGTACTTTATATAAAGTTCAGACGTTTTCTGTCGACATCGTGGGACAGGCCTCAACTAATGGCTCGATTATGGATGGCAACCGAACTTCAGTTGGCAAGTTAACTAGCAACGTAAGTGAAACTAAAATTGGCATTATGTATGGCAACTTCCTCCAGTTGCCAAAAAGTTATCGAAAACACGATTATGACTGATTGGCAACTGAAAATAATGTGAACAAAAATTCAAAATATAAGAAATACAAGTGCTTAAAGCAAAATCATTAAGTAAAAGTGCTTAAAAAATACTTATCTTAAAAATTATTAGTTAAGTGGAATTAATTGCTGATAAAGAGAAGGAAATGCAAAATGTTGAATCTATTAGACGGCCTAAAATAGGTTTTAATAATCTGTTTTAACTTTAAATCACATTTCTTTAAATGTGCAAAGAAGAAACTCAAGAATAAAAATAATATAGCACATAGTTTTAAATTTTTTCACTTTTTACTATACAGCAACTACAAATTTGTGGTTGCCAATATGGCAACTGAAATTACCAGCTGTTAGTTGCCAGTTGCCATCTGTAATACAATTTCGGCAATTAGCAACGCAACTACAGTTCGATTGCCATCCATAATCGAGCTATAAGGCTCTATCTGAAAGAAAATTATCGTATATTTTTTTAAAAACAACTGCAGGGGAAGATTTGATATCGATTCGATTTACAGAACAGAAACATGTTTATTTGGAAACTGTCATCATATCATCATGTACATACATACATATATGGATTATTTATTTTTTTTTAAATAATTTTTTTTAGGAAAATATACATATACATTTGTTTAAGAATTTTATAAAACGTTTAATCACACATTTTATTAATGGATTCAGATTAGAACTAGAAACATAAAATGTTATAAATTAATAAAAACCGATGTACTCTGTTTAAACAAAAACAATACAATATGATCAAGTAATATAAATGCAGTTTCCTACTACATAAATAAATTAAATACATACATACATATATTTAACTCAAAATACATACATACATACATACATACATACATACTTACATACATATTTATTAATAATAAAAAATAGTTTATATTAATGTTGGCAAATTAAAGATGATGTTAACGATTATAATGAATATGAAATTTATACAATATAAAACCACACTTCTTTTGTTTTCTTTCTTTAATTTTTTTAAATAAAAATTGTTGAGTAATTCATGCATAGCCCCATCCAGCTACTAGGTAATTTTTCTTATTAAAAAGTTTTTGAAATAATCACACTTAAGCAGAACTGTTAAATTTCGATTACCATTAGGAATCAATTAGATTACATTTCAAAAAGAATTGTACTGATTATATAATTCCCTTTAAAAGAATTTCAGATAAATAATTGATTACGATTACTTATAATTGAAAAGTAATCTGAATTACTTGAAATTACAAAAAATAGTCAAAAAGAATCAAAAGTAATCAAAAAATAATCCGACTACTTTCAAAGATTACTTTTGATTATTAATAAGTAATCAAAAGGAATTAAAAGTAATCGGATTATTTTTTAATTACTTTTGATTCTTTTTGATATTTTGTAATTTCAAATAATTCAAATTACTTTTCCATTATTAGTAATCGTAATCAATTAGTAATCGTGCGAAATCATTACTTCATCCTTTAAAAATATTAATCAAATTAGTAATCATCAGTACGATTAATAATCATTATTTAACAACTAAAGTTTAAGGCCCTATTCAGAAAGAAATAATCTGTACGCAATTTGTTTTGTAAACCGAAATAATATTTTCTGAATACGGCAGTTAATGCAACTATGAAATAGTACTTATTTTTTTTTTTGTTTAATAATAGTCCTATTCACAATCTTGTGCAAATTTACAATACAATAATATAAATTTTTTATATTTTAAATGTGGATATCTAACACTTAATTGCAAACCGACAGCTGCCAATAAAATAATGAAAATCGTAAAAAAGTTCAACTACCCCCAAGAAGTAAATTGAAGAAAAGAACCATTCATAGTTTCTTGGTGATTATTAACACTGCAACTACAAAATGTGTGTATTTTCAATCTCAAGACCGCAAGATTCTGAATCGGACTAATGCATATCACAATTGAAAATTAATAACAGTCCACAACTAATGCTAGAATTAATGTCGACGTCGTTGACGGCGTCTTAACGCCGAAATTGTGATGTCGTAAAATTTAATTTTGCTGTTAATGTAAACGCCGTCGATGACGTTAACACATGTTAACACAGCTGCAGCTGTGTACTACTGCATTGAATATAGAACAACATTGAAAATACAACAACATTGAATATACAAAAACATTGAGCAACACCGCAACGACGCCGAAAAAGTTGAAACAGATTGGACTTTTTCGGCGTCGAATTTCTTACGGCGTTGAGATTAACTGCTCTTATACAATTTCATACGATTCAACTTTTTTATGACATTTGACGCCGTTGACGACTTCGACATTAACTCTAGCATTATGCTAGATCATGATAAAATTATACTAGGTACATGCAGAACTACAACAAAATTACAACACCAAAAAACACATGTATTTTGTTGGTATAAACAAACCCCAAATTGTCGGAAACAACTGTCTTTTGTTTATAAAAATAACAATTAGAGGGTAACTAAAGTACAATTGCAGACGCGGCATTCCTGCATGATTATAGTTATTCAGTGTTGCCAATATGGGTGTAGTTAGACAGTGTGTAATTTCTACTCACATGTGTAGGCGATGTAATTGAATTCTTGTATAATATGTGTGTAATTTCACTTTGGGTTCTGTTTTTATTTATTATTGTTTTAATTTTAAACTACACAAAAGATGTGTAGTGTAATTTTCTTCAATGTGTAATTGGAGACACAGCCATGTGTAAATTCATTGGTAACACTGTAATCATTTTGTTTACACACATACATTAACATTTTTGCAGCTTGTAAACAAAGTTTGACAACTAGGTGCAATGTATACAGTGACAGGCTGGGCTTGTGCATGTACCTAGTATAATTGTATCATGTGCTAGATCATTTTAATAGGATCTCTCAATTGTGCGATTAATCAAGTAATCGAAATTGAGTTTGCACTGAATTCCAAAACGTATCAATGCATTCTATACATTTTCGATGTCGTATTTATACCTTGTACATCTACAAAGCTGCTTCATTTTGTTAATCAGAAATAAATCTACATATGGGCATTTCCACAGGAATGTCAACTTGTTAACTTTGTAGCTTGCGACACCAAGCAAATATGCTTGGTCTTTCAAAGACAACTTTTTCTTTACTTCTTTATTTATTTGTGTGGGCAGTCAGCAGCTCTACGTTATGTAAAATTTTAAGAAAAATCGAGTCACGTTGTTCAGAAATACAAGGTTAATTGCTTGCTGTCGCACGCTACAAAATAGTGGAATTTATCGGAGAAATGCCCATATGTACTTAAACAAAAGAACAAATAATTGTTGTTTAAGTCTTAATTAATTAATACGCATAAAAATTGTGCTAAATTGCTGAAAAAAGGTATTCTTGTAAAAGAAAATAACAACAATCAGCTAAAAGAAATAAGTAAATAAATGCGACCTGCGCACGAAGGGTTCCATACGGACACTAGATATACGAACTTTAGCCGATATAAAATATAGTTTTGGATTTTTTTTTAATTTTTTGTTTTTTTTCGGTTTTGAGCGTTTTTTATTTTTTTTTTTTTGGTTTTGAGCGTTTTTTCGGTTTCGGCGATTTTTTTCGGTTTGGGGCGTTTTTTCATTTTGCAGATTTTTTTAATTCTGGCGTTATAATTTAATTTAATTATGGCGATTTTTTTTCAAATGGGCGATTTTTTGGTTTTGGCGCTTTTTTACGGTTTGGCGATTTTTTTCGGCTTTTTGTGTTTTTTTTCTTTTGACGATTTTTTTTCATATAGGCGATTTTTTCGGATTTGGCGATTTATTTTAGTGTTAAGGAGGTAGATACCACGAGTTACGCGGCAACGCTTTTCTGACTTGTTAAACGTTTAACGCTATACAAATTGAAAGTTACAAAACACACTTTGGAGGCTTTTTTTGTTGTAAAATTTCAAGCCTTGCTTATTCTTTAAATGTTTAATGCATTTTTTTATCCATTGTTTAATAAAAAAATGATTTTATAATAATTTTTGTGTATGTTTACATATGAATCTGGCAACACTAGCTGTTGTTTTGTATATAACGCGTGAAAGTTGAACAATGCTCAACTTTTTGCGAGGTACGCGCGTCGCAAACTTCTGTATGTAACTTGCCTTATGAAAACCCACTATTTCAACTTTTTGACAGACGCGTGTATCGCATTAGCGCATTGAGCGCATGTTATGTACTTCCACCTTTAGAAATTTTTTTTAACATTGGCGATTTAGAAAATTTCAAGAATTTCTCTCTTACAGTTTCCAAGATATAGCAAGTTTTCAAAATTGTATTAACTGATAGGACACCCTTTAATTTTAAAATTTTAGTGTTAATTGTTGCAGTCTGTATAAGAATACACTAATTTTACAAATTTCAATTGTCATTGGGATTTTAATTTTAACTCTCATGTACATATTTGTTGTTATAGTGGCCAAGGTTTTACATACTGTCCAAATTTTAGGTCCGTAGCTTTTACGGTTCCTGAGAAAATAGCCTGTGACGGACAGAGGGACAGCGTAGCGAGGGTTTCTTTTCACCTTTGGTGTACGGAATCATAAAAACTAACAATTGAATTATTCAGTTATGTGATGGAAATCGTTTATAAAAAAGATATAATAGTCTTACCCCCTGTTTGTGTAAGAAGTTTGAGTTAGAAATCTACGCGTTTCTGTAATAGATTAAAGAAAAGTTGTACAATTTTCCTTTAATCTATTACAAAAACGCCAAGATTTTTACTCAAACGTCTTATACAAACAGCGGGTTATATTTTTTTATTTTACTGTACTAGCCAAGGCGAATCCATACTAGGTGGTCGCAAGGGATCAGGTGATTATTTTCGCCCCTTGTAAATTGAATATACTTTGGATGTCAAAACACATTTATCAGTACATTTTCTTGACATTTCAAGTATAAAAATCTTAAAGCGAATTGAGCTGAGTATACCTTATATGCATTTGCCTTGTGTACGAGCAAACAGCAAGTTTTTCGAGCCTTATTTTAAGTACAGAACTGATTAATCAGTTTTTGGTCACCTAAGGCCGTCGAAAAAGACTCAGTTTGGTGAAACAATCTTCCACATGCTGACTGGGGAACACCAGATAAGATTATTTCTTTCATAACGAAAAAAAACGTATGAAATGGGACACAGGATGAGGAAGAAAAAAATTATTTGTTTAATGTTTTATTTATTTTCCGTTACACATACCCAATTTGGGGATACATAAATTCCCTGCCCTGGACTAATGCACATACACATAAGTTAGTTGTTAAAAAGAATTTAAAAAAACGAATTATGAAGTTAATTTATATATACATACGTCGTCAAACATTTAAAAAAAATATACTCATGTGAAAATATTTGAATCGTCTTAAAATTACTAATAACGGACTTAAAAAATAAAAAGAAGAAGAAACTAAAATACTTATTATTGCCAGCCCCCTCCCCCCACAAAAGAAAAAAGAAACATAACTGAACAACAGCAAAAAGTTCATACAATAAATGTGCCTTTTGTTTTAAAATGTCCTCGAGTCACAAACATAAAACAAAACAAACAAAAAAAAACTAAACAAACAAACAAAAACAATAACAACAGCAAGAAAACATGTAACCGCAAGATCCTGTATTGAAAACTTATGACAAAATTAAATTAAAAATAAGAAGAAGAAAAAGAAAAACAAACAAGCAAAATTAAAAACTAAATTTTCTTTCAAGAAAACGTTTATTAGAAATAAAATTGTATGTAGTCAAGAATAATAATAAAAAACAAAGACTTTATTTAAAATTCCTAAAAATACTTTCATCCATCTTTCTTTCTTCTATCTCTTCCTCTGCACTATAACGGCAATTAAAATAGTAAACTTTTATTTATATACATACATACATACTTACATACACACATACCATGTCTGCAGGTATTTATTATGAATTACAAACAATGGCGCATAGTCATAGTCAAAATAAAGTAAACTTTAAGAAATTAAAACCAGTATTCCCATACAAAATACTGGTTCTAAACTCTTAACAGTTAGATTACACGAGACATAAATTTGGATTAAATAAATTATTGTCAAATTCTGTTGCTAACACAAAAAATGAATGTGTAAACCGTAAATGTTAGTGTTCGAACACATGTTTGGAAATAATTGCTCGAACACAAGTCTGAGCAATTATGTTCGAACACAAAGTGTCAAATTTGCCTTTTTCGTGGAAAATAATGGCGAGAAACTAAAAATAATAAGTTTATAATAAAAAAAAAATCAAGCAGAAGCATAAAATATATGTCCTGTGGCAGAATTATTAAAAAATCAAAACTTAAAACACGCATTTTGTATGCATACGACAACCCAAATTTTGATGTTTAACATTATACATACGTCTAGCCACCCCTTAAAATAATTTTGAACACAAACTTTTTTCTGACGTCATTATTTCTTATGTTCAGAAATAAAAATTGCTCGTCTATTTGTACTGTAAAGTATACATTGTTTTGACTATGACTTTGTCGCAATAAATTTTCTTAAAAATCTCCTAAATATCAAACTATCATAATAAAAATTCAACAATAACAATAATTTTATTCCATGAAACCACTTCCGCCATCCCATAATATCTCGTTCCGTAAGTCTAATTTTTAGCTTAAATTTTATTAAAGAACGGCAAAGATATACATATAATCAATAAGTAATAAAAATTTGTTCCATAAAAATAAAAACAAAATTACATATTTCATTAAAAAGAAGAAAAAAACAAACATGTCTCTGTTCATCGTTAATAAAAAAGAAAATTAATAAAAGAAATATCAAATTCCAAAAAATTTTACTTTATGTTTATATTTTGAGGAGATAAGTAATTGATAAGGATTACAGCAGAGGAAGCCCTTTATTGGCAAAGTAAAGTGATCAGCGTTGTCAACTTTGAAATTTCAAAACGCACCAAAATGGAGGAAAAAGGGCGCCATTTCCAATAAAAAAGCATCAAGCTTAGAATGTCTTTTTTTTATTTTAAAATGTTTATTGAATTAATTTTGCATAATATAGATTAATTGAACTGTATTGAATTTTAATCAGAAATAATTTCTTATTCGGGATTAAGTTAAGAAGTTTAAATTCTTATTAAATGAAATATTTTAGTTAAATTTTTTAGTTAGTTTAATTATTATTTTTCGAACTTAATTTATTTCTATATTTATGATTTGAACGGGCTAAAGTTCGTATCGCTTTTTAAGCCAAATTGCATTTCATAATTATTAATGAACAAATAACATCAAATTTAGTTGTAAATATTCTGACAACAACACATAGTTGAACGGAACAGGTAGCCATTTTCGAAGGCTAAATAGAGATGGTAAATTTGAGCTTTCATTACAAAACACCTTTCAGCAAATTGAAATACGGTGATTCAAAACAATTCACATATTCCATTTGCAAAAAAGTTTCGTATATAAGGCAGAAATTTACATCAACTGTTACCACATACAGTGGACCAAACACAGAAGAACGCTGATGATGAAGGTTTAGTGGCCTTCGCAAACGGCTAGCTGTTCCTTTCAACTATGTGTTGTTGTCAGAATATTTACAACTAACTTTGATGTTATTTGTTTATTAATAATTATCACATGCAATTTGGCTTAAAAAGCGATACGAACTTTAGCCCGTTCAAATCATAAATATAGATTGAAATATTTTTTATTAATTAATGTGAGTTGCTAAATAAGAGAATATAATTTAAACTAGACTTTTATTAGCTGGGGGGAAATACCGATATTTTTCTGTGCAGCCACGCACTTCATCAGCACACTAGTCCATCTACTTGGGAAAAGCTTGTTATTAACATCAGCTATTTAACGTAAATTTTTAATGAAACGGAATATGAGATATGATTGTTTGTCTATACAATTATTGACTAGGTACTGATGAAGTGCGTGGCTAAAACTGGTCTCAGTCGTACGCATTTTTGATCCGAAATAGCAAATACATTTAATAAATAAATAAATTTATGTTAATCGAGCATAGTAAAACTCTAAATTAAACTGTCGGATAATAAAAAAAATGTTTTTGGATTTTTTCATATGTTACCTACTAAATATCTCGAGCAAAGAAATATATGACTTCAAGTTACAAGTTTCATAATTAAAGGTACACACATTAATTTTTAAAAAAATACACATTTATGCACATTAATTTAAAAAGAGATCAACAATTATTCCAAATTACTAAAGCTAATATTTTCATCATTATTATCATAGGGTCATAAAAAATAATTAATTTCAAATTGTGAGGTTTTGTAAACATCATTACTATTAATATGGTTAATTAACACTATCAGGAAGTTGGGAAAAGTTTCACAAGAATTTTCCCGTTTTAACACACTGTCGTGTTTAATTTGTGTTGGTGCCACCAAAAATTTAAAAACGCACCAAAATTTTAAAATAAATTCAGTAAAGTGCGACTTTGACCAGCGCACGAAGGGTTCCGTACGGACACGAGATATGTAATTCAATACGAACTTTAGTAGGCAACTCTCTGCTAACTCTCTGGCAACTCTCTGCTTCTCACATAGCTTTACATGGTATTTGTCAAAAAATTGTATGCATCAAACAAGACACAATTGTATTTGTCAAATGAATTCTTCGTTATAAATTTGTAAACAAAAAATCAGCGGATGAGCAATATGCCTGATACGTGTACCTGTTTGATATGCCTTGGTTTTGGCATTTTTTTTTCGTTTTTGACGTTTTTTTAATTTTGGCGATTTTTTTTTATTTTGACGATTTTTTTAATTTTTGGCGATTTTGTTTTGGTATCGCGATTTTTTCGGTTTTTTTGGATTTTTTTTCCATTTTGGCCATTTTTTTTGTTTTGACATTTTTTTCTCGTTTGGCGATTTTTTTCGGTTTTTGGCGCTTATTATTTATTGACGATTTTTTCGTTTAGGCGATTTTTTTTAATTTTGGCGATTTTCGGTTTTTGGCGTTTCTTCATTTTGGCGACTTTATTCATTTAGGCGCTTTTTTAGTTTCGACACTTTTTTTCTCATTCTTACGTTTTTTTTTGGTTTTTGGCGATTTTTCAATTTAGCGATTTATTTGTTTTTGGCGATTTTTTTTCATATTAACAATTATTTTGTTACTGTAGCCTTTTTCGCCTTTGGCGATTTTTTCGGTTTTTGGCGACTAATTTTGGTGTTAGAATTTTTTTTTTAATTTTGGCGATTTTTTTCGTTTTGGCAATTTTTTTTGAATTTTTTGTGATTTTTGTTTGTTTGGCTTTTTTATAATTTTCAGATTTTTTACTTTTACCGTTTTTGAAAATTTCAAGAGTTTACCTCTTACGGTTTCCAAGATATAGCAAGTTGTCAAAATTACATAGTGAAAATTGTATTAACTGAAGGACCACCCTTTAATTAAAATTTTTTAATATTTTAATGTTAATTGTTGTAGTCTATATAAAAATACACTAATTTTACAAATTTCAAGTGTCAATATACATATGTATCAGTCGTTAAGCAGCTCTGGGTCGGGGAACATCTCTCGCGTCATCGTAATTATTTCTTAAGTGCGGTCCGGCTTGTGTGTGTTGTTTGGCCTTCGAGAGTTTTTCGTCTCGCTCGCACTGGTTGACTGATCTGCCACGGATAACCGTATAATCTTGCGGTTTTTTTGTGGAATTTCTTTAACAACCACGTTGCCTACTTCCTATGTGAAGGCATAGGTCGTGTACAGTCAGTCACAAAACCTTATAAAATACTGTTAATACCATCTTGGGCATATGGTCTACGTTACTCCGCCCATATTTGTGCAACACCATATTATGCAAATTTACTTTGCATTAATATGTTCAATAAATAAAATACATATGTATATAATTACAATTGTATGTATATTACATTGTATGCATATTACATACTCTGTCCAAATTTTAGGTCCGTAGCTCTTACGGTTCCTGAGAAAATACCGTGTGACGGACAGCGTAGCGAAAACAATAGGGTTCCTTTTTTCACCTTTGGTGTACGGAACCCTAAAAAGTGCACCCACCACGCACCAACTAAGGAGTTTTTCGCACAAAAAATTTCAAAAATCACCCAAAATTAGAGCGAAACGCACCAAGTTGACAACGCTGAAAGTGATTGAAACGCCAATATTATTTATACGGCAATACTTTTGCGCCGCAATGTGATTTCTCGCAAAAGCTGAAATGGTTACACTGCTCCAAGGCGAATTAGGTGATCTTAATTCGCCAGCTGACTTAATTTCCCTGCTGTCAAATGAATCAAAACGTTAAGAAATATTCTGACAGCAGGAAATTTTACACTAACAAATATACAAGGCGAATACGCAGAGTTGCAAATTAAGACCACGTTATGTCAATTCGCCTTGCACTGCTCTGAAATAAATCATACAGGCATACTCATATAAATTCGCTTGGGAGTATACGCCTTCATTCATACAAGGGAATCCACCGTTTTTTTTCTTTTTTGTTAAACAATGTTTAATTCGCCTCCGTTCACCGATCTCGTTATTCTTCAAGATAGCATCCAGCAACTTGGACAAATAATTCTTATCGCAGTTCATATCACAGAACACTTTGTGGTTCATAATAATTAATAAATAAATTAACATACACACGTATTGGAATATGTAAGTAAAATTATGACTGCACATTCATAAGTAATTTGCAAAAAAATTGTGTTTTAAAACTCAAAAATAAGTGAAAATAAATACTAATTGTTTTATATTTATTATTTAACTACCTACTTTACAGTTGAAAAGAAATGGCCAGCAGCTGTATTAAAAAGCAAAATGCCTCTGATATCGCCAACAAATTTCTGGATAACTGTCCCAATCTCAAAACTTTTTTACAAATATTATTGAAGGATATTGATATCGAAACTAAGGAAGTGAGCCAAAAATTTCGCTATCGCCCAAGTGTTATTAAGAATAAACTTTTTCCCTCTTATGGAATTGTTATGGACTATTTTATACGCAAAGTGTTGGCTAATAAATTTTCATTGAAATTGGAAGATGATTTTACAGAACTCGTACTAAATAATCCGAGCACTTATTTTACCAGCCAAGTGAAAGCGAAAATTTTACCAAGTGACATTGAAAAACACTACAAAGTTTTCAAGGATTCAAATAGTCGGACAATTAACATTTTGGAAAGTATTAAAAAAGTTTCTTTATCAACAACATTGTACTTTCGTGACCCGCTGCCGAGAGCTGAAATCGATGTAGACCATACCAATCTGTTTGCGATCATGAAATATTTTGAAAGACTTCCGTACACCAAGGCGGAAATAAAGCCCAATGTTGGCTGCAACTATTTCGAAGGAAATGCCGACATTATTTTTAACCAAAGTGTGTTATACGAGATAAAAACATCTCAATATCCATCTCTTTCGCGTTCAAATGAGAAAATTGAAAAGAAATGTTTCTTTAAATTAATTTTATATGCCTTCGGGTATTATAAGACAACAGGCAAAATTATAAAAAAATTTAAAATTTACAATCCTTTATTGGGCCAAGAGCACAAAATTAGAATCAATGATATTGATATGAGACATTTCGAGGAAGTCCTTAAGAAGGATGTGGGAAATTTAAAGGTTTTATCTTATACAAAATAAATAATTTTCCATATATGTAAATTTTGTTTGCTTTACTAATTAATTGTATTCTGGTTAAATGGGATTTAATAAATACATACATACATACATACTTACATATCGTCAACTTAAATGCAATCGGACGTAACTACACTATATTTTTTCTACAGAAGAAACAGAAAACGTTACAAAATCAATAATAATAAATTGTTCTTAATAATTTTCTTCTAAATTTACTTGTAGCATGGGTACTTATATGTTTTTAACCATTTATTTCCTTTTTATATACATATATTTAAGCTTTTTTTTAGTTGCGTTCCTTGCAACAAAAAATAAATGATTCGTAATTACGTCCGATTGAATTTCTTTAATAAAGTCGTAATTTTTAGGGTTCCGTACATCAAACGAAAACTATTGTTATCGCTACGCTGTCCGTCTGTCCGCCACAGAGCTACGGACCTAAAATTTGGACAGAGTATGTAGAACATTGGCCGCTAAAGCAAACAAATGCATGAGAGTTAAAAATTAAAGGGTGTTCCAAAACGAGCAAAGATAAATGTAAAAATCTCATGTAATATACATAGAATTGTATGTACATATATTGACACTTGAAATTTGTAAAATTAGTCACCTTTATTCCACTTGTCGTCATCGACATCACTTTAGCACAATACGAAAAAATTGTGGCTTGTTTACTCGCTCTCGAGAACAATTTTTCGCAACTGACAATCTATTTTCGTTCCATAAGGTCTAGGAAATAGCTTAAGCCTGCCAACAGGAGCCAGATGTTTTCGACAACAGATATACGAGCACCAATTTTTTGGTGTTGTGTTAAAGTGATGTCGAATGCGACAACTGGAATATGGGTGAGTGTATTTTTACACAGACTACACAATTAACACTAATGGCGTTTTCTTTTCTGGAAAAAGTGTAACATTTTTTAACTTTCTATTAAGAAAAAAAAATACCATTTAGCGTTCGTTTAAAGAAAAAATTTAAGCTCGCAAGGTATGATACAATAATTTCTAATAAAATGTTTATTTTAGAAAATCATTTTATTGCGAATTTTCATTAAAAAGTGTTATAAGTGTAACATATTTTTCCAGTAAAGAAAATGCCATAAAATTTAAAAAATTTAAATTAAAGGGTGTTCTATCAGTTAATGTTCTATCAAGTAATGTGGGACACCGTAAGAGGCAAACTCTTGAAATTTTCAAAAACAGTAAAAATAAAAAATCCCAAAATTATAAAATCGCCAAACCGAAAAAAATTACCAAAAATTAAAAAAAATCGCTAAAATTAAAAAAAATTCTAACACTAAAATAAATCGCCAAGTTCGAAAAAATCTCCCAAATGAAAAAAAATTTCCAAATTGAAAAAAGAACGCCAACAACCGAAAAATATCCCAAAAACGCGTAAAAGGCGCCAAAACTAAATAAATTTTTTATATGAAAAAAAAAATCGCCAAAATTAAAAATAACGCCAAAAACCCAAAAAAAATTTCCAAAACGAGAAAAAGTGTTAAAACTAAAAATAGCGCCTAGTTGAAAAAAATTGCCAAAATGAAAATACGCCCATATGAAAAAAGTCGCCAGAATAAAAACAAATCGCCAAAATGAAAAAAGCCAAAAACCGAAAAAAATCGCCAAAACGAGAAAAAAGGGTCAAAACCAAAATAAAATATAAAAAAACCCCAAAAACCGAAAAAGTCGACAAAAGTAAAAAAATCGCCTATATGAAAAAAATTGTCAAAATAAACAAATCGGCAAAATGAAAAAAAACCCAAATTCGAAAAAAATCGCCAAAACGAGAAAAAAAGTGCCAAAACTAAAAGAAGCGCCAAAACTTAATAAAATCGCCAAAATAAAAAAAAAATATCAAAACCGAAAAAACCATTACCATATTGAATTACATATGTATGTATGTAGTGTCCGTACGGAACCCATCGTGCGCGGGTCGAAGTCGCACTTCACCGAATTTATTTATTGCAGAGGTCTAAATATTTGGATTAACATGTAGTTTGATTTTTTTGTAGTTACGTCCGTTTGCATTTAAGGTTACGATACATACGCACATACTTTTTACTAATTCTTTAATTTACTTTAAACATCTACTATGTAATTTGAAACGAGAGAAAATGCTTTTGAATTTGTATGTTTAATAACATGCAAACTCGAAAGAATTTGCTTTCGTTTCGAATTACAGAGAAGTCCACCAGCTTTGAAAATTGTTGGGGGTGTTCATTGTCGTCGTTTGGAACCTTTTATGAGAATATTTTTAAGACATAAACATAAATTTGTTTACACAAAAGATCAATTAAGGCAAAAATCATTAACACACCATCAGATATACATACATACATACAAACGTGCATATATTTATACATAGGTACATATGTACTAGTGATGCTTTAATATTCGTATTCGAATTGTCGAATATTCTGGCCTTTTTCAGGCGAATACGAATGCGAATGTTTTTCTAAAGAAATTAAATAAATAAACGAAATTTAAATAAATTACTAAAAATTTTAGTTTGTATACAAATTAATTAATTTTTTTTTATAGAAATTTGTGCTTTGTACCAAGGCGAATTCAGTATCAGGTGACCTTATCAGCCCGGCTGATTATCAGCTGTTGATACAAAATTGAGCAATTTGAACCAAAATGTCAAAATTTGCTCAGAAATCTTTTGACAGATTGGTTTTCTAGCATAGCAAACTACATGTTGTTTTTTGTGTTGTAAAATTGTTGTACTGATAAGGTCACCTGATACTGAATTCGCCTTGCTTTGTACCATTTTCAAATATTATTTAATGACGATCATTAAAATTTTGGGTACTTTTTATTAACAACTGTAAAGTACGCCAACAAGAGTGTGAAGTCCTTTTTCATAACAATTTTTTAATATTTCATATTGCAGGCGTAAATAGAAGCACAATTTAATGTCTATAGATTTCACATATAATATTCGTATTCGCTAATATCGTTTCAATTATTCGTATTCGGGAATATCGATAATTGACATTCGTTGCATCACTAATACATACATACATATGTATGTATGTATGTAAGTTCAGCGACTGCGGGATAACGTCAACTAATTAAAACCATAAATGTTGACGTTGCAGATTTAAGAAAAAAAAACTACTGATACTGTAGCAGTGTTGCCGGAATCGAAATTCAATTTTACACAGACAAACCTTCAAAATTATCCAAAATGTTATAAATTACACAAAACAAATTTTGTGTTTGATAACGCTTTTTATATTAGAATATATGTATGTATATCGAGCGATTTTTTTACTATTTGTTTTTCAGTGGGAATTCAGTAAGCTTTGCCATTTCACCATGAATACACTAACAAACGAACAACACTTTCAAATCATTAAATTTTACTAACAAAATTCGTGCTGTGTGAGAAATGTATTTCGTAAATTATTGTCCATGTTCTGAAAAACGCAATTCGCTTAAGATTAGCGTTTTCTAAAAACGCAAATAGAAAAAAGTTGCTTTTTGCGATTTTAAGTCGCCAAAAAGATGTTCTGGCCAGTGCATATCGCCTGAAAATTGCGATTTCAAATCGCATGTGTATACTTAAGCGAACTGATTGAATCAGATTGAACTAAGATTTCAAGAGAAAATAAAATTATGCACAATTAAAATTTAATATGTTTTCTTTTTATTTCAACAAAAATTAAAAACAATTTTACACAGTTTTAATTAAAAATAACAAATGATCAAACTGCTATAGTGACAACTGTTTACTTTAAACTGGCAATTTCAGCAAACAGCTGATCGCCAGCAAATCGCAGCGATTTTAGAACATGCGATTTTCAAACTGTAAGCGATTTGAAAACGCTGCGTTATCCAGAACATGGGCGTAGCGTATACATATCTCTATTTTATGGTCGTCATAATCGATCGACCTTTTCAAGCTGTTCGGACTAAATTTCGCACCAGTTTCACTTTTTTTAACATGAATCTACCAATACGCATGCAAATAGTGGCACTGAGGATATCATTGCTGTTATATCTGCCAGTGTCAATAATGATAGCGATATGTCAACAACGAAACTTTTTCCTTTCGGCAATTGCAGCGCTATATAACGTCTCCACCTGACATAAAATTTTGCTGTAAATTCAATTTATAACTGAGTTGTTAAAACAAATGCACTAACAATAATGTTTTTTTTAAAATTAAAGAAGGGTGGTTCTGAATAGTGACGCAGTTGTTTGCTTAAATTTGTATTGATATTTTGTAAATATTAGCAGCTATGTACAACTAAAGTGCTCAAATTCCATTTTCCATTGAAACAAATTATTTTTAAACAAATTAGAATTTTTAAATAAATATTTACTCCCTGACAACTTTACTCAACTGAGCTAATTTCACCATACACAATACCAACAAGCTTGTACCATCAGCAAAATATCAAACTCAATTTGACATCACTACAGCCAAACGTACAATCACACAAAATGCCCATACACGATCCAACCGCTGCCACAAACACTTGATTGCGGATGCATGCTGTTGTAGTGTATGGGCCCCTTAAGCGTGGTGAGTTTTTGGAATTATATCGAAGACATAAAAACTTGTTTCAATGAACAAATTTTCCAGGTATTATTTCTATTCTTCATTATTCATTAAATGTGGAAAGAATATTTTCAATTCGAAATTTGATCAAAAGTAAAATGGGGAAATAGACTGCAACTAGAAGCTTTAAGTACCGTATCCGAAATTTTGTTTTAATGTACACTTCAAGCTCAAATAATTTTGATTTAAATACGGCCATTAGTCTTAAACACGTTTTGAAGTCTAATAATAGTATATCTTGTTATAAGATTAATGAATATAAAATACTAAACCTAAAACAATATACAAATTCTTCTATAACGACAGAATCTTTGTTGGATTATAATAAATAGCTAACATTTAATATTATTAATGTGTACAAATTTATACAACTTACCCGTACGTATAACCATAAAACAAAGCACAAATCATAATTACATACTATATATTTGCTACTGATTTGATCATCAAGCGTCTCGGATCTCCATGAAAATTCATATATTATTTGTGATTGTTTTAACAGAAATGCCGTATAAAGGTAGTTTCTTTTCTAAAATTAGAAAATTATTTTAAGTATTTTTTTTTGTAATATTTTCACTTTTTAACTTTTTGAGTAATTTTTTTAGGGAATTTTTTAAAATATTTCAACAGCCTTATTTACAAAACTTTTTAAAAAATAATATAAAGGCTTAATAAGAAATTTTTTTAATGAAAATTTGTTTTAAAAACGCTTTTTAAAGCCTTAACAATATTTTTTAATAAGGCTGTTAAAATTTTTTAGTAATTTTTTCACTTTTTAACTTTTTGAGTAATTTTTTTATTATTTTAAATAATTTGTTGCTATTTTTGAGTGATTTTGGGTGATTTTTTTAGGTAATTTTATATTATTTTAATTAATTTGTTGGTATTTTTCCCCACTTTTTTTTTACTTTTTGGGCAAGTTTTTCATTACTTTAGGTCATTTTCACAAATTCTTGATAGTGATCCATTTCGAAGAAATCGTTTTAATTTTTTTACTTTCATATTTAACATTACCACCCGAACCAATTTTAATTCCCTGGGGAAAATAGTTTAAGGCGTGTGCATAAAAATGTAAATCATACTATGTTAATAACAGAAAACATTATGGGAACTAGTGATGAGCGATAATGTGATTTTTTAATATTGTTGCTCCTAGTGAATGTGATTTCTAAATCGCTGTTCTTTTAAACTGTGACTGTGATCGCAGTTTAGCAATATTTTGTTTGTAGCAATTCTGTTATTTTAAGAAAATGTAATAAGAAGAACAGCAGTGAAATTAAACTGTGACTGTGAGAGGCAGAGAGACAAAAATTTGCAAATATGAACATGTGAGATGTACATAGTTGCCAGAAAAGACGATTTGACACGATTAAAGTTAGTTAATCTTGTTAGTGACAACACATATTTGAACGGAACAGCTAGCCGTTTACGAAGACCACTAAACCTTCGTCATCAACTCTTGTTTTACTTAATTTCCGTAATGTTATAAACATAATTGGGACGAACTTCGCATAGTTCGATGAACTTGCCTTCAAGAAATATTAAAAAACAAAAAAAAAATAAACATATATTCTGAAGAAGTTAACCGAAGGTTAACGAAATACAGTATTTTTCGTTTATAGCGAACCCGCTTAAAACGAACTTTCGCCTAAAACGAACCATTTTCGAAAGTACAAACTTTTATTTTTATAAAACCATGAACATTTTTTCACTTATAACGAACCCGCTTAAAGCGAACTTTCGGTTATAACAAACTTTTTTTGCATGTAAATTTTTTGTTTTTTTTCGCTTAAAACGAACCAAGAAGTGTGTTGCCATAAACAAAAAATTATATTTATATATTAATGTGTAGCGTAAGCCGTGTAAGAAAATTTCTTCAGTCTCGCGACACTTCACAACAAATTCTTGACCGCTTGGCCCAAGTGGAAGTGTATATAAATGAAGCCAATATTAATACTAAGCAAACTAAAATAACTGATTTTTAAAAAACTAAATAAACTTATTTTTTACAGACTACAATGTTCTAAAATTGTTTTAATAAGTAAATAAATAGCCAAAGTGTTAAAAAAGACATGTGCCCACACAATAATGGTTTCTTGATGTCTTCACTTAAAACGAACTTCGCTTAAAACGAACAAATTTGATCAGTCCCTTGAAGTTCGCTTTAAGCGAAAAGCACTGTAATTCTAAAAAAAAGACAGTTAATACCAGACCTAAAGCTCAAAAAAATAGTTTAATTGAATATAATAAAAAAGGTCGAAAAATTAGATAAAAGAAGTATGTATGTAATTTTTCGAATGATTAAACAAAAATGATGAAGACTTAGGACGTTGATTTCTTCATAGGATTCAGCTTATTCAAAGCGAGTTCGTCATAGCGTTAAATTTTTGGGCTTAAAGAGTTCTTATTTACTCAAAAAAATTCAGTAAGTCGATTCTAAATAATAAATAAATATCGTCAGCCCATTATTGGTTTGACCTACCGACTGATATTTAGCATTCATCTTGATTGGATTATGTACTTGAAAATTAATGCAAAAATCGATATCAACTCTTGAAATTAATAAAAGTCTCTCAAAACTCTAATAAGGTCGAAATTTTTAATAAATCACACCTATCGCCAAAATCTTGAAAATTTTCAATACTAAAAACAAGCCCAAAACTAATTAACTCGGGATAAAGGGCAAAACATTATGAAGATCCAAAAAAAGGTGGCAAAATTTTTTAAATGTTAAGTCCCTGAATAAAAATAAGTAAAGAAACTTTGTAAGAATTGCATCTTGTACAAAAAAACAGAAATTCGTGAAAGAAAATTAATAAAATAAAAAAATCGCTTTCTTTGCGAACATTGTAAAAATTTGTGAGAAGTTGTAAAATCAGAAATAAGCCCTAAAATTAATTAGAAATCACCAAAACTGTTAAAAAAAATAACATAAAGTCGAAAAGAACGCGAAATAAGCATGTTCGCGAAAATTTTCTAAATGTATTGTAGAAATTAATTACTTTTGTATTTAACTTAATATACATAGGTATAAGCACAAGGTCTTTTTTATATAAATAACAATTTAAAATTGTTACACTACAAAGAATAAAAAATCTCAGAAAATTAGATCAATCGCAAAAAAATTTCTAACATCGTGGAAATTACAATGTCTAGTAAATGTTTTTATTTAATTTTTAGGTCATCGTTAAACCGATCGACTTATTTCTATGGACAACAAAAAAAAATAAATTTGAAGACTTAATTCTTCTCAACAACAAGTTTCTCATGACGATATGTATATTGTACATATGTACATGTGTAAACTAAAATCAGACAAAACAAATTTAAGCCTATACAATTTTTTTAGAGAAATTAGTAAGACGAATAGGAATAAAAAGTTGGTAGAAACATTTTATTGCAAAAAATATTTTTTTTTTGTGCAAGTAAAATTTAGTGCATACATATTGTATGTATGTATGTACTGGTCCTTATTGTCGTAACTTTATTTCTGCTTTAAATACGACGTTTTGGTAATATAGTAAATAAACATTGTTGCGTTATTCCTTAATCTATTACAAAAACGTCATAGTCAGTAGAAATATGCGAACGACTATATGAGGGATTGAGTAAGTAGGGAATACTTATTTTAGCACCTTAAAAGCAACAATGTTCATTGCTTTTTACTTTACGCGCCAATATAATATATTCCATACAAAAGCGCAGCTGAGGGAGAAGCTAAATGTCAAACTTGTAATGTTAAGGAAAAATGCGTGAAACTAAAAATTTCACAGAAGTCATTGAAAATCAATTTGCGCGGCAATTAGAAGAAAAGAATAGGGAAAGAAAATTGTCAAACTTCTTAAATACCCACTACACCAACCTTATTAATATTTCTTAACCACAATTATCAACTGTGCTTCCGAGCACTTTATGTGTATGTACATTGACACATACATATGTGTGTATGTATGTATATAACGAGCCACAACGAACAAGTAAAAGGCCAACATAAGCACAGGCGTTTCTCGAATTTATATTTCTTTCCTTGAAATATTTTCAGGCACACACATTTAACAAAATATCTTTACTGGATTTCTTTCTTTAACTGGATTTCTTCTTTAACTTATTAACCAAACCGTTTGGAAACTACGCTAAACTAAATGCATTTGACAGAAGTCATTAAAAATCATTTTGCGCGGTAACTAGGATAAAAAGAAGAAGAGTACAGTAAGCAAAATGTCAAACTTCTTTTACGAACACTTTTTAACGAACTACAATGATTAAATAAAAATCAAACAGCAGCCGGCGTATACAAATTCTAATGATTTTTCAAAGGATTTTCTTCAATTTATGTTACTTGCCTTGGAATATTTTTATGTACACACCTTAAACAACATACAAGTATTAATTTTCCGGAAAAATTAATGAATTTTCCTTGCTACTTAAGGAAGAATATAAATAATAATTTTCTTAGACACTTCAACTTATCAACCGAACCGTTTGGAAACTATGCTAAAAACTAAATGCACTTGACACAAGTCATTAAATATCAATTTGCGCGGCAATTAGAAGAAGATAATATGGAAAGCAAACTGTCAAACTTATTAATAATCCGCTACACCATCCTTATTTATGAACAAATAAAAGGCCAACTTTGCACAGGGGTTTCTCGAATTTATATTACTTTCCTTGAAATATTTTCATGCATACACATTTAACGACATATCGGTAGTAGATTTCCCGAAAAATAAATTAATTTTCCTTGCTACTTATGCAAGAATATATTAATTTTCTTGGACACTTCAACTTATCAAGCAAACCGTTTGGAAACTACGCTAAACTAAATGCATTTGACAGAAGTCATTAAAAATCATTTTGCGCGGTAATTAGAGGAAGAGAATAGTAAGAAAAATATCAAACTTCAGTGATTGACGCTTTTATTTGATGATCTCTTTATTAAAAGCTAGAAAATATATTCACGTAATGCACAAATATCGGAAATATAGAAAATTTGGCAATGCCTGTAAGCAATATGATTCATGTTGCAAATGCATCAGCAGGTGGCCGACAAAAGCAAAGAAGCATCAATAATTCAACGATTATTAATAATATTACAATGAAATTGAAGCGCTGGAATAGCAGAACGCATCAGTTTGACAATTTTTGTCTACTCTGCAGAAATGTTTCATCATGCACTGTTTTAACATAATAATACGAAACATAAACATACCTTCTGCGTTCAACTTACCGGTAAGGTTTAACCACAATCGATTATTTCCTTCATTGTCACTATATTGCGTATATAGAAAAAACAACTAATGTACATATTTATTATTTTTATTAATTTTGTAACTGTATTAAATAAAGGTCATGTTCGGAAATGCATCACTGTGCTGCATCCCAAAAGCAAAGTTTAATTTAAAATACATGAAAGTGTGCTGATAATCTCTTTTAGTAGCAGCCATATTTTTACTTCATATTTGATTATTATTTTTGCGATCTCTACTTCAGTGAAGTAATTTAGGGCATTTAATTTTCTACATGCAGCGCATTGATGCATTTCCGAACAGGCCCAAATTCTCTTGAAATTTCCTTGCTACTAGCAATCAGCCGTTCAGTGTTGCCATACGTTGTAAGAGGAAAAGTGCTAGATTGTAGAAATAAAAGTGCTTAAATGTTCTACAGCACCCACAACAAAGTGCTAAATTTTTAGTTTCTCTAATTTTTCAAGCGGCCCATACATTTGCAATGAAATTGTGAATTTTTTTTTATTCCATATCATCGCTAACGTGTGTATCATATTCATAGGTTGCACAATACATTTTTTTATAAAACAGAAAATAGAATTAAGTATATTGTGTAATGTTTTGGCAAAATTATATAGTATTATGTTAAGTTTTTTAATATAATAAAAATTTCGCCACATTTTTTGAATGATTTGTGTCAATCATTCCATAGTATAGGTCAAACGGACAATAATATAGATGATGGTGTTGTGTAAATTGTGCGACATTTGACTTTTTTACGTAACCCAAACGATGTGAATAATAACATATGAAATAATATTTTATGTATAGGCCGCTTGATATATTTAATTTATAAATTTTGAATAAAGCTGCGACTGGAATACCAAGAAAGGAAATATATTTAAGAGACCAATTTAATTGACAGATATACAATAACCTTATTAACACTATAAGCTCTTAAAAAGAATAAATCTTAAAACAAGTTTTGTTAATTTAGTATTTCAAATGGTGTATGTACTTTAATATATTTTTACCCATACGTGCATCTCAGAGCGGTTCAATTATATAATATATGTGGCAATAAGGAAAAAGAGCTTAAGTCATATTTTACTGTTTTGCGGGAGAGCACTTACTTTAAGCCTTCAAGTCGATTTTCAGAAAAGTATTTCTTTTGCAGTTAAGTTGGGAAATTATCTGTTAACGTTTATTTTTTAAGTTAACATCGCTCTACACACTATAAGTAATACATTTATGTTGAAATATACCACAGTATATATAACCTAAACTAAGCTATTATTCCAAATGAGATTCGAAGTCTAAAAAATATAAGTCGCAAGTCATAGTGCTATAACTTCCTGAAAAATATCACAAATTAATTGAGATTTTTACCAGTAGTACTTTCGAATATGCAGATTACGGAGGTGCTATTAACTCAAAATTAGCTTACCTCGACTTAAGCACTTTTTCCTTTTTGCCACAGATATATGTATATTTATAATAACATATAATATTAATTGGATCGAAATTTGTATTAAGGAATTATCTGTGGAAAATTTATGAATTTAGTGAAATAAAAAAGTGCAACAAATGCTAAATAGTTTAAAGAAAGTGCTAAGCTAGCACTTAGCATTATTTTCAAAATCTTTAGTGCTAAAACAAGAAAAAAGTGCTAAATCTAGCACTAAAAGCGCTAAAAGGGCAAACCTGCAGCCGTTGCTGCTTGATTGGCTGCGTTACATGTCTAATTTCCGTCGCCGTCTTTTAGAACGATTTTTTTTGCGCCGATTAAGATGTATGGGGAAACCCAGATTTTTAGGTAATAATTAACTCGCCTTTGTTCACTGATGTTATTCTTCAACATACTGCAGAGTGGCTTACACAAATAATTCTTAGCGCGGTTAGTATAACAATATTTACATTTGAATGCACACATACATATTTACATGCACACATGTATACATACATACTATCATATTTCATACAAAAGTATGAATGCAAAAAAAATTGCTGAACATTATTAATTGTTTGATTTTTTTTATATAGAATTTATAGTTGAACAAAAAATGGCAAGCAACAGCATAAAAAAGGAAAAAGCCTCTGACGTTACCAACAAATTTCTGGATATGTGTCCAAATCTCAAAAATTTCTTAGAAATTTTGCTGGCCGATATTGATATCGAAACAAAGGAAGTTGGTAAAAAATTTCAATATCCCCCAAGTGTTATTAGAAATAATCTCTTCCTGACAAATGGGCTTGTAATGGACTATTTCATACGAAAAGTGCTGTCTAGTAGATTTTCAATAAAACTTGAAGATAATGCTACCGAAGTCGTACTAAATAACGTGAGCCGCTATTTTACACGTCAAGTAAAATCTAGAATTTCACCAGAAGACATTAAAAAACATTATATGGTGTACAAGGATCCGAATAGTCAGCCAATGATAATTCTGGAAAGCATTAAAAATTTAACTTTTTCAAAATTTTTGCACTATGGCAATTCGCTGCCCAGAGCTAAACTCGAAATCAATTATGCAAATCTACACGAAGTAAAAAAATACTTTGAAAATCTTCCTTACTCCAGTGTCGAAATTAAACCTAATGTTGGTTGCGAATATTTTGAGGGAAACGCAGACATAATTTTCGAACAAAACGTTTTGTATGAGATTAAAACATCTAAATATTCATCCCTCGCTCCCTTCGACAGTATTCCTAAGAAAATTCTTTACAAATTGGTTTTGTATGCCTTCGGTTATTATAAAACAACCGGTAAGATGATAAAAAATTTTAAAATTTACAATCCTTTATTGGGGGAAGAACATCAATTTAAAATTAATGATATTGATATGATTCATTTTGAGGAGGTACTTAAAAAGGATATGGGGAATTTGAAAATTTTATCTTAATAAATAATTGGGATTACATATGTGTACATTTTTGATTTATGTATAAATTCTGTTTAATGTGGAATAAATGTGTATTTGAGTTCTATTTAAATTATTCCTGAAATAAATATATTTTTTTTTTCTTGAAATTATTGCTTTTTTTAGTATTCAATTTAGGGTGATAGGATAAAACAAGCATAGATGATGAAACTGAAATGTCTTTCTGAAGAACAGTAAAGATGGTGGGCAGAGTAGCAAGCCGAGCAAAAATTTCGGTGGCGGCTTAAAGACAAATATTTGCGGCGGCTGAACGGCTTAACGCCGATTTGTTTAAGCATTTGAAAAAAATTTTTAACCCAGTCTGTTTTTAGAAAAATACGTGAATTATTGAATCACCACATTGTAACATTATTTATTTTGCAATAATTTGAATATTGCAGTAATTGATATCCTAAAAAATAGCTTCGTAAATTATTTGTTAAATCATAGAAACATATTCTAGATTATCAGGGCAATTATGAATAAAATTTCGCGAGAAATTTCTCATTTTTCAAATTAGAATTTCTTTCCCTATTACTTGCTATTAGTTTGAATTTTTCCCCTGGAAAAATTTCTCGCGGAATTTTATTCATGATTGCCTTCTATATAAACTTTATTTAAGTTTTCGGATTGAATTAAAAATTAATTACTTTATTGGAACACTGCTACGGATCAACAAACAAAAAGCTTTGAACAATTAATTATCAAAAAGTCGCCTGACTGCTTAAACAAAAAAGTCAATGTAAACGTCCATGTATTTAAGAACGGACTCCAAAAGAGAACGTAAGTGTTGTCGCAGCTACGTTACCATTCACATAAACATTTTCTTTTTATGTGGAAGCAAAAACAACTATCTTTCCGGGACGCTCGCTATCATATTAAATACGAAATTTAAAAAATTATAAAAAATAAAAGACAAAATAACGGCTGAGTATAAGCCGCCGATAAGCCGAGTGGTTCGGCGGCGGCTTGGCTTGTCGAAAAAAATCGGCTGACTGGCTTGCCGCCAGCCGCGCCGGTACGGCTTGCTACTCTGATGGTGGGCCTTGAAAAGACAAAATTTCTTTTATAGATTTTTTTTTTTGAAATTTATAAAATCAGTAAAGCAAAAAATGTGCAATGCGGGCATATTGAAACTTTACAATTTTAAAAGAATACATGCAATGTGATTTCAAACAAAATCAAAATTGAAGAAGAAAACATGTGAATACAAAAAAAAATTAATTTTTAATTTTTCTGTTTTTCTTATCATGGCTGCAACTATAAAGGATGCGGGCATATTGAAGCTAAACAATTTTGAACGTATGCAATTTAGTTTCAAACAAGTTTTTTAATTTATGTTCTACATCTTCACTTTTCCCTTTTTTCCTATTATGAATTTGTTTTTCCCAAATGCGGGAATAAAAAACTCCCCGGAGAAAAAAGTAGGTATTATGAACGCAATTCAAATAGCTTTCTTCACTAAAAATCTTTGCCTTGCAAAACATAAACAAAAGGGAGTATATTTTTATAGGCCTTATTCAGAAAAATATAATTTAGATTTACGAAACGTTTAATAAACAAATTTCCATACAAAATTTGTTCTGTAAACCTTTTGTAAACCAAAATAATTTTTTCTGAATACGGCAGATAATAAACTTTTACATATTTAATAGTTCTTTTATGTGGAGAAACACAAATAACGCCCAAACAAATCATTTATTATTACATATTTTTTCAAGTTGGTTTGTTTCATGATACAATTATACTAGGTACATGCACAAGCCCAGCCTGTCTGTCACTGTATAACTGTATACATTACATTGCGCATAGTTGTCAAACTTTGTTTACAAGCTGCAAAAATATTAATGTATCTGTGTGAATAAAATGATTGCAGTGTTGCCAATGAATTTTCACATGGCTGTGTCTCCAATAACACATTGAAGAAAATTACACTACACATTTGTTTTGTGTAGGTTAAAATTAAAACAAAAATAAATAAAAATAGAACCCAAAGTAGAATTACACACAGATTACACAAGAATTTAATTATATCGAATACTCCTGTGAGTAGAAATTACACACTGCCTAACTACACACAGATTGGCAACACTGAACAGCTATAATCATGCAGGAATGCCGCGTCTACAATTGTACTTTAGTTACTTTGTAATTGTTGTTTTTATAAACAAAAGACATTTTTTCCGACAATTTAGGATTTGTTTATACCAACAAAATACATGTGTTTTTTGGTGTTGTAATTTTGTTGTACTCGTGCATGTACCTAGTATAATTGTATCATGGTGTTTGTTTACTCTCTCACTTAAAAAAAAAGAGAAACAAAATGTCAACAAACAAGCAAAACAGCGAGCTTCCTAATGCGGTGATGCCACGTATTACTCTTTTTTGTTCCCAAAGAATTTATGATTGGAAGGAGGAATGTTTTCTCGAGAAAATTATTTTCCGTGAGAAATAAATTCTGAAGGAATATTCATGATTAAGCTGATTGTTAAACTAAAATCGCGCTATTCTTTGTCGAGTGCGTATGATAATACCCCATGAAAACTGATAAGTGGTCCAACAATTTTAGTTTAGACAGATTTTTGTTTTATTTTCACAATACATAATTTCTACAGTCTACATATGTAAGTATTATTTATTAATATATAAATATTTTTATTATTTAATATACAATAATAATAATAATAATAGATGAGCTTAAATTACAGATTTGTATGCATTTATATAATTAAAATTAAATTTTGCTTAACAGAATCAAGAAGGATGCAAAAAGGTCAAATTAAAAATTTATAAAAAAAATATATGTATATAATCAATAATTATAATACTTTAATATTTTGAAAGAAATAAAGAACGAGTTAAACAAGCAAGCTGTAAAAACGTATTGAAAAATAGTATACCTAGTTTAAAAACAAGCAACAACAATGAAAGGATTTACAAAACAAACAAAAAAAATATTTTAAACGTAAGCATTCACAGCAGTAGATTTTTCTCTTATTGAATAAAGTTCTTAAATAAAATAAACTGTGATATTGGAGTAATTTCAAATCTTTAAGACATGATTTAAGGGAAATGTTTTCTGAAAATTAAAAAAAAAAATTCATTCGCAACATTAGTTATTTTTTTTGTGGCAAATGTTTTGATTGAAAAAAGAAATACATATATACGCCCATGTTGTGAAAAAAACGCATATCGCATATCACCCATTGTTTCCGAACAAAATTTTTATCCGGAGAAAATTTTTTTATATGTAGTTTGACGTTTTTCTTTTTGAGAGAGAGAGAGAGAGAGAGAAGAAGAGAACTAATTTTGTTCGTAACATTTTCTGCTTGAATTGGTTTAATTTTAATTTTGATCCGGACAAAATCGAACTGAGTTGCCAAAAATTTTAATTTTTCAGCCCCAAAGTTGAACTGAGCTGCCACATCATGTTATATGAATAATAAAACCACGAGAGTATACTTGTATTTATTAGAATAGAAACAAAGGCAAATTAAAAATACACACATAAGTATGTATGGAGATGAATGAAACAATTGCTTTAAAAAACTAAAAAAAGATGTGAGTGACACAGAAAATTGTAAAATTTGCCTCTGTGCTGCCACTTGTAAAATTAATACGGTTCGTTTACACATATATTTCATATGGTAGCTTTGATTTTCCAGGCAAAATGTTCTTGCAAAAAACTCTCAGTGAAAAAAATTTCTCCAAACATTTTGTTCCGAAACAATGGGTGGGTGAATTCACCTTTATTCTAACAAAGAAAACGCTAGAAATTTGGGGGTTTCCAATCGCTGAAGCGATCTGGTCAATTTTTAGTTAAACTGCAATTTAAAGAACAAAAAAAAAATATGCACCACATCAATTTAATAAAGGTATTCATTTCAGTTTTTTTTGTTGTAAAAATGGAAAAAATTTATTTTTTTACGACAAAAAAAATATATTTTTCCATTAAAAAAAAAACTGAAATGAATACCTTTAAAATATCTTCTTTTCATTTGAAGAAAAAAAACTTGTAAATTTTTAAAGATTTTGTTGAAAACTATGCTATTTAAAAAAAATGCTTTGAGTTCGTCAATCGGCTGTCGCAATTTTGTTTACTTATCTTTTTCAAAGGAAGTTAATTTAAAATGTATTAGTTTGTTTGGCCGATAGCCCTATTCTGTAAACCGAATCCGAGTAAATTTTTCGTTTAAAAAAAAATTAATAATGGTCCTGCACATGTGTTTAAAATCATGCACGATAATTTTCTTTCATATATGATATTTGGGAATCTATATAATAAAATAAATAAAAAAATCTAAAAAAAATATAAATCTATTGTCAGTTATTTTTCTAAAATCGTGCGGTTTTAAATCGAACGGCTTACAGAGCAGGCCGATGTGTTTTGTTATGACAACACAACTTCGAAAAATAGCAAATCGCGTTGTTTTTTCACAACATGCCGAAATACGTTTTTTTTTCTAATTTTTCAAAATTCAAGCGATTTGAAAAGGCTTCGTTTTCCCAAACATTGAGCGATATTAGTCAATAATAATTTCGCAAATAATAAATAAATTAAGCTTTAGTGCAACTAAAAACTAATTAATAAATTCATTGGTGTTGTTAATCGTTTTCTTGACTTTGTAATAAAGCTTTAATCTCCTGAAATTTGTGCATGTAATCAACGCTCGTTTCACTTATAACAGAAATATTTGAAGAAGGATCCTGCAAAATAAAATACAAACATACATCCATATAAGTATACATACTACAAAAATATATATTGAATAGAATTTCTTTGCTTACCAGCATATCGCGACTAGAATTGATTTCATCTAAATGGCCCAATAAACTGGTCAAAGAAAAATCATTTATATTATCCTCCAGCCATTTGGAATTGGAGGAAGTATCCCTTAACAGATGCATAGGAGTTATGCCATTTAAGAAGCTGGTGTCTACTAAAACAAAATAAAATCGAATGTGCGTTTAAAAAACAAAAAAAAAGCGTAAGAGAATTGATCAAGCTTACTGGAACTTTCATCAAAAGTACCACTATCCACTGATTGTGGATTGACTGACGTCAAAACTTCATCTGCTTTATCGCTGTGATGATCATCCAAGTCTTTATATTGCTGTTGATAATATGATGTGGATGTTTGGGGCATTTCTTCAAATTCATTGAGTGTTAAGGAATTCAAAAATGTTGTATTGTTGCATGCATTAAGATTTTGTGAATTTTGTATAGAGGTTGTTGTGCTGGTGATGTTGTTACTGGTGGTTGGTGGTGTCGTTTGAGTATCACATTTTACAGGCTGCTTCCAAGGCACTTCTTTATTTTTTGTTGCCGTTATATTTGAAGGCATTGCCGCAGAGGTATCAGTTGTTGTTAATGTTTGTTGTATTGTTGTATTGCTGTTCAGTTGTCCGACTGTATGTGCATTAACATTACTGGGTAGCAATGAACGTTGCACCAGTATCTGTCGTGCCATTTTTGGACGTGTCAGCTGAAAATATTGAACGATTTTTTTATTATGAGAAAATAATAAAACAAATTTCATTTATTTATTTAGTGTTTTTTATTTTATAGTGCTCCATTTTATTTTTAGGTAAAAAGAAACATCTGTGGTCACACGCGATAACAGCCTAAGTCGAAAAGTCGTAGCTTCGAAAAAAATCAATTTTTTTTTATCAAAATGTATAAACTAAAGTTAAATTTTGATGGGTGTTTCCCCCCCCCCCCCCGCAAATTTTTTAAATGCAAGATTGTGTGTGTTTTCAGACCTTAGGGTGTGTGCTAAATTTTAGGCGTAACTCCGCCCATTTATTAAATGTAATATTGAATATATTTGAGAACTCCAGTTGTGTGGTATGTTTCGTTAAAATCGGTTAAGTAGAACCACGTGAAATATAATAATAAATTTTAATGGGCGTAGCCGCGCCCATTTTTTTAACATTAAAATTGTGTATTTACAAGAACCAAAGGTGTTTGCTAGGTTTCGCAGCAATCAAATAAGCAGAATATCAAATAAAAAATTTGTGTGGGTGTGTTTCCGCCCACTTTTTTTTACAATGGGACCAGTTATAAGCTATACCCTTTCAGAAAAAAATAGTAATTTTAACAATCCGTCTAAAATGTACCGAGTTATGAAGTAACCATGTCAATGTTTTTTGAAGTCAGTTAAATATAGAAATATAATTATTAACAGAAAATAATTTTTTGCAACATAATTGTACAGTTTTTCGTATTGTACAATAATATCGCCAATGTGTATGTCATATTCGAAGGTTGCACAAATACCAATTTTTTTTTATTTTTACTTTTTATTGTGCAATCAATACATTTGTGTAATATTGTGGCAACATTGAAAATATTGTGTCATTTATTGTATAGTTTAGGTCAAACGACAATAATATGTAAAAGATAATATGCAATAAGCAATAATATTGTATAATGGATGGGCCGCTTTATCGTGGTTGGTGTATTTCGACTACGACAATATGGCAATAGATTAAAGAAACTTTCTTGCAGATTTATTTAATCTATTACAAAAACGTCGTAGTCGTAGTCAAAATACGCCAACCACGATAAGGGGGAATTGTTGTTAAATGTTGTCGTCACATTACAAAAATATTTCTTGCTGCGCAATATAAATCAAGACTTTTAATATTATCCAATAAATTGTGCCATTTACCAATATAATATACACACAAGTAATTTTATTGTACAATATCAATTATTGCACAATAATCATGCAAGTATGTATATCGATAACTTTACAAAATATTTCTTGTTGCGCAATATAAATTAAGACTTTTATTAATTTTATTCAATATATTGTGCCATACACCAATATATACTGGCACATATATACAATAATTTTGGAAATTTTTGTAAATTTTTTTAAGACTTAACTGGCCCATCGATCATACAATATTATTGCATATGTTGTTACACATATTATTTTCGTTGTGACCTATCCTAAGCAATAAATGGCACAATATTTTTAAACAAAATATTGCCCAATTTTCCTGAGAGTGAACCTTGAACAATGTTGCCACCACATTACACAATTGTCTTGATTGTACAATAAAAATCAAAAATTTTTTTTTTGATATTTGCCAATATATTGTGCCACCTTCAAATATGACATACACTTTGGAGATATTATTGTACAATGCGAAAAATTGCACAATTATATTGCAAGTGGGTGGGCCGCTTTAGGTCCTTATCGCCAACCACGATAAGAGGAAATTGTTGAATAATGTTGTCAGTGAACACATTTGAAAAATATTTCTTGTTGCGCAATATAATTCAAAATAGTTTTAATATTATCCAATATATATATTATATAATATACACAGAGGCAATTTTATTGTAAAATTGAAAATTTTTGCACAATAATATGGAAAGTATATCGGTAACTTTACAAAATATTTCTTGTTGGGCAATATAAATTAAAATAGTTTTTTAATTTGTTTCAATATATTGTGCCTATGATGCAATTCAAGATATACACAAAAATTTTATTAAAATCTGCTAAGTATGTGCACTGACCAGAAAATTAAAATTTCATGGGCGTTGTTACGCCCACTTTTGAAAACACAAAATTATAGCCAAGCATAAGTGCAACGTGTATACAAAGTTTCAATAGAATCGCTTGTATTGAAAACTTTTAATTTTAAGTTCCCATCGTGAGGTTTAAGGGCGTGGCCCACTAATCTACTTGATGACTCAGCTAGGCCTACTTGTGTAACAAATACAATTTTTGAGTGAGTCCGTCTGTTAGTCAGTCAGTGAGTATGATGATGAAGTCTAACTACACCAAACAAACAAAAATAAATTCGAGCAAACTTATGAGGGCGAGTAAAGACAGGACAAATGGCGTCGTATAAAGATAAACATTGCGTTAGTTGAATTCACAGCATCTTTAATACAAGAGTATAGAAATTAATGACATTTTTAAATGTATGTTTGCATGTTTTAATAATTTTTTTTAAGTAATTATTAACGATTTTTTTTCTCGAAAATATTGTGTAATTTTCATGCATACCCGCAGGTTTGTTTGCTTACCGTTGTCAATTGCTTTACGGGATCTATAGAAGTCCTTCGTATTGGTATCATTGGTTGTCTAAAAACACTGCCACTGCCACTTCCAGTCACCGTGCCACCACTATTAACTCCATTATTGATTAAACATTTATTAGCAATGAATGTACGACCAAGTAAGTCTCTTTCAAACTGCAAAATAAGCGATATATGTAAATAAATAAAAAAAATGCATAGAAATAGAGAGAAAATATTTGCCAAAAATGTACCTTAACTTTGGCGGCATTAGTGCGATCGCATGTACAAGGCCTTCGACGCATGCGTTCATTCAAATTTGCTATTAGCAGCAGTTGCTTTAGTTTATTACTCAAATCTGAGGATTGTAGGGAATTCTGCAATTTGAGGTCATCACTGGAAGTGCTGTTGGCACAGTTATTCGTTAGCTTAGAAGTTATTATCAAATTTTGTTTTAGAATATTTGCAGAATGAGATTCAATCGTTGCAAGTTGTTTAGTTTTATTGTCGTCGGGCATCCAATAATAGTTCAATTGTAATTTGGAGTCATGACCAAAGACGACATACAAATCGCCGATTGTTATATCGCCAGCTGTGGAAGAGGTCCAGCCGCTTCTTATCCGTTGTATAATATCGTCATTGAGCAGGGGCTTAAATACTGAACGTGATGTTTTGTTGGCGGCTATGGAACGTTTCGAACGTATAGCCGTACTTACATGTGATATGCAATTTGTGCTAGTTATTTCAGATACAGATGCTGCGGGCGGAGCCGTAGGGGGCGTTGGAAGTGCAGGTGGCGGTGGGGGTGGTGTTGGTAGTGTGGTTGGGAGCGGTGGTGGTGGGGGAGGTGGGTTATTGCTTTCCGTCATTGCTAGATTTTCCTTGCTACTATTCATTTCATTTGAATCCGATAGTAATTCTTGTATTTCATCACTTAGTTCATCGCCACTGCTTTCATTTTTAGCATTTTGAAAGGACTCGTTTATCACATGGGCCACCTCTGCATTGTCATAAGAATTTTCCACTTGTTTTGTTTTCTTCAACTGCTCTGGTGATCGTTTTTCAGAGCCACTTTCCGTACGCACACGTTTGTTGGCTGTTGATATGTTTGGTGCAATAGTTGAAGACTGAGGATTTGCACTTGAATTATTTGTGGCAACTGTTGAAGTGCATCTTTCTGCGTTAAGCTGCTCACCCTTGTTCTTAACACCCATGCGTTCCTCGTAAGCGGTTAAGCATATGTTAACACTACTTAGGTATTCGGTAATACTAAGTAAAGGTCGATGAATGGTTACGCCTGGTTTAGGTAAAAAACACATTTCGCTATCTTGCACACTCAAGTCGTTTTGTGTTTGGGACTGTGTGCTAACAGGTTCTTGTGTTGATATCTGTTTGGCTTCTTCAGCTATTCTGATATCCATGCTGCGCCACTTGTGTTGAAAAGTTTCTATAAAATTTACAAGTTTTTTGTGCAAGGGAACTGTGGTTCGACATCTTGGATTTTGTGCAATTGTCTGCACACGCCCAAATGCTTCCATATTAGCGGGACTGATAATAACTTCGATTTTTGAAGGTAAGCGTATGTCCTCCAAAGAGTCTAAGAAATTTATTGAACATGTTGTATTGTTTTAAAGTTTATATATGGAATATCGCATTTCTTACCATCTAATTGATTTAGCCTTCTTAAAGCTTTACAAGATGGCGTTTTGATACGTATATTTTTGCCCTTACATCGCACAGATATGTGTCCCTGATAGATGAGATTTCGTAATTTCATAAAATGTTTATCTGCTACAAACTGTAGTTTTCGTCGCATTTCGCCATAGTTGATTAGAGTATACAACTCTTGAACAGGTTTTCGAACTTCTGTATTTTGTACAAACAAAATTTGATTCGTCTTGCAATAGGATTTTCTCTTTTATTTTAAATTTTAACTTACCCTCCGAGAATCTTATGTATTTACAGATTTTGTGATAAGTTTGATAATAGTGCTGTCTTACTTGATCCTTAGATTTGAAAGATATGTCAGTGGCGGGACTGCGGCGCTTTAGTTTCGTGTTAATAAAATTACCAATAGCTTCAAAATCTTTGCCAAACTCGTTTAAAGCGTCAAAAAAATGATTTCGTTCAATATTTGACCAAGTGGGACGATTGGCTCGAACTTGGGAAGGGGTTTTTTGATTTGCAGCACGCTCTTCTTTACGGGCAGTATCACGTTCAGAGGGTGGTGGGGTTGTTGGGCGTGTTTGTTGATCTTGGCGCATTTTTTGTATAACGCGTGCACTAGTGCGTGTGCCATGGCAATTATAAGTGGTAACGGAGCCCAATAGCTCCTCAGTGTCAACCTTTAAAAAAACAATGAGAAAAATACCGAGAGAAAGTAGTTGATATTCAATTTATGCAAATACGCAATTTTGTCTACCTCTTGTACAGTTTTACCATCGTGCTTTTTATCAACTGCATCTTTCCCACGCGAGGCACTTTTATTTGGATGTGTTGCAGCATTCGTCTGTGTTGGAATTATGTCACTAATAGTTAATAATTCTTGTATTTTTTCTTTTCTTGCTGTTACAGCTACGTCATCTCTATTGCAACCATCATTGTCTTTCAATTCTGGGTTCATTAATTTTCCTGCAGGCAATTGACCTTTATCCATTTAAAAATATTGCACAAATATTGCTTTTTGTCAATAATATTTATTGCTTAATAATATCAAGTTGCTATTCTGCAAAGATGTTACAAAAAATTGTTATATATTTCAAAATAATTGCTTTTTAATTAAACTTTTTCACAGACCTCATCCAATAAAACACAAAAAATACCAAGATGGCTGTCAAATGTTTAAGACTTTTCGATCATTTTTCAACTTGAATTTTTAACAAAATGTACTTTTTGTTATGCACACAGATTAAGACAACACTTTTCACTTTATTTCACCATAAAAACTAGTTAAAAATATAAAATTTTTATTTATTTTCAACTAAAAGCAAATTTATGCGTTTTTATTTATTGTCCTCTTCATTTATAATTGTTTTGTTATATTTACTGGGCATGAAGGTGCCAGATTTGTTTTGATGTGTGCTTCATTCCATTCAGTTTCTTGCAAAGCAACAACTGATAAAATTGAAGTACAAGGGCGTTACAATAAAGCTATATAAAACAATTTAAAATATGCTTGCTATTTATTTCAAAAATGTATGTTTCCATCTTGTTAAACAGAGTTTTTTCTGTTTAAGCAAACAATAATTTGAAAACCAACTGCACAGATTCTCTTACCAGCCATTGTTGCATTTGGCCAATTATGTATATGTGGCATCTCAGTTTCAACTTCCTTAGTTTCTTCTTCGTCTTCTTCTTAAACGGTAAACGGTCAAAATTATACGTTTGTGAATATTTCATAATTATGAAAGTTTAAAGTGCTTAAATATTCAAAATATTTGTGTAAATTCGCGGTTTAACTTCCAACTAATTCGGGCGATGTGAAGGTTTAGAGGAAATAATTAAAAGTAACAAAGAAATGATTTGCAAAAATTTCATAAAATTTGCATAGGATTAAAGTGCATTGGTGTTAGTGTGATGCATAAGTGTCAGTGTAGTAGTGAGTTAGTTAAAGTACGCTTTATAAAAATTTGCAAAGCTACCAGCCTTAAAAGCAAATATGAATTGATGTAGATGCCAGATGCAAAATGGTACACTTGAATGGTAAAACTTGTGTGAAGAAGTTATTTTAATCACAGGTATATTTGTAGTCTATGATTTAAATTTCGGAACTCTTGAAAACCAGTTTAGGGTCTGATAATATTGAAATTGCTAAACTATACGGTAAAAAAGGAAGATTTAATAGAAATTCTCATATTGGTTTTGTTCATATTAAATTCAATTTCATATTATAACATGCCAAAAACAAACGCGATTCTTCTATATAGATTTCTTAAAATCCAAAACAAATTTTTAAATGTTTCAAAAAATTTCTCCACGGTAGCTATCACTAACAAAAATTTGCAACATTTATCACTTTTTACAATTTTTTAATATTTTTAAATTTGTTTACAAAAAATTTCTTAATAATATATTTTTCGACTTGAAATTTTTTATAATTTCACCCAATTCAGATTAAAAAATTTCATGAATATAATTGCATGAAAATTTTTCATTTGTCAATATTAGGCCTGAAGAAGCAACTCATATCAAAAAAGTTGCCAAAAATGCATCAGATATTCATTCTTCGTGTTTTTTATATAAAATGATCTTCTATAGCGCTGCGAATAGCTAATAGAAGAAGTTTCGTGCAATAAAATTCATGAAAAAATACTAGGTATTACTTATTCGTAAAAAAATGTTTGAAGTTTCCGATCAACTTTAATAAAAAAAATAGCTCAGCTGCGTCCGCGCTACAACTTGGTGAATGTGGCTTGGCCTTTACTATTCAATCCAATACTTTATTAATTTTCTCAAACCATAGATCTTGGAATAATATGTATGTATATTGTATTAAACAATATGTGAAGTTAGGTAAAAGTGTAAGAGTAACTAAATAATTCCCCTTATTGTGAATGTCGTCGTGGACTTCACATCGAGACGACAGTAAATATTGTCACTTGTCTATTCTTTATCGGCAACAACTGGAACTTATTGACAATATCTTACTAATCTCCAAGGTTTTGTAAGTTAATGGAGCACGTTAATCGTAGCCAATCGCTGTCGACATAGAGTAGATAAGTTAAAATTTTTATTGTCGTCTGGATGTGACGTCGATGATGCCATTCACAATAAGGGGGAATATCTCGCAAGGGGGAACAAATTGGGGTTTCTTAAAAAATATCGATATTAGTTTTTATTAGTGAAATAAATTAACTTATTAGACACATTTAACTAAAAACTATTGTAGTAATCCTAGCCCAGCATTTTAAAGAGTGTTCAACTTAAGCCTGACTTATTTATAATAGATTTTAGTTGATTTTTAAACTAAAATTTGAATATGTAATTTCAAATAAGCTAAATACATACATATTTGAAGATATATTTCAATAAATTTTAGATTGTACAAATTACTTTATTAATACGTTGGCCTATCTGCTCAATATTAAGACATATATGAAGTGTACCCAGATAGACGAAAGTAAAGTTAGTTAAAGCTTAAAAATTGTAAATAAAATGTAGATTATTGTACACAATTTTTATTTAAAAATGTATTTACTTCTATATTACTATTTTTGTAATGCTTGGTTAAATATACAATACTATTTTTTATTTTGCTCTGATTTGGAGTGTACTGAAAATGCTAAAAGCAAGCATTTTGTATATAAATACAAAATACATATGTATCTGTGGTTTCATTGAAAAATATGGAGACATGTACATCATAATTTTCTAAAACAACATCAAAACTTCTACATTTTTCAAATAAACTTGAAAAATAACTTTTTCTGGCTTTACTGAAGAAATTAGATTTTTGAACATACGCTATTACTACACGTGCTACGCAATTGTCCTTTGTTTTGAAATTTGCACTTGTCAATGTAAATGTATTTGACGTCTTGTTTTATTTTATTTCTTCAGTTGTATGAAAAACACAAAATAAAAACAGAAAGTAAATAACATTGTTAATTTTTCAGGGAAATTTGTGGTGTAGTAGAAGTTTTTAATATATAATTGCAAAACTAGAATTCCATAATGAGGACACTAATGCAATTTCAAAGCAAAATTTTAAAATGATGCAACAACAAAAATTTCCAGTATGGACGGGGACTTTTAAATGAATTTTGAATGGTATGTTGTAAGCCCCGTCGAAAGAAAAATAATTCACTAACTTTATATGCATCACTGACTTACGTATTATTCTTTTTCAATGAATACTTTTCGAGTACTTGAATACCTAAAGGGGCCCATACATACATACTGCTCATGCTCATGCGATAAGCATGTGTTGGTAAATTTAAAATTTTTGTTAATATATTTGTCACACAGACAATGCAGTATGAAAAATCAAAATGATTTTGAAATGAACTCATACTGCTGACAGTTTTTCAAATGAAAAAAAAATAAATTTATTAATTTTTCTGATATGTATGTATGTTATTTAAATTCGAAGTTTTACTGAAAAAAAGAAAATAAAACAAACAAAAAAGTAAATAAAACAAACAAAAAATAAGTTCTGAAAAAATAATGTGTAAAGAAACTACGTTTTTAATTAATTTCTTCAATTCTATAAATAAGTTTTTTGTTGTCAAACGCATGTTTATTTTATAAATTTTTATTTTAAATGATGATTGATATGAATGATGGTAAAATATCAATCACACACGTATACCAAGGGTTCATCGGCAGTAGCTGCATGCAGTATGTGTGTATAGGCCATTTAATAGTAAAACTTTATTTATCAGTTTATTCATACATACATTCACAGAATATTGTATTTTGCGAGAAATATTTACAAAAAATATATAGAAGTTTACTCGATTGTACCTTAAAAGATTATTATTACGATTCGAATATATAAGAAATGTTATAATGGGAAGAACCTGATATATATTCTTCAGTATATTATTTGTCATGTCACACAAACCTTGTTTTATATAATTTAAATGTTGTAGCAAGCAGATACATAATTTAAAAACAATAATTTCTATTAATTAAAAAAATTAGAAAACCGTACATAATTTTCTATGTATGCAATAAAAAACCCTTAAAGCATTTCAATTGCTTGCATTGACAACACTAATACCTAACGAAATTGCATGTACATCTGGCATCTCCTTAATTTCTAATTTTCATTTCCGTAGTTTCCTAAATTTTCGTAGTGGCTATCGGGTGGTATTCTTAAAGGCGTAATTTTAATCTCAAAGAACTAGGTAAATAAATACATCAAATTAAATAAATCTTGTGTAAAGTTAAAAAGTCGGGAGTGTGTGTTCTCTAATATATAAAATTAGGCCCTATAAACTAATTTTATAGGTGTTTTGCTTAGTTAAAATATATAAAATGTATGCGCTTAAGTGTTAGTGCTGTGTGTGTGAAAAAAATCAAGTGTGTTTTTCGCGCGCAAAGTAAGAGAAAGAAAAAGGCCAAAATGAAGCTGCCATATGTTTAGATAAAATATGCGATTTTAATAAATGCATAAAAATGGAAGGAAAAGCTTGAATATTTTTTTTATTGGAATAAACGAAATAAAATGAAAATAAAATTATATTATTTTGCATGCATAAATGAATAAGTTTATTGCGGAAATAACACTAAGCACAGAAAATAATAAAAAAAATTAAGTAAAAAGTAAATAATACATGTGAAACTTGGAAATTCTTTGGGGTAAGTGTTTCTTTTTTCTTTTTCTTAATTTACTGTTTTTCACATGCTAATTTTTAAAAAAAGCATTTCAATTTACAACATTTGCTTTTTTTCATTTGCTCCACCACCTGTTTAATATCTTTTGTGGCCTCTTCTACATAGTCACGTGCGTTGTTAAAATGATTTTCTATGCGTTGAATGGCATCGCCCTGTAAATAAATTGTGAACAATTTAATTTTTTGTCCGTTTTTTTTTAGATTGAGCATAATAATAAGTGCCGTATTGCGATTATTTCGACTTCGACTATGGTGATTTTGTAATAGATAAAAGAAAAAAATGTTACAATTCACTTTAGTTTAGTACAAACTCGTTGTAGTCGAAGTCGAAATACGACGTCTTACCTGTTCTGCCACTAGAGTTTGCAAACTAAGAAATAAATTGTGCACTTCAGCAATGGACTTTTCAAGTTTTTTCAAATCGTCGAAGCGATCTTGAATTTCTTGCATAGTTTTACGCACGGTTTCGGTATCTTGGATAATCTAAAAATTAAAAAAAAAATTACTTGACTGAATTTTGAATATTTTTGATGTACCAGAATCAAAGCCAATGCAAATTGACTTCATAAACATATCTTGTAATTGTTCCTCTAGAGGGGTTCAACCCAAACTTTTAAAATGTTCACTTTTTGTCTGAAACGTATATATGTACAGTGGATATATCAACCCATTATAAAAATCTTAAATAATTTCTCTACTCTTTCACCAACACGTGTGACAATAAAAATAGTTATCTGTCTCCACTGAAAATTTGTAAATTTAGAGTTGACGCCTTTAGAGGAAAACTTGCGATATATTTACTCAAACTTTCCCTACAGGAATTGTAAGTATAGAGAAAACTACAGCATAGAAAAATTAAAATATTTTAACAAAATTAGAAAATGAAATAGAATATGAGAAGTTTATTGTTTATTACACATAACGCGTATTTTGTTTGAGTAAAACTTTTCTGAATGTCAAAGGAAATATAATTGTTCTTGTGTACATACAACCGGAATTTATAAGTTGATACGATTAGTTTGTTAAAAGTATTGTCGATACTTTGCAGATCAAGAAATGATTTTTAGACAAAAAAAAACACCTTAACCTTAAATAATTTTTCTATACAAAAAAATACTTACATTTGACATAAATAAATTGGTATTTTTATTCTCTATCAATTTCTCAATGTCTTCATCCGTTAAATTGCAATTTACTGAAAATAGATTGTTATTCAAATATTTGATGGATGCAAATTCATTTCAAAACAAAGATTTCGATGCATTTTGAACAATTTGGAAAAAGGTTTCGACTTCAAATTGTTTTAAAATTGAATTTCATCATAAACGTGATAATATATCTTAAAAACCTTTTAGAAACGCAAAATTTACCTTGCAAAGTATTCAGCTGGGAGAAATATAAATGGAGATTTTATTTCGCTTTCTGTATTTCTCCCCGCTGAATTAAGACATTGCGAAGTAAACTTTGAATGTCCAAAAGGGGTCTTAGCAAGGCTCAAGTTTGATTTTTTCGAATTACTCTTTAGGAATGAAAATATTTTTAATTAACGTGAACAATTTTCGAAGCTAGCAAATGTTACGTTAGACAAGCTTCAGCAAAGGCAGGTTCCACGTCATTTATCCTCCGTTTCCGAAAGCCAGACATTCAACTATTCTAATGAACTTGTATGCAAGATTTTCTACTCATGTCGATAGTCTAGGTAATAGAAACAGGGAGTTAATTTTTCTTATCGTTTCTAAAAATTCTCATGTTAATTAATTTAGATAATTTATACTAAATTATTAATATTAATACAATATAATAAGAGAAATAAAAAACAAACTTGAAACTGACCAAAACTTGTTCATTGAACCATATCGTTAAATTAATATAGAAAGTCCATAAATCATTAGGGCCTTTCTATGCTAAGATAACGATATGAAAATTAAGAAATAATAATAATAATAATATGTACTTACAAATCTGCGATTGATTTTTTAATTTTTGCTTCAATTTCTCTTCAAAATCTCTTAGAAATTGTTCGTTATTAGTCCAAAGTATAATATATTGTTGAAAGAAACCATAATACAGTGAACGTTTCATGCGTGCCAGCGTTGTAAAATCATTTTCACGAGGAAGTCTACTTTCCAGTTTCTTAAATTTCTTTATTATATCATTACCAATTCTAATGCTATCGCAGCGAATTTTGTTGAATTCTTTTTCTAAATCAAAACCGAGTTATTTATAAATAAATTATATATATACAGTGAAACTTCGTTATAACGAAGAACTTAATATAACGTATGTTTTATTTAGTCCCTTGAGAAAACGTCTTTTTTGTAAACTTTTTCATAACTTGAGCAAAAAAGCCTCTATATAGCGAAATATTCTTGCAAATGCCTCAATATAACGAAATCAGAATAAACCCTAAATGGTAAAGTCCCGTTATAAAACAGCAAAGTCTAAATGTATTTACAAGCGCATTTGTAAATCCTCTATACAACGAAGCAAGAATAAAAGCATTCTCATGTTAAATAGAATTTGAATGAAAAAAACTGTAGTTATAACCCATTCTTTTCGTATTTCTTCAAATTTCGTTGTATCAAGGCTTTGCTGACTATATTTATTGCGAATCAATGGCTATAACGAAATATTTTCTGAAGCCCTTGGAATTCGTTGTAGTGAAGTTTCACTGTATTATTAAAAATTTGTATGTAGGCATGTACTTACGATTGAATTTATTTATATGCTCCCCTGTCACCATAGATTTCATTTGCCTTAAATGATTTTGTATCTCTCGAAGACTTTCGTTTATATACAAATACTGCAATAAGGAATCATATTATAATTTTTTTCTCGAAATTATTTTTTAAATCTTTACTTTTCTCAGTAGATTTCCTATTGGTCCGTTATAGAGTTTGTAGTAGGCTTCCGGTTCTTGTTCGTCATCTATAACTTCGTAATTTCTTATATCTGGCGACGAAGTATGGTTCGGCTTCGTGTAAAAATAAATTTAAATTTAACTAGCAGAGACAAAAGCCAAAAATTTTAGCAGAGCCAATTTTTTACAGTTAATAATGTTAATAATTTAACAGTCCTAGTAAAATTAATGAAGATTATTTCGGAGGCGAAATCTAGAAGTGAGGCCTAGTTAAGGGCTCTATAAAGGAAAGCTTGAGTGAAGTTTATAAAATAATTTTGATACTTCTTAAGCCTGGTACTCTGTTCACAATTTCGTGCGAAATACTGTCAAACTACATATAAAAGTATTTGGTATGAAATAATTTGCGAAATAAATTCGCAAAAGTAGTACTCTGTTCTTGTTGTGAAAAACACGTAAAATCATGCCTTTCCATGCAAAATTAGACTGGCATCATTTTAGTTTAGCTGCAAAATAACAGGAGCAGTGCTTTTTTCGCACGGAATTTTAATAATGTTGCATACTCTCAAGCAATAAAAGCTAGAAACTTATAAAAAAACACTAGTTGGGCTACATTTAGTGCATGCCAAACTTTTCACGCGAAATAATTAAGGTTTTTCACAACTTCGAACAGAGTACCAGGCTTTAGGGAATAATTCTGTTCAACAGTTGTGTTGTCTTTTCTATGGACGAAAAAAGGTCGCAGTTGTAATTTTGTAAGACAATGATTATTTATTGTCTATGCTGGAAGATTCGTGTATATACTTAACGCTTTTGTTTCAGGTCATTATATTCAACAGATATTTTTCAAACTATCATATAATAGTTTAATTTAATTTTTGTGTTTTTAAAAACATGGTAATAATGGCCCTTATTATTTGTAATTTTCGATCTTCGACTGTAGTCGAAAAAACTGATCGAACGAATTTTCATTTGGTACTCGTATCGTATTATAACGAAAATAATATCACGCGAAACAAATGCCCAATTGAGAGGCGAGTTCATTGAACAGTTTACTTAACGTTCGGGGTCGGTCAATTGGCCGCCTAGATCGTGCGATTAAACGCCCTTAGACTATTTTTTGTGGGGCTATGTTAAGGTTCATTTCTATAGATATAAGCCACAATGGTTGACGCAGTGCAAGACAATATTGAAGAATTTATTCGTGAGATACCGGCCGATATGTTGGAGAGGGTATGCCAAAATGCGTATGAACCATTTCAGACATATCCGTTGTCAAAATTTACATGAAATCATCTTTAAACATTGAATTATATACATATGAAGATCGTTCTACCGACTCAAATAAAAATTTCATACATATCTCTCAATTTTATGTATTTTTTTAAATCAAATCCGAAAGTTCTTAAAAAATCAGCTCTTATAAATGCACTATTATGAAAAATTGTACGATATCGAATGCCGTAATTTGTTCCCAGGGCTGTTAACTGCAGAATGGGTTTCGATAAGATTTTTGGTTTTTGTCTCTGCTAGTTATTAATTTGATTCATTTTGTTTATTAAAATTAGATATACTGTATGACAAACCATTTTTAGATCCGGTAATCGATTTTTAATTTGTATCATTTTTGTTTTGTTATAAAATATTTTTCTTAGAGGTTTCTTCTCTAAGCGCTTAATATAAACTAATTTGGTTTTATGTTCAGTTTTATTACTTAAGAGTATTAACTGCATTGTTCTAAAACCACAATGAATATTTATAAATAAAAAGAATTTTCTAATTTTAACTGGCAACATTTATACACATTCATCACTTTTGTTAAAACAATTGTTCAATTGAAAATTTATTGACAAGCGTACATACATACATATGTTCATGCATACATGCATGTATTTTCCAAAAGTTTTCTATTTTTAAACGACTTCAAAAAAAAAATGCGGGAGGATATCAATTGGTCTGAATTTTTTTTTTTGATATTGTTACTTCATAGCTCGGTACATAATTACACCAATCGTAAAAATTATTATTTTTTTTTGTCGGAGAGGGTATTAATTCTTCTTATTGGTCCCACTGTAAAAAAAGTGGGCAGGGACACGCTCATATTTTTTAATTAATTTTATGATATTCTACTAATTTTGGTTCTTGTAATTACACAATTTAAAAGTTTAAATAATGGGCGGGGTTACTCCTTGAACTCTAAAATATAGGCTGACTCACGCCCATTAAAATTTAATATTTTATTTTAAGGTGTTCTACGTTACCGATTTTTACAAAACTTAACACACATCCTGAGCTCTGTAAAACACATAATCTTGCATTTAAAAAAATGGGCAGAGGCACGCCCATTAAATTTTAATTTTATATTTCACGTACTTCTTTTTAAGCAAGACTTATTTTATTATTTTTGTTTGTTTGAAGGACTTTATTTTGGTCCTATAATTTTTTTTTCGAAAATGTTCTATCAGATCTGTGCATTAGAGGGCTGCGTAAGCAGTCTTGAAATGTAAATACGTCTTTCTTTTTTAAATGTATTGTCGTCGCATGTATTATACTAAACCAAGAATAAATGCTGTCGTATTATAAGCGAAGCACTATGGATGCATTGGTGTTAGTGTATATGAGTGTTAACAAGCGATGTCGTGTAGACTTCTCTTTCGTAACAAACAATCAAAAGAAATAGAATAGAATGGTACACTGGTATATTTCAGTAATACAATTTGAAAAAATTTGTGCTTTGCGTTACACTAATAATAATTTCTCCTAACTTAGTTGCCTAAATCCGAGATCCCACTATCGGTACTATGTACCGATTTTCGTCGGCTTACTGAAATAAAGTCATAAGAAATAAGCTAAATTGGCCTTATTTCTAAACTAATTGAAATATAAGGACATAATTGCACCACACTGCATTGGTAAGAAAATCATATAGACTTATTTCACAATTAATTAAGAAATAAAACCGTTTTGGTTTATTACTTACGACTTTGTAGCGGTGAGCCGACGAAAATCGGTACATTGTGCCGATAGTGGTATCAATGATGAGGTATATATACATCAGAGAACAGGAATGAAAGCGAATAGAGTTAAATTATGACTTATAGTTTATTATACGCATGGCGCACTCATATTTATTCCAATGTTGTCGAAGCGAATCACTCGAAAGTTTGAAATGAGCATCGAACTCATACATAGCAACATTTATGACATCGTTAATTTCGACTCTCCTTAATTCAATGCCTATGAAGGATGCAAAATAATTAAGTATGACTCACAATATGAACTTCGCATACGAACATTACAGTTGTTGACTTTAAACGATGTCTACGAATTTATATTTAAAATTTCATGAGTCAGTATGAATAGCAAAAACACGATTCATTGCTGATCTCTGATATACATCACGAGTAACAGTGGGCACGCTGTAGTTACGTCTTTGATCTGCTAAAGTTTTTGATAGCATTTTTCATAATATTGTGAATGAAAATTCATGATTTCAGCTCCAGCAGTGGATTATTTTTTACCATTAATATTTATTTAAAACAGTAATGCCATATTAAAAACATTTCTTTTTTCAATTTAACTATGAAAAATTAATAAATATGCACTTAACACATTTATTTAATAAGTAAATAATTTACAACTTTGTAGACTTGATTTCATGCAGTGCATTTAAAATAACATACATATATTTACATACTAGTAAATACTTAAATTATTATTTAAAAATATTGAAAATAAATAAATAAATTTTTAATTTAAATCTAAGCAAGATTGCAGCATAATTACTTTTAATGAAATTTTAAAAGAAAGACTTGTGTTCTCTATTCCAAATTATGATCATATCACGCTAAGGTTATGATCATGAAGAATAACGATACTGCAATTACGGTCACTATAACAAATATTAGCTTGCTCTGAAAGGGAAAAGTAAAAAAAAAATTATGTAATACAAAAAATACTTTTTTCTGAGCCTCCTCAGCTTATGAAATACTACACACTCTGCGATTTTTCTTTTTAAGAACTACGGCTTCTTTGATTTCTTTACTTCCCTCCTCCACATAGTTTCGAGCATCGTTGAAATGTTTTTCAATGCTTTGCATTATGACACTCTGGAAAGAGCAACATATACAAGGATAGTGAATATCGAAACTTCCAAATTAAAGGGCCTGCCCCATGATGTCGACAACGTTCGACAGAGCTCGACTTGTCGACATCGTGGAAGGGGTCCAAAAATGCCTATTTTTCAATTTCAATAGTTTTGCAGCCTTATATATAAAACTTATTAAGGCTTTATAAAGGTTTTTTAATACAAATTTGCATACAAAATTCTTCTTAAAAAGCCTTTATAATAATTATAATTAATAATAATTATTATATATAATTATAATTAATCCTTTTTATAAATAAGGCTGTTAAATTTTAGTAAAAATTATTCACTTTTACTGCTTGTTTTCACAACCCAAACGGCCAACTTGACTATACAATTTGTATGATTAAGTACCAGCCCAGAATTAAAAATTTTTGTTGCAGCAACTTCTTATTTTTTTTTAATGTAAAAGAGCGAGAGAGGAATAAAAATTATACATATTTCTATTTCAATAGTTTTTTACATATTCTATTCTAAGAATTGCAGCAACAAAAATTACAAGTCTTTACCGGGAATTGTTTTTATATTTTTTTTGTGTGATTTTGTTATAAATTTTTTACATAAAATGTCCGCTTTGGCTTGTGGAAACACCATGAAAAGCGAAATTTCCCATTTGAACTTTGTGAGATTTTTCTTTAAAACTCAATTAGCTGGTTTTTCATGGTGAAATATTATATTTTATAAAATTACCTGATCTACTATTAAGTTTTGCAGGTGTATAAATAGCGCATGCACTTCTTCAATAGATTTTTCCAGTTTTTGTAATTCACCCAAACGTTCCCTGAGTGCCTGTAAAGTTTTGCGCGCCTGTTCAGTTTCTAAAATCTAGAAATGGAGTACTTGTGATATAGAATTATTCATTAAAAACTTGTTATTCATTTATTAACTTACATTTCCGGTATACAAAGAAGTAAATTTGTGGGCTACCAGAGTATCAATTTCTTCCTCAGTGAGATCATAGTTTACTTAAGAATAATAAAGAACAACAATTCTCATTTATTATCAATGCTTGCAAAGGGGTAACGAATTATAAACTAGATTGAAATTCTGTTAGACGGAACATTTTGAGAGAAATATTTTTGTGGAGCATTTTAACTCCCTATCAGTCTGCTGTTCTACAAAAATATTTAAAAAAAAAATTTCGTTCATCAGTCTGTGTCGACATTTATAGGTGACATTACAACACATCTGGGTAGTTATTATATAATTCGATTCGAAACGGAAACTGTCGAATTGTAATGTTAATAACATACAAATTCGAACAGTTTCCGTTTCGAATCGAATTATATAATAACTACCTTTATTCATATGTTCATGGTGATATATGGTATGACTAGAAGTAACAACCGCCAACCGCCTGCTAAGGCAGTTTAACAAAAGGTTTGTTCGTGCTAATTATAAATATACGATTACATATTTGGTTATTCAAGCTACACAATTACATACTTACATATTTTTGACTGCATTTGTAAATTTTTCTTCAATTTGTTCTCATACTCCTGAAAGAATTCATCATTTTTACTCCAAACTATCACGTAGTGCTGAAATAAACCATAATACAACGATCGTTTCATGCGTGCCAGTGTACTGTAGTCATTTTTTGGCGGCAGTGTTGTTTCAATTGATTGAAATTTACTTATAATACTATTGCCTATTTGTAATGTAGTTTGACGTAATTTAAAAAAGTCTCTATCTGAAAATTAATTTGATTTTTGCATTACAAACAACGGATAATAATTGTGATAAAAATATTTAAATGAAAATGATATACAATTGGATTTTAATTGAAAGAGTCACGTAAAGCATGATGGATGGATGGATGGATACATTTGAGTGTGGCAAATTTTCTCAAGCTTAGATTATTGTGTGTTACTTAAACTTTTGTGTTGAGCTGCTCATTCATACAATGATGCAGTTTAGTGTTTCTTTAAAAAAATTTTGATTGTTTTATTTTTTACGTTGCGTATAAACTCACCATTAAAGTGTTTGGAATTTTTGGCTTGAGTCATTCTTTTCATGGTTTCAATATTGTTCAATATTTTTTCGATTTCAAGAAGTATTTCATTGTACTGAAAATATACGAGCGAAAATAAAAAGTTATTAAAATCATGATTGCGATATATATTTGTGCAAATTTCAAAGGAGTTCTTTACTTAGACGAATTTTACACATGCAAGGTTTACTTTGCAAAGTCTTAAATTTGTGGGAGAGAAGGGAAAATAGCTCCCATTATCTTTTCTTTTCTCTCCTACAAATTCAAGGCTTTGCGTGTGTAAAAGCCCTCTTATGCAGCGATGCCAACTTGGTGCTTTTGGCACTATTTTTAGTGCTTTTTGAAGACTCAAAACGCCAAATTTTGAGCGTTAGTGCCAAACTAATGTAAAGCACTAAGTAGAGCTTTCAAGAAATTTATGCATTTCTTAAAATTACTTTAATAAAAACTTGTTGTATTTATTTTTTCAGTGTAAAGCAAACATTTTTCGTCAGATATATTTCATTAAAGATGTTGATACTATTGCCGAAATAAAGAATAGCTGAGAAAATAATAAACATTTTAGATCTCAAAATTACGCTTTTTTGTGCTTTTTTAAATTTTGATGTACTTTTATAGTCAAAAAGTTGGCAACACTGGTCTCACGTAATACTTCTCATATTTAATTCCCCTTTTTTATAAAAGGTTTTCTTAAGTTGAGTTTTTCCTTGATATGTTTGGAAAATCCTATCATAAGTATAATTAAACGAACTTCCATAAAACTGATTCATGTCGAATAAAAAGCGTGAGTAATTTTGATTGTTATTCGGCAGATAGTTTGTGTGTCATGTTGCTTTGCATACAATAATGTCACGTGCATTTGAGTTGCACTGTTTTGTAAATGTAGACGGCTATTAAGGCTTTTCATTTTGTTGTCCGAAGATTACAATATATGTGCCCTTAATTATGAAAGTGGTATAAGTCATATATTCCTGTTGTCGAGATATTTAGTAAATTACATTTAAATAAATCAAAATATATTTTTAAATTGTGCAACATTTTAATTCAGAGTTGTTTCAGTCTCGATTAATATAAGCTTATTTAACATTTATTAAATATTTATTAAATTTTATTTAAGATTAATTTAATATATCGAAGCAAAAATGCATGTGACTTAGATTACTTTCATAATTAAGGGCACATATGTATGTATGGATATGAGGCTATCAGCGCAAAAGTGGTGTAATCCCAAACTATTTAATTATTTAATTGCCCTATTACTTTGTAATATTATATTTTGTGCAAAAAAATTCAGCTCCATCTTCTTTTGAATACCAAAAGTTTCCTTAATCTACTTTTTTATAGTTGGTAATGTAAATGATGTATTTATTTGTGACCACAACAAGAACAAAAAAAATATGGGTTACACCACTTTTGTGCTGATGGCTTCATATTGAATGTTTGACTAAATGAGCGATATGTTGTTTTAAATTTTAAATAGGCACTCGTTACATTTAAAGTTTAAACAGCGACATACAACACAGAAATGATTTAAATTTTTTTAAATCTTTTCTTTATTATGTACATACATATGTATGTATGTATGTATGTATGTATGTATGTATGTATGTATGTATGAATTCACTTTAATCTTGAAATATCAAACAATGAACTTCTTTCTTTCATTCGCATACACTTGCAAACTGTCTTTTGTAGTTTTTATTCTTAATTAGATGATCATCGCTATGGATTGAAAAAAAAATAAGCTTAAAATCGTAAATACCCTGCAAAGAATGCGAATAGTGAAATTTTAGCGATTTACTAGTGACATTGTCAGTAGTACTACTGACCAGGTGTGCCCCAGCCAATGGAATCATCTATTGACATTAAACAATAGCTTTTCATTGAAAATCTACCACTAGATTGTAGCACTACTGACTAAGTAGTTCTTTTGGGACCACATGGAGACATTGGCACCAAAAATTCACTAGTAAATTTTAGAGGCTTTAGTCTACAATATCGAAATTTTTTCTCTCGATGTCAATAGTAAAATAGTTGTAATATACTAGTGACAGTGTCAATAGTACTTGTGACTAAGGTGTACCCAGCCAATGTAATCGCATATTAACATATTTATAGCATAGGGTTGTCATTGAAAATCTACCAGTAGACTTTAGCACTATTCTTTTACGACCATATAAAGACATTTGAACCAAAGATTCTCTAATATATTTTAGTGACACTCGTCTACAATTTTATAAGGGTTGGGGCAACAAACTTAAACACATACACATACATATGTATGTAATTTTTTAACATTAGTGCACAACATGATAAAAAAGAAAAAACAAACTATTGACGCGTTCGTTGACAATGTCACCATAAATACAGTAGAACTGTTGTCTCTAATGTATCTCTACTCGAGCATAATAGAAAAGTTGTCGACATTTCAACTAGTGCAATTGTCGCTAGAAAAAGAGTATTTACATAGAGACATATGGTTCTAGGCTGACTAGAGGGTACGTACGCACACTTCCATACATGCATATCTTTCCATAAGCGCCAAACAAGCTTAAACGACATTATTTTCGAACTTAATTTTTTTTTGACAAAATTATATTATTTGCGATCGTAAATAGTCGATTTTCGTGAAAAAAAACGAAGCCCAAAAAATGTGTTAACGTAAGATATTTTAGTAATTATGGCTCCATATGTCTTCACTAAAATAGTTTCTGAACCTTAGCAAAAAAAAATTAGAATTTATGATTTACATCTAAGCTCAAAAAAGTAATAATGAAAACACGAACCAAATAAACAATAAAAGAAGTATTTAGAATTGCAATTTGTACTACTTTTTGTAGATATGTATATTCAGTTATTTTAAATACGGTAATACCTCGATAATCAGGACGCACGTTTCTTCGGTCACATCTACATATGTAATTATAATGCGAGCACTGTCACAAACCGAAAGTTATTGCTTTATAGGGTTCCGGCCACCAGCACTGAAAAGGAAACCTACGCTATGCTATCCGCCCGTCACCGGCTGTTTCCTCGAAAACCGTAAGAGCTATGGTTCTCTGAAAATTTCACAGAATGTGTAAAACTTTTTCCGCTACAACAACAAATATATGACAACTAAAAATTAAAGCGTGTTTCAAAACGAGCAACGAACAATTTTAAAATCCAATTTAATATACACACAATTATATATCGACACTTGAAAATTTCAAAGTTAAAGTATTTTTATGCAAAATAAAAGGAATTAACACTGAATTAAAAAAAAAATAAAATCAAAGGGTATTCTGTCAGTTAATGTAATTTTGACTGTTACCTGATTTACATAAAGCATTTTTCATGACATTTCATGAATTTTGTTGCACGTAACTTTTTCTATTTGCTAATTGCAAGACTATGAAATATAATTTTATACAAAAAAGGACGTAGAATGAATCTCTGATGCACTTTTGACAACTTTTTTGATAAAAGTTGCTTTTTCAGGCCTCTTATTGACAAATAAAAAATTTTCATGCAACTAATTTCATGAAAAAAATGCTTAATGTAAATCAGCTATATGTAATTGTGAAAACTTGCTGTATTTTCAAAGACGATAAAACAAAAATTCCCAAAATTAAAAAAATCGTCAAACCGAAAAAAATCGCCAAGAACAAAAAAATTGCCAAAACTAAAAAAGCGCCCAATTACAACAAAATTTCTTAAACTAAAATAAATCGCCAAAAACCGAAAAACGCAAAAAACGTTGACGAAAAAAACGCCAAAACTAAAAAAATTCCAAAAAAAAATTAAAAAAAAAATTCCGTAGGGTACACTACGAGAACGAAAAAAAATTTCCGTAGGGTACCCTACGAGTACGTGTAAAAGTCAATCGCACTTTACTGAGTTTATTTATTCTGTAATCCGGACACTTAATTTTATTTATCCTTTCCTTTTATTCTTTTATGATATAATCTGATATAAATAATGGAAATATTATTAAAGAAAATATTATTTTTACTTAAGTTTAAACTATGTATTTAAAATTCTCTTAATATGTGAAATGAGCTCAAAATTTCTTAGACCAATTTTTGAACTAACTAATTTTTGTCTGACAACTTCGCCAAAAAAACATTGCCAGTCTATTACTAGAGAGACAGCTGATAACAAATTGGTAAAAATTTGACAATCGCGTCAACACAATTGCGTTGCAATTGTCAAATTATTATATTTTATTATGCTTATGCATCTGACAATGTCATCATATGCAACAATGCACACAATTCTTTTTAAAGAAAAAGGAAAGTGCAAAAATATAATAAAATGCAGCCAAAAATCATTGCAATTAATTCTTGATGGTCCTTAATAAATATATATTTTTACTTTTTACATTTAGGGCCTAATTCATAAAAAATATTTTTTTTTATAAAAGGTTTATTAATCAAATTTCCATAGAAAATTTGTCTTATTAACTTCTTATAAAACAGAAATATTTTGTATGAATAAGGCAGTTAATATATACAAGCACAAACGATTGATAATTATCAATTATAATTGATAATTTCTATCAAATACTTGGAGACTGGCAACGCGTAAAAACAGATCTGAAAATTTTTGCTTACTCTGGTTTTAGACTTGGCAGTTTTAGTTACTGGCAACCGTTTGAAGTAACAATTTTTTGACTGACAATATTGTCAGATAAATTTATTATTATTTATTTATTATTAAATGCATAAATCCTAAACGAAATTTAAATAAATGAGTACAAATTTTAGTTTGTGCAAATAAATTATTTTTTTTTATAGAAATTTGTACTTTGTATCATTTTCAAATATTATTTAATGACGATCATTAAAATGTTGGGTACATTTTATTAACTTTAAAGTATGCCAACAAGAGTGTTAAGTCCTTTTTCCTTTGGATTTCGGGTGTCCGAACTATCGAGATAGTACTGTAATCAAAATGAAAACTGCATAATAAACAAATTTAGGTTTAATAAACAATTTTAATTTTGTAAACCTTTTGTAAACTCAAATAATTTTTTATGAATACGGCAGATACTGTTTGCAATTTTGATTATGTGTAGGGCGCACATAAGTTCTTCTTAAAATGCTATTAAAATGAATAATGCTCTTAATTAGTTAAGTGAATTGTGAGTTTTTAAATTTTTTGTTTTTTGTACTTTTCTATTTAATATTGTTTTTTTTTCTATTGCCCGCTCTCCTGCTTTTTCAGTGTCTCATTAAAACTTATTTTTGAACATACACATATGTACATATGTATGTAAACATGTGTGCATTTCTTTCGTATCCCACTTGACCTGAGATTCGATATAAACGAATGATCACTGAAGTAAAGAAATTTCGCAAAAAAATTTTTCGATATTTTTTCGCGAATACAAAAAAAATTCGAATGTTCGCGATAGTTTCTCGAATGTGGGATGATAGCCTAGTGGATGTATGTATGCAAGTCCCTTAGAATGGTGTATGTTAAAAAATTAATAAAATAATTTAAAATAAATAAATTAAAAAGTAAAATTACTTTTTCTACTGCCTTTTTGCGATATCGAAATTAGTTTGATATTCGCTCATATTTGATATTTGTAGCTAACGTACGAAATAAATATTTTTGGAACAGAACTGAGCAACAGGTAAACTTTTTTTTGATTAATTTTTGATTGCAATTATCGAAGGTTTTACACGATAAATGTTCGAGATGTATTCGAGATTGATATCATTAACGAAAGTCTTGGTCAACTGGGATGTGCTCTCAAATTTTATATTTTTTTTCTCACATTATCACTAACATTATAATTCTCTGGCTGATCTTGAATTTTTTGCTATAATTCTCACCATATGTGCTCATGTTAGATTATAGTGATCATGTAGACCACTTGGTGAACGCACGCACGTACATACATACTTACTTACCATTTTGAGTAAAGCGTCCATAACCGGACTATGCGATCGATCCAAATACTCATCGAGATCATCTGTTTCGATCAGCACTAGGGATTCTGTGGAAGCATGGAAAGAACACACCACCTGCACACCAAAGAAATTATTTGTTAACAGGTGTACAAAAGTTAAACTTTTTAGATTAAACTAACCTCTTTAAGTTCCGGCAAACGATCTCGAATCATTTTAAATCTATTTTGTTAAATTCTAAAAAAATACTGTTTTATATGTCAGTCAGTCCGTCGTTTGTCATGCACCAGTATTGTATGACAAAATTTTGCAGTTTGACTCACATGCAGGTTTACTAAATTACTTTACTTTACTTTAAAACTTACATATGTATAAAATTTCTTTTTTCTTCCTCTCACCGTTGCTTAAAACGCCTTTGTTTTTGTTTTATAATTAATTTATTAATATCGTTTATTGTACATACTCGTATATTTCGGTACGTTTATTATGAAATTTATTATTTAACTTTGTTTTTCATCTCGCAATGTTGTTTTACTGGGTGCAGATGAGGATAAACTAAATAATGTTTAAATGACTACAGATTTTTGTTCTCAATAAGAAAAGGAAAACAAAAAAAAAACACAATAAATACTTAAGTGAAATAATAATGTTTGTATTTGTTTTATTGTTATTATTATAAATTTGTATGTTTGAGCAAAAAAAAAAACCGCAAACAGTATGGGAAGTTGAAATTGCCACACATTGGGAACACCCTAAAGATCAAATAATTCACAATAAAAATAGAATATTCCCTAGAGAATTTATTGACTAGATAAAAGATAAAAAAATTTAAGAAAAATAAACATAGACATTTTGGATTTAACAGTCTAACCAAATTAATACACACATATGCACATTTATATATTACGTCACTTAATGTTGCCCACTTTCTTTAAAATATTTCTTATCTTGTTTTTTTTTGCATTTAAAGTTTACATTCTTCAGTCAAGTGCTCGAAAGTCTGGTTACACACACATTAGCGAGTAAGCAATTTTTGTAGCCACCACTGTGCAGGGGAATTCCCAAGAAAATTATGCTTGCAACTTTTATTTTTTTTTATCATGTGTGTGAGTTTAAGGAAATACACTAGCGCATGCAATAAAAAAAAAAAAAATTTCTGATGCTTTTTGTTTTTGTAATTTACATTTTCCCATCAAGCCCTAAATTATAAATGAACTTTTTTTATTACAATTTAATATACATACATACATACATACATGCATACACATGCTAGCACAATATAATTTTGGACAAGGTCAAGCTCAAATCTTTTTAGCAGCAACAGGTAGAATGCATATTTTCTGCACTACTGTGCTCCTCATTCAACGGCCACTCGTTTTAAAGTCACTTGTTGCCAACAAACATCACCTAAATGTTTATGCGTGTTAGAAATTGCATATCGCTCATGTACTAAAACAACGTCATAACTCAAAAAATGCGACTTTTTAGCTTATGATGCAGAATTAATCCTCATAACGTTATTCATATTGTGTAAAAACTTCATATCCAGTTTCCTCAACTCTTTAGAGAAAAATTAAATTTTCGTTTTCCATGAAGTTTTGTGTAAATTGAAAACCTTAAACTCGTTTTCTGGAAAACTACATTTTTGAGTTATGGCGTTGTTTTAGTTAATGAGCGATGCATGGACCCATAACCGTCTAAAAAGCTTAACCAATACGTTTTTTTTAACGAAAATAGATTAATTAGGATGGCAAATAATCGATTTTGGTTACAAAATTAATTTTAAAAATGATGTCTCTTAACCTTTAGTGAAAAAGTACCTTTTATAAATAGTACCTTTTATAAAAAGAACTTTTTATAAATAGTACCTTTTATAAAAAGAACTTTTTATAAATAGTACCTTTTATAAAAAGAACTTTTTATAAAAAGTACCTTTTATAAAAAGCACGTTTCATAAAAAGTACGTTTCATAATAAGTACCTTTAATAAAAATTACGTTTTATAAAAAGTAGTTTTTACAAAAATTACCCTTTATAAAAAGTACCTTTACAAAAATTACCTTTTATAAAAAGTACCTATTATAAAAATTACCATTTATAAAAAGTACCTATTATAAAAAGTACCTTTTATAAGAAGTTCTTTCCCTTCAGAAAGAACTTCCCTTTATAAAAAGTATCTTGTGTAAAAAGTACCTATTATAAAAAGTACCTTTTATAAGAAGTTCCTTATCTTCATAAAGAACTTCCCTTTGTAAAAAAGTATCTTGTGTAAAAAGTATCTTTTATTAAACGTACCTTTTAAAAAAGGACATTTTATTAAACGTACCTTTTAAAAAAAGTACCTTTCACTAAGCGTAGCTTTTAAAAAAAGTATCTTTTATAAAAACTACCTTTTTTACAACAAGTACCTTTTATAAAAAGTACTCTTTTTAAAGTACTCATAGAAAAAGTACTTTGCATAAAAGTACCTTCTATAAAAAGTACTTTTTATATCAAGTACCTTATATAAAAGGTACCCTTTATAAAAAGTACCTTTAATAAAAGTACTCCTTACAAAAACTACTTTTTGTAAAATAGTACTTTTTACACTAAGTATCTTTTACAAAAAGTAGTTTTTACAATAAATATGTTTTACAAAAAGTAAATTTTTAAATGAACTTATTTACCTTTGGTAAAAAGTAGCTTTTATGTATAACAAGAAGTTTTTAAAAAAGTACCTTTATAAAAAGTATATAACTTTTTTTTTATAAAAAGTACTTCTTTTGATTGTTTTTTTTTGAAAAGTACTTTTTATGAAACGTTTATTTTAATGAAAACTACTTTTTATGAATTTTTTTCTATGAAAATTACTTTATTTTAATATTTTTTATAAAAGGTACTTTTTTGAAAATTTTTTTTTATTTGTAATAAGTAATTTTAATGAAAAGTACTTTTTAAGAAAAGTTTTTTTATATAAAAATTAGGTTTTATAAAAACTATCATTTAAAAAAATAACTTTTATAACAAGTTTATTTTGTAAAAAGCTTCTTTTAGAATAAATTCCTTAGGTAAAAGTTTCATTTTGCAAAAAGTATTTTAATAAAAAATATTTTTTATAAATATGTAGTATTCTTATAAAATGTACATTTCATAAAAACTACCTCTTGTAATTAGCATCCTTTTTAAAACTGTATTTATAAAATGGACATCTTTATAAAAAAGTACCTTTTATAAGAAAATGCAATTATAAAAAGTTCCTTCCACGAATACACGATAAAAAAGCAGCTTTTATAAAAAATACATTTTATAAAAAGTACCTTTTATAAAAAATACATTTTATAAAAGGTACCTTTTATAAAAATTCCCTTTTATAAAAAGTACCTTTTACAAAAATTCTTTTCTACAAAAAGTGCATTTTAAAACAAGTGTCTCTTACAAAAATTTAATTTCATAAAAAGTACCTTTTACAAAAAGTATCTTTTTACAAAAAGTACCTTCTAAGAATAGTACATTTTATAAACAGTTGAGTTTCATAAAAAGTATCGTTCACGAATAGTGCCTTTTGTAACAAGTGCTTTTTTAAAGTAACATTTTTATAAAAACATTACAAAAAGTACTTTAAATGAAATATGTATATGTATGTATGTATATTGTATAAAAAGTACCTTCTTTTAAAATTGTTAAACACTTTCCTTGTTTAATTTAAAGTTCTTTGGACTTTAATACTTCTTTCTTTTTTTTTATTCCATAAATAATTACAATTAAAAATACAGACTACTTAGTTTTAAAATAAAATAAAAAGAGGAGACATCACAAATAAACACCAACTAAAATAAGCACCAGTAAAACCATAATTGCAATTAAAATGAGCATCATTTTTTTCTGCAAATAAAAACATTTTGCTTTTTTTTATAGAAATTCAATAAATGTTTGGATTTTATTGAAAGTTTTACCTTTAAAGCCTTTTTATGTAATTGGTCCGCTTTTTCCAACTCATCAGCGCCCTTGTCTACAAACAAAGTTGCCTGTTGAGCATGAAATTCTACCCTTTGAATGGTTTCACTCTATAAATTATTTAAAAATAAAAATAAATAGTTTTTTGTTTGCTTGTTATTGGACAAATAATCCTTAACCCACCTGTTCCATAACTAAACATTGTATCCTTAAGAATAATGCATGAACTTCCTCTATGGATTTCTCTAATTTCTTGAGTTCATTGAAACGATCCATAAGATCTTGCAGTGTTTTTCTCTCCTTTTCGGTATCTTCTAAAATCTATATATTTAGAAATGAAATAATCGCGAGAGAAATCTATATTAACGATAACATATTTCTTGTCAATAAGAGTAAAATGCAATTTGAATGAAAGTACTTACATTTCCTACAAATAGACTAGTTGTTTTATTGGCTATCAATTCTTCGATTTCTTCTTCGGTGGCATTACAGTTGACTGGAAATATAGGAATGAAATCAAAACGACTGTAGAAGTGGCCATACGTTTGAGTTGCCGGTTGACAAGGCAACTGGATGATTAAATAAAATATATGCTTGTACTCTGTAACAGACTTGGGCAATTCCAATTACATTATTTTCAATTATAATTAATAGTAATTGTAATTGGGCATGTTTCAATTACAAATTGATTGTAGTTGTTTTTTTTTTGGTTATTACAATTACATGTAACTGTAATTACATTTCCATATAATTGTAATTAAGCAAATATTGATTACTTTTATTTCAAGAAATTCAAATACATTTTTGAAAATTACGATTTTTTAGTCACCAAAAATTATTCATAGATGTATGTATGTATATAGGCACAATATACAACATAGAAAGGAAAGAAGTTCAGATATAATTTTTGAAGTTTATTATCAAATGTAAAAATTAATAAAAAATCGTAATTATTAAATAAATTTTTTAATAATTATTTTATTAAGGAATTATTTTTCCCATTGCATGTAATTGATTTTTTTCGATTGAAATTACGAGTAATTATAATTGCATTTTTTCAATTACATTCACATGTAATTGCAGTTGAAATATTTTTCCACCACAATTACTTTTATATGCAATTGTTTCTTTTTCCATTTTAAATTGCAACAAAATGTAATTGTAATTTAAAACTTTTTATTACAACTACAAAAATTAATGTAATTGATGTGTAATCAATTACAAAATGTAATCATTACTGCCCAAGTAGGCTCTGTAACCATTTCAATAACATTTACAGGATTGACAAGGAAGTACAATGGATGTGAAAAATATACATATATACATAAATATTTTTCTGTTCGGAAATGCATCAGTGTTCTGCATCAATACGAGCAAACTTTAATTTAAAACACAATACAAGTTCGCTGATAATCTTTGTTAGTAGTACCCATGTTTGTACCTCATATTTGAAATTTATTTGTGCGTTATCTACTTCAGCGAAGTACTTTAGGACATTTAAATTTTCATTTGCTGTGCAGTGATGCATTTTCCAATATGCCCCATAGCAGATGCTATTAAAGCATCAATTGAATATTTTTGCTGTAACACTTACTTATCTTCGATTGCATTTGTAAGTTTTTCTTTAATTTCTGTTCATAATTATGCAAAAAAGCTTCATTTTTTGTCCAAATATTTATATAGCTCTGATGCAGGCCATAAAATAGGGTTCTCTTCATGCGCGCCTCGAGCGTGTAGTCATTTTCCGCCGGTAGATTTGCTTTGAATTCTTGAAATTTCGTCATCAATTGATTTCCCAAACGTAAATTATTTCTACGCAATTGATCCATTTCATTTTCTATACAAAATATAAAATTTATTTTTTGCAATGATTTAATTAGTTTTTTTTTAATGATTTAATTTATAATTGTTCATATCGCCCCATTTACTAAAACAACGTCATAACTCAAAATAAAAACTAGTTAGCTAGAAAACGAGTTTAAAATTTTCAATTTCACATATAACATATTTTAAACGGTCCATTCATTATACAATATTATTGCATATGTTGTTGTACATATTATTATCGTTTCGAGTTGTACTATGCCATAAATGGCACAATATTTTCAAAGAAAATATTGCACAATTTTTCTGACAGTGATAACGTAAACAACATTGAACAATGTTGCCACCACCACATTACACAATTGTCTTGATTGCACAGTAAAGATCAAAAGTGTGTTGATATTTGCCAATTTATTGTGCTAACTTCGAACATGACATACATATATTGGCGATATTATTGTACAATACGAAAAATTGCACTTTAATGGAAAAATAAAATTTTATTTTGCTCTCAATAGATGAGTATATATATAAATGCTTATTGTGCATTAATTAATATTGTGCAATAAAATTTCCTGTATGCATGGTATATTGTTATATGGCACAATATATAGGATAAAATCAAAATGCCTTTGATTTATATTGCACAATAATAAAATTGTGCAATAATGATATTGTGCAATAAAATTGTGCAATAAAATTTCCTGTATGTTTGTTACATTGTTATATGGCACAATATATAAGATAAAATTAAAATTCCTTTGATTTATATTGCTCAAAAAAAATATTTTGTAATGTGTTGACAATATTGCACCATAATTATTTCCATTACATCACTAAACATTATTTTTCAATTTTTAAAAATTGCTTTATTAAAAATTATTTAGACTTTGTATTTATCTAGTACATATGTATGTATCGCGAAAAATTTATTTTAAATTTCTGAAACGCACATGTGTGTAGTTTTCGTTTACTTTTGCATATCTATATTTTAAGTAAAATTGCGCCATATATTATCTTTTAATATTCAGCAAAATGACAATAACAAAAGCAATAAAGTACTCAATAATATTGCATAGTCTATGAGTATATTAAAATATTTCTATGAAATTTTTACACAATATGAATAACAAAAAATATGAGGATTAATCTTGAATCATTAATGAAAAAATTAAATTTTTTTGAGTTATGTTGTTGTTTTAACAAATGAGCGACTTCTATTCAAGCTTTAAATGTGCATTTACCATTAAAGCTGCGTATGTTTGCCGCCTGTGTCATGCGATTCATTGACTCCAGATTTGCTGCTATTTGTGCTAAATGTGTGCGTATTTCCGAATACTAAAAAAATAAAACAATAATAATAATAATAATAAATATATGAATATGTACATACATACATACATATATATGTAACAAGCAAAACGTTCTGATTTCATTAACATAATAAAAATTAACTTAACAATTCATACCCAAGAAAACTTGTTAGCAAATAAAATTAACTGCGGCTTAAAATCATTTACACCACCATATGTGTGTATGTACATATGTGTGTATGTACATACCCAGTTGGCCATTTATTTCAGACATTTTGCTAGACGGATGCACGACAATGTTAAGGTGTCCTAGGTCCTATTGGCGACAGCTCAAACAGGTCATTGAGAAATTTTTCGAAAATAATGTTAAGCGACCCACCCACTTGCAATATAATTGTGCAGTTTTTCCTATTGTACAATAATATCGCCAATGTGTATGTCATATGCGAAGCTGGCACAATATATTGGCCAATATCAAAAGACTTTTGATTATTATTGTACAACCAAGACAATTGTTCCATGTTGTGGCAACATTGTTCGATGTTGCTTACTTTTTCACGGTCAGGCTAATTGGGCAATATTTTATTTGCAAATATTGTACCATTTATTGCACAATATAGGTCAAAACGGCAATAATATATGCAACAACATGTGCAATAATATTGTATAATGGTTGGATAGGCCGTTTTAGCGGCCATTTCATACGTGACAACAAGAGCGACACACTCTCTATAACCCAGTTGGCCATATCTTTCAGACATCTTAAACGATGTGTACAAGAGTGTGAGTTCTTAAGCAACAATAACACTCAACAGAACATACCTTAATTAATACTTTTAACACAAAAATTTATTAATTTTTTTGCTTACTTAATTTTAATTACTAACTGACTTAGCTGGGATTTGAGCTAAGGCCTCATGTTTATAAGTTTCCTCACTTGCCACCTGGCTACAGCACCGCCTAAAATTTTGTCAACAAGAGGCCAACAAATTCATGTGTTTGATTGAAGACAAGACGCACGACTTATCGCTCAGATTGTCATCAATAAAGTCAAAAGTGTTTAATTGAGGACAACATGCAAAACATTACATTGTCACTCAGATTGTCGTGAACGACGATTTCCTTTAAATTCTCGACTAGAACACTAAATAACTGAGGATATGTCGTGCCAGCCAGTTTGGCCAACTGGGTTGTTCCGAACTTTTTGTGTGTGTTCTATTTCTCTTATTAGACCGCATAAATAATAAATTTCTTCAATAAATAGTTCAATTCTTTGGCGTTTATAAAATTTTCTAGCGGAAACTTGAATTGCTAATTTATTAAAATCTTGGGATTTTTAAAGCAAATTTTTGGAAATTCCGTATATTTTTACAATGATGTTTGTATGGATGTATGTATATGTGTGTGTGTGTTTGCGGTTTGTGTTTGCGTGTTTTAAAGACTTTGACCTCGTTCAGACCTCGTGACATAATGAGGCGATTTCGATTTTGTAGATTTCAAAAATCTTCGAACATTGGAATCGACATCTACATATAGTCTATTGCAAGTATGTATATTGGACTTTCAACTGAAAAGCTTAAATCATCTAGACTTAGACTTGGGTCAGTTCAAAGCCATTTAAATTACATGGGTTACAAAAATCTAACCAGATTTAATAATACCTTGTTTGGTTCTTGTAACAGATTAGGGAAATTTTTGCAAGTTTGCATATTAGAGTTGTACTTATCAGCTCTTTTGAGTGACCGCTCTTTTCAGCTCAAACTCTCTTTACTTTAGTATTTCATTCAGTTGGCTCAGTTCACTTGTAGTGTAGAAGCATTTTGTCGAGCATAAAGAAAGAGCGAATACAGAAGCATAAAAAGTGAGAGATTTATACAGAGTGTGTAGTGATACATTAAGGCCATGACTCACTACTATCATACAAAGTCATGCGATCTACGAAAAAATACATCCTTGGTGTGATTAATTTTTATTGTCTTTTGAAAATTTACATAAACTCCATCATACCAGGGTTATATTTTTCGTAGATCGCACGACTTTGTATGATAGTGTATCACAGCCTTTACAAAACAAGGCAGATGAAGTATAAAAAATAAATATGTAAGTCTAAAATAGTTTAATGACTTTTTTTATGTACTTGTGCGACACAAAATATTTGCTCAAAAAGCACAAGACTTGTACCGAGAAATCCCACTTAAATTATAAAGGGTTGTGTCTAAAACGAGCTGCTGAAAGAGTTTGATAGAAGTCTACATGTAATTTAAATGGGTTTGTGTCTAAAACGAGCTACTAAAAGAGTTTGATACAAATCTAGCAACCACTCAGTACTGAGCTGAAAGCGTTCAGTGGATTGAACTGCTCACAGTGCTCAGTGAAGTGAATCGTTCAATTCAACTAGTTCGGTCAGGAGCTGCACAACTCTATTCTATATGGGACATTCCAAGTCAAATCGGATAGTTTGAAATTTTTTTTGTTCTGATTTCTCCACTTCTGTGATACTTTTTATTGTTTTCAAAATAACCTCTCTGGTAGATTTGGGAATTAATATTTCTTGATTAGTCGTTTAAAAGAATTTAAAAAAAAACAATTTTTAAAGTTTTTTGTCCATAACTTTTTTCATTAATAATGGTCCAAATTAAATTTTTTTAGATATTTTGCACCAAAAAAACAAAATAAGAAATACCGAAGTACATATCTTTATTTTTTTTAAACTTATATAAAATTTTTTTTGATGAAGTCTACTGATGAGTTCGCATTGGCGGAGCTTAAAAAAATTTCTTGGTGGGGAGGGGGGAATAAACCTGCTGATTTCCATGGGTAATATTAATATGATAAATACGCGCAGTTTTTAATAATTCTAGGGGGAGGGAGGGGCAAAAGTTGATCTTTTTGGCCAATGACACTCTCCCCACCCCTTGAATGACCTTTCTACCCATATGTGAGTTTCATAAGCGGGAACAAAATGCAAATTGACGCTATTTTACAAAAAAAAAACAAGCAAAAATTAAAAACAATTAAACAGACATATTCCAAGTGTTTTTAATTCAGATCTTATATTTGAAATGTTATATGTGACCTTCTCCAAGAAAAGGGATCTAGTGTGTCAAAAAACGGGAACTTGGGAAAATCGATAAAAATGAGTTAAACATTAAAATTTTATTTTTTAAATGCGTTTTTCTCAAAACTTCATTTTCACACACTAAGTCCGTTTTCTCGGAGAAGTTCACATATCGGGGTTTTTTTAAATCGTATATCCTTCGATTTTTGTTTATTTTATTTTTTTTAATTTAAACTTCTATCCACCCAAACAGCTTTTAAGACCGATCCGCTAGTAAGCATTTCATAACTACAATTTTTTAGTTTCTTTTTTTTTCAAAAAAAAGAAACAGTTTTTACAGTTTTCCATTATTCGAGTGAAGACGATTTGATTGAAAACAATATCATATCCATACAAAAATCTATTCAAAATGTTATTTATTCCTTTGTTTTTTTTTTATCCATAATAAAAGTAGATGCAGAAAATTTCACTTCACAAATTGCCTTGCAAACTGTGTCAAGTCTTTCTGTTCTGTTTTTCGTCTTGTTTTTTTTTTGTATCTATTGTAAATAAATATAAAACATCTTTAATAAACTTTGTTTTGTCTGTTCTTATTTTAATTTTTACAATATTAATTGGCTCAATATAATTTGAATATCGTCTTCGGAAAGTTCTCTTTATATGTGCATATGTATATGTGCGTTTAAGGGCCAGTTTTTGATTATGAAATTAAATTTAATTTAACTCTTTAATTAAATAAAAATAATCTAACAGAACAGGGTTGAATATTATCTGTTTGGAGCGATATACTTATCTTATCTTGAGCTTATTTGAATGCTTAAAGCGGCATGGCCACACACATCAAACTGCCTCATTAATTTTTTATATTTTTGGTTATATTTTTTGTTTTGCTTAGCAAATAAAATTCATACCAAAGTTGTTTTGAAGAAAAAAAGATATTTTTATCTAATTTATCGACCTTTTTTATATCTTCAATGAAACAATTTTTTTTGTATTTCGATATTCAGGAAGAACTTAATCGAAGGCTAACCAAATATTGAAATACAAAAATTAAAATATATAAATGACTTAAAGCTTAAAAAAATAGTTTCGTTGATCGGAAAATATTCAAATATTCTAATCACTATAATTATTCTTTATTGAAAATTAGTTTTTACGAAAGTTTCAAGTACACATTTGGTAGAGGATAAAAATCTTTTTCACAATACAATCACAAATTTTGATTAAGATCGTAAAGCGTTATCAAATCGGTGTGAGCTATGTATGAGTGTATTAGTGTAATCATACAAACAAGAAGTACAGAGAAACTTAACAGCTGCATAGAAATACACTCAACCGAATTTTAAAGCATACCTTTAGGAGCAATGTTAATTTTAATAGAAATTGCTTGTGAAGTGTTATAGTGTCGCCAGTGGGGATAATTTTGTTAAAAAGTTGAAAAATATAAAATAAATATAAACTTTTACATAAAGGAGCGTTATAAATGCAAAATATTTGCTTAAAAGATATATAGCAGTCTTCATAAAGAATTTATAATATTATGTTATAACATATCTTCATTACGTACTGTTGCCTTATACTGAAGCTGGTGCAGGACAATTGCGCAATACAATCCCCATCTCATGCCAATTATTATGGGTGGAGATTTTTATAAAAATTTTGAAAACCCACAGTCGCAAGCTTTATCAAAATTTTTGTTGGACGTTTTCCACTTGCACATGAGCAATTCTCCTCAAACCCCCCACAACTAATAATTGCACTACTATAGATGCAGTTTTCCATAGATTTTTAAATACAGTAGAGTCAAAAACTTAAACATATATCTTATTTTAGTTACCATAAGCCAATATTAATAACAAAAGTTAAAAATTTTAAAAACCCCCGAATATATCTAGAAAAGATGCGGTATCTTCTAAATGACTGGACCGATTTTCTTAAAACATGGCTAAAAACTCGATCAAGTCACCTTTCAAACAGAAAAAACTAAATCAAAATCGTTCCAGCCGTTTGGTCTGTATGTGGACACGGACAGACACACAGACACACACTACAAACTTATAACACCCCTTTTTTTAGTCGGGGGTTAAAAAAAATTTTCATTACTAGATGTTTACACATTATTTTTTTTTTAGAAATGTGATCGAAATGTACGTATATATTTCTAGGCAGGAGAGAAGTACGCCAGAAACAGTTTTGCCTTCATTATCCCATTTGCTTGGTAATAAGCCCAGCTCAGTTTTGTATGAATAAATTTATTGTTGTTGTATCGCAAGTTCCTGTAAAAATTTTTAGAACCCATGAAAAATGTCCTTTTATCAATAACAATGGGGCAGTGACACAATAGGTGTTCCACAATTTCCTCTTTCGGTACGTCACGAAAACTTCTACAGAAGTCAATAAACTCAAATATAAAACGTTTTTAATGCTTTTTTTTTGCATAATGCGTCACCAAAAATAAAAACAAAAACTAATTGCAATCGCTTTGAAAATAAAATAAAAATTTTTGCTTGAGGTATTTGCGTTCATAGACCTCAAACTGGATTCAAATTTCTGCAGTGGAGCCAAAGAAAATCGAAAATTTTTGTATTATCGTCAAACTTACATAAACATACACAAATACAAATTTGTGATTTTTTGAAATGTTTGTATGGGGAACTCCCAAGCAGTGGTTCCACGGGGTGTACCACTGGCATAGGTGGATCGGACCTACAAAATTAGTGGGGGTCGGTCATACATTTTGACTCTATTGAGGAACTGTAAGTGGTTCAAAGTGAGATTTTTCAAAATTTGACCCTTCGGATCAAAAGTCGGGACAAAATACTATACCTCTAGTATGGTTCCTTCGGCAAAGTTTCTTATTTTGATCCCTAGAATACGATTTTCCTTGTAATTTGTGGATTTTTAAATCAACCCGCCCCAATGTACCCCCATACGGAGATATCGTCCACAAAATAGTCAGAATCGACCTTAAAACGTCGAAATATGATGAAAACTCGATTTTCGAAGAGTATTGTAAAATCTGTAATAACTTCCTATTGCGTGAAGTTATCAAGGCCGTATTTGGCGAATACAAAATTGTTGACAATACAACATATCTATCAGACATTTTAAAAGCTTGCGTTATTGCGGGAACAAAACGAAGTTGCACAAAAAATTTAAAATGTCATCTCGACTATATCTTCTGCTCCAGTTTTGCCCAAACGTGGCGAATTTTCCACTTTGTTTGGCGTCTATCACACAGAAAAAAAACAATGTAGAATCATTAAAAATAGGGTAAGTTTTAAATTTTCTGGCCATGATTTTGCTTCATGTGTGTTTCATGTTAATTTAACATGATTTATAGTAACTATCAAAAAAACTTTTCCTTTTGAGATAACTTTATTTCACGTTGAATTAACATTTACATAAGAAACGTTAAAATCAAAATGAAAGATCATGTTGAATCAAAGCTATTTCAAGTTAGATCAACATGAATTTAATTTAATGTAATAATTGTATTTTATTAATTATTTAACTTACGTGTGGTTGACATAGACATCAGATAAATGTTTGTATATAAATTAAATAATTGGCTTCCCCGGCCAAGATTTGAACTCGGAACTCATCGCGTGGTAGTAGTCAACGTGCCTACCCCTACAGGCACAACTACATTAAATATTCTTAAGATACACACTAAATATGTACCATCTTGAATTAAATTATAATTTAACATTATTTTTAGACATTGTACATACAATTTGTTAGACTTGAAAAAAAAGTTTTTGTTAAAAAAAATACAAAATACCTACGATACTCCGAATGCAACAGTAATACACTGCCTACCAGCCAGCAGCACTTTGTTGCTTGTTTACAAAAAAAAAACAACAACAACAACAGCAAAAACAACCTACACAACTAAGCACAAAGTGTATTGCAGGTATGAACAAAGCAAATAACCACCAACATACTCAAACAACATAGTAAACTTGAATTAACCTTTTGCCATGTTGATTTTACATTGTTATTTTTTTCTGTGTGTAGTGGCATCGATTCATCCCTAATTATGTGTTTATCTTGTTATTGGATTTTAAAGAAAAGCTACGATATTTTGCCAGATTCAGCTTTCTCAGATTGTTTCATATTTTCAAAATTTAAGAAAAGTGGCTTGTGGTAGCAAAAGATTTGAAGAGATGGACTCTGTGGTTTTTGGCTATTTTAAGGAGATGTATAGTTTTTAGTATCAACAAGGCTATTTTGAACAACGCTGGGAAAAGTATATGGCGAACAAAAAATAATAAAGAAAATTTTTCCCAAATTTGTTAGGTCGGCTAGTTTTGGTACCGCCCTAGTATCTGTGCCTCTGACAAGAATGTGCTTACGGCTAAATGTTAGTACGCAAGTATGTAATAATTATTTGCTGTTTGTATATTTTATTTACATGTGTATGTATGTATGTATGTATAAAGAAAGAATCTTTATGAATTTATTTTAAAAATAAAAATAATTTAAATTTAATTGTTGGAAAGCAAACTGGTTGGTGAACAATTAATTAAACTACTCGTGCTAGACTTGTAAAAAGTTTTTTTTTAACTAATTCTATTTTTATTCATTTAAATTTTTCTCCAGTTGTACGCAATGTAATTTTTTTTTGTAAGCATAATTTCACATAAAATTATAAAATTGTGCTAGTTTTTTTTTATTATTTAGTTTTCTTACCATAATAAAAAAAGAGAAAACTAGAACAAAGAAAACTATTAAAAAAAAAAAAAAAAGTTGTGACAGATTCGACGAGATATGTATGTGCACTTACCGGATTGAGTATGGCATCTACATTTGAATTTTGTTGCATGTTGGCTAATAATGAGTTTTGCTGGGGCACCGATATTATAGAACCATTCGTGGAATTGCTGCTGCTGGAGCGCTGGTCAAAAATTTAAATATATTTTTTAAATTAAATGATTTTATTATAATTGGGTATTTTAACAGTGAGTGGTGTGGTGTGGAGTGTTGATAACGTTGTTGCGTATTGTATAACTCTAGCTTACCTGCAGTAATTCTGGCAATCGATCTCTTGCCATTTTTTTATCTTTTTTTTTGGTTTGTTCTCTAGTTCATATATAGTAGAGGTATGTAAATGTGAGTAAGAATTGCTCGGGAATGTGAGTGTGTGGGTATTTCTGAATACAGTTAATTAAATATCTAAATACTAATACACTGCAAAATTGTTATTTTTAATGAATGTGTTTGCACTCTTTTCTGTTTTTTTTCTGGTTTGAAACTTTATAGTTTAATGTTTAACTCAGCTGTTCAGGAAAAATAGATTCAGTAATTCCACTACATATTAATGAGTAAATTATATGTACTTTTTTATCAGTTTTTTCCACTTTAATGGAAGTTTTGATAAGATTTTGCGCTTGTGTATATGTATAGCGTGCGGTGCTTGAGCTTTATAATTGCTGTTGATTCAGATTTTGTTTTTTTTTTTTCAGTTTGAAAATATTTTTTCTCTTCTTTCTTTCAATTAGTGTAAACTTTTCTGTATAAGTATACTTATTTATACCTATGCTAAGTTTTTGATAAAATTTAACTCAAACACTTAATAAATCTCATAACTGGCTCCAAACGGAATAGGTATTTTATTTGCATTTTTTTTTCGTTAATTTATTAGATAAAAAACATATGTATGTATGAGGTATTTTTGTATCTTTTAGTTTCAAGTGTAATAGAAAGCATTGATTTTAAGCCAAACACACATGACGAACGACTAATGTCGTTTAGTCAGCCAGTCCAGCCAGCCCAGAGTTCATTTAGTACGAGTATAGTAAGTAAGTAGTCATCGTCGTCTGAATGACTAAATACTCGTACGACAGAATAAAATCACTTGAAATAAAAATTAAACAACTTATGTACGTTATTCTTTGTTGTTATTTTATTTTATTTTATTTTTTTTGCCCTTATTTCAGTAGTATATTTATTATTGTTATATTCTTTACTTTTGCTCTTGTTATTGTTGCTTTTTATTATTATTATTATTTTGTAGTTTTTGCTTTTACACTCATTACCCGTATTTTGCAATTGTTGTAATTTTATTTATTATTTTTTTCTTCAGATTATTTCTTGCACTTTACTTTATCAAAGACGTTGCAAAACTAACTAAAACCCATAAAGAGAATTCTATCCAAACACTCTTGGTCGTGTCTCCCAAACCAAGCATTCTTTCTAAATAATGCTATTGCCCATACGACGAATTTATCTACATAAGTATAAGCTACTTTTCTTCTCGGTCTGTTCTAAACTACATAAATTTGAATATGTACAACAATTTTTAAAGCCGAGAATACTGTTTTTTGAATTTATTAAAATAGCAATAAAACTGACTTCATGTTTTATTTAAACTTTTACAAAATTCCGCTTGGCTAATTTTCATACAAAGGCCATGTAATAATACCTACTCTCCAGATTAAATAGAGATGGGTAGCAGTCACGTGATGGGCGTGTATGATGCCTGATCGATATTAAGCTTTTTAAGACTGTTTGCAAGAAGACATTCATTGTGTGGGTGGTAGGCAGGCAGGTAGAATTGCACAAGAGAAGTGTTGTCTCTTTTAAAATGTACGTACACTTAAAAATATTGTCATATATGTATATACATACATATTAGTTTTTGTGATATTTAAGAGTGTTTTCATATACATATGTAGCTTATAAAAATATTTTAATCATGATTTGATTTAGTGAAAATGCGCAAAATGTTGCACGGATTTTTTTCAGTGTACATAAGCTTCATTCATTAATATTCGGGTTAAACTCAATTGTCTTTGACAAGCAAACTAGTTCAGAAAACCTGCTAAAAACGCTTCAGAGAATAATTTGGTAAATGCCGATTTTTTCGGGTTTTGGCTTTAGCGCATATTTTTACTTTTAGCGATTTTTTAGTTTTTTTGGCGCTTTTTTCGTTTTGGCGATTTTTTTCGGTTTTTTAAGATTTTTTGCAATTATTTTTTAGTTATAGAGATTTTTGTTGTTTTGGCGTTTTTTCATTTTGACAATTTTTTTCGACTTTAAGGATTTTTTCAGTTGTTTTTTAGTTTTAGCGATTTTTGGAGCTTGGACGCTTTTACCGTTTTTGACGATTTTTTTCGGTTTTGACGTTTTTTTTTAATTTTTGCCGATTGTTTTAGATTTTGTATTTTTTTTTGCATTTTAGCGAATTTTTCTATTATTGGAGCGCTTTTTTCGTTTAAATGATTTTTTTTGGTTTTTATAAATTTTTCAGTTGGTTTTTAGTACTAGCGAATTTTCTAGTTATGGCGATTTTTAGTTTTAGCGACTTTTTTCTAGTTTTGGCGTTTTTTTTGGTTGGGCGATTTTTTTAGGTTTTTACTTTTTTAATTTTTTTGCCGACCATTTTAGTTTTGATAATTTTTTTTGCAGTTGAGTGATTTTTTCTTTTATCGATGAAATGTTTCATTTAAGCGCTTTTTTCGTTTTAAAGATTTTTTCGGTTATTATTTTCAATTGGTTTAAGCGATTTTCTTAGTTACGCCGATTTTTCTTTGATTGTCGTTTTTAGTTTTTTAGGGTTCCGTACACCAAAGGTGAAAAAGGAACCCTATTGTTTTCGCTACGCTGTCCGTCTGTCCGTCACACGGTATTTTCTCAGGAACCGTAAGAGCTACGGACCTGAAATTTGGACAGAGTATGTAGATCCTTGGCCACTACAACAACAAATACATGAGAATTAAAAATTAAAGGGTGCTCCAAGACGAGCGACGAAAAATGTTAAAATCTCATGTAATATACATACAATTGTATGTACATATGTATATTGACACTTGAAATTTGTAAAATTAGTGTATTTTTATATACTACAACAATAAACATTAAAATATTAAAAAATTTAAATTAAAGGGTGGTCCATCAGTTAATGCAATTTTGACTGTGTAATTTTGACAACTTGCTATATCTTGGAGACCGTAAGAGGTAAACTCTTGAAATTTTCAAAAACGGTAAAACTAAAAAATCTGAAAATTATAAAATCGCCAAACCGAAAAAAATCGCAAAAATAAAAAAAAACAAACAAAATAATAAAACTGGCCAAAATTAAAAAAACTTCAAAAACCAAAAAAAAAAAATCGCCAAAACGTGAAAAAAAGTGCCAAAACTCAAAAAGCGCCAATAAATTCAAAAAACCCCACACTAAAAAAAACGCTTAAAACCGAAAAAAACGAAAAAAAATGCCAAAACTATATTTTATATAGGCTACTAAAGTTCGTATTGAATTACATATCTCGTGCCCGTACGGAACCCTTCGTGCGCGGGTCAAAGTCGCACTTCACTGAATTTATTTAATTTAGCGATTTATTTTATTTTTGGTAATATTTTTCATTTAAGCGATTTTTTAATTTTAACGATTTTTCTTTTCAGCATTTTTTTAATTTTGAGATTTTTTAGCTTTAGCGTTTTTGAAAATTTCAAAAGTTTGCTTCTTATGGTTAACAGTAAGTTGTCAAAATTACATAGTCAAAACTACATTAACTGTTAGAATACCCTTTAATTTTGATTTTTATATTTCAGTGGTAATTGGTGCAGCCTGCATAAAAAACACTAACTTTGAACATTTTTAGTGTTTATATATAATTGTCTATATAATACATTAGGATTTACATATGTTTCATTGCTCGCTTTAGAATACCCTTTAATTTTTACTGTCATAAACTTTTTGTTGTATCGGCTAAAGTTTATATTCTGTTAAATATTCTGAGAAAACTTTAGTTTCGCAGTTCTTACGGTTCTCCAGTAAACAGATGGACATCGTAGCAAAATTGTTCTCTAAATTTTTTAGTATTGTATTGTGAATAAGAAAACTAGTTTAACCTCTGGAGTCTGATTAAAACTCTTTATTGCGATTACTTTTAGTTTTTTTTCGGTATGTCTTTAAGCTCGTTTTAAATTTCACGTGGTTTTGCATTTTCTTAAAAGCTTGACAATTGGAATGCAAACTTTACATTATCACCCAGATTGTGTATGTCCAGCCAGGCGAATCTTCATCTCAGCCAAATACTTACATACATACCTTAATTTAAGTTGACGTTGTCTTAGACGAAAATTCCACTCGACGTACATACTTCAAACATAAATTTAAAGCTAGACTTAAATTCAATCGGAAACGGTGTAGCATTATCAGCATATCATTCTTCCTAGCTTACAACGCGACTCACGATTCCAGCTCTGATTTTAGCGATACAAAGCTTTAATCTGATTAAACATGATGTTATTTTTTTCCTCGCTGAGTATCAATCGGCTATAGCTAGCTTTTGTTCGTTACTTAAACGCTCTCGTGTAAACAATACGAAAGAAGAAAAAAACCGCAAATCATCAAATATATTGCACAATTTTAGCATGCAGTCTGCTTTTATTAGAACGATTCTCATTTATTTATTGATTTACATACATACATATATGAAAAATGTTAAAGTATTTTTCGAATACAGACATGGGAATATTAATGTCTTGTACTAAGGGCAGTAAATATATTTCTATTAACCCATTAAATTACAAAAAAGGGCTGCATGAAAAATAACAGTGAGACAAGGATAATAGCAATTCGATTCCAACTGATATATAATAATAATAATATAGTACTAAATATACATATAATTAGTTACCCTAATATAAAAGGCTCTAATTCATTATATTTCTTAAACCGAAATTTTTGAATTTTTCGATACATTAGATGTTCTTCTAGCTGTATATGTACATACATAAATAATGAGTTAGTGACTTTCTATAATAAGGTAACAATGTGTATACCCTTTTGCATCGTGCCTTGTGGAAAAAATCTGCTGAATTGATACATATGTATACGCAAATATGTAGCTTTTTCTTCAAAGAAATAACTACTAAAATCAAAGCATTTGCAGTCCCAACTTTGGTCTAAATTAAAAAAAAAACAAAAGAGAATATGCGTCAATAGCGTCTTAAAGTCTCTATTTCATTTCCCCCTACTTCATGCATTTTATTACAGTCAGCACAATTATCCAAAAAAGCACAATATAACCCAGCAAACAATGCATTCATTCTATGTAGTTAATTTTTTGCTTTCAAAGAACTATTTTAGTACTATATTATTACATTGTGCGATAGTGAAAAAACATGATAGAAGCAGCTTGTTATCGAAAGCGACGATGTTGTGCTCTCGTCAGAATTAAAAGCTTTTAGTTGCCAGTTGACATCGGTAACACCATTTTGGCAACTATAAACTCAATTAAAGTTCGCTTGCCATTCATCCATCGAGCCATAAAATTTACCACAGAAGATACCAGAGGTGACACGAAACGGAAGATAATTATGCTTTCTGTATGTCTCACTCGCATAGTCATCAAATCCTCTTCACTGTTTCTTTCGCCTGGTATTCTAATTATTTTAATGTACATATTTTCATTTTATACTTGTGGCCTCATTCGTTGCGTGATTTTTGCAAGTAAATGGTAAAAATTAATATTTTTGAATGAAAATGTCTAAAATTAAAACAAAATTTTAATAATTTTTTTTTTAATATTAATAATCGGCCTTGTTCTGTAAACTGAATCCTAGTAAATTTCTCATTTTCAAAAAATTAATAATGGTTCTGCAGATGTGTTTAAATATATATACTGTCTTATTCATTAAAAATTTTTCTCTTTAATAAGAGGTTTATGAAAAAAATTGTCTATGGAAATTTGATTAATAAACCTTTTATAAAATCAAAATATTTTTTATGGATTAGGCCCATATTTGAGAATCTATATAATAAAAAAATTTAAGAAAATCTAAAAAAATATTTTTTTGTCGAAGCTAGTTTTCTAAAATTGTTTGATTTCAAGTCTATCGGTGTACAGAACAGCGACGAATACTCTTCATAATCTTTCTTTTTAATTTTCTAAATATTATTTCTTTTAATTTTATAAAAATTTTCACTTCTTCATTTCACAAAGTATAGATAGAAACACACTACATTTTTCCCTTTTTGACAGTAGGCAAATCAGCTGATTTTAGCTTTTTTCATAAGCCATTTTCTTCAAATCTGATATTCTCTGTGAAGCTTATTACTAATTAGGTGATTAAGCAGCAACGAAATGTACATATCTAAACAAGCTTAACCAAGAGCAACTATAAAATTTTCCTTAAAAAAATATTTACTTTGCAATATTTTTTTTTCAACATATATGTAGTTTAATTGTTTGCTGGGTATGAACTAATTTTCTACTAATGTTTTTATATCATTTAAATTCTGTCTGCATCTGCAAATAAACTAGAAAAATGGAAAAGAAATAATTTTATGTTTTTGTTTGTTTTAATTTGAATACAAGCATATTCAAACAATAAAGGGTGCCGCAAAATTTACGTGACATTTTAATTACAATTGAGAGGGTATGTTTTTGAAATTTTTTGTAAATACATTTTTAATTAGGACCTTGCATAAAGCATTAAACCCATAAACCACAGCAGGCTTCCGACCGCAAACTGTAAAAAAATATAATATACAAGTTTATACAAAAATTATTATTTTGAAGCCATCCCAGACAGCTGCACGGCTACACGACCACTTTTGTCGCTGTTGCCAACTTCGGCTAATGTTTAGTTTTGTAAGCGACAATTAGCAGCGCTAAAATAAAGATTTTTTGCAGCCATACTTATTCTTGAAAACCAAAGATTTTTATACATAAATATCGTTAGATAAAATGCAAAAAGGTGTAACTAACAAAATATTAAAAATCCAGTTTTTGATTGATTATTATTATTATTATAACAAATTATGCTTTATCACAAAAAAAAGGAACGTAACTATAGCGTGCTTTTTTAGAGTGTCACAACTTTGAGTTGGCATCACTGCTTTATTTGAGCATCCATTTAACAGCTGATAGTTGTTTTTTGTTCAGTTCCATTTGAAATTTCATTATGAATCGACTTACACCAGAGCAACGCGTGCAAATTGTTGAAATTTTTAATCAAAATAATTGTTATATTAGTCAAAGTCATCGTGCACTTCTTCCAAGCCCATTTCTGGTTGAATGGGTACGTAAATAAGCAAAATTGTCGCACTTGAAGTGAGGAGAATCCACAAGCTTTTGTCGAAACATCAATACAAGCACAGAAAATTATAATTATAAAAATTATAAACACGTACAGCGAAAAGAAACTAACGTCACTATTTTGCAAATAAAAAATTGACATATTGTGGTCGTGTATTATAATGTGATTTATTTTAAGAGGTTAAAAATAATAACATACATACATATGTATATAGATACGAGTATAAAAGTGAATAAATCTCATAATTAGTGAATAAAATTTAATTCGATTATAATTATATTACAAACCAATTTAATCATTCTTTTCGTATTAAAAAAATAGTAAACAAATCTTTAAATAAGCAGAAAACAAACCGAAAACTGGATGATTGGACCACTGCGTATGAGGAAAACATAATATCAACCAAAATCTCTCAAACCAATAACTTTTTCTGAATAATTTGTTTTTGATTAAAGACTTTTTTTATTGAAATTCTCCTTCGAAATTAAACTTCAAGCAAATGTGAATTGAGCCATGGAGTTTATTTTATCAACACTATTTTTTTTAATTTCAGGTAGTCAGAAAGTCAGGAAATTTTAACAATATTTTACAAATACTTGAAGCAAAACGGCAAGATATTATTCCACACGTGTAGAATAATTAGGATCTATCGCAGAAAATATTGAAAATATACTGAATCAGCTTAAACATTAATATTATAATAATAATATATACTTTTTCCTGGCTCGATATTTGTGTATGGAAACTCTGCAGGAAATAAAATACCTTCTTAAAGAGTAGGCTGAGTTTTGCTTACAACTATTGGGGAATTACATACATACATCTATGCATATGTATACATATTTTATAAAATTTATTTATTCTTTTTTTTTACCAATAAACCATAAAAAAGACATATGTTGGTTATAAAAAATTCAGCGGTTATATTAGCGTTTATTTTTATTCAGATAGCGGTTTTTAGCGGGTTTTTAGGGGTTATATGTCGGGAAATGCCTGCAACATTTTGGCAACACTGCTTCGATGAGTTATCGTTGAAATACGGCCGCATATGCTGTGAAAAGTTGTTGAAAATTGGTGTTCCAGCCGTGGCGGCCACATGGTGGAAATCATATTTAAACATTAACTGCCGTATTCAGAAACAATTATTTTGGTTTAAAAAAGGTCTACCGAACAAATTTTGTATGAAAATTTGTTTATTAAACGTTTCGTAAACCTAAATTATTTTTTTTATAAATAAGGCCTAATTTCATAAAATTTTCTTTCCAATAAAGCCCGTCTCATTTATATTAAAAATATATTTCCTTATTATGATTTTAACTTGTGTCACTCTATAAAAAACACCCTTTACAAGTGTGTGGATTTCATAAATACAAAAGGGCGCAATAACACATTTTTTTCTGAAAAAATTAAATGGTTTTCTTTGAAACTGCGGAAAATTTATATATACATACATAGTTTTAATTTTACAAATATTTTTGCTTCTCCTGTAAAAGTATATTTTTGTGAGTTACGCCTTTTTGTATGCATTTCATAAGCGTTCCCCGTGTTTAGCATTCTATAATATTTAACAAATATACTTACATATTTATTAATTAAAAGCATAAAAGTTTGCCATTAACAATTATCTCTTCATTGCAGCACACCACAATCTTGCATTAAATCAAATTTTGTGTATGTTTCAGTTCACAAAACGATTAAAATTGAAGTCACTTGGGAGAAATACATGCAAATGATAATTATTAACTATTGTTGGCCTACAACTAATTCCACAAACAATCAACATTTTGATTATTTTCATACATTTTTGTGTAAATAATATTTCCACTTTAATCATTATGAGTAATTTGTGTATGTGCATACGAGTGAATACAATTATGGGAATGAATTGTAGTGCATATGGAAGCAACTGTATGATGTGATCCCACGGGTTCGATTGCTTGATGATTGTACAAATGTTTTCAAAATGTTTGTGTGTTGCACATTCAAGATAATTGTTAATGCTTGAGGCCAGTATCGAAACTGGCAGTGCTGGATGTCATAAACGAGTGAATTCCCTGATAAATTCACCGGGGGGTAGAATTTGTTATTTTATTATTTATTAAAATGTTTTTTTTTTTGGTATATGATTGTACTTTATATTTTATTTAGTATTTTAAGGTTTTGATATTTTTCCTTTTCGAATATATTTAAAAGGAAGAACGAAGTCTTTACAATATTGAATAAATATTCCCCCATCATCATCAAGGCGACAGTAAATATTTTCACTTGTCTACTCTTTATCGGCAACAATTTTCTCTTATTGACAATCTCTTACTAATCTCTAACTGCCGTAGTCAGAAAAAAAACAATTTTGGCATACAAAAGGTTTACAAAACAAATTTTGTATGGAAATTTGTTTGATAAATTATTTTTTTCTGAATAAAGTCTTAAGGCTTTGTAAATTAATAAAACATGTTAATAGTAGTCAATTGTTATTAATTTAAAATGAATAATTCCGGGTTTGATCATTGGTTTGTGTCAAAAAAAAAACGAGCTTGTTTACATAATTGCTTGTGCTTTGACTGCGACTGTTGACATTTTAAGAAGCAGAAGCGTAAACAGAAGCAAAATAAATTATACAAATGAGAAATTTTTAAACGCTGAATGTGGCATGTACACTTTTGTTACCGTTTCAGATTTCTTATATTTTCTTAATAGTTCTAACTATTTGGTTTTTGTACCTGAATCAAGCATATCGAGGGTTTATATTCAAGGCTTGAAAATTTTAGAGGAGTGCGAAAAACTGTTATTTTTTCAAAGTGCAAGGCTAGTAACTAAATTTTGATGAATAGTACCATTTACAGAAGACATACATATTAATTCTACTAATGTTAATCAAATACAGTTAATGCTCTTAGAATTAGAGAAAATAACAGTTTTATTTTGTCTTCTAAAATATTCAAGAATTGCAGATAGCAATTTTTTAATATAAACACTCGATATGTTGTATTAAAAAAAAACATATTCGGGAATTTTTTCGTTTAGAATAGGTTAGGTTGAAAAGAGAAACCATCATGTCCGGGGACATACACATAAGCCAGTATATGTCTGTTGTCCGCTTTCATGTGAATTAAAAATAAACCCCAACTTTATGGGAACTCAGTATCGTTCATGTAGTCCTTCAAACTTTTCCGGTTAATCCCCAAAATAGCGGGATATCGGCTGGGCGAAAGCTGGTAATGAAAAACAAAGTTCTCCATTGTCTCAATGTTCTCCATGCATGCCCTGCATTCATTGTCATCCATGGCTCCAATTCGGTACAAATGTCCTCGTACTCGTAAATTAGAGTGCCCCGTTAAGATGCCGATAAACTTTCCTAACTTGGGCTTGCTTACTTTCAACATCCCCTTGTTTTATCTTCGACCGGTTCACCCATAGAACTTTGGTTAAACTACCCGTAGTATCACTATTCCCCTGTGGGCCAACTCAATTTTCTCTGCCTTGAAAGGATTTTCATTAATTAGAATTACACTCTGTAACTTTCTGGCCTGTTTCGCCAGTAATTTTTCGTGTTCATTTCCGATTATGTCGTAGTGAGTAGGCACCCGCACAAGACGAATGTTGCGTAATCGTTTATCATATTCTTGCCATTTAAAACTGTCCTAGAGTTTACTCTTCCGGTTGTGATTGCTTTAATTGCCGACTTGTTGTCGGTAAATATATTGACGTTTGTGGCGATAATCACACTGATCCATTTGAAAACCTACATGATCGCACGAACCTCCGTCAGGTATTTCGGTCCTCCTTTTCCCTTAGTACCAAGCCATCCGTATCGTAGCAGCAAACTCCCACATACGTTTGTTCTCGGGTTCGATAAACCCAGGAGTGTCTTTCTGTTATCAATGCCTCGCATTCAGCTATAACCTTAGTGCCATGTACTCGGTCGGGCATATCCATTTCTGGTCGTATCCGTCCATCTGTTCTGATGGTGTGGTAGGTTGTCTTGTCCCATCCATTCCGCTGACACTTGTAGACATTTTGTTGCAAGAGCTGATTCGTATATAATTTAAATGTCTATAGGATGGGCATAAAGAATGGTCTACAATGCCTTGGTGCATGTAATTTTCATAGCGCCATTTGTACATAGGCAGCACATTCGTTGAGACTACCCATTGACCTACATCATACTACGTATGGCGTATGTTAGAATTCATCTATCACTCTAAGCACTCTTCTAAACCCAATGACCTTTCTACAGAGACCAGCACGAGTTGGCCTTCTTGACTCTTGCTCTATGTAATGATTCCAACACAGTTTCCGATCTAGTATCACTCCTAAATATTTAATCCTATCAGATAAGGAGATGATGGTTAGGTTAGGTTAGGAAGGGTGGTGCTTTACCGCATCTCCACTCGGGGACCTAATTGGGTCCATTGTGATTCCCTTCTGTTGCCCAAAAAAGTAATATATATATCCTCCCATTTGCAGCCAGAAATGACCATATTATCCATCACTAAGCCACCGAATTCCCAGGATGAAGCCCCTGATGTCCTCTAGTTTACACTTCCCGACATCAGTAATGCTTTCATGGAAACGTCTGCTTTGCCATCTAAGCCTATGACGTTGTAGCCTCGGGCAATAAGGAGATGCTACTTCCCTGAAAACTGGGATCAATATACTGCATGATCTTTGTGTTCCTGGTAAAAAGCACTCTGTTTTTCCTGGAGGTAATATTGAGCCCTCTCGGCCGAGCCCACTTTAGCGAAATGTTGAGAGTTCTTTGCGCCTCCCTGAATAGTTGGTTAAGGACCTTGTCCCTAAGAAGTATAATAACATCGTCCGCATAGCAGATAGGATCATAACCTTCATTAGTCAGGCCCCTTAGCATTATGGTGTTGAAACGACGAAAAAATAAATTTTAAATTGAAAAAGTACCGTCTTACCCTGACACCGTGTTATCATTTTTATGGACCGTTGTCGGGAATAGGCCCAATTCATATTTTTTGTTTCAGAATATACGCAGCAACTTTTATTAAAATTTATTTTAGCTAAGTTTTGGTTATAACTAGTTTATAATGCTGCAATTTAGCGTTTTGAGAAGGGGAATAACTCATGTTGGTTTTAGATGGCTGGCAACGCTGATTTCGAGCAGATGGCGAAGGATATTAAAAGTGAGAGAGAATTCCGAAGTCTGCTCTTTAGTTTCCAGTTGTTTTATTTTACCTGAAGGATTTGCATGCGATTTTTTTAATGGTGGAAGAAAGAATAGAAAATTGTTATTCAGAAACTGAAGTTGAGAGATGAAGTTGATTTTTCTTGATTCGCAAGATGATTCATTCTTTCGTTCATAATTTTACGCCAACTTACCTTATTTTTATATCACTTGTGTACACAATGAAAAATAATTAATTTTAAATTTCCGGGTTTAAATTTTATTTGCTGCTTATTTTTTAAAATAATTTTTTCTTTTATAGTTTAGTTTATTTGTTTTTATTATGTAGTATTTTATTTAACAAGTATGTAAGTTAAAATTTATTAATACATTTAAATTAATATAATTTTTATTATTAACTTTGGTTGTTATATTTCTTTGTTGAAGTTTTTGTAAATTAATTTTGTATGATAATGATTTGAGAGCAGTACATACATAATATTGGCGCTTAAAAAGGCAAAACACATGATGAAATAGTTCAAAACTCTTTACAACATGGACAAAAATTAATGGATGCGTTTTCAAAAACTGATTAACAATATTTTACATTTTATTTATAAGATAATCTTGAGATAAACAATTGTAATGAAATTGATTCTAAATTACTTTGAAAGCTAAAAAAGAAACAACCTTTGAATGACCAATAAGTTCGAACAAAAATTAACTAAAAATTGATTTTACTTTTTAACAACAATGATGGATAGATAGCGAGTTTTTATTAGACACTAAGAGAAAAAACTTCAATAGAAGTGAGTTTCTCAATGACATTCCCATGAAAATTAAAAACCTCACACCTCAACAGACTTCGTACTCTTTACAGCGATCTTATGAGGGACCATTTGATGATCAAACTTTTTGAAAAATTTGACGTAATCAGTATTAATGAAAAGAACGTTAACGTCAGCATAGACAAAGACAGCATTCTTGACTAAGACTAGAATTTCGACTCCTGCGACACAGAATTTGTTTCTTCTACCACACATATACATATTTAGGACAAATTGGTAATATCAGAATGGACCCAAGTGAGTTATGATTATGGCGGCTGCTCATTTAACCCTACCTCACCTACACCACTTTCTCAGGACACTAAGTAGGTTTCCGTGTTTCATGAAAAGGTGAGTGATGTGTCATCCCACACACCCGTATTTATTATCCATTATTCGTTTTATCATCCATAATTCGTTTCAACAATAGGTCTGTTCTCGTATTCGAAAATTGGCTAAATGAGATACGTTTATACAAAAACATGTTAAAAAAAAAATAAAATAAAACACATTTTCAATTCCATTTTAGATACACAGATGCATGTACATATGTATGTATACGTTGGCGAATAAATATCCCGAGTATCATGCGTATATTTTTTTTGTCCGACCAAATCTGAGTATAATCATGCTGCTATAAACGAGTACTATAGGCATGACAGACACTCAATACGCATGTGCCTTTTAATTTATAGGGTCAGCATATTTTAGTTTTTCGCATAAACGAAGTGGATATGCTCTTGTATCTTGGAATCGGAAATAGTCATATTTGCTTGAGAGAGAATATGCGAGCATACGAATTTGTTTGCTCTAAAATTATGATTATATGCAATTACTTAAATTAAGACTACATATTTACTTAAATATATTTTTTTCGAGTCATTGCATTCTCTAATGCATAAGTACATGCATCGACGTTTTCTTTTATGTTAAAAATTTTGGTTGGTTTTCACGTTTCCGTGTGTAATTTTGTATCTTATTAAGATAAATTGTAGTTTGCTCTCATTTGACGAAACTTTATCTAATAAGTAAAGTAACAGACCTAATAACAGCCAGTTTGTAGAAGACGACAAAACTACTTAAGAAATTGAGTCTATAGAATACGCCGGGATTTTGTACGTTGTTTGCGTAATGTATGTATGTATGTGTGTATATCAACTTTGCGTCAAAACTTTATTAATTAATTATTATTTTTTATTTATCTTTTTTATACAAAATTATGTGTATACCCTATTTTAAAAGTATGGCAACCCTATTCTTGTACTATAAAAGAAACAGCTGATTAGAGTCTGTGATTAGAGTAAAGAAGAAAAAAAATTCGCCATATAATTAAAGTTAAACAAAAATTAATTGTGATGTTATTTGAAGAATAAAAAGTGTGTTTTTTTCTAAAAACAATTAAGGTGAAATGTGAGTGTATGTGTATTGTTAGTATTTTATTTATTTTGGTGCACTTTCTTTTTTGAATAAGGCCGTCATTGACGCGTATAACGTGACAAGTCGTGTTATACAAATCTAAAAAAAATTTTTCCAGCTGTTAAAGTTTTTAATAAAAAGTTGTGTACCAGTCGCGATTTAAAACAAAAAATAAGAAAAATAAAGACGCTGATATGTTAGCGCATATTATCAACGACCCACGCGATCTAAAAACAGGCTGTAAATTTCATTGGCGACACCATAAATTAAAAAAAGATTAAGGGTCTAGCTGATAAGTAAGGCTAAAGGGAGAGGATCCCATGATTGTCGCACTGCACCAATTTCACACAATAGCCCAGTGAAAAAAAAATGGAATTCATTCTAGCGGAAGTACATTTTCATTGCTTCCAAAAAATCGATATTTTTAATTTGCCGAGAGTGAGCAAAAAACCATGTAGAAGCTTATTTTAGTCACACAAAACCTTGTAACTCCTCCATAGTGCTAGAAAATATTCACCAGAATTTAAAAAAAATTTATTTTTTTAAAGAAATTTATGAACTACTTTTAGTCTAAAATTTAAAAGTTATTTGCTTAAATTTACATGAAAACACTGTTTCGGGCTTAAATTCGTATAAAAAGAAACGAATTGGTAAAAAAGGCAACTATTTACCATTTTTCCTAGATGAAAATATTATCATAGAACACAAAAAAGGGAATTTTTCTTAATATCGCTTCCAATTCAGTGACCAGGCATCGAAAAAGAGAACTTCTTGCAATGACAACCCTATGTAAAAATCATTAGATCGGATCGAAATTTGCACTACTTCCGCATCGTAAACTCTACATTTTCATGACTTTTTTGGAGTCTCTTTTTTTACTGGGAGCCCAATTCACAGTCTTGTGCAAACGAACTTGCATCGTAGCATGTGCAAAACAACAATTCTTAAGGTTCAGTTAGCCGACTGTAATGTAATGTAACTGCAATAGTAGGAAACAGCTGATCGATATTGTTATGTGAAAAGTAATGAAAATTGTTAAGGCTCAGTTAGCCGACTGTAATGTAAAGTAACTGCAACAGTAGGAAACAGCTGATCAATATTATTATGTGAAAAATAATGAAAATTGTTATAGAGATGTAATGTAACGTAAGGTACGTAAATATCGATCATCTGTTTCCTACGTTGCAGTTACTTTACATTACAGTCGGCTAACTGAGCCTTTATAGAGATGTAATGTAACGTAACCTACTTTTCATATAAAAATATCCATCAGCTGTTTCCTACGTTGCAGTTACATTACATTAAAGTCGGCTAACCGAGCCTTTAGTTACGAGTATCAACTTTCACATGTTACGATGGAATATCATTTGCACAAGACTGTGAATTGGGCTAATTTTTATTGTGCTTTATTGTTGCACAATAAATAATTTGTCCCAAGCAAATACGCTGCGGTCACATACTCGTAATTGCCTCATTTTATAAAAATGTTGTGGTAGTTTTTAGTTGTTTGGTTTTAAATGCAAATAGTTTTCTTTAAAAAACAAAGAATTTTGATTTTCTGTTTTATTCACCCTTATTCCAGTTGTCAACATCGACGTCACTTTAGCACAATGCCAAAAAGTTGGGGCTTGTGTACCCGTTGTCGAAAACAACGGACGGACTCCTGTCGGCAGGTTAATGCTATTTTCAAGACCTTATGGAAAGGGAAGAGATTGTCAGTAGCACAAAATTCTTCCCGAGAGTGAGTAAACGAGCCATAGATTTTTTTTGGTATTTTGTTAAAGCGACGTCGATATCGACAACTGGAATATGGGTGATTTTGTGCATTTAAATGGTTTATTGGTCAAAAAGAAAGAAAATAGCCTCTGTCTGCTTTGTATATTTTGTGCTTATCAAGTATAAAAAATTTAAAAGAGAAAATAAATATTAAAAACAAAGTATATGGATCAAAGATTAGCTCACAACTCCATGTTAGCTTTCCAAATAAGTTATAGTTGCATTTAAAAAGACCAATAATTGGTGCATTACGGCAATCGTGGGATTTTACCTTAAGCCAAAAACAAAAACAAACAAAAAAAAAAATTTAAGAAAAAACTTTCTTTTTACTTTTTTTATACAAAAATCAATAGCCCTGGCTGCACATTAATTTCGGTAGGTAATTGTTGCTATTATAAATACATATACTAAGTCTATATGTTTCTCTAAATTATATTTATGTAATTTTAATGGAACTTAGGTTCTTGTTTCCATTTATTTTATAGTTTAATATGTTCTTTTGTGTTTGTATTATTATTATCACTAGTTACTTTTTTTGTCTTCGGCTTTTGTGGAATCTATTGATTTGGTATTGTCGTCAAGGGGTGAGTTAGAGGTGGTGGCCTGTTCGGCAGAGATTTCAGTTCCACTCATGCTATTCTGTAAATGAAAAGGAAAATAAAATTAAATTTAATATTCATCATTCGATAAAAATAGTTTTTGATGAATTCAAATTCTTCTTTATAACTAACTTCACCTTATTTAATTTAATTTTGAAATTTTAGAAAATTAATTTCTGTGATATTGATTATAATCGAAAATTCGAACTCAGTTCGCAACTTGCAAACAAAAAATTTTTGTTACGTATTTATGATATCATTTTATCTTATTAAACTTTTCAGTATTTTCGAAAATTAACGGCCTGGCCCTCGATGTCGACAAGAAATTTTCTGTCGCTTAGTTATATTGAAAACAAAAACAAAACAAGAAATTATGTTTTTGTTTTTAATATAAGTAAGCGATAGAAAGTTTTTTGTCGACATCCTGGGCCAGGCCGTAAAAGTTAGTTTCACGACGTGTCGAAAACAAAAAAATTTTAGGTGAGACAAAACTTTCGATTCACAATTTATATTAAAAAACAGAACAAATTTCGAACATAAGTTTGAGTTTAGATAGGATGTATTTTTTTTTTACTTTAACTACGAAAGTTATTAAGCAATATCACACAAATATTTTTGGCTTTAATGAAATTAGTTAAATTATGAAATTTTAAGTTTTTAATAATTCGAATTTAGCTTCAGACTTGAAAAAGCAGATTTGAGAAGCACAGTTAAGCCTTTTTTACATTTATTTTAACTCAATTTCGAAATTTATTTAATTTCAAACCATTTCGAAAGTCATATCTATGCATTATTTAATTTTCTTGTTTCTAAAATTTAAATTTTTTATGTTCGAAAATTCGAACATACATACATTTTAACTCAATAACGAAGTTTATTAAAAATCATGACCATTACGAAATTAGCTGAACATTTTTCAAATTTAATTAATTTCGAAATTTTTTTATAAGTCATATCTATGTATTATCTCATTCTCTAGTTTTCATAATCGAAATTTTTGGAATTTAGTTTTGTTTGAAAATTCGAACTCGCTTTCCAAAATTTGCAATTAAAAAACATTTATCATCATGAAATTATTTCAATAGTTGAGCAAATTAGTCGAATCATATTTTCGAAAATTAGAATTTTAGTTACACATGGAAAACAAATTAAGACACTTTTGAATATTTTCAAAAGGATATTTCGATTTTCAAATATTCATACGTATTATTTCATTTTCTAAAATGGAAATTTTTCGAACTTAGTTATGTTCGAAAATTCGAACTCTCTTTCGAAAATTTGTAAACAAAAAATTTTTTAGCGGTATATCATGAAATTATTCCAATAGTTCCGAAAATTAGTCGAATCGTATTTTCAAAAATTCAAATTTAGTTACAAATAGAGGAAAAATATTTAGGAACAAATCTCGATTTGCTGCCTATTAAGATTTTCGAAAGCTCATATATTGAATTATATATAGAATTTTACGAAATTAACAAATTCTGTTTTTTTTTATTCGACAATTCATATGTATTATTGCTTTTTCTAGTTTATAAAATTGAAATTTTTTAAATTTACCTATGTTCGAAAATTCGAACTCTCTTTCGAAAATTTGTAAATAATAAATTTTTAGCTTTGTATCATGAAATTATTCCAAAAGTTAAGAAAATTAGTGTAATCATATTTTCGAAAATTCAAATTTAGATAAAAATAGAGAAAACAAAAAAATTAGGAACAAATTAAGACACTTGCACATTTTCAATAGGAAATTTCGATTTGCTGCCTATTAAGATTTTCAAAATTTGTTATTGAATTACCGACTGTATGACTTTTGATAGACAAATTTTTTTAATTAAGAAATTTTTTAGAAGTTTTAATACTACAGAAATTAACAAACAATTTGTTTGTAAAATCGCATTTTCCTGTTTCTAAAATTTAAAATTTTTAAATTCGAAATCTATTTCAAAAATAAATTTTTATCGTTATATTATGAAATAATTTCAATAGTTAAGAAAGTTAAAATTTAGATAAAAATAGTTGAAGAACATGATTAATATGTATATAAGTTATCACTTTAAACTCACTTTCATTTCTTTGCGCAATTTCATTGACTTGCCCATACTGATAAGACGATAGCGTTCCTTGGCGCGTTCACGTATTTTTTCGGGAACCACCAACAAAGTTGTTGTAAAGTTGCCAACAAATAAAAAGAAGAATAATCCGCTCATAACCGAAACCTTAAAGGAAAACAGATAATTTGTTTAATTCAAGTATTGTAGAACAAGTTTACTTACGCACTAGAAAAGAAAAACAACTTACATGCCATGGTGCATCTGGTGGAAAAGTGGATAACTTGTATAAAGTCCAGGCATTGTAAGCCTGAAATGAATAACCCACAAAGAGGAAAGGCAATAAGAAACTTAAGCCCCTCCACATCCAGGAGTGAAAACCTTCAATAGTTATATCCATATTGTGACGTTCACCCAAAGCCTTTAAGCGATACAGTAAACCCTTTTGATAGCCGAATTGTAAATATTGAACCATGCCTAAAATAACAATACATTTTTAGGAATTTCTAAAATTTCTTATGAGTACGAGAATTTCCACTTACTGATGTAGACATTGAAATACATAAATTGATCTCTAAATAGTGTCCAATGTTCACCTTGAGGCCAAATCAATAAAACTCCGGCAGCTACAGTTGAAATGAAATGATGAGCCCTCCACCATCCCTTAATCCGAGAGCCATTTACTTTTAAAATCGATTCACGTATAGTTAGCGTGCAATAATACCAAACCAATAAGAAAATATACGATAACTCTAGAGCCCTGCACAAACATTTTTTTTGGTTATTGCATATATTTAACTTTTATAATTTCAAATAATTTTCTGTTACCTGTAATTGAATATCAAATTAAGAAATGCCATTAGAAGACCAATAACATTGAGTATCAATTTGAATTTCTCATATTCATCTTTATAGCGAACTTTGTCGTTTCTGTTGAGGATTGATACATTGACATCACCCAAAATTATCTATTAAAAGAAAAAATAAATAACAAATTTTGTTTGTTTTATTTTGCGTTTTAGATTTGGAAAACTTACTCTTAAATAACGCCCAGATTTAGCAGGTAATGATTGCTCGATTTCATAGAGTTGTGCTTTACGCTTTAGAGTATTACTCTGCAGTTCTGCAACTTTTTCTTTGTCTTCGGGCGATTGAATGTTTTTGAATCTGAAAAGCAATGGATGTTAAAACGTCTTAAAAATCATTTCAAATATAACTTTTTTTCAAATTCCCGCCTTCAGGGAAGTTACAGATTTTGCTACAATTTTCGAACATCTAGTTTTCATCATCAGCCTTATTCTGAGTAATATCTACCCGGGATTTTATGCCATATTCATTGTTTACCCATTTTAAAAAGTCCTTTGCAAGCTTTTATTTAAAATAAAACAACTGGCAACAAAATAGCTGACTTCGAAAATTCGAAGTTCTTCCTACAAATTTAAATTTTGAGCTGAATCTGTTTTGGAATAGATTCCGTGGGAATTAATTCTCGGGGAATTATTTCTAGTAGTTCACCCTAAAATTAAAATTTTTAGCTCAATCTGTTTAGGATTAGGTGGATTTTATTTTTATAAAAAAAATGATAATTCCGTGGGAATTATTTCTTTATTATTAATTTAGAATTGGGCTGCATATTTCGAGGTCCTGGGACTATTTGGACTATTTTCGCTATGATGTCCGATGTGTATGTATGTAAACATTTCAAAATTTATGAACGGGTCTATGGACCCATAAAAGAAATATATTCACCATAAAATTCTACTAAGTCTATCTATCTATCCAAAGCTCCAAGTTAAACTTTAACATAAGAAATTTATAGAAAAATTATTTAATTTCGTATTTATACACGTTTCACGAGTTATCGGTGTAGGTTGTGTTCTCTAGTTTTATTTAAAGACCTAGGATGCACATTTTAAGTCTCTAAATGGTTTCGCCATGGGTATTGCTGGGCCTTCAATTTTTTTTAATCCCGAATAGTCTTATAAAGTAACAACAATTTCTAATTTTTACTATTTCAAATTCTAACTAATTCAACTAATTCAAGTAAATTCAATTAGCTTTTTTTTAAACTATTATTACAATTTTTTTTAAATGAAGAAATTTTGCTTAATTTAGTGTTTGTAGTTTTGTAATTCTCAATAATTTATTGAAATTTTGTCTAAAAGCATTTGGGGGTTTTGCGACTTTTTTTTTGAGTTGTGGTTGAAATGTACACCAATTGATTGCCTAAGCAACGTTAAATAGAAAAAAAAACAAATTCTATAAAAATAATATTTGTACTTACTGTTTTAGTGATGCACCTATTTGATTCATGCGATATCGCTGATGTTTTATTTCATTGAAACATTTTTGTTGATGTGAATGCAATTGCTCTAGCAGTTCGATATATTTGCGATTGCAATTCTAAATAAAAAAACAAATAAATAAAAAAAATAAATAAGCTCACATGTAGAAAATATAGAATTTTAATATACTCACTTCCAATTCTAAAAATTCTTTACTTAGTTCATCCCATTCACCCCTCAAAGCATCTATGCTGCTGCTGGCCATTTTTGGAGTATAAATTCATGAAATTGTTACACCAGAAAATTTCCTTTAAATCAGCCTCGCTCACTTTCTCACTTGAAATTTAATAAAATAGATTTGTTTAATTTTTTAAACATCAGAATAACAATATAAATAGCATCAAATAAATAATAATAATAAATAAATATATATAAACTTCCAACAAAATAGAATCAATAGGTTAGGGAAAAAGTAACTTCACACTTATTATGGTAATTTAAGAAATTTATTATTTGACATATTAGGTCTGTTCAATTACTTCCCCAGTAGAAATTAGCAACAAGAGAGTAAAGCAGAAATTTACAAAATTACTCTCCTAAATATGAAAAAGTAAATGAACGCTTTACTTGTAAAAACTAGCAAGAACATTTTATTCATATCAGAACCATGGATGGAAATCATGATACAATTGTACTTTTTCTGATGTATTTTGTTTGATAATATTTTAAATTGCATTTTTTTTTTAGAAATTTACATTTAATATGAAATTCTTTATACAGTTTCATGTATTTTTATCTTTTTTTATGAATTTTTCAAAAGTTTTTAATTTTATTAATTAACAAATACAAAAATGCCACTTTCCATCTCTGACCATATACATATGAAAAACAAGCAAAATTATTTGCCATTAAAATTTAATTTATGTGGCTTAATGAAAGAAAAACAATAAATTAAGAAAACATGCTTTCTTTTTACATACTTATACATATGTACATTCTTTTTTTTAACAAAGAAATTCATATTTTTCAGTTTTCCTTTTTCAAATGTTTTTAAAAAAATTTATTTGACAACAAAACACACAACAGGTGGTTGGATAATTCTTGCAAGTAAAAATTTTACTAGTAATAATTTGTAGGAATTTGTTTGTCTCTCAATTTTTTTCTCTCTTTCGACGCTCTCTCCTTGCAAACTTTTTGAGTTAATGAACACTTTCCCGCAGAAATTGTTACAAATTCGTAACAATTTTTAGTAAATGAGAACAAACCTATTGTCATAACTATATTCTAATCCGAAATTTAGATTCATATCGAATATAAATTATTTGCTGGGTTTTGTATAAGTTTCTAAGCCTACTAGGCTTATTTTTCTTTTGTGATTTTCAAAAATATTATTATTTGTGAGTTCTCAAATAGTTCTAGAAAGTCTGTGCATAAGATAAGAGGTTTGTGACTATTCAAAATGTATAGCTGAGAAGTCTACTGATGATTTGTTACAGCAACAATGAAATGCATATAGACCAAGCTGAACCATCAGCAAATAAATTTCGGATTATTATGGTAATTTTTAAGTGTGAATACTTTTTTAAGGTGAATTTTCTTTTGTTTAATATTTTTGTTGGTCTTAAATGTTTTTGATCTCCACGAGATTTTTTTAATATTCAGGTGTGTGTTGAAATTTGTTTGGGGTTGAAAAGAATATCGACAGAGCTGTGATGAATTTCGATCAATCTCAATCAATCTCTCTTTGAAAATTAGAGAAAATCAATAAAATTATTTTACTCACATGCAGCGTGGTCAAAAATTTGCAAATTTATCAGTATTTCGCAGTTTTTTGAGCTCTTGAGCAGTCTTCTAGTTTTTTTTTGTTAAAAAATTCTTTTTTTAATAATCAGTTTATAGTTATTTTTTTTTTTTTGGCTTTTTTAATTTTCAGTAAATTTTTCAATTCCTATAAATATTTCAGACCATCAGTAATTATTCAGCCCAATCATGAATATTCCCTCGGAATTTATTTCTCGCGGAAAATAATTTTCTCGAGAAAACAATCCTCCAATCATAAATTTTTTGGGAACAAAAAAAGAGTAATACGTGGCATCACCGCATTACGAAGCTCGTTGTTTTGCTTGTTTGTTGACATTTTGTTTATCTCCCTTTTTTTTTTGAGTGAGAGAGTAAGCAAAATTACTAAAATTCAACAACTTGGAAAAATATGTAAAAAAAAGTTTATAAATGATTTATTTGTGCTTTTTTACATACAAGATCTATAAATTGTGTATTAATTATGTTTTAATGTAAACTCCCTTCGGTTTTGCAAGGGAAAGATTTTTAGTTAAAAAACCAAGTTCAACGGCGTTCATAATACCTACTTTTTTCACGGGGAGTTTTTTTATTCCCGCATTTTGTAAAAAAAGGGAAAAAACAAATTCATGATTGGAGAAAAGGGAAAAGTAAATAAACTCGCGCGGAATTTTTGTTCAAGATTGGGCCGATTATTTTGTTTTTCTGATACACGTTCATAACAGTGATCAAAGTGTATCAAAGTGATACATATGTACATATTTAAAGGGAGACAAAAAAAATATAGCCACTGATATGTATACTTTAAACAAAATTAAGCAGATTTCTAAAAATACCTTAAGTAATTTTGAAGCCTATTTTATAACGCAATACCTATGAATATTTTGGAGACGAATTTACTTTTTCCCCTCGCCAAGAATAGTTAAGTAACGTTGTTTAGGATTTTGAACTCATCGGTTTTCAAGTTTATACACATGCATACATACATAAATAATTTGTACATACAGTTGTGTTCAAAAAAAATAAGAGTGCTAATCTCAACAAAAAGTTTCAGTTTATAAAGGAAATTCGTAGTTTTGTTCAGATTTTTTGACAAATGATTTATTTACCTTATTTATAAGTTTATGTTGAAAATTCAGAAAGAAATAGTAAAAAAAATTAATAAAATTGGTCAAAAATTCACTGTTCTAAATAATAGGAGTGTTATAGTGAACGACGAAGAATGTTGTATAAGAATTGAAGTAAAGTTTGCAATTACATGTATAAAAATAAGCTCATTAATTTCAATATTTTGTTGAATAACCTGCATTTTCAATAATTTTTGCTCATCTTCGAGTAATGAAGTCAATAAGGTTCTGATATCGCGATGCATGGCTTTCACAGGAGTTTCTTCCGCGCATCTTCGACTATGCTCCTTAAATCGTTCCGTTTTTTCTTCAACATATTTGTTGACATCTTTCCAGAGATGTTCAATAGGGTTGAGGTCAAGAAACTCAGCAGGCCACGATATAGCCTCCATACCCTGTTGTCTGAAAACCACTCCGTTGCTAGTTTACTGATGTGTTTCAGTCATTATCTTATTGCAATACCCATTTTAGTGGCAAATTCCATTCTGAATATGGAAACACCACTTCGTTAATTCTTTTCACATTAACATTTTTATCAATTATTCCTTTTATCTGCTGTATTGCACCAACATAACTGTACAAAAAACGTCCCCATATGTGCCATCATGCTTAATGATTTTTTTTTTGTATACTGTACCTTGCATTCTGCGTTAGGCGAACGTCGGACATACTGTCTAAAGCTACACTCACGAATTAGAACTACTTTGGTCTCATCTGTGCTTAATATATTTCTTCATTGCTCTTATTGCTATTTGACATGGTCTTTAGGGAACTTTAAGCGTGCGGCTTTCCTTGGACTTCTTGCAATTAGTTGCTTCTGTAATAAGTGTCTGCGGATAGTTATGATACTAACATCAATGTTAAGATCCCGTAGTATCTTTTTGGACGACGCCGAAGGATTGGTTTTCCTATATTTTACTACAAGTCGGTCATCCACACTAGACGTTTTGCGTTTACGGTCTGGTATACTTAGTTAGCACGGCCTCAATCCACATATTTTTTGGCATATATGATTTGAGCAACATAGTTCGAACTTTTTCCACTAACGTTCTATTAAAACGTTCAGACACTCCATTCTGTTGTTATACCACTTCCACTGCTCCTTCGAGTTATACTCACGTCATTGATCTATTGTTAGTTTTGATAAACCAAACTTTGCTTTGGCCGTGGCTTCATATTCTACTAATTTCTCAAATACAGAAGATTTCTTCTTAATTGCATAAATTACAGTGAAATGAGTAAAATCGTCTATAAACGATACAAAATACTTTGATCCATCCCAGGTTATAGGATCAATTGAACCACAAGCATCTGAGTGTGTTCTTTCCAGTGGACGTGATGCACGTTGACGAGATCCGGTGAAAGGCTGTCTTGACAGTTTTCCCTTTACACAGATTTCACAAAAATCCAGTTTTTTACTTTTGTGAAATTTTGTAATTGTATTGGTTTATGTGATTTAGAAGAGGCATTGGAAAAATGTTTTTCTTTTTCAATCATAGAAACTTTGTTTTATACTTTGTTCGAAAAAATTTTTTTTTCATTCCTTTGTAAACTTTTATAAAAACTAGTAATATCATTCTTTAAAAATAAAACTCTTATTTTTCAATTACGTTAAAATCTGTAACAATTTTTACCAGTTTGGAAGTTTCCACACTAACGAATTTTACGTGAAAAAATATTGGGTTACAGCACTCCTATTATATTGAACACAGCTGTATGTACAACAGCAACAAAAACAAAACAACTAAAATATGTATGTTGATTTAAATTTTAAATTAATTTTAAAATAGTGAGTTAATGATGATAAACATGACAAATGTAAACTTTATTATTTATTCCTCTTTAGAGTTTGATTAAATTTTTTTAGCAGAAGCAAAACTGGAACTGGTTTCAATTTCAATGCTTCCAAAAATTTTGTTTGTAGTTTTTTTCGGATAATTATTTTGTAGTTTCCGCCATTTGTTTATATTTCCTATACATATAGGTTAATAGTTTAGGCTCACCGTTTTTTAATAAATTTATTAGCTGAAGTGAATGCAGTCCGTATTTTCTTACTTGCCACCTTGGAGACGATGCGAAAATAACTGTTTAAAAATTTAAAATACTAAAAAGAAAAACAACAATATATTATTATAGCTCATTATCCAGCAGAAGTTGGACTATGATTTTTATTTTGTTTTTACTATGTACATACATAAGTACATACTTATATACTTGTGGATATATGTGCATATGTGCATCTGTATGTACGTGGAATTATTTTGTAGATCTACTTGGCATTTTGTGTTGATTGCAAAAAAGTATAATTTTTGTCATATTTTTTTAATATTGTACTTTTGCTTGATTAGATTAGTTTTATAAAGTATTTATGTATGTATGTATGTATGTATGTGACCGTATAGGCGCTGATTCTATTTCCTCTCTTTAACTATGAATGTAGGTGTAAAAAAATGGAAAACAAAAGATTTTTGTTATCAGATTTTAATGTGGAATAGCAGGCAAGCACAATTTTAGAACAAAAAGATTTTATCGTTTTATATGACACCGTCGTCCCGTCACACAACTTTTCATTTCATTTTTTTTACAGACGTCACGTAATTTCTTTTCTAGTCTATCAAATTTTGTATGTTTGGTATCTGATGACGTTGTCTTTCAGCTTACCTCTCTCTCCCTTTAGTTTAAATTAAATTTATTTCATAGTTTGTATAAAACCGATGTAGTATTTTGTTTTCATATAAACATTAGTTTTCTTTTATTTATTTGCTATAAATATTTCTTCAGACAATTTCAGAGGTTTCCTATTAAATTACTTTTTGTGTTATTTGTATACCGGTATGTTTACTATGGTGGAGGGTGAAAAATGTTAATGCTTGTCATTGTTGTTGTTGTTGTTGTGTGGTGAGTGTTGTATTAAATTCGCTGGGCTAACACACATTTTCTATTCAACACTGTCATTTGTACAGTGTTGTATTTGGAAGGTGTAGTTGTAACGTAAAATATTTTGTAATATATCGTAAATAATACGATTAGCTATGTATTTCCCGCGACGTTTATATTTTTTAATAATATTTAATATTTGGAAGGGTTAAACAAAGTTTAACGATTTACCTATTGCAAAAAAAAATAAATAAAAGAATATTACTTATTGTTTATTGTTAAATAAAAACTCTTGTTTAAAACACTGACCTTGTGCTTAAGAGAAAATTTGCAAATAAATACATATATCGTAAAACATAATTTTACGAAATCATTTGAATTAAATCGGAGTAATATTTTCACTTCTTATACCAATTTTTGATGAAAGCCTGCACTTATTAGCTTGTTCTAATTTAAATTTAGTTTACTTATGTTATTTGTTGTTGGTTAAGCAACGGGGGTGCAAACTTTGTTGAATTTCTTATTAGTTTCTGGAAAAATTATCAATTATGAACAAATACCCAAATTAAATATCTATTCACCTTTTTAAGTTTATTTTCTTATATTTCTAAGCTCCAGATCGTTTTTATAGTACTTTAATTAGTTGTTAACGAAATATTGAAAATACTTAAATAGAAACGACCTCAAGTTTAACAAACATAAGAAAACAAATACCCAAATATTTGAAAATTTTACATTATTCAAAGTCGATGAGCAATCACCAATTTTTTTATTTTTTTGTTAAAAATTACAAAAAGGAAATTTTACAAATATACATTCTCAACATATTTCACTAAAGAGTATCGTTTTGTTTAGCCGATTTTTTCCTTGCTGACAATTTTTTCTATGCCGACGTTTTTTCTGCTTACTTGGAGGCTACACGTTCAATTTTTGCTTCAATTTTTGTTTCAAAGTTCAATACACTTAGAATTTTTTACTACCACACTCATACATTTGGGAATTGAATACCAGGTGGACTTCAATTTTTCTTTCAACGCTTCATTAAATTTTTCTTTCAATTTAACTGCTGTTTAAAATAATTTATGTGTTTGTAAAAAATTTAAAACAGTAGTAATATTCTTTGCTGAAATAATATACATATGTAGGCGACAATTTTTATTTGTTTCCTCTACGACGGCATTTTGAACATAAATTTGCAAATCAAATTGCTTGCAGCCTACGTCACAGCTTCAATTTTAGCAAATTTTGACAAACCATATGTGTGAAAAAATTGAAAGCAATTTATTGAACGTGTAGCCACAAGGTTAGTCACTTTCCCATTTTGGGGACAGCGTTACCGTTTGACCAACTAAAGTGTCAAATTCCACTTTTTGTCTCCGCTTTTTTTAGAGTGAATTATATAAAAATACATTAAAAATAAAGAGTTTAGTGTAGTTTTCTCGTTTTTTTTTTAATTTTGCCCGTTTTTTTGATAAATCCCCTTTTGGTGCCACTTTTTGGAAAATGTCATCGGTCACCCTGTTTGAGGATATTTCTATGGTTTTTTGGGATTTTTATTTATTTAATAATTTTTGACAGGCTTGCCACATTTTTTCCGTGTTGATAATTTTTTATGTTTATTTTAGCGATTTTTTCGATACATTTTTATAATTTTTATCCGTTTTGCAATCTTTTAGTTTCTTAAACTTTAGTGTTATAACGATTTTTTCTTTTAAACGATATTTTCCGTTTTGGATATTTTGTAATTTTTTACGTTTAAGCTATTTTTTTCCTGGAAGATTTTTATCCGTTTTGCGATTTTAATTGTTATTCCTTGCCGCAGGATTTTTTCTTTTAATCGATTTTTTTTGTGTTGGATTTTTATATTTTCAGAAATGTTTTATATATTTTTTTTTATTTTTTTAGCGATTTTTCCCATTGAAGATTTCTATCCGTTTTGAAATTTTATTTGTTCTGATGAATTCTTCTTTGTTTCATAAACTTTACTGTAATTAAGCTTAAGTTTTTTAAGCGATTTTTTCCATGTTTCATTTTTTCCCCCTATTCTTAGCGATTTATTTTTTAGCCCATATTTTGTAATTTTATGTTTTAGCGATTTTTCCCTTGTTCTGAGGAATTGGTTTTTGTTTCATAAGCTTCGCCGTGATAACGATTTTTTGATCTTTAGCGAATTTTTCCGTGTGTGATTTTTATTTATATTTTCAGCATTTATATTTTAATAAATTTTTTGTTTGTTTAAGCGATTTTTCCCTTGAAGATCTTTATCCGTTTTGTGATTTTAATTGCTCTAAAGAATTTGTTTTTCATAAGCTTGGAATTTTTTTTCTATGTTCATGATTTAGGGACCTTTCAGATTAGGCAAGTCTTGTGTTTGTGGGTGTCAGAGGAAAGATCGGTTTGAAGGGGAAAAAATTGCCAAGTACAATCAAGTCTGTACTCAAGACTTGCGCAAGTAAAGTTGCCTAATCTGAAAGGGGACTTATATTTTAACCCATTTTTTTTATTTTTTCGTTTTAGCTATTTTTCCCATTGAAGATTTTAATCCGTTTTGCGATTTTGTTTGTTCTGAAGAAGCTTTAATGTGCTAAAAATTTTTTTTAAAACGATTTTCTGTGTTGATTTTTTTTCCTATTTTTGCGATTTATAGTTTAATAAATTTTTTTTATATTTTTTTCGTTTTAAGAATTTTTTCCCATTTTGTCATTTTATTTGTTCTGAACAATTTTTTTATTTCATAAACTGTACTCTAATGACGATTTTTTCTTTTAAGCGTTATTTTTCCGTGTGTAATTTTTTCTATTTTCAGGATTTATATTTAACCCATTTTTTATAATCTTTTTCGATTTAGCGATTTTTTCCCTTGAACGGACTGACCTACGATGTCGACAAGAAACAAAACTTTCTTCTGTTTTCAATATATGTAAGTAAGCGACAGATAATTTGCTCTCGACATCGTGGGCCAGGCCAGAAGATTTTTATACGTTTTGCGATTTTGTATGTTCTGAGGAATTTGTCTTTGTTCCATAAAATTTTTTCTTTTAAGCGTTTTTTTTCCGTTTTGCATTTTTTTTCACATTTCCATGATACATAAATATATATTTAAAAAAATTCTTTATTATTTTTATTTGTTCTGAGAAATTTTGTGTTGTTTCATAAACTTTATTGTGTTAACGATTTTTTTCTTTTAATCGACTTTTTTCTATTTTCACGATTTATATTTTATAAAATTTTTTGTAATTTTTTTCGTTTTAGTGAGTTTTTCATTGAAGATTTATTTTTAACCGTTTTGCGATTTCAATAGTTCTGAGTAATTTTTTTTACGTTTTTGCAATATTCTTCGGTTCTGGGGACTTCCCCCATTTGGGTGGTTTCTTTTCGTTTTGGCGTTTTCTTTAACATATGAAGATTTTTTCCCCGTTTTGTGATTTTATTAGTGATGATGATTATATCAATTTTGAGATTTTTATATGTTGTTTGTTGCAGAAAATGTAAACTTTGTGATGAACATGGAAACCACTTACTTCGCTAGTCTTGCGCTCGTTTCACTAATAAAACTTTAATGTTATAAAAATTCAAATCATATTTATTAATGAATGTTTATATAAATTATACTTTTATTTACAAAATATACCTGATTTACATTAAGCATTTTTTCATGAAATTTCATTAATTTTGATGCACGCAACTTTTTCTATTTGCTAATTGTAGCGATATAAAAGAGAATTTTATATAAAAAAGGACGTAGAATGATTCTCTGATGCATTTTGGGTAACGCTTTTGATATAAATTTCTCTTCCAGGCCTCCTATTGCAAAAAAAAAATTTTTCATGCAACTAATTTCATGAAAAAAATGCTTAATGTAAATCAGGTAATACTTTTAATAACAGCTTTCTTAAGTCTGAAACTTTTTAAATGTTAACCCCTTCGATGTTTCCACTATTCCTTGCGTTTGGTGCGCATATTCAAAGCCACATAAGCGGCAATTCTAAATATAAGTATCAATAATATTAAGCCCATATAATCGAAAGGTAAATTTGTTTCGGAAAAGTTTAGTGTTTCCAAAATAACTTTGCCCGAACTGGGACACGTGGTATTGCTGGAGGTGCAGGTAATTTCTCCTTGTTGCACATCGGCCCATTGATTGATTAACAAACCCTCGTTGGCGTAACGAAACCAAGAGAAATACGACAGCCATTTGAAGTAGACCGGTACAGATCCGGAATTGAGAAAGAAGCCACCAAATAAGAGGAAAGGTATAGTTACTGGAGGACCCACGGACAAAGCCATAGATGTGGAGGTGCTGGCACAGGAAATCAAATAGCCAAAGGAAGTGGAAACATTGGCAACCAAGGTGACCAAGGCTAAAGCTTTAAGAAAATGAAAAATTCCTGGACGCAAACCAATCATAGGATAGGCAATGGCGGTGAATAGAAAAGGCACCACCAAGAACAAAGGCAATTCAGCTATAGTTTTACCCAGAAAATAGGTATCGCAACGATACAGACGACTGCGTGTTTCGCGCATAAAGACAGGCAATTCGGAAGTGAAGACCTAAAAGTAAGAGAAACTAGTTTTACATTCAATAATAGTAGTACAATAGATCTTCGAAACTTACATTGATTACGGCAAAGACATTTTGAAAGGTCATATTGGTGAGAAAAAGAAATATGGCGCCATTAATGTTCATCACGCCCACTTGGGTCATGGGTTGATTTAGGAAAATCAAACCTACTAAAACGGCAACCATCTGTAGAAAAAAAAAATAGGCTGCAATTCTATCGAATTTGTCAAACCAGGAGGCAAATTACGGCACTCGTTATCGAACGAAATTACGAAATATTTCCATATAAACTCTATTGAAATATTTTGTAATTTCGTACGATAACCAGTGCCGTGATTTGCCACTAGGCATTTAAATTTTTTTCTCTTACCGTCGTTTGTAGCAAACGCACTTTCACTAATAACGGCTCCTTTAAAGTTGAAATCCAAGAGCGCCACATTACAGCTCTGAATTGGGTTAACCACGAGGCCTTGTAGTATATACTTCTTTCATCCTCTCGTGGTAGTCGCTCTGTTTTGGCTGCAATTTTTTGGAAGTTATGCTCCATTTCACGTGAAACTCTTGAAGAAAATAAATATATTAAATCGAATTTCTTTTTAAACTGCAACTTACCTGCCCACAGCAAAATTGTCGCATATTTTAGAAATACGATCACGAGATTCAACTTCTCTGCCGGGTACAACAGCCAGAACCTGAACATAAAAATCAGCCGGATTGTAATTGTTGGGGCATTGGGCTCCAATACTAAATATAAAAAAAAAAACAAAACAAAAATTCTCACATAAGCATAATTCCTTCCGAACTTAATAACTTAACTTACAATGAGAAAAAGTCCACCGCTTCGTTGGGAGTACCCAGGAAAGCTACTCTGCCCTCGGCCATTAATAAAATCTTATCAAATAATTCAAAAAGCTCCGAAGAAGGTTGATGTATGGTTAGTATGACAGTTTTGCCACGCTGTGACAGCTTCTTCAATACCTGAACCACACTGGCGGCCATAAATGAATCCAAGCCAGATGTGGGCTCATCACAAATCAACAGGGGAGGATCCGTTAAAGCCTCTGAGGCGAAGGCCAAACGTTTGCGTTCTCCACCCGATAGACCTTTAACTCGACCCGGTACACCAATCAATGTATGCTGACATTTACCCAACGACAGATCCTGTATAACTTGATCTACCCGTTGCACCTTTTGCTTCTGGGTCATGGCTCGTGGCATGCGCACCGTGGCCTGAAATATTAAATGCTCTCGAGCGGTAAGAGAGCCTATAAATAAGTCATCTTGCTGTACATAAGCACAGCGGGCTTGCATTTCTTGAATATCCACGGGATGGCCATTCAGCATACGCACACTGGAGCCTGACACTTGTACACCACGTGGCGAACGAAATGCTAAAGCATTTAGCAGAGTTGTTTTACCTGCACCCGAACTACCCATAACGGCTAAAAGCTCTCCTGGATGGGCTACTCCACAAACTATTAAATGGAATGGGATATACATTTTTTTTTTAATTTTCTTGCTTCATAAAAAGTAAAACTTGCCGTTCTTAATCAAGTGCTTGCGCGGCTTGGGTATATGTCTTTCATTACAAAATATTCCATTAATACGATTCACCACCTGCCTCCAGTTCGATCCTGGCTGATGAACTTCACCGAATACATCCAGATTGTACCAGGAATAGGTGAGTTTTTCGGAAACCGACTCATTGGAAGCCAAGGAACCATAACTTTTGCTAAAGCCAGCACTATTAATGGCTGACGCTTCGAGTGTACCGGGAGGCTGCAAGGATACAAATGTTAAAATATTTAAATATTATAAAAGAAATCGAAGTCAAATATGGTCTGGTATTGCAAAATTTAGTTCGCTGTGTTAAAGAATGAAACTAAAATGTGTTGGATTTAGATATTAATGATTGCTATCTGTTAAGATGAGATCTTACACTTGGCGCAATGTACCGATTTCCGCTGGCTCACTGCAATAAACCAAGAATTTAATGGGATAAACTGTTCCATAGAAATCATTGTCATAAAATTCTACTACAAGCCTCTGAGTATACTAAAGCTCGAAACTAACGGGCAAATGTCTCGCTACCTCTTCACAACGGTAAGAAAACAGCTGATCGGCATTGTTATGTGAAAAGAAATTTTCACAAACACCATCTTATTGTTGTTGTATTGTATTTTTTGTAGATCGCACGACTTTTAACTCGTATGATAGTCTGTCACGGCCTTAAGTAATAAAGGCCGTGATACACTACCTAAACAATCGTGCGATTTTTGAGAAAATACAACATTGGTATGATGGAGTCTATGAAAATTTTCAAAAGACAATAATAATTAATTAGATCAGGGTTGTATTTGTTCGTAGATCGTGCGATTTTGTAGGATAGTGAGTCATGGGCTTAAGTATTTAGGATTTTTTGGACACATAGACACACAGATGTAAACTCGACCCTATAAGGTAAGGGTATCAGTCAGAATCCCGGACTCACTTAAACCTGGATCACACGAGTGTTCCTTAATATCAGTTGCTGTGGGAAGTTCAAGTGATGAAAGCATAGACACTGGTCACTGAACTGAACCGGCTTCAGCAGATACTAATCCTAATGCAACATCAGAGCGCCCTCCTTCGTTGTGTAGAAAATCATCGGCGAAGTAAAATAAACGATAAAACCACATACTAACCACAGCTTAAACAAATTTAATACGCATCATTTAACACCAGAGGCGCTGCAACACTGCATTATTAAATAAATTCAGTGAAGTGCGACTTTAGTTTTGAATTTTTTTTTTAATTTTGGCGTTTTTTTTTTATTTTGGCGATTTTTTTTCATATTAACAATTATTTTATTATTGGCGCCTTTTTCGCGTTATGGTATCGCCATTTTTCGGTTTTGCGCTTTGTTCATTTTGGCGACTTTTTCATTTGGACGATTTTTTCGAATTTTGCGACATATTTTAGTGTTAGAATTTTTTTTTTAATTCTGGCGATTTTTTAAAATTTTTGGCGACTTTTTTTGGTTTGGCGATTTTATAATTTTCAGATGTTTTAATTTTAACGTTTTTGAAAATTTCAAGAATCTACCTCTTACGGTTTCCAAGATACTGCAAGTTGTCAAAATTACATTTTATTAACTGATAGAACACCCTTTAATTTAATATTTTTTTTAAATTTTAGTGTTAATTGTTGTAGTCTTTATAAGAATACACTAATTTTACAAATTTCAAGTGTCAATATACATATGTACATACAATTGTATGTATATTACATGGGATTTTAAAATTTTACCTTGCTCGTTTTGGAACACCCTTTAATTTTTAATTCTCTTGTAGTTGTTGTTGTAGCGGCCAAGGTTCTACAAGGTAGAACCTTGGTAGAATCTACATACTCTGTCCAAATTTCTGTCCGTAGCTCTTAGGGTTCCTGAGAAAATAGCGTGTGACGGGCAGACGGACAACGTAGCGAAAACAATAGGGTTCCTTTTTTATCTTTGTTGTACGGAACCCTAAAAAACATGCAAAAAGCAGAGTTGCAAAAGAATGAAGCTTTTTTCTGTCTCTCCCTTCACCGCATCGCTATCCCTTTCCTAAAGAAGATAACACCTAGTAATAGGAGTAGGCATTCCTTGCCTGAGTGTTACTTGTCTTAAAAAAAGTACTAAAATATTTCTTAGTTAAAAAAAAATTTTTTAAAAATTTTCTTCTCTTCTTTAGAAACTCACATTAATTAATAAAAATATTTCATTCAATAAGAATTGAAATTACTGAACTTAAGCCTGACTAAAAATTATTTCTGATTAAAAATCACTAAAAGTTCAATTAAAAATTTACAAATGTTTCATTTTAAAAAAATATTATATGGCACTTTTAGTATTGGGGCTTCATTTCACAAACGACTTATGAACGTAGTTTTTCATTTGTATTCTGTGCAGTAAATATTTTTTATTATTTAGCTTTATGTTACTTATATTTGTAAGTTCACTGGAAACAAAATAAATTTCAACTGAATTTGATTTCGATAAAATCAATATATGTACATACGAGCGTGAATCAATAAGTCTTTGACTTTTTGAATGAAAAACAGTTTATTTTCGAAAACCAAAAATTTATTTTTCAACATAATCTCTTTTTAACTCAATACACTACTCAGACCACTTAGTTCCAGTTTTTGTATCCCTTCCAACAAATAGGATTTTTCAATAATCAATAATTTCATCGTTGGAGCTAAATCACTTTCCACCGAGCCATTTCTTTAGGTTTGGGAATAGGAAGTAGTCACTGGGGGCTAAGTCTAGCGCAGATTAGGAAGCAATTTGAAACCCAATTGATGAATTTTTGCCATAGAAACTGCACATGCGTTTGTGGTTGATTGTGAGCAAACGCGGCACCCATCTGTGTGTGGGATGCCTATGGCATCAGCAATCTCACGCTCTTTTACTCTTCGATCGGCCATCGGATTTTTTCGAAATTTTTGGGTGTACTGATTATAGAAAGTTCAGCGTCATTTGTAATTGTGCGACCACAACGAAAGTCATTAAACCACTTTTTACGACTGAAATCGATGGTGAAAAGTGCCCATAGTATTTATCGAGCTTTTCCTTTTTTTGATTGACGGTTTTTTTTTTTTGTAAAAAAGAATATTTAATCAGCACTCGAAATTCACTTTTTTCCATTAAAAAAAAAACCCCGATGTTGTATGTTTTGAGCAGCAGTTAAACGCAAAGTAAATAACAACAATTGCTTAAAATTTCACAATAGTCTATAAAACAGGTGGTACTGGATGGGAACAGTGTTGCATTTCATATAAATACGAGGGAAGTTCGAAAATTCACGGACTTTTTGATCCGCCATCGTATGTAGGTATATTAATTAGGGATGGACACTGTAAAAAACATCGATTTTTTTTTCGATACGATGCATCGCACACATACATCGATATTTTATAAAATATGTACATCGATGGTTTTTGTACATCGATTGTTGTTTTTTTTTATTATTTATTTCAAAAAATCTTAATAATACTTTTTTTCAATACTGTTCAGAAATAAAAGTTTAGCCAGATTTTTACCACTCAATCTGACACGAGCTTATTCGGCGCTCATAATAGTGTTGCCAGTTCGTCGGGTGGTTACTGGTTTGCCGCACATACATATGTATATTAAAAATACATCATTATTGCGGAAATCAGTAACCACCCGACGAGTTGTGCATATAATATTTACAACATTTGCATGTACAAGCTTGAATTATGTCAACACATATAGATACATATCGAACCTTAGTTTATATTTTATCGTTAGCGACATGTAATCGAAAATATAATTTTTCATTGAAATTAAAATTTTATGGGACTACCCATAGCTTAGAATTATATAAATGCCAAAATTGTTGATAACTGGCTGTAAAATTTTATCGTAAGCGGCAACTTATGTATAAAAAATATTTGAATATTAAAAAAAAAACATTCTTCTGAAAACTTAAATTTTTGTCGCTCACGATAAAAATTCGAAAATAAGGCTCGATATCAATCGAAACGTTATGTATACAACACAATTTTTTACATTTCGATGGATGCATCGAAAGAATACATCGATGTTAACCGATTGCTTAAGCCCATATGACACTTCATTTTTCTTTCATTTATCAAGTTTTAGAGAAAAGTGCAAACATATTGTAATAGAAAAATTCAACAGGTGCAAAGGGTTCACCTATATTAAGAAAAATGAAATAATGTCAACAACTTGACTAAAGTTATCGATAACAAATGAAGGTCTGTCAAAAAAAATTTAATATTTTTCAACTTAAAATTGACATTTCAAGCTTGAAACATGAAAGTGTTCGCATAGCGATTTTAAGTTTCTTTTCTCTTAATAGTAGCGGTTCCTGATTAAGAAAATTTGACAACACTTAAACAATTTGTTTCCGTTTTATATAATTTATTCTTTCTAAAATTTATTATTTCTTTCTATCAATTCAATATCAAATCAATGAAGAAAAGATGAAGTGTCATAAGGGCTTTAGGAGCAAAAAAAAACATCGGACTATATATGTTTTAAGAACATCAATGTTTTTTGTCCATCCTTAATATTAATATACAAGTACTTTAAAAAAAAATCCCAAAAAAAGATTTTTAATACAAGAATAAGAGTTTTTAGGCGGCTTAAAGACACCCCAATCAAATATTTTCTGAAGAAAATCTTATGTCAAATAGTAACTCTACCCTAATAATCTCTTAAGTGTATAAAAAAATCAAAATTGTGCACGGCACTCTTCTCCAAATTAAAAGCCCACATAAATATTGGTTTTTATTTTTTAATACTCGTACATTTCTTATCATAAGACTATCTGTTTGGAATATGTTTATGCCTGCGGCGTGCAAAGGCGTCATCCATAACTTTCATTTACTTAAACAACGTCCTAACTCAAAAAGATATAATTTTTGACTTAATGATACGGAATTAATTCTCATATCGTTATTCATATATTGAGTAAAAATTTCATACCAATAATTTGTTTACTAAAGTGTTGAGAGAAAAATAAAATTTAATTTTTATATTAAGTTGTGTGAAAATTGAAAACTTTAGAAGCCAGGTAAAAATTCTCGTCTGCCTATTTACATATATAATTGCAAAAAAAAAAAACAAAGCACTCAAAATTTGTTTTTGTTTTCAATATAAATAGACAAACGACGAGAATTTTTACATGGCTTCTATAAACTAGCAGTTAAACTCGTTTTCTGTCAAACTACACAGAAAAAACTAATTTTCCGTTTCAAACACAAAATTCTCTGAATCAAATACTAATTTTTTCAATTTAGGTCCTACAAAGAAATTTGTAAATTCAAATGCAAGATTTTGTAATAATTTATTTGGAAAAAACCCCGATTTTTTCAATCAACAGATTGGCTGATTCAAACTTAAATGTATCAATTAATGATGCTTTAAAAAAAACACTTTTCACACTTTCACTTTTGAAATTAAACTATATCTTTATTGTCATTTTTCTTTTCTTAAATACTAATTTTATGCTTAATAGTTAAAAGTGTTTCTTTGTCGATATTTGCTGATCAATCATAAATAAGTGTGCTTTGTTTCCAGTCTTTGGTATTGAGAACAAAGAAAACTAATGTAAAAATTATTTGGAAAAAGAAGTTATTGCACTTATTAAAAATAAAAATATATAAAATTGCACTTTATTAATTTTAAAGTGTAAACAATTCCTGGAAAAATGTCTGAACTTAAAATGTAAGCTGCATTTTTGTCGTGAGAACGGAAATGCATTTAAACAAAATATATTAAAGTATGTATGTATGTTTGTATGTTTATACATATGTATGTATGTATATACATACTTAAATTATGTTGGCTCGTGTTAAGGGAATAACGGGAGACATTATAACAATTCAACAAAATGGAAATAAAAAGTAAATAAAATACAGTGATGCCAACAATTCAAAGGCAAAACGAGCCAACTGAGTAGCCAAAAAGAGCTAAATTTAAAAACTCAAGATTTTCCGTTTTAAATCTTTGAATATATTTATTATTCATTTTGCACTTCAAGATTTTTTTACATTAATAAAAATAATAGTAAGAAAAAATAAAAAATAATAATTTTAAATATTTAAGAAATTTATTATTCGACATATTGTCATAATTATATTTTAATTTCAAATTTGTAGTTGAAGTCTACTGATGATTTGGTTCAAGCGCCAATGAAATACGTATATAGACCAAGCTAAACCACCAGCAAATAAATTTCAAATTAAAATAATTTTAAATAAAATCATTTCACAGCAATTGATACAAATATTTATCTGCATTAACAATATGACCATACACATTTACATATACTTGTATATACGATAAGTTACAAAATAAGACCAATAATTTTCAAAACCATCTTTTGTTAGTTTAAACCATTTGATTTCCAAGGTTTCCTACATTTTTGGCAGTCCATTTCCAATTCAATAATTTGTGGAAAATTGTCTAATTCCTCAGAAACGAACACTTTATAATAAAAACGGGGTTTTACAATTTTAAATACCTAAATACATAAATATATCTTACATAGGCTGGGTTTACATCTGTGTGCCAAATACCACACAAGCGTAAAAAAAGGGTAACCAACTAATTACTAATGAAAAACTATTTGATTCAGACATGTATTTATTAAGTTAAACAGTTTCATACATAATTAATAGAATCCAAAATGATTGCAAACTGTTTAAATCAATAAATATATTTCTGAATCAAACAGTTTTTCATTAGTAATTAGTTGGTTACTTTTTTTTGGCACACAAGAAATGCCAGATGTAAGGTCAGCCTTAGTTGCAAAAATAAGTATCTGCATTTGCAAAAACATAGTTGCCAAAAATATAAATGCCCCAAAAGAAGAAACAATAGGAAAATTTACTATAAGATGCAAAAAGTGCCCAACGTGCCGTTTCCACAATTGAAAAGAGCTGTGTTAGCTCTTTTTATTTAAAAAGAGCTAAAGCGAAATATTTCGAGTTAGAAGCAATCAAAAAGAGCTAAATCTAGCTCTAAAATAGCTAAGTTGGCATCGCTGATAAAATAAATAACTGTTGTGTACAGTATGCAATTTCTGTATTGGAACAGAAATGTTCTCTTAACAATGTTGTTACAAGTATTACTTTATATTAATTGTATCAACTAGAATTTTTCACTCCTATTGTTTTTTGTTTTGCTTAAAACAAAATTGGATCAAACAATTTACTGGAATAGTAAAAAATATTTACTGAATCATAATTTTATTTCAAACAAACTTATGTTTGACAAGTTTTTGGGAATAATTTTTTCTGTGTAGTTTTTTTGAGTTATGACGTTTTTTTATATATGTGAGTTTAATCATGCAATTGTATTTATCTAGAAAATCATTCACGAAAAAAATATTCACAAAAAATATCGCATTTTGCTCCTAAAATAGACCTGTGTAGATTTAAGCATTCGATTACACACAAAGTACAGAGCGGCATGAAAAATATCAATAACAACATGTATTAAAACAAAAAATAATAATAAAAATAATGATCTGTTCGGATACAATAGAAAAATTAAATTTACACTCAGTTGTATCTATGTTTAACAAAGCATTATTTACCGACCACAAAGTAACCTCGTTATTTTTGTTTTTTAATTTTTATTTTGTGCACTCTTTTTTTTTTATTTCAAGCATTGCTGGATTTGTAGGGAAATATTTATTTACGCATTTATGTAATCTGTAAGTGGGTGTATGTACATACATACATATGTAAATAATCACATCTTCATGAACACACATACATACATACATACATATGTGTGTATATATGTAGATGATGCAGATGTACATATGGACGTATGAGTGATGAGCATATTAATATGTACCCTGCAGTTCGTAAAACAGAAAGTACAACTTGCACACACTGTTGCCAGAACTTCTAGAGGTGAAATCGTCAAAAACTACAGATTTCTGTGTAAAAAATCGCCAAAATCGTCAAGTCATTTTAGAAAATCATCAAAAAAACGTCAAATCAAAAATAATAAATTTATTTTTGTATTTTAATTGTTTTATTACAAAAACTATTACAATGGTTCAAACTTGTTAACAATGCTTTCAACAAATATACACGTATACAATAATATATATATGTATATAGTCTAATAGGGCATTTACACCATCCAGAAATCTAGTACTTACACTATTTTTAGCTAAATCTGGCTGCTTTTCACTAGATTTCCCATACAAAACAAAATCTAGTTTGTGAGTAGATTTGTAGGCAATCAACTCAAAAACTAATAATTTTATTTTATTTTTACTACCCTGTACAATAAATTTATATAAAAGATGATTGAATAGCTACGATCTCCTCAAAAAGGTGTTGAATTGGCTAAATTGCAGTTGTTTGATTGCAGTTTTAGAAATTTTTCGGTTGATGGGCTGTGTTTTGGATAAAAAAAAATCTTGATAAATGTCAAAAAAAAACATGGTGTAAACGGTATAGATATTCATAAAGATTTTAATTAAAATCTGATAGATTTTGTGCAGGTGTAAATGCCCTATAATCATGAAAACCATTAAAATAAAAAATAAATAAAAAACAAAAAACAAAATGAAATCAGAAGGCAAATTACGGCATTCGAAACGATTCGAAATTTTAAAATATTTCCATATAAACTCTATTGAAATATTTCATAATTTCGTTCGATAACGAGTGCCGTAAGTTGCCCCCAGAATTCACATACGTACATATGTATATATGTATTTATTTTTAAAACAGATAATTTATAAATTAAGAAAAATCGTCATTTCTGTACCTAAAATCGTCACTAGTGTATTTCGAGAGGTGAAAATCGTCAAAATGCAGAGAAATCGTCAAATTTTGGCAACAGTGCTTGCACATGATACTAGAAACTTTTACAATCGCTTTTTGTTGACAGAGAAGGAAAGAAAAAATTTGCATGAAATTAATTACGAAAAATATATGATAGAAATATTGTCTAATACTATGTTTAAGAGCTTAAACACGAATATTTTGGAAAAGTTTTACTATACATTAGTGGTATTCACACCGAACTTGTTAATTTGTTACTCGGTAGTTTGTTAATTTGTTAAAGCTACCAACTATGAACGATACCTTTTTTAAAACTTTGTTAGTCTGGTAACTTTCGTAGTAAAACAGCTGATTTATTGGTTATGCGCTATAAGAACAGTTTATGATTTATTAAAATAAAATAAAAAATCATTTAATTAACATATTTACTCTCACACGTACACGAAAAATGCCAAAACACAAATGATTTTTAGAAATGTATCACAAATGACTTTTTTCTTTATATTTATTTAGAAACTGCAACAGCTGATTGTGAGTTACCAACTAACATCTATTTTATATTGAATGTCGTGTCGTTAATTTGTTAAATGTTAATCCGGTAGCGCGTTAAATATACAAAAACAAAATTCGTGTAAAAAAGTAACGACTAACAAACTAACAAGCTCGGTGTGAAAACCCCTATTGACTTGTTTTGTTAAACATCTCAAATGAAGTGCTTAATACTTAAACATTTCCTTAAACACGTAAATGGAGCATCTTCTGTCCATTTTTTGATAACTCTGGCAACTTTGTGTTGTTATTAAATAGCGGCACGTGAAAAATCATTTGTTAAATAAGTAATTAGTTGAAAAATACTCAATTTACAAAACCATTTGTCGTTTAAAAATAATAAGGCAATAAAAAAGTATAATTGCTCGTAATTTTTTACAAATACAATAATTTACTGACAAAACGTCAACCTTAAATATCTCAAATGTAATGTGAACGGATGTGTTTAGTTTGTCTCAGACACGTTTAAATACATAAGTGTGAACATCAATTGGTTTCTATAGTAATGTCTATGGCGTTACCCTTTCATCCACACCTGTTTTATTTTTATCATAACAAAAGTCAAACTTTATATTGAAAAATAATTTTTTTATGTTAGATTTTTTTCTAATTGGAATTTGACATTTGTCATTATAATAATGTATCAGGTGTAGACGTAGGGTTATGAAGAGTCATCTATAATCAAATACAGTGTTGCCCAATAGCTAAAAAAAAAGCTATGGTTCTGTCACGTCTGATTGCACCTTTCACATTGTCCACACCTGATGAATTTATATCATGATGAATGTCAAATTGATATCATGATGAAAATTCATCACGTATAGAATCGATTTATTAATATTATGGTAGCGTTATGATATAATCATCAGAGCTCACGGCCTGATGAATTTATCTTGATATCAAATGTCATTTTTTGTGTTATTGTGTATTTAATGTTTATTTATTAAACAATTTTCGTTTAAAAAAGGTGGCACAATAATTATTTGTGAACAAAAAATTAAAAAACAGGCAAATTATTTATTTTTGGCAAGTACTTTCCATCATTTGTTAGATGCATCATAATATAAAATGATCAACGTCTACCCCTTTGTGATGATATTAATGAAAAAATGACAACTGCTGTGCCAGTGTCATATTACGAGGTATGATATAAAATCATCAGGTGTGGACACTATGTTAAAGCTATGTCCAGACGATTGTCTAATCTTAAACAATTTTCCGATCTGGCAATGTGCAGACAATGTATGGATAATAAAAAGTTGCTCTGACAAGTTAGAAGATTGTCAATTCATAATGTTTTAAAAAATTTGTAAGAAAATCTTCCAATTTATTGCCAAACGATTGTGTGACAATAAATTTATCTAAAAATATTTTGACATGAACCACAAATTGAATGGAAACACCCGCAAAGTAAGCGTAATTCCGCTATTTTTGTTACAGAAACTCCCAAAAGAAAATCTTTATATTCTATACAATTCATTTGATATTTCATTAGTTTGGTGGCTGTACAGAACTATCGGGCATGTAGTATGTGATTTCGAATTTTTTTTATTTTTTAAGAGAAGCAATAGTCGGTCGCCTACAATTGTATTTTTTTCGCTTCAATACTCAACAGTGTGTCCGTTACAACTTGTTTTGTTGCATTCGTTAAATTTTTTATTTCTATTTTCCATATATTTTGTTCCCTGTATTTTTTTAACTCTAGCCTTACTTACAATTCAGTTTTTCTATAGTAAAAGTAGGAAGTTTGGTAAGTTATTAAAGAAGCAAGGTCATAGTAATAAAATTTTTTTAACTGTATTGATGCTCTACATTGAAGGAGAGGAGGAGTTTGAAATCCAAACAATGAAGCTTTACATTGGATTATAAATAAATTCAGTGAAGTGCGACTTTGACCCAAGCACGAAGGGTGGTTCAGTATGGACACTAGGTATGCAATTCAGTACGAACTTTAGCCTATATAAAATATATTTTTGGCATTTTTTGTTTGTTTTTGGGGTTTTTTCGGTTTGAACGTTTATTTTTAGTTTTCACGTTTTTCGGTTGTGGCGCTTTTTTGGTTTTGGCACTTTTTTTCTTGTTTTGGCGATTTTTTTCTTTTTTTGGTGTTTTTTAATTTTGGGGACTTTTTTTATTCTGGCAATTTTTTTTTAATTTTGGCAATTTTTTTTTCATTTAGGTGATTTTTTTAGTTTTGGTGTTTTTTTTTCGGTTTTTGACATTTGCTTTAATTCTCGATTTTTTAGTTTTTAAACTTTTTTTCTCGTTTTGGTGATTTTTTTCAGTTTTTGGTGTTTTTTTCATTTCAGCGATTCTTGCGTTTTTTGGCGATTTTTTTCATATACATAGGCGATTTTTTTTAGTTTTGTAGATTTTTTTCATTTAGGTGCTTGTTTTAGTCTTGGCACTTTTTTCTCGTTTTAGCGCTTTTTTGAGGTTTTTAGCGTTTTTTCATTTTGGCAATTTTTTGGGTTTTTAACGTTTATTTTTTTCATTTTGGCGATTTTTTTCATTTGGGCGATTTTTTCGAATTTGGAGATTTATTTTAGTGTTAGAATTTTTTTTTTATTTTTAGCGATTTTTTTTAAATTTTTAACGATTTTTTTGGGTTTGGCGATTTTATAATTTTCGGATTTTTTAGTTTTGCCGTTTTTGAAAATTTCAAGAGTTTCCCTTTTACGGTTTTCAAGATACAGCAAGTTGTCAAAATTACATAGTCAAAACTGCATTACCTGATATGATAGAACACCCTTTAATTAATTTTTTTTAATTATAGTGTTAATTATTGTAGTCTGTATAAGAATTCACTAATTTTTAAAATTTGAAGTGTCTATATGCATACAATTGTATTTATATTGCATGGGATTTTAACATTTGTCGTTGCTCGTTTTGGAACACCCTTTAAGTTTCAATTGTCATGTATTTGTTGTTGTAGCAGCCAAGGTTCTACATACCCTCTCCGAATTTCAGATCCGTGGCTCTTACGGTTCCTGAGAATATAGCCTGTGACGGACAGACGGACAAGCATTTGTCTTTAACTTTGGAGATTTTGTTTAATTCTCAATTAACTACCAGATTGTAGCTGAGAATAAATCGATTGCATATATATGGGCATTTCCATCGAAAGGTTCACCAAACAATTAAAAGTTATTTTGAAACACTTTGTTTTAATAAATTGCTTAAAATTAAACTTATGCATTGTCTTATAAAAAAAACATAATGTGAACGGCGTTGCACACATTCTGAAAATGATAACACAAAATGACAACACAAGAAATGCTACATGTGTATTCAGCTTTAGCATCAATTAAAAGGCTATTTTAGAGCTTTAAGTTGCACTTATTGTGAAAATAAAAATCCATTTTATATAGACTATTTTTTACTTTAAATGTATACGACGGTCACGTTCGATATTATGGAAATGCCCACATACATATGTTTGTATGTCGATATATGTACATATTTTAATATGTTTGGATGGCTAGTTCGGTTAGTGGCATGGAATAGTCTACAATTATAAGAATACTTGTTCCATTTGAAGTCCATCCTTATCCATTCAACTAACCATCCATCCATTCATTCATTCATTCATATGTACATACTTATCTGCATACATAAATTTTGAAATACATACGTTTTACATATTGCAGCCAATCTATGCATGCATATACATACATACATATACGTAAATACAAATATATATGTATATATGTATGTACCCTATTGGAGAATGTGTAGTTGACTACAAAAATAGTTAACTTACAGTTAACTTTTCTTAAACTGACTAAAAGCTAACTGCAATGTCATCCAGAATAAACCCAAAGTTAATTCTTAAGTTGAGTACTTAATCGAATTTGATGAGATCCACCAAATTTATTCTCAGCTACTTTGAAACTCATTTCAGTTTTATCTTAACATTTTGCTGTTGTTATTTTAGATGGTACCTTAGCTGAGTGGTAGCGCGTTGAGTACACAAATTGTGATGATACATGTTCGAACCTTAGAAATTTTTTTTAATTTACTGACTACCAGGTGGTTTAAAAAAATCAACTTTAAGTTAGCTGAAAGTAATGCAGAGTGAGCCAATTGACTACCGCCTAGGACATCGCAATGTTAAAGTAGTCAGTTGATTACATTGCGAATTAATCCAAGTGTCAGTCAGTACTACTTACGAAATAGTTAGCTTAAAGATAGTTTAAAGATAGCCAAATTTCCGACAGGGTATGTACTCGCATGTAATTCTCTATGTCCATTTGTATTACATGCATGTGCCCAGCCAACAAAACTATCCCACTATGTTTGAATCAGATAATTAAGATTTACATACATGCATATAAATGATCGATATTTCGAGTATTAATCATATTTCGAAGTTTTGACGGAAATTTTAAATTTCATCAAAATCGGTTCCGTGGTTTAGCCGTTAAAGCGCAATAATTAAAAAATAAATTTACTTTCGTATTTATAATATTAATTAGGAGAGACGGCTTCAGCTATTACTTTGATCAAAGACACAAACCATATTGGAGATTCCCAAAAACTAAGTTAAAATCCCCAAAATCCCAGAAGCTCCACAGCACTTCCCCGGAAAATTACGGCAACGCTGAAAATCTAAAAAGTTCGCAGTGAAAGCATTATTATGCTATGTAGTTTTTACAAGTATTTGTAACCCGATTTCACCAGTATTTTTTATACCCTTTACCAAAAATGGTTTGTCATTCCGTGTCTAATTTTCGTAATATTCATATACGACCCATAAAGTATATACATATATTCTGGGTCCTTATGAATAGGGAAGACGAATAAGCGATGTCCGTCCGTCCGTCCATCCGTCCGTCTGGTGTACGTAAAATCGGTTTTCCGAAGCTCTCAGAAAAGCTAGAAACTTCGGTTTTGGACTACTGTGTCAGAAATGGTCCAAAATATATTGGTATTACAAATCAGCGAAATCGATCAGATGGTTTCAGAGCTGGAAAACTTAAACTTGATTTTGCCATATAAAAGTAACTAGCGAAATAAATAAACTTATTTTATGATGAAGCACGAGCAAATTGGTATTAAAAATATATTAAAAAAATACGTTTCCAGGATTGGAAAACTTGAATTTTTTTTCTTATATAAAAACAGCCTACTAAAGCTAATTTTTCCTTTTTCTCTCGAAATTAAAGATATATTGCATTCCAAAAAGAAAAATATTGGTGCTAGAAATCAGAAATACCGATAAGGATGATTCCAGGGTTGGGAAACTTAGACTTTTTGTGATATATAAAAGCAGCTAGGTCTTATTAATTTTTTTTTGCTTTTTCTTTATAAATTAAATATATTTTATGTTTTGGAAAGAAAAGTTGAATATAAAAAATTAGAAAAATAAAAACCACAGCTCCAGGGCTGGAAACCTTAAACTTTTTTTCTGGATATTAAAGTAACTTAATAAAACTAATTTCTTAATTTCCCTTTTTCTTTGTTTACTTGACATACTTTATTTATTTCTTAAGAACTACTAGATTGGTATAAGGAATCAAAAAAAATTTAAAAGAATGATTTCAGGGTTGGCAAATTACATTTTTTTTATATAAAAGTAACTAAGTCAACATATTTTTTTCTTTATGTTTTAGAAAGAAATAGTTTGGCATAAAAATTATAAAAAAAAATATAGCTTCATACCTGGAAAACTTAAACTTTTTCTGGTATATATAACTAATTAAATAAAACTTATTATTTCTTTGGTATTTAAATATATTGCATGTTTTAGAAAGAAAGAAATTAGTATTAAAAGTTATGATTCCAGGGTTGGAAATTGAAAAAAAAATTTTTTTGGTAAAAATATAAGCATAAACAATTTTTTTCAATTAAACATATTTCATGTTCTAGGAAGACCTTTACTCTAGATTTTTTTATATCTGTTCAATTCCTATTTATGTATAAACGAAGATTTTTGCTATGTTGCTTATTTTGCTCTCAGCATAGATATGTTGCAAATCGATGGTCTTTCGTTGACAGCTTGTAACGACTAATTACTAATTTTTAGTAAAAAAAAGCAATGTGAGTTCGATCACAGGGGAGATGTGCACACCTCTAGTAATGAATTTTTTTAATATTGGCTTATGCTAACTAAAATAAGATATATACATTTTTGACTCTACTGTATTTAAAAATTTATGAAAAACTGCATCCATAGTAGTGTAATTATTAGTTTTGGGGCTTTGTGGAGAATTGCTTATATGCAAGTTGAAAACGTCAAATAAAAATTTTGATAAAGCTGGCGAGTGTGCGTTTGCAAAATTTGTATTAAAATTTCCACCCATAATAATTGGCATGAGATGGAGATTGTTACCCAATTGTCGTGCACCAGCTTCAGTGTAAGGCAACAGTACGTAATGAAGATATTTTATAATATACACTCAAAAAAAATTAAATAAAACTTTGGACAATTTTCTAAAAAAGTTGTCGTATGACGCCAAAGCTGTTTTTTACTTGAAACCAGTAAAATATTTACTAAATTTCTAGTTGATTGATGAACTAGTTTAAAGTAATTATATTTTCATATTTAAGTAAAATTTTCCTAAAATTAACTAAAATTTTCCCATAAAATTCGGAGCTTTGCAAACAATTTTTTTCGTCTTTCATCTCAAATTTAGTAAATTTTCCAATTTTTTTGTCATTAATTCTGATACTTATTTTTATTTTTAATTAAATTTTATACTAACTAATATGTTATTTATTATATCTTCATACTATATTCTTAATTATAATTCAGCATACATACATATAAATTCCTTGAGAGGAGACAAGTATTGAACCAGCAATTTTCTGATTGATAGGCAAGCACTCTAACCAATTGCCTAACAAGGCAGCCTGAATAAGCATTGATATTATTGAGTTTTAAAATTTTATTTTATTTACAAAAAAATTAATTTCAAGTTCAAATATTCCCCGAAAATATGAACAATTTACTTAGATTTTTTGCTAAATGCAAATTTATAATAAATTCTATAATTCTCTTTTAATAAAAATACTTAAAACTGGTAAATATTTTCCTAAGTCAAAATTCATAAACTAATCAGGAGTAATTCATTTCCTAGAGTTTTTTTTTGATTTAAGACGAAATTGACTAGTTCTTAATGTAAAATTTCCTTCAGTTTATAACAATTTTCCTATTCTTAGAAAATATTTCCTTTAAGTCAGTAAATATTCCCTGAAATGTAAGAAATTTATTGTGTATTTTTATGAACTATTTTTGAGGATATGAACTTTTTATTTTTTTTTTTCATATTAAGTAATTTGTACTAGATTTTTGTAAAAATTTACTTAAACTTATGCCCTAATTCTGTTCGACGATTGTATCGTCTTGCCTATGGACGAAAAAAAGCAGCAGTTGTGATTCTTTGAAACAATTATTAGTTATTGTCTATGCTAGAAGGTTGGTGTATTTGATTTATGATTTTGTTCCAAACATTATTTCCAACAAATATTTATTTTCGTATATTTTTCGAACTATTCTATAATACTTTAATTTAATTTTTATGTTTTAAAAACATGGCAATAATATTTTTTATTTTTCATTATCAAAGACAACAACCATTTTTGAAGAAAATAATTTAGAAAATTCAAAGACAAGAACTCAGAAGTATTTTCAAACAAAAACGTCCTAAATCTTTTTACTGAATTAGGGCATTAGAAAAAATTACTTAAACTTAGAATTTTTTTTACTTGAATTTAGGAAAAAAAAATTCTTAATAATAGCATGTGTTTTTTTTTTGAGTGTAATATTATAAATGCTTTATAAATAATGCGATATATCTTTTAAACAAATATATGACAGTTAAAACGCTCTTTTATTTAAGAATTTATATTTATTTTATATTTTTCAACTTTTTAACAAAACTATCCTTACTGGCAACACTTTTACACTTCACAGGCAATTTCTATTAAAATTAACATTGCTCCTGAAGGTATGCTTTAAAATTTGGTGGAGTGTATTTCTATGCAGCTGTTAAGTTTCTCTCTGTACTTCTTGTTCGTATGATTACACTAATACACTCATATATAGCTCACACCGATTTGATAACACTTTACGATCTTACTCAAAATTTGTGATTGTATTGTGAAAAAGATTTTTACTCCCTAGCGTTTAGATGTTTACACATCAAAAAGACCAGTCCTAACTATAAAATTAATTAAACATGTTCCGTTTGATTTCCCTGAAACCATTCCTTTGTGTGGAACAAATTTGAAAAAGTTCTTTAGGAATAAACGTTTACATAATTCGGAGATATATATACCTTTTGCAGTGCCAGTGAACAAGCACTGATTTTTTTTGGTATTCTGTGACGTGACGTCGTTTTTTGACTACTAAAATAAGGGTGAATGTAAAATATTTCTTAAATACAGAGTGTAGAGTAAAATATTCAACTTATTAAAAAAAAATTATAAATGAAATAGTTTCTCACGGTTATTTTCATCAAAGGAGCCACAATATACAACTAAGAATTATTTTGAAAACAAAAAGCAGCATATGAGCTTTGGAAGGGAAATAACATTTGCGAAATTCATAAGTTTGACAAATTTATTCCGTCTTAATCTATATTATGAGAGCAATTATGAATAAAATTCCACGAGATTTTTTTCCCGGGGAATAATTTTAAACGGTAACATATAATATGGAAATCAACTCCTCAACGCTATAAAAAAATAGCAATTACCTACTTGTCGGTAACAATTAAGTACTATTGACAGCACCTTAGTCGGAATTTACACTATGCAAGTCTTATTGCTAAGCTGATTAGTTTGTGGAAGTTTGTTAGCAGAGAGAGAGACGAGGGGAAAAGAAACATTAATGTTCCCCTCGTCTCTCTCTCTACTAACAAACTAATCATTTTAGCAATAAGACTTGCATATTGTGAATTAGGACTTAAAATTGAAGTAGAATACAATACAAGTCAAGTTCAAACTTTTTTTGTCAGATTGACGTAAACGTAAGAAATATTTACCGAATAATGCGTTTCGTTTTTAAAAAGTCCATAGATATGTATGTACATATGTATGTTCGTTTTGGTTAGAAATATAGAAAAAATGTACATATATTGAAAACAAAAACAAACTTTCATATTTAGTTATGGTTTTCAGTATAAATTCTCTAACATCAAATGTGAATAATCAACTTAAAATTAGATGAGAAAAATTCTTTTGATTTTTATTTCATACTCGTATTAGAAAATTGTTAACTTTAAAGACAATATAATATTATCAACATAAAACCTTTTAAAATGCATAAAATTTGTTATTAAAGTAATATTTATTAAAAAAAATTATTTATTTAACCAAATAATTGTAGATCCCGAAATCCCGAAAAATTCCGGGATCCCGAAAATCCCGACATCCCAAAAATTCCAGGTTTTCCGGGATCGGGATTTGCAAATCCCGAATCCCGGGATTTCCAAAAATCGATCCCGATTGGCATCCCTAATGGCGCGCCATGAGTAATTTACATACGTTCCAAAAAATCTTGAATTATTGCTTGGTTTGTTAGTTAAGCATCGTTTATATGCATTCTGTTACTGCTTCTATATTTCTTATACACGTATTAAAAAAAGAATTATGCGGGGTACCCGTCTTCAAGCTCCTATGTTCCCAAGATTTGGGTGGAACATGCATTCAGTTCTAAGAGCTATCGACATAAAATAAAGTGACTCTCACTATTGTAGTTGTGGAGATATGAATTGATCCACAGTGGGGCCTGTTCGGCGATTCAACCTAACCTCAAATGTCCCTTAGAATTCTAAGCCAGCCACTTTATAAATTTTTTAAGTCTATATCTTAGATTTTTCTTCGAGCAAGTTCAAGGAGGATGTCGGTAAATTTTGTTGGCTGGGTATGAAAAATAAAATATGTGTACGAGTATGTTTGTATGTATGGCAGCATATTGTTTTGTTACAAATGATTGCGGCAGTTGTTATGTTGCACAAAAACAATTTCAAAAGATAGATAGAGAGAAAAAAATGGAATACATTGTACTTGTACAAGTGCAATTTTTCACAACAAATTGTGTCCTTTTTTTTGGATTTCATTTTTCACACAAACCCATTCGAAGCCCTTTCAAATAAGTTTTAACAAATGCTAAAGAAATTATCAATTTTATTTCGTTTGCTTAATCATAGTTAAATATTGCTCAAAGAGATTTAAGTTTTAGTAAAAAATTTTTAATATTTGAAAAAAGTCCATATTTTGAACATTTTATGTCTAAAATTTTGGTTAAAATTTAGAATTTTTTCCTTGAATTGGTTTCTCAGTTGTTTGAGTGGGTGTGGGAGTGTGAAAGTTCATTTATTTTCATATTTGGTTTCACTGTTGTGTGTATGTGTATGTGTGTGAGTATTAGGTTAATCTCTTTGACACTCACATTATTTAGACTTTCAACTGAAGTGGTTGTGCGTTTTTTGTGCTCTTGTATTAAAAATTCCTGATCCTCTTGACCCATCTTTAGTTGGTTAACACTTAATAAATTTTCTTTAACCCCCGGCCTCTTGTTTCGTTTCGCTTTTAGTTACAAAAAGCAATAAATAATCTTTCTTTTTCAACGAAAAACTTTAACTAAAGATTTGAAAAGGATTTAGTTGTTATATTCACACACGTTCGCTCTTGTCACTGTATTATACATGAATTCTTATTTCTTTTTGGAATATTTTATAATTTATGTATATTGTTAATAAATTGTTTTTTTTTCACTTTTCCATTAAATTTCCTTATTTATTTTCAGTTAATCCAGCGACAACGACGTTATCAACTTAAGCAATTACGTATTCAGACTGTTCGGTAAGTAAGAATAATTATGTGAAATAAACAGTTAAGTACAGGTACAAGTAGATACAAGTAGTAACTTTATACAGTTAGAAGAAAAATAGTGGGAATAAGTGGAAAATCACTTTTATGGGTGCACAACTGCCAGATGAGCAAAGGTGTGGATGACTGACTGATTGAGGAAGAGAGAGAACATGTAAATATTGTGTCTGTGTGTTAGGGATGGGATCGTGAGTGATTTTAAACGTGCTACACGGGAATTTCTTTTTTAATAATTATCAACTTTACATATCGTTACCTTAATATAGAAAGGCCCTAACTCACTATCTATTTTTATAATCGAAATTTTAAAATTTTTCGATACATTAGATTTTCTTCCATCGAAACATGCAAAGTGTATGTAACACTTCTTATGACACCCTAAGAGTCCAAAAAAGGCCAGTGCCGCCAGATAAGTCTAGTACTTGAGTATTAGAATGTTGATAATAAATTCAGCCTTGATAAAAAAACAAACAAGTAAAATTCCTGCTCACTCTAATATTCATGTACTTAAAGAATTAGAAATTTGGACATTTTCAGGGAAAGCGAAAATATGGAATTGCATGTTTTTTCTTGTGTGACGTCTTAATGCGGGGACAATATATTTTTTAGCCAATTCAGAACTTTTTATGAATTTTGGCATCGATTTGTTGGTGCATATTTTTGCATATTTTACCCTTTGAAGCATGTTTTTGCATTTATCAATCATACACGCATATTTTTAGCGCATTTTCTAATTTTTATAGAATAAGGGCTTATTTTAATACTTTATAGATTTTTTATATATTAATATGCTTTCAAGAATAGTTGTTCAGCAGCGCTTTTAAATTTCGATTACGATTAGTAATCAATTACATTACATTTTAAAAAGAATTGTAGTGATTATATAATTCCCTTTAAAATAATTTCTGATATCAGTTATTTATCACTAATAATCGAAAAGTAATCTAAATTACTTTAAATTACAACCAAATAATCAAAAAGAATCGAAAGTAATAAAAAAAAGTCCAACTACTTTCACAGATTTCTTTTGATTATTAATAAATAATCAAAAGTAATTAAAAATAATCTTTAAAAGTAATCGGACTATTTTTTAATTACTTTTAATTAGTTTGGAATATTTTTTTAATTGCAAGTAATTCAGCTTACTTTTTGATTATTAGTAATCATTACTAATTTGATTACTTTTTTTTTTAAAGGTGAAGTAATAATTAAATTAAGATTATATTCAGTTTCGCACGATTACTAATTGCTTACGATTACTAATAATGGAAAAGTAATCTGAATTACTTGAAATTACAACAAAATAATCAAAAGTAAAAAAAAATAATCCGATTATATTTAAAGATTACTTTTAATTAATAAATAATCTAAAGAAAGATTATTTATTAATAATCAAAAGTAATCTTTAAAGGTGGTCGGATTATTTTTTGATTACTTCAGATTCTCTTTGATTATTTTGTTGTAATTTCTAGTAATTCAGATTACTTTTCGATGATTAGTAATAGTAATCAATGATTTATCAGAAATTCTTTTAAAAGGAATTATATAATCAGTACAATTCCTTTTAAAATTTAATCTAATTTATTCTTAATCGTAATCGAAATTTAACAGCACTGCTTTCGAGGTTATGTGTTATATATATTATATTATACAATTATTACGGACATTAGTTTCAATAAAAATTCGGTTTTGCTATTTGTGACAGACTCTGCCCCGAGTAGACGTTGAAGGAACATCATCAATGTATAAAAGTTTATTTAGATGTGACAGGCAACGATTCTTATTTAAAAATCTAGGTCAATATTTTGTTGTGCATTGCAATAAAAATTATAAATATAAATCTGGTCTTATTTATTCAAAATATAATTAATTAATTATGATATCGTGATCTGTTTTGAAATTGAAGTTATATTTTTTTGAGAGCATCCACAAAATATTAATTTTTATTATTTGCTTTAGTCAAAATTTGTATGACAATTTTGTTTTAACGTGCACTTCAAACCCCAATTATTTTGCTTCTTATTTTTTTGTTTATTTTATTTTTGTCTTATTTTATATGCAAATGTTGTTTTCAAATTTTTGAATTAAAAATATATTTTCATTTACAAAAAACCAATTAATTTAATTTTTAAGAGCATATTTTTTGACATTTTAGTGCATATTTCCAAGTTTTTAGAGCATATTGAAAGCGCATAAAAAAATCTTTTTTGTTTATTTTATTTTTGTCTTATTTTATATGCAAATGTTGTTTTCGAATTTTTGAATTAAAAATATATTTTCATTTACAAAAAACCAATTAATTTAATTTTTAACAGCATATTTTTTGACATTTTAGTGCATATTTCCAAGTTTTTAGAGCATATTGAAAGCGCATAAAAAAATCTTTTTAGCGCATATTTCTGGTTTCCCTGGAAATTATTCACGATTTCAAATAGATCACGTGAGTTTTGGACATCTCTAGACTGTGTTAAAAACCATCTTAATCCATTTGGAGCGCTCTCTCAAAAGCACATTACGTTAAGAGATGCTCTCCATACAATATTCATATTAATTTAATTTTTTAATGTTTGCTTATTGATAAGAAGAACGTTAAGTAATCAAGATGAGATATGTATGTACATACATACATATGTACATATCAAAATATGTTGTTTTTGTTTTTTTTTTGTATGTTTGTTTAACAATGTTAATAAAGTTCAGATATTAAGGGCAGACTAAAGAAAAAAGAAAACGATAAAACAAGTCTCTGTATCACGGATGACAATTTAGTGCTTTTCGCACTAGATTTAGTGCTTTTTGAATCATAACATTGCGCACTTCTTTCAGCTTGGTGATATTCTAAATAAGTCACTGGAATTGGTGCTTTTTCACTTTTAAAATTAGTGCTTTTCGTGCGTTTTGCAAGTCCACTCAATAAAGGGTGATTTTTTTTTTTGCAACTTTCTTTTTGGCAACACTGCGTTTGGCAACTCAACATGGTCAGTTTTGTCTATAATTTAAGCTTAAATTAGATGTGACATAGCCATAATGCCATAACCATAATCAAACCAAAATTCAATTTGTTTCTATGGTGAGAGTTATGGCGTTATGGCGAGTCACCTATAATCAAATACAGTGTTGCCCATTAGTTTGGTTCGAACGGCTGTTTTCTATGGCTATGATTATGTGACGTCGGATTGAGCCTTTAAGCATGTATCGACTCACAAATGAACAACGCTTGCAGCTTATTAAATTTAATTATCGAAATTCATGCTCGGTTAAGAAAGTGCATTCGTGCACTTCTTCCATTTTATGATCAGTTTGGGCGACCTTCTGAGGTGTCTATTCGGAATCTTGTGACTAAATTTCGCACCAAAGTTACATTATAAAATTGGCCTCTTTCCTCCTACAATTTAAGCGGAGCAAAAAATTTATAAAATCAATTAAATTCAAACTTCATGAATCATGATAATAATGTGCTTTTCATTTAATACTGTCCCTCTCTTTTTTCATTTGTTTTTCACTTTTACGCAATTGTTCTCTTCTCTTATTAACTGAAGGTCTGGTCTGTCTATCTGTGTCTGGCACTTGTAGAATTTCGTTGCAATTGCAACTGTTTTTTACACACTTAAAAACTGTTTACAAATTACATATTAAATTTATTTATTTTATTTTGTAATTGTAAAAATATTAAAATTTGCAATATGTTATTTATTTTCTTATTTTTTTTACATTTCATGCTCATTTCATTTTTAATTTACAATTGCCATTCCTTGATGATTTTTTTTTTATTTCTTTATTTATTTTCTTTAATTTATTTTCATTTTTTTCAATAAAACTTTTATGTAAATTGTTATTGAATTGAAAAAAATAAGTTAAGTACATATAGACGAGCTTAATTTTTTGCAGACTGTCAACAAAAAAAATATATATATATAAGCACGAGAAATTTCAGTTGTTGAGTGGCAATACGGGCAAAAAGGAAGAGAAGATTTTTTTTTCCAGTTAAAAAAGAACTTTTTGTTGATTTTTTTTTAAGAGAAGTAGTAACACTCAGGCAGTGAATGCCTACTACTACGAGTATTATTGGGTGTTACCTTCGTTCGGAAAGGCATATTGATAGAGAAGACAGGACAAGGCGAATTCTCATAAGGTGATCTCAATTCACCTTCTGACTTAATTTCCCTGCTGTCAAATGAATCAAAACGTTGAAAAATACAATAACAAATATACAAGGCGAATATGCAGGGTTGCAAATTAAGAGCACCTTGTATCAATTCGCCTTGAGACAGGTTGCGAAGAAAGATATAAAGGAGAGCTTCATTGTCTTACAAGTCTGCTTTGTGCACATTTTTCTTTAATAAAAAAGGGTTGCAGCGCCTCTGGTGTCAATGAGGCATATTAAATTTTCGAAGCTGTGCTTAGTAGCCATTTTATTAATTATTTTACTTCGCTGATGATTCCGCTACAGAACGAAGGAGGGCGCCTCTGATGTTACATTAGGATTATTAGTATTCGCTGAAGGCGGTGTAGCTTAGTGTCTGTGTATGTCTTCATAACTTGATCTTTCCTACAACAACTGACACAAAAGAACACTAACGCATATCAGAAAAATGTGTGATGGGCTTGAACTAAGGACCTTCCATCTTGTAGTCAACGTGGCTAACTACTTCAGCCAACACCAGGAACTTTATTTATTACAAAGAAAAGAAACTATTAGGCAATTAATACTCCTACCAACGTACATATGTATGCACATACATAATTATGTATGTACGTGTGTTAGCTTCTTTATGGAAGTGATAGTGAAGCGGGAACAGATGTTGGATTATTACGGAGTCAAGCTTTGTTAGTTTTAAGTGCTTTAGACAAGGTGAACATTTTTGTTAAGCTTGGTTATACAGGATGTCTGCCGGGAAGGTATACTACACGCAGTAATTCCATTGTAATCCTGGCTGTATGAGATGTGGCACCATCTTGTTGATACCACATGTTAATCAAACCTATAGCATGCAGTTGTGGCGTTAAAAAGTTTTCAATCATATCACGATATCGCTCCCCATTCACAGTTACCGTTACGCCATTTTCATTTTCAAAGAAGTAAGATCCAATGAATTGCACACCAGACTGTCACTTTTAATGGATGCAAAGGTGACTGGTGAATAATTTGAGGGGTTTTCATTGCCCAAAACCGATTACATATTCTGTTTATTCACATATTCATGCAAATGAAAATTTGCCTCGTCACTCATTATGATTTTTTCATGAAAATCGGGGCATTTCATGGGCGATCTCTTTTAACGATTAAAAACGTTGGTTTATCGAATATTTTTCCATAATAAATTTGCCACGTGTCTATTTTACGACTGCCAAATATGAACTGTCAAGACTAACGTTTACCAAATTGGCGGCAAAACAAAGTAGTATACCTTCCCGGCGGACACCCTGTAGTATGAGTGAACATCTTTTTAGTATGTGTGACACCAACGATGCTTGATGGAAAAAAAAATTTTTGATTTTTTACATGCTTGTTGTCACTTCTTAATAAGTGTATAGTGTTAACCTATCAATCCCGAACAAAAATTTCATTGTGAACACTTGCAAAAAAAAAATCGGAAATAAAAGAGAAAAATTACTGATGAAAAAAGAAGAGTTTATTTATTTTTCTGTGGTTGTTTTCATATTAATTTTTTGCACATAATTAAAATGATAATAAATGCTTGATGGGTTATCAAGCAAGGCAATATCAAGCCAACAAGCACACGTAAACGTAGTTGACAGCAAGCGTTTTGATCGTGTCCAATGCCCTTATCAAATCTGCTAATGTGCGTTTTGTTAATTCTTATAACATCGTTGCAGCGCCTCTAGTGTCAAGTAGAAGCATTAGTTAAAAATGTTTAGAAACTGGCCAGGAGTCAATTGTTTTGTAGTCAAAGTCATAGTGAAGTCACGTTAAATTCATACTCAAGTTATAGTCAATCAATAGCAGAGCCAAGGTCAAGTTATAATAAAGTCATAGTCAAGTGATAGTCAAGCCACATTTAAGTCAATGCAAGTCTTAGTCAAGTTACTGACGCCAAGTCTTTGTTAAGGTATATTCAAGTCACATTCCAGTCTTAGTCAAGTCATAGGCAAGTCACAGTAAAGTTACGGACAACACTTATTCAAGCTAATGTCAGGGCATAGAGTCAAGTGAAATTCAAGTCATTGACATAGTCAAGTCAGCATCACAATCAATTCACAGTCAAGTTATAGTCAAATCATAGTCAACTCATAATTAAGTCATAATCAACTTGCAGTCAAGTCTTATTGAAGTCAGAGTCAACTCATAGTCGAGTCATAGCCAAGTCGCATTTAAGTCAGAGTTAAGTCATAGTCGAGTCATAACCAAGCGGTAGTCAAATCATATTCAATTCATAGAAATGTCATAGGCCGGGCTTACATTTGTGTTCCAATTACGTTTTTTTTGGGCAAATGACACACAAGAAATGCCAGATGTAAACCCAGCCTTAGGCACTACATATTTATATAATATAGAGTTGTGCTTATCAGCTCTTCTGAGTAACCGCTCTTTTCAGCTCAGCTCACTTTACTGAAGTTTTTCATTCAGTTAGCTCAGTAGTTCAGTTCATTTGTAGTTAAACATTTTTTCAAGCATAAAGAAAGAGCGAAAACCGAAGCATAAAAAGTGACAGGTTTATAGAGTGCGTGTGTGTGTGTGTTCATACAATACAAAATAAGGCAGATGAATTATACAAAATAGATAAAACTAAAATATTTATGATTTGAACGGGCTAAAGTTCGTATCGCTTATCGTAAGTCTGTTGTAAATTAGAGATGGTAAATTTGGGCTTTCATTACAAAACACGTTTCAGCAAATTAAATACTATGATTCAAAACAATTCACATATTCCATTTGCAAGAAACTTTAGTATATAAAGCAGAAATCTACATTAACTGACACCACACACAGTGGACCAAACACAGGAGAACGCTGATGATGAAGTTTGGGTGGACTTTGAAAACAGCCAGTTGTTCCGTTCAACTATGTGTTGTCAGAATATTTACAACTAACTTTGATGTTATTTATTCATTAATAATTAGCACATGCAATTTGGCTTAAAAAGCGATGCGAACCTTAGCCCATTCAAATCATAAATATAGAAACAAATTAAGTTCGAAAAACAATAATTAAAATTAACTAAAACTAAAATAGTTTAATGAGCGGAATTTGTTAATAAATATATCTACATACATATAATTATTTTATGTACTTGTGCGACACAAAAAATATGCTGAAAAAGCACAAGACTTGTATCAAACTCTTTCATTAGGTCGTTTTAAACACAAATCCAGTTAAATTACATATGTTTGTGTGTAAAACGAGCTGGTGAATGAGTTTGATAAAAGTCGACATCTTATTTAAATGAGTTTTATTATAGGTTTGTATCTAAAACGAGCTACTGAAAGTGTTCGATACAAATCTAGAAACCACTCAGTATTGAGCTAACAGCGCTCAGTGAATTGAACGGCTCATAGCGCTCATTGAAGTGAATCGATCAATTGAACTAGTTCGCTCATGAGCTGCACAACTCTAATATAATACTGGTGGCAGCGTGAAGTCACGGTCAAGTGTTTCATAAGTCATAGTAAGTCAGAGTCACGTCAAATATCAACGAATTTTTTTTTTTAATATAAATAGGCAGACGAGAATTTTCGATTGTCTTTGAGAAACTGGCAGTAAGTTACCAGCCAGCAAGACGGTACCTTACAAATTCTATCTGTCAAAGTCTCTTTTACTGAACTTTTATATTTTATGCTGTACGCGCACATTTGATATATTTTTTATATTTAAATTCAATCGGTTTCCCCGCTGTTTGCAAACTACTTATTTAAATGCAACAAAATGCTTCACAGGTGTGTAGGGAATGTGGATAACCTTAAATATACACGGTCGTGTATTATAAAATTTGTAAATCTGCATTTATGAATAAATAAATAAATGTATGAAAATATTGTGTGCAAGTACGATGTTGGTTGGCATTTCCTGATGCAATTCCAATCATGAGCATTAAACACAATTTTTTTTCACTCCCTCTCTCTCCATTTGGCAATTTTTGTTTTTGCACATTTCGAAACATAAAGGTTCACACAGTTTCAGTTTCATTTGTCAGAAAAGAGTTATTGCAAGGAAAATATATAAAATAAGTATTCACAGTAAGTAGCAATAATTGGACAAACTAGGCAAAGTTGTGTGCTTGCTTATGAAGAGTAGGGGAAAGAAATTAATTAATTTCTTGTCAAACATTTGCCCAAAAAAGCATAACCATAACCACTAAATGCTAATGGAAAATCTTTCAATTCTGGCAAAATTTTGTCAAGTTAAAGAGTAGCCACCATGATACAATAATACAGGTAGCCACGAATCTATAACAAATAAAACAACAGTGATTTTTATTGCTGTTTTGTGATGACAACTGTAAAAAAACAAGCTTTAATAGGCACTGTGCACGTGTGTTAGTAAAACATAAACAACATTTGGCAGATCACATCACGAAACAAGCAAAGCAGCTGGCACTTCGCGGTTACCTGTATTATTGTATCATGGTAGCCACTAATGTTGGATTCTATTACAATATCTATTAAAGTCCTTTACAAGACCATTTATAAAGACCTTTCAAGACATGAGAGATTTTTCAAATGCTTTAATACAGCGTACTATTTTAAAAAAATTGCTAAGCAACACTGTTGGCAAGATATCCCAGCAAAAAAAGAGACTCCAAAAAAGTCATGAAAATGTAGAGTTTCCGATCTGGAAGTAGTGAAAATTTCGATCCGATCTAATGATTTTTACATAGAGTTGTCATTGCAAGAAGTTCTCTTTTTCGATGCCTGGTCACTGAATTGGAAGCGATATTAAGAAAAATTCCCTTTTTTGTGTTCTATGATAATATTTTCATCTAGGAAAAATGGTAAATAGTTACCTATTTTAACAATTCGTTTCTTTTTATACGAATTTAAACCCTAAACAGTGTTTTCATGAAAATTTAAGGAAATAACTTTTAAATTTTAGACTAAAATTAATTCATAAATTTCTTAAAAAAAATATTTTTTTTTAAATTCTGTTGAGTATTTTCTAACGCTATGGAGGAGTTACAAGGTTTTGTAGGACTAAAATAATCTTCTACATGGTTTTTTGCTCACTATCGGCGAATTAAAAATATCGATTTTTTTGAAGCAATTAAAATGTAGTTCCACTAGAATGACTTCCCTATTTTTTCACTGGGATTTGTTTCAGTTGTTTGTCTAAATGGTCTTTTGCAGGACACTTTTATCTATTAGTTGTGTTCGAAATTGTTTAATTTGATAAACAAGGGTAGGGGGATCAAATATTTTTCAGTAGTGTTTGTTGGTTACGTTTTTTTGGGCAACAGTTTGACAAGTGTGACCGTAGCTTTATTAAAGAATCTTGAGATAATACAGTAGTTTACGCTTAGTTGATGTAAAAGAAAATTAATGAAAATTTTAAATGTGCTACACATTGCAAAATCCCCTGTTTAAATGTGTTCCGCTTAATTGCGTTACCCTTTTTTATTGACTCTAAAATAAAATCCTTTTTCAGAAATCTTGAACAAAAGTGTCGGTTACTTAAACATTTTCACAAATTATAAAGGCTTACTCAGACTATTATATACATAAGTGTAAATATTTTCACCATATCTAACGAGAAAGAAACCAAAAAATATTTGTTTTGTCTATCAAAGAAGAAGAAATTTTGTCTTCGCACCGTCACATCTCAAATAACATTAAAGGCACAAGTAGAAAACAAACAGCTGTTGAGGATTAACTTGCCTACATTAATCGTTGTGTTCCGTAGGCAGAGACGTTTCATGCAAGCTGATATGTTTCCTTTCTGTTGGCGTAAAAATTTTAAAAATCTAGGTCAAGAAAAAAAAAATAGGCTTTGGCTGATGAAAATTGATTCTGAGCCACCGTGCGGCGGTTGAAGTAGTTAATTTAAATAAGATAAAGCAAAGGAAAATACGATAATTTCTCTAACTTTCAGACCTGGCTAACATGAAATACTTATGTTTCAATATCATAAACATTTTCAATATTTAGAAACGGTTTAAGATAATGAAATCTGCCATCGGCGTCAACACAGGCGGCTTGTCAGTTTGCTTATTACTTGCTTTTGTAATAATGCAACTCTGATCAAAGTAAAAGTCTAATCGTTTACAAAAATTTAAAAAACTCGTCAAGTCTAATGGGATGTCAATTTGTTAATGTATTAGTTATTTATCATTCGTCATGACATTTTGAATTCACATTATCGCTCTTGCACGTATTATTTGAAATTTTTGACATCTATTAATACAAAGCACAAAGTAGACCAGAGATGTGAGGAGACGGAAGATAATTGCTTATTTTATGTCTCGCTTACAAAGTCATCAAATCCTCTTTACTTTTCTTTCGCCTGGTATTATTTTAACGTAAATTCTTTTTATACTTTGTGGTCTCATTCGCTGCGTGATTTTTGTAAATAAATGGTTAAAACTAATATTTTTGAACGAAAATGCTTAAGCGAAGTCTTTAATAATTTGAAAACAAATTTTGATCACTTTTTCAATACTAAAGGCCCTTTGTATAAGCAAAAATTGGCATGAAGTTAGCATAAGTGATGAAATTGAATTAGGTGTTAACGAGTTCCTTCACAACAATTTGACATTAAAAATGGTCGCATTAGCTAATTTTAAGCCACCTCTAAGTCCTAGCATGATTTTTAATGTGAAGTTTCATGGCAAAACTCTTTAACATCATGTTCAATTTTGCCACTTATGTCAACTTAATGCCAGTTTTTGCTTATACATAATCTTTTTTAAATTGTGTTTCTTGAATTCCGCACATTAATTTTAATTCCTCTATTTAATTTTGTTAAAATATTCACGTGCTCAAATGTATTTTCATTTTATACTTTGTGGTTTCATTCGTGGTGTGTTTTTTGTAAGTTAAAGTTAAAAATTAATAGTTTTGTATGGAAATGTTTAAAATTGGAAACTAATCTTAATAACTTTTATAATACTAATAATCTTTTACACATTCAGAGGGTAATCATGAATAAAATTCCTGAAAATAATTTATATTTTAATCAGAAATAATTCATAGTTAGGCTCAAGTTCAGTAATTTCAATTCTTATTGAATGAAATATTTTTATCAGAAATAATTCATAGTTAGGCTCAAGTTCAGTAATTTCAATTCTTAGAGAACATATTTTTGTCACGTGCCCATGATGTATTAAGTGAGAAATTTTTAGATATTTTAATTGAACTGTAGTGAATTTTAATCAGAAATAATTCATAGTTAGGCTCAAGTTCAGTAATTTCAATTCTTATTGAATGAAATATTTTTATTAATTAATGTGAGTTTCTAAAGAAGAGAAGAAAAATTAAACTTAGACTTTTAAGCTGGGGGAAATACCGATACTTTTCTGTGCAGCCACGCACTTCATCAGCACCCTAGTCTATCTACTTGGGTAGAGATTCTTATTAACATCAGCTATTTAACTTAAATTTACAATGAAACGGAATATGAGAAACGATTGTTGTGTATACAATTGATTTACCAAAGGTAAATCAATTGTATAATTTATAATAATTTATATTCTTTAAAGTTCTATTAGTGTTTTATTTTTCATTTAGCCTTGTAAATACTTTTATTGTTATCCGATGGATTTCTAATTGTATAAGGATGTAGAAAAATAAAATGAGTTCACCTGAATATAAATTATTTGCTGGGCTTTGTATCAGTTTCAATGCCTACTAAGCTTATTTTTTCTTTTGTGATTTTCAAAAATATTATTATTTTATGAATTATCATATAGTTTTTGAAAGTCTGTGCATAAAGTAAGAGTTTTGTGACTGCTCAAAATTTGGGGTTGAAGTCTACTGATGACACAGAGGATCATTTAGTTTTGTAAAACTTTTCAATTGTTAATTTCACTAAGTATGCACTTTCTGTTGTTTGTTTTGATTATTTTACTAAAAATACTTAATAACAAACATACTATAGTAGTCCGTCCCTTTTTAACAGTAATCAAATCAGCGGATTTTAGCTTTTTTCATGAGTCACTTTCTTTAACTCTGGTCTACTTTGTGATAAAAAGTATAAGTCTGAACTGCCCTTAATTAGTTTAAATCTATAAAATGATGTGGCAACTCTTAATATCATATGTTTTAATTTAATTTTTTCATTGCATATGTAAATGTTTATCTAAATATATACATAATCAATTCATTGCACAGCTAGAAATAAGCGAAAACCCCGGCAAATAGACATACAAAATTTACAAAAATAACTAATATACTCCAAAACCATCCTGAACACCCTTAATATTTGCTTTCATATGCATTATCCATGTGCTGTGTGTGTGTGTGTGCATGTACGTTTATTTCTACGAATGAATGAGTGCATATCATACATTAATTTGACCGACCATATGTTTGTTTGTATGCGTGTATAAATTTGTTTAAAAATCGTAAAAACTTTGAAAAAAAACTGATTTTTAAAAATGAATATTATTTAATTTATGTATGTATGTGCATGTGCATGTTTATGCATGCATATTTGCTGAAATGTTTATGTAAGCGGATGGTTGCAATTCAAACTTCCCCTCAAAAACACATTGCAGGACTACTTATGCAAGTGTATTTGAGTGTGTGAGTGGGATTGTTCGCTTGTTTGTGGACACACTTCTTTCTCTATTATCATCCACATTAACTATTTGCCAAAAGAATTATGATAAATATGAAATTACAAAACCAACAATATAAAATACTTTTCAAATATTTACCTGTGGTTTTTGCGGGCGCTTTTTGGACGTTTGTTATGGACGAGTATTTCAGCTTTTAATACGCCGCACAATGGCTCTGAGTTGAAAAATGTCCACTGCTTTTATATTTAAACTATTTTTCTATAAAAATTGAAATTGTTTTCAAACTCATTTAATTTAGTTCAACTTTTTATAAGGAAATGTTGTAATTAAAAGCTTACAGTAAGAGAAAAAACATTCATTAGCATCATTAATAATTCTTCATTGTACGAAAGAAATTGTTCATTAGCTTATTGAAAGTTTACATTATGTGTATGAAATTTTTCATCAATACAATGAATTATTACGTTAGCTTGTAATATATGATAAAATTAATTGTTCAAATGAAGGTTTTCTTTTCAGTGTAGAGTTAATGGTTCCTTTTTCAAAGTAAAACTTTAACTCAGGTATAATTTCTTAATCGGGACTAAGTTCAGTATTTCCAAATCTTATTAAATGAAATATTTTTTTGTTATTAATTAATTTTAGTTTCTAAAGAAGAGAAGAACAATTAGTAATTTAAGAAAAATCCAAAAAACCCGACTGCAATAAACTTTGAACCGTTCAATATTCTAAACGGTTATTCGAAATGAAAAATCATAAGAGAAACCTAAAGATGATTTTATAGTACCTTTCGAATGATACCCTTTCTTAGGGTTCCGTACACCAAAGGTGAAAAAAGGAACCCTATTGTTTTCGCTACGCTGCCCGTCTGTCCGTCACACGGTATTTCCTCAGGAACCGTAAGAGCTACGAACCTGAAATTTAGACAGAGTATGCATGAGAATTAAAAATTAAAGGGTGTTCCAAAACGAGCAACGAAAAATGCTAAAATGCCATGTAATATATATATATAATTGTATGTACATATATATGTATATTGACACTTAAAATTTGTAAAATTAGTGTATTTTTGTATAGACTACAACAATTGACACTACAATTTAAAAAAATTTAAATTAAAGGGTGGTCCATCAGTTAATGCAATTTTGACTATATAATTTTGACAACTTGCTATATCTTGGAAACCGTAAGAGGTAAACGCTAGAAATTTTCAAAAACGGTAAAACTAAAAAATCCGAAAATTATAAAATCGTCAAACCGAAAAAAATCGCCAAACCCTGAAAAAAATCGGCAAAATTTTAAAAAAAATCGCAAAACGAAATAAATCGACAAAATTAAAAAAAATCTCTAGCAATAAAATAAATCGCCAAATTCGAAAAAATCACCTAAATAAAAAAATCGCTCAAATGAAAAAAAGACGCCAAAAACCGAAAAAAATCGCCAAAACGCGAAAAATGCACCAAAACCAAAATAATTGTTTAAGATCGCCCAAAATTAAAAAAAAATCGCCAAAAAGGAAAACAATCGCCAAAATGAAAAAAACGTCAAAAACCGAAAAAAATCGTCAAAACGAGAAAAAAGTCGCCAAAATGAAAGAATTCAAAAAAATCGCCAAAACGAAGAAAATTGCCATAATTAAAAAAAAATTCTAACCCTAAAATAAGTCGCAAAATTCGAAAAAATTGTCCAAATGAAAAAAATTGCCAAAATGAAAATAGCGACAAAAACCGAAAAAAATCGCCAAACGCGAAAAAGGATCCACTAACAAAATAATTTTTAGTATGAAAAAAAAAATCCAAAAACCAAAAAAATCGTCAAAAACCGAAAAAAGTCGTCAAAAACCGAAAAAAGTGTAAAAACTAAAAAATGGTCAAAATGCGAAAAAATCAAAAAACCAAAAAAATCGCCAAAACAAAAAAAAATCGTTAAAATGAAAAAAGCGCCAAAATCCGAAAAAATCGCCAAACGCGCAAAAGGCTCCAGTAACAAAATAATTGTTTATATGAAAAAAATCGCAAAAATGAAATAAATCGCCAAAATTAAAAAAATCTTCAAAAACCGAAAAAAATCGCCCAAATGAGAAAAAAAGTGTCTAAATGAATAAAGTTGCCAAAATAAAGAAACGCCAAAAATCGAAAATCGCCAAAATTAAAAAAAGTCTCCAAAACGAAAAAACGCCAAAAACCGAAAAAAATCGCCAAAACGAAAAAAAAATTCAAAAGTAAAAAAATGGCCAAAATGGAAAAAAATCCAAAACCAAAAAAAATCGCCAAAATTAAAAAAACGACTAAATAAAAAAAATCGCCAAAATTAAAAAAAAACGTCAAAAATGAAAAAAAATGCCAAAACTATATTTTATATAGGCTACTAAAGTTCGTATTGAACCCTTCGTGCGCGGGTCAAAGTCGCACTTTACTGAATTTATTTATATAGTTCGCTGACTTCTTATTATTTTGGTATTTACAAAATGGCGTCTGTTGTCCGCCATATTAAATTTTTATTATCATCAGCTATTTAACGCAAATTTTTAATGAAATGGAATATGAGAAATGGTTATATTGTGTATAAAATTATTGATTTACCTTTAGTAAATACATTTGTAAGAATACCTATTCATTTTCTGTTTTTCCGTTTTTTTTCATTTTTTATTCAGTTTAGCACGAAGTTATAGATGTTCTAAGATTTCCATGAAATTGATGCTTGCGCTATTTTCAACCCATTGTGCACTATATTATTGTGTATAATTTAGTTTTCCCCATTGTTGTTCTTGTTGTTGTTGTTTATGACACTTTTGCGTTTTTATGTGTTTGCATGTCATTAAAAAGTTTTTGTTTATTTTTTTGGCTTATGCAGATTATTTATTCTATAATAAGGATTAATATTCCTTTTGTTTCTCATTTGCAAAAAAAAAAATATTTTCATTTTGACAGCTTAAGTGCAGTGCGAAAAATATAATTTTTTGATATTAAAACTTTCGATTATAGAATATGTTAAATTTTTTAATAAAAAGTGTTGGAAGACAGATATCGCGTGAATTATGTGTCGATTAAATTAATCAACTTTTTATATTTTAATTCAAAATAAAGACAACTTTATTTATTTAATGGAATCTTAAGACTAAAATTTAAAAAATATCTTAAATCTAACTTAAGCTAAGCAACGCAAGAATTTTATGCTTAGGTTGCTGTCTGGCAAAGTGTGGGAAAGGAAATAAAAATGTAATCCTAAACTTTAAGGTTTCCCTACACTTTACCAGCACCTATCATTAGTTGCACATGTAACTCGTGTACTACTTGATATACGCACAAAATTTATAACTGCTAAGTGCCCTTTGCTCAAAAAATTTTGTTTTTTTTATTAATAATAGAGCTGAAAGATCTATGCTTTATAAATGTTCTGCGTCCGTATTAGTACTTTACCCATTTAAGAAAATTGAAACTAATTTTTTATATTTCATAAATCTACAAACCTTCTTTCACATTCATCTCCACATTCACAATAAATAATTCTTCACAAAATTTCTATTTTTATCCAACCCGTTTCTCGCTGACATTTGCTTATATTTTTTTTACTATATTATTGATATAGCCCAAAATTTTTTCTTAAATGTATTACTCCTTCATTGCTTTAAAAACTTAAAATATATGTTGGATCATTGCATACCTTTCTTGTTTTTTGCTCAACTAAAAATGTACCAATATTGCTTCCGCCGCCTGGGAATGGCCCATATGTGCTGTGCGTGGAATCATGTTTTTTCTGCTTTGTCGGCTAACTTTGGTGAAAATAGAAAAGTTTCAAATTTATATTTGAATTCTGATTATTTGATTGGGTCCAACTATGATTGATAGAAAACATAAGTTTCCTCGTAATTCTTGTTAAAAATGGAGAATTGCACGGATAATGTGTTCATCCTAATATTGCGTTTTATTGTTTTGTGATTGAAGTGTTTATTTGTACGTATTCTGTAGAGCGTCAAGCATACGACACTCACACATAAGGAACGATTTCATTGTCTCTAGAGAATTTGTATTTATTTCAGTTTGCCATTTCGTACAACTCCTACCAAATTGTGCAGATTTTTTTATTAAATATTTTCTTACAAATCGTCACCTAAAATCCAAAAGGCCGTAACAGCCAAAAAATCCAAAATATACTTTTTGATTGATTATGATGTGATTAATCAAAATACATCTTTCCTTAAAATTTCACAAAAAATATAACCATATTCGGACACCAAAGTGTGACTTTGACTCGCGAAGAAGGTGGTCCCGTACGGACACTATATGAACTTTAGCCTAAATAATATGTATATAGTTTTGACATTTTTTGCTTGTTTTTTAGGATTTTTTTAGGCTTTGAGCGTTTGTTTAGTTTTGGAGCTCTTTTTGTGTTTTTTTGGTTCTGGAGATTTTTTCAAGTTTTAGCGCTTTTTTAGTTTTGGTACTTTTTTTTCTCGTTTTGGCGATTTTTTGCGGTTTTTGGATTTTTTTTTTAATTTTGGCGATTTTTTTTACTTTGGCGGTTTTTCTCCTTTTTGGCGATTTTTTTTCATTTTGGTGCTTTCTTCGGCTTTTGGTGATTTATTTTAGTTCTTAACATTTTCTTTTAATATGGCGATTTTTTTCGTTTTGACGATTTTTTTTTGGTTTTGGCGATTTTTTTAGGTTTGGCGATTTTAAAATTTTGGGATTTTTTAGTTTTACCGTTTTTGAAAATTTCAAGGGTTTTTGTCTTACGGTTTCCACAATACAACGAGTTGTCAAAATTACATACTCAATGTTACATTAACTGATGGAACACCCTTTAATTTAAATTTTTTAAAGTTTGCGTTGCGAATACAATGGGGTTCCTTTTCACCTTTGGTATACGGAAATTTAAAAAGACCCGTGTCTCACAGTTCTGCCCCATGTTGTGTATTTTTTTTTTATTGGCCCCAAAGGCTTAGGGCCTCGGTCTCATTTTTGCATTTTCTTAGGGTCATATCCTGCAAACCGTTCGGAATTTTGATTAACTCTCTGAGGCAAAGTTGTTGCTCTTGTCATAAAAAACAAAAATTGTGAACATATTAAATAAAAAAACTTCATTTTGAAGATCAAAATTGCAAACAATTTAAAAAAATTAATTTTTTTTTAAACTTTTTTTCTCTGTTCAGGTCCATAGGTAGCAAACCATTCAAAATTTAAGAAAACAATCCAGTACAAAAATGTACCTAAGATCTCAATAAACAACTTTTTAGAACATATGAACTTCATAAGAATGATTCTTAACACCGTTTAGGTATCGCTTAGGTAGTGCTTAGGTAGCCGCAAGAGTGCAAAATTACCAGAAAATTTTTTAATTTAATTTGTTTGAAAATTTTTAAGTTTTTATCACATTAAATCCAAAAGCTCCTAGCAAATAATTAGTCTTAAATTTATACGGTTTTTTGTTTGCTTTTTGGTTAAAAGTTTTGGATTTTAGGTGACGAAATATATCCAGGATGAAAGATTTTATTTTCATTCTTAAATTTTTGAAGTATTAAATTAATAAATAATAAAACTTAGAACGCTCAAAGAATCTGCCTTATATGTTTATTAATTTCTTTCACACTTACACATACTGTCACACTACAAGCAATACTTCATTTCATTCGACACTATTGTCAATGGGTACACAATAGTGAAATTTGCTGCAACACTACAATAAATAATGCCCTTGCATGCCAGATAAATAAATATCATTGCATGCTCTTGATAAAAAGGAAATAAAAATGTTAGTGTTCTCATAAAAACAAGAGCAAGAGTGCACTCTTAGCCGTACGAGGGATCACAGTGGGGTAAGATTACGAATAAGACTAAAAATCTTTATAACCAGTATTAAAGTTGCAGCACTCCATCTTATAAGTCTTTACTTTCTAATAATTGAAAAAAAAAACTTTGCACAGCATCTTTGACTTTGTGCTAAGCATTAAAACAAACCAAATTATTTGATCTTTAAACTTTAATAACAATTTTTTTTCAACATTATTTTTTTTACCTCTCTCTCTCTCTCTTTTTGTTTCACAGCATTCTATGGTTTCTGTTGTTGGTCTTTTGGTTGTATTTATTATTTTTATTGCTTTATTTGATTTTTTTTATGAGAAATAAAGGTTTTAGCGGTTATTAAAATGTATGACTACTTAAATGCTGTGAAAGACAAAGTTCGATGGACGTATTTACACGGCCACGAGCAGACAAGCAGCCACATACCGATAGACAAATCCATTGAGTGGTCGGCCAACCGCCATAACTTTGAAATAGTTAATAGCCATGGTTATTGGTGGTTAAGTGGCGTAGTCTTTATTATTTGCCATTTTGCGGTTTTTTAACACACACACACAAAAACATACACACACACATACATGCATGCACATGCAGGCTAAAGTCCTTTTGACACAATCTGCTTGGGGAGTGAGTGTGGGTAAAAAAGAAATGTAAATGCCTTTTTGTTTGTGCATGTGTGTGTGTTTGTTTGCAAATGCATCTGGGTTTTTGTTTGTTTATCATTGCTTTTGTGTATGATTCTCTTTTTGTTATTATTTTTGTTTTTATTTCGCTTTATTTGTATTTATTGTTTGAGCTTAAAAAATTAAATAAATATAAATAAATGTAAACAGCGACACACAAACGTATTTGTTGCGAGGAGGCTGTATCTGAAAGAGTTTTCAATTGCACATGCTTTGTTGCATGAATACTAACTAGTCCAGAAAGAAATACAGCTTCGCTCGAAGCAGATGCCCAAAAGAAAGTGCTCTGCTGCTTCAAAATTTTCTTCCTTAAGAAATGCCTTTTGTTCGAAGTGACCCGTGTGTGTGTTTCAAATACAAATATCAGAGTAGGTGTGTTCAGACGTAGTTGGTCTACAGTCGCCAGCCCAAAATCAAGAAAAGCTTGCGACAAGCTTTTAAATTATATAAATTAAGCATTGATGGATTTGATTAAATTTAAAGCTAATTTTATGTTTTCGTGATAAATTTTAAATAAAAGCTTGTTTTCAAAACAAGCTTGAGGAGAGCTTTGCTCGTCTCCAAACACTCAAGATGCGCCTAAATACATTCAAACACAATTAATTGTTGTGAGTTGAGCTTCTAAAAGAAGCTTTTGTTGCCTTAAATAAATTCCAATATCCGTCTAATTTTAAAGAGTTTGCAAAAGAAATCAAAAAGTTTCTCCCTCTCTCTCTCTCTCTCTGAACTCCATTTAAACTTTCTTGCAATCGCTTTCATCAACGTGACCACTTGACCGACTAAACTGGCAAATTGCCACTTTTTCGACTGCCTTGCCACTTTTTCTAATGCTTTTGCCACTTTTTGTCTTCCTTTTTTAGGTTGAATTATATAAAAATACATTAAAAATAAAGAGTTTAGTATAGTTTTCTCGTTTTTTTTTTTAATTTTGCCCCTTTTTTTTTTGATAAATCCTCTTTTTGGTGCTACTTTTTGAAAAATATCAGCGGTCACCCTGGCTCCCATGCCTGAATCGCATGAAATTGCTTTAACGCTCCCCCATAAGTAATAAATTTTTGCTGGGAAAGCTGCTCAATTTCTTTCATTTCCTAGTTCTACTTAATTTCTCCGCTGCCCTCGTAAATGCCCATATACATATGTACAGACATTTTAATTCTCGCTGTTCAAATAAGCTCAAAGCCTATTTAAAGCAAAATTTGTTGCCTTTTAATTTCATTGTTTAATGATGATTATTGTTGCAGGCAGCCCTTATTTAAACGCAATTAAATTGTTGAATTTTTATTTTGTATATAAAACTTAAATTGTATTTAATGATTTTTCTTTGTATCTAAATGCCTGCCTGTTAATTTCATTGTCTCATCTACTTGAATTAAATAAATAATAAAGTCCTTTTAACATTTATGTATTTTTATTTTTATTTATTTTTTTCTAACTATGGCTGCAGCAAAAGTTTAAGACAATAATAATGTTGCTGCTGTTGTTGCTTCTTGTCTTGCTGTTGATGATGATGTATTTCCTGTTAACTTTTTATGTAGTTTTATTTTTTTAAAAACTTTTTATTGCTGTTGTTGTTGTTGCTTTTGTTATTGCGAAAAATACTCGTATTTTTGGTTGGTGCTGTTGCTGTTGCTGCTGCAGTTGTTTGGCTGGTTGGTTGTTGTTGCATGTTCCACATTATGACGTCTTGTCTGTTGCAATGACGGTGACAGGCGTGTTTCCAAAAAAGTTTTCATGCACTTTTTCCCCTCCCTCCATCACTTCCTCTCGCGCGCCCTGTGTTTTTGTGAATATTTAGTTTGGCTTTTATTACTCTTAAGCACCCAAAAAAGTTAAAAAAAAAACAAGACTCAACTTACAAACGAAATTCTACACAAACATTTACTCATTTTCTGCTGCTGAGTTACCAATTTAGTTGTAGTAACCAGTTATTACAAAAAACACTGGCACTATGGGCCATTGCTTTGTCCACAAATAATGAATGCTTGCGAATTATTGCAATTTGATGGTCTGAAAAAGTAATCATTTATTTTCATTTAATAACTTCAAACTAGAGATGGGCCCGTGATGAATTTTCCCAACATCAAACGATCCGAACACGAATAACAAACATGGCTGATCTGGCGACATGGTGATTTTTCTGACTATAAATAAATTTGTTGTCGCTTTTTATGGCAATTTTTTTTAAATAAAATTTAACTTAAAAATGTTTGTTATTCAGGAAAATTGGTTTGTTGAAGGATTAGTTTCAAAAATAAATCATACCAAAACAAAAAAGGAAATTAATTAATTAAAGTAATTAATGCGTTTTGAATTTCTATTAGAAAAATTTACAAGAAATAATTTTTGACGATTTTCATTCTACTTTTGGCAATTTTCTATGAAGCTTTTGTATGATTATTTGGTAAGAATTTAAATTACAAAAAAGTCTTCTATTAAAAATAAAATGATTATCAATTTTACATTAAGAAAAGCTACATAAAATTTATTTTGCAAATTTTTAACTAAAAAATTCGCCCAAATGAAAAAAAATCGCCAAAATTAAAAAAATCGCCAAAACGAAAAAATCTCCAAAATTAACAAAAAACGCAAAAAATCTAAAAAAATCACCAAAATGAAAAAAATCTCCGAAATGAAAAAAATGGCCAAATTGAAAAAAACGCCAAAAACCGAAAAAGAAATCGCAAAAAAGTGTCAAAACTAAAAAGCACCTAAATGAAAAAAAGTCGCCAAAATGAAAAAAAAAACGCTAAAAAACGAAAAAATCACACAAATAAAAAAATTTATTAAATGAAAAAAATCGCCAAAATTAAAAAAAAAATCGCCAAAACTAAAAAAATCGTCAAAGTTAAAACATGCCAAAAACCGAAAAAAATCGCCAAAACAAGAAAAAGGTGTCAAGACTAAAATAATTGCCAAAATGAAAACAAAAACGCCAGAAACCGAAAAAAACCGCCAAAAACCAAAAAAAAAATCGCCAAAACAAGAAAAAAGTGTCAAAACTAAATAAAATTGCCAAAAAAACGCCACAAAGCGAAAAAAACGCCAAAATTAAAATAAATCGCCTATATGAAAAAAATCGCCAAAATTAAAACAAACGTCAAAAACCAAAAAAAAAATCGCCAAAACGAGAAAAAAGTGTCAATAAACAAAAAAGAAACCCAAAAGTAAAAAAAAAACGCTTAAAACCGAAGAAAACCCAAAAGCGAAAAAAATGCTAAAACTATATTTTATATAGTCTAAGGTTCGTATTGAATTACATATCTCGTGACCGTACGGAACCCTTCGTGCTAGGGTCAAAGTCGCACTTCACTGAATTTATTTTATTTTTGGGGTTGTGTCGGTATTTTTTTGTTGGATTTTAAGAAAAAGCTATGATATTTTGCATTTACACTTACGGAAGACCATTTTGTTATTACGTGTCTGGCATAGCTCTAAATTGAATTCTATAAATTATAAAAAATATGCCCTAAAAGCGTCAAATATGGTCTAAAAATTAAAAAGAGTCTACGAATATGCGTGTGAGTGTGAAATATGCAAAAATATGTTTTAAAAAGTAAAATATGCAAAAATATGCACTAACAATTCAATGCTGAAATTCATAAAAAGTTCTTAAAGGGATAAATATCTTGGGTTAGGTTAGGTTAGCAGGCTGCTGGTAAGGAAAAGTAGAAACTTAGAATCCAACTCACTTGGGTCCAATATGATGATCCATTTGTGTTGCTGTAAGTTGAAAGAAGAAAGAGAGAGAGAGAGAGAGAGGGACACAACAAGAGGAGGGTGAGAAGGTTAGAAGTAGAAGAGAGGGGAGGGGAGAGTAGATCAAGATTATACCAACCACTATTCCTAATATAGAGGTTTAATTTTTGAGTCCGATTTCTGATAACTCGGATAAGTTTTTGAAGGATTTTCTGCCAAGGACGTGCAGACAGAGATCCTCCAGAGCGGTACAAAGACACAGGAGATGCAAGATACTTTCTTCCTCTTCCTCGTCATTGCAGATGTAGCAGTAGTTATTATACGGGAGTCCCATACGTTTAGCATGGGTTCCGAAGGTACAGTGACCGGTCAATGTGGCCACGATGTTTCTCAAGTGTTTCCTATTGAAGTTCATGAGATTTTTCCTTCTGCGCGAGTCCAGTCGAGGACAGAGGGTTCTCGCTATTACATAGGTGGACTCATTTCGCCATCTGTTTTGAGCTAATCCAAGAAAGGTAACAACGAAACGTCTCCAGCAGGATGAGAGCGGGATTGTCGATATCGACCTCTCTTAGCAGGGTTCCCCTCTTTGCTAGTTGATACGCAACTATGTTTCCTGAATTAGTCCCGTGTCCATGCAGCCAGTTTAACGAGATATTTGATTCCTGCGCAAGTCCATCCAAGGCTGTACGACGTTCTTGGACAAGAAAGGATGTGATATACACCCACATGAGGGACTTAATAGTGGATATCTCTATTTGAAATCTATTTGATGTCGCTCTTTTAATAGCAGATGCCTGTAATATACTACATTCGCTCGGGAGTCTGAGGGTCATTTCAGTTCCGTATTCGGGAATGAAAACACCTACTCCAATCCTCCCCAGAAAAATATATTATTTTCGCATTTATACTTCACACAATAAAAAAACATGCAGCTGCATATTTGCGTTTTCCCTAATAATAACTTAAAAAAAGTTCCTCTTCATTTTCTTGTTATTTTTAAAGCAATAGTTTGATAAGTCGTCGCAGAAATGCTGCTACTATTTTAAGGATTTGCTCAGAACAGGAACTCACCTAGACAGAGGTAAAGAGCTCTTTAGCTCATCATGGCTCTTGGAATATCCTTGATTCTACACAGCCTGCAAGTGATTTTTTTTAACTACAAATAAGTTCCATTGTCTTAAATCTTTGTATTTTAATTTAAATATTCTCTTAAAGAATTTTTGAAATAAAAAGTTTTAATTTAACAGTTTGCTTTCGACCCACTGTAAAAAACTTTATACTACATATACCTTTTTTCTTGCCCCTTCAAAACGAGTACCTACCAAATCATAAACATTATGGCAAAATAAATGCAAAAGCAAAGAGATATAGAAATAAAAAATTATGTAGTTAAAATTGTACTTGTTGAAAAAAAAGTACCCACGTCAAAAAGTTTCTCTAGGCATACGCCGCCGCCTAAAGCTGAATTGTTTGTTGTTCAAAGGAAAAATCTGAAGCAGCAAGAGCAACAGCAATAGCAACAGCGCCAGCAGAACTTTGCAGTGTTTTGCAGCTACTGCAGCAACAATTATTAACGTTAAGAAAAAGTAACAACAAAAACAACAACAAAAACAAAAAAATTGCATTTCCGCTTTCATGTAATATGACAGAAACAAGTGTTAATGGTTTGTTATTTGGTGTAGAACTAGAACTGGTGTAGAAGTGCCACAACTAAAAGAAAACTAAAACTAGCTGAGTGACTGGCAGACTGACTGCAGGACGTACGTTGGGACGCACACTGGGGCCAAATGAATGAAAAGTGGCGATTAATTGAAAATATGAACTTTAAAATTCATAATCGTGTTTGGTATCGGGTTAAAGTGGATAAAATTCTGCATCACTAATTGCAAAAATTTTACTTTTATGTTGTTTGCTTTAGTTGAAGTGAGCACTTAAAGTTGAATAATTGTTATTTTTTTGTGCATATTGAAAAAAAGTGAAAATTTTGATATTTCAATTGATAATTTTTTTCTATTTATACTTCTAAAAGTTAAATTTTTATAATGGAACCGTCAACTTCAGGTAGTTTACTATATATTACATGTTTTTTTGTTTAAATTAATGTTTTAAAAATATTAAATGTTAATAAAATAAAATTAGCCCAAAAATGGGCTATTTTTGATTTATATATGGAGTTTCAACAACTTTGTTCGTGAGCTTGCGTAAAATCGTCTATATAGTGTTATAATATCAGATCTTAACTAATAAAAAAAACAACAAAACAAAACATCAAGTTGTTTTTACTTTGTTTTGTTATTATTTTCGTTATAGTAGTTGTTATTGTAGCTAAAAAATGTGTTGTTAATTAGAGATGGGGGCGTGAGTAACTTTAATTCACGCATACTCACGTGATTGCGTATGTTGGGTTTATTTACTATGAATAAAAGTAATTAAATTATTTTACATGTGTTTATGATATTTCAATGAATTTTACTTAAACATTTGTTAATTTTAAATTATTAGAAAATTGTATATGGCACAAGTGCACTATTTTGAAAAATTGAAGGAGGTGACGCTCCCATCCCTATTTATTATTGTCATTTATTTGAGTCATATACATGCATCATATTTATTTATTGTTTTAGCTGTCAATGTTTTGTGATGTGATGTTACATATTTAAAGTGTTGTGAAAGTGTAAATTATTCTAATGCCAAAATCTGCATTGGAGTTGCTTGTACTTCCCAGCAATCAAAATAGCAATGATCAAGATGGAGATGAAGATGGAGATGAAGATGGAGATGAAGATGCAGATGGAGATGAAGATTAAGATTATTGTAACGAATTAATTTATGATTATGAAATTGAATGTGAAGTAAATACTAACATTGAAGGTAATAATGAATATAATAAAAAATTTTTGTTTTCAAAAAAAAAAAAATAGAATAACCGAATTTAATTAAATTTTTTTTAAATAGTGTGTTTATGGTTATTTATCAATAAAAAAACAATTAGATTTTAAAATGTTTCATTTTTGAGCGAAATTTTCAAATTTCGAGAAAAAAGGTATGATTTTAATTTAAACATTTTCTAATAAAAATACATATAAAATATTTATTCCTTATTATTTTTAAAAATATTACTTATTTTTCTTAAAGTACATTTAGTATGCTTTAATTTGCAATTTAATTGAATAATTTATAGCGCACCGTTCCAAAGTTACAGCAAAAAATGTGAAAAAAGAGGATTTTTTACAGAACACAAAATGGCCCATAAAGGGTTACAAAATGTGTTTTTACACTCTGTTTTTTTTTAATGTTGGTTTTTTATGTATTTATAAATATCCATTAATAAAAAATATTTTTTTTTTTTAATTACGACATCTATGAATTAATCGCCACTTTTCATGCATTTGGCCCCACTGTGGGACGGGAAGGCAAGCAGCTAGGCAGGCTGGTTTGTTAGCTGCTTACAAAGAAGAAGTGCTGGTTGGATGAATGATGGTTGGCTGTTTGGTTGGTTGTTTGGCTGTTTCAATGTGTTAAACAGTTACGAAAATTGTTGCCAGTGTGAACTGTGTGTGTGTGTGTGTGTTTGAGTGTGTGTAATTGTAAAAACTACTAATATGTTTTGTTTGCCACACATCGCATAATAGTTATTGTAACTAATTCTTATGCTGAAACCAACCAGTGGTGCTACTTATAAATACTTCTCCAGCACTTGCTAGTGGTAACTGAAACCAATTGTTAAAGCGCGTAGTTTCGTGTAGGCTTAAGTGTACGAACGGATATAAGAGTAGTTGTAATTATTGTTAAGTTTTGATTTCATATTCGTTTGCTTGTTTGTTTGTTTGTTGCAGCTGTCAAGGAATTTTTAGCTGCATGTAATAGATTTAACACCTTTCTCCTCGCTTTTCTGCTGCTTACATTTTTTTTCTCAAGGAGACTTTCAATGATTTTTAAATTTACATTTACTTGAAAATATTTTCTATTTAATTTGAAGGTGTAGTCGCATTAAATAGAAATTTTGCCTTGAATTAAATAAAACATTTTATTTAATATTATTTATTTAAATAAAACATTTAAAAAAATGTTTGGTTAAAAGTAATAGCATGCATTTTCTGGCAAATGAAGTTAAAAGTAAAACTTATTCACATTTATGTATCATTCATTTTAAGTATTTCCTGACTTTCTCTCCCCTCTGAACTTCTCCGCAATAAGTTTGTAAGGCAGACATTTACAAAGGACATCAGTGATCTCTTACTAGTTATAAATTTTACCTAAGAACTATACATACAATTCAGAAGTAGTAAGAGAGAAATTTAAATCCAACCCTGGAGCCTCCAAAGTGTCCTTGTAGTTTTCTTTTAATGCTTGGAAAAAAATAACTTTTATTGAAAAATAAAACAAAAACTCAATTAATAATAAAATTGTATCAATAAAAGTTTTTCGTTAATTAAATTTTTTGCTTGGAAAAAAACAAAACTTTTATTGAAAAATAAAACAAAAACTCAATTAATAATTCAATTGTATCAATAAAAGTTTTTCGTTAATTAAATTTTTATAAATTCGAATATTATTCCAATATTCGAACAACTTTCTTCATGTTTGTTTTAAAGAACAAAATTTTTTCAATTTAAAATAAAAACTTATTCGAATAATTTTTGTAGAATATTAAGCATTAAAAACAAAACTTTATTGACTGAATTTAGTTTTTAATTGTTATTTTATATATATTTTTTTCAATTAAAGTTGCTTATAGAAGAAAAAAGACTTCTGTAAAGATATTAGTATTTTCATGCGATTATTCGAACAATAATTATTCGAATATTCAAACAATAATTATTTGAATATTCGAACAGTTCTTTTCATTTTTGTACAAACTAATAAAAAAATTTCAATATAAAATCAAAAATTATTCGAATAATTTTTCACGAATTTTTGAATATTCGAATAATAACAGAAGCTTACTTGACCTAATTAAACGTTTAATAATTATTTTTTTTTTTAAATTAAAGGTCTTTAAATTAAACTTCTGTGCAGATCATACTGTCGTCATTTGAATTATTCGAATATTCGAAAAATAATTATTCAAATATTTTAACAAAAATTATTCGAATATTCGAACCACTTTTTTCATGTTTCTTCTAACAAACAAAATTTTTTCAATTTAGAATAAAAAATTATTCGAATAATTTTTGTAGAATAATTGAATATTCGAATAAAAACAAAAGTTTATTGATTTAACTAAATTTTTTTTAATGGTATATTGTATAAAGATTTCTGTGAATATATTAGTATTTTCATTCAATTATTCGAAATATTATTATTCGAATCTTCACAAAATAATTATTTGAATATTCGAACAGTTCTTTTCATTTTTCTACAAACTAACAAAAATTTTTCAGTTTAAAATAACAAATTATTCGAATAATATTTCAAGATCTTTTGAGTATTCGATAATAACTGAACCTTATTGTAAATGTAATGTAAAATATTTTTATACCACAAAAATTATTTGAATAATTTTTTATTCTAAATTGAAAAATGTTTGTTCATTCGAACAAAAACGAAAAGAGTTGTTCGACTATTCCAATCATTATTGTTTAAATATTCGAATAATTATTGTTTAAATATTCGAATAATTCAAATGGCAGCACTAATATCTGCACAGAATTTTTTTCTTTAATAAATTTCTTTAATTTTAAAAAAAAAATTTTAAAAATTTAACTAAGTCATTAAGTCGTATTACATTACATTTAATTAAATTTGAATTATTTCAATATTTAAACAATAATTATTCGAATATTTAAACAATAATGATTGGAATAGTCGAACAGCTCTTTTCGTTTTTGTTCGAACGAACAAACATTTTTCAATTTAGAATAAAAAATTATTCAAATAATTTTTGTCGAATATTTTAATATTCGAATAATTTCCATAACTTCTTTGTATAAAAATATTTTACATTACATTTACATAAATTATAACCTTCAACAACGAGCTTGAGGCCACAAAAGAGTTCAGAAATGTTTACTTTGTTTCCACGACAATTTTTTGCGATAAAAGTATTGTCGCGAATCCCACGATGAAGAATTATGTGCCTTTTTTTGTGTCGTAAATGATAATGTTTTATTAATTGTTATAAAAAAAGTCTTTGAAGAAAGTAAGAATTTGTACTTAAACTTAAAAAGACTTTTTACGAAAAATTTTGTATGAAAACTTGTTTTAAAAACCCTTTATAAAGACTTCTTAAGTTTTATAAATAAGGCTAATTGAGTTTAATTAAACTTATTAGAAAACATATAATTCTATTTCAATCATTATTAAATATTAAAGTATTACTAAAAATAAAAAAAGGATCAACTACCAGCTAAGGAGATGGATCAGCGCCTGTTCTTAAATTATTATTGTGAAATAAATCAATGAGTTGTTTACAAAATTTTGTAAAAAAAATAATTATATCGGGATTAATTTTGAGTAAAAATTTCATATAAAATTCTTGTACATGCACCTCTTAAAAAGAGAAAATATTTAAATTTTAAATTGAAAAATTATTTTACTTATTTTCTGCAAATTCTAAATATTTGATTTATAACTCTTTTGCAATAAGGGAGCGATATGATTAAATACGTATATATTTTTTAACTAATTACTTTTTTTAATATATTTTTTACTATTTTTATTTAAATATTTTTTTGAAATATTTATTTAAATAACATTTCCAAGTTGTTTTTCTTGTGTAATGAATAGTTTTCTTTTGTTTTCAAAATTAATCGAATACAATTTTTTCGAGCAAATGCTCAATGTTTTTTGTCTATTCGAACCAGAAAAAAATTAAAAATATAAATATATTAATTAACAAAACCAGCAGATATTAAAGAATTTAACTGTATTAGACAACTTAAAGGAAGCCACAAAATAAAAACATATTCGAGAATGATTTTGATTCTGTGTGTGGGACTGCGTTGGGTCTAAAGCAAAACTATTCCGGTTAAGAGATATTCAGTATTCGAATATCGCAGGTTAAAAAAATTATTTGGCTTACTCTAATTGTCTGCCCAAGAATTTGTTTTTTTTTAATTTTAAAGAGGTTGAAGGTAGTTCTCAATATCTCAAAAAAAATCTGTGTAACCACAATTTTACTATAAAAATTTATAATTTAAAAGTATATAAATATTTCCACTTGAACATTACAATAAACTTCGCAATTCCCATCAGGCTTGAATTGAATATTGCCATTGTCAGACATGTATGCAAGTATGTGTGTATATATGTATGTATGTATGTAAGCATGTATGTGTGTATGTATGTCACTTGCTTTTGTATGCCTCAAAATATTATTTCGCCCAACATCGCAATTACTTGTGCCAGTTCCTGTGCAAAAGTGATACAAAACCATTTTCATTTTATCCTTCTTCATATCAGTTATTTTTTGTTTATTTTTTTTGCATCTGTAAAACTTTATCTTGCCAGTGTTCAATTTCAGGTTTTAGATTAATTTCTTTTAATTCATTTTATTGATATTGTGGGTGAGATGGAGTGGTGGTGAACGAAAACTTAATTTGAATTTAAAACTTTATTATTATTCGCAGAATTTTTCATACAATTGTCATTACACAGTTACACTCGTGTGAGTATACGAAGGTAGTTTTAAAAGTGCACTCATATTTATCTCATAGTTAAGTTCTGTTAAAGTCATAATGACACTAAAGTAAAGTTATGCACACAAAATAAAAAAAAACCAATGTAAAATCAACATGCCAAAAGGTTGATTCAAATTCGTTCAAATCCCATTAAATTTACAAGAAATAATATGTTGTTTGAGTTATTTGCTTTGTTCATAGCTGCAATACACTTTGTGCTTAGTTGTGTAGGTGGTTTTTGTATTGTTGTTGTTTTTTTCTTTGTAAACAGCCCACAAACTGCTGCTGGCTGGTAGACAGTGTACTAGTCTTGCATTCGGAGGATCGCAGGTCCAAATCCTGGAGTCAAGTCAAGGTATTTTGTATTTTTTTTAACTAAAACTTTTCAAGTCAAAACATTTTGTTTTTTTTTAAACTAAAACTAAATCTTTTCAAACAAATTATTTGTAAAATGTCTAGAAATAATGTTAAATTATAATTTAATTCAAGATGGTACAAATTTAGTGTGTATCTTAAGACTATTTAGAGTTGTTGTGGCTGCAGGGGTAAGCACGTTGACTACCATTACGCTATGAGTTCCGAGTTCAAATCTTGGACGGGGAAGCCAAAAATTTTTCTGATGTCTACGTCAACCACACGTTAGTTAAATAATTTATAAAATACAATTATTACATTAAATTAAATTCATGTTGATCTAACTTGAAATAACTTTGATTCAACATGAGTCTTCATTTTGATTTTAACAGTATTAAATTGTTAATTCAACGTGAAAATAAAGTTATTTTAAAAGGAATTTTTTTTTGACAATTACTATAAATCATGTTAAATTAACATGAAACATATATGAAGCAAAATCATTGCCAAAATATCTAAAATTAACCTTATTTTTAACGACTCTGTATTGTTTTTTTCTGTGTGTGTGTGGTTAGGTGTCAAAGTAAAATCTGAATAAACCATCGGCGTAGCTAGAAACTTTTTTTGGTGGGAGGGGTGGGGGCATTAGGACTGATGATTTTCATGAGTAATATTAATATAGATAATTACAGGAAATTTTTAATAATTCTAGGGGGACAAAACTGTTCTGGTTAAGTCATAGTCAATTCATAGTCATGTAAAATTCAAGTTTAAGTCAAGTCACAAGCAAGAGATATTAAAGTGATTGTGGAGTCATAGTCCTGTCATGCTCAAGTCAGAGTGAAGTTGTATACAAGTCATAGTCACGTTATAGTCAAATCATAGTCAAGTCATAGTAAAGTCACAAGTAAGTCATATTCATAGTGAAGTCATGGTCAGGTAAAATTCAATTCAGAATCAAGTGATATTCCAGAAGTAGAAAAGGCACATTCCGGCCATAATCAAACTAAGAAAAATAAACTAAATATGGAAATCGGTTGACCTTGCAGGACATATTTGAAACCTGCCGCTAAACTACTGATTTTGGGAAAACTTGGGGCATTCGATACAACTTTTTTAAGGCTAGACAAATAAGTTAATATGTAAAATTGATTAGACCTTTGAAGTTGTTAGAAAAAATTAAAAATCTAAAAATGTCTCACAGTTATTAAAATGTTTTTTCTAAACTTTTTGTCAAGAAATCTCCCTAACAATTCACATAACCTTAGTAAAGTGGGAAAACGAGAATGAAGCCGAAACTGATTTGCCGGTAACGGCTGCTGATCATAGATGACTACGGCGTCGGCTAAAAATCGACTTGGACTGAAGAAACGTGAGCGGCGGCTGCCGACAAATAAATGCGTCAGCAGCTAGTGTTTGTCAGCTAAAAGTGGGTTAATTGTCGTTTGGTTATTGGTTTGAATATACTATGCCGCAAATCAATAACCAACCGAAGTAATGTCAACAAAATCTCTTAACTACCATTAATGTTAGAAGCGGGCACATAGTTTTCCGTTTATAAGAAAAAGGAGCATGTTCTGAAAAATTTGGTTTAAAAAAAGCTAAGCCGAAGCCGAAAGTTAGTCGCAGAGGTTGTTGGCGACTGAGACAGTCACAAATTAGTGGGGGCGGCTGTTAGCGGCTTCCAAGGCGATCGGCTTTGGTCACCAACTTGGCAATAATCGACGAGCCTTTTTAAGTTTAGTAAATAAAAATTTAATTAATTAAAACAATTTTGTAAAAATTTAAAATTCGAAAATTTTTTAAATCCGCCAAACCGAATCGATTCACTACTATCTTACGACATCTAAGTAAGCTGAACAACTTTCGAAAGCGGCACTTCTGCTGCCGATTTATTTAAGAAGTATTTAAATTTTAAGCAGAAAAATTTGTCATGTCCTCGATTGAGAAATTAAAATACTTTCATACAGCCCACATTTAACAAAAATACAATAAAATGTGCATTATACATTTAAGGATAAGCGATATTGAATGTTGTTGAGAAAAAAAATACTGCTGCCGTGTAAAATATACGCACATACATACGAATATGTATGCACGTGCTTACATACATACATACATATACATACATACATACATACATTTGTATATTCATTCTGAATATCTTGTGCTTGAACTCGTGTGCTGTAGATGTATTATCGTGACACCAGGTGCTTCTGGCGTAAAGATTGGCGTTGCGTTAAGAAGAAATAAAAAATAAAAACAAAGTGGAATTTATAACTCAATTGGGAAATGAAACTTTGTATTTATATATACACATATATGTGTGTGTGTGTGTGCGTATCGCAACCGGTTATAGCGGTACACATTTGCAAAAATACATTTACAAAAATAAACTTTTAGTTAAAAACAAGGCAATTTAGTTTGAATGTTCTTGCGCTTATGTATCGTTTGCCGCTCCTCCTTCTCCTCCTCCTCCTCTTCCTACTCCACTCAAAACACCGGCACAAGAACGTGTTTTTGTATTCTTATCAAGCGTTTTAGCACATTATATATATATATCTCATAATGATTACGATAAAGATATTGCAATGTGCTTCGATAATGATATTAAATTGTAGAAAGAGAAAAGAACTTTGTGTTTTTAAAGTAATTTCTTGGAGTTTCAACCAAATCGTTTGTGGTAAACAAACGTGCAAGTAAATTTGCACTTAAGAACATACGATTATGAGCAAAAAATGTATACATACATACACATAGAAAAAAAACTACTAATGTAAAATCAACATGCATACATTTTGATTGCAAATTTAATTAAATTTATAAGAAATACATATTATGGTGCTTATGTGTGTGTTTTTTGGAGTGTGTCTACTGTATCAACTAAAAGTTGCTGCTGGCTAGTAGGGGAGCGTACTAGTCTTGTGATCTGAGGGTCGCAAGTTCGAATCCTGCAGGCAATTTGTGCTTTTTATATAACTTTAATTTCAAATACATTTTATGTTAAATGATCATTTAAATCATGTTAAATTAAAATTTAATTCATGACAAAATTTATTAAATATTGTTGTGGCTGCAGCGGTGAGTGCGTTCACTACTACACATTGAGTTCGAGTTCAAATCTTGGCCGGGGAATAAGCCTATGCATAGACTCTTTTGATGCCTATTCCAATACACAATTACATAAGGGCCATTCACATGTTAAGTTACTCGATGCAGGGGTGGAGGAGGGGGGGGGGGGCTTAGAAAGTTTATACTGAAAATTTTATAAAAAGCGTTATTAAGCGGGGAGGGGTGGCAGGGTATAAAAACTCCGAAAAACGTGTTACGTAATATATAATTATTAAAATGAAATTACTATATAAAATTAAATTCATACACTCAAAAAAAAAGACATGTACAGGGTGTTTTTTTAGAGGTATAGAACTTCGAATTGAAATAAAACACAAGAAAATCGTTTTAATGTCCATCAATTTGGATAATTTTATGCCATTAATGTTTAAATACGATTTCGGGCATGTGGCCGCAGGTCCAATTTTCAACCACTTTTTCTAGCATATGGGGCCGTATGTAGGCAATAACGCCACGAATGTTGGCTTCTAAGTCCCCTAACGTTTCTGGTTTGTTGGCGTAGACGAGCGACTTCACATATCCCCAAAGAAAATAATCCAATGGTGTCAAATCACACGATCTTGGTGGCCAATTGACAGGTCCATTCCGCGAAATTATGCGCTCATCGAATGTTTCCTTCAATAAATCGATTGTGACGTGCGCTGTGTGGCATGTAGCGCTGTCTTGTTGGAACCACAACTCATCCACATTCATGCCATCCAATTCGGGAACAAAATAGTCGGTTATCATGGCTCTATACCGGTCTCCGGTGGCGAATCGATTCATTCGGGTCCTCTTCAACACTTTGCTCTACAGCGGCAATTGTTTCTTCGGTGCGCACTGTTCGACGTCTCTGCGGATGCGTATTATCACATAGAGTAAACGTAGTGCGAAAACGATCAATGGTTAACCGAATTAATTGCTCTGATGGACGATTACGTCGACCATAAAATGGACGGAGCTTGCGGTAAACTTCGCGAACTGAACCATTATTTTCGAAATAAATTTGCACGATTTGCAAGCGTTGTTCTTTTGTCAACCTGTTCATGATGAAATGGCAAACCAAACTAAATATTAATCACTTGACAGCTGACAAAATGGCCGCCAGTTAAAAAAGTGATGCCAACTTAAAGTTCTATACCTCAATAAAAAACACCCAATACTATTATTAAGAATTTTTTTCCTAAATTCAAGTAAAAAAAATTTCTAAGTTTAAGTAATTTTCTCTAAGTTTAAGTTTAAATATGAGTAAAAATAAAAAGTTCATATCCTCAAAAACAGTTCATAAAAATACACAATAAATTTCTCACATTTCAGGATATGTTTACTGACTTAAAGGAAATATTTACTAAGAGTAGGAAAATGGTTATGAACTGAAGGAAATTTTATATTAAGGACTAGTCAATATCGTCTTAAATCAAAAAATAAACTTTAGGAAATAAATTACTCCTGATTAGTTCATGAAATTTGACTTACTTTAAAGATGTAAAAAGGTATACTAAATTTTAGGAAAATATTTACCAGTTTTAATTATTTTTTCTTTGAATTATAAAATGTATTATTAATTTGCATTTAGCAAAAAATTTAAGGAAAATTTTAATATTTTCAAAGAATATTTGAACTTGAAATTAATTTTTTGTAAATAAAATAAAAATTTAAAACTCAATAATTTCAATGCTTATTCAGGCTGCCTTGTTAGGCAATTTGGTTAGAGTGTGCTTGCTTAGCAATCAGAAGGTTGCTGGTTCAATACTTGTCAACTCTCAAGGAATTTATATGTATGTAAGGTGAATTATAATAAAGAATATAATATGAATTTATAATAAATAACATATTATTTGGTACAAAATGTAATTAAAAATAAAAATAAGTACCAGAATTAAAGACAAAAAAAAATTGGAAAATTTACTAAATTTGAGATCAAATACGAAAAATTTTTTTTGCAAGGCTCCGAATTTTATGGAAAAATTTTACTTAATTTTAGGAAAATTTTACTTAAATATGAAAATATAATTACTATAAACTAGTTCATTAAGGAACTAGAAATTTAGTAAATATTTTACTAGTTTCAAGTAAAAAACAGCTTTGGCGCCATACGACAACTTTTTTTATTCAAATTTAGAAAATTTTCCAAAGTTTTAGCTAATTTTTTTTTAGTGTATTATTGCAACAAAAATAAGTTTGATTCAATGTGGTTTATCGTATTTTTTCATTTTCAAATTAACGTTGTTTCAACTTGAATTGACTTTGATTCTCAATTTTAATTTAACAGCACTAGAATGTTAAAACAACATGAAATAAAGTTATTTTAAAAAACAAAAATTTCCTTTAAATATTACAGTAAATCATGTTGAATTAACATGAAAAACACATTAAGCAAAATCATTGCTAAAAAAATGTTAAATTAATCTTGTTTTTGTAGATTTTAATAGGACATTTTTCGGTGTGTATGTATGTTTATATTATGTAATCATACCCACATATGTATGGATTTATTTAGTTGTTTAGTTTTTAATATTTACATAAAATTATATATGCATATGATATTAATTCAATAATAACCGTCCGTATCCGTTTTATTTTTTCTAACTTTCGTTTTTCAATTTATCTTCTATGCTCGTTAGGGCGATGTAAATAATTCTTTTGTTGTAAAAGGAAATTTTATATACATACATCTAGACACACACATGCACACACTTTTGTAATTTGTTGTTTATGCCAATATGACGAGCAAGCAAGCAGGCGCCGCTTCTCATATGCTTAATGCGTTTCATCTACACATGAACTTCAAATTTATTTTTTTTTGCTTAGTTGTGTATTGGTGTTAATTAAATATTCATGATTTTTTACGAGTCAAAGAAGATAAATGAACTCTCTTACCAGCAATTTATTTGAATTCCATAAGGAAATCATTTCTGCTAATGCTTTCAATCTCTCTTTCGTGTTCCCAGGATATTTGTTTGTGTAGCAGCAGCGCACAAGTAAAAACAGACTTCTCAAGAAAATGTTGGGGAATTAAAGCAACATTTTAACATCCTCAAATATCCACAAACAATACAATAAAGCAAAGCAGGGAAAAATATAAAATTCAAAGAGAAAGGCATAAGACTACGTAGAAATTATAATAACACTGGCATAATAATTTAATGATTACATATTTACAGGGAGTCTTAAATGTTTGAGGAAGAGGGGCTGTCCATTAAGACAGTTGATTTTCAGGAGTAATATTCAAGTAAAAAATTACAGAAAATTTTCAATAATTTTGGTGGGAAAGGGGGTGGGCAGGCAATGCCTCAAATTCTTTTAAATTGAGATTGTAAAATCAACATGCCAAAAAGTTAATTCAAACTCATTCAAATCACGTTAAATTTACTATGTTGTTTGAGTATGTTTGTGGTTATTTGCTTTGTTCATAGCTGCAATACACTTTGTGCTTAGTTGTGTAGGTGGTTTTTGTATTGTTGTTGTTTTTTTTTGTTTGTAAACAGCCAACAAACTGCTGCTGGCTAGTAGGCAGTGTACTAGTCTTGCATTCGGAGGATCGCAGGTCCAAATCCTGGAGTCAAGTCAAAGTATTTTGTATTTTTTTTAACTAAAACTTTTTAAGTTAAAGCATTTTGTTTTTTTTTTAAACTAAAACTAAAACTTTTCAAGCAAATTGTATGTAAAATGTCTAGAAATAATGTTAAATTATAATTTAATTGAAGATGGTACATATTTAGTGTGTATCTTAAGAATATTTAAAGTTGTTGTGGCTGCAGGGGTAAGCACGTTGACTACCACCACGCGATGAGTTCCGAGTTCAAATCTTGGTCGGGGAAGCAAATTTAATTTATATACACAAATTTTTCTGATGTCTATGTCAACCACACGTAAGTTAAATAATTAATAAAGTACAATTATTACATTAAATTAAATTCATGTTGATCTAACTTGAAATACCATGTTGATTCAACATGATTTTTCATTTTGATTTGAACAGTAATTATGTAAATGTTAATTCAACGTGAAATAAAGTTATTTCCAAAGGATTTTTTTTTTGACAATTACTATAAATCATGTTAAATTAACATGAAACATATATGAAGCAAAATCGTTGGCAAACAATTTTACATTAACCCTATTTTTAACGACTCTACATTTGCTATTTTCTGTGTGCTTTAATTAAAAACCCCTCAATACTTTGCGAGCTTTGATACAATAATTTCTAATAAATCAGTTTTTTACAAATGCATTAATTAATTTTTGTCCACATTGTAAAGAATGCTGAACAATTTCCTCATGAGCTTTGTCTTTTTAGCCGCCCTTAAATAATTATTAATATATAATAAAATACAAAAAATTTAAAACAACAAGGAGTAAAAATCTCCGGCTTTCATGACGGTTTTCGGTTACGAATATTTGACCTAAAAAACCGATGTTCCACTTTCTGTTAAAACTGAACAACAAACCCTGGACTTAAGTGTGAATTAACTATAATTTGACTATAACTTAAATGTTAATTGAATTTAACTTGATTATTACTTGACTATAACTTGTCTATGATTGGATTATGATTTAATTATTTCTTGTCTCTGACATGACTGTGATTCGACTATTTCTTGCCTCTAACTTGAGTTAAATATGCCTTGACTATAACTTGACTATGATTTCACTATGACTTGACTACGACTTGACTATGACTTAACTGTGACTTGACTTTGACTTAACTCTGACTGGATTATGCCTTAACTATCACTTGAGTTTGATTTGACTATAACTTTACTGTGACTTGATTATGACTATGACTTGACTATGACTTGAGTATGACTTGACTATGGCTTAAGTATGACTTGACTGTGACTTGACTTTGACTTGACTATGGCTTAACTATGACTTGACTTAACCATGACTTGTCTACTACTTGACTATGACTTAACTATGACTTGACTATGATTTAACTATGACTTGACTGTGACTTGACTATGACTTTTCTATGACTTCATTATGAATTGCTTTTAGCTTTGCTTTAACGTCCTTAATAGCTTATTATTATAAAGTTTAAAAATATTTAAGAACCCCTGATTATTAAGTGAAAAGTATTAAAATCAATTCATAACTCATAAGCATTTTTTATTGAGTGAAAAATCAAAAGAAAAGATTAAAGTGAAATCTTACATTAAAATAAAATACCCGAACATTTTCTCATGAATCCATTCCCTTACAATTTTATGTACAAAAAAAAAGCAAACGAGCTTATTAAATTTGCATAATTTGTAGGGGAATTTGAAAAAAAAATATTTTAAGTCTTGTTGCTCCATTTCCTACACGGAATTATTTTCTTTGTTGTAACAATAGACTTATGCTTATATTTAACTTTATATGGAAATATCACAAAACATCAAAGACCGGGTATTGTTATATGAATTTTTGGGTAAGAGTGGGAGTTGTTTTACTGGCTTCTCTTATGCATTTAACATTATTAGCTCAAAGTTTTACGCTATTTAATTTTAAATCTTGCAAATATTTTCCTTGCGAGAAGAACAATAATAAAGTCTTTGATTTAGCTTTTACTTGGTTCTTTTTTTCTCTGCTGTCTTACGCTACAGACGTTTAGTAATTTTTAATTAAGTTTGCATTTTATTTTAAACATTTTCATTCTTGTCTTTCCACTAACTTTTTTGTTTTGTTTTAAAGTTAAGATGTTTTATAAGTTGACTGGCTACTTATGGCTTGCTAATTTCGTTGGCTCGTTCACTGGCTAAACAAAAGATAACTTTCACTGGCAGTTAATTTTTTTGCTTTTGCCGACAAGACGTTTAACAAGAATGAAAATAAAAAAAAACGCAAATGTTGAAGAAATTTTTTTGCGTTTGTACTGGGGGAGAAAAAAAAACTCATTTCAATTTAAGGACAAAAAATTGTAGAATATGAAAACCATATGAAATGTGTGGCTTAACTTCACAATGCAAGTAAGTGTCAAGTCAAGAGCTGGTACTTGAATTTTAAATACCCATCGTTAAGATTTTCTTGTTAAATTAAGAATAACAATCTCAAATATATCAAGGAGGATAATAAATGCTTAATTTTTGTACTCATGATAATGTAAAATAGACTGAAGGATCTTTAGAGAATTTTATTTAAAGATGAATAAGCTAAGTCTGACTTTTTGCATTCTGGCCGACATAATTATGTTTTAACATTTTTATCATTGCAGACACACATTTTACTTGCACAAGTTGCCTTGACAATGTGTTAATCTGAAAAGAAAGTGAACTTTGAATATCATTTAAGACAATAGAGGGCTGCGTAAACAGTCTTGAAGTATAAATACATCTTGTTTTTTAAATGTATTGTCGTAGCATGTATTATACTAAATCAATAATAAATGCTGTCGATTAATAAGCGAAGCACGATGGATGTTTTGATGTTCGTGTATATGAGTCTTTACAAGCGATATCGCCAAGACTTCTTGTTCATAACAAACAATCAAAAGAAGTAGTGTTGATGCGTGTATGCTTGTTATTTTACATATTGTACGTTTGAGTGTGTGTGTGAGATGTAGATGGTGAGCTATTATGTGTTTAAGGGTGATTTTTTTTAAAACAAGCCCACACAACTAATGCCAACGCATGTGTGCGTTTGTATGTGCATGACATTTGTATTTGCGCCCATGCGTATGAAGAAGCAAGCATCACAAATTCTTTCATCATGAAGTATTTATTGCTTTACTCCTATACTTGCAATAACTGAAACAAATATCGTGCCAACAGTATTGTTTTGCTTTTGTTTTAGAAAATTTCACTGCAGTAAAACATTTGAAAAATCCCTCATGTCTTAAAAGTTCTTGTAAGTGGTCTTGTAGACGGGTCTAATAGACAACACAAATTATTTTTCTTTTGTAGCTGAATTTAATTATTTTTTACTTTTTAGAGCTTGTTTTCAAAGTCGTTTTAATTATTTTTAAAATATTATTTTAAAATTTTTTAGTGGCAAGTTTATATTTTAAGGGGAGTGGTCATGCCCAATTATGCAAATATTATTGTCAGCCCACTTTTTTTAAATTCAACATCGCGTCACTTTTAAAGATTAAGGTGTTTGCTAAGTTTATTAAAAATGGGTCAGTTTGAAGCATGTGAAATACAATAATAATCTTTATTAGGCATGGTCACCCCCATTTATTTAAGCATTATATTTTATCCTTCTAAGAGGCGAAACTCTTTGCCAAGTTTCGTGGGAATTGGGCGTTGCCCCACCCACTTTTTTGAACACAAGATTAAGTAGTTTTCAGAGCTCAAGGTATATGCCAAGTTTCGTAAAAATCAGTAAAGTAAAACACGTGAATTATAATATTAAATTTTAATGGGCTTTACCCCGCCCACTTACTTGAATGCGAGATTATGGGAGCACGTGAAATATAATGTTACAATTTAATGGACGTAGTCCCGCCCACTTTTAAGAATGCAGGATTGTGTCTTTTGTAAATCTCAAGATGTGTGCCAATTTTCGTCGAAATCGAATAAGTGTAAGCACATTTTTTAACTCTAATTAGTGTGGCCCCGCCCACATTTTTAATGCATAATTGCTTCTTTTTAAGAGTTCAGAGTGTGTGCTAAGTTTCGTAAAAATCAATTAAGAGAGAGCACGTGAATTAAAATATTAGGTTATAATAGGCAGGGCCCCGCCCACTTTCTTGAATGCAAAATTGTATATTTTTTAAAGCTTACAGTTTGTATTAAGTTTCCTTAAAATCAATTAAGTGCCAGCTCGTGAATTAAGTTATAATAAGCGTGGCTCCTGCCATTTTTTTGAATGCAAGATTGTATTTTTTTAAAGTTCAATCGAACAGCTAAGATATTATATTTTATTTAAAAACAATGTTCCCTCCCACTTTTTAAGTATCGGAGCAAATGTAAGCTATACCCTCTTAGACAAAAAAAGGATTTTTACAATCAGTCTAAAATGAACCGAGTTATGAAGTAATAGTAACAAGAAAAAAATACAGACGAATGGATAACCTCCTCCGTTTTTAAGTCGGTTAAAAATACACGTCTGTATTTAAAAAGGTGTGTGAATTAGCTACATTGCAGCTGTTGGGTTGTAGTTTAGGATAAATTGCAGTCAATGGTTTTTGCTTTGGATACGAAAGTGTAAATGTCTTATAAGATAACTTTAAACTTAAAAGATTTTATTATTTATTAATAAATAAATAAATTCCCAGCAAAAGCAAATCTCTATAGTTTCTTTCTAATAAAAAACTTTTTTTTTGCCTTGTATCCATAAAAATTGCAATATTTTCCTCCACCATCTATCTCTGCATTATTGCATTCCTATCAAGCCTTATCAAGAATTTATTCTCCTAATCGCTTTCTTTTTTATGTTTGCACTTTAATGCTTTTAGAGAGAATGAATAATAATAAAAAAAAATCATAATAAAATAAAACCGCACAATTAAACCAATTTTCTAGAAATAATTTTATACAACTTGTTGGAAACAATACATATCAGATTTGTGCTTGCTTTCTTCACCATAAACTACTCGTGAAATAAAAAAAATGAATGAAATGTAAAAAATAATAAAAACGAAGAGATTTCGTGGTTTTTGTGCTGATGCTGGTGGTTTTATTTTGTGTTGGAAAATTTCACAAATTCAATACAATCATACCAAGCAAAAAGCAAGCCTTTAAGATGGATACAAAAAAAGCAGGCAACTGCAATTTTAAATAGTTCCTTTTTTCTTCTTCAAGCTTTAGACAAGTTTATCTGGGTACTCACTCGTCTTTTGATTTTGTCTTAAAGGAGGGTCATAGGGGGATTTCAAAAATTAAAAGCACATCTTTGGAGTAGTTTGAATCGCGGACTTTTTAGTAAATGAAGACATTTAAAAATGAAGGTTTCTTTTTCCCTTTTTTTAGAAAGAGGCAAACAATGCCCATAAGGAGAGAGCTTAAAGGGGTTCTCGAAACATTTTGTATAAAAAGTTTAAACAAGAAATTTATTAAAATGCGACTTTGACTCGCACACGAAGGGTTTGTACTGAGCTTGTTTATTTTTTGAGAATTTTTTTTGTTTTTGTCGAATTTTTTTGCCCTTGGCTATCTTTTTATGTATTATCGTCTCTATTAATTTTGGCGTTTTTTTCGTTTTGGTGATTTTTTTCGGTTTTCGGCGATTTTTTTTTAGTATTGACGCTTTTTTAAGTTTTTTTTTCGATTGTTAAATTTTTTTAGTTCTTGGCGATTTGTTTTGGAATTTTACAATACATATTTTCAATTTTAGTGTTTTTTTAGTTTTGGCGTTTTTTTCGTTTTGGCGATTTTTTTTGGTTTTCTAGCGTGATTTTTTTGCATTTAAGCGATATATTTTATTTTGTTGATATTTTTCATTCAAGCGCTTTTTCATTTTGGCGATTTCTCGTTTCGATTCCCAAAACTAAAAACATGCCGAATCGCCAAAATAAAAAATAAACCGCTAAAATGCCAAAAAAAAAAATAAAAATAAAATAAAATCGCCAAACACCGAAAAATCACCAAAAACAAATGAAAGCGCCATAACTAAAAAAATCGGTTTAACGTTTCCTAAAAAGTCAAAAACAAGTTACCAAAAACCGAAAACCCCGTTAAACGAAAATAATTTCAAAATTCAAAAAAAACTTAAATTCTACAAAATTTGCTAAAACCGTAAAAAATCACCAAAAAGAGACTGCGCTAAAATCAAAAAGGATTAAAACGTAAAATCTCACCAAAAATAATATAAAAATCCTAAATAAAAAAATAAAAAAATCGCCTAAAACAGAAAAACGCGTGTAAAATCGTCAAAAACCGAAAAAATAGCCAAGAACAAAAAGCGCAGATATGAAAAATATAACAATAACTTAAATAAATCACTAAAATGCAAAAAATCCCCAAAAGTAAAAAAGTCGCACAAAACTAACACAAAATCGCCAAAATAAAAAAATCGTCAAAACAAAAATAATATCCAAAACTTAAAAATCACTAAAACTAAAAATATGTATTACAAAAAGTAAAAATAGCGAAAAAAGCGAAAAATTCGCCATAACGGAAAAAATGCTAAAACTAAAAAAAGTGACAATTCTAGGAAAATCGTTAAAACCAAAAAAAATCACCAAATTGAAACAGCATCGAAATGAAAAAAGCACTGAAAAGAAAAATATCATCAATAGCAAAAATTAATCGCATAAATGCCAAAAATCACCAGAAGTTAAAAAGTCGGCAAAAAACTAAAAAATAGCCAAAAAAAAGCTGATAATTCGCCACAACGAATAAAAGCTTCAAAACTAGAAAATCTCTTAAACTAAAAATATGTATTATAAATAGTAAAAAAACACTAAAAATCGAAAAACGAAAAAATGCTAAGAATAAAAAGCAGCAATTTAAAAAAAATCGTCAAAAACCGAAAAAAATCGCCAAAAAAATTGCAGTGCCAAAATAGAAAAAATGCTTAAATGAAAAATTTTAGTAAGAATAAATTAAATCGCTAAAATGCCAAAAAAATCACCGCAAGTAAAAAACGCCGCCAAAAAAAAATCGCCAAAGGCCAAAAAAACGGCTTCATTACAACAAAACTAAAATATCGCTTAAACTAAAAATAGGTATTATAAAAAGTAAAAAAAAATATTAAAAAGCGAACAAAGCACCAAAACGAAAAAAAAATCACATAAATAAAAAAAGCGTCAATTCAAAAAAGAGAAAAATCGCCAAAAGCAAAGCAGCGCCAAAATGAAAGAAGCACATAAATTAAAAATATCAGCAAAAAAAGAAAAAGTTTTGCAAAAAAAATAATAAGAAACGAAAAAATCGCTAAAACGAAAAAAAATCACAAAAAATCAAACAAAAAAGCGTCAAAATTCAAAAAAAGTCATCAAAAAATCTAAAAAAATCGCCAAAAGCAAAGCAGCGCCAAAATGAAAGAAGCACAATAATTAAAAATATCAGCAAAAATAAAATATGTAATATATAAATCGCTAAAATGCAAAATATCACAAAAAAACTAAAAACAATCGGCTAAAAAGTTCCAAAACTAAAAAAAGCGTCAATAATAAAAAAAATCCTTTAAACTAAAAATTGTTAAAATTAAAAAAAAAAATACTAAAACCGAAAAAGTCGCTAAAACTAAAAAAGTTGCCAAAGCGAAAAAATCACCAAAACAAAAAAAATCGTCAAAACCGAAAAAATCGCCAATACGAAAAAGCGTCAAAATGAAAAATATCATCAAGAATAAATTAAATTTCCTATTTGCAAGAAATTCACCAGAAGTAAAAAGTTCCCAAAAAACTAAATAAAATCACCAAAAACCCAAAAAATCGCTTTAAGTAAAAATATATAATATACATATATTGTAAAAAGTAAAAAGATAAATTATAAAAATAAAAAACCACCAAAACTAAAAAAGGGTCCATTCTAAAAAAAATTTCCCAAAAACGTGTGCGAGTCAAAGTCACACTTTGCTTAATTTATCAAAGTTTCATTAAGTACATACAAATTTTAACATTAAGGTTCAGTTAGCCGACTGTAATGTAATGTAACTGCAACAGTATTTCCTACTGTTAGCTGATCGATATTGTTATGTGAAAAGTAATGAAAACTGTTACAGAGATGTTACATTACATCTCCTAACCTAATTTTCATATAAAAATATCGATCAGCTGTTTAATACTAGTGCAGTCACATTACATTACAGTCGCGCTAACTGAGCCTTTACAGTACATTACGGGACGCTAACGAAGCCTTAACTTAAAAAGTATAAATTTTTTCTCACTAAACTCATAAAACATCTCTCGGAACAACTAACATTTTTGTGAAGAAATCTCTGCTAAGGTGGTCAGTGCAAACGGCAGAAGACTATAATCACCATCCATAGAAATGATGAATGATGGATGGATGGATGGAAGGGTGGTACGTGAACGTGATTGCGAAGATGATGTTGTTGGCTGCTGGCTTGATTGCCGCTACTACTGCCGATGATGATGTTGGTTGTTGATGTTAGAATTTTTGATGTTTTAATATTTTTTTGTTTTCTTGCAAAATTTTTATCTTGTTATGACCAAGCAATTCGTGTGCTGTAGTTATAAAAGACCGTACTTTTTCTTTTGTCTTTATAAAGATGCATTCATTCATTTACGTAGTACGAAAAGGCTTTTATGCTTTATTTGTTTCAGGCTGTCGAGAAATTATAAACGTATACTTTTACTGCAACTTCTACCACTACTTCTGTACTTGGCAACTACTGCAGCTAACTTCATTGTGTTTAGTTTATGTGTTTCGTTTCTTTTCTTTTTGTTGTTTGTTTTTTTTTTTTGATAGCAGCAGGTTTTTTTTTTGGTTTTTGCGGTTTATTTTAAGGAATATAATTAAATAGAAAGAGTGGTTTTTGGATTTTGTTGTGTTTTCTTGGAAAGCTTAGATTGCAAAAATGTTCCTTACGTTTATTCTTACTTTTATTTATTTTCCATTTTTTATTTGCTGCAAACTGCTTAGAAAATTGCATTTTCTTTTGGTTTGCTGAAGGAAAACAAAAGAGTTAAGCAAAAAAAAAAGAACTTTAAGAAAAGACCAACAAACGGAAGAATAGAAAATAGTTCTACAGTGTTTTAGTGTCCTGTTAAATCAGGCACGTTTGAAAAGTTTATACAGAAACAAGTGTTTGCTGGTGTGTGTGTGAGGCAGTATTTGAAATGCAAGTGAACCACGAGCAAGTCAAGCTTTTGCAGGTGTGAATAGACTTGATCTTGTTAATTTTAATTCGTGATAATCTCTGTCAGCAGCTTTTCGTAAAGGCGATATTTTACATGCAACTGATTATACCAAAGCATAAGTTAAACATTTCAGTTCACAGTCGAGCTAACGAAAAATTTAATCACTCTCTCATCTCTAGTTTGAAGGAAGAATTAATTATTTTTAATGAATCTCGTATGGGAAGTTTATGTTAGAAAAGATGATGCATAAACACCAAAGAGCAAATGGATAGAAAGAAATAACATTAAATCTTTCTCTTAAATATGAATTTAATTATTTTAGCTTAAAACAATAAGAGTGCTGCACATTCCACCAGTTCTAGAACAAGTGCGTGTTTGATCCTTATCAGGAATAAAAGGCAAACAGTTTGTTCACGTTCCACGATGGCAAACTATTCGTCTTTCATCCCTCGAAGTGCGAAATCACCAATGATGGAAATTTAAAACACAAAAATTTTATAAAAAGGACATATAAAATTGGTCAGACCAAAAAAAAATTTGGGACTAGAAAAAATCTGTGAAAGGATAAGTGCTCCACTCATTATCCTTAATTATAAAAATTTGAATATGACCTATAATTATAATCAGAAATCAAATATTGTTTTCAAAATTGTGTTGTTAGTAACTATGGACAAGCCATCCTGTCATATATCCTTTATTTCGAAAAATTTATTTTAAGTACATTTTTCATGAAAAGGAAGAACAATTAAAATATTTTGAGGCAGTAACATTTTCTAATAATTTATTTTTCAGTCGATGCAAGGATATACATATGTATGTTAACTCCTTTTTATACACATATCCTTAATATTAAAAATTGCACTTTACTTATAATTATAACCCTAATATCTCGAAAGTTCATAACTATTTCTAGAACTATACATTTAAGCCTACCTCTCATATATCCTTAATTTTTAAAATTAAGTTTCAGCTATAGTTTTGATCAGAATCTAGCGAAAGCTTGTAACATATTGGAGAATTACCCACTCAATCTCACTGTTAAATTTCATTGCAATGGGTGCACGCATATAAATGCTCCCGATATATCCTTTATTTTGACTATACACATTTAGCTAAAATTTTCAAATTAATAGAACGGAAACAACGTGAAAATATTTTGAAAACTATAAGTAGTCCTAAATGGGGCAGAGATATAAGGTCCTCCTTTTGTCTGATAAAAATTAAATTTAAACTGTATTTACAAACTTAAAACTATTTCTAGAATTAAATACTGAGGCCTTATAGAGAATTTAAGATGAATTGCTGCAAGGATATGCCAACCTCACATATATCCTTTATTTTAAATCTTAAAATCTGAGATGCAGACAAGATATGCAACTTCTTTTAGTACTATGCACATTAGCCCGTTGTTAAATTTCAGTATTAGATAACTTTCTATCCTTTATTACGAAAAAGGAAATTTTAGCCTTAACTATGAGGAGGTTTTGCCTCAAAATTTGTAAATACAGAGTTACGCTCTGCAAGACTTGGTTGAATTTCATGTTGAACATAAATTCCTCCCATATATCCTTTAATTCAAAAATTTAATTTTAAGCTTAAATTGCTAGTAACGTTTTCAGAGTCACATAGCCAAACAATATTTTTAGTTATACTCTTATTCGGTGTAAGAAAATTCAAATACTTATGTGTTTATGTGACCATCTCCGAGAAAAAGGACCTAGTGTGTGAAAATAAAGTTTTGAGAAAAACACATTCAAAAAATAAAATTTTAATATTTTTTTAATTTTTTATCGATTTCCCCAAGTTCCCGTTTTTCTTGGAGAAGGTCACATATGCAATTTCGAAATAATTTCAGCTACAGCTGCCAAACGTTGTATGTATGCATAACTATTTTTAAATATTCACGTAATATATTTTTATAAAATTATGCTTTAAGCTCTTTACAGAATTACAAACCTGCATAACATACATATGTATATCCGTAATTAAAAAATACTTAGTTTTGGCTTGTAAGGGTGGTCAGAATGCTGTGTAATCTTGCAACTATTTGCAGAACCTTGTGATTAAGCTCTGTGCTAAATTTCAATGCAATCGTTTAAAAGATATAAATGTTCCCCATATATCCTTTATTTATATTATTTAAATTTTTTTAGTAATATTAAAATTTTAAACCTTTTCTGGAACTTTGCGCACTAGCTAAAGTTAGTGTGAGTACATAAAAGACATACATATGTATATATGTAAATGATATCCTTTATTACGAAAAACTAATTTTAGCCATAATTATGAGAGGGTTGCTTTGCAACTGTGTGACTATTTACAGAATTGTGCATTGCAGTTGCTTGGTGATTTTCATTTCGGTCTGACAAAGGATATAAATATTCCCCATATATCCTTTATAACAAAAACTTTTATTTTAACCTCAAACCTTGGCTAGCTCAAATTCCGATACGCAAAAGGGCAAAAATGCCACCTATACATATTCTTTATTAAAAAACTAAAAAATTCAATTTCTACTTATGTATTCTTTTTATATATTTGGAAAACTAGGTTTCAATCCCTGCAATTGTGTATGTATGTATATTCAAAACTTAATTTTAGCTGTAAGGATGATCCAAATGTGGCGAAATCTTGTAAATATTTCCAGAATGTTATACTTAAGCTCTGTGATAAATTTGAATACAATTGATGCAAAGATATAAATGTTCCCCATATATCCTTTATTCTTAGTATTGAATTTTTGTGATTTTTTTTAGAAAAATAAGCAAAATATTGTGGATTTATCTAAGTTATAGAGCAAAGCTTCCTGTAAAATTTTAGTTTAAAGTTTTCAAGGACGTAAATACCTGCCATATATCCTTAATTAAAAATAGGAATTTTAACAACAGTTTTTGATCGGTATAAGTTTGTTATTAGTTCTACTATGCCATATTTGAGATCTTTTGGAAATGATGTGTCAATTGAACCAAGGATATTAATTTTAAGCAAATGTCCAAAACAAAAAATATTTTTTGCTACAATTACAATCAGAACTAAGCGACAATCAAATATAACTATAATTTATAATTTATTAACTGCATAAGCAATAGCTTAGGTAGGTTCTATATAAATTAAAAAATTAATTTTAGCTGTAAGGATGATCAGAATGCGGTGAAATATTGTAACTATTTGCAGAATCTTGTACCTAAGCTCAGTGATTAACTTCAATGTGAAAGTTGCATGTATATATATGCTCCCCATACATCCTTTATTTTTAATAATCTATTGTGGTGATATTTTTTTAGAAAAATAAGCAAAACTTTGTGGTTTTATTTACGTTATTGAGCAAAACTTTCTGTTTAATTTTAGTTAAAAATTTTCAAGGGCATGTGTACATAAATACCTGCTATATATCCTTAATTGAAAAAAAAAATAAATTTTAACTACATTTATGATCGGGTAGAGGTGAAATTTGTAATTAGTTCTACAATGTCACATTTTAAATCTTAGAAAAATTATAAGTCAATCGAATCAAGGATATAAATATTTAGTAAATATCATTGAAATAACAAACAATATTTTTGGCTGCAAGGATGATCAGAATGCCGTGAAATCTTGTAACTATTTGCAGAATCTTGTACTTAAGCTCAGTCATTAATTTTCATGTAATAGTTGCAGGGATATAAATGCTCCCCATATGTCCTTTATTTTTATATACTTAAATTGTTTTATTTTCTTCAGTATCTTACGGAAGATGATTCAATTTTATTAATATGCATGTCTACATATCGTGCCATAACCTCTGGCGGTTAAGCTTAAGTGACATAATTTTTTAATTAAATTCTTTTACGAAAAACTGTCATTTAATATCGTAAAAAATCGATTTCCGTCAAAAACCGAAATTCAGAAAACATGTCTCTTAAGGTTTTTTTTTTGCGGTTATGGCTCGATATTCAAGTAGTCTTATTGACGCTTCTTACAAGTTTCAACAATTTGTGCCAGAGTCAAGAATTTAATACTACTTTAATATTGTTAAATAACTGAAAATTATTGAAGACGGGCTGCAATAGTTTTACAGAAAATGATGTTTTCTTGTGCAAAATGCTTTGTAGATCCTAACAAATGTTTGGTTTAGTTTGCTTTCATTTATTCTAATAATTTAGTACCTCAGTTACTCCTTCCATTGTCCTGCTCATAATCCCGTGGTTAAATCATAATACGATACACACCTTTAATATTTTTTATTTTTTAAACATTCTCTTGCTTCAAACTGTTTTATAATCATAAAGCAAAAACTATTTGTAGACAAAGAAAAATAAAAAAATCGTGTTAAAATCATCGAAATTATAATTAAGCCCCAGAGGAGAAAAACTTTTGTCATCATTTTTGAAATATTAACTTTGTTTTTATGTGAAACAATTATTAACGTTGCTGTTGGTGATAGTTTTGCCACACTAACTAATAAATAAAACAGTCAAAAGAGAATTGCTGATTCAATTACAAGCAAACGATAAAACTTTCTACATTAGAACCAGCAAAGACTGGCAATAGAAAATTTTGCAAAAACAGCTACAATTAAGGAAGAGAATAATTATTTTGCAAAAAAAAAAAATTACTGCAAATCCAACACTTGACCAATAACAATTTTGGCATAAAGTTTTTTTATATATTATTTCTTTGTATTTATAAACTTTTGGTTTGCAAATTATGAATTTTTTGTTGTTGTTGCAAACAACTCTTGAGGCACAGTGTAAAAATGACAACTATTAAGCAAACAAACATAAGAGCAGAACAGAATTACAAAGCAGATTCATTGAGCGAAGTCCAAAATCATTTGTCATTTTTTAGAAGTTGACATTAGGAGAACATAAACAAGGGGGGGGGGGCATAAATTCATTGCATACTAAACTAATGGTGTTTCAATTTGGTTTGCAATAAAAGTCATTTCTTTTTTTCTAATTGAAATGGCAACATGGAGTTGCCAAGTATTGCCAACCAATTGTGTTACAATATGCCAGCCCTAACAACCAATAGGGTGTGGCAATGCTGATGGTCCTTATACTTGTTATTTTTAGCAATTACCCTTAGGATTTTTTTTAAAGGATGCTTTACCCTCTAATTGTTTTTACTCATAATGTTCTAAAGCTATTAATCTTGTTTAATTTCAAATTGTTTGCAAATTATGACAAAAACCCATCAAGTGTGTTAGAGCAACAACACAAAGTACAAGTATCTGGAAATATTATTTTTAGTTTTATTGCTTTTAGCTTCTTTTTTTGTTTTGAATGTCGCATGATAAATAAATCTAAACTAAAGGCACTCACAGAATTTGAACACTTTTGGCCCACTAATCTCTTTGCAAAGCACAAGAAGGCAGGCCACCGAATGTCCTGTTGTTGTTGTGTGTGTGTGTGTTTTTTTAAATATTATTGTTAAACCTTTGAAAATAAATGACATTAAAAACAAATATTGATTTATATATCATACTTTTGAGCTGGCAGTGCCAGTAGGAATATTATAAGAAGGGTTAGGATTTTTTTATTAGTAGATATGTATTCAAAACAAAAACATTTCAAGATATAGAAGTCTTAAGCGCTCCATTCATTTAACAATATTATTGCAATATTATTGTCGTAAGTAAACAACATTGAACAATGTTGCCACCACATTACACAATTGTCTTGATTGTACAATAAAAATCAAAAGTCTTTTGATATTTAACAATATATTGTGCCGCCTTTCAAATATGACATACACATTGGCGATATTATTGTACAATACGGAAAATTGCACAATTATATTGCAAGTGGGTGGGCTTATAAATTGCTAATAACTTTGTAATTTTTCGGTAGATTTTCTTCTGGTTCATCTTATTTCTTACATAAAGTTATTATCTTTACGTACATGAACAGAAAGCAGAAGTTTTTTTTTCATTGTAAAATATCAAAATGTGCCATATTTTCATCGATATATCTTGAATCGTTATAATAATCAAAGACCTGATTATACATATTTATTCATAATTTTAATACCTTGCATTTAAATACCAAGAATGACCCAATCGTACATTCTAGCTCGAGATATGATGTGTCAAGTGAAAAAAAGTCGAAAAAATTAAAAAATTACAATATCTCGAAAACTGTTCCATAAAAAAATTTAACCTTAATTTTTGAATTCAGCGGAACAAAATACATAAGGAAAATCACCTCTCATCGAATGTACATTTTCGGTGTAAGCTAGTGTTATTTAACATTGACATGAAATTTTTCCACAAAACAATAATAAATTCAGTCAAGTGCGACTTTGACCTGCGCACGAAGGGTTCCGTACGGACACGAGATATGTAATTCAATACGAACTTTAGCCAATATAAACTATAGTTTTTGCAATTTTTTCGATTTTGGGGTTTTTTCGGTTTTAAGCGTTTTTTTTAGTTTTGGGGTTTTTTGAATTTATTGGCGCTTTCTGAGTGTTGGCACTTCTTTCCTCGTTTTGGGGATGTTTTTTTTTGGTTTTTGAAGTCTTTTTAAATTTAGCGATTTTTTTATTTTGGTGATTTTTTTAATTTTGGCACTTTTTTTCTCGTTTTGAGGATTTTTTTCGGCTTTTGGCGTTTATTTAATTATGGCGATTTTTTTCGTTTTGGCGATTTTTTTTAATTTTGGCGATTTTTTTTATTTTGACGATTTTAGGTTTTTGGCGTTTCTTCATTTTGGCGACTTTATTCATTTAGGCACTTTTTTGTAGTTTTGACACTTTGTTTTCTCATTTTGACGATTTTTTTAGGTTTTTGGCGATTTTTCAATTTGGCGATTTTTTAATTTTGGCGATTTTTTTTTCATACTAACAATTATTTTGTTACTGGAGCCTTTTTGTGTTTGGTGATTTTTTTCGGTTTTTTGCGGTTTTTTCATTTTGGCGATTTTTTTCATTTGGACGATTTTTTCGAATTTGGCGACTTATTTTAGTGTTAGAATTTTTTTTTTTGAATTTTGGGGATTTTTTTCGTTTTGGCGATTTTTTTTATTTTGGCGTTTATTTTTATTTTGGCGTTTATTTTTATTTTGGCAATTTTTTTTAACCTTGGCGTTTTTTTCACATAGGTAATTTTTTTTTTGGTCTTGGCGATTTTTTCGGCTTTTGGCGTTTTTCTTTCATTTTGGCAATTTTTTTAGGTTCGGCACTTTTTTCTCGTTTTGACGACTTTTTTCGGTTTGTGGCGTTTTTTTCATTTTGGCGATTTTTTTTAATTTTGGGAGATCTTAAACAATTATTTTGATTTTGGTGCATTTTTTGCGTTTTGGCGATTTTTTTCGGGTTTTGGCGTCTATTTTTCCTTTTAGCGATTTTTTTCATTTAGGCGATTTTTTCGAATTTGGCTATTTATTTTAGTGCTAAAAGTTTTTATTTTTAATTTTGTCGACTTATTTCGTTTTGGCGATTTTTTTAAATTTTTGCCGATTTTTTCAGGCTTTGGCGATTTTTTTCGGTTTGGTGATTTTATAATTTTCGGATTTTTTAGTTTTACCGTTTTTGAAAATTTCAAGAGTTTAACTCTTGCGGTTTCCAATATATAGCAAGTTGTCAAAATTACATAGTCAAAATTGCATTAACTGATGGACCACCCTTTAATTTAATTTTTTTTAATATTTTAATGTTAATTTGATGTAGCCTATATAAAAATACACTAATTTTACAAATTTCAAGTGTCAACATATACATATACATATATACAATTGTATGTATGTATATTACATGGGATTTTAGCATTTTTCGTTGCTCGTTTTGGAACACCTTTTAAATTTTAATTCTCATGTATTTGCGACCAAGGTTCTACATACTCTGTCCAAATTTCAGGTGCGTAGCTCTTACGGTTCCTGAGAAAATACCGTGTGACGGACAGCGTACGGAACCCAAAAAATTATGTGAGAATTAATTTTGTATATTAATATTAAAAATTTTTTGAGTTATGACTTTCTTGCAGCAAGTGGTATAGATGTTTTTTTATTTACATCATTCCTTACAGTCTTGTTGCAAAAAGAAAGTAATTTTTTTTGGTACTTTTTTTAATAATATGATTTATTATTTGTCAATTAAAAAGTAAAATTTAAAGAATATATATTCATAAAGAATATCTTTTGGTAAATAAATTTTCCTGCATTTTCTACTGACCTTTGGGTCGTGCAGACAGTTTCTCTTATTCCTTCCGAAAATGTTCATGCAATGGCTCTTACACACAATATCTTTGTGTATCTAAATGGGAGGGCAATTTGTTCAAGTGTCAGTTTTTAAAATGAATGAACTTTCTCACCCACTGGGCAGTAGTGGCAGTAGCTGTATGTAGCTGTACGTTAGCCTTTGATGCTCGAAAGAATGTTTCTTTTTGTTTTTGTTTTGTTTTTTGCTCTTCATTTGCTCTGCTTAAAAGCCAGCAAGCATTCTTTAGCTGTGATAACAACTCCTGTCACTACTTGTGTTAGACGTGTATGAACAAACATAAAACAGCACCAGTACGTGTGCGAGTGTGTATGAGAGAGAGAGAGAGCGAGATATATGAAGAGCAATAGCCGTTGTGGGACAACATAATTTGCCTGGATGGCTACTGCAGCAAAAGTTTGGCTTAAAATGATTTATGAATATTTTGCCGGAAAATGACCGCTTCTCTAAAGTTAATACGGGGCAGGCAAAAATAAGTGAAAATTAAAAAAAAAATAAAATACAGTAAACAAAAAGACAAACGAGTCATGTATCGATATAAAATCTATAGAGACAATCTTAAATTGAATTAAAGAGACAAACAACTTTGCACGTCCACACCCCCTTAAGATTTGGCAGAAGACAAAACTTTAACTTGGCAAAAATAAAATGGACTGCCAAATAACTACAAACTTACACATACATACTCATGCATACATACATACATACATCTACATATGCATAAGTATATAAGTATATATTTTTGTTTTATCAAATACCCACAACATCTCTTGTACACGTACTGTGCATAATCGCACATGCTACATGTAGCATCATTTATTGCGACAAGTAAATTTTTACCTTGGCTCTCGTGCAGGGTAAATGATGTGTAGAGAACCGATATATATCCGGTATTTATAAACATTGAGACCGACTGGCACATGTGTGTGTATGTGTATATGTTTGTGCAGTTGTGTGCGTGGCTGGTGAATATTGCCAAAAGTTACTTCAGCTTAAATATGCTTCATTGCTGCTGATGTTCTGGTTGTTGGTATTTAACTTGTTGTCGTTTGTATTTTTTTTTTCTTTTTTTTTTTTTGTTGTTCAAATTTATGACGCTTCATTTACCTTTACGCCCCATTGGGATGATACTTTTGCTCTTGTGTTAATTAATTTAGCCCCCAAAAAAGCAAACAATAACAACAACAACAAGATACCAACAAAAACTGCACAAACAACTACTAAGTAAAATAAGCAATAAAAATAACGGTAACAACAATACAAATTTCAACTTTAATGACATCCTCGACATTGTCACGCATCACCAACACACACACACACACATACACACAGCAGCTTTTGTACTCATCCCTGTATAAAACTTTAAATATTTCATGCTCCTCCCCTCACCAGCACCTTGTGTGGTAGCAGTATCCCATGGATTTATACTCATCATTATTACAAGTATTACGAACCAATTTACAATATAAAATGGAAACTGTTTACCCATAGTGCGGGTTGAGGGAAGAGAAGAGTAAGTAGCATTTTTACAAGCACCACTAACAAACAGTTGGTGTTTCACTTCGACAAAAGGGCTCAAACACTCTGAAAGCTTAAACCAACAACCAATCCCCTTTCTCTACTTAAACTCACGCCGTTGTTGCGGCACCGCCACTCTGCCATAATAGCGCAAATACATAATAGCGCACATTCGTTTAGCGTAAAGACAGTGACGAACAATTAGTGAATCTTAAATTAGCGTGTGGGTCACAACCTCAATACACAGTTTACAAAAGCATTTAAAACATCTGCATTTGATATCCCCACCATAATTACCAGCAACATCATCAACGTTGTTGTCTACCTCTCTTACGACACCATCATTTCTATAACCATCACCTTAGCGTCAAGGATACTTTTGCTCTGTAACAACAACAAAGCTGCAGCAATCCTGGCAGGCTGACTGGCACTTCGTATCATCATGAAGTCGAAAAATTTTTTAAATATGAAAAATTTCAAACCATTAAATAATATCAAGGGTGCAGCTATTTAATATGATTAAGTGTTGTAAGAAAGTTTTTTGTTGGTAGTTGCTGAAGGTTAAATGTATGTGGTAAGTCATTGTTTTCATACATATGTACATTTTATTATAAATGAAAACTATAAATTTCAGTTTTAAAATTTTTTTTGAAAAAATTATTAACATGAGAGTATTTTGGTAAATATGTACAGTCAAGCATGAAAGTGGTTATGTCAGCTTTTGAAATACATTCGTTTTAAAAAAAGTTTTTCAAAAATCTAGGCAATTGAACAGGCAAGCAAATTTTGTGGTAAAATATTGTTCCAAATTTAAATAATTTACAATAATATGTATTGCCTCTGAATAGGCTGTACATTTATTCAAATCTTAGTAATAAAATTTCGAATAGCAAGAACAAGTTATTTGAACGCAAATTTACTAGTTTTCATATTTTTTCATCTTCAAAATCATTTAAATTTAAAATTTTAGTAAATTCGAAATTTCGAATTCATGTTCGAATTTTCGAACATAAGCTCGTATAATTTTTTTGACCTGGAATATCATTTCGGAAAGCTGTAAATATTGAAAGCTTTTATTTTTAGACTTTTCAAAGGCTTTTCAAGTTTGAAAGTTCTAAAATATCACCATAACTTCGCTATTCTACAAACTTTAAGGGGCTTATTTTGTAAAACGCAATGCTTGGCGTTGATAAATTTTGTATGTATTTTTTTTGCAATTTATATTTTTTCTATATAAAATTCGTCAACGCTTGGCATTGCATTTTACACAATCGGCCCCAAAAGTCTAATAAGTTTTAAATAATTTAGTTTCTCTTGTAATGTTAATTAGAACTCAAATTTTCTAGTTTTCGTATTTTTTCATGTTCAAAAGCATTTAAATTTAATATTTTACTAAATTTGAAACTTCGAATTTATGTGCGAATTTTCGAAATTAAGTTCGAATTTGTTATTTGACATACAATATCATTTGAGGAAGGTTTTTACGGAAAAATACGTTTTTTCGAAGTTTTAGAGCCTTTTAAGTTTGAAATTTCGAAAACATCGTGACAGTTTCGCTATTGCACCCATTTTAAATAATTTTTAAATATGAAAATTTGAAGCAGGAGTACCAACAGATAATACGATATATTTTGAGAGCATATAAGATGTTTTAAGGTAATATAGTTTATTTTCTAACTATTTTCAATATTTCGAAAACTAAATAAAATGGCCTTGAAGCTTCAGAGGAAAAAAAAATAATTATTAAAAAGCCTCATGGACTTGAAAACTTGCTAATTTTCTATTAAGGACTGCAAAAGTTTTTGTCTTAGAAGTATGCTTAAATACTAAAATCATTTAAAATTTATGTTTGAATTTTCGAACTTAAGTTTGAATTTATGTTTTTGACTGCAACATCATTCTATAGAATTAATTTTCGAGCTTGCCACTTAATATTTAAATATTCAAATCATTACGAATGTATCTTTGAAATTTTCGAACTTAAGTTCGAATTTATGTTTTAAGTGCAATTTCATTAAAAAAATTTTTTCTGGGCAAGCTTTTGCTTTTTTATTAAAACCTTTTTAAATTTGAAAATTCTAAAATACCTAAATTAAACATACTAAATATTGAAAGCACATAAGATGTTTTGAAATTTTAATTTTAAGAACTTTTTCAATTCGTATTTACTTTCAAGATGTCAAAAACATGCTTAAATTGCCTTGAAGATTCAGAGATTATAGAAAATTCTCTATTAGTCTCGTTGATTGGAGAGCTTGCCACTTCTGCTGATTAAAAATTTAAAGCATTTTCTTTAGCAGCATGTATAAATATTCAAAGTTAAATTCGAATATTATAATTTAATTATTTTATTACTTTTAAAGTCCTTTTTGGTACAAATCTCGGTTCTTATATAGAAAGCAAACTTTTACTTAATGTTCGAAAATTCGAACATTACTTCGAAATTCGAGTAAAAGCTAATTTCATAAGTGAAACTTTACGGCACATCCTGAGAAGCATAAAATCTTTAAAAACAATAATCAGTGACTCTTTTGAGCTTTAAGAAGTAGAGTTTATTGAGAATTCTTTAAGTTTTCTGATGAATCTACTCTTTTAAATTCTATAACAAACACTTTTAAAAGGAAAATAAATAAACATGAGTTTAAAGTGTGGCATTGAGTGAAATAATTACAAGTTGTGCTCATACCTGTTAAGGTTTTGAATGTTGTTGTAGTTGTTGCTGCACGAGAAACAAGCAAACGCGATTGAAAGGATGGTTAATGGTTGTATAAATGAATTAATGAATTAATGTATGCAATTGCGATTTGTTTCAATAACCAGCAACATAATGGTGCAGTACAAGCACCGCACCGCTACTGCCAACAACAATAACAACAACAACGGCAAGAACTAACAAGAGTTTCCTGTTAAGCTCAAGTCAGATAAACGACAATGATAAATGAACGACCAGACAGACAGGCAGATGGAAATATATGTATGTAAAGTGAAATAAACCTCTAGCAGCAAACAATCGTATACACACATGATATTCTTTTTTCGTGTTGATTGCTGAATTGTATCCCATAAAAAATTGGGTTTTTATTTTTAAGGATACAAATTTGTGAATTATTTTACTCTCGTTCTTTTCTGCATGCAAATAAAACAGTCACATACATACATATGTATATGCTAATGCATTTAGATATACTTACATATGAAGATGTAACAGGAGTATGTGGTAATCACTTGGATTGTTAATTTGTAGGGAACTATATTGTGGGAAGGATTGTCTGTGTTAGCTAACCGGGCATTTAAGTCATCAGACAGTCCTTGCCACATTTTATGATACTTAAAGTATGTTTTCCTTAAGTACTTAATAAGATATTCCAAGAGCTTAATTTGAATGCTTAGTAAGAGTATTTGGAGTTATTAAGATCTTGTGGATTTTTTTGCTGTATTTCAATATTTGTCTAGTTTGATAAAATATAACATTTTTTATTACATCACTTTGTGCAATAATCCCGAAGTCAATTGGGATAATCCTGATTGTTTGCAACACAGCATATGCTTGGTTAAGACTCATGTTCTTAAATTGAAAAAAAAGATCTCCTTTGTAACTGTCAGTATGGTTATAAAGCATATTTTCGAAATTATTTGTATATTTTTTAAAGCTTGTGTTGCAAAATAGAAATCTTCAACACAAAAAAAGGAAAGAAAAGATTTAAAAGGTACTCACATGTTAAATACATTTAAAAGAAATTACAAACTAGATATGTGTAATAGGTTTAAAATCATTGTCCATAGTTTGAAAAATAGACTTAAGCTTGTTTGCATTTTTTCAATGCAAATTGTAAAAACAAAACCAGAGGAGGAAGAGGTACAAACAATGAAAGATGTAAAACAAAAAATATATTTAAAATAAACAAAGTGTACACAAAAAACTTGCATATTAAAATATACGAAGACAAGGTTCATTTAACATTTTACCGCAATGATTTTGTTTCGTTTGTTAATTCATGTTAATTCAACATGATTTACAATAATATTTAAAGACATTTTTTATATTTGAAATAACTTTATTTCTTGTTGATTTAACATTGCAGTACTGTTAAGTTAAAGTGAAAAAGCATATTAAATCAAAGTTATTTCAATTTTATTACTAAAGCCTTTAGTATTTCAAATCAAACATCCCATTGTCAATATTACTCGTCCAGTTATATCAAGATATTATGTTAACTATTTATTTCTAAAGAAAGGAACGGTTGCAGGGAAGTGAAATAGAACATGTCCTTTAATTTACTTTGTAGTTTAAACTGTTCTTTAGCGATAAATTTTATATGGAGATCATTTAATAATAATTAATAAAAACTCGCTACAATCTATCAACGTATGACCATCGATTTGAAACAAAATTATGCTAAAAGCATAATAATCAACATATCACAACGCCTGGTGATACTATTGAGTGCCTATTTTCATATCAAAGTTGAACAAATATAAAAAATTTCAAGAATAAAAATCTTTTGAACATATAAAAGTGGTTTAATTAAAAAGAAGAAAAAAATAGCAAATAAATACAGTTGTATTTATATAAAAAAAATCACTTTTACAACCCTGCACCCATATATTAATGTCTATGATTTTTAATGCTAATTTCTTTCTTTCTAGTATATAAAATTAGTTTAATTAACAAAGAAGAAAACATTACTTTGATTTAGTTACCTTTATGCAGTAAAATAAATTTCCAGCTCTGGAAGTGTGTTATCTTTTTAAAATATAAAACATAAAGCAAAAGAAAAAACAATTATTTGACCGAGTTAATTCTAAATACCAAAGAAAAGTGTAAATTTTCCAACCCTGGATTCATCCTTTTACATTTTTCTGATTTCAAATACTAAATTCTTTCTTTCTTAAATAAAAAATATATAAAACTAACAAGAAATTTTTTTATTTAGATACTTCTATATACCAAGAAATTTAAATTTTCCAGCTCTGTATATAAAATTTCTGATTTTTTTGATACTAAACTATTTCTTTAAAAAAAGGTAAAAAATATTTAATTTATAAAGAAACATGTTTATTGTTTATGTTTATGTTTTATGCATAAAATATTTATTTTACCTATTTTATTTTATATACCACAAAAGACAATATACCGACCCTGGACCCATATTTTAGTTTGTCTGATTATTATTAATTCTTTCTAAAGTATGATATATGCTTAATTAACAAAAAGGAAAAACTATTTTTGCTTAGTTACTTTTATATATATCAAAAAAAGTTTAAATTTTCCAGCTATGGAGCTGTGTTTTTATTTTTCTGATTTTTAATATTAATCTTCATATCGCTAAAATATATGTTTTATTAATAAAGAAAAAAAATTAATTGACTTACTTACTTTTATTTGCTAAAAAAGTGTAGATTTTCCAACTCTGGAACCATAGTTCTCATTTTTCGAATTTTTAATACTAATTTATTTCTTTGAAAAATCTACAATATGTTTAATTAACAAAGAATTTTTTTTTATTTAGTTACTTTAGCCCCTGTTTCTACAACCCAGACGATCGACTTCATTATAAAATTTATATGAAAAGCATCTAATTTAGTAAAATCATACAAATTTTCTAGGCAGACGACTGCCTGACTTGTAGAAACTGCACATGAATATACCAAAAAAAAAATTCAATTTAGCAGCTCTGGAGTTGATTTTTTTAACAAACTTTTTCTATTTAACATGTTAAATATATACATATAATTTATAAAAAAAAATAATTTGGCCTAGTTACTTTTATATACCAAAACAGTGAGTTTTTCCAGCCCTGGAAATACCCTTTTAGATTTTTCTGATTTTTTATGCCCATCAACTTCCTTCTAAAATATAAAATATGTTTTATTTATGGAGGAAATGAAAATTATTTTAAGTATATGACTTCCATATACAAATAAAGTTCCAAGTTTCCAACCCTGGAATCATCTTTTGATTTATTTTTAATTTTTAATAACAATATCATTCTTAATGAAATATAAAATTAACAAAAAAAAATAGTTTAGCTTTTTACTTTAATATTTTAAACAATATTTTAAATATTCCAGCTCTGAAAACGTTTTTTTTTAATTTCCTGGTTTTCAATACCAATGCATTTTGGACTAATTTTGACACACTGACACATTAGTTCAAGACAGTTTCGGCAAAACGATTTTACGTTCAGACAGACGGACAGAAGGACAGACGTAAGGATGGACATTGTTTATGCGTCTACCCTATTCATAAGGATCCACGATATATATACCTTATAGGTTCGTATATTAATATTATGGAAATTACACACGGAATGACAAACCTATGTATGGTTAGTTACCTTAATATAGAAAGTCGCTAACTCATTACATTTTTTAAATCGAAATTTTTGCATTTTTAGATACATTAGATGATCTTTTAACGAAATAAACAAAAAAATCGATTAAAAAATACCGACTTAGGGCCTTTCTGTTTTAAAATAAGGATATAATTTTTAAAATTTTTGTTGAAGCGTTTAAAAAAGGATTGTAAATAGCATACAGTGTCTACTTAGAGCTCCACAAAATTCAACTAAGAAGTCCATATAGACTCGCATTTTCGAAAATATCTTTTTGCCACCTTCTATCTCTCTTAAGTAAATTTTTTCGTTTTAAGTCAATGAGTAAAATTTAATTAAATCATGATTTGATCCTTATTGTTGTATATGGCTTAATGAATTTGTTGTTGTTGTTGTTGTTACTGTTGTTTCAATAGTTTTCTATTAATAACATTTACCTGCCATATTTCGCATCCGCTTTTAAATGAAAATATTTGTGAATAAACTGAGATAAGGCGAGGTAAGCTTAGCCAAACAACTCATAATTCTTCCAATCATCTGTATACACAACTATCAAAAGCCATCTATTTAACCAGACATTCATCTACATGCAGCAGCTATTCGGCCAGTCTTCCATCCATCCATTCATTCATTTATACAACGTACAACGTTCTATCCACAGTAATCCCATACATTCATTTATGGAGTTTATTATTTTTTTATTTTTGAAAGTTTTGCTCATTTTAAGCTGTTGCCATCATCATAATATTCCAATAATATTTTCGCTTAGCGCTTCGAAATTGATTTTGAAATCATTTTGATTTATGCCATACTTCCAACCAACCATCCATCCATTTTCATTCATTTCTCGTTCATCGTTCATACATTTATGGCACCATACTGTGCCTGTTTGTTATTGAAAACGCTGGTTGGTGTCTCCTTATGCAGAGCGCCGCCCTTTGCCCCTCTCTCTCGCACTCAAGTTATCATACTATAACACATCTGTTCATCAACAATAATAATATTGCCATTGCTGTTGCAAATTGTTTAGCAAAACGGCACAAATATTCAAACACTTCACACACTAACCAAACAAAACACTAATGCCATCGATAACAACAACAACAATATCTGCAACAGCAGTAGAAACAACAACAACACTAACAACAGAAATTCCAATAACAACAACAATACACATGGAGGAGTATAATATCAATTGCTGCTCATCGATTTCTAATCAGCATCAGGTGCCACGTAATGCGCGCTTTTTTTATGGAAATGGCTCAGCCAAACGAAAAGTAATACACGACTCTATGAGCAGATAAGGTAAAACAGGCAGCAGGAGCAAAGTCAGTATTACAAGGAATTCAATCATTTTCCAAATAATTGAGAATAAACTTAGTAAGCTTTGAAAGCAATCCGTCTGAAGCATAAAATTTACTAAAGATTTTTATGCAAAATTCTGAGAGGATTTTTTTGTGGAAAATCTTAACTCTTTAACCACAGGAGCCTTTTTTTAGGGTTCCGTACACCAAAGGGGAAAAGGAACCCTATTGTTTTCGCTACGCTGTCCGTCTGTCCGTCACACGCTATTTTCTCAGGAACCGTAGGAGCTACGGACCTGAAATTTTGGCAGCTTGGCCGCTACAACAACCAATACATGAGATTTAATAATCAAAGAGTGTTCCAAAACGAGCAACGAGAAATGCTAAAATCCCATTTAATATACATATAATTGTATGTACATAAGTATATTGGCACTTGAAATTTGTAAAATTAGTATATTTTTATACAACAATTGACACTAAATTTTTAAAAAATTTTAATTAAAGGGTGGTCCATTAATTAATGCAATTTTGACAATGTAATTTTGACAACTTGCTATATGTTGGAAACCGTAAAAGGAAAACTCTTGAAATGTTCAAAAACGGTAAAACTAACAAATCCAAAAATTATAAAATCGCCAAACCAAAAAAAGTCGCCAAAAATTTAAAAAAAAATCACCACAACGAATAAAATCGCCATAATTAAAGAAAAATTCCAACACTAAAATAAATCGCCAAATTCGAAATAAATCGCCAAAATAAAAAAAACGCCAAAAATTTAAAAATATCGCCAAAACGCGAAATATGCACCAAAACCAAAATAATTGTTTCTTTGAAAAAAAATCGCCAAATGGAAAAAAATCGCAAAAATTAAAAAAAATCGCCAAAGTGAGAAAAAATCGCAAAAATTCAAAAAAAATCGCCAAATTGAAAAAACGCCAAAAACCGAAAAAAATCGCAAAATGAGAAAAGTGTCAAAACTAACAAAAAGCGCCTAAATGAAAAAAGTCGCGAAAATGAAAAAAACGCCAAAGAGCGAAAAAATCGACTTGCTTAAAAAATCGCCTAAATGAAAAAAATCGCCCAAATTAAAAAAATCGCCAAAACGAAAAAAATCGCCAAATATTAAAAAAACTCTAAAAACAGGAAAAAAAATCGCCAAAACGAGAAAACAAGTGTCAAAACTAAAAAAATTGCCAAAATGAAAAAAGCCAAAAACCGAAAAAATCCCAAAAAAAATCGCCAATATGAAAAAAATCGTAATAATTAAAAAATTCGCCAAAATAAAAAAAAATTGCTAAAATTAAAAAAACGTCAAAAACCAAAAAAAGTCGCTAAAACGAGAAAAAAGTGCCGAAACTTAAAAAGCGCCAATAAACGCAAAAAACCCCAAAACTAAAAATAAGCCAAAACTTTATTTTATATAGGCCTAAAGTTCGTATTAAATTATATATCTCGCGTACGTATGGAACCCTTCGTGCACGGGTCAAAGTTGCACTTCACTGAATTTATTATACCTTAAGCAAAATAATGCAGACAATTAAACTCAAAGGCAGATATATCTGCTTAAAAGTTTCTACAAAAATATTTGCTAAAAAATTCAATTCAAAGTCTCTGAATATATTAAAACTCAAAATCCAACTTAAGCAACAGAAATCACTTAAAATTCGAAATACTTTTTTTGGTGATTAATTTCGTACATATTAACCCTTGTGTCTTTGGTGTAGAATGTGTGCAGTAGTTCTATATAAAATTCTATCAGACAATTTTTGTGAGAAATTTGGTCCTATAAGTCTTCTTGATATGCGTTTTTCTTGTAAATTTCATAAAAACAGGTCTATTTTTTTTTTAAATAAAAATGAGCTGAGATGCTGGTCAGTAACTCAACGAGGCCAACTACGATCCATTGGGTTTATCTTAACCCTTAACTGACAACCTGTGTAGCCTAAAGACAAATTAAGCTACAAATTAATTCTCTGTAACACCATACACATCATTACCAACAAAAATCTATCTACTTGGGCGGAGATTAGTACAAACATCAGCTATTAAACTTGCATATTGGCATTTCTACAGAATGTTACGTACGATGTCACTTACTACGGCCAATCAATTAAGCTAGTATTTCATCATCAATGCGTTCAGATTTTTCTTTGTCTTTTAGCAAAGGTATAGTTTGCTACGCACCTCAAAAGTGTATAAAGAAAAATTTAATTTTTGATGTGTAAACATCTAAACGCTAGGGGGTAAAAATCTTTTTCACAATACAATCACAAATTTTGAGTAAGATTGTAAAGCGTTATCAAATCGGTGTGAGCTACATATGTATGAGTATATTAGTGTAATCATACGAACAAGAAGTACTGAGAAACTTAACAGCTGCATAGAAATACACTCAACGAAATTTTAAAGCATACCTTCAGGAGGAATGTTAGTTTTTAATAGAAATTGCTTGTGAAGTGAGATAAATAGTATTGCCAGTGATAATTTTCTTAAAAAGTTAAAAAAATATAATATAAATAAAATATATATAAGCTTTTAAATAAAAGAGCGTTTTAAATGTCAAATATTTGTTTAAAAAATATATAGCAGTCTTTATAAAGAATTTATAATATTATATTATATCATGACGTACTGTTGCCTTACACTGAAGCTGGTGCACGACAATTGGATAACAATCTCCATCTCATGCCAATTATTATGGGTAGAGATTTTAATACAAATTTTGCAAACCCACAGTATGAAAATTTATGTTTGATGTTTTCCACTTGCATATGAGAAATTCTCTACAAACCCCCACAACTAATAAAAAAACTACTATAGATGCAGTTTTCCATAGATTTTAAATACAGTAGAGTCAAAAATTTATATATCTTATTTTAGTTACCATAAGCCAATATTAAAAGAAATTTCATTACTAGATGCTTAAACATCTCTTCAGTGATCGGATTCATATTGCATATGTTTTTTTTTTGTAAGTTACTTCGTACGTGACATTCTGGGGAATTGCCCATATGTAATAAAAAAAAATACGCGAAGCGGTTTATTTTTTTTATATACATATACCCACGTACTGCTAAACCAGCGGCTGGATCATATATTTTGGTGCATATACTATATTCATTACTGCTTCCTTTTGCATTTGTACATCAAGCTTAGCTCGATTTGTATGACTTTTCATAAATATTGTTAAGTTTTTACCTATTTTTTTAAGCTCGCATATTTGCAATCAAATAAAAAGTCACAAATGTACAACTCTTATCAATACTGCACATTTTGTTTACTCAACACTGATATTAAGAGTTTTTAAACACACAGTGTTAGCTTATTAGGTGCTGAAATACCATGATGTTAACTTCGCTATTATGTTTACAAAAATCTTTTAAAAATTTAATTGTTTATATTTGCAATGAGTTAGAGATTTACAAATAAAAAATTTTTAGCAAATCAAGACATTTTACGTACTTTAGAAAAATGATTTTAAACTATTAAAACCTGGAATACCACGATGTTTACTTCACTATTCTTAACATAACACTGTCTGTTTGGGGAACACTTGGAATGCCATTTTTAAGGTTCCCTTCACCAAAGGCTCTATATTTTTTGTGATGTGGTCCAGTGCGATCTCGTTTTTAAGGCGAATATTAACTTAACAATGAATACCTTTAAAAGCAGAGTCATTAAACCAAGCGTTCCTATTTTTTCCAGGGTTTTCCATAAGCTAAATTGAAAATTTGTTTTCATTTGTATATGGATTATTATATTTTTTTATATGTTTTGCAAAAACTATAATAAAAACAACACAGCAACAAAATTAAATGAAAAGCCAAAACATCTGTAAAGCGAGCACTACTATGACTATTGCACACAAACACACACACACACACACACAGATATTGTGCAATATTCTTTCTCTCTGCACCACCACCAACCAAAACGGCCAACTTTCATTTGTTTAATCAAAAATATTTTGATCATAATTTTATTTCTTCTTTTATGAAATTTGTGCCAGTTTTCAGGAAAAAGGAAGACATCTGTTTATTCTTATTAGCAAACATACACACACACACAAATACACAAACATACACAAACACAAATATACATACACAAACACACACACACGCGTGCATTTTAATATTAGTTAACAACACATGAGGAAATGAAAAAAAAACTAAAACAACTTGCACTAGAGCTTATGCACAAGTTCCAACTAAAAAATATATGATTGCTTGTACTTCGATCTGTAACTCCTTCTTTTATTCTTTCTCTTTTTCAAAAATTTCTTTTCAAGTAGAAATAAAACTAACTACATACTTTTAATTTTCAAGCATTTTTTGTAGAAGTAATGCAAAACACTGTGTTGAAAACTCATAAATTTTGCCACCTGTCAGTCATTGGGGCCATAAGTCATTTTGCCACCAGGTGTCAAGTCAAAATTTAATCCCTATCGCAGTATTAAGAAGTAAACTCCATTCAAGACCCCATACCTACACAATTTAACTTGTTCAGCCATTTATTCATTTTCAGTTTATTCCATTTATTTTAACATCGCATTCAAACGTTTTTTGTTGTTTTTTTTTTTTTGTTCATGGAGTCCTTATTTTGTGTATTGTTTTCTTTTGTTATTGGTTTTGTTTTGTTCAAACGGTTTAAAGTATTGCTATTGCCATTTCCTTTATATTTATGACGACAAACGCATCAAAGAAGCGGCTTAAAGGGGGACAAGGAGTATAAAGAAGAGTTAGTAGCTTTTCTTTAAATATCTTAAGTATACTATATTAAATTTTGGGTCATAGAAAAATATCCTTTAAAGGTAAAGGTAAAAGAGTGAGCGTTTTACCAAAAATTTCTAAATAGTGCAAACTTTATTTTTAAAACAAATTTTTGCAACGGTTCAGACGGTCGCTTTGTTACCCAAAACTATTTTTGTGCCCTTCACCAAAAATGGGAGAGGGATATAAGCTTTTCATTCCGTGTGTAATTTCCGTATGACGACCCCCTAAAGTATACATATGTATGTATTCTGTGTCCTTAAGAATAGGAAAGTCGAATAAGCGATTTCTGTCTGTCCGTCTCCTCGTCTCTCTGTACGTGATATCGGTTTTCTTAAGATCCCAAAAATCTAGAGACTTCGATCATGGACTGGTTTAAAAGAAATGGTTCAAACTAGATTTTTTTTAAAAATCCAAAAGTTCAACAAGTGCGGTTTCAGAGCTGGAAAATTTAAATAAATTTTTGTATATAAAAGCAACTAGCTAAAAATTATTTTTGTTTTTTTTTTAATAAACCTACTTTATATTTCAATAAGAATTATATTGGTATTAAAAATTAGGAAAAAAATAAAAAAGACGATTTCAGAGCTGGAAAATTTAAAATTAAATTTTTTTGGTATATAAAAGTAAGCCCCTAAAACAACAATTTTTTATTTTCCTCTATAAATAAAATATATTTTATAAATGTATTGATTTCATTTCTTTTCTGTTGGAAAAATGGAAAAATGTAATTTTTCTTACAACAAAGACAGGAAAAAAATTCAAAATATTTTTTTCAAATTTGTTTGTTGTAAAAAAAATACATTTTTCCATGTTTCCAACAAAAAAAAACTGAAATGAATACCGTTTATATTTTAGAAAAAAAAAATAGATTACTATAGGAAAACGGAAAAATCGGAAAGTATTATTGCAGGGTTGGAAAAGTATACTTTTTTTGTATGTAAAAGTAACTATCTAGGTCAAATAAATTCTTTAATTTTAATATGTTAAAAAATCAGAAAAATAAAAAACATAGCTCCAGAGCTGGAAAATTTAAAATTTTTGTTGGCTTATAAAAGTAACTAAAACTATATTTTTCTTCGTTCATTGAACATATTTTATATATTAGAAAAAAATTGTTAAAACCACAAAAAAAAATATAATTACAGGGTTGGAAAATTTACACTCTTTAATATATAAAAGTAGTTAGGTCAAAAATATTTCATATATTAGATATTAATAAAAAAAAATACAGCACCGGAGTTGAAAAATTAAATTTGCATTTTGTACATGAACGAAAGTAAATAAAACATTTTTTTTTTGCTTTTTTAATTATATTTATATTTTAGAAAGAAATAAATTAGTACCAGGATTGTAAAACTTACACTTTTTTGGTATATAAAAGCAACTAAGTGAAATAATTGTTTTCTTTTGCTTTATAAACTAAATATATTATATTTTTTAAAAAGACACAATTTGGTAAGAAAAAATCAGCTCCAGAGCTGGAAAATTTAAAAGTTTGTTGGTATATAAAAGGAAATAATTGAAACAATTTTCCTTGCCTTATTAATTTCACATATTTTATATTTTAAAAAGAAACAAATTAGTATTACAAGGCAGGAAAACTCAAACATGGTTCCAGGGTTGGAAAATTTACAGTTTTTTTAGTATATTTAGTGTATATAGGCCAAGAAACTTTTTCTTTTTCGTTATAAATTAAATTTATTTTATACTTAAGAAAAAATGATTTAGTATAAAAATAATAAAAAAAACCAGTTCCAGAGCTGGAAAATTTAAAATTTATTGCTAAATAAAAGTTACTAAATAAGTCTATTTTGTTTTATTTAATAATTATTTGTATTTTCTATACATTAGAAAGCAAGAAATTGTTATAAAAATCAGGAAAATTAAAATATGGTTCCAGGGTTGGAAAATTTACCCTGTTAGTGTATAAAAGTAACTGGCACAAATAATTGCTTTTGTTTTGCTTTGTAAATTAATTATATTTTATATTTTAAAAAGAAGTAGTTTGCTATGAAAAATCAGCCCCAGAGCTGGTAAATTTAAATTTTTTGTGATATAAAAGTAGCTAAATAAAACTAATTTGTTTTGTTTGTTAATTATATATTTAATATTTTAAAAAGAAAAAAATTAGTATTTAGAACCAGGAAAATTCAAATATGGTTCCAGGGTTGGAAAACTTTTTTTGGCATACAAAAGTAACTAGGTCAAATAACATTTTTTTTGCTTATTTTATATTATGGAAAAAAATAATTTGGTATAAAAATAAAATAAGACAAAAAGCAAAAGAGAGAAATATTTTCGATAGGATTCTTTGAAGTGATTATCTTCCAATTATATTAAGTCTCAAGTTAACAAAAAATTAAATTTTAGAGGAAGAAAAAGCGGAGAGCGCCCTGTTTAGTCCCACACAAAGATTAATTAACACCAAACCAAGGACACTTTATTATAACTTTTCTATATGCACGAGTATACATGTGTGTGTGTGTTTAGTCGTATCTGCGAGTGGTTATGAATATTTTCTCTTTTCAAAACCGTTTATTATGCAGGTGTTTTATTTAGTGTTTGTGCGTGTTATCAATTGTAGCCAGAAATGCAAATACAAGCATCTAAACATGAGATAATTATTGTTTGCTATTGTTTTGTATGGATGTATGTATTAACTCATATCTGTGTAGTAAAAGCTTTGAATGGAGAGTATATTTAAGTGTGTGTATGAGTGCTGGGGCGTTTCTTTTACTTTTGCAAACGAATTACCATATTTTCACCTTAAATTCGCGTATTATTTGTGTTTTTTTTCTATGTGCTTCCTTTTTGCGATTGTATTGAAATACTTAAACATTTTTCATTGACAAAAGTTTCATCATCAGCTGCTGAATTATTACTCGTGTGGAGCAATAAATTGAAGGAATAGAGAAGTATTTTATAGATATAGTTTTTTTTATAGTTTATTTGTGTAAAAATAAAATCCTCTTAAACAAAATTTTTTCAAATAAGAAAGTTGTTCGATTCGCACAACAAAAATTAAAAGCCAAAAAGCAACAATTCCTAAAGTCGAGTTAAGCTGACTTTAAGTAAATGTCACCTTTATAATCTATATTCAAAACTACTTCTGTGCGAAATCTCAATTATTTAGTGCGATTGTTCAGGTGGTTTCAGCGCAATGAGTTGAAAAAAAGCTATGGAGCAATCTAATCAATTTCTTGAATTGATTACAACCACCTTTGTGAAGCTAAAGCGAAAATTTGTTAAAGTACTTGGGCTTGGTTAGGTCAACTGTGTATATTGGTTAAATTAAACAAAAAAAGGGTAAACTATATTGTATTTTTAGTTATCAACTGAATCGCAACAGCAATTTAAATTTACAGCAAATTAAAAACTAATGAAAAAAAAATGAAAATGAACGAATTTTAGTTTTTATACCCTTTACCAAAAAATGGTAAAAGGGTATATATAGGTTTGTCATTCCGTTTGTAATTTCTACAATATTAATAAGCGACACATAAAGTATATATATTCTGGATCCTTATGCATAGGGAAGACGAACAAGCGATGTCCGTCTGTCCGTCTGTCCGTCTGTCCGTCTGTCCGTCTGTCTGTACGTGAAATCGGTTTTCCCAAGCTCCCAGAAGAGCTAGCGACTTCGTTCTTGGACTGGTGTGTCAGAAATTTTCCGAAAAATTTTGCTATTGAAATTCAGCAAAATCGAGCAGACGGTTTCAGAGCTGGAAAACTCAAACTCAATTTACCCATAGAAAATAACTACCGAAAACAAGTTTTTATTACTTTTTTATTAAATTAACTTATTTTATACTTCGGTATGAATAAAATTGGTATTTATAATTAAAAAAAAAAATTTTAAAAACTTAACAGATTAAAAAACGTTTCCAGGGTTGGAAAACTTTAACTTTTTTCCTAATAATTAAACATATTTCATGTTTTAGGAAGAAGGATATTTTCTCAGGAACGGTAAGAGCTATGGGTCTGAAATTTGGACAGTGTATGTAGAACTTTGGTCGCTACAACAAATATATAAAAGCTAAAAATTAAAGGGTGTTCCAAAATGAGTAACGAAAACTTTTAAAATCCCATGTAATATACATACAATTGTATGTATGTGTGTACATATGTATATTGACACTTGAAATTTGTAAAATTAGTGTATTTTTATATAGGCTACAACAATTAACACTAAAATTAAAAAAATTTAAATTAAAGGGTGGCCCATCAGTTAATGAAATTTTGACTATGTAATTTTGACAAATTGCTATATCTTGGAAACTGTAAGAGTTAAACTCTTGAAATTTTCAAAAACGGTCAAACTAAAAAATCCGAAAATTATAAAATCGCCAAAAATTTAAAAAAATCGCCAGAACAAAAAAAATCGCCAAAATGAAAAAAAAACGCTAAAATTAAAAAAAAGCCAAAAACCGAAAAAAATCGCCGAAACAAAAATAAATGATTATGTGAACAAAAATCGCCAAAAATTAAAAAAAAAATCGCCTAAATGAAAAAGAATCGCAAAAATCAAAAAAAAATCGCCAAAACGAAAATAAATCGCTAAAATTAAAAAAACGCCATAAACCGAAATAAAATCGCCAAATCAAAAAAAAATTTCCTATATGAAAAAAATCGCCAAAAATTAAAAAAAATAGCTTAAATAAAAAAAAATCGCCAAAACGAAAAAAAATCGCCAAAATTAAAAAAACGCCAAAAACCGAAAAAAATCGCCAAAACGAGAAAAAAGTGTCAAAACAAAAAAAAAATCCCACAATGACAAAAATCCGCAAAAATCGCCAAAAAAAAACATTTTTATATGAACAAAAATCGTCAAAAATTAAAAAAATCGCCTAAATGAAAAAAAATCGCCAAAACGAAAAAAAATCGCCAAAATTAAAAAACGCCAAAAACCGAAAAAAATCGCCAAAACGAGAAAAAAACTGTCAAAACTAAAAAAATTAAATATATAAAAAATAAAAAAATCGCCTAAATGAAAAAATCGTCAAAATCAAAAAAATCGCCAGCACGAAAAAAATCGCCAAAATTAAAAAAAAGCCAAAGACCGAAAAAAATCGCCAAAACCAAAAAAAAATTGCCTATATGAAACAAATCGCCAAAATTTAAAAAGCACCAAATTAAACATAATGCCAAAAAATTAAAAATTGCACTAGAAAAAAAGTATGAATTTTTTCACGAAATGAATATGCAGCTACATATCTCTGTGCTTATGTTTGTATCTCTATACTACATAAACGCACTTTGGTAAAGGGTATATAAGATTCGGCACAGCCGAATATAGCACTCTGACTTGTTTTATCTATTTTTACTTGCTCTATGACTCTCATACTGCCAGGTAACTTAAAAGGATAAATTTTTTTCGACCCAATTGGACTGAACACTTACGTTCTCTTCTCAGCAACTTGTCAAAACTAGCCTAAGCTAATAACTAACTAAAGTTGCTTAGCAGAGAAATAAATTACTCACAATAATCTAATTTAAATTAATTAGATTAACCTTCCTGACCAGTTGGGTTTTATTTTTAACCGACTTCAAAGATGGGAGGAGGTAATAAATTCGTCTATATTTTATTTTTATTTTTTATTTTTGGTTATATTGCTTCCTAAATCGGTATATTTTAGACCGATTTTAAAAATTTTTGTTTGCTTGAGAGAAGGTATAATTTCCATTGGGCCTCATTGTAAATCTCATTGTAAACCACTAATGTTTAATTTGATTTTATGATAGTTTACACATTCCATTACTATGAAACTTACCAAACACATTGGCCTCTCGTAACGACACAGTCTCGATGTTGAAAAATTGGGGCGAAGCCACTCCCAATAAAATTTAATATTATATTTCACATGCTTGTGTTTGACTGATTGCTACGAAGCTTGGCACACACTCTGATATTAAAAACCGACTTAATTTGGCATTAAAGAAGTGGGCAGGGCCACGCTTATTACTTTTTAGTATTATATTTCACATTCATGTTCTTAATAATTTTTTAAAGAAATTTAGCACACACCTTGAGCTTTTAAAAACACACAATTTTACACTTAAAAAGTGGGCGGGTCTACGCACATTAACATTTATTATTACATTTCACGTGCTCTAAATTTATGGATTTAAGAAGCTTGGTACACAGCTTGAGCTCTTAAAAATATTTAATCTTGTGTTTAAAAAATTGGGCGGGGCCTTGCCCAATAAAATTTAATATTATATATCACATGTTAGTATTTGACCGGACCGATTTTTACGAAACTTGGCCCACACTCTAAGCTTTAAAAGTACTCAATCTTGCATTAGAAAAAGTGGGCGGAGCCATGACTATTACATTTTAATATTATAATTTACGTTCTTGTAGCTAATTTTTTTTTTAAGAAACTCTGCACACATCTTGAGCTCTTAAAAATACTCAATCTTGTATTAAAAAAAGTGGGCGGTACCACGCCTATTGAATTTTATTATTATGTTCCATGTGCTTGTGCTTAATAAATTCTAACGAGACCTGAAACACACCTTTATCTTTCCAAAGCATACAATCTTGCATTTAAAGAGTGGGCGGGGCCACACCCATTAAAATTTAATATTATATTTCACGTGCTTGTACTTGATAAATTGTTATGAAACTTGGTGTTCAAAAAAGTGGGTGGAGATACGCCCAGGAAAGTTTAATATTAACTTATACATATATACTTCTAATTATTCGATTCCCACGAATTCTGGATCTAAGAATGACATAATATTGTGCTTAAAGAAGTGGGTAAAGCCATGACCATTAAAGGTTACTATTATATTTCACGTATTTTTACCTGACACATTTTTACGTAACTTCGAACACATCTTGAGCTCTGAAAGTGAAGCGATGTTGAATTGAGAAAAATGGGCGTATACTTATATGTACTTGCAAACTTGGGCGTGACCACGCCCCTCTCCTCGAATTTATAAACTTGGCACTAAAAATTTTAAAATAATACCTAAAAAATTTAATTTTTTAGATTCAATTAAATAAAGTGTTTTTCTATCGTTAATATAGAAAGGCCCTAACTCATTATTTTTTTGAAATCGATTTTTTTATACATATATTTCGTTAGAGAAACATCTAGTGTATAAAAAATGCAAAAATCTCGATATAAAAAAATAATGAGTTAGAGCCTTTTTATATTAAGGTAACGATATGTGTTTTGATACTAACCAAGAACCTGGTAGATTTTTTTTAAATTTCTTAAAAAAAAATTAAAAAATATATATTGCAAACAAAGGGTATGTTCGTAAATGCATCACTGCGCTACAAATAAAAATTTAACTGTTCTAAACTGGTTCACTGAAGTATATAACGCATAAATAAATGTCAAATATGTTGTATAAACATGATTACTACTAAAACAGATTATCAGCGAGCTTGTATTGCATTTTAAAGAAAAGTTTGCACAGAGCAGTGATGCACAGCAGTGATGCATTTACGAACGAAAGTTATTTATTTCAGCCGAAGTGACTTTTTTAACAAAAATAAAATGCAACATGATTCAACATGTATCGCATGGGCGTTGACTGGTGTTTTGATGGAATTCCAGTTTTTTCTTAATTTAGTCAACAAAATGCTCACTGCAATTTTTAGCGATCTTGTACCAATCCTTATAGTTTTTGCACAACAATATGTAAAGCCATCCATCCCACTGTGCAGCAAATTAAATTATTCCTTTTTCCCACTTAACCTCCATCGGATAGTGTCAACAGGTGTAATTTACCATAGTATCATCGTCATTTCTAAAATAGAAGTAAATTTATTGTATAATCATTTAACTCTCTCTCACACACACACACGCACTCACTTATTTATTTTATTTTAGAAATATTTTAAAATAATTCGCGTGTTATTTCTAATTTCATTAGTTCAAGTGCAAATTGTTAAATATTTGAAAACAAATTGTTGTTTTTTATTCAAACTTACTTTCATTGCATATGTGTTGTACATGTGTGTTTATTTGTGGATTTGCCTCATTTTCAATTTACATAATTCTATGCATGTGTATTCAATATTTGCCAAAAGGATTCCTATTAAATATTTTACATTTAATCCAGCCAAAAAATAACTATTGATTTTAATTAACATAAATATTTATTCGAGTGAACAAACAAGTTAACAGCAACATACATACATGTGTGTGTGTGTGTGTATTTGTGTTTGGTATTCATGGGCATTTGTTGATTGCGAACAACCTGAAGGTGTATTTTTTTTAATTCAATACATATTTTATATTGTTAAAATATTTAGTAAAATTTATTTAGTTGGGAAAAAAGGAAATGCAATCGGATTTATTAGAAAAAAAATTAATTTAAAAAGTTTGCGGAAAAATTAAATTAATTGTGCATAAATTAAAAAAAAAGAAAATGAATGCTGACTGAGTGGTGTTACGGCTCACAGTGGGATGGTTTCATACATTTTTATGCAAAAACTACTCTTACATTGACTTAATGAAATAAAAATTGGAATTTCTTGAAAATCGGCCACACCCAGTGCACACCGTCCATCCAATCTAAATCAAATTTTTCCCCAAATTTGGTACATAAATTTTTTAAAAGAAAAATATACAAATTTCCAGTTTAAACAAAATTCACCACGCCCACCGCCCATGAAACCCATACCAAATAAAAATAAATATTTTTTTAATATTTCGCTTATGATTCGATAAAAAACTTCATTTATTCTTTGTTTTTCTCATTCACAATCTTGATTGAATTGTTTATGTATTAAGCTCCTTATAAAAAAATCTGATGTAAAACCAGTACGTGAGGAAAACTTCCAGTGTCTGTCTAAACTCTAAAAAACATTAAGCTATAGTTCTAAAAATTTTCGGGAATTATTTTTCTACAAACGAAAGAAGACATTCCCATGTTTTATTTTATTGAAAGGGCAGCTTGGGGAGTAGATTTTTTACCATTGAAAGTCAAAAGTGATTTAATTTTTATAGGCCTAGAGATCTAAGCATATTTTCCTTACAGTTAATGATATCATTGTGCCATAAGCGCCAAAAAATCTTAAACGACATTATTTTTGAACCTCGATTATTTAAAATTTATTATTTGCGATGACAGATAATCGATTTTCATACAAACACGAGGTTAGAAAATCATGTTGCAGAAGCTTTTTTTTCGGTTAGGGCAAATGGTATTATTGAGAAAACTATGTATATGTACCACTGAATTCCGTAGAAATACAAGTAATGTCTTGTTTAAAAACCCCTCATGGATTTTTTATATGATTTTTCAAATATTTTTCTACAAAACTACATTATTTGATTGTTGAAATTGAGTGGCTGGCAAATGGGGGTTTGACACCAAAAGTTCATAAAATGTGCGGTCTGCAGTAATTTATGATATCATGATTCAATAACTATATAGAGATATTTACAATGCAAAACTATAACATTCATGTCAAAGGAAATGTTTAAATATTTACATTTAAATTTTACTCTCGTTCAGTTATTTTTGGGCCGGTGTAGAGTTACAGTACATGAAGGTACAAGTTATATCTTCCTTAAAACCCCAAATGGATATTTTAGAATAATTTTTAAAAAATGTTTCTATAAAACTGCATTAATAGATATTTTAAATTGAGTGGCTGGAAAATGGGGGTTTGAGACCAAAAGCCCACTCTCGGTGCTTTCTGCAGATATTTATAATATTGTAACGTTTTTCTCTGTATGTATGTACTGCGCATATTTATTTAGTTGTTTGCTTTATTCTAGATGTTTCTTTTTAATGACCCTGTAGGAATATTTTCTGCAACACTTGCGTTAACCCTGTTGGAATATTTTTGCGATATTCTGCATTAAGTTTTCGATGGCCATTTTCGTGACAATATCATGATTCAATTATATAGAGATATTTTCAATGTAAAAGGAAATGTTTAAATATTCGCGTTTAAATTTTGTTCCCTTTCAGTAATTTTTGAGCTGGTGTAGAGTTACAGTAGGTGAAACGTACAAGTAATATCTTGCCTAAAACCCTTCCATGGATTTTTTATTTTATTTTTCAAACTTTTCTTTTCTTCAAAACATTATTATTATTAGATTTTTGAAATAAAGTGGCTGGAAAATAGAGGTTTGACACCAAAGGCACACTAACTGTTTGTCTGCAGATATTTATAATATCAGGATTCAACTATATAGAGATATTTTAAATTCGCAATGAAATGGTAAAATATTTCCATTTAAATTTTATTCCCATTCAGTAATTTTTGGATCGATGTAAAGTTACAGTACATGAAAGTACAAGTAATATGTTGCTTAAAAACGCTACATGGATTTTTAAAATTACTTTTTAAAAATGTATCTGCAAAACAGCATTATTAGATTGTTTAAATTGAGTGGCCGGGAAAGGGGGGTTCGGCACCAAAAGCCCATATACACTGTGCGTCTCCAAATATTTACAATATCATAATGCAATTATATAGAAATATTTTCAATGCAAGAATATTCCATTATATGTCGAAGGAAATGTTAAAATATTTTCATTTAAATTTTATTACCGTTCAATAATTTTTGGGCCGGTGTAGAGTTACAAGAATTTATGCCAATCGGCGTCAACTTAAATGGGCAGACTTCTTACAACCTCACAAATAATTCTCTAAAGGTGTTAAATCATATGTTCTTGCAAGTCCATAAATGGGTCCATTAAAAGTAATCACTCGTTTCTTGCAATAAATCAATTAGGCTATATGCCTACCATAAACAGCATGCAATTGTGGTACTAAAAAAGAAAATTAAAAATTTTTTTTTTCACATTATTGAATGGACTCAGTTGGTTTTTGTTCCATACCACGCTCTCCCACAGTAACCAACGACGTGTCTGTGCAGAGACAAAAATCTCCGAGATTAATCTTACTAAACTTAATTGTCAAATTTAAAGTTAATTTAACCTAATTTTATCTGGTTAACCGAATCAATCTGTTTAAGTTATGATATTTTTGCCAAGAAATGTTGTTTCGCTTAATATAAAAAACCAACGGTTTTTCTGCTTTAAAAAAAATTGTTTGAAATATTTGCTGATTTGAAAGCTTAAATTGTTGTTGCAACAAACTTATTTGTTGGTTTTACGGTAAATAAAAGTAGCTTTTGCGACTTAAATTTACAAACTGTTCGTTTGGTTAATATAGCCAATTTTTAGTTGTTAATTTACTGTTAATGCAAACTGTTGTCTCGATACGGTCAATAGCCAAAAATATCAAAAAATTTGTATTTAACATAGTCTAATAAATGTAACCAGTTTTAGTTGTTAATTTTACTGTAAATAAAAGAAAATGCCCTCAATATGGATTACTTAAAGAAAATAGATTTCTTTTGTCTACTCAACTCTTCAGAGAAAAATAAATTTCTTCCCCTTAAGTTGTGTGTGCAGTTGAAAACTTCAAACTTATTTTCTGGCAAATTGGTTTTTTTGAGTTATTACGTTCTTTAAATAAATGAGCGATATGTATGTCTACTTCTGAAAATCATGTACATATTAAAGGGATTTCCAAAGCCAAAAAACTTTTATTTAATTATCAGTCATTTGCTCTACATACTCATGGTCCAAAATTCAATGGACTTAAATTAAAATAGTGCGCAGCAACTTTTAACCAAATAATATTCAACAACAGGAGTTTTAAAATTTTTGTAACTGCAAAAAAAAGAAGCAAATAAATTAAAATGAATAACAAAGCAAAATGAAAAAAATGCTATTTGCACACTGTTGCACATACTTGTTGTTAAAATTACTAGACTAAAATGAAACAGCAGCAACAACAACGAAAACAATAACAACTGAATATAAAATAACCAACAAATTAAATAACACCAAAATCCAAAAATTTAATTAACATTCAAATTCAATTTCATCCAGTTTGTTAGTGAGCTAAACACACACTAACACGCGCACATTTTAGTCTTAAAAGCCACAGTTTGCACTACACGGAATAGCGCAGTGGAAAATTAAACTGACACTATTGCAAGTAATTCCCAGAAAAAGAAAGAGGGAAAATGGCAAAAGGATTGAGTAGTCAAGGGCCTTTAGTAAAAACTTTTGAAAAATATATCTTAAGGACTAAGAAATTTATTTATTTGGCAACGGATTGCAGCCAGAAAGAAATTTTCATTTAAGTTCTATGAAGATATTTTAAAAATTCTATTCGCCAGTAGTGCTGTCGCAGAAATTTAAAGGCCTTGAGGAAGGAGCCTGTTGTCCTGCAGCTAAACTTCACGACATGACTGTATGTTTTTGAAGAGCTGTTGTAAAACTTCATGTGTGTATTTAAATGACTAAAGTAAGTCAGTAGCTTTTATGTATATACATACATATGTACATATTTATGTGCGAACTTTAAACAGCGCAACACAAAAGTGGCAGCAACACAACCAACAACTGGCAGCATTAGCAAGAGCAACAAACAACAGCAAATAACAACCATAATGCAGTCGAATAACGGAAGCTTGTTTAATGCTGTATATGGTTTTTATATATTTTGCTAATTTGTTCCCTTTTATTTTGGGTTAGATTTTGTCTGCACTGAAAGAAAATATGCTAAAATCATTTAATTTAAGTACGACCAGATACTTAAATTGTTTTAAGAAAAGTAATCAGTTGTGCTGGAAAAACAAATTTGGTTGGATCATATTTTGAATGCAGCGACTTGGTATCTGATACAAATACTTAAATTAGAGGGGAAAAAATATTACTTAACAAAATAACTTTGCAACATTAGGAAAAATTGAACTCAAATTAACAAGGCCCATGCTCTCTAAATTTATTGATTTTGCTTACAAAAAGTATGAAGCACTAAGAATTAAGGTTGATTTTTGTAACTGACTATTGGGTTGAAACAAATGGTTTCTTATGTGCTCTGGTATATTCAGTACGTCTCCTTCATAGCAAAGTACAAAAGTAGGTCAAGTTTTAGCGTACGTTGAATAGTTTGACAGTTATTACTTGTTTTTATTTTTATATGATTTTATTTAGGTTTTTTTGTTTAATGTCAGAAAGAATAAAATAAAACATAATAAATAAAAAAAGCAATGTGAGTCCGATCACAGGGGAGATGAGTAAACATCTAGTAATGAAATTTTTTTTTTAATATTGGCTTATGGTAACTAAAATAAGATATCTAAATTTTTGACTCTACTGTATTTAAAAATCTATGGAAAACTGCATCCATAGTAGTGGAATTATTAGTTATAGGGATTTGTGGAGAAGCGCAAGTGGAAAACGTCAAACAAACATTTTGATAAATCTTCCGACTGTGGGTTTGCAAAATTTGAATTAAAATCTCCACGCATAATAATTGGCATGAGATGGAGATTGTTACCCAATATTACGTAATGAAGATATTTAAGAAGTTTATTATTCGACATATTGTCATAATTATATTTTAATTTGAAATTTATTTGCTTGTGGTTTAGCTTGGTCTATATACGTATTTCATTGGCGCATAAACCAAATCATCAGTAGACTTCAACCACAAATTTTGAACAGTCACAAACCTCTTACTTTATGCACAGACTTTCAAAAACTATATGAGAATTCATAGAATAATAATATTTTTGAAAATCACAAAGACAAAATAAGTTTAAGGTGTAGAAAAATAAAATAGATTCATATCGAATATAAATTATTTGCTGGGTTTTGTATGAGTTTCAAAGCCTACTAAACTTATTTTGTATTTGTGATTTTCAAAAATATTATTATTCTATGAATTCTCATATAGTTTTTGAAAGTCTGTGCATAAAGTAAGAGGTTTGTGACTGTTCAAAATTTGTGGTTGAAGTCTACTGATGATTTGGTTTAAGCGCCAATGAAATACGTATATAGACCAAGCTAAACCACAAGCAAATAAATTTCAAATTAAAATGTAATGAAGATATGTTATAATATAATATTATAAATTAAAAAAAAATTGCTGTATATCTTTTAAACTAATAATTGGCATTTAAAACGCTATTTTATTTAAAAGTTTTATATTTTTATTTTTATATTTTTCAACTTTTTAACAAAATTATCCCCACTGGCAACACTACTACACTTCACAAGCCCTTTTTTTAATAAACATTGCTCCTAAAGGTATGCTCCTAAAGGTATTCGGTTGAGTGTATTTGTATGCAGCTGTTAAGTTTCTCTGTACTTCTTGTTCGTATGATTACACTAATACACTCATACATAGCTCAAACCGATATGATAACGCTTTACGATCTTACTCAAAATTGTGATTGTACTGTGGAAAAGATTTATACCCCCTAGCATATAGATGTTTACACATCAAAAGTTGAGTTTAATTAACAAAATGAAGAACAAACAATTTATTGAAGCTGCTTAAATGTTTCCGCCAATAAAGTATTCATTGTGTCAACTTTCATCTTCGTTTTATAAAAAAACTCTTGGTTAAAGATCTTCCTAAAATATATAATATGTTTAACTAAAAAGATAAACAAAATATTTTTTTAATTTTTTAAGCAAGAAAATTATAAATTTTCCAACCCTGGAAAAATATATTTTGATTTTTGAATATAATTTTAAAATATATATAATTAATGAAGAAGAAACTAGTTTCATTTAGTTACTTTAATATATCAAAACCAATTTTAATTTTCCAGCTCTGGAGCTGTGGTTTTTAATTTTCTTGGTTTTTATACCAAACTATTTTTTTCGAAAACTTAAAATATGTATATTTAATTTGTAAGGAAGAATAAAAAAATTGTTTTAATTTACTTTTACATATATGTATAAAATAAAGTGTAAACCTTTCAACCTTTCAACCCTGAAATAATACTTTTAAATTTTTCTAATTTTTTATAACCAACTATTTTTTTTCTTAAACATAAAATATATTTAGTTTACAGGGAAAAATAAAAAAAAATTAGTAGGTTACTTTTTTTTTGCAAAAAACTTAAAATTTTCCAACCCTGAAAATCTCTTTTTAATTTATTTTGATTTTTGGTACAAATTTAATAAATTTTAGGTTTAATTACAAAAAACAAAAATAAATTTTCCAACCCTGGAATCATACTTTTAGATATTTCTGATGTTTTTTTTAAACCTTAAACATATTTACAGCCTTATTTATTGAACTTAAAAAGTCTTTATAAAGGGTTTTTAAAACAAATTTTCATAAAAAATTTTTCTTAAAAAGCCTTTATAAAGCCTTTTTTATTTTTATAGATAAAGCCGTTAGTTTATAGAGAAAATAAAAAAATAGTTTAAGTAGGTTACATTTGTATGCCCAAAAAGTTAAAATTTTCCAACCCTGCAATCATATTTTTGATTTATTTTGATTTTTGGTACAAATTTAATTCCTACTGGAATATAAATTAGTTTTAATTAAAATAAAAAATAAAAAACAAAAATAAGTTTTCCAACCCTGGAACCAAATATTAAATTTTTCTGATTTTTAATACTAATTTCTGTCTTTCTAATATATAAAATATATATATTTAATTGTCAAAGACACACAATTTATTTAGCCAGTTACTTTAACATACCAAACATTTTTTTTAATTTCCCAGCTCTGAAACCGTCTTTTTGATTTTGCTGATTTTCTATGTCAATCTATTTTGGAATATTTTTGATGCACCAGTCTAAGATCGAAGTCTTTAGCTTTTCTGGGAGCTTCAGAAAACTGGTTTCACGTACAGACAGACCGACAGACGTACAGAGGACATCGCTTGTTTGTCTTCCTTATTCATAATTTATGAAAATACATACATATGTATATACTTAATTGGACGCATATAAGCTTTGAAAGCCCATATATACCTTTTACCATTTTTGGTGAAGATCATGACGATAAACGCTTTTGCTTAAATTTTCCCAGGTAACAGGGAAATTTCTCTGAGTGCAATATAATCATAATATGTGGAAATGTTATTGATGCACACATTCAACCATTTCATTTTTTTTGTGTGGCATCATCCATGTTTTGTATCTTTTTTGGGTTTTAATGGTAAGAAAAAAAAATATATATAAACATCATCAGTTGACCATCAAAATGAATGACTAACTGATTTTATTTTACCATTTAGTTTGCTTCTTTTTTTGTTGAACAATATTTTTAACACACTTTATAACTCCTGATTTGAATCTAATATATTGCTACTGGTATACTACTTTTCATTGTATAAAAGCAAAAAGATTTTTAAAATTTTTCTCCATTATTTGAATGGACAATAACATTTTAATTAATTTTAAATTTTAACCGGAAAATGCTCAAAGTTATTTGAATTCCAAATACTGAGAAAATATATTATTTATTTTTATTATTCTTTTTATTAACAAATACAACACAACCGTGTGTGGAAAACGCCCAGGGTCTATTTCGGGAATTGAACCCACGACCTTTGGACTGAGAGGCTAGCATCGCTACCTCTCAACCACAGCGACACAAATATTACACCATTAATGATTGATGAGAATTTTGATATTTTTTGAATTTTGATAGACCTCTTTAAATGAATAAATCTTCGAGCGTGTTTAAAATTTTCACACAAAAGGTTTGTTCAGCAACCTCTTGAGATAAGAAAATAGTTTTTATATTTTCATTGCGTTGCAATGAAAAGTAAAAACTTATTTTTACAAAACCAGATTTATTGGTCTGTATCTCTGTTGCAATAAAGGAGCAATATATCCAAGTCATGGAATAATTTTGGTTGGTCTAATTATGGAACAAATTGTCCATGATGATGCGGTGTTCTTCAAGATGATCAAGTGACTGTTGATTACCTACAATTCGTACTAAGCGAATTCTCTTTAAACTCAAATATTTAACTTTACAATAGAAAAAACTAGCCCAAAAAAAGAAATAATTTCTAAAAGACATGAGTATAAAATACATCAACAGAAAAGGTCAATGTGTTGCTGGAAATCCAGCAACAATTTCACGTTGCTCTTACACCAGCCCCCGCCCCCTTCTTCATGTTATTGCAGCGTGTTGAAAATGCACGTTGCCATTTAATTTATTTCACTAACTCTGCCACAAGCAACAACAACAACAACAACAGCAACAACAAATTTTAATAATGCACAACTAGTACTCGTAAACTACAACATAATATGAACACTTCGTCTATCGCATGAATCCGGGTATTTACTTAAATGTGTGTGTCAGTATGTGTGCATTTTGTATGCACGTGTATTGTCTTTGTACGTGTGCTAGAGTTCGTTGTTACCTCTGCCCTTTGGTATTTTGTTTAAACTGGAATTTATTCTCTTTCACTAACATCACATATTCGGTCATAGTTTGATGAGCGTGTGCATTCAGGATAATACTCGTGTATATAGCGTATGTTTAATTCTAGAAACTTTTTTTTTCAGCATAAAGTTTTAATGCCGCTTCTGTTCGTCCCTGCCAAAGAGCTACTAGTTTTACCTTTTGACTGCGATGCCAAATTTATAATGAATTTTTTTTTCTCTTTATTGGACTATTTGAAAAAAAATTCTAGAAATATGTACATACATACATATAAAGCTTTTAGCGAAAATGCACGCTATTGATGCTAAAGAAAATAAATCTGTAAAGTTTTGTTCATTCAAGTGAAATAAATTAATTGTGTTACGAATATTTGAATTAATTTTCAATAGAGATTTTTTTATTTTGAAGTGGAATTTAAACAATAAAGGCGATTTGCTTTCAGTTTTACTTTTTTCTCATGAACTATTTAGTGTTCAACATTTCTGTCAGAAATTTAAAAAATATAACAAATTATATATATGTATGTATGTATGTTTAAGGCAATTGCTGCTTTCTACTTTACTCCTAGTTGAATCAACAGTGATGACTTTAAATAGCAGAGTTTGTTAAAGTCTTATCGTGCAATTAAAACTGCCACATTATCAGGCAAAGTAAATTTTAACACCCTTATTTATAAAAATTATTAAGACTTTATAAAGACATTTTAAGAAAAATTTTTATGGAAATTGTTTCCAAAAAAACCTTTTTAAAGCCTTCATTAGTTTCTAAGAAATTTCCATACAAAATTTGTTTCGTAAACCTTTTGTAAACATAAATAATTTTTTCTGAATACGGCAGTAAAAATTTAGCTGTTTCAAAATGTACCTTTTTCAAAAAGTACTTATTAAAGGCAGCAACGTTTTCAAAAAGTTGAAAAGTATCCTTTTTGAACAGTATTTTTTAAATTACCTTTTAGGGAACGAACAAAGTATTTTTTTTTCAGAAAGTACCTTTTTAGAAATGTAATTTTTTCAAAACAAACTTTTTTCAAAAGTACCCTTTACAAAAAGTATCTTTTTCAGAAAGTACGTTTTTCAAAGAGTAACCTTTTTTAAAAATAACTTTTCGAGATAGTACCATTTTTAAAAAGTAAATTTGTCAAAAAGTACATTGAAAAGTACTTCCTCAGAAAATAATCTTAAAAATAATTAAAAATATAGAAAATAACTTCTTTCTTCAAAAAGTTCCTTTTTCGAACAGAACGTACGTAAAAGTACCTCTTTTAGAAAAGTAAGTTTTTCAAAAAGTACCATCTTAAAAAGTTTATTTTTTTCCGCTTAGTAACTTTTTTAAAATAAACTGATTTTTAAAATTACCTTTCTCAATAAGTACTTTTTTCAAAAAAGTACCTTTTTTCAAAAAAGTACCTTTTTGAAGTAGGGCCTTTTTCAAAAAGTAAATTTTTGCTGAAATAACTTTTCCAAAAAGTACATTCTCTAAAAAGCCAACGTTTCAAAAGCACTTTCTTCAAAAAGTACATTTTTAAAAAGTACTTTTTAAAAAAATAATCTTAAAGAAACGCTAAAATATCAAAAAGTACCTTTTCCAGAGAAGTAAGCTTTTAAAGAAGTATCATTTTCAAAAAGTACCCTTTTTAAAATTACCTTTTCCGAAGAGTAATTTTTTCAATAAGTACCTATTTCAAAAAGTACCTTTTTCGAGGAGTATCTTTTCAACAGGTACTTTTTGCAAAAAAGTACCTTTTTCAAATAGTATCTTTTTAAAAAAGTAACTTCTTCTAAACATAACTTTTCCAAAAACAAGCTTCTTTAAAAAGCAACTGTTTTAAAATAACTTTTTCAAAAAGTACTTTTTTAAAAAGAACGCTCACAGAAAAGAATTTTTAAAAAACTTTAAAATATAAAATATACCATTTTCCATATAAAGTAAATTTTTCAAAGATAAAGTTTTTCAAAAGGTTCCTTTACCCAAAAGTTTGTTTTTCAAAGAGTATCTTTTTCAAAAAGTAATTTGTTCAGAAAGTACCTTTATTTTCAAAAGAAACTTTTGCAAAAATTACAATTTTCAAATAGTTTGTTTTTCCAAAAGGACCGTTTTCAAAAAGTACCGTTCTCAAAAAGTACCTTTTTTGGAACAGAAAGTTTTTAAAAAGTACATTTTTCGAAAAGTACCTTTTTTAAAAAAAATAGCTTTATAAAAATAAATTTTTCAAAAAGTACCTTGTATAACAAATAATTTTTCAAATATTATTAATACTTTCCTAGAAAAGAATCTTAAAAAAGTAATTTATAAAAAAGTACCATCCGGAAAAAGCATTTTCGTTTTAGAAAGTACCTGTTGCAAGAAGTACCTGTCGTAAAAAGCATATTATTTTTAGAAAAATACCTGTTGCAAACAGTACCTTTTAAAAAGTACCATTGCAGTAATGAGGCTTTTTAAAAAGTACTTTCTAGGTAAAACACGCTTTAACGAAAAAACAAATATAATAATAATAATAAAAATAACACTAAAACTTTGCGATATAACGAATTTTTCGGTATAACGAATGAAAATTACATTATATCGTTCGTTATACCGCAGCTTGCCTGTATTTAAAAAAGTACTCTTACTAAAAAGTTTTTTAAGCAGAGGTTATCAACTATTTATTATTTTTATGGAAATATTTTATAAATGGTTTTCAGTGAATTTTCTAATTTTTCCCTACTATACCCCACTGTGCCCTTGTTGTGGTATGTGACAAATTAAATCATAAGCTTTCTAAAGTAAACTATTTGCTAAAAATAAATCCACCATCAGTGCTCAATTCTGAATGATTACACTCTCTTCTATTAAATTAAATTATTTCGACTAAATAGAAAATAAATTTAAATTTCTCATCACAATAAAATTAAATCATCAACCAAATTCTTGCCATCATAATAAAATTGTCAAATAATTTTTAAATGGAATCATAAATCGCATAAATGTCCGATGGCATTTCAACATGAGTGTTATGGCTGTGTGACAAAACGCTTGACATAAAATTGATTCAAATGAAATGTGAGTTTAAAGCAAATTTTCTCGATATTCAAAATTTAATTTTAATCCCAAATGGAATGCAGAACAATCAAAAGTGAACAAATAAAATTAAATAAATAAATAATTTGTTGATTTGAAATAAAATGGAAAGGATAAATTACAGGTCAGAGTGGGTAGACTGTGTTAACTATGGCATATCCTGCAGTATTAGAGAGAATTCGGGGCTAAGTTTTATCAGTGATGTATTAAAAGGACATGTGGTTTAAATGATACGAAAAAAAATATTATAAAATGAAACAGTGAAAATTACCGGTTAGACGCGAACAACGCTTATATATCTTAGTGAGATTCCCGGTATGTAAAATTTATCGGTCTCTATCACTCGTTTTTATTAGAGAAAAATTGCTACTGTTCTGGCTCTCTAGAGTCTAGACCTCGTAGCGCTTTTATTGCTTTATTCATTTATTTATTTCCGTCCAGAGGTATGAAATTTAATTATCCAGTCAGCAATATTTAAGTATATGAATAAAAATGAGAAAATAAAAAAGAAGAAAGTCATAAAAACAATTTTAAAAAGAAAAAAAAAATAACTTTCGAATAAACAAATATCAGATTGAAGATGTTTTTGTTTGTGTAGCAGCTTTGTTTGAATGAGTGTGTGTGTGTGTGTGTGTATGGGCGGTGTGAATGAAGCTTTAATGGATGACAGACAGACAGTCCGTCAACCCAGAACAGCAGCCAGACAAAAGAAAATTAAAAGCCAAGATAGACATAAAAGAGAATGAAACGTGAACATAAACCCATAAAACGTCGCGCATAAGAAATGAATGATGCTACACTTAATGGCCACAGACAAGACGTGCACTCGATATATTTAGATTATGCGGAGAAACTAAATTGAAATACTCGTACAAACGCATACAGACGGACCTATCAGGCATCCAATGAAGAGAGATGAATGTTGGAAATGACAACAAGTCGTTGCTGCTCGTTGTTGTTTGTCGTTACTCTGGCCATTTGTGCAGGCAATTTGAAGCTTAAATGTGTTTATTTGACTTTTATTTACACAAAATTAAAAAAAAAAGAAATACAAACTTGGGAAAAAAGCTGCAAAAAAACCACTTAATAAACAAACAAAAACAAAAGTAAATACAAGTTTCAATACACGTACACACTTTTTAGTGGCCACTCGTGTGCGTGTGTGTATGTGTGTACTTACACACTTGTTGTATGGTCCCGTTTCTTGCCATTATTTCCTCTCTCTATGTATTTATTGAGCCAGTGTGAGTTTTTATTGAAACACCAACACAAATAAAGACAGAAATTGAAATTAATGCCTTTGGTGGCACACTTACATACACACAAACATACATATTTTCTTTCCCCAACTTGTATTTATTGTTGTTATTATACAATTCCCAATATTATGTTGCTGTTGTTGTTTGCTGGGCTAGTGACAACTTTACGCTTGAAAAAAAGAAACACTATTTCTTGTGGGAATGTGTAGAATATTGGAAATTAGAGCAGGGAGATTTGTCACAATGTTCCATTTTCTTCAAAGGTGGATTTATTGCCTTAAGTGGTTCGTTCATAATATCGAAAACTTAAATATTTCTATTAAATCAAACGGTAACACTGTTGAAAATAAGTGATGTTAAACTTTGAGCTCTCATTATATGGTTGGTTGGTTCGTTCATGTGTCTGCCTACTTCACGTAGGTATTCAAATATAATTGAGATAATCACTACACTCATCAGTGTCAATATATCTAAGTATTCTGATACGGTGACTCAACCCAATCGCAGATAAATCTGAAAGATCGTCTAATACATGATTGCCTAAAAATTTGTGTCTCGAGACATGCAAAGCTGCACATATGCAAAGAAAAGTGAAAACTGTCTCTTCTTTACTTTTTTCTCGACAAATTCGACAGAACTACTGTTATGTATGTCTCCCGACTGTCCAATGCCCCCATGACTGCAACCAGCCTCGAGATGTCCCTACGGTTTTAATTGTTAGTTTTATTGAGCGCCTATACCACATTTTCTTAGCAGGTTTGTACGTGACTATATTGCGCCACAACGTCGTGTGGTTAATTGTTTGCGGCACAGAATAGTAAAATGATTCGTTCTACCAAAAAAAAAACGACTTCAATGCAAAGATCTGATAGAAGAAAATAAGAAGTACGTGACATATAAAAATTAGTTTTAATGGGCGTGACTCCACCCATTTTTTTAATGTTGCATTGAGTCTGATTTAGAGGTCAAGATGTGTGTCAAGTTACGTAAAAATCGTTTTAGTAAAACCTTTTGAAATATTATAATAAATTTTAATGGGTGAAACTCCGGCCATTTTTTTAACTTTCAAATTGTATAATTACAAGAATCAAATGAGACTAATGGGAAGATATATCCTCTCAGATATCAAAAAGTTTTTTAAAATCAGTCTAAAATATATTTAGTTATGATGATACACCCCCAAAAAAACAATTGATACGAATTGCAAACCTCCTTATTTTTTTAAAAGTCGGTTAAATACATTATTACTGCGGCAAACCAATAACCACCACACGATATGCGTTCAGCCTTATAGAGATAGTGCATCAATATACCGTTTCTAATAGTACCAAATATGGCATGACTACCGATTCGGCATTAGAGGCATTTATAGCAAAGCCAGCTTGTCCACCCGTTCGTAACCTAAAAAATTGCTATGTGCTGGAACCCAGATGATGGTGAGATCAGTAAGCTCTTACACGGTCCAACTAGGATAGACGAATAGCTGGTTGGCTGTCAAAAAAGAATGTAAACTTTAGCTCGTACTTTCCTATCAATAAGCACCGTTAAAATTTCAGCCTAAAATACAGTGGCTTTGTTAGAGAGGTGAATGGAGCATTCTGAAAAGACCATAGAGTCGACACCGCATACCATTCTTGATCCATTAGTGTATTTTCTGCAATCGTATTATTCTCTTACTATTGTGCCTCCCTTTCCTTCCGCCTGCATGCAATCAGAGCTTAAAGTACTTTATCAAAGTCCAGATAAGACACCATTTAATCAGTAGATTTCCTCGGCATAGGGGTAGTTGATCCAAGCTTCTGGCATGACCATAATACCTTGATTTCCACCTCTCAGATGCCGCTAATCTTGCCGCACTATTTCACGATACCGCCAATACATGAAGATCGGTCGGAATAAGGTTAAATATAGCATTCAGAGGCTCCAGAGAACTACCCCTTAAGCATTCTGTTACGCAAGCAGATCTCAGTATTCTTTAAAATTGATCATCCACGTTTTTCTTTTAGGACACCATACTACAGAGCCGTCAGTAGGTATTGGATGCACAATTGCTGTACAGATCCATTTAAGCATCGAAACATCCTACGACAGCAGTAGTATGCTGGCGTTGTCTTCCTTACACTATTTTGAATATTCAGTTTCCATGAAAGATATTTTGCGTGTTTGTGGTAAATAATACCAGTTCCATTTTGTTTTAGTTCACTCCTAGCCCACATTCTGTAGATTAGTTACTAAGAGTGCCCACAGCGTTGTACATGATATCACTTATCACGTCCGTGAACAGATCTGGGACCATTATTGCCACATCCACCAGATACGCTACAACTTGAATGCCCAAGGCATCTAATCTGAAAAGTCTTGTGTTTACCACAAGAAGCCAGAGCAAAGTTGCGATCACTCCACCCTGCGATGTCCTTTGTATATCCATTTTGGCCTCTCGCTGTTACCTAACTTTACAGTGACATTTCTTGCCCCCAACATGGTTATTATCCAGTTGCTGATGTAATCCTTATAATCAGTATCCCAAAGAACAATTTTTAATGGCTGTCATCAATACATTATTAAAGGCAGTTTCTATGTCTCGGAAGGCAGCCAGGGTGTATTGTTTGTGTTCCAGGGATCTCTCTATGAATCTTACCACTTCAAGTAGTGCTGTTTTTTGTAGAGCATTCTAGTTTTTATAATATGAATGTCTATGAGTCTCTCCAACATCTTGATCATTACATAAAAAGCTTTTTAGCAAATAAGAGTACGGTGAATCAACTTAATTCACATATTTCATTTGTATTGGAAAATATACATATATTAAAACTAAAGCTTACAAAAATTGACACCACATACAGTGGACTAAACACAAGAATGCTGATAATGAAAGTGTGGTGGAATTCGAAAGCAGCATGTTGTTCCGTTCTACTGTGTGTTTGTCGGAAGATTCACAATTCACTTTAGTCTTATTTGTTCCTTAAAAATTATCACATGTAATTTGGCTTCTTTCAGCACTCGTTTATTGATAAAAAGAAAAGAAAAATTTAGTAAAGTGCGTCTTTGACACGCAGACGAAGGGTTCCGTAGGGACACTACGTATTAAAGTCCTGCACAAGATCACACACAAAAACTTTTAAGACATGAGGGAAACAAACGCTAAACAATGCTGTTGGCAATATATTTGTTTAAATTATTCCAGGTATATGAATAAAGGAGAAAATACTTCGTGACTGAAAAATGTGTGATGCTTGCTTCTTCATATCCATACATAACTTGTGTGTATGCTCTTTTATTTTTCTGCGAACACACACACGCGCACATGCATTGACATTAGTTGTGTGCGCTTGCTTTAAAAAAACAACCCTTAAACACAAAATAGCTTACCATCTACATCTTACACGTACACACATTTAAACGTACAATATGCAAAATATCAAGCATACACGCATCAACACTACTTCTGTTAATTGTTTGTTACGAACAAGAAGTCTTCTCGTCATCGCTTGTAAACACTCATATACATAAACATTAATACATCCATAGTGCTTCGCTTATAATACGACAGCATTTATTATTAGGCTGAGTTTATATCTGGCATTTCTTGTGTGTCATTTGCCCAAAAAAACGTAACCAACTAATTACTAATGAAAAACTGTTTGATTCAGACATAAATTTATTGATTTAAACAGTTTGCAATCATGTTGGATTTTATAAAATTGTCTATCACTTATGTATGAAACTGTTTAACTTAATAAATACATGTCTGAATCCAATAGTTTTTTTTATTAGTAATTAGTTGGTTACGCTTTTTTTACGCTTGTGTGGCATTTGGCACACAGATGTAAACCCAGCCTTAGTTTAGTATAATTCATGCCTCGAGAATATACTTTAAGAAACAAGACGTATTTACATTTCAAGACCGTTTACGCAGGCTTCTATTGTGTACTGAGAACATACGTAGCGACACATTACAATTATAATTCCGACTTATTAGGTTATTTTACAATTTTTTTTTTTGGAAATTTTAAGATATATTATTTCTTACGGAAACAGTGTCGCCAGATTAGAAGTTATACAACAATAGAGCCATTAAAACAAGGAAGCCAGAGACACTAAATCTACTCTCAAAATGCGCCCGTATTAGTATGGGTGGATGAAAGCAACACGCTGAAATCCTGAATAGTAGATGACAAGCAACAGTGTCGGTAGCAAAAAATAAACACATTTATGGCGACAATTTGGACTAATTCTTTGTTTTCTTCTACTTCTTCTTTTCCTCTATACTCTGCTACACTTACCTTTTTGGTCATAAAATAAATTCCTTTATGTTTTTATTTAGAAAAAAAGCAACAAAGTAATATAAAAGTTGTTAAACAAAATTCATTTAATAAAATTTATATACTTATTTGTATAAAGCAAAAACTTAAAGAGAGAAAAAACATGAGACACATTTTTTTAGAATTTAAATAAGAAAATTCCATGTTCTTTGTTCGTTTATTTTTAATTTGAATTATTTAAAGTTTTTACTTTTTTACTTTTAGAAAACAAGTAAAACTGGCGAAAGAGTATCTTTTATTATTAATATTAAATAACACAAACTTAACCAATTATATTCGTTTTTTTTTCAAACAAAAAATTCACGTTTTTTTATAATTTTCATTCCAGGCAAAAGTGGCTTTTTGTTGTTGTTGTTGTTAATATTTTGCGCTACTGGGAGTTGTTTTTCTTTTTTTATTTATCTTTAAAACACACATACTTACAGACATACATATTAAGGTGAAAAATTTACTTTTGTACACACAACATTGTGCCATGTTGTTTTAAAAGTTTTGTCTGATATGTTTTTCTTTTTTATTATATTTATTTTTTCTTAATTTTTTATTTTTTTTTTTTTGGTTTTCTTTGGAGTGCAGACTGACTGTGTTTTTTTTTTGGTTGCCAAGAAAAACTTTTTATTAAAAAAGAAGAAAAAAAAAATTATAATTTTGTATGACAATAACAATTTCCCTGGCATGAATATTGCTTATTTGGGCGTTGATGTAAAGGAAAAGAACTGGATAAGAAAATATCATTAAGTATGAAAAACTTTGTTATACCGTGTTAAAGATATAAAAACTAAAAGACAAGCCACCTCAACAGCCTTTCAAAAATCAAACAAAATGTTGCAGGAATTAAAAAGAATTTTTTTTTATTTTTCTGTAAATATATTTGGGTTATGATGATTTCAGTGGCACACTTCTTTTGAATATTGGCCATACACGTAGCAACTAGTTGTACAATCAGTTGCATCGTTTGAGATTTAGTTGGCCATCACTTGTTGAACGCCAGTCAAGATTTTCAAAGATTTTAAAATTATTTGCATTTTATATAGAGCCGTGGTCGGCAAATTCAGGGCGCTGCAGCTTTTAATATATTTTTTTTCTATTACGTATGTATGTATACCCATGCATTGTTGAGAAAAAGTTGTGTGTATCGCAGACAATAAGAAAATATGTGTGATGAGAATTTACAATTACAAAATTTTTTATTTGCAGAAAACTATTATGAAGGTTTGGTTTGTCATGCATGAAAAAATATGACGTGCAAGAAAACTAAGAAAATTTTCTAAAAAACTATCTGCTTACTCACCATTACATTGACGTAGTAAAATATGTCTTTCTTTTAAATTATCATTATTGTAACTAAAATAAGATACATGAATTTTTGACTCTACTGTATTTAAAAATCTATGGAAAACTGCATCTAAAGTAGTGGAATTATTAGTTGTGAGGGTTTGTGAAGAATTGCTAATATGCAAGTGGAAAACATCAAATAAAAATTTTGATAACGCTTGCGACTGTGGGCTAGCCAAATTTTTATTAAAATCTCCCCCCATAATAACTGGCATGAGACGGAGATTTGTTATCCAATTGTCGTGCAACAGCTTCAGTGTAAGGCAACAGTACGTCATGATATAATATAATATTATTTATTCTTTATAAAGACTGCTATATATTTTTTAAACAAATATTTGAAATTTTAAACGTTCTTTTATTTAAAAGTTTATATATATTTTACTTATTTTAAATTTTTAAACTTTTTAACAAAATTATCCATACCCACTGGCAACACTATTACACTTCACAAGCAATTGTTATTAATATTAACACTGCTCCTAAAGTTATGCTTAAAAATTTGGTTGAGTGTATTTTTATGCAGCTGTTAAGTTTCTCTGTACTTCTTGTTCGTATGATTACACTAATACACTCATACATACATAGCTCACACCGATTTGCTAACGCTTTACGATCTTACTCAAAATTTGTGATTGTATTGTGAAAAAGATTTTTACCCCCTAGCGTTTAGATGTTTACCCATCAAAAATTAGAGTTTCTAATGACCATAATAAAATCAAGTTTGATTTTGGAGATTTTAAATTTCAAGTTGGGGAAATGAGACGAAAATAGCACTGGCAACACCGGCTCGTTGTGAGAGTATAACTCACACAATTGTGAAATAGAATGTCATAGGTTGCCGACCACGTCTATAGACCTACAAGTTTTGACAACTCAGTTATATTATTAAAAAATCTCCAGAATTTTAAGAATAATTTTTTTTGTGAATGAAGGGCAAAAATACAAAAGAAAAAAATATATAAAAAATTAGAAATATCTTGAAGAACTTAACCGAAAGTTAAATAAATATTAATTTTCATTAAGCTCATGCAGTCTTTAAAAATGTTTATTTAAAACTACAACATTTGAGTAAAATACATGTTTTAAGTGCCCTGGAGACGATCAAATAAACTCATAAATCATTTAGTTAAGCGAGGGCAGTCGTATTTATTCGGCTGCAAATAAGTGTTGTTGGCAACAGTTAATGAAAATCAAAAATTATATATATTTTTTATTCGATAGCTAATTATTTGATCATCTACAAACCTGATTGACAAAGAAAATTTCAGAACTGGCTGGCAGAGCAGAGCAATGCACAGTTTAACAAAAAAAATTTTCCCAAATAGAAAAAAATAAGCAAATTTTGACATGTACATGAAGGGTAAATAATAAAAAAAAAGCATCGGTAAGATTGTTGTTAGTCACTTATGTTAAAATTTGACCTTTCATTACAATTACATAAAAAGCTTTCAATAAATTAAATTACGATGAACCAAAACAATTCATGTATTCTATTTGCGTTGAAAAATATGTAGATAGAGCGGTAGTTTACAACAATTGATGATGAAGGTGTGGTAGCCTTTGGAAACAGCATGTTGTTCCATTCTGCCAGTGTTTGTCATAATAATTTAATTTCAAAGACAGATGAGTTAGAAAAACATTATACTTGTCAAAATTTTTCGACCAGTCTTATTTGGTTTTCTGGACATCATCAGTTCAAATATTTGTTTTCTAAGATATCAACTATAATTTTAATAAAGTTTGGAATAAAAACTAAATAAAAATAAAACCAAAAGCCCTGCAAGTGCCCTGTTGACGATCAAAAAACTCATTAAGCACATCGTCGCGTTTCTATGAAAATCAAAAAGTTTTTTTTTAATTTGACAAAATGAAATTTTTAATTAATATTTTATTTTTTCTTAATTAAAGATGTTAATTGAACACATTTTTTTTGGTAAAGGGTATCTAAGATTCGTTACAAACGAATATTGCTTGCTTTAATTTTTAATAATAAACAAAAATAGAGAAGAAACAGACTAAAAAGTTTGTTCTTTATGTTTGCCTTTCCTTTCACAATTTTTGTTTGTGTGTTTTTTTTTGATATCATAATTTGTTTTGGTTATAATATTTAATTTTATGAAAGCATACCAAGTAATTTTATATATTTTTTTCTTTTAATTTTAACCCAATTTTGGTGTTCACCATAGTGTCTTAAACTCACATCAAGCAAAAAATATTTTTATCATATCACTTGCTACAAGAGTGTCTTAAGTAAAAAAATAAAAAGATTTTGGGGTTGATGTAGGGAAATATTAAAATATTTTGTAATACAGACGACTCTTGAATCTTTCTCTCTCTGAACTGTTTCACAGGTCACTTGAAAAATATTTAATAAATAAAAAAAACCAAGTACTCGTAATTTGGTTCCCTCAGTAATTTGAACATTTTTTTAAATAATTTTAATGTGCTTGAAAAAAATTTTAAAATTACGAAAAAAAATCAAGAAACTAAAATAAGTACATAGTATGCATTGCTCCAAATGAAAGAATGTGAATTTGTTCGTTGACGTTTTATAGTTTGAAGCTTGGCTTTTCCACACTCTATAATTTTAACCGATAATTTGATTGTGTTTGAGTTTTTTTATAAGCCAATATAAGGACTTTAGACTTCAAAAGGGACACAAGTGCTGCTATTTTCTTCTCGGTCAATTAAAAATATTAGGATTCCTTTTTAATTATAATTATCTATATACATACATGTGTATGTATATTAAAACAGAAGAATCTTTATAAACTATCAGAAATTTTACTGAAACCTTTGTTAATTTGAACTCTCAATTATTTCAACTTTTTCTCTAGTCCCTTCAATTTCAAATTATTTACGGTTTACTGTACATTTGTAAGAAAAAAATAATAATTAAAAAAAAGATTTGTAGAGAGAGAGAGAGAGAGATAGAGATAGAGATAGAGATAGAGAAAGAGATAGAGATAGAGATAGAGAGAGATAGAGATAGAAATGGAGATAGAGATAGAGATAGAGATAGAGATAGAGATAGAGATAGAGATAGAGATAGAGATAGAGATAGAGATAGAGATAGAGATAGATATAGAGATAGAGATAGAAATAGAGATAGAGATAGAGATAGAGATAGAGACAGAGATAGAGATAGAGATAGAGATAGAGATAGAGATAGAGATAGAGATAGAGATAGAGATAGAGATAGAGATAGAGATAGAGATAGAGAAATGTTTTCTCCTTTTATTGAAATTAAAACCACAAATAATCTATTAAAAATTTAATTGGGTCCATTATACTTTTGTTGAAAAATTTTATTATAATCAGAAATAATTCATACTTTGGCTCAAGTTCAGTAATTTCAATTCTTATTGAATGAAATATTTTTATTAATTAATGTGAGTTTTCTAAAGAAGAGAAGAAAAATTAAACTTATACTTTAAGCTGGGGGAAATACCGATACTTTTCTGTGCAGCCACGCACTTCATCAGCACCCTAGTCTATCTACTTGGGTAGAGATTCTTATTTACATCAGCTTTTTTTTATTATTTGAAAGTTTAACTAAATACTTAATAAATTGCTCAGACTTTTATTTAACCACTAAATTAATTAAAAGTTGAATTAAAAATTTAATAGTTTCAATTAAACTTCGGGAAAAAATTTCATCGATTAAACTTTAAGATGAGAAAATTTGATTAAAAATTTTATTGAGTCCATTAAAGTTTATTTTTATAATTAAAAAAAAGAATTAAAATTTTAATAGAGTCAATAAGGTTTTTGTTAAACAACTTCCAGCTGGTTTCCACAACTCGGACGGTTGCCTGCAGTAAAAAATGTACATGAAAAAAATTATTTTTTTTAGTGATTTTCATAAAAATTTTGTAGATAAGTCGACTGCTTGACTTCTGAAAGCAAATTATAATTGGAAATTCAATTCACTCTATTAAATTTTGTTGACAAATCTAGTTTAATTAAAATTTTAATTAAACATTTGATTGAGTTAATTTAACTTTTGTTTAACAATTTAAATAATTAAAAAGTTTAATTGATACAATTGACATAAATAAACTTTTAATTGAATTTTATTCATGGTTGATATATTTTTTTTCGTTGTACTTATAATATTTTAGGCTTGATGCGAATGTAACTTATTAAAACTTGAATAATACAAATTAAGAATCCTTTATCTAATTTAATTTAATTCACTCCAACCCTCTTGAGAGAGTTTCTAATCTTTGCAGAAGCAAAAAAAAATCAACTTAAAGTGACACTTTATTTTCTTTATCTTTCTACTCTCTGTCCCTTGTCTTATTAAGAAATTGTAAGTTTAGTTTTAAGAAAATCACAACAAAACAAGAAAGAAAACCAAAAGCCGTGAACTCTAAATTGCTTAACTTAATTAATGATTGACAATTTGATTGATTATTGAACAAAGGAAACGGCTCTTGACTCAAAACACTTTAAGGTGATTTCAATTTCACTAATTGAGGAACCTGTAGGTAATTTCATTTCCTGGAAAGCAAAGTATCTCTTGCATTTTTTTTCTTCTTCAATATAAATTTTTTATAACATACCTTTTTTTTGTATAAAATTTCTCTTTCTTTTTTTTATAATCCATTAAGAAAGACAACTTTTATTACATGATTCAAACGTGTCAATTTGTTACCCAGGGAATAATGGGGAGGCAAAAAAAAGAGACACACACAACAACAACCAGAAAGAATAATAAAAGAAAACAAAAAGTAAAATGAATGGAATGAAATGTAAAAAATTAGAAATAAAAGAAAAAAATATTGCAAAACAGAAAGAAAATTCCAACACCCTCATTAAAATTATAAAAAAAAAATAAATAAAAAATAAAGTAAAACTAAAACAGCAAGCAACATAGAATTTTCAACAGCAACAATTGCTGTTAATAAAAGCAACTGTAAAATGTCAATGAAAAATAGGATAATAAAGAAATATAAACATATTTTAGAAAATAAGCCAGCAGAATGAAAAAGGTAAAAGAGAAAGCTCAGTGGGTTTTAGGGACTATTTAGCTGGTGTAGCAAAGGTGACAGGCTCGCTGTATTGCATCAATAAAAAAAGTATTCACGAGCCCATAAAAAAACTCGCAGTTACAAAAGACAAATGTCATTCAAATGAATATGTTGAAATTTTTATACACTAAACACGTAATAGAAACACAAGCATTCAGGGACCAGCAGCTGTATAGAGACACACATATAAATTCATTTCTACATACTTACATATAAAGAATTTATTTTCAATGTTATTTTCCACACTGGCTCTGCTGATGCTCCTCTTATGCTCTTGCTGATTGTTTTTATTTCTATAACTTTTTTTTTAATGAAGCAGGTGGTTCTAAAAGAAGTTGCAATGACGCTATCACTTGACAGATAATTAACTTTGCTCTCTAGAGCTTCAACAAAGAAATGTCAGTTAAATTCCAGGAGATTTGCAAACACCGCCAAGGCGTCGGCAGCCATATAATGCTCCAATCTAATGCTGCTCCTGTGGTGCTGTCATGTGCCTTTCAAAAAGTATGTCCTATCAATTTTCACTTCCTTGTTGTTATTTGACGGATTATGGACTTCTCATTTGTTGAACTCCACGAACACGTGCTTGTGATTTTGTTCCGCCACTATAAGTGAATTATTCCCTGTAGTAGAAAACGGGCTTAATTAAACATTGCTCGCAATGATTCTGTTTTATATGTGTTTCATGTTAATTCAACATGATTTATAGTAATCTAAGAACTTTTTTTTTGCTTTAAAATATCTTTAATTCATATTGATATAACATTCCAGTGCACTGTTACATCAAAATAAAAAATCATGTCAAATCAAAGTTATTTCAAGTTTAAATTATATTATATTACAATGTAAATTCGATAGGGAAATAACCTAAATAACCATGTTGAATCAAAGTTATTTCAAGTTGAAACAACATGAATATAAAGTAATAATTTTATATTATTAATTGGGTTTTATAAAATTATTCGATAAACAAGAAAAATAAATGCGAAACGCTAAGCAAAAGAGCATACAAATACACACACACATATAAACAAGACGCTGTTGAAGTGAACAATTAAAACATAACAACAACAATAATATTACAACTTCTGCCTACTGTGAAATATACAACCACACAAGTACATAAGCCGTTGCAGATGAAAGGCAAAAAACAACAAAAGATCTATAATTGGTTCTACAATGATGTTCTATTGTCCACGCAAATATACACAAGCCTACAGAAGCACTAAGTAAGAACGATATCGCAAGTGGGAACTGAGAAGCCCTTGATGAGTTGAGATGCAGAGATTTTCTGGACATTGCTAAACTTTTTCTAAGAAGGGTGGGCGGATTTGTGTACATCTGTAATGTGGTATTTATATTATGCACAGATACAAAGTTGTGAAAAATTGCAACTACGACCATCAAACAGATGAAACAAATACGTTGGTTGCTAGTTAGCGGCATTCTTAATACTTGTCGTTAATATTTTGTACTGCAGCTTAAAAAACACAAGATTTTGTTTGAAGTCAAAACAATTGACGTTTTGGAAGTCCAGCCTTTTGTTAAGTGTAGAAAAGGCGTTAAATCTGCTTAAGAGAGTATACTAAGATTGAGCCATGGCAGACGATTATTGTTAATTAAACTGTGAGCTACTGTGTAAAGAACACCACAGCGGGTCTAATGTAAAGAATAGTGAAGTTAACATCGTGGTATCCAGTTGTGCAATATTAATTATTGTGTGTATTTTAAAAGCTTCAAATATCTTCTTTAAGTAAATAAAGTGTCTGATTTAATAAGAATTGTAGACTTCGGTCTTATTATTTAATTGCATGTTTAGGAACCTATAAAAACAATTTTTTTCTGACGATAAAAACGTAACAATATGGTTGTCTGTTGAGTCCTTTCCACTCTTAAGTAAAGAAGAGCAAAGTTAACATTGTGGCATTCAGTTGTGCATTATTTCACATTGTGTGTACTTTTAAAGAATCTGGATTGAGTGAATAAGGACCTGATTGCATATGAATTTTACACTTGGGTCTGTCTGTTTAATTGCAAATATACGAACCTTAAAAAACAAATATTTTAAAAGGTAACAATATGGTTGTTTGATGTATTATTTATTTTATCCTGCATATCAGTGATATTTATGTAGTAAAACGTTGGGAAATTTTTTACCAATTGTTAAATTTGTGAATTTTAATTTGAAAGGCCGGACTTACATGATCAAACCAGAAACAACAGATGCTCTAAAAAATTAAATTCAGCGCTGCATTGACGAGAAAAGCGAAGATTTGTCAAAAACAAAATGTGTTGTTAAGCCAATTTACTAACCTTAAATTTGCCCACCCTTTATACACATATAAAATCAAAATCTCTGTCACTCCCTAAAGCCATCATTAGATGATCTCGAATTGCATTTTATTTTCTGCAGACCAGCCTCGTAATTTTATTTTGCAAAGCATTCAACATGCGTAGATCTACAATAAACGTAGTGGTATCATTAGTTTATTTTTTTAATCTTGGCATTATCCTCTTTTCTGCTTGTTGCAAAATTGTATGAACCTGGCTACAATTCAAAATAAGGTAAGAGAGTTAGAAAGTGGTGTTTGAACTAATATTTTTTCCAAGCAAATAAAAATAAAGGCTCTATACAAAAGTGAGGTTTTTTAAAACTATAGAACCACAGTCAATTTGAAAATTCTAAAAAATTTCACATCTTTTATGGAAAACCCTTTTCAATTAATGCGTTTTGTGTGAACGATTTCCTAATAAAAAAGAGTCTTTTTAAAAGAAAAAAGTAAAAAAGTCTCCCCACTGACTGATATGCGTGTGAAAGGAAGAGTGTTCCCCAATGTTCTCCATCTAATTGCTAACGTTGCCATTATTAAAGTTGTTGTTGTTGTTTGTTGTGTTTGTTTAAGGTGCTGAAGTTGCCACTGTTTATTCTATTGCTGTCATTTGTAGCAGGAATGGAATATTAAGAATATAAAAATACTTTTACACTTTTTAGAATTTATTTGTATGTTGATGACACACACGCATCATTTAACACAAGAGAACATTAAACAATAGACATTTTTTCACATACACATAATAATCGTATTCATACACTAATAAACAACATTCTTGTTCGTCATAAACTTTTTAGCAGATACGCATTCTAAGAACGCATAATGGAACAGTGGTTTGAAATGGGGGAAAATATTCGAAGCATCTTTGAATTCAATAAGACAATCACTTGTTTTTTAGAAGCTTAAATTGTAAAAAATTGCACAAACAATTAAATTTTAATCCATTAAGCTTTGTTTCATTGAAAGATTAATACTTGGCATGGATATACAAAAATCATTATACTAAGACTATCGTCTTATACTAAGACTATCGTCTTATACTAAGACTATCGTCTTATACTAAGACTACCGTATATACTGAGACTACGGTCTTATACCAAGACTACTATGTTATACCAAGACTGCCGTGTTATACTAACAACAGCGCCTTATACTAAGTGTATCATCTTCTACTAAAACTATCACCTTATACTAACACTACCGTCTTATACTGAGACTACTACCATCTTATACATATTATACTAAGACTACATTTTTCGGTCTTATAAATTATTTTAACTCCATGTGTGGGAATAGTGCTTATTAGAAAAATCTCTAAGCTAAAAATTTTCCTCATCGCTGAGTGAAATTTTACAATAAAAATTCGGATCAGTTTCCGAATACTCTAGAATTCAATCGGTGGAAGAATCCGATTATTATAAAGATATGAGGGCTTTAATTCTCGCATCAACTAAATCTTACACAGGTAAAGGCCAAGCTATTTGCCCAGCATTTTCTACGTTCTAAGCGGACAGAGCTCTTCTTCCACACTTTCAGATAGACACTTACTCAGATAGACGATTATGTGTCGGCTATAATTCACGTCTGCTATTCGATTCATTAACTTTTTTCAAACCGAAAATCTTAATATTAATATATACGATATATTAATTCATTGGCAGTAACGATAATATTGTTTCGTAATTTATTTGTTGCGATAGTGAACAGCTGTATTCTATCATTTTCCCTTTAATTCTTTATCATGTGGCATCTCTGCAAACGCAATGTCAAATATCATGCGAACAGCACAAAGAAGAATAAAAAAAACTCAATGAGTTTGAGCCCTAATTTAGTAAGAAGATTTGGGACGTTTTTGTTTGAAAATAAGTAAGTTATTTTCTTCAAAAATGGTTGTTGACTTTGATAATAAAAAATAAAAATATTATTGCAATGTTTGTAAAACAAAAAATTAAATTAAAGTATTATACCATAAATTGAAAAATATATTAAAAATATGTGTTGAATATAATGTTTGGAACAAAATCATAAAGCAAATACACGAACCTTCTAGCATAGACAATAAATAACAATTGTTTAAAGAATCACAACTGCGGCTTTTTTCGTCCATAGACAAGGCAATACAATCGTCGAACAGAATTAGGCCCTTAAACTTTTTTACTTCAAGCGACATTAGATATCATAAAAATTTTGGTATTGGATAACAAATTCGATAAATTTTCTTTATATACATATATGTATTACAGCTAAATAAAAGTAACCGAATCCATATACTGAATCTTTACTATTTATTTAAATTTTTTCTAACCACTGTGCAGTCGCATTTTCCCCTTAAAGCTATTTTCATAATACAGAAAATTAGGCATTTAAAATGACTCTTTGGTTGTTTCTTTAACTTTTTCCATTTTCATTCTTTATTTGATTCATTCTTACAAACAAATTGGCTTTACGAGTACAAATGAATGAATGAGTTTTGGTGTAAAAACATTCGTTCTAATAAACTGGCTAAGTTTCCCATTAACATAACTTTGTTTTTGTTGGGCGAAATTCTTTGTCGCAGACATCTAATTGTACAACAATTACTATGGATGGAATTTGTACTGGGAACGAGCAAACGAATGAGTGTATTTAAGTTAGTTGGCTTAATGATGGTTCGTTCGCATTTTGTTTGTTTGTGTTTATTTATTTGTTTTGTTTTGGTATGTTAAATGTTAATAACACGTTGTTAAAAAGTTAATCGCATGCAATCACTAGTAATGCGTAAAAATAGATCTCCAGAAATACACACCTTATTTAACAATGACTGACGGTGGAGTTCAAGACAAGTTAAATATAATAGTTGATGAGGGAGTGAATGTTTTGAACTACAAATCAAGTTGAGTGGCAGGCTATAGTTTTTTTTTCAATTTCTTATACAACAAAAACTATGTGCGCATTTATTTCAAGCACTTGACTCTGGCTAAGACTTTGAGTTTTGTGTTATTTCTTAACAAAAGCCCTAATCGTTTTGACTCTTTAAGACATTTTAATGCTTCTGCTCGCCTTTCCATCCCTGCAGCAACAAAAAAAAAAACAAAAATTGGCTCATGTCTAAAACCATTTAGTTATTTTTACAAAGCAAAATGCTTTCAACAACTTTTTCCTTTTGTTTTTTTCTCACAATTCATCTGTTATTGTTCAAAGGCCGCTTTTCATTCAGTTGTTTGTTGTTGTTGCCTCAGACATTCAAACTATTAATTATGGAACAAGCAAGTGCCATTTTTCTGGTTAAATTGGGGTCTTTGTCCACTGATGCAAAAGCAATAATCACAATAGCTTGTATTACAAGGCCTTCTCAGGGGCTGAAAAGGGTACAATTGGAGCTGAATTTATGTTAAACGTGTCATTGAGCAATAAAATAATACCAATTTCAACGCCAATAATATTTTTCTTTTTAATAATTTCTATTGCTTAATTATTGCTTTTTCTCGTTTTCATAAAAAATTATTGCTTTCATAAATAATAAATAAATTCTATATCAACAATCACGCCTCAAAAAAAAAAAAAAAACAAATAATGGAAGAAATTAATTTGATTTTCTTTAATTGTATATGATTTTCGGGAAACCATCAACAAGTTAAACAAATCTTGTTATTTGTTAAGGACTTTCATGATAATAAATTTCGAAGACGATAACTCCAAGACAGCAAAATCACCACCTTAATTTGTCTTATACTAAGTGTAAGTATAGTGCTGTATACTACTAATACTTCTGTCTTATACTAAAAACATGGTGTTATATTAAGATAGTCGTCAAATAATAAAACTTTTTTTTATATAAAACTGCTATCTTATACTAAGAACAGCGTCTTATACTAAGAATACCGTCTTATACTAAAACTACTGTCTTATACTAAGACAACCGTCTTATACTAAGACCAGCGTCTTATACTACTAAGACCAGCGTCTTTTACTAAGAATACCGTCTTATACTAAAACTACTTTCTTATACTAAGGCCAGCGTCTTATACTAAGACCAGCGTCTTATACTAAGACCAGCGTCTTTTACCAAGAATACCGTCTTATACTAAAACTACTGTCTTATACTAAGACAACCGTCTTATACTAAGACAACCGTCTTATACTAAGACAACCGTCTTATACTAAGACCAGTGTCTTTTACTAAGAATACCGTCTTATACTGAAACTACTGTCTTATACTAAGACAACCGTCTTATACTAAAACTACTGTCTTATACTAAGGCAACCGTCTTATACTGCTGTCTTTTACTAAGACTACCGTCATATGCTAAGACTACCGTCTTATACTAAGACTATCATCGTATACTTAGACTACCGCCTTATACTAAGACTACCACCTTATACTTGTATAAGACTACCGTCTTATAGTCTTATACTAGTATAAGACTACTGTCTTATACTAAGACTACCGTCTTATACTAAGACTACCGTCTTATACCAAGACTACCGTCTTATACCAAGACTACCGTCTTATACTAAGACTACCGTCTTATACTAAGACTACCGTCTTATACTAAGACTATCGTCTTATACTAAGACTACCGTCTTATGCTAGGACTACCGTCTTATACTAAGACTACCGTCTTATACTAATACTACCGTCTTATACTAACACTACCGTCTTATACTAAGACTACCGTCTTATAGACTTTCGTCTTATACTACGACTTCCGTTTTATACTAAGACTACCGACTTATGCTAGGCCTACCGTTTTACTACGACTACCGTCTTATACTCGGACTACCGTCTTATACTAAGACTACCGTCTTATACTAAGGATACCGTATTATACTTAGAATACGGTAGTATACCTAGGAACCTCCTTTCGGAGACCCAATAGGGCTTATTGTGGTTCGTATACTTAGAATACTGTAATAACAAAACTACTGTCTTATACTAGGATAACAGTCTTATAATAAAACTACAATCTATTAAAAAGACTACAGTTTTCAATACAAGTTGTTAATCGAACGAAATCTTTTGTACTTACACTACCATAAGACTACAATTTTATGGCAAGACTTTGATTGTATTATAAATCTACTATCTTGTACTTTTATTTCGATCTGAAAAAGTCTTATACTAAAGGACTAATAACTTAAGCAATAACGTGTGTAATAGATCAGTTACCAGCTATGGCCCTATTTTGGTGATTTTGTTTATGTTTATAAATAAAAACTAGGCAAATCTATATTTTATCCTTTAATTTGAAGTCTTTTGTCGGTTTTTTGCACAAATGGAAACAAATTAAAAAAAATTTATTTAAAAAAATTTATCACAGCGATTGTAATTTAACTAATGAAATACTTTGCATTATTTTTCCCAACTACCTGCAGTTGTCGTTTACGTTTGTTCTTATAACTAATCGTCATGAAAAAAGAAATGAAATAACAAAGTTCTAAGATCTCTACAACGATAGAGAATTTATAACAAAATGGAAACGATAAAACAGTGTAGACAAAGAAAAGTTTTCAGTTGTTATTATTACGTTTTGTAACTTTTCGATAGCGTTAATTAAACAATAGGAAGAGTTCAGACAAAAATAAAAGAAAAAGAAGAACCGTTGACAAAATGTAGGCTCTGACTGAAAAGGTACTTTTAAACTCTTTCATTATAATTGTTATTAGTATTAAGGCTATTATTTTTTATATTACTAAAGTCTATTGTTTCTCCGTTTGTATTGTGTGTTGGTAAAACTTTAACCATTTCATGGCAATATCCTGCCATGAAATATTTATCGTTTAATTGTTTCTTTTAATGGTTTGTTGCAGCAAAGTTACTGCGTTTTGTTTTCTTGTTGTGATTTTTTTATTTGTAATTTGAACTCCTAAAAATTTAACAACACACCGTCTGGTGGGATTTGCTGTTTGGGTTTTTGCTTCTTATTTTGTTGCTACATGTGCTTATATTTGTTTGCATTTTGTGGATTTTGTTGGTATAATATTTAACATGAACTTTATTTTGATGTTTAAATACATAGTTGTATATTTTTTTTTCAAATTGGCCAGAAAAAACAAATAACAATTTACTTAGTGTAACGAGGGTAGATAATAAAGAAGACTTTGAGGGTCTTGGCTGAAATGGAGACTGTGGAGACTTTTACTTTTACATTCACACAAAAGTTGGGTATACGTTGTTAGCAAAACTGAGTTTTTTTCTATGCAGACATGAGCACGCACATTTTCTTATATATGTTTTTGCTATGCTGTCCGTCTGTTCGTCACACGCTATTTTCTCAGGAACCATAAGAGGACCTGAAATTTTGGACAGAGTATGTAGAACCTCTAACCTAAATCTAATAAATTTAAATTAAGGGGTGGTCCATCAGTTAATGCAATTTTGACTATGTAAGTCTTCGTCCAGACTTGAAATTTTTGTTGCAGCAATTTCTTAAAATTCTGCTTTGCAATTGCATAAGTGTCCACATTATGAAATTATAATAACTAGTGCAATTATTCATTAAAAATTTCTATTACACCACAAATTTCCCTTGAAAATTTAAAAATTCTATTTATTTTTTGTGATATTTTTTTATTTTTTACACAACTGAATAAATAAAATAATAAAAAACGTCAAATACAACTAACAGCTTGATATAAACAATTACGAATTATAAATCAAAAGAGAATTGCCGAGCACATGAAACTGTGTACACCTCCCCAATCTTCTCACCACTCTCACAAATAAACTCAAGAATTGCTGCAACAAAAATTGCAAGTCTGGACAGGGACTAATTTTGACAACTTGCTATATCTTGGAAACCGTATATTCTTGAAAATTTCAAAAACGGTAAAACTAAGAAATCAGAAAATTATAAAATCGCCAAACCGAAAAAAATCGCCAAAACCTGAAAAAATTGCAAAAAATTTAAAAAAAATCGCCAAAATTAAAAAAATTTCCAAAACTAAAATAACTCGCCAAATTCGAAAAAATCGCCCAAATGAAAAAATCGCCAACATGAAAAAAACGCCAAAACGCGAAAAATGCTAAAATTAAACTAAAATAATTGTTTATATGAAAAAAAACTTGCCAAAATGAAAAAAATCACCAAAAAATCGCCAAATACCGAAAAAATCGCCAAAATGAGAAAAAAGTGTCAAGACAAAAAAAAGCGCCTAAATAAAAAAGTGGCCAAAATTAAAAAAACGCCATAAACCGAATAATCGGCATGGCTAAAAAAATCGCCAAAACGAAAAAATTGCCAAAATTAAAAAAGCTCCAAAGATTTTAACAAAATCGCCAAAACGAGAAAAAAAGCTTCAAAACTAAAAAACTGCAAAAAAGAAAAAAACCAAAACAAAAAAAATCGCTTGAACCAAAAAAAAAGCAAATCCACTACATTAAAAAAAATCGCCAAAATTAAAAAAATCGCCAAAAATTAAAAAAATCGCCAAAAACCAAGAAATCGCAAAACGAGAAAAAAGTGCCAAAACTAAAAAAGCGCCAATAAACGCAAACAGCTCCAAAACTAAAAAAAAAACCGCTTAAAACCGAAAATAACCACACACGGAAAACAATGCCAAAACTATATTTTATACATATCGGCTAAAGTTCGTATTGAATTAAATATCTCGTGTCGGTACGGAACCCTTCGGGCACGAGCCAAAGTCGCACTTCACTGAATTTATTATATGCAATAAGGATAAACATATTATTGCGCAAAAATATCCGAAGAAACCTTTTAAATGCATTTGTCTTCATAAAAACAAATATTTGGTAAACAATAAGAATTTTTTAGCATGCATACGCTTACGCATAAACAAACTGTAGCAACAACAATAATGAAATAGCTTCTCTTTGTCAAGAAGATACATATACAAACACATATGAAATAAATAAATAAAAATACACCAGTAAACAACCACCATGAATTGCTGCTATAATGATGTTTATACGCACATACATATGCACAGATGCTGCTGAGATTGTCTAGACATTGCTGTCACATTCTAGAAGCCTTGTGCGAAGTTCAAAAGGGCAACGCCTGTGCTGGAAGTTCAGTCTATCATAACATCTGTCTTAAATTCAGTTCAATTATTGTGAAGAGTTGTCTATTAAGAGTTCAGTTCATTATTGTGAAGAAAGAGGAAATCTTATTTGTTAAAGTAAAGTCAGCGAGTCATTATTGTTGTACAAACTATAAATGAAGGCAGAGTAAGTTTTGTGTAATGAAAAGCCAAAAGAGAGGAGGCATTGCTTCAAGACAAGCGCAGCCAGTTTTGTGAGACGTATATGGTATATACAACAACGTTGTAGATGTAGTGGCAACCATTTCTGAATCATTTAAGTAATTTGAGTTGTGTGTGTGTATTTAAGGTCTTGGTTTTATTACATATGTGTAGTTAGTAAATAAAGTGCAATTCTTAACCCTAATTAGTACATTATAGGTTTTTATTCATTTGCCAGTGTTAGAGTTCATAAAAAAGATTTTTTAAAGAATAGAAACGTAGCAATATATATGCAAGCCTTAATCTATCCAAGGAAGCTACACACTAAATAAGATTATGATCCCTTATTTTTTGATCTCAGGATTGTGTAATGGAATCTGTTACTTTTAAACTTAATTTAAATATGATTAAATTTAAAAGAACCTTTAACCTTCTCTCGTATTTTTTTCATACGTATTCCAAGTCAGTGAACCAAACAACCAGTCAGAAATCAGCCAACCAACCAAATATGCCAACCTTATGGCTAATATTCAACTTCGTGATTAATATGAACTTGTGTTCACTTCATTGGTGTTGCAAAGTTGTTTCATTATTGTAAGAAACACATTACTACACACATATTTTGTGGTCTTATGTTCTCAATATTATTTATGTATTACTTACAACCATCTTCAGGTATTGTTAACTATAAAAATCTTTTATATGTAAGTCTGTATTCTCATTGCAAAAACTTAAGTTTGAATTGTTACCAGCTAACCGATTAGGAAAGTTGCTTAACACTTTGAGAAACTGATTGAATCAATATTCTTAGATTAACCTCTTCAGACCGTGGGTACACATATGTGGACCTTAACTTATTACAAGTTTTAAACACTAGCCACATCGTGTGATGACTAGCAATAGTTTTTTTTGCTTGTTTCAAGCTATCGGGAACCAAAAAAATACCAATAGACAGCGCTGCTTACAGTTTGTACTCATTATTTTTGCATTTCAATTTAATTATCAAAAAAATTAATAAAAATTTAGTTCTCAAGTAACGTTAATACTTTTTGTAGTTTTCTATAGTAAACTCGTTGAGTAAACGTATAAAAAGGTAAGTTTTTTATTTTTAGTGGTTTTTCACAATGAAATACTACTTTATTTTCATGGTACACATATGTGTACCTCAGGATTAAAACTTTGTATTACGAAAACTTTGAATATTTGTCAGCTTTGATATGGATGAACAGCAGATTGCCGATATGCTCAATGATAGCGAATTTGATTTCTCGGGAGACGATAATGATGATCAGTACTTACCTCCAGAAGTCATTAGAGGGCTTCAAACATCTGATGAGTGGGTGAGAGATGAAGAAGACTTGCAAAATGGGGCAGATGCTGAAGACAAAGTTGGAAGTTCACAGCGCGTTTTTTGGAAAACCAAAGAAATGCCTAAGTCTGGACCCGATATAAAAGATGATATCCTTAGTGCTGAGGGTAGCTCTAACATTAACATCCTTTACGCTTTTTTTGAATATTTGGGGCTAGACTTTTGAAAATTAGTGGCAGAGCAAAGTAACTTATATTCGGCACAAAAGCGGGAGCTAAAATCAATTAACACCAATACAATTGAAATGATACGTTTTGCTGGTGTGCAGCTGATGATGGGCAACCTCAAATACCCACATGCAAAACTTTATTGGAGTCGAGATCTTTGTGTACCAATTGTTAGAGAAGCAATCAATCGCGACACGTTCTTTGAGATCAGGAATTTTATCCAATAGCGACCTATGCAATGACAATGATAAACTTTGGAAAATAAAACCACTTTTAGAACTCATTTTAAGGAAATGTCAAAGCTTACCACGTTCCAAGCTCATGTCAATTGACGAACAAATGATACCTTTCTCAGGACGTTGTGAGTATCGGCAATATATGCCATCGAAACCTAACCCACTTGGACTAAAAAATTTTGTGCTGGCTGCTCGTACTAGACTTCGAGATCTATGTTGGGAAGGACACATTACCTCAAGACGTTTTGAAAAATCTTGGGTTAGGAGCAGGAATTGTGGAAAAGCTTTGTCGCACAGTTACGGACAGCTGCGTTTTATACACAGACAGATTTTTTACCAGTCTAAAGCTGGCTGATCATTTAAATGAAAAAGCGGGATTTTTCTGACTGGCACTGTAATGGCAAATAGGATTGGCCAGTAGCACAAAAACTGAAAGTTAAATAGAGGAGAATGGTATGAGAAAGTTAGAAGTGATGATAAAGTCTGTGTCATCAAATGGATGGACATGAAATCAGTTACGATGCTATCCACTTGTTCAGGAAGCGCCTCTGCAGATACTTGCCGACGTTGGTCCAAAAAAGAAAAGAAAAGGATTGATGTTACGCGACCAGCTGCAGTAAATAATTATAACTCGTGCATGGGCGGCATAGATTTATGCGATAGATTAATAGCTTACTATCGTAGTTCAATGCGGACGAAAAAATAGCCCGTGAGAACTTTCTGTCATTTTTTGGACCTAGTTGTCGTTAATTGCTGGGTCATGTATACTCGTCGTTGTGTAAAAGAAAATATCCACCGAAAAGATAAGCTAGAGTTGCTGCAATATAGGCTGAACCTGGCCAAAGCGATGATGAAGTATGATGGAGGCAAAGTTGAACCCAATTTCTTGTCTTGTGGCTCTACATCTCGTCCCAACACCAGCGCCCTTGCAAGATCCAGCTTGAATGACATAGATAAAAGTCGAGATGGTCTAAGCGAACCTCCCTCAAAAAAACACCGTGCGGTTGTGCCACACCCACATCCAGAAATAAGGCTTGACAATGTTGGTCACGTACCGCGGTTTGTAGAAAGCAAGTCTGCATCAAAATGTCGCCACCCAACGTGCTCTTCACGCTGCCGTACTATGTGCATAAAATGCAATGTTTATTTATGTATTTTAGCAAATAACTGCTTTGAACACTATCATACCGTTTAGTTTTTTTGTTCCTTACAAACTAGTCATATAAACCTGAGGTACACACATGTGCACCGCCTTTTTCTACCACTTCAAATAAAAAAATTAAAAAATTAATAAAAGCAAGTATTTTAACTACACCTCATAGTATAGAAAAAACTGTAAAAAAAAATTTAAATCAATCGCTTCACGTTCAGGTCTTAAGAGGTTAAGTTTGATAATTTGTATGCTGCACGCTCTTACACATTTTTGTAATTTCACTTTTACAACTTGATATGAAAAGTTCTTTGTGACTTCCTGATTAATGTCTACCTGCTGGTTGTAATCGCCGATTTGGCACTTAAATAAATCAAGTGCTTGTACACGTGTAAAACTGAATTTAAGTGCTAAGAACATTCCTAACAAGTATGTGTATACATACGTATATGCTTGAGTGACAAGACGTTTTTGTTAATTATTCAATAGTTGAGAGATTGTTGAACGAATGTGATGTTATGTGACTTTCTTAAATAAATAAACTCTAAAATGTCTACACAATGGGGAAGCATGATGTTTCAATATATAAACTTTTAAGTTGAAAATACAAAGTAAAAAATATTTAATTTCCCTAGTGTAGCAAAGAAACACAGTGTAATAAAGTGCACACGCGGGAATCTATGAGAATTCTAGATATTATCCAAGATCTCAATCTCTCAGATAACAAAAGCCAGTTTATATTTAAAGGATCGATAGAGAAACAATTAAGTCCTGTATCGAAACAATGTTTGTTACAAGACAGATGAGGTATTTGGCGGATGCGTTGGTGCAACCACCAATTAGGTTAGGCTAAGCTACGTTAGGTTAGGCCTGGTTAGCTTAGCTTAGCTTAGGTTAGGTTAGGTTAGGTTAGGTTAAGGTAGGTTGAACTGAAGGACAAACAATATGCATCCCATCCATTTTGAATTACATATTGCGAGTACTTAATAAAAAATATTTCCGGAAACATCCAATAAAGACTATAAAAACCTGTCAAACTTGGTCAGGTTAGGAACATACGATATTCCACATCTGGTTTGTTTTCCAGATAGAAGATTTGGTTTCTAAATTGACTGAATATTGGAAAGTGACACAATTAGTGTTTGAGAGTTTCATCATTCACCTGGCAAACTCTACATCACCATTGACTATTTCGGCGAACTCAAAAGTTGGGTTTTAGGAAGAAGAAATAGTTACTGCATCACCTGAAATTATCTCAAGATCTGGCGATCCTTCTGGTTAAGGTCTGACCTGGCAAAATCGGAACTACCATTACTGAGTATAAAAAAGATGTGGCAAAAGACTCGAAAGATTGTGGCGACAACCAAACTGTACAAGTTTCAGGCATTATTAGGTCCTGTCAAACCTTAGTCATCGAGGCCTTGATTGGTTACCACCTATTTAAATCTTTATAAGATCCTAGCGGTAATGGCTGGTTAAAGTATGCGTCTTGGCAGCTCTGCTCGTTATGACGGTAAAGAATTTCTGCAGCCCTGAGTATATTGCTCAGCAAAGGGCTGCTAAGAAGACCTAGTGACAGCATAAACTGTGAACTAAGGTCTGACAGGAGATTCGACGTCACAACTCCACCTAGGGAATTGTGGGAGGAAAATGGTACCTATGTTGGTATACGGATGGATCTAAAAGGGAAGACTGAATTGGTACTGGAGTCGTTGGGACCAACGTAAAAATTTCTGTGCCCATGAGCAAATGGCCTACGGTATTTCAGACAGAAATACGAGTACAGTCAATAAAGGTGCGCATATACCTACATATATTTGCTGATAGTCAGGCAGCTTTTAAGTCCCTCCTTTCACGGGAATTTCGTTGCAAGCTTCTTTAAGGCCGGGGCACAATGAATTCGTCATACGTTAAACTTCGACTTTTTCAACTCAGCTCAGCAATAAGACTTGCATAGTGTAAATTAGGATTAGCAACTGGAATATTAAAACTATCAAAATAGCACAACTTTCAATCAATATTGCTCCATATGAAAAAAAATATTAACATCACTAGCCTTTCCTTAATGTTCCTTATTGATTCAATAGGATTTTTATTGATTTGAAGTTGTTTTTTCTGGGTGTACCACACTCATGCATGCATATAAATTTATAAATTCAATTCAATTCATTCAATTCCACTAATGCATTCATAAGTTTCATCAGTTTAGATGTGCTGGCAATGTATGTACTCGTATTTACACCTTCATGCATATTTGTATTGCAATTGTAGATTTAAGTGGCCCACGATTTCTATTTGACAAATACAATTATACAGCAAATATTTAGCGAAAAGTAAAATCTTATCACCCATAAATTGAAAACACATTAAATGATTTTGCATTGGCAGCACAAACAGACACACATACGAGTACTCGTACAAGGAAAACTTAAATACTAAATGTATGTAAATACACTTGAAAGCAAAAACATACGTATTAATAGATAAATACTTATGCAAATGCATGTGTGTCGAGTATATGGAACACACATAAATAAATTCATTCATAAGCAGGGTGACCGATGACAATTTTCAAAAAGTAGCACCAAAAAGGGGATTTATCAAAAAAAAAGGGGCAAAATTAAAAAAACGAGAAAACTACACAGAAAAAAGTGTTCACCAATTAATGTTTTCAATTAAGAATTTAATTGTATTAATTAAATTTTTAATTGTATTAATTAATTTGAGTGGAAAAACTTGATTGATATTATCAAATTGTTTATAGGTAAAAATTTAATTAATTTTTTAATTAGTACTACAAATATTTTAATTAATATTACAAAATCATTCATATTACTTTTTTGTGTGTATATATTTTTAATGTGTTTTTATATAATTCACCCTAAACAAGGGAGACAAAAAGTGGCAAAAGCACTCAAAAAAGTGGCAAGGCAGTCGAAAAAGTGGCAATTTGCCACTTTAGTCGCTCAAACGGTCACGCTGTTCATAAGCATACTTATGTTCAACCAAATGTTTAACCAAACGTATATTTACTCAGCTATAAATAAGTAAATGCTCTTACAGGTAAATAAAATGTACGTGGGAATGTATGTAAGTCTTTCAAAGTAATGTACGATTGTATGTATGTATGTATGTATGTGTTCTTTTGAATGTACGTGTTTAATAGTTCTAAATTCAAATATCAATATGTCATATCTGATTTAACATACAAACGGTTGACAATAACTTTAACTTGATGCAATCACAGCGATGTGGAAATATGTTACAGATTTCAGTCAAGGACAAAAAAAAATGTTTGTGACAAGCGTTGATTTTAAGTTGACAACATTTTGGGGGAAGCTTAAGTTAGGAAGAAGAGGTTGTATGTATGTACATTATTGTATGTTGTATTAACTGAATGTTAAAGAGCAAGAAATATAAATTCTATGTAAGTTAAAAGGCTTGATTGTTAATATTGATTTAAAATTAAAAAGTAAAGTGCGATTTGACTATTAAACGAAGGGTTCCGTAAGGACACCTTATACATACATTATCGTTACATAACATCCAAAAAAGCTTAAGCGAAATTATTTTTGCACTTAATTTTTTGACCTAAATCGATTATTTTCTATCCTACATAGTCGATTTTCGTAAAAAGGCTAAGTCCTTAAGACTAAGGGTCTTATGCAAAAAAACTAAACAAAGCTTTGCAAAGCAATGTTAAGTAAAGTTGTATTCTAAAAAAATTATTATATCAATTTTCTAAAGTAGGTCCCCACGTTTGTTAAGACTACTTTAAGTTGATATTTTCAAAATGTGTATTTTGTACCTCAAATATTTTTGTTAATATAATACATATTGATTCATGTTACATCTGAAAATGAAGCTGGAAGTGTTAGCTCTTAGCGTACATTAACTATTTCTGTCATGTAATGGAAAACCTCATCAAATTATCCAACTGATTCAAAAGACATCGTAAAATCCATAAAAAAATATTAAAATAAATACAATTGCACAAAAATATTTTAGTGATGTACATACAATCAAAACAAATCGAAAAAAGCTGGGTATTCAAATACTCATTTCATTCGAATAAAAGAAATTGTGATAATACTTCTTTGTTCCTCATATTTTTTTTAATGTTACTTCATAGAAATGTTTATCTGTTTTCCTTTCCATGTCAGAAGCTCATATTGTTTAAATTAGGTTACTTTACTTCAAGAAAATAAAAATGTATTTAATAAAATAAAAAAAAATTTGACTACCCGAATGAAATTGTATTAAATTTTGTACATCATAAGCTGTGAAATGGTTGTTGAACACGGTGGTGTTACCAGTACTTATTATTAAATAACAAAATAATTAAAGTTGTGTTTTGCATACAATTTCTTAATAAAGCAATGTTAGCCTTAAAGTGCTTGGCAACTAATATGAACTTTAAAGCTATAGTAAAATATTTTTTTGCATAAGGGGGTAAGTCGCTTAAGCTAATTTAGCGGTTATGGTTCGATATTTATTACAACACGATTTTTAGCCTATATAATCGAAAAACTTGCTTTATGAAGAAATTAAAAAAAATTTTTGTTTACTTAAGCATTTTTTTTTAGTTTTAAGCGCTTTTTTTCGTTTCTGTCATTTTTGGGATTTTTTGGCGTAGCTATCTTATTTGTTATGGCGATTTTTTTTTCGGGTTTGGCGATGTTTTCTTTTTAATACATTTTTTTGTTTTCGGGTTTTTTGCAGTGTAAGCAAGCGGTTTCTTGTTTTTGCCGATTTTTTCGGTCTTTTGGCGATTTTTTTAGTTTTAGTGATTTTTTTTCGGTTAATTAGTGTAAGCGATTTTTTTAGTTTTGCGGCATTTTTTTATTATTTAAATTTTTTGTGCTATTTTTGACGATTTTTTAGTTTTGTAGCTCTTGCAGAATTTTTATTAATATTTTTTAGCGTTTGGTTTTGTAGTTTTAGCGCTTTCTTTTCATTTTGCCGAATGTATTGGTTTCTTATCGATTTTTTTGTTTAGTCTTGGCGATTTTTTAGTTTTGTTGCTTTTTCGTTTTGAGGATTTATTTTCGGGTTTTGGCGATTCTTTTCTTTTTAATAAATTTGTTTCTTTAGCGTTTTTTCGGTGTAAGGTTTTGAAAAATTTTTTGGTTTAAGTGATTATTTTTAGCTTTGCCGATTTTGTTTGTTAATTTTTTAAAGTTAATATTTAGTTTTAGCGTTTTTTAGTTTGTTTTGGGCAATTGGCGATTTTTTTCGTTATGTCGATTTTGTTTTTGCATTTTTGACGATTTCTTATAGTTTTAGCGGGTTTTAGCTTAAGCGCTTTTGTAGATTTTTAATTGTATGTTTGTTTTGGCGTTTTTTAGTTTTAGCGCTTTTTTCATTTTGCAATTTTTTTGTTTTGCCAATTTTTTCAGTTTTTGGCGATATCATAGTTTTAGTATTTTTTTTTAGTTTTTCCGATTTTTTGGCGTTTTTTATCATTTAATTAGCGTTTATTTTGTTTTGGGAAGTTTTGTGCTTTGGTAATTTTTTTCTTTATGTCGATTTTTAGCCATTTTGATGACTTTTTTTTATAGTTTTAGCGGGTTGCTTTGTTTTTTAGTTTTAGCGCTTTTTTCATTTTGAATTTTTTTCTTTGGTTTTTTGCAATTTTTTTAGTTGTAGCGATTTAGTGCTTTTCGGATTTTGCGATTTTGTCTTTTATTTTTTTTTGGGTTTTTTCTAGTGTAAACGATTTCTGGTTTTGCGTATTTTTTCGGTTTTTGGCGATTTGTAGTTTTAGCGATTTTTTTTAGTTTTGGGGCATTTGATTTCGCTTTGGCGATTTTTTTTTTGTTATGTCGCTTTTTTGCCATTTTTGAAGATTTTTTTATATTGAATTTTGAGTTTTGACGCTTCTGAAGAATTTTTATTTATTTTATTTTCAACGCTTTCTCTTCGTTTTGGCAATGTTTTTTAGTTTTGACGTTTTTTTTAGTTTTGGCGACATTTTTCGGTTTTTGGAAGTTTTTGGGATTTTGGTATTTTTTCGGTTGTTTTGTAGTAATTTTTCTGATATAAAAATATTTTTTTTGGCATCTTGGTGATTTTTTGGGCATTTTAGAGATATTTTTAATTAAAGCGCTTTTTATATTTTTGTGATTTTTCGTTTCGGAATTTTTTAATTTTGGGATTTTTTTTAGTTTTAGTAATTTGAAAACTTTAAGAGTTTGTTTCTTACTTCCATGATACAGCAAGTTGTTGCAATTACATTAACTGATAAAACACCCTTTAATTTTTATTAAATTTCAGTGGTGTAGTATACATTAATATACACTAACTTTGAAAATTTAAAGTGTCGATATATAATTGTCTGTAGATTACATAAGGATTTCAATATGTTTCATTGCTCGCTTTATGCTGTCGGAATGAGATCTGCCAAAGCTATTGAAAAAATAATTTGGCGAAAATAGTCGGGCGAAGTTGATGTGCACAATAGTATTGTGGAAAATAAATTACTGAAGTCAAATGAGTCAAGGCTACTCCCTCAGTGTAAAAATTTCCAACATGCCAAGATAATCAATATTATAAGGAAATAAATAAATTATATTTCTTAATATACATAGATAAAATGTCAGTGTCATTACCTTAATAAAAAAAAATAACTACTATTCTTTTTAACTTAAATCATTCTACCAGAAAAAACACACATATCTTTTAAAAAGGGAACAAAAGTAACAAATTGCACTAAATTACAAATAATTATACAAATGTTTGGTTGCGGAAATAATCACTTTACATGTGAATCTACGAGTACAAGACAAGCATATTAAAATGATGTGCTGCTGCTGCTGCTGCCTGCCTGCCTGCCTGCTGCTTACGATAATGATGAAGGCGCTGCTGACGAGATGAAGTTGTTAAGGAAGCAGCAATAAACATTTTTACACTAGAGTACACTTCTGGTCCCTCTCAAAATAGATGACAAAAATTAATCTAAGATAGAAAACAAACAAAAAAATGGATTATGTGCTCGCAAACAACTACAAACTTAAATACACTATAGGAAAAACTAAACTGGGAATAGAGAGTGTTAAAGGGAAACATGCTTATAAGTTAAGCTTTTGTTAAAATTCTTTATGCAAGACTGCTAATCCCTAATTGAGGCAGATAAAGCAAGAGAGCGATGGAGCGAGTGAAAGTAGGAAGAAAAGGGAATAGACACTGACTTCTAAACATATGATTATATAAATGAGAAATCATAGACGGACAGTCGTCATGTGTATTGTATTTAATAACAAAGTTTATTGTATGTTGGCAAAAGGAAAATGTAACTTCCTTTTTTAATATTATTTTTTCTTTTTCATTTTGCTGTAAGTAACTAAACGTTAAAGGCAGGAAAGAGTTTGCATGTACTTGAGTAATAATGGAATACAATCGCAAGTGGTAGAAAACAATAACAAAAAATCTAAATGGAAGAAAATAAGAGCAAAAAAAAAAAACAAAGCAAAGCATATGTGTAGGGGCCACATAAACAATAGTTGTTAAACAAGCTGCAATAATATGGAATAACAAACCAGAGGCAAGCTATTATACAGCAAGATATATATTCATATAACACTGAAATCATATTAAAAAATATAAATGCAGGGATTCTGAAATGATTTTATATTTGAGTAATTCTTAGCTTAGCTTAGTGCAATTAAAATAAAAATAAAATTAAAAATAAATTCAGTAAAGTAAGACTTTGACCAGCACATAAAGGGTTCCGTGTACAATATACATATGTAATACTATACTCAATTTAGTCTAAGCGTTTTTGTTTTTTCGTTTTACAATTTTTTTTTAGTTTTTGGCATTTTTTTCCTTTTTGCGACTTTTTTTTTGCTTTAAGTCGTTTATTTATTGTTATGGCATTTTTTTCGTTTTGGCCATTTTTTGCGGTTTTCAGCGATTGAGTTTAGTTTTAGCTTTCATATATTTTTGTTCTGGCGCTTTTTTTAATTCTTTTACAATACATATTTTTATTTATCGATTTTTTAATTTTTTGTTTTATTTTGTTTTGTTTTTGCGATTTCTTAATTTTTTTTTGCGAACTTTGTTTAGTTTTAGAGTTTTTTCCTTTTCTGTGTTTTTATGTTTTAGGCGATTAAGCATTTTTTTTTGATCTAGCGCTTTTTTTCATTTGGTGATTTAGTATTTTTACAACCTTTTTATTAGTTTTGGTGTTTTGGTCTTATTAATTCTGTTTTGTTTTGACGCTTCTTTTATCTTAACAATTTTTCGGATTTTTGGGGCTTTTTTAGTTTTTTTTCAATACATATTTTTACATAAGCTATTTTTTCGGTTTTGGGTTCTTTATTTTTTTTGCGACCTTTTTAGGGTTCCGTACACCAAAGGTGAAAAAAGGAACCCTATTGTTTTCGCTACGCTGTCCGTCTATCCGTCAAACGTTATTTTCTCAGGAACCATAAGAGCTACGGACCTGAAATTTGGACAGAGTATGTATTTAGAACCTTGGTCGCATCAGCAACAAATACATGAGAATTAAAAATTAAAGGATGTTCCAAAACGAGCAACGACAAATGTCAAAATCCCATGTAATATACATACAATTGTATGTACATATGTATATTGACACTTGAAATTTGTAAAATTAGTGTATAGACTACAACAATTAACACTAAAATTTAATCAGTTAATGCAATTTTGACTATGTAATTTTGACAACTTGCTAAATCTTGGAAAGAGGTAAACTCCTGAAATTTGCTAAAACGGTAAAAAAATCCAAAAATACTAAATTCGCCAAACCAAAAAAAAATCGTCAAAAATTTAAAAAAAATCGCCAAAAATTAAAAAAAACGTCAAAATGAAAAAAATCGCCAAAATTAAAATAAAAATTCCAACACTAAAATAAATCGCCAAATTCGAAAAAATCGCACAAAAGAAAAAAAAACGCCAAAATGAAAAAAACCGGAAAAAAATCGCCAAAACGTGAAAAAGGCGCCAAAACCAAAATAATTAATTGTATGAAAATAAATCTCCAACATGAAAAAAATCGCCAAAATTAAAAAAAATTGCCAAAATTAAAAAAAAAATCTCCAAAATTAAAAAAATCGCGAAAGTTATATAACGCCAAAAACCGAAAAAAAAATCGCTGAAATGCGAAAAAACACCAAAACTTAAAAAAAAATCGCCCAAATGAAAAAAATCGCCATTATGAAAAAAATCGCCAAAATTAAAAAAATCGTTAAATTGGAAAAACGCCAAAAACCGAAAAAAGTCGCCAAAACCAGAAAAAAGTGCCAAAATTAAAACAATCGCCGAAATAAAAGAATCGCCAAAATTGAAAAAAGATTCAAAAACCAAAAAAAAAATCGCCAAAACGAGAAAAAAGTGCCAAAACTCAGAAAGCGCCAATAAATTCAAAAGCCCTAAATCTAAAAAAACGCTTCAAACCGAAAAAACCCAAAAACGAAAAATATGCCACAACTATAGTTTATATTGGCTAAAGTTCGTATTGAATCACATATCACGTGTCCGTACGGAACCCTTCGTGCACGGGTCAAAGTCACACTTCACGGAATTTATTCATTAGTTTTGGCACTTTTTTTTTCCTATATTGCAATATTTTTAGTTTTTAGATAATTAATAATAGTTAGAGTTTTTTTTGCTGTACCGATTTTTTCTGTTTTTGCCGTTAAATTTAAGTTTTAGAGTTTTTTTGTTTTGCCGATTTTTTTTTTAATTTTGGTGAAAATAAAACTATTTTAGTTTTGGCAATATTTTTTGGTACTTTTTTCCGTTGTGGCGATTTTTTTGGGTTTCGGATTTTTTTACAAAATATATTTTTAGTCTAGCGTTTTTTTAATTTGCCGTTTTTTTCGATTTTCCGATTTTTTAGTCTTTGCCCTTTTTTGGTTTTGGCAACCTTTTGATTAGTTTTGGCGCTTATTTCTTTTTTTCAAAACGTTTACGCTTGTTTTTAATTATGGCATTTTTTAGTTTTACTGATTTCTGCAGTTTTTGCGTTAGATTTAGGATTTAGAATTTTTTTGTTGTGGCGTTCTTTTGGCAATCTTTTTAGATTTTTCGTGTTTTTTTTACAATAAATCTTTTTTGGCAATATTTTTAGTTTTGGTCCTTTTTATGGTTTGGCGATTTATTTTAGTTTTTTGGAGATCTTTTTATTTTTGGTATTTTTTTTTTGTTTTGAAATTTTAGCGACTTATTTTATATTCGGTGATATTTTTCATGTAAGCGCTTTTTTCATTTGACCGATTTTTCGTTTTTTTTTCGTAATTGTCTGTATCTTACATTAGAATTTAAAAATTTTTCGTTGCTCGTTTTAGAACACCCTTAAAATTTTAAATTTTTGCTGTTGTCGTAGTGGCTAAAAGCTTTACATAATCTGTGAAAATTTCAGGTCCGGAGCTATTACGGATCTCGAGAAAACTGTCTATGACAGACAGACGGACGGTCGTCGTAGCGAAAACAATAGTATTACTTTTCACCTTTGGTGTAAGGAATCCTGAAAAATGAAGAGAAGAATCCATTAAAAAGCTAATGTATTTTAAATCAGTCAATGAAATTTATTAAATTTTTCAATTAAAAAAATATTACATCAACTAAAAATTTAATTAATATTTATTTTACAGATTCAATTGAAAAACTTTAGGCTGACTTTGTATAATTATTTTTTTTTAAAATTTGTATGAAAGATAACGAAAATACGTTTCAAAAAATAGTTTTGCCAATTTCAAAACGAAAAAGCGTTTGTATTCGCAAAATCTGGTTTTTAATTAAAAACTTTAAAATATTCTATTAAAATATTAATTGAAACGGGATCAGAAATGCATCAGCGTATTTCTTTTAAAGTTGGAATATTATAAAAAAAAAAAATTAAAAAATAACGTTATTCTGTGTTTGATACAAATAGTCTTGCATAAGTATACCTGCTAAATATCATCATAGCTTTGTATTGGATTATGTATGTATGCATTAGTGACCTGCACAAGACCATTTACAAGACATTTCAGGACATGAGAGATTTTTCAAATGCTTTACTAAAGCGAAATATTCTAAAACAAACGCTAAACAACAGTGTTGGCAACAGATTTTTTTCAGTTGTTTGTCTTGCCAACACAGCTGTTTAGCGTTTGTTTTAGAATATTTCACTGTAGTAAAGCATTTGAAAAATCTCTCATGTCTTGCAAGGTCTTATAAATAGTCTTGTGCTGGTCACTAGTATGCATTTTGTTGCTGGATTCCAGAGTCTCACAGATACAGATTTTAAGTCTTTCTTTCTTTTAACTTCCATGCCTTTGCGGGCATCTGTCCTCCTAGAAGCCACTACAAATGAAAAAAAAATTATGTAAAGTCTTCGCTGTGTCTTGTACTTTTTAAAATATAAAAATTTTAGAACAAAGCATTTTGAGCTTTAGAAAATATCATTGATTAAGACTCCCTGCTTTTTTAGTGGTAGGATCAAGAATAAATAAGAAGCTCGCAAACACCACTAGTAAAACTTTCATTTATTATTATATGGCATCTGCCATATCCTGCGAATGGATGTACGTACATCTTTTAATAAATACTTGTTTACACTAGTATGTTTTATATGATGAGTGGATTTGGGGGGGGGGGGGGTGGGGACCTTTACCTGATAGTGTGATAGTGATTTCAAGAGAAAGAACAAATGAGTCAAAGCAGGGTATAAGGGGGAGAAGCACAAAGTTACTTATCTGGGCAATAACAATAAAAATATGGCCTCCACAGGATTAATACATTATTTCCGCTGCATGTTTATGCTTTACTGAGCTGGTATTTTTCTTTATTATTTTCTTAATTCTTTATCTTTAATGTAACAGTCGTAAATTGGTTTTTTTTTCTACTCTTAGTTTGTTGAAAGTATAATATTTACAATATTTTTGTTATTACAGTGTTAAAGATTTTTGTTGGTTTGCTAACTTCCCCAGAGAAGTAAAGAAGTCATGTATGTATGTTTTCATAAGACATAAATATGTTTAAGTTTGCAGTTGTATAAACGAAAATTTAAATTAAAACTTAAAATTAGATAAAGTAAATGATTTTTTTGGAAAAAACTTCATTTTGTATTCAATCACTAAATGCAAGAAATCAAATAATGTTTTTACTGAAATAGCAAAGCAATACAACGTGGCTTGCGAGTTTGAGTCTCACTCTCGATATCAAATAAGCAGAATATTTTTAAATTTGTATTGCCACCATCTTATCACTTGTGATTTTTAGCACATTAAATTAATGAATGCAATTCTTTGTGTTAAAGATGTAAAGAGAATGTTTATTAAAGCTTAAACTGTATTGCTAAGCAATGTAAATGAATTCTATACTTAAGTTGAAAGCAAAAACGAAAAAAAAACACATAGAACTAAGTCAGTAGTTTCATGCTAACTGAAACAAGAAAATTTAACAGTGTGTAACGAATATTTAAGAAATAAAAAATAGACAAATATAAAATAATAAATGATCTTCATTTTGATGAATACCGTACAATTAAAATACTTCTATAATTGAAAAAAGTATTCACAAATTAATATTTTCAATTAAGAATTTAATTGTATTAATTAAATTTTTAATTGTATTAATCAATTTGAGTGGAAAAACTTAATTGATATTAACAAATTGTTTGTAGGTGAAAATTTAATTAATTTTTTAATTGATACTACTAGTAGTACTTTAATTAATATTACAAAATCATTCATATTACTTTTTTGTGTGTATCAAAAAATTACATTTGCCTAATTGAAGACTTTTTTTGGGAAATTCTCTGTTTATTGCATTATAAAAAAATAATAGAATTAAAAAAAATTATAGCACGAAAGTAAGCAGAAGGAAATGTTTAACTGAGGGTAATATTTGTGCCATTTACTTTTTATTGTTTTGTAGTTAGAGCACAAATTGTAAATTTTTTTTTAAGTCTATGCATTTAGAAATAAATTCGGCAAAGTGAGACTTTGACTCGCACACGAATTGTTCCGCACTGTCACTACATATTATGTAATAGTATACGAACCTTAGCACACAGAAAAAAGTAAAAACTAGATTCAATTAAAAACACAAAGATTCAGTTAAAAAATTATTTCAACCAATCACGGAAATAAATTGTAGTATTAACTCATCCATTTTAATTGAATTTTTTCAATTAAAAAAATATTATATTAACTAAAAATTTAATTGATAGTTTTTTAAAGAATCAATTAAAATTTAATTGAGATATTTTTAAATATTTAATTAAAAAATTAATTGAAATATTTTTAAAATTGAATTAAAAACCTACTTAAAATTTTTTAAAGATTCTATTAAAATAGTAATTGACATATAGAAAAAAACAAATAGAATAAAAAAATTTATAAAAAATTATGTTATATAAATATATATGTATGTATAAAAAATTTAAGTATTTGTGTATTGTACCAAAAACCTTTTTTTTTTTTTTTTTTTAATGCATGTTTTTTTATTTATTGTATCTTCATATATGAACTAACAATAAGTATTCAAATCTTAAATCTAACATATAATTAATAGGCCCGACCAATGTCAGACATAACTAAGTGATAGTTGTAAATAATACATAAGTAGTGATAAGCAAAAAAAAAATTTTCAAGCAACTTCATTTGGAGTGTTTAGTATTAGAGCCCTTGTATCTCTCTTTTTTAAGCGGATGTGTCCAGTAAAGTTCAAGATGTTACGAGCAAGCGGATTAGGATGTGACACGAGTTTAGTTAGATATTTGCCTGCGTATTTTGCAATTTCTTCAGTCACTAGTGGCATATTTAAATCACGATGTATATTTGAATTCTTAATGTACCATGGAGCAGATGTTATTAACCTTAAAATTTTGTTTTGTCTTCGTTGAATTCTCTCTACATTGGAAGCAGAAGCAGTGCCCCATAACTGGATACCGTAACACCATATTGGCTTTAAAAGCGACTTGTAAATTAAAAGTTTGCAGTCTAGGCTGAGTGTTGAATTTCTGCCAATCAGCCAATGTACCTGAGTTAATTTTAGTTTCATTTGAGTTAACTTATAGTCAATGTGATGTTTCCATGTAAGCCGTCGATCGAGGTGTATACCAAGATATTTCACATGTGAATGTTGAGGAACAACTTGATTATTAATCCGAATGGGGGAACAAGTATCTCTTCTTAAGGTAAATGTTATATGGACACACTTTTGTTCATTTACCTTAATTCTCCATAAGTTTAACCATAGTTCCATCTGGCTAATGTGTTCCTGGAGTTTTCGGGATGCCTCATCAGGGTTTTCGTGCATACTAAGGCAGGCGGTATCGTCGGCAAATGTAGAAGTGTGGATACTACTGCTCACAGGCATATCACAAGTATAAATCAAATATAAAAATGGCCCCAGTATACTCCCCTGTGGCACACCGGATGAGATAGTTTCAGGCATACTCATAAAGTGTCCTTCCACAACTGTAAATTTTCGTGCAACAATGTAACTTTCCAAAAGATTTAGAATGTTTATTGGTAAATAAGTCTTCAATTTCAAAATCAGGCCTTCATGCCACACTTTATCAAATGCCTGAGAAACATCAATAAACACGGCAGAACAATACTTTTTTTCCTCAAATGTTTTTCTGATAAATTGAACCAATCTATGCGTTTGCTCAATGGTGCTATGCTGGCTTCTAAAACCAAATTGATGGTCCGGGATGCACCCATTATCAGTTAAAATTGCAGACAATTTTGTCATGAGTAGCTTTTCAAAAAGCTTTGACATTGTTGACAGTCAACTTATTAGCCTATATGACTCAGCCTTGGATAGATCTTTACATGGCTTTGGAATCATTTTAACCTTGGCAAGCTTCCAGCAGTCTGGATAATACTCCAGTCGTAAAATGGCATTAAAAATGAATAACAGGATTCTAATTGCAGTACGAGGTAACTTAATCAGCATCTGGTTACTAATTCCATCCATACCGGGAGCTTTTTTCGGGTTGAGTTCGGCAATTAGTTTTTGTACATCACACATCGTAAATTTTAAGGGTCGTGGGGGTAGAGCAACTACACTCGGCAAATCAGCAACACCGGTACATGTATTTGGTGTAAATACGGATTTTAAATGCTCAGTATCGCTTCTTGCCCAACCTCCGGTAGATGTGCGCAGAGGTGGCTTAAACTCAACGGGTGTTTTAAGCTTTTTAGCAGCGCGCCACAAATAGTAATTAGATGCTGGTGTGACATCAAGGCCTTCCAGATAATTTTTGAAAGATGCAGTTTTTTCAGATGCAAGCAACTCTTGGAGTCGTTTAGTGCACTCTTTAAATCTGATTTTGTGTTGAGGTGATCTGTGCTGTTGCCATTCCCTTCTAGCTCTTCTTTTTTCACGTACGAGATGTTCAACGTCTGTAGAATAAATTTTATTGAACCCAGTATACGGATGGGAGGTAGTGGCATGTTCAGAAGCCTTTTTAATATTCTCGTTAAGATTTGCAATGTTCGATTCAATATCATTGGGTGTTCTTAGCGTAATATTTTCCGTGCAATGACTACTAAGATATTTTTTGAATCCCAGCCAATTAACACGATTTATCATCTTGACAAATGGGTGATGTAAAGCGCTTCTCAGTGGACTACAGATTGTAACGATCGTGGGAGAGTGATCAGACGACAGATCTAGGGAAGCTTCAACGTGAATTAATTCCCTAGAAATACTTTTTATGACGCCGAAATCTATAACATCCGGAATTTTTCGTACGTCAGTAGGCCAGTAAGTAGGCTCCCCACTTGAAATAACATCCAAACCCATTTTTGAAATTGTGTTGAACAACGCCCTACCTCTAGGCGTAATAAGACGCGAACCCCAGAACGTATGCTTAGCATTGTAGTCGCCAGCTGCAACGAAACAAGGTCCAAGAGATTTGTAGAACTTCTCGTATTGGTCCTCAGTGATTGAAAATGTGGGAGGAGAGTAAATTGAAGATATCACGAAATTTGTACAAAAATTTTCAATGCAGATATTTGTTGCTTGTAGATGTTCTTCACAAATGTTGTCAAGAATATAGTGCTTGAGTCTTGACTTTATTAGAATTGCTGATCCACCGCATGCTCTCCCTCTAGGGTCCTTTGTGTCATATAAAGTGTAGCCATTCATTTTAAAGAGGCTTCTAGAAGTCAAGTGAGTCTCAGAGACCAACATTATATCAATATTTTTTTCCGTAAGGAAGTGCTCAAGTTCATTTTTATGTTGGCGAATGCCGTTTGCGTTCCAGAAACATATTTTTAACGTGTTCATGGCTTGTTAATTAATGCTTGAAGCAGAGTATTCTGCATTCTCAACATTTCTTGCATCATGGTAGTCATATTTGTTGTAAAGTACCAAAAACCTAACTGGCTTTTGAATTTCGAATGGTGCACAAAAGTACAATGGCCATATTCGTTGTTTGAGAGTCTTGCTTAAAGGTAAATGCAGAATATCGTAGCCGTACTTTGAATTGTGTGTGTATTTTGTGATTGGATTTTAAAGAAAGGCTACAATATTTTCCATATACTACATATACATACATACATACATACTTACGCAAGACCATTTGCATTGGACCCCAAATATCGGCAATATACTAAGATTACCATTCACATTTGGTCTATATTATAGACTCTATGGACTCTATAAGCTTGTGTTTCTTATTATGATCTGATTGTTAAGTCGTCATCAATACAGTGAAACATTTGCTGCAAAACATTTTTGGTTTCTCTTTTGAAACTGCATTCGTGTCCACATTGTGAAGTTTTTGTTTTGCAGGTTAATACATTTTCTCATATATTTTTCATAAGAATGAGGCGAGAATGACGTACTTAACAAGAACTTCGTGTACATGAAACAAAGTACCCTTTGCCATTCCTCTTTCCGCTCTCGTCAACAAACTCAAATGTTTTGCAGCAAATTTTTCACTATATGGACGACGACTTTGAAATAAGGGAACAAAATGAATTTCTGTTTTTTTAATATTTTATTTTTATTCCACGCATGTCAAAATTACTATGAATCAAAAAAAATTTATAAGCTGAGTAGTTTTTTAGTTTTTAGTTCAAAACCAATTAAAAGATTAATTGGGTAGTTTAATTGAAAATATTTTTTTAAAAACAATGTGGCATACTATAAAAAACAGCTCCGTTTTTACACATAAAAAGAAAAATTATAATATTTACATACAATAATTGTTAACCATATCATACTATTGTGAGTTAAACTCTGTTGATAACACTTTTTTGATAAAGCAGTAAATTCAATTAAAATAAACATATATTCAATTAAAATAATAATAAAAGATATTATTTTTTCTAAGCAATAACTTAATTGAAAAAAATTCAAGAATAATTTTTTCTGTGCAGGTATAATGATAATGTTGACACACAAAAAAGTAATATGAATGATTTTGTAATATTAATTAAAATATTTGTAGTATCAATTAAAAAATTAATTAAATTTTCACCTATAAACAATTTGATAATATCAATTAAGTTTTTTAAGTCAAGTTAATTAATACAATTAAAAATTTAATTAATATAATTAAATTCTTAATTAAAAATATTAATTGGTGAACACTTTTTTCTGTGGACATTTTAAAACCTTTTTTTAATTTAATTTTTTTTTGTTCGTTTTGCCGACATTTTCGGTTTTTAGAGACTTTTTAGCTGAAGCGATTTTTTTGTGTTGATTTTTTTCGTTCTGACGATTTTCTTAGATTTTCAAATGTTTGTATATTTTTTTTGGTGGTTTTTGGGTTTTTTTTTCGAATTTTTTGCGGTTGTGTGTTAGTTTTAGAGTTTTTTTTCAGTTTTTTGATTTTTTAGTTTAAGCTTTTTTTTTTGTTTTAACGTTTGTTTTCTTTCAGGCGAAACTTTTCGGTTTCGGCAATTTTTTTATTTTATTTTGGTGACATTTTCGTGGCGGCTATTTATTTGGGTTTTGCGATTATTAAATTGTCTTATTAATTTACAAGAAATATTATTGGGAAAACTATTTTCATTTAGTATACTTATTATCTTCTTTCTATTTTTCTTATGGAATTCAAATATCACTTATTATCAATATTCGTCGTTCTATTAAGTTCTTGGCAGTATTAATTTGGATGTTTTGAATAATAATTAATAATCCTACCAGATGAAGTTGGTTTTTGAAACAAGTCTATTGACAATTTATTTCCCCTTTTTAATACTAATGTATCTAAATATGAAAGCATGGATTTATTTTCCATTTCAATTGTAAATTGAAAAGAATTTAATGTTGATAATACAGTATTAACCTCATTTTCTGGAATTATGCAAAATAAATCTTCAACATATTTCACTAAAATCTTTGGTTTAATAGATAATTTTCTGATACATTCGTCTAATAGTTTTTCCATCACTATATCAGCTATAACTGGTGAAGCTGGAGAGCCCATGAGAAGACCTTGGGGGTTACTCTCTATTGAGATGCGAAAGCAATTACGATGCGAAAGCTAAATGCGATGAGATGCCAATTTGGTACTCTCTATTACTTTCGCAAGTCCTTTCGCAAAATTCTTTGATAAAGTGGCAACATTGACTTTGCAAAAGAAAATATGGCAAAGATTGACAGTAATGAAGTGTCAAAATATGTAAAAAAACGTCTTTTCAAAAAAGGAAAATTAAGAAAAAGTGAAGATTTTTTAATTGAAAGTAAAATAGTGAGTAGTCTGTAGCGTTCCGTTTGAAAAAGGAAGCATTTCTAGCTAAGAGATCCACAGCAATTCCAACTACTATAAAACTAGCTGCCACATTAAAATTACTTTGCCAGGGCATGTACCAACATCAACTTGGCCAGGACCATATCCTAGGACTATCGCAGCAATCAATGTCACATTGCATACAAGAGATATGCGTGTCATTGAGAGAATATTACGTTCCAAGCATATCAAATTTGAGTTAGTTGCAGAAAGGGCACAATAAGTAAAAAAAGCTTTTACAACATGGTAGTCACATACAAACGGTTAGATAAGCCTAAAACAAGCACTTGTTGAAAATTTCAGCACAGTATGAACGCTATGGTTTGATTCATTATATTTCACCTTTATTTTAAATTTTTAGGTACACATGTACACACAAAAAAGTAATATGAATGATTTTGTAATATTAATTAAAATATTTGTTGTATCAATTAAAAAATTAATTAAATTTTCCCCTATAAACAATTTTATAATATAAATTAAGTTTTTTCCAGTCAAATTAATTAATACAATTAAAAATTTAATTAATACAATTAAATTCTTAATTGAAAATATTAATTGGTGACCACTATTTTCTGTGTATGTATGTGATTACAAAATTTAATGTAATTTTTATTTGCTTTTACTCAAAAAATAATTTTAATATCCAATATAAATATTTTTTCAACGTACTCACATGTTTTTCTCCCTTTCCGTTTGCTATTTAGCTATCGCAAGATATTGCGATTATCGAACGATTTTGACAGGCACTTTCGCATTACAGAGTGCGGTGAAACCAGGCTTGCGAACGAAAAAAAAACAGATGCGAAAAGCAAATGCGCAAACGCATTAGAGAGTACTAATCGTTCGATTTGATAGCATTTTTCTTTCGCATCGCAATAGAGAGTAACCCCCCTTTTTGTTGTTGGTATATTTTATCATTACATTTAAAGTATCTACTGTCTACTGTACAAAACTTTACAATACGTGAAAATAAACTATTATTAATGTCTGTATATTGGGTTATTCTATTCCAATTTTCATCTATGATATTCATAGCCAAATCGACTGGTATGCTTGGAAATAGAGTTAGAACATCAAAGGATATTAATTTATCATTATTATCTAATCTTAGCTGTTTTATACTGTTTTTAAAATCTAATGAATTAATGATATTATATTTAGAACCCGTAGTTAATCTCCTTAGAATATGTGTCATATATTTGCTCAGTTCATAAGATGTAGAATTTATACTGGAACAAATTGGTCTCAAAAGAAAATTAGCTTTATGAATCTTATTATTATTATTATTATTAGGTAATCCATATAATTTTGGAGATATAGCACTATTTGATTTTAATTTATATTTTTCTATGTTAGAAATAATATTAGCTCTGAAAAGATCTTCAACTAAATCATTATTACATTTTTGTAATCTACTAGTAGGATTGTATGTTGCAACATCAGTTAAAATATTATCAATTCTCAAATCATAGTCAATTTTATTCATTGCAACTGTAACGTTGCCCTTATCTGCATTCAAAATAATTTTGTGATTATTTAATTTTAAAAAACTTTTTAGCAGATTTTGCACAATTAATCATATATTTATCCCTATTAGTCAATCTACTTTTGTTCATGTGATTATCAATAATTGTAGTAAATTTTGACCTAATTATTTCCTTTTTTTCACTATCTTGTATAGTATGGATGAGGTCTTCTCCACCTGCTATTACCTTCATAATAGGAAAGTTATTTCCTTGAACTGGTAATGCGTGTTTCTTTCCTAGTGACAGTATGTATTGAACTTCAGAAGGAAAAACTACATCAGATTTATTGACAAACCATTTTTGATTTAATCTGATTCGTAGTTCTCTTTCTTGTAAATTAATCAGTCAATTAAATTTTTTAATGTGTAATTTTCTTTTTGCAAATCTTTCTGTTATCCTTTTTGTATATTCCAGAAAATCTGCAATTTATCGTATATTTAAAGTTCTTCTTAATCTGGACTCAATATTCGACAATTCTCTGGTAAGCTCCTTTAAGTTTTGATGTCTTTGTCTTATTGCCCAATTCAGCATTTTGCTTTTAAAAATATTTATATTTCTCGCAATCATCATTTGGGTATATGATCGAGGGTTTTCATGAAAAAAATTTAATATATTTTTAGTTGAATTTTTTATAAAATTAGGAATTATACCTTTATTGCGGCAACAGATTAAAAAAGTTATTGCTGCTTTGCATTTTATAATTTTTTCCCTTATTTTCTTATACCTATTTATAGTCCATCTCGTCTTATTAAGTATTCTACACCAGTTTCTGCTATTGTTGTTATCAAAACTCATGTCTTCTTCTCTTCTGAATATGTTATAATTTGCTGTATGATTTGGTGATTTGATTTTTTCGGTTACTTTTTAGTTTCAGTGATTTTTTAGCTTTGGCGGTTTTTAGGTTTTGGTCATTACTTCCTGTTCCTAATTTTTTTTTTTTTTAATTTAACCGATCTTCTGGCGTTTTTTTCTGTTTTTGTGAAATTTTTAGTTTTTTCTTACTTCCTCTTTGTTTTGGCAATTTTTTCCGGATATTTTTTAGCTTGAGCAATTTTTTTAGTTTTAGCATTTTTTCGTAACATTTTTTGGGTTTTTGGTGATTTTTAGGGTTCCGTACACCAAAGGTGTAAAAAGGAACCCTATTGTTTTCGCTACGCTGTCCGTCTGTCCGTCACGCGGTATTTTCTCAGGAACCGTATGAGCTACGGACCTGAAATTTGGACAGAGTATGTAGAACCTTGGCCACTACAACAACAAGTACATCAGAATTAGAAATTAAAGGGTGTTCCAAAACGATTAACGAAAAATTCTAAAATCCCATGTAATATACATACATACAATTGTATGTATATATATGTATATGTTGATACTTGAAATTTGTAAAATTAGTGCATTTTTATATAGGCTACAACAATTAACAATAAAATATTAAAAAATTTAAATTAAAGGGTGGCCCGCCACTTAATGCAATTTTGACTATGTAATTTTGACAACTTGCTAAATCTTTGGAAACCGTAAGAGGTAAACTCTTGAAATTTCCAAAAACGGTAAAACTAAAAAAACCGAAAATCATAAAATCGCCAAACCGAAAAAAGTCGCAAAAACCTGAAAAAAATCGCCAAAAATTTAAAAAAAATCGCCAAATCGAAAAAAGTCGACAAAATTAAAATAAAAAATTCTAGCACTAAAATAAATCGCCAAATTCGAAAAAATCGTTTAAATGAAAAAAATCGCCAATATGAAAAAAACGCCAAAAAACCGGGAAAAATCGCCAAAACGAGAAAAAATCGCCAAAACGAAAAAATTGCCAAAATTTAATATAAACGCCAAAAACCGAAAAAAATCCTCAAAACGAAAAAAAAAGTGTCAAACTAAAAAAAATCACCGAAACCAAAAAAAATCAACTATATAAAATAACGCCAAAATTAAAAAAATCGCCAAAATAAAAAAATCTCCAAAATAAAAAAAAACGCCAAAATAATAAAAATCGCCAAAAATTAAAAAAAAAATAAACAACCAAAAAAAAATTGCCAAAACGTGAAAAAAGTGCCAAAACTCAGAAAGCGCCAATAAATTCAAAAAACCCCCAAACTAAAAAAAAACGCTTAAAACCGAAAAAACCCAAAAACGAAAACAATGCCCAAAACTATAGGCTAAAGTTCGTATTCAATTACATATCTCGTGTCAGTACGGAACCCTTCGTGCGCGGGTCAAAGTCGCACTTTACTGAATTTATTTTAATTGAAAAGATTTTTTTGTGTTTTTTCTTTTTTTTTGGGATATAATTTTTTTTTGAAGATTTTTTCGGTTATATTTTAGTTGGGGCAATATATTTTTGTTTCGCTTTATGTTTTACCGTCTTTTTTCGGTTTTTAGCAATTTTTTTTTTATTTTAAGCGATTTTTTTCAGTTTTAATGATTTTTTTTCATTTTGGTGATTTTATTTCGTTTTGGCGATTTTTTCGATTTTTGCGATTTATAGTTTTTTTGTGTTGACCCTTTTGTTTCGGCGATTTTTTCGGTTGTTGTTAAGTCTAAGCGATTATGTAGTTTTGATGATATTTTTTTAATTTTTAGCGATTTTTTTAGTTGAAACGTTTTTATTTTAATTTTGGCGTTTTTTTCGTGTGGGCAATTACGTCGGTCTTTTGCGATATTTTTAGTTTTTTGGTGACGTTTTTGCTTTGGTGATTTTTTTCGATTGTTTTTTTAGTTTTAGCGCTTTTCTTCGGTTTGCTAATTTTTTCGATTTTATTGCAATTTTTTTCTTTAAACCTTTTTTTTTGTTGGTATAGTTTTACATTAATTTTGTTTGCATCTCTGTTTCTTATTTTCTCTTTGAGTTTTCTTAGAAAAATTAACATAATCTCCAAACATTCGCAAACATTTTTCTGGCTACATGAAAAAAAAGCTTAAGTTGAGATTATTTGCCTTCATGTTAATGACACCTTTGTAATCTTTATATTCAAAAGTATTCCTCCTCAAAATCTCAGTTGTTTTGTGCGAGATTTTTTTTCAGGAGCTTATAACACAATATTGATAAGAGCTTAATAGGAGCTTAATATGAGCTTTTTTTTTCTGTGTATATTTCAAATTTAATGTGTTATTTATAAATTGTAAGACTATGTGTTTCTAACAAAATAGATGTGAACACCGAGCTTCCAAATTTAACTGCAAAATAAATCACCTTCTGAAAATCGACTGTTGAGTTTAAAAGTGCCCAGTAGAATGGACTCCGTCTCATTTTATAATCTCAAAAAAAAAAACTTTATCTGTACAAAAACAAAATTAAAAAATATACTTTTTCTACGGCTTTCAATCTGAATCATAGAACCAACTTTTTTTTCCTTCACAATCGTGGAACAGTATTTGAATAAATTTCCCTCGACTTTTGTCAGCCACTGTATGTGTTGTTTAATATTATTTAGTGAAAGGACGTTTAAGTATTTTTAATGTATTTGCCTGGCTTAAGTGTTACAATACAAATGCATGTTGGCGAGATTGTGGCCGGTTGGTCAGTAAACAAACGGAAACGGAAATGAACTTTTAAAAGACTTGGCAAGAACTAGAGAATGAGGCTAAATAACCAAAATAGCAACAACAACTTTACTGAAAGTTGCAACAAAAGCAAAGAAAATTAACAATAAAACGAATACTGTAACCATATGCTCGTATGGCTTAAGTCATGGTTTGTGCTTGAATGGCTGGTTTTATATACTTAAAGTGGTCTCATTCATTTATACATTAAGCAAGTGTGTGATAAAAATAAAGAAATGTAAAAAAGCAGCAATAGAAAAATGAATAAGTTTTAATGGTTTGTGTCCTTTTAATTGTTTTTATTGCTGAGCATAATCCAATGCAAATTCTAGCATAACAAGAACGATTTGCTTTTAGATGTTTCTATAAAAATGTATGAAACTACAAAAAAATATAAAAACGTTATAAAGGCTGCTTTGGTCAGAGAAGAAAAAAAATTCGGGTATTGGTGGCTTTAAATCTTACGGTGGGTCCCTTTCAGGTATACCGGCATTTAAAAATATATATAAAATAATAGCTGCACTATTATGTGAAATTTTACGAGGAACATTTCTTATTGTTTAACCCTCTACCTCAAAAAAAATTGTTTTTTAATATTCTCGAAAATGTTTACAATATTTTATTATATTTAATTCTCAATTTTTTCCAACTTTTTTTAAGCAACCAATTAATTTTCAAGTGTCTTTCAGTTTAGTCTTACGTGATAATTTATTAAAATATTTTATTCGCTTTTTCGAATAAATAACGAATAAAAATGTCAGTAGATTATGTGAAAAATTTAGACAAGTATTGCATTCCATTAGCGTTAAATTCAGGATAACAAATATTGATACGATTAAAATTTTATTCGAATAAAATTTTTTATAATTTATTTTAATAAATGTTTAAAATTTAATTGTATGTAAGTAAAATAAAAAAAATTATTCCAAGAAAATTTTATTCGAATACAATTTTCTATATAAATTTTTTTTATATAAAATTTCATAATATCTAAAGTTTGGAAAAAAATGTCTAGCGATGAAGCTTTTGTTCGATTAAAAGTTCGAATAACGAAAAAAAATCCATGGATTTTAAAATATAAAAAATAAATTTATTCAAAAAATATTTTATTTGAATAAATTTTTTACATTATTTTTGCAATAAAGTTTTATATAAATAAATTATAAAATTAGTCGAATATTATATTAGCTTATTAAGGTATTTTGAATAAGATGTATTATTCGCTTCTTATATACACAAACGAATAACACGTTTTAATCGATTATTTAAAAATAACAAATAATATATACATAATATATTTTATTCCATAATTCGATTAATGAAACAATATATTTCATTAGATTTTATAATAAATTCTATTTAAATATAATAGATATATGAACTATTTTATTCGAATAAAATTTGAATCGAAAGAAAATTTTTTCTTCTAAATTTTACATCTAATGATAGTTACTTTAATCTCGTACAAAATAAAAAGCTTTATTATGAAATTTGAATGAGTAACGAATAAGAAATATTTTTTAATGAAAAATTCTTTTCAAAACATTATTTTTTATTTGGCATCGCTGCCATTTGCCTCTTTTTGATTTGCGGCACCTTTCGAAATTTGCATTAAACTGTTAAGCGTTATTTTTCACTTGTTCACATGCCAAGACTTTTAAAATTTACTACCAATTTATTCTATAAGCAAAGTTAATTTAGGACCTGGCCCAAAATCTCGACAACGTTCGACATGTAGCACAGTTACATTGGAAACAAAAACAACAACAACAACACTAATCGGAGCTGTCTTATACTTGATTGGAATGCAAATAAGCAATATTTATTCCATTGACAAAACAAATAATGTCGTTTCAGCTAAAACTGATTTGCCTAAGAAACCACCAATAAATGCACATATGCAAAAACAATTTTAAAGTTTTATTTTTAAATTATACTCTTATTTAAAAACATTCAAATATCATTAACTGACTTGGTATAATAAAGAAAATCTATTTACTACAAAAAGTTTTTTAGAATCTTAAATTTTTGAAATGAAAAATAATAACTTGTTTTCGTTTTGTTTGCTTTGAATGTAAAATAAGAGCTCGAAACGAATTATTTAGTGAGCGACAGAAACTTTTTTTATTAATTTTTTTCAGTTTAACAAATACTTCTCTGAACATAAAGTTCTAAGAAATTTTTTTGTTGTGTTTGTTTATATTTTCCTATTTATATGTTAAATTAGTATAAAACATTTCCATCACATAATAAAATCTGCAAAAAAAAGTCCATGAAACTTAAACAACAATTACTGTAATAACAAAAACCACTAAGCAATAAAAGCGAAAATAACAGGAAATCGCACTTCAATGACAATAATCATGATGTGCGTAATAAAAGAACAACTGCCATTTGTTTTGTAAATCAATCTCCCTCTCTGTCTCTATCTCTCCCTTCCCTTCCTTATCACGCATGCATTAGCTTTCACACACACGCACCTTGTTAGTTTTTTATTTATTCAACAACAGGTAAATGAGATTAAGTGTTTAAAATCATATATTGCTCGTAATTTTTTAGTAGAAAAAAATATGAAATGAAATGCTTGTATTAAATAAAGTACAATAAATTTATTTGGAAATTTAGCGAATGATATAATCAGTTGAAGATTATTTGAGTAAGGATTTACTGCTGCAATGGTTAAGTATTCGGGTTAAAGGTATAGTACTCGATTATTCGAATAAATTTAATTTTTTCATTTGTTTAATATTTAAATATATTCGGAATCTGAAATACAAGTTGAAAATATTCACTAATAGTAATAACATTTTATTTGAATTAACAATTACAGAAATATGTAAATTTGGTTCAAGAAAAACAATTTCATACAAGTAAAAAATTCTTGGACCACAATTTAAATTAATTTAACAAACAATATGCAAATAAACATGAAGCTTTGATGGAATATAAAACGAATAATTTCTTAAATATGTATACATACATACAGATGTGACACAACTAATTCAGATCAGTGTTGTTCTAATTAAATATGGATCAAAATAAAAAAATAGAAAACCCGATTCAATAAATTTGATAAAATTTTGTCGATTCAATAACGAATAAAAAATTTATATGGATAAAAATAATAAATTAAAAAAAGGAAACTACCCTACGCAATAGAATGAAACTTTATTCGACTCAATGAGTTGTTAGCACATGACAAGGATTTTATTTGCTTAAAAAATAGAAAAAACTTGCAAACAAATATTGCACTTAACGCAAAAATTAAATTTTATTCGATTAGATTAAATGTGTAGAGCAGCTTGCGGCATAAATTTAAAAGCGATGCGATGAACACTGCTTCCCTTATATATTACTTTCTTTTCTATTCTTCTCATTTTATGTACATATTAGAGGGGTTACCAATTTTCATATTTTTTATAAAGGTTGGAAATTTAAAAAAACATTTCATCTACGGCAACACTGTACCGAAGGAAAAAAAAGATGTATGGAATAGCCGATTATACATATATAAAAAACACAACCAATCTCATGCATGAGTCTTTTCGTAGGGTCGTTAAAAGGAAATGCAGCATTTGTAGCCGGGGCAAGACCCTAAATGTAAACACTGTCTTTAATACGTGCTAATATTTTAAAATTTAAAGCATATTTTAGAGAGCAAATTAATATAAAATTTGCGTTTGATTAATATTAGCTTTTAGTACATTAAGTATACGCCTTTGTGGGATTAAAAAGTTAGAATATTCATTTTAGTCAGAGAACTGCAAGTGTGTGTATTTTTGAGACTAATGTTGAGTACATAATCCACATATATCTTGTTATTTTATTGTGTCATTTTCCAAATGTGTGAAATGCCGTTCAACATTATGTTTTTTGCTTAGAACAATGCCACATAACGAAAAATATCGGCTTAATCAAATCTGTTTGCGGTGTCTGCTCTACTTAAACTTGCTAATTTTTTTACATTAAAAAACAAAAATAAAATTTTGCAAATTCCAGAAAAAATTCATAAAAAAAATTATTTTTTGCTCATAATTTTTTTATATGTTTTTAATAATAAACATAAAAGGTCTATAATTTATAAACGTGAAAGTATTTTCTTGTTTTGAAATTTTTGGACTGAAATAAAACATTTTTTTGCTGGGCCTTTTTTTATAGAAATTATCATTCAAAAATATTAAATAATATATTACAACTAATCTGGCATCATTTTTAAATTGTCAAATTTTCGAATATAATTGTACTAAAAATTAAACTTTTTTTATTAATTATAGAGACGAGCTAAAACCTTGTACTCACTTTTTGTTCAACTTTCGAGTAAGCTAGAACCCTTTTTGCTTTTCATACATACCGCCATGTATATAATATATATTATAAGTATATTACTCTACCTTTGAAATTCAATAAACTGAATTATTAAATACGAATATTTACCTCGGTAATTCTTATAACATAAACTTAAAGGTGAGTTAAATCCCTTCCATACAGTGGCCTAATTTAAAGAAACTTAAACTTCTTTCAAATCCACCCCATAATTATAATTATTCAATGTGAGTAATTATAATTATATTCTCTCATTTAGATTGGCTCTGGTATTGCATATTCTGTCTGCCAGCTAAAAGAAGAACTTAAATACAATATCTCAATTGTATTCAAGGTATTATTTTTTATTTCTTGGAATTTCCAAATTTTTTACTTACCATAACCTTACGCTTCAGCACAAAAGAAGCAGAAGGAAGTTGCAATAACAGAAGCTTTTTGTGTTTGCTTTTACTTATATATTAATCTCACATTCGTCGCCCAAAAACAATATTTATTAACTTTTTTTAATTTAATTTTCGTTTGAATGAAAATTCCATTACTATTGGCAAAGTTGCTGCATTTAGCTCTCTTGGAAAAATATTTTCGCGTTCCCCTCGTCGCGTCTGTATCTGCACTTTATTAATTTAAAAGGAAATTAAAACAAAATTTTCATGCATCATAAATCTACATATAAACGATCTTTCTCTTTAATTTTCACATTCACAAAAATTCGTTTTTATAAAACTGCTGAATTACTTATAATTTTATAAGTTCAAAAAAAACTTTTATTTTTGGTGTGTTTTTATTGGTAATTGTTACAAGTTAATTTTAAAATTTATTAACGCACTAATAATCCCAAATTATCATTTTACTTATTCAGTAAAATAATTTTTTATTAAAAATGCATTGAAATTGATTATTGAGTGGTTTAGCTGGATCCTATGCACATTTCACTGTTGCTAATGCAGATCATCAGGGAACCTTTACCCAAAGTTTCTCAGAACAGCTAGAGTTATTATGTTATAAACTTTCATTTAAGCTGAAGAGCTGAAAAAAAGTCAGCCAATGTAGTAAAGTAAGAAAATAAAAAACATGTTGAGTTCTTGTTTCAACTTTGTTATTTGTTGAGCTTCTCATTTGTTTAAATTGAAGTTTATAACATAATAACTCTAGTTGTTCTGAGTAAAGTAAAATAATAATTAGGGATTATACTTAAGGTTGCGGTGCACTCGTGCCGGCCACTGATTTATAAACCTTGAGTTAATATATTTGTGTGCATGTATGTATGTGTTTTTGTGTATCTTAGCTCTTGCGAGGACCAGCTCAATAGGAAATAATTTTTAGATAATCTTTTTAATTGAATTGGCATTAGTTCGTAGGGACATCGTGCTAAGCAATTACTTTAACTAAATTCTTTGAAATTCTAAGCATTCGAAATAAAATAATTAGAGAACTTTGTTTAATTCTAGTTTTTCTAGTTATTTTCCAAGCAGCTTGTTTTGTCCACAATGCCATTGAGTTTATATAGTTAATGTAAAATCATGATTTATGTAAAAAAAAGGATTCGAAGTTGTAATTCAATTGTTTCTTCAATAGAATAGTTATACACTATACTTACAAATGTTGCAACTGACTGTCCGTCTGTTGCGTACTTAAGACCATTAAGTAAACATCATCAGTATAACTCTTAGTCTGCATAAGCTCCAGTGGAGCAAAATACAAAACAGACACAACATGCTCCCTTTTGTCATGTCCTTAAAACTCCAGCCAGGCTAACAAGAAAAATATAAACAATGTTTGTATCCCCACTTGCATGAATACACTCAAGAGATCCTCAGAAACTGTTCGTATTTGATTCAAAATTTCTTTTTAATTTTTTTTTTTGGCTGTTGGTCACATATAGCAGCATATTGTATGAATAAATGTGTTGAAATGAGCATATGGAGTTTGAAAATTGAAAAAACTTTTTTAGCAGCTGGCAAATCATGCAATATCTGAGTCTTCGTTAAATTACATTTAAAGAGAATTTTTCATTTTGTTTTTATGTTTTTAATTTGTAAATCAATTGAATAAATTTGTATTAAAAGGTTCACTTTTTCGTTTTGCAACTCTTATAAACACATGTGAATTTGTATATTGCACTGCTATTTGATTTATTATTGTACTGCATTAATGCATTATTTTGAGGTTCTTCAATGTCTTAATTTTGAAAGATATCAAGTACATACAATTATTTAATACTTTTAATTTGCTTTGTTAAAGCTTTTCAAAGGAACTTCACTTTGCAAATAAGGCAAATAGACTTTTATCAAATGGAATCTTTTGGTGAAAACTGCGGCCTGAATGCTTTTGTTGCCTTAAATACATACTCGTACATATTTACATCCATACAGACATATTTGATAAAGTGTGAAAGTTAATTTATTTATCCTACAAAGGCGTATACTAAATGTAATACAAGATAATATTAATCATACGCCAATGTTTTATTTATTTGCCCTTTAAGATATGCTGCATATTTTGCATTTTAACAATTAGCATGAATTAAAGATGTTTTTTTTTACATTTATGGTTTTGCTCCTGCTACAAACTCTGAATTTCATTTTAATGACCCTACGAAAAGCCTCGTGCAAAAGATTGATGGTGTTTGGTAGCAAATTTTTTAATATACATACACACATATATAAAAGGCTTTTACATCTCTTTTAGGGTCCCGTACAGCAATGGCGAAAAGGAACACTATTGTTTCCGCTACGCTGTCCGTCTGTCCGTCACACGATATTTTCTCAGGAACCGTAAGAGCTACGGACCTGAAATTTGGACAGAGTATGTAGAACCTTGGCCGCTACAACAACAAATACATGAGATTTAAAAATTAAAGTGTGTTCCAAATGCAATTTTGACTATATAATTTTGACAACTTGCAACTTCTTGGAAACCGTAAGACGTAAACTCTTGAAATATAAAATATAATATATATTATTTTATATTATAAAATCACCAAACCAAAAAAAAAAACTGTAGCCAAGAACTAAAAAAAATCGCCAAAACGAAAAAAATCGCCAAAAATTAAAAAACATTCTAACACTAAAATAAATTGCTAAATTCGAAAAAATCTCCCAAATGAAAAAAGTCGCTAAATTGAAAAACTCCAAAAACCGAAAAAAATCACCAAAATGAGAAGAAAAGTGTCAAGACTAAATTTTAACTGAATCAAATAATACAAAATAATTTTCTTTGATACTTTAGTAAAAATTTAACTTCAATTTCAACCAAGATTTTCAAAAAAAATCGTCGACAGTCACATCTAAATAATCTTTTATAAATTGAAAATGTTCCTGCAACGTCTGTCAGTAACATATAGCAAACTCAAATTTTTATTGAAACTAACGTCCCTAATAATAGCGTAATATATAAGAAAAATGTATACACTACATGGAATATAGCATATAAGATTTAGATGGCGAAATATAAAAATTAAAATTTTGACCACATGAATTTTTAACACATGAAGCATAAGCATGATAAAAAAATCTACACAGTATCAAAATTTGGCTTAAAGGCATAAATAAGAAAGTGAGAAAGTAGGAAATATGCTAAATAAATGCGTGTAAGGCTAATATATGCAAAAACATGTTTTAAAGGTTAAATTATGCAAAAATATGCACTAACAAATTGATGCCAAAATTCAGTCACACAAAAAAATATGCAATTGCATATTTGCCATTTCCCTGCTGACGATTTTATCCCAATTTTCATAAAATTTCATTTTATGATATTTGAAGTCCTGCGAGTTAAATCTGACTATTTTTGCGCTGATGTCTGCCTTCGAAAAATGTTGAACGTAGATGTCATAAGAAATTATATCGATTCGAAACGGTAGATTTCAAAATTTTTCGAAAATTTTCGCAAATAAAAATTTAAGAAAACGTATTTTTTTAAAACAAATTCTCGATGAATTTCACCATCACTCAGATCTTAAACTAAAAAAGAGACGTTGATGGCCAATTTGACTAAAACGTAGAATTGGTTCAAGAGATATCGATGACGAAAAATTTAGAAAAAAAAAAATTTTTCTAAAATTTTCAAAAGTCTTTGACTAATTGATTTGAAATATTTATTGATTTTTATAGACTTATAGTATTTTCACACTGAAAGTTAAAACCTGATTTTAACGACGTTAAAACCATTAACAGCTGATTTTGCATTCACACTCACACTGCAGTTCAGGTTTTAACTCACAGACTGTCTAATAACTTTGCTCAAAAATAAAATAAATCTCCCGCAAGAATGCGTGTCTTTCTTGTTGTATTTTTTCTGCTTTTTAAAACAATTATTTGACAAACTGTACAACTGTTTTTATTTGTATGAAAAACTCGGAAATTTTTTTTATATATTTTAAATAAATTTTGTAAATAAATATTTTAAAATTATGGAAGTAGTAATAAAAAGTGAATACGTTCTTGTTAATCAAGTTATTGTTTATAAAAATGCAAAAATACATCACAAAATAAAACTTTTTTATCAACGGATCGGTGTTATTAATATCGTCTATTTTCACTTCCCAGAGGTCGATGAATATATTTTTGTGCCAAAAAAAAATCTTTGCTTTCCTTAATTTTTTGATTATTGTTGCTGCTGCATCTATTTTTAAGTAGAAAATCTTTCAAGCGACATCTATTGTTATTCACTGGCATAACCAGTACTGCCAAGTTAAAATGACTGGAAGCAGCTAGTCATTTTAACTTGGCAGTACTGAAAACAAGGTAACATTTCATAAAACCAACTTAAAACCAATTCTAAAATGGTTTTAAGTTAGTTTTAACAAAAACAAATTGTATGGTAAAACCAGGTTGTAGCAGTGGGTTTTAACGTTAAAACCAACTTTTATTAAAACCATGTCAGTGTGAAAACACTATTAACCAGAGTATCGAATGCCGAAAATTTTACCAAAATCGCTAGCTTAGCGCAAATTTTCAAGAATAGGCTGCAAATTCAACCAATTCATATATATTTTTTATTCCATATTTCATTTAAAATTGATTCATTTCATTTAAATACATTTTAAATTTAACTTTTGATATTTTAAAAAGTGCCATTATCACTAACCATTGAGTTTTAATTTCTATTTGACTGGATTATTTTGCATGCCATATCTCTTTGTTGCAATTTGTTAAAAACTTCAATTACATGTCGCTAATATAAAATTAAATTGTATCTGATTATTTTAGCATTGAAATAATTATCAGGCAAAAGGATAGAAAGCAAAAATATTTTTTGCTATCGCAACAAAATCAATTGAGCATAAAGAAATAATATCCCAGGTCCTTTTTATCTTGTCTGTTTTTTTATTAACAATTGACCACTTTAATTGTTAATGTGTCATTAGCAGATCATTAAATTGGTTTTAATTTTTTTGAACACAAGGACTATTGATATAAATAAGTTATCTGTGACAGTTTTTGCCTTAAATAATTTTGCTTTATTTAAGTATTTATTTAAAATTAAAGTTTAAAATAAAAATATATATTTTGTTAATGTTGTTTTTGTTTTGCTTGTTGTCATTTGCTCTAAACTGTTTCCTTTAATCAAACGCTTGTTGTTAAATATTTTCGTCATCATGGTTTCTTCCAATTCACTGGCTGAAAATATTTCCCCTTATTGAACACACCCATGTAATAATATTATTGAACATACAAACACACACACACACATAAACAGAACGACATAACCCTGTAGTAAATAAAATAGTCGATTGACAAAAAACACTAGCTATAAATTAATTATTTTGCAAGTGACTACAAATTGGTTTAAATCTCATGCAGATATCAACCAAACATATTGAATGGAAGCAGACGTAAGAAATAAATAAAAGCAAAATAACTAAATGAAAAGAAAATAAAAAAAAATCAAAAAAGCATGCCATGAAATCAAATGCCAAATATTTGTGTTGAAAAAAAAATAATAATTTCAATACTTAATATGTATAATATTTTCTATGAGCAGGAAAAACTTTCGTATGAATGTATGTATTTTTGTTTTAAATATAAAAATACTAATTATTTAAGAAGTTATTATTCGACATATTGTCATAATTATATTTTAATTTGAAATTTATTTGTGACTGTTCAAAATTTGTGGTTGAAGTCTACTGATGATTTGATTTAAGCGCCAATGAAATACGTATATAGACCAAGCTAAACCACACGCAAATAAATTTCAAATTAAAATACTAATTATTTCTATATATCAATATAGTACATATATTCATTATATATAGTATATACATATGTATGTATGTATATGATATACAAATGTGTAAGAAGATTTACATAAATATGTATTTAACTATAATAGAAATTAAGTGACGTCAGAGTGGTTGCAAAATAAGTAGTTAGTAGTCAATTTAAAAGTCATGCAGAGATGGCCAATTGACTACTGCCTATGACATGCCTATGTTAAAATAGTGAGTCGGCGACAAGGAAAAAAGTCACTTAATCAACCAGTTGTGGTTATTAAAAAACCAGTTTCAAGGTACTAACTAATGACTTTGAGTTCCTATAGGGAAGAGTATACATGTGTGTACGTATGTTTAGGTTCTTGCTAGCTTTGGGTTGTATACATATTTGTATGCTTCACTGTTTACTTGTGTGTGTGCTTAAAGGAGCATTTGATGTTTTCTTTTAAAATTTTTGATGCTTATGATGCTGGTTTTTGATAGATGCTCATGCATTATAGATTAAATGGTTCGATATGGCAAAGAAGAAATGTCGATCAAGTAGTTGAAATGTTGTTTTTTATTTCTTTCTCAATTTCCTTGCAGTTTTTTTTTGTGCAACAATTTCAAATTTTGTAATTTTTAAGCAATACACAAAAAGATTAACTTTTTTTCTTCTGATTCATTGAAATTTTATAAGTTATTAATTATTTTTTAATTAATTAATCCGCGATTAAGTTTTTTGTTTGGCTTAACTGGGCTCTTACAAAATATAGTTGTCGCAAATGGAGTGAAACTAATTCACAAAAGATCTGATAGAGTTGTGTTGTCTATTGATCTTTCGAAAACAAAATATTTTTTCTTTAAAATTTATCCTTTTGACTTATTTTTTCCAATATAAGATTCTGCTTGTATTAAAAAAAAGCAATGTGAGTCCGATCACAGGAGAGATGTGTAAACATCTAGTAATGAAAATCTTATTTAATAATGGCTTATGGTAACTAAAATAAGATTATATAAATTTTTGAATCTACTGTATTTAAAAATGTATGGAAAACCGAATCTATAGTAGTGGAATTAATAGTTGTGGGGGTTTGTGGAGAATTGGAAAATGTCAAATAAAAATTTTGATAGAGCTTGCGACTGTGGGTTTGCAAAATTTGTATTAAAATCTGCACCCATAATAATTGGCATGACATGGAGATTTTTACCCAATTGTCGTGCACCAGCTGCAGTGTAAGGCAACAGTACGTAATGAAGATATGTTATAATATAATATTATAAATTCTTTATAAAGACCGTTATATATCTTTTAAACAAATATTTAACATTTAAAACGCTCTTTTATTTATTTTATTTATTTTAAATTTTTCCATTTTTTTTAACAAAATTATCCCCACCGGCAACACTATTATACTTCACAAGCACTTTCTATTAAAATTAAAATTTTTCCTAAAAGTATGCTTTACAATTCGGTTGAGTGTTTTTTTATGCAGCTGTTAAGTTTTTCTGTACTTCCTGGGCATATGATTACACTAATACACTCATAATGACAATGCTTTACGATCTTACTCAAAATTTGTGATTGTATTGTGAAAAAGATTTTTACCCCCCATCGCGTATAGATGTTTACACATAAAAAAAATAACCAACAAATTTTATTTTTTATCTTTTTTTTATATTGTCTCCTTTTTCCTTAGCAGCTTATTGATTATTGTCTGTGTCGTGCAGTGTTGCTTAAATATTTTATGGAAACTAAAATTAATTTGGAATATAAACACTATAAATTTTTTACTAAGCCAATATCAGCAGATATGCATGTTTACCACATCTTCGCTTTAATGTCTACCTCCTGCAAATGTAACGGACCTTAGGTGAATGCAAAAGGCATGTTGATAGGTGAGCGAGAGAGAGATAGAGAGAGTGAGGAAGAGCATGGGAGAGAGGGAGACAGTCAGAGAGCACATATTAAAATCATTGATAATTATTTTGAGATTTGTTGACAGCTTATGTTATCCGCAGTGGCTGGCCAACTAAATGTGGTCCATGCCCCACAAATTAAAGTAATTTTGTATAGCTGCTGGTGGAAATGTTGCCATTGCAATAACAATAATAACAAAAACAACAACATTAACATCAACAACATTGTAGTAGTATGCTGAGTGCCAGCAACACAACAATAAGTCATGTCATAAATGTCTACATGCACTTACAAATATATGTACATTCATATAGATCTATATATGTATAAATGTATAAATATATATACATACATAGATTCTTATGTAACAAACCGGATATGAATTCTTGTCACATTCACTTACGTTACACATGAACAGATGTTGGCACACGCACTCACAACAATTTATCATTTGTTAACAATGAGACAACAACAATAACAAGAACCATGACAACAACAACATAAATAAGTATCAGTTAAAGAGAAATATTTATGTTGTGATTACAGCATATGGACAATTCTTATGATAAGCTAAAGTTTCAATGCACAGTGGGAATTGTGGAGAAAAATAGAGGGACACAAAAAAAAGAATTATTAGTTATGTTTCATTCGAATCATATGCTATAGCCATAGCTACTTAATAAGTTTATACACACTTAAATTTGTTCTGAATATTTATATAATTAAATTCGCATTTTAAGCTACTTTGAAAGAAGAAACAGATTTTAAATTCGGTTGTATATTCCCTGTAGTAAATAAAATAATCAATTGACAAAAAACACTAACTTATAAATTATTTATTTTGCAAGTGACTACAAATTGGTTTAAATCTCATGCAGATATCAACCAAACATATTGAATGGAAGCACACGTAAGAAATAAATAAAATCAAAATAAGTAAATGAAAAGAAAACAAAACAAATCAAAAAAAAAAAAAAACATGCCATGAAATCAAATGTCAAATATTTGTTTTGAAAAGAAAAATTAACAATTTCAATACTTAATATGTATAATATTTTCTATGAGCAGTTCGTATTTTTATTTTTAGTGAATATAATAATAAATATGTATTTATATATTTACATAGATATATATACATATAAATATACACATAATATATGTAATATAAATATGCATTTATCTTTTTTTTACTATAATATTAATTAACTACAAGTTAGTTGAAAAATAAGTAGTTAGTAGTCAATTTAAAAGTCATGCAGAGATGGTCAATTGACTACCGTCTATGACATGCCTATGTTAAAATAGTGAGTCAGCGACAAGGAAAAAAGTTACGTAATCAACCAGTTGTGGTTATTAAAAAACCAGTTTGATGGTACTTACAAATGGGTTTGAGTTCCTATAGGGTTGTTTCTTAGTCATTTGTTAATCGATTTTAAAATTTAAAATAGTTATCCGTGTTTTTTTATTGTTGTTACTATTGTTTGTCTATAAGAAATCATCTGCTCATGTTAAACGCTTGATGTTGCAGCAAGTGCTACACAGCATAGCGCGAGGAAATTAATGACGATGACACTGATAACTGTTTCAGTGTGAATACATACAAGTGTGGTGGCAGTGGCAACTGGAAAAGCAGCTGTCAACATGCTCAACAACATCATTCACTTGGAATTAATATTATACGTATAATATTTGAAATTTCTTAAATATAAATACATATACACACAACACACACTTACAAAAAACACATGCACTCTCCCAAACACATACACACAGAAATGCATACCTATACGCCGATGCTTGTTGTCATATAATTCACAAACGTACTTTCAAACTCAACAGCTAAATTGACATTTAACACTTCAACCAACAGTTTGACTTACAATCGTATTTATTATTAATTTATTTACATAGACAAAAGTGCTAAAGGATAATGATTATATCCTCCATGTATGTGTGTGTGTAAAGATAAAAATGTCTGGAATAAAGGTTCGTTATTTTTCTTTCACTTTTGATAAGGGAAAATAAGTTAAAGTAATTTATATATAACAATTGTTGCCATTAACTATATTGAAAATGTGCCACCAATAAATGAACAAATGTTTTGTAAATATTCTGATGTCCTTTAGAATGTAAAAAAAATCTGTGGCAAGAAGGAATAAATTCAGCAAAAAAGGCGAGGGATTCCCTACGGACACATTTTGATTTTATCTTAGTTTTAGTGCTTTTTTCGTTTTGCCAATTTTTTCGGGTTTTAACGATTTTTTTGTTTTGGCGTTTTTTTAGTTTTGCTCCTTTTTTCGTTATTGAAATTTCTTCCATTTTCACGTTTTTTAGTTTTCGTGTTTGTTTTTGTTTTGATGATTTTTCGTTTTTTGGCAATATATTTTAAAATTAGCGATTTTTTCTTTTGGTATTTACAATATATATTTTTAGTCAGGAAAAATATCTTAATCGGGCTTAAGTTCAGTATTTTAAATTCGTATTGAATGATATATTTTTATTAATTAATGAATACATATTTTTGGCTCCATGAAAAATCGCCCAAAAATAAAAATGCAAAGTATCCAACAATTTTTCCATACAAAATTTGGGTGGTTTTCCATATGAAAAATCGCCCCTAAGTTTTGGGCAATTTTTTTTTTTTGGTGATTTTTCATTTTGAATTTTTGAGCAATTTTTTATATGAAAAATGTTTTCATGAAAAATCGCCCAAACATTTTTTCATACAAATTCTAATTAATTTTTCATATGAAAAATCGCCAAAATTTTTTTAAACATTTAAAAATTAAAGGGAAAAATACACCCAAATATCATGATAGAGAAAATCCGTAAAGCCGTCCAAAGGCCGGTAGTGCAGGAAAATGTCATTAAACAGAAAAACTTTGCAAAGCAGAAAATCCTTATTAGGCAGCGCCGTGTCGGGAAACACCATGGTGTAGAAAATTCGGGAACGAAAGAATATTATTAATATTATTTATTATAAACTTTGTTTTTTCTTTTTAATATAAAAATTAAATTACTATAATTTTGAATATTTCTTTTGTGGTTTTTAATTTTTGGCGATATTTTTTTTTTAATTTTTCTTGGGTGATTTTTCATTTTGAAAATTTTTAGCGATTTTTAATTTTTTTTGTTATATTTAATTTTGAAATTTTTGGGGATTTTTAATTTTTATTTTTCGGCGATTTTAATGGAGCCCATATTTTTAGTGCAAGCGTTTTTTTTTTTAATTTTGGTGATGTTTTCGTTTTGGCGACTTTTTCGGTTTTTAACGATGTTTTTTTTTTGTTTCGGCGCTTTTCCTTAGTTTTGCTGCCTTTTGCAATTTTGCAATTTTTTTAATTTTTTTTAGTTTGGCGTTTTTTCGTTTTGACGATTTCCGGTTTTTGGCGATATATTTTTTAAGTTTAAGTAATTTTTTTAAATTTGGTGCTTTTTTTCTGTTTTAGCGATGTTTTTGGTTTTTGGCGATTTTTTAATTTTTGTCGATTTTTTAATTTTTGGTGATTTTTTAATTTTTGGCGATCTTTTTTATTTATAGTTAAGTTTGGTTTTTGGCATTTTAATAATATATTTTATTTTTGGTGTTATTTTTCATTTAAGTTTTTTTAATATTTTAACGATTTTTTTATTTTGTTATATGTTTTAATATTAATATTAAAATTATTAAAAAAATATTAAAATATTTTAATATTAAAATTAAAGTGTGCACCTTTTATGTTTTTCAACATAAAGCAAGTTGTCAAAAATATAAAGTAAAAATTACATTAACTGAAAGTGTTAATTGGTGAAGTCTGCATAAAAATACAGTATACTGTTATAACTTTGAAAATTACAAGTGTCTCTATACATGTGTGCCAATATGGAATAATAGCTTGAGTCGACTTAAGCAAAGCAGTGCATTTCGGAAGTTTTTACGCCTTCACTAAGAGATTAGAAGGCTCTAATGCATGATTCTGCTTTCTTGTGATTCTTTCTTTCCATATACAGGGTGGCCCAAAAAGACCGAAGTGGTGTGAATTCCTTATAACTTTTTATTTAAGACATATTTTTTTAATTTTTTGTTTTTTAAATACAGTAAATTTATAGGGAATATTTTTAGATTAGTTATTAAAAATTATATCCCGCAAGTGGTGGCCATTTTCTGCTTCGCACAAATGTGCTCTTTCCAACACATTTTCAATGACCTTTCGCAAAACTTCCGGTGTTATGTTGTTAATTTCGTCTCGAATATTGGTTTTTAATTCCTCAATAGTCCTAGGCTTATTAAGATAAACTTTCCTTTTTAAATAAACCCAAAGGAAACAGTCTGGAGCGGTTAAATCCGGGGAACGCGGAGGCCAATTAAAATTGCTTCTACGCGAAATTATTCTTTCACCAAAGATGTGGCGTAAAAGAGCCATTGTGGCCCTCGCGGTGTGCGCTGTGGCTCCATCCTGTTGGAACCATATTTGCGGATGGTTTTCCACGGCTGGCCTTACAAAATTTTCCAACATGGCCCGATATCGATCACCGTTGATGGAAATGGCTACACCTCGTTCATTTTCAAAAAAATATGGGCCAATGATCCTTTCTGAAGAAACACCGCACCAAACAGTACACTTAACTGGGTGTAATTGTCGTTGATGAAGTACTCTCGGGTTTTCCTTAGCCCATATCCTAAAGTTTTGCTTGTTAACAAACCCATTTAATTGGAAATGGGCTTCGTCACTCATAAATAAGTTACGAATAATGGAAATGGAAAGACCACATTTGTGCGAAGCAGAAAATGGCCACCACTTGCGGGATATAATTTTTAATAACTAATCTAAAAATATTCCCTATAAACTTACTGTATTTAAAAAACAAAAAATTAAAAAATATGTCATAAATAAAAAGTTATAAGGAATTCTTACCACTTCGGTCTTTCTGGGCCACCCTGTATAACATTTTAACCACTGGAAATTCCAACTGGAACATAATACAACACAAATAAGCTTAATTTTCTTAAACCTACTTAAGCTACTATTGCCACAGATATAATTGTCTGTATGTGACATTAGGATTTCAACATGCTTCGTTGCTCGCTTGGGACCAGCCAATAATTTTTAAATGTCATATATTTGTTGTAGCGGACAATGTTTTACATATTCTGTAAAAATTTTGGATGTGTAGCTCTTGCGATTATTGATAAAACAGTGTGTGACAGAGAGACACAAGGACGAACGTCGTAGCTAAACACTAAGGTTTCTTCTTTTCACATTTGGTGTACGGAACACAAAAAAATGCCTAAGTTGCAATTATAGTATGAAGAGCGATCTGTTTGTAAATATGACAAAAGTCTACACAGAATTTTCACAAACATTTTCTTTTGAGGTTATTTATTGTAAATCATGTTGAGTTAACATGAAACGCATAACAATTTTTAGTTAATCTTATTTTTGTATTATTTTTGATATGCATGTTATTATTAAAGATAAATAAAACGTATGTTCTAAATTTAATAAAATAAAAATAAAAATTTAATAATTAGAAAATATCTCACACACTTAAAATGGCTTTACTCAAACAAGCAAACCGTAGTATTATCTAAACGTCTTTGAAATATAAAATATGAAGTTTTAATTTAAATTTAATGCCCATGAAATCATATAGATACATACATACAAACGTTCCAAGCCATATAAGCGAATGAAATTGAATATTAAAACTGTTTTTGTAAGCGCAAGAAATTTTTTCAACATTCAAAATTTGTACGTGTATGTCGATTACATCTGTTTAAATTTTCTCCATAATTTAAAACTTGATGTGTAAAATAAGTATTTTGTTATGCATGTAGATTTTAAATAAAGTGTTGTCAGTTTTAAAGGCTCTCGTTAAGAAGGCCTATTTAGCTGCTTTATAAAATAATTTATAAAATCACTAATGTGCCAAACAATTGTGTATACTGAGTTGTGAGATTCTCATTGAATGATGATCGTTCATGTTGACTGTTCTGAATATTACAACATATTGTTATTTAAATATACCGTGAACAAACTTTACACAAATGTTTTTCCTCAAACCAGGTCCAGTAATTATTATCTAAACATTATGATACACAAACATACAAATGTACAAGCTGGCAAAACACATAATGCAATTCAGATGCCACACGCAAACAAAAACAACTATAAGGTTTATAGTCCACACCCCCTGAAAACATGTTCGGAAGCTGGTATTGGAAGGCTGTCAAATGTATTGTGTCTTGCTGGATGCTGCTGAAACTCTTCAGGATATTTTATATTAAGTATAATAAATTCAGTGAAGTGCGACTTTCACCCGCGCACGAAGGGTTCCATACGGACACGAGATATGTAATTCAATACGAACTTTAGCCTATATAAAATATAGTTTTGGAATTTTTTTTCGTTTTTGGGGTTTTTTCGGTTTTAAGCGGGTTTTTTAGTTTAGGGTATTTTACGTTTATTTGCGCTTTTTAGTTTTGGCACTTTTTTTTTGGTTTTTGACGTTTTTTCAATTTTGGCAATTTTTTTATTTTAGCGATTTCTTAATTTTGGCGATTTTTTTCATATAGTCGTTTATTTTTTGGTTTTGGCAATTTTTTCGGTTTTTGGTGTTTTTTTTTTCATTTTGGGAACTTTTATAGTTTTGGCACCTTTTTTCTCGTTTTGGCGATTTTTTTCGGTTTTTGGCATTTTTTCTTAGTTTTTTGGCGACTTTTCTTCGTTTTGGCGATTTTTTTATTTTTGACACCTTTTTTCATTTTTGGGACTTTTTTCATTTAGGCGTTTTTTAGTTTTGACACTTTTTTTCTCGTTGTGGCGAGTTTTTTTCGGTTTTTGGCGTTTTTTTTTCATTGTAGCGATTTATTTTATTTGGGCGATTTTTTTGAATTTGGCGATTTATTTTAGTGTTAGAATTTTTTTTTTTAATGTTGGCGATTTTTTTCTATTTGGCGATTTTTTTTTAATTTTCTGCGATTTTTTTTTAATTTTACACACTTCAAGTGTCAATATACATAATATTTACATACAATTGTAGGTATATTACAAAGGATTTTAACATTTTTCGTTGCTTGTTTTGGAACATCCTTTAATTTTTAATTCTTATGTATTTGTTGTTGTAGCGGCCAATGTTCTACATACTCTATCCGAATTTCAGGCCCGTAGCGCTTACGGTTCCTGACAAAATAGCGTGTGACGGACAGAATAGCGAAAACAATAGGGTTCCTTTTCACCTTTGGTGTACGGAACCCTAAAAAGGACAAAGCGTGTTAAAAACAGACAATATGGTAAAAAAAAAACAGCAAAGTTAACATCGTGCTATTCCAGCAAGGAATAACTTAACATTGTGTATTTAAAAGCTCTTAATTTCAGGTTTAAGTAAATAAAATATTCTAATTTTATAAAAACTATAATACTAACGATTTTTTTTAGTTGACTGCATGTATTCAAACCTTTTACCTCTTGAGTTTGCTAAATAAAGCCTCACAGTAGGCCTCTTTAGGCCTTCTCTTTGCTGATGTTAATATTTGGGTTTTACAATAATCACCTGATGTCACTGATGAAATTTCACACCAATAAATCTTATTTTTACTGCAACATTAATCTTTTCCAACGTGGTTGGGCAAACATACACGCTTATGCACATACACTCAGCAATATGCACAAACCGTGTTATAAACTCACATACATACATACGTACTACATACAATTTAAGCACATATTTACTCGCACTTTTATTTTAATGTGAGTCCATATGGAAAGCAGCTCAGTTGAGTAAAAGGATATTTTATCCCAAGCAGCCGGCAGTTGTGTGAATGTTAAAGACAGAAAAAAATGTATTCATGTCTTTATTTTACAGCATGTAAAATTGTTTTTTTTTTGTTCAAGGTGACGTTTGTTGGTTGTATATATTTTTTCTTAACACTCCGTTCTGTTGTCGCTTAACTTACTTAAATGTTAAATATTGATAAGAAAATCTTCATGCGCTGCACTATGTGCCCAATTTCAAGTTTAGCGCCATAATTTCAAATTTTCAACTTTCTCCCTTTGAAAAAAAAAAAATAATCACGATTCAATTACTTACACTTACACGACGACATTAATGCCGAAAATTTTTTCTAGTTGGCAACTGTGTTTATATAAAATATAATATAAATTATGGTCGTTATTGCCAACTTTCTTAAAATTATTGTTTTAGCCCAAATTGTAGCAAGCTTTTGGACACATAGTGCGCTGTAACGTATTGTATGTTGAATTATCGGTTTGTGTTAAGGCATAACGATATATGAAATCAGTTTTATTATTGAATAATATTACAAATATTGCCTCATTTTTAAACAAATGACATAAGTACGAGTAATTAGAGTTACGCTCAAAGGAGATTATATAATTATTAATTAATTAATTAATTGTTTATGCTAAATGTTGACAAAAAACTGATGCTAAGTAAAATTTTAAATATATACGACATATAAGACACTTTCGCTCTGAAGAAGCAAGTATATCATACATACATGGTATAAAAATAGAAGGCGATTCTCTCTTTGTTTGGAAAAATAAGTTTGTTTCTTCAGAGGAACAAAAATAAAAATTTAGACTTTGACTCGCACACAAAGGGTTCCGTACGGATACTCCAAGGGCCTGTTCATCTTAGTGCGAATGATAGCTTCGATCGAAAATTTATATAAGAAACTGAAATTTTTTTTGTTTTCAATATAAATATTCTATCGAATCTATCGTTGATGCTTATTTTTGTTTTGCTCATGTTTTTCGGATTTTGGTGATTTTCTTAGTTTAAGTAATTTTATTCAGTATTTTACGATTTTTTTCGTCCTGACGATTTTTTCCCGTTTTTTTAGTTTTAGAGATTTTTTTGTTCATGGTAGTTTTTTAAATTTTTTTGCCGACCTATTTATTTTTGGGGATTTTGTTGCACTTTAGGGACTTATTTCTTCTGGTGATATTTTTCATTTTGACAATTTTTTATTGTTTTTTCGGTGTTTGCCGATTTTTTAGTTTAAACGATGCGATTTATTTGGGTTGTTTTTTAGTTTTAGCAATTTTTTTAGTTTTAGCAATTTTTTTAGATTTGGGGGTTTTTTCCTTTTGGCAATTTGTTTTCCTTTTGAGGATTTTTTTCAGTTTTTGGCGAATTATTTTAGTTTTTTTGTCGACCTATTTACTTTTTAATAATTTTTGTACATTTGAGTTATTTATTTATTTTATTTTAAGTGATAACTTTCATTTAAGCGCTTTTTATTTTGGTGATTTTTCGTTATGCTGATATGTTCCTTTTTTTTTTTGGCGATTATTTAGTTGTAGAGATATTGTTTTAGTTTTGTAGATATTTTTCGGTTTTTTGCGATTTTGTTCGATTGATTTTAGTTTTAGCGATTTTTTTCATTCTGGCGATGTTTTTCGTTTTGGTGAATTCTTTTCGGTTTTTGGCGATTTTCTTAGTTTTTTTGCCGACCTACACACAGAAAAAACCAATGTAGAATCGTTAAAAATAGGGTTAATTTTACATTTCTTGGCAATGATTTTGCTTTATGTGTGTTTCATGTTAATTTAACATGATTTAAAGTAATTGTCAAATAAAAATTTTCCTTTTTGGTTACAAGTCCAATGCAAATGAAAATTTTAAGTATAAAATTGTCTGTATATAGTGCCGTAACCGCCAAAAAAGCTTCAGTGACATAATTTTCGAACTTCTTTTTTTTTGCTAAAATCGACTATCTGCGATTGTAAATATTCGATTTTCATCAAAAAACGAAGTTTAAAAAAATATGTCACTTCCCAGCTAAAAAAATATGTATGGAGCATATATGATATCCCATATATGGTTCGGATCCGAAAAATGAGGGTATATGGGCATATATGATTCTATATATTCATACATTTTCATACATGGATGTGTAAATTTCCTGCACAGTAAGCAAAGTTCATGTTCATACACTCTTGATTCACAAAAGCGCACTGCTGTGCAATAAATTAAATTACTAATATTAATTTTTTTTAGACTTGAGAGAGAGGTTTTATTTAATGAAACATTTGTTTAGACAAATAATTCAAAACGAACTAAAAGTCATTTCATTCATCAAAAGGAGAATCAATTATTTAAAAAACACATAAATCATATTCGTACATAACATTTAGCTTAATAAATCAGACTAAAAACTAATGCAATTAGTTATAAAAGAAAAAATAATCCCTCTAACAATAGTTTTCAATACAGTAATATGAACTTTGTTTATTATCTAGAGAATTTTGTTATTTTCTATAAAATTAATGACTGGATTATCCTTTTGATTATTTGATATATTAAATGGGGCCACAATGTATAAAATCATACAAGAATGGTTTTTTTTGTAATAAAAAGTTTTTATTTATTAAACGTTGAAGATACGCATATAAACTTTGCATACCGTATGTATTTTCTAATGGATTTCCAATTCACCAGTGATAAAATTCCAAGCTTTTTTGATTGCAAAAACGATCTTATGTGAGATATCATGTATGCATACATTCTTGTATGGCTAAATATATATAATCTTATATTTATATGTGGATCCACATATGAAGAGCTTCATAATTAAATTTTCATATATGAGCTCATATGTTATAATACATTTCATATATTAGTCCATATATTAGTTCATATATAATAGTTTTGCCATGCATAATCCCATATATTTCCATACATGAATTCATACATATTCATATATAGTTATATACATTCATATATTAAAAATATATGGACCATATATAATTTTTTTAGCTGGGTTAACTCTTTTTGGCTCGATATTACATTGGGATTTTCAAAATTTTTCCTTGCCCGCTTTAGAGCAGCCTTTAATTTTTAATTGTCACATATTTGTTATTGCAACTGTTAAAAGTTTTACATATTGTGTGAAAGTTTCAGGTCCGTAGCTCTCACGGTTCTCGAGAAAACAGAATATGACCGAGAGACAGATTGATGGACATCATAGCAAAAACAATTAGAGTTCCTTTTCACCTTAATTTTGTTTATCCAATACAGTTTCTATTTAATTGAAAATTTACTGTGAAATTTCTGTGAGAACTCTAAGCATTAAGAATAATAATAAGAAAAATATTAGTTAGTTTAATAATTATTATTGGAAAAATATGGTTCCTATAACACTTACAAAGCAAATATGTTTAGTATCTAAATTATTAATTCTGTGTAACAACTCCAACTGTATAAAGCCCTTCCACCACAATAAAGTTAAAATTTCTATTTATACCTAAACACATTTATGTTTTTCATTTAGAGGATACATCTAATTATGATTCTGCTTTCATTTGAAGTTGTAGTTTTCAAAAATAATTCATGCCACCCCATCACCCTTGTGTGCAAACTATTACTTGCCAGTTGTGTAAACGAACTCAAGTGCACAATATGAAGGTAATAATAAGCACTTAGGTTACCTTTTTATGTTGTTTAGTATTTTGTGTGGCTTTAATTAGAATTTGCTGCTCCACAGAAAACAACTCAAGGAATTCATAAAAGGACAAATTTTCCTTTCAACACAAAATTTAACTAAAAACAAGGATTTCTTTGGGGTTTAAAATATGTGTTTGAGCGAGCGTGTGAACTTGTAAGTGTGGGTTTGAATGGCTTTATGGAGAAAAATTCTGTAAATTTTACTTTAAAATGTCAGAGAGTTGTCGACAGTAATATTTATTAAGAAAAACTACTTATAGAATCAATTGTGCATAGTGGGCGGGCGCAGGTGATAGATGGAAATTATTTTTAATTGTTAATGAAGAACAAAATTTGAATGAAAAGCTTATGAAGTATCTTGATATTTTTATGGTTTTGTGAAAAGAATTTATGAATTTAGGCAAAGTCATATAGAAAACTAGACCGCAGGCAGAGAGAGAGAGAGAGGGAGCGAGAGATCTATAGACAGTTAGACATGCAGACAATCAGTCAGACACATACTAGAGAACAGAAATGAGTAGTAACAAATTGAAAAGAGTTAAATCATGACTTATAATTTCTTGTACGCATGGCGAACTCATATTTGTTGCAATCTTGTCTATGAAGCGAATCACTCGAAAGTTTGAAGTGAGCATTGAACTCATACATAGCAACATTTATGACATTGTTGATTTCTCCTCTCCTTAATTCAATGCCTATGAACGATGCAAAATAAATAAGTATGACTCACAATACGAACTTCGCATATGAACATTACAGTTCTCATTATGAGGTTGTGTGTTTGTTTCTCCGTTGCTTGTTTTTTTTTTGCTCGAATTGAAAAACAACCCTATTTACTAATATTGTATACTACTTGCAAACTGTTTAACGACTAAACTTTTAAATAAACACACATATGTACATGAGCTAAATGAACTAAATCAATGCGAGTAGTATAAGTTCTTTGCTGAAATTATAAAACAAAAACTGAGGTGCTTTGTAAGTGTGAGTGTGGTATGAATATGAATGTCAACGTTGCATTCATATTTATTTTAACTTATTTATAAATTAATGTCATTGAGAGTGAGCGTACATCAGAGTAGTTGAGTTTAAACGGCGTCTACGTATTTATATTTAAAATTTTATGAGTCAATATGAATGGCAAAAACACAATTCATTGCTGATCTCTGACACACACGGACAAAATGTCAGCCAGTTTATTAAGGCTCAATCAAACAAACAGACGTGCAGATATACAAATAAAAAATTATAAAAATATCCCACCTCCTTCAAAAATGTCTCAAAAATATTTCATATCCCCAGACATATCGAGCCCTAATTACCAAAAAACCTTAAGCGACAAAATTTTTGCACTTCGTTTTTTAATTAAAATCGATTACTTACGATTCAAAATAATTAATTTTCGTTAAAGACTTAAGTTTGAAAATTTTGTCGCTTAAGGTTTTTTTTTTTTGGCAGTTATGACATGATATTTGTTAAAGAAGCTTCAATGCACGAAACCAGTTCCTTGTTCTTTACAGAAAACTACTCGTATGCCAATACAGACACACAGTGCCTTGCCTTAAATTTCTACTTACTTTTTGTCATGTTGCTAATTTCTTCAAAAAAAAAAAAAATAAAAAATATTAAATGAAAAATTGTAACAGATTTTTAAGAAAATCAGCTTAAAATTAACAAATTTATTACAATTTTTATTATTATTAATATTTTTCTTTTTGCCTTTTTCGCTTCATATTATTTTCTTGCATTTGTAAGCACATTTTGCAAACTCTTCGTACTGTTTTTTTTTTTGCTTCCTTAAGATTTAATATTTTTTATGTGATTTTTATGTTGTTGTAGAAAAAACGGTTACCAAGTTTTAATGGGATTTCGTTATTTTTTCCTTTTCATTCGTTTGTGTTTTTCTTCCTACACAGTCGTAACGTTTCACTTTAAAGTTAATTTTTTTTCTTCTCCCCTGTAAATATGAGTATGATATTTTTTTGAACGTTTTCTTCGTTTCGCTTAAGCCAGTCAAGCAATCAGGAAAAAAGGAAACACTTAGGTACGAGTAGTATATGACAACTTCCGGCTATGAGCATAATTTAGCGTTTTAAATTACATCTAAAATGAGCTTAAATGGTTCATGACACATTTTCATGAAATGAGCAATTTTCAAATATGAGAAAAAAAATGGCAACAACAATAACAAAGACTTATATAAATTTAACGCTATGAATGTGTGTATGTATAGTATGTATGGGACTTAAATAAAATATAGTAAGATGGCTGCAGTTTTAATAAAACTAAAGAAAAAAACAAAAACTTCCGAAAATAAGCAGCCTTAAAAAAAATGCGACTTTGACTCGCACACGCAGCCTTCCGTAAAGACACTACAAATGTAATGCTATACAAAAGTTGGCCTATATAAACGAATATTTTACCTGATAAGGATTTTTTTCCATATTTTTAGGTACAGCGTTTAGTTTTAAATTACGGCGCTTGTTTCTTTTTGTTGATTTTTTCATTTTTTTGTATTATTAGCGCTTTTTTCGTTTTAGCGATTTTTAAAAAATTTATTTTTTTTTTTTTTGGCGATTTTTTTGGTTGCTTATTATTGTTAGGATTTTTTTTAATTTTGGTGCAAGTTTTCGTTTTGGCGATTATTTCGTTTTTTGGTGATTTTGGCGATTTTTTCGGTTACTTATTATTTTTTAGCGATTTTTTGGTTATTGGGGGCTTTGGAGTTTTTTTCGGTTGCTTCTTATTTTTTTAGAGATTTTTTTAGTTTTGGCGGGTTTTCGGTTTTTGGCTATTTTTGGTTTTTGACGATTTTATTTTGTTTTTTGCCGACTTTTTTACTTTTTGTGTTTTTTGTACTTTTATTTTTTTACTTTTATATTTTTTTATTTTTATATTTTCATTTAAGCGTTTTTCCATTTTGGCGATTTTTTGTTCGGTAGATTTTTTTTAAATTTTTGGTAATTAGTTTTATTTATAGCGTTTATAGGTTTCTGCTCTTGACGATTTTTTTCTTTTTTTTGCTGATTTTTCTGGTTGTTTATTATTGTCAGCGATTTTAGTCTTGGTGGTAGTTTGCGTTCTGGCGATTTTTTTCGGGTTATTGCAATTTTTTCGGTTTTTCTCGATTATTTTTAGTTGCTTATTATTGTTAGGGACTTTTTTTAGTTTTGGCGCTGTTATTCGTTTGGCATTTTTATTTTCGGTTTTTGGCGGTTTTTTTTCCTTTTTTGACGATTTTTTTAGTTTTTTGCCGACTTTCTTGAATTTTTGTGTCTTGCATTTAAGCGATTTATTTTGTTTTTGGAGATAATTTGATTTTTTTGATTTTTGCGCTTTTTTCGTTTTGGTGATTTTTTCGGTTCTTGGCAATTGTTTTTTCTTATAGCGATTTTTTTTTGTACTTGCGCTTTTTTCATTCTGGCGATTATTTTCGGTTGTTTATTATTGCGAAGATTTTTTATTTTTGACGATTTTTTCGTTTTGGGGAATTTTTTAAATTTTTTTGCTATTTATTATTTTAAGCGAGTTTTTTAGCCTTGCCGCTATTTTTCGTTTTTGCGCTTTTTTCGATTTTTGGCGATTTTTTTAAGTTGTAGTGATTTTTTCAGTTTTTTGGCGACATTTTTTTATTTTTTTAAAATTTTTTTCCAACTTATTTTACTATTTGTGTTATTTGCATTTTAGCGATTTATTTCATTTTTAGTGATAATTTTCATTTAAGCGTTTTATTGATTTTGACGATTTTTTGTTTTGGCGATTTTTAAATTTTAGGATTTTTTAATTTTAGCCATTTTGAGAATTTCAAGGATTTGCTTGTTGCTGTTTTCAAGATACAGCAAATTAACAAAATTACATAGTCAAAATTATATTAACTGCTAGAATACCATTTAATTTTGATTTTTTATATTTCAGTGTTAATTGGTGTACGAGTAGCCCGCATAAAAATGCAGACTACATTTGTAACAAATTTGAATTGTCTTTATATTACATTAAAATTTCAACATGTTTCGTTGCTCGTTTTAGAAAACCCTTTAATTTTTAGCCGTCATATATTTTTTGTTTCTATATTCTGTGAAAAATTCAAGTCCGTAGTTCTTACGGTGTCCGAAAATATCATGTGACAGACGGACGGATGGACGGACATAGTAGCGAAAACAATGGGATTCTTTTCACATTTGGTGTACGGAATCCTAAAAACATATGAGTCATTCCTGGTTTATATTGCACTACAATATGTTTTTTTTTTTAAATGTATAATCCCTGGCTTGCAATACTGAAACTCTTCATATATCCTGCTGTTTCTACAACTCAGACGGTTTACTTGAGTTTTCTACTTATTTATGTTATAAAAAATTTTCTAGACGATTCATCTGCATGCCTTGTGCAAACAGGTGGTAGTTCTAGTTAACGAGTTTTCAAAAAAGTAATTAGCTTTCATCTTTAGCAATTTTTGGAATTGGCACCTTAACTATGACCAGATGAAATTTTCCGCCTAAAGCTGTCAATTGGTTTCAGCTATTCAGAGATGATTATTTATTATGATGGTAAATGGCCCACACCCATAGCAAACGCATAAAAATTCACCAAAGCAATTATGTATTATTAGTTATTTATAAATTGAAAACTTCAGAAATTGACATTTCTAAAAAGTTTTCTTTTTTAAATCATTCACTGTTGTAGGGTATGCCAGCGAAGATTATACTTGTGTATTTCTGTACCTTTAAATTTTTCTGTTACTGAAAAGGATGTAGCAAAGGATATGTAACAGTCTGCTTAATACTTACCATACCTTTATTATTATATTTACACGTATACAAATGTGCAAAAACAAATAAGTACTTTTACGAGTATTTTTTTGCGTATGTAGAGAATATTCGACACAACATTTTACTTTTCTTGTTTAAAATTTTTTATTGCTTTCTTTTTCGGCAAACGTTTGCTTATTATGCTGTTGCTGTTTTCGCTTTTGCTGTTAAGTTGCTTATAGGTGGCATGACTAAGATTATATTAATATATATTGCTCAGGAAAATGTAAAGAAAAATAAACATAGAAAGTGAAAATAAATTAATAATATTTATGTACTAAAGTAGTGGAGCGATTAAGGATACAAGTATATGGAGTTATGAAATATTCGATATAAATTGCGAAACCGACTGCACTACTGCGCTCACTTCTTGACATTTATGACCAGTATACTCTGGCAAATAATAAAGAACATATTGAAGCTTGAACAATGTTAAAAAATTATTTAGATTTACTTTGAAAATCAGTCATCAGTTTGCGCAGCTTATAGACAATACTCTGCCTCATTGGATTTTTTTATATGCAACATTTCCACATAAGGAGTGAAACCAATCCACAACAGACTCCATTACATTGAGAAAAAATCATCGTTCAGTGCTGTTTATACGCTCATGGCATAATTAGACCTTATTTTTTTCAAAAATTAAGCCAAAACTTGCATTAAAGTCACTTAAAGGGTTTTGAAAATATGGATGACGTTGATCCAGGAAAGATTTGGTTTCAAAAGATTGGAATTATTTGCCATATGGTGATAGTTTTGAATTACAAATTTGGCAATACAATGATTCTTAGAAATGCACCTATGGATTGGCCTCTTAGGTCGTGTGACTTGACACCTCTGGATTATTTTCGGGTGCGGCAATGTGAAGTCACTGTTTTATGCTGCTAACCCAGCAAAAAGTTGAGGCCTTGGGGGCCAATATTGTTCCTACTGTTTGTGATATACAACCAGTAATGCTCAAAAAAGATTACCATAAATTTAATGCGCTTCATTAAAAACGGTTATGGTGGCCTTATGGCTGAAGGAATTTCCAACTTTAGTCCTTTTCGAATAAAAAATTTTTAAGATTAAAATTTAATTTTTCAAGTCATACTTTTAATTTTAAGTTCTATCAGATTGAAAAAAATACCCTGTACAAAGAAGTCTATTTTTAAAGCTGGATGTCTGTGCTTTTTATGAAGACCGGTTATAAGAATCGGTTTTTTCTACAAAAACCGGTTTTTAATTACGGCGATTTTTTATTTTTATCTCAAATATACATTGTTATTGCCTTTCGAAAATTTTTCTGCTTTGACACAAAAACCGGTTTTCGAATTATTTAAAAAAAAATTTATATTTTACTCTGAAAGCCGGTTTTTGACTTTTTTATTAAAACAGGTCCGAATAACCGGTTTTAAGTTTGTAAAAAAAATGCTTTACTAAATTTTTGAAAATTTAAAAAAAATCTATAGAACATCGAAACAGCACAGAAGCAAAAGAAAACACAAGCATAACACTCTATAAACACTGAGGTCATTTTAGGGTGTTCGATAACGAGCGAAATGTCAAAATATTTGAATATATTTACAGTGCATTCTCTTACTTATGTTTCATTTACAAATAATAATGTTTAAAAATTGGTTTTAATAAAACACTGGCATCTTCCCGCGATTTTTCTTACATTCAGAAAGAAATTAAAGTTTTCCTATAAACATTTTTTTACCCCTTAAAACGAGTGCAATACTTTGTTTTGGACCATATGCTACAAAATTTTTTTATAAATCCATTGAGCCGATTTTTTTTTTGCTAAAATGGAAGAATTATGCAAGAATCTAAATATACAAATATCTAAGCTCACAAATACACAAACTTTCACGTTCATAATATTAGCAGTGCCTCATTTCTGTAAGGAATGTGAGAACTTTTCGAGCCGAAAAAATTGTTATCATCCTGTTAAACACAGGGTGAGTAAGAAAAAAACTGCATTTTTTGATATTTTTTGTAAGTTTGTATAAATTTTTAAAAGAGTAATAGGACAACCAATATAATTATTTAATTTTTCTCGATGCGAGAACTTCTCACATGTTACACAAATAGGGTACATGATTCTAAAGCTAAAGCTTCGCCCAAGCCATATGCACAATGTATTAACTTTTACAAAAGATCTTTTATGTTTTCACAACGACGAGAGCACAATAACCTAAAAGATCTCTGCCACAACAATGCTTGCTCCTAATTTGCAAGGAAACTAGAAAAAATTTAAGAGCTTTCAAAGCTGTTTACCTCAAATGCAAATATCAGAGTACGTGTGGTGGCACATAGCTCAGAGCTATACATTTTTGACCTAAAAAAAACTTTTTCTTTTTATGATAAACAGAAAACTGTTATTTTGTTATCCACAAGAAAATTATTAATTGTATACACCACAACCATTTCTCATATTCCCTTTCATAGAAAATTTAAGTTAAATAGCTGATGTTAATAAGAATCTCTACCCAAGTAGAAAGACCAGGGTGCTGATAAAGTGCGTGGCTGTACAGAAAAGTATTGGTATTTCCCCCAGCTATAATGTCTAGTTTAATTTTTCTTCTCTTCTTTAGAAACTCACATTAATTAATAAAAATATTTCATTCAATAACAATTGAAATTACTGAACTTATGGCCGGATAAGAAATTATTTCTGATTAAAATTATTCAATGTTATAAAAACGTAAAAATGTTTTCGTTTGTTATTTTTAAGAAATGAAAATGCTTTTAAATTTCTATAACGAGTCCCATAGTTTGCCTCCTGTAATGCTTATAAAGTCAAACACTTTATTAAGTGATGCCCCAAATTATTTTAACAATTAATAGGTTTGCTTTACATTTCGATCAGTTCTATAATAAAAGGTTATTCTACTAGCCTTGAATTGAAAAAAAAATAATATTCACTTTATTTTTGCAGAGAAATGAATTAAGTTCAACAGAAATGTGGGACACCCACATATCACCGATTAATAAATACAAAACAGAGACGAAGGTTACGTACAATAATATCATAACCGAAAACTAATATAAATAAAACAATATTTATACAAATTAATTTTCCACATGGAATATGTTGTCGATTGCGCTGGATTGCGTTGAATCAATTTATGGCATCTGTAAATCGCACAAAGAAAATATAAATAAATAAAATTGTTAAATGAACAGCGACATTGAACTGTGTGTGTGCACAGGGATATCAATAAAGTAAGTGATGCCACATGCACACACACTTAAGCACACACATACAGACACACGCACGCACATACACATGCAACAAAGTATACATTACATTGCAAGTATGTACCTTTACAGGCGGTATTTAAAATACGACAATCATAAGACTTTTGAGATAATACAAAGCTGCTTGGTATAATGGGGCTTATGAAAATTTTCAAAAGTTATTTCATTAGATCAGGGTTGTAGTTTCTTAAAAACTCATACGATTTTGTTTGAAAAAGATAATACAAATTTATTAAAATTCAAGAAATTTTTGTAATTTTTAAATTTTTTTTTATGGATTTAAGAACACCAGAAAATATTTTTGATAAAAATAAACCATCGTGCTTCGTAGTGTCATTGAAGAAATGTTTCGAGCTTGACAAGAAACACTTCAAGCATTTAAATCGTGGGTATACCAAATCCTTCTTAATGAAATATACAGGCCTGTCACAGAAGTATATGTAGATCGAAATTGTTTCGATAAGGAATTTAGATTTCGATCGATGTTGTTTTCCCTTTTCCAGATTTCGATCGATTTTATTTATTCTTAAGAAGCGGAAATTCGATTTTTTTTTTCAATTTAAATGCGGCAATATTGTGCAACATAAGAAATGAAGTGAAGAAATTTTAAAACTTAATGCACAAAATTCATGAAATTTGAATGAGTGAAAATCTAGATGTCCGGAGACTTCTAGATATCATGAAACGGAAGATAATTTTCGAACTGTTACGCTCACTCAGTACCTGTGTCTTCAAATCTAGTAGAACTTAGTGATGCAACTATGGGAGTTTTTCAAATTTGTACTAAATAGTCCACCAGTGTACTTAAAAAGGTGTGTGAATTGGCTAAATTAAACTTGTTTGGCTGTAGTTACAGAAAGTTTTCGTTTGGTGTATGATAGAATGGCGTAAAGATTTTGTGCAGGTGTAAATGATCTATAAGACTTAGAAAATTTTCTTATATAGTATATGTAAAAAAATTATATATAAATATTTTTTAAGGGCCATTTTCACAACTTGCCTTTAGCTAAAGGTAGGATTTTGTATGCCCAATAAATGGCTTTGCATTATTAAACCTTTATTTATGATTTTTTTTTATCCAATAAATATTATAACTATTGATAATAATAACAATAAAAAATTTAAGTTGAAATAATGCAAAAATATTTATTGTGCAAACAAAATCTTATCTTTTACTAAAGGCAAGTTGTTAAAATTGCCCTAAAACGTTTTTTTTCCTATTGAAACAAAGTTGTTTAAGATATTTTTTTTTACCTTCAAGTGATAATTGCCAGCATTAAATGTATAGTGATTTCATTTCGAGCAAATAAATTCTTCGTTTTCTGTTTTCTGAAGAGCTTAATTACGGAATTGAATCCAAACTTGATAAAATTTAATATCTGTGACAGGCCTGATAGTTCAATGAATACATTTAGTTGAAGAAAGCTATAAGTAATTAATTATTAATTTAATTCAGTTAATTAAACTTTTGTTTAAAAATTTAATTGATTAAAAGTTTAATGAAAACTTTGATTGAGTCAATTAAGTTTTTGTTCAAGCATTAAATTGATTGAAAGTTCAACTTAAAATTTAATTCATTTCATTAAACTTTGTCAAAAAAATTCAATTGATTAAAACGTCTAATTGAAATGTCCATTGAATCAATTTAATTTTTTTTAAAAAATTTTTTGTTTAAAAATTTAATTGATTAAAAGTTTAATTCAAAATTGAGTTCAGTCCTCTTTGTTTAAAAATTTAATTAATCACAAAAATTTAATTGAAATTTTCTTTGGCTCAATAAAATTTTTGCTCAAATATTTAATTAATTAAAATTTCAACTTAAATTTAGATTAATTATATTGATCTTTTGAAATTTTCTTAAATCAATAAAATTTTTGTTCAAATATTTAATTAATTAAAATTTCAATTTAAATTTAGATTAATATTATATATTGAGCTTTTGTGTAAAAATTTAAGTAATTCAAATTTAAATTAAAATTTTTATTGAGTCATTCAATACTTTTTTTTCAAAAATTTAACTGTCTAAAACGTAAATTAAAAATTTTTTGATTTAGTCAACTATAGTTTTGTTCAAATATTTAATTTATTTAATTAAAATTTTCATTTAGTCACTTTTTAATAAAAAATTTTTCGATTAAAACTTTGTTTGAGCAATTTAATTTAGTCAATTACACTTTTGTTGAAAAATTTAATTAAAAAGTTGATGCTCAACTCAATTAAACTTTTATTTAAAAGTATACTTGATTTAAAAGTTCAATTGACTGATTTAATTTTTTTACAGATTTAGATTGATTCAATTAAATTTTGTTCAAACATTTAATTAAATAAAATTTCAATTAAAAATGTTATTGATTTAATTAAACTTTTATTTAAACGATTAAACACTTAAAAAGTTTAAATAAAACTTCCATTGAGTCAATTATAGTTTTGCCTAAAAATTTTTGTTAAATAATTTAATTGGCTTTATTAAATTTTTAATTAAGTATTTTTTTCTGTGTAGAGCATTAAACGCACCGGCTATGGCGTACTATATTTTTTATTTTACGCAGTTTATGTAATAATTTTTTCCCTTTTTATTCAAGCGATCTAAAAATATCTAAACTAAACGCTTACATATATTTTTAAGATTAATTAGAAAATTTATTTAGTTATTAATGTTTTTTTTAGATTTATATTTTTATATTTGTTTGCTAGAGAAAAAATTAAATAACATATTTTCTGCTCCCTGAAGATTTTCTATCCAATCAGTGGGATATAAATATAAAAAACAAATATTTTAAATTAAAATTTTTTTAATTTAAATGCATTTTACAAAAAAAATGCATAAAACTTGATTTATTTGCCATGATTTAGTTTTCATTTAAAAAAATTCATATTTCTTGCAATTTTGATTGTTTTATTTTATTCCTGCGTAATTTTTGTATATTTGTTGTTGTATATTTTTGCCTTTCACTGGCTATGAAATGAATATATTAATATAAATTTTTGTTTAAAAGTTTTGTGCTGATGCTGCTTGATTTCACATTTCACATTTCATATTTCACATTTCGTATATCAAATTGCTTATGCGTCCCTGTGGCAATTTCATAATGTGTCCCAAATGTATGTACATTTTATTAATACTAATTGCGTTGTGAAAGAAATGCTTTTAAGTTGTAAAGAACGGTTTAGGGTGTTTTTATTTCTTTTATATTTTTGAATTTTTAAATAATATATGAAGGTTTCTTGTCATCCACATTAAAACCTAAAGTCCTATCCTGCTTCTACTTCAGCATTTGCCAAGGAGGAGTGAGCTGGTGAGTGAGTAAGTTTGTTGTAATAATTGTTATTGGTGCTGGGTATACTAGTATGTATTTGTTACTTATCTACTCTGCAGTGTCAACAACGATGAGTTGCTTGGTATTTTATGTCACATGTATTGCCTTCAACCGCAATTAGCTGGCAAGTCAAATTGTTTTGGCTTAAAATATTTATGGCTGAGCGTGATGATGATTAAGGGGTTTGTGGCGGTAGCATACTTGTGCTGAACGCTTGCACAGTGTTCGTGTTACACAGCAAAAGTATATGAAAAACTTTTTAAGATTGTCATTTCATTATTTGCTTACATGTGGTATTAAAGTTGAAGTTTTGACTTAAATGCATGCTAAGACCTATGGTAGTATTTTATGAGAAATATTTCACCTAAATACATTTCTGTTTTAAAAATAATTTTTGCCTCTTTTTTAAAAAAAATTGCAAAACGACCCATTTGCAGCTGAGTTAGAGGGTTTATGTCTATCAACAAAATGTTGCTTGTAATATTCTCAACAAATGTTCGGAAGACACTTTTAACCAAAAATGTAAGTATCACACGATTTTCTACACTTCTTTACTACACAATAGTGACCTGCACAAGATCATTTATAAGACCTTTCAAGACATGAGAGATTTTTAAAAGCTTTACTACAGCGAAATATTCTAAAATAAATGCTAAACAACTCTGTTGGCAAGACAAACAACTGAAAAATATTGCTTGCCAACAGTGTTGTTTAGCATTTGTTTTAGAATATTTCGCTTTATTGAAGCATTTGAACAGTTTCTCATGTCTTGAAATGTCTTATAAATGGTCTTGTGCAGGTCACACAAGGTTGCAACTTTAAATAGGCCGTAAAATGAGTTTCAGATGTGTAAACTTTTAAAACACCGATACACGTACATATATCTCTTTTTTCAATTCTTCTCTACAAGAATCAGTTGGCAGTAGACTGTTATTTTTGCGTGTGTTAAACAATGGTCTTTTTAACTCCTTCAGCTTAAATCGTACCACTGTTTGTAGTAGAGATGATCGAAACTGTGAATTTTTAATAATGTTGCTCCTTGTGAATGTGATTTTTAAATGGCTCTTCTTTTAAGCTGTGACTGTGATCACAGTTTAGCTGTACATATTTTGTTTGTAGCAGTTCTGTTATTTTGAGAAAATCTAATAAGAAGAGCAGCAGTGAAATTAAACAGTGGCTGTGATCACGGTTTAACACATTTCAGCTCTTCTGCTTTAAAAGTATTTATTAGTATTGGTGTCTTGATAAATACTAATAAGAAAAGCGACAACAACAAAAAATTAGAAATTAAGCCCGTCTAATTATATTGAGACGCAGAGAGACAATAAAATTGTTTAGATGAAAATGTAAGCTGTTGCCAGAAAAGACGATTTGACACGATTTGACGATTTTTTTCTGGACAAAAGCTGAAGGTACAAAAAAAATAATGTGGTAGCTTTATTTACTGTAAAGTAAGCATACAAAAAATCACAGTTTGTATGAAATAAATATATTTTCAAAACCTGTTACTTGATAAATGCAGTCACAGGTGTGATTAGTGATTTTTCAATCGCTGTGAAGAAGTAACAGGTTTCGAAATATTGCTCAACTCTAGTTTGTAGTATATTAATTTAAATGGCAGGCTTGTTGATATCTTCAAGAGTTCTTTAACTGGATAGTTGTTTGAGTTGGCTAAAGTTCAAGTCAATTCAGCCTATTTGTGAAACTCACACTTATATTTTGTAAGCTTTTACATACACTTAAACACTTTAATACACAAACACAAACACGCACACACAAACACACGCACACACACACACACACACACACCCAGTAACACTGTGTAACCACAAAACTAACTAATGACAACACTTACAAGATCCTTCAATGACATGTACCTTAAAGACAATTATTGCTATATGAGCACACGTACACAACCAACCACAAGCACATTTATGCATACACACACACACACACACACACAACCATGAATACATACAAACACGCCCTCATTTATAGTCGAAATTAATTGAAATTCTACTGACACATGCAGCAAACTAGAGCTTCATAATATTTCCACAATACAATGAGAATATTAAAGGCTGTGTGCAAGTGTTGACAGTCGATCAATCATAATTTTCCTATTTATTCCCCATTTTTATTATTATTATTTTTTTGGGTTTCATGAATAATTTGCTTTAAGGTCAAATTTTTACTTACTTGTTAAGTTAGAATGACTTGCTGCTTTAACAACAATTAATAAAATTATGTACTTAAAACAAAAAATAAAAAATTTCTTTTAGGTGTACGAGGGGTAGTTAATAAATTTTAGCGCAAGCATAGAGCACATAAAATTAACACTTTCAAATTAAAAAAAAAAACAAATAACAATTAATAAATATAATTTACATCCAGTTTACACAACACGGACTGTTGCCTGCCTGACTTGTGGAAGACAGGGTATTCATTTATTATTAATTCATTAAGAGTTTAAATAAAAATTTTACTCAATGTCATTGAAACTTTTGTTAAAAAATTTAACTAATTAAAAAGTTTAACAGGTTCTATTTAATTTTTCATTGATTTTAGATTTTTTTAAGTTGGTTTGCAGAAACATTTTTTTCGGTGTAAAAAATCCTTGCAATCAATAAAATTTTGATTTTTGTTATCAAAATATTTTGGAAGTTGCTTAAATTTGGAAATAATAGAAACCAAGTCTTGAAAGCATTATATCAAAATTAAACTCGTGTATTTTTGCCACATATGTAAATTGCTTAGGCACGCAACTTTTTAGAAATAACTTATCAAAAACATTTTTGAACTTAAGTCATTATTTAAAATAAAGTAAAATCTCGCTTTAACGAATATCCGATTAAACGAACGTCCAAATTATTTACATTAACAATCTTACATAGCGAATACAATATTAATTTTTTACTGAATATTCAGTATTCATTACATATGTAATGAATGTCCTGGTGTTATATTGTTCGTTATATTAGGATTTGCCTGCATTGTCTAAATTTAATTACATAGTTAAACTAAATAATTGTTTTATTTTAGCAAACAAAATATTATGACTTCGTTTTCAACAAAATTTTTAATAAAATCTAGCATATAGTAATTAATATCCTGGAGACGATCAAATAAACAGCTCAATCAAGTACATATAAGTGAGTGTTGCATGCTTGGCTCTTAACAGCAGATATGCAAATAAACACATCAATTAATTTTGACTTCGCAGCATTCGTTTAACATCATCGCAGGATGATTTTTTTTTATTGTTATTTTATGTGCATTGTAAAATGCGGCCTTGACTCACACACGAAGGCTTCCGTACTGACACTAAGTAAGTAATACTTTACGATATTTAGCCTATATAGTTGAATATCTTATAGGGCATTTACATTATCTCAAAATTTAGTAGTTACGAAATTTTGAACTAAGTCTAGCTGCTTTTTAATAAATTTCCCATACAAAACAAAATCTAGATTGTGAGTAGATTTGTAGGCAATCTACTCAAAAACTAATAATTTTATCTTATTTTTACCACCCTGTACAAAATATTTATATAAAAGGTGGTTGAATTAGCTACGGTCTGCTTCAAAAGTTGTGTGAATTGGCTACATTGCAATTGTTTGGTTGTTGGTTTGGAAATTTTTCAGTTAATGGGTTTTGTTCTGGATAGAAAATATCTCGATAAATGTCAAAAAAAAACATAGTGTAAACGGTATAGATTTTCATAAAGATTTTAATTAAAATGTGCTAGATTTTGTGCATATGTAAATGCACTATTACTTGATATAGACATATAAAACAAATTATTGCTTTGGCGTTTTTTTTTTTTAATTTTAGCGCTTCTTTCGTTTTGTTGTTTGTTTCAGCAGTTTTTTTCTAATTTGGGTACTTATTTTCTTTTAGCCGATTTTTTAAATTTTTGGTGACTTTTTTTTGCTTTAAAGAATTTTTTGAGTTTTTGGCGGTTTTTCGGTTGTTTTTTTTTAAGTTTAAGCGATTTTATTAGCTTTGGCGATTTTTTCGGTTTTTGGTATTTTATTTTGATTTTAACGATTTTTTGAGTTGCTGGTTTTTGGAGATTTTTTCGGTTGTTCTTAAGTTAAGCGATTTTATTAGCTTTAGTAATTGTTTCGGTTTCTGGTGATTTATTTTTTTAATGATTTTTTGGTTTTTGGCGATTTTGTGCGTTGTTTTTAAGTTTAATCAATTTTGTTTACTATGGCGATTTTATCGGTTTTTGAATTTTTTTTGGTTTTAGCAGTTTTTATTATTTTGGATACTTTTTTAGTTCAACGATTTTTTTGTGTTTAGCGATTTTAACGGTTTTTGGAGATTTTTCGGCTTTTGGCGACTTTTATCGGTTGTATTTAAGATTTAGCGATTTCATTAGTTGTGACGTTTTTTTCGGCTTTGGACAAATTTTTTTGGTTTTAACGATTTTTTAGTTCTTAGTTTTTGGCGAATTTTTCGGTTGTTAAGTTTTAGCAATTTTTTTTTGCTTTGGCGATTTTATCGGTTTTGTGGCGATTTCAGTGGTTTTTTATTTTGGGTATTTTTTTCGCTTTGTTATTCTATTAGATATTTGCCGATTTTTTTATTTTCTAGCTAAACGATTTTTTTTGTTTAATTTTGTTTCAGCGGTTTTTATTTTGGTATTATTTTCGTTTTGGCATTTTTTTCCGATTTTGGCGATTTTTTTTGCTTTAAAGATTATTACAGTCTTAGGTGATTTATTTTTGTTTTTGTCGTTTTTTTCGATTGCTTTTAAGTTTTAGCGACTTTTTAGTTTTGGCGTGTTTTTTGGTTTTTGTCGATTTTTTTTGTTTTTTCGATTTTTTACTTTTAGTGATTTTATTTTTGCATTTTGCCAATTTATTTAATTTTTTCTTTAAGCACTTTTTTAATTTTGGGGATTTTTCGTTTCTTCTTTTTTTTAATTTTGGAATTTTTTAGTTTTAGCGTTTTTGAAATTTTAAGAGTTTGACTCTTACAGTTTCCAAGCTACTGCAAGTTGGTAAAATAAGATTTCCTTCGGCTGCACCTACTCCGCGATTACCAAAATTTACAAAGAAACTGAGGTTTTTTTTTGGCAGTCAGAGGTGCAATCCATCAATCCAGAAACTTTCGTAGAAATCTTATGAGAACATCTATGCACCCAAATTAAAGCTATTTGCATATTTTTTATACTTAGCAACACCATAATGTATCTTAAATTTGTTTTACAGTTAAACGTGTTACTTTTAAATTCCAAACTAAAACTTCTTGACTCACCCTCATACATTATACTCCACACAGCAGAGTGAAATAAAATTGAGTTAATCTAGCTAAAAAAAAAATATTGATTTGAATCGTTTTCATGTTAGTGCAGCGTGACATAACAATAATTAACAAGGAAAACATGCTTTTTACTTAAAATTACTATAAATCTTATTGATTTAATAGAGGAAAGCAATTACATACATAAAAATTAAATTAATGTTGAAATAACATGCTTATACAATTAAATAAAATTTGTTCACATGTAGTTATTAATTAAAAGTAAATTTTCTTATGAGGCTTTAATTCAATCGATTTAAAGAACTGACCCGAAAGAAGTTTATATTTTCATAAAGAACATATTAAAGTACTTCTTTTAAAAGATAAGCGCTTCTTTCTACAAGTGTGTCAAATAAATTATTAAAAATCTAATACTTTAAATGTTTACTACTATTTTACCTCCTTAAACTCTGCTCAGTTATTACTATTGTAATAAAAACTTATTTAAAAAAAAAAAGAAAAACTTATAAATTCCAAAATGCTTCCTTACACGTTTCTGAACTGATTTGACATGTTGTTTTTTTTTTTTGCAAAATATTCAGCATTTAATAAAAAGAAAACCAAAAAATAAATAGAGAAAAAATTTATTTGTTGAAGAAAATCCTCAAAAGACTTACTTTTACATGTCTAGTAAGCGTGTGTGCAGGCATGGGAGCGTGTCTACATACATATATGCATGTGTGTATGTGTGTGCAATTGTGATGTTAAATATTGGCATTTGTGTGCTTACATATTTCGCATAAATGTCACATAAGTGCCACTTGCCATCGTTGCTAATGTTACAATTTTTCAAGTTCGATAGTCCTTGGGGATGTCATTGCTGCCAGGAAGAAAGTAAAGATATTTAAAAGTCATAAGGATAAAAAAAGGCAACAAACTAAATTTTTGTTTGCTAGCTGAGTCTGTCTGTATTAGGCCCTTTGTCGTATCATGACTTCATTTCATGTGTTTATAAAATATTGTCTATCAGATAAACATTTTCTTAATGAGGAATATTAAGATCGATCCCAAAAGGTTAACAACATCAACAGGAGCTTTTGGAATTTAATCATATGACAATGGCACGAGTAAGTATTATATGCCTAGATATTGTTATTATCTTTTTCAGCTTTCTTATTTAGGAGGCTTTTGCAAGTTCTTGATACCCTACATGGTGCATAAGATTTAGGAAATATAGAATTTTTTTAATTAAATAAGCAATGAACTCCGAAAAAAGTTTATGCAGCAAAAATACTTCGTAATTTTGCAAATTAAGCAAAACTATAAATTCCTTTAGCACTTCAAACATTTTTCGGAGAACTCCGAATTTTTTTCAGAAAACTCCGAAAAATTCGAAAAACTCCAAAATATCCAAAATCACTTCAAAATTAAAAACAAAGTAACTTGCATATTCAGCCTAAATTGTAAAAGTCTTAAGCTACATACAACTAAAAAAGTTAAAACTCAATTAATGATTTCAGATAACTCCAAAATCGCTTAAGACTTAAAATTAACAGAACTTGTTCTTAAAGCTTAAATTGCAGAATTACTGACATACAAAATTTCCAATAAAATTCGTACAACTCCGAAAATGAACAGAACTTGCATACACTGCTTGAATTACAAAAGATTTTTGTTAAATAGAACTTAAAAAATAAAATTCAAATATTAATTTAAAAAAATCCGAAAAATTCGGAAAATTTATAATACTCCGAAAACTTTGAAGTCACTTAAAACTAAAAACTTGTTTTTAGCTAGATAGAATTTAAAAAAAATAAAACTCAATTATTGATTTCAGAAAACTCCGAAAAAATTCAGATAACTCCGAAAACTCCGAAATCACTTAAAAGTTAACATAAACAGAACTTGCACATACAAACTAATTTGCAGAAGTTTTTAGCTATATAGAACTTAAGAAATAAAATTCAATTGCATTTGCTGTCTTAGTCAGCAAACTTTTTAAGCCCTTTTTAAGTTTTCAGCAGTGACAAAACAGCCTAACTGCTTTTTATTTAAATTTCTTTTAATATTTAAGCGTAGTCTTATTTCTGAGTTCATCTTGTTTAGTTACCATTATTGGTAGAATTCCAAAATAAAGCTTTTGTAGACTTACAGGCACTTTTGGGACTTAAGACATTTGCTCCTTATGCCCTTTCACTTTTAAGTTGGACCTAGCAGATTTTCTGTGAATATTTTATTCTTTTATTCTTACGCTGGTATACATAAGTGATTGTTAAAGTGAATGTTGGTTTAATATATGTATTGAGCATGAGAAAACCATTTTAAAGAAGGCTTTAAATTTTACAAAACATTCATAAATACCGGCATTATTGTTTAAATTAATTTTTGTGTTTCTAGGGTTCCGTGTGCTAAAAAGAAACTCTGTTGTTTTCGCCACGTTATCCATATGTCAGCCTGTCGCAGGCCTATATCTCGAAAACTATAAGAAGTACAGAGCTAAAATTTTTGAGAGGTACAAAACATAATGAAAATAAATGGAATTTTTGGAGTTAATAATGCAGAATTGGTTACCATATCGTTATTCATATCGTGCAAAAATTTTATACAAACATAAGCATATCTTGGAAACTGAAGACTTGTGAGAAAAATAAAATATTATTTTTCTTTTAAATTCTTTGGAAAGTGTAAACTTTAAACTCTTTTTCTGCTAAAATAGTTTTTTTTTGAGTTATGACGTTGTTTAAGTAAATGATACAAGCGAAGACAGCTCAGTTGTTTTTTCTTACATTCTAGTGATCGGACAACATCAAGTTTTTTTGGGGTTTTTGATTTTTAAGTTAAAAATAAACTCCGAAAAATTTTATTGAATAAAATATTACAACTATCAGGTAAACTGTTGCAAATTAAGTAAAATTATAAATTTTTGCTACTCCGAAAAAATTCGGAAAACTCCGAAAAGTTCAGAAGACTCCGAAAGAATTAGGATAGTTTGCGCAATTTTCGTAAAACTTCGAAATCAATTAAAATTAAAAAAAACTAGCTGTTATGTGAAACAGAAATGTCCTAGCTTGCGTAGTCCAAACAGCAGAATTTTCAAACAAAAAAAAGAAATAAAAATATTCCATTGCGTAAAGGTGTATATTATTCGGCACAACCCACTACCTAAAGCAATTGATCTGTCATTATTTAATTTTTCTTTTCTTGGCCTACTTTTCCTGGAGCAGCAAACCCTTGTCAGAAGATTATTTTACTTTTGCTAAGCGAACAAGAAGTTATAAGTATTTAGTTGGAAAGACCCTTTTTATTTCAGCCTTTTTTTGTATGTATTTGTATTAAGAAGAAAAGCTTGCCTTCGTCTGCCGAATTCCCAAATTACCATTGAAAACATGTCGATTTTAGACATCGATTCCTTAATGTTTTTCTTTTAATTTTTTTATATTTTTTTCTTTTTTAATTTTTTTTACTTAATTTTTTTTTTGATTTAATTGTTGTATGACTTTTTATGTCCTTGGAGTATTGGTGCTTGTTGTCTTATATCCTTTTACTTCATTATTTGGGGTAGACAGCAGCTTGATTAATTGCCGCCTTGATAGAAAGAAAAAAAATATTTTTGTTGTGTTTCATTGAAATTGAAGCATAACAGAGTATTAGATAAAACTAGTTAGAATGTTATTTAATAAATAATTGCCCCCGTTGACGGTTGTTTCTATTCTGTTAATGTTGTTATTTGGTAATTGCGTAACTTTTATGGAGAAATTTAATGTGGTCACTCTGGGGTTTAAATACTTTGTTGGGTTGTATTATGGCTAATAATAATGTCTTTTTGCTGTGGGAATTACTTACTATCCAGTGGAGGTGGAAAGTATTATTTAATTTATATATAAACTCAACACTTGAGCTTTGGAGGGCAAAAAAAGGTTTTAAGTAGCTTTTAATGAGAAGAAACTTCATACACAATCCATCAAATCAATATATGAATTTTTATGGTCCTTCGAACCCAAAAAAAATATAGCTTTTGCCTTACAGATTTCTTATCTCTGTTGCTGAAAAAATTATAAAACCAGAAAATATATAAATATGGCACTTGGATGACTTTCTCTCTCTCTCTCTCTCTCGCGCAGATTGTGTGGAATTTTTTTTAATTCTTAGTATCTGCGCTGTCTAAGATATGAGGTTTATTGTCATAAATGCAGTCTTAATTTTTTAGCTCGATCCAATGGTGTTTTTTTGGTGCCTAGTGGGGCCTAAAGTACCCGATACACAGTGGGGTATTTTGTAAAAAAATGGAAATAACTCCGCAGTTTCTAAGCAGGTCATTCCATTGGTATAAAATTTAATGCACCATTTGTTGAGGTGTCACAGGGCTTAAAACTAAAATTTGGACTATTTACTCATATTTTCAAAGGAGGAGGAGCCACAAAGCCCCAAAGTGGGCAACCTTGAGTTAAAGAAAAATTAAAACCGATGCCGAGCTAATGTTTTTAATCTGATAAAAAAGATTTTTTGCAAGTAGATTTTTATCTCTATGCAAGAGCTAAAAAAGTGTGGTACATTTACAGATTTACGCTTACAGTTTAGAAAATATTCGAGAAAAAATATAAAAATTTTCCCTTTTCTTACCAACCTTGGTCCACTGTTCGGCTAATGAAGATTTCAAGTTTTATTGGATTAAGAAAACGAAACTAAGTTAAAATTAAAAACAAAATTTGTAACATTAGGAAAAAAATTTGTTATCAAAAGCACAATTAAATCAAAAGTAATACGCAATTTAAATTAAAATTTTGAAAAAAAAGTAGATTTTTCGCGGAATTTTTTTAGGCAGAAAAAAGTGGGTTAATTATTTCGCTTTTATAAAAAAAATATTTCATTACTATTAATTCCATATTTTTACTTGTTCAAAACGGTAGTACTGCAAGAAATATCAAAAACAAATTTAATGTTAAAAATTTTCGTTATTGAAGGATACAGATCGTTTCGAAATATGTAGGTAGATCTACTTTTGTTATAAATATAAAATGTATGGCCTTTTCATCTCAAATTCCAGAGCTGTAACCAAAAAATTTATTATGCTTCCTCAGGACAAGATGTTTTTAAACATTTTTTAAAATACTATCTGTGCCCAGCGAAAAATAAGAAGAATCCAGCAAAAATACTGAAAAATCCCACTTTTGGGATTTTTTTAATTTGTTTTGGGAATCGCTAGGAGTCAAAAACAAATTCTTTTTCTCTTTATTTTCTTTCTTTTTCTTTTTTTAAAAAGCATTTTCATTCCAAAATATTGATAGATGCAAATTAGGGTTTCTAATTTCCAGGACTTTTTCAATTCCCGGGAATGGAGATATAAAATATTTTATTACCCGGGAATTTTAAAAATATATGAATTTACTTAAATGAGCTCATTAAAAAAATATAATTTTACGGAAAAACATACAAAATTTCAATTAACAACAAAAATTCAAATTTTCAAGAACCCCCGACGTACAGACCAAATGGCTGGACCAATTTTCTTCAAGTATAGGGGTGAAGATATTAGATCAAATCACTTTTCAAGCGAAAAAGACCAAAATTAAGTCGTGTCTTGCTGTTTAGGAGTTCCAGCGACAAAGACACCCAGATTCAACAGAATACATCTAGAAAAATGTGATATCTTCTAAACAAGTGGATCGAGTTTCTTCCAACGTAGCCTCGAACAAGTAATTTTTCAAATAAAAAAAATTAAATCACAATTTCTCCAGCCATTTAGTCTGTACGTAGACTCGTACAGACACACCGATACACAGCCACACGCTACAATCTTATGACATCCCTTTATTTGGCCGGATGTTAAAAATACAACTCTCCGTGTCCACGTACAGACCAAACGGCTGGACCGATTTAAAAGATATCACATCTTTTCTGAAAATATATTTTCGGGGGTTTTTAAAAATTTTAATTTATATTATTACGTAGTAAAACAACGAGCAGCAATGTTAAAAAAAAACAAATTCCAAAAACGTAAATATTAAATTCGCGAAAATTCTCGTTGAAAATTTCCCGGGATTTGTAAAATAATAATTCCCGGGAATTCCTGGGAATGCGAATATAAGAATCAAAACATCACATACCAGCTTGTTATACAGTTTGTTTATGTATTTGAAAATTATCCTACAGCTCGTGATCCATTTTTATCAATATTTTCAGCTGAAAATGCTCGTTTAAATGCAAAATGATTATAAAATAACAAATAGAATTTAATGTACGTACATACATACAGATAAATATCTATGTATGTAAGCAAATGCATATAACACCATTGTCTCTCTTCAGTCATTAAATTCATTTGCAATTTTCAAATGTTTATTTTATAACAGTTATTTGTGTGAGTGAATGTGAAATACCATGAACAATTACACTATTTCCGTTGATGTTATTGTTCTCTCCGCCCAGTCGCTCTGCCTCTCTGCTTAACAGGTATTGTATAAAGGTAATGGTGGAAAATTTTCCATTTTCCATTTTAATATCCAAAGCTTCAGAGTGAAATATTAAGGAAAAAAATATAATTTTTTGTTTTCGGTTTTTGCAATACACACACAAACACACACACACACACACGTTTAAGTTAACGCTGAATTATGCTGAAGTTTAATTATTATCTTCCATACAGCAACTCTGGTTGAAACTGTATACAAAAATTGCTGCTCATCGACACAATGCAACATAAATGGAAAAAATAACAAATGCAACGTACGAGTATCTGAAACTGTTCTCGCATACGCTCTAATTAGTAACGGAACAATACAGCATCACACAACCAGCCACACATCCTACTTTCTTTTATACTTTTAGTTTTAAATCTTCGCGTGTGTGTGTGTAGTCCGTATTCTGGCTTAATCATTTCGTAGCATTTTTAATTCGAAACTGTGGTTTCTTGTTGCAGTTGAAAATGTTGCTGGTGTTAGTGTGGTGCCGGTTGTGGCACGTACACTCCCTCAGCCATACACGCATACTCACACATTCACATATAAAATGATTGTTGTATTATTATGAAATAAAATTTGCCACCAATACTTGCTTGGTTTAAGAGCGCAGCTTTTACCACTACAACTTTGGCTGAAAAGACCTGTTGTTACAAGAAACATGAAATTAAAAATACTCAGAGTATTGCTGATAGTCAAAAGTTGCTGCAGGCTATTAATGCTGTTATTCTTGTGGCGTAAGTGTAGAAGGTCTATTAATATTGAGTAGCCACAATGGTTTCGTTTTTCTTTTGCTTTTCATAAAAATAACAATCCTGATTTTATGCGCGTAGAGCATTTAAAATATTAAGTAAACAATATCGCCAAGGAAACTTATTTATTCTGACTTTAATATATTTACTTTTAATTATTATGTTAAAATTTGTAGTTTTAAGAATACTCAAATAGAAGTAAGCCAATTAGCTTTATCGAGATCAAGAGGGTGACATTGGCTGAAGTAGTTAGTACATTGAATACAAAATCGAAGGTCCTGGGTTCGAGTATGGTCTCCGACAGTCATTAAATCTGTGGCAATAAGGAAATATGTACATTTAAGTTTAAATATACCAAAGTATAGCCTAAATTAAATAATTATTTCAAATTATATTAGAAGTCTAAAGAGATAAGTCACAATTCATACTGCTATTACTTCCTAAAAAATCACTAAAATCAATTGACATTTTTACCAAAGATACTTTCAACGGAGGTACCACTAACTCACTATCAACTTATATTGATTTAAGTACTTTTTCCTTTTTGCCAAAGATTTAATATTATATATTTCCATTTACCAAAAATACAAAGAACTCAGTAACGTGTTGTCAATAAATAACCACCGATTCGAAACATAATTGAGAGTATAATAAGTGACATAACAGGGGTGGTTCTGTGGCTGCGTGGTAGCGATGCTATCCTCTCAGTCCAGAGGTCGTGAGTTCGATTCCCGCCATTGACCCTGGGTGTTTTCTGCAGACAAGCTAATCGCCTCGAGGGTTGTGTTTGTAAAAAAAAATTAAATATATGTATTCACAAAGCTTCGTAAGACTATTTGGGATAAAATTAAATTTTTATAACACAATTTAATAAATATAAAAATTCCTTTTAGCAAAATTCTTTGTTAAAATATAAAATTTGTTTAAAAAGAAAAAGAAAATTAATTTTATTAAGTTGCTTTTCTATAGCAGAAAAAAGTTTCCTTTTTCCAACCCTGCAATCATATTTTTGATTTTTCTGATTTTTAATATTCAATTATTTCTTTCTAAAATACAAAATAAATTAATAAACAATTATTTTTAATTTGTTACAAATTTTAAATTTTCCAGCTCTGGGCTGTGTTTTTAATTTTTCTGAATTTTTCTATACATCTATTACTTTCTAAAATATAAAACATATTTAATTAATAAAGTAGAAGAAAAAAATTGTTTCACCCAGTTTATTTTATATACAAAAAAAATAAGTTTTCCAACCCTGGAAACATATTTTTCACATTTCTGGAATTATTGTGATTCCTTCTAAAATATAAAATATATTTATTTAATAAGAAAAAAGAAAGAAATAATTTGACCTAGCTAATTTTATATACAAAAACAAATATAAATCTTCCAACCCTGGAATGGTCTTTTTCAAACTTCTAGAATAATTCTTTGTCTTTTTTTCTAAAATATGAAATATTTTTAATTTGTAGAGAATAAGGAAACTTTAGTTTTTTACGTTAATTTTATATACCAAAATAAAACATTTAGACTTTCCAGCCCTGGAATCATCATTTTATTTGTAATACCAATTTAATTTCTTCTGAAGTAGAAAATAGATTTAAACAACGAAAACAAAACTTTTATTAGCCTGTTATTTTTATATGCCAAGAAAATAGTTTAACTTTTCCAGCTCTGGGACTGTATTTTTTATTTTTCTGATTTTTTCTATAAATTTTTTTCTTTCTTAAATGTAAAATATATTTAATTAATAAAGGAACAGAAAAAAATTATTTTTCCTATTTATATTATATACAAAAATATATAAATTTCATGTTTCTGAATTCATTCTTGCTGATTTTTTTCAAACATATAAAATATATTTAATTAATAAGAAAAACGAAAAACATTATTTCTCCTAGTTACTCTAATATACAAAAAATATAAGTTTTCCAACCCTGAAAACATATTTTTCATATATATGGATTTATTGTTTTTGATTTTTCTAAAATTTAAAATATGTTTATTTTGTAAAAAATAAGAAAAAATTAGTTTTAGTAGGTTACTTTTACTTACCAAAAAAATTAATTTTCCAACCCTGGAATGGTTTTTTTATTTGTATTACCAAATTTAATTCCTATTGAAATACAAGATATGTTTAAACAACAAAAAAAAACAAAAAAAAATTTCTTAGCTTTTTACTTTTATATGCCAAGAAAATTTTTTAAGTTTTGCAGCTCTGAAACTGTTTTTTCGATTTTGCTGATTTTTAATATCTAATATATTTTAAACCATTTCCAATACACCAGTCCAAACCAATGTCTCTAGTTTTCTTAGAACTTCGGAAAACATATTTGGTTTAAAGACAGACGGACAGACGGACAGATGTATGGACGGCCAGAAGGACAGAAGGATATCGCTTATTCGTCTTCCCAATTGCAGAAATTATACCTGGAATGGAAAGCTTATACATACCCTTTAGTAAATTACCACATCCAGAAATAATAATTTTTTAATGCTTTCGGCAAGCTAATCTTTTTCAAATCATACATTAAGCTGTTAGAACACTATCTAACCAATCAAAATTTTTTACATCTCCCGGTATATTTTTATGTGAAAAATTCACTTTATATGTAACTGAATTCAATTCCTTCTTTTATGAACAGCTAAACGCGCCAAATATACTTACTTCACAAGATCCTTAATTTAAGTCCTTTTGAGTAAAAATAAAACGTGACACAAAAGAGGACTATTTTGTATAAAAGAAAAAAATCATACCAAACTTAATTTCGCTAACAAAACAACGCGCTTGGCGATGAAGCGAAATTCATTTCTTTGTTTTTTGCACCTGCACAACAACAACAACAACACTGTTGCACAAACACAAAAACTTCTCAGCGAGGCTATTTTGTGTTTTAGCCAAAAATGAAAATCATCTGGTGAAAAAGGAAAGAAAATGCTTAACAAAAATTTTTGAGCGATATGAAGCGGAAAATTTAGCTTGTTTTTGCAAGTATTTAATGAATGAATTAAACAAGACAACAGCTTCAAAAAAAAAATAATAAGTGCATAAAAAAGAAATTAAGAACTGAAATAAGCAGCAACCGGAAATGCTTTTGGTGTCTCACAATGTTGCAAAATTAATTCAAATACACACGAGTGACTACACAATGATTATGCGGCAAAGAAGCGCACAATGCAAATGACTAAGTGAGTGTGAGAGTGTTAGTGAGTAAGTGAGTGAGTGAGTGAGTGAGTGAGTGAATGAACGTTGCTATTTGTGTGTTTTTTGTGTGTGCATGTGTTTGAGCCAGAGTGTTGGCAAGTTTTCCTGTATGGAATGGTGGCATGAGGCTTGAATGCGACATGTTTACAATGAAGATATTTGCATAAACATGACGCATTACACGTATCATAAACACAATACAAAGACGACACATAAATCTCTAACAACAATTCCTTAATACACTCATGTGCACACATTTCACTTTAATATGCATGTTTGTTTATTTATTTATATTTTTTTAACAAGCATAATTTTAATCTTCTTTTTAGTTGTTTGTTTTTTTCGTCCAATTTTTTCTGTTCTAATTTTTCGTGTCGAAGCAGAAAAGGCGAAAATTTAGAAGTTTGCAAGATGACATGAGTGTCTAAATTGCATGTACAATATTCTCTTACTCATTGGCGTGCTATTGTTATATATTTTTTTCTTCTGGTGCACAGTGGCATAGCGAACAGTTTATTTAATTTGAAAGCAATTGTAGAATAAATTCAGTAAAGTGTGACTTTGACCAGCACACGAAGTGTTCCGCAAGGCGCTTGTTTTTTTTTAATTTTTGTTTTGTTTTTTTTTGACGATTTATTTTAGTTTTGCATTTCTTTAATTCTTGGGGTTTTTTTTTACAATATAAAGCGTGTTTTTTTAGAATGTCACAACTTCGAGTTGGCATCATTGCTTTATTTGACCACCCATTTAACAGCTGATAGTTGCTTTTGGAATTTCATTGTGAATTGATCTACACCAGAGCAACGCGTGCAAATTGTTAAAATTTGTACTCAAACTAATTGTTCTCTTCGTCAAATTGATTTTGAATTTATATTCAAAAGTTTATTTTTCGATGAAGCCCATTTCGGGTTGAATGGGTACACGCAAAGAAAAAATATGGTTGAGGTAACCATAATCAAACAGCAACATACTATGATTGAATTATATGGTTGTAGTTAATTCATATTATTGTCAATAGGAAAGCAAACTTTTAATAATATTATTGTCTGAGTTAATAATAATATTATCAACAAAAAAATTAACTTTGTTACACTAAATCTTATTATTGTAAATATGGCAACACTATTGTTAGATGTGACTGAAATATAATTGAGACTCACCATACCATGTTCGTATATTATAATAATGTTGTTAAGTACGACAAAAGTATTTTTAATATAATAATAATATTTTGTTTTTCAATCATATGGATCTCTTGTTTAAAACAGCTGTGCGTTAAATCCTAAATAAAAATAAATTAATATTGTTTAAATTAAATGTATATATAGAAATAAATACTTATATATGTGTGTATACTCGAAAAACAGACACGTCTGTATAAAAAGATAAACATATGTACGTATGTATATGTTTTTATTTATCTACCCTTTTGTTTCTTTGTACTTTATTTATTTATTTAACACGACGCGTACAATACCGGTAGCTTACAAACGAAACACTAAACTGACAGAAGATGTTTCTGAAAAATGAATTTTTTTTTAACTTAAAATAGTATGGTTTTTGGATAACATTATATTGTTATTTACATTATATTATTTTTAAATAATAACAAAAGTTATGTTGCAATAATAAATTCTTAACACAACTATATTGTTAAACTCTAACCATATCAGACTTTTTTATGAATATAATAATGTAATTATTAAATTCAAACATTACTTTGCTTACCGTAACAAACTTAATGTTTAAAATAACAATAACTTGTTTCTGAGAACATAATATTGTTTTCTCAACCATTCTACAACCATATCTTTTCTTTGCGTGTACATAAATAAGCAGACTTATCGCATTTGGAGTGAGGAGAATCCACAAGCTTTTGTCGAAACACCATTACATCCACAGAAAATTACTGTTTGATGCACTTTACGGGCTGGCGGGCGGAGTCATTGGCTCATATGTCTTCAAAAACGATGATGGTCAGAATGTTATTGTCAATGGTAAACGGCATAGCAACATGATTCGAATCTTTTCCTACCTCATCTACATGGCATTAATCTTGCTGATATGTGGTTTACATAATACCATGTAGATGAGGTAGGAAAAGATTCGAATCATGTTGCTATACCGTTTACCATTGACAATAACATTCTGACCATCTGCTGGACATGGCATGTGGCCACACATCGGACGCTACAATTGATTTACTCAAAGAAACTTTTGATGAAAAAATAATTTCGCGTAAAGGCCCAATTAATTGGCCACTAAGATCGTGTGATTTAACCCCATTGAATTATTTTTTTTTTTGAGGTTGTGATAAGTCACTTGGCCTCGTTGATAAACCACAAATAATTGAATAGCTGAATATCACAACCCGAAGAGTTATTGGCAAACTACTGGCGAAAATGCTGTGAAAAGTTGTTGAAAATTGGTGTTCCTGCGCCTTCTACGCGCCAGCCGAAGCGGCCACATGGCATAGATCCTATTTAAGCATTTATTTCATAACATTTTCTTTCCAATAAAGCCCATTTCATTAATATTAAAAATATATTTCTTTGTTTTAGTATGATTTAAACTTGTGTCACTCTATAAAAAACACCCTTTACATATATTTTCAAATTTAACGATTTTTTTAGCTCTGTCGCTTTTTTCGTTTTGGGGATTTTTTCAGTTTTTGCGTTTTATATTTTTCTTGCAACTTTAATACTCTTGGTGATTTTTTTTATCATTTTAGCGATTTATTTTATTTCTAATGATATTTTTCATTTTAGCGCTTTTTTTTAATTTTGGGATTTTTAAGTTTGAGCGTTTATGAAAATTTCAAGAGTTTTCCTCTTACAGTTTCCAAGATACAGCAAGTTGTCAAAATTATTCAAGAAAGGGAAAAGGAAGAATGCCCTTGAATTTTAAATGTTTTAAGTTTCCGTAATCTGTTACGTAGCTCGCTTTAGAACACCTTTTAATTTTTAACTGTCATATAGGTAGAGCTGGCGAACAAAACCAGAGTAGTCCTGTTAACTGAAATACTTAGATAGAGACTTGTAAGGAAAAGTTAGTTTTCTTTATTTTTTTAAGGTAGTATCGAAATGGTTTTGAATGAAATTTCTTGACATCATAGATGTATACTTGTAGAACCCGAAAAAAAAAATTAAAAAAAATATCATGTACTGAGGACATGTCTATGTCATATTTGTTCGCCAGCTCTACATATATGTATGGTGTTGTAGCGGCCAAAGTTTTACATATTCTGGTCCGTAGCTGCTAGGATTCTTGAAAAAACTTCCTGTGAGAGACAAATAGATGGACGGACGGACGGATGGCCGGCCATAGTTCCTAAAACAATAGGGTTCGCTTCAATCTTTGCTGTACGGAACCGTAAAAACTACACTCAGGGAATAGCTGCAACTTAAAAATAAAAAAATGTGTATTGAGATATTTAAAAATAAATAAAATTATAAAATTAATACTGTAAATTAATATTTTTCCATATTGAAATAAGAAATTCAAGCATGACTAGACTTTAGTTAATGTTTCTTATTAATTCATTATGGGTTTTATTGATTTTAAGCTGCTTTTTCTCTGGGTGTACGTGTGTAATTTGAGTTGAGTCATCTTTCTTAGCCTTGTTAAAGAATCTGTTTGGATAATTCGTGTTCGAAGTCATTGAATGGAATGCAATTCACGACTTTTCGTTTATTTTGTTGGCTAAGCACGATTGATATACATTTCGTTCCTGCTTCCAAATTTCTTACATAAAAAAAATCATGTTTATGAATTAATTAAGCACACAGTGTTGCTAGTTCAAAAATGTAACAAGCAGGGGACCTGTTACGTAAACCTAATTTGAGTACGCTGAATTCAATGGTGCTAACAATTTTTTTTGGTAAGCTCTTGCTTAAAATATAATTAAGATTGAAAATTTGGTTAAAAGTACCTAAAAATCGCAACTTTTCCCAGTTTTCTACTAATCACTCATATTTATATAAATTAAAAAAGCATATTATGGATAAACAAAAGACATTTTCGAAAAGAAGTTTAAAAAAAATTAAAAAATTGTCCCAAAAAAATTTACGAAAAAAATTTAAAAAAAAAGTTTTATTTTTTTCTAAAAAGTTGTCTAGGACGCAAGATAATCAATACATAGATATCTTTTCATGTAATATATATCGACATAAAGGTTGAAAACTAGGAAAATGTTTGATGTTTTGGTCCTTTTAACCAAGTTTTTAATCTTAATTATTTTTTAAACAAAAGCTAACATTAAAAATGGTTAGCACCATTGTATTCAGCGTACTCGAATTGGGTTTACCCACTGGGTCCTTGGCTTCTTACAAAGAAAAAGTTTAAAATTTGAGCACAGTGTAATTAACTTTTAAGGGGTGTACGCATATCCCCCTTTCTATGCCCTAAAGATTTTTGTGGAATATACAGTGTATTTCAATACTTAGCCACATAAAATGTAGTGTTCCTACTTGTTTTAAAACATGCAGTTTCTTATAAGAGCTATCCCTATAAAATTTATTGACCCTCACTATTGCAGTTGTAGAGATATGAATTATTCCGCGAAAAAAAGGCCTTTGGCCCCATTGTGCAACAAAAAGTGTGATCTCGGCTGAACCCGGCAATAATTTAGACATGCTATATATGCAATTTTTGCATCAGCAGTTTGTAAAGAAGAGTGCGTTCCACTATTGTGTCGGTATCTGGGAATAAAAATTCGTCACTAAAAAGGAATATATTTTATATACATATTTATTTTTAATTTAAGACAAAATAAAATTAAATATCCAGTTACTCCATGTGATGCCTTAATAAAAGTTTCCTCATACAGGATAATAGGATATGAAACGCATAATTTGAATCACTGTTGGCCTGATTGTGATTAGTTTTGTCACACAAAACAAAATGTGTGTATGAGAGTGTGTGTGTGAGAGTGTGTGTGTTTCGCTCTCTTTTTTTCTTAATTTTTTTTTGTTATTTTCTTGTCATTGTTGTTGTACGTGTACGAATATAAGTTCCTTAATACTGATGGGCTTAACACGTCACACAGAAAACCAGGCAGGCAGGCAGCCAACCAGCCAGCCTAACAACCATTCAAAGCAACCATCAATTAAATGTGTCTCTGGAAGTGTGTGAATGATTGTGTTTAGGTTATGTGCCCAAAGTGTTTATGGGAGTGTGTGTGTGTGTGTGAGTGTGTGCTCTTGTAAGTGTTTGTGTTTGTGTTTGTCAAAATGTGTGATATATATTAGTGGAAGTGTGTGTTTATAATGTGGTAACATAAATGTGCAAATTACATGTAAATACATGTATGAAAGCTTTTGCATACAACTCACACACGTACACAGACAAGTCCTTTCTTTCATCTTGTTATGTTACATGAATGTATGCATGCATATGGAAATATATAAACATATTTATATACTTATAAATGAATGTGAGGTTGTGTGCATATTGTGCTCATATTTGTAATTAGGTGTTATAAGATTCAGCGTCGCCAATTGCTTTTTATAACACACACATATACATATATAAAATAAATTAACAAACATACATATGTAAATGCACAACATCATTCAAGTTGGTATCATCGTCGTTATCAGCAACACCATCACTATACATCGTCAGCCGTGTTGTAAGCAACAATAGTAATAATAATAATTATAGTGAACAGTGCTATAGTTAAAACGCCCATCCTTGCATTTCTTTGTGTACATATGTACCTTCGGTTTGAATTATTCTAAGTGTATTTGCAGTTATTAACAGGTATTTGTTTACCTACTAATGTGTATAACTGAGTGTGTAGTGAATACACTGTAGTCTATTAACCAGGGAGAGAATTGCAAGAGCTCCTATTGCTCACAATCATGTAAAAGCGTGAGCATATATATATCATCACCCAGTGCATAATCAAACGATCTTGCAATAAAAACCTTCGAACTTTGACAGCTGATGGCAGACATATTGTTGAAGCTACATCTATTGAATGAGCTGTCATGTATTATGGATGTAGCGTTGAACATTATGTAGAAATGGGAAAACATATTTTTTTTTTTTTTTGAACAATGGGTGTTTTAATAAAGCAACGTTTCGTTTGCCTCACCCATTTTGCGTGCCTGTAATCGTGCTACAGAGACAACTGATCTCAGTATGGTGCATATGTTTAAGTCCACTGGTTTAGTAAACAATCACCAATTACAAAATGCAAGATCTTCCCAAAAAATATCACCCCTTTCGGTGAGAGTATGTGGGGAGCATTTGAGGCAGTTGACTTCAAGTGGCCTAGCAGTTAAAATAAACGACCATATATAACCACTTGTGGTCGCTAAATGTTCCGAAAACATGGATGAATCTAATTTTATAATATTTCATTATAATTATATGGAGTTTCTAGTATTTTGTTGGTCATCTACGGTTCTTTATGACAGCCTGCAGGTCTCCTGGCATTGATGCAATCAAACTGGTCATCTCTTTCAAAGATATTTTTTCAAATGTGTGTCACGTAAATGCTGCCCATCTCTATTGTCGCTATATGTGCGATATGTCGTTACTTCCAAATCAAACAGTTTAAGGCACACTTTATCTATCGAGTTGACTTAAGAACAATCGTATTGTCATGGATTTAATTAATTCTAACTAAAGATTTGAAATTAAAATTGAAAATGGGCAGTGTCAACTAATAATATTTGCTTACTAAGGGGCTGAATAGGAAATCATTTCAAACTGCCACATAAACGTATGAGTATTCTGGTACTTTTAACGTGTAACTTACGTTTATAGATATATAAAATATCTGCGGTAACGAAACAACCCAGCGAGTAGTTTTTGCTTAAAACAGTCGAAATAGAGAGTTTAAGATTTCTTTTTTGACATAACAGGTGTCGGGACAAAAATTTTCACTGCAGAAGTCAACTTGAAAAAAAAACTCAACTTTCTGGTCAATTTTGTTATTAAATTTATTTATGAAAGTCGAAAAATTTGGAGTATAAACTTTATTTAAAACAATGATAAAATGTTGGGAAGATCTCTGAAGTCTCACTGAAAAATAAAATTATTTTTAAGATGTTCATATCAGGGGTTCAGTTGTGACTGTAAGGTACATACTTTATATAGACAGCACCGATGCAAAAAGTGAAGAGGAATAAAAGGATGGGAGTTCATTAAATGATACATATTTCGCCATTTTATTGCAACATAGACATATCTCAAAAATACCTTTTTTGAGTTAATAAATGTAGAAAACAAAGTTTATTTATTATACTTAATCTTGTGTAAAAATTTCATATAAAAGATTTATACACTCACCTCTTGAGAAGAGAAAATATTTTCAAATCTTCATTGATTTTTCGATTTATGGCTGTGTTGCAACAACTCAGTGAGGAAAAGCTCTATAAATAACTATGACCAGCAATAATCAGATCTTATTTATATTATGCAATTTGTTAGAAAACCGATTATAAGAACGCCCATTAAAACGGAACAAATAACGGTTTTAGAACCGGTTCAAAACCGGTTTTAAAACCGGGTGAAAGCCAGCTTGAGACCCGCTTATACAAATATTTAGAAAACCAGTAAGAAGGCTGGTTAGAAAATTTAACGGGTTTAAAAACTGGTTGAAAGATTCTTGGAAAACCGATACAAAATCCGATTAAAAAAAACATATCGGGAACAACAACAAAACTCAAGAACAATAAAGAATCTATTAGACAGCTGGTGAAAAAAGCTATTGAAAAAACCAGTCAAATAATTTATAAAGGTTTTTTAATCTCTTACACACATATGTACATATCGCCCCTTTATTTCAATAGTGTCATAACTCAAAAAATTAGTTTTGCAGAAAACTTGTTTAAAGTTTTCAATTTACATACAACTCAATAAAGAAATGAAAAATATTATTATTCTATTTTTACACAAAAAATACGCCTTCTATTCTGCATTATTAACTCAAAAAAATTTCATAAATTCCGCTGAAAAATTTTTACTTTAAAGCTGCTACGTCCAAAACAAGCATACCCTGATATTTGCATTTAAGGTAAAAAACTTTGAAAGTTCTTAAATTTGTTCTATTTTCTTTGCGCAGTAACAACAAACATCGTTGTAGACGGCATTATTAACTCAAAAAAATTTCATAAATTCCGCTGAAAAATTTTTACTTTAAAGCTGCTACGTCCAAAACAAGCATACCCTGATATTTGCATTTAAGGTAAAAAACTTTGAAAGTTCTTAAATTTGTTCTATTTTCTTTGCGCAGTAACAACAAACATCGTTGTAGACGACATCTGATTGTTTGTTGTGCTGTATGGCTGCTTTAAAGCTTGACTAACTTTATGTATTTCTTTTAAATTTTTTGTTGCTAATTTTACATTAACTCGCTAACAAAGATAATTTAATACTTATATATATGTAAATTTATTTCTATTTAATGCATTTTAATTACCAATGTTTTTTTATTTCTTTCAGAGCTTTTGCATCCCGTTAATTTCATCAGGTAATTGCTACAGAAATTTTTTTATATTTTTTAACTCTTCATATAATTTTTTATAACTTAATTACAGTTGAATGTGAAAAAATAGGAATTTCTGTTGCTGATTTAAAACTTAATTAATTTAAATTTCTGCATGTGATTATTTAGCAGAAAGTTTAGCATAAAAACATTATTACTAGATTTGCAAAAAAAAACTTTTTAATGGAAGAACTATCTACCAAAACTAGCATGAATTTTAGCGATACAACGTTTTAGGAATAAAAATTTGCTATTTACAAACGTTAAGTTTTTTTATCCTTACACCAATGGTGAAAGGTACCCCTATTGTATTTGCAACTCTGTTCTCCTGTCCATCTGTCTGTCTGTGACAGGCTGTTTTCTCGAGAACCGTAAGAGCTACGGACCTGTAATTTGCACAGAATATCTGACAGTTAAACATAAAATTTTGTTCTAAAGCGAGCCATGCAATATTTAAATATATGACAGTTAAATATTTATGGGTGTTCTGAGGCAAGCAGCGTAACATGTAGAAATCATAACGTAATATGCAGACAGTTGTGTATAGACACTTGACATTTTTAAAGTTAGTATATTTTTATTCAGACTACAAGAATTAAAACTGAAATTTAAAAATCAAAAATAAAGGTTATTATATCAGTTAATGTAATTTTGGCAACTTGCTGTATCTTGGCAACCTTAAAAGGCAAACTTTAAAATTTTTTAAACGCTTAAACTAAAAAATTCCAAATTAAAAAAAAATTACCAAAACGAAAAAATCGCCAAAAACCAAAAAATTTCCAGAACTAAAACAAATCTCTAAAACTTAAATAAATCACTTCAAACCGCAGAAATTGCAAAATATAAAAAAGCTAAATCTAAACACAAAACGCGAAAAAAATAATTAAAATTAATTTTTAAAAGAAAACATTGAATTATATTGAAGCATGACAATGGCTGATTGCAAAACTCATCGCTTTAGTGAAAAACTGCGACCCTTTTAAACATAAACAGCTGATAAGTTACTACAGAAAAAGTAAGTACTTAAATTTAGAAGCCGAACAGCACAGCACAGCACAGAACAGTAACAGAAAGTATATACTAATGAAGCCTTAACTCACAGTAAAATTATGTATGTGTGAATCTTTTTTCTAAAGTTAAAATTAAGTATATTTTAAAAAATTTAATTTTAACTTTGGAAAAAACTTTGTAATGAATTAAAGCAGAAAAAAGTATTTTAAATTTTTGTTAAATGGTTTCTAAATTGTTGGAGTTGGTCTTGTTAAATTTTTTTTCTGAAACCTTTTCTATAAGAACAGTGTACTTACTGTCCTATAGTCAACCATATTTTCTATAAGAAAATTATGTCACCACATGGTCGACCAATTAATCTACAACCACTGTGAGCAGTCACACTGTTAGCTGGCATTTATATAAAAAAAGCGTTTTGTCACATAGCTAAAAACTTTTTCTAGAAGAAAGGTGTGCTGTCTGATAGTCAACCATATTTTCTATAAGAAAAGTGTATAGGCACACATAAAGTCAGTCAGACTTTTTGCAATAAAAGTGCAAGGTCAGACAGTCAATAATATTTTCTATAAAAGTCAGAGTGCTGCCTGTTAGTTAAACATTTATTCTACAAGAAAATAATGCAGTAATACAATCAACCCGCTTTTCTTTACGCTGTCTGATAGTCAACTTCTGTTTTTATAATAAAATTGTGCAAACACCTTTTTTTTACTTTATGCTATTTTGAATTTAATACAATAATACATAACGTTTCTATGCTTATTAAATAATTAAAGTCGGCAATATTAATAATTATTTTAAATTGTTTGCAAATAATCTATTTAAGTTCCCTTCAATCTCCTTGGCAGCCATACTGAGCCTGTTGTTGTACTTGTGTTTGCGTATTGAGTTTCACAATATTTTTTTATTTTACGGTATTTTGAGTTTGATACACGATTAAAGGTTTATTTTAAAAATTAATTAACAACAATAATATTGATATGTGCAGCTTATTTAATTAAACATATTTATCTGTGTGTGAAAGAGAGCAAATCCTTGGATAAATATTTGATGCATCAATACGATTATAAATGTTCAGTGAAATGATGTGCCCTTTAATAAATGCAAATACAATATTAATATTTAACTTGCAGCGTAAAAATGTGAAATTTAATTGTATTTTTTAGTTTTAAATTTGCATTTATAAATAGTTTAATGTTTAATGGCCATTATTTCTAGCCATAGATATCTATTAGTGTACAGTTAAATTTTATAAGGCAAACTCGTAGGTAAAAACCTTAAGGCCCTACTATAATATGAATAAGCGAACTTAAGCAACTGTGCGGTTACATATGAAACGTATGTGGCAAACTATAATGTACTTATGGATCTTTTCGTTAAGTTTCGTCAAATGCCATTTGCTTAAGCTATGTGCCAAACTGAATGCACATTCCGTACGGAAAACACTGTTTGTGCATTTTTTAAACTCAAGCAATCAGCATCAGAAAATATTCATTGATTTTATATATATTTTTATTGTTTCTTATTTTAAACTCAGAAAAGAACGCAAAACTTTTATTTTCATTCTTTGTTTTACAATACACATATACACACATACACATGAGTTTATTTGTGTATGTTCATTGTTGTACTTTTTAGTAGGCAAAACAAATAAAAGAAGTAATAAAGTGGTGTAATTTTTAATAGATTAGGATATTCTAACAAGTTAATTTGATTGAATTGCATTCATTTAGTAGTTACAAGAAGAAACAAAGTTACTAAAAGATTGTGAACAATACCTATATGTGCAGCTGTGGCTAAATAATACTTAAACGCATGTAAGTACATTGTGGGCACCTAAAAGTCACATCTGAATTGCTTAAGTATTTGATGGACTTATCGTTCAATTCTAGCATTAGCTTAAGCCAGCTTATTCATATTATAGTTGGGCCTTTAGGTAAATTACCTGTTTGTGGAAATAACGGGCATAAAGTACCAGAATGGACTGAAATATGAATTTCCATATTTAAAAATTTAAATTTTGTTCTACACCAAAAGAATATTTGTGAAAATTGGTGTAGAGAAACTTATTTGTATACAAAAACAAAAAAATTGGGGTCTAATATTATGAAAGTAGATTTCGCAAGGTTGTGCAACTCTTAATGGCATTGCCAGGCCAAACCAAACGGGCAAAAAGTACTAATAAAATCAACTCTATGACAAACTAGAATGCAGACATACATGTTTATCGTCTGATGAGCTCTATAAAAAAAAATTAATTTATTAAACATTTCAAGCTTCAAATATTATCTTACTTCTATAAAAAGTGAATCCATGTTGGTCGCAATATAGCAAATATATTTACCCAAGGTAAATCAATTGTATACACAACAATCGTTTCTCATATTCCATTTCATTGTATATTTAAGTTAAATAGCTGATGTTAATAAGAATCTCTACCCAAGTAGATAGACTAGGGTGCGGATGAAGTGCGTGGCTACACAGAAAAGTATTGGTATTTCCCCCCATCTTAAAGTCTTAGTTTAATTTTTCTTCTCTTCTTTAGAAACTCACATTAATTAGTAAAAATATTTCATTCAATAAGAATTGAAATTACTGAACTTGAGCCTGACTATGAATTATTTCTGAATAAAAATCACTAAAGTTCAATTAAAGAATCTACAAATGTCTGACTATTATTTTCGTTTATAATTTTAATATCCCTTGAGATAACAACACACAAATTTTTTTATTTTATGACACCTCTTTTTACAAAAATTCCATAACATGTGACCTTAACTCGCATACGAAGGGTTCCTAATTCTTTCTTTTTGGCAATTTTTATTTTTTTATTTTTTTATTTTTTGTTTCTAGCACTTATTTAAGCCGGCGTCATGCAGGATGGGTCATATTGACCCACATGCTCTTAAATTGATGTGTAACTTTTTTCAACGCTTTTCTACGTTCCCAAATTTCTCAGTAGCTGGAGCGTATCGTTTTTACATGTTGTTTATTATATCGTTTGAGTTGATGGTGGAAAGGGAGCAGAGATAGTTCACCCAACCTGGCCGCCGGTGTAGTATATATATATATATATATATATATATATATATATATGTAGTACAAATAGCACCTTATTGCAGAAAGATAAAGAAAATAAACTTTTTAATTTATGAATAACAGCCATATGATGAATTTACCAATTATTTTTTGTTTTTTTTTTGTTTTAGATTTTAAGTTTATGGCATTAGACTGAAGTTTCTTATTTTTTAAGTTTGTTTATTGTTTTTTTTTTTAATAAAAAATTTAAAACAGTTGAAATATTTTTATTTGCATATCACAAAACACTAAGAGAGTCATGTATATATTGCTTACAGATACGTTTATAAAACTTTAAAAATTATGCAAAATACAATGTCAAAAAAAAAAACTAGGGTCATATTTACCCACCTGACTGTCGGTGTTTCTTTTATCACCTGCCCGACGCCGGGTTAAGTTTTGTCTTTTTTTCTTGCGAGTTTTTCCGGTTTCTGCCGATTTTTTTATATTTCTTTTAAAACTTAGTTTTAGTTTGAGCGATTTTAATTTTTCCGATAATTTTCGGTTTTTGACGACCTTTTTAATTTTGGTAATTAATAATATTTAAGGGCACATGAAGAGTTTCGTTCTGCACTTGTTTCTTTGTAGCGATTCTTTCGGTTTTGGAGCTTTTTTTAGTTTTGGCATTTTTTTTTGAGATTTTGTTTAATTTCTGTTATTTTTTGTTTGTTTTTTTTTTACAAGAAAGACATATTTTTAGTTTGAGGGATTTTATAGTTTCGGAGCTTGTTCGTTTTGGCAATTTTTTCAGTTTTGGCGAATTTTCTTGTTTTTTTGTCGTCCTTTTTACATCTGGTGATTTTTTGCATTTTAAACCACACGAAAGTTTATGTACAGTACAGCGTTGGGTTTGTTTTGGTGATTTTTGTTTTTCGATTTTTTAGTATTGACGTTTTTTCGTCTCGACGTTTTTATATATTGGGGATTCTTACGGTTTTTGGCAATTTTTTTGATTGTTTTTGTTTTACAATACATATTTTTAGTTTTAGCGATTTTCAAGTTTTCTCGCTTTTTTCGTTTGGCGATTTCTGCAGTTTTTGGCGGTTTGTTTAGTCATTTGTTTACTTTTGGTTATTTCTCTTGTCTGATATTTTTCATTTAAGAGCTATTTTCGTTATGGCGATTTTTCATTTAGATTTGTTTTTAATTTTAAAATTCGCTTATTTTTAAAGTTTTTTTTAAATTGCAAGATTTCCGACATACTACAAGTTGTCAAAATAACATAGTCAAACTTACATTAACTAATATAATACCCTATAATTTTAATTTTTTTAAGTTTCAGTGCTAATTGGTGTAGTCATTATACAAATTTCAAGTGTCTGTATGTTACATTAGGATTTCAAAATTTTTTGTTGTTCGCTTTTGAACACACCTTAATTTTGAACTTTCATATATTTGTTGTTGTTGCGGAGAAAGTTTTGCATATTTTGTGTAAATATCAAGTCCATAACTCTTACACTTCTCGAGAAAACATCCTGTAACCGATTGACAGACAGACGACTATCGTATCAAAAACAAAAGCGTCCTTTTTCACCTTTGGTGCAGGGAAACCTAAAAATCTAGTTAAGTAGGAAACAAGCTTTATATTTTAAACTTTCATACAATTTAATGAAGATATTAAAATATTTTTTTTTCTCTAGAATAGTTGACTTCTAAATGAAATTTTTGACTAATAGTAAAATATGATTTAACGATTTTTTCTTTAGAAACGCGTTTTTACGATATTGCGATATTGATATATTTCAGTAAAAGACCGATATGTATTGCAATATTAATCATCCAATATGTGACACTTTGGTGCGTTAATTTAAAAACAAGAAACATACAAAACGACCTACCTAACAGTTTCATAATTTTACAGAAGGAGGAAGAAAATGTTAAAATCAAAATTATTTAGTTATTTTATGCGATGCTTTGCAATGTAATAAAATAGATAAAATCGCTATTTATGTTCGCGCCGACTTAAATTTTTTTTAGCAAAAAGTTGATTTTCAATTTTTTATTAGATAGGGCGTTTTGCATTTGAGTTAACGATATATTGTCTTGCATCATAAATCCAATTAACGAAATAAATTGCTCACTTCGCAAAATGCAATTATGAGTTAGTCTTAGTTGCAATAGTTGATGTGAATACCTACACAGAGAAAACATTGCCTAATAAATACCTCATAAAATAGGACAAAACTAATAAGATATCTCTATGGTTTTTTTCAATACGCAAATCTTATTAATTTCATAAAGAAAACTTTTTTGAAAAAATCAAAAAGAAATCTTTTATTAGGTTATCTTATTAATTTTTTTCAAAAAGATTTTCTTCTTGATTTTATTAGGCAACCTAATAAAAAAAAATTTATATCCTTATTCTTTATACTTATGTATTTTCATATAAATTCTATACGATATATGTATGTATGCATGTACATAGTATATTTAGATGTTACTTATTTATACATACATACATACATATTATATTATATTCTTAATTAACTAACTCACCATACATACATATTTATTACTTGGGAGGAGACAAGTATTGAACCAGCAACCTTCTGACTGATAGACAAGAACTCTAAACAATATGCAGCCTGAATCCGCACTGAAATTATTGTACAAAAACATGCTTATATAAGAACGAAAAATATCATGAAAAAAATTGTCTTTATGTTTATTTATAGATATGAATCAACAAGAAACCTAATAAAACCAAGAAGATTTCCTTATTAAAAAAATTAATAAGATGCATTACACACAATCATATTGCCTTATTGAAAAAATCAATAAGGCAACCTAATAAAATCAATAAGAAATCGCTATAGTTTACAATTTATAACAAAACCTAATAGAATCAAAAATATCTCCCCTATGGAATGTTTTTTTGGTGTCAAAAATAACGGAAATTGGAGTAAAAAAAGATATGAATAATAAGATTTCTTCTTGATTTTATGTGGTTTTCTTCTTGATAAAATTAATAAGATTTACCACATAAAAACAATAAGGAATCTCTATGAAAAAATCTTCGCTTCTTTCTGCTGTGATACCCCTTAGTCTAAAAATGTTTCATAGAGAAAATCTTCTTGATTCTATTAGGCAGTTTTTTCTCTGTGTATAATACAATTTGAGCAGCTGCCAGTATTGTTCAATTTATATAAAAAAACAAAAATATTGCCGATATTCGGTGTTTGCTGCAACTGGTCTTGCGTAAGTGTAAATGCCAAATATCCTAGGTTTTCTTAAAAATCCAACAACAAAATACACACACACTCCAAAGAAAAACTACAATATTTTACATTTACCCTTACACCAGACTATTTACTTCAAACACCGAATACCGCCATTATCTTCATTTCTCTCTTTTAGCTTTAAGCAAAATTTTATTTAAACTTATCTCCGCCTAATTATCTTAAAAACATTTCTGACAACCAAAAACTAAAATTGTAGTCATAAATCTTTTCAAAAAAAAAAAAAAAAAAAAAAAAAAAAAAAACAAGAAATCAATTCGTAGAAATTCTTAATACCAGCAACAACAAAACGATATAAGAAGAAATTAAAAAAAATAAATATTTATAACAACACACACACACACTTCGCAAATCTGCAAGATTAACATTTTGATTGCAAGTGATTTATTTGATTAACACACTAATTTGATGTACATTAAATTTACTTTGAACGTCGAATTAATGCACAAACGTGCAAGCCACAAACACTACAGTGCTGTACAAAAAGTAGGCATCACATATGGGAAAGGGTGAGCTGTTGGCAAAGCGTTGGTTATGTTGGGTGGGAGGGAGGGAGGGCGGGCGAGCACACAGTTATGTTGAACTTTAGTAATTATACATGATTGGTGTTTGTTTCCGGAAGGCATTCATTATATTCTATGAACGCATATTCGCATTAAGATTTCTTAAGCCTGGGGGCAGCATTATTTGCGGCTGTAACTGTTGCTGTTGCCACAGCTCTCCTCATTATCGTTGTTGTTTTTGCCATAATGATTAGGTTTCTTAGTTAAATTCTTGCATGCGTGTATTAGTGAGTAAATTTTCAGCATTAATTTCATGTTGCTACTGCTTTTGTTTTGTTGTTGTTGTTGTTGTGATGTTGTGGTTGTTCTCATGTTACATTTAGGTATATTCACACATTGACTTGTGTTCGGTATTATTGGCTGGTAGTTAAGGTTTTGTTGTTCTTTTATTATTGAACTTTGTAAGTTTATTTAATCTTCTTTACTGCAGCTAAATTTTGCTTGATCATTTTCAAAACGATTTGTTTGTGCCCGGTAATTATTAAATTTTGTGATTTGCAGCATCAAGTGTTGCAGGGCATCTTTCTATTATTGAAATTATGTGCTTATGTTAGTGTTAATTAAACGAATGTTTTCTTTTGCCTTTTACTATCATTATTAAAAAAAATTACTTTAAAAGCTGAAATTTTTTTTTAAATTGAATCTCTGTCTTGTTCACTGCTTTTGTATGTCTCTGATTTCCTTTATGTAAATCTATAGCAAACAAATTTAAAGGCAATATTCTGTTTCTGACTAAAGATGTGTCAATATCCTTGAAATCTTTACCAAAGTGTTATGCTGCAATCTTCTCCCGTTTATTACCTGGTGACCTGGCTTCATGATGCAATCTGAACCGTTAACGCGCTTTGCATGCATTTCGTTCACTATGAATATAAATGTGCAAGTTAATAAAACTTTATTGAACTGCTGCTGCCTTGACTGGTGTTTCTGTAGAATTTTAAGTGGCACGTTTTCTGTTCTTCATTTGTTAAGTTGAGAAAAGGGAAAGTTTTCTTTGCCGGAGAAAGTTCAATTAAGGCTAAAGAGCATAAACAACTAAAATTGAAGTAAAGTTTTATTTAAGATGGAAAAGGGCTGCATGACAAGCCCTATAAAATCTAGCAGCTTTGAACTAAAGTCTTTAAGGTGTAAAGACTTGTGTTTGTAAAAAAATTTGTACTCTTATTTTATACTCACGCTTATGATGTTAGCGTGACTGAATTAAAATCAGCTAAAAATAAACAATACAACATTTATATAGCATAGCAGATTGACGAAATAATAGCGGCTAGCCTTTATTTCTTCGAAGCCCAGTGGTTAGACAAAAAGCGGGTCTTGCCTGTTTGCATTTGCTGAAGAGAATTAATTTTAGTTTTGCTGCTCACGCTCCTGTAAAATCACATTCCTGAATGAAAAATATTTTAAAAATTACGCGTGACTGAACGTGACTGAAGGTGACCTTACGTAACTCGAATGTATTATATGTGAATCTACTTTTTAGGCATAGTAACGTATTAATGCTTATAAGATTCACACAATTATTGAACATGTCGTGCCATAACCGCCAAAAAATCATAAGTGACATAAAATTCGAACTTAATTTGTTGACCAAAAACAATAATAAAAAAATTAATTTTAATTTTTCTGCTAACGTTCATGTAAAGTCACATTTCTGAGTGCAAAACTATCAAAAATTCACGCGTGACTGAGTGTGACCATACGTCACTGGAATTGATCATGTTTAAATCCACCTTTTCTGCATACTTACGTATTCATGCTTATAAGATCCACCTCTATTAAATATGTCGTGCCATAACCGCCAAAAAATCTTAAGTGTCATAATATTTGAACTTTTTTGACCAAAAACAATAATAAAAAATTTGTTTTAAAATTTCTCCTCATGTTTGTCTTAAATATCATTCCTGAATAAAAAATTTATTAAAAATCCACTTTTTCTGCATGAATGCGTTAATTCATGCATATAATATTTACTCCTATTAAACATGTCGTGCTTTAATCGCCAAAATGTCTTAAGTGACGTAATACGCGAACTTCGTTTTTTTTTTGCTAAAGACAATAATGGAGAAAAATAGTTTTAAAACTTCTGCTAACGTTCGTGTTAAATCACATTCCTGAATTAAAAGCCTATTAAAAAAACGCGTGACTGAAAGTGACTAAAGGTGACCACACGTGACGCAAATTAAGCATATGTGAATCGAGTTTTCATGCATACTAACGTATTAATGCATATAAGATTCACCCCTATTGAACATTCGTGCAAAAAATCTTAGGTGACATAATATTTGAACTTAATTTTTTGACCAAGAGCAATAATACAAGAAAATTTATTTGAATTTTTCTGCTCACGTTCGTATAAAATCACATTCCTGAATGAAAAGCCTATTAAAAATCACGCGTGACTAAAAATGACTGAACGTGACTGATGGTGACCACACGTGACTCAAATTTAGCATATGTGAATCGAGTTCTTATGCATTCTAACATATTAATGCATGTAAAATTCACCCCTATTGAACATATAGTGCTGTAACTGGCAACAAATCTTAAGTGATATAATATTCGAACTTAATTTTTTTTTTTACCAAAAACAATAATTTATGATCGATTATAATCGATTTCGTTGCAAAATATACAAATTAAAAAATATCGCTATTAAATTTTTTGGCGGTTATGGCTCGTTGTCATTTATTTTCCATTAAAAGGCATTCATTCGTTTAACACAAAGTCAGATTTATTTTTAAATCATTTTATGCATTTATACTTTGAATTCTTCCCTAAATTCAACATTTTAAATACCTGTGCGCTCACGTGACAACGCGTGAATAGACATGGCTGCTTCTGAACTTACTTGAAATAAAATGGTATTTATGTAAAACCACCGCTGGCTATCTAGGACTTTTTTACTTGCTCTTAATATTTTTTTTATTATTTCCTTATGAAATACTTATTACCATTTAGTAATTAATTTCATTTGAAATTCTTAAAAGGTTTTGAAAATTATTTTATAAATATTACTTTATTAAAAATATTTCACATTTCTTTATGATGCAGTCTTGCCTTCCAAATAACTTTCTTTGTGGTTCTTATTGTTATAATTATAATTTTTAATTTTTTGTTTTTTCATCAACACATTTTCAACAAAATTGATGGAAATTTAATTAAGTGTTAGAAATAGATTGCATCTGTTTCACTCTATCATCATAATCATCATGAACTCCTTTATCCTAAAATGTCATAATCTTCATTCAGTTTTTTTTTTTTTGAGAACTCCAGGCCACAATCTTTCACAGTTTATTTAACAAAATACTCGTATTTTAGTTTTTGTCTAAATTTACTTGGTTTGCAAATGGTTATTTTATTTAATTCTATTTTATGTTTATTTTTTTTTCTTATTTTCCTTTTTTGTAATTTCTTTCATTTTCATTTGTTTTCATATTTTATTTAAATAAATTAAATACTTTGTTTGTGTGTCAGTTTAGTATTTGCAACAGAATCCCCTGGGTTGTGTGGCATGTACAAAGTTACACTTCCATGCATGTTTGTCTGTAAGTATGTATGTGTGTCAGCCAACGTTGCCGCTGTCGCAGTTCTATTTTAGTCAAACAAAAATTTTAAAATTATTATTATTCCTAAAAATTAAGCTGAGCCTGCGAAATGTTTAATTTTCCATAACTCTTACGCTTAAATCAAAATAAATTTTACCGATAGCTTCCTTAAGTTGACTTTGAGGGGCCTTATGTTTTATTCTCCTAAGCCTGCGACTTAAGAAAATCCCTTAAGAAAAAGCCTAGTGGGGTCAAGCCACATGATCTGGGTGGTCAGTTTACATCATCTCCGCCCAATCTAGCACGACCTGTGTGACACTTAACGCCGTTCTGCTGAAACCATATCATCCAATTCTGGTCAAAAAAAATTGGCAATTATCGGTCTCTAGCACGTGTCGTGGTGGTGATGGCCTGGCACAGATCATTCTTAAAAAAACAGTGACTTTCTCGGCACGCTTTGGACGTTCTTCAACCTCAAGTGGATTGGTATAATCCTAAAATCGATAACGTGGTTTTTGACGCACCCATTGAACCAAAGATGGGCTTAACCGATGAGGGCCTGGTTTAAACTGATACAGAGACCATTCAGCGAACCCATGTCGTTGCCCATCCAGCAACGTTTGCCTCCAGCTGGTGGGTCAGTTGAATTTTGTGTGGATACAGGCTCAAGTCACGATACACAGTGGGGGATTTTGTAAAAAAAAAAATTGGAAATAATTCTTCAGTTTCTAAACGAGATATTTGGAAATATTTGGACCAAATGTAATTGGGCTACTATTTGGACCAAATATGTATGCTTACAACACATGAATAGTTTTCCGAGAAGGCAGGGAGAGGTCTCACACAAAGGAATGCTATAAAATTTGCATTCATCAATATTTTTGGCAGAATATTCTCTCTTCAGCCTGGTACTCTGTTCATAATTTCATGCGAAATGCTGTCAAACTACATGTAAAAGTATTTGGTATGAAATATTTGCGAAATAAATTCGCAAAAGCAGTAATCTGTTATTTTAGCGAAAAACACATAAATACGTAGCAGCATGTTTTTTTCATCCAAAATAGCTCTGGCGTAATTTTAGTTTCAGCTGCGAAACAACATGAGCAGTACTTTTTTCGCACGGAATTTTAACAATGCTGCATATGTACTTTCAAGCAATAAAAGCGAGAAATTTGTTTAAAACAAAAACGCGAGTTAGGCTACATTTAGTACATGTCAAATTTTTTATGCGAAATATACAAAACGTAAAAACAAATAGAATTTACTTTTGAGTTCCCGGCAATTCCCAAAAAAATTTCGTAAAATCCCGAAAATGGAATTTTTCAGTATTTTTGCTGTACTTTTCTTATCTTTCGGAAATATTTAAAGATATATCAAGTCTCAAGGTGGCATGATAAATTTCTTAGCAACAGTTTGTCTTTTTGAAAAAATAAGGACTTAAATTTGATATTTATAACAAATATGGATCTATTCGAACCGATCTGATTCCTTCTATAAAGAAATTTTTGAACAAAAAAATTTTTTGTTACATTTTTTATAGTATTACCTTTTGAATAAACAACAACATCTGGTTGGTATTTTTGGAATAGTTTTCAACAAAAGCGAAATAATTAACCCACTTTTTTCTACAAAAAAATACTGCGAAATATCGACTTTTTTCAAAAATTTAATTTAATTGTGCATTTGATACAAATTTTTCTTCAGAATGTTAAAAATTTTGCTCTAAGCTCATAAATGCGAAAATTAAAGTAAAATTTAAATTACTGAACTTAGGTCCGATTAAAAAATTATTTCTGATTAAAATTCACTAAAGTTCAATTAGATGTAAAAATGTACCACCTGAAATGCCAAAATTTAAACTTATTTCTCGAATACTTCGTAAACTGTAAGTGAAATCCCATAAATGTGCCAGACTTATTTTTAGCTCTTGGCTTGAAAAATACACTGGCAAAAAATATTTTTTTTTCAGATTAAAAACATCAGCTTGGCATCGGTTTTAATTTTTCATCAATTCAAGGTTACCCACTTTGGTGGTTTTGTAGCTCCGTCCTCTTAAGAGATATATAGTCCAAATTTCAGACTTATGCTTCTGAAATGAAATTTCATAACAATCAGACTGCTTGGCTAGCAACTGCAGAACTATTTCAATATTTTTTTAAAGCAATCCTCCACAGTGCGTTGAAAGATTTGGCAAGTTAGCAAATTTCATCTGACAGACCCAACATTTACTCCCTCATATTCTCCTTCATACTCTCACGGACAGCGGCGCTGTTTTCGGCAGATCTTGCATTAACGCCATGATGGTATAGCGAAACAGGCTGAATAAACGACAACCAATTCATAAAATGTATGGCTGCTATGAACTTTCAAAGTTCGAAAGTCCCTAATGGTAGATGCTTTAAATATAGAGATGGGGGCAAATATCTATTTCTCAACTGTACCTAAATTTTTTAGCCGCGTATAACATTATAGACATGTATAAAGGTAATGCGGCTTTTTAAAATTATCTTAGAAAAATATAACTTCTAATCTGATCTGTACTTTTCTTTATTTGCTTTATACTCATCCGAACGAAAGAATGGTTTAATCGCACTACCCAGAATACATGTCTTCCGATTTTCGAAAATAGCACACGAATCGGCAACACTGATATAAAGTAAGCAACATACACACATTTGTTACATGTTTTAAAAAACATGGCAATATTTTTCCTGAAAATTACCCAAGAAACATTTGCTTTTTGCATATATAGCATTTTCTGTTTAACTTAAACCTTTTTCAAATTAAACGAAACTATTTTCAAATTAAACGAAACTTCAAATTAAGCGAAACCTTTTTTAAATTAAGCGAAATCGTTTTCAAATTTAGCGAAACCTTTTTCAAATTAAACGAAACTTTATTGAAATTAAAAGAAACCATTTTCAAATAAAATAAAACATTTTTCAAATTAAATTAAACCACAAAAGCATAATCCATTTTACGAGTATATAAAAAATAATTACACAATAAAAAATATTATACATATTAATTAATAACATTAATGAAGAGCTTGTCCAATCGCCGCCTTAGGAATTTGGATGATCATCTCCATGACATAGTTTGCACAATCATTTGGATTAATTTGTTCGATGCTTTCCAGAATTACACTAAATATGTTTCGCTCAGTAGTTATGTCACTTAATAAGGATCGGACATGGAATTTTAACTTAGAAAATGCCTTCTCGATCGGGTTTAGCGTACAAAGCAAAAAGCACAAAAACGCCAACAAAACTATAAAAATGGTTTCATTTAATTTGAAAAAAGTTATACTGAGTTTGAATAAAGTTGCAATTAAATTGAAAAACGTTTCGTTTAATTTAAAAAAGGTTTTGCTTAATTTGAAAATGGTTTCGTTTAATTTGAAAAAGGTTTAATTTAAACTGAAAATGTTATAGAATGGATATTTTATATTTTTGCAAATGCATTAGTAGAAAATTTTTCACACCTATAGGTATTGAATTATTAAGTTTCAATAAATTTCATAATTCATTCATTACTTTTCTATATTTTGAAATATTTTATTATATTCAAAATATAAATTTTATTGTGATTAATATTTGAGAATAATTTTACTTTTAAATTATTCACATTTTGAGTGCAAGCCCGTGTGTTTGCTGGGATGTATTGTACGCACAGTTGGTAGCAACAGTGGTGTGATGAGAAACATTACAATCTAATTAAAACTTTTCTTAATGATGCACTTTTTCATAGAAATAAATTATGCTTTGCAAAAGAAAAGCTTTGAATTTTGATATTGAAGAAAAGTGAAACTAAGATGAACATATCGTATACACAGCTTTGATATACAAACATATGTGTGTGAGGATGTATAGATATCGCTAATTTACTTCAATAATGTAACAACTTAAAAAACTAGTTTTGCAGAAAACATGAATAAATATTCTTCACTCACTAGTTGGTAGTACAAGCTATTTATATGAAATTTTTACAAAAGATATAATACGAAATGCCAAATTATTTTGCATCATTAGCTAAAAAACGGATTTTTTTGAGATATGACACTATTAAAGTAAATGAGCGATATATATGTATGTATATATTAGAACTTTGTCCATGCCTACTCCTATTATCCGCTTTTTTCTAGAAGTACTTTCTAGGGTTCCGTACACCAAAGGTGAAAAAAGGAACCCTATTGTTTTCGCTACGCTGTCCGTCTGTCCATAAGAGCTACGAATCTGAAATTTGGACAGAGTATGTTGAAATCTTGGAAACCGTAAAAGGTAAACTTTTGAAATTTTGTAAAATGGTAAAACTAAAACATTCGAAAATTATAAAATCGCCAATTAAAAAAAATCGCCAAAAATTTTAAAAAATCGCCAAATCGAAAATAATCGCCAAAAGTAAAAAAAATCTAACACTAAATTAAGTCGCAAAATTCGAAAAAACCGTCTAAATGAAAAAAATCGCCAAAATTAAAAAAATCGCCAAAAACCGAAAAAAAATCACCAAAACTTGAAAAAGGCGCCAATAACAAAATAATTGTTTATATGAAAAAAAATCGCAAAAATTAAAAAAATCGCCAGAATTAAAAAAAAATCAACAAATTAAAAAAACGCAAAAACCGAAAAAAATCGCCGAAATGAAAAAAAAGTGTCTAAACTAAAAAAAGCGCCTAAATGAAAAAAGTCGCCAAAATTAAGAAACGGAAAATCGCCAAAACGAGGAAAAAGGTGTTAAAACTAGAAAAATTGCCAAAATGAAAAAAATTAAAAAAACTGAAAAAATCGCCAAAACCAAAAAAAAAATCGCCTATATGAAAAAATCGCCTAAATTAAATAAATTGGCAAAATAAAAATAAATCGTCTAAATTAAAAAGAAGTCAAAAACGAAAAAAAAATGCCAAAACTATATTTTATATAGGCTAAAGTATTGAATACATATCTCGTGTCCGTACAGAACCCTTCGTGCGAGGGTCAAAGTCGCATTTCACTGAATTTATGTATTTTAAACGTGCTTTGCTGCCTTTCTTGTCTCATGCTCTTAGCTTGCGGCTGTGTCCCTTTTAATTTACATTACGCATGCAATATTGGATCATCATCGACGTCTCGATCCCTGAAAACAAAATTAATAAAAAGAATACAAAAATCACTGTCTCAAGCCTCAATATTAAAAAAACATATGAATATCTTGGATGAATGTCTTCAAGCATATGTTACTTAATCTGTCCATATGCTGGTGTCTGGTCTGTTTATTTAATTCTTAAACTATTAAGTTTAATTTATGGCTCTTTAACTTAGTACGAGTACAAGGATGTTTTTTATTCTTGTCTATGAGTTAATACTTTATGTATATTTATGTATATACTGCTGCGGCAACTGCAACTGCAACAAAAGTATTATAAACTTAATGGCAAGAAATTCTATAAACAGCTAAAACTGAAAATACTAATGTCAACATTTTCTAATCATCTTAAGTGCTGTGTTAACATAAGGGGTGAGGGCAGGAAAAAAACACTTTAAAGAATGGAGTTGCAAAATATACACAAAAATAATATATGAATATAAATTTGAATTTATACATTTAATTAAGCAAAAATTATATGTACTTATGTATATGTCTATACGTAGTAGTGTGCTTTATTCATACTGTAATTAAACTAAAAAAAAATATACATATATTTTTAAAGACGAAAAGATAAACATCACTAGAAGTTCAGAGAAGCCAATATAGTTTAGATCATCAGGTACGTATTGGTACTTAACTCATAATCAATGCAGCAAACGGAAGAATTATTTTTAAACTATCACGCTAACATCAACCAAATGAGAATTATATGATATTACCTGCCTTAAAATCAATCGCTAGTTAACAGAAAAAATTTAAAAAAATTTATATTGATGTTACCATCAACCAAATGAGAATTATATGCTGTAACCTGCCTTAAATTCAATATTGTATACAATATTGAATGTATTAAAGTCCTGCACAAGATCATTTATAAAACCTTTCAAGACATGAGAGATTTTTCAAATGCGTTACTACAGCGAAATACTCTAAACCATATGCTTAAACAACACTGTTGGCAAGACATTTGTTTGTTTTTGTGTGTCTTGCCAACAGTGTTATTTAGCGTTTGTTTTAGAATATTTCGCTGTAGTAAAGTATACAAAAAATCTATCATGTCTTGAAAGGTCTTATAAATGGTATTGTGCAGGACACTAGTGTGTATATGCCTAGATGTTTATAAATAATACATATTTTTAAGGATGAAAAGATAAACGTTAGTAGAAGTTCAAAGAAGCCAATAACGTCCAGATTTTCCTTAATATACGAGTAAATTGGCAGTTAAGTCATGATCAATACAGCTAATAATAGAATTACAGCTCTACTATCTTACTGAAAGTCTTGAAATACTTATAATCGCTAATTAACAGAAAAAAACCCTGACAAATTTATATTGATTTTAACAACAACCAAATGAGAATTGTATACTGTTACTTGCCCTACATTCAATCACTAATAATAAACAGAAAAAATACGCCAAAAATTTTATACGAAATTAAGCATCAACCAAATGAGAATTATACTCCAATACGTGCCTTAAAAAAACTTTATTTCAAAGCAGCAAAAGTGTGAACTATATTTTATTCCTTTCCAAGTTTTGCACACAAAAATTTCTGCACTTAAATCTACTTGAAATTTTTTGAGTTTTTGAGGTACGAAAAAATTTCGAATTATGTTCACATACCGTTCACCATTGACAGTAATATTCTGACCATTATCGTTTTTGAAGACATCGCACCTAACAGCAATTTTTAATTATCTTTAAAAAAGAAGGACACCTAAAATTTTTTTGTAGCTAAATTGGAAGCAATGCGAGCTTAGACCAAATGGGCTCATTTTGAAATGAAATGCAACGCTGCCATGTGTGCATGTGCCATGACCACCGCAAAAACTTAAGCGACAGTATTTTCGAAATAATTTTTTTTATGAAAATAGGTTCTTTAAATAACAGATTTTCGTTCTAAAAAAAAAGTTCGAAAATTATGTCGCTTAAGCTTTTTTTTGGCGGTTATAGCAAGATATATTAGCGTTTAATTTTCTGCTGTCAAAAAATTACCGAGCATTTTGCTTCATTTGACACTAGAGAAATTAACAGCTGATCACCATCTGATCTGAAACGAAATTGCCTGAAGTGAATTCCATTTGCTTGGAAGAATTTTTTTAATTATTTTAGCATCGTTTTATAATTTATATAAATCATATAATATTTCATGCAATAAACAAATGCTTGTCTATCATAAAGCTCCATGCTTTGCTGGGTATTTGCTTAATTTCCAACATTTAAACATGTATGCAGAGCAAATGTACAAATATTTATTTTCTCTTTGTTTTTGCAACAATGCACACAAAAGCTTCTTTTTTCTGCAGCAGTATTTATTTTTATATAAACTCATTATTTGCTAGTTTCCTTTAAGCAATGTTGAGTGTGCTTAAGGACTTGTACAACATATGAATCCATACATATATGTTCATATATTCACGTCAATCTTCATTAACTGATGTGGTGAGTATTTAATACTGATAAATATTTTTTATGATAATTCGTAATGGAAAAAGAGTTTATATTTACAGTTTATAATGATGACACAGCAATCAAATGAAACTTTTCTTGAAAAGAGTTTTGGATAACTTAAGCATTTTGTTGAGGCAAAATCAACAATTTCATGACACAAAATTTCTGTATGTTATTTTCTTTGCATTAAATGAAACTTTATTTATTGGACCACACACCTGAACAACGATATTGACTTTAAAAACAGCGTGTTGTTCCATTCTGCTAGTGTTTGTCAAAGTAATTGCAATTGTCCTTGGTGTAATATATTTCTTAAAAAAATATAAATAAATCTACTTTTTATAACAAATAAAATTTTAACGAAGAATCTACTGACTCAAATATTTATTTTAATTTTCAACTCGTCCAACAAATTTAATATATTGCGTTAATATCTTAAACTATGTATAGAAAATGTTAACAGTTTTTGTCTCTCCAGTAAAATTTGGATAGAGATGTCGTATCGAGTCGATAAAATACTAATTTTTGTTTTAAACTAGTGATGTAAAAAACTATAGTTGTATGTGTGAGAATAGTAGTCTCATTCGTCTCTGAAAAATACAGAAAAAATGAATAGCTGCAACAAATGGAGTTTAGTAAAGCAGCTCAAAAAGATAAATAAATAAAAAAGTTGGTGGCGGCACAGATTTTCCGAGTTATGGGGCTCAGAACTTTTCATAGAATAAACATTTTAAATAGCTTCCCGAGTATTCTAAAATAATACAATTATAATAAAAACATAAATTTTTAAGTATAATTATACTCGTACTATTAAGCTGCATTTACAGTATATCGAAATTGTATTTGTAAATTTTTTTAGAAACTCTTGAAAATTAGTGATAAATTCTCACTTCCAAACAGGCCAAACCCTTCATCCTCATTCAGAAAAAATTACCATTATATTGTTTTCGTTTAATTTTTATAAAGCTCCAGCCTTTGGTTTTCTTTAAGATATCAAATAAATTTTCTTCTGTCTATAATTAAATTTTCTTAATGAATTTTGTGTTTTATAAATAAAGAGAATTATAGAAGCGAAGACGTTTCTGTAATCGTTTGAATTTAAGAAGATTGACTGACTGATTAGGCCAAAGCTTCCGATCCTTGTTTTGCTGTTGCCAACATACCGCTAGGTAAGTAGTTATAATTATTATTGGATTATACCCTAGTTTCCAGAGACGTGTCGGTGTCAGCATGAACTCTGGATACTCAGTACTGAACGCCTTGTCACATTAGCTGCCATAAGACAGTAGCCTGAATGACATTACTGCTGTGGTAGTTAAGGTAATTTACTTCAAACCTGTTAAGCCAATGACTGGGTGAAAACGACCTTCCTCTCCGCCGTTATTTATTTTATCGTCTTATGCCTCATTAAAAGCAAAGCAAGCGGCTTTCTTAAAAGAACTCATTAAAAAAATTAATTTTTGTATGGGGACCAACTTAATGGTTGAAGATAGACGATAAGTATGTTTACAGAAAATCTTTGTATTGAAAAAATATTGGGGATTGGTCACACATTTGACTTTCATAGATACGCCGTAGGGTAAGTTAGAGCCCTGATAATAAATTTTATAAAAATTTCCCCTTTATATGGAAGCACGCTTAAGGAGTCGAGATAGGGCATTTGTACGTTCTGAGAAAATGTTGCAGATAAAAAATTACTGTGGGTCAGTCGTAAATTTTACCACCGTGGGAGGCACCATTAAGGCGAAAAAACCGGTTTTAAAAAACTCATTAAAAAAATAATTTTTTGTATGGGGACGACCCTTGATGGTTAAAAATAGACGATAAGTATGTTTCAAAAAAATCTTTGTATTAAAAAATATTGGGGAGTAATTTTTATAAAATTTTCCCTCTTGTAAGGGAGCCCCAATAAGAAGAGGAGTTAGGCGGTCAGTTTGTTTAAAAAGATGTTGGGCGGAGAAAATTAATGGGTGCTGATCATATATTTGACCCTTGTAGCGGTGATCCCCGGGAAAGTTATATTTTTTTTACCCACAACTTTGAGCACGAAGAGGCGACCTTTGCACCGCTACAAGTTTTTGGCTCAAATATTTTTTTCTTAACCTCATAAAATGAGGGGTTCTTGCATGTCGAAATTGAAAAGTCGTTCACTATGCCATACCTAATGTATATACATATGTATGTATGTTTATAAAATCAAAAAGAAAATAGCAACAACAACAACATCCTTTTATTAGTTTTGCAATTTGTATTTGATTTAAAATTTATTGTCTGTTAGTTAATTTAGTTTATTAATTTAAATTTCAAATGCTTGTTCTTTAAATTGATAAGGCTTTGTTCACTATAATTTTTACATGCTTAATTCACAAGTATTAAGTATTCAAATAAATTGAACATTGCCAAAGTTATTCCTAAACCTCTTGAGAATATTATTATTCCTCTTATTGGAAGTTTTTAAAGACTGTCCATTCTTATTGCCTTTGCGTTTACGTTTTGGTTTATTTTGATTAGCGTCAGATAAAGGAACGCTATACACATTTTGTGGTGGAAGCTGCTGACGTTGTTGAAAGACTGGTGTTGCCATGGGTATGGATGATGCATAGGACGGTACGGCCTGATTACGGCGCCTAAATGCAATACGTTTGCCGGGCGCAGGAGTGACAGTTCCTGGGTTTGTTGCTGGAGCGGTGCCAGTGGGAGTGGCAGTACCGGTGCCTGTACCTGGACCCGTACCACCACCAGTTGAGTTGCCTGCTGCTCCTGCTGCATTATTTAAACTGTTATTGTTAATATTTGTTAAGCGTATGGGATTATTAATAATCAAATAGGGCAGCATATGACCAGGATAATTTGTCTGTGATTGCTTTAATTTCTTTAATAAAAATATATGTTTGAGAAAACGTCCCTGCTCTGCTGGATAATTCTCATCAGGTCTTAAAAATAACATTTCTGTATTGGTTTCCAGCTCAGGCGTAAGCAATTCCTCTCCTAAGAAATTTATATTAGACTGCAATGAACGTTGCCAAGGATTTGTGTGTGATCTGTTAACTGGAAATAAAAAAAAAGTTTATTATATAAAACATCAGCATCTAGCAACAACTTTTACCTTTTCTCTTCTTAGCCATTGCACTGAAAACTGCCATCGCTAGACACCAACATATTATAACTTTCTTGTTCATGCTGACTGAGTTGTTTGTAAACTGTGAACTTTCTTTCAAATAATTAAAGTTTTTATAATAAAATTAATTTATTTGGGTCTTTAAAAAATATATCAAATATGTATATATGTGTTGCTCTAATTCTTTAGATTAATTCATCTTTGTTTGCTCTCTCCTTTAATATCGCTACAGTTTAATCTACACATAGAACTGTCAACGGTGGTGACCTGCATAAATCTTAAAGATAAAATGTTGACCAAATTATTAAATGATTGATCTATAGATTTTATCTATACATGTTGATGTGACAAATAGTTGGTAACAAATTTTGCGTGAGTTTAGAGAAGCTCATTCTACTTTTAAAGGTTGTATGTAAATTAAAAATAAAACTTAAATCAAATAGTAAATAATTTTCTTTTAACATAGTGCAAATAGTATAATAAATGAGGCCATCAGCGAAGAAATGGTGCAACCCACATCAATTTATTTATTTATTAATTTATTTTAGAATACCAAAAGAAGGTTTACTCAACTTTTTTGATATTTGGTAGTCTAGATAATGTATTTATCATCAAAACAGCAACCAAAAAATGAATGTGGGTTACACCACTTCTATGCTGAAAGCTTCTAATGTAAGCCAAAATTTCCTTCCCCGGTTTTAATCTCTTATTAAAGTATGTTTAGCCTCTTTCTTTATTGATGTGCACGTAAATGCCCGTAACGAAATTAATTAGTTTATAATAACTAATAAAGTCATTTATTTTTTTTTTCAAATTAAGACTTACACCACTTTCATAATTACAGGCCCATTTATAAAAACAATTTTTTTTTGCGTTTTGCAAATATCTTTTACAAACTTTTGTTAAATTTGCTTCAATAAACTAAAAAAAAAAACAAGCAAACTCACACAAAAAAAAATACAAATGAAATTATTTATCTTTCACACCCAACTGCAGAGAAATGTTTGTGATAATTTCCAGCTGTGAAAATGAATTACAACAGGCTAAATGCAAAAAAGGGAGTAGAGTATTTTTGTATTTTTTTATTACAATATGTTGGCATTAACCACATACCAACAACATATCAAGTGCGACTTTAACAATTGGCCGTGGTTGCAATCAAACAAATTGGCCAATTAAAGAATTTGTTTGGCCAAAAACAAAAATAATTTATTAAATACTCGTACATACTTACATATAAATATTTGTTTTAATATGAAAATAACTAAAATATTACAAAACCAGTGAGTGTATAAATTACTATTTAAATGGCAAATTAAACCAGAAATTTATACAATTAATTACAGCTTTTCATAAATTGGCAAAAAATATAAAAATGTAATTTTTAACACAAGCTCAAAAATTGTGAAAATTTTTAAATACATACAGGGTGGCCCAGAAAGACCGAAGTGGTGTGAATTCCTTATAACTTTTTATTTAAGACATATTTTTTTAATTTTTTGTTTTTTAAATACAGTAAATTTATAGGGAATATTTTTAGATTAGTTATTAAAAATTGTATCCCGCAAGTGGTGGCCATTTTCTGCTTCGCACAAATGTGCTCTTTCCATTTCCATTATTCATAACTTATTTATGAGTGACGAAGCCCATTTCCAATTAAATGGGTTTGTTAACAAGCAAAACTTTAGGATATGGGCTAAGGAAAACCCGAGAGTACTTCGTCAACGACAATTACACCCAGTTAAGTGTACTGTTTGGTGCGGTGTTTCTTCAGAAAGGATCATTGGTCCATATTTTTTGGAAAATGAAAGAGATGTCGCCATTTCCATCAATGGTGATCGATATCGGGCCATGTTGGAAAATTTTGTAAGGCCAGCCGTGGAATACCATCCGCAAATATGGTTCCAACAGGATGGAGCCACAGCGCACACTCCGAGGGCCACAATGGCTATTTTACGCGACATCTTTGGGGAAAGAATAAATTCGCGTAGAAGCAATTTTAATTGGCCTCCGCGTTCCCCGGATTTAATCGCTCCAGACTGTTTCCTTTGGAGTTATTGAGGAATTAAAAACCAATATTCCAGACGAAATTAACAACATAACACCGGAAGTTTTGCGAAAGGTCATGGAAAATGTGTTGAAAAGAGATCATTTGTGCGAAGCAGAAAATGGCCTCCACTTGCGGGATATCATTTTTAACAACTAATCTAAAAATATTCCCTATAAATTTACTGTATTTAAAAAACAAAAAATTAAAAAAATATGTCTTAAATAAAAAGTTATAAGGAATTTACACCACTTCGGTCTTTCTGGGCCACCCTGTATTAAATATTGCAGCAAGGCAAATAATTATAATATATTATTTGACAATCGAATTATATTCGCAATTTATTTGCATTTATTTTAACTCAGTTTTAAGTCATTGTGAACATTTTTATTGGTCTGACAATTAATCGGTGCCCATAAAGCCCATTGCAAAGAAAGACTGAGGAATTCCTCTGCTATAAATTTTTTTTATAGAAATAATCAAGCTTTTTATCTGAATTCATGGTAAGCGAAAAGAGCCGGAGTACGCTCATGAAAATTCAATAGTACTTTTTAATATACCAATTCTAACGAAATGTGCTGAAAGTCCTTGTCCTTGTTATGACATCATCTCGTGATTAAAAAAATAGGCGGAACCACGCCCCTTAAAATATTATTCTATATGCCAAAATTCCCACATACTTTGTTTTAATCTTCTGATGATATGATCTTGCTATAAGTAAAGTGGGCGCATTAAAATTTAACCCTTCAACGGACATAACAATCGGTATAGGAAAAATTAAATCTGATTTTTATTGATGGTCACTATTAATGAAAATAAAAAAATTTTTGAATATTGAGTTGAGATGTTTTTAGATTTTTAATTGAACTTTAGTAAACTTTAATCAGAAATAATTTTTAGTCAGGCTTAAGTTCAGTAATTTCAATTCTTATTGAATGAAATATTTATATTAATTAATGTGAGTTTCTAAGGAAGAGAAGAAAAATTAAACTATACTTTATAAGTGGGGAGAAATGCCGGTACTTTTCTGTGCAGCCACGCACTTCATCAGCACTCTAGCCTATCTATTTAACTTACATTTTCAGTGAAACGGGAATATGAGAAATGATTGTTGTGTATAAAATTGATTTACCTTTGGTAAACACATTTATAAGTATCACTATAATTCATCATTGGCACGTAAAAAAATATGTTCACTTGGCAATCACTGTTGACTTGGCAATCACAGTTTCAGAATGCTGGTAAGCCAAATAAACTGTAGAAAGCAACAAGAAATTAACATAAAGCCACTACAATAATATTAATATGATTTTAATTAAGATTTTTTTTTAAATTCAGAGTAAATAGGTGTAGTCTGCATAAAAATACACTAACTTTGAACATTTAAAGTGTCTATTTATAATTGTATATCGTGCCCTAACCGCCAAAAAATTTAAGTGACATAATTTCCGAACTTCTTTTTTTTAAATATTACATTTTCGCCAAAAACCGAAGTTCAAAAAATATGTCGCTTAAGCTATTTTGGCGGTTATAGCTCAATATTACATCAATACTTCAACATGTTTCGTTGCTCGCTTTAGAATACCCTTTGATTTTTAACTAACATATATTTGTTGTTGTACCGGCCAAAGTTTTACATGTTTTGTGAAAATTTCAGGTCTGTAGCTTTTTCCGGTTGAGAGAAACACACAAATAGCCAGAGGAACATCGTAGCGAAAACAATACGCTTCCTTTTCACCTTTGGTGTATGGAACCCTAAAAAGAAATACTTTTCAGCTTTTATTTTGCTTTCAATTGTAAGTTTTTTAAAAGTATGTATATCAAAGCGAATTAATGAGGAAAAGCAAATCAGTTTGCTGCCGTTTGTTGTCGTTGGAAAAGCAATTTTTTTTAGTTTTGTTAATTTTAAGAACGGCTCAAAAACTTTTTAAAGTTCTATGTCCGTATCTAAAAAAAAACATTTGAGCTTGCAGTGTACGTTAAAACGAAATTTCCATAAAAATTTTGACAAAAAAACACTTGAAGTTCTAATTATTATTATTTTTTTGATACGTCTCTCTCCAGCCCACATATTCATAAAATTTAAAATGAATTTGAAATGTATTTTACTTAAAATTTTTTAATTCATTTTATTTTTGCTTCTGAATAAGGAGGTTAGTGTTTGCAGGAAACAATTGCGAGATCTTTCGTCTATTTGCATTAGCTATAAAAAAACTTAACAATCGTCCTTATGATTGGAGAACATATGCAGCTTGAAATAAATAATCATCTGCTTCCTGTATTCTTTTTTGTTTAAATTCATAATGTTCGACATACGCGACAAACCAAAAAATAAATATAAAACTGTTGTTAATCTAACTTGAAAATTATTTATCAATTTAAATTAAAATACATTTTTTTGCAAATAGAGAATTATATTTTAATTTATTTTTTTTTCAAATTTATTATTTTTTATCCCATATTTTCTGCTGGTTTACTACGGGTATTTGCTTTTCTATTCTTCCGGTTTTGTTTTACCAACAGCATAAATTCCAGCAGACAAATAAATGAAAACAGATCCAATCAATTGCAGGACATCGTCACGACCACATAAGCAAAAAAAAAATAAAAAACAAATAAAACCAAAACAAAACAAAAGCCAAGTACATGAAAACAAAACAAAAATTCCAAAAAAAAAATAAACAAAAAATAAATAAAACGGTAGTGAAACGTGAATGTGTGCTTAAGAGTCCAAGTGCACATGAAAAAAAAACAACTGAAATAGAAAATTAACGGAGCACATCAGCACAAAATCGAAAAAGCGCTAAATATTTAGACAAAAACATAAAATTAAATACAGACACCAAATACATACATTTATATAGTACATACATGTATGCACGTAGAAATTTGTATTATAACATTAACATGAACATGAACATTAGAACCGAACCATAAAAAAAACTAAATTTGTTCTCTAAAATATTTTTTTATATTTTTTACAAACTCTAAAACCACTTTAATACACCATTTCATTTATACCAGATCCCGTTGGCAAATGAAAAGAAAACTATGATATATAAACGAAAGCAAACAAACATTCATTCGTTTTATGTGAGACCGTGTGAAGTTTGCTTCATGTGGACCATAGAGAGCAAGCAGTAGCCAAACAGAAGGAACAACACACACGTGTCTTAATAAATGTGGATGTATGTGTGAACACTGGACAACAAATAAATAACAAGTTTATGTGATGTTCTTTCCTTTGCCAATGCGGAGGCGGTAGTTGTCTGAACTTATCTAAAAATGATTTAACAAAAATTACTTTGCGTGCGAACTAATGAGCACAAATAAGAGTTATCAAAAATTCTATTTACAAAAGTAATCGGGTATAGAATAATTGAGAAAAGAATAATTTTTAAAAACCGGTTATTTGTTTTATTTTATACGAAAAAACCGGTTCGAATAACCGGGTTTTAAATTCTTCTTTCCTTATTAAATAGATAATTAATTAATAATTTCAAAAACTGTCGGTTTTATAATATTTCTAAATTTCCTAAGAACCGGTTATTTTTTTAATTTCTGCAAAAAGTGGTTCTAAATTATAAAATAAGTAGAAAATTTTCAATTGTTTAATATACATATGAATACATGTATATAGAATAATTTTTCAATAAGATTAATTCTTAAGACCCGGGTTTTATTCTAATAAAACCGTTTAAAATAACCGGTTCGAAAATTGTTTATTTTTTTAACTGAATAGCTCGATTATTCAGAAATAAAATAAATTTCAATACATGTTGATAAATGTCAGAACTTTAAATGCGTTTAAGGGTTAATTTCGTACATATCGAGGATTGCATTTTAGTTAAAAAAATGTCTTAAAAATCATTTAGTTATGAATAATTATGAATAAATGAATTATGAATAATGTAAATTAATAAAAAAAATTAGATACCATAAAGACTATTTTTATGGATCATATCATTTCTCGTGTGTATTTATTTTGTCCTTTACGCAAAGATGGGTCATCCCTTAAATAGGGATGTAAAGGGTTAAAATTTAGTATAAAAATATTTTGCATATAATTATATTATTAATTTGTGGGAAAGTTTGAAAATCCATGTTTGTCTGACTTGTTACTAAGAATTTTTAAATAAGTACGAAATTAACCCTAGAAGGCATTTCAAACTTTGGCTTATGTCTAGCAGTAGATTTCAATTTATAGCTTTGAATTAGTCAAAGTCTTAAAGTAGAATTTAATGGGAAAATATGGTTGTAAATTTTAACCCTGTAAATCCCTTGTACTTACAAAATATATTTAAAATAATTTAAAAAAAGAAAAAATTAAAAAAACCGGTTGTTTATTGTATTTTTTACTAAAAACCGGTTCGAATAACTAGATTATAGAATAAAATCTTAATTTTCAATTGCTTAATATACATACATACATATGTACATGCTTATGTTAATAACAGTCGGTTATAGACAAATTCGGAAAATATAATAATTTTTAAAAACCGGTTATTTGTTTTGTTTTCTACAAAAAATAGGTTGGAAACTATAAGGCAAATATAATATTATCAATTGTTTAACAAAAAAAACCAATCTATCCACTAACAATTATGACAAATATTAATTCTTAAAAACCGGTTTTTTTTCTAATAAGACCGGTTTAAATAACCGCTTCGAATAATTAGACTTAACTTTTTTCTTTTAAACTACATAGCTGGAGTACAAAAAATTTTCAATGTTTTTTTATAAATGCTAATAAATTTCAAAACTTTAAATGCATTTAAGGGTTAATTTTGTACTTTTCGAGGATTGCACTTTAGTAACGAGATGCGGCTGACAGTTTTATATTACATGCGATGAGGATTTTTTATGGGTCATTTAAACTCTCGAACTCTACTTCGTGTGTGTTTATTTTTCCCTTGCGTGAAAAGCGGTCAAATAAGTACCTCTAAGATGGGATGTAAAGGGTTAAAATCTTCAGCAAAAAAATATTTGCTATTAAGTTATATTTTGAATTATTATGAGAGACTTTTTATCACGAATTGTAAAGAAGTACGAAATTAACCCTAGAAGGCGTTTTAATATCTTATCGCAGATTTTAATTTCATGCTTAGAATTATTCACAGACTTATAGTAGAATCTCTGGGCAAATATATTTGTGATAAATTTTATATTTCTATGAAAATTTTTTAGGAAAGGGACAAAAAAGAACCAGACGGATAAGAGTTAGAGGGTTAAAATATTCCCATTTGGATTTTACAGATATCACTAAATAAATTCTGAATAAATTCTTAATGAAAGCGAAAATAAATTTGAAATTAACCGCTAGGCGGGCTTTGACCCTCAGATAGTTCCTGTTGTTGAAGTTAAATTTCAACATTGGGTGTGTGCCCTGATTTTTAACATAATTTTATTCTCTTATTTCCACCACACAGACGGTCGACTTGTGTAAAAAATTTTAACTGAAAAGCACTTATTTTTTTCTTTCGTAGACGGTCAACAACATGCTTTAAATTATACGTCTTGTTGTGTACCTTCAATTTTAGCTTTTTTTAAATATTTTTTCTACATTCGACTCGAGTTTTCCAACTAAAAAGTTTTGTTGTCTTAAGTACGTTCTGTGTTTGTTTCTTTAGTGCTTTTTAAAAATTGTATTGAATATGAGAATTGAGACTTATTTGCTGCTGTGGCCAGTAAATGCATGCTGGTGATGTGTTCTCAAATACGTGTGTGCAAGACTACAAAAAAATAATAAAAGATAAATATAAATAATAAAAAAATAAAAAGGAAATTAAATATAAAAAGAAGAGAAAATAAATGTAAATAACAAGTACAAGTTTTTCTAAAGCGAAGAAACTGTAACAGAAGGTTGAAAAAAATTTGCTCAAAATTTAAAGTTACCAAAAAAATCAACGAAAAAAATTTGTATTATCATAAAATTTTAATTTAAAATAAAATGAGAAAAAAATCAAAAAAAATTTAATTCACAAAAAAATCACTGAAAAATCAGATTTTTGCTTATAAGACATTTACACCTGCTCAATGTCTAGCAGATTATGAAAATGCAACTAAAATCTTTATGAAAATCTATACCGTTTATACGAAGTTTTTTTTTACTATTTATCAAGATTTTTATCTAAAACAAAACCCAGTAACTAAAAGCTTTCCAAAACTACAGCCAAACAATTTCAATGTAGCCAATTCACGCACCTTTTTATGTATACATACTGATTTTTTAGTACAAATTTAAAAAAAACCAGAGTTTCAGCACTAAGTTCTAATAGATTTTTAGTAGATTTTGACAAAATCTAGGAGAAGTATATTTTATTTTCTATTTAAAATCTACTAGATTTTTCCTGAAATCTCGTAAGTACTCGAGTTTGCTAAAATGTCAAAGTAATAGAGATGAGCAATATTGTGAATCCTGTTACTTTTTCACAGCGATTGAAAAATCAAACTTAAAAAAAAACACATACAGGGCGAATCTTGATTAAAACTCCGCGTGAAATTTTTCATTGGGAACAATTCCACCTAATGTCAAGTAATAGGAAAAACAAAAAAATTATAATTGGAAAAGAGAGAAATTTCACGCGGAATTTAATTCATGATAGTACTGATATTGAATTTATCAAGTAACAGGTTTTGAAAATATAGTTCTTTTATAACAAACTGGGAATGTTCTTGTATGCTTACTTTACAATAAATAAAAACATTAATGCTGTTTTATACCTTCAGCTTTTGTCGAGAAAAAAAATCGTAAAATCGTTTCAAATCGTCTTTTCTGGCCACTCTGTATTGATCTTACATTTTTATCTATGCTATTTTATTGCCTCTCTGCCTCTTCAATATTTGGGAGGAATTGATTGCTTGTTATTTGTTCTCGTCCTTCTTCTTATTAGGATTTCAAAACACTAATACCAATACACAATTTGAAAACAGAAGTACTCAAATGTTTTAAACCCTGGTTAAGGACACTGTTTAATTTCACTGCTACTCTTCTTAATACTTTTTCTCAAATAAGAGAGCTGCTACTAACAAAATACTGCTAAGCTGTGATCACAGTCGCAGCTTAAAAGATCAGTGATATGTAAATCATATTCACTAGGGGCATCATTATCAAAAAATCACCGGATGAATCATCTCTAAAACGCACTATAAGAGAACAGTTTTCAATTTCGAAAATAATGCAAATAACCAAAATATTGTGTTTAAAAAATTTTGCAAAAATACATATTTCAATACAGTTGGACATTTCCATGATGTCGAATGTGGCATTCGCATGTGATAAAAACAGAAGATTTTTTTCAGAGAAATTCAAAGCAATATTTTAATGTAACTAGCTTTATAGTGTCGTGCACTAATGTCTCTTAAAAATTCAAAAATTATTTGTATTTTTTTAAATTCAGTTTTAATTACTGTTGCACGTGACATGTGGCACGCCTTCATTATTTTCATCTATTTATCTTTATATATTTTCAATTTAAATTATTTAAGAGTATGTAAAAACTTGTTTAATATTTTTTTTAATTGTAAGCATACGATGTTGCACGTGACTAGCTTTATATAACTGCCACAATCACAAATCTTTATATTTTCTAGAAAGTTTTTTGTTTATTTTAATTGCATTAATTATCTTTGTTTGTAGTGAATATTTGATGAGTTTTCTGCATTTATTATGTTATTTTTGTAAACAAATTTATTTGAAATGGCAATATTTTTATGCATTCTTTTTGGACCAGCATTTAAAAACTTTTTGAATACTCAATAGTCGCAGTAGAAGTTAACACAATAAACGAATAGCTAAACAAAACGAAGAGCTCTCTATATGTACGAAAAGCTTTCTGTTGGGCTGACTGCTGCTTTAAGTAAATTCGGAAGTTATCGTAGTAGAGATGTTGTGTGTTTTTTCTTTTCTTTTGATTTTGCAGTTAAAATTGCGTATTTAATTGCTTGCTGGAAGAAATGTTGTTCTTGTTTCTTTAGAAAAAAAAATACACATTCACAAAGATTTCTGCTTCGTTAACTTTGTATTTGTTTAAAACAGCAGTCAGACAAACAAAATACTTTTCAAACATGTCGAGAGCTGAAGCTCTTCGTTTTGTATAGCTATTCATTTATTGTGTTAACTTCAACTACGACTCTTTGAATTTCAGTAGAAGAAGTATGACCAACAGGTTGTGATTGGGCAGTCAAAAAATTAAAAAGTCGAAGAAATATCACAACTATTGCTATTCCGATTGCAGTTTTTTGAAAACTGTTTTGCACTTTTTATAGGCTAATAATAATTTTAAAGAGCAAAATTGAATGCATAAAGCCTGTGAATGTTTGGTTTTTTTTCTTAAAGAAAACTGAAACATTTGCTACTTTTTATTAAATTTTTTGTAAGAAACTGAATTTGGACAGTAGACTAAATCTTGGACTCATCTTATTTTAATTAAACATCTGTTTGCTTGAGCTTCTGAAGATTCAAAAATACATTATATCTGTCTTTTTTCATTTAACATATTCTTTTAAGTTGAGTGCATTTCAACCATAAAAGAAATTTAAGAGTTTTTGTATATTTGGTTGAAAAATAAAAAAAAAACTTCATGTGAAGATTTGCCATGGCTTTAAAATCTTTTCAAACAATTGGACATATGTATATGTGCAATTTTTATATAGTTTTTTTTTACAGAGCTGGCTAATATACTTTTACTAAACTAGTGCAGTTTTTTTCTCAAAAAAAGAACAAAACAAAAATCTGGGGGCAAATCACGGCAATCGATACGACGCATAATTTAAAAACATTTCCATATAAATCCTACTGAAATATTTTTAAATTACTACTCTTATCGGATGCCGTAATTTGCCCCCTGCAATTAAATAGAAAACCTCTCCGCCCAATTTCGTTCAGGCGAAGGTACTTTTTAAGCCCCATAGAATTATTAAATTTTAAAAACACAAAATGTATATGTTATAGTTTTTAAGGAGCAACTTGCAATAAAGACAAGTTGCAACTTACAACACTGAACACTAGCCGAACGGAAGAACATGCTGTTTTCGAAGACCACTAGCAATTAACATCAGCATTCTTTGTTTCTGTTCACTCGAAGATAGTGTAAATTGTATTGAAATTTAGCTCTATAGACAAATTTTTCAATGCAAATGGAATATTTTTATTCATTTCTATAAGAAGTCGATTGATCTTCGGCACGATTGTCGCTTTAGATAACGAGCTGCTACGACCACGTTTTTTCAGTTTGAGATTATAGCATTTGCTATCGAATAATATAATAATCTCAAACTAAAAAAGGTGAAAGCGATGATAAGACCCTTGGTACCAATTTAGCCGACTACGATCTAGAGTCATTACTACATTCTTACGAGATCCTAGTTAGTGGCACTTCCCTCAAGGCCGTACAAGTCCTCAATGTCCTGCCTCTCTGCAGAGCCCAAAAGACAGTAAAGAGGTGTAAGATAATTTTTCAGTTCATCTGCTGCATAGGCAATCAAGAGTATAAACTTCGGTATAAAATTACTCCCTTTATAAAAATTCGTATTAAAGATCAGAAAATATGCTCTGGTTGACGAGTTTGTTGCTTAAAGAAACTTTTTAATTGTTGAAGCAAAAATCAGCTGAAATTATAGCCAAGAATCCATCAGCCATTTAACAGCAAAAAACTCTGCGCGCTTAATCTCTGCCTTTTCTGATTTACACTCTAAAATACTTAACACTTTCGTTTCCTGTTTTCCATATGGTTGAACTTAAATCTTTGAAGCTTTGGACACAATATAGCACAAACACATACTTGCTCTCTATATCCCTCTTACACACACACACACACACACACACACACATTTACATTCACATATGTATGTACACTTACATTAATACATATCTTGGAAAAAAATAAAAAATGAAATGCAAAAGGGGTTAAATCGTCTGTTTATTTTTAATTTCTAAAGGATGTCCAAAGAATGGACTAGTAACAGTTTAATTCCATTACTACGAATGTGTTACATCACTATTCCTCAGACCGAAAGTGTTAAAAGAAAACGAAATTTTTAGTTTATTTCACGTGGCAAACGTCACAAGTAAAACCGCATCAACTTGTCTTGTTGTCCTCCTTCTGTATGTCATTATAGTTTTTTTGTTTGTTTTATTTTTGAAATTTATCTTTGAAACTTTAAAAGCTTTCTGTGAAAAAAATAAAAATAAAAAAAGGGAAGTAAAAATTAAAGCAAGAAAAGGAATTAATTAGATAAAGTAACAATTTTTGCTGCAACTAGTGCAAGTATTTTCAGGCATGAATATATTTTTTCTTTAATTTTTTTGCCAAATTTCTGGCAGTTGTTAACTTTACTACGAACTATTATTAACTACCTTCAATGGAAGAAAGAATCTAATTTTTATTTTTTGAAAGAAGAGTTCCAAATAAAATTTTCAAAAGATTAAACGATTCATTGGTAGCAGATAAAATGATGTTTGAAATTTAATTTTTTTTTAAATTTAGAAATACGAATATATTTTTTTTGGAATTTCTTTAAAATTATTTCATTTACATTTGAGCAAGAACTAGTATTTATGAGATTTCGGGCAATATCTAGTGAATATTCCATACAAAACAAAATCTATTTCTTGACTAGATTTTGTCAAAATATTTTAGAACTGCGTTTTTCAAATATGTACTAAAAAATCAGCCTGTGTACTTCCAAAAGTGTGTGAATTGGCTATATTGCCAATTTTTTTGTTTTAGTTAAAAATATGGATAAATACAAAAAATAACTTTCTGTTAATGGTATAGATTTCCATAAAGATTTTTATTTAAATATGCAAGATTTCTCGCAGGTATAAAAACACTGCTTTAAATTATTCAGTTAAATATTCGTTTTTAAATTCACGTTTACAAATAAACGATATTTGTTGGATTGTTAATTTATTTAATTTAATTTTTTTAAGTAAGAAATTGAAACTGACATTCATTTCATTTAAGAGCATGCAATTTAATCAGGTATGGGAAATAGTTATAAGATTTTCGTTATAAACAATTTCGCTTAAAATAGTTTGGAAATTTAATTGAAAGTAATTAAATATAAATTTATCACTGAGATAAATTTGTTTTCTGGTGCTACTTGTCACATAGTTAAAAGATATTTACAATTAAATTTATTATATAGAGTATTCCCAGACCTGGCCTCAATACAATTATTGGAAAAAACATATAAAATTGATTCGTATAATTAAAAAATACTTTAGTATGAAGCAAAAACTTAAAAAATGGTTCGAATTGTTTTTTAAGTGTTGCCCTTAACCCTTAAACCACCTTTTAAGTTTTTGCTTTTTTCTAGCACTAAAATTGAACTTTCGACTTAAGTGTGTTCTGAGAGCTATAGTACAATTTTTAACAAATATTTTGGCAGAATACTACAACTACGCAAATTCCTGTTTTAAAGGGGATTTTTAAATTTAAAAAAAATTTGCAGCAGAGTTATAGGATTATTGTATACCAACAAAATGATGTTTGTAATGTTCTGAAGACAATATATACGAAAGAACTAAGTGTCACACGATTTTCTAAATTTGTTTACTACACATAGACCGTAAGGCGAGTTTCAGATGTAAACTTTGAAAACATTGTTGCACGTTTGTCTTCCTTTAGTCTCCTCTATAAGAATCACCCGTCAGAACGTCTCGCCACATAATTACTTATTTTTCTGATTACCATATGTCATAACTCGTTTACAAATAACATTGCCTAAAGTTTAAAAAAAATTATGTACAAGTTGATAAATGAGGAGAATGATTTTTTTAGATTAAATAGATTACACGAACAAGTTGCCAAATAAAAAAAGTAGTACTTACTTCTCAAGAATCTATTATTTCACTCTCGTCTTGTTAAAATCTTTAAGTTAGTAATCCAGTAGGGAAGAGCTTCCAGAAAAAATGCTTAATTCCAAACCAGATTACGTTTTTTGATTTTTTTGCTGGGCAGTTATTAACAAACAAAACAAAATACAATATTGTATAATAAGTCGAGTAGACAACGCTTACGACTTTAATTCGAGCTTGAAAATTAAAAAAAAATCTTAAAAATACCTTCATAATATTATGACATTTTACTAAAATCTGCATTGTGTGCTGTACTGTGTATTTTATCTCGCATTTTAATTTTTTATTTAATATACAGAATTTTGTTTATGTATGTGGGTCTTTAAAGATAAGTATTTTTCGAAGCAATAAATATATTGTGAATTGATAAAATTTTATTTTAGATCTTTTCCTACAATAATTTGTGTTGTATACCCTCTCCAGTCAATAGAACATCGTCATATTGAGTCTTCTAATGATTTGCGAGGACATGTAGCTTCAACGGAGACTAGTCCTAATGTAACATTAAACCACGTTCGTTCGTCTGTATTCTGTAGCAGAATTATCAGCAAAGTAAAATAACCAATAAAATGGCCACTAAGCACAGCTTCGAAAATTTAATATGCCTCATTAACAACAGAGGCGCTGCAACTCTGCTTATTAAAAAGAAGGCACAAAAAAGCACAGTTGTAAAAGAATGAAGCTTTGCTTTATATCTTTCTTCACCACCTGTCTTCTCTATCACTATCCCTGTCCTAAAAAAGGACACACCGAGTAATAGTAGTATCAATTCATTGCCTCAATGTGACTTCTTTGAAAAAACTTTAAAATAACTTTAAAAAATTGTATATTGAGTCCTCTAACAAAATGAAAGAAAATAAAAATTAACATAACAAAATCTTTGTGACTGATGCCAAATAAAATCTTTGGGTTAGCATTTATTTTTCTAAACTCATTTATAAACTTTAAATTCGATTGAAAAAATAAGCGAAAAAAACTCCTTTGGTTTTTTTTCCAACTGTTGCATATTCTGCCTTAAGTTTTCAAAATATTTGTTGGCAGTACATGCCTGCCCACAACAGAGCATACTTATCTAGAATATGGAAAATCCAAAAATCGAATTGTTAACTTCGGTAAACTGTCAAAGTTGTCACTTTTAAGTTTTACAGACAGTTGGTTTCTGCATTTTTTTTTTTTAATTTCTCTCTCTCATTTTTCGTAGTCGCTTGCTGCTGAAGACGAGTCGTTTCACATGACTAACTTATGGGCTGTTTGTTTATCTAGTGAATTGAAAAAAATCCAAGTTTGTATGTGTGTGTGTGTGTTCTTTCAGTTGCTTGTATGTACATACGAATATGTATACGTTGGTGTGAAGTTTCTATGTCTAGCCAAATGGAAAATTGCTTTGTAGCATTTATTTACATATCCTTTGCATTTCCTTGCCTTCCCTTATAACGTTTAAAAAATTTCCTTTTTTTATAACTTTGCTCACTGACTGATAATCGTTTGTTCGAGTTATTGCTGCCTGTTTTTCTTGTTTATTTGCCAAAGAAACTTTTTTTTATAGATATTTACAATTTTATTCTCACACTTGCTCTAGTTTTATTTTTTCTTCTTTTATTATCATCTCTTTATACAAACATATGTACATATACACATATTTATATATATTTTTATATATATATATATATTTTTTTTTATATTATTTTTAATTTTTTTTAGCAAAAGTTTCTTTTTACAGTCTTCTGGAGAAAGCAGAATTATTTTTTTTATTATTGTATTTATAGTTGTTGTTACTTTTAGAACAAACAACTTTACTCTTGTGCCTACTTTATGATTAATGCAGGCTTTTCCACCAGCCGAGTTGTTGCGAAAAAAAACCGAAAAAATAATCTTGTGGAAAATGGTTAAGATTTTTACTATATTGACATTAGAGTTTCTATGCGGAGAAAAAATCCCAGGAATTATTTTTACAAATCCCGGGAAAGTTTCAACGGGAATTTTCGAGATTTTATTATATAGGTTTTTGGAATTTGCTTTTTTTACATTGCTGTTGGTTGTTTTATTACCTAAAAATAAAAATCTGAAAGCAGATGTAAATAGTTTTATCAAATATTTTAAACATAAAAAGCCTTTATGGTAACACAGGTTGGCAGATGTAGATGGAATTTACATTAATGCTATAAAATAAAACTCAAAGCATATGAATTAATTTTTTTTATATTTATGATTTGAACGGGCTAAAGTTCGTATCGCTTTCGAAGCCAAATTTCATGTGATAATTATTAATACACAAATAACACTAAACTTAGTTGTAAATATTCTGACTAAAACATAATTGAACGAAACAACTAGCTGTTTTCGAAGGCCACTAAACCTTCATCATCAGTGTTCTTTTGTGTTTGGTTTACTGTGTGTGGTATCAGTTCATATAGATTTCTGCTTTATATACGCAACCTTTTTGCAAATGGAATATGTGAATTATTTTGATTCATCATATTTCAATATACTGAAAGCTTTTTAGAAAAGAAAGCTCAATTTTACCATCTCTAATTTACATCACACTTACCATTGTCGTTTATTTTTTACTAATTATGCACATGTTAGTTAATTTGCTTATTTTTGTTCTACTTAAGACAAACTTTTTTGGTTTGTTACTATTAAGTATATTTATTTAATTTTTTCTACAGGCCCATGGCTGTTAATTGTTTTTTTTTTGTTTCTTAAATATTATTGTTCATCAAATGAACGAATAAATTTTTTGTATGTTTTTTTCATTAAATTATATTTTTTGTTTTGATTTCATTTAATTAAATTCATATGTTTTTGAAATTCTCGGAAATTCCCGTGAATAAATCAATTTATTTCTTGATTTCCGGGAATTGAAAAAATCCGGGATACTAGAAACCCTAATTTACATACATATGTGTTTATATAAAAATATCACAGAGAGTAGTATATTTTACTAAGAAGTATTTTTAATTAAAATTTTAAATGATTCAAACAAATTTTTAATTGCTTCAATTCATCCAAATGTAAAACTTAATTCACATCATATTTTTTAAATAAAATTATCTGCTCAGCAATATCGTGCTCGCAACAATCTTTAATTTCAGCACGTACCGCATTTGAAAAGATCTTTGCATTCATTTTAATTTTCAGTCACTAAGTGTTAAGGAATAAAGCATGTTTTTTTAGAGTGTCACAACTTTGAGTTGGCATCACTACTTTATTTGAAATTTCATTATGATTCGACCCAGCAAAAAATTTCAAAAAAGGTAATCGGGTTGGGAATTAATTATTGTTGGGGAAAGCTCTTCCCTACTGGATTACCAACTTAATGATTTTAACAAGGCGTGAGACTGAAATAATCGATTCTTGAAAAGTAAATACTACCTTTTTTATTTGGCAACTTCTTTATGTAACCTATTTGATATAAAAAAATTGTACTTGTACATAATTTTTTTAAATTTTAGGTAATGTGATTTGTAAGTGAGTTAATGAAATTTGGTGAGAGGAAAAGTAAGTAATTTTATGGCAAGTAGTTCTAATGGTAATGTGTAATTTTTTGCTGGTATATCAGAGCAACGGACATCGTGTTGCAAATTCGGCAAATGGGCTAAAGCACAAAATGATATTGATTTTGAATTTCCATTTAAAAATTTTATTTTCCAATGAAGCCCTTTTCTGGTTTAATGGGTACGTAAATAAGCAGAATTTTTGCATTTGGAGTTTGGAGAATCCACAAGCTTTTGTCAAGACAATATTACATCCACAGAAAATTACTGTTTGCTACGCTTTATGGGCTGGCGGAGTCATTGGCCCATATGTCCTCAAAAAAGATGATATGGTCTGAATGTTACTGTCAATGGTGAACGATATAGGAACATAATTCAAAATTTTTCTTGCACCTTAAATACGTGGCATAAATCTTGCTGATATGAGGTTCTAACCGGATGGAGCCACATGCCACACAGTGGGCGCTGAAATTGATTTACTCAAAGAATTTTTTTGATGAAAAAATTATTTCACGTAATGGCTTAATAAATTGGCCACCAAGATCGTATAATTTAACAACATTGGATTATAGATGTGCTAACATATACACGCTATCACAAATTTGTAAGATCGTAAAGCGTTATCAAATCGGTGTGACCTATGTATGAGTGTATTAGTGTAATCATACGAAAAAGAAGTACAGATAAACTTGACAGCTGCATAGAAATACACTCAACCGAATTTTAAAGCATACCTTTAGGAGCAATGTTAATTTTTAAAAAGTGGTTGTGAAGTGTTATAGCTTTGGCAGTGTGGATAATATTGTTAAAAAGTTGAAAAATATAAAATAAATAAAATTAATATAAACTTTTGAGTAAAAGAGCGTTTTAAATGTCAAATATTTATTTAAAAGATATATAGCAGTCTCTATAAGGAGTTTATAATATTATGAATATATTTATATATTATGAACATATCTTCATTACGTACTAATGCCACTGAAGCTGGTGCACGACAATTGGGTAATAATCTCCATTTCATGCCAATTATTATGGGTGAAAATCTTAATACAAATTTTGCAAACCCACAGTAGCAAGCTTTATCAAAATTTTTATTTTACGTTTTCCACTTGCATATGAGCAATTATCCTTAAACCCCCACAAGTAATAATTCCACTACTTTAGAGCAGATTTCCATAGATTTTTAAATACAGTAGCGTGAAAAATTTATATATCTTATTTTAGTTACCATAAGCCAATATTAAAAAAAATACATTACTAGATGTTTGACCATCTCCCCTGTGATCGGACTCACATTGCGTTTTTTTCTTTATCCAGAAATCATATTTAAACATTAATTATATAAAATTTTCTTTCCAATAAAGCCCGTCTCATTAATATTAAAAATATATTTCCTTGTTTTCTTACTGCCTTATTCATAAAAAATATTTCAGGTTTATTAAACGCTTATTTGACGTATTTCTATGGGAAATTTGTCAAATAAACCTGTAATAAACCTAAAATATTTTTTATGAATTAGACTGTTATTATTTAAACTTGTGCCATTCTATAAAAAACACCCTTTATAAATGATCATTTTCTCGCAAGTTTCAAAATGTCTCTGGCCATAAATGTCTTTGCTTTCCAGGCGAAAGATCTCATATTAAAGTTTTCTTAGAAAAATTATTTTCCAGTAAAATTTATTTTTATGAGCCTCCAGATAATATTCAACATCTCACAAAACATATTTGCTACACCACATTTCAACTAAAGTCAAACAAGTGCATTAAATGCACTGCAATGTATTAGGGAGCAAAATAAATTTTATAATTCAATGTATTTATTTAAAAAAAAAAATTCGAAAAAGATATGCCGATTCATAATCATCTTTGGTTATGAATCTATTGAATTTTCAATCGTGATATAGCGTTCACATAATAGTGTTTTCACACTGAAAGTTAAAGCCTGTTTTTAACGTTAAACCCATGAACTGCCAATTTTGTGCTCACTCTGCAAGTTTGTTAAATTCAGGTTTTAACTCACAGACTGTCTAATAACTTTGCTCAAAAACAAAATATGCGTGTATTTGTTGTTGTATTTGTATCTGCTTTTTATAACACTTATATGACAAACTGTACAACAACTGTTTTTATTTGTATGAAAAACTCGGAAATGTGATAATGCGTTGTAAAATGCAAATTATTTTACATTTAGTAAATAAATATTCTAAATTATGGCACTAGTAATGCAAAGTGAAAAAGCGCTTGAAAATCAAGTTATCTATTGTATATAAAAAATGCACAAATAAATCACAAAATAAAAATTTTTTATAGTCAGATCGATGTCAGTCATATAGTGTATCAATGTGACGTCAATGAAAATATGTTTGTTGTTTTCCTTCCAAAAAACTCTTTTTTTCACAAATATTTGATTATTGTTGCTGCTGCATCCATTTTTAAGTTGAAAATCTTTCAAGCGACATCTATTGTTATTCACTGTCATAAACATTATTAGCTGTTTCTGGTCATTTTGACTTGACAGCACTGAATTTATCACAGCGAAAACAAAGTTGCATTTCATAAAACCAAATAAAAAATGTTTTTAAGTTGGTTTTAACAACAACAGTTTGTATAGTAAAACCAGATTTTAACTGGTGGCTTTAACGTTAAAATCAACATTTATTAAAACCATGTGAAAACACTATAAGACTCCAAACTGGTTGCAAAATTTCGCAAAATATGTTATTTATAAAAACATAAAACATTCAATTATTGGCAGTGGCCCTCTAGCCTATACTAACAAATTTTTTAATTTCAAATTGCTGGTCTCTAGAGCAATAAACATGTCAAAAGTATGATACAACCAAATTAGTGCCACCTTAATATTTTCCTTACTTTTTTGCTTTTTTCTTTGATAAGAGTATTTATAACACTCATACGCTTTGGCGCTTAAAAGCTCTTTTTTTATTATTTAAGTTTGCATGCATGCAACAAAATAAACGCATTATACCAGGAAACCTCTAACAAATAGTTAAAACACAGGCACTCACACACACATCTATGCACTCAGCGCGCCAAACAACAATTCATAGTTTGTGCAACATGATAAAAGTGACGCTAAGCTTTGAGCTGAGTAGCAACATGCAAATATATTTATTAAAATCATATTGCAACTTAACAATATGAAATGTTAAAGAAAAAAAAAATGAAGTAAAGGGAAAAAATGCAAAACTTATGAGAAAGTTTCTTGACTTTTGAATGACTCTTGCGCCCTTTTACAACGAGTGGCAGTAGAAATATCACAGCAAGCACCAACGATGTACTTAAACTTAATTTTAGCAAGAAATCTCTAACTGTCATTCAGAATAATTTCTAATTTCTAGTCTGTGTTCTGTTACAGTTAAAATGTCTGCTTGTATTGGTGTTGCCAACAACAATTGCCTTCACTTGCTGCATAATTTGTTTTTGTTGTTCTTACAAGCATGTATGCATTTAGATTTGCATTTTTAATGTTACATAAGCCAGTGTTTAAAAACTGGCAGTTTAAACTCTTGTGCGAGTGTGCGTATGTGTGTGTGTTTGTGCTTCATTTCCAGCTTTTATTTTTCTCGCTTTTTGCTGTTGTTTTGCTGGTTCTTAAAGAAATAGATTCTATATTTTACTTAACTTCTGCTGTTTTGTTGCAACAAGCTCACAACACTTAAAATATAAGTTCAGATAGTAAAAAATTACACATATGAGCATAAACACACACACACACAATACCACACACACAAACACATACATATATATGTATGTAACTTACAAATACGCATTTTGAAAATGCACACATATTTTTTTTATATACAATTGGTGGTGGAACACAGAAGCTTTATGGTTCAGTTGAGTGGCAACAGCACTTGATCTCAAATACTCGTACGTACGTTGTTTATCTTTAGCTGTGTACGTGTGTATGTAAGTGCATCGTCTGTGTTTATGTTCTTGCCTCATTTGTGTTTATTTGTAGGTATTTAACATTTTTCTTGGCATCGCAAAACACAAGTTGTCATTAACAGCAAACAGCATTGCATACAACAACAACGCGTTAGGATAAGCTGCAGCAGCAACAGCTACAACTAAGAAATGTTTGAACAACTTGAAACATTTCTACTTTGGCCAAAAAAAAAGTCCAATAACCAATGCATACATACACACAAATACACACACTCTGACTTACTTATGTGTATATACTTTCGACGATGCAATTTTTAAACACACTCATTGTTGTACAGATGTGTGAAAAAATATAGCAGCTCGTTAAACAGATTGTATTTAGGGTCGCACGCTATTTTCTCAGGAACCGTAAGAGCTAAGGACCTGAAATTTGGACAGAGTATCTAGAACCTTGGCCGCTACAACTACAAATACATGAGCATTAAAAGTTAAAGGGTGTTGCAAAACGAGCAACGAAAAATATTAAAATCCTACGTAATATACATACAATTGTATGTACATTTGTATATTGACACTTGAAATTTGTAAAATTAGTGTATTTTTATATAGACCACAACAATTAATACTAAAATTTATAAAAATTAAAATTAGGGGGTACTGTTAATGCAATTTTGTCTCTGTAATTTTGACAACTTATTATATCTTGGAAACCGTAAGAGGTAAACTCTTGAAATTTTGTAAAACGGTAAAACTAAAAATACGAAAATTATAAAATCGACTAACCAAAAAAAAAATCGCCGAAACGAAAAAAATTTATAAAATTAAAAAGAAATCTTACACTAAAATAAGTCGAAAAATTCCAAACAATTGTCCAAATAAAATAAAACGCCACATGGAAAAAACGCCAAAAACCGAAAAAAATCGCCAAAATGAGCAAAAAGTGTCAAAACTAAAAAAAGCGCCTAAATGAAAAAGTCGCCAAAATGAAGAAACGCCAAAAACCGAAAATCGCCAAAACGAACAAAATCGCCAAAAATTAAAAAAAACGCCAAAAACCGAAAAAAATCGCCAAAACGAGAAAAAAATTGTCAAAACTAAAAAATGAAAAAACGCCAAAAACCGAAAAAAATTCGCCAAAATGAGAAAAAAGTGTCAAAACTAAAAAAGCGCCTGAATGAAAAAGTCGCCAAAACGAAGAAACGCCAAAAACCGAAAATCGCCAATATGAAAAAAATTGCCAAAATTAAAAAAATCGCTAAAATATAAAAATCGCAAATATTAAAAAAACGTGGAAAACAAAAAAAAATTTAAAAACTATATTTTATATAGGCAAAAGTTCATATTTAATGGCATATCCCGTGTCCGTACGGAACGCTTCGTGCGCGGGTCAAAGTCGCGCTTCACTGAATTTATTTGAATAATAGAGTATTTAGAATATTTGTAGACTTTTTAATGTGCTAACTCTTTGCTTTAATTTATACAGTTGAAAGCACAAAAATTTTTTAATGAGACTTAAAAAAAAATTAAACAGAACGACTAAAAATAAGCCTTAAAAAGTTAAAAACAATTTATATTCAGTTAAATAACATACATATTTTTATATGTTACCTATAATGCGAATTCTATATTTACTTATATGTATATACATGTCGCTCATTTACTTAAAGAACGTCATAACACAAAAAATGAAATTTTTGAGTTAGTGATTCAGAATTAATCCTCATATCGATCTTCTTATTGTGTAAAATTTTCATACAAATATCCTTTTTACTCAAGTCGTGAGAGAAAAATAAAATTTTCTTTTTTTCATTAAGTTGTGTCTAAATCGTTTTTTTTTGGCAAACTGGTTTTTTTTGAGTTATGACGTTCTTTCAGTAAATGAGCGATTGTTGAGATTGTTATTGTCAATTTGGTAAATATTATTGTACGCCCACTTTTCTAAGCTGCTTAAGCACAAAATTATGTTATTCTCAGAGAAGAAACTCTTTGCAAATTTTCGTGGGAATAGAGTTACCTATAATTTAATACTAACCTTTCATAGGCGTAGATCCACCCATTTTTTGAACACAGGATTAATTATTTTTCAGAGCTCAAGCCGTTTTGTAAAAATCGATAAAGCAGAAGCACGTGAAATTTAATATTAAATTTTATATATTTTGTATGTTAGGCCGGGTTTACATCTGTGCGCTAAATGCCACACAAGCGTTTAAAAAGCGTAACCAACTAATTGCTAATGAAAAACTGTTTGATTCAGACATGTATTTATTAAGTTAAACAGTTTAGTACACAATTAATAACCAATTTTATAGAATCCAAAATGATTGCAAACTGTTTAAATCAAGAAATACATGTCTGAATCAAACAGTTTTTTAATAATAAATAGTTGGTTACGTTTTTTGGGCAAATGACACGCAAGAAATTGCAGATGTAAACTCAGCCTAAGATTGTGTCTTGTTAAAAGCCAAGCTTAGTTAAAATCTGCTCAATAAAAGCTCGTGAAATATAATGTTTAATTTTAATGGGCGTCACCTCTCCCACTTTTTTAATGCAATATTGTGTCTCTTTAAAAGCTGAAAGTGTGTACCAGCTTTCGCAAAAATTGGTTAGGAAGAAACACGTAAGATATAATATAAAAATTTAATAGGCTTGGTCACGCCAACTTTTTTGAATGCAAGATTGTGTCTTTTTAAAACCTGAAGGAGTGTGTGAAGTTTTGTAAAAATCAGTTAATTAAAGGCGCGTTGAATATTAAACTTAAACTCAATAGGCGTGATCCCGCCTACTTTGTTGAACGCGTTATTGTGTCTCCTTAAAAGCTGAAAATGTGTACCAGGTTTCGTAAAAATCGGTTAGGAAGAAGCACGTAAAATATAATATTAAAATATAATAGGCGTGGTCCCGACCACTTTTTGAATGCAAGATTGTGTTTTTCTTAGAGCTGAGGACGTGCCTAAGAATCCGTGAAATAGAAGCACATGAATTATAATATTAACTTTTAATGCGCGTGACACCACTGATGAACTGATAAATAGGAATGTAACCGATACCGATACTGATTCCGATATATCGGCAATACTTCTGATTTGCCAATATATCGGTATCGGCGATATTTTACTGTCGATACGACGATACTTCTTATATTTTTTTAGAGCTGTTTTGAACAAGCAATTTAATTTTCTACGCTTTTTTTTTTGCATAATAAGAGAAATAACATTAAAAGCTTTGCACCATAGTAGTGAAATGTTCTCTTAATGCTAAATCATGCATGTATTTTAAAAATAATTTATTTATTTTTTTAATTCAGAATGAATTAAAATATCAATTTTAAATATTAATAATCTCTTACAATGTAATTTTGTATAATAAATGAATTACTCTACTTGAATTTTGTTAATTTTAACTTGAGTTCAATTTCAGTATGAATATCGCTATCGGAATCGGTATCGGTATCGGCTATATTTCCTTTTAAGTATCGGTATCGGTATCGCATCGGCAAAACGGCATATCGTTATATCCCTATTGATAACCTCTTCTTTTTAAATTAGTTAAAAATAAAGCAGATCCTGAAATTATTCCATATCGGAGGTGAATTTGAGATTTTTTGTTTAATTTGCAATGAAAGGTGAATGTTATAATAACCCAGCTGAGTAACTGCCATTTTTTAGAAGACAAGTGAAAATTCTTGCATTGCTATTTATATTTAAAATAAAAACAAAGCACTCAAATTTTTTTTTTGTTTTCAACGCGTTACGTTTTTGCTTTTCAAAAATTTTTTGTGCAAGAATTTATTTTTTTCGAGACATTTAGAGCATTTGTCGAAGGGCTATTAGTGAATAAATATGTCTGTAAGATGTTTAGCTTTGTTAAAATTTGGACTTTATTAATTATTATAGATATTATATCCTGTAATTCCTCGATGCAACATAGGGCCACATTATTATAATTATTAGTAAAGTTATTTCTCCTGATTTTTTGGCACTTTAGGGAACTTATTATTATTTCTTTCATGATATTTTAGGTATTAGTAGGGAGATGCTTTGACTGTACAATGAGAAGGTTCAGGTACAATGAGAAGGTTCAGCGACCTTCGAAACAGCTAGTTGTTCCGTTCTGCTAGTGTTTGTCAGAATATTTACAATTACCTTTGGTGTTATTTGTTCATTAATAATAATCACATGTTATTTGGCTTACAGAGCGATACGAACTTCAGCCTAGTAAAATCATAAATAGAGTTCGAAAAATAATAATTATACTAACTACAAGATTTTATTTTTTCACTCTTAAGTTGCTCAAAAAATAGAATCGTCATATACATTCGTATTACGCATACGAATAATACGAAATTAAATTACATAATCAAAATATATTTTTGTATAGAGTATATCTGCTATTTCAGCTTAACACATCTGCTTGAATATTTACAGTCATACCTTCAATTCTATAAAACGTAAATTTGTTATTTCTCTTGTATTACTTCCCTTTACTTTTATCATACAGAATTGTTATAAATTTCTAATGCATTAAACTTTTCCTAAAAATAAATAACATCAACAAAAAAATAATAACAATTATACCAAAATAGTTTTGGTAAGAGCACCACTCATAATAAAAATGATAATAATACTAATAGCTGAATATCATTAGCCTGGCTTAAGCTTTTGGCATTGTTTGGCATACTAAACACCGACCGACTACATGTTGCCATTCCAAATCATACTCCTTTACTTTAATCATAAGTATAAGCTACAACACACATTTAGCTACTTCTTGACACACCCCCTCACACATGTATGTATGTATGTATGTATGTAGCTTTTGCTACTTTATCTTTTTTGCATTACAATGAGAGAAAAATCTCCAAACCAAACAGCCAACCTCCTTATCTAATTGCACTCAGGAAATGGAGCACACATGTTCAAGTGTTAATATTTGGCTTAATACAAAAATAAAGTTGGAAAATGCTAAAACAAAAAAAAAAACACAAAAATCTAGAATATTATAATGCCATCTTTGCAACTGGCTGACTGCCTGGCTCGCTGTTGTGCCATAAAATGCAAGCAAGTTTAAAAATACAGCTTTTGCCAAAGCGTCTTTACAATTTTGGGGGAACTTTGTTAAGCAACAAAAAAATCTATCTAAAGCTGTAAATTATACTTCAGTTGAAATTTGCTTCATAATGCATGTTTTAATTATAAATACAAGCATAATCTTAAGCAGACTAACAATTGTTTTCCAAAATTCTCAGAGGGGGATCGAAAAGCCTCAGAAGAGATACAACAAGAGTTGTAAGACCTTTAAGCATAATTTATGTGCATCATAAAGGGAAGATTATTAAATTCTGCTTTTCAGAAATACTCGTATTTGTAAAGTTTTTCTTTTTCTTTTTTTAAAAAGTTTTCAATTTGGGGGGAACTTATTAGCTGGAGCTTTGCCAGCAACACAGAAAAGGGTGCATCATAAATGAAATTTTTCAAAGGAATTATTTAACTGTCTGGAGGTGATAATAAGTGAGTTTATGAACTGTTTTCAAGGAAGTGAAGTACTTGCATAATGCCCTGCATTCATTATATATTCTTTGTTTTAATTGCAAGATACATAAAGCAATATATTGGAATATTTTAAGTTCAAATTTTTTTATTAACTGCTAAGGTTTGAGGAAGGATGCAAATAAGCTCTTTGAGGTTTTTTAAAAGACTTGAATAACTGCACAAATATCACAAAAGAAAAAAAAATGCAGCATAAAATTAACTTGATTTACCAATTGTATTTATTATAAAATTATAATTATGCATTTAAAGATTTAGGCATACGTGACAACTTCATGTCAAATACATAAATATGCAATTGATTGTGGAAAACAATATCTTTGAGATCATTTGGATCCGATTACTTGAAGGTAGCTGAAAGGATTAAAGAAGAAGTTAGGCGAAGAAAACATGAGACAAGATAAAGTTAAAAAAGACCACATACATATGTCGAGATAAAACAAGACAAGGCAAGACAAGACAAGACAATACAAGACAAGACAAGACAAGACAAGACAAGACAAGACAAGACAAGACAAGACAAGACAAGACAAGACAAGACAAGACAAGACAAGACAAGACAAGACAAGAAAAGACAAGACAAGACAAGACAAGACAAGACAAGACAAGACAAGACAAGACAAGACAAGATAAGACAAGACAAGACAAGACAAGACAAGACAAGACAAGAGGAGAAAACACAAGACAAGACAACAAAAGGGCGGAGACGAGAGGAGAAGATAAGAGAAGAGAAGTGAATTGAATTGGAATAGAGTCGAGTGGTTTGAAGTCGGAAGGAGTAGAGAGGAGTGCAGTTGAGGGGAGTAAAGTGGAGTGGAGTGGAATTTAATCGAACGTAGTAGAGAGGAGAGTACAGGGGAGGAGTGAAGAGGAAAGGATATTAGACGAAAGGAAAGTAGAGGAGTAGAGAAGGAGGAGTGGCGAGGAGAAATAAAAAAAAAAAAAAGGAAAGAAATGAAAGGAATAAACGAAGGGAAATGAAAGGTATGAGGAAAGAGTAATTTTCTCTTTATACTGAGAAAACTTAGGCAGTTTACTGCTCATATCAAAGCAAAGTACTCTGAAGTGCAGTATCTGCTGTACCTGATGGGCAGCAAAAGAAAAAAGGAAAATGCTTTCCATCAAAAGGAAAAAGAAATGTCAATAAAAACAGTAGTAGATAAGGCAGGATTAACAATTAACAATTTCTATTACCTACAAAATATCAGCCTGATGCCACAAGTAGCTTTTTTTAAACTCAGACTCTTGGCTTGTACATCCATTGAAGTTCATTAAATCTGGCAGCAAACGAACTTTATTTCCACGAAAAAATTAATTATAATAAGAACAATGAATTGATGTGGATTTCAAATAGGTAGAAAATCTGTTGCTTTTAACGTTGTATCCGGTCTGGTCCCGGCCTGGTTTTTAATTATGCATAATTTTGTGAAAATCATGCCATGAAAGAAATACACTTTAGATATTCTGTGGTAAATTTCATGTGTTACTGCAGGTATGCGTGTGTATGTTTATGTGTGTATGTGTGTGTTTAGTTGAGTAAAGCTAGACAAATAACTATGAGTGAAATAAAGTACTAATGAAATCAAATATTAAAAAAAAAATTGTTTGTTTGTGTAAAAGTGTTAAAATATTGGTGTTACTGTAAAGCCAAAAGTGTAAATGAAATTTTGTCAAATTCGCACTTGAATGGCCATTGACACATGCATGTTGCTATTGATTCGTAAACAGCTTCATTACATGTGTATGTGTGTATGTATGTATATGCAGAAGCTTCAAAACATATAAAATTTTTTGGACAATTTATATACATTTTATGTAAACATGAATGTTATATTCTACAAGTAAATGTATATCGACTAGTTGTGGAGGTGCGTGTGGGTGTTTAATCATTTACATACAGATATTTCCAATCAACCACTCAACCTCAAATATCTGGGTGTAAAATATAAACACTTACCGGGAACTACATACATATTAAAATTGCAATAGATGCCAAGGACATGTTAACACATACTCGTGTACGTTCCTATAAATAGTTCAAACACACAAAGGAAAAACGCACACAAACTTATAACGATTATGCAGGACGAGTGTGTATACTAATCGGAAAAGCAACAAGGAATGAAGTAAAACAAAATTAGTGTTAGTATGATGATTACATATTTATACATATAATTTTTTTTACTAATTCTAGCCAAATTCAAATGAAATTTTAAACATTTTCCGTATTGGTTGGAGAGAAAAACAAATTCCTTATTATTATTATTCGCTTCATAGTCTGTGAGTGGTGAAAAATGGTAGTTTATAATCAGGGAAACCAGAAATATGCTCCAAGCAAAGTCCTTTATGCGCATTCGATATGCAGTAAAAACATGAAAATATTCACTTAAAAGTAAAAAAAAATGCGCTTAAAAATAAAATAAATTGATTTATTTGTAAATGAAAATATATTTCAACAACATTTGTATTTAAAATAAGAAAAAAAATAAACAAAAAAATTTAAAAAAATAAAGAATAATTGCGTTTGAAGTGCAAGCTAAAACAAAATTACCATAAAAATTTTCACTAAAGCAAATAATACAAATCAGTTTTTATTGAATGCTCTCATAAGAATTTAACTTCAATTTCAAAAGATTATGATATCAGAATTCATGCTTTGGAACTGTATTCTGGATAAATAAGGCAAAAACTAAATATTGGCCTAGAATTTCAAATAAAAATCGTTTCTTTTTCATCTAAATAAACTTTTATATACGTTGACAATGTTACTTCAATGTCTACTCGGAGCAGAGTCTGCTAGAAATTGCAAAACTGAATTTGTATTGAATACATGGAACATTGGAACAGAGATTTAGATGGCGAAAAATAATAATAAAAATGTTTACCAACTCCTTAACTTGTAAACATATTTCCTTAAAACTTAAATTTTAATTTTGAACATAAAATTTTAAAAAGTTTCTAGAAAACAATTATATTTTTTTCGGAATGTAGTGTCTTTCTGAAAGGACGGTTGCGCCAAGTCCGTTAAAATAAAAAATTTAAAGTATCAAAATATGCCTTTAAAGTGTAAATTATGCTCTAAAAATTCAAAAATATGCTAAAAATATGCCTTTAAGACTAATATATGCAAAAACATGCTTTAAAGAGCAAAATATGCAAAAATATGCACTAAAAAATCGATGCCAAAATTCTTAAAAAGTTCTGAAACGGATAAATATCTTGTCCCCGCATAAATAAGTCACGCAAGACAAAACATGCCATTGCATATTTGCGGTTTCCCTGTTTATAAAGATCAGAACTAGGCGAGCAAGTGCAATTGAATATAGCCATCAAACATAAAAGTTTAAAATTAACTTAATACTTTTTCCCTCAACCAATTTAATTTTCCCTATAAAGGATTCAAATAACTCCAAGCTCACACACACATATATATATACGCACACCCTCATTCTCGTCTATCACAATATTTTTACTCAAAGCATGTTGCATATTTTACTTTCAGAGTGCACTTTATTTTGTTTGTTTTTTAAAGTTATACGAGATTTAATTACAAGTAAAAATGATTTCAATAAAAATGAAAATCTCTTAACTTGTCTACGTTCTTTAAAGGAATGACCCAACAAATTTAAAGTTTAAAATAAACAACATTATGTTCTTGAGGATTGCAGTATGCTTGCTCAGTGTTAGATCTTGAGCTAAAAAATTTAAATAAATAAATATTTTATTTGACCTCAAGTTAATAAAGAGAATTTACAAGTAAATGAAACCAAAGCTAATAAAAAACTTTTAAAATTTTTTGTAAAAGGAATTCAATAAGTAAAAGGAATGGGAAGGTCATCCATTGTTGGTTTTGAAACTATTTTTAATAAAAAGATTGACTCCAGAGCAGCATTTTCAAAGTATGTATTCAAATTTGTTTGGAAATTAATTGTTTAATTAACATATTAACCAATAAGAAACTTGAGCATTTGCAAGTCCACATGCAATATTATTGCACAATTTTTTTTTTTTCAAATAACTATTTGCTTAGTGAAATTTTATTTCTTAATTGAAATAAGAAATCAGAGGACCCCTATTAACCAATGTTAACTCAAAATACTATAGAAAAATGTCTTTTAAATATGTTAACCTTGCCTATTATCTATTCCAGGTTATCCTACTTTAAGAAAGCCAAAGCCAAAGCATATGCAAAAATCATTTAGTCTTATGATGCATATCAATCACATTATTTTGCAAACAAACATTTTTAATAAATTTTTCAATCGATTGAATTAATTTAAATAATTTTTTAATGGGTTTGGTTAACTCGTTATTTGAGTCAACTATTTTTTTAATTGATTTAATAAATTTTTAAATGATTCAATCTCATTTTTAACTAAAACAAATAATTTTTTTTTGTTTAACATTTATAAACGCAATAATAATCCCAAATTATTATTTTACTTGTTCAGTAAATTATTTTTTTTTATTAGAAATACATTGCAGTTGATTACTTAGTAATCAAAGTATACTTAGTTGCAACTAGAGTTATTATGTTGTAAACTTTCATATAAGCAAATAAGAAGCTCAAAAAAAAAAACAAAATTGAAACAAAGAAATTCATAATCAACGCTAGGGAGTAAAAATCTTTCTCACAATACAATCACAAATTTTGAGTAAGATCCTAAAGCGTTATCAAATCGGTGTGAGCTATGTATGAGTGTATTAGTGTAATCATACGAACAAGAAGTGCAGAGAAACTTAACAGCTGCATAGAAATACTCTCATCCGAATTTTAAAGCAGTGTTGATTTTAATAGAAATTGCTTGTGAAGTATAATAGTGTTGCCAGTGGAGATAATTTTGTTAAAAAGTTGAAAAATATAAAATAAATAAAATAAATATAAACTTTTAAATAAAAGAACATTTTAAATGTAAAATATTTGTTTAAAAGATATATAACGGTCTTTATAAAGAATTTACAATATTATATTATAAAATATCTTTATTACGTACTGGTGCCTTACACTAAAGCTGGTGCACGACAATGGGGTAATAATCTCCATTTCATGCCAATTATTATGGGAGATTTTAATAAAAATTTTGCAAACCCACAGTTTTATTTAATGTTTTCCACTTTCATATAAGCAATTCTTCACAAACCCCTAAAACTAATAATTAAACTACTATAGATGCAGTTTTTCATAGATTTTTTAATACAGTAGAGTCAAATATGTATATATCTTATTTCAGTTACCATAAGCCAATATTAAAAAACATTCCATTACCAGCTGTTTACACATCTCCACTGTGATCGGACTCACATTGCTTTTTATCTTCCTACTTTTTTCATTGGCTGATTTTGTTTCAATTGCAAAAGTATGCAAAGCAAATAAAAATAAATAACAACCGATATTTTTTATTTGATCCAACTGATATTTTAGTTGATTCAATTAATCTATTAATAGATTCAGCGAATTTTAAATTTATTAAAATTTTCAATTGTTTCAATAAATATTTCATTGGATGTTGATTTGTTATTTGATTCAATAAACTTTTTAATTGATTTAATTAATTTCTTATTGGATCAAATATTGATTGAGTTGATTTATTGATTGATTTTAATTTATTCAACTAATTTTTAAATTTTTCCAATTAATTTCAATTTCGTCCAACAAATTTTTTTTTAATGAATTAAATTAATATTTAATTTATGCAGTTATTTTTTTTTATTAATAATTGATTCTATTCATTTATTGACACAAGCAATTTTTTATTCCTTCAATTAATCATTGGTTTTAATAAATCTTTTACTGATTTCAGTTAATGTGTTAATTGTTGTTAGTAAATTTCTTAACTGATTAAATTAATATTTTATTTGATTTTGTATTTTGTGTTGATACTACAAATCTATTCCATTAATCAAGTTTTAGCACATTGTCAAAAACAACAAATTATTGTAGTATCAGTGGTATTATATTGATTTTAATAGTTTGAATAATTCGCAGCAGCACATCTGTTCCCTAAAATTCAGTGATACCAACATGTTGGAAACTACATAAGAAAACAATGTCCCGTTTAAGGTACACAGAGAATAAATAAAATTTGTTCTTCCCTTTTGGAAATTTTTCATATATCAGGCATGTATTTCTGGCAGAGTTGTATCAAAAATGGTGTCGGGGTTCAATCATAAAAAAATTATTTTAGGAAGTCAGCTTCTAAAGCAGCCTTCTCAAACCTTTCAAATGACCTGGCGCTATTATAAATATATAATATATTTCTACTAGCTGAGTGCGGCAAACGTTGTTTTACGCCCCCACTTGAACGCATTCTCAAAAATTCATTCAAGTCGATTCAGCCGTTTAGTTGCAGTTTAGATAAATAACCTAGATACCGACTGCAGTGCCATTGCCGGGCTCATTTTTGAATTTAAACTATCCAGGGCGCCACCCAAACGCATACAAAAAAAATTCATTCAAATCGGTCCAGCCGTTTAGGAGGAGTTCAGTGACATACACATGTACAGTAGAATTATATATATAGAGATAATTGATTTTTTGTTCTACATTGCCTTGTACTGTACATACTCTTCTTTTTTTATTTTTTCAATATTAAAATGAAATTGAACTTATGACAACAAGAAAAAGTCTATAAATGCAAAAAAAAATCTGCGTTAAGTTCACTTAAAGACTGCAATAAAATCCAAAAAGATTATTGCGTGCCAAATTCTAATGCAACTGTGGCAGCATCATGAATTTCTAGTTGCCCAGCAAACACATTGACTTTGAAATGGCAGTGAGAATGATAAATATAAAAATTTGCTGGAATGAATAAACTTTAGTAAAACAGAAAAAGGAAAAGGGAGTATATATAAAATTGAAGGAATAAACTTCAGTCTCATCGAAATGAATATAAACATAAGCGATGATTAAAGTTATTAATCTTATTTTCTTATAAAAAACTTTTAAACCAACATTAACTTTAACAATCGTTTGCAGATACTGACAAAAAACTTTGTATATGAAATGTCTTTTATATTCCTTCCCCACAATGACTTCGGCTAAAATATTTTCAAATTTCAATTCAATTGTTATCCGCATTGAAGGTTATTTATTTGAACAGATTTCATCAACATTTTTTTCCCCCACATTCGAACTTGTGTTGGCTGGGTAACTATAATTCGATAGAAGCATTTGCTTAACAGCCTTGTTGTTGCAGTGTTGGTATTAAAGTGTCTCTAACTACACATCTTGCAGTCTTAAGGTTATCGATAGCAAAGAAAAACATTTTATGTTTCCATCTTTGTTATTTTAAAAGCAAAGTGGTGTCTTTAAGCAAATGTTGGCAAACTAGAGGACAACTTTTACTGATGCAATATATGTATGTACAAATATATGTGTATGTATATACTAGTATATGTATGTACATATGACTATAAAAGTACTTTTCTGTTGTTACTCAATAATGGATAAAACTGAATGAAGCCACAGAGAAACAACTCACAAAATTTCCCTAAAAATTTACTTCAAGCAGCTGCATGAAAGCCAACCATTTAAAAAATTAAAAAAAAAGTTAAAAAATACTTTTTCACAAGCTTAAGCAAGTTTGCAAAAGGTTGTTATAGCATTGTGGTAAAGAGCACTTTCCAACCGTAAAAAAAATCGATTAGTAATAAGAGTATTCAAAAACTTCATTTACCAATTAGGTAATCGTTATAGAAACAAAGGTCTATTTTTTAGGGGCTGATTCAGCCCACAACTACTGCAGGCAAGCTGAAAACATTTTGTATGTTCAACACAAGCACATTCATACGTTATAACTAATGTCTATAAGCCAAAAGGTCATATAGGGTGAGACAAAGAGTTAAATTTTTGTTTTGCATTCTAAAATTGTACAAAGTACCGCAAATCGTCCACAAATGTTTGGCTCAAGGAACAAACAGCACATGCAACAAACGGTTTTTAACAAAACGTAATTGTATAAATTTTTCTTCACACCCTTTCCCACAAGCTATCGAATGTAAAACAAAAAACTTTGTTGTGCCTCTACTATCATGTGTAGTTAAGTAATTATACAATTACAGGGTGATCCAAGTATTAGATAGCATAATATTATAAGTATTGAAAAAATTGGAATTCTTTGACTTAAGGTACATTTTAAGCAAGGTACTTTTTGTTGAAGGTACTTTCATTACTTTCTTTAAAAGGTAATATCTAAAAATAATACTTTTTATATAAAGCACTTTTATAAACGGTAATTTTTATAAAACGTACTTTTTATATAAAGTACTTTTTTTGCAACGTACTTTTTATATAAAGTACTTTTTAGGAAACGTATTTTTTGTAAAATGTAATTTTTATATAAATTACTTTTTACGAAAGATACTTGCTATAAATTGTATTTTTTACCAAGGTACTTTTTGTTAAAGGTACTTTTAATAAAAAATACTTTCCTTAAAAGGTAATATTTACAAAAGGTACTTTTTATATAAAGTAATTTTTATAAAAGGTACTTTTTATATTTAGTAATTTTTATAAAAGGTACTTTTTATATTACGTAATTTTTATAAAAGGTTCTTATTATAAAAGGTACTTTTTAAAAAATACTTTTTATAAAAGGTACTTTTTATAAAAGCTGATTTTAATAATAGATGCTTTTTATCAAAGGTACTTTTAATAAGAGGTAAGAAAATTTTTATAAAAAGTACCTTTTATAAAGAAAATTTTTTTAAAAATGTGCTTTTTGTAAAAGGTACTTTTTATAAAAAGGTATTTTTTATAAAAGATACTTTTTATAAAACGTACCTTTTATGTAAGGTACTTTTTATATAAGGTACTTTTTTTAAAAAGGTATGTATATTTTATTAAAGGTACTTTTTATAAAAGATTCTTATTAAAAAAAGGTGCTTTTTATATCAGATACTTTCACAAAAGGTACTCTTTTTAAAAGGTACTTTATGTGAAATGTTTATTTGATAAAACGTACTTTTAATATAAAACTCTTTTATAAAAATGCACTTTTAATAAAACGTGTTGTAAACTGTAATTTTTATAGAAGGTACTTTTTCTAAACGTTTTTTCATAAAAGGTACTTATTATAAATTTTTTTATAAAAGATACTCTTCATAAAAGGTAATTTCTTTAAGAGCTGCTTTTACAAGAGTTTCTTTTTATAAAAAGTGCTTTACATAAAAGGTACTTTTTTATGTTCCTTTTTTATAAGTACTTTTCATAAAAGATACTTTTCGTAAGAGCTTTTTCTAAAGAGGTTCTCTTTGTAGATTTTCAAAATGAATAAATATATAAAACATATTTTATTTGAAAAAGTTACATTTTTAAAATGGCGCTTTTTTAAACAAGTTTTACAACAAGTACATTTTGTAAAAAAATTTATTGTAGAACATAATTTTTATAAAAGATATTTTTCCTAAAGTTATTTTAGCTAAGAGGTATTTTTTATGGAAGGTACTTTTTGTAAAACAATCTTTTGGAAAAAGGTGCTTTTTTAAAACGACATTCGTTTTAAAAATATATTGTAAGAGATCCATTTTGAAAGGGATACTTTTGAGTAAGGTACTTTTTCAAATTGTACTTTTTTTAAAAGATAATTTTGTAATAAGTATTTTTTATTAAAAGAATTTTTTATATATATATATATATAGTTTTTGTAAACTGTACCTTTTTTAAAAGGAGTTTTTTGAAAAAGGTACCTCTTAAAATGACATTTTTTTATGTTCTTGTTGTAAAGAGATATTTTTCGAAAAATTCACTTGTTTTGAAAGATACTTTTTGTGAAGAATAATTTTTGTAACAAGTATTTCTTGCAAAAAGTACTTTTTACTAAGAGTAACTTTTTTTAAAAGGTACTCTTAGTAAAAAGTACTTATTTTAAAGGTGCCTTTTTTGTAAAATGTACTTTTTGTAGAAGGTACTTCCTTTAAAAGATAATTTTTTTGTAAAATGTAATTTTTGTAACAAGTTTTTTTAAAAGGTACTTTTTGTGAAAAGTGCATTTTGTAAAATTTAAGTTTTGTTAAATGTACTTTTTGTAAATTGTACTTTTTGTTAAAGGTACTTTTTGTTAAAAATGCATTTTGTAAAAGGTACTTTATGTAAGAAGTACTTTTTGTAAAAGGTACTTTTTGTAAAGGTACTTTTTATAAAAGGTACTTTTTGTAAAAGGTACCTTTTGTAAAAGGTACTTTTTGTAAAAGGTACTTTTTGTGAAATGCGCGTTTTCTAAAAGACACTATGAAAGGCACTTTTTATTAAAAGCTCTGATTATTAAAGATACTTTTTATTAATACAATTTTTATTAAAATTCTTACAGAATCTTTTTTTTTAAATATTTGATATTTTAGAACACATTTATTTATTAGTTATTCGTTTTTATCAATTAAGATTTTGAGTAGAATTGTGTTCCTTTACTCCGTTAAAATGTTAAAAAAAATTTTTACGAAAGTCTTGGTCAGAGTGTGTAATTTCATTTCATTTTTTCCAATTCCATGCGATTGGGGCTTAATTACTTTTTCATTCATTGCATAGAGTTTCCAGAAATTTTCTTTTTTATATGTATAAGACAACAGAAAAAATTCTGTATAAATTGTTGGTCAGAATAAAATTTTCAACAGCAATATCAAAAAAGTTCTGTTTGAAACAACATTAGCCATTTTACATATGACACTTTGCCGGAGCGTTTATATTAGTATTTGCCATTCAGCAGTGTTAGCAAGACAGCATCAGTTTTATAGTTGAAAGTGGCTCAAAACAAATGAACATCCATACGAACAGCCCAGTTTGAAAATTTGTTTAAGTGAGAAATTTTAGCCTGTCAATGTTTTGTCCTTTCACATTTCCTAAAATAAATGAAATGAATACAAAACAAAACGAAAATAAAAAAGAATATGTGGAACAGAGCTTTGTGTTTAGTGTTTAGTGAGGTTTAGAAATTTATTTGAGGTTACTTTTGTCTAATACTTTCGATGTGTTGCCAGTTGATACAAGAGAAATTGTTTTAACACAAAAATTTGTTGAAACAAATTTTAAACTTTTAAAAACAACTACGAGTAGAGCAGAAATGCCAAGCAAACAATTTACATAAGTTTTGGTGAACAAGTGTAAAAGAGAGAAGTCAATTTTGATGGTCGTATATTTGGAGGAGTGTGAAGCTAAAACATGTTAATTTTTTTTTAATTAGGAACTTCATGCTAGGCTTCACAAATTCCAAATTTTCGACCTTCCTTTTTTTATATGTTAAATTAAATTAATAAAATGTTTGTAAAATTTTTAATAATAAAAACCTGGCCCAAGTTGTCTAGAAAAGTTTCGATGAAATAATTGTGTTGAAAACAACAAAATAAGGCAATTTTTTTTATTTTAAAGTGCATACACAGAAAAAACTAAATTTCTTTTTCAGTAACCAAATTCTTTGAATCACTAAATATTTTGTGTGAATGCGGACCCACAAAGAAATTTGTAGATTCTGATAACAATTTTGTTAAAATTTAACTAAAAAAAAATTTATTTTAAATTAACTTATTATGGCATTAGAGAAAAAATTTAATTGAAACTCAAAATATTTTCAGTCAAATATATTAATAAAAACAGTAAAACATTTTTAGAGATTTTTTTGTGTTACACAGCAATTTTTTTATAATTTACAAGCACATTCACTAAATTTTTTTTAATTATCAGAAAATAAATTAACTGAATCAATAACAATTCTTACCAATTTTTCTAAAAAAAAATTAGTAAAAGTTTTATTTGACACTACGAAAAAGTGTGCAAAAATTACTAGTATTTCAGAAAAATAACTGAATCAAATAAAAGGTTAAACTATTTTTTTTTCTTTTAAAAATTAGCTTATTTTTATGGTTAAGCATTTCGTTTCCGCTTTTGGAACTCGTCAGTACACTTCAGCCCAAGAAATGTTTGAATTCAGCTAACAAATTCCGATGTTTATAGTGAGACTCTTAATACTATATTGAGAATCGCAATATACAAACATAATAAGTTTGAAAATCCTTACAAAAAAAAAATAAAATATGTATTTTTTTACTAAATAAAATGTTTTTTATATCTATAAAATAATTTGTAGAAAAAACTAAAAAAATCATAAAGTTTTTTTACAGTATATAAAAATATATTTAACTGAAAAATAACAAATTTATATATGAAAAAAAATAAATGAGAAATTTTTAGATTCTTTAATTGAACTGTAGTGAATTTTAATCAGAAATAATTCATAGTCAGACTTTTCAGTAATTTCAATTCTTTTTGAATGAAATATTTTTATTAATTAATGTGAGTTTCTAAAGAAGAGAAAAAAAATTAAACTTAAACTTTAAGCTGGGGGAAATACCGATACTTTTCTGTGCAGCCACGCACTTCATCAGCACCCTAGTCTATCTACTTGGGTAGAGATTCTTATTAACATCTTATTAACTGCTGATGAAGTGCGTGGCTGTATTTCCCCCAGCTTAAAGTCTAAGTTTAATTTTTCTTCTCGTATTTAGAAACTCACATTAATTAATGAAAATATTTCATTCAATAAGAATTGAAATTACTGAACTCAAGCCTGTCTATGAATTATTTCTGATTAAAAAAATATATATAAAAAATTATGTTACAAATTTACTTTATATAGATAATTTTCATTCTGTACAGTTTTTTTTACATAAAATAAAATTGGAACAAGTAATTTACTGAAACAGTAAAAAATATTTACTGAAACTAAATTTTATTTAAAAACACATGTTTGTTTGAAAAATTTTTGGGAATAAATTTTTCTGTGTTCAATTGGAGACAATTTCTTTTTGCTTAGTGAATGAAAATGCAGAAATTGCAAACTGCATGACTGAATATGTATACAATAAAGTTGCACAGTATAGGGTCGTGGTTTACCTTTAATTACTCTTATTTACAGTAATTAAATAGTACATAGTTACAAATGCCTTTACATTTACATTTACTAATATTAATATATTTTGCTCACTGGGTATATCACTTAAATACCGTTCGAATTTGTATACTCGGTTTTTTTGAATGTGTGCAGTATCAGCTCTCATACAATTATTAGTAGTGAAACGTGTCCAAAAGTAGCAATCCCACACATATTTACACACGTACCCACACACACACACACACACATATTGAAAGATATGGATTTGAAAATTTCCCAAAAAAACAAAAAATTTAAAATAGAAAAACACCATTTACTAACAACAAAAAAAAAAGCTTAATATCGAACATGTGCATTTAATTTAAGTCGATAGAATGTCAAAAACATAACAGTTGTATAGAAAAAAAAAAATAATGTCATTGAAGATAAAATGTTTGGGAATTTTTTTTGGCAAACTTTTGCTTAAACATTAAAAAAGTTTTTTAAATACATATAAAAACAAATTGGAATCCAAACAAAAAATTTTCAAAAACTTATTTAATCATTTTGCTGCTGTGGCAGCAAGGTATGCACACATATTCATACGTATGTACATTAAAAAGATACATATGTGGGTTATTTGAGGATTAAATGGTTTTTCAATACTCACACACACACACCCACACACACAAAACTAGATCAAAAGTCAAATGAAAGTATAAGAATTAAAACAAAAATTCCTTAAATCAAAAATAATTTAGAATTATGCAGTGGATTTTTATGTCTGTATAGAGTTGATGCAGAAAAAATAAATAGAATCGTGAAATGGTGCTAGTCGTAAAAAAAGAAATTAGAAGCATGGAAGGCAGGACAACGTAGTTTGGTCGGAGCGCAGTGCAGCCGATCGGAAGATAAGCACTTCAAACTCAAACAATTTTTTTTAGTATACGGTCGTTACACAGAAAAAAGTAAAAACAAGATTCAATTAAAAAAAAAATAAAATTCAGTTAAAAAATTAATTAGTTTTCAACCAATCACGGAAATTGTAGTATTAACTCATCCATTTTAATTGAAAATTTTTTTGGTTTCTTCAATTAAAAAAATATTACATTAACTAAAAATTTAATTGATGGTTTTCTAAAGATTCAATTAAAATTTAATTGAAACATTTTTGAAGATTCAATTAAAAAATGAATTGAAATACTTTTTAGGATTCAATTAAATAACTAATTAAAATTTTTTAAAGATTCAATTAAAATAGTAATTGAAATATAAAAAATCTAAGAAAATAAAAAATAGAAAACTGTAAAAATATAAAAAATGTTATGTACATATGTATGTATGTATGTATCTTCATATAAAATATTTACAAAAATGGAAACATTTGTCTATTGTACCGAAAACCTAACTGATGCATCGCATGACTTTTGAAATTTGAAAGGAGGAAAAAATTACAATGGCCGTATTCGTTGTTTAATACTCTTGCGTAAGTGTAAATGCAGAACATTGTCGTAGCCTTTCTTTGAATTGTGTGTATTTTATGATTGGATTTTAAAGAAAGGCTTCGATGTTTTCCATATGTACTTACGCAAGACCTTTCGCATCGAACCCCCAATACCGCCAATGTACTAAATTTATCTACCACATTTGGTCTATAAGCTTGCATTTTTTATCACTATTGTCTTGTTATTTCTCAACATAAGGAAACAAAATGAATTTCTGTTTTTTTATTTTCATATTTAATTTTTATTCAACTTATGTCAAAATTACTACGATTCAAAAAAAAAATTAAGCTGAGTACTTTTTTCTCCCATATAAAATATCAAAACCAATTAAAAGATTAATTGAGAGTTTTAATTGAAAAAATATTTTTTCAAAACAATGTGGCATACTACAAAAAAGCAGCTCGATTTTCATACATAAAAACAAAAGTTACATTATTTACATACAATTAATATGTAAAAGTTGTTAACCATTTCAAAGTAGTCTGAGTTAAGCTCTGTTGATAACACTTTTTTGTTAGAGCAGCAAAGTCAATTAAAATAAACATATATTCAATTAAACTATTAATCAAAAATATTATTTTTTCTAAGCAATCAGTTAATTAAAAAAAATTCAACAATAATTTTTTCTGTGTAGTACCAAAGTTGATATTTTATTCGGCATGAAAATATTTAAAAAATAAAATTAAAAACTCAAAAATAACTAAACAGTGTAAAATGATCAATGAGATTTGGGGAGCTGAAAAGCAATTTTGCCAGTTGAATTATAACGGCACTGGTTTTTAATAATCAATTTGGTATACGTAGTTTCTTCTTAGAAAATTTTTACATTTTAGAACCAAAAATATCTATAAGAAACCTGTATAACAAAATTATATCAGCTGAATTGTGTTTTTCGTAGCTGAATAAATATTTCACCAGCTAAATATCAATTTAGTAATGTTTTCCATTGAAGCTGTTGCTGAAAAGAAATTTTGCCGGCTGAATTAATTATAATTCAAAGGAATATACAAAAATTTGAGTTGTCATATTCTTAGAAAAAGTTTAAATTTTTGGACCAAAAATATCTATAAGTTACCTCTGTTACAAAATAACATCAGCTGAATTAAAGTTTTCCCAGCTGAATAAATATTTTAGCAGCTGAATAACAATTTAACAATGCTTCCTAAAGTTTACTAAAAACTCTTAAACAAAATTCTGATATACCCAGCTGAATTAAACGAATCAGTTCTAAAATCAATAATTATGAATGCGTGTAAAAGGTTATACTTTTCCTACTTATAATTTATGGAAAAATTACATCAGCTGGTTTATATTTTTTTGCTAGCTGAATCAATATTTTACCAGCTGAATATCAATTTAACAATGCTTTCCATTGAAGCTGATCAAAGTTGATTAAAAAGTCTTAAACAAAATTTTGATATAACCAGCTGAATTAAAGTTTTCAATAAACAAAAAAGCTATAAAGTCAATAATTATCACAATTTGTAAAAAATTTAACTTTTCCTACAAAAAATTTACGAAAAAATTAACATCAAAGTTCATAAAGTTTTTGAATTTTTTTTTTATTTTTAATCAGTATATAAAAATCCACAATTCCTTAATTATTTACTTATAATTAATTGTTTTACATGAATAAAAGTTATATATTCTCTATTTTTGTTTAAATATAGCTACCTGAATAATATTATACTTTGCTGAATTAAAGCTTTTCTGAGCTGAATATATATACGTATGTATGCATATTAAACAATGTTGAATTATTGAAAACAAAGCTAAAGTTTATTATATTTGTGTACATATTCGCGATTTTTAAATACATCTAGCTGAATATTATTGTATTTAGCTGCATTATAGCTTTGTTCAGCTAAATATGTATATATTGCCAAGATCATAATAAACAATGTTAAATTGTTGAAAACAAATCTAAAATTTATTATACGTCAAAAAAAATTCGTCAATGTAAACTCAGCTGAACAATAACTTTAACAGCTGAATACCAGTAATTTTCCGCAGAATTTGTTTACATATTCTCGATTAGCAGAATATTATTATATTAAGCTGAATTAAAAGTTTGTTTAGCTGAATACACATTTGTATATTTCCAAGATCGCAATAAACAATGTTGAATTGCTGAAAACAATGCTTGAATTTCTTATACGTCAAAAAAAGTTTTTCAGTGTACGCTTAGCTGAATAATAACTTTGCCAGCTAAATAACAGTAATTTTGAGCTGATTTTGTTAAAGTTTTTTAAACATGTCCATGAATAAAATCTTTGTTCAAAACAATGTGCACTTAGCTGAATAATAATATTACCAGCTGAATTGCAGTAATTTTTAACTGAATTGACTTATATATTTATAAAGCGGAAGAACTGCGAAATAATTAGTCAATTTTATTATATTCGATGTAAAAACATTTAAATTTTGAATACAATTTCTGAGCAAGTTTTTCTAGTTCTAAGCTAAATTTTTCCTAAAAATATTAACTTTTGATATTTTATTTTAAATAAATTATTTCCCTCAAGATAAAACTATATATTTATAATTATGTTAAATAGGTCTAGCTGAATTGAAATACGTGCTGAATACGTGCAATATTTTTAATAATGACAATAATATTTCCCAGTTTACAATTTGTAAGCTAAATTTTTTCATAACTACGTTGAATAAGTTCATTTTATTATATAAAATGATTCATTTGGGAAAAGTATATATATGACTCTCTTAACATAAGGCTAGCTGAATAGGCTTTAATTAAGCTGAATCAAAATTTTGTGCAGTTCAAAACATATTGCTCATTTGCTTCAGTAGTATTATAAGTAAAAAAAATTTGTTTGGCTGAAAACGAATTTATTGAGTTATGGCACTATTAAAGTAAATAAGAGATATACTAATAAAATGAAAATAAACAATATCAAAGAGTTTTATTTTTATTTCTGTATTACATTTATAATTTGTAAAGCTTAACAAGCAAAACATCACAAAGTTTTTAATATTTAATTAGTTGAATAAGAACTTTAACCGCTGAATAACAGTAATTTTTAGCTGAATAATTGTGAAGTATGTACCGGTTAACAAACTTCAATTTTTATTGATCAACTCATAATTCAGCTGTAAGAAAGACAGAGAAGAGTACGCAAATATTTCTTTTTTTTCTTGCAGCTGAACTACAAGTTGATCAACAAAAGTTGAAGTGTGTGGGACTAAATAAAATTTTTATTGCTTTAAAAGGAAAAACATTTAAATTTCCAACCATTTATTGGTATGTATTTTATGGTAAAATGCCACTTTGGTGGTAGCACTCGGTTGCAGTTATTCGTTGTGAGATCATAAAACTACAAAATAATTTTTCTGCGTTTAATAAAAGAAAAACAAAACTGTAGCCAACACTTTTTGGTTCTTTATTATCTCAAAAACTGCCATAAGTAAACTTTATATTCACTCAGAGTTATCGTAATAGGAAATGTAACGCTGAGCTTGGCTTGGTCTGCGTTTATTTGAGGAATAGCTTTCATCGCTGCCAGTATAATCTGCCTCTTCCCAGCGACGGTCATTTATTTGCTGTAATGGTCGGCCTTTGTTTTTGTTGTTAGCAGCGCTGGGAGGACGCTTGTGACCTTTTTTAGGCGGACGTTTTGAATTAGTTTTATTGGGACGCTTGGTAGCATTTTGATTGGGACGGTTTTGTTTATTTTTATTGGGACGTTTTTGACAATTTTGACTGGGCCTTTTGTGTCCGTTTTTATTGGGACGTTTTTGTGGCTTTTGATTGGGACGCCCACTCTGCGTAGGACGTTTGTGTCCATTTTTATTGGGACGTTTTTGGCCATTTTTAATGGGACGATTAGGTTTCTTTGTAGTGGGAGGATTGCTATCTTCCTCAGCAGGCTTAATTTCCTCTTGCGTGACTGGATTTGGAGTTTCTTCTAAGGCAGCTGCTTCTACAACTTCACCTGCTCTAAGGTTGCTGTTCACTTGTTTGCAGGGTACATCGCTGTAAATAACAAGGGATCCGTAATTGCAAATATACTGTCCATCAATTTGAACTTGTCTTGGTTGAATTTTATCAACAACTTTTTTATTGTCGTTTTCATAGATATCGCCCTTCTTGGTTGTCAAGTCAGTGACGTCCAAGCGCTTGCCGGGGTTTCCTAGCGTAGCGGGAATTTCAATTGTCTCACCTTTTATTGGAGTTTCCGTAGTAATCTTTTCACTAGATGAGACATTTTCGCTGGCTGTTTTGGTTGGAGCTGCTTGAGTGGGCTTAATAGTAGAAATTGCTGACTTTGTGTTGATCTGCAGTGGCGGTTCACTAGCATTTTTACCTAGAATGGACATAATATTATTTATATTGCTTAATGGTAAATTTCATCAATTCTATTTAAATGCAAATTCATATTTTAAAACTGTCATATTTTTTTACAAACATAAACAGTCTTAAAAATATATTTGAAGCTTCGTATAAATATTTGATATTTTGTTACATTTTTTTTTGTTACTTTACAATAATTATCTGCTCTTACCTTTTTTTGTTGCACTACAAGCTCCCAAAAACGCTACACTTAGTAGCAAATAAAATAATTTCATGTTGGTTCTTTTTTCCCCTTCACTATGTATTCACACAATTTTTACTGCCCTTCTGCTATAATTTTTGCACAAGAACTAAGCCTGCACATACGCTTCGCGATGGTTTTATATCATCTACACTTTTCAAAGCTGCCGGCCAAATTACACAAACAATTTAATTTGGCTGACTTGAAGATTTTTAAATAAATAAACTATTAAAGAAAGAAAGCACTACAACAGTTGTTATGGCTTTTAGCCTACGGCTTTGGCAAACATAAATTTTCAAAAAGCGTAAAACACGAATTTATTAATAAGTAAATAAATTACTTGAGCTAAAATGTAAATAGACAGCGAACAACAAGAATAACTTAATATTAAACAATTAATGAAAAAAGTGGCAAAAGTTAAAAAAAAAACATTAATGAGCCACCATTATGCGGTTGTTTGCTTGCTATTCCAAATTTCTTTTATTTAAATTATGATCTATGTTTTATTTGTTGGGTTAAATATTTTAAATGAAAGTTCTATTTAAAAGCAAGAAAACGAGAAGAGACTTTGAAATTTTTGTTGAAGTGTAAGAGGCATTTTGCGAGTAAAACATTAAATTAAACATTTTAGGTCAATGTTCTTTATTATTACACTTTTCGTTTGAGATTTTCTTTTATCTGTTAACTAAACAAGTTTTTGTAAACGAAACTTCAGTTTAGCTTCAATTGCTAAGACAAAACAAAAAGACCTTTTGTGATGAAAGCTTCCAATATTTTAATAATGATAGTGTTAATTAATGCTTGTTAGACACCATTAAAACACTTATCAATCATTATGGTTGTAGTCAGTAACAAAAAACATTCGCAAGAAGTCATTAAAATATTGAATTTAGCATCAGGAAGCAGTGCAAATTAGAAACATAATTTTTACATAAACTTGTTATGGCGAAAAGTTCCCTTTAATGCTTTTTAATCACCGATGTTAAGAAAATTTCCTGTTTGGAATATTATAATTATATTTGCTTCTGAGTAAAAATGCAACTACTTGCCCATTTTGGCAAATTACTTCTTTTGATGAGAATTTACACGCAACACATTGTTTTCATATAAATTTCAGTAAACAGTTACAAAATTTTCGTTGAAAATTAGTTTATGAATTTATTAAGAAAATTAATTTTTTTTTCTTCTTCCCTATTGCTTAGCAGAATCTTGAGCGAAGTAAAAGAAATAAATAAAATGGCTTTTTAACAGAGCTTCAAAAATTTAATATGCCTCATTGTCACTAGGGGCACTGCAACACTGCTTTATTAAGAAAGACAAAAGCGTGCGAAAAAATAGAGTTGTGAATGAATAAAGCTCTTCTCTATCTCTTCCTTTACCGCCTGTCTTCTATATTACTATTCCTTTCCTAAAAGAAGGTAACACCTAGTAATATTAGTAGGCATTTATTGCCTGAATGTTACTTCTGTTAAAAAAAATATTGCTAACAATTAATTCGAAAACAGGGTTAGATATAATGGAATTACAAGTTTTTTTATGAATAATACAAATTTTTACACGCTTTTCCACCAATTGTTTTTATATTTTTAATATAAATTATTTGGAACCAAATAAAGTGTAGTTCGTTAAAAATTACTTTAAATGTTTTTACTGAGTGTGGAAATGAGCTTGTATTCTTGTGTTGTTTAGTGAAAAATTTAAAAATTTTATCCTGCTCTCAACTTTTGTTTATCAAGCACGATAAGATTTTTAGTAGGCTTTCTAGGTTGGTGACTGTTAAAAATGAAGGATGAAAAAATCATTAGATTTAATTTATTTCATAGACAAATGGTTTTTTTTTCATTATATTTGTTTTTAATTTTTTTTCATGCACACTGCCACTGTGCGGAATGTTTTGATATACATACATACACATGTTGTATGACTCGTCAAACATTAATATTGTGTTGAATTTTATGCTTTCAATATCCGAACCAAAACTAAGTAGCATTTTCTTTAAATATTGATATATATACGACGCTGGCAGCGCAAAATTAAAACTTAGAATTATTGCTTGACGAGTCATCCAGCATATGTAAATCAAAAAGTTTACAGCACACGTGCACATAACTGACATCAAGTATTTTAACAGCCTTATTTATAAAAATTATTAAAGCTTTACAAAGGCTCAGTAAAAAAAATTTTAATGAAAATTTGTTTTAAAAACCCTTTATAAATTTTTATAAATGAGGCGGCAACTGTGAAAAGGCTAGTTAAGATTAAAAAAAAAATTGTTGATACAGTGTAGTTGAATTATAATAAAGCCTAGAAGAGTTGTTAATTTGGCACATTAAACCTAAATTTTATTAGAACCAGTAAATAGTTTCTGGCATTTAAATAAATAAAAACGTTTTTAATTCATTTTATTCCAAGATGAAATAAAACGGTGAAGTTTTAGAAAGCAATCAAAAACTTACAAACGTTAAGTCGAAACAAAAATATTTTTGAAGTAAGAAACCAGCTGCTTTAAAAAAACCATCTAAAAATCTGATTTTTTATTAATAGGACCTAAAGGTTGGTACTCTGTTCGAAGTTGCGAAAAAAGCCCACCTCGCGGTTTTTTTTATAAATTTCTTGTTTTTTTTTTCTTGAAATTATGCAACATTGTTAAAATTTCGTGCAAAAAAAGCACTGCTCATGTTGTTTCGCAGCTAAACTAAAATGATGCCAGACTAATTTTGCATGGAAAGACATGACTTTACGTGTTTTTCACAAAAGAGTACTAATTTTGCGAATTTATTTCGCAAATATTTCATACCATACATATATGTAGTTTGACAGCATTTCGCACGAAATTGTGAACTGAGTAACAGGCGTAAAAGCTCGATTTAAGCGAAAATTCCCTCCAACCAGATTTTACTATAAACGTTTTAACTTGTGTGAAATATTAAGCAACAACTGTTGGAACCGAAGAGGTTATTCTTTAAACATATGTCAAAATCATTATAATTCGTTGTAACCAAACTTCAATGTAATTTAATTAATCTTGGCAAAGTGGCTCATAACCAGTATGGCCAGATAGTCAGAGAATTGAATTAATTTTAATGGTCGGGCCCACGATGTCGGTAAGAAACTTTCGATCAAAAACTTGTATGGAAAACAGCAACAAAATAAAAAAATTTGTTTTTGTTTTCAATATATGTAAGTAAACGACAGAATTTTCGACATCATTAGCCAGGCTGTAAAAGTTAGAAAATAGAGAGTTAATTAAATGTAATCAGGAATAGTGGCAATTGATGATCAATCAAAAATTGTATATCATTACCTAGAATGCAAAACGCCCTATCTAACAAAAAATTTAAAATCGTTTTTTTTATAAATTCATCAATCACATGTATTGCGTATGTCGAATACTCGTCTACGAGAATTTTTTTGTAAAAAGATTAAAAAAAATTTTACAAGTTTTCTTTCATCTAGACAAATATTCTACTCGAACATACGCAATACGAGTGAATGTAATATATACCACAAAATATCAAACTAGTGATTTTATTTATTTTGTTATATTGCAAAAATTCTCATTACGCACCTCAATATTTTCCATTTAACATAATTTCTGTAAAATTATTAAAAAGTTAGGAAGGACGTTTTGCGTTTCAGGTAACGATATGCTAATGATTTAATATATTTAATTTCGTAAAAAATTATGTTAAATAGCTGATGGTAACAACCAATATCTGCCCAAGTAGATGAAGTGCACGTTGGCACAGAAAAATGTCGGCATTTCGCACAGCTAAAATCTCAGCGTTTAAAAAGTTCTTATTTGCATATTTTCTCCTGCTTCTGAAAATTCAAGAGTCGTGGTAGAAGTTAACACAATAAACGAAAAAGTATACAAAACAAATAGCTTCAGCTCTCGACATTTTCGAAAAGTTTTCTGTTTGTCTGACTGCTGCTTTAAATAACTTCGGAAGTTATAGTAGTAGAGATGTTGTGTGGTTTTTCTTTTCTTTTTATTTTACAGTTTCAATTGCGTATTTAATCACTTAGTGGAATTAATGTTGTTGTTGTTTGTCTTACTATAATATTTGTACATAGAGGAAAAAACACTTATACACATACAAAACTCACATTCAAACATATACTCACAAATATTTCTGCTTCGTTAACTTCGTATTTATTTAAAGCAGCGGGATGTCAAACCATAAACTGTACGAAGATGACGACAGTTTTGTATAGCTATTCGTTTATTGTGTTAACTTCAACTACGACTCTTTGAATTTCAGTAGCAGAAGTATGAGTAACAGGTTGTGATTGTGCAGTCAAAAAATAAAAACGTTGAAGAAATAGCACTGTAAAATCTAGCCTAATTTGTCTTTAGAAAATAATATTGGCGGTATGCAAATGTTCTCTCGTTAATGCAAATGTAAAATCTCGTAGTTTTTTTTTGGATTTTATGTGTATTTTGCTGTTGGATTTTAAATAAAAGCTACGATATTTTGCATTTACACTGACGCAAGACCATTTGCATTAAACACCGAATAGCGCCATTAATTAATACAAATATTTCATTCTATAAGAATTGAAAATACTGAACTTGAGACCATAATCTTTAATCTTTAATCTTTATTTGTAGTTTTTAACTTGCCGTCTTAATGATTTTTCCTTTTGGTACTCGTAATTAAATGAACCGGCCAATTGTATATGAAGAATAGCATAATACAATATTTTTTTTTTAAACCTGCAATCGAAAGAAATTTTTCACTAAACCATCAATTGCAATTTGTTAAATTTCTGGTCCTTACAGTGTCATATCACATAATAGACCTTTTATCTCGATCTTACCGATATTAATATTCCTCTGAAAAAATTAACTTTAATTTTCCTTTATAGTTTTACACAAGTAATAAAAAAATAAGTTAAAAATTAAATTTAAATTTAAAGCCTTTATTTGTCTCCTCGTGTTCTACGACAAATAAAGCTCACTCCATTAAGTTTATTTTTTGCTACCAGCAACATCAAGGAAGTTGGAAAATAACTTCCTTTAAAATACAAATTAATAAATCATTTAAATAAGCTTCCTTTTTGATTAAGCTCACAGACACACGCACACGCACACCTACACACACGCACACACACACAAGCACTCACACACACACACATTTTTACAAACGTAGTGATGCCGTAGCACGTTTTATTTTTGGTCGGGAATGTTTTCATAATATAATTTTCAATTTTCCCAGTTTCCTGGCAACTTACAATTGTGACAAAGCAAAAAGAATATATATTTTGCTACTTTTCGTGGCATTAATAGAAATCAATTTGGAGGATCTATGGCATTTCCTGCTCTCTCTCTACTTAATGCTAAGTTTTTCTTTTCGTTTCTCGTTGCTTTGCTCTTTCTATATAAATTTTTGTGTAGGTATTTGTAGCTGTAGAAGGGCATGTATTCATTAAATTAAAAAGAAAAGATAGACTAGTGAAATTATAATTTAAACACGCATTCGACTGCACACTAAAATGGTCTCTTTTATACACTTATACACCTACACAAACACACGCATACACTTATACTTGTACTTATAATGACTCAAAGTCCCAACAAACACAAAAGCTAAACTTTTGAAAAATTGGTTCTTCATGCATACCAAAAACTGAAATCTTATTTCAATTTAAATTCATGAACATTTACCACCAAAATAATAACTGACAAATGGCTCTAAATTTATCTGAAACTTTTTGTTCTCTTAATGATTAATTGCAATTGAAAAAATAAACATTTATGTAAACGTTGAAATACATTTTTAACTTGAACAAAAGGTTAGAAAACCATGAGTAATAGTGTCCGCATGAGATTTTTTTCTAGCTTGCAGTATATCATACATTATACAGATTTTTAATATCTACGTATTTCAACAATTTTTTTAATTTTAACCTTTGTCCTTGCTTAGCTCTCTAACTAGTCAATCTGTGACATTGAACTGAATGGAGAAACTTAGAAGAGGTTATCCCTCTTCAAGTCTTCGATTCAGATAACATAACGAGACTAATGAAGAACCAATTGGGCTCATTTTGACTTTCAATCCAGCAACCTGTGCAACCTAAATTAAAAGTTGCTGTTACAAAAAATAAAAGTCTGGACTTGAATTTACTGTTCTAGTAATTTTTTTTTGGTCCAATTTTATTTTACCCAAAAAATAAATAGTGTATAGAGTGAAAAATTATAATTCATACAATTATTATATAGTAACATTTGTAACCAGATTATTTAGAGACGATTTCTGTTCATATATCGTGCCATAACCGCCAACATAATTTTCGAACTTGATTTTTTTTATCTAAATCGATTATTTGCCATCGTAAGTAATCGATATTGGGCGATAGTTCTTCTATACCAGGAAATATGGTTAAATTTGATTTTGTTGATTTCATTTTTAATTTCAGTAAAAAATTTTTAATGATACAGCCAACTTATTAGTTTGAAAAATATTATAGTTAATTTTTTTTTTAATTTCTCGTTTGAATTTACAAGTTTCTTTGTACGTCCTACAAATCAGAAAATGAATTAAATAAAACACCTTTATTTTCATTACTGCTCCGAAGAAAGCACCTTTTTTAAAAAAATTCCATTTAAAAAAGTACCTTTTTTTAAAACAAGTGCCTTTTGAAAAGGTATCTCTTTGAAAAAAATTATATTTTTTTTTAATAAAACCCTTTTTTTTTTTAAAAAGTTCCGTTTTGAAAAAAAGTATTTATTGAAAAAATTACCTTTTTGAAAAAGAATTTTTTCAAATATATACCTTTTTTTAACGGTATACATCTTAAATCAACATGAAATGAAGTTATTTTTAAAAAGAAAATAATTTTCTTTGTGGTTTATTGTAAATCATGTTAGATTAACATGAAACAAAATCATTGTGAACAATTTTATACATTAACCTTGTTTCCATAGATTTTGATATGAGATTTTTTGTGTATATATCTGGAAATTATACTTTTGGAAATACGTTTATGTTCAGGCTTCTGAATCATTTTCACAGATTAGCTTGTGAGTTCGAAAGTTAGAACACTTGTCTTGTTAAAATTTAGAAAATACAAAGTAAATTTATTCTGGCATCCGAACTTAGAAGAAATAAATAGTTTTTAAATGAACCATTTAAAACATGTTATGATGCTTGAATCCTTCATCAGTTGTTTGTTAGAATATTTGACGGGAGTTTGATCAATGTACGAGACATAGTTGCATAGTCATAATTGAGAAAATGCATCAATTAACATTGATTCAGCAACTATTCCTTTGCATAATTTTTATGATCAAATGTGTCTCGAATGAAGTAGAAGTACTATTTTCCGAAGCAATTTTTGAATCCTTAAAAAGTTCTTTGACTTAAAACTTTGCCCAATTGCTTGCTGGTATCCGTTGTGCAACATTTCATGGTTCTGCATTGAAAGGACACTGTTCAAACGTTGGCTGCATAAAATCCATTGCGAGTAATGTTATGGTTGTAAATAATATTTTCATTCGTTTTCCAGAACAAAATAAAAAAAATATATATAAAAAAACAAACTAAACGTAGACACTGAAGGACGAAAAATTAATGGTGAAAATAGAAGAGTAGATAAAAGAACTCAAATAAAAAAAAGAAACTAAAAACTTTACATTACTGACGATGGCTTTTGTCACTAGATAAAGAAAAAGACGTTAAAATAGTCTTACGCAGCAGTAATCAGTTTCTTTTTGGGTGGAAGTTCCTTCTTTTTATATATTTAATTTTGTTTTTTTTTTAATTATTTTTTGTTTTAAAGGAAGCAAAGTAGACTTCAAAGAACATTTCAAACAAGCAAAATAAGATGACTTAATGACTTATGAATGTATACTTCTGTGTACAACTGTTTGTGGCATCGTATATCATTAGCAATTTAACCGATCATGAGTTGCTTTGTTACATCTAAAGGTTGATAAAATTTTGTCCACAGAAACTCCCAGCTATTTTCTTATTAATAAGTGAATCGCATTCTATTATCTAAATTTTCTTAGCTCAATGGGCAGCACTTAAATAATTTACCAAATCCATGCTTGTGTTAAACGTCTCTAAGACTTTTTCCCTCAAAACGATTATTCTTTTTGTAGCGAGTATGTAGTGCCTCAATCCAGTCTTTGTTGACCACATTTCTTATTTGTTTCTTGCATGTTTCTGTTTTGCTTTCTTGGCCAAAGAAAAGATGCATGCATTCATTCATTTATTTGAAAGCAATATAAACTCGAACGATTAAAGTAATGTCAACGCTGTTCACCCCTTAAGTGACATGGTGAATGACTAGAATGAATGACTGAATGAGTGAACGAGCCAACCCACGACTGAATTGTTACTTAGCTGTGTGTGCATGCCTGTGCATGTTTGTGCATATACTTATAAACGGAGGACTACTACTGTAAATGCGTGTGTTCAGCACACACAGAGAACTACTACGTTGCTGTCTTTGCGGAAAAAGTAGGTGATGTATAAAAAGATGTTTGCTGATTTTTTTTATAGCCATCACTAACAAAGATAAGGAAATAGTATATTAAGTTTGAAATTTATTCAAGCGAAATATTTTCTTAAGGAAAATAAACAGTTTTGATTCATTCCAAGGCTCGAAAATAATTCAAAACACAAAAATAATTGTTAATTTTTGATTAAGCTTTGACTTCGAAATATATCACTTTTATTCCAACTATCGAGAGGGGACTGTAGTACATTGCAACTCTTGGTCAGTATTATACAGAAATATAAAGGTTTTTTGCCGGAAAAGATGTATAGAATTTAATAAGCAAGAACTTAAAATACAATACCAAAAGTATTACTACCGAAATAATACAAGAACCATTTGTCAAATTCCTCCAGATGTATGGCCAATATGCCTAAAATCATATACAAATATAAAAAATATGCTACGAATAATTTTATGAATGTTGAAAATGCTCAAAATATTCAATTTATTATAATCTGTCAATATCTCACAAAACCTTTGTCTGGAAAAAGTTTTTTTGGAGTCAAAACTTACGTAGTCATCACCTCACAGAGATTAAGATAAATTCATTTCAATCGACTAGCGCTCGTATGCTTATTTTTCATTATTATTGATTCGACGATTTAATAATTTAATGATGTAATGATTTAGCAATTTAATGTTTTGATGATTTAATGCTTTAATGATTTAATGTTTTAATGATTTAGTCATTTAATGATTTAATAATTAAAATATTTGAAGATATAATGATTAAATGATTAATTCATTTAATCATCTAATGATTTAATGATTTAATGTTTTAATGATTTAACGATTCAATTATTTAATGCTTTAAAGATTTAATTGTTTAATGATTTAAAGATTTAATGAATTAATGATTTAATGCGTCATTGGTTTGTTCATTCATTGATTTAATTATTGAATGATTTAATGATATAATGCTTTAATGATTGAATGTTTTAATGATTTAATTATTTAATGGTTTAATGACTAAATGATTTGATGATTAAATGATTTATTGAATTAAGGATATAAATAATTATTTATAATTTAATGATTTAATGATTCAATGATAAATAATTTATTGTTTTAATGATTTAGTGATTTATTTATGATTTAATCAGATAATGATTTAATGATTTAATGTTTTAATGATTTGATATTTAATGTTTTATTGATTTAATGATTTAATTGTTCAATGATTTAATGATTTTATGATTATATGAATGATTTAATGATTTAATGATTTAATGCTTTAATAGTCTAATGATTTAATGAGAAAATGATTAAATAATTAAATGATTTATTGATTTAGTGATTAAATGATTCATTGATTTTATGCTTTAATGTTTTAATGATTTAATTTTTTAATGATTTAATGTTTTAATGATTTGGTATTTAAATGTTTTATTGATTTAATGATTTGATTGTTTTATGATTTAGTGATTTTATGATTATATGAATGATTTAATGAATTAATACTTAACCCCCTTGTGCAAAAACAGTTGGTAAACTTATAGTTGGTTTAATAAATGAATTTTGTATGGCAAAACCGGTTTTAATGCATGCTTTAACTTTAACAATCGTTTTTGCATAATAGCATTAATGTTTTAATGATTAAATGATTTAATGCTTTAATGTTTTAATGTTGTAATAATTTGGTGGATTAGTGATTGATTGTTATGTTGACTTTTCTATCCATTGTCTTGTCGATTTATTGATTCATTGATTGGTTCATTGACCTACTATTATAATTGTTTGTCCTGTAATTTTGGAGGGAAGATGGCAACTTGTCACTTTTTGGGAAAACATTTAGAAATTCATCGCTTAATGATGAAATTGATGAATAAATATACATGTTTCATATTAAATTTCTTTCACCTCATTTAGAAGCACACAAGTTGTATTCTTGAGTCGGCCATCACGAATTTCAAATTTTTAGGGATGTTACTATTAAGTGAACCACTTAAAGGAATGATGTATTCTCCTTTGTTTTTGTTCCAAAACAAACTTCCTCTAGTTTTCAGTAACGAACAGCCCACATTTTGATTTAGTTTTCTTGCATAGAGTCTATATATATTTTTGTAAGTTTAAATTATTTAAGTTTTTATTTGCCATAAAAAGATCATAAAAAGCTAAATTAAAATCCTACAAAAGAAAATTGCTCAAAAAAATTTAAACTATGCAATCAGCAAACCAAAGCAAGCAGCTCAAACCAAATTGCTTAGAGACCCAGCAACCCAACAACCCCCTAACCGACAGGCTGATTTACTTAAGGTACGGTCACAATTAACAAACATTTGCCAAAAAAAGCGTAACCACTTAATATTAATGAAAAACCGTTTGATTCAGATGCGGGTTTATTAAGCTAAATAGCTTCAAATAATGTTGGCTTCTATGACATTGTCTACAAATTTATGTTTGAAACTATTTGAACTCAATAAACATGTGACTGAATCAAAGCGTTTTTCCTTAGTATTCAATGGTTACGCTTTTTCGGGCAAATGTTTGCCAAGTGTGACCGTACGTTTACTGTACATGGCACTGACTTTTAGCAGCAGTGGCAATAGCAGAATGTTAAAAGATGTTTTATACAATCACGCAACTGGCATCAGGCATGAGGCAACAACAACAATAACAACTACAACATCTGATTGTTGTACACAACATCTTTAAAGTGCTGACAAGTGCATTTCATAAAGATAATAATTCAAAAGATTTACAATTTATTTGTATAAAAGACAGCAAATGACAAAGTAGAACAACGCATCAACAGAGAATGAGACACAGAAAACAAAATTGCCAGGGAAGTATCACACAAAAAAAATAATAAATAAATAATTGGAAGGTAGAAATCAACAACATGCTTGCGAGCAACATTTTATTCTACACCTACAGCAACAACATGCTGAGTTATTGTTCTGCTTTACATTCTTCTCTTGTTACACTTGGTTGTTGTGTTTGTGCGTCAGGTCTTAAAGCGACAATTTAATTTCTTCTTCGCTGATCTTAATTTTTCATTTGTTTGTTATTCCCACTTTTTGTACCAGAATTCTTATTATGCATTTAGTGGTTTCAAAACTGCCGGTCTGGCAAGACTATCAGCTGTTGAATATCTGTGATATGAAGTGCATTATTTATTTAGGGAAAGTATTGCCATTTACGAATATGGTTCGTTTAGAAACCGAAGAGCGCGTAAAAGTAGTTAAATTGGTATTTTGGAATTATAAAGAAATTTGAAGAAACTGGAAGCGTTGCAGATTTGGTCAGCTTGTGCATCAACGCCATGTGCTTACTCCCAAAAATATCTCTTCTGTCAATGAAAGTGTGGCAGGTAATTCAAAGAACTGTTATCGTCAATTCAGAACTCTATTGCAGTATGACAATGAACTTTTTTTTGGCCTGCAATCGAAATTATAATTTTTTTCTGAAGTCAGATTTGTCAAAATGTTTGTTTGTTAAGCAATCTTGGTCTCAAGTCAGACTTGTCATAAAGATTTCGTTTCTGCGGTTTATCTGCACAAATTTCTTTCGAAAAGACTAATGTGAGCGTGAGTGCTTTTTAATCTAAATTTTGAAGGACTAGCGTCAACAAGAAACGTAGCCGTGAAGAAGTTTAAATTGATTGAGATTCTTAAAGGTAAGATGCAGACTCACAATAAAATAATACACAAATACGATATGAACTTTAGGCTATTTAAAAAATGTTAAGCACTAGAGGTTCTTTTTTCGGTTTCTAGCAATTTTTGGGTTTTTTTTGCGATTTTTGGCGATGTTTTAGTTTGAGCTCTTTTTTCGATTGTTCGATGTTCTTAGTTTTTTTTAGCTTATTTTAGTTTTTTTTAAGATTTTTTTTCGTTTTGACGATTTTTTTAATTGTAGTTATTTTTAGTTTTAGAGTTTTTAAAAATTTCAAGCGTTTGCCTTTTACGGTTTCCAAATTATTATTATTCCGGTAGTAATATGGAATAACAGCTTAAGTCGACTCAAGCAGAGTAGTGTTTTTCGTAAGTTTTGATGTTACCGCTAAGAGACTAAAAAGCTCTAATGCATGATTCTACTTTCTAGTGCTTATTTCTACACGTGTATTATTTTAATCACTGCAAATTTTACTGGAACATAATACAGCATAATAAAGCAAAATTATCTTAAGTTTACTTAAGCAACTATTACATATGCCACAAAAATAATAAATCGATTAGAAATAATACTTTAATCAACAAATTTTTAAAAATTTAATAACAAAATTCATCTAGATTTCAAACCATCACAAAGTAAATTTGTATTTGGATTGAAATATTTATTAAAAAACTAAAAATTCTAAATGAATTCCTTTAGAAAATTTGCAAATAAATTATATGATTTCGTACACCGGCATGTCATTATTATATCAATAATATTTCGTTTCCGAAATTGTAAGATTTTGCCTGCCATAAAATTTATTAAATTGATTTAAAGAAATATGCCGTTAGCAATGCAGAAAGGCGTAACTAGCAAAAAATTAAAAATCTAGTTTTTGGTTGATTATTACGAATGCCATTACTACATGTCTTGAAAAAAGTTTACACTTCTGCGATTAAAAAAGACGCTTTTATTCACAAAAAAAAACAAGGGGACTTAACTACAAGTTTGTTTAATTTTTTTTATTAGTTTTAAGCTTCTCCTGTAAATTTATACTTTTGTTAGTTACGGCTTTTTGTATTTTAGCTAACGACATGTGCATATATTCCTTTAATCGTTCTTAAATATTAAACTAAAATTTAAATTTTCTCTAAAGAACAATAAATGCTTTTCATTAATTTTCTTCTATTAGTTAATTTTTGTGTGACACAAATTAATTAAAATTGTTTTTTTTTCGTAACCAATCTTTGAACTTTTAAATTAAATACCAATCTTTTGATTAAGCTTTAGCATTTTGATCTTCAATTAATGTAGTTTTACGCAAAGCAAAATTACTTAAAACTTTAACTCTTTGTAATTAAAAACTTTTTCAGTCTCTAAATGAAAAAAAAAATAATAAATATGCTTTGTGTAGCTTAACGTCATGTATGTAGATATACGTGAAGTGCCTTTTTCTTTGAGTAATTTAGCGTAAATTTCATGAATTTAATTAAAGTTTCACCTTCATTTTTTCTTGCATTCATCATTCGCCGTTTTTAACACCAACCAACCAACATCTGCACCCACCATTATCAGTCTCGTCATATTATTTTTACGGGGAAACGCCAGCACACAGAGGAATTGAACTAATTGTTTGGCCTAAGACCTTCTGCAATTGAATGTGTAGGAGAAAACATGAGTTTTGTTAAAATACATAAATATAAAAATTTAACTCAGTATGTGCTTCGCTCTTTGCTACAGGTCTGCAGTGGTGAGTTTGTGAATTCGCCGCAAAACTTGTGTACTAAAATGCTGCTTAAGATAAAAATGCTTGACTTAACTAATTCAGCAAAAATGCCACAAAAAATCACTATTTAAGACTTGCGCAGATGAAAGGAGCGTAAGGAAGGATTGAACAGAGAGAGAGAGAGAGAGAGGGAGTGATGAAAGAAAATTGCAGAATAATCTATGTTTGTTTTCTACTACTCTTTTATACAGCTCTTATAAATTGCCAAGTCTGCTTGTCTATCTCTCTGCCTTTGCAAGAGTTTTGCTTTAAACATTTTTTTTTTAAATTTGTTGCTTTTTACTCTTACTTTTCTAACTTTAAAATTCACCATTGTACTTGTTTTGTTTATTATTTTGTTTTTAATTTGCTTCCTGCTGTCGACTTGTGTCAAGTACTTTTTCATTAGATTGTGATGCCTTGAAATCCTAACCAGACCGACGACCCCCGTTGTGTCATCGCCATCAAAATTTTCATCACCAGCGCCATCGCCGTGTCTCCATTAATATTTTCTTAAACGTATCACACACTTAAACATATACTCGTACATATACACATACATACATATGCATGCATGTAGCATTTCACTTTTCCTTTAGCAAAATATAATATTACAGACATGATGACATGACGATTTGACTTGACTCGTCTTGGGTTCAGTTGACTTGTCTTGGCTCTATATGAGATTTTAACTTCAACAACTACAACTTTATTTGCATTTAAATGTAAACGACCGCTTGTCAAAGGATAAAATATCCTCCATTCTATTCTCTACTCAACTTAGCTCTTGGGCTTTGCTATTTGATGTCATGTACATGTGCATGTATGTATAACGTGGTTTGATATACTATTTCGTTTTGCTTCGTTTAGTCCCCTCTCCCCGCCATACGACACTTTGCATACTTTAGCCAGATTCCCATACACATAGAATGCATGCTATGCTGGTAATAAACAAATAATTAAGGTGCTCAAAAGGAATTTTATAAAAATGAATAAGAAGCTAAGGCTTTAAACACACAAACACTTACAAGCCCAAGCCAAAGAAATAAGGGCAAAGTAGCTAAAGAAGTGTATACTTTTTTTTGGCCACAAACGAAAGGGAATAGTTAAAAAGAAAAGCTATTTAAATGTATATATTATTACAGCAAAAAAAACTTTTAGTAAAAAAGTAATACAACAACTAAAATTAAATCTTAAAGTTAACGACACTTTGTTGTATTTACTTTGACATGACAGGAAGTACTTTCATTATCTTACACAAAAAGAAACGTGATATTTCTACTCAAAGAGTTAAGAAAATCAAATAGAGAGCACGTCAAAATTTATGATGTCAGTCTCACTTTTGAATGAAAATATGAGCAACGAAAAGTTTGTTAAATTTAATTTCGGTAAATGTCAAAATTTGATTTCTATTTCTTTAGTAGTTGGAAAAGAAAGTCACATTTAGTGTGACCGTACATTTAAGCGTGAAAAAATCTTTCAATTCAGACAAAAGTTTGTCAAGTTAAAGTGTAGCCAATAGTATTGGATTCTATGATATTGTATATTAGTTGTGTTCGAAACTGTTTAATTTGATAAACAAGTGTATGAATAAAAAATTTTTTCATTAGAGTTTTTTGGTTACGCTTTTTTGGGCAAATGTTTGGCTAGTTTAATCGTAGCTTCCGAAATGGTTAAAAAGTTAAAGTTAAAATGGGCACTTGATATAAGGCCTGTTCTTTGTGGGTTTTAAAAAAAAACAAAATACATTTTAAACAAATTCTCTCGGTAAAAACTATTCTAAGACTCGTATTGCACTGCAAACTCTGGAGTTTATTCGTTGTTTTCGTTAACGAGCTGATTCAATCATGTTTTTCAGTTTAAGATTATGGGACTTATTTTGGTTCAATATAATAATATAATTTGATATTGAATGCCATAATCTAAAACTCAAAAAAACCTGTGGTCGAATTGTCACGTACGTGAACGTACAACTCCTCACGTAAAAACACCATTTTTGGAATATGGAATACTTAAGCGTACTGAAATTCCATTCAGTTTATACGAGTGAGTAACACTTAACTTCTTTTCGTATAATTGTCGGTAAGATGATGGATATTACGATTTGAGCCCTGATTGAATCTGCTTGCTACCGAAAGCAACGATTGTCTAATCAACCAATTTAACTGATCCAGGACCTGAAGGTTAGTGGCCTCGTTACATGGGGCCTAGGGCAATCTAAGATGGACCCTGATTTAACAAACTTCTTGAGACGATAACCATCGATATGAGATCCTAGAGCATCCAATGCATTCCGAAAAAAATAATTTTTTTGTGTGGATTTTGATCTTTTGATTTGACATTAGTCTATATGTCTTTTAAAACAGCGCTAGCCAGTCTATCACTGTCAACGATGAGAGCTATAGGTCGTAGATTATCAACTGCGTTTGCATGTGTGCCTCGCAGCGAAGCCTTGGTATCGATAGACTTTCAAACGAATAAAAAATTTCAATGGTTGCTCACATACACTTTCTTTGATTTGAATGTAAAGATAGGAAACATACATACTCTTTATACAAAATAGTAAAGTTGCACATCTTTCACTTCAGCGATTCTTTTTTTTAACTTATTTTCTTTAATGAAATTCTGTTACAAAAAGCATTTATCGGATTTTTTAAAAGTTTTACTGCTTTTTTAGGTATAAAATAGATCTTCTTTGGCATCAGCGTCTTGTGTTTAATGGAAAAGTAGCTACGAATGAACAATTTTCCCAATATATATATTTAAAATATTACTCATACGTACATAAAGTTAAAAAAGTATTGAAGGATGCAAAATATTCCAATATTTAATAAGTCATTCATTGCGTATGCGTGATATGCAGTTGCATTGCTTTATGCAATATTCATTGTGTACTTTTCGGGGTTTCTGGCTAAGTAATATAAACATTAAGGGCGACTTTTTGAGTTGAAGATTGATTAGAGATTAAATTAACCCTAATCTTCATTTGCAATTTTTGGGTAGTCGATTATACGGGTTGACTTGCTAGTTTAAGAGGCCAATCGTGGTGGTTTAGTCTTACTTTAGTATTGACAACAAGCACTTGTGAAACATATAACTTTTTGTTAAAATTATATGGTAAAATAATTTAAAAACACTTAAATAAATATATATATTTTATATTATATGTATATTTCCTTTAAAACGTGCACTATTTTACTTGTAAATAATAAAATATAGCAGTTTCTTCTTCTTCCCACAAAAAATGGGTTGATAACATGTACGACTCTTGCACAGCAAATATTGCCACCATTTTGTTCTTCAGTATGGTAATACTACACATAACAAGAAGTTTAAACTACCATTAAAAAACATCAAACTCAAATTATATGAGACTACGTTAATTTTCGGATTAGCTAATTAGAGAAATAAACTAATGTTAATCCCAAACCCAAAAAGTCGCCCTAAATTGGTAAGCTTACAATATAATAGAGTAATTTTTGGTGCCACAATATATTAACAAATATCAAAAGATTTGTCATCTTTATTGTAGAATCAAGACAATTGTGTAATGTCTTTTACACTGTCAGGAAAATTGGACAATATTTTCTTTGAATATATACAAATATACAATAATATGTACAACGACATATGCAATAATATTGTTTAATGAATGGGCCGCTTAACGATGACCAAAAACATGATGTTATTTAAGTATTTTTTATATTTATTGAATATGAAAAATAAAAAGAAAGTAAAGAAATAATTTATTTTTTAACAATTTAAGCTTTTTGGGAATGGATACAATTAAGTTTACTATAAACAAAATTATTGAAATTTATTTTGCTGGTAGTCAAACATGTTTATATATATGTACATATTTCATTGGTCCTTCAAACAAATCATCAGTAGACTTCAACCACAAATTTTGAACAGTCATAAAAAACAGTCAGAAAATTCATAAATAATATTTTTCGAAAATCACAAAAATAAAAAATAAGCTCAGTAGGATTTGAAACTGATAAAAGTCCCAGCAAATAATTTATATTCAGGTGAACTCATTTTATTTTTTTACATCCCCATACAATTAGAAATCCAGCCGAAATGTGCACTTCTGGCAATATGTCAAATAATAAACTTCTTTAAAGTTCAATTTATGTTTTATTATTCATCAAGCCTTGAAAATGCTTGTACTAATATCATAGTTAGTTAGTCCTCGTCCAGACTTGCAATTTTTGTCGCTGCAATTTCTTAAAACTCTGCTTTGATTCCACATTATGAAATTCTAATTTTGCTATTATGCATTGAATTATTTCTATTGAACCACAAATTTCTCTGAAAAAATCACAGTTCTATTTACTTTTCGTTACATTTTTAGTTTTTCACACAACTGAATTAATAAAATAAATAAAAAAGGTCAAACACAACTCACAACTTGATATAAACACGTATGAATTTCAACTCAAAAGGGAATTGCCGAGCCCATAAAAATGTGTACCCCTCCCCCATCTCCTCACCCCTCTCACCAATGAACTCAAGAATTGTTGCAACAAAAATTGCAAGTCTTGACAGGGGCTTAAAACAAAAGCTCAAATATTAACATGTGTTTTAATTTAATTTTAAAACTTTTATAATTAACAAGTGTTATGAGGTGTAACAGCTGGTTAAACAAAAAACAATATAACACGTTACTTTGTTCTTTAAAAAAGTATTAGCGGTTTTTTTAAGAATTGTCAAAAAGATAATGTTCAACTAAAAAAACTTAAGTATACCACATTAAATATGAAATAAGGATCTTTGCTGCATTTTTAGCTCTAAAAACGCATTCTTTGAGATAGGTCTATTTTGCAATAAAGGAGAAATATGTGCACTGCTGTACAAGATTAACTTTAATCAAGGAAATTGTTCAGTTTAATTTTTTTCATTGTTCATTTCATATTCAAATAATTTTTTTTATATGAAGTTCAACATATAAAAATTTTGTTTTTCTTACTTTGTTATTTGCCATTGTTGGCTAGAAATGTCATCATGTTACTCTGTGGAAAATATGTTTTTCTTTGCATGAGCTGTAGCAGTAGCGGCGCAAAAGTTTTGTGTTTCTATTTTCTTGATTTCTTTCTTTCATGCCGTGGTTGCTTGCATGCTTAACATAGTTAAATTGTTTAAGCCTACATACGTTTTAAGTTATAATACATATTATTGTCATATATGTATGTATACTACATACTTATTGCTATAATGTCAAAAATTTCTAACAACATTCAAACTAATAATAACAGGCTTAATATTAATAACATTGTAATAATGGTTGGCAAAAAGAAAAGGGTAAAATAAAATACAAGTAACCAATTTGGACTATAGGAACAAAAGGCAAAAGAAAAACAAATATGTAGGCAATCTCCATTCACGAAAGTTATGTGAACAAGAATGTACACAAGCAGTATGTTTTCAGTAAATTGGTTTAGATGGAAAATGGTTCACTTGTTTTGCATTAAGTGGAATTTTTGAGATTAAGTTGGCAAAGAAGAAGGGAAATTAAAAATGCCTATAAAAGACTTAGAAACTTGTTTTTTATATTAAGAAGAACTTTTTAAATTTTACTTTATAATAAAATAAATATTTATTAGCGCCAAGTAATTCCTTAGTCTTACCTGGATAACATTGAGCGTAATTTTCCAATTAAAAACGAAATTATTTATTCCAAAACTCTCACATGAAATATTACAAAGTTACTTAAGGTACGGTCACACTTGTCAAATATTCTCCCAAAAGAGTGTAATGCGTAAATGCTAATGAAAAATCTTTCAATTCAGAGAAAAGTTTGTCAAGTTAAAGAGTAATCAATAATATTGGATTCCCTGACATTATCTATTAGTTGTGTTCTAAGCTGTTTAATTTGATAAACAAGTGTCTGGATCAAAACTTTTTTTATAGGTGTTTGTTGGTTACGATTTTTTCTGGCAAATGTTTGACAAGTGTGACCGTAGTTTTAGCACTTTATAAAAAATAATTGGGGTATTCACACCAGTGTTTAAGTGTTCTAAGTGTCATAATGTCTTAACATTTTAACATAGTTTAAAAAAATTATTGTTGTGGCTCAAACAAAAAAGTCATAAAGTAATAAGACTTTCTCAGCTATGCTTATTGTTTAACATAACAGTGTTGCCAGTTTTTTCTAGAACTTATCCCTAATTTTTGATTTCTAATTCCCATAAATCCCCAAATTGAGTTTATTTTATTCAAATTATAAAACTTGTAAAGAAAAAATTACACATAGCTAATATGCACAAGTATAAAACAGTTTTTAACCAAAGTTTATTATTTCAAAAACTTAGAATCAAAATCTTCAGACTCATCAGCCTCAGGTATTGTGTTGTACATATTGCTGGTATTAAAAAGCTTTAACATTTCAGCAGAAGAATTTAATATGACACAACAAATTGAATTATTTTTAAATTTTGTGTTTATTCCAAGAAGTGCTTTCAACAAGTCGTATTGCATATTGTTACGTATTTTTGTTTTGCTAGTGTTCATTATGGGTTAATCTACTTTAATACTTCTTCTTTCTTAGAAACCATTCACTATGAATACTACCACACATTTTTAGACTTGCCAGACGCATATTTCTTAGTTCAAAAACCATTCTTGTTACCATTAGTTATTAAAAAAAAAACCAAAAGTCCTCCAAAATTTGGTTATCATCCCCAACAAATCGCCAGATCCCCAATACGAAATTTGCATCTTCAATCGCAAAAGAATTCCCAATTTTGGGATAAATCCCCTAAACTGGCAACACTGTGTCATACGTGAGAGTTTACCAAAGGAATTGAGAGAGAGATAGTAAAATTGATGTTCGGCACTCTAGTGCTACTTTGGGCAGTTCCGACCAAAATACAAATACTCTATAAGTGCAATATATATATTTGTTCATTGTTAATGCACTCTATAAGTGCAATATATATATTTGTTCATTGTTAATGCACTCTATAAGTGCAATATATATAATTGTTAATTATGAGGTTTTACTCACAGCAGTCATATGTTTTCGTTTTATTACTTTAACGTCCCTTTTTGCAATGTATGATTAAGACTTTAACTTTAACCTTAACTGACAGTTCTTCATACAAAACTTGCCGTTCAAGTGCATGTTAGCTTTTAATTGTACATTGTGAAAAGGGCCGTAAGACAGTTAAATTTATAAGTACCATTTGAATGTCCCAAATATATATAGTAATATACATATATGTTATACAATATTACTTTTATTATTCTTTAGAAACTCACATTAATTAATAAAAATATTTCATTCAATAAGAATTGAAATTACTGAACTTAAGCCTGAGTAAAAATTATTTCTGATTAAAAATCACTAAAGTTCAATTAAATATCTACAAATGTCTCACTTCATACAATATTACTTTAAACTGAAATGGTTCTTAAAAATTTAAGAAAATCAATTTCTGAGAAAACTATAATATAATTGTTTTGAACCGAAACGAATATATAAGCAATCTGCACACAGAGAAAAAGTTATAAATAAGTCCCATAAGTCATTAATTAGTATAATGAATCTATTTGAAGCAGCTGAGTAAAGTCAAATCCAAAATATTGTCTCATACAGTAATACTTCTGTATTTTTTTTTTCAAATAAATTTTTAATATTTCCTTCCTACTGTTTCCTTAACAGTATTCGATATAAATTCTTAAAACCTTGACTGTATGTAATAGACTTAATTTCCAATAAATAAAGGGTGTTTTTTATAGAGTGACACAATTTTAAATAATAATAAAACAAGGAAATATATATTTAATATGAATGAAGTATGTATGCCATAAAATGGAAGAAGTGCACGATGAGTTTGACGAATAGAACAATTATTTTGATTAAAAATTTCAACAATTTACACGAGTTTCCCTGGTGTAGGTTGATTTATAATAAAATTTCAAAGCAAACTAAACAAAACTCAACTAACAGCTGTTAAAAGGGTGCTATAATAAAGCAGTGATGCCAACTGAAAGTTGTGACACTCTAAACCAAACACGTGTTATATTTACGTTTAGGTATAATTCTTAGCTTAAGCGGAAGGACGATCACAGCGTGGTTCAAAGGACCAAATAAATATATTCAAAATACTGTTGTTATTTCACCTATTGGCCCCCTTTGGACCAGATCTCAGTACAGTTTGTAGAATATGCTCATTTAAATGACAATAAGACCCTTTTTTCTTATTTTTTTATATTAAAAGTAATAAGAATATGCTTTGTCTTATTTAAACTATTTAAGAAGACAAAGCAAGCTTATGACTCGTATTATTCAATTCTAGGGAAATGCTTTTCTTTTTTCTTTTCTTTTGTAAAACAACACTAACAAAAAATTTTGTTAGGAATTTTCACCTAAATTTTTCAAAAGACATATAATATAAATTCAAGAGAATTGAAAATAAAATTTCTTTGAAATTTTCTAACCAGAAAAGTATGATTGTCAAGCAAAAATTCTTTAAGCCCCACATACTGTCATTTTAAAATTATTTCTACTACTCGTACTTCTCACAACAATAATGTAAGAGTTATTGGTAATTTTTTTGAAATTACGTCACGTTTCATATTTTTGAAAAGTATTATTATGTTATTTTATATGTATGTACATATATGGTGAATTGTATAACAAGCAGATAAAATTATGTACTCGTATATACATGCATACATACATACATAATGCAATTATATACATGTGTATTGTCATGTATGGTTGCTGAAAATTTCCAAATAAATAAATAGAAATGAAGGTATGAAAAATATTTCCACCAAAAAATTTCATATAAATATATGAAATACTCGTACATATACAACATTTACGATAACAATCTTTCGTATGTCATTCATGTTATCAATCTTTTAACTGATTGTATGTGTGTTTAAACATAAGTGAATTTATGTATGTCTGTCTGTATAACTGTATGTATTTGGGTTTAAATAGCAGGACATTTGTCTGCATTTATTAACATGCATATTTCAAAGGAAAGTTCACATATACAGAAAAATAAGTAGGTGTACATATCGCCAAGTTAGTTGAAATATTTTTAACTACTAAGCCAACAAATAATTCGGACTAAATACTAAATTATATATTTTACAGCTCTCCAGTATGATAATGATATTTTTTTTCGCGTGAAGTACAGAGAAGTGCACTCAAAAAAAAACATTAGTAAACTATTGTTAAGAGAAAAAAAATTCAAAATTTAAATAAAAAAATTTCCAATTCCTAATTTACATTAAGCATTTTTTCATTAAATTATTTGCATGAAAATTTTTTTATTTCTCAATAGGAGGTCTGGAAAAACAACTTATATTAAAAAAGTTGCTAAAAATGCATGAGAAACTCATTATATGTCCTTTTTTATGTAACATTCTCTTTTATAGCGCTGTAATTAGCAACTAGAAAAAGTTTCGTGCAACAAAATTTATGAAATCTCATGAAAAAATTTTTAATTTAAATAAGATATAATTCTAAGTAATTTTTTCTAGATTTATGTAAATTTTCACAAAAACTTAGTAAAAATTACTAAATATGAATAAAAATAAAAAGTTCATATCCTTAAAAATAGTTCTTAAAAATGCACACAGAAATATTTACCAAAAATTGGAAAATGGTTTTAAGGTTAAGAGAAGTTGTATCCTTAGAACTTGTCAATCTCTTTTTAAATCAAAAAATTAAATTTAGTAAATAACTTACTCCTGATTAGTTCATCAAATTTGACTTACTTGAAAGTTATAAAAAGTTATTCTAAATTTTTGAACAATATTTACCAGTTTTAAGTATTTTTACTTTAATTTATAGAATATATTTTTTATTCGGATTAAGCAAAAAAACTAAGTAAATTTAAAGTTTCAAGGATTATTCAGGCTGCCCTGTTATGCAATTGGTTAGAGTGCTTGCCTATCAGTTGTTGGTTGAATACTTGTCTCTTCTCAAGGAATTTATATGTATGCATGGTGAATTAATTAAGAATAGAATATGAAGATATAATACAAAACATACCATTTGGTATATAATTTAATTAAAATTAAAAATAAGTACCAGATTCAAGGACATCAAAAAGCTTTGGAAAATTTACTTAATTCAAGATCAAAAATGAAACAATATTTGTTTGCAAACGTCCGAATTTTATAGGAAAATTTTACTCAATTTTAGAAAAAAAATATACTTAAATATAAAAATATAATTACTGTAAAGTAGTTCATTAATGAACTAGAGTTTTAGTAAATATATTACAGGTTTAAAGTAAAAAACAGCTTTGGCGCCATACGACAACTTTTTTTTATTCAAATTAAGAAAATTTTCCAAAGTTTTAGTAAATTTTTTTTATGAGATCGTATAGACAATTATGAAGACGATGATTTTTCGATGTAAATTGGGTATGGCTTCCAACTGCTCCACGTCATTTACTCTCAACTTTTGATCCAGTTGAATTTTTTATGGATGCAGACCCAAGTCTTTCCACTTCTAATGCTCTTAGAACAAGGGTATATATATCCAAGCTAACTTTAGCCGTTGAGTCTGCTTGTGATTCTTTTATAGAGCAATTTCTTATATGAATAATTTTCATAACTATTAGTGTGTTAATCCAGTTCCTCGTTAAGCAATGTGAGAAATTTTCCGGTCGAAAAAATTGTTATCATCCTGTGAAACACTGGCTGAGTAAGAGAAAAACTGTATTTTTTGATACTTTTTATAAGTTTATATACATTTTTATATGAGTAACCCTGTATCAAATAGGACAACCAATATAATTATTTAATTTTTCTCGATGCGAGAACTTCTCACAAGTTACAGAAATGGGGCACAGTGTAGCTCTGTTGGTTTCATATCCCTCTTTCCAAGCATTTGCTTAGATATTTAAGAAGCACATAAAGTTTGCTTGGTTTTATTTCCTTCTACATAACCACCAAAAAAAAAGGTTAAGCGATACAATTTTCGAAATTAATTTTTTGACCAAAATCGATTATTCGCGATCGTAAGTAATCGATTTTCTCCCACACACACAAAAAAAATCAGGTCCAAAAAATGTGTCACTTCAGCTATTTTATTGGTTATGGCCCGCCCTTTGGCTAAGCTATAAATTTTTCTAGGGGAACATTATGACTGGCGATTTTCATGAATAATATTAAGATTAATAATTACATGCAATTGTTAATAATTCAACAGTAACTTTTTTTGGGGGGGGAGCAATCCACCTCCGAAATGGCCTTTCTACGCCTATGCGTTTGCCATAATTGAGATTGAAATACTACTACCAGATATTTCATCTACTTTAACAACTCTGGAGTATCATTCTTTCATTATATTGCTTATTTTTTTGTTTGTAATTTTTTCCTAATGAAAAGAATATTGCTAACGTATTGTCAAGACAGAGTGACTTACCTTTCACAAGTCCATTTATACTTTTATATTCCGGTTAATTATCAATTAGCCTGTTAAGAGAAAATATTCATGAATACATAAATAATATTACTAATCGAACTTTGATAATGAAATCGAACGGCAAAAGCCGTTCCATCAAGCATTGGCTTCTTTCCGCACTTACCAAATGGATGGTGGTGGCGTGCCCAGGAGGCTATACATGTTCATGCAAATATCAATAACAAAAATCAGCCGCCTAAACCAATGGATTTTAAAAATCATTATATGTGCTTATTATTTTGTGTGTGTGTGTGTGTGTATATACTATATGTATATGAGTGAGTGTGTGTGTGTGTAAAGTTGGCTGGACGTTTGTTTATGTATGCATGTACATTTTGGATGCCTGACTGTTGTTTTGCACTATCACAGACTGTCCATTAGACTGTCGTTTTAGTTGTGTCACTTACGTAAGTGTCAATCCATGTGTCTATCAATTGGCTCTATATTCAAATATGTAAAAATGTTTGTGTACATTTATGTATGCGCGTGTGTGTGTGTCTGTGTAAGCATGCACTGTTATGCGAATGCACGTATCCACACAAACATTTGCACACACATTTCTGCTTTTATTTTTTATTTACATGAGCTAATGTTGTTTTATGAAAAGGAAGGACATTTAAAGGAATATTATTCTGGAAAAATAAAAATAAAAATGAAAAATAAGTAAACAAAACTATAATAGAATGAACTGTGAAAAAAAACATAATAGCACGTACCTTTAATATACATTTTAGATTGTGTATGCATTCTATCATATTCATAGACAAAACGAATTGTACACATTTCCCTGCATTCATTTCAACGTGGCACTGTTTGCTTCCCATGATTTTGATTTTCTTTTTATATTATTTTATTTTACCATTTTACCATTTTGCATTTACTATTGCTGCTATTTTAGCATTTTCACATACTTATGCAATGCAAATATTTTCTATGTTGAGTGTCTGTATGTGTACTGTGGGGCTTCCATTATTTCTATTTTTGCTATATGAGCTGGTTTTGCACATTTATAGGCAAACATGTTCCTGTTTTCCATTTGTATATGTGAAAGTAGGTGTGTGTGAGAACATGTGTGTGTGATAAGTGTGTGTGCTGGGAGTAAAAAGAAAATAGCAAACTTATTTTTATCCAAAACATTAATTTTTAATTCAAAAGACATGCTGCAGTAGTTATAATAAGACTAGAAACGGCAGAGCAAGTCATCAACAGCATCATTATTTTACTGCTGAACACTGAGAATAAGGGAATCGTTTCAAATAAAGAAATCACTGGGGAAAAAGATTAATATTTTTCAATTGTATTTTGATGTTAAGCTTTAAATAACCAGTTAAAACTTAAAGTGCATTTAATTTTAATGCTTTAAAAATTCCTGAGGCGCAACTGTAATTTAATCATAAACAAACAAAAATCGAAACAAAATTTTAATATATAAATTTTTTTATCTACACTACACTCAAATAAGTTAAACTAATAACGTTCTGACCATTAGAGATTAATGCATAAGTTTTCTTTCAATGCCTTCCTTCTCTGTTTTAACCAATGTTCTAAACATTTATCTCATATGTTTTGCTATTACTTAAGGGTACTAATAGTACATTTTAATTTAACAGGGTCAATTTAGCATCCCATTAGCATCTGCTTAGCATCTAATTAGCATACTTGCAAAATTTTTCAAATTTTCTTTTATGCCTTACTCTATCTTATGTGCGAATAATATATATCTAAAAAGGTTTAGAATCTTGTTTTGTAGAACGAAAACACCAAGCGTTAACAAACTTTGTATGTATTTTGTTTTTGTAATTTACAAGTATATTCCCCCTTATTGGGAATGGCATCATCGACGTCACATCAAGACGACAGTAAAAATTGTCACTTGTCTACTCTTTGTCGAAAATAATTGACTACTATTAACATGCTCCATTAGTTTACAAATCCTTAGAGATTAGTAAGAGATTGTCAATAAGATCCAGTTGTTGCCAATAAAGAATATACAAGTGCCAATTTCTACTGTCATCTTGGTGCGACGTCGACGACGCCATTCGTAATAAGGGTGATGATATCCATATAAAATTTGTCAAACGCTTAGCTTAACGAAAAGTTTTACAAAATTATGCCCTTAACTTTGGAATATTTATTGAAATATACAAATATTTACGTAGAATATAACTAAGAAGTATTTATTGATGTATCTCCGAATTTTTCTTTCCGTGCAACATAATCTTATTAATGTATCAAAGTAATAGGACGAAGGCTTCATTTAAAAAAACATACATATCGCTACACTTATGTGTGTACATACAAGCAAAAAGAGTTTAAGTCATGCTTGGCTTTACAGTGCATAGAAAACCAATTCCGTATCGCAATCATACGAGGACGGCAAGCAAAGCAGCATTTGTATATCTTTTCACAGTCAATCTAGTGTAAAAAAAATCTCTTTCGTTTTTTGCTCCCTGCAACAAAACTTTCGATGAATTAATTTTCTTATGGTAAAGTAAGCAAAAATCAACAGCATCATCAACATCATCATGCACACCGGCATGGCATTATGGCCGTAAATGTTGGCGTGGCGAAAAGCGTAAAGTAAAACAGCAAACGATTGTTGCATAGTAATCAACACAAGTGGTTCGGAATTACAAAGATGGGAAGGAAAAAGAAAAAAAAAGCAGAAATAGTAGAAGAAAAAATGTCACAGAAATAGAGATAGAACGAAAAAAAACACAAACTTTAACGCGACACATAAGCAATTGCCAAAGTTTAAATTGTAGCAACAAATTTCTTTAGTTTCACACAGACTTAGAGATAAACCCAGATCTTGCTTGACTTTCTTCACAGCCATAGATAGACTAGCGTAGAAGCGAATGAACTAACGTCTGTCTGCACAAAAACAAAAAATCTTTTTGCATGAAAATGAAAACGCATCCTTAGAGAAAAATAAAAAACAAACACGGTTGGAAGGCGAAATGCATTTACTTTATTTGCAATTTTTTTTTTGCTTAAACTGTTTTCTTTCAATTTATTGTGCTTTTTCTTTATTTTATTTTTTCCTTATTTTTTATATATATTTTTTTTTTGTTTATCTTTAAGTTACAGTGACATTATTTATGTGTACGCAGTGCTGTAAATATGCATTAAAATAAGTCCGGGCATTGTACAGTGATTTTGCAGCAAGAAAGTAAAAGAACTTTAATGACACTGGACAACAAAGTTTTTTTTTCAAAATAACAGGCTTAGAACGATTTCTGATACATGTAAATTATCGTTTTGAAAGCTTAAGTTCTTATTGGTCTAATTTGACAAGGGTATGAGCATACCTCGTTAATTAGGTTCTTGTAGGAATTGCTTTTGAATTATAAATTATGCACAGTGGTGCCAAATGCCCCTTTTTGGCAAATCAATTTATAACTCTCATCAGTAGGGAGGGTCACTACATTTTATCTGAGTGGCTCTTAGAACAAACTGAATGTTTCAGCAAAGCCTTGGTGGTATAGGAGGGGCAGACAGATATCGCCTTTATAAAGTAATTATTATTTTCCCTATATCTTCATTACATTATGAGACATACTAAATTCTATGTGTACTTCTTTCAATAAAATTCATGTTCCACTAAAGTCTTGTGGGTATAGGAGCGTGGAGACGGGTACCAACCATACAAAGTAATTATTAATTAATTAATATATGTAATATTTTTATTTAAAAAATACTGAAATAGAAACAAAATACACTTAAATTATGCTCAACGAACACTACAAGCTAAAAGTCATGGTTTTTTATTCATCCACGCTCCTGATAAATTACATGCAATTGAATGATTTCTGATACGAATTATTCAAAAATAGATTTTTTAACAAGCCTAAGAAAGTTAGTATATAATCATTATTATGTATATATATATATATATATATATATATATATATATATAACCACGAGCACGCGTGATTAATGCGTAACTCACGTACATCTATATATCGATGGCTTAATATAAAAAGGGCTTATCTCGATTTTTTTTTCGAAATCGCGTTTTTAACGTTTTCTGGGTGACAACATGTATATGTATAATTGCATCCTCTCTGAAGATCTTAGTACATTGCAGTTCAAAATCAAGAACTTATAGCTTAACTTAAACTTAAAAAAACTAAACAAATTATTTCTGCATGAAACTGCTTCAGTTTTTGCTTCTCCTATTTTATATCGAAAATTCGAGTTCCTCCTTTTTTAAATTACGCCATCGATATATGTATAAAAATTAATCCAATTTTTTTCACGGCATCACGCTTGAATGGCTGGACCAATACCTCCCATTCCTTTTTTTGTTTCTGTTTGTTATTGTCTGAAAAAAAGAATATGCACTCAAAAAAAAAAAGACATGTACTATTATTAAGAAATTTTGTTTCCTAAATTGAAGTAAAAAAAATTTCTAAGTTTTATATTTACAGCCTGTTCATCGAACTGCCTGACGTTAGAAGGCAAGCGATTATTAGGCAAACGATCGAGTTGGAAATTGAGTTCATTTTCTTTTTTCGTTTGAAAATAAAAGCTCTTTTTGTTTGTAATTAAACGTCTAAGAACAATGTTTCCATTACTCATTTAGTTGTAATTCTTAGAGTTTGTTTCATAGAAAATTAAAAGTTTCTTTAAAAATGAAAAGGAAGCAACCCTATCAATCAATTGTAAAAATAAGTAAAAAGTAAAGTTTTCAAAAATTGTTTGTTTAAAGTATACAAAAATACGCGTTTATTGAAAAAACAATGATTTGATCCGTCGCACTTGGATTTTTTTATAGCGACGAAGATTGCGAGACACAGCAAATTTGCTACAGTTTCCACACGAGTAGTAAGTTCAATAAATAAAATGATTATATACCACTTCCAACAAGGAAGTTTTTCGAATACTGCTGGAGAAAATGGAATCTGCAATGAAGCAAAACAGTAGAATCACTAGCGTTCTCGCTATAATTAAAGTGACAACATTCCTAAAATTTCTCGCAACTGGTGGTTATCAGTTTTGTGCCGGAAAGGAATGTATTTCATACATGTCGAAACCAAAACTTTCGGAGGTGGTAATTGACTTGATTGGACCAACACTTTAAATTGCCAAGGATTAGTTTTTTTATGCTGAAAAATATTTAAATTTTCTTGGTAAAAACATAAATTATTTTAAATTTTAATTGTAAAAATTCAAATAATTCACCAACACGTTAAATTTTTCCTGATTGTTTAATTTGACAGTTGATATTGTTTGTGTCATACATACGTGAACCAATTTTTGAAACGAAACCTAAAAGCTTATTTGTTTTACTCCAAATAAAATAAGCAAAAACCAAAAGTTCAATTCATTCGTTCTTTGACGTACAATATAAAAAAACTTATGTTACAAAAACAGGCTGTTAGTTTCTACAAGTGAGGCAGACGACTCGTCTAGAAAATTTGTATGAAAATCACTCAAAAATATGAGTGCTTTCCATATAAATTTTATACTCAAGTCGTCCGTCTAGGTTGTAGAAACAGGGGGTTAGTAAATTTTTACAAAATTCTAGTAAAAATTACTTAATATGAGTAAAAAATAAAAAGTTCATATCCTCAAAAATAGTTCATAAAAATAAACAATAAATTTCTCACATTTCAGGAAATGTTTACTGACTTAAAGAAAATATTTACTAATAGTAGGAAAATGGTTATAAACCGAAGGAAATCTTATATTAAGGACTAGTCAATTTCGTTTTAAAACAAAAAATAAACTTTAGGAAATGAATTACTCCTGATAAGTTCATGAAATGTGACTTACTTAAAAGATGTAAAAAGGTATAGTAAATTTTAGGAACATATTTAACAGTTTTAAATATTTTTTATTTAAATTATAGAATATATATTTCTTTTGCATTAAGCAAAAAATCCAAGTAGATTTTTCATATTTTCGAGGAATATTTGAACTTGAAATTTATTTTTCTTTAAATAAAATAAAATTTTAAAACTCAATAATTTCAATGCTTATTCAGGCTGCCTTGTTGGCAATTGGTTAGAGTGCTTGACTATCAATCAGAAAGTTGCTGATTCAATACTTGTCTCCTCTCAAGGAATTTATATGTATGTATGGTGAATTATAATTAAGAATATAATATGAAGATATTATAAATAACTTATCATTTGGTATAGAATTTAATTAAAAATCAAAATAAGTACCAGTATTAAAGAAAAAAAAATTGGAAAATTTACTAAATTTGAGATGAAATACGAAAAAATTTTTTTGCAAACGTCCGAATTTTATGGAAAAATTTTACTTAATTTTAGGAAAATTTTACTTAAATATGAAAATATAATTACTTTAAACTAGTTCATTAATAAACTAGAAATTTAGTAAATATTTTACTGGTTTCAAGTAAAAAACAGCTTTGGCGTCGTACGACAACTTTTTTATTATTCAAATTTAGAAAATTTTCCAAAGTTTTAGTTAATTTTTTTTTTGAGTGTGGAGAAAAAATTAAGAAACTTCCGCGCAACAGTGTAAAACGGGAAAAAAATTTTACTGTTGGTATTTTTTCTGTTTTGATAAGACTGGTATAAATTTAGTTTAAAGCCTACTCAGTTTCTTTCTGGCTGCGAAGGATGTCCCAAAAAAATTCTAGTATTTAATAAAATCGCACAAAATAATGAGAAAAGAAGAAGTCGGTAAGCGCTTATTATTGCAACATTGACGCGATAGGCTATTACTAATTCATACATAACTTCTGAGGTGCAACGATGATCAACAAAAATATATCTAATAAATAATTTAAAATAAAAATAATAATAATAATTTAAAATAAAAATAAAATATCTGCTTAACTGAGCCCAATTAATAACTTTATCTTCACTTAAACTGAGAAAGAAAATCAAGATTTTTTTGCACTTCCAATAAAAACATTAAAAACAAAAGCACTTCAGCAAATAATTTCCGTAACAAAGTTGAGGAAAAAAATTGCATAAATATCTGAGGACAAATCGCTGCACTCGCAAAATTACGAAATTTTTCTATATAAACTCTATTGAAATATTTCGTAAATTCGTTCGATAGCGAGTGCCATGATTTGCCCCCTGATTTGAAAGGTTTCTAGATTCAATACTTTTTTCAAAGTTACTTAAGATAAGCCGGGTTTAATTACGCAAAGTTTTTAGCTTTTTCCTGCTTATTTTTTTTAGCTTTTTTATGTTTTCCCTAGTGATGTAGAATTTTGTGAACTTTAATCAAGTACTTTCAGTTTTCATGGCACTTGAACTTTATTTTTAAATTAATCCATGAAATGACCGTATTTGGCCTTCATGTGCTATATATTTCACAGTTATATATATGTGGATAATTCCATTGTGACGGTTGTGACTGTAATAGTTAAATTAGTTAAAATTTTAAATTTATAATATAAAAGAAGGGTGTTATACCCAAATATGTAGATCTTAAAAAAATATTTAAGAGCAAAAAGAATAGGATTTCTTTTCAGATTGTATAACAGAAGGCTGTACCGGGTGTGACCTTACAAATCTCAGTTTTTACAGAGTTACACTTACTCACATTTTTTGTGTAGAAAACTGTTCAAAGCCTTTGTGATTGTGTTTTATAATTACTGCCTAGAAGAAAAGAAATTTTCTTAAAGCAAAAACCTTTTTCGAAAATGTGACGGGTGTTCCCTTTTTATGTTACGGCTGGGATATAGTATGAAAACTCCAGCCAGAATCTTAAATTTTTTAAGTTCACTTTAACATTTATTAAAGCTCCAATAATCTAAAATTATTGTTTTACGTTTACAGTTTTTTTTATTTCTCTGTTTCAATAAACAATAAAATTTAAAAATGAAATTTGTCTCCATTTTGCGTAAATTTTTATTCACCTTTTACTTTTATTTTGCAGGACAACAGTGCATATCTCCCTCTATGGTGGTCTAGTTTAAATTGACTCATTCTCAAACCCATGCGGCCAAAGGAAAATGGAAAAATTAAAGAAAAACAACCTCTGGCTAGTTGGAATAAATTCTTGCAAACAAAATAAAACGCTCAAGCAAAAATAAAAAAGAGTGAATGCGAAGACAAGTACAGAGACATGCATACATAGATATATACCAGAAAAAATATAAGTCTCTGCATGCAACTATTTGTTGTATTTTTTTTTTTTTTTTTGAATTAAAAATAATGCAGACTATAGAACAACACACAATCGATTGTATCTTATATTAGGAAAAATTCTTATTCCTCTTCATGTCTTTGTTATCTTGAAAATGGAATTGGTTTTAAGCTTTTCGAAACCCATGCACAGACACAAACATATGTTATTGTATATTAGAAAATAATGACAGTAGTACACTACTCATAACGAGCCAAAGAAACTAAGGCGAGCAAAGTAACATTTTTAAAACTTCTTTGTGGCTATACAACCCTACGAATATGCAGCCAAGCACAATTATTTACATATGTATGTGTGCTGGTGTTTCTCGGTGGAAAAGTGTACTGCAATTAAAGCAAAAAGGATAAGAAGAGGATATTTTGTCTTTATATATTGCAAAACCACAGGATTATATCTTGGTATGGGCAAGGAAGTGGGTTACTCATATATTCAAATACACACACATACTTATACATTTACACTTATCTATATACAGAAAATTTTGCTTGTAATGGTTGATTTTTTTTCTGTCCCGTACTCATACGAATTTGTTGTAGAATATGATGTGTTTACGAACTTATGGCTTATGGGAAATAACCGCATCTGACCTAAACCACAAAAGCCATTGCTGTAAACCACAATTGAAAGCTTGTGCCAGTCAGTACGAGTGAAATATGAAGTATGAATGAATGAAAGACTCTCAACGAATAGCTGACTGAGCGACTGAATGCATGAATGAATGAATAGTTGAAAGTCTACAAGCACTTGTACGTTACATATGATTGTATGTTTATATGTGCTTATACTCCAATCTACTCCACTAACATGGACTGCATAAACAGAGCTTTTGACATACATACATATGTATATGTTAGTAATACAAGAGTCGTCTCAGTAGTGATAAGCTTAAAATAGGAAATTTTTGTATATACCCACAATGCATTCACAAATGTCAACCTTTTCTTTGATATTAGGAAAAAAATAGCTATAGGTAAGTCAATAGAATTTTTAAGAACCAAATCGCACTAGTCAGTGAATTTGGTAAAACTAACCAATGAAAAACAGTTAAAAACACGTTAATCCAAAAACTTGTTATGTATAGTACATATCGTTAGCTAAAATGCAAAAAAGGCGTAACTAACAATAATAAAATTTTACAGGAGAAGCCAAAAACTAAAAAAAAAATAAACAAACTTACCACACTTTATTTATTGATCGCAGAAGCGTAAAACTTTGTCAGGACATGTAGTTTAATGGCATTCATAATAACCAATAAGAAAACTCGATTTTGAATTTTCTTGTTAGTTACGCTTTTTTTCATTTTAACTAACGATATATATAGCATAGTATCTGTGGCTACACGTTGAAAAAAGCAATGTGATTCCGAGTACAGGGGAGATGTGTAAATATCTAATAATGAAAATTAAGTAAAATAAGATATATAAATTTTTGACTCTACTGTATTCAAAAATATATGAAAAACTGCATCTATAGCAGTGGAATTATTAGTTGTGGGGGTTTGTGTAGAATTGCTCATATGCAAGTGGAAAACGTCAAATAAAAATGTTTTTACAGCTGGCGACTGTGGGTTTTGCAAAATTTGTATTAAAATCTCCGCCCATAATAATTGGCGTGAAATGGATATTGTTACCCAATTGTCTTGTACCAGCTTCAGTGTAAGGCAACAGTACGTAATGATGATATGTTATAATATAATATTATAAAGACTGCTATATATCTTTTAAACAAATATTTAACATTTAAAACTCTCTTTTATTTAAAAGTTTATATTTACTTTATTTATGTAATAGTGGCAACACTTTTATATTTCACAAGCAATTTTTATTAAAATTAACATTGCCCCTGAAGGTATGCTTTAAAATTCGGTTAAGTGTATTTCTATGCAGCTGTTAAGTTTCTCTGTACTTCCCCTATAGGAACTCAAACTCATTTGTAAGTACCTTCCAACTGGTTTTTTAATAACCACAACTGCTTGATTAAGTGACTTTTTTTCCTTGTCGCCGACTCAGAGGCATGTCATAGGCAGTAGTCCATTGGTCATCTCTGCATGACTTTTAAATTGACTACTAACTACTCATTTTTCAACCACTCTGAAGTCACTTAATATCTATTATAGTTAAATAAATATTTATGTAAATCTTCATTCACATTTGTATATCATATACTTACATACATACATATGTATATACTATATATAATGAATATATGTACTATATTGATATATAGAAATAATTAGTATTTTTATATTTAAAACAAAAATACATACATTCATACGAAAGTTTTTCCTGCTCATAGAAAATAGTATACATATTAAGTATTGAAATTATTATTTTTTTTTCAACACAAACATTTGGCATTTGATTTCATGGCATGCTTCTTTTAATTTTTTTTATTTTCTTTTCATTTACTTATTTTTCTTTTATTTATTTTTTACGTGTGCTTCTATTCGATATGTTTGGTTGATATCTGCATGAGATTTAAACCAGTTTGTAGTCACTTGCAACATAATTAATTTATAGCTAGTGTTTTTTGTCAATCGACTATTTTATTTACTACAGGGTCTTGTTAGTATGATTACACTAATGCACTCATACATAGCTCACACCGATTTGATAACGCTTTACGATCTTACCCAAAATTTGTGATTGTATTGTGAAAAAAGGATTTTTACCCATCAAAAAAAATAAAACATTATATTAATATCACGCGAACGATGCATAGGAAATTTTATTCATATTTTTAACCATAATTAATTACAGCCAAACGGCAGGCCCGATTGTGAAGATTTTTTTGGAATCAAACTTCAGAAGCCTCCCTCTTAACGTCCGTAAAGTTCTTCTCTCATAATCTCATGAAGAAAAAATTATCACTCACATTCCCTTGCTCTCACGCGTGTCAAGTTTTGACTAATATTAATAATATACTTAATTTCGCCGTTATTTTAATTTTTTTTTTTAATTTTCAAAACTATAAATTTTATTACAAAAATAACTGCACTCAATTGTTATTGAAGATCACACACAAAACACTTGATAAAGTGACAGTAAATCAAATTTGCCGTGAAACTTTAAAAATAGTTGTTGTTATTTTGTCATTTTGCATTAAAGCAAAAAAATATATATATTTTCACTCACGCTAATGCATTCTCACGCGTGACAAATTTTTATTAATATTAACAATACACTCACCTTCGACATTGTATTGAATTTTTCTCTTAATTTTCAAAAACTATTAATTTTTATTATAAAAACCTTTACTATAGGTAAATAAAGCACTTGTGACATTAAATTGTTGAAATTTTTTTAAAGAATTGCTATTATTTTGTTATTCTTTTTATATTGAAGCAAAAAAATTTTTTTCACTCACGCTCACGCGTGACAATTTAAAAAAAAATTTTGTATTAAAATTGAAGAAAAAAATTGATTTTCGATTAATTCCTCCGCATAGTAAAGATTTCGTTTCATTAACTTAAAAAATAGGTTTTTTTAATTTAAAAATATTTGCAGCAGAAATACTTTAAGTTCTTAAGATACGATCACTGTTCTAGAGAACTCTGATGCTTTTACTGCGCTCATCTGCCATAATTTTCCAAATAAAAAGAACTTATAATTAGTTCTATTAGTTTACCATCAGATCACTTCAATAATTTTGATTTAAACGACGTAATAAACTAATTCATAAAAAAACTACTCACTTTCAACATTATCATTCATTTATTAAATTTTAGACTTTCATTTAAAATTTGCAATTTTTTTACTTCTTTCAGTCCCTACTTGTTACCTGATTTACGATTGATGGTAAAACAATGTGACGGAAAAATGTAAGCTGAGACGTTTAATTTGTTATATTTCAGATATATTGGAGCAAAAATTATTAAAAAAATGGCAGAAATTTCCCATAGTGCAACGTTCTGCCTGAAAATGTCATCAACCAATAAAAACTTTTAAATAACTATTGTTATACAGTAGACTTTTGACAGCATTAAACTTAATACTTAATATCCAATATTAATTATGTTCTAAAGCTTTAAATAAAGATAGTGAGAGATACCGTAACAGAAAAAGTAATGAAATTTTTGATTTTAAATCTTTTTAAATTTTAGGCACTTAATTTATGAAATGAATTTTTGTAATCTGACAGTCTGGACTGGACTGTGCAAAAAAAAAATCGTTTTTTTGCAATCAATCATCCTAAACTACAGTTTCTTAACCACTTACTTTCTCTAAATATTTACCTAATCTTAAATTTGCAACAAAAACCTTCTCACACCTGCCACCTACACTTATCCCATTGCACTCGACTGACCTCAAATCGTCATCAACAGCAGCAGCAGCAACAACAACAACATCATCTACCAAGAAGACAAACATCACTCCACTTGGAGAGTGAAAACAACATTTCATGTATTAAATTAATTTTATTTTTATCAAATTTTATTTCTCTACATGATGACTGCGTCAAACCACATCAAGTGGGTGTGGGTGTGTGTGTATTCTATACATTTCCACTCCAGATATCATTCATCCATGCATCATCTATGCATTCATTCATTCATACATTCATTCGTCTCTATTTATTCATACACTATTCCTAGAGAAGTTTGCAACATTTTTATAAATTTTAAACAGGTGTTGAGTTACTATTAAATACAAACTAACAATTTCATCATGCTCAACAGTTGAAGAATATTTATTTGTATTTCGTAAGGTTTTTACTTCGAATAACAAACGTTTTGACTTTAGTTCGGTGGTTGTGTATATTCCTGCTTGTTATTTTCTTTTCGCCGAAACCAGTTTATTTGATGCATGATTGTGGCTTTTGTTTTATAAATTTCTATAATTTCCATCAATACAAAGAGCATACAAAAGCACAAGGGCAGGCAAAACTAGCAAGCAGCTGTTATGAGCAAACAAATTGGCTGCAAAATACCGTGGTTTGATTTTATAATTAAGATAATAATGAAAGTTTAATACATGGCAACAGATCTCGCTTTAATAAGCTTTTACAATAAGTTAACTAAGAAGAGACTTCAATAGACTGCACGAAGAAGGGACCTCCATGGACCTTCGCTATGGATAATGCACATGTCCTTCCATTATCCTGGTGGCAAAAGGCCATTAAGCAGGATATTTTTGCAAGGCACAACATCTTCACTATCTGCGACGATTCGGGAAATACAATCATGGAAAAATGCGCAATAAGAAGGACTGCAGTGCAGGTAAACGTTATTATATATTAAAGTATACACACATATATACATACATATGTATACAGGTGTTAAATGTTTTACTAATACATTTAACCTTATTTCGATATGTATAGTCCATTTAATGTTTGCATGAAAAATGGACGATGTATAGTCCAATACATTTTTTGAATAAAATAATTTTTTTGTGTCAAAAATTAACGATGTAAAGACCATTTAATTTTTTGCATGAAAAATAAACGATGTATAGTGTTTTTAGTTTTTTGCATATGAAATAGACGATTTATAGTTCATTAAATTTTTTCATAAAAATTTTAAAAATTGACGATAGTCCATTAAATTTTTTTCATAAAAAATTTTTTGCTTTAAAAATGGATGATGTATATTTTACTAGATTCTTTGCACGAAATATAGACGATGTATATAGTCCATTTGATTTTTTGTATACGAAATTAACAATTTGTAGCCCATTAAGTTTTTTTATAAAATGCTAAAAAATGGACGATTTATAGCCCATTATATTTTGTATGTATAGCCCATTTAATTTTTTGCATGAAAAATAGACGTTGTATAGTGTTTTTAGTTTTTTGCATATGAAATGGACGATTTATAGTTCATTAAATTTGTTCATAAAAATTTGAAAAATTGACGATGTATAGTCCATTAAATTTTTTTCATAAAAATATTTTTTGCATGAAAAATGGATGATGTATATTTCATTAAATTCTTTGCACGAAATATAGACGACGTATATAGTCCATTTAATTTTGTGTATACGAAATGGACAATTTATAGCCCATTAAATTTTTTCATAAAAAGTTAAAAATTGGACGATGTATAGCCCATTATATTTTGTAGGTATAGCCCATTTAATTTTTTGCATGAAAAATAGACGATGTATAGTGTTTTTAGTTTTTTGCATATGAAATGGACGATTTATAGATCACGAAGGATTCCGTACAGACACGAGATATGTAATTCAATACGAACTTTAGCCAATATAAACTATAGTTTTGGCATTTTTTCGTTTTTGGAGTTTTTTCGGCTTTAAGCTTTTTTTTAGTTTTGGGGTTTTTTAAATTTATTGGCGCTTTCTGAGTTTTGGCCCTTTTTTTCTCGTTTTGGCGATTTTTTTTTGGTTTTTGAAGTTTTTTTAATTTTGGCAATATTTTTTATTTTGGCGTTTTTTTTTTATTTTGCGGTTTTATTTATTTTGGCGATTTTTTTAATATTGGCGTTTTTTCATATAGTTGAATATTGTTTCAGTTTTGGCGATTTTTTTAGGGTGACATGTCACAACGTCCCAGGACATAATGTCCATGGACGTTATGACAAAGCAAATGTGTCGTAGTGTCCATGGACATTATGGCACTTTTGAAATTGTCTGAAAGTCCATGGACACTATGACATTATAATTATGGGCATTATGTCGCTTTTTAATGTGTCCGTAAGACCACAATCTTAGGAATTAAAAAATCTTTATATTTTTAAGAAACAATTTATTTATTGAAAATACAACAAAATAAGGACTGGCCTCTCGGTCTTTCTCATATCAATGTACAATATTGAGTTTTTGAATATTTCTTATTGAAATATATTCAAACTATTTTCTACAATCTGTCTACAATATGGACATAGCAAGGGCGATTTCTTTGTTTTGGATTTCAAATTTAAATTTTGGAAACAGGTGGAACGAAGTTTAAATTCTTACATGGCATTAAAAGTGTGTTTCTGGGCTCATCAATACAAATTATACATTTTACAACTTCTGTGACCTGGCTTAACACGATTTCACTTTGTTCAATATCTTCTACATCCGCTTCGACCTCTCCTTCATCAATTTGAAAAATATTTAAGTATATAAAAAATTATAATGATTAATATAAAACAAAAGTTAAATTCTGAATAAAATATTATTGATTATTGGGAAATGAAACAGCAAGGAGAAAGGGAAATAATACTACATTTGAAAGTAGAATAAAAAAAATCGGCGCCGGTTTTAATTGTGTTAATTGATGTAATGACACTTTTTGAGTGTCGAAATGTCCATGGACACTACGACACATTTGCTTTGTCATAACGTCCATAGACATTATGTCCTTGGACATTGTGACATGCCACCTTTTTTAGTTTTGGCAATTTTTTTTCTCGTTTTGAGAATTTTTGTCGGTTTTTGGCGTTTTTTTTTTAATTTTGGCGACTTTTTTCGTTATTGCGATTTTTTCGAATTTGGCGATTTATTTTAGTGCTAGAAATTTTTTTTTAATTTTGTAAATTTTTTTCGTTTTGGCGATTTTTTTATAAAATTTTAGGCAATTGTTTTCAGGCTTTTGGCGATTTTTTTCGGTTTGGCGATTTTATAATTTTCGGATTTTTTAGTTTTACCGTTTTTGAAAATTTCAAGAGTTTACGGTTTCCAAGATATAGCAAGTTGCCAAAATTACATAGTCAAAATTGCATTAACTGATGGACCACGCTTTAATTAAAATTTTTTTAATATTTTAATGTTAGTTGTTGTAGTCTATTTAAAAATACACTAATTTTACAAATTTCAAGTGTCAATATACGTATGTCCATACAATTATATGTATATTACATGTGATTTTAAAATTTTTCGTTGCTCGTTTTTGAACACCCTTTAATTTTTAATTCTCATGTACTTGTTGTTTTAGCGGCCAAGGTTCTGCATACTCTGTCCAAATTTCAGGTCCGTAGCTCTTACGGTTCCTGAGAAAATACCGTGTAGCGAAAACTATAGGGTTCCTTTTTTCACTTTTGGTGTACGGAACCCTAAAAATGCTTTGTGAAATAAACTAAGTATGTAACTTATACTTACAGCAAAACTCAAAATCTTATGAAAATAAAACAAGGATCGACTTACCGTTAATTCATTTATTTGTTGTGGTTTTATTATAAACTAAAGCTCAGATGTTCTTGACTTTAAAATCTTTTTTAAGTTCAGTCTTTTTAAATATCCCATATTTGAGTTTGCTTTCAGTAAGCTTTTTGTCTTTGTTGTTTAACTTTTATCTTAAGGGAAATATTGCCAATTCATTGTAAATATTAAAAATTCAACTTTTGAAGCTCAAATGCATTGTCATGCTGTAAATCTTTTTAGGAAAAATAAAAACTGAATCAGTTCAGACAAAACTCTTTAACAAACGCGGTTGACATTTAAATCGAAATTTATTTTCACCGTCCAGCATAAACAACGTAAACAATGTATGACTGGATTATGAGCAATGGCTTCTTCTTCTTATTGCTATTTTCTTAAAATATAAAAAAATAAAAGTAAAAAGGAATCACAATGTTAAAAATTACTTCAAAATAAACAATACAAATTCGTATCTGGGGTCTACCGAACGCCTTTCGCACCCCCCTTACCCACTTGTTTATAGCGGCTTAAATAAAAACGTATAATTTTTTTATGCATTTTATTGGTTTTCATTTTCATTTTCGTTTTCATTTTATTGAATTTTCTTATTTCACATTTACCTTTTCCTTTGTTGAAGTTATTGTGTCGTGCTTTATTTAAGAGTTTTGGCTTTAACTAAAGAGGTTTAACGTTGATATTTAAGCCGTTCGTTGATATGGTGTTGGTTAGACATGTTGTCGAGAGGTAAAGTGAAGGCAATGGAATGGTTTGCGCTGCTTGCCGGAGAGCACAACAATACTAAAGTGACAATGCATATCACACAGACCGACTGATACAAACACAAATATGCAATTACTTTCACATGCTCAACAGAACAAACAAAACTATAATTGTTTCCATGTGTGTGCAAGGCGATTTTCAGTGTGTCATCATCCTGTTAACGTAAAGTAACAAAAGAACACAAAACAACAAGAAAAATAATAAAAATAATAATAACAGAACTACTACTGTTATGCCACTATAAACATATACAGATACATTTCTTTGCTTTTACTATATGCACACAAACCCACACACACGCACTTGCTCAAATTTAAATGCAGAGCATTTATGTATGTGTAATCCTCAGGATATAAGATTTTTTTCGTTTCCGGTGAATGTAGCTTTGGTTTGTGCATCGTTGGTTAGCCTTTTAATTTTTTTATTTTTATTTTTGGTTCATATGGACAGTATTCCTTTATGAGAAAAATAAACGAAGGTAGTTAGTAGCAAAAATTATGCTGCTAGATTTGAAGTTAGACTTGTAGTGGAGGTGAGAAATTTATTTTATACGCACTCAGTTATGAATATGATCCAATATCTGCCAACTTTGAGTTCCCTCTTGTAAAGTAGGTGGTATACAACTCTTGTAGTTGGACGGTCGGAGGTTCGATTCCTAGCGTACATTGTGGATGTTTCTGCAGACAAGCCATCAATACTTTTGCATTTGGCGCCAGCTTAAAAAAATATAAATAAATTTACTAAAGTGCGATTTTGACTCTCACACGAAGGGTTGCGTACGGACACTACATACGTAATACTGTACGAACCTTAGCCTTTGTAATCGAATATCTTACCTTTTTGCCGTTTTTAGCAATTTTTTCGGTTTTTGAGGATTTATTTTTGTATTAACGATTTTTTTAATTTTGATTTTTTTTTCGGGGATTTTTTTTGTTCGATGATTTTTTGCTGTGTCGATTTTTTAATTTTAGCGTGATTTTTTCGTTTTGGCGGTTTTTTTTATTTTAATTTTTTTAATTTCAGCGTTTTTATAAATTTCCAGAGTTTTTCTTTTACGGTTTGCAAGACATAGCAAGCTGTCAAATTATTAAATAGATAAAGTAATATTAGCTGATACAATATCCTTTAATTTTGATTTGTTAAATTTCAGTGCTAATGGTTGTAGTTTGCATAAGACTAACACTACTCACTAACACTAGAGGCGCTGCAACACTGCATTATTGAAAACGTGCTAAAATTTAAAAAAAGTAGAGTTGTAAATGAGAGTTATAATACCAGTAGGCATGCATTGCCTGAGTGTTACTTCTCTTTTAAATAAATAAAAAGAAGGGAAGTGTCCTACGAAACCCGGTTAGAGCTATCCTGCTTAGCTATATAAAACAAATTCCATGTGGTAAATAACAATGCAATAAAATTCTATTATAGGATAAAAGTCTCAAATTATTATTATAGTCCTAATTTATTTATTTAGTAAAATATTTTTAATTAAAAATAGATTAAAATTGCTTATTGGGAGGCTTGAGGGTTTAAGCAATTGTTCTCTTTGTGTTTGTTTTATTTTTGTTTTACTCACTTCAAAGAACAAAACAAAATAAAATCAAAACATTTTTTTTCGTTTATTTTCGTACTCTGCTTTTAAGTACAAAGAAGTCAAAACAAAAACAAATGTATGGCTGCAATAGTGAAAATCACGTGCTATCTCCTGCGTCGTGGCATAAAAAAGAGCATAGCTTTGAAAATTAATAAAAATTAAAAAAATTCCCCAATTTTGCAAAATTTCAAGTGTCTATATATAATTGTATGTATGTATATTACATTAGGACTTCAAAATTTTTCTTTGCTCGCTTTTGAACACCCTTTAACTCTTATCTGTCATATATTTGCTGTAGTACTTTTGCATATTCTGCGAAAGCTTCAGGCCCGCAGCTCTAACGGTTCTCGAGAAAACAGCCTGCAACGGGCAGACGGACATACGGAACCCTAAAAATATCATCAGGTTCAAAGCATTTATTGGTCTTGTCTAAAAATCTTTTATGTTACCAGTACCAGTCTCAATAGTATGGATTTACTACAGTTTCCAAACTTGACAAAACTTTGACTTTAAACTATAAACTATGACTATAAATATTATCAGCAGCATAATTCAGCTCAATAGTTTTATGGGACCGAAGACTCATAATTTAAGCAATACAGGCTGGCTGGCTTGATAGGTCATCATTTAACGAACTTTCTTCATTAAAAATTTGTGGGTATGAAAATTAGCACAATACCTTCGTCGAACGAAATTTCTGGTGAGTGACGAACTCTGCGACAGATTAATTCTTAGTTTTACGCCTACCAACGACGAAATAATATTTTCTCTCTCTCTCTCTCTCTCTCTCTCTTTGCACAAACAATAACCAGTTGGCAAATTACGGCACTCGTTATATAACGAAATTATGAAATATTTCAATGAATTCATATGGAAATATTTTAAAATTTCGAATCGTATCGAATGCCGTAATTTTCTCCAGCTTTATTTATTTAAACGTCGTTGTTGTGCTACGCACGACGAATTTACTCAGCGAATTCTTATCGACGAAGTCGTCGCCGTGGACGACGAATACCCAAAAATAAAATAAATAAATAAATAAAATAATAAAATTCGAATACTAATAACAAAAATATGAAATGTGCCGGCCTTGGAAAATAGACGGCGGTTAATGAATTTGATTGAAAAATGATAAAGAAAAGAAAAATACGACAATATCGTGAACTTTCAGATACGGCTGACACAAAATATAAGACAATACGATAAACTTATTTAATAACTAAAACCGGTTTAAGACTAAGAAATATACTAAAAAGGACCACACGGAATCGGCGGCGAAACAGACGACTTGTCAGTCTGTTTTTGATTTTGAATTAATGCAACTCTTATCAGAAGAGAAGCCTTATCGTTTAGAAAAATTAAAAAAAATGGTCAAGTCTTATGGGATGTTAAATTTTTATCGTATTATTTATGATATTTTGCATTCACAATATCGCACTTGCATGTATTATTTGCATTTTTGACAAAGTATAATATTCTGAGTGACCCTTAAATGATGTGACATTATACAACATAATGTAATGGTTCCGTAGGTAAAATGTAAGGAAAATAAATTAACTTCTTTTCCCCGCAGATATTATTATTAACAAAAGTACCGAAAAACAGAGCAAAATTAACCACATTTCATTTAACATAAAATATTACCAGGACTGATTTTTAATCCTTACTTAACAACGTTTGAGAAGTTCTACTTTATACAGGTTGAGACATGACGTCAACATTACAGAAAATTTCGCTAAGCATTTGCATTGTTTGCATTCAATAAAAACGATCAGCTGTTTGGTTAAGGGACGTGAACGTTCGGCTAATCCAGCCTTTACAGTGCCGCATGACACCTTTCCTTCTTTTATTAATTTCTACTTTAAAAATACATACTAACTTAAAAATAATTTATCTGGTTTATCGCTTTCCTGTAAAACTTACGTCGACTCTTTCAAGCGAAACTAGCAACTTTTGTTGTTAGTTTGGTATTCCGGCCAAAAGAGCATAATTGAATTTATATTCATTCTGATTTAACTGGAACAGATATTGTAGATTTTAATTGCTTTGTGAGTGTGTGTGTGTGTGTAATTTCTTAGAATTTTAATATCTTTACAGCAGCATCCTCGTACATTGTGACATTTTTTTACGTTTTGTACGTGTATCCTTTGTCCAACAGTTTCATATTGTAAATATATGTTGCATAAAAGGTTTTCCTTTATGCATTATAAAATCTTTTGATTTTGTTAAAAATACATTTTTTTTATTATCCCTTCAAAAGGCGAAAAGAAAAGAGGCCATAATTGAGTTGTAAATACTGCGCTTAACGGAAGAGAAAACTCAATTTTTTCCACAATTTCGTTAAATACTATTTAATAATAATCCCTTTTTACTCACTTCCACTGTATTCTGTAATATATTCATGTGTTTATTTGAATTTGTCATTTTTTAACTTTTTTTTAATATATATTAACTTAAGATTTTATTTTAAAAAGGCAGTTAAAGAAGTTCACTCGGTGTTTTTGGAATCGTTAAGCCTTGTTATTTTTATAACGCAACCAGTGTTACATCTCTTTTACACACGAAAAGTTTACTTTGCAAAGTCTTGGAAAAAGAGAAAGTATTCCTCCCTATAGCCTGGTACTCTGTTCACATTTCAAAATACATTAAAAAATATTTGGTCTGAAATAAATTCGCAAAAGTAGTATTCTGTTTTGATTGCGAAAAACACGTAAAATCTATCTGACAGCATCTTTTTCCATGCCAAATTACTCTGGCATCATTTTAGTTTCAGCTGCAAAAAAACAAGAGCAGTACTTTTTTCGCAAGGAATTTTAACAAAGTTATATACTTTCAAGCAATAAAGGCAAGAAATTTATAAAAAAAACCCCGATTTGGGCTACAGTGTTGCTTAAAATTTTTCGCAACTTCGAACAGATTACTTATGTCTTTCTTCCGGCTGAATTAAGACTTTGTAAAGTAAACTTTCCGTGTGTAAAAGGGGTGCTACTGTTGGCTTTCTATGTAGAATATTTAATATTTATTCTGAGCGCTTATCGCAACTCTACACGCACTCTGTTTTCTGAAGACAAACGAAAAAGTGTGGATATCACATCCTTACATTAATCAACTAAAATTGCGAAGGTCTCAAGTGATCTTAGCTCAAGGAGCGCAACCTGTTTTCTTCAGTTTTCAATTTAAGCTTAATATTTTTATATTTATTTTAACATATACCTTAAATTTTTCTCCCTAAATTTTTTATCCTTTAACTTTAATCCTTTTTCATTTTAAAGTCTTGGAATGTTTTACTAGTTTTATTTGTGTGTCATTTAAGGGTAATTTAAAAGTTTATTTGTTGCAAAGTTTTATTCATTTCTTTTATTTTTATTTTTTTTTGTGTTATTACTCCTTTTCCTTAAATAGTCAGCAAAACTATTTTATCCATTGCCTTTGTTATATTTTATTACACTCAATCTAATCTGTTTTTCTTTGTATTATTTCAGTTATTTGTTTATTAAAGATTTGTAAAAAGTTTAAAAAAAGGGGTTGTTGGTACTGGTAAGATTTGAATATTTGTTGCTTGGTTTAACATCAATAAGTGTAAGTTGCACATGTGAAAAGGGTTTTGCTGGTGTCCAATTAAATATTTGATATCTGATATAATAACATTTATTTATTTCTAAATAGGGTCTCAAGAGAATTTAAGGATTTTTTTTAATTCTGACATACATATTTTCAGTAACCCTTTTTTAAGTTTTTGTTGTTCAAAGAATTGTAGTCACAGATTGTGGCAGGGTTTAAGGATTTAAAGGCTGAAATGAATCTTAAGAATTATTTTATAGTGCTATTACTTTAAGGATATTGCAATACGTTTTTGAATTGCTGTCTTCACTTAAGACAGCAGACCAAATAAAAAGTTTATATTATAAAATTTTTCATAAAATAAGTTGCATGAATTTTTTTTGTCAGTAGAAGACATCAAGAAAGTTGCCAAAAATGCTTCACAGTTTCAATATACGTCATTTTTAAACTCCGATTATAGGTTTGAATTGTGTGTCTGCACAGAAAAAAGTATACACCAATTAATGTTTCTAATTAAGAATTTAGTTGATTGAATAAAAATTTTAATTGTATTAATTAATTTGAAGGGAAAAACTTAATTGATATTATCAAATTGTTTATAGGTAAAAATTTAATTAATTTTTTAATTCATGTTACAAATATTTTAATTGATATTACAAAATTGTTCAAACTAATTTCTTGTGTGTGTGTGTGTGTGTGTGTGTACAAGACCACGTACAGTGAAAGGATTTTGATATAGTTTCTTCTCCACTTGATCGAGAGTATTCTTAGCTTTGTTTGAAGAAAATCTATCCAGCTGTTTAGAAGGTATCAATCACATATTTTCCAGCTGTTGGTGGCATTTTAAAATTTTAAATTTTTGTTATGTTCTATATAGTTCTTTATTACAAAATAGCCAATGTCTCGCAATAAATTTTATGGTGTACGTTTTGTGAATTCAAACAGGATTTAAATTAATTAAAACAAACAAGCAGGCAACAATTACATGTTTCGGATAAAGAGCTGCACAAAACCTTCCACAAGGTAAACCGTGTACACCATGCAGTTAGAACCATGAAATATGCCAATAAATCAATAATTATTAAACCAAGAAGGCACATCAGATCTTGGGCTTTCCGTAGATCGTAGTACCAGTGGTTGCTTAGTTAAACTTGAAATTTCCTCACCGAAGGGCTTCTCTTCTATCGTATTTTGAACTCAGAACATTTTAAGGTGACGCATCATCTTAACCAGCCACGTATCAAAACTACTTCTTTTCAATAAATATTTGCACATCCATTTCTCTGTTATTTCACATAAGCCTTTAAGTAACCACACACAAAAAACTAATTTTCCATTTCAAACAGAAAATCTGAGTCAAATATTAATTTTTTCAATATATGTATGTCCTACAAAGAAATTTGTAAATTTTTGTAATAATTTGTCTGAAAAAATCCCTGATTTTTTCAATCAACAAATTGTCTGATTCAACAAAGCTTTTTAATGAAAATAAAAAGCAAATAAAACAAATAAATATTCTGTACAGTATGTAATTTCTATATTGGAAGAGAAAACTTCTCTTAAAAATTTTGTTACAAGTGAACTAGAATTTTTTACTCCATACTGTGTTTTGTTTTGCTTAAAACAAAATTGGAACGAACTATTTATTGGAGCAGTAAAAGTTTTTACTGAAATTAAATTTTATTTCAAACAAACGTTTACTTGAAAATTTTTTTGGATAATTTTTTTTTCTTTTCCGAGCGGCAAAAGTTAATTTTTGAGATCATGAAATTTTCACACCCGCTATCTAAAAGATAAACCCCTGCGTTACCTCCTAAAAGACAACCTAAGTAAGTACTTTTGTTTGAGATTCTGAAATTCAGAGAATGAGAATGAGTCTTATACGCAAAAAAAAACTTTATTCAGTAGTCTTAATTTTAGTAACAGAGTATTGTCATAATTGAATCGTAAATAATTCTCACGTTTACAAATATTATCTCAAGCAACTGGGAATATAGCCGAAAACAACATAAAAAAGCATCCCAACTTCTTTTATGCGAAAAAGTAAAATACTCTACAACTATAGATAAATAAAAAGGCAAATGCGTATTAAGCGTATTGACTGTCTGTCATACGAGTATGCTTATACTCAGATTGTGGATATTTAGCCACCGTATACCTACATTGGGGTATATAAAATGAAATAGAAAATATGTGGGGGTGTGTGTGGCTGTTTTAAAACATACTTGTGTGCGTGCATAGTCCTGTACATACGCATGTGTAGCCTCATAATACTCAGAGTATTTTTTACTTATGCTAATGATTATAGCTCATATAGTATACATTTTATTTGTAGTCTTTTCTGCTGCATATTTTAAAAAAAATTTAAGTATGTAAATATAATTATTGGTTATTTATAGTTATACGTATTCGGTTTAAAATTAATAAGGATGTTTGCGGATGAGCATGGTTTTTTATTTTTAGCTATAAGCATTTATAGTTGTTTAACGGCCAATACTCAATGTGTACTTAAAACGATGCTTTTCTCATTCTCTGATTCTGATATGTTTCACTTAAGTTATGACAGCGCCTCTTTGTCTGCGCTGTTAATTTAATTTGTTTCTAACACATTGAACACAAAACAATAAAATAATTGTCCCTTTTTTCGTTTTATCCTTGTTATCAGCAGTGTCTTTCGCTGTCATCCTTTTTTTTTAAATAAAAAATCAAATTGAAAGCATCATCTTAAGAAATTAAATTGTCTTGCTGTTCTTTTACTGCCACAAACAGACGAAAAAATAATATTATAGAAATAAAAACTACAAAATCATGTTATAATTGATTTTGCCTCAATAGAAAAAGATATCAAAGAGTTTATTGCTTGTGACAGACTGAAGGAAAGGCAGCGAAAAGTGGTGGCGAGGCGATTAAAACAATGTATGGACTATAAATTGATGTCTGTTGCCACAAACCCAAGCAAGGAATATAGAATTTTGTGGGTTTTCCTAAAATAAATAATTTATTTCGGTTGTAATAATTTTTAAGTGTCTGACTTGTTATAGAGTTTAATTTAATAAAAGTTAAATACTCGTAATATCGGAAACTATTTGCTAAGATTTTCATTAAAAAAAGGGCAATTAACAAACTCTACTTTTTCTTTTTTTAAATATATTAAGCCAATTCGCAAAGTGTTCTATTGCGTCATATTTGTTGTAAGTCATAAATGTTTATGACTGTCCAAAGATCTTTCTCATATTTTTTATATAAAAATATTTTATGACAATATGACATTATTACCTATGTTTTTCAGTCTACTGTTTATTTAACACAATTATTATTATGCTAAAAACACGATTGGGAAGAACGATGAAGTTCACATAGTACGACAAACTTGCCTTCAAGAATTCTTTTCGTAAATTAATTTTTTACAACACCATTATATTTGACGACTTAACAATAAACTCTAGTCAAAATATCTACCTTGTTATGTTATTTTTGTATCATATGGACCATACATGGGCATACTGCATTACTTTTTTACTGCATTACGTGTTTCAGTAATCAGTAAAAAGTACTGATTACTGAAAAAAAAAATCAGTATTCAGTAAATTTTACTGATTACTGAAAAAAAAAATCAGTATTCAGTAAATTTTACTGGTTACTGAAAAGAGAAATCAGTATTCAGTAAATTTTATTGATTATTGAAAAAAAATCAGTATTCAGTAAATTTTACTGGTTACTGAAAAGAGAAATCAGTATTCAGTAAAAAGTACTGATTGTTGAAAATAAGATCAGAATTCAGTAAATTTTACTGATTTGTGTAAAAAATGCAGTAATCAGTAAATGACTGATAGTAGATACTGTGTGTTTTAAAAATGATTTGTACACACTAAAAAACTTTGAAGATCTTGGAAGGTCTTCTTCATACAAAAAATCCGGATCTCTAATCGAGTCATCACTATCAAAATCGAAAATATCGCTAATTTTTTTAATATTTTTTTTCACAACAAATAAAATTTTAGAAAAATTTCAAATATCTTCCGGACTTCTAATTTTAACTAATGTTTTTATTAGTTGCATTTAACTAATGTTTTTATTATTTATTAATTTAACTAATGTTTTTATTAGTTGAAATTTTTTCAATTAATAAAGTAATTTATAGCGCAGGATAGTTCACTTATGTATCAATATTAATTTACAAATTATATACAGTCCACAAGTTCGTAAAATTAACACATATTTATATATTTCGTTTTTTCAGTTATGCCACTATTCATGTAAGTTAGCAATGTGTACATATCATTTTCAAAACACACAGTATCTACTATCAGTCATTTACTGATTACTGCATTTTTTTTAACAAATCAGTAAAATTTACTAAATTCTGATCTTCTTTTCAGCAATCAGTACTTTTTACTGAATACTGATTTCTCTTTTCAGTAACCAGTAAAATTTACTGAATAATGATTTTTTTTCAGTAACCAGTAAAATTTACTGAATACTGATTTTTTTTTCAATAATCAGTAAAATTTACTGAATACTGATTTCTCTTTTCAGTAACCAGTAAAATATACTGAATACTGATTTTTTTTTCAGTAATCAGTAAAAAAAGAAAATACTGAAAAAGTACTGGTACTGAAAAATGCCCATCTATGATATGGACACTAAATTATGCAATTATTCACTGCGGCAAAAAATCACTTGCAAAAATAACAGAAATTCGCAAAAAAAAAATTCTAAATCTTAAACAAAATATAATTTTTATTAAAAATCTTTAAAACTACAAGAAATGCCAATAATTCATTAAAAATGGCGAAAATTGTTAAAATTCGCACAAATTTTTTAACAGCATAATCGCAAAAACTTAAGAATCACAATATGTACTTGCAAAGCTCGCTTTCATTCGCAAATTTTGGAAACCATCCTTAAAATTCATTAGAAATCGCCAAAACTGTTAGAAAAAAATTTAATTCAGAAAAAAACGCGAAAAAATCGCAAGTTCGCGAAAAAACCGCAAGCTCACGAAAAATTTCTAACGCATTTAAAAAATCACTTACACTGCAATGAAAAGCAGTGTATATCCGAATTTTATATAAATCGCAATAAAAATTCAACATTGCGAAATTGTAATGTCTAGTAAAAGTTCTTTAGCTTTGATGTCATAATACAACCACATCAGCACAATGGACATTTCTTAATATTTTCGAATTAAAAATGAAAAATTCAAACATTTAGTCATCGTCTTTTAACGAAAAATTTATCATTTATGACAATTTTTTATATATCAATACAACAGGCCGTTCACATGATTTATGACTTTGTGAACTGGGTAATTGTTTTCGTTTAAATTATTTTTTATAAATCTCATATTAATGTTTTTGTAATATACGAAGACTAATGTGTAGTTTTCACAATGCAAGCAAGCGACATGTCTACAAGTTTGCCGAGGAATTGCTTACTTAAAAATTTTAGTATCTTTCATATAGCTATATATTTTTTCTGGACAAGACATTGCAGTGATGCTCTAGGTAAACATTAGAGTTTACTGACACCAATGATATTCTGCCCCCGCAAACAGTCCTAAAATAGTTTTTAAAGCTTCATCCCATACATTAAAATTGCATTTCAATCAATTCATAATTCAATATTTAACCTCAAACTCAAAGCAGAAAAGAGAAACAAAACACAATACTTCCTTTAACGCCAGACTCTTCTTATAAAATCAATGATAAATAATTTTCATTTCCGTTTAATCAGCGCTAGCAACCACCAATATCCCAGCAACTTATAATTTGCAAAAAAAACCATTTTTCATCAGCTATTCTCATGCTTTTGATTATCACTGACATGCTGCTTGAAATGAAAACAAGAAAAAAACCACAACATCATTTTCCTACGAGTATCATGCCACAATAGAAGCATCAGAATACAAGACGCCAGAGCTAAAGTTAAGGAAGTTTCTTTGCAGCTTAATGAATCGATTCTACAATCTCACTCTGTAAGTACTCTATATCGAAAAGACAATGGCCACATTTAATGAACAACAAATACTCATGCAATCATCTTAGCAGCATTATCGCAATCATCTTTACCTTTTTTGCTTACTGCAACAATATTGTTGTTGTCATCATCATCATCATCATCATCATAATCATCAAGCACAGCCAGCCCTCTCCACCCACCGGTATTAAGAATATTATTATTTCTAGCTTTTGTATAGAAATTATCAAAACTAATCATATTGTGAAATGATATGATATGAATTGCAAAATATTTTATAAGTAGAATCTATTATTTGCTAGCTGACTTGGCTGACAGTAAGTTAGAAGGAAAGAGTTGCTGAGGCAGTTTGTTGTGTGTGTGTGTGTGTGTGTTGTGTGTTGTTATCGATGACAGGCAGCATAAATAAACCTGAAGAAAATGAGAAGCAAGAATATTTAGATGGAACTGAAGAACGACGAATAGTGGGTTTATTTCTCTGAAATTGCAATAACAAAGCATTTCAATGGCTTATTAAAATGTACAGTGGCCGACAAAATTAATGACATGATATTAATTTGTTAATAAACACAAAGATAAGGTCGGCAGTCCACGCAGAGTTCATAAAACCATATCGAGCCATAACTGCTAAAAAACAAGTTAACTGACAATTTCTTTTGACCTGGGCTCGAATCGTCACATACGTGAAGGTACAACTCGTCACATAAAAACACCATTTTCGGATTATGACATACGTAAACGTGCTGAAATCCCATTTATTTTATAAGAGTGATGTATCACTTTATTTATTTTGTTATATTCGATTGTCGTTACGATCACGGATGTGACGATAGATAGAGCCCTGGAAGCAAATTACGGCACTCTTTATCGAATGAAATTACGAAATATTTCAATAGAGTTTAAAAGGAAATATTTCGTAATTTCGTTCGATAACGAATGCTGTAATTTGCCTCCTGATTTTTTGATACAAACCGATTGCACTATGCAACAATTTTAGATTTTTGGAAAAACACACGGACTGGACATTATAGATTCCATAGTTCTATTAAAGTGTAGTAAGACTCTATACTCAGTTTGGCGATTATGGGGAACAATTTTCTATGGGCCTCCAAAGATTTACAAAATCTCTGCGTCTTCCAAAAATGGTGTCATCAGTTTTTGGCCAACATCTAATTTAGACTAGCTGATAGCGTTTAAATACCCAGTGAAAAAAATGGAAGTCATTCTAGTGGAACTACATTTTCATTGCTTCCAAGAAATCGATATTTTTAATTTGCCGAGAGTGAGCAAAAAGCCATATAGAAGCTTATTTTAGCCATACAAAACCTTGTAACTCTTCCATAGTGTTAGAAAATACTCACCAGAATTTTAAAAAAAAATTTATTTTTTTAAAGAAATTTATGAAATAATTTTAGTCTAAAATTTAAAAGTTATTTGCTTAAATTTACATGAAAACACTGTTTCAAGCTTAAGTTCACATAAAAAGAAACCAATTGTTCAAATAGGCAACTATTCAGTTATGGGGAACAATTTTTTATGGGCCTCCAAAGATTTACAAAATCTCTGCAACTATTTACAATTTTTCCTAGATGAAAATATTATCATGGAACACAAAAAAGGGAATTTTTCTTAATATCGCTTCCAATTCAGTGACCAGGCATCGAAAAAGAGAACTTCTTGCAATGACAACTCCATGTAAAAATCATTAGATGGGATCGAAATTTTCACTACTTCCAGATCGCAAACTCTACATTTTCATGACTTTTTTGGAGTCTCTTTTTTTGCTGGGTATACTTGGAAATAATGTAGCTAAGAGCCTAGCAAACATATCTTGTTGACATTTCATGTCAAAAAAGTTATTTCTTCATGCAATTTTTTTTTGCAAAAATTAGGGAAACGTTTGTTTTTTTTTTTTGCTTTTGTCACTAAAATCGCCAAACTGAGTATAGGAGTTTACTGCTCTTTTGTAGTACTATCGAACATATACTGTCAAAACCATGCAAAGTTTTCACTATTGCACAGTGGGATTTACGATCGCAAATAATCTGTTTAAAAAAAATTAAGTTCGAAAATTATGTCGCTCAAGGTTTTTTTGATGGTTATGGCACGATATGCAATTATACGTACCTTTATCAGTTTTGGCATGATTCGTAATGAATTCTTGAAGTAGTCAAAGACTAAAATCAAAACACTCATTTCTTAAAAAAAAACAGCTGTCAAATTACGGCACTCGATGAGGTTCGAAATTGTAAACTATTTCCATATAAAGTCTATATAAATATTTCGTAATTTTATTCGAAAATAATTTGCCATAATTTGCCCCCAGCACAAGTCTGTCATTCGATTCGATTGTTGAAAGTTCTGTTATTCGCAAATGGCTTTGTGACTTTACTTTGACTGAAACTGTTTAATTTTTTAAAAGCGAAACCAGAAGCAAAATCAAATGAAATGAAAATCAACACTGAAAGTTAATCTAATAATCAAAATTACTTAGCTTAAGCTGCAAAATCGTTCTTTCCAAAAAAAAGTTTTAAGTATGAACACAGTATTTAAAAAAAAAAAAATTTATTTTTTAATCTTATTGCTATGCCCCACTGTAAATCTTAACATACTTCCGAACATATTTTAATTAGTTAGGTATACATAGAACTGATAGTAATTTCATTAGAATAGAATATTTCATACACTTTTACTTAAATAGCTTTTTAAAATAACTATTCCTTCCTTACACACTATAGAAATAGTGTTAACAGAGAACTGACTGAATAATGGAAAAGGTGTATATGTATGTATGTATGTATGAGTGTGTTTGTGTGTATGAAATAGAGAGAAAAAGCTATAGAATCTTGCCATAAGGTGTAATGAAAACAATAGACTCCAAATGACAATTAAGATGGTATTTTCTATTGAAAAAAGGATAATGTAATAAAGAAAATAACCGATTGATGTGATAAAACACGTTGTTTGAGAACAAGTTTTCTATATACATACATATATGTTTATGTATGTATATCTGTAGAATAACAAATAACACAACAACATCCTTCTATTCTTTAGGAAACAATGGTGAATCGTGTTTTGTTGTAATAAATGATGTTACTGATGATGATGATGATAAAGGTGCTGTTGTGAAACTTTTGAAGTACATATTCCATATTTAGTTATAATCCTGGAGTAAGGGAATTAAGGGGGCGGAGTAGGAAAGTGTTATTAACTTTGGAGGATATTAAATTTGGTGTTAACAATACAACAATATGACATGTATGTATGCATAGACATATGTGCAGATGTCTGTACGCTTTTATATGCATTTACAAAATAATGCTTTGTTAAACTAAATGGAGTGATGAAGGATGGAAATTGAAATGTTTCCTAAGCTTTATCTCTCTAAAGGATTTGTTTATATTAAAATCATTTGAAACACAAAAGTATATCCTGCTTAGTGCTTATTTTTCCCTTTAATTTAGAATTTATATAAATGAACTATTTATCATAATATTTATGTTTCTCTAATAAAATTAAAATTAAAGCTAAAATTTAAACACAAATGTGCACTACTCTCGAGAAGAAAATAATATATAATATATGTACATATATGGTTTCGTTTGTAGAAAGACTAGGATATAAAATTTCTAAATAATTAAAATAGTTGTTTATTAAGCTGAGTTGGCCTATTTGTTTGGACAAAGACTCCACAACAAATGGTTTGGTGCGTGAGCTGGCTATTTTACATTTTAATCCAATACTTGCAATTATTTTAAATAACACAAATATTTTAACAAAAGCACAATTCAAATTCTATACTTTGTAAGTACTCGTATTACAGCTTTTTTTAATTTTTTTTTTCAATTTAAAATAAATAACACAGGCCAACACGATTTTTAAGGTTGGTACTTTGATAGTAAATTTTTTACTTTTTTTGAATTGGCTCTGTATCTCGAGATTTTCGGTTGTTAAGAAAAAAGAGGATGCTGCATCACATAATTTGCATTTATTTGAGAACTAGTACTTTGATCAAATAAAAAACAAATTGATTTTTAAATTAAGTCCGTATTAATTTTTTAACAGTCTTATAGTTTCGGAGATATTCGGAAAGTTTTATACAAAAAAAATAATTTTTTTTTTAAGAATTGAGAAAATCGTTTTTTAAAAGACTCATTACAATTTTAAATTGAAGAAAATTTTATATTTTGTTATTAATTGTAATACATTCATATGTTATAAATAAAAGGAGCCAAACTTATTAAAAATCATTCCACTAATTCTGAATTTTTTCACAATTAAGTGGTAGCATATATACTTGTATTACAGCTTTTTTTAATTTTTTTTCAATTTAAAATAAATAATATTTAAAAAAAACTGTAATACGAGTATATATGCTACCACTTAATTGTGAATAAATTCAGAATTCATGGAATGATTTTTAATAAATTTGGCTAATTCTTTTCCTAGCCTTCTATGTATTTTTTTATTTAATCAAAGAACTGGTTCTCAAGTAAATGCAAATAATGTGATGCAGCATCCTCTTTTTGCTTACTAACGGAAAATCTCGAGATACAGAGCCAATTCAAAAAAAAAACTGATTTAGAGGTATTGATACACATTACTTAGTGTATACAAATTGACACAATAAATTTCATTATGTTGACCTGTGTAGTTAGTAAAATCAATTCAAATAATAAAAAAATTTAATGCCCAGTAAGAAGATTAAGGACGTTTTTTGCCACTTCTGAGTTCTTGTCTTTGAATTCTTTAGATTATTTTCTTCAAAAATAGTTCTTGTCTTTGATAGTGAAAAATAAAAATATTGCCATGCTTTAATTTGAAATTTATTTGCTGGTGGTTTAGCTAGGTCTATATACGTATTTCATTGGCGCTTAAACCAAATCATCAGTAGACTTCAACCACAAATTTTGAACAGTCACAAACCTCTTACTTTATGCACAGACTTTTAAAAACTATATGAGAATTCATAGAATAATAATATTTTTGAAAATCACAAAGACAAAATAAGTTTAGTAGGCTTTGAAACTCATACAAAACGCAGCAAATAATTTATATTCGATATGAATCTATTTTATTTTTCTACACCTTCATACAATTAGAAATCCATTGGATAACAATAAAAGTAATTACAAGGCAAAATGAAAAATAAAATCTAAAATTTAACATTTAAGAAGTTTATTATTCGACATATTGTCATAAATATATTTTAATTTGAAATTTAAATGTTAAATTTTAGATTTTATTTTTCATTTTGCCTTGTAATTACTTTTATTGTTATCCAATGGATTTCTAATTGTATGAAGGTGTAGAAAAATAAAATAGATTCATATCGAATATAAATTATTTGCTGCGTTTTGTATGAGTTTCAAAGCCTACTAAACTTATTTTGTCTTTGTAATTTTCAAAAATATTATTATTCTATGAATTCTCATATAGTTTTTAAAAGTCTGTGCATAAAGTAAGAGGTTTGTGACTGTTCAAAATTTGTGGTTGAAGTCTACTGATGATTTGGTTTAAGCGCCAATGAAATACGTATATAGACCAAGCTAAACCACCAGCAAATAAATTTCAAATTAAAATATAATTATGACAATATGTCGAATAATAAACTTCTTAAATATTGCCATGCTTTTACAACATAAAAATTAAATTAAATTATTATACAATAGTTTGAAAAATATATGAAAAAATATGTGTACGATATAATGTTTGGAACAAAATCATAAAGCAAATACACCAACCTTCTAGCATAGACAATAACTAATAATTGTTTTACAGAATCACAACTGCTGCTTTTTTTCGTCCATAGACAAGACGATACAATCGTCGAACAGAATTAGGGCATTAATATTTGAGTATAAAAATTCATTCATGTGAATAAATATTGAGCCATAGCCGCCAAAAAAGCTAAATCGACATTTATTTTAACTTCGTTTATTGACGAAAACCGACTTTCTACGATCGCAAATAGTAGATTTTCGTAAAAAAATTAATATCGAACATTATGTCCCTTGAGCTTCTTTGGCGGTTATGATACGACATTTATTTTTTATTTTTATTTTAAAAAACTTAATAAATTTAAAATTTAATATGGTTATTCGAATAAAACACGATTAAAAAAAATTAAAAAAAGTTTGCGAGAAAACCAAAAATAAAGATTTAGCCGACGAGTCCCCCACAACTCCGGAAATGCCACCAAATTAAAAATAAAGTTTTAAAATGATTTTTTCGGTCGTTAATTCCGATTCCACAGGCAGAACCCAATCGCTTTGACTATCTTCTGTCATTACCCTTTATTAAAACAAACTTTACACATATGTAATAAACCTTTTTACTTTTTATTTATAAATTTTTTGCACTGCGTCTCTTATTTTATTTGTTTTATTTCACTTCTTATTAACGTATAGCGATCTAATAACATGAAAATGCTACACGTTCAATATTTATCACGCGATCCGCAATTCAGGATTTGGATTCCATAATTTAGGCCTTTCTGCGATATGGATCGCGATACATCAATGCTAAATATCGCGATACTGGATCGTGTAGTGGGCACAATAAATAAATAAACAATAATGAATATTGTGTTCACAAAGAAATTTATCAAATATTTAAAAAAAATGCTTTTAAGCCCGTTTTTGTTTTTTTTTAATCTAAATATGTTTTTAAAATTTTTAATTTTTGTTATTTTTAACTCTAATAACAAGAACTTTAATTTAAGGATGTTATTATTTAACAGCTTTGCTATTTTAAGCAAAATTTATACATGTGACATGTGGTTGTATGTTAAACTTTTTTTTGGTTTTTTTTACTCACAATCCAAGTCAATTTTCGAATATGCACAACACTTTCGAAGCAAAAATTAAAAAAAATACAAAACGTTGTTTGGGTGCAATTCGTTTATATTTTTTTAAATTTTTTTCTTGGTTGGCAATAAGCTTCTGTTGTTGTAGTCCTTTATCTTGTTTCTAATTCATTGGATCGCAAAAACTGTCGTGTTCACCTTAATTGGAGAGTGCAATAACAATAGCAGAAAAAAGAAGGCAACAAGAACAATAAAAATATTAAGAATTACAACAACAACGAATACGATGGGCTTAGTACAACATACGCTTTTATGTATTGAGCATTATGAAATGATATGGATAGGAACTAAATTAAATTTTTTATGATGATGGTAACATTAAAAGGCTTTAGAGAGTGAATTTCTCGTATTCTCTTTAATTTGAAGTTAATACGAGTATCTACTAGCTGATGTTCAAAAACAGACATTGGTGCTGATAAAGTGTGTAATAGCTTTTTTTGGAATATAATTTATAAAGAAATATTAAAGGTATTCATTTTAGGTTTTTCTCGTTGGAAAAATGGAAAAATTTCATTTTTTTGACAACAAAGAGTCTAAACACAACATTTGCGGTGCGGTGCGATTTCTCGTTGCGGGAGAGAAAAATAAACATATCACAACGGAAGACGGCGACGGCAATACTTGTCATTATTTGTTTAAATTTTTATTAATTTTTTTGTGCATACATTTTTATAACTGAAAATAAAAAAATTATTAACATTTTATACATTCGCAGATATATTTGATATATTTTTTTTTACTTTTATAATCTACGAAAAAAATGTTTGAACTTCAAAATCGTGTTTTTCTTAAAGTAATGTTGTGAACACAGCCAATTATTCAAAAACTACGGCAACATCAGCAAGAGAAAGAGTATCAAAAATTGAGAGAATAAGAAAGTCCGCAATGAAAATAAAATAGATTTTAATTTTATTCCGTCCGGGACTGCGGATTTTTACTTCAAAATCGTATGGAAAACCGCACCGCAATAAATAATCGTTACATTGTGTTCAGACTCAAACACAGGAAAAATAATTAAAAAAATTTTTTCAAATTTTTTTGCCTGTGTTTGTTGTAAAAAATTACATTTTTCCACTTTCCCAACGAGAAAAAAAACTGAAATGAATACTTTTAATAAAAAACCAACGAAAATATTACATTCCCATGTTCGATAAAAATGTGCGAAATAATTCTTTGTCATTAAGGCAAAAATACTTAATTCTGCAGCAAAAATTTTTTAAGTTAACATGTTTTTTTAACTAGTTTTTGACATCGGGAGCTTTCGTTTGCAATACGTGCTTTGTTTATAACTACTGTAGAAATCGATCAATGTTGCAATTTCGTAAATGGATCATAAGTTTAGTAACAATAGTATGTTTAGCATAACAAAAGTATAGTAAATATTTTACAGAGTTCGCGCTACTGCAGGAAACATGAACAATAATACGAATCTTATAAAAAATCCGTAGTGAACTTTTGTGTCGTCTCGGCCTATTTATAATTATCACTAACATTTGCTGCAGTCTTATACACACTTGTTCAATTTGCTGTTATGCTGGCGTCTTTAATGTTTTGTTTCTTTTTTATTTTTGCCATTCAATTTTTAAGGCTGTTGTTGATGTCTTCTCGTTCGTTGCTTGTAACGAAAACGTATCCAATTAGAAAAACAACATTGACATCGATTGTAAGCCATCTATTGATATGTATTTCCCAGCACATTTATGTATGTGTGTTAGTTCATTCAGGCAGCCAGCCAGTCAGCCATTTAACTATCCATCCATTCACTCAACCATACATTTAAATAGAGACACAATCCCACCACTTTTTTGTTATTTTTTTTTAAACTTTGTTTATTTTTTCTGTTCCAGTTCGAAGGTAAATTGTGGAAGCTATGGGAAAAGATGTCCAAAATGGTGTTTGGATTAATATTGGTTTTCATCCTTGTTGCTGTTAATGCTGCTTGCCATGATAAAAATTAAGCTGCAGATACGCTTTGGTTATGCTCGTATTAAAGTTGTTGCATAATGGACGTTTGTTTCAACGTTGCCATTTGTCGTATTTTTTTTTACTACAAAAATGGTAATTTTTAATCCGCAGCAAGAGTGCAGGTATTTTTTTCAGTGTGAATATACCCAGCAAAAACTTAGCTGCAATTGCAATTGTAATGACTTGCTACACTCATTATTTGGGAGTTTTATAAAAATATACAAATATGAAGAGAAATTTTCAATAAAAATGTTCATATTTTGCAACAAAAAAATTATTATATGATTTTTCTTGTGGAATGTATATATAGTGTTTGCTGGGTAACGAACCCCTTACCGAATAAAATTCCGCCTGAAATTTCTCCCTTTTCCATTTAGAATTTTTTGTTTTCCCTATTACTTGCTATTAGTTGGAATTGTTCCCCGGGAAAAATTTCACGCAGAATATTATTCATGATAGCCATTTTTTAAGCATTCAAATCTTAAATCCGCGTGCTCCACTAAACAAAGGGCAGTTCTTGAATACTTAGAGCAGCACTGTTATTAAACAGGTTCCAATAAACGGTTTTATTTCCACACAGATTTGGAAAGTATATGTAGTTTAAAACATAGTTAGTTAATTCATAAGAAAAAATTTTGATTTGCTATTCGACCCGGGTTTTAAAAGAAAAACTGGTTATCGATTTTTCAATTATTCAAGAATATCGATCGTTTAGGTTTTAAGGCTTTGGAAAATGCACCTAAATTATTTTTTTTTTAAAATAAAACCCGGTTTTTTATGTATAATCCTTAATATACTTAAATCAGCTCCAATAACCGGGTTTATTTATATATCAAATATTACGAAAGTATATGTAGCTCAAAACCTGGTTAGTCAATTTATAAGAAAAAATGTTTACCTACTACGCTAACCGGGTTTTATAAGAAAACCCGGTTATCAGATTTTCAATTATACAAAAATATCAATATTTGACTTCTAAAAATACGTTTTCGGCTACACTAAACAAATCCAGTTAATTTTTTTTTTCAAATAAAACCCGGTTTTTTTTGCTATGCATGCTTTTCCTTAAACTGTCAACAAACTGTCACATGTTGTCCCAATGTTTTGTTTTAATTTTTCCAGGGATGTTGTCTATTCAATTTTAATAAGAAAACAGCAACTTTTTATGGAAATATCCATATAATAGATCTATTGATTTTTTTGTAAACCAATTAAAAAACTTTTTTTTAAACTAATAAAAAAGCTTATTGTAAAGTTCTTGATAATATGCTGAAAGTTGTTGGCCCCTGTTATATTTATTTTCTTTATGACACCCGACTTATATTCATTTCTATTTTTATATTGCCAATCAGATTTTGAAGGTATATGTAGTTTATAATAATTTATAGTAATATATAAAAAAACTTTTGCTGGTTTAAAAACCGGTTAACGGATTTTCAATTATTCTACAATATCAATATTGCAATACTAAAAATATGTTTAGGCTGCTCCAAATATATTTGGTTTAATTTTTTTTAATCACAACCAGTTTTTTGATGTATAATATTTTTTTTTTTTTTTTTTTTTTAATACATGTATTTATTTATTGTATCTTCAAATATGAACTAACAATAAGTATTCAAATCTTAAATCTATAATATAATTATTAGGACCGACCACTGTCGGACATAAACTTGTTAATAGTTATAAATAATACATAAGTAGTGATAATAAAAAAAAGAAAAAAAAATTATAAAAAAGTATAAAAAAAGTATTTTCAAGAAATCCCATTTGGCGTGTTGAGTAATAGAGCCCTTGTGTCCCTCTTTTTTAAGCGGATGTGTCCAGTAAAGTTCAAAATATTACGAGCAAGCGGATTAGGATGTGACTCGAGTTTTGTTAAATATTTGCCTGCGTATTTTGCAATTTCTTCAGTCACTAGTGGCATATTTAAATCACGATGTATATTAGAATTTTTGATATACCATGGAGCCGATGTTATTAACCGTAAAATTTTGTTTTGCCTTCGTTGGATTCTCTCTACATTGGAAGCTGAAGCAGTGCCCCATAACTGGATACCGTAACACCATATTGGCTTTAAAAGCGACTTGTATAATAAAAGTTTACAGTCCATGCTAAGTGTTGAATTTCTGCCAATCAACCAGTGTATTTGAGATAACTTAATTTTCATCTGAGTTAGCTTAAAGTCAATATGATGTTTCCATGTAAGCCTTCGATCAAGGTGTATACCAAGGTATTTCACTTGGGAGTGTTGAGGAATATTTTGATTATTGATTCGAATGGGGGAACAAGTATCTCTTCTTAGGGTAAATGTTATATGGACACACTTTTGTTCATTTACCTTAATTCTCCATAAGTTCAACCACATTTCCAATTGTGTAATATGTTCTTGTAAATATCGGGAAGCCTCGTGAGGGTTTTCATGCATACTAAGGCAGGCTGTATCATCGGCAAACGTATATGTATGGATATTGCTGCTCAAAGGCATATCGCAAGTATAGATCAAATACAAAACTGGCCCCAGTATGCTCCCCTATGGCACACCGGATGATATAGATTCGGGCACACTCATGAATTCTCCTTCCACAACCGTGAACTTCTGGGTAGTGATGTAACTTTCTAATAAATTCACTAAATTTATTGGTAGATATGATTTTAATTTTAGAATTAGACCTTCATGTCACACTTTATCAAATGCCTGAGAAACGTCAATAAACAGGGCAGAACAATACTTCTTTTCCTCAAATGTTTTTCTTATAAATTGAACCAATCTATGAGTTTGTTCAATGGTGCTATGCTGACTTCTAAAACCAAATTGATGGTCTGGGATGCACCCACTATCTGTTAAGGTTGGGGACAATTTTGTCATGAGCAGCTTTTCGAAGAGTTTTGACATAGTTGACAGCAAACTTATTGGCCTATATGACTCAGCTTTAGTAAGATCTTTTCCCGGCTTTGGAATCATTTTGATTTTTGCAAGCTTCCAGAGTTGTGGATAATACTCCAGTCGTAATATGGCATTAGAAATAAACAGCAAGATTCTTATTGCAATATGCGGCAAGTTCATCAGCATCTTGTTACTAATTCCATCAATACCTGGAGCTTTCTTTGGCTTGAGTTCAGCAATTACTTTATGTACATCACGCATCTTAAACTTTAAGGCTCGAGGGGGTAGAGCAACTACATTCGGCAAATCAGCAACACCAGTACATGTATTTGAGGTAAATACGGATTTTAAATGCTCAGCAAATATTTTGCATTTTTCCGTATCGCTTCTTGCCCAATCTCCGGTAGATGTGCGCAGAGGTGGCTTAAACTCAACGGGGGTTTTAAGCTTTCTAGCAGCGCGCCACAAAGAGTAATTAGCTGTCGGTGTGACATCAAGACCTTCCAAATAATTTTTAAGAGATGCAGTTTTTTCAGATGCAAGCAACTCTTGAAGTCGTTTAGAACATTCTTTAAGTCTGAGTTTATGTTGGGGTGATCTGTGCTGTTGCCATTCCCTTCTAGCTCTTCTTTTTTCACATACGAGATGTTCAATATCCCTGGAATAAATTTTATTAAACCCAGACTGCGGATGGGAGGTAGTGGCATGTTCAGCATGGATCTAAAAATTTTGTATAACAATCATCATATTTCTGTATTAAAGGTTCTTGGCAATATATTGCAAAAAAAATTAAAAAAATTGTCCTTGGTTTACTAATTTATTTTCCAATAAAAACCGAGTTTCGACTTTTATATCTACCTTTATATTGCTAAGCAGATCTCAAAACCATACACAGCTGATAACCTAATTAATTGAATTAAAAAAACTTAAACCGGGTTTAAAATTATTCGGATATATCCAAACCGATTTTTTATTATTATACTTCTTGAACTCTGTTTTTAGTTTTAACTAAAAATACAGTTTTTAATTTTTTCTAGTAAAAACACGGTTTGATTTTTTCAAATGAAATCCGGTTTTATTTTTTCGAAAAAAAACCTTATTTTGGCTTAATTTTTTAATTCAAAAACTATGCGTGAATTGAATTTTTAATTAAATTTTTTCAATTTTGATATACAGTGCGGAAATTTAATACTCGTACAGACTCCAGGTATAAAAAAAACTTTCGTAACAAAATAAATAACCAAAATGTTCCCAATTTTATAGTACGATAATGGAGACCATACATATTTAATAAATCATAAACAAATAAATCATTAATTTTGTAGAATTTAAATGAATTTCGTGCAAAAAAATCATATTGAAAAGTATTGGTAGTACAAAAAAAGGATTATATTTTCTTTTACAATTGCATTGGCTTCTATCTGATTTCATGAAATAAATTTTATGCTTGAATATTCTGCATTCTTATTGTTATTTTCTTAAAACTTATGATTGATTGATTATCCATAGACATAATTTTACAACAAAAAACAAAACTGAAACTAACTAATAACATAATTTATTAAAACTCAGAGGATTTTTTTTATTTTAGGGTTCATGAATTTGAACTTTGCTTACTGTATCAAAAAGCCAAATGTAAAGCAAAACTAAAATTAATTTATATTTGACTTCTCAATACAGTATGGATTAAGAAAATATAACAATAATTCCACCACAGTATCATATTTAACTCTTCAATATAAAAAGCTTAAAGCTTTTCAACTGCCGCAATACTATTTTAGTTATCAAACAAGCATACATAACGTTATGCCTTCGCATGAAAGCTTCACTGAAGTACAGTACTTGGAATAATTTTTGGAACAAAATCATAAAGCAAATACACCAACCTGCTAGCATAGACAATAACTAATAATTGCTTAAAAGAATCACAACTGCTGCTCTTTTTCGTCCATAGACAAGACGATACAATCGTCGAACAGAATTAGGGCATTAGTAAGAAAATTTGTTTTAAAAACCCTTTATAAAGCCTCAATAATTTTTATAAATAAGGCTGTTATTTTCTATTCCTTTGGTTGCAAAGATAATTAAGAGATGAATCTATACAACGAAGTGTCATCCTGAAATGTATTTACAATTATTTGTCGCTTCAATGCTGGTCAAATTGTAGATGTATTTTTAACTAATAGTAAATAATATTTTAATACTAAGTAATTTAAAATAAATATTTAAAACATATAACAAGCTTTTTTAAGTCTTTATTTCTGCCTTTATATCTTTCACTTGATTATTCTTTAAAACTTGAAAAATTTCTTTTTATTTCGAAACAGTTTCAGAAGTTTCAGCCAATTAATGTTCAATTGAATGATAGAAATAATCATGTATTATCTTTAAATAGAAACCAAAAGGGGTTTAACAATGTAAATACATTTAAGGTATGTATAGCAGAAATTCTAATGCAGCAACATTAGCAGCAAACAAGCAACATATTATGGGATTTCAACCCGTAATCTCTCAGCTATGAATAGCACTTTCATGGAATAACTCAAACAAAAGAAGATTTTATGCTCAAAGCCCTAAATACTTTTACAATAAATAAGAATATATTAGATTTTGTGTACTTACATTAGGATTAAATTTAACATTTCCCCGAAAACATAAAAACCCAAAAAAAAAACTACAAAAATTCCGTCCATTAAAAGTACTAACGTCAAAATGAGGACCAAGCTTTTTCTTCAAAAACTAGCTTTTACTTTAATTTAATATAATTTTTAGTGCTAAATTTCAAGCTGCTAACTTGGCTAGATAATTCTCCCATACTAAAAAGTTCAAAAATTCTTGTAATTCTCTGCGGTATTATTACATCATATTGCTGCTTGGTAATCCATAATGATAAAGGAAAAAAATCTTTGAAGCTGGAAAAATTTGTTTATCAAAGTTAAATTTTTAAAAGACCATTTTTGTATACAGCGCATGTTTCAAAAAGTACTTTTTTAATAGTAAATTTCTGATAGTGCGATTTTGAAAAAGTCTTTTAAACAAGTATGTTTTTAAGAAGTACTTTTTAAAAAATTCTTTTTTAAATATTTCTTTCTAAAAGGACTTTTTTTTACAAAAAAATATATATATATATATATTTTCAAACATTAATTTTATATAATATTCCGCTAAAAATATATATAAAAGCAATTCTTGCAAATAGTATTTTTGTTGAAAATATTTTTTTTTTAATTTTTTGAAAAACACCTACATATGTATATAAATCAAAAAAGTACCTATTTAACGAAGTAATTTTAAAATAAGACACCTTTCAAAAAAGGGATTTTTTGAAAACGCTTAGAAGAGCATAGCTAATAGTAAAGTACCTTCCGAAAACAAATACATTTTTTTAAATAAATACCGCAATAAAAAAAGTTTTTTTTTTTAAGAAAAAATTTATTTTTATAATTTTTAAAAGTACTTTCTTTAAAAGGGTACCTGTTAAGAAAAAGTGGCTTCTGCAAAATTCATTTAAAAAATAACATTTTAAAAAAAGTAACTTTGTAAAAACGGACCTCATTAAAAAGTTCCATTCTTATTCATTCAAAATACCTTTTTTTGAAAAGTAACTACTTTACAAATGTACATTTTTAAAAAAGTTCCTCCTTCGAAAAAGTACATTTTCAAAAAAAGTTGCCCATTTGAAAGAATTGCCCTTTAAATTAGTGTTTTTAAGAAGGTAGATTTTAAAAAAAAAAACTTCATATTTAAATAGTGTTTTTTAAGCTGCTAAAAAATAAAATTTTTTCTATATTTAAAACCCCCTTTCGAAGACAAGTATCTATGTATAAAGTGACTGTTGAAAATAGTATTAAATAAAATTTTTTAACACAAGTATGTAGTTAACAAATATGTACATGTATGTATATTTGAAAAAGTATTTTTTAAAAAAATTCTTACTTAAAAAAGTACCGTCTAAAAATAAGGACCTTATAAAAAAATTCCTCATAAAAAAAGTACCTTTGACAAAGAACTAAGTACTTGATTGAAAAAGTTCCATTCTTATTTATTCAAAATACTTTTTTAGAGTAAATATTTTAAAAAAGTACTTTCTTAAAAAAGTTTCTCTTTTAAAAAAAGTTCTTTGAATTAGTGTTTTCAAGAAAATTTCTTCATCCTAACTTTCTCAGACGTGCTAAACCAACAACAATTAATTTTTTTTTTTGAAGAGCAAAAATTTTTTTGTAACTTTTAGCTATCAAATAGAAGTTACTGATTTATCATTTTCTAAAACCAAGTTTTAGACAGATCTCTGTACTCAGTACAAATGAAAACAATAATAAAATAAGAAATGGGCATTTCCCCCGAATGGTCTACCAGGATGAAAAAAGGAAATGTTGATTTTCATCGTGATTTATTGTTTTTAATTATAAAAAATCTATGTTTATATATTAGAATGGCTTAGTAGCATATGTCAGCTGTTTTATAAAATATAAAAATATATAAAAATTTTATAAGGAAAAATATGTTATGTTTGCACTCTTTCTTCAAAAACTTTCTTTTCTACGTTCGCGACCGATAATTAAGCTAATTAAACAAAAACCAATAGATATATTTTATTGTGAAAATACTGGATAGAGACCTACATTAATACACTTTTAAAATAAATTAATCACTTTTCATTATCCTGTTCCATACCGCAGATTTTTACATTTCACTACTGTCAGCCAAAGTTGACTTCTATTTTGCGTACGTTCTTAGCCACATGTTTATAACTATTAATATAAAATTTTAAACTCGATGAAATCCATCTTTTGCACTAAAGATAGAGCTTCGTAAATGTTATCAAATCGCAACAAAAAAATGCTTGCAAAAGTTTTGTTTTCTATATTTTTTGTACATCAAAAGCAAACGAACATAAGTTCGTGACCACAGGAAACATAAATATTTAATCGATCGAATGTTTTCTGTCGACATTGTGGGACAGGCCGTTAACTTTTTACCTTAAAATACTTATGGCCTGGTTTACGATATTAAATGACAACTTTAGACTGAAAATTTAAATTGAAAATAACAATAAAATACGAAAATTTGTATATGTTTTCAATATAAATTTCATTCGACAGTTTTCTTTCCATATCGTGAAATAAATCAAATGTTGCAATTTTTTTTTTTTGTAAGAGAAGTAACACTCAGGCAATGAATGCTATTACTACTACTTATAGTTGTTACCTTCTTTAGGAAAGGGATAGTGATAAAAAAAGACAGGTGGGGAAGGAAAAGATAGAGGAAAGCTTCTTTCTTTTTACAACTCTACCTTTTGCACGTTATAATGAATAGGTGCAGCGCCTCTGGTTTCAATGAGGCGCATTAAATTTTTGAAGCTGTATTTAGTAGCCATTTTTATTCGTTATTTTACTTCGCCGATGATTCTGCTACATAATACCGACGAAGCAGGGTGCTCTGTAACATACATTAGGATTAGTATCTGCCGAAGTCGGTATAGTTCAGTGACCGCTGACTATGCCTTCAGCACTTGAACTTTCTCAAAACAACTCATACAAAGAAAGACTAATGCACATCAGAAAAATTAAAAAAAAATTATTTTCTGTCTTACTCCAAAAATGCTTGACTAAGCGATTTATTAGATTGTCAAGCAGAAAAATTTCATTAATAAATTTTGCACAGCTTTGGTCTTAAGCTTCGTCGAAACGCTAATATAAAACGTAATATAAAAAGGCCCTATTTCATTATTATTTTTTTAAATCGAATTTATTATATATTTCGATAGAAGAACATGTAAAAAATAAAATAAGTTTCAACTTTTCTATATTAAGCTAACGATATATGTATGTATGTATTAGAGCACTCCATTGAATACTCCAGCAATATTCATGAGTAATTTACTCTCAGTAATTTTCTCTTTTGCTGCTATATATATTTTACTAAACTAAAAATACGTGAGCATGCTCATGGTGTTGCTCGTGCAACGCTCTAGTATGTTTGTATATATTTCTTTTCAATTAAATTTTTCTGAAAAATTTTGCTTCTTTGAATTCCCTTTATCCTTTTAAGTTAATGCCTTTATATAATTCCCTGAACTGCCAGAACTTTTACAAAGATCACATTTATTAAGAAATTACAATGTAGCCACAAAAAAAAATTTTTGATATCTTTACTTTTGTAGGCACTTCTTTCCCCCTTCATTTAACACAAAGTTTACAAATGATTTAACATTTTCATGCATACAAGTTGAGAATAACAACAAAACGTTGGAATTAAAAAAAAGAAAATAAAGAAAATTCAAAGAAAAAATATAACGTGCAATTTTTTATTTATTACTTTCAGTTCATTGGGCAAAACGACGACAACAATTACGTCTACAATAATAATAAAATCCTAAAACAGCCAATAACATTAACACACAAAATACGCGCACAATATAAATATAATCCTTAAGCTTCGAAGATGTTTAAAATGAAGAAAGTAATCATGCTGGGGACACGTGCGAAAATGTGACAACGAGTGAATGGAATACAAAATTTAACGTTTAAAAAAAAGTGAGGCATTAAATTTAACAGCTCGTGTTTCCAAGTAATAGACACAAAAATTATAAATTGAACATGCAAATAAATTACCTTCGGTCGTTTTATAGTCTTCACCAAAGTTGTTTATCCTTTCTTCAGTAGTCAAAAAAGATTTCTGTCTGGTAAATGCCCAAGTTGTTGACACAGATCTGAAAAATATTGGTAAAATTGTTATTGCTCAAAGTATTGTTAGTGTCTGTGCAATTGTGGGGTTTCAAATTTAACATCTTCAATGCAGAGTATGTTTATCGCTTTACGTTCTGTTGCCCCTACCTCCCTCCTTCCCACCCACCCCTTGGTAATCTGATATGATTTGCTTTAATTGTTTTATTATATTCCCAAGAGCGAAAAAATTAACATCTATTGTTAAATATTTACTTGCCTTGAAGCGTGTCCATACAAAATATACATTGAAATTGAGTAAAGCCTTCCCCAGAATACAACATTTTTTTCTCTCCAGAGAATAGGAAGGAAAGGCACATTGAATTGGCAATTTAAACTAAATTTAAAAAAAAAGCTTATTGATTACAAAATATTTTCTTGAATTGTGACAATTTCTTGTTATTTGTAGATGAAGCTTGGCGCCAACACTTAACAACACTTAAAGACAAGTTTCATCATGTTTTTTCATATTCTTTTTTTTTTAATTTTTTGCTGCTTTGTTTGCTTTTCCATAAGTCAACAATCATGAAAATTGTGCTGGTGTATTCGCAACAAAAGAAGAACAGTTTTATGTTTTATTTTTTTTCAGTTAAATTAAACAGAAAATCGTTTAGTTGCAAATAACGGCCGCTATGAGCAGCGGCAATGAAAGAAAAATTTATAGATAAATGGAAAATTTTCTAACGTTTTCTATTATATTTCTCACAGTTATTATCCTTCTATTAAGCAAATGGCTTTAAAAAAAATAAAACGAGAGGGAGAGAGAGGGAAAGAGAAATGATTTAAAATAAATTGTATTTATGGAATGGCGGCTAGAATAAAAAGTAACTGTCTAAGTAGGGCCAATTTAAATTTGTTTAGTATTTATTTCATTTGACCATTTTTGCATTCTGGTTGCAAGATCAAATGAAGTCATTGATAGCAAGCAAGAGCTTAAAGTGGGATTGAGAAGTGACCTTTTTAGATATAGAAATAAAGATTTACTTAGTTTAAAGGTTGGTAAATAGATTTTGTTTATTTTTGTATCCTTTACTTGACTTTTTTCCCTTTTATTTCGTTTAACCCATATTTGGTCTACCAACAAGTTTGCATGACTTTTGACTATTTTCCTTAAAAGTAAAAGTTTGTTTCTTCTCGTACCATTCTCTTATTTACACTTTGCACACTCTCAAAGAAAGATAAACAAACATATTAGAAATGCCCATACACTTTGATATATTTTAGAAAGAAACAAAAAAAAAATAAAAGAAAAGTTAACAACTGGAGCACAAGTAAATATTTGTCGTTAAGAGAAAAAGTTCTTTGATGGCTGCATAGAAATTACAAACAAACGGAAGTAAGTACACACGTAAATTTAAAGGACATTTCTGTGAATAGAAAACCTGTCTTTATTTAAGATTGTTTTTGGTTAGCTACCTTTTAGGATTTCTCAGGATTTTGTACGCAAATCATACTAAATTTAACTGATGGTTTTTGTTGAAACTCTCGAAATTGTTATTGTAAATGAGTAAAGAGAACTATGGGTGCCAAATCGTATATAGCCTTCGCCGATGTACATATATATGGAGTATTATTTGTTATGAAATGTTACATATACAAATATATTTAGTAACAAAATATCTTGCAGTCAAACAGACCAGAGTCCTTGATGGGAATTGAATAATCTTTGGTTAAAAAACCTTTATTAAGAATTTTTTAATAATAATTATTTGCGCCGAAATTATTCGAATAAAAATTTATTCGAATAAAATGTATCGAATAAAAAATTTTTATTAAATATTTCCGATAATAAATTGTTTTAAATAAATTAGTTTTCCATTAAAATAGCAACAATTTAGTAGATAATATAGGTGTAATAATATTAATCGATTAAATTTTTTTTTAACAAGAACTAATCGCATAAAAAATTGTGGAACTTATTTTATTGCAATCCAAATCCGTTGAATAAATTTAATTAAAAAAAAATTTTCCCCCTAAAAATTACTCGAATAAAAATATTTCCAACTAAAAATAGATGGAATATAGTAGTTTTTTATAATATTTTCCGACTAAAACTTAATTTGAAAAATATTATCGCTTAAATTAAAATAGTAGCAACCCAGCTAAAAAAATATGTATGGAGCATATATGATATCCCATATATGGTTCGGATCCGAAAAATCAGGGTATATGGGTATATAAATATGATTATATATATTCATACATTTTCATACATGTATGTATGTTTAAATTCCCTCCACAATAAATTCAATTACTAAAATTAATTTTTTCTTAGACTTGAGAGAGGGGTTGTATTTAATAAAACATTTGTTTGGACAAATAATTCAAAACGAACTAAAAGTCATTTCATTCATCAAAAGGTGAATCAATTATTTAAAAAACACACAAATCATATTCGTACATAACATTTAGCTTAAGAAATCAGATTAAAAACTAATGCAATTAATTATAAAAGAAAAAATAATCCGTCTAACAATAGTTTTCAATACAGTAATATGAACTTTGTTTCTTATCTAGAAAATTTTGTTATTTTCTATAAAATTAATGACTGGATTATCCTTTTGATTATTTGATATATTAAATGGGGACACAATCTATAAAATCATACAAGAATGGTTTTTTTTAACAAAAAGTTTTTCTTTTTTAAATGTTGAGGGTACGCATATAAACTTTGCATACCGTATGTATTTTCTAATGAATTTCCAATTCAGCAGTGATAAAATTCCAAGCTTTTCTGATTGCAAAAACGATCTTATGTGAGATATCATGTATGCATACATTCTTATAAGCCTCCATATATAAAATCTTATATTTATACATATATGGATCCACATATGAAGAGCTTCATAATTAAATTTTGAGATATGAGCTCATATGTTATAATACATATCATATATTAGTCTATATGTTAGTTCATATATAATAGTTTTGCCATGTATAATCCCATATATTTCCATAAATGAATTCATACATATTCATATATAGTTATATACATTCATATATTAAAAATATATGGACCATATATAATTTTTTTAACTGGGAAGTAATATTATTTTTATATGGTTACAATTTTTTCCTTAAAAACTATAGGAATAAAAATTTATTCAAATAAAAAAATCGACCAAAAAAATGTATTAAGGGTTTTCATGAGAACTCTTAAAATTGCAATTTGTGCAATTGGGCAAACTTGACTTGTTTGATGAGGCTCCTTTTGAACTTTTGGTCAAACAGTTTATGTAAATTTGAAACAAACGTCAAAAATTACATTTAATAAAAATAAAATAAGATAAATTTCAAGAAATTTTTAATATAAAAACGTTTATATCTATATTTATAAAAATATAAAATTGTGTGTGTGTCTAAAAATGCCTAAATGAAGCCAAAAAAGCAAAAAGTGGTTATTTAAAAAATGCACAAATGCACAGCTTAAGTTTACGAAACTAAATTTCTATACAATTTTTGACATTTTATTTACGAGAGTGTAAAAATGCACAATTGCACAGTTTGCGAGACTGTTGAACATTCTCATGAAAACCCTTATTGTATATTTTAGATTATTTTTTTTAATCGTTCTTTCAATTCAAATAAAAACAAGTAAAATAATTCTAATAAAAATTTTTGAATTTAAATTTATTTTGACACTGAACAATTGGTTAAACAATCAAACCCGAAACAAAAATTTCACTAACCAGCTCAAAATTTTGTTTATAGGAAAAAATACTCTTCCGAACCGAATTTAAAATATGTTATGTTTCCATGGGTGAAAGAATTTTTAAAATCGGTTTGGACGCAACAATTTTTCAAACATTACAATCACCATAGCTTTTCGAATAAATTATATCAAAAAGAAGTAATCGATTTTTATAATTTGAATAAAAATATAATCAAATAAAAATAAAGCGAACAGATTTTTTTAATGCTCGACTAAAACTAGTAACAGGTAAAATGAATCTAATAAAATGGTTCGACAAAATTAATCGAATAATAACTTATTTAAACAAGAACTGTAGCATAAAAATTTCTTATAACTGATTATAATTAATTAAATAAATTACATTTCAATAATTCAGAAATGAATCGAATAAAAATTTGTTCAAATAAAAAATAATCCAATAAAAAAAACTATAAAATTGCATCCGATTAAAAGTTATTCTTTTATCAATTCAAGTAGTAACAAGTAAAATAATTATAATAATAATCATTATATAATAATGTGAAATTTATTTGCTTGTGGTTTAGCTTGGTCTATATACGTATTTCATTGGCGCTTGAACCAAATCATTAGTAGACTTCAACCACAAATTTTGAACAGTCACAAACCTCTTACTTTATGCACAGACTTTCAAAAACTTTATGAGAATTCATAAAATAATAATATTTTTGAAAATCACAAAGACAAAATAAGCTTAGTAGGCATTGAAACTCATACAAAACCCAGCAAGCTAAACCACCAGCAAATAAATTTCAAATTAAAATATAATTATGACAATATGTCGAATAATAAATTTCTTAAATTATATAATAATTTAAAATACAATTAATTTAAATATGATTTATTCGGATAAAATCTTTCACACCAATTGTATTGCAATCAAAATTCTTTGAATTAATAATATTTCAATTCAAAAAATAAATTATCTTTTTCATAAATAATAAATTTATTTAAATAAAAATTATTATAACAAACAATGTTAAAATAAATACCAAATATGTCACTGATATTGAAATAATAACTCAAAATAATATATGTATGTAATAATAATATTATGTAACTAACGACTGTTCGAATGAAAATTTATTAAAATAATAGTAACGAATAAAAAATTTTCTAACTTATATTTCAGTTAAAATTCTTCGACTAGATAATATTATGATAATTTTATTAACAATTAAAAATAAATAATATTCGAATAAAATTTAATCAAACAAAATTTTTGCATGCACTTAATAGTTTAAATTATATGAATTAAGAAATTGTCAAATAAAAATTATACGAATATTTTTTTCGAACATGTTATATTCATCTCAGGACCTACTTAATGATAGTTTGATGTATATAAACCCTGAAAATATACATATTTTGCGAATAAAAACTATTAGAATAATTCTTGTTTAACTAAATTATGTACGCAAATGCAAAATTTAAAAATAAGATTTATTCGACTAAAAATTTTTCTAATAAAAATTTACACGTGTTCATGTAAAAATAGTCAAGTCGAGTTATTAGAATAATTTTGATAAATTGAAGATATTATAAATCGAAAAATGTTATTGAAATAATTTAATTCGAATAAGATTAAAGTATAATAATGTTTGTAATGGTTTAAAAGACGTGTCTTGCGTGGATTTTAGAGCCTAGTGTTCTCACTTAAAACGTTTACAAGAAGATAGAAAAATCTTAGAGATAAAAGTTTAATTAATTTTAAGGTATGCGTGATAGGGAAATATTTGAAAATAAAGCAACTGTGACTATAGTCGATTCCAGCATCTCTACTTCGTTTATGTAAAAAACTAAGATACGCTACAACTAAAACTAAAAAGCAATTCAGTATTTAGATTGAATCTCTCTCTCTCTCTCTCTCTTATACTTACATTATGAGTATGTTTATACTCATGATATGGATATTAAATTGGCGGAAAAAAATACGCTTTATAATCGGTATATTTATACAGCATGTTTTGATACGTATGTGGCTGTTTGAAAACATGATTTATGTGTCTGTATAAATAAAAAAGCCCTGTATATATGCATTTAAAGCCGATTGAGAGTCGTAGTATTTTTATACTCATGCGCGTGATTATAAGTCAGTCAGTATATTAATTTTAGTTATAATTGCTTGTGCTGCGTAATTTGAAAAATTTGTATATGTATATGTACATACATAATTGTTGGATATTTTTGTGGCAATAAGGAAAAAGTGCTTAAGTCATATTTGCAGAAATGAATTTCTTTTACAAAATTGGGAAATTCTCTGTTCACCTCGTTTTAAACACTACAAGTAGGGTATTCATTTAATCGGTTAATCGCTCGATTAATTAATCGAGGTTTTTGCTTAATCGGTTAATTGTGGTACTAACCGATTAACAGATAAATAAGGTTTTTCCATAAATCAAGAGTTTTCAACAAATAAAAGTGTATACATTATTTATTAATTTGAGTTTATAAGTAACACCAAAAACACACATAATAATTCTTAAAATAATTTGGTTAATTTTTATTAGAATATTTCTTGTAATACTATCGATAGTTACTTCTGTCTTATCGGGTCATCATCTGACTCATAATGACAGAGCTCAGCGACGAATATTCTGCAAAAAAAATAATTTCTGAATTCTTGGCCTTCGTTAGAGTACCAGAGTCTCTAGTTAAACTTTTTTATAGTCATGTTCAAAGATTTTGAAGTTTTACTTAAGTAAGGATCACTGAACATACTTCTTTGTTTCTATGAAAAATAATTCCTAAACACTCGCCTTTTGCAAATGAGACGAAACAAATAATTATTCACACAAAAAATAAGTTGTAACACTAAACAATATGAAAAAATTTGTTACATCGGTTAATCGACTGAAATTAATCGGTTTAACCGTTAAACGAAAAAAGCCGATTTTCAATTAACCGATCAGTTAATCGGGTAGTAATTAACCGGTTAACCGATTGAATGCCCTAACTACAAGTAATACATTTAAGTTGAAATATCCTAAAGTATAACCTCAATTAAGCTATTATTCCAAATTAGATTAGAAGTCTAAAAAAGATAAGCTCAAGTAATTTTGCTATAACTTCTTGAAAAATAACACAATTTAATTGAGATTTTTACCAGGGTTACTTTCAAATATGCAAATTACAGAGGTAGTATTAACTCGAAAACAGCTTATCTCGACTTAAGCACTTTTTCCTTTTTGCCACAGATTTATAGTTATATGTATTCGGTTTAAAATTAATGCATGTGAGTGTGATTTTTTATTTTTAGCTGTAGGCATTCATTGGACGGTCAATTCACAAAAAGTAATTAAGTTTCATACTTTTGTCATTCTCTCGTGGGTATATCACTGAAATCACCCGCTACTTAAAAAATTTACAAGTTCTGAAGCAATTTCAGTACTTAATTTTCTATTTTGATGTTCTAAGGATTTACCCCTTGCTAAGCCACGCACTTGAATTCAATTATAAACTAAAAGCTATTCCAAGCAAAATGGTTAAACGATTCCAAAGTTCATCATAATATATATCACCACTAACATATTTTTGATGCCACTTTATTTTTTTATAGCTAAATATAAGTTTTAGAAGCAAAGAAATGCTTTATTAATTATTTAAATTTCAAACTTAGCCGAATGTGGGGAGTAAGTAGTGAATTAATTATGTTTTTCTTCCCCCAAAAATTTACGCATTAAATTTTATAACAAAACCTTTGGACTTTATTCAAATAGTAAATGGTATGAATTATTTTCATACATACATACATTTGTATATAAAATGCGCAACCCCAAAAAGTTATTATAACTCTATATAACGTTTTTAAGAATCCAAACTTACGCCCATATAAATATCTACTTCACATGTCCTTAATGACACCTACACATGCTTAGCAGTAATAACAACAAAAATGGCCACAGTGGACATAAAAGAAACCAGGATTAAAAGACCATATAAGGCCATATCTGTATGTATGTATGTATGTGTGCGTCTGTTTTTATGTCATGTGTATATGTGTGTAAATATAATACATGTGCACATAATTCGAATAGGAGTATCTGTTGTCCCTTTTATACCTTGTTTCAACGAAATGACTTTTAAAAAAAGGACTTTTGTTTTTTCATTATCTTTTGCAAAGTTGTATTTTGTTTGTTTGTGCTGCCCGTATAAATTCCATTTTATTGTCAGTGGTAAGAGTCTAAATTTTGTCACATAATTTAAAGGAATCATAAAGAAAGAAAGTCAAATGGCCATTTTAGTCATTTCGTTGTTGCTGCTGCCAAATGAGTAGAAGAGGTATTTTAATGAATTGGCCATGAAAGAAAACTTGTTGAAAAATTATTTTATTTTTTTTTGTTTGTTTTATTTTTTGTGGATGATAATGATGACAATCTTTTATTTAATACACACAACAAATCAAGTGTCCGCAACAGCAAAAGTCATGATTTGCAGATACATATTTCTGTTTTCGGGTTAGTAGATTTATTTATAAAAAGAACTACTTTTCCAATCCTTTACCACTAAAGGATTGAGTAAGTTTTAAAGGGTTTTGCAATGGGGATGGTACAAACGATTAAATTAATTAATTACATAACAAGTTGGAAAAAGGTTAGCGTTGGCTGAAGGAAGTAGTTAGCACGTTGACTAGAAAACCGAAGGCCTTGGGTCTACCAGTCCTTTTGCCCCTTTCTATCAGTTGTTGTAGGAAAAGTTCTAACCATTGAGACATAGAGACTGGTCACTGAACTTACACCGGCTTCAGCGGATGATAATCCTAATGTAACATCAGTGCAGAATCGTCGGCTAAGTAAAATAACCATTGGTCGCATTCATAAGACGTAGTTGTTGAGCTCAACTGTTGTGAAACTGTTGGCAACTGTTGGCCCCAACAGTTACTTCTTAGAAACGGATTGATGGATGTACTGCAAAATGAACAGCTGATGAACGTAAGCAATTGAAAACGAACGAAAGAGCAACAAATAAACTAACTTAGATTGGCTAAATTATTTAGTTTAGCTAAAGTGTATGTATAACACAGAATATTTAATGAAGTCAGCAGCCCAGGAATCTTCCATTTTTACAATACAATTTGCTCCCTAAAATAAATATTCTGTGTTTGAACAACACTGCAATAAAATGAAAGACCTGCGCCTATAGTACTTTTATTTTAACGCTGAGCCGCCATGTGCTCAAAAACGTTTAAACGCAATAGTGAATTAAATATGTAATATATAATACAAATAGGCAGCATGATATACATACATATGTTTGATGAAATTAGTAATTTAATTTAATTCCTTTATTTCGTTCTTTTATCGCATTTTAAATGCAAAATTTAACAAATATTTGCAGCCGCCATCTAACAAAACGGCGTTGCATTATATTATAAACGGCATAAGTCTTTTCGATCAGCTGTTCAGGCTGAGCACAACATTTTGACTATAGGTAGCGAAAAAATTTTATGATGGAAAAAATGGCAGCAATTACTCAACTGTTGAGTGGAGCGAAACTACTCAACTATGCGTTTCTAAGACAAACACTCAACGGTTGCGCAACTGTTACGTCTTATGAATGCGACCATTATAACAGCTTCAAAATTTAATACGCCTCATTGACACCAGAGGCGCTGCAACACTGCATTATTAACAACGTGAAAAAATCAGAGTTGCAAAAGCATGAAGCTTCCCCCTATCTCTTTCTTCACCAGCTGTCTTCCCTATCACTATCTCTTCCTTATCCTTCTCTCTCAATGTCTTCTTTTCAATACAAAGGAAGCACAAAAAGAATCATTGTTTTCCGCCTAACCTAACCTAAGGTGGAAAATTCTTACTCATGCAAAGGACTTTAAATTGGTTGACTTGCTCTCCCTGCAAAAATTATGGCATCTGTTGTCACCAAGAAAAAGATACGAAGGATTCTGTCTATCATTCTTCGATAGTAGATTTTCAATTTACATCCATTAAGTTCCGGTAGACTTCTCTCTAGAATTTTTTTAACCATGTTCACTTAAAAAAAGTCATTGTGGCCATATTGAAAACCCCTATACATATGTCACATATTCCCAAACACGAAATTTTAGCATTTATTGTTTATGCGATGGCATGTTAGAGATTAATTAATGAAATTCTGTTGAAATGCCAATAAATTAAGTTTCAAATTAGAAAATGACCTGTTCTTTGTTAATAATCGCTAAATAGATTTACAAAGCAATATTAAGGTTTGTTGCTTCAAATGACAACTTTCAAGAACAATATTTTTACTATGGTATTTGTTTTTTATGAGAAAGGAATAGACAAAAGGGTTTAAATGATATTACCAAAGAAAAGGTAAGTTTAAGTTTTTTGAGGTGAAATAACACTAAACGTTTTTACGAAGAAAAAAACTGTTATAGAGTGTATCGAGGGGAGAAGTTTTTTAATGATTTAAGAAGGAAAATATGAAAAGTGTTTTATTTTGAAAACAAGTTAAGCCATGTTTTATAAAAATCAATTTTATTTTACGTAGCAGGTTTCTTTTCAGAAAATATAATTTAATGGCAATCATTAATAAACAATATTTGTTGTTTTCTACCCTTAAGCAAGTGACGTCAATCAGGCACGCAACATCGACTTACTTTTATTACATTTGCAATTTTCAGTATTATTGACGTTTTAATACAAATTTTAAACTATAATGCAGAGCAAAGCAAAATATTCTTACACTACTCTAAATAAACTTTTCAAATTCTTTGTCAATTCTTTTAAAACTTAAATGGTCGAAAATTCAAACAACTTTATCACTTTCTAACAAACTCACTCACGCACTTGCGAACACACAACAAAAAACGCAAGCACTGACATGCTTACGATCATTGCAGAATATAAGATTTTTGTTTTTTTTATGTTTAAACTTTTTAACTTGTTCTATATCTGCGTAATATTTTTATCACATTTTTCAGTTTCATCATCGTCATAAAAAAAGAAAAATATCTTTAAGAGTGAACAAGAAAAAGAAACTATTCACCGCAACATTGTTAAAATTTATATGACTGAAAGTTGTAAAACAAATGAATAAGAAAAAAGTGTGTTGAAAGAGTTAGATGTTTTGTTTTTTGCTGCAGCAGTTGTTTATCACTCATTGAAGAAAGCAAGGAATGAGTCCTTATTAAACTCATGTTAAGAGAAGAAAAAGAAATCTTGCAGAAGTTCCTTTTTTATGAATAATTTTTTTAAAAAGTACTTTTTTGTAGAAAATACCTTTCGTAGAAAGTACTTTTCTTACGGAAGCTCCCGCTTAAGAATAATTTTACTAAATGAATTTTTTTTCAAAAAGTACTTTTCTGTAGAGGGTACTTTTTGTAAAAAGTCCTTTTTGCAAAAGATACTTTTTGTAAAAGGTACTTTTGTAATAGGTACTTTTGTAAAGGTACTTTTGTAAAGGTACTTTTTGCAAAAAGTGCTCTTTGTAGAAGGTACTTTTCATAGGAAAGGTCCCGTTTAAGAATAATTTTTCTAAAGGCACATTTTTTAATAAGTACTTTTTGTAAAAGATAATTTTTTTAAGGCGTTTTTTTAAAGTACTTTTTTGTTGAATGTACTTTTTGTAAAAGTTAAATTTTGTAAAAAGTACTTTTTGGAGCAGCTACTTGGTAAGGAAGGTAGTTTTTGTAAAAAGTGTTTTTGTAGAAGGTACTTTTTGTAAAAACTACTATAATAAGTGGGGTACTTTTTGTAAAAACTGATTTTTGTAGAAGATGCTTTTTGTGAAAAGTACTATTATAGACAGTACTTTTCGTAAGCGGTTCCCTTTTTACTAAAACTTCTTTTCATAGAAGGTAAAATATTTTTTTGTATAAGGAACACTTTAGAAAAAATACTTTTGGCAAAAGGTATTTTCCTTGGAAAGTACTTTTATAAAAAAAATATTTTTTGTATACAAGGTTCTTTTTTCAAAATGGAATTTTTTTAGAATTACCTTTCATAAAAAATACTTTTTTTGGCTTAAAAAAACGATACGAACTTTAGCCCGTTCAAATAAATTAAAAATACTTTTTGTTAAAGGAAATTTTTAAAAAGTTCCTTTTAAAAAAGGTAATTAATATAAAAGGTACTTTTAATAAAAGATAAATTTTCTAAGAAGTACTTTTCGTGGAATATACGTTTTGTGAAAAGTGGTTTTCGTAAAAGTTACTTTTATATAAGATAGTTTTTAAAAATGTACTTTAAGGTACTTTTCATTGAAAATATTTTAAATAAAAGGTACTTTTATAAGAGGTACTTTTTCGGAAAGGCAGTTTTAATAGGTCGTACCTTTCATACAAGGTACATTTCATTAAAGTTACATCCTAAAAAATCAGTCACTTTTTATAAAAGGTATTATTATTAAAGGCACTTTTCATAAAAGGTATTTTTTATAAAAGGTACTTTTTATGAAAGGTGCTATTTGTAGAAGGTACTTTCTATAAAAGGTACTATTTATAGAAGGTGATTTTTCTAAAATGTAATTTTTACGAAAGGTACTTTTTATAAAACGCAATTTTGATAAAAGGTACTTTTAAAAAGAAGCTAATTTGTACAAAATGTACTTTTTATTGAAGCTACTTTTTATAAAAAGTATTTTTTATAAAAAATACTTTTTAAAAAGGTACTTTTTATAAAATGTACTTTTTATAAAAGCTACTTTTTATAAAAGGTACTTTTAGAAAAGGTACTTTTTAGAAAAGGTACTTTTTAAAATGGTACTTTTTATAAAAGATACTTTTTAAAAAAGATACTTTTTGTAAAAGGGAATTTTTCTAAAAATTACTTTTTATAAAAGGTAATTTTTCTAAAAAGTACTTTTTATAAAAGGTAATTTTTCTAAAAAGTACTTTTTATAAAAGGTCCTTTTTATAAAAGCTAGTTTCTGTAGTATATATTTTTAACATAAAAGAGTACTTTTTACATTTTGAAGGAACTTTTTAAATAAATATATTTTATTTTCTATAAATTTTTAAATACCATGAATTTTTCTTAGGTTACCATCCCTTTTGCGGGAAAATAGTTGTACTTACTACTTCTTGTTTAAATTATTAGTTTGTTTATATACATATATATATTTTTTTTAGTTTTTGTGCAGCATAAACAAATAACAAATTTTCTTGCTGAAACAAGTTGGAAAAACTCTTGACTATTAAATGAAAATGTTTACCACAAATTATGCGCGAAAAACACAACCTAATTTTTTTTTCTTTTCGATTTTAATTTTAATGTGCAATAAAAACTTGTTAGCGGTTTTGCGTTATTCTAAATATACTGCTAATGTTGCTGTTGTGGAGTCGCTTGTTAGATATATGTATGTATACAGCTGATGGATGTGCCAGTTAAATATTTTAAGATATGATTTTAAGAGAAGAATTTTGGTATAAGATGTTGTAACAACAAAAGCAAAAATTTGATTGAAGAAAATTTCACTAAAACTTATTTAATAAATAATATTTATTAAAATAGATGAATGAATGTTGCTTTATTTTGGCTTGGTAGGGAATAAAATAAGCGGCATAACCTCCTGCTATTTAAGGCCTTGTTTTCCTGTTAATTTCCTTTTTTTTGAGTAAGATAAATGACGTAATTAAACTTTTGCTCTTTTGCTACAGACAAAGTGCATCAAAGTTTAGCCCTTTGAGTCAAACTTTAGTGTAGTTAATTAATGACACTGTTTTATATTTTTTTTCAGTTCGCTTTGCGGTAAAATAATGACTAGATATATGTTATAATTTTCACACGCTCACACTGACATACTAACACAGTAACTCACTTAAATTAACAGCACACATTAAAAGTTAGAACTGCCACAAGATATCAATTAGAAATTATTTATTTTTAGCACAAAAAAGGCCAAGAAGTTTTGTTTTAGTTTTTTAAAGTTGTTTGTTTTCATTAATTTTATATAAAGGGTGTTTTTTTTTAGAGTGTCAACACTTTGAGTTGGCATCAGTGCTTTATTTGAGCAGCCATTTAACAGCTGACAGTTGCCTTTTGTTAGGTTTGCTTTGAAATTTTATTATGAATCAACGTACACCAGAGCATTTTGCGTACATAATCGTCCTACACATCGGCTTATTCGAAGAACAATAGATAATTTTTGAATCATATTTACTGTTATTAATAATGTGCGCAGTAAAGAAGCTGTATCCGCTATATTGGAAAGCATTGCAAATGGCCCAGAAATCAACATTCCAAGAGTTATCGGCGAAATACGCCGGCAAAAGATTCGAACAATTTTTTAAAGTTTGTGTTCCAGATTGCGAATTCTATGCGCCCACATAGCAGAAATCAAATCTAAACATTAATTTCATAAAATTTTCTATCCAATAAATTCCGTTTCATTGGGTCTTATGCAAAAAAAACTTAACAACGCTTTGCAAAGCAATGTTAAGTAAAGTTGTATTCCCAAAAAAATTATTATATCAAATTTCTAAAGTAGGTCCCCGCGTTTGTTAAGACTACTTTAAGTTGATATTTCCAAAATGTGTATTTTGTACCTCAAATATTTTTGTTAATATAACACATATTGATTAATGTTACATCTGAAAATGAAGCTAGAAGTGTTAGCTCTTTGCTTAGATTTACTATATCTGTCATTTACTGGAAATCATTATCAAATTATCCAACTGATTCAAAATACATGGTAAAATCCATAAAAAAAGTATTAAAATAAATACAATTGTACAAAAATGTTTTAGTGTGATGTACATACAATTAAAACAAATCGAAAAAAGCTTGATATTCAAATACTCATTTCATTCGAATAAAAGAAATTTTGATAATTCTTCTTTGTTTCTCGTATTTTTATACGTTTACTTCATATAAAATGTTTATCTGTTTTTCTTTCCATGTCAGAAGCTCATATTGTTTAAATTAGGTGGCTTTACTTCAAGAAAATAAAATTTATTTAATAAAACAGAAAAATATTTGAATACCCGAATGAAATTGTATTCGATTTTGTACATCATAAGCTGAGAAGTGGTTGTTGAACAAGGTGGTGTTACCAGTATTTATTATTAAATAACAAAATAATTAAAGTTGTGTTTTGCATACAATTTCTTAACAAAGCAATGTTAGCCCTAAAGTGCTGGTCGACTAATATGAACTTTAAAGCTAAAGTAAAATTATTTTTTGCATAAGGGTAATTGAGTTTAAAAATATATTTCCTAAAACTAAACTTGTGTCACTCTATAAAAACACCATTTACATACATACATATCGCACACTAAATCATAAAGAGTCGCAACTCAAAATAATCAAACTGTTTTCTTATAAACCAGTTAATTGAACGAATCTCTAACGACTGCAACAATTTCTTTTGCATTAAAGTATTCTTGAAGAATATAAAATACCGTTATGCTTGTTTTTGTATTACATACTTTCATCATTTGGACAGTATCAACAGTTTTTTACCACTACTCAGCATCTGAATTTTTTTTGAGTTGTGACTCTTTATGATTTTGTGTGCGATATGTATGTATATTATGCCAAATATCAACGAATTGAGACAAAAAAATTTTGGTTGTCCGCTTCACGAATAGTGACTCATGCACTTAAAAAAAGTATTTTGACTCGCTCTTTACTTATACATATAGGACTTGTGTATGCAGCTTTAAGGATTTAAAAGTCTCACACAAATTTTTTCCATTTGAAAAACGCACTTCATTCAGTTGCTGCTTCAGCTCACTTAAATTGAAGCAAAACCTAGGAACAACTTCATATGAGCAAATACACACATGTGTTTAAAAGTTTGCTCGAATGGAACTACAAGGACATTAGAAGGAATCGAAATTGCCAAAGGCAAAAATAAAAAAAACAGCAGTAGCAATAACGGCAGCTGCAATATCATTAGACAATAACTTACAACTGTAGCAATGAAATAATAATAATTGTAGCGGATAAAGTTTCCAAAAAAAAACTCTCACACACACACACACACGCACAATTATGTGAATGTACCTACATACATGGACATGTATACAAATGCAATTACATGCATGACAGTGCTAGTGGCAAAAAATGTCAGGTGTAATTTGGCATGGTCATCAACATCGGCTCCGCCATGCACAAGAGTTTTGCATAGAAGGTAGAAAGCAACAAAAAAAAACGAAAGAAAAAATTTTCAAGATGTCTGCTGCAGATGTTAATAGGCAAGTGCAAAGCAAAGGTGATGTTTGATGTAGGTATGTGTGTGCGTGTGCGTGTGTGTGCCTAAAACTATGCAAGGCATAAATGGAGTGCATTTTTCTATGAGGGTTTTGGCGGCGTATCGTACCGAAAGGTTTTTTATTATTGTTGTCTAAAAATAACACAAAGGGTTTAAATTAAAAAAAAAAAACTTAAAAATTTATTTTTACAGGTGTAACATTTTTCTCTTTGACTGAAACTATCAAACATATTTAATGTTAAGGGTGTTCCAACAAGAGTCCAAATCAATGCTGTCAATATTTGTGGGTTTGCCGCGAATAACGTTGAAAATCAAAAAATCATAAGTTTTAGGAGAGGAACGAACGTCTTTTAATGGCCTTGAAAGCCTGAATAGATACAATATATATATAAAACTACATTAACAAGATTATTTTTTTGTTTATTTTTTATGGTTCTGTTACACTAAAAGTGAAAAGTAAACTATTGTTTTCGCTACGCTGTCCGATTGTATGTACGTCACAGGCTGCTTTCTCGAGAACCGTACGAACCTGAAGTTTTCACAGAATATGTAAAACTTTAGGCGCCACAGCAACAAATATAAATGGCAGTTAAAAAATTAAGGGTGTTCTAAAATGAGCAAAAAAAATTTGGAAATCATAATGTAATATACAGACAATTATGAATAGACACTTGAAATTTTCAAAGGTAGTGTATTTTTATGCAGACTACACCGATTTGGAATGAAATTTTAGAAATTAGAATTTAAGAGTATTTTATTAACAGTTAAGGTAATTTTGGCAACTTTCTTCTTCTTAAAATCCGTAAGACTCAAACTCTTCAGGTTTTCAAAAACGCTAAAACTAAAAACTCCCAAAATAAATAAAAAATCGTTTAAACGAAAAAGTCGTCAAAAACCGAAAACAATCGCCAAAACGATAAAAAAAACTGCAGCACTAAAAAATCGCTAAAACTAAAATAAATCGCAAAAATACTAAAAAAATCGCCAACAACGAAATAAGCGTCATAACTAAAAAAACGCCAAGAACCCGACAAAAAATCCCAAAAAAAAATAAAAATCTTTTACTAAATGCAATTTATATTAGAAACAAATACAAAAAACCTGAAATTTATTTTTTGTTCGAATATCTATCGTTCGCAATTAGATGAAAGGCGGCCGCCCCTAGAAAAAGTGCCAAAATTAAAAAAATCACCGACAAAAGGAAAAATCCTTAAACTAAACAAAATCGCCAAAAATCTTCAAAAAGTACAAAAGTAAAAAAAGCCGAAAACCGAAATCAAATCCCAACACCCAAAAAATCGTCAAAACTAAAAAAAAACGCTAAAACTAAAAACCACAAAAAACCGGAAAAAAAATCTCAAAAAAATATATAAATCTCGAACTGCCAAAATAAAAAAAATCACCAAAAATTAATAAAACAGAAAACAATCGCCAAAAAGGAAAAAAAATTGCCAGTACTAAAAAAACCGAAAAACTCGACAACAACTTAATGAACGCCAAAAACCAACAAAAAATCCCAAAAATTAAAATAAAAATCCCAAATTCAGAAAACCCGCTATATATAAAAATATCGTATGTAACCGGAAAAATTGGTACAATTAAACTAAATCGCCAAAACTAAAAAAAAGCCAAAGACCGGAATAAAATTACAAAACCGAAAAAATCGTCAAAACTAAAAGAAAATTTCAAAAACCGAAAGAAAATTAAAAAAAAACTAAAAATATCGCCAAAAACTGAAAAAATCGTCAAAAACCGAACAAATCGCTCAAGCTAAACTAAATAGCAAAAAATCACCAAAAACCGAAATTAACGCCAAAACTAAAAAAACGCAAAAAAAAAAACCGAAACAAAAAGGCAAAACCGACAATAAGCGCTAAAACTAAGAAAATGTGTCAAAACTATAAAAAAAAATCACAAAAAACCGAAAAAAAAAATAAAAAAAGAAAGCGCCAAAAACTAAAAACTAAATTGCAAAAAATCATCAAAAACCGAAAAAAACGCACAAACTAAAAAAATTAAACAAAAATCGCAAAAACGAAAATAATCGCTAACACTAACAAAATGCGCCAAAACTATAAAAAAAATCGCCATAAAACGAAACAAACTTTCAGTGTAAAAGCACTGTTACAAAGTTATTCACGGATTTGCTTTAAAGTTTGAAAGCCTTGGTCTCTAAACGTAAGTGCAAATGACAAATTTCTTTGCATGGGGCTGACTTTGACTTCTTCTTCAAAACCACGGCCAGCAATATAACACACATAAAAGGACGTTTTACTGTGAATGGGCTGCAATTAACTAGAATTCAACAAAATTTTATTGCGAAACAAAAATTAATAATTTTTCTTAATTTATGTTTTTCAATTTTGGTAAATGTATTCTATGTTAACTCTTTTCCACAAACAAAGCAGCAAAATGTTTATTTTATACTATATTTAGTAAAGTAGTGAAATAGAAAATAGTAAAATATTAAGACTTAAAATTCAAATCCTTTGACTACATTAAATTATAAACTTTTAACAATAAATAAACAATAGACCTTAATTACAATACCTTTAAAAGCTTTGCGTGTGGTTGAAATTCTTGAAAAACTTTGTAAATATTTTTTAAATAATAAATTAATCTCTCTTGACTTCCAGTTAATTACAAAATATGAATACAAAATTACCAACGAAATCAATTTAATTTATTTGTTAAAAATCTCTTGTGCAAAATAATAAAATCAGACCATAATGAACACTTGTTTGTGGTCGTTCTTTGCTAATAGACTGTAAAATGCAAATTTTTTTAACTCAAATTGCAAACAAATTGTATTAGAAATTTTGTACGGTTGCAAAATTTTTCAACAATATCTTCTTTTGCAGGCTTTAATTATTCTTATTTCCTTGTAGTTCCACAAAAAAAAAAGAAACAAAAAAGACTACTTTTAGCAAAAACTACTGACACACAAGCCTACATTTGTAAAATATTTATATACATAACTGTGCTAACACACATAAACAGAAATACAGAATACAATAGCCTAAAATGACATGAACACATACCCATTTAAACTAATTTCTAAACTCAAATGTTACATGAGCACAAGCTTACACAGACACAATTATGTATGACTGTATGTTTTATATATCTGTATATAAATGCTTGTGCTTACTCAATTCTTTTATTTGCTGTGTTGTATGGTTAAACCAGAAATTCTCAAAGGACTTAAAAGCATTTTAAAATTCCCTCATATATACAAACACTTTCTTAAAATGTTCTACTTAGTAAGAACATTATGCTGCTTGCTCACCTTATGCCCTTTGTCATCCCTTTTTTTTGGGTTCTTTCATTAAAAACTAAAAACCAAATAAAGTACAGTGACTGTTTGGGATCCAGAAGCATTTCATTTCATTTCCAAGCAAATGCCTTTCGGAGAAGAAAGAAGAAAAAGCTAAAAACAAAGAATTAGAAAGCAACAATAACAAATATCAAAGTTTCTACGACAATTACAACTTTTGAAACAACACGGTAAAAAAAAGTAAGCAAATAAGTCCAATTGTAAGTTAGTTGGGTGTTTTATATTTTAAAATTACATATATTTAAAATTAGAGTGAAGTACGGAAAAATCAGCACGCTTCACTTCTTGCGAACTGGTTTTAGCAATAAAACTAACAAGCAACCAATAATTTCTCGAGAAGATAGTACTTTTCCTTGCTACTAAACTTGTACCCATTTTATACACGCAAACTTTACTTTACAAAGTCTTAATTCAGCTGGGAGATAGACAGAAAAAGAAAGTGTTTCATCCTCTGTCTTGCAGACAGCTAAATTAAGACTTTGCAAAATAAACTTTACGTAACTAAAAGGGGTAATATTCTGCAAATTGTAAGCTTAGCCGACTAAAGGCCCAACTATAATAGGAATAAGCGAAATTAAGCAACTGTGCGGTTACATATAAAACGTATGTGGCAAACTATAATGTACTTATGGAACTTTTCGTCAAGTTTCGTCAAATGTCAATTGCTTAAGTTAAGTGCCAAACTGAACGCACATTCCGTACGGAACACACTGTTTTTGCATTTGTTTTTTAAACTCAAGCAAACAGCAGCAGAAAACATTAATTGATTTTAAATATTTTTTTATTGTTTCTTATTTTAAACTCAGAAAAGAAAGCAAAATTTTTATTTTCATTCTTTGTGTTATAATACACATATACACACATACACTTGAGATTATTTATGTATGTTCACTGTTGTACTTTTTGGTAGGCAAAACAAATAAAACAAGTAATAAAGTGGTGGATATAATTAGACGTGAATTTTTAATAGATTAGGACATTCCAACAAGTTAATTTGATTGAATTGCATTCATTTAGCAATTATAAGAAGAAACAAAATTACTAAAAAAAATTTGAACAATACCTATATGTGCAACTGTGGCTAAAGAATACTTAAGTGGATGTAAGTACATTGTGGCCACCTAAAAGTCACATCTGAATTGCTTATGTATTTGACAGACTTATCGTTCAATTCTGGCATTAGCTTAAGCCAGCATATTCATATTATAGTTGGGCCTTAAGACTCTATATAAACTTGTCCAATACTAAGCCACAACTAGTGAATTATATAGCGGACTAAAAGCATCCCTCGGAGCAGATACCGAATATAAACAAGCCAGATTCAGAGGTCAAAAATCATCCACAGCAAGCGCGTCTTTGTGGAACATTGTGTGCATTGAAAGTCCCCTTTCTATCTGGTTTAAATAGATTTGCAAAAAGCTTTCGATTCGCTCTCTCAATCCGCTATTTGTAAAGTCCTCTAGTGTCAAGAATTCAATAACAAAATCTCCTGTAAGCAAAACCCCGAAACAACTAAATGATTCTTGACATCAGGGTGGACTCCTTTCAATTATTGGAAAGCTTTTTCGGTTCTTTAATTCAAGGCAGAATATTCCCAAAATCCGTTTTGAGTATGTTTGCAAATATTTTTAATTTTCTATTGCCATTGAAAGAGTTAATTTTTAACACAAAAAGCTGTTCTTCAAATATAAAACACTCCTTTTGTTTAGAAAATTTTAAAATTTTTGCTTATATTCTTTGCTAATAGGTATGCTGTGGTGTTTCTTTTTATGTTGTTTTATTTTTTATATAATATTTTGTCTTTCTTTCTTTCTTCCGACAAATTACTATTTGAATTTTGTTCAACTTTTGTGCAAAACAAAAATAACACAGAGAATTAAAATATTTTATTTATAAATACAACTATTTTAATTTTTTTCATCTTTATGTGACTGTTGGTGATTGTGTGTTGTTTGCAAGGAAGATGTAACTAAATAAAGAAAACAATGTATAAAAATTATAGAAACTAAAAACTAAAAAAAACTGCAAATAAATAAACCGAACATATGCTGAAGAATACAGACACAAACACAAGCAGCGTTATAATAGAGAGATCTCTCATTCAATTCATACGAGTACGTATACGTATTTTGTGAAATTCAACAATGATATAATAATACTCATACGTTATTTTGTTGGCTTCTATGTTGAAGATGATAATTACGCCATACACTTGAAGAAAAACGATAGTAAAATGTGTTAAAAATTAATAATTTTTTAGAAGATATGATATTGTAAAAATTCTTGGACATTTTAAGTGAATTAAAGAAGAAACTAATGCCGAGCACACACTATGACATTTTGGACAACGCAATTTTGTATACTGCTGGCAAGGTTTGTCATTTCCGATATTTTTCATTGTATGGCATTGCTTTCTATATATTAAAAAAACATGGAAACGGCGTTGCACATATTTTGAAAATGACAACACAAGAAATACCAGATGTGTACTCGTCATAAGTTTGAGGTTTTCAATTTTTAAATTTATATCAAAATTCACCACGTTTATCATTGTGGAACAGAATGGACAGACCCCTCTAGCGGTGCTTCATAAATTTCGGGAGAGCCTTCGATACAATAAAAAAACGTGATATAAAATAGACTAAAGTGTTAGGAAGTACAAAAAAAATAATAATTCTTTTACAAAAAAAAACCGACTTCAATGCAAAAATCTAATAAAAGAAGATAAAAAGAATTATGTGAAATATTATTTATTTATTTATAGTACATATTCTACAAAGTAAATTTGCAGAATATGGTTGCAAAAATGGACCTGTGACTAAGACCATATAACCATAATGTTGTTAACAGTATTCATAAAAATGTTTTTGTGACTGACTGTACACGACCTATGCCTTGACATGGGAAGTAGCAACGTGGTTGTTATAGAAATTCCACTAAAAGAACCGCAATATTATACGCTTATCCGTGGCATATCAGTCAACCAGTGCGAGCGAGACGCAAAGCTCTCGAAGGCCCATAAGCAACAGTGGCCTGGTTGCATTTAAGAAATAATTGCCAACGACGCTTGATGTAGACTCGCCTAGAGCTGCTTTACGACTGGTACGTGAAAAATAAAATTAAATTTGAATGGGCGTACCTCCACCCATTTTTTAAATGCGATATTGTGTGTTTTTCACAGCTCAGGGTGCGTGTTAAGTCGGTAAAGTGTAACCATTTAAAATAAAATATAAAATTTAATGGGCGTGACTCCACTCATTTTTTATTGGGGGATTGTGTCTATTTTAGACACAATCTATTTTAGACACAATCGTAAAAATCTATTAGGTAGTACCGCGTGAAATAGTTTAATAAATTTTAATGGCCATAGCCCCGCCCATTTTTTCAACTTTCAAATTATGTGATTACAAGAACCAAATGCGTTTTAAAGGTTTCGCAGCAATCAAATAAGTAGAATATCATAAAACTAGTATAAAAAATTGTGGGCGTATCTCTAACCACTTTTTTTTCATGGGAAAAATGGGAATGGGAAGCTTTACCCCCTCAGACAACAAAAAATTGTTACAATCGGTCTACACTGTACTGAGTTATGAAGATACACACCTAAAAAAATAGAGACGAATTGTACTCCTTCTCCTTTTTTCTTAAGTCGGTTAAAAAATAAACAGTCGTATACAACATATCGCAATATATCGCATGGGCAACATCTTAACGGTCAAATACGTACGACAATTGCTATCAAACATTGCCCACGCTGTGTGTATCCCAATCATTGATGCGGTAGCAAATCTTGGAAATATTAATAGAAAATGGGAGCTTCAGAAATAAACACCGACAGCGCAGTCGTGGCGTGGCCACCATTTGAGTATGAAATTATTTAAAATAAAAGTAAATATCACAGATTGTTCTTTCAAGCAAAAATAATGATTCCAAAAGCCAGTTCTATTTCAAATGTTTTATTTTAAATTTAAAAAAATGTCCAAAAGAATCACCCATTATTATTAAGCAATAAAACCAAACACACGAACTCACATACAACTGCACATACTAACATTTAATTGTCAAAGCCTAAAGTTTATTTGTAAATGTTTTTTTATTTTTCTTTTTAGCAAAAATTATCAAACCATATGAAAATAACTTTACGTACATTTACCAACTAATAATAACGCAAAACAGCAGGACAAACAAAATTTCGAAGGAAAAATATTTGTATCACTCAGACAGGCACAAGCACAAGCACACTGGCACATGCTGCTGCTGGTGGCAAAGCAGCAACAGAAACTCTCATACATACAAAGATTCTATAATAGAAATATTTGAAATTATGCACGAATAACTGCATGCAAACGAGCCTCTAGAGTAAATTTTAAACAAAAACAAATACGCATACATACACTCACACACAAAATTTGCATAAATATCCCTACGCATTCTTGGGAAAACAAATGAGAGAGTGTGTGTGTGTGTATGTATGTGTGTGTTTGTGTATGCGAGTATTTGAATTAACACAGTTATGTATTTAGAATCGATTGAAAAATGTGGTGTTAGTCGTATTAGCCCCTAATTTTAATAATTATTACAAATTATTTACTTCAAGTATACAGATAAAAACTCTAAGAAATTGCTTCGCTTTATTATTAGAGTTTAAAAAAATTTTTAATTATTTTCCGGCAAAATGTCCGCTGCAACAAAAAAAATTTTTAAAGACTGTTTGATTTATTAAGTGAAAAAAACTATTTTTTACTTTTACTATTAGTACACCCTGTTGAAGAAAACTCTGGAAAAATATGTGAAGAAAATTATGTCATAAAATCGAATATTTTAATATTGTATAAATTCCTCATGCATGCACACAGACCTCATGTATGCACACCGACATGTGCATTTATGCTGAGTTTCTAACGATACCGAACGGTTAAATGAATTAATAAAAGTAACTTGCGTAAGGCCTTATAATTTGTTAGACTCAAGTTGTGTTAGTTTCAACCCTTAAAAACAAAATTATTTTCACATGGATATTGAGTGTGCGATCAGAAAAGCTCATGAATTACAATTTGGGATTCATTTATGTTGTCGTTTTTTTCGGCTAGACAAATAGTTTTAATATTTTTATTTTGTGACTGATTATTTTATCGTATATCTTTTTATTAAAAAAATATAAGTTTTTGTGTTAAGCACCCCACACATGTTTCAGTTCAATTGACACCTCAGTCGGTTGTTGTCCAAATTGGACATGTATCGAACTCTTTCAGTAGCTCGTTGTTTTGGACACAAACCAATGATCAAACCCATATAATTTAAATTAGTTTGTGTTAAAAACGAGCTACTGAAAGAGTTTGACACATGTCTAGACCAAATCAAGGCGTGTATGGCTCTGTCAATTGATTTGTTTGGCAGTTGTCGTGTTGGCTGAAGAAAAATCCAAAGATTTTGTTTTTCAAATTGTTTTTGTTCCAGTTTCGTGATCAGCTGTCAAAATGTATGTTTGCAGTTTTATTTTGCAAAGAAAAAGTAAATTATTTGTAAAATTGCATTTAATCTTTTAAAATTTTAAATAAAAAATAAAAAAATGTAGTTTAGGACCACCGCACAGTGGTTCAGTAGTAGGACATAGTAGTCAAATGACGATGTTCGATTTTTTCAGCGTTAGTTCGCTCTAATACTCACTGTTAGTGGTACTACTAAAACATGCAAAAAGATTTGCAATCAGTTGTATTTTACATTTAAGTTTGTGCATCGGAAGTGAATAAATCAAAACTACTTTCCTTATCTTTTTCAGCAGTGCTAATAAAGTTAATTTCTAGTGCGTGTTTTCAAAGAAAAAACCATTTTTGACTTATTGTTTTACAATGGATATTTAAGTTGAAGCTGTTTACCGTTATTATTATGAATTTAATAATTTTCATGTATATGTTGTTCGACGTTTTTTTCGTAAGGTATTAACTATATTGCCGTCTTATGACGCTTTCAAGTTACATATCAAAATTTTACTCTATATTTTTACTTTTAATATAAAAAGAATTTATTTGCGTTTGCTTGCGAATGTGCACGGTACAGAGGGTCTTCATCTGTACGACTAAATTCGTAGCACATACATATTTTCCACATATTTTTTACGGTTTGTTGTCCACTGCACAGTTCATGTTTACGATGATCAGCGATGAACTATTTGTTGAGTGACTCTCTCCTCTTGTGTGAAATTTAGTACAAACAAAATATTATCAGTTCGAATTGAGGCTAAATTAACAAAACACCAGTATTTAGTACTAAAGGAGTTTATCAATTCCCAACTACCAAATGCATTGCCATTTTATCATAAAGTGTTGGAGGCCAAGAAACAGTGTTATGCACCAGAGGAACATATCAGGGAATCATCTGCTGAAATAGAGTTACAATCTTTGCTAGATCATGCAACTTCCTGTATACTAGAAAATCAAATGATGTCCCCAGTAATGCTGACATTAGTACTATCTTATTGTACCTTAATTCACCCACAAATACAGTAAACATAAATATTAATATAAATTTTGATGACTATAAATTCCTTAGAAATTTGAACCACTGTGCACCGGTTAGATCTATGCTCCTTAGCTATATAAAAAAAATTCATGTGTTAAATAACAATGCAATAAAATTATATCATATGATGATGTCAATCTCACCGCAAATATTTCAAAACGTTCATATTTTGTCCCATTATTTTATTTTATAACTGCGTGCGATTAATGTTTTGTAAAAAACGTAAAAAGGACTTCGAAAAAGCACCAAAACAAAAAAATCAAAGAAATCGCTAAAACTAAAAATATGTACATATTGTAAAAACAAAAAAAAACGCTAAAGAGAAAATAACGTCAATACAATAAAAAGTTGGCAAAAACCGAAAAAAATCGCCAAACACAGAAAAAAATCGCCAAAAACAGAAAAAGGCACCACATACCGAACAAATCGTCAAAATACTCGTAAAGCAAGTGCCGTTTTGATCCCTGCGTGTGCTAGTCAAAGTAGCACACGCAAACTTAAGTTTACAGTTTAAAACTAAAGATCAATCCCACGATGTCGAACACAACAACAACCTTTCAAAATTAATTTACTGAGGAAGACATATTGCATGAGTATCGAATTTTTCTGAGCGTTCTAGCAGGCCTGTAAAACGGCCCATTTAATAAATAACTCGTCATATTTGTTTACAAGTCTTTGCTGATATTTTTATGCCCCAAAATGTATTTGAACACACACACACACACATATACTCACACATATTCAAACAAGTATTAGGAATAGTCTTAGCAGTCATTGTCTTTTTTTTCTTTTCTCTTTTTTTTTGTATCGTGTTAGCAGTTGGGTTTATATGCATTCATGTTGTCTTCATAACTGCATTCATGTATGACTAACTTTTTATTATTTTATCTTCATATTTGAATGTAGTTTGTTGGACGTGAGCATGTATAAGTGAACATTTTTCTTATTCCTAACAATAATTTACAATTCAAAAAATTTGTCAAAACAAATTATCACTTGAATTTTTGCAGATTGCACTTGCAGCAAATGTTTAATACAATTACCATTTTTTTGTGAGGCAACATTAGGAATATGATACTTTGTAAATTAAATTAAAAAAGAGAAAATAATACACTATAATTGTACTTGAGGAAATAAAAGCATAATCGCTTTTGGACATGAGCCATTAAAATAATTCCCAGAAGCTCATTGAGTGAATAAAAAGGGATGCTTAATGATATTTTGTCCAAAGCTTTCTTCGTCAGTTAAAAAAAAATTCTATCAATTAAGGCGAATTCATACCAGATGACCTCGTTTTAGGAAATGGTGATCAGCTGTTAATTATTCTTGTATCAAATCAAGAAAATCAACCGTTCGGAAGCGTTCTGATAGCAGGAAATTTTGCACTAACAAATATACGAGGGCGTATCAATAAGTGCGTGACTTTTTTTTTAATGAAATACAGTTTTTTTTTAAACAAAAATTTATTTTACAACGTAATCTCCTTTTAACTCAATACACTTAGTCCAACGTTTCTCCAGTTTTTATATCTCTTCCAAAAAAATAGGATTTTTCGAGGTCCTTAAAATAGGCATTATGCATTATTATAATCAATAACTTTATCGTTGGAGCTAAATCTCTTTCCACCGAGACATTTCTTTAGGTTTGGAAATAGGAAGTAGTCACTAAGGCCTAAATTTTGAGAATGTGGCAGATGGAATAACAAGTTGAGACCGCGCATGTGTACAATCGTGCATTATCTAGATGAAAAAGAACTTTTTTCTTGATCATATGGGGTCGTTTTCTTTTTAAATCCTCATTAAATCGGTCTAATAAGTTGGGATAATATTCGCCGTTTATTGTTTTTCCCTTTTCAAGGTAATCGATGTAGATTATTCCGCGTGCATCCCAAAAAACTGTTACCGTCACATTATTGGCTTTCTTCGGAGCTGGTTTACCCGGAGAACCCCGTTGTTTAGATTGCTGCTTGGAATCCGGAGTACAGTAATGGATCCATTTTTCATCCACAGTTATAAAACGCCGCAAGCAACTTATTCGGATTAAGGTTTGGAAGTAGTCCTTTGAAGTTGTCACACGTTTTACGTTTATGATCAATTGAGACCAAACGCGGCACCCATCTTATAGACAACTTTCTTAAACCCAGATGATAATTTCAAATCGAAACCAAACTGCTATGATATGTCCATTGCATTAACAATCTCACGCACTTCTACTCTTCGATAAGATAACAACATGTCGTGAATTTTTTCGTAATTTTCTGGTGTACTGACATCAATTAACCGTCTTCAGCGTCATTTTTAGTTGTGCGACCACAACGAAAGTCAGTAAACTACTTTTTTTACCACTGAAATCAATGGTACAGAGTCCCCATAATATTTATAGAGCTTATCCTTGGTTTGATTGACTGTTTTTTTTTTGCAGAAAATAATGTCTAATGAGCACTTGAAATTCAACTTTTTTAATTTTTAACAAAATACACGAGGTTGTATGTTTTGAACAGCTGTTAAACAGGTGGTACTTGACAATAACAGTATCGCATTTCATATAATTACGAGGGAAGTTCGAAAAGTCACGTTATTCATCTGCACTTTCTGCAGAGTTGCAAATCAAGAACAGCTGGTATTAAATCGACTTGCTAACATTCTTACATTATTTTATAAGCCTAAATGTTTCATTGAGCGTTCTGAGTTGATTGTTAAAGAATGATAAAAAAATTTCTTTGTGATCGTTGCAGGACAAACAAATAAATTATTTCAGTATAACAAGCCTGGGAAACCAACTGCAGTCAATACTAAGGGTGAGTACTGCATAATTACACATTGTCATAGGCATAGAAAAGCCATCCTAGCGGGAACAATGCTCCCGCGGAAGTTACCTTTCCCCTCTCGAATTATTAAAAATTGCCTTTAGTTATCTTATTTTAGTATTACGCATGAAAGTCACCAGTCAACCAACCCAACCCAACCCCCACCCCCCCCCACCAACCCTTAGAAATTTGTTTGGCTCCGCCACTAAACTCTCTGCAGTACCACTGGGTAACAAAGAGGATTAATAGATTGCTTTAACCCTCTAATTGCATACTTACATGCCACATGCCTGTGTGCAATTATTGCATCTGTAATTCAAATTTCATTATCCTGCTCGGCACAGAATACAATACGAATTTAATTCACTTTTGTACGAATTCATTAAACTAAATTAAATTTAATTTTTCGCAATGATTTTTGTAATTTCAACTTGTAATTGTTCTTCTACAATTATTTTGTATTGTTGCTTCTTTTGTTATTCTTAACAAATGAAACAAAAGGAATGGAAAAAATAAATATTATTTATAAGATTTTGTTATATGCTGGCTAAAAATAAAAAACAACAACAACAACAAAAACAAATAATGATAAAGTAAATATGTGTTAAATAAGAGGAAAAACTTTTCTGATTAAAGACAATACAAGAAATAATTAGATTTTTAAAAAGAATGAAATTATACGTGATCTTTGTTTTGTTCTTCTTTTTTTTGTTTCTTTTTGTTAAAATTAAAAAATAAAAAATCCTTTTTGTAATGTTTTAATTTGAAAATGAAAACTTGCATTGTATACAAATTAATTTCTTTTTGGCAGAATTAAGCTACATTTGAAGAAAATATATTTTATAAATAACTTTAGTATTAAAGATAATAATTCTCTGAAAAATATTTTGAGTTTTTTTTCTTTTTGGTAGGGGGACTAAAACTTTTTTCTTTAAATAACTATTTGCTTGTTGAATTTTTTGTTTTTTTAATTAAAATAAATGTATTCATTAAAAAAGTAAAATTCACATACATAAATTATAATTTTGTTTATAAAAAAATATTAAAATTAATTACATAAGTTTTATTTTCTTTACAACAGAAAGATGAAATAAATTAAGCCAAAATATGTAAGAAAAGTTTAAATATTATGATAAAAGTATGAAACATCTATGGCGCATCCTTACTTACGCCCTTGACCGAATGTTTTAATATTACGCTTAATATTTGAGAAAAAATATTTTCCTAAAAAATTTTTAATTTATTCCATGAATAATTTCTACAAAGTTAAAAATTCCAAATTTTTATGTCTTTAGTGAGAGAGAGAGAGAGAGAAAAAAAAGAGCAGAAATTTTACATGATATCTTATCTCTTCTTTAGAAAACGTATCTACTTAACCAAATAGTCAAAAGAAATCGTATGCCAGACATGACAATTTTCTTTTCTCAAAAATTGTTGATGAAAAATTTTCTGTAGCGCCAGGTCTATTTGTAAAGAGGTTTACTTTTTACAGTAGACATATCTACTAGGGAGGTGGATTTAAAGGTAAAAATAATCATTTTTATGAAACTGCTATTCAACGAATTAGATATTGCACAGCTAGGCATCACTTAAAGTTCAGTTAGCCGACTGTAATGGCATGTAACTGCAACGTTAGAAAACAGCTGATCGACCGAGACATCTACAACACAACGAAAAGTTCATATACAAAAAAAATATCACCTCTGTAAGTCAAAATGTTGATGATCCAGATTTTTTGTTATGCCGCACATTTTAACTTTGGTGTCATAAAATTGACTGTACAATCAATTTTAAGAATCTAATGATGCAATTTTGTTGAGAAATGTTCAAATGTGAAATATATTCGAAATTTTTTTTAAACCCCGTTTCCACAAGTTAGGCAGATGAGACTCATAAATAAACTATATTTGAAATTAATCACGAAAAAAATTACTTTCTATTTCTAAAAGTCAGGCAGGCTCAAAAATATAAGTGCTTTTTTTCATATAAATATTTCTACTCAAGTCGACCGTCCGTGTTGTGGAAATAGGGGATTAGTGCTTATAATATAATTTTGTCTGCTCAAGTCAACTGCTGGGTTTTGTATAAGTTTCTAAGCCTACTACGCTTATTTTTCTTTTGTGATTTTCAAAAATATTATTATTTGTGAATTCTCAAATAGTTCTTAAAAGTATGTGCATAAGATAAGAGGTTTGTGACTATTCAAAATGTGTGGTGTGGTTATAGTCTACTGATGATTTGTTACAGCAACAATGAAATGCATATAGACAAGGCTGAACCAACAGCAAATAAATTTCAAACTTAAAAAACGTCGGTAAAAAAGGCCAAAATTAAAAAAAACTCCAAAACTAAAAAAATCGCTTTTAATTAAAATAAATAAATAAATTCAAAAACAAACGAAAATAGCAATAAACCGAAAAAATCTCCAAAATGAAACAAGTGTCAAAACTCAAACTTATTACTCAGTACTGAACCTTTTGTGTGTGAGTTAAAGTCGTACTTTACTGAACTTATTTAAATTATAAATTTCATTTTTTTTAATTATAACTAATCTAATCTAACTTTGACATGGTCACACCCGTCACACTACAATTAAAAATTTGTAATTTTCTTAAATAATAGTAAAGGTAGGTCTTAAAAATATTTCTGTAAAAAAATTTCGTTCGTCTTATAACCCTCTTATTAAATACAACAATTCAAACTTTATGTTGGCTACATTTTTTCCCCTTTAAAATTAATAGAAATTCTTGTTTATTAAAGCAATAAGCTGGACAGTTTTAAGCATACTTTTGCCATCAAGAACTTTAATCGCATCAAACTTAACTCCACTTTATTACTTTTTATTGAAAGACATGCCGTTACGCTTCAAAACGTGTGAAATCTTCTTAAATATTTTTCAAACATTCTGACAAGCCCTGCTGCTGATTTAACCCTCATCACAGCGCTGGTAGAGTGAAATGCAGAAATTAAAAGCAAAAATAAGAAGGACAGAAAGAATTAAAAATAAAACCTAATCTGCTTTAAGAAAATCTGTTTTAACAATAGGTCAAACAGAAATATTCTCTCGACATAAATATTTCGCAAATTGCCAAGAGGCCGAAGGGCAAAGAAAATAAGAAAATTGAAGATATACAAGACTTTTTCGTTTTGTCTTTCAATAACTTAAAATAAAGTTTGTCTGTAATGATGACGGCCGCTTGCAATGCACTATGGGAAAAAATTATTAGAAATTAATTGAGTGAAATGTATAGTGGGGAAAGTTTTTGTATATTAATTTCCAATGGGAAGCATGTTGCAGAAGAAAACTCGGAGCAGTTTTCTAAGCAATATACACAATTTTTTTGGCGATAATACACTATTTACGATCGAAAGTAATCGATTTTCTAACTATATTTTTGCAATATTAAGCTGATATTCGAAAATTCGTACTACAATAAATTATATTTTTTTACGATCTCTGCATACAAAACAGTAAGGGTTTTAAATTCAAAAGTGTTTTCATATGGTTTTCTAAGTGCAAAGCCTAATTTCGAATTTTTGAAGTGCGAAAAAAAATGTTTTAAAGCCTTAAGAACTATGATCTTAAGTTTTTGAGCCAACAAAATAGCATAACAACATATTCGCAACTTTTAGCTTAAGTTCGAGTTTTCGAAATAAAAAAAAACTTGTTTTAAAGCCTTTGAATAATAAAAGGCAATGGGTTCAGGTCAACATTTATATAATACGTTATTTTAGGAATTTCGAAATTAATATAAGTTTTGTTAACTTTCTTATTTTTCTCGACTTTAGCTGTTTAAAAAAAATATATACTCCACATAAGCCTTAATATTTTTTATAAAAAGGCTGAAAAAAATTAAATAAATATATAACTGTATTATTGAAAAATTAAGCTAACATTCGAATATTTGAACTACAACAAAAAATATTTTCTGAAAGTCTGTGCATACAAAACGGTGAAAATTTTAAATTAAAAAGAGTTTTTATATGGTTTTCCAAATTTAAAATCTAATTTCGAATTTTCGAAGTACGAAAAAAACCCTTAAAATCTATGATCTAATGCTTTTGAGCCAAAAAACTTGCATAACAACATATTCGAAACTTTTAGCTTAAGTTCGAATTTTCGAAATCTAAAAAAAAAAATATTAAAAAATTACATATTAAAATTAATATTATTTGAACAATAATAGGCAATGAATTTAGAAAAAAAATAATATAATACGTTGTTTTCGAAATTTCGAACTTAAGATCAGTTTTGTTTATTTTTTATTTCTTTCGATCTTAGCTGTTTGAAAATAAATATACACTGCACATAAACCTTAATAATTTTTATAAATAGGGCTGGAAAAAATAAAACAAATATCTAACTGTATTTTTGAAAGATTAAGCTGATATTCGAATATTTGAACTACAACCAAAAATACTTTCCGAAAGTCTCTGTATACAAAGCGGTAAAAGTTTTAATTTAAAAAGAGTTTCTATATGTTTTAAAGACCTAAGAATTATGATCTAAAGTTGAGCCAAAAATAGCATAACAGCATATTCGTAACTTTTAGCTTAAGTTCGAATTTTCGAAATAAAAAAATTTTGTTTTAAGGCCTTTGAATAATAAAATGCAATGAGTTTAGGACAAAATTTATATAATGCGCTATTTTCGAAGTTTCGAACTTAAGATTAAACATAAAGTTATTTCGACATAAGCCTAAATAATTTTTATAAAAATGCTATAGAACCAAAATAAATATCTAAATATATTTTGGCAATATTAAGCTGATATGTATTCGATATTTCGAACTAAGACAAAATATAATTTCTTAAATTCTTTGCATACAAAACGGTTAAAGTTTTAATTTTAAAAGAGTTTTTTATATGGTTTTCCAAATTTAGTTAAAAATTTATTTTAAACATTATTTTTGAAATTTCGAACTTAAGATCAGTTTTGTTTATTTTTTTTCGATTTGGGCTGTTTGAAAAAAAATATATACTGCACATATGTAAGCCTTAATAAACAAGACCGTTAAATTAAATATCTAACTGTATTTTTGAAATATTAAGCTGATATTCGAATATTCGAACTACAATAATATATATTCACTTAAGGTCTCTGCATACAAAACGGTAAAAGTTTTAATAATTTGAAATGCGAATAAAAAAATGTTTTAAAGCTTGATGATCTAATGTGTTTGAACCAAAAAAAAAATAGCATAACAATATATTCTTAACTTTTAGCTTAAGTTCGAATTTTCGAAATTGAAAAACAAATTAGTTTTGAAGCTTTTAAACAATAAATGGCAATGAGTTTAGGTCAAGTTTGTATAAAACATTATTTTCGAAATGTCGAACTTAATATCAGTTCTGTTATTTCTTTTATTTTTCTCGATTTGAGCCGCTTATTAAAAAAATATATATTGCACATAAAACTAAATGTGTTAGGCCAAAATTAAAAATTATGGCAAATCAAATGACTATATATATGAAAATTTAAGAAAAGGTGTTAAAAAAATGTTTCTCTTATGTCAAAATTAAAACAAAATTTAACACTTACTTGTCCATTTTTATTTGAGCTGGCAACACATGACCCTTAACAGATTCCCGTTCCCAGGCAAGCAGTGCTGCCACTAAACGCAAATTGGGAATCGGCAAGTTGGGTATATCCCGCGACGTCATTAACGAAGGCTTTGAAAATGGAGTCAGCACCTCAGCGGCCCAAAGCTATAAGAAAATTTTATATTATTATTTTAAGCTTAACTAAGTTCGAAAAACGCGACTATTCTACATTCACAGAAAAAATTAAGAAATCCCCAATTTTTCTTTAATCCTGGTCGAAGGACACCTTTTATAAATAAAAACATTCTCAGTTCTAACGCAATATACAGTAAGCAAACAATCAATTTAAATTGTGCTCTCTGTCCCATAGTGCATATTGCGCTATATTTCCACAGCAGAGAAAAAAAGTCCTTATATAATGTTATAATTAAGTTTCAAAATATAAGTTAAGCTACTTTAATTTCGTCACTTTTTCGCAAAATAAAATGCAAAGGAAAATATTTTCCTGAAGCTGTGACTTTAAGAAGGCAAAAGATTAAATTCATTTTTTGTTCTGTACTCTTACAAAACAACTGACAAAGATTTTTGTTTCAATTATAATAAACACAGTAGTAGCAAACAAAATAATTTTGCCGAAAAAAAATATTTTAATATAAGTCGTCTTAATTGGCTTCTGGCAAAGCATTTTCTTTATCATTTTATGTAGCCATAAATTTCTAAATAAGGATTTTCAAATCTTAATACATTTATAAATTTTAGTATTTTTAATGGCGGCTTAAAGCAAAATACTATGAACATTATGAAAGAAATATTCGTATCGCCATGGCGAAGGCCAAACATTTAATAAAGACGAGTTTTAACGTTGCCACCAGCTACTGACTGATTATTTAAAGACTGTTCAGGTTGCTTGTGTTAATCTTTGTAGTCTTAAATGTTGCTGTCATTTGAGTTACTTTATGCTCTTCCTTAGTCCTTCATTGAATTATTTCATATACACACATATATATAAGGATTAAAGTTTTATTTCTACTTCATTTTTGAAAAAGGGACAAAAATTATTTGTTTCTTTACCGTCTACGCTGGGAGTTTTTCAATTTAATTTTAAGAACTTATTATTAACAGTTTTGTTGTTGTTGCTGCCGATTTTGCCTTCTGTGCAGGCTGAGAAAATGTACAATCACCACCGATATTTTTGTTGTTGTTGTTTTTGTTATTTTTGCTGACAGTTAAAAATGAACATTAAATAAAGAAGGATTTAAGATTTCTGTCAAAACTTGTGATATTTCAATGACAATATATCATCCTCGTTAGTTGAACAGAAGTCATTAAAACTTAAAAAAGAAAAAATAAAATAAAACAGGAAACTGAAATAACAACATCATCAATAGTTACAGATATTAAAGAAATTATAACAATGACTGCATGGAGTTCACAAGAAAACATACAATATTAGTTACAGTTCGGGGAAAAAAGGGCAATATGAGTTTAGGAATATGTTGAAAAGCTAAGATTTTTAATTATTTTAATTATTTATCAGGATTAATTTCATAATTTCAGTATTTTCAATTTTTATCGAATGAAATATTTTTTATTAATTAATGTGATTTTATAACGAAGACAAGAAATATTAAACAAAACTTTAGTTGAGGAAAATACTGAAATTTTTCTGTGCCACCACGCACTTTATCAGCACCCATGTCTATCTGCTCAGGCAGAGATTCTGTGTTAACACCAGCTCTTTAACATAAATTTTTAATGAAGAAAAAACCCTTTTTAATAAAATATTCCTGATTTAAATTATTTTAAATTTAGTATTTTATTTTTATTTAATGGTTGTGAAAATGAACATGAATTTAAAAAATAGATTAATAACTAAAATTCTTTAAAAAAAAGACATAAACATGTATTATAACACAGAAAGGCTAAACTACACAAAATTAACAATGCACACTAGAGACCTGCGTAAATAGTCTTAAAATGTAAATAGGTCTTATTTTATAAATGTATTCTCGTTACATGTATTTTACTAAACCAATAATAAATGCTGTCATATTATAAGCGAAGCACGATAGATGTATTGGTGTTCGTGTATATGAGTGTTTACAAGCGATGTCGCGAAGACTTCTTGTTCATAACAAACAATCAAAAGAAGTAGTGTTAATGTGTGTATGCTTGTTATTTTGGATATTGTACGTTTGAGTGTGTGTGTGTGTGTAAGATGTAGATGGTAAGCTTTTTGTGTTTAAGGGAAGTATTTTTTTCAGCAAGCTCACAAAACTAATGTCAATGCATGTGTGCTTTTGTATGTGCTTAGAAAACTGAAAGATCAAAAACACAACGTTTTAGATCTCTCAGTTTTACTAATTACTACTACGTATTACTAATCTCTATAATAAATTGAATACTAACAAATGAAAACAAATGAGAATAACACACTAGATTTACTATGGTTGTTTTAAATAAATAAATAAATAAAAAGTACTTATTGTGCCACCTTTATACCATAAGTACTTATTGTGTTGCCTTCATACTTCTATATGCACAAACGCACACATATGCATACATTCAAACATTCAAGATAATGACAAATAATGCAATTTCTGAAGGGGAATCAATTCTTTCCCATTAGCTGAAACGCAAAAAGGCGTAACTAACACAAAATGCAAAATCTAAATTTTTTATTGATTATTATGAATTAATCTAGAATCAAAATGACGCTTTCAATAACAAAAAAAAATAAGTGTGTTTATTTGATAAATGCAACATATCGTGCCGTAACCACCAAAAACGCTCAAACTACATTAACATAACGATCTTAATTTTTTGAATTAAATCGATTATTTCGTCAAAAAAAAACGATTAACGACGGTTAAGCTTCTTTGGCGGCTATGGCTCGATACAGTTCCTATTTATCAAAGTTTTTTGCTGCTCTTGTTAAATTATATTTTTTGTTAGTTATGCCTTTTTGCATTTTAGCTAACAAAATACTCGTTTGTAACTATGTGTACCACAAAGATTCCTTAATAGTTGTTGATACAACAAGTATAAATGAGAGAATAGGAAAATATTTGTGGTACAAGTAGATATTTAGGAACAAGAAACTGGTAAGAAAAATATTTTAATTTATTTTCTTTGTGAGTTTAGCAGTGCAAACTTCAACCCACATATTCATAAGATTTAAAATGAATTTTAAATGTATTTTATTTAAAATTTTTCCTAAAATGGATTTCAAATTCATTTGATTTTAAATTAATTTTATTTTTTTTTATGAATATGGGGGATATAAGTTGTACTTTAGTAAGGTAATGAATATATTATAATCAATCGAACTTAATTTTTTGGCCAAAATCGATTATTTGCACTCATAAATAATTGATTTTCGTCAGAAAAACGAGTTCCAAAAAATTTGTCGATTAAGCTTTTTTGGCAATTATGGCTCGATATTATGGGTTAAACAATCTTCATTAGTTAGCTCCAGATTGAAAATTTAATAATTATTTTGATAATTTGTAGCTAGTACATTCGTGTTGTATGTACGAGTATTTCGGTCAAACTTTTAATTCATACTCTTGCACGACTGTAATAACAATATCATTCTAAAAACTCAGTCCTACAATATAAATAGCAAACCTCCTTGTTCAAATTAGAATTAAATTAAAATTTATTAAATTATTTTTGGCATAAACAAGATATTTTAAATTATTCATTAAAAAAACTTTTAATTTTTAATTCATAAATCAATAAAAATAAATAAATAACAATAATGACAAAAAATATATTTTTTAAACGAAAAGTGAATTACGATTTTTGGTCAAATAATGCAAGAATTTTTCCATGTCAAGCTTTTCAAATATTAAATGATAAATGAATGAATGAAATTTAAATGCATACAAAATGCAATCAAATTTGTTAAAAATTCCAAAAACTATTTTATAAATTTTTTATTATAATTAAGATTTTATAACACTTTATTTTAACAAACCAAATGTACATATTTACATACAACATACAACATACAGAGTGCAAATGTATGTAAATGGTTCTGGCATATTGTTTTCCCATAGATTTAGCAAAAATTTTAAACAATATGAAGCGTAATTGTGAAATTTGTATTTATTTAATTTTGTTTTATTGTGCATACACAGAATAAATTTATTGTCCCAAAATATCTATGAACGTGTCATGTAGGCAATATTCTAGGAGAATTTATTATTGAGGCTAATCACAGATGCTCGCAAAATAAAGATATATGACAGCATGATATTTAATTGAAACTTATTTACGAACATTAAACTTACAAAGCACCAACAAAATATTTCTTAATCTAGAACACCATCGAAGTAAATAGCAAATTGAACTTCATTAATAACTGAGAATTCAAATCATTATACTATAGTGCAGCCATATTCACAATGTGCAAACTTTTACAAAATAGCTTTTGTGCTTTCATGCGGACGAGAGCACAACAGCTAATCAGATATCGATGGCAACAATGCTTGCTCTTGCTTTGCAAAGAGATATGAACAAATTTAAGAGCTTCCAAAGTTTTTTACCGCAAATGCAAATATCAGAGTATTACTTCTAGGTTCTAGTTTAGTAAAAGTAGTTTATTTTTATCCTGTTAGATACTGTGTTGTATTGAAGCAGGTTCTTTCAACACTTACCAAATTTCTACATTGATAACTTAATTTATATTTTTAATAAATTTTATAATAATTGATTTCTTAATTAAATGCTTTGCGTCATTTAAGCTGAAGACAATAAAAAATCTACACGCTAAAACCATTTGTTTGTTTTAATAAAAAAAACGTTTAAGTAAAGGAGTTTTTTTTATTATTTTAATGCATTATTTTTAATTTGTATCTTTACTCAGAATTCCCCAAACCAGTCTAACCGGAACGCATTAGAATTTAATAATTGATTATTTAATTCAACAAGAAATTTTCACAAGCCGCTTTGCACAAACACTCGCTTCCAATAAAAACAAAATGCATATAATTTTAACTTTATAGAATGACTTCAATTGTCATATAAAGATCAGATTCTCCATAAACTCTCAGAGCTACGGTTTACAAAAATATTAAAAGTTGAAAATTCAATTAAATTTTATATTAAAATTTATTTTATTTATTTCGCGTTCAGTGCAGTTGATAGTGGAATACAATGTTTAGCAAGCCCTTGCAATTAATTTTGATTGTGACATTTTTGGCAGTGTGTCAACCACAAGGTAAGAGATTTTTTTTAATAAATCAAATGCATTTAAAAAGAAATTTTCAATAAAACTTTCATCAAGACTTACTACTCATAAAAGTACACAAATTTAGAGTTAAAAAATTGTAAATTGAATCTTTTTTATGGTTAACCTTCTTTGACAAAGCCCCGAAAGGAAATCAAATATGTTAAATTTTATTTTTCTTCTAATCATAAGCATTATATTTATTTTTACTGTAACAAGCATTGATACTTGTATTAAGGTACCCAGAGACCATGGAATATTATGGAAATCATTTTCGAAATTTTTAGCTTAAATTAAATAAAAGGGAATAATTTCAGTCCAAATTTATTGATACATACGGTGTTTTCGAAATTTCGAACTTGTTATAAGCCTCTAAAATATTTCGAATTTTCTTGAATTGGATTCGAAATTCAAAGATATCAATTTTTTTACATCAAAAAGTAATATCTTAACACTAAAATAAACACAAAACTGTATTTTCGAAATATTAATATTAATATTAATGGAACTGCAACAGAATATATAATTTTTTTAAGTTATGCACGCAGAACGTTAAAAGTTTTAATTTAAAAAGAGTTTTTATATGTTTTTCCAATGCAAAATTAATTTTCGAAATGCAAATAATAAATGTTTTAAAGCTTTAAAAACTATGATATAGTGCTATTATGCCAACAAAAAATATGTTAACAACATTTTTGAAACTTTAAGTTCAAGTTCGAATTTTCGAAATCCAAAAAAAATTAAAAGCTTTAAAAACTATGATATAGTGCTCTTATGCAAATAAAAAATATATTAACAACATTTATGAAATTTTCAGCTCAAGTTCGAATTTTCGAAATCCAAAAATAATAAAAGGCAATGAGTTTAGGTCAAAATTTACACAATACTGCATTTTCGAAATTTCGAATTTAATATAATTTTTTTTTCTTCACTCGCGACTGCTTGTAAGAAAAATATATATTATTAGGAAAAATTTCTTAATCAAAAAAAAAAATTTACAACTTAATGTGTTATGTCAAAATTAAAAATTATTGCATGTCACATGAAAAATTTTAATATGTAAAAAATTTTCTTTAAGCCGGCAACACACAACCTTTAACAGATTCCCGTTCCCAGGCAAGCAGTACTGCCACTGAACACGAATTGGAATTCGGCAAGTTTGGCATATCCCGCGACGTCATTAAGGGACACTCTCAAACCGATACCAACGGAGGCTTTGAACATGGCGGCAGCACCTCAGTGGCCGATGGTAAGGCTATAGAAAAAGAAATACATTTGGGTCGCTTGGAACTAGGCAGTACTCTCAGCACTTCTAAGACCACCACCAATGGCAAAACTTCTAGAGGTGTGGCCCATAGTGTTAACATTGGTAAATTGGCTGTTGGATCTTCATTGTCAAAAAATAATTTACACAATAAGCTTGGCTTACATCGCACTGAAGATGGAGGTGTGGAATTGGGCTTGGGTCTTCTTAATTTTGATTTACACAAAAAACAGAAATCAGCTAATGTTCACACACAAGTTCAAGGACAGGCTGAAGGTGAAGATGCTTTTGCCACATCTGATAGCAAATCTGCTACACAAACGAAACATATTGGCAGACTTGGACTAACAAAAAGCAAATCTGAATCAAATGTTTTAGTTGGCACAAGCGCGGGTCATACATCTGCTTCAGCGAATGGTTTAGCTGGAGGCTCAGCAGTAAATGTTTATACTTCATAGTGCGAACAAAGCATTTAAAAAGTTATTGTTTATATTCTAGAGATTTGAATTAAATAAAAAGAGATTTTATATTACTTAAATTCCCTACTTGTTATTTATTCAAACATAAATTTCTACGATTTTGAAGATTTCTGATTTCCCCAACTGTCGAATATTTTTATTAACCCTCAAAAGAGCCTTCTTGGTAAATTTTGCGCTTTAAAATTATGAACAAAAAACTACTTTTTTTAATTTAATATTTCTTGAACCAGTAAGTAATCAAAAAATTCTCAAAATTTACTATGGGACGAGGGGTACTAAAAATATCACAAAATTAGGGGAAAAATAGTTTTTTAAACAGCTCAATTAGGTGTGGAATGTCCCATATGCATGTCTGCAAGATTAATTAGCAAATGACTGCTCAACGTTGGTCTTTCTCATAGCCCCATAATTATTAACGTTAAGGCGTAAATTTTTTTATTTTATTTTAACCGACTTGACTCCAGTGTGCGGATAACTTTGCCACTGTCAAACTGATAATGGACTAATCATGAGCTCGAATTGAAACAGAAATATAAAAATATAGTTTTTCAAAAAACTGAAAAATTTTAAAGTTTGAAAGCGATATTGTTTAGTAAAAAAAAATTTTTGTACTCCAGTTCTCACTATCAATGCACACGTACCTAATTTAAGAAAATATCTGCTCACATAAAAAAAATCAGGTCATGGTTAAATTCAACACAAAAAAACTATTAATATTTAAAAGCCCTTAATTAAAGTTTACTACGCGTGAAGATTTATTTCCAGATTATTTCCAAAAAGTATTAGTAGCACAAAAATTGAATTTTGTTCAATATTATTAATAAATTAATGTTGAGAGATTATTAATAGCGAAAGTTTAAGCGACATTTAAAATTCTAATATTAAAAAAAAGTAACGTTTACTGTTTTGTTTAACATCACGATGAGTTTTTTTCTGTTCTATTTGATTTAAGATTAATATTAATTATACTAGAAATTTTATTTCAAATGTTGTAGCAGATATTTATTTTAATTTAGGCTAAATAAAATCAAGTTTGGTGTATTCCCCTTTGTAATTATTCAAAAAAGAAAAACAATAAAACTTCTTAAAGTCAAACTGATTCATTAGAGGAAGAACAAGAGACGTTGACGTTGACTTATCGCCTGTTTCTCACTTAATATTTAAATATTTATTTAGTTAATTTGAATGTGTATTTAAATGTGGTATACTTTTTTCAGTCGTAAATTAAATTATTTATTACATTACGTTGAAAGTACGATAGCACTAAATAATTTCCTGATACTATGGGAATCTTTCCATGACTCGGTACACTTTAGACCGATTGTAATTTTTTTTAATCAGAGGGTATAGCTTCCATTTGGCCCTTGTCTATAAAAAGGTGTCCTCACGCCCATTAATTTTTTATTTGATTTTTTGATATTTTACTTATTCGATTGCTACGAAACTTACCCAGCACATTAGGTAATGACAAAGTCTCGCAGTTGAAATAGGCGAGGCTATTGTATTTAACCAGTTGATACGAAAAACTTGGCATACCCCTTGACACAATCTTGTATTCTAAAAAGTGGGCAGGACCACTCCCATTAAAATTTTTTATAATATTTCACGTGCTTTTAGCTCACCCATTGTTACGAAACTTTTACACACCCTAAGCTCTAGGAAGTGACGCCATATTGAATTTAGAAAAGTGGGCAGACAATAATATTTGTCAAATTTGCCGTGACCACTCCCGTTAATATATAAACTTGGCAGTAAAAAATAATAATAAAAAATTTAAAAACAACTAAATCAATTTCAAACACAAGCAATAAAAGTTAAAAATAATTAAATTCAGTTAAATACTTTTCGGCCCTGTTCTTTAAAACGAATCCGAGTAAATTTCCCGTTTACAAAAATTACTAATGGTCTTGCAGACGTGTTTAAAATCATGCGCTATAATTTTCCTTCAGATATGATATTTGGGAATCTATATAATAAAAAAATTGGGAAAAATCTAAAAAACATATTTCTATTGTCGGATTTAGTTTTCTAAAACGTGTGATTTCAAATCGATGGGGTTACAGAACAAGGCCGATTATTTGTGTTTGTATTATCTATAATAAAGTTCAAAGTCGGTGACAACATAATATATATGAATATATAATAATGAGGATATAATAAAATAAATTCAGTAAAGTACGACTTTGACCCGCGCACGAAGGGTTCCGTACGGACACGAGATGTGTAATTCAATACGTACCTTAGTAGCCTATATAAAATATAGTTTTGACATTTTTTTCGTTTTTAAAGTTTTTTTAATATTGGGGTTTTTTTTTGTTTTGGCAATTTTTTCGGTTTTTGGATTTTTTTTTCATTTTGGCCATTTTTTTAGTTTTGACATTTTTTTCTCGTTTTGTCGATTTTTTTCGGTTTTTGGCTTTTTTTATTTTCTGGCGTTTTTTGCGTTTTGGCGTTTTTTTATTAATTCTGGCGATTTGCTGTTTTTGGCGTTTCTTCATTTTGGCGACTTTATTCATTTAAGCGCTTTTTTGTAGTTTTGACACTTTTTTTTCTCATTTTGGCGATTTTTTTCGGTTTTTGGCGATTTTTCAATTTGGCGATTTTTTTCATTTTTGCGATTTTTTTCATAATAACAATTATCCTGTTACTGGAGCCTTTTTCGGGTTTGGCGATTTTTTTCGGCTTTTTGCGCTTTTTTCCTTTTTGGCGATTTTTGTCATTTAGCCGATTTTTTCGAATTTTGCGACTTATTTTAGTGTCAGAAATTTTTTTTAATTTTGGCGTTTTTTTTTGGTGATTTTTTGGAATTTTTGGCGATTTTTTTTTTTTGGTTTGGCGATTTTATAATTTTCAGATTTTTTAGTTTTACCGTTTTTGAAAATTTTAAGAGTTTACCTCTTACGGTTTCCAAGATACAGCAAGCTGTCAAAATTACATACCCAAAATTGCATTAACTGATGGACCACCCTTTAATTTAAATTTTTTTACATTTTACCGTTAATTGTTGTAGTCTATACAAAAATACACTAATTTTACATATTTCAAATGTCTATATACGTATGTACATACAGTTATATGTATATTGCATGGGATTTTAACATCTTTCGTTGCTCGTTTTGGAACACCCTTTAATTTTTAATTCTCATGTATTTGTTGTTGTAGCGTCCAAGGTTCTACATACTCTGTCAGGTCCGTAGCTCTTACGGTTCCTGAGAAAATACCGTATGACGAACAGACGGACAGGCGGACAGCGTAGCGAAAACAATAGGGTTCCTTTTTTCACCTTTGGTGTACGGAACCCTAAAAATTAGTAGGTTATCAATTGTTACTTCATACCTCGGTATATTTTAGACCGATTGTAAAAATTATTTTTTGTGTGGGAGGGTATAGCTTGTCATTGGTTCGACCCATTGCAAAAAAAAATTGGGCGGGGCACGCCCACAATTTTTTTATTAAATTTTATGATATTCTAACTATTTGATTGCTGCAAATAAATAATGGGCAGCGCTACGCTCATTAAAATGTATTATTATATTTCACGTGGTTCTAGTTTTGCATTAAAAAAATCGGTGGAGTCACGCCCACTAAAATTAAATATTTTATTTAAAGTTTATCTACTTTACCGATTTTTGCAAAGCTTAACAGACATCCGGAGCTCTGCAAAATGTACAATCTTGCTTTTAGAAAATGGGCGGAGGCACCTCCATTAAATTTAAATTTTATATTTCACTTCTTTTTGTTTTTCTATAAACTCTTTGCATTGAAGTCGGTATTTTTTGCCAGAATTATTAACATTTTGAAAAGGGTCGTTGGTGTTTATTTTTGAAGTCGATTTAAATTTTTTTTTAAGTTTTACTACATACATACATACATTTAAACATAATAAATAGTATTTTCCATTTTTACTTTTGTTTTTGTACGCTGTCGGTAAAAAATTAATTCCAAAGCGGGTTTATGTTTTTAAATCCCGCAAAAATTAAAAGGACAGTCATTCCCATATAAAATGTTCGTTTCTTCTATTGTAATTCTAAGCTTTAAATGATCAGACTTAAGTCCGATAAGCAAAATAATAATGAAACTAATCAGTTAAATAAACAATTTTTCTTTTGATTTTCAGTAGCGTACGAGTAATTCACACCAGCTTGAATTGTCGATATATTTATTTAGCTATTAATAAATTGGAAATCATTGCTCTGTAATACATATCATGTTAGCAAGTATTAATTAAGAATTCCCCACTTTATTGTGTGAATTTTACAAATAAATTTCATAATAATGTACTGCTCAATACAAAAATTTTAATGTGTCATTCCAGACAAATAGAAAAATTGTAAGCAACTGAATATTTAATTTATTTAAACAATAAATTTAAAATTAGTGGATGGCTAGAAGACAAATAAAATGAAAAAAAATAATAATAAATAAATAAATAAAAAATTGAAGAACAAAAACCAGAATTTCTCAGTTTATATCTCACAGTAGTTACGAGATAATTATTCATTTCATTGGAGAGTTTGTTGGAGAGGAGTCAACAAGAGCCTAATAAGATATATATACATACTTACATATATACATACATACATATGTATGTAGCAATGTGTTTTTGGAGATTTAAATAAATTCCCCAATTTTAAATTATGCAATTAATTTTTTTGTGTGTGCCAATTTTTTCCCTACTTAGAATTCCCATAACGTGTATAACCGGAACACATTAGTTAGAATTTTATAGTTTGCTATGAACTAACTATACATACATTGATTTTTGCTAATCATAATATTCACGGGTCGATATACCTGAACGCACACACGTTTACAACTACAGCAGCTGATACTTTCTAGCTTATAGCATGATTTCAACCAACATTTAAAGCTCAGATTGTGGATAAACCTTAAGCGTTACGGTGCACAAAAATATTAAAGCATAACAATAATAAATAACAAAAGTTTATTTTACTAAAAAAAATTAATTTTTTAACGTGAAGAGTAGTTAATAAATAGCAGGCTATAATGCTTACTAAGATCGTGAAATTTGTATTAAGTGTGGCTCTTTTGGTCATATGTCAACCACAAGGTAAAAAGTGACTCTTTTTTCATACAAGTGCGTCATAAGAACTTTATTTTTTAGTTAAACTTTAAATAAAAGTTGCAAATATAAATGATGAAATAATGGCTAGAAATTATATTTAGAATCAGTGTTGTATGATAATATACTCGTAGTCTATTATTCCTATTACATCATTCTACTGTCATATATTAGCATATGTACAGACCGCTCATTTACTCAATCAACGTCTTAACTAAAAAAAAAACTAGTTTGCCAGAAAACGAGTTTAAAGTTCTACTTACACAGAACTTAATGGAAAAGAAAATTTTATTTTGCTTTAAAGAATTTAAGAGATTAAACAAGATACTTGTGTGAAATTTTTATAATTTATGAAGAACAATATGAGGAATAATTCTGCATCAAAAATAGAATTTTTAAGAACGTTCTTTGAGTAAATTAGCGATATTTATATAAACTTGTGTATGTCCCAGACAACATATTTATAAGGCTTTACATGAGGAGCATTCATTACTGCTGGCATTAATTTAACCAAAAACAAATAAAAAAAATTTAAGCACGTAATGGCTCGAAGTAATGACAAAAAAATTTCGAACTTAATTTCGAATTTTCGAAACTTAAAATTATACTATCTATCATTATATAAAGATGCTTTGGATCATTTTTTAAGCAAAAAAATTTTTCGAACTTAATTTCGAATTTTCGAAATTCAAAACTCAATAATATAATATAACTACAGTAAGTTGCATTAGAACATTATCTAAGCAAAAAAAATTTCGAACTTAATTACGAATTTCCGAAATTCAAAAATTTCAAAATTAAATTTTAATTTAGCACTTAAAAATATTTTATAGCTTTTCAAAACATTACGAAATTTTAAAACATATGATATACAAAACTTGTGAATATCAAAAAATTATATTTTTGTGCTAAAAACAAAGCTATTTGGTAACATTAAAAAAAATCGAACTTAATTTTGACTAGTACGTTAAGGGCAAAAAAAATTTTCGAACTCACTTTCGAATTTTCGAAACTCAAAAATATAATTAAATTTCTTAAAGTTGCATTAGAACATTATCTAGGCCAAACAAATTTTCGAACTTAATTTCGATTTTTCGAAACTCAAAAATAACTAATGTTCAAACATTTTAAAGAAAAATTCAAACTTAATTTTGAATATTCGAATCTCAAAACTATAATATAATTGTATAAATTTGCAAAAGAACATTATTTTAGGATAGAAAAAATTCGAACATAGCTTCGAATTTTCGAAATTATAGAATAAGTAATTTTCAAAGGTTTAAAAGTTAAGAATATTTTATAGCTTTTTTTGAAATCTCGGGCTGAACTTCGAGTTTTCGAAATTTATATATATATATATATATATATATATATATATATGATATACATATGAAGCCTGTGAGTATCAAAAAATTATATTTTTGCAATAAAAAAAATATTTTAACAGTTTCAAAAAAAATTTCAAACTTAACTTCGAATTTTCGAAAGTCAAAAATAGCTCATTTGTAAACGTTTAAAAAAATTGTAATTTATTTTTTTGCCTTTTCAAATATTTTACAGTTTTTTAGAAATCTTGGGCTAAACTTCGAATTTTCGTAATTTAAAAATATATCTTGTATGAAACTTCTGAGTATCAAAAAATTATATTTTTGTGCGAAAAAACAATTTTTAAACTTTTTCAAAAACTTCAAACTAATTTCGAATTTTCGTAATTCAAGTAGCACGATTTTACAAAGCTTTTAACATAAAAAATTAAAAGGGTAAGATTTTATTTCAATAAATTAGTTTTTAGTGTTTTCGCAATTTCCAATGAATTTAAATTCGAATTTTCGATATTTGAAGATTTAGAAATGTATGTTGTTAGAAGCTATGAGTATTATAAAGTAATGGCATTAATAATTTTTTCTAGCCTTGAACATATTATTATATCGAACTTTTGAAGTGCAAGAAAATTATATATTTTTTAAAGACTTTGGTCCAGCTGATTTGTTTTATCTTATCCTCTAATTATCACGCTTAGGACAAATATTAACTGCTTATATGTGACCTTCTCCGAGAAAAGGGACCTACTGTGAGAAAATTAAGTTTTGAAAAAAACACATTTAAAAAAGAAAATTTTAATGTTTTTTTTTCATTTTATCGATTTTACTAACTTCCCCTTTTTGACACACTAGGTCCCTTATATAGGTCACATATAATAATTTATTAAAGTTCATATTTCTAACATAAGAAAATTTAAGTTGTGCTGTATTAAATTAAACTTTTTTCACCGTTTATTTTTAGCTTGCAATACCCAGTTCTGGCAACGTCCCTTTGCAGGTTCAGTTTCCAGAGCAAAAAGTTCTGCTACTGGACATCAGTTAGGTCTTGGTAGATTGGGTCTTTCAGAAGGCGTAGTGGATGCACAAACTGAAACAGAAGCTAACGGAGGCATTGCAAATGGCGGTACAACCTCAATTGCCAATAGTAGATCAAGAACGGGAGGAGTCAATATTGGTGGCTTGGGAGTAGACAGCACTATCACCCATTCTAAGACCAATACCAATGGACAAGTTTCAAGGGGTCTATCTCATGATGTAAATGTGGGTGGATTGGGCATAGGCTCTTCATTGTCTAGAGATAATTTAAATAATGGATTTGGCATACAACAATCCCAAGATGGAGGTCTAAAATTTGGTTTGGGGTTTCTAAATTTTGATTTGGGCAGAAAACAGCAATCACAGTCTGAAGCGGAAACACAAGCTCAAGCCCAGGCACAAGGTGAAAATGCTTTTGCTACAGCTGACAGCAACTCTAATACACAGTCGAGACAATTTGGTGGACTTGGATTTGCGAGAACTCAATCTGAATCCAATGCCTTAAGTGCCACAAATTATGGACAAACGTCTGCAAATGCTGGAGGGTTTGTGAGAAATAATCAAAACTATGGACAGTTTAGGCAACGTAGAGCAACTGACAATACGTTCCAGCTCAATTATGATGCCTCTTCAAGGAATTTTGTAAGACCAAAGCGCAGGGCTAACTATGTACCTTTTGTTTATCCAGATAGTGAAGCTAAACAACCAAAGCATGCTAGAAGACCTGGCGCTCATCATGCACGACCCAATTATGATTTTGTGTTTCCTGAGGAAGAGAGTGCCAATGGTCAAGGTTTGGCCAATAGCAAAAATTATCAATTTGAACAACAGGCAGGAGCCAACAGCCACAACAATCAGATAATAAATTCACAAGGGTTATTCGAGAACAATGGAGCCTCCAGTATCGGTTCTAACTTGGCCACGGACGGCAGTAGTGGTCAATTGAGTTCCTCTAATGTTAATCAAGAAAATTCCATAACAAAAGATGGCTCTCACAGCTCAAATGACGCCCAAAGTCAAGCACTTAATTTTGATAAAAATCAGCAACAAGCTGCTAACGCCAATGCAGGCACTAGGGAAATAGAAACTAAGGACGGTAAACGTGTTGAGGCTCACGGTGGCTCTCAAGCCACAAACAACAATGAGCAAGGCAGTTCAAGCAGTATTGCCAATACGAATTCGGTAACTTACGAAAGTGGTAACAGTCACGGTTCTCAGACTGATTCCAGCAGTCAATCCATATTACAAGGCAAGAATGGACAAAACTCTGGCGCCCAAACCAATTTAAATGTTAATTCTGAACAAGCGCCAGACGGCTCAATTAAAAATACTGCTAGTAGTAATGCTTCTGCTGTCAGCCATGGAGGCCAAAATGCCAATACTGTTGCTTCGGCTTCCTCAAGTTCGGGCTTTAATGGTGGCAACGCCTTTACCAATGCCAATGGAAATGCAGGCACTTTTGAAAATTACAATAACTTTGGCGCAACTCATGCCAACAGTGGTGTATACAATAATTTTGTTCACGATTTCGGCAACGGTCAATCGAGGTTCCGAGGTTAGGAAGAAAAAAAGATTTACTATGAAGCACTAAATTCTACACTGTGTGTATGTTTGATTCACTTGTAATAAATACTGGCAAAATATGTTAAAATTATTTTTATGCAATAAAATTTTTATTTTTCTATATACTAATACCTAATTATTTTTTCATGCCTACATATCGTTACCTTAATATAGTAAGGCTCTAACTCATAATTTTTTAAATCGAGCTTTTTGTATATTTCGATAGATCATCTAAAAAATCGAAAAATACAAAAATTTCGAGTTTACAAAAAATAATGAGTTAAGACCATTTTATATTAAGGTAACGATATATACTGTACTGTACATAAATATATCAAGACATTTATTTTTATTGTTTCTGTGTTGTTTTGTTAATCTTGAATTTCGCACTTAATATGTAAGACAAGACTAATTTTTATCCGCTTTGTGGCAGAGGTATTTCGCGAAGCTTATAAGAAGTTAGAAAAGAAATCGCTATTAGAAAAAGTTGTCTCCTTAAAAAAACAATGAATTTAATATTTGTTTAGCACCCAGCACTGAGTTGTCAACACTGATTAGCATTTAGTAACATTAAATGTATATAGCATACTTTAAGGCTACCGAAGGAACAGGTAAATTTATTTCTATTCTATTGTAGCATTTAAAATACACAAACGAAAATCGTTTACTTTATCGTCACAACCGCGACAGCAACGACAAAATCAAACATCATCCGCAACCTTAGATATAATAAATAATTCAGCAGAAATTAAATGGCCTAAAAATCGTAGAGAAACTTACAATTACAATTACTCGTATCATGCACAACAGCACCAAAAACCACAGCCACATCAACAACAATATCAACGGCAACGCGAGCAACAGCCACAACAAACACATCCGCATCAACTTCATTATAGTACAATTAATCCTAACTCTTCCACCGAACAATTTGCTGTAATTGATGATAATGAAAGACATGGACGCACTATCACTCTTATTGCCGATTTAATTAAAAGCTTTATGCAACCCAGCTGCATTTATCCTTGCACTATGGATGCATATCAACAGGGTCGTTGTTGTGAAACTCCTGACGTGGCAACGCCGCAACAACCGCCCAATAGTTGTTGTAAACAGCCATTGGCACCTCTGCCACCACCATTGCCACCGTATTTAGCATTAAGACCACCCATACCGATTCTTTATCCTCCACCACCCCCTCTTGCACCATTTAATTTTCCTTTCCTACCCACACAGTGCTGCAACTCTTGTCCAGCATATGGTTACTTTGGCCCACCTCCCTGCATACCTTATAAACCCTTTGGACGTAGTCCAGAACGTGTAACATTGTATGCGGATTGATTTTTTTCTTTTGTTTATTTTTTATTTACCATTTTATAATAAAATATCGCTGTAAAAATCAAAGATCTTTATTAAATAAAACTTTCGTGAAATAACAACGTTATTCAATTAAAACTATTTGCTTCAAATTTTTTGTGTTTCTCAAACATAAAATGTGTATGTGTATAAAATAAATTTAAGTTAAAAATAACTTTTAAGGTCAACTTTCCATACATTTGTAATCGGCTACAACATGACACTTTTCTTACAGGAAGATTACTCGTACCTGTATCAAGGCTTTTGACTTTGTTACCGCATATTTTTCTTTTAGAAAAAAATATATAGTATGTCACAGCACACTGTTCTTATAGAAAAGATGTGATAGCATACTGTTCTCATAAAAGGTATGACTGACAACGTGGCAGTCTCACATAAAAAACATGGTTTATGTAACAGCACACCATTCGTATGGAAAAGCTTTTTGACAATGTAGCCAACACACTTCTTATGAATACATATATATATATATATATATGTATATATATATATATATATATATATACATATGTACATACACTGTTTTTAATTGCTGGATGGTTCTATGCTTGTTAATATAGACTTTACCTCTCATATAACACCAAATTGAACAGTCTGGAGCTGTTAAATATGGTAAGCACAGAGGCCAATTAAAATTACTTATACGCAAAATAATTCGTTCTCCAAAGACGTCACGTAAAAGAACTATTGTGCCCTTGGCAGTGTGAATTGTGCTTCCATCCTGTTATAGCCATACTTGCGGATGGTTTTCCAAACCTGGCCTTAAAGAATTTTCCAACATTGTCTGATATCTAATACCAGTGATGGAAGCAGTGCATTCTCATGTACCCCTTTAGTATTGTCATCCGTGTACTTCGTTCGTCGTCTGGTGCCACTAGGAACGTTCCTTACTACACCTTGTTGACGAAAGTTACCAAACGGTTTATTGTTGACTCTAATGGTCTAGAATAACTACGATATGTATGTCACAAAAAATGGACCGTTGGCTTAGGAAATAAAGTTCAACAATTTGGGTGGAAACTATTTCATTTCAAATAGCCCAAGTATTCTTTATAAAATACAAAAATTCAAAAATAAAATTATAATAAAATAGTTATGAGTAATTCAAACACATGCTGTCAGTTTGGGCGACCCTGCATAAAATATGGTTGAATAAGTGACAGCACACTTTTCTTATAGAAATCTTTTCTATATCGCAGCAAACGTTTCTTATAAAATAGTTGACTGTCTGACAGCATAGAGATCTTATCTAAAAGATTGACGACTACATACAGCACACTGTTTGAAAAAGATGGTTTATTATGTGACTGCATACTGTTCTTTAAGAAGAGATATTTGAGTATATGGCATTACACTATTCTTATATAAAAAATGGTTGGCTATACGACAATTCACTTTGATTTTGATAAAAGTGGTTGGTGGTATGACGATCCTATAACGCACTGTAGTCTAAATCTTGCTGACTTTTTTATGGAAAAATTAACTATGTCTTATAGCATATTAGTTGTGTTACAGCCTACTTTTTTCTAAAGAAAAGTTGGCTATCACAGCACACTTTTCGTATATAAAAAAGTTGACTGGGTCACAGCAAAATTTTCCTTAAAAAAATATTGACTGTGATACAGTACACTTTTATTATAGAAAAGTTCGACTGCATCACAACACACTTTTATTGAAGGAAAAAATAAAGTGTCTAAGCACACCTTTCTTAAAGAAATATTGACTTTTTGGCAGAAAATTTTACTGGATAAGAACATACTCTCCTTACAGAAAAGTTAAATTTATCATATATTAGCTTTAATTACTTCTCAATCGGTCGGTCAGTCACTCAATAATGTTAGTCTTCTATCTCCTTATTAATATTAGAGGGCTGCGTTAGCAGTCTTGAAATGTAAATACGTTTTGTTCGTAAGTGTATTGTCGTCGCATGTATTATACTAAACGAATAATAAATGATGTCATATAATTACCGAAGCACGATGGATGGATGCATTGATGTACCTGTCGCTATGTCGCCAAGACATCTTCTTCATAACAAATAATCATAAGAAGTACTGTTGATGCGTGTATGCTTGTTATTTTGCATATTGTAGGTTTGAGTGTGTGTGTAAGATGTAGATGGTAAGATGTTATGTGTTTAAGGGAGGTTTTTTTAAGCAAGCGCACACAACAAATATAAAATATTAAATTTAATGGGCCCATTTTTTAATTGGGGGATTGTGTCTATTTTAGAGCTCAAGGTGTGTAGTGGGTTTTGTAAAACTCGGTTAAGTAGAACCGCATGAAATAGTACAATAAATTTTAATGGGTGGGGCTAACATTTTCTTAACTTTCAAATTATGTGATTAGAAGAACCAAATGTGTTATATAGGTTTCGCAGCAATCGAATAAGTAAAATACACACCTAAAAAATCTAGAGACGAAATATAAACGTATTTGCATTTTAGGACTGTACACGCAGGTCTCTAGTAGATATTAAGGAGAATTTTTAATTTGTACGTAATACTTTTATTTCCTCGTCTGAATTTAACACTAAATATACTTTGAATTAGGCCGTTTATAACAAAAAAAAATTTTGATTAATCAATCTTTGTGGCGATAACGATAACGAGCACTACCAATTTGATGTTTTATAATATGAGAATTGCCGCTGGTGGAGTACAGATAAATCGGTATCTCCTCTATAGTAGTTTGAGCCCTTAAGAAAGGTGAACTAATTGACTTCTTTAAAAATCTTTTGGCAGTAGATCTTTCCAACAATGGGTCTTCTTCATTTTCTGCTTTTATGTTTAAAAAATCATTTTCACTATTGATGGGGTCGGCCAACGTCAAAGAACTTTCACCGTATTCATTTTCTTCGGCTTGAAGCAACAACGACTCAATAAACTCCTCATCACCTAAGCCAAGAAATTGTAGTCTTTGGTAAAACTCGTTGGGTACAGCAACAGCCTGAATATCCCGCTGACCATAAATACCATTAGGAGTGGGAATAAAGTGAACACCGAAGGGAATTTCGGATGTACGATACACTGGCACTAGCTCAGCTTCGCTCAAGCCTGTTGCCTTGAGCCATGCCAAGGAGACGGGTAAGACGGTCTTAAACTTCAGCAATAATAATTTTTTTAAAGCAACAGCACCGGGAAAAATGCGAGCCTGGCTGAGAGCACGAGTATAACTATCAGCAGCTTGCCGGTTGAAGTTAACATGACGGGCTAAAGTGCAGAAAATGTATTTTAAAAACAATTCTGAATATAAAAACAAAAATCTTACCATTTAACAAGCCCGCAAAAGCAAAAACTGTAACAATTAAACAGCAAAAGAATTTCATCTTTCAATTTTGTAAATTGTATAAATTTCTGCTGAACGTGTTGTGTGTGTTTCAAAACCTCTAGTGGCTTGGTAAAATTTAATACAATTTCTTTTTATAAACGATCAATGATTTCAATATTTTGCGAAGAAGATCGATACATTTACAAAAAATGCATAATTTTTGCAAATTTGCAAAAGAGAAACTTTGGTTTTAAATTATTAAAAACAAAATATGCATAAGAAAATTAAATATGCATAATTAGAATATTTTGCATATACATATGTAGAAAAAAATGATATTTAGAATAGAAGTTCTTCTAGCTAATCTCAGATAAAATGTGAAAAAAAAGAAGCTCATAAATTTTTTATACGAATACAGATGGTCAAGCAGTTAAAAAAAAAACTTTTGCTTCATATATTTATGTATGTATTTTTAAGGCACCCTAAACTAAGGAAAAAGCCAACTGTCAAGCAAACATTTTTGTGGATTTCATGTATAACCGCATATTTCTAAAAATGTGTTTTCTTTAATAGAGTTAAAAACAATCCATTTGAACCTATAATCTTGGTAAATGATTTTAAAGTTCCTTAAAATAAAAACTTCGATAGGAAAATGTTTGTAAAATGTAAAAAGATTTCATTAAAAATTAAACAGGGGTGTTCTGTAAAACGAACGAAAAACAGTGTTCTGGCTGTTCGAACGATTTAGTGCATTCGAAGATAAATTCATATATAAAATATCTTAAACATCTAAAACATTATAACCAATTAATAATAAACTATTATAAGTCACCATTTTACCCACATGGTTGTGTGTTCCTTTGCGATTTGTCTTAATGCTGGTGGTGTCACTAAAGATATGAAAGTAAAAACTCAATATGGCAGTCAAGAGAACTAAAAAATAAAAAGTCGGCGAACTATTTCAAAAGGGCTATAGTTCGAAAGGTATTTTTAAAGTCATCTTTAGGTTTCTCTTATGATTTTTTCATTTCGAATGACAATTAAGGATATTTAACGGTTAAAAATTTGGTAGGAGTCGGGCTTTTTAGGGTTCCGGACACCAAAAGTGAAAAGGAACCCTATTGTTTTCGCTACGCTGTCCGTCTGTCCGTCACACGCTATTTTCTCAGGAACCGTAAGAGCTACGGGCCTGAAATTTGGACAGAGTATGTAGAACCTTGGCCGCTACAATATCAAATACATGAGAGTTAAAAATTAAAGGGTGTTCAAAAACGAGCAACGAAAAATATTAAAATCCCATGTAATATACATAAAATTAATTGTATGTACATATGAATATTGACACTTAAAATCGCCTATCCGAAAAAAAATCGCCAAAAATTTAAAAAAAATCGCCAAAACGAAAAAAATCGCCAAAATTTAAAAAAAAATCAAACACTAAAATAAATCGCCATATTCGAAAAAATCGACAAAATTAAAAAAATACCGCCAAAATGAAAAAAACGCCAAAACGCGAAAAAAGTCGCCAAACGCGAAAAAGGTGCCTGTGTGAAAAAAAAATCGCCAAAAAGAGAAAAATCGCCAAAATGAAGAAAATCGCAAAAATTAAAAAACGGCAAAATCAGAAAAAATCGCCAAAACATAAAAAAATACCAAAAAGAGCGCCAAAACTAAAAAAATCGACAAAACCGAAAAAACGCCAAAACTAAAACGACACACAAAACCGAAAAAAACCCAAAAACGAAAAAAATTTCAAAACTATATTTTATATAATTTTAATTATTATTGTTCGAACTTATTTAGATTCTATACTTAACAGGCTCAAAGTTAGTTGAACGGAACAGCTAGCCGTTTTCGAAGGCCACTAAACCTTCATCATCAGCTTTTTTCTGTGTTTGGTCCATTGTGTGTGGTATCAGTTGATGTAGATTTCTGCCTTATATACGAAAGTTTTTTTGCAAATGGAATATGTGAATTGTTTTGATTCATCGTATTTCAGTTTGCTGTAAGGTGTTTTGTAATGAAAGCTCAGTATTTTATGTAGCCTAAGGTTCGTATTCAATTACATATTTAGTGACCGTGCGGAACATTCCGTGCGCGGGTTAAAGACGCACTTCACTGAATTTATTTTATATTCTTTTTATTTATTTCTTTTTAACTAAGCATTTTCCTAGATATTAAGCGATTCAAAACGTGCGATTTACGAAACACCCCTGAAAATGTTGTTACTTGTTAATTAAGGTGAAAAAAATATTTAACTTAAAATTTAAATTTAAAAAAAATTTATGAACTTTTTATGAAATAGAATACGAGAAATAACAGTTTTTTCCTTACACAATTATTTATATTCCCAACATCGTTTTTAAATTATCACTGTTACTTAGTTTGATTAAGTATTTTTGTTATTTAGTTTTTGGAATATATTTTGAGTAAACCCTATAACAAAAGAAATAAGGATATGCTGTTTTATATAAAAACCGCAGATTTATGATAAGTAATGTTAATTTAATGCGTTCCAACTTACAAATAAAATAAGTTTCCATTAAAACGAGATAAAATTACACACAAAAGCCTCCATCCATCTAGTCTACTCATAAATTTGTCCTCATAAATTTTTTAACTTTGATAAGAATAATAACAAGCTAACCTTAGAAAATTGTCAAATTTTTTTAAGTAAAAGTTGTACCAACAACTAACAAATGTGACACAGAGATAAATTTTTTTTTTTTTTTATTTTTTTTTAGTTTTTTGAATTTATATCTTTAACTTAGTATATGTGTGTTGCGTGTGTCTGTTCACTTCTTGCCTATTGATACGAAAGAGAAGATTATTTATTAACCTGGTTCTTTGTTTGCTTTAGTCTGGTTAATGTTTTATAAATTATGATTATCTTCTTCTTATAGCCATATAATTATTTATGTAGGTCAATCTTAAATAGAGGGAGGAAAAAATAATAATATCGAATACAAAATGTTTTAAGACGCTTTAAAATATAGTCAGATGGGGCATATACATATTTAATGAAAATTTACGTGTACAAACATATATTGTATATATGTATGGCTCCCCAGTAAAAAACTTAACAAACAAAATAAATTTTAATAACTTGTTATATAAAACAGTAATGAGAACAAATATTTTAAAAATATTCATATAAAAATTTGAGACATTATTCTTGATATTATTGCAGTATTAAGGTTTCAACTTAAAATAACTTTGATTCAACATGAACCTTCGTTTTGATTTAACAGTACTGGAATGGTAAAGCCATATGAACAATGTGCAAACTTTTTGTGCTTTCACACCTACGAGAGCGCAATAGCCAACCATCTCGGCGTCAACAATGACTTGCTCTTATTTCGCAAAGAAACAAGAACAAATTTAAGAGCTTTCAAAGCTGTTAACCTTAAATGCAAATATCGCAGTATGTGTTTTTGAACGTAGCTGGTTCAAATGAAAATTTATCAATTTCAATATCTTTTTAATAAAAAAAAATTTACTGAATAAGTAAAATAATTATTTGGGATTATTAGTGCATTAATAAATGTTAAACTTAAATTGCAACAATTCCCAAAAAAAAACAATAAATATAAACTTTATAATTTTTCTATCGGTCTTGATATAAGAGGAAAAAAATTTTCCATTTACCTGTTATGTGAACTTAAAAGAGGTGTGCAATTATTAGTGTTATAGTATTTTTTCTAAAGTCAGAATTAGTACACTTTTTTTTAAAGTTGATGTGTGCAGGGCTTGGATAAAAACTCCTAAAACAAGAGAGAAATATAACATTCCGGTGCTTATTTAATAAACTTTTTGATCTAAATAAATGCTTATACCAATGCTTTACAACATTTATTAATTTGATTTTTAAATTTTTGAATTGGCTAATTTCAAAATGTTTGGGGAGAAAGAAAAAAATTGCCATCATATTAATAATAAATAATAAATTTCAATTCATAATAGGAAGAATTTGAAAAAAGTCCCAAGGAATTGTTATTTATATTAGGCTGATAGAAAACTGCAATTTAATTGCCAATTTAATCGTTATTTTGTGAGGGCATCTTACGAAATATGGTGGAATGAATAAAATTGGAATAGAATGGTGGTGGTCAACATCGTGGACCAGGCCGTAAATATATTATTTTTCTAAAGTACCAGTCAGGCTTAACTTAGCACATAAAAAAAATAATTAAGACTTTTTGATGTGTAAACATCTATACGCTGGGGGGGGGGGGAAAATCTTTTTCACAATACAATCAAAAGTTTTGAGATAAGATCGTAAAGCGTTATCAAATCGGTGTGAGCTATGCATGAGTGTATTAGTGTAATCATACGAACAAGAAGTACAGAAAAACTTAACAGCTGCATAGAAATACACTCAACCGAATTTTAAAGTATACCTTCAGGAGCAATGTTAATTTTAATAAAAATTGCTTGTGAAGTGTAAAAGTGTTGCCAGTGTGGATATATTTGTTAAAAAGTAGAAAAATATAAAATAAATAAAATAAATATAAACTTTTAAATAAAAGAGCGTTTTAAATGCCAAATATTTGTTTATCAGATATATAGCAGTCTTTATAAAGAATTTATAATATTATATTATAACATATCTTCATTACGTACTGTTGCCTTACACTGCAGCTGTTGCACGACAATTGGGTAACAATCTCCATCTCATGCCAATTATTATTTATGGGTGGAGATTTTAATAAAAATTTTACAAACACACAGTCGCAAGCTTTATAAAAATTTTTATTTGACGTTTTCCACTTGCATATGAGCAATTCTCCACAAATCCCCACAACTGATGATTCCACTACAATAGATGCAGTTTTCCATAGATTTTTAAATACAGTAGAGTCAAAAATTTATATATTTTAATTTAGTTACCATAAGCCAAATTAAAAAAAAATTCGTTACTAGATGTTTACACATCTCCCCTGTGATCTTGGACTCACGTTGCTTTTTTTCAAAACGAACCTCTTAGAATAAATAAAGCAATAAACTAAAATTGCTTGTAAACTTTCTCACATTATAAGTCTTGGATTCGTTCTGCTTGCCATAGTTTAAAAAATCGGCTCTCTTTTAAAAATCATTACAACAAAAATCTATCAAAACACTTTTAATATTTCAACACCACACATTATTTCCATTGATCATTTATTTCATTGTTGTTTGAGCAAAACCATCAAAATAGAGAAGAAATTTTAATTTATTTCTTTTTGGCCATTCTTTGAAATCTTTAAACTTAATAAACAAAATAAATGGTAAAATAAAAAGCAAATGCTGACGGCAAAGTTAAAATAGTCTTAAAAGTGTTTCGCAGGTCAGAACAAGTGCGAAGATTAGAGAAAAAATTATTTAAAAAAAATTTTTTTTAAGAAGGAAACTTTAATAATTTCTGCGCTAAAAGTAAAATATATTTTAGTTTAAAGAAAATAATGTTTGAATATTAAAAATAGTGAAAGAGAGACAAGTTAAGTCAAAATGAAGTTCTTGCGAATGAAATATATTGCTATCACCACTTTACTAATTGTTGGTGCAGTTAAGGCTGAAGAAAAAAAGGAAAATGTTGTTGCGGAACCAATAACAGAGTCAACGACCATGGCTGCTATGGCTGCAGTGGGTAAGTACATTAGTAGGGGATTTATTATTTTTCTTTAACAAATAATAATCAAAAATATTTAAGATGATACCCTGAAAGCTGCCCAAAAAATAGAAAATTCTACAATAAAACCATCTCCTATTGAATCCCAGCCACACACCATTGCTGACTTTATAATACAACCCTTGATAGCTTTGAGGCCACGTTTGCCTCAAAGTGAACATGGCAAACAGTCTGCTAGTAACTCTACTGTGGCGTTTCCCTGGCAGATATTTAATTTTAGCCCTGGTCAATCTATAGGATCATCAGTTTCATCTTTAGCTGGCACAGTAACTGGCTGGTTGGGCAATCGCATACAGTTGCCTAGTTTTATTGAAACACCAATACGTGAAGTCGACACTACAACAACCACTACTACAACTACTCCAAGGCCGGAAATAATTGTAAGGATACAACAGCGTCCTATTGCCAAAAGACCTAAAAATTCTCTTAACAACAGCCAAAATCATTCAAATCGCCAGAGAAAAAAACCAAAACGTCCCATGATTAATCATGTCGATGACTCAAATGAAGAGAGTGATGCGGAAAACTATAACAGAAAACGTGTTAATCACAGAAGATATCCGGAATATGAAGAGAATTATGATGACGATAATACGGAAAATGAGTACCTTGAAAATTATGACAGAGAGGTGCAAGAGGAGGAAGACAATAATAGTTCAAGAGAGCAAGTAGATGAAGAGGAAGGAGAGGAGGAGGAGGAGGAGGAAGTTATAAAACCTGTGAGGTTACAAAACAATAACCAGGCCATGATTTACAACCAAAGAAGGCGCATTAATAATCAACAGCGAAGGCAGCAATTGCAGCAAGAAGAAACTAACGCAGCACATCCATACAATGAAACTGATGATGACTATGATGAGGATGATGATGACGAGGAGGAGGATGAAAGTTTCTACCACAACCAGGCACAGCATTTGAATGGTTTCCCAAATGCAATAAATATGATCCACCGCGATCAAATAGGACAATTTAATCGCCCACAAAGCATTTTATTTATCAAACGCAATGGTCAGACTTTTTATTTAGCGCCTGAAAATTTAATGAAAACGCAACCTTCCTCATATCCTCAAACTCCTAAACCACATAACAACAAACCACAATACACTCCACAGTACATTACTATACCCTGGTCACAGTTAGGAATTTCTCCCTCCGAAAAAGTTAAACCTGGTTTATCAACAAATAAGAAGAAGCCAAGTGCAACTAACGATAATGTGCCTTTATTGGCTGAAGATTCGGACATGGATTTGTTTAAAACCTCAAGCACACCACCAGCACGCTCACATATCGTCAAGCCCGCTCAAAAGCCTTTTGCCAAACGTCCAGCCAGCGTTATGCAAATGGCTCTTGCTGAAAAGTTTTCAAATGAAAAGGAAGATTCAGAAGAGCAAATGGAAGACGATTCCAAATCACAAACACAATATTTTATTATAGCCGATGAGTCCGCGGCCAAAAATATGAATCACAGGAATTATAAACAAATCTTGAATTATTTCAATAAAAATCGCAAAGGACGCCAACTTAATCTCAGTGCTGACACCAAAGAACACTTAATACCTGTAAAAATTATTACAAGTGAGGAGCAACCCAGCAAAACTGAAGAATTTAATAATACCAAAGTGGCTATGACAGCACAATCTCAGCTCGATAACACTTCCAAAATTAAAGTGGAAGAAGTTGAAGCTTTAATAAAACCTTCTAACTCCTAATAAAAGTAATCTGTACCTCCTCATGAATTTCATATTGTTAAAAAAGAAAAGTTATTTAATAAAATGTTCAATAAAATAACCCAAATTATTTATTCTTTTGGCACAAACTTTTTTATTTTTTTAAATCTAACAAAACCGTTGGCTATAAAAAAAGAATAGAGTGAAGTTTTACGAAAGATTTATTTTTCCTTTGAAAATTATAACAAAAGAATTAAAGCAACAATACGGATTGATTCTGCTACATTAGAATTTTAAATTAGCTGAAATGTTTTTTTCTATTGAGACAAGGAAAGGAAGGCAACGCATTAAATTTTGAGTTAAAAAGATGTTTATAACTATAAAGTTAAACTTATAAGAAACTGCATGAAATTTCACACAAAAAATTGATTCTAGAGTTTTTTAAAATATTTGTTAAAATATTCAACATTAATATATGGTCTTAACATTTTAATTCAATATTAGTTGACCTAAATATTTAATTCATTTGATCGCTTTGAATTCTTAATGTACAACCATTAAAACACACATATAGTAGATGAAAGCCAAATGCTGATCATTAGCATAAATTTAATAAAAAATATAGTTTTAACACAAAAAATACAGACGAAATGATGACCTACTCCTCCTCCTAATCCTCCTTTTTCGAAGTGGATTAAAAAGCTTTAAATTTAAATATCTAAAACTTCTTTACGTTAAGTGCAAGTTAGTGTTTTATTTTAAAAATAGATCTTTTCAAACAAGACCAAGATAAAAAATTGTGAGGATCCGACTTCTTTTTGAAAGAAAACTTTTCTTTAATAAAACTCTTACAAATCTGGTCTGCTCTATTTGTATTAATGATGAATGCACCAGTTTAAAAGGGCAGAGTTACATAAAAAGGGATGGTAAAGAAGGGGGGATTTGGGGGTAGAGCGCGACTTGCATGTTGGAAAATGCATTATTGTGTTATCACAAGAGGCCTTAGTATGTACGAAGTTTCATAAGAATCCTTTAGGTAGTTTTAGTCTGTGTGACCCCTCCTACTTTTCTAAATGTATTAAAGTCCTTGTATAGTATGTTTCCACCAACTTTAAATCAAGCAGGTTTAAGTAAATCACTCCGAAGAATTTCAACTAAGCTTGTGAGTTATTTGTTGTTTGAATTTTCGTATTCAATTTATGCACGGTCTTTATAAGGTGAGTGCAGCATATGTAATGTAAATTTTAATTTGAAATTTATTAAATATTCCTTAATGTAATATTTTCGAAATTGTCAATCACTACTGATGGATGACCCAGGGATGGAGTTTGTAATTTTAAAAGCGTCGCAAGGTTGCATAAATAAATCCAGTTCGAAAAATAAGTATTTTCGACATAATTTAAAATTAATGAACTTCTTTGAGGTGGTTTTTCCAAGTGCAAAATGTAATGTAAATCATGTATAAATGTGCTCAAATCAACATAGTTTTTCTAAATCATGCCTGTGTAAATATACTATTAACCGAAGTACATAAAGTAGACGCCAAGAATTTTATAGACGCTTGCATGGCCACTTTAAGAAGAGCAAAGTGTAATGTGAAAGCAAAATTTCAATAGAGTAGCTTAGGTTTTAATTTTTCAGTTTTCTGATTCTTGTAATTGGTAACTCCACCTAGTACTATTTTTCTTAAATATATCAACTTTCTACAGTATAGTATTGCATTAAATTTTTATAAGCCTGGACGCGTCGCCACCTGGGCCTACTTGTTTATCAAATTTCAACTCTCTAGCTCAAAATGTAATATAAAATTTATATGGATGCTGCCCCGCCCGTGTAAATTTTCATTGGAAACGCCTTATTTGAAATACATATATAATAGATTAAAATCTGCCGAGGTGCATAAAAGGGAAGGTTATGGGTGTTGTCATGGCCTCTCTTTAAAACAGAATATTGTTCCTGTGGAGAAGTGCAATGTGTATTAAAATGCTCAGTAAAATCGATAGAGTTAGAACGCTTTAACTTATTTTCTCAACTTTGACTTTAAAGGCCATGAGCCCGCCCACTATTTGAAACTCAAGTTTTTTTTTTAGATTTTTCTAGTCATTTTGCACCTCCATAACTTAGGAATCTTTAATTGTAAAACTTTCATATGTGAGGTTATATGAATTAATTCTAATTATGGTTTAAGTTCAATAATTTTACGATTGAGGGGAACAATGTTAGGAGGGTGGTAAAAATGGGACGAATGGCTTTGTATTAATATACCCACACATTTAGTTTAAGCTTTTAAAATATTCATTTACCACCAATTTTGTATTTTTTAATAGAGAGCGCCACCATTTGAGGTGCGATCGCAGCATATCATAATTTTCGTAGCTTTAAGTAACGATTTATTATTACCTTAAAAGACTTTTTTAATAGGACGGAAAGTACTATTGAAGTTGAAGTAAAGCTCAGATAGTGTAAAGAAAAATTTAGTTAAAACTTAAAGCGAGGCAAAATTATTAAGGAAATGTATATATTAGTTTACTTGAAGTGACAAAAAATTTATTTGCTGCTAATATTTAACAAACCTGAATAATATTTGTTATAGTTTTATGATTTATTTGTTAGTATGCACGGATGTAAGTCCTATTCTTTTTCCGCAACTTTCTAAAGCCATTTGATGAAATAGAAAGCCATGACATGACATGGCAAACTTAAAGTACTGTGGGTGCGAAGGATTGTGACGGAGTCAGATTTTTAATTTTTGGTCTGTGGGCGGAGGGCATGGCTATTGATTTTTACCTGGCAGGGACCGGGCGTTTCTAATCGTGCACAAATAAATCAAAAATAGTATTATGTACTCGTATTTACAGACATAGACATGCACTTTAATATTTGTCTAACAGATTTCATTACTGCTAATAGCCAACAAAATCGCCAAAATGTCTCTATTTTGCCAAATCCAAAATTAGAACGCCAAACAAGTTTTAAAATTGCCGCTTTTGGTGAAGAATCGCCACATCTGTCAACACTGTCATTGAGAAGAATTACAAAGCAGTTTTGTCGATGATGATCTTCAAAATTGTTGGCATATTTTTGTGATTGTTTTTTTGTATTTTAATTAGGTTAAGATACTGCTTCAGGTGATTAATGAGCTCTAATAGCAAGACAAATTACATGTACACAAAAAAGAAGCTGCCAAGTTAAGAATATTGACCCCATCAACAACTAAAGAAATAATAAAGCGAACGAACGGTTTAGAGATTGAAAAAAATTGTAAAACTTTTGAATGTGGTTGAAAACAAAAGCCTTTAATTTCAATGTTATTTGTAAAATTTATGAATTTATTTACTTAGAAACTAAATCAATATTTTAGGCAGTAAATTAAGACAGCCTTACTAATAACTTTTGAATAGTTTAATGTCTTGACAGCAGCAAATAATAATGTTAGACGAAAATATTTTATATATCAATGAACTTATTGGCGAGAGAACAAAAACTATAACAGTACTGCCGCAATAAATTAAAAAATGTATGCTTGAAAATAAAAATAAATTAAAACTTCTTTATACTTAAAATAAATATGTAAATGTAGAATGCTGTGGCAAATTTTATACGCCCTTCAACGAATCTCTGACGCGAAAGCACACCAAAAAGAGTTCAACGAAATATAATTCAGGAGTTTTTGACAGGCCATATTTTTTTTAATTAAAATTAAAGTGGAAATTTGAAATGTTTTAATTAAAATTTATTTGTAGTTAACTTTCAAAACCTTATGACTCTATGTCAAACAACGACATATTAGGTTTGTTCATTTACTAAAAATTGGTACGAATTTGTAACAATTTTTACTGGAAAGTGTTCATTAACTCAAAAAGTTGCAAGGAGAGAGCGTCAAAAGAGAGAGAAAAATTGAGAGACTAGAAAATTCTTACAAATTATTACTAGTAAAATTTTTACTTGCAAAAATTATCCAACCACCTGTTGGGTGCTTTGTTGTCAAATAAATAATTTAAAAAATTTTTGAAAAAGGAAAATTGAAAAAATTTTAATTTCTTTGTTAAAAAACATGTGTACACGTATGAAAAAAGAAAGCATGTTTTCTTAATTTATTTGTTTTTCTTTCATTAAGCCACATAAATTAAATTTTAATGGCAAATAATTTTGTTTGTTTCTCATGTGTGATCAGAGATGGAAAGCCGAATTCCCTTATTTGTTAATGGAATAAAATTAAAAAATTATGAAAAATGCAAAAAATAGTAAAAATACATGAAAACTGTGTAAATGTCATGTTTTAAATGTCAATTTCTTAAAAAAGTGCAATTTAACAAAATACATCAGAAAAAGTACAATTGTATCATGATTTCCATCCATGGTTCTGATATAAATAAAAGTTTCTTGCAAGTTTTTTTAATAAGGCATTCATTTACTTTTTCATATTTGGGAGAGTAATTTTGTAAGTTTCTGCTTTACTCTCTCGTTGCTAGTTTCTGCTAGGAAAGTATATGATTATTAAGACTTGCTGGTCCTTCGAACCATTATGGTTACTGACTGGCATGCTACAAAAAATTATATGTGAAAATTTTCTTCTTACCAGAAATTGAAAAGTTTTACTATTTTTGTATTCATACAAACACATGTATTTATTATTGATAATTTATATTTTATTGTGTTTCCTTTATTTTATATATCCATAGACACGCAATAACCATTAAAATTTTTATATATTTTGCTAAAAGCGAAAAAAAAAAAATTTCCTTCAACATTCTGAAGCTCAAAAAAATTTTTTATGTATTTTTTATTTACTCGTGTACTTAAATTACTTTTTTTATATAATCGAAATAAAAGGCACTCATATCGAAAAAAGTTTTCAAACTTAAAATTAAAATTATTCCTGTTATTTGACCCAAATACAGCACAAGAAATTAGTTACAATACCATTGTAATGAAATTCTATTGTGTCATTTCATTATAATCAAAATTAAAGCTTTGAAGCGTTCCATCTTCTCCTTAACATTGTTTGATAAATATTCAATAAGTTTTCGTTAGGAATTCTTTCTTCTGACACCCATAATTTCAAAAGCTTTATAATTATGTATACATAAGAGATAATTAAGTTTTAAATATTCATTTGTAAACAGTGCGAGAATAAATGACAGGTGTTTATAATTATTTGTTTATTCAAAATTTATTTAAATTTACTTCATTCAAAATTAATAATACAAAAAAAAAATACTTTTGTATCAGTCAGAAATAAAGGAAAATTTTATAACTTTGGAAAACTCGCACGTGCATGTCTCCCATCGAATTGAAATTTTAAAAAGCCTCTAACTAACATTTTAATAACTTTGCATGGAAATTACTCACGGAATGACAAACCTCTATATGTACTTAAAATTTTTGGTAAAGGGTATAATGATGTGAGACTTTTACAGTAGATACGAGTAGATAGGAGCGCTGTATTGCAATTTCTTGCATAAAGTGAAAGTATCAAAATTTTAAGTTGACCCCTTTAGAGGAATAAGCACGATATGGGCATTTCCTTTAAAAAGTCCATCAACACCAAAAGATTAAAAATTCTTGAAAACTCTTCGTTTTATCACTATAAATCTCGACATATTCGCAATTCGGCGCAACTTTTGTAATTTTCATATTTCTTTTGCACTGTTTTTATTTTGTTAACTGATCTTAAAGAGAAGCATTATACACTGACGTTTGCTCTTTAAAATTTTTCTGAGCATAGAAATAGTCTAAAAAGAATCCATAAGAAACTATGCGATTGCAAAAAAGTGCAAAATTACATTATTTTTATGTCACGTGCAACATTGAAAGCACAACGGAATACTGTTACTTCTGTTATTAAATAAAAATAGCCCATTCTTATGCATTTCTTTTTTCTGGTTACAATGGTAGTATTAGTTTTTTCTCTAGCAGCTTTAGTTTTAAAGATATAGTGCCAATCAGCATTTGCATAATTTAAACCAATCTTTTATAATTCGCTTGATATTTCGTGAATGCTACTGACAGGTATAAATGTAATGACGCCATCGTAATCAGGAGATAAAAATACATAAGGATCAGCTATTTTTATTTAAGCAACACAAAAACCCTCTATTTTGTTGAGTATAAAGTTGGTCACATGCGACATGATTAGTGTAAAATATATACAAAATTAAAAATTTACATAAATGTCCTTTTAAATTACTGAAATTGAAGGAAGATGAAATATAGTTACAAAACCATATACATATAATAAATAAACAAGGAAAATTTAAAAGCACTGACGAAAGGCAAAAATTAAAATGATTGAGGAGAAAAGCCTCAAAATAATTGTGAAAATATTTTATTTATATGAAAACAATATCTGTGGAAAAAGGAAAAAGTGCTTAGATCTAATTTAGTAGTTATTACTTTTAGTAATTTTTAAAAAATAGCAATTCCCATAAAAAAACTAATTATAATTTTATTTTAACGAGCTTTTGTTTTTAATACCGTTTAGAAAGCTGATAATACGTTTTTTTTCTTCAGAAAACTACTATTCAAAATAACGCAAGACACATAATACTAACCTTACTTTGATAAACGGATAGCTTTTATCCAAATTTAATTTCTTGTTTTATTTAAACCACGATTTAATAATTTTGACTTGATATCTCTAATAGTTTATATTTAAGAAGTTTTTTTGCTTCTCCTGTAAGCTGGGTGGCCCTGTGGTTGAGTGGTAGCGATGCTAGTCTCTCAGTCCAGAGGTCGTGGGTTCGATTCCCACCACAGACTCTGGGTGTTTTCCGCAGACAAGCTAATCGCTTTGCGGGTTGTGTTTGTTCTTAAAAAAAATTAAAGTGATATTACGCTATTTTGCATTAAAGATGGCGATATATTTTTTGTTGTTAAGTTCATATTATGATAAAATAAATACTTCGAATACTTCTGCTAATTTGAAAAATTTTAAAGATAATTTTTGCTCAAAAAAATAGACGCATTTCCAGAAGAGTTGGAGGTTTAAAGTTAACTTGACTCCTGCACAAGACCACTCACAAGAAATTTTAAGACATGAGGAATTTTTCAAATGGTCTACTACAGCGAAATGTTCTAAAACAAACGCTAAACAACACTGTTGGCAAGACATTATTTTCAGTTATTGCACGTATAACAGTAAAAAAGAAAATACTTCGTGACGGAAAAATTTGTGATGCTTGCTTCATCATACGCATGGGCGCATATACAAACGTCATGCATGTACATACATACAGACATACATAAGTTGTGTGTATGCTCTTTTATTTTACAAACGAATAATATGAAAAATAACAAGCATACACGCATCAACAATACTTCGTTTGACTGTTTGTTACGAACAATAAATCTTCGCGACATCGCTTGTTAACATTCGTATACACAAACATCAATACATCCATCGTGCTTCGCTTATTATACGATAGCATTTATTATTCGTTTAGTATAATATATGATACGACAATACATTTAAAATAAAGATGTATTTACGTTTCAAGACTGTTTACGCAGCCCTCTAATGTGCACCAACAAAATATTGCTTCTAATGTTCTAAAGACACTATATACCAAAAACCTAAGTATCACACGATTTTCTACATTTTTTACTACACAATGGTGCAACTTTAAATATGCCGTAAAATGAGCTTCAGATGTAAACCTTTAAAACGCCGATACATAAACATAAATATATTTTTTTTAGTCCCCTCTACAGAAATCAGTTGGCAGGAATGTGTTAATTTGGGGAAAAAAGTCATTCTGCTGTACAGTGTTACTTTTCTTTCTAAAAAAAAAACAAAGTAATTATGAAATATGAAAAGTGTTGAGTATTATTGAATAATAAAAAGTAGTAGAACTTGCCAGCACTATTCGATATAACGCAGTGAAAAAATGGAAGTCATTCTAGTGGAAATACATTTTCATTTCTTCCAAAAAATCGATATTTTTAATTTTCCGAGAGTGAGCAAAAAACCATATAGAAGCTTATTTTAGTCATACAAAACCTTGTAACTCCTCCACAGTGTTAGAAAATACTCACCAGAATTAAAAAAAAATTATTTTTTTAAAGAAATTTATGAACTAATTATAGACTAAAACTTAAAACTTATTTGCTTAAATTTACAAGAAAACACTGTTTCAGGCTTAAATTCGTATAAAAAGAAACGAATTGTTAAAATAGGTAACTAGTTACCATTCTTCCTAGATGAAAATATTTTAATAGAACACAAAAAAGGAAATTTTTCTTAATATCGCTTCCAATGCAGTGACCAGGCATCGAGAAAAAAAAAAGAACTTCTTGCAATGACAACCCCATGTAGAAATCATTAGATCGGAAGGAAATTTTCACTGCTTTCAGATCGCAAACTCTACATTCCCATGACTTTTTTGGAGTATCTTTTTTAATGGAAACTTATGGGGAAATGGATATTCCAACTGAATTTAAAGGTCAAAAATATTCTCAAGATTATCTCAATGTCTAAATCATTTACTTAAACCCTATGACATGTTTTTATTAGTCCTAATTTTTAAATAATATTTCCGCCCTTAATTCTTATTATTTAAAATTAATTTCTTGCACAATTCAACACAACAATATGGGTCATGAGAAACAACAATTTAATGAAGTCATAAATACAATTCCTTCAAACTGGTCAATTTGTTCTTTTATTAATTTAATCGATTTGACCATTGAGGCATTCATAAAATAACAAAAATACCATTTCATTTTAATAATACAATTGCCTTCGGCCACTCTTAATGAGATGTTTGAATTTTGTCAATTAATTTGCTGAACAAAAAATAACAATCATTCTAATAATTATTACAGTCATTATTTAAATAAGGAGAATGTATATGTAAATTTCTTATTAAACAATAGCAAAATACTACGGAGTATTTTAATAATACGAAAAATCCAAAACGTATTGTATTTCTTATCAATACAATAACATAATAAGAGTATGAAAGAAAACAGGTAAAATTATAAAATTATGTTTGTTAGCATTAGCTGGGACAGACATACAGACATCTATCTGCTCGTAAGTATCTGTGCGAACAAGAAAACCAACACCTTTCAACACATTCTGACTTAATGTAGAGTCATCAAAAGCAAAATCACAACAATGCTCTACAACGATTTAGGACATGTTGTGGGACCAGTGGCCGTAATCAAACAAAGGTTAAAGACCTTGAGGTTATAAATTCCAATAAGTGCTTATTTAATTTAGTACAAAATAATTTCGGTAAAGTAATATTTATTTCAGAGAGAATGTGTGTGCGTGTGTGTGCAAGTAAGATTAGGTTGGCCATTGCTTTGGGCCAAATGGCAATTATGTCAAGCAGAACATATGTATGTACACATTCATATTCACATGAATATGAAGAAGATTTTAGGCAAAAATATAAATACAGAATAATAAATTTGGTAAACTTATGTTTTTGCACACTTAAGCGTCTGTCTGTAGAAAACTGGGGCAGCAGAGAAGGAAAAATTATGAGATTCGACTGCTTAGTTGTTGAAGATGTTTCCATATTTATACAGCCAAATTAGAAAAGGTTATCCAAAAAATAAAACAAAAATTTCCATCAAGATAATGTTCTAAACAGAAAAAAAACTATTGAAATTGCACCAATCCACTATGTGTCAATTTCTAATTTTGATTTGCCGATCCATCTGGATAGTCACGGATGACCTGGCAAAGAGGAGAAACCTACTCAGAGCAGTCGATATTAACAATACCTGTGGGTTCCCTCTCTCATCCTGCTGGAGACGCTTCGATGCTGACTTTCTCAATTCAGCTCAAGGCAGGTGGCGCAATGAGCATACCTGCGTTATATCGAGAATCCTTTGGCCTCGCCTAAACATCAACAGAACCAAAATAAACTCATTAACTTAACCAATAGTGCGATCCACTAACTTTGTTAGCGATAATCGCATGGTTAAAATAATTATAACGAAAATTTTACGAATTTGCTATTCAGTAACATTTTTAACGATATTCGCTGTAGCTTAATGTCAGCTGTGTCGTTATTTAGGCGACAATAATTTGTTTGCTGTTAATTTTATCGACAAAAACCAACAGAAAATATCAGCTGCGTCCTATTGTTAAAATTAAGTTTCCGAATCACACAATCGTTATTTTAAGCGACAAAATGTGTAAAAAAAAATTACGATTGTCGGATCGTTAAAAGTTACTGAATTTAAGCACTTGAGGAATCTCTTGGCAACACTAACCGGCGACTCAGTAATGCCAGTTTAGGGGATTTTTTCCCCAAATTGGAGAATTTTTTCGCGATTGGAGATAAAAATTTCGTATTGGGGATCTGGGGTTGGGTATGATAACCAAATTTTAAGAATGATTTTTGAACTAAGAAATATGCGTCTGGCAAGTCTAAAAATGTGTGCTACTATTCATAGTGAATGATTTCTAATAAAGAAGAAGTATCAAAACAGATTAACCAATAATAAACAATGCAATATGACTTGTTGGAAGCACTTCTTAAAATAAACACACACTTTAAAAATAATTCAATTTGTTGTGACAAAATTAGTCCTTCTGCTGAAAAGCTAAAGCTTTTCAGTGCAAATACAATAACAACAAAGTTTCTGAGGCTGATGAACCACAAGATTTCGATTGTGAAGTTTTTAAAATGTAAACTTTGGTTAAAAATTTTTTTTATACTTGCGTATATTAAACTATGTGTAATTTATACGGTACCAGCTTTGTAAGTACAAATTAAATTAATATGAATGTAAAAGGGTGCCCCTGTGGCTGAGTAGTAGCGATGCTAGCCTCTTAGTGCAGAGGTCGTGGGTTCGATTCCCGCCTAGACCCTGGATGTTTTCCGCAGACAAGCTAAGAGCTTCGTGGGTTGTATTTCTCAAAAAAAAATATACCTATCGATATAAATGAATTTTATTGAATAAATGTTATTTTTGTCATTATTTTTTTAAAAAAAATTAAAAAATTTTAATTTTTTACAAAAGAACAAATTTTAATAAAAAAAAATAAATTTGGGGATTTTTGGGGATGACAGATCAAAAATTGGGGATAAGCTCTAGAAAAAAACTGGCAACACTAACCCGTCACTGCACTTTCGGAACCCACGCTAAACATTAGGGTATCCCGTACAATGATTACTGCTACAGTTGTAATGATGAAGAGGAGAAGGAAAGCATTTTGAATCTCAGCTGCTTCTGCCCCGCTTTGGAGGATTTCCGTATGCACTTCCTTGGCAGAATATCTTTCAATAGCCTGTGCAAGTTATTGGAAATAGGATTTATAAACCTAAGTTTATAGATTAGAAGCAGCGGCTGGTATGGTCGTTAACTCTCTTCTATGGCATATGTATACAATGGACCCTTTCCTGACTCACTTCTCTTCTCTTTTATTCTCTTATTTTCAATAAACTTTTTATCTATACCAGTGATCTGCAATGAATCGTTTTTTTCCTATTCAGGCTGACTCATGAAATTTTAAATATAAATGCGTAGACATCGTTTAAACTCAACTACTCTGATATACTCACACTCACAATAAGATTGATTTATAAGTATAGGTTGAAGTAAATATGAAAGCAACGTCCACAATGATATTCATACCACACTCACACTTATAAATCACCTCAGTTTGATTTCTAATTTCAGGAAAATACTTATACTACTCACATTGATTTAGCTCATTTAACTCATGCATGTATGTTTATTTAAAATTTTAGTCATTAAACAGTTAACAAAAGTAGTAAATAGTTGTTTTTCAATTCATGCAAAAAAAACAAAACAAAAGCAACAGAGCAATACATAACCTCGTATTGAGAACTTTAACGTTCGTATGCGAAGTTCGTATACGTCATAAATGTTGCTATGTATGAGTTCAATGCGTACTTCAAACTTTCGAGTGAATTTGATTCATAGACAACATTGCAATAAGTATGAGTGCAAGAAATTACAAGTCATGATTTAACTCTACATACTTTTTCACTACTCATTGCTCTTCTCTGGTCTATATATTCCCGCCTTTCGAATACTATTTTCAACTTACAGGTAGCACAAAGATATCATCGTATTCGACCCAAGTGAGCTGCACCCCTAGATTTTTAATTTTTCGCCAGCGGCCTGCTAACCGAACCTAACCTATCTTGATAGTCCAGCAGCTAGAGATGACAGAAATACAACCGATCAGCTGTTAAAGTGAAGTTGCCACTCAGGCTACTGCTTTATCAATGCACAGGGTACACTCGACAAATCTCAGACTGCCATGATGGCCATTAGGGAAAAGCAGTAAATTTTTCAAGAAACTGAACACTCGTACAGACCTACAGACAATATGACAAATTCCTTTAAACTTCAAACTTCTCCCCATGCACTCACACAAAATTATGAAAATTGGAATTATAATTTATTTGTTATTTTTTCATAATTTCTTCTTTATAACTTCTTTTAATTTTTCCCCCATAAATTATAAAAATTAAAAGAATAAAAAAGAAAGTATTAGAAAAGAATACAAACATTATTTTTTTACGCTCATTAGTTATTTGCCCTTTAGCAAGTTCTAAGTCACGCATGCGCAAAAGTTTTTAATGTCTAGCTTTTATCTTCTCTGATGTGTTGTCATAATAAAATTCTCTTATAAAAACCCAAAGACACTATGAAAAGTAATACAGTTCTTTCAAGAAGTTTTACTTGCCGACACTTACGAATCACAAATATTGAATAAGATAATTTTAGTAATTTGAAAAGGATTTGAATTAAATAAAATGAGGCAATTGAACTTTTTTATAATGATGACTTGTATGGCCATTGCCTGGGCAGGTGAGTGTTTTGAAATTTTAATTTTCATAACGTTTAAAATTATTTAACTTCTTGTGCTTTAGATGCTCGTTCCCTGACGCGTGATATGATGCAAGGAAGTAAAAGGGGCTTGATGATGGGTTCCCAGCCGTATGTTTATCTAACCCTACCGAGAGGTCGTTCTCACTCTGTACTGCAAGGAGTTGCAGAAAATGCAAAATCAGCGATCTATGAAGACTTTGATGATGATAACGAAGATGAGGAAGAAGAGTCTGACGATGATGATGAGAACATGAGTGATTCTACCCAATACAATGATGACGATGAGTATGGCGTTGATAAATCAAATTTGGAGGATGACGAAGAAAATGTGGACAATAATGTTGAAGCAGAAGTTGAGCATGAAGATAATGAGGAAGAGGACAATAATGAATTCGACAATATTATGAATATGGATTTAAAACTAAAAAATCCTTACAAAAGTTTTAAGTCAAGCCAAATGTTGGTGTCCCGTCCACAGATTATCGAAATAGAAGGCCGAAGTGTAATTGATGAAAGGACAGGCCAGCCAGCCTTACTGTTGCCTCGTGCCGTCCTCGACTCAATACCGGATGGAAGTCTTGTGGCCTTAATGGAAAGTTCTACAAATGACGAGTCAGAGGGACGTGCCAATCGTATTATTATTAGACGTCGTCGCATACCCAAGCGACGCCGTAACACCGGCAATAAACGTTATCGCGTTGTTAAACGTGGCGGCAATAAGCGCCGTAACAATAGCCAACGTAAGAATGTGCATGTAATAAGACGTGGCGGTAATGCCAACAGACGTCGTGTTAATGTACACCGCATTTATGTTTAGATCTAAAGATGCCAAAAGACTTTCTTTATTAGCATTACTTAGTTTTAAGACTTTTGAAATATAAATTTAGGTTTAAGAAAGAATGAAATAAATTGAGAAGAAATATTTTAACAGAAGAAATACTTTTGCTTATTATTAGAAGACTCTTCTTGGTATTTTCCACAGACTTCATTTTTAACAGACTTCAAAAAAGAAGGAGTCTATCAATTCGTCTGTATTTTTTTTACATTGTTACTTCATAACTCGGTACATTTTAGACCGATTGCAAAGATTTTTTGTCTGAAAGGGTATAGCTTCTCTTGGTCCCTCCCATTTAAAAAAAAAGTGTGCAGGAACACGATCGCAATTTTTTTATTTGATTTTATGATATTCTACTTATTTGATTGCTGCGAAAGTGAGAAAATCACTATGGGAACTATTTTCATTGCTTGTTTGCCGATTCAATATCAATATCACTTAGAAAATTTTCTAAGCAATCCTCTGTTTTCATTTTGAAACATATGCCCTAATTCAGTAAGAAGATTTAGGACGTTTTTGCTTGAAAATACTTTTGAGTTCTTGTGCTTTAATTCTCTTATGTTTTTAAACATACTTAACACGAGTTTGTAAAAACTAAACACAGCCATTCACATTATATTTGGAAGTGGGTACAGACTTTGCAACTTGCTGACGCAACACGTTTTCGAATATTTTGATACAGACACTGCAACCTACAATGCAACCCGTAAACATCAAAACATTTTGACATTTTCGAAATTTCGAATGCAGCTTTGAACGTAACCATAAACAAGACTACAGACTATGCGCCCGACAATGCAGTCTGCCTGGATGCATAAACACGTTGCTAAGTCTGTACCTACCATGAGATGTTTAAGGTTGACGTTATGTCAATAAATTATTGTGTTTGTAATAATTTTCGAACAATTACATATGTTTTATATTTCCTTTTTTATTTTTAAACAATAACTTTTATGTAAATAATTTAATTTTTTTTAGTAATTGTTGTGTTTTAAATAATTTTTTTCATGTGCCGTCATTTAATAGCAACATAAAGTTCCCAGATTTATGAGAACCACCCTGAACATACTCTATTTACGTGTTTATCAAAGGGTTTAAATTTAAAACACCGTTTTTGAGATGTTTAACAAAACAAGCCAATGTAACATTTAAAAATCGTCGTGTTTCAGCTCTTAAACACGAATGTGGCGTTAAACACGTTCAAAAATGGGTGTTGTCTTTGATAGGGCTGAAACGATACGAGTAAATACAAGTAAATACTCGATGCTTTTTCTTAGAAACCAAGTACTTTTTGTATCGATACTCTACTACCTAGTACCAAGTAGGTATCGGTAAAAAAGTACTCGTATCGGTTAAATATACTAATTTCTTATTGGCTACAAAAAAGTTGAACATGACGCCAGCTTAACACCAGTTTATTTGTTCGTGTTATATATAAATTTATATCTAGAATATATATTCGAGTAAGTTCGTAAAAATGGGACCTCCCAAATCAAATATTTTATAAAAAAAAAGACGATAAAATTGCGAGCTGAAAATTTTTTTTAACAAAACGTTGCACAAACATTTAAAATGTCATCTCGACTGTATCTTCTGCTCCAGTTCCGACCAAACTTGGCGATTTTTCTACTTTATTTGGCGACTAAGTTTTTGATTTGGCGACATGTCGATTTTGTTGGCGAAAAATTAATTTATTGGCGATTATTATGGCTATGTTTTCAACAAAATTTAACTTAAAAATTTCTGTAATGCAGGAAAATTAGTTTGTTGAAGGAGTATTTTCATAAATAAATTCTACCAAAACTCGTCTGCAAGAAATTTAAACAAATAGTTTTTTCTTATATTAATCGCTTCGGAAATCGGAAGATTTTGTCGACTAGTCGTTAAGAATTCTTTACGAATTAGGAGCATTTGGTTTGGTGGGTATTTAATTTTGTTTTCACTACTTTAACTCATGTGAAAAGCTTGACCGATACAAGTAAGTATCGACACCTTAGTGGTATCGTTTCATCCCTAGTCTTTGATAATGAAAACTAAAAATATTATTACCACGTTTTTAAAACATAAAAATTATAATTTAAGTATGTATTATTCAACAGTTTGAAAAATATACGAAAAAAAAAATCAGCCCAATCATGAACAAAAATTCAGCGCGAGTTTTTTCACTTTTCCCTTTTCTCCTATCATGAATGTGTTTTTCCCCTGTTTTTACCAAATGTGGGAATAAAAAATAAATATAAACGCAATTCAACTTGCTTTTTTCACTAAAAATATTTCCCTTGCAAAACAGAAGGGAGTTTACATAAAAACATATTTAATATTCCATTAAAACAAAATTTATTTACATAAACCTGTAGTTTAAGCTCTTTTATGTGGAAAAATACAAATAATGTCCAAAGAAATCATTTATAAACTTATTTTTACATATTTTTTCAAGTTGGTGAATTTTAGTAAAAAAAAAGGAGAAACAAAATGTCAACAAACAAGCAAAACAACAACGAGCTTCGGATTACGGTGATGCCACGTATTAATCTTTTTTGTTCTCAAAGAATTTATGATTGGAGGAATGTTTTCTCGAGAAAATTATTTTCTGTAGGAAATAAATTCCGAGTGAATATTCATGATTGGTTCATGTTTGGAACAAAATCATAAATCAGCAAATACACAAACCTCCTAGCATAGACAATAAATAATAATTGTTTTAAAGAATCACAACTACGGCTTTTTTCGTCCATAGACAAGACGATACAATCGTCGAACAGAATTAGAGCATTAGTACACACGTCGTTTCCAAAATACTTACATCTAGATAAAAAAAAGCACACGTTAGCTTATGGCGGAACCAGATGAAACATTAACGACTACTAATTGCTCCCAAAAAAAGGAAGTAATTCAGCATTCTGTTAAAACCAAATTTAATAATTTGCTTTGTTTCTTATCAGCGTCGCGTCCCAAATTGTCTACTTTTCTGTGTGATATTTTCCTAAAAAAAATCTTAAAATTATCTTTAGTCACGCTTTACACTATAAAAGTTTTCTTTCTGAAATTTTCTTTAATGCTCTTTTAAATTGTCATTTGCATCTGCACATCAAAATTTTTTTAATGAAACTCCACGTACAGGCTAAGCGGCTGCACCGATTTTTATTTTTTTTATTTTTTGTTTGAAAGGGGACTTGATCGAAAGTGTTTTTAGCTACATATTTCCTACATACATATTTTTTTTTTAATAAGAAACTGCGCATTTTTGAGTTTGGCTTTTACACACATTTTTCAAATAATTAATTTGAAAACAAAACACAGAACTGCGGTTTGAATAATTCTTGCAAGTAAAAATATTACTAGTAATGATTTATAAACATTCCCAGCGGTAAATTAAGCGAAGTACTTCGATAATAATCACTGACGTTAGTATGACATCGTAAGCGAGCAATCTAAGTACTTGGATGGTAATGTACGTGTAATCTGATATATCATGTGTTACTAATAACTTCGATTACGATGTAAGCAGGGATTCAGTTATCGTTTAAAACAAATAGTTTGTTCTAAAATAAAATTTAAGTGCTGGCCTACTTTTAGGGTAAATTTATTATCATGCCCGCTTACAACCCCGCTGCCAATGCAAGTGAAATGCGACTGGAACGTACTGACATCGTAGCTTACTTTGTAAGCGAAAGCGCACCACTTACGCCACCTATGAACTTTAATGTTAAATCTAAATATTTTAATTTGAAATTTATTTGCTGGTGGTTTAGCTTGGTCTATATACGAATTTCATTGGCGCTTAAACCAAATCATCAGTGGACTTCAACCACAAATTTAAACATTTAAACAGTCATAAACCTCTTACTTTATGCACAGACTTTCAAAAACTATATGAGAATTCATAGAATAATAATATTTTTAAAAATCACAAAGACAAAATAAGCTTAGTAGGCTTTGAAACTCATACAAAACCCAGCAAATAATTTATATTCGATATGAATCTATTTTATTTTTCTATTATGATAATTATGACAATATGTCGAATAATAAATTTCTTAAATTTAAATAGCAAAATAAGTGAACGAATCACTACTGACTGCTACTAAGTATTTCTGATATCATCGATTACGTAATGTACATTTTTACCACTGGGTTGTTATGTCTCTCAATTTTTTATCTCTCTTCTGGCGCCTTCTCCTTGCAAGCTTTTTGAATTAACGAACACTTTTCAGTAACAATTGTTACGGATTCGTAACAATTTTTTAGTAAGTAAAAAAACCTATTATTTTTATTTTTTCTGACATTTCAAAAACAAAAACTAAGTGCAGGGATTATCTAAAATTTCGAAATTCTTTCACTTTTACGGCAACAACTAGAAGCTCAAACTCAATAAAAGTCAATAGTTAATTTTTTATTGGAAAAAAACTTTTTCCTTTTGTCTCACTGTGCAGCGCTTTCAGCTCTTATTCACATATTTATAATTTACTAGATTAAAAAAAATTTTAAGTCAAATAAAAATTAAAACGTCGATAAAAAAACATATCGCTCACTTACTTCAATAGTGTCACAACTCAAAAAAAAACAAATTTTGCAGAAAACGCGTTTAAAGTTTTCAATTTACATACAACTGAATGAAGACGTGAAAAAATATTGTACTATCACGAGGTAGTAGTAAAAGATATGTATACAAATTTTTTACAAATGATAAAATACGAACTTAAATTATTTTGCATTATTAGCTCAAAAAACGAATTTTTTTTAGTCATGACACTACTGAAGTAAATGAGCAATATGTTCACAAAAACTAAGTCACACTTCCCAAATTTCTTAGTGGTCATTTGTTTTGAATAGAAAAAAGAAAATCTTGAAAAATTTGCCTACCGACTGTTTATGATTCCGTGTATATGTGAATCGAAAAAAAAAATAAAAGAAAACTCCAAAGATATTTTAAAAATTCAAGAAAAGTCTGAAAAATTTCGAAGTTCTTTCATTTTTAGGGCAGCAGCTATGAATAATGAGTAGCTTAAGCTTTATAGAGAATTTTTTTTCGAAAAAAAATCTCGCATCCATGTACCCATTTATTTAGCTTTCCGCCCCACTGTGAAACTTTAATTCGTATATTTATAATTTGCTAGACTAAAAATTTACATATATACAAATTAACTTGATTTACATGATTTCTCCAAGCCATCACATTGACTAAAAGAAAAATAAATAATCATCAATCAATCGATCAAATTTCTTTAAGTTTATGATTTAATTGAGTAACTGTGGGAACGGTTGCTGGTAATAACAGTAAAATGAACCCCCAAGCGTTTTTTATCGCTATTTTCTCTTCAAATTTCACACGACTTAGAAGCACAACAAAACTTAATTAATGAGTAATAGAGAAAATAATCTAACGGATGGAAGTTAGAGTAAATTTATCATGTTTAGAAATTTTTAAATTGGCAAAAAATTAGCAGAAATTTAATTTTTTTTGCGAAAATATTTTTATTCTTAAGTAGCATTTTAAATTAAATAATATACAATGGACGTTTGACTTGCAGAATCTTTAACACTCTTTTAAGGAATATTCATCACTTTTCTTTTATAATTCATATTATTGGGATTATAATTAAAAAAAATTTGATTTTAAACTTGCGAAATGTATATAAAACATGCGCAGAACTGTTTGAAATATCATTAGTTAGTTGCGAACATTCAAAACTGTTGCAAAATTTGCAATTTTTGTTTTTAAGTTTGAGCATTACAATGATGGTGCTTAATTTGGTATTTGTGCTACTGATATGCTTAACCTTAGGGATAGCTGGTAAGATCCAGAAAATCATCAATTAAGAGGAAATTATCTATTTTACGAATCTTTATTTTTACAGATTCTAAACAGTTGCATGCTGGCTACAAAGTTCCTGGCAGTACCCCGCAATCACTAGCAAGAGATGACAATGCCGTTGCTCAGGGTCGTTTTATAGGTGCTCTTATTAAAAAGTATAATTACTTGAAAAAAACAACAATGCCAGCTACTCCGAATAACACCATCACTATTATATCTATACCGAGCACTTCAGGAGTAACCTCACCGACATTAATAACAACTCCAACTGCTACTACTTTAACAAATACAAACTTTCCAGTCACAACTACCAATACTGCAACGAGTGCAACAACTGCACCTGATGGTACCTCAACAGATACAGTTGCTGAAACTGTTAGCCCCACTACCGAGCCTACAGACGATCTCACTGATGATGCTGCTGCTAATCCTCCCGACGATCCTGCTGATAATCCTCCTGATGATCCAACTCCGGATCCTCCTGCCGATCCACCTGCCAGTCCTACTGACGATCCTGCACCTAGTCCTGCTGCTGATCCCAAACGTCGCTTAATTACTCGTAATAGATACTACGATTATGTAGACAATGTTGGATATCCTAATGATGAATATAGAATCCGTACTTCACAAAAGAAAAATCGCCCACAAAAACTTCGTCGACGTCGCCAACGTGTTAGACGACGCAACACTGGCACTCGGCCAATCAATCAAAAACGTCGCAAACTTCAGCAGCAACAAACAAAACGCCGTAAACCGAATAATCGGCGTCGTGTCATTGTGCGCCGCAACAACGAAAGACGTGTAAACAAAGCACGTCCGACACAAAAGCGCCGTCGTACAAATCGTCCAAATCGCAAGAAAAATCGTCGAAATAACAGAGGACGATCCTCATAAGCTTAGTAAAAGTTATTAATATGTAAAAAAAGCGAACTAGATTTGCTGTGCCCCAAAATGAACGTAATAAATGAGAAACATAACTTCGAAAACAAGCAAAAAATCTCTTCTTTAATTAAAAAAAAAAACAAAGTATATGCTACCAGTTTAATTTGTACTGCTAGGAACACAACTGGAACGAATGACGAATTTTTCGGTGCGAAGTTTAGCCATAAAAAATAAAAGACATTTGCGCATATGAAAATCAACACAACACCGCCGTCGAACGAAATTCTTCGTGCGTGACGAACTCTGAGATAGATTTATTTCTATTTTATACGCCGACGACCGTCGAAAAAACAAAATTGAGCGAAAATTCTCTCTTTCAACTTTATCAAATATAAGAGAAGAATTCGGTGAGTAAATTCGTAGTTATTGAGCTTCACACGACGAATTTACGCAGAGAATGCTTATCTACGAATTCATCGACGTAGACAAAATTCGTCGTTCGTCCCAGTTATGTTCCAAGCATACGTCTGGTAGCAGATTTATATTTTCAAATTTAAATATAGTAAATAATTAAATTAAAGTTTTTTAAGAGCAATTAAACGATAGAATGGTAATGCTGATCTTATTTGTTTTAAAGTAAGTCATCCAGATGTCTTTCGTTGAATTGAACACACTGTTCAAAACGGAGCCTTGTGTTCTGCGCCACACGAGCAGGAAACTTGGTTCAATTGAGCTGATTTCGCGACGAATATTTTTTGATGTTTTTTTATGTTTCAATTGAGGGTTGCGAGTTCTTGGAGAGGAGTAACGACAGTTTTGCTTGTTGACGTGGCTGTTTAAGTGAATAAGAGCCTCGTCGCTCAAAAAAAAATGGAATTTACAGTGCGAAAACACTCCAACATCGTTTCACAAAAATTTTTGCGTAAATCAAAGTAACTTTCTTTCAGATCTTGAGCGATTTGAATTGTAAAAGGATGGAACTTCAGATCCTTTTTTTTAAATTTCATGAATAATCGCTCTTTGAAGTCCCAGTGAGGCTGCTTTTTTCCGTTTTGAAAGTCGCGGATTTTCACGTAAGCTGCTTTCAATCAGTTCAATGTTTTCGGGAATCCTTGAAGATCGACTTTGGCCTGGCCGTGGGACGTTCAAACGCGAAGCAGTTGCGCGGAATCTCCGCACACACGAACGAATTAAATTTACACTCGGTCCATGACGTATTCGCTGAATACCGAACTTTGAGCAAAATTATTGACGCCCAATTATGTAAGAATCATTAAGGCTTAGTTAGCCGACTGTAATGTAAAGTAACTGCAAAAGTAATAAGCAGCTGATCGATATTGTTATGTGAAAAGTAATGAAAATGGTTATAGAGATGTGATGTAACGTAACATACTTTTCATATAAAAATATCGATCAGCTGTTTCCTACGTTGCAGTAACATTACATTACAATCGGCTAACTGAGCCTTTACTCTTAAAAGATTTCTCCACAGCGAACGCACGATGCTCACTGGACCACTGCGACATCGTGATTGACAAATCAGCGCAATCGATAATTCCAACGGTACCACCCTACCTCCGCACAGTTTGTTCTTTTTTGAAATATGTATGTAATCGTATTTAAAAATATAAATTTGCCACCAGATACCCTGTATGTACTTACCATTTACACATGAAACCATAAATTCCAATTACGATTAGAAATCAATTAGATTCAATTTTAAAAAGAATTGCACTGATTATATAAATCCCTTCAAAAAAAATATCTGATAGATAATTGATTACGATTAGCAGTAATCGGAAAGTAATCTGAATTACTAGAAATTACAAAAAATAATCAAAAAGAATCAAAAGTAATCAAAAAATTATCCGAATCAAAAATTAATTTTGATTAACCTTTAAGAGTAATCGGATAAGTTTTTAATTACTTTTGATTCTTTTTGACTGTTTTTTGTAATTTCAAGTAAATCAGATTACTTTTTCATTATTAGTAATCGTGCAAAACTGAATATAATCGTAATTTAATCATTACTTCACCTTTCAAAAAAAAGTAATAAAATTAGTAATCACTACGATTAGTAATCAGTACGATTACTAAGTATTACTTAACAGCTATGTATGAAACTAATTGCAAGAAAGTCGCAATACACTCTCATTTTTTCACCACCACAGTCATATTTTTTTGAATTTCCATTCAGCTTTCAACGATATTTTTGAGAATGTAAATTTTTGATGTTTTCAAGTAAAGTAAAATGTAAAAAGTTTAAACGTCATTACCCACTTTAAAAATGTATATAAATATACAGAATTATGGCAAATAATTAGTATAAATTATGTTTATTTTGTGTAAGTACCCTGTAGGAAATCGAACTGACACAATACTAGTTACCTGACCGGTCCCCAAGTGATAGGGACTAGTCCGAGTTCTAACACTTCCTATGAAGCAGACCAGTCACTTTTACATGAGAATGTCCTAGGATGCTGTTAATTAATACTTTGTATGCATCTTACTTGTGACTTGTCACTGAACTATCCCATAGGGACCTATTCTGTGTAGAATAATATAAATTATATATAAATGAAGTTCTAACTAACGATAATTTATCGCAGTGCGGGTTTTCATACGATTTTGAAGTAAAAAACCGCAGTGCGGAACGGCATAAAATTAAAATCTATTTTACTTTCTCTGCGGACTTTCTTATTCTCTCAGTTTTTGGCACTCTTTCTCTTTCTGATGTTGCCATAGTTTTTGAATAATTGGCGGTGTTCCCAACATTATTGTAAACAAAAAACATGATTTTGAAGATCAAACATTTTTCTTATAGAGTATGAAAGTTTAAAAAATATATCAAATATATCTGCGAATGTATAAAATGTTAATAATTTTTTGTTTTTAGTTACTGCCATTACAAAATATTTAACACAATGAGTATTTTTTTTTATAAAAATGTATGCACAAAAAAATTAATAAAAATTTAAACAAACAATGACAAGTATTGCCGTCGGTCGCCATTTTCCATTGTATTATGTTTATTTTTCTCTCAAGCAACGAGAAATCGCATCGCACCGCAAACATTGTGCTTATACTCAAAACCTATATTTTATTTATTGCTACAACTGCAATTATAATTTATTTTTATGCAGAAAAGTTTTTGAGATTCGAACCGACCGACAACCTCGTCCATGACAGGCTTCCGCACTGCCCACTCAACTACACGGCCACTCATATTTCAAAAGTATAAATACCAGTTAAACTGAGGTTAATATCTCAGTATAGTTATGGAACTGGTTCCAGAGTCGAATTGGAGGGAGCAACTAACATTATATTTACACTCTTTGATAGGTCCATGTATTCAACCACATCGAACATGTTCTGTGCCGTTTACTATAATACTAGACCAAGTCCAAATTAAATTGTCTCAAGATCTAGACGTTACATCACGAAAATAGTGTGATATGTCTTTTTTCACCATACACTTCTCTGTACTTTTGATAACAACCGCATTTTATCAAGTCATAGGACGAGTACGTTTGGATAAATTGTCACGAAATTTTTTGCAGGGTATTTAAAGAAATATATAATGTCATTTCTTAAAAGTTGACATCTGAAACTCATTTTACGGGCAATTTAAGGCTACACTGTTTTGTAGTAAAAAATTTGGAAAATCATGTGATACTTAGGTTTTTAATATGTAGTGTTTTCAGAACATCTATTCATAATATTAACATTAATCCACAACAACAACAAAAAATTTTAATTAATATAAAAACTTAATTGACACACTTTTTAAAATGTGAAATATTTAACTTTTCAAAAATTTTTCTGTGTATGGCAAACTTATTTACATATGTATATTATTATTTTTTTAAATACATATCGTTAACTTAATACGAAAAGGCCCCAACTCATGTTTTTCATAGATTACAGGAGGAGGACAAAAATTAATAAAAAAAGATGAAATATTCATAAAAAAAATTTTAAACGCATTTTATATTATTTTTTTTTAATTTAGTTTAGTAATGGTCTATCGGAATATGTAAAAACATCGATTTTGAAAAATTATGAGTTGGGCCTTTTCGTATTAAGTTAACGATATGTAAATATTTTGCAAACTTAATGGATTTTTAAATATCAAAATTTATTGTGTGGCTGACATAAAGCGAAAACAAAATGACCGATAGCCCTATAATGGTCTAACACTCTCTAACGGTTAATTATTCAAATGATCTAAACTGATTTATTACGCTTGTATGCACATATGTAAAATTATAACTTAGCAACACTTTTAATTCATTAGCATAATATGTTTGAAGAGCTGTAGGAAAAATTACAACATCTTACAACATATAAATATGCTTGACCAGCTGCTTATTAGTCAGTGTTCTACCAAATCTTGCATACATACAACTTGGTTGGTAGCCAGAGTCTAAATTAAAGGACTTTTTAGCCTTTAAAATATTAGAAATTTTAAAAGTTCAAAAAAAAAAACATGAATACTTGGAGAGTATCTCTCATGCTTTTTTGTGCAACAGCACTTTGGGCGCAATCGTCAGGTAAATTTTGTTTATATTCTCTTCGGTATATTTTTTAATAATTAAATTTTTTTTCTTATTGCAGGAACTGGACATATTTTTAATAAATTTGCTGCCTTGGCACAAAAAAAGCATCCCAGCACTACTCAGCCACCAGATCATATTACCATTATTACAATCCCAACAAATATTGAGGAACCAACAACTTTGCCAACGGCAATAACAACTGATACCTTTCCAGATACTATAATAGATACAGATACAAATACGAACCCAGATGAAACAGCAACCGACATAGACACAAACACTGCAGATGATACAGCAGCAATAGATGCCACAGATGCTGACACAGCCGTAGATACTGACATCCCAGAAGCAGTTGATGATAAGGACAAGACCAGCGATGACACCAGGGCCTTAAAATATTTCAAAATATACTACGACAAAGAAAATAATAATCAAGTTATTAATGAAGTTCCCGAGTTGGAAGAATCGGTTTTCGCCGAAGGTCGTGTTAATCGTAGAAGTTCTTCAAAAAGCCGTCAACAAAACAAAAAACGTCGCAGGAAACAGCAAACAAAACCCAACCGCAGCCGTCAGAACAAGTGGAAACAGCAGAGCCGCCGACAAGCCATTCAAATCAAAAAACAACGCAATCAGAATAAACGTCTGAGATTTATCATAAGGCAGCTCAATGCACGCCAAAAGAATTCGAAGCCGCTTAAAATTCGTGTCAGACGTGTGCCTAACAGAGTTGCCACACAACAATCTTAAAAAAAATTGAAATTGACAGCATTTCTTTGTATCAATAAATCAATAAAAGTAAAGCGAAATGAAATATTTACGAGTATCATTGATTTGATTTATTTCTTATTTTTTGCTCCTTATTTATAAAGTTAGCTTTGGGTTGTTCTCTTCTCTTATTCTAGCAACAGCTGAAACTTAGTCAAGTTTTAGACTTGTCAGTTTTACTTGATTCATTTCTTTTCAATTCTCTTTTAAAACTGCTCGATTGCTTACACTCGGACGGTTTCTTGTTCAATTCTCCCCTATTGTTTTAATGCAGCGAATGAAATAACAAAATAGATTTGAAGTAACTTTTCCGTACAAGCAAGTCAGCACCCCTCCTCTTTCTTCTTTCCCCCCTCTTCACAAACTCAGACTTGCTTCAAGAAAAACTGCCGTTTGCATGTTTATTTGGAGATGGAAGCTTATCAGTAGGGATTGAGTGGTCAAGAATTTTAGGTCATCTAAATCTTTTTTAGGGTTCCGTACACCAAATGTGAAAAGGATAGTGCACGAATTTTTGATTTCGATACGCTAGAGCCCCTTATTTTGTAAGGTTTGGAAAAGAATGCATAAGCCAAAAAATGATAGGGGTGGGAGGGTGATAGATGGATCCTCATCGGGGTAAAATCTAGGGAAAAACGAGACAAAATGCACAAAAAGATTCACAACTGTCCCTGAGTGGCTCCTAGAGGGGTGAAACCCAAGACCGACCCCCACTAATATTTTCGGCCTACATTTTTTATTAATATACCAATCCCCTACATACGGTCCTCAAGGGGCCAGCATCTTCAATCATTAGAGTGTCCACATACAAAAATGTTTTAATTTATAAAAAAACATTTTATGAGGACTATAAAAAAACTGTCCCTGACTTGCTCCTAGAGGTTAAAAAATATAAGACCCATCCCCACATATATTTTCACCCTGTCTGCACTCCTTAAGGGGCTCCCATACAAAATTTTAATTTTTTATACAAAGATCCCCTCCTCATCAATTTAACTAGCCGCTGAGTGCCCCTAGAGGAGACAATTATATGGCCGGCCCCCAATATTTTTGTTGCTCCAACATTTGTTGACAACATACCTGGCCTCCATCTTCAACCATTAGGGTAGTCCCCGTACAAAAATTTATGCAATATACAGACACTTGATTTTTTAAAAGTTAGTGTATTTTTATGCTGACTACAACAATTAATGACATTTTCTTTTCTGGAAAAAAATGTTACACTTATTACACTTCTCAATGAAAATTCGCAATAAAATGATTTTCTGAAATAAAGATTTTGTTAGAAATTATTGTCTTATCTCTTGCGAGCTTAAATTTTTTCTTAAAACGAACGCTAAATTGTATATTTTTGAATCAAAAGTTTAAAAATGTTACACTTTTTCCAGAAAAGAAAACGCCATAACACTGAAATTTAATAAAAATTTTAATTAAAGGGTATTCTATCAGTTTATGTAATTTTGACAGTTTAATGTATCTTGGAAACCGAAAGAGGAAACTATTGAAATTTTCAAAACCGCTAAAACTAAAAAGAAAAAGGTGCTTTTTGGGAAAAGTAAAAAAAAAAGAAAAAGAATAATTGTTTACAATAAAAAACAAAATAAAAATAAAAAAATAAAATAAAATTTGCTCGAATCAAATTCGTTTGCGAAAGAGTTTAATTCGAGCACTCTTCCTGCCCTGCAAGAAAGGGATACTGATAGAAAAGACTGGTAGTGAAGGAAGAGATAGAGGAAAGCTTTATTATTTTGCAACTCTGCTTTTTGCACGTTTCTAATAATGCAGTGTTGCAGCGCCTCTGATGTCAATGAGGCGTATTAAATTTTCAAAGCTGTGTTTAGTTTAATAGCCAATACCGATAAAGTATCGAATCGAGGAACTTCGGTTTTTCAGCCAACGCTCCTTGTAAATTGAAAACTTAAAAATTATTTTCTACAAAAGAAACCTTTTTTGGTTTTATTTCTGTTGCAATAAAGGAGCGATATGGAAGAATATAAGTAAAATTTTTAACTACACGAATATAATAAAATACAATTTTTTTTTGGAATATAAAAACTATTAAAAAAATTTTTTTCTACACAAGTTCTAATTTTAAATTGCCTAATTTAATGAAAAAAAATTGGGGTTTCTTATGACTGATGTATGTATCTCAAATTTGCTCCACTGAGCAACATTCCCAGCATCTTCACCTTTTTTTGTTTGTTTTTGAACACGTTCTGTATAACAATTAATTAACTCTTTCTTTGCAATCTTCTAAGCAAGCAACATTTTTAGGTTTAAAATTGTAATTCATTAAAGTATTTACTCGTATTATGGCAACAATATTTGTATTACATTCAAAATATGCCAGCCAACACATAGAAATTGTATATCCAGCATAAAAAAAGATTTGTGTGAAATTATTATGATGCCGTGGATGACTTCAAAGAAATTTCTCTTGCCTTGTGACTTTTGTTTTCAAAATGAGAATTGCTTACAGCACTTTAAGTACCGCTTTAAGTTCTTAAGTATTGAACAAAAAAATAATAAATTATAATAATAGTTGTTTTACTTTGGCATTTACCGTTTTCTAAACACTTAAACATAAAATATAAATATTATTTCATTAACCGTAACAGCAAAATAAACACTCATCGCAGTTAATGAATATGAAATAATTAAACAGCAAAATTTTGAATGGTACGAGTATAAAAACCTTTGATTAACGTTCGACAATTATTAGAGTTAGGCTGGCTATCTTACAAGTCACAAGAAATTTTCTAAAAGAATAGAAAATATTTCAATTATGAAATTATTAAATTTAGCATTTGTCCTCATGACATCACTTGTGGTGTTAGTCAAGGGTGAACCAACCGCGAGGCCGCTAAAAGGTAAGTAGTATTGAGGTATATTTTAAATATTTTACTTATTTGCTTTTTCTTCAGCATTTCGCTATCATGATGCCCAAGATGCTTTGGAACAGAGCAATAATAGTAAAATGAAAGCAGTCGATTCTAGTGGTCGTCTATTTATGAGTAGATTCTTTTTTAATAAAAACAAATTTGGTCAAAATCAAAAGCCGCAAATTATACCCATAATTATAACCGGAGTTAATACTGATGATGATTACACAAATATTGATACGGATACTAATACACCAATAGACACGGTTACAACGACAACTATGAATACGGCACCCAATATCGATACAGCAACCAATATCGATACAGCACCCACTACCGATACAGCACCCAACACCGATACAGCACCCACGGCCGACGTCTCATCTCCGGTAGGTGGAGCTGCAACTGATCCCATAAATCCCGGCAGTCGAATCATTCAATTATACGGACGCGGTTCAAAGGATGAAAATTATGAATATGATGAAAAAGTTGATGAACAAGAGCCTGGCGTTGAGAACCAAAACTCGTTGGCAGCTGAGGATTACATTGTTACTGATCAAGATATTAAGGGAACTTCTTCCAGTGCTAAGGCCAGTCGTGGCCCAGCAACTATCAACCTCAAACTTCGTGGCGCTAATCAAGGTCAAATCGTGCGTGTACGAGTACCAGCCAGCTATAGCAGTTACTTCAAAAATGGTCAACGTGTTATTTTAAACAGAAATAAAAAGAATCATTCGGTTAAACGTCGAGTGGTCAGAAGACGCAAGAACCGTAGGCGCCCCAATAAGAACAAAAAGAATAAAAATAAAAATAAAAATAAAAACAAAAATAAGCGACGCCCGGTGGTGGTGGCTTAAATTTTCAAAAATTATAATGCTCAGAAAATGAAAATATACTTCAGGGTTTTATTGACGAAAAAAAAATATTTATTACTGCCCACAAAAAAAACACCAACCTAAATAATGAAACTACTGCGGTTCATTTAAAAGCTTTATAAATAAATAAAAAAAATCGATTTAATATAAGAAATAAAAAAGTATTTGATTAAATATTTGCATTTCGCCAAAATATTCGAGTTATTTTCCATAGTAGCCAAGGCAATTTCATACGATTATAAGGTATACTCAGCTCAATTCGCTTTGAGAAATTTATAATTTAACCGCCGCACAGTGGCTGAAAATCGTTTTTCATTGGCCAAAAGTCTAATTTTTTTTGTCACCGATTTTTAAAATTTTTACGCCTTTTTGTAGCTAATATATCCAGATTAAGGTAGCCAAAAACTTAGGTTAAACTATTGATAATTGTGGGCGTGGCATGCTGTCAAACTCAACCGTTTTTTTAATTTCAGAAAAAGGTGTTTTTCTTTTGTTTTTTATCAAAAATAAATGGTTACTACTCGTAAGCTATCATCGATAACGGCCTGCGGTCTTTTTTATAATGTTGGTAGGACTATAGTCTTTAGTTGTTGTAAGTGGTCACAGCTCTAGCGTTTAATATTACGGGCGTTATGAAATATTTATGAAACTACTATATTTTTCTCAAATTTAAATTTTAGTGGAATAGAACTTCTAGGGAACAAAAGGGAACAAGAAACGTATACCACCAGGAGAAAGGTGAAAGTGTCCTCTTTAACGCTATATATACTTTTGCACCCGTGACGACCCGTGGGTAGAACACTTTTTTCATTTTAATGAAATTACTCTAAAAAAATTCAAATTAATTTAAACAGCCCTATAAGTACTCGTATACAATAGTGTCTTAAATTTTCACTTTTTTGCCTAAAAGTTTGTTTTTTTTTTTACTTTAGACTACGTAAAACGAAAAAAGTTAAATATAATACCTGCGAAAGGGTTTAATGGCTTTGTTTTGATCAGCAAAAAATAAGTCATAAAATTATCACAATGGGTTCTACAGTAAACATATGATCTCTTTCTGAATTTACCTGTTATCAAATGTTAGGGTCAACCTAAGTCATAAACATTTTTATAACAATAATGGCGACATTAAACCACTAAAGATAAAAAACAACCCCATATTGGCGAGATACTAATCAGTTTTACCTGATATTAAGGTCTGAATAACATGTGCAGTTTTGTTCAATTTAAGCACTACCTGCTATGAAATTGAAGATCAATGTGTGAATAACATGTATCTAAAAATGTATAAAACTACGGATTCCATAAGGCATTACTCAGTAATAAGTTAATCCTTTAATTGTACGGATAAAATATAACAAATAAAAATATTCAGATAAATATGGAGAGCTTCAGTTATAAAGAACTAGCCGAAGAGTATTTTAGAAACAAAAACCAGGAAGATGTTCTTAGTTACGTTAAAATAAAATTAAACTTAAATTCGTGTAGCACCGAAATGCAAGAGCAATTATCTAATTTCGTCAAAGCACTAAAAAAAACGCTACAAAGAAGTTAGCTACAGTAAACAAAACTTTTATATAAAAAGTGCAAACTGGTTAGAAGGCCAACTTACTGTCGCTGCAGAAACAGCAAAGCAAGATAAGGCTGGAAGACCACGCAAATCATTAATGGGCAACTGCAGTGATAGATCTAAGAGGCGGAAACTTAAAGATTTTAACGATGCAATTGGTTGTACAAATATAAAAAAATCTTTCCTACATCAATTACGATCACAGAACCAATTATCAAAAGTGGATATCATTGAAAAAGTTGTTAAAGCTAGTCCAGTGAGAACAAAACGGATTCTTAAAAGTATACCAACTCCGAGTGATGCAATACAGTACACAAATGAGGAGGCATTAGCATTATTTCTGGATTTGAAATTAACAAAACAGCAATATATTAAGCTCAGACTGCGTGCGATTGAAAAAGGGTCAAATATGTATCCAGCATATCATTACATAACCGCTGCTAAAATAGACTGTTTGCCATCAAAGGACACTATTACAATCACACCAATTTCGGCAGAGGTACAACTACAATCTCTACTTGATCACACAGCCGAACGCTTGCTACAATCAATAACAGGAAATGAGTTAAAGAAATATGGAAACACAAAGTTAATTCTTTTTTGTAAATGGGGATGTGATGGTTCCTCGGGACAAAAACAATACAAACAAGCTGTATGTGAAAATATTTCGGACTCAGATATGTTCATGGTATCATTTGTACCATTGCGATTGAAAAAGATTTTGGAAGATTCAGAGCCTTCGACTAGTACAACGCAAACAATGGATATTTGGAAAAATGAGACACCATCTTCTACGAAATACTGCAGGCCAATTAAATTTGAATTCAAAAAAGAAACTCATGATGCCATTAACAAAGAAGTTAGTGATATCAAGGCCCAAATTGCAACACTACAGCCATTACAATTACAGTTAGATGGGCAGCAAACTGAAGTAAGCTACCAATTAGTGCTGACAATGATAGATGGAAAAGTAGGTCAGGCTTTGACTAACACGAAGGCTGCATCCAGCTGCATTATATGCCAAGCAACATCAACCCAATTAAACCAAGTCCCGACAAAATCATTAGATAATACCGATGCATATGAATTTGGATTATCACCACTACATGCAAGAATACGACTTATGGAACACATACTAAAAATCAGTTATGATTTGGATTTCGGGTCTTCAGGATCAATAAGAAACAACGAAACCAACAAAGAGTTAAGAAGTTCAAAAAAGAAACATGTTCTAGATGAATATCGCAAATTAGGATTGATTATAGATCAGCCAAAACAAGGGTCAGGCAATACAAATGATGGCAATACCGCAAGAAGATTCTTTTCAGATCCAGAAACAGCATCTGAAATAACAGGAGTGGATTTAAACCTTATTTTCAGGTTTAAAATAATCCTAGAAGTACTTGCGTGCAATGAAGAAATTGACTCTAGAAAATTTGGAGATTATGCTAAGGAAACTGCAAAAATATATACAACCAACTACCCATGGAGAAATATGTCTGCAACAGTTCATAAAATCCTTTATCATGGAGAAGATATCATTAAATATCATTTGGTGCCACTTGGAGATCTATCAGAGGAGGCTCAGGAAAAAAGAAACAAGGATTACAGATTTTATAGAGAGCACAATACTAGAAAAATTTCACGAAATTCAACAAATGAAGATCTATTTAATATATTATTGGCAACGTCAGATCCGTTCATCTCCAGTATTCGAAATCAATGGAAAGTGGAACATCGGGATTTAGATGAAGAAGCCAAAAAACTACTAAAGAACAGAAATAGCACAGAACAAAATATGGAATATTTACAATCAATATTTGAGTCAAATGAATAATAATCATAATTGCCTTTCATTGTTATTTAAGGTACGAAAAGCATACTATTAGTAAAAAATAATAATAAACAGAACCTACCATTGTTACAAATGCTATTAAAATTTATTGCAGTTTTTATTTTTAATATGTTTTTTAAAATGATCAAATTTGACAGCAAAAAATAATAAATTTTTCTGTAGTAATAGCAATATTTTTAGATAATATTATTAAAGTTTTTTTTTAAGTGTAACTATTCTTTGAGTGTAAACAAAATTGCAAATTAGACAGCAAAAAATTTTTAATTTTTCTGTAATAATAGCAAAATCGTTGATTTTACTATTTTTTTTTTAGTGTAAAATTTTTTTTGAGTGTAACATTAAATAAATTCCATTATTACAAAACATATTTATAATTATTACTAATTTCCATATATTAAATTTTTTAATAAATAAAAAAATAATAAACCCATATTTCACTCTAAAAGTTAAAAAAATTCAAAAGTTCAACTTTGAGCTAGAATTCCTTAAAAAGTCCTCAATCAATTTTAATGTAATTAAAACTGAGTCAAACTGAACTAAATATCTATCCACTAAAATAAAAATTACTTCAATATTTTGATCAGTTCAAAAGTTACAGAATTTTGGCCAATGAAAAACGATTTTCAGCCACTGTGCGCCGTATTCATAAAAAATATTTAAGCTTATTTGACGTATTTCTATGGGAAATTTCTTAAACAAACCTTTAATAAACCGAAAATATGTTTTATGAATATGTCGTTAAATGTCAAAAAAAAAATTTACTGAAAAATTTGTTTACATCCAACGTGTATGCAAATTACAATTAGCGAAAATGGTCACCTGATCCCTTGCGACCACCAAGTATAGATTCACCTTGCATAGTCATTTTTTAGACTTGGCAGTTTTTCTTGAAGCAGTTCTCTTTAATTCTCTTTAAAAACTGATCGATTGTTTACACACAGATGGTTTCTTATTCAATTTTCCTTTTGTTTTAATGCAGCGAATGATATAACAAAACAGAATTGAAGTAACTTTTCTATGCAAGGAAGTCAGTACCACTCTTCTTTCTTCTTTCCCCTCTCTTCCATAAAGTCAGACTTGCTTCAAGAAAAACTGCCTAATCGGCGTAGCTAGCGAATGTCTAGCTATTTCGTTAACTACCAATCGTTACCTTTAACTACCAGCCTAACTATGTACTAGCAATGTAAACGTAAAAGTAAAAAATTTCCTGAAAATTTTTTAATTTCATTTGGTTGGAAATTTTTAACTTTTGCGGCTACTTAAGCGATACCTAAACGGTGTTAAGAATCATTCCTAGGAAGTTCATGAATGTTCTAAAAAAATGTTTATTAAGATCTTAGGTACATTTTTGTAGTTGATGATGGATCTGAACAGGGGAAAAGAGGTAAAAATAAAATCTAATTTTTTAGCATTTTTTGCGATTTTGATCATGAAGATGAACTCTTTTTGATTTTATATGTTCACAATTTTTGTTCTTTATGACAAGAGCTACAACTTTGAAACAGGGAGTAAATCAAAATTCCGAACGGTTTGCAACATATGCGCCTAAGAAAATGCTAATATGACACCGAGCTGCCAAATCTTTTGGGGACCCATAAAAAAGTCGGGTCTTTTTAGGGTTCCGTACACCAAAGGTGAAAAATGGAACCCTTGGCCGCTACAACAACAAATACATGAGAATTAAAAATTTTAGGGTGTTCCAAAACAAGCAACGAAAAATGCTAAAATCCCATTTAATTTACATACAATTGCATGTACATATGTATATTGACACTTGAAATTTGTAAAATTAGTGTATTTTTATATAGACTACAACAATTAACACTAAAATTTAAAAAAAAATTTAATTAAAGGCTGTTCCATCAGTTAATGCAATTTTGACTATGTCATTTTGTCAACTTGTTATGTCTTGGAAACCGTAAGAGATAAACTCTTCAAATTTTCAAAAACGGTAAAACTAAAAAATCCGAAAAAAATCGCCAAAACCTGAAAAAAACGCCAAAAATTTAATAAAAATTGCAAAAACGAAAAAAATCGACAAAATTAATAAAAATTTCTAGCACTAAAATAAATCGCCAAGTTCGAAAAAATCGCCCAAATGCAACAAAATCGCCAAAATGAAAAAAAAAACCCAAAATCCGAAAAAAATCACCAAAACGCGAAAAATGCGCCAAAACCAAAATAATTGTTTATGTGAAAAAAATCGCCATAATGAAAAAAAAATCGCAAATATTAAAATAGCACCAAAAACCGAAAAAAATCCTCAAAAAGAGAAAAAAAAGTGCCAAAACTAAAAAATTGCCAATATGAAAAAAAACGCCAAAAACCGGAAAAATCGCCAAAACAAACAAAAAAATCACCTATATCAAAAAAACGACAAAATTAAAAAAATAGCCAAAATGAAAAAAATCGCAAAAATAAAAAAAAATCGTTAAAATAAAAAAGTTGCCAAAATTAAAAAAACTTCAAAATCCAAAAAAAAAATCGCCAAAACGGGAAAAGAAGTGTCAAAACTCAGAAAGTGCCAATAAATTCAAAAAACCTCAACACAAAAAAAACGCTTAAAACCGAAAAAAACCATAAATGAGAAAAATGCCAAAACTATAGTTTATATTGGCTAAAGTTCGTATTGAATTACATATCTCGTGTCCGTACTGAACCCTTCGTGCGCGGGTCAAAGTCGCACTTCACTGAATTTATTTTTTCTTTTGTCACGTAGTGGTGTCCGTATATGGCTATATTTCCATGAATTAAAAAATTAACTATACTTAATGTTGTTTAACAGTGTTGCCATATTAATACTTTAGTACAAACTATCTAACTGGATTGGAGTGCAATGTTATTTAAGTTTTTACTTATTTTAATTACATTTACGTACCTTTTCACAATGTATGGTTAAAAGATAACAGGAACTTTAACTGCAAGTTTTATATGAAGAACTGTCAGTTAAAGTTCAAGTTAACTCATAACCATACACTGTGAAAAGGAACGTTAAAGGCTAATTTGATATTTTTTTTTCTTAAATATTCATAAATTAAGCAGTTAATAAATTTTTGAGACATAAATATCATTGAAACAATCCGAATAATAGTTCAAAGCTATCTGGTTCCCTACAAACTAAACTCTTTAATTGTAGACAACTGTGCACTAAAAAGTAAACATGAAAGTTGAAAAACAGTCGGAAATTTTTGCGAAATTTTCGTTGACAATACATACTAGTGATGCACGAGTATTCGTATTCGAATTGTCGAATATTCGGTAATTTTTAGATATTTGGCGAATACGAAAACAATTAAATAAATAATTGCATAAATTCTAAATAAATTTAAATAAAGGCTAAAAATAAATTTTAATTAAATATGTTATTATTTGTATTTGCTTTGTATTATTTTAAAATGATATTTAATGACGATCATTAAAATGTTGGTAGTTTTTATTACATAACTTTAAGCTACGCCAACAGGAGTATTGAGTTCTTTTTCATAATAATTTATTCATATTTTATTTTGCAGGCGTAAAAATATCCCCAGTTTTATGTATATGAATTTCATATATAATATTCGTATTCGTATTCGCGAATATCAAAATTTGACATTCGTTAAATCACTAAACATACACAGAACTTCCATGCAAGTACTTTCACGTCTAAACTCAGGGTTACAAGTATTTTAATAGTTGTCATAAGTTGCCAAGTACAAATTTTCAGGATAATTTAGAAGAAAACATATATATAAATCTGTATGCTGTTCTTATCTTTCATAAGGATGTGACATATTTTTTATACTCTCTTGTCCGTATTAACATACGATCATTTAATTTTTTTTCTTATTATTTCCCCTTAATTTTGTTGTAATTTTTAAAAATTACCGTTACGTTTGAACTTGAACGATATTTCATAACATAGATAAATATATGCTTTATACTTACGGTTGCGGTGCACTCGTGCAGCTCTCTGTCTCTTACTGTTTACAACAAAACATTCTCAATAAACGTTTTCTCATTTTTTGTCGGCAGCTAATGGTGGAAATAAGAAAATACTTTTGTAAGTTTTACACTCGATTTTTTATATTTTACGTGTAGTAAATGCCATTTGTAATAGGTACCTTGAAAACTTGTAACTTGACAACAAGGTCATTAACACACCTTAACCCAGTTATTATTTAAATTACTATCATCATAATCTTCATCATAATGGTTATCATCTGCATGAACATTGGCCATTAGTAAATTTTCACTTAAGGCCACCTGTTACTTCGATGGCAGCACCATTAACATACGATGATTTATCAGATGCTAAAAATGCTATTACTTCGGCAACTTCATTTGGCTCACCCATACGACCCATTGGACAACGTGCAATATATTGTTCTTTAATTTTTTCCGGCACCACCTCCGCCATCGGTGTACTAATGTAGCCAGGCAAGATGACATTTACCCGTATGCCAAACTTGCCAAATTCCTTTGCGGCCACCTCCGTGAGAGATATAACACCTGCTTTGGTTGCTGCATAATTTGCTTGTCCAATGTTATTCATTTTGGCCACAATACTTGAAATATTCACAATACTGCCACCCTCAATGTTGTGCTCAATCATTGCTTTGGCAAATTGTTGTGTCACCAGAAATGTACCCCTAAGATTTACATTGTACACATCATCATAATCGTTCAAAGGCATCTTTAGCAAATAGCCATCTCGTGTTATGCCAGCACAATTAACTACCACAGAGGCAGCACTTTTGAATTGATTGCTGATATGTTTAACGGCTTTTAAAACGCTGTCATATGAAGAAACATCAATTTCCAGGGGATAAACATCTAAAGATTTAAACGATATTGTATGTAAAGCATACTTTAGGGAGGTTTATAAAACTACTAGAGTTGCGTAGAGAAACTCACCACAACCCAATTGTTTAGCCGTCTCTTCAGCTGCTTTCTTATTACAATCAGCTGCTATTACTTTGGCCCCGTAACCATTTAATACCTTGCATGTGCTGCGACCAATGCCAGAGCCAGCTCCTATGTACACATTTACATATTCCAAAAATTAATATTAAGTGCAACAAAACATTAAAAGAACTTTAGTTTACCAGTTACAATTGCCAGTTTTCCAAGTAATTGTTTTGCCATGATATGAATGAATAAATTTAATATAAAAATTCTTCACTAAAAAATTTTGTAGATAACACAACCAACACTTGCTGCAGTAAAGATAAGTAAACAACTGAAAGATCAGCAGGCAAATAAAAACAATAATATAAATGATAAAGTAAAAGAGACGGAGACAGAGTAGAGAGCGAATGTTACAATGCAAGTAGAGTTGCCGTAATAACGCTATAAAACAAATTTTGGCGATTTACGAATTTCTCATCTATAGAAAAATTTCCATTTAAGAAATTGTAAGATTTAAATAATTTTTGATGTGTTAACATATACGCTAGGTGATAAAAAACTTTTTCACAATACAAACACAAATTTTGAGTAAGATCGTAAAGCGTTATCAAATTGGTGTGAGCTATGTATGAATGTATTAGTGTAATCATACGAACAAGAAGTACAGAGAAAAGTTAACAGCTGCATAGAAAAACACCCAACCGAATTTTAAAGCATATCTTCAGAAGCAATGTTAATTTTAACAGAAATTGCTTGTGAAGTGTAAAGCTCTAAACACTTAGACGACAGCAGGCAGCAGACAGCAAATTGTCAAAAATAAAATACATGTGTTTAAATGAAAACGATTATTTTGACGACATCACAGCAGCACGACTACACAACAGCATTTGCTGCTGCTGCCAACTTAGACTAATTTCTATTTTCGTGAGCAGTAAAGAGCAAATGCAGTGCTGCCACTATAAATATAAATTGGAAGAAATAAGAGCTTAAAATTTTTCTTAATATTTAAAAGAAAATAACATTACAAAATTAAAATTATGAAATAAATTGATGTGTTTTTACATTTTTACGTGATATTAGTACGTTTTGAGTCAGTAACTTGAGTCAGTAACTGATTATATATAGTGTTCAAAATAATTATGTAGCTGACTACACGGCAGCATTTGAAGCCAACTTCATTTGAAGTCGTGAAGTTGTGAAGTCTGCTGTCGTCTAAGTGTTTGGAGCTTAATAGTGTTGCCAGTGTGGATATTTTTGGTAAAAAGTTGAAAAATATAAAATAAATATAAACGTTTAAATAAAAGAGTGTTTTAAATGTCAAATATTTATTTAAAAGATATATAGCAGTTTTTATAAACAATTTATTTTATTACATTATATCGTATCTTCATTAAGTACTGTTGCCTTGCACTGAAGCTGGTGCACGACATTTGGGCAACAATTTCCATCTCATGCCAATTATTATGGGGGGAGATTTTAATACAAATTTTGCAAACCTACAGTCCCAAGCTTTATCAAAATTTTTATTTGACGTTTTCCACTTGCATATGAGCAATTCTCCACAAACCCTTACAACTAAACCCTTACACTACTATAGATGCAGTTTTCCATAGGTTTTCAAACACAGTAGCGTCAAAAATTTATTTATCTTATTTTAGTTACCATTAGCCAATATTAAAAAAAATTCATTATTAGATTCATTATTGTGATCGGACTCAAATTGATTTTTTTTATTACATTAATTAGATCTAAGATATAGAAGATACGGTCACTAAATCTGGAATGGAGTTTTATTGTCATGTATTAATATAATACATTATAAATAAAAATGGGTATAATTTAGTGTCAATTTAAAGTCCTCGTCCAGACTTTTTGAAGCAATTCTTGATTTTATTGCTGAGAGAGGTGAGATTTTTTTTTTTCGAAATTTGCACTCGTTAATTCAAAGTTGATTAGTGCATTTGACTTTTTATTTTATTTCTTCAGTTGCATGAAAAACATAAAATTTAACAAAAAGTTGAGTTTCATAATATGTTTGTATAATAATGGAATTTCAGAGCAGAATTTTAATAATTGCAGCAACAAAGATTGCAATTTTGGGGACAAACAATGTATATGGACATTTCTCCCAGAAATTCCACTTTTTGTAAGGTGCGACAGCAAGCAATTATCCTTGTATTTCAAAACAACTTGACTTGATTTTTCTTAAAACTATACCTAACGCAAAGGTGCTGACGGCCTACACAAATATACAAATAAAATTTAAAAAAATTTTCGTTTTCTATGAAAAAATAAGCATATTTGCTTGGTGTCGCACGCTACAAAAAGTTGACATTCCTGTGGAAATGCCCATATAAGGAATATTTTTTTAATTATTATTGCCAAATACATATGTTTTGAATTTTGTTATTTTTTTAATAGTCGTCTCACAGCTGAGCTAATTGAAGCTGAAATATGTGTTTACTGTTTTATGTATAAATAGCGTTGTCTCTATTATGTATGTGAAACATTTTTGACATGTTAAACATTCTCAAAGTTTTTGTTCGATAATATCCATTAAGACAAATAAGCCAGAGATTTTTAATAAGAATTTCTTAGTTTAATGTATATCAGGCTTGAAAACACGAATTAATGTACCCACACATTTGCAGTATTATAGTTCAATAATTTAAATTGCATAATAAAATAGCATGTGTATATATTATATTGGTATATTGCGCAATATATTGGGTAAAATCAAAAGTCTCTTGATTTCTGTTGCGCAACAAAAAATATTTTACAATGTGATGACAATATTTTACAATAATTACATATTTCCAGTTTAAAAAACAGAAAAATACTGTTTAGTGATGTACTAAACAATATTTTTCTGTTTTTCAAACTACATATATACTTTCAAAAATTAATTTAAAAAGTTGAAAAATCAATTATAAAATTTCTCAAACCTAAAATCTAAAACGCCGGTAAGTACACTTTTTACTTTTTTACAGGAGACGCAAAAATCCTTAAAAATTTAAGACAATTTATTTGTTAGGTGCCAAATTGAATAATTCATAAAATCAGTATCTTTGAACATATGTTATGAGTAAAATTTTAAGGAAAGATGTTTTTTTGTTAAGCACATCATAATCAATCAAAAATTCTATTTTGAATGTCTTGAATTTTACGGTCTTTTGGATTTTTGGTCACGATTTTCGCGACAGTTTGTGGTATAACTTAATATTAGTTTTTTTTTGTTTTAAATTTGTATACACATATATACATACATAAATTCACTCAAAACTGATTAATCAGTTTTCGATCATTTGCGGCAGTCGAAAAATACTCAGTTTGGTGAAACAATCTTACACATGCTGACTGGGATTGTAAGAAAAATTGCACCATATACATATTTTGCTAATATTGTGAAATTTATTGAATAGTGCAGAGCAAACCGACAATAAAACAATCAATCTAAAATCTAAAACGCCGGTAAGTACACTTTTTACTTTTTTACAGGAGACGCAAAAATCCTTAAAAATTTAAGACAATTTATTTGTTAGGTGCCAAATTGAATAATTCATAAAATCAGTATCTTTGAACATATGTTATGAGTAAAATTTTAAGGAAAGATGTTTTTTTGTTAAGCACATCATAATCAATCAAAAATTCTATTTTGAATGTCTTGAATTTTACGGTCTTTTGGATTTTTGGTCACGATTTTCGCGACAGTTTGTGGTATAACTTAATATTAGTTTTTTTTTGTTTTAAATTTGTATACACATATATACATACATAAATTCACTCAAAACTGATTAATCAGTTTTCGATCATTTGCGGCAGTCGAAAAATACTCAGTTTGGTGAAACAATCTTACACATGCTGACTGGGATTGTAAGAAAAATTGCACCATATACATATTTTGCTAATATTGTGAAATTTATTGAATAGTGCAGAGCAAACCGACAATAAAACAATCAATAAAGTACTCAATAATATTGCATAGTCTAAGGGTAACTCCATAGTACGTTGGGGAAAAGCACTTATTCTCCGAAGAAATCTAAATTTGGGGATGACACGATGAAAAATTGTGGCAGCTCTGTTGCTTAATTGCAATACACGTTTTATGTAAACAATGCCTACCAAGAAATGTAGGAGCCGAAAAGTATGCTTTAATTTTCGTGTGTAAATTTATTATGGCAGTGCCATTAAATATACACTGCATGAGCTTATGCTATACTTTGTACAATGTTAGTTAAATCTGTTACAAAATGTTGTGCTACCAGATCAACCACAACTTTTTCAAGACCTATTTCAAGGCTATTTTCACTTTTAAAAAGGGTGTTCACGTCAAAGATTGCATTGTCACCGATACCTTTTTATGGCCTGGATTTGATGAGAAAGTTTGTAGAAAAACTGTCTTATTTTGAAGGGAGTGTTATTAAGGACATTTTAACTTATAAACAAGATTTTAGTTGGTCAAACACTGAATATATTTCCAGCATTGGAATATTAAAAGAACCTTGCAATACTTATCCTGGTCAAAACTTTTACTCACATGTTACTCCCGGCATACATAGAGGTTAACTTTTGTTTTTTTTTTTTTTATTAATTTTGTTTGTTTTTTTTATGGATGTTTTTTTTTTATTATTTATGCTTTTCTTTAATTTAGTGTAAGTCTTAGGTGTAAGATTTAGTTTTAATTTTTTATTAGTTTTAAGTTCTATTTTTATAGATATAACTCTACTAATTTAGACAAGTGCTGGGAGCAGGCACTATATTAAAAAAAACTGATGTTAATTTATTATGTAAATGTTAATTCTTTTTATTCAAATAAGCAAGTTGCATTATCAGAAAATATTATTAAAATAATACATAATAGTTTTAAGTTTCCTATAAAATTATGTTGGCTAATCTTGTTATGTAGAAAAAAATGAAGTCTCTCTAAATAAATAATAATAAAAAATCAAAGATTGCAATGTTACGGAAAAGAAAATAACAAAATTTCCAAATATTCAGACACTCGCAAAGAAAATTGTTTTGACCAAATGAAGCAAAATCAACAGAGTTGTGCAACTTTTAATGAGATTGCAAAAAATGGCTAAAAATTGCAGTACAAAAATGAAGCATCTTTATTCGATTGTATATGCAACAATTTCGTATTACTTTAAACGAAACTTTAGTCAAGTCAATTTTCGAATTTAATATGCACTTACATTCATTTACCTTCATATTTTGGGACCCTTTAAAAAATACTACCACCAAAAATGCCAATATATATCGCGCCAAGACCTAAATCCACTTCTGCATGATGATTCCCGAACTCAATCAATTTACCTTCTATTTAAACCAACCCCTGAAATTGTGGCACCCGACTTGTGTTCATCCCTTATTTCCATATACTTACCAGTCAACTTGCATAATTGCAGCGGAGAACCTTGTTCTTTTCCTCCCTCTTTGCCTTCAAATAAAATACTTTTTCATTTGTTAATTTTTCATTTCATAATTTTTATTTAATAATAATAAAAAAATCACTTACTTATCAACAAAATTGCCAGCATTTATTTCTTTAAATCAAGCAAATATATATTTGGATTCGACATTTCTTATTTCTAATACATACTTTTTTTCCTATATAAATTTACAACTATATTTATAAGTTTTTTTTTATACAATAAATTCATGCAAAATATTATAAAAATATACAATTTAAATTACTACATGTTTGTTTTTTTATTATGATTACTGTCCAAGATATTGAATGTATGACACGCGGAATGAAGAAAGGAATCTTTGAAGCAGAAAATTTTGTAGCAAGTAGGCTCTTATCCGTTCTACATTTTATGTCACACATAATTTACTTAATTTGTATTGAAAAAAGAAAATTTAAAGTACGTATACAAAAATTATTGTAAAATTATTGAAGTACATAATTATAATAGAGTAAATAGTAATGTAATGTATGTATGTAAAAAAAAGGAGTTTAAGTTGAAGTTTAATAGTTGATACAACTTTGCTGCCATTTTGATTTAACAACTGCCGTAATAAGATAAGATAAGACTGATCAGACTGTACAACAAAACTAGAATTATTTCCAATATTTTGCAAATCTAACGACTGACTCTTGCAGAAAAGACAGACAATATTACAGAAAAAAAATTTTCTCACTTTAATTTAAAAAAATTATACATCAAATCAATTTAAAATTTAATTAAGCCGTTTAAAATTATGTTTAAATAATTAATTGATGGAAGGTTTAATTAAAAAATTTTATTGATTCAATTAAAAGTTTGTTTAAATAATTAATTAAATAAAAAGTCTAATTAAATACAGTTATATTTTTAATAAATTTATTTTGTTGCAATTAAACTTCTGTTAAAAAATTTAATTAATTAAAAACTTAATCGAGTCAATTAAAAGTTCGGTACCAAGTTTTTGGTACGTTTCGAAAAATGTACCCTTAAACACGGAGATAATGGATTAAAATGTTCTATGAAAATATTTTCCATTAAGTTTTACAATACGAGTACCATCTTGAATATCCAAATTTAACTTGAAGAGCGAAAATTTTAATGTTATTAAGAAGAGGCCCTAAAACTTTGTTTCGGATCAAACCATACTCCTAATCATAATAGACTCTAATGTATCACCGACTGGAGGCTTTTTGTAGCACCTCCTTTGCTAATTATACTCCTATTTCTTTATGGAGCACAACTGTACATTAGCTTAGCAGTTTTATATGAAATCATATTAGAAATATTTTTGGGGGAACAAGACAGGGTTACCTTTCGAAAAATAGGGGCTAAATGAGTACTTTTGAAGGATATAATGGATTAAAATGCTATAAAAATGTATTAGGAGTTTGCTGACGGGAATAAAACTTGGAATTAATTTTAAGCATCAGAAAAACTTAAAATGGGTTCCAGGGTTAATTTAGAACCGTACTGAACTGATGCTAGATGAAAACAAAACCTCAAATGAAGTCTGACATGCAATGGTTTCGAAATATTTGCAACATTATTCTCTCCGGAAGTTTATTCCCTTTTCATTGTTCCCCAATTTTAAAAAGTCATTTGCAAGTTTTCAGTTAAAATAAAACAACAGCTGATGTTGAAAATTCGAAGGTCTCCTCCATCAAATTTAATATTTTTTAGCATAAATTCCGTGGGAATTATTTCCTGGGGAATAGCTAGAATTGGGCTGTATATAAAAAAAAAAAAGATGAGTTACAGACGTAGAGAAAAAATCTCTCTCAATTGAGTGGAAAAATACATTAGCCCAATTCACAATCTTGTGCGAATGGTCTTGCACCGTGTATAGTATATTGATACTCACCACTTAACAATTATTAGTGGTGAGTATCAATATACTATACCATACGATGTAAGACAATGCACAAGATTGTGAATTGGTCTATTTAGAATATTTATGATGCTGCTTATTTTGGCTGTTGTTAAATTATCTTGCTAATATATGTATATTCGTTTTTATTTACCAAGGAAGCAAAGTTGTATAACTAAAGTATGTTCATTTAATTTGATAAAAGAAATGTGTGATTTAATAATAATTAAGTGGATGAAATAAAACAAGGCATATTTATTTAAGATATGTAGACTCGCCCAAATTCGCTTTGATAAATGTCAAGGCGGATTCATATCAGCTGATGTCATTTCAGCAGATGCTGATCAGCTGCTAGTTTCTGTGTTATCAAATCAAGCAAAATTTTGGTACATTTTTTTAACAGCCGGAAATTTTTACAAATAAATACATGTGTGTGTTTTCTGCAGAGTTGCACTTCATATCAATTACATTTCACCTTATTGAATTCGCCTTGAAAAATGCGTCTTGGGATGTCAACAAAAAAAGATTTACTGAAAATGTGTGTTGACATCTGAGGGAGATTTAAATTACAATTCAATTTGTCTTGAAATAAACCAATTACACTTATATATGAATTTTGTTTTTTTTTATAATTTTCCATAAACACTATTAAATAGCAAGCTTTTTTGTTTGTTCTTTTTAAATAATGATAACTGATTAATTTTTTATTTGTACACAGAAGCACAATTATGACTTTAGTTTTAAGATTTAGTTTTCTTTTTTTCATCTTGTTTTTTGTTTTTTTTTTTTGCTTGTAAGACACTACATTCAAGGTAATTTGCATAAAATGCTTTATTTAGATTCGGTTAAGTAAAGCATAGAGAATTTTTTCTTCCATATATTTTACATAAAATTTACAATATTTCTCAAGACTAATAATTATAATTAGTGAACAACTAATTCTTTTGGGACTTGTTCGTTTTTTTTTATTATTTTTTCGTTAGTTTGCTAGAAACCTAAAATGTACTTAATAATAACTAACTTAATGTATTGTAATTTTCTTAAAATGTATCAGGTACTTTGGCTTTAATACTAAAAACTAAAAAAAAAAGTTTATAAGCCAGCGGCGACAAAATGATAAGCAAACTAAATAGTTTTGGGTTTTATTTCACTTAGGCTCAAATTCACGGTCTATAGTTAACTAACGGCCATGGTTTAACTAACTATTTTTCTTATGAATTAGTTACCTAAAGACTGTGAGTTTAAGCCTTAATGCTTAACCAACCATTTTAGAATAATAAAAATAAGCTTAAAGTTCAAGTTACCTTATCAGTTTGGCGCTTGCCTCATATATAAACTGCTGAAGAATTTGTTATTTACGCAGATTTATTAAGACTACATTTATATATAATTCTAAATATAGAAGTTGTTTTTTATGCTAATAGTAAACTCTTTCCCTCATATTCATAAAAGAAATAAAATGAATTTGAAATCTTAGTTAGGAAAATTTTGTATGCAAAATTTTAAATAAAATACATTTCAAATTCATTTAAAATTTTATGAATATGGGGGTTTATATTTTTTTTACATATTTTTGTTTTCTTTTAAAAGAAACTTTATACATACTTAATTTGAAAACTGTAATTAAAAGCTGCTTTAAAGGGCTTTGAATATCTACTAAAGCAGTGTTAATTTCTTTGTTTTCTAAGTTTATTGGACTGGTAAAACAAAAACTGTTGGAAAAATTACAAATTATACAGATTTAAGGCCTTATTCAGCAACAAAAAAATTGTTTAGGCTTACAAAACGTTTAACAAACAAATTTGTATGCAAAATCTGTTTTGTAAACCTTTTGTAAATCAAAATTATTTTTTCTGAATATGCCAGTTACTCTCTAAATACTTCGTTTGTTAAACTTCTTTTAGATAATTAAAAGAAAATTGACTTTTTCATAAAATCAGAGACTTTGGGAAATTTAAGTTAATGGGTAAACTGAATAGAAAAAGCATTTGCGTTTTTAATCGAAAACTTTTTTTAAAACCTAATATATGTATGTGGTTTTTGTTTTTTTAAACAAATTTTTAAGTAAAAGGCAAATGCTTTTTTTATTCACTTTACCCAATGAAGTAAGTACATTCCAATGAACACTTGAAATTGTAAAGTGAGACCCAATAATTGACTTCTCAATTAAATGTCATTTAGCTAATTCCCACTTAAATTTAAGTTGCACTTAAATACAGTTTATTTTTTTAGTGGTTAATTAAATAAAGTTGGTATAAAATTACGTTGAAAGTACGGCAGCACTAAACAATTTTCGAATATTATGGAAAGAGTTGCAAGCAACAGCTGTTGAATATAGAAAATAGAAACATTTTTTATGAAAATTTGTTTTAAAAAACTCTTTAAGAAAGCCTTAATAACTATTATTATATTTATAAGGCCTTAAAATTTTACAGCCTTATTTATAAAAATTATTATGACTTTATTGAATTTTTAACAAAAATTTCTATGGAAATTTGTTCTAAAAAACCTTCTTAAAGCCTTAATAAGTTTTATAAATAAGGCTGTTATGGTTTAAAACAAAATTTTAAGCAAAAAGCAAATAATTTTTTTATTCATACCACCCAATGTAAGAAAATTAAAATGAAATTCCAAATGCACTTCAATGTGCAATCAATGTTATCTTCTTGTCCAAATTGTTCAAGAAAACTACAAATAATGTTGTAAATAAAACAAAATTGCTTTAGACTTGGCAAAAAAAAACTCACCACTAACAAAAACATAGTTAAATATTTGAAATAAGTTTAAAAAAACTCGTAAGAAGCGCTTACGTCGCAAGTATGTACTCGTTTTTAATTTTTTTTTTGAAATTCACCACGCGGTGGTGAACTAAATTTATATTCACCACTGTGAATATATTCTCCAATTTTTTTATCAGAACTTCAAAATATTTAAATTTTTAATTAAATTTTAGGATTATTCAATGCTATTCTCTTTAAATTTCACCATAAAGAAAAGTGGTGAAATATATTTTTTATTTTATAAAACTTCTCATACTTGAGATCTAATTCTCCTTCCCAAAATCTCTTTTTAATTTAGATTATTTTGTTTCCTATTTGCCTAACAATATGACTTTTTGTTTGTTTGTTAATTTCATGAAATTCACCATATGGGGAATTTTCAATAGAATGCCAGTTCAAGTATTTATTTACAATTTCATTCAGTCTTTCTTTTAATTAGAATTATTCTCCATAGTATTTTTTTATACATACGAATATGTATGTATGTATGTATAAAGATAATTTTTTGCTCCTAATTAATTTTAAAATACATGCACACACACAGACATATGGATGTATGTATATGTATATTATATTTCGTTACCTTAAACAGCCGTTGGTGGGGGCAGGAGAGAGGAATTCGATGATCTTAAGTAAGGATTGCCGTAAATAGCGCTAAAACGAGGATCCACAGCTGAAGCTGGTGTAGCAGTTACCACATGCGTGGCGGTACTTTGATTGCTACAACTGCCGTTTGGTGACGAACTCACCACGGAGGCTGTGGTTGATTGCAAACTGGGAAGACCATTTTCCTGACGCATATCCCTAGAGCCTACAATGCTGCCGGTTAAACTTCCACCGCCATTCGATGATAGAAAGGTCATGGGCAGACTTTGTTGGTGTTGATGCTGCTGATGTTGTTGTTGTTGTTGCTGTTGCAGCTGCTGCTGTATATGATTTTGATGATTGTTTTGTATAATTGTCGAGCTGCCATTCGACTTGGTCGAGCAGCTGGTTAAATATTGAGGTGGTGGACTATAGTGAGTGCTATAGTCACCGTAGGGCACATAACCACCAGATATATCCACCTTGAGATCACTGTAATTGGAGGTACGATCTCCAGCTTCCATTTTACACGAACCCACTCCACCATTTTTGGTTATTTGATGTTCGCTTATGACATCGGCTGGTGGAAGTTTGGAACGTTTTTTACATTTGAAATACACCAGCACGAGTATGGTTATGATCATTAAAAGAGCAACAGCTGATATGCCGCCCACTATGGTCATTAGCAAGGGAACACTTTCTATAAGATAAAGGAAGAAATAGAATAAAATAATTCTAATTAGTAAAATTTTGTCAATACATTTTTAAGCTTTAATTTTCCATGAAAGATGTTGTGCTATTTTTTTTTTTTTTTTGCATAATCAAGTTTTCACTTACTTTGTGCTTGCAAATTTATTTCAGCCACATCATTGCCATAATCATTAACCACCGTACAATTGTATTTGCCATAGTGATAGGATTGACTGTCACGTATGATTAGGGTGGATTTCACACCACCTGGCACAGCATCCACTAAAACGGAATAATCATGACCCAACTCGGAGCTGATTTCATGGCCATTGAAAGTCCAGGAGACATGACGAGCACGCGGCACCGAAGTGGCAAAACATTCAATACGCGCTGTATCGCCTACCAAACCATATTGAGTTCGTGCTGAGGAAATAGTGGGTGAACCTTTCAGATAAACATAAGCATCGGCCGAAATCTCTGCATAGCCGGGAACATTGGCCTTGCAATAATAACGACCAGCTGTCTCATTGCTAACACTGAAAGTTAAGTTGGGACTAGAGCCAACAACCTTAAAAGAGAAGAAACAAAACGGAAATAAATTATTTGTTAGCGCAAAAATACTTTTTTTTTCTGAAGTCAACTATTCTAATGATTTCCCGCTATCATTTCAAATACTTACTCTATCGATGGGATGTTGTATCCATACTACATCCGGTGTGGGATTGCCATCAACCTCACAACTCAAGGTAACCAAACTGCCTATATCAGACTCCAAGGAACGAGGCTTTTCCTTGAAAGTGGGACCATCTAAAACAAAGAAAAATTGTCAGGGATTATAGTTCAAAGTCCTTAAATACGAGTAAATACTTACAGCTGATATCCAAAGTCTCACTATCTTCGCTCTTGCCTATGGAATTCTGCACCTCACATTTGACTATGGCATCATGAAATTTCCTCGTCACATTGCGTATAATCTTAAAAGAGAAACCAAAGTTTTCCAGCTCAGACTAAATTGGCAAATTCTCTTTTGTTTTTAAAGTTACCATTTCTGTTTTTTGTCCTCCACTAATTGGCTCATCATTGATAAACCATTTGTAGCGCACATCACTGGGATTAGCATCGGCCTTGCACTCCAGCCTAACCTGAGAATGTTCTAATATGCGTCCATTGCCCACAGAACCACCTATGACATTCACCCTAACCTTGGGCGCATATTTAACTTCTAATCTAATCTTGGCCGAGCGATAAGTACGATCCGCTGTATTTTGTGCTTGACAAGTAAATGTTGTATTGTGATGTTCCTTTTTGGGGGTTAACTTTAGCACAGACTTGGCCGTAAATCTTCTAAGATCCGGTAGCGGTATAACGGTATATTCTATATTATCTGTAATAACATTGCCAAAGCCATCTATCCAGGTAATTTCTGCAGCCGGCTTGCCACCCACAGACACACATTCAATATCCACTCGACGATCTTCTGTGGTGTGTATAACATCTCCCTGGGATATTTTTGGTGCCTCTGGCGGCACTAAGACGGTAATTTTAGCAAACGAGGATCTTACAGCTGGTTGTCCCTCTGGGCCAGGACTAACTTGACACTGATAGCGTGCATCATCATCCAGCATGACCGGATATATATCGAGAGAATAATCGCCCTCTTCATCACTGCCTATCATGGAGTAACGCTCAAAGCCGGCCAAGTCTCTGGAGGTACCCAAACCAAAATCATCTTTAGTCCATTGCAGTACACCCTGTTTGTTAATGACTCTGCAGGGCAGAGTAACACGAGCACCCACTACCGCCGTTTGATCTTGAGGCTCCATGGCAAAACGTTGATTTTGAAATTGTGTAAAAAGATTGGAGGTTTTGCCTTGGCAACCAGGCAACCAAGAGAGACAGCAGACAAAGACTGTTGTTAGCACAGCAAGGCAAATGGTATTTGCTTTCGAGCGAGCCATAGTGTTAAGAAAATTAGAGTACGTTGTAAGCCGAAATTTTTACAAAAGTTGATCTACAAAGAGAAGAAAGCGAAATAAATTAAATTAATTATGATTGGTCTAGTAATAAGAGAAAGGCTAGTTCAGAGATATGTTATATAAAAGAAAGCAGTTAAATAACTAAAATAGTTCTATTTCTTCTTCGAAATAATCGCTTCTTCTTCATCAATAAGCAGTTACTTCGGCCGTTTTAGCTTTAAATGCTCTTTACCCGCCAGGCTAGGTTAGCTTAGGTTAACCGATTGCCAAAGAAAAAGAAAGTGTTCGGCTCACTTGGGTCCATTTAATCAGGTTCTTTGTGTTACTTGAGAGGAAGAATAAACTGAGCAAGGGGAGGAAGAGAGCGTTACAATGAAGAAGAGACAGAGAGAGAATAAGAGTAGAATTTGGAAGGTCCGCTTACGGGCTTGCTACAAACTCTTGAAAGGAAATCAATTCTTTAACATAGCGTCAATACCTGATATTAACTCTGATATAATATAAAATAGAACATCGGCCGAATGAGAAGAAAAATATATTTATTTTAAAGTTAATATCTATGTAGGGGAACATTTACTTTTACTTTTTTAAAAATCATAACATTTCATAATTATCAGGCAGCCGCGCAATAACCATCTTCGTTTATTTTAATATTACTGTGTTTTATAAAATTTTTTTGTCATTTGCTTAATACATCGTGTATAATTAAAACATTTCAGCATTTGTTTACTAAAAAATATTCATTTTTATTTTAATACACAAAATTCTCTCCTCGTATCTTTGTATGTGTGCGTTTTTTGACACTATATATCTGATATAATATTAATATAATACTAATAGCTATTGCAGTGAAATTTGACGTTTGCTGATAGAAATATATTTGATATTATATCAGGTATAGACGCTATGTAAGGTTCGAAAGGTTGCTAAAAACCCTTCTTCATAAACTGCGAAAGCATTGTTTTTCAAGAGTAGGGCAGATATATAGTAGTGGAGTTATTGACTCCTCTTCATCTAAGCAGCATTATGTGGGATTCCCATCCGACTATTGCCCTTAGGCTAAAAATAGGGGGGTCTGCTCTGGAATTCGAAACGAAAGAAATAACTCACGAATTTATTTGTTAAAAGCACGAAAGAACTATGAGATATCTTTGAACTAAATCACTTGGATGATTGGTTTAAATGACTGCTTGCATTGCTAGGAAACAATCCAATCTTCCCCCTCAAACTATAAAAATATGCACCCTATATCAGATCTAGTGAAAACCTATATCAAATTCAGAAAAAAAATACTGTGAAAGCAAGCGTTCACTAGCTTCGAAATAATATCATAATGTTTCTTCGCGACATCCCTCTTTGTTCTGATATTCTCCAGTTTAAACTTACCTACTTATGCTCTCATGGAATCGTCGGCTCAGCCATTTAAGACTATGGCGTTGCAGCTTTGGGCAATGACAGATAATATATTTAATGTTTTCTGGTTCCTCTTCATCCCTTCACATCTTACAGAAAACTGGAGTGCCAGTTTCTCAAATGCTGGTCCTTGCTCTGACCGAGCATTGACCAGTCAATGCACCTCCACGACTCGCATCGCCTTCCTATTCATATCCAGTAGCAGTTTGGAATTTCCTGAGTTTAGTTTTGGCCACATATACCTCGAGACTCTACAATCGTTCCTACCTCTCCATGAAAGGTTGGTCCTGCTCTCCACCCAATTTGGCAGACTAAGTAATTTGTAAAATTTGTTCCATGAATTTATACATTTGACAGTGAGAGATCGTTTACATATCGGTTAACAACTTGCAAGACGTACTAATGCCCTGGTTGAAGCAGTTAGAGAGAACTTGGCCCAAACCGCAAATTTCTCGTATTGTCAACATGCTGAGCATTTTGTCGTTAGTGAAGCCTGTTATCAGTATGTTTATAATATTTATTTTCGTTTAAGCAGAAAGCTCACATCACTTACAATACAACCAAATAATCGGCACTTAACCAGATTTTTGGTAAGCTAATTTTGATTACCTACGAAGACTATTTCACACTTTTTTTTGCCACAATAACAAGCGCATTGGTATATTTTAGGAATTCAGAGTCTGCATTAGATGGAAAAAATAATAAAATTTCATGATCCTAAATTTACTGTTCGAGCTCAAGTTTGTGCAAAAATTATCATTGCTCTGCAGAAAGTTAAAGTGGACAAAACGCGGATCAAACAAAACATGTAAAACACCGTAGGGATTTCTCAGAGTGAATCGGCGCCAAAGAAAGCCAAGGTGAGTGTTTCATCTAATTAAAGCATGGTGACCATTGCTTGGGATACATGCGGAACAATCCACATTGACTAACTTCAAAAGAGTAAAGCAATGGCGATTTTTAGTTAAGAAAAAAAAAATTATTTTCCACCAAGACAATGCAAAGTTGCATACGAGCGCAGTTTCCGTAGCTAAAATCCATGGATTGGGCTATGAAGTTTTTCCCAAAGCTGTATCTACCATTCTTCTTAGGGTTTACAACCGAGTTAATAATTCTTGCAACCAAAGCTTTAAGAAATACGGACCTATGCTAAAAGGAATAAATATATAAATGGCTCTGCGGAGAGATTTGTCTCCAACGATGAAGTGACAAAAAATTACAAAAGGAACTATTTTGATAAGTTCGACAGATCAGATTTTATGGGAGGGATAAAAAAATTTAAGAAACTTTTATGAAAGTGTGGAAAGCTCAGATGACGCTACGTTACACAAAGAATCTTTATTTCATTCAAAAACGTATGGCATTATTGAATCGCCCCTTATATATCGGTAGAAATCAAAAAACATCAAGAAACACTTAGCAACATGTTGCTAACCTGATGGGAGGGAACGTGTATAGATTTTAATGATCGAAATAAAATTCTTAATATTATTTAAAAAAGAAATCAATACACATCATTACGTATCTAATATGTTTGTGGAGAATATCAAACATATGCCAAGTTATCACATCGATTGATGATTACGATGACCTGGATTTACGTACGTAAGTATATCGGTTAAACTTAACGATATAAATAATAATATAATAAAACTCTGGTGGGATTATTAACCATTTTATAGTGCGAACTTAAAAAAAATTAATCTAAATAAATTTCTGTTAAATCAAAAATACCAAGAAAACCTTCATTCTTATCGCTTGATTAAAGCAACAGAATCGACATTTCCCTGCCAATAAAGAACTTAAATGATTTGTTTTTTTTTTCTTCTTTAATTAATGTAGTATGTAAGAATATTTATTTAGAAGTTATATTTAAGTGGGATTTTATTTTAATACTTCTTTAGAACTTGCAACAAGAGTTTACGTAACAAATCTTCCCAAAAAAAAAAACCAAACAAACACTTTATTACAGCTTTATAGCTTTTCGCCGTTGTTGTTGCTTTTGTTGTTCATTTCTTAAGCCAGAAAGCAGCCAGCAGATTGCAATAACAAAACAACAAGCGTGTACTATACCGAAGAACATAAATCTAATACCGCAGCGCTACACGCTCGAACCACTTTTGTAAAATTTACTTAAAGCTCTCCCCTCCCTAAATAAAAATAATAAAATAAAAGTAAAATAAAACAACAAATTATTTTAATGAATTGTTAAGTTACATATACAATTTGTGCGGCATTTTCTAGTGAAAGAGAATTTTGTAACCAAAAATAAAGAAAAGAAAATTTAAAGTACATAAAAAAACTTTTTTTTCTGTGCGAAGTATTTTTGATTTCTATGCTTTCTTTAAAAAACAAACAAGTGTATCACAATTGTAATCAAATGTATTTTATACAATGTTGTAAAGGGTCTTCCATGAAGGCCTTTACTATCTTCAAATATACATAAATAAAATAAAATCTTTCAATGAAATTGTTCACACATTTGAGAGGCCTGTCGATGCCATTAAAGGCTGGGACTGTCACACTATCCTACACAATCGCACGACTTACGAAAAAATAAAATCCGTCGATCGTCACTTTCGACAACGATCTGATTCGATCACGCTTTTCAGTTTGAGATTAGGGCATTTGCTATCGAGCAATGTAATAATATGGTTCGATATCGTATGCCATAATCTCAAAGTGAAACAAAGAGATTCGCTACTTATCAAAAGCGACGATTAGACACCTGATCTGATAAATTTTTAATAGTCTTTAGAAAATTGTCACAAGCTCCATCATACCAGGGTTGTATTTTCGCAAAAGTCACATGATTGTGCAGGATAGTGAATCACGGCCTTGAGTATGGAAAATAAATATAATCCTACAAATGTCCGTCGTGGCATATTTGGGTGAAACGCATCCTAAATGTCCGATTTTGCAAGGTTCTGGATCATGAATCAGGTTAAATTTAACCCATAGAAGGTCCGACGTGGATTACTCACAGACCTGCGACTTAAGAAAGTGTGAAATGACCACGAACTCAAAATCGCTCCTGCAGAATGTTCATGGCATATAGCACCGTCGTGTTTAAACCACATGACATTGGTATGCATACATATCATGCAATTCTGATCAAAAGAAGTTGGTAATCATCGACTCATAACGCTATGCGTTTACGCTTATGCCCTGGTCAACATTATTCTCAAAGATTTTAGAAGATTCTTCGGCGTGAATCAGGTTGGATTTGACCGATGGCAGGGTCGACGTGGCTTGTGGATTAATTGCAGACCTGAGACTTAAGAAAATCTCCCCAGAGAAAGAGTCTAACGTTCTCAAATCGCACCATTTCGCATTTCGGTGGCCAGTTCACATCACCTCAATATGAGATGGGAACTGGTCCAATGTCACATGAGCTGTGTGGCACGTAGCACCCTCCTGTTAAAACTACAAGTCGTTGGTGTGCATATTATTCTATGCTGAAGAAAAGAAGTTGGTAATGATAGATCTATAGCGCTCGTGTTGATGGCTTGAACAATATCGTGTTTAAAGATATATGGATCGCTGGAAATGCACAGCCAAAAAACCACACCAAAAAGTGACTTTTTCGGGATATATTTATTGAACGCTTTTAGACCTCATGTGGTTGTATATCGTCCCAAATTCGACAAGTTTGCTTGGCGACATATTAATTTATACAGAAACGATCCTCGCTCCTCGCTGATGAGAATATTTTGATGAAAATTAAAATCAGTTTTCGACTGATCCAGGGCCCATTCAGCGAACACTCTTCGTTGTCTATGATCGTTTACCTTCATCTCCTGGGTCAGTTAAATTGTGTGCGATTGAAGGCTTAAGTCGTTACGAAGAAGCCTCCAAGTTGTGTTCCGCAAGCGACAGTTCTTATGAGCGCCGTTAAATCCACTACCATGAATTCTTCTGCATACTCTTGCGGACAGCGGCGATGTTTTTGACAGGTCTTGCGTTTCGTCGACGAACGGGAGGGAGTTGGTTAATTGTTTAAGCGACCAGTGGAGTAAAATTTACTCGGCACACTAGGAATATTCTTCTCAGTAGAAAGATTATGGCGACCGTAAGCCCAGAACGTTGCCCTAACGAGAATTCAGTTTTTTTTTTGATTATTTGCATATGCTGTGGAAACCTTTATCCGTTCATGGCATAAGACTAAGGTCCAAATTTAGAGGCTATAGTTAACTAACGTCCGTGGTTTAACTAACGATTTTTCTTATCAATTTCAATTGGTTAAACCACCTTCATTAGTTAACTAAAGACTTTTCATTTAATCCTAAATAAATGCTAGCCAATTCGACAGATATATGTACATATACACTAGTGTCCTGCACAAGACCATTTATAAGACCTTTCAAGACATGAGAGATTTTAAAATAAATGCTTTACTACAGCGAAATATTCTAAAATAAACGCTAAACAACACTGTTGGCAAGACAAATAACTGAAACAAATGCCTCCAAACAGTGTTGTTTAGCGTTTGTTTTAGAATATTTCGCTGTAGTAAAGCACTTGAAAAATCTCTCATGTCTTGAAAGGTCTTATAAATGGTCTTGTGCAAGTCACTAATATACATACATACCATCAATTTTCGCCAGTCCCTATTGAAAGATTTTTTATTTTTTGTTTTGTATTGTATTCGCATTTAGTTGTATTCTTGTTATAACACAATGCAAATGGAATGAATGAATTACAACGAATACAACAAAAGATTCTATGTATTTAATTTAGTTAGAGAGGAATTCTGTCAAAGGTTGGTTTATTTGATTGCGGTTTAAGTTTTTATACAGGTGTTGCAGACATATTTTTCTCACGCATTTCACTTATAGCTTTCGGTTGTTGTTGCTTCTGTTTGTGGCTGTCCCTAAAGAAACTTTCTGTTGGACTCACACACTCTTAAATATGTACCTACACCAATAAACATTGTACGAGTATGAATTACAAACAGTTTGAAAAGTACAAAAAGCATTTTGTATATACTCTTACATACATATGTACATATATAAATGTATATAGATGTATCTATGTAATACTAAAAGTTAGTGGAATGCAATTGGTGGCACTTACTTTTAGGTTTGACATATTACAGTCAGGGAAAAATTTCAAGTTAATTATGAAAATTATGGGCAAATTTGTGTTAAATAGCAGCAATTGAAATGTGAAACTTTTAAAAAACCAACAGAGCCTGAAAAAGTTGCGGTTAATAGAGAATAATTAGCCCCAATTGCAGTCCCACTTTTCTTTTTTTTTTTTGTTTTAAATAAAATCCTAATGAAGTATTAGTTGAATAATGCGCTATTTTCTCTTCACTTTTTGGTGTCATAGAAAAAATAAATAATTAACAAAAATGTTGCGGCTGTAATATAATAATTTAGTGAAAACATATTACATGTATACTTTATTTTATAATTTTTCGAATAGCCATGCCTTATCGCCACATGTTATAGTAAATATTTTGGCACTATTAAATTTAAATTAAAAAAAGGTCTAGAATTTTCTAAGTTTTTTTTAGTGTTCGTGCTTTTTTATAAGCTCACATTCTAAAAATTAAAATTTTTGAAAAAGTAATTTTGAAGCAAAAAGACAGTTTTTTAAAAAGTACTTTTTGAAATAGACAGTTTTTGAGGAGGTTCTTTTTAAAAGGCATTTTTTTTTGGGAAAAGTATTTTTCATAATGATGCTTTTGGATAGTTATATTTTTGATTAAAGTAATTTTTTGCACCTTGAACTTTTTAAAAAAAGTACTTTTTGAAAAAGTACTTTATTTTTCGTAAAGATAATTTTATAAAAAGATATATCTTGTAAAAGCTACTTTTTGAAAAGGTCATGTTTGAAAAGGTACTTTATGAAAAGGTAATATTTGAAATGGTACTTTATGAAAAGGAAATTTTTTGAAAAGGTACTTTTAGAATAGGTACTTTTTGAAAACGTACTTTTTTAAAATGTACATTCTTATTGAAAAGGTACTTTTTGAAAAGGTATTTTTTGATAAGGTACTTTTGAAAAGGTACTTTTGGAAAAGGTACTTTTGGAAAAGATACTTTTGGAAAAGGTACTTTTGGAAAAGGTACATTTGGAAAAGGTACTTTTGGAATAGGTACTTTTGGAAAAAGTACTTTTGGAAAAGGTACATTCTTTTTGAAAAGCTATTTTTTGAAAAGGTAATTTTTGAAAAGCAACTTTTTGTATGAAAATATTCTTTTTGAAAATGTATTTTTTTACAAATATAGTTTAAAAAATATACTTTTTAAAATAGTTATTTTTTGACAATATCTTTCTAAAAAAACGTACTTTGTTAAAACTACTTTCAATTCTTAAAAATTGTGCATCTTGTTAGAGTACTTCTTGAAAAAGTTACTTTTCGAAAATTATTGCAATTTTTAAAAATGGTGCATCATGTAAAAGCACTGTTTGAAAGTTAATGGACTTTTTTACAAATGCAGTTTCTTCAAAAATACTGTTAGAAATAGTACTTTCTGTATTTGATATTTTGAAAAAAGGTACTTTTTAAACAAAATATTTTTTTATTTTATTATTTGGTAGGACTGTTGAAATACGATGAATCAAAACAATTCACATATTCCATTTGCATAAAAGTTACGTATATAAAGCAGAAATCTACATCAACTGATACCACACAGAGTGAACCAAACACAAAAGAGCGCTGATGATGAAGCTTTAGTGGTCTTCGAAAACAGCTAGTTGTTCCGTTCAACTAAGTGTTGTAAGAAAATTTACAACTAACTTTAGTGTTATTTGTTCATTAATAATTAGCACATGTAATTTGGCTTAAAAAGCGATACGAACTTCAGCCCGTTCAAAATCATAAATTTGGAAAATATTTTATATTTGAAAAATGTACTTTTTGACATAAAGTGTTATTTTTGGAAAAAGACACTTTTTGATATAAAAAAATTATTTTTTGAAAAAATTTTAATTTGAGTAAGTATTGTGAAAAAAACATTTCAAACTTTTCGTAAAGAAAGTACTCTTTTTGACCAAAAAATTTTTTAATATCAAGAAAAGTCCTTTTTGACAAAAAAAATATTTTTAGAAAAATTTACTTTTCGAGCAAAAAAGTTTATGTTTGAAAAAAGTACTTTTTGACTAAAAAATTTTATTTTTGAAATAAATACTTTTTAATCAAACACTTCTATTGTTGGAAAAAATTTTAATTGCAATGAATGTTTTCAATTTTGTAATTTTTTTAAAGGTACTTTTTCAAAAATGTTCTTCTTGAAAAATATACTGCTTGAAATAGATAATGCTAGAAACTCGTACTTTTTGAAAAAGTTGCTTTGAGAAAAAGGTATTTTTAGATATAGATATTTTTTTGTAAAATGCCTTTTTTAAAAAAGGCACTTTTTGAGAAAGTTAATTTGAAAAAGATAATTTTAGCAACTAAAAGTAAAAAACTGAATACATAGGTACTTTTTGAAAAAGCTAATTTTTGAAACAAAAATTAATTTGGAAAAGTAACTTTTTCATATAGTGGTTATTTCAAACAAAGAAATTTTTAAAATGTTTGGTTTTTCACTAGAAAAAAAAAACAAAAGGAATTTACCTTTAGAATTTCCAAAACTGTTATTGCTTGAGCATTCATTCATGTATTTCCAGAAATATGGCGGTGAAATTTAAACTTATTTATATGTATGCAAATTAATTTCAAGAAAATTGTTACATATTTTTTTTAAAGTATTTTTTTTTTTAATTTTCCCCTGGTATGCTCATGTACATATGTGTCTGCTTTATTATTTTTACAGTCGCCATCGGCAAAGAAATAAAGATAAAGAAATATATTTATATCTTAAGTTAATTGAAACTAGAGATAAAAATAATATAAAAAAAATACAGATGCAGATATAGGAGGGAGAGCAATACGTAAATACCTGGCTAATGTAAAATTATAGCAAACATTCCCATTCATCTATGGATTTATATTTGTACACAAAATTCTCAAGCGTTAAGAGACATACAAAACAAGATACCAAGATGCCAGAATTAAACGGCAACAACTTTTGCTCGATTAAAGCCACATTATTAGTGGGCTTCCGTTTCTTGAAGTTATAAATGCAAGACAGAGAAGTACAAAAAGAAAAGCAAAAAACCAACAACCAACAATTTTAAGAAATTAAATTCGTAACAGAAATAAATAAGAAACGAAAGGAAAGAAAAAAAAACACACAAATCGTAAAAAACAAGTGTTTCTGAGGTTTACAACTGAAAATTTGTTATTTCCGTTTGAATGGCGCAGTTGTTGTTTTGTTGCTTGAAGATTTTTTTTATATTTTTATTATATATTTTTTTTTCTTTAAACACATCCAACAGAAACAACAAGCACTCCATTCATCCATCTAAGCAAACAGCCAAACAACCAGTCAGTCATCTATCCATCCATGTAGCCATACATCCATCCATCCATCCATCCATCCATCCATCTATACATCTATTAATTTATTTCTTTACTTATTTATTTATTTATTTAATGAAGTTTGTTACTACTGGAGGTTTGGAACAAGTTGATTTTAAATGCTGTTTGTTTTTTTGCTTCTTCCCGTCTTTCAGGTTTTTATCCAAAAAAAAAGAGAATAAAGGAAAAGCACCACACAAATTTTCTTCTTCGATTTGGTGCAAAGTTATGTAAAAATTACATTTATGTATTTGCAGATATTTAGCAAATTTTCTACTAATGCTAAGATAATTAACAGTATCAAGCCAAACTATGTTAAAATATTTTCTTTTATTGCAATTTGCTTACAATCAAATATCTTTAATTTCTTAAATTATTTTTAGCAAAAAAAAAAACAAGCAAAAAAAATATTAAACAGTAAATATGGGCATAAAAAATATATTGTAAAATTGTATATCAAAAAGTTATTGGGATTTCTGGATGCAGTGCCTACAAAGATTACTTTAGTTATGAAATAAAAACAGCATGATCCCCACTTGACTTTCATTTATGTAGTTAAAGTCGTCCACAGGCCCGCTTTGTCAAATAAGCATGATAAACAAGTTGTCTTCGGGCAATTACAACTTGTTTAATTGCTTTGCTGCACAACAGTTCGTCTTAAAATGGACACAACAAGTTTGGCTTCTTATCAATTTGTAAATAGAGTCTGATGTTAAGTTTAACATTTTATTAAATATAAAATATGATAATGCGAAACAATGTTGCAGCAACTAATAAATCTTTGGAAAATAAATGAAAAACATGTGATACTAGTACTACCAGCTCACTGTGGGGCCAAAAGGCCTTTTTTGCCGATCAATTTATATCTCCACAACCAGGGTGACCTATGACATTTTTCAAAAAGTGGCATCAAATAAGGGATTTAGCAAAAAAAAGCGGCACTTTTAACAAAAACGAGACCTACTACACTAAACTGCTTGTTTTTAATGTATTATTATATAATTCACTTTAAAAAAAAGGGGGACAAAAAGTGGCAAGGCAGTCGAAAAGGTGGCAAACGGCCAGAAATACAATAGTTAGACAAACTAAATTGTATACAAGTCGATCTTAAAGCAAACTGCATGGTCCAACAAAATGTTAAGGGTGTAGGAGGGGTAAGATGGGTACCCCACACACAAGTAATTATTAATAAACATGATTTTTTTTAAATAAAAAATACCCAAGCTGGAACGAAGTGCTTATAGACAGACGCACAGTGGTTCCAAATATGTAGATAAAAGGTTAATAGATCTGTATCCGTGAAATTTGCGATCCGATAATAAAATGTTGTATGTAAAAGTTATAGAGGAAGACCTAAGATTTGAGAATATTGTAGTATAAACTACCCTGTTGAATTACATGGTGATCTACAGGGTGTCAAAGTTGACTAACTCGGCCACGACAAACCTTGTTGGTCTCATAACTTTTTTTATATAGATTATCTGATTTCAATGGCTTTAAGTTTTTTGTTTATAAATAGACCAATAAAATGCAGGTAATTTTATAGAGATAATATTTAATTTCGAAACTCATAGTTTCAAATATTATATATTATACATTATAAATTATATGTATCGTATATCATATATTATATATTATATGTATATATTATATATATTACATATTATATATCATATTTCATATGTTATATATTATATATGATATATTGTATATTATATATTATATATTGCATATTATATATTATTTTTTATTTGTTATATATTATTTATTATATATTATAAATTATAGATTATTTATTATATGTTATATATTATACATTATATATTATATATTATACATTATATATTATATTTTATATATTATACATAAGTAAGGATTGATTTACAAAAATTTTAAAAGTTGTTAAAAAAGTTGTTAAAAAAATCGTTTTATAAAAAATAGTTTTTCGTTTTCTTCTGGAAAGAGTGTATGAAAGAAATGCTTCAAGTAAGCATAATAATATATTTCAAAACTATTATTTAAATATAGAAAAGAAGTATGAGCTCTTTACAAATAGTTTGTGATAATTATCAACTTCTTGTTTTTCAAACGTGATTTTAATTTATTTCTTCAAATGAATCCGAATTTCATTAATTTAATCAAAAATATTATTTTATTTAAAAATAAAATATACTCACATAGCAAAAAATTCTGGCGTGTTGGTATAATTCTCGAATTCGTATTTGATTTAACTCTTAGCAACATGTTGCTGAATTATATTTATGCAATATTGTATAATATACTACAAAGCTTAGTAAAGGCAACATTTTGCAACAAACTAATTTTTTCGGTCGTTCAGCCGGGGTAATTGAATATTTTGCGCAGATGTTTTTAATTGTAAAAAAAAAAAATTCCTAACTGTCACATTTCATTGATTGCTTTATTCCTTTTATAGTTTTTGATTTCTATATGTTCTAAAGCCTGTTAAAAAGTTAAAAAAAAATTTTAAAACGATTAAAAAAACCTACAGTTCTTAATTTCCTATTTTAGCTCTTTGTTCAAAAAAAAAAAAAATATTAAAAAATGCACAAGTATTTGAATTTTAATACCCAATAAGAGGAAAACATATTGATGGTAAATCGGATTATAACTAATTACAATATTGGCATATGTATGTATGTACATATGTATGTATGTAAGTATCTATATATGTTTGTATATGTACATATATACAACAAGCATGCAATAACAGATGTAAAAACTTAAAAATGTGCTTTACAAAGTTTGCAGTTGGTATTGATTTAAGATTTCTTTCCTGCACTACCTTGAAGGGCTTTAATATTTAAAGTTGATAAATTCCAAGAGTTACTTTTCAATATTTGTGTTATTTTTTATTTTGCTTTTATGATTTGAAAATATAAAACATAAATAAATGCAGCCTAAAGCCTACAAGCTTTGCAGCAATTTTAAGTGTGTGTTTGTGAAAGTACAACAAGAAAATTTTTTTTAAAAATTTTAAAACATAACCGAGCTTTTTAGAAATATAACTTAACAGATAATGTGCTCATTTTACTTAAACCGAACACCATTTTAATTAAATTTATATTTTTATTTTCACAATTTTTGTAAATATCTGCTGTTGTATGGAGGGAGAACTGCTTCAGGTTGTGCAGTTGCTGAACCGCCTCCCCTTTATACTTATCATATTAAACGCTATTTTCTTTTCCCATCTGTTTAAGCTTTACAAAAAATTTTTATTAAGTGGTCTTTATGTTTTTCATTGAAATTTTATTGATTTTCTTGTTATAGTTTTTGTTAAGGCTCTGTCTGGCCTTTACCTCCCCCTGGATTAAAATAAATTTAATATAAAAAAAAGAAAAACATTTGTTATCAAGTTATAGGTATCTACGAGTATTCTAATGTTTTAAAATACTTTGTCTATAAAAAATTAATATATGTACATACACACACACCTACATACATACATACATATTTATGTATGTATAGTATATGCTAAGTTGAAAATAATAAACAAAACCAACAACTAAATAATGAAAATACTGAAGCTAGGAAATGAATGTGAATTTTTTTTAATTCTTATTGACTATTTCTTTCGTATTAAAAATTTCTTGCTACAGTAGTTGTTGTTGTTGTTTATTTTTTCATAAATTTTCTGCTATTTTATATATTTTCCAATAAATACTAATACCTATACAAATATTGAGCTAGAAAAGAAGGCGCCAGCCAGCCATATGACAACAAACATGACTTTTTGTGTTTGTTGGGTTAAGGGTGGGAGGAGTGAATGGTACGTACGTACGTATTGACGATGTCTTAGCAATAAGTAACCGAGGGTTTGGTTACTATACAAATTCATCTTCTCTTACCCCAATTCAATACAAGTAGTCGATAAAAACTTGGTCAATATGACACCCACCAAGTACATTGAAATAGAAAAGAAAGACTGCTAACAAATAAATAAACCACGACGTTAAAAATGATACGCAACGAATTGCAAGTACTCTTTATTAAAAGAAAATATTTTTAGTTTCTCTAAAGTTATTTGTATATTTTAAAAAGGGGTTTTTTGTACCTTTTGAAAATTGAATTTTAGAAGTGGTATTATTTAAAGGGCACTTTTATACATTTGTAGGTAGGTACCTTTCAAAAAAGTACCTTTTAAAAGAGTAGATTTCAGAAAATCAACTGTTGAGATAAGCACTCTTCAAAAAAAGTATCTTTAAAAAATACTTTTGAAAAAAGTACCTTTTCGCAAAAGTACTTTTTAATTTAAAAATTTGTATCTTTCAAAAAAATACTCGAACCTTTTCACACAAGCGCTTTTGAAAATATGTATGTACTTTTAAAAATAATTTTCGAAAAAATACCTTTTCGCAGAAGTACTTTTTTAAATTAAAAATAAATAAATAAATAAATAGTACTTTTCAAAAAATTTACTTTTTAGATAAGTACATTTCAAAATAAGTACTTTTGAAAAATAAATCCGAAAAAGTTCGTTTTTGAAAAAAATACTTTTCGAAATAGTACCTTTCAAAAAATTGCTTTTTCAGATAAGTAATCTTTAAAAAAAGTACTTTCGAAAAAAAAATCCGAAAAAGTACCTTTTTGAAAAAGTACTTTTTTATTTAAAAAAAATTGGTCTTTCAAAAAATCACTTTTTCTTAAAAGCAGTCTTGCAAATAATTATGTTTAAAAAATACTTTTCGAAAAAGTACTTTTTAGTACTAATTTAGAGTTTCCTTTTAAGGGCGCTACTTTTTGAAGTACAGTATGTAGCTTTAAAAACAAGTACATTTTAGAAAAATATCTTTAAAAAAATGCCTTTTCAAGTAAGTACTTTTTAAAATAAGTACCATTCGAAAAAGTACCTTTTCGGGAAAATCATTTTTTTTATAAAAAAATTGTAAAAATAATCTTATTCGAAAAAGTACGTTAACAAGTACCGTTTCCTTTTCATAACGATACTTTTTAAATACAATACTTTTAAAAACAAGTATCTTGCAAAAAAATAACTTCTTAAGCAACCACTCTTTAAAAAAAGTACCGATAAAGTACTTTTTCGAAAAACTATTTTTTTAATAAAAAAAAATAACTTGAAAAAAAAGTACTTTTGAAAAGAAAAATTTTTCTAAACAAAAGTGCTTCTTGAAATTGATTTGTAAATTTTGAAAAAGGAGATTTCAAAGAGTACATTTTGGAAAAAGTACCTTTCTTTAGTACCATTTAAAAAAGTAACTTGTATTAACGTAATTACTTTTCAAAAATGTCAATTTTAAAAATCTACCTTCTTGTAATAATAAAAAAAATACATAAAAATAATAATAATAATATTAACAAAAATTAAAAATTTTAAAATTAAAAACCCCCCAGATATATATCTAGAGAAGATTCGATATCTTCTAAACGACTGGAAGGATTTTCTTAAAACATGGCTAAGAACCCTTTCGATCAAGTCATCTTTCAAACAGAAAAAAACTAAATAAATATCGGTCTAGCGCTTTGGTCTGTACGTGGACACGGGCAGACACACAGATACACAAACCCCAAACACACACTACAAACTTATAACACCCCTTTTTTTAGTCGGGGGTTAAAAATAGTAATAAATAATAAAATAATAAAAAGAATAATAAAAATAATAAAATTACCTTAAAAATACCTTTTACAAAATTGTTCTAAAAATTACCTTCTAATAAAAATATCTCTTAATAAAATTGCTTTAAAAAGTTCCCTGTTAAAAAAAATCCTATTAAAAAAAGTACCAAACAAGTATTGTAGCGAAAAATATTAGACTGACCCCCTTGGAAAAGAACACAGAATGGTATTAACACGGGGAAGTACAGTCGTCCATAAAGCCGAAAAATTATTCAACCCAGACAATTCCTTCGATGAATATGGCAAAAAAAAACTAATGTCCACCTAAACATATTTGACGTCCTTGTGCTCCTTGTAGGAGTTAAAAGGAACAAATATAAACATATTTTAATTCACATTTGAAAATTGTAAACATCGTCAATTATCGAGTAGGGTGTTTCACCCAGTCAAAGACATTAAAACATTAACTATTTTTATGATTTAAATTCTAAAATAAAAAGGGGCCTCTCGCTCATGGTTTCGTTAAAACATTTAGTGGCAGCATATAGACTGCTCGGTTATTTTTTTGTATGGTTAGCGGTTAATGTAAGTGGCCCAAAAGAAAGCCAAAGAAGACACAACAACACACGGTTGTATGACTCATACTAACAATGATTTGTGATAACGTTGGTAAATAAATAAATAGAGAGAAAAAGCAAATAAAAGCCATTGCCACCCCTAAACCACGACACGACCCAACTCGCTGCTGAATGAATGCTACGGAAAATGATTTAATATTGAAATTTTTATGAAGACCAAGACCGGAAATTTGTAGACGTTTTTTTATTATTTTATTATATATACTTTCCCTCAGTCGCCAATATTGACAATAAGGACGAATATAAGTCTGTATGTTGTGAGTAGAAAATTTTAGAGGGTGTTTAGAATTGTCAATAATAAACACCCTCCTCTAAAAAAACTCCTGCCCTGCTGTATTATACTCGTTGTTTGTTTATGGAGAATAAACTTGGTTGGATGCAATAATTTTAATCCCAGCAACAAAATATACGAAAATAAAGTGAAATTTTTTTATTCCAAGATAAATTTTTATAATATTTGTTTTGTTGTCTCGTTGCTTTTAAGTTTATTGCATCTAAACTTTTCATCCTTAAAAATGTTCAAACTTAGTTATAAAGTAGATAATATGAGCTTATAAATAATGATTGCGATTATGGAGCTGAGTTTTGCTGCTTCAATTGAACCGTAGGAAACCCCATCAATATTGACAAACAAGAATAACAATTTGAAAACATCCTTGAAGTTTTATTCTTTGAGAAAACAGCATTAACCCTTACAGGGGCGAAAAGGATTAATAAGTAAGATGTACATATACAGTTTAGAGAATTAAAAATTTTACTTAAAAGCTTAAAGTTTTTAAAAGAGCTTTTAGGGCTAATTTTGAGAGAGACCTCAATATAGTTTGTTTCTTAAGAAATTTTAAAACGTTAAAGTTAAGAATTTAGATTTAATATTAATCATATTTAATATTTAATACAGCTTCATTTATAAAAAAAATTATTAAGGCTTTATAAAGGTTTTTAAACCAAATTTTCATACAAAATTTTACTTAATAAAATTTTAAAAAGCCTTAATAGTTTTTATAAATAAGGCTATAAGAATTCAAAATACTGATTTAAAACTCTTAAAATATACTTTGTTTTAACTATGCATATGCGCCAATATGTGTTTAGGTCAGTTAAGTCAAAACACACATACTCTGACATTAGCATTTGAGGTAAAAAGCTTTGAAAGCTTTGACATTTGTTCTTGTTTCTTTTTTTTTTTAAGAGCAAGCATTGTTGTCGCCAAGATCTGAATGGATATTGTGTTCTCTTTTGCTCTATTGTGCTCTCGTCGGTGTGAAAGCACAAAAGCTCTTCTGTAAAAGTTTGTATACTGTGCATATGGCTTCAACGTAGCTGGTTTAGATATCTTATGATTTAGATATAAAAATAATTTTTGTTTTATTATTGCTAAAAAGCTTTGTGAAATTTTTTTAACAGAAAGCTTTTATAATCGAAACTTTGCAGCTTTATTGAGATATGTATGTCTGTAGTAAATATAAATTGAATGAGCTTTTAAAAACCAACCATCAAACATCCTTTAGTATGGCCTTTATTCAAATGCGCTAAAAAAATTATTTCTCCTGTCTACAAAATAATTTTTTTAAATTTTTTTTTTAATTTTCTTCTTGTTTCATGCTTAAAATTTTTAAATTGATTGCACAAAATAATTTAAAAGACTTCATACAAAAGCTCGCTTGGAAAAAAATTTTTTATATATAATTTGGCGTTTGGCTTAGGGAGAAAGAAAAAAATAATGCGAAAAACTTAAAATATATAAAAAAAAGTCTGTAGCAAATGAGAAAATTCAGCTTTAAGCTCGAAAAGCTTTTTGTTAAAAGGCATGTCGTATTTTTAAATTAAACACTTAAAAAAATTTATATCATGATCTTACAAAGTTTATATGTAATTAAGTCTCTGGAATGTTAAAATAAAAGCTTTACAAAAGCTTAAATAATGTAAAGAAAAAATAAATATTGTTACAAAAACAAGCACACAAACATACCAGATGATGTTGAAGTAAAATTTCAAATCATAAGAAAAACTTTTACGCTATACTCATAAATTCTGCCTGTTCAGAAATATGCAACCACACAATCATATAAGCCCATGCAGACGAAAGACACAAATAACAATAACTACAATGTAGTCTGGTAAATGTGCTGACATTTTCACAATATTGCTAACGTTCTTATGGAAGCTTTGTTTTAAGTTTAAAAAGGCGATGAATCTGCAAAGGGAGGAATCAGTCTAGTAGAGTTGATTATTATGTAAAGAACGGAAAAGTTAACGTCGTGGTATCTAGCAGTGAATGAATGTAACATCGTATGTAGTTAAAGATCTTAATATCTGTGTTGAGTATATAAAATACCTCATTTGAATGGTGCGTATAGTGCGGCTTTTTACTTAATTCGAAGTGCAAAAACGTTTTTAAAAGGCCAAGATGTAACAATATATTTTATGCTCAAGCTTTTAATATTTAATTTTTGTAATACTTTAATACAAATGAAAGCAATTCATTAGTTCAATAAAAGTCTATTTGATACAGGGCTTTTCACAATATATTTAATAAAATTCAAGTTAATTAAATTTAGCTAAGTACGTATAATATTACTTAAGCAGAAGCTAAAAAGGCTTAACAGATATATTACAGGCATTAAAGGATTAAATTAACTCCAAATTTATACTAAGGAAATTGTTAAAGAATATTGCTCCTTATCTAGATATAATTTTATCTTCAACGCTTCAACGTTTAAGATTTGCTTTGCTTAAGTTTTTTTTTCCAATGTCTTCATTTTTAGGACTATAATAACATGACACAAACACTTGCTTATGAAAATGTTTAACAATATCCTTTTAATGTTATTACAAGTGTGTCCTTGTCGCCAGCTTTATCAAATGTCTAAGATGGGAAGGAAGAAGGCAGCAGCGAAAGAACAAAAACTTAACATAGAGATGCCGGCGTTGTTGTATTAAAAATACAATCAAAAGATGATAATAATGATGAAAAAGAAGCAGAATAGTTCAAAAAAAAAAGACGACGACGACAATCAGGCGGAAGGGGGGAAGAATTAATTTCAATTTTGATACTTTTTATTTATTCTTACACAAGAGTTGCTTTTAATTTTTTTTTATTTAAAAAAGTTTGAGTAAAACTTAGCTGGTGACTTGCTGCCATCATCTTTTACTCCAGGGTGGTATAAATATTTGTGAAATATTTTCCTTATTGTACAATAAACTGAAGCATAAGAAACTTAAATTATATTTTATGATTTTATTCACACTTTGCTTTTAAGTTTAAACTTTGTTTTCCATTTCTATGCAGCTTGAAAAATGTTTTTGTTTTTTCTTTCTTTCTTTATTATTAAATCAAATATTTTTATAATGAAATATATCAAAGATATTTTGTGAACCAATTTATGTTTCTGACCCATTAAACGGGAATAGGGTGTCTTTATGAATATCGCCATCCCACGTTAAGAAATATGTATATGAGCTTTTATTCGAGAAATAGCTGACACATAAAAGAAGTTTAATGAAAAGTTATGATCAAAATTTATAAGAATAAATGAGAAAGAAATTTATAGAGTAATATAAAATAAACAAATAAATGTTCTGCATTCAACTACTCCACATCAAGATATTTAAAATAAATATATCTTCAATTTATGGAAGATTTGTGACAATTTTAAATAGTCAAGCATTAGAAAATCAGTTAGAAAAAAATAAGGCTTAACCCTTAATATCTAAGTTATCAAACACTTTCGATAAGTCAATCACATGTTCGGACAGTAGGTTTGCCAGACCCAAACATTAAAAAATTTTGACATTCAAGGAAAACATTATTGGTTTTCAAAAAAAAAGGCTTGATAATAATTTAAAATACGAGTATTTTTAAACAATAAAAACTCAATGGTTCTTAGCAAAAATTATATTTATTCAAAAACAGCCATATATATTTTTAAAGTATGTATGAAAATACAATATAATTTCATCAGATGGTCGCTTATAATGTCAAGCTACCAGTGTTTTCAAGTTGTGATGTTGTGTAAAGGTGGAAAATACTTGTCGACACTTATTAGTGTTGCAGCTATTGCAACATTATTTATAGTTATGCAATCAGCATATCGAAATAAATCTGAGATATATTTAAATTAATTTTTAGCATGACAAATAGCTTTTAAGCGTGAATCTTGGCAAATCTAGCATATAGGACAGACAGACACCGTAAAATAGAGAAACTAAAATTATTGTGTTTTTGTAGAAGATCACAAAAGGTTTTTGTTTCTTATGTTAAAGCTTTTAAAAAGCTTTTAAAAAGATTTAAGTAAACAACCAGCAAAAATAGTTCATACCAGAATAGATTTCATATTTAAATCTAGCGAAACAAGATTAATTTAATATTTTTCGTTACTGATTTTGCTTCGTATGCATGTGTTTCATGTTAATTCAACATGATTAACAGTAGCCTACAAAGAAATATATTCTTTTTAAATTAACTTCATTTCATGTTGATTTAATATTGCAGTACTGTTTACAACAAATTAAGAATCATGTTGAATCAAACTTATTTCAAGTTGAAACAACATGAATTTAAAACTTATCTAACACGAAGAATTAGGTTAAATGAAAGTCATTTCAAATTAAAACAACATGAATTTCATTTAATGTAGCCATTTTACGAGTAGTTTAATAATCAAGCTTAAGTTGTTTGAGGTTTTCTGTTTACGGTTTGTACGACAAAGGTGAAAATTAGTTTATTTTTATGTAGGCACTGATACACAAAAAAAGTAAAGGGTTTTCTATCAGTTTATTTAATTTTGACCATGAAATTTAAAAAAACTTGTTTTTTAAAGTGAGAGAAATTTGAGCGCTCAACCGAAAAAAAATCGCCAAAACGAAAAAAGGGCCACACTTAAAGAAATCTGTATAAATCGCCAAAAAATTCAAAATGAAAAAAAATCGTCAAAAAGAAAAAAATCGCCAAAATGAAAAAAACGCCAAAATAAAATATGTATATCGAAAAAAGCAACCGAAAAAAACGCAAAAGCTTAAAAAACACTAAAAACGAAAAAAAAATCCCAAAAACTAAAAATATATTCGGCCATGTGACAGAGCTCAATTCCGTTCGGAAACGGAATCTAACCCACCATTTAAATGTCAAGCCCTAGCCGGAGCATACCCCAGCATACCAGCGCTCCCCAACAGTCTAAACACACCTGACAAATTTCTGTATTTTAGTTTTCTTTTTTAGACACTGTCTTCTACAAAAATTGGGTGGATTGAATTTCGTTTCCGAATGGAATTGAACTCTGTCACATGAACGATTATATAGGCTAAGGTTCGTAAAGTATTACATATCTGGTGTACGTACGCAACCCAGCGAGTGTGTGTCAAAATCGCACTTTACTGAATTTATTTTTTAGTCATCCTTATTCCAGTTGTCGACATTGACATCGACATCAGTTTTTACACAATACCGAAAAATTGCCTCTTGTTTACTCGCTCTCGTGCACAATTTTGTGCTACTGACAACAAATATTTTCCCATTCCTTAAGGTAGAGAAAATACCATAAATTTTCCAACAGGAATCGGTTGTTTTCGACAACGGGTACACAAGCCACAATTTGTTGGTATTGTGTTAAAGTTAAATCGATGTCGACACTTGGAACAAGGTTGAATATTTCGAAGCCTGTGGTTAGCTTCGTCAGGAAATTTTATATTCCCCCATATTGCGAATGGCGTCGTTGACCTCACATCAAGACGACAGTAAATATTACTACTGTCTACTCTTTATCAGCAACAATTGGCTCTTATTGACAATCTCTTACGAATCTCTAAGGCTTTGTAAATTAATGTAGCATGTTAATAGTAATCAATTGTTGTCGACAAAGAGTAAACAAGTGAACATTTTTACTGTCGTCGACGACGCCATTCGCAATAAGGGGGATTATTAAATTGCCTGTGTGTGTGTTTTCTGTATAGCTGGCTTTCCCGATCCAGATTTGAACTCGAACTCATTGCGATGTAATCCACGCGTTACTGCTGTAGCCACATGAAAATATTTCTTAGATACACACTAAATAAATATAATCATGAATTAAATTTTAATTCAACATGATTTAATTGATGATTTGACCTAAAATTTATTTTTTTTCTTTGCTAGTTTTTCCACTCGACTCCACTCGGATTTATGTTTAAAAATACTACATAAAAATGGTTAAAAAAATCAAACCCGATAAATATGAATAACTAATAATAAATAAATTTAATATGATATGCAATAAACATTTTTTAATAATGATTTTACATTGGTTTTTTTTTCGTTGTATTCTTGTCCTACACAGAAGCGAGATATATGTCTATTAATTCAATTTCAAATACAACTTTCTGATATTTCCATTTAGCTAATAAAATGTAATGAGTTTTTTTTCTGATTTTTTTTTCTTTTAAATTTAATAAAATGTTTTGCTTGAATTTAAGAGTTTTTTTTTTAAATTCCGCCGTGTATTCATCATAATGAAGTTAAATTTTTTCTGTGCATTAAGTTTATTAACACATTTTTTTTTCAAAGTTTCATTGAAAGTTTTTCTCAGTATTTTAATTAATGTGTTTATTTTTATTTCTATCGGGAATTTTTTTGCTATTGCAATTAAAAAAATTTATTGAAGTTTAAAACAAAATTTTTTTCATTTATAAATATTTAATCAATCAGTAGTAGTAAAGTAAACTAGTCCTACTAAAAGCTTCTTCTATATTTTTCCAAGCTACAAAAACTCTATTTATATAATAAATGAGTTTTATTACTTAGCAAAATTTTAAGTAAAATCTAAAATTCCAAGAACATACGATTGAAACATTTCAATAAAAAAATGTTTCTCACAGCTTATTTTCTTTAACATTTTTTTCTAAATATTTTCTCTAAGCAAATGTGAAAAGAAAGTTATAGTATACATATAACAAGTCATAAATAGACAAGATTTTATTATCTTTTAAACGTTTTTTTTTTATTTTTACTCATCCAATTTAGGACATACATACCATTCATCTGCATAGAAGCTTTTCAATTGAGTTTTATATTTTATGTCGGTTATTATAGTTTTTTTTTGCAATATATGGATAAATTTTAGTATCGATATTTGTTTATAGTCTATCTGACAATTATGGTCAAGATTAAGCGCCATTATTTCAGTTACTAATAAAACAGACAGAAATTGAATAAATTTATTTATATTTAAAATCAATTTGTTCGTACCATGAATGAGTGTCATTTGAATGTTTGATTTAGAAATCTCCAAAGAAAAAGAAATAAAAAATCTGATTATTTATTAAAGTCGTTAAAAATTCTTGTTATTGGTTTTTATATGGATTTTTTTTTATTAGTATTTTTTTTTATTTTTTTGAAATTCAAATAAACAATAACACAGTTGACGAGGAGTGTTGTTGCTGGTAAATATTTGACAAAATAATTTAATAATAACAGACGGATTTTTGAGCTATACTTAAAATAAATATGTTGACTTGCATATAATATAAAATAGAGAGTGAATTTTGAAAGCTAACACTCGGCTTTTTTACTTTGTGATTGGAAAATCAAGGCCAGGGAAACCGCAAATATGCAATTGCATGTTTCTTTATTAATGCGGAGATAAAATACTTATCAGTTTCAAAACTTATTATAAATTTTGGCATCAATTTGTTAGTGCATATTTTAGCATATTTTATCCCTTAAGACATATTTTGGCATATTTCAATCTTACACGCATATTTTTAGTATTTTTCGATTTTTTAAAGCATATTTGCTGCTTTTAGGACATATTTTGATACTTTATAGAATTTTTTTTAATATTAATATGCCTAGTATAAAATATAGTTTTCAAACTTTTTTATTTTATTTTTCGCCATCTAAGTGTCATTTGCAGTATTCTATGCATGTAAGTGTATAGTGTATATATTTCGCTTATTTATTACTAAATATTAATGAACACAGATACTTTGAATCAAACCAATGACTACAAAATTATGCAACTTTTTGCGATTCAATGTACGAGTCCACGTACAGGCCAAACGGCTCAAACTATTTTGATTTAGTTTTTTTTTTCTGTTTGAAAGGTGACTTAGCTGTGTTTCAAGAAAATCGGTCCAGTTGATTTTTTTTAATTTATAATTATTGTTATATGTATTTGTGCATATCCACAGGAATGTCAACTTTTTGTAGCATGCGACAGACACCAAACAAAAATTCTTGTTTTTTCCCAAGAAAACTAAACTTTTTTTTACTTCTTTACATATTTGTGTAGACCGTCAGCAGCTCTACGTTAGGTAAAATTTAAAGAAAAATCAAGTCACCTTGTTCAGAAATACAAGGTTAATTGCTTGCTGTCGCACGCTACAAAATAGTGGAATTTCTGGGAGAATTGCCCATATGCAAATGTTATTGAAGTGTTGGATCGAAAATATATATATATTTTTTAAATAAATCAATTTATATTTTATATTTTTAATAGCATATTTTTTGTTTTTGGGCATATTTTAAAGTTTTCTGTGCATATTGATAATTTTTTAGAGCATATTTCTGGATTCCCTGTTCATGACTAAACCTATAAGGTTAAAATCACTTAGATCTCGCCTTTATACAATGAACTGAATCGGTTTATTAAATTTAGAAAATTTTCGAACATAAAATTTTTTTTCGAAAATAACATTTTTTACACAAAAAAGTCAGAAAAAAAATTTCGATTTATTTTAAATTGACTCGATTTACAGAACAGGCACGGATTTAAATATCTAAGGGAATATTTATCCAAAATTTATTTGCAAATACATTATTTTTTTTATTTTCAAATAAACCAATTTATGTTATTTTTAAGAGCATATTTTCAAGTTTTTAGCGCATATTGTATGTGCATAGAACTTTTTTTGAGCCTATAAGTCTAAAATCACTTAAATATCGCCTTTTATGCAATTAACCGAGTCGTTATTAAATTTCGAAAATTTTCGAACATTCAAAAATTTTTTCGAAAATAAAATTTTTTTACTCCTTGACCACGGAATAAAAGTTTGTATTCCATTTCGAAAAAATTAACTTACAATTTTAATTTTCTGGTGGTAGTTTTATTCGATATCGAATGCCGTTATTGGCCCCTTATTGTGAATTTTTTCCCCAGTTATTATGTTTGCGCACTTAATTATCAATAATACTTTGCATTTTTTTTATAAAAGAACGTAGTTTTTTTAAGCAAGAATTTTTTGGCCACACTCCACAAACGAGTTTCTTAAGCAGAAATGCATAGAAATGCATATAGACGGTGCTTAGCCAACAACAAATCAAAATTAACGTTTCAAAAATTTAATTCAACATAGTTCTTCGTATTTTTCGTAAAAAAGCTAAGCAATTTATGTTTTTTTTATAAAAAAAAATTAAATAAAAGGTGTAGTGTCCGAAAACAGCTAGTTGTTCCGTTCTACTAAGTGTTTGTCAGAATATTTACAATTAACTTCGGTGTTATTTGTTCATTAATAATTATCACATGCTTACAAAGCGATACGAACTTTAACCTAATCAAATCATATTCATAAATAGGCGGTATCCGATGTTTGATGCAAACGGTAATGCGTAAGTGCAAATGCAAGATTCGTAGATTTTCTTGGGATTGTGTGTGTATTTGTTGTTAGATTTTAAAGAAAAACCATGATATTTTGCATTTACACTTACGCAAGACCATTTTGCATTAACATCGAATACCGCGATGGAAACAAAAAATTTTTGCATACAAAACAAACAAAACCCTTAAATTATTTAATACTTTTCGAATAGTTACATAAAAATTTAATTTATTAAACCATTATTTTGAACTTTTTTAATTAACTGAAAAAAAATAACACTTTAGGCTTTTATGTTAGCAAAACTTTTTTTTTCAGGAAAACAAAAAGTTTTTTAATGTCCGCATATGCAAGAATATTTTTTTGTTGATGTTTGTTTAGTTGTACAAAAATCTCTCTTATATCCTTTTTATTTTATTATATGTTTATTTTATAACTGTTCTAAACAATTTTATGAGAGTATAAAGTTCATACTATGAACTAACTATAACCTGCAGGTGTAGTGTTAAAGTTTTATGACTTATTTTTCAATTTGATATTTCTTCTAACAATCATAAAAAACAATTTTAAATGTAAATTTAAAATTCACACTTTTTTTTTGTTGTATTAAGCGATATTATTAATAGAGGCAAACTTACAAACAATACAAAAAAATAAAGTAATAATACAAAGCATTATATAAAGATTACTATTTCTACCTACATAAATACATAACATTGTAACATATGTAGATATTTTTTATACGATAGTTACAAGCCAAATCACATACATGCATAGATACAACATGTTTGACCCGTCTGTTGTTAAATTTGTTTTCTTCGATTTTTTTGTATACTTCTTTTGTTGACTTTGCATTAGATAAATCTTAAATATTTTATGAAAAAAAAACCTTAGACTAAAAATTGAGTGGGCGTTTAACAAACTTAAAAAAATTTAAAAACTAAAATTGACGCGTTTTTATATTTCAACTCTATATATTTTTTTTTGTACGATATTCATTGTTGTAGTCGTAAGGGAAAATGTAGCAATATCAATATATTAAAGTATTTAATTTATATGCTAGAAACTGGTATACAGCAGTTATTTAGTTTTTTATTATTATACATACATATTGTTAAAGCTTGTTTGTACACTTTAAATAATTAAGTTCGAAGACAAGATTGTTGTAAGTAGACTATGGCGCCAAATGTCTTAATGGACCAGTTTCTTTTTTTTTTTTTTTGTAAATAAAGTTTTATTTTTCTTGTCACTTGTTTAAAATAATTTTATTTATACGTACTTGTATGTGTGTGTTTTTTCATCGAAAAAAAAAATGGTTTGTAATTTGCATAATCGTATGTGTGGCAAAAAGTAGATTTTGTTAAAAAAAAATACTTAAATGAAGCCTTAGTGTAGGCTTTAGTTTTTTTGCAAAAATAATATTATTCAGTGCCTGACTGTAGGCTGTTGTTTTTGTTGCAATTATTTAATGGTTAGTTGGTTAGTTAGTTTATTGAGACTTATTTTTTTTCAAATTACTAGAATTACCAAAATAACCATTTTATATTTAATGGTTATTTTTTGATAAAAAAAATATATTTTGCCTTAGTGTAGGCTTTATTATTTTTGCCACAAATAATACGATACGAGTTTCATTGAATAACTCACTGTAGGCTGAACTTTTGGTTGCAAGAAGTTATTCTTTAAATGCCTTACCATATATGTGCAATATATACATACGTATATTAGAGTGACCGTAAATTGTATGGAGACTTGTTTTATTTCTTCTACTCTCACCCCCCCCAAAATCGGTTGTTTTATGTAAAAATAAAATACAAAAAAATCAATATAAAAGAAAGTGCTGACGAGATATCATCGAAATTTTTTATTTGTTATTATTTTTATTCTAGCGCATAATAAAGCTGAATTTTACCAATTGCCTGTATTACGTTGCTCTTGAGGCTTGTAGCTTATTCGCTTAAACCTGCCACTGAAGTAAACTCCATAAGAAAAATTCTAACTGGGTCTAATCGTACGATCTCACCGGACAGTTGACATTACACCTTCACACGTGAGATGACCAGGTTCTAAAATCGCTCATGTACAGCTTGCAATGGACATAAAGTGTCTGCTATGTAGCATCTTCCTGTTAAAACAACATTTCATTGGTGTCCATATTATTCAATTGTGGCAAAAAAAAAATCATAGTCACTGTTTTTTATTGGGAATTTTTACAATTTAAGTTTAAAATTTGTTAACGCACTAATAATCCCAAAATTATTATTTTACTTATTCAGTAAAATATTTTTTTTATAAAATACATTGAAATTGATTATTGAGGGGTTTAGCTGGATCCTATTTTACTGAATAAGTAAAATATAATTTTGGGATTATTAGTGCGTTAACATATTTTAAAACTAAAATCATAATCGTTGACCATTTTATAATTTGTATGACTTAGCTAAATCTACTGAATAAATGACAGCCAATTCGACAGCTGTAGCATCAAAAATATGGTAGCTTTGAACTGCAAAAGTTCAGAAGTCCCGATTGGACGACTTTTTGTCATGGCATGTTTCTTTCATTCCGATTATTTTAGTTGAAATGCAGAAAATAAACGATTTTTGAAGTGGCCTTGTTTTATGTGTCGAGAGAGAATTTGTAGGTATTTTTATAGAACTGGCAACGCTGGTTAAAATTTTCTTTTTTGGACTTTATTTGCAAACTTGAAATTATTTAAATATTATATTTTCAGACCTAAATATTTTGGGGTTTTGGATTGATTCAATCGACCAAAGGCATGGGCCTCCAGAGTATTGCTAAGCTACTGAATTCAAAGTTTTTGTTGCCTAATTTTAGGCGCAGACATTGTCTAATATTTTTGATACTTGTGCCAGCAAACAAATAATTTAATCAACAATTTTTATATCTTTAAAAAAACCCCATTGAAACGTTTAATAATAATAAATTTAATGAAACTTACTAAAAGAAGAGTTTCAAAGTGTTCAAAAGTTAGAAGCTTTATGCCTAAATATATACATTTGATTTATGAAAAAAATTTCTAACCCTAATAAATAAATTTATTTTATTGGTACTTAGTAGAAATATAAAATAACTATAAACATAAAATAGAATGTATTGTAATCAACACTTTATTTAAAATTTGCTAAAGAGTTGTTAATAATTAGGAGGAGGATTAAAATAATTTTAAAGCCTACATCTAGGCAAATTTAGTACCAACAAAATGGTGCTTGTTTTTTGGTTACTAATTGTTAAAAATGTAATAAATAGAAAATGAAACTTTATATAAAATCGAGTACAGTGGCTGGTTATGTAAAGAGTTTTGTTAGAGACTTTAAAATTTATTATGTTTGTACATTGTGATTCTCAATATTAAAGAAAGGCCTTGTTCATAAAAAATATATAAAAAAATTTATTAAACATATTTCTAAACAAAATTTATTGTCCAAACCCTTTATAAAACTGATTGTTTTTAATAAGCCAGTAAGAGACAAACATATCGCTCATTTATTAAAAGAACGTCATAATTCAAAAAATGGTTTTCTGGAGTTAATGATGCCGAATTAGTCCCCATATTGTTATTCATATTGTGCAAAAATTTAATACAAATATCTCATGTACTCAATTCTTGCGAACGAGTGTTTCTATCGAATATTAGTATTGAAAAAAAAAACAAAAAAATTTAAGTTTTTGTTTTCGTTTTTACTATAAATGTACGATAGAAACGTATGTTCACATTTGGACAAACAGCCCCTAAATTTTCTTTCTAGCCGACTTAAAAAAAATAGTAGGTTGTCAATTCGTCTGTATTGTTTTTTTAGTTTGAGCGATTTTTTTAGACTCAGCGCTTTTTTCGTTTTGCCAATGCTTTTCAAGAGCGCTTTTTTAAATTTGTGCGATTTTCTTTTTGTTTTTAACGACTTTTTAATTTGGTTCTTTTTGTGATTTATTTGCTTTTCGGCAACTTTTTCAGCTGTTTTTTTAGTTTTAGCGATTTTGTTAGTTTTTGGCGCTTTCTTCGGCTTTTGTTGAATTTTCTTCGAGTTTTTAAGGAGTTTTTTAATTTCGGTGATTTTATTGATGATATTTTCATTTAGGTGCTTTTTTCATTTTTGCGTTTTTTTCGTTTCGGTGTTTTTTTTTAATTTTGGGATTTTTTTAGTTTAAGCGTTTCGATAAATTTCAGGAGTCTGCCTCTTGCAGTTTCCAAAATACAGCAAGTTGTCTAGATTACATAGTCAAAATTACATTAATTGATAGAACACCCTTTAAATTATTTTTTTTTAATTTCAGTGTTAATTGGTGCAGCCTGCATAAAAATACACTAACTTTGAAAATATCAAGTGTTTATATACAATTGTCTGTATATTGCATTAGGAGTTCAAAAAGTTTTAGTCGGTAGGTTTGAAACCCCCATTAATTTTTTACTATTATATATTATTGTAGCGGCCAAAGTTTTATATATTCTGTAAAGATTTTCGTTCCGTAGCTATTACAGTTGTCCAGAAAGCAGCCTGTGACAAACAGACGGACTGTATGTCCGTCCTAACGAAACCATAAAAACATAGTTGCATTCTATTTAATACGAGGCGTATTTCATTTTGTATGGTAAGTCTACTAGAGTTTGCTAGAAATCACGTAATTCTTAGATTTTGTTTATTTATTTATTTATTCATTTATTTATTCACTATTAGATCTAATATCATTCATATCTTGTAGCCTAAAAGCTTACTATGCAAAAAATATATTTAGATATCCCAAAAGTAGGCTGTAAATCTTTTTAGCATTTAAACACCACATATCTTTTATTTCTGTGAAAGTAGTCATAACAATCTGGATTTTTTATTTTTCATTTTATTTATAAATCTTAAAGATATAAGATTGTTGATTTTATGTTTTTTTCTTCTTACAAATTAATGCGTAAAAACGCAAAAGACCAGTTTGATAACCCCTTTTCTTTATTTAGTTTTTATTTTTACTACATTCATTTAAATTTTAAATATATAAATAATTTTACGGTTGTTTTTTATGGCTCTTGATGGCACCCTTAACTTGCCCGAAAAATAAGTATTAAAATAAAATTAAATTATTTAAGGTTCTCCCTGCAGTTTTTATTTTTTATTTTTTGTTTTAGTATCTTGTTTGTTATTTTGCTGGCTGGAGTACAAAAGGAAGTTTATCCATCCCTCTCTTTCAATATTGTGCTGTTGTAATTCAATACAAGTTCCAATACTAGTCTCTAACCCTTTTTTTCGGTACTACTTGTCTTTAATCATTTTTGCTTCATGTTTTTTTTTTCATTTTATATTTATTGTTGTATGCCCAACATGTGTTGCTTGCAGTTTGCTTATCAGCTTTAAAAGGAAGATTTTGTGTGTTTCAGTGTGTGTTAATTTAAGTGGCAGTACACAAGTATTAATTTTCTTTTCAGTAAAATCTTTTTTTTTTATTTGCCTTAATTTTGTTTGTTTGTACACTCGTTTTCTCCCCAAAAATCTTGCAAATTAAAAAAGGGCACAATCAATTTTATGCACAAAAGCTTAAAATAGCTTATACGTGTAGCTTTCAAGAAGCAACAAAAAAAAAGAGATTCTTAACAATATATCAATCAGCAGACTGGCTCAGGTGTTCAACAAAACTTGATTTTATTTTATTTATATGTAAAGGGAAAAAGATATTATGCCTTAGACTTTAATTTTAATTTTAGAGGATTTTAGCCCTGATCTACCCTCGCCCCTTGTAAAAAAAAAAGTAAAATATTAACTGCTATAAAGATTCGAAACTTGCCATGTACGAGTCGAGTATATCATTAAAGGATTAATTATTATTATGGCTTTTGATTTTGTTTGTTTGCTGCCATTTTTAATTTTTGCTCAACTCAAGCAGGTCCTTTGTACTCAAGGATTTTTGTTGTTTCCTTGTGCCTTTCTTACTTAACAACATTTAGTTTAATGATCTGTTTTTTTTTGTTTGTTTCTTGAATCGTCTACGAATGTGTGTGACTTTGTTGTGGCTTTTGAAAATTTTTGCCACAAAAAATAACTTGTTATTCTTAGAGCTTGAGCTTTATCACAATCAAAAGGGCCACTTTTATTACCATTAATTTACTACTCCCCTGGTTTAAGAAATTATAATGGATTATTAATTAACATTCCTCAAGAAAAAGTATATTATTAAGTATTTCTGTTTAGTTAAATGGCTGCTTTTTGTGGGATTCTTAACAAGAAATGGCTAAGGTTGTTAAAAAGTTTATTACATAGTTGTGTTTTTTTTCTTCTTCAACCTTTAGCCATTACGCCTAAAAGAAAACTATAAAAAAATCTATTAGCAAACTGTGATACAGGTCATAAAACATTTTACTAAATTCTTTGCAAAGTTTGGCCTTTAAAAAGCATTTTATGTTTGAAAGCCTAAAATAGATGAAATTTTGCGAAAATACTTAAGTGTTAATAATAAAAAAATAGCACAAAAGTGGCATAACATGCTGAAAAGGGTTTTTAAAATAATTTTTTAAGAGCATTATTTCCGCAGCATATTTTTTGGCGCTTAAGATTTTCTTTAAATATATTTTTTAAGTTACTTTTATAAATTAATGGAGTTTTTTCTAAGGTAAACTACTTGTTAAAGAGTTTGTGGAGCAACGAATTTTTATCGAACTGATTTTTATTTTATTTTTTAAGAGTAGTAACAGTCAGGCATTGAATGCCTTCTACCATTACTAAGTGTTGCCTTCCTTAAAAAAAAGAGATAGTGATTGAGAAGACAGGTGGTGAAGGAAGAGATAGAGGATAGCTTCATTATTTTACAACTCTCCTTTTTGCATGTTTTTTTTTAATAATGCAGAGTTGCAGCGCCTCTGGTGTCAATGAGGCGTATTAAATTCTCAAAGCTGTGTTTAGAAGCTATTTTATTGGTTATTTTATTTTCAGTGTCAGCTTATACAATATTTTGAACAATAGCCTAAAGTAAACTTCTCTATATAGCCATTCTTCGTCGAAAGCGTGTCATAATCAGGGTGACCGATGACATATTTCAAAAAAAAGGGGACAAAATTAAAAAAACAAAACAAGAAAACTGTTAAAAAGGGCGACAAAAAGTGGCAAGGCAGACGACTTTACTTTAGTCCCGTGGTCGGCAATCTATACAATTGCATTTTACAATTGTGTGTGTTATACTCTCACCACGATCCGGTGTTACCAGTGAAATTTCGTGTTATTTTCCTAATTTGAAATTTTAAATCTCCAAAGCAAAATTTATTTTATTATGGTCAAAAGAAACACTCAAGTTTTGTTTATAAAGAAAGGCATCTTTTCCTAGTGCTACCTCCATGTAATGGTTAGTAAAAAGATGTTTTTGTAGGAAATTTTCTTAAAATAATTTAAATATATGCTTGAAAATGCCTTTGCATGTCATGTTTTTCATGCGTGACAACACACATTGTCAAATCAAACATTCTGGTTTGTAAAAAAATTTTCGGAAAATAAAAATTTTTAGTAAATTGTCATCACACATATTTTCTTATTGTGGCAACGCTGATTCTTAACAGCATGCGATACACACAACTTTTCTGCTTGAATGTTTAAGATAGACTGATTAATGTTGTTTATTTCTCTTCAATGCGTGTGTACACATACGTAATAAAAGAGTATATTAAAAGGTGTGGCGCCCTTATTTCGCCCTTATTTCGCGACGCTTTAATCGCTCAAACGGTCACGCTGGTCATAATACCCAATGAAAATTTGTTCGATCAGAACTTTCGCTTAAAAGCTGCTCATAATAAGATCCTTTGATTTTTTTTTCAAACCGACTTCAAAAAAGGAGGAGGTTATAAATTCATCAGTATTTTTTTAAGTATTTTCACCAAATTTTATTTATTAAGAAACCAATAGAATTAAAAAAGGAATTTAAAATAAATAAAATAAGATAAACTAAAAAATAATTTTAAATAAAGTAAAACTAAGTTAAAATAAATTAAATTAAATATAACTTAACAAAAATAAAACATAAAATTAAATTAAAGTGAAATTAAATTAAAAAAAAAATAAATTTAAAATACATAAATAAAAATATTTTAGTTAAGTTTTATTATTATTGTTTGAACTGCATTTGTTTCTATTGCTTAATTCACAAAACCTCTTGTATCTCTGTATCGATTGTATTATCATATAAAATAAAAGAGTGTTATATTTGTTGTATGAAATTTTCATATAAAAATTAAATACACTATTACACTTTTATTTCATATGTTTTTAAAATGTTGTATTCAGAGAGAGGCTCTCTGAGAGAATTTGTATGTAGCTTGTTCTTCTTTTTTAATTAAAAATACAAAATAAATTTATACACTACACATAGTGTGTTCACAATTAAAAAACAAAAAGTGTATGTGATACACAAATACATGATTCAAATTGTTGTGAATTAAGCATATATATCTACAATTTTATTGGGCTAAAGTTCGTATCGCTTTGTAAGCCAAATTACATGTGATAATTATTAATGAACAAATAACACCAAAGTTAATTGTAAATTATTTTGACAAACACGTTGTAGAACGGAACAACTAGCTGTTTTCCAAGGCCACTAAACCTTCATCATCAGCGTTCTTTGTGTTTGATCTACTGTGTGTGGTGGCGTCAGTTGATGTAGATTTCTGCTTTCAACTCAGCCTTCATTGAAAATGGAATATGTAAATTGTTTTGATTCATTGTATTATAATTTACAGAAAGCTTTTGCAATAAAATTTTAATTTTAATATCTCTAAATTTACAACAGTCCTGCCATTTTCGTTTGTTATTTATTTTTGTTTTAAAATAAGCAAATTCTAAAATAAAAATATATAAAATAAAACAAAAATAAAATAATATCAAATAAAATAATATTAAATAAAATAAATTAAAATAAAATTATAAAAAGACAATAATAACAACAATAAAATAAAATAAATTTGCATAAAATTTAAATTAAATTAAAAAAAATAAATAAAATACACATAAAATCAAGTAAGAAAAATGAAAAACAAAATGAAATGAAATATGTAAAGTAATATGAACTCAAATTATTTCAAATAACATAAAATAGTATAAAATTATGTACATATGTTATTTGAAATAATATAAAATTATATGTAATAAAATTAAATTAAATAATAAAATACAAAAATAAAATAAAATATGTATAGTGAAATTAAGCAATATAAAATAAAATAAAATACAATAAAATAAAATAAGCAGAAATCTACATACATCAACTGATACCATACACAGTTAACCAAACGCGCAAAGAATAACTAGTTGTTCCGTTCTACTAAGTGTTTGTTAGAATATTTATAATTAACTTTGGTGTTATTTCTTCATTAATAATTATCACATTTAGCGATACGAACTTTAGCCTGATAAATTCATAGATATACCCGATTAAGTTAAACTTTCATTTGAACACAAATATACCTGATTAAGCTAAACTTTCATTCAAACAAATGAGAAGTTCAACAAATATAAAAGTTGAAACAAGAACTCAATAATCAACATGTTTTTTTCTTACTTTATCGTGACAAACACTCTATTCTTTCGAGAGCAATGAATAGTTGCAGTTTTTTTACATTTATTTTCATTATAAACTTCTTACAACTACAATGAGAGCTGAAAAAAGTCAGCCAGCACAGGTCTCAAGGCTTTTAAATTTCAGTTAAAACACAAGAAATTACGCCCACCAATTATCAACAACTTCGTATGTTTGCTGAGAAGAATTTTTGCATTTCGGGCTTGAAAAGCCAGGAATTATTGTAGAAAAGAAAGCCTCTATATATACACAACATGTGACTCGTTGGTAGGATTATTGATTTGCACTATCAAATGATTACTAACAATTCTGTACGACTGGAAATGAGTGGTGATATGGATGTGGACTAACAGGACGGCGCTACGTGCCTCACACAACGTAATGGTAGTATTGCTCTTTTGCGTGAAAGGTTTCCCGACCGTGTGATTTCGCGAAGAGGCGATCATAATTGATCACCACCGAGATTGTGTTTCAACACCTTTAAAATTTTCTTTGGCCTGCAATCGTGAGATTGTAGACGAAATCTCATTTCATTTAATGAAAATCGTATGGTGTTTCCAGCGTAGCCATGACCACTATTTAGCTGACATGTTGTTTTTCATTATTAGGGGTTCAGTTAGCCGACTGTAATGTAATGTAACTGCAACGAGAGGGAACAGCTGATCGATATTGTTATGTGTAAGGTAATTTAAAGATTCTTACATTCCTGTTATTACATCTCTAAAACCATTTTCATTACTTTTCACATAAAAATATCGATCAGCTGTTTCCTACCAGTTACATTACATTACAGTCGGGCTAACTGAGCGTTACATACATCATTAATGTTCGGTTATACTATTGAAAATATTTAAATTTAATTCTTATTTTCTTTAAAAAAAAATTACATATCCATATCGCTCACTTCTCAGCTCTCTCTCTCTCTCTCTCTCTCATTCACTCGCATTGTTAAGCAACCAATACTAAAACTTCATTAACTATTATTATTTTCTCTTGAACTTTTTTCTTTTGCAAAAGTGTTAACTATTTATTCATAGACATTTGGCATACAATACAATCATTTGTATGTTGTATGTCCTTGGACGGACAAAAAAGAAAACATTTAGACTGTTCTAAGATTTTGTAGGCAAAAGAAGAAAGAATAAAAGGAAAGAAGTACAACATATAATTTCCGTTAACGTACTCGTACATATACATAAATACATTTCCCAGGAAAACACGCACGAAACTTACAATTGTGTCTTATTTTGTTTTCTGTTGTTCCTTGTTTTCAGTTAAATGGAACACATGTCACACGTCACATTTATTTCATAATAAGATTCATAAGCATAATTTTAATGTTTAATTTTTAGTGAAGTGATAATGATTGTTATTCTAAATGTTGCTTGCAATAAATGGACAAGTTGATAATGATCCACACCAACAATATATATATATTGTCAAACAAGCATGAAAAAACAGAAAAGGGAAAGAAAGAAAGAAGGAATGTTTAATATTTTTCTCCATCGAACGACGACATTTCGTTTGTTTAATAAATAAATTTCTATGAAAATGAGAGATAAGTATCAAGTGGATTCTTTAATTATATAGAAATAAAATAATAAGTTTGACAACTTGAATAAAGTGAATGATGGATAAAAATGTATTTGTAATGAAATGGTTTGAGTGATTTTTTTCATTTCAATTAAAAAAGCTTTATGGAAAGTATTGCAAAACATGGAGGATTTCAATTATTAAAACTTAATATTACAAAACTCCAGCAAACAGTTTATACGAAACGTGGAAAACCAGGGCTCGCAAGTTTCAAGAGTTTCTAAGAATTTTCAAAGGAAATGTTTAAAATATTAAAGGTAATTGTGAATAAAGATAACCGTGCTTTTTGCTTAAAAGTAACAACACAGATTAAAGTTTCAAAAGTCTCAAGTTTAAAAAAAAAGTTTCATATTTCATACTTTTAGTTAGTCCTTTTTCTGAGACAAACTTTTTTTTTAAATTATTCAATAAACTCACTAAACAAGGCAACTTTCCCCCTAATTTGTTGTCATCTGTTTTTCGGGCTACTTAATTTGACAACATCTTGTATACAACATCTTGTAAACTGAAACATTTATTTTTTTATTTATTATTTTTTTTTAAAGAAATTAAACAACAAAGCATGCAACATTTTGATTGACACCCATACAAAGATGTTGAAGATGATGAGTTGAATATTAGCATGGTGCATGAAAAGATGAAATAAAAATGGAATGAAAACAAAAGCATTTTTTCCAATTTTTTTTTATGATAATACCAATTAAATGTATCATGTCAAACTGAATTTATGCTGAAGTATTCTTTTTTTTTTTGCAACACTTGAAAAAATTATCCCAATAAATGTTTATGTTGACACTGATGGACATTATTCAGCTGGAGGAACATATTAAAAGAATTTCAGGGGCTGGTGGCCACCGAAAATTTGGAAATTTATATATCCGGTGGTAATGTGAGTAGTATATAAATACATACATCATGTTGCAAGTATACATATGTATGTATGTACATATAAACAGCAAACATTGTACCGCAACATTTTAAGATGTTGCTAAAAACTTTTGTACATACAAAAAATGTTCGATTTGTTTTCTTTGGTTGCATGCATCAAAAACGAAAAGGAATCCAAATGTTTTCGCTACAATGTCCGTCCATGACTGACTGGCACAGGCTGTTTTCTCAAGAACCGTAAGAACAACAGAAACGGAAATTTTCACAGAATATGTTAAACTTTGGACCCTACAACAACAATCATATACACATATGACAGTTAAAAATTAAAGGGTGTTCTAAAGCGAGCAATGTAACATATTGAAATCCTATGTAATATACAGACAATTACATATATAAAGACCCTTGAAATTTTAAATTTTCAAAAACACCAAAACTAAAAAATTTTAATATTAAAAAAAAAAAATACCAAAACGAAAAAAAACCGAAGTAAAAAATTGCTTAAAAGAAAAATATCATCAAAAATAAAATAAATCGCTAAAATGCGAAAAAAAATTACCCCAAAGAGTAAAACGGTAAAATAAAAACAGCAAAAATCGCTAAAAAAAAGAAAAAAGGCGTCAAAACTAAAAAATCTAAAAAAATTAAAAAATCGACAAAAATTACCAAACGAAAAAAAACGTCAAAGCTAAAAAAATCGCTAAAACTAAAATGATGATTTATCAAAAACAAGATGAAAAAACGCCCCAATAAACAAACTGCTAAAATACGAGAAAGAAACCGCCAAAAATTTTGAAACGAAAAAATAAGCCAGAACAAAATATTTTTTTTAAATCCCCAACAACCGAAAAAATCAACAAAGCAAAAAAAATCGCCAAAACTAAAAAAATCCTTAGCGATTTTAAAAAAATAAAGTAAATTGCCAAAAATAAGAAAAAAACGCCTTAATAAACAAACGGCCAAAAGCCAGAAATATCGCAAGAAAAATCGAAAAAAATCGCTAAAAGCGACAAAACTAAAAAAAAATTAATATTAAAATAAATCGCCAAAAACTTGAAAAAAAAATCCCCAAAAACCGAAAAAAACATCAAATCGAAAAAGTGCTAAAATTAAAATAAATTGTCAAGAAAAGTCGACCCAACAAAAAACTGACAAAAAAAAAACGAAAAAAATCCAAAACTAAGAAAAAGAGTCAAAAATAAAAAAAATCGCCAAAAATCACAAAAAAAAAGTTTAGCGGGGAATGCTTAAAATGCTCTAAAAAGTGTATATATAAGGTCAAATATTCAATTATGTATGTATGTGGCGCGGAAAATAGAAAGGGACCTAAGGGTAAAAATCGGTTTTGTTCAGGAGAGCCATTTTAAAGATTTAAATACGTGTATCTTTGGTGTACCATCACTTCATAAAACGCGCATATCTCTGGGAGGGAACACTTTTGGGGCATAGGATCGGTCTCATTCGATGCTCAGATGTTGTCCACATCAAAAAAAAAAGAGAAAATTAATTTTTTTACCCTTAGATCCCTTTCTTTATGCGCTGTCACATATATTGTTTAAAGTTGGTAAAGTACTATTCTGTTTAAAATTTCACGCGAAATGTTGACATAACCCATATAAAAAAAATTCACATGAAATATTTATGAAAAAATGTTGCTTGCAAAACTTTTACTCTGTTCAAGTCGTGAAAAATTTGTAAAATGTATCTGGCAACATTTTCTTGCCATCTGTAAAATAATGTGACTGGCATTTATTTCGAGCGAAATATTGACAGCTGATGTTTTTGTTTACAAAAGTCGATCAGTGTTGCATACTTCTAAACAATAAAAACGAAAATTTCTTCGGAAAAAGCAGTATGGGCATCACTTGTTAAGCCTGGTACTCTGTTCAACATTTCACGTGAAATGCTGTCAAAATACGAATTGTTCATGAAAAAATGTTGCAAAAATAGTACTCTGTTTATATTGGGGGAAAACATATGACATGTATCTGCAACATTTTAAGTATTTGTGCGAAATAAGATTGGTGGCACTTATTTCGCATGGAATTTACAACAAACACATGGGGCGTTTTTAAAATCATAAGAAATTATAGCATAGTGTCAGGGCTAATTAATATTTTTACATGTCAAAGTTTTCGTATGAAATAATCAACGTTGCTCAAGATTTTTAAAAAATTTTAACAGAGTACTACGCCTTACGTGTCAAATTTTTAAGGCGAAATAATCAATATTGTTGAACAATTTTCACAACTTCGAACAGAGTACTAAATTTGCGAAACATGTTGAGCAGCATTGTTTATTTCCTACGGAAAATCTGACATATAAACAATATTAACTAGTACTTCCAACTATACTATAATTAACAATTCATACCTTTGTTGTAAATTCCATGCGAAACAAATCCCACTCATATCGAATGGGTCTAATTACGAGTGTCTTATAATAAAGAAAATTTTTAACCATAAAAACTTACTTTTTTATAATAATTATAAAGGTTTTTTAAGAATAATTTTTTATGAAATTTTGTTTTAAAAATCCTTTACAAAGACTTAATAAGTTTTATAAATAAGGCTGTTAAAATGTTGATGATAATTTCATATGCTTTTCCCCCCAATATGAACAGAGTAATACTTCTGCAACATTTTTTCACACAGATTTTCATGAATTCAAGAATTTTTTTTATATATTTTGACAGCATTTCACTTGAAATTTTAAATCAAGTACCAGGCTCTAAACAAAATTATTTTAAATCTTAACAAGCAACCAGTCGCTGATATTCTATGCTATTATTTTAGCTCAACATTTGCAAATGTTGCTAAGTGTTTTTCCTAAAAATAAATTATATAAAAACTTTAAATTTCATATTGCAAATATATTCAAAACTCAGCACTTGCAAAATACAAATGTATGTTTTTCTTTAACTTGTTTTTAATTTTACGCACAATTTATATATACAAATGCTTTAGATACTACTTAACTTTGCCAGCAACATGTTGCTGTTACTCACATCTAGCAACATCATTGTATCTCATTAAACAGAAAGGTTGTCTGTCTGTCTAACTTTTTACAGCTAAAAAACAAAAACTAATTTAAAGTTAAACTTTCTCACACAAAAAAAAAAAAAGAAATACGATTTAATCAAACAGACTCATTTTCTTTAAATGCAACTAATTTGTCGACTGGTTGCTTGCTTATCTTATCTCTTATGCAAAGTCGTAAAAAATTTAACATTTTCATTTGTTTGTTTATTTAAAAAATATTTTTTATACTTCTTGTGTGTGTGTTTATTTTTTTAAATTTAATATATAAAAATCCACCAGATGACAGTCATCTGTTGGGTTTATTGTTCAAATAAGAGTATTGCATAGTGCAAAGTATTTTTTTTTGTTTTTGTCTCAAGCCTTTCTTATTGCTGCCTGTTGAAACTTCGTCTGTCCGTGTGTCTGCACATTGTATACACATGTTACACTAAGGTGACAAGAAGAAAACATGAACAAAATTGAATGAAATAAAAATGAAATAAATGTACAAAAAAATAAAGTTTAAATCTGTCATTGTGACAGCAAAAGAAGAAAAGAAGCTGCAAAACCATTTCTTGTTTTATTACATGCAAATATTTCTTTTTTTTTTTAAACAAATTATTGCTGCTCTTTTTTGCTCTGCAGTTGTTTACTTTCAAATAAATTCCTTGTGTAAACGTAGTTGTAAAGTCAAGAAATACATGCTTTTGCAATTGTTATGATATGTAAAAGATTCTTACTTTTGGATATTTTGTGGATCGAAAAGTCGAAGGAGAAGAAAGGATACAAGCAAGTACATCATACAATATTTCATATACAACATTCAATTATTTGTTCATATTTGTCTTAATTTTTTTTTTAATTTATCTTTTCACTGTTTGCCTTTTGTTAAGAGAATTTAAATTTTAAAATTTTTTTTATTGTTTCTTGGCAAAGTAAAAGGAAAAAATTTCTAGGAAAATTTAATTCACCTAAAAGAATTATTTCGAAGGCATAGTAAAATAATTTAAATTGTTTTGTCGTTCTGAAAAATCATTATTTTTAGATTAAGACTTAGCCCTTTTAAATCCATTTGAGGCCATCATCAGCAAAAGTGTTTTAACCCATTTTTTTTGTTTGTTGTAGTTCTTGTGTTACATACATTATTTACATTACACACTATCAATACAAAAGCAGACTAAGTAAATCACCTTTTGATAGACAAAAGAAGATGGTCCGAAAAAATCGTATTTGCACAATAATACAAAGTAATAGAGCAAATTAAATAATTAAATAGTTTGGGGTTACACCAAGTTTGACCTATTCCGGGATTTGCTTTTATAGAAATGTATTATATGTATTCAGATTCCCTTGGAATTGAACGAATAACGATGAAATAATTGATCAATGATATATAATAATATTGATATAAATACATATGTATATATGTATGTACATGTGATTTAACATTTGCTCAATTCACAACATGTTGCAGGAGTCGTAGGTAGGTCCTTCATTAATTGTTGGTAATTGAAATAAAAACATTGTTTATAAACAAATCTTTATATACAAGGTACTAACAATTTATGTGTGACTAACTAAAAAAGGTTGTGAATTTAGTAAATGTTAAATCATAAGAGATTCATATTTTATTTTGTCAAAGCGTGAGTGTACAAGCCTTTTGCATGAAATATATGTGGTTTTTATGAGTAATAACCAGAGAAACCAGAAATATGCTCTAAAATCTTGAAAATATGCACTAAAAAGTCAAAAAATATGGTCTTAAAAATAAAATAATTTGGTTTATTTGTAAATGAAAATATATTTTAAATTAAACAATATTTGCATATAAAATAAGACAAAAAAAAATATAAAAAAGGAAATAAAATTAACAAAGAATAACTGGGTTTGAAGTGCACGTTAAAACAAATTTTGACTAAAGCAAATAATACAAATAATTTTATTTTGGATACGGTCGTAAAAATTTAACTTCAATGTCAAGATATCAGAATTGAAACTTTGGAACTGTAAGACAAGATTTTTATTTATAATTTTTATTGCAATAGACAACAAAATATGGACATAGATTCTCAAATAAAAATCGTTGCCTGTCACATCTAAAAAAACTTTTATGCATTGGCAATGTTCGTTCCTTCAATGTCTACTTGGGCAGTTTCCGTCACAAATAGCAAAACCGAATTTTTACTGAAACTAACATCCGTAATAACTGCGTGATATATAAGAAAAATTTATACACTACATTCACAGAACATTGAAAATGAGGTTTAGATGGCGAAAAGTTAAAATTAACATTTTTACCAACACATAAGTTTTGTAATACTATAATTATAAAAAACCCATAAAGTATCAAAATATGCCTTATGCTCTAAAAGCTAGAAAATATGCTAAAAATATGCGTGTAAGACTGATATATGCAAAAACATGTTTTAAAGGTTAAAATATGCAAAAATATGCACTAATAAATTGATGCAAAAATTCATAAAAAGTTCTGAAACGGATAAATATATAGTGTCTCTGCATTAATATTTCATACAAGAAAAAAACATGCAATTGCATATTTGCCGTTTTCTTGGTAATAATAACCTATCTTACATATTTCTGATTTTTATTTTAAATGCTTTTATTAAAAAGGTCTAGGAACATTTTGAAAAATATGGACGCATCTATGTACAAATTTTTTTCTAAAACAACAACACAACAACATTTTTTAAATAAGCTTTAGCTCTACTGGAAAAATTAGATTTTTGCACATGCGCTGTTTTTAAGGAAAACTACAGCGAGCAAATTTCCTGCATTCGGTATCTCATGGAAATTTCCATATAAACAACATTAGAATTGCATGAAAATTTCTCCGATATCGTATACAAATATTTTTACATGCTGAAATATTATAAATCGAGTTTTTCTGCATTATTAACTCCAAAAACGTTTTCTTTTTTATATGACTACATACATATGTTGGAATAAAGGAGCAATATGTATGTACATATGTATCTGAAACACAAAATTTGTAAACGAATTTTTTTTAAATTTTATTCAATACTTTTATCAACAAAGTTTCCTTTTAAGGTTACGATATGTATGCATGCTGTCAATAAATCGTTTTTTTATATACATATGTAAGTATAGTGTCATATATTGAATAACCATCAGACAAATCATTAAAAAAATTAAAGATTATATCTCAAGAAAATATATTATCAACTCGAAGAATCATAACTTCCCTATTAGTTAATGAACTGTTAGTGAAGCTTTTTATATCAATCAAATGAGAATTATATCAAATATTATTACCAAACAGTCAAGCGAAAATAATAATTACTTTTGAATTTTTAAAGAAAAGAATTAAGTACAAGAAAACATTGGAAAACGTGGTTGCTTTAAAATTTTTTATTTTTTTTCTAATTATACAAATGAGAAAGTGAGTTTGTTCGGTTGTTACGCTTTCACGCCCCAAATGCTAAACCGATTTTGAAAATTATTTCACCAACGGAAAACTACATTACCAGGGTCAAATAAGGCATAGTTTTATACGGTTTGGAACCGGTTATATATTTGGTAAGAACTTCTGTTTCCTAAAAACACATTTTTGCGCTGAATAGGCTAATTTCAGTTTTGGGGTTGATTGTATAACCATAAATCCGGTTTTTATGTATTTTTCAACAGATCAATGAGAGCGGGGCCGCAGGTAAAAGTTAGTTGATAATAAAATGGGTATGGTCTCAGTTAACATGGCATACGGAAATTGTACTGATATATTTGAGTCTTGATTAGAAAAAATCCATAAAAAAAATTGTGATACGATAAATTAAAATTAAATAAGTCACGTTTTCCATTTCCATTGGAATGAAGTTTGCAGTAACTGGAGACACAACACTAGTGTTTCATCAGAATAATTGTAATTGTTATATTACAAAAAGGTAACGTTTCTAGAAAATTTGTGTTTTAAGCGATTTCTATATAAAAAAAATATGGAAAATACACCAAAGTTTTAGTATTTTATAAGAAATTCACAATACTGTACTTCATCACCAAATTCAAATCTTACATCATGAATCAGAATTCATTCGTTTAACTCTTCCGACTGCAGTCGAAGGTCTGATTTTATTTCTCCTTTATATGTAAAATAAACTTTATCGGTATATTTTTTTATTTTCCGCTATAGAAAGTTACTGGTTTTCCCCCAATCTTCCAATATTGGCTTTTCATCATATTTTGACGTTTTGATATCCTGCGAGTCGATTGTGATAATTTTTCGATGATGCTCGTATGGAAATATGGGGGGTGGGTGTGTGTGTGTGGGTTTGTATTTGTGTGTGTGTATGTGTGTGTTTGTATTTGTGTGTGTGTGTGTGTGTGTGTGTGTGTGTATATGTGTGTGAGTATGAGTGTGTGAGTATGAGTGTGTGAGCATGAGTGTGTGTATGTGTGTGAGTACAAGTGTGTGTGTGTATTAAACATCATATAGCTTGACAAGGGGCCAACGGATCGGATGCAAATTAGCAGCATTCGAAATATATTGAGCTGATCGAATAGATTCAGTTCGGTAGATTTCGAAATTTTTAGAAAATAAAATTTTACCTAAACTGCCTTTCTTAAACAAATTTTGAACTACAATTGCGATCAAGTTCATAATTTAATCAGCTTTTAAACTCAAAACACCACGTCGATTGCCGACAATTTGAGTAAAATAGGATCGTTGAATAGATATTGTTGACGAAAAATTTCGAAAAAAAATTTTTTTCAAAGGTTTTGAAGTCTTTTTATATCGCTGACTTAATACGAAAAGCACCTAACTCATAATTTTTCGAAATTGATATTTTTACATATTTCGATAGACCATTACTAGATACACCTCCTCCAAAAAAAATCAGATTAATTCGGAAAAAATTTGTTAAGTGTTTTTAATAAAAATTGCGTTTAAAAATTTTATATCAATATTGCATCTTTTTTATTTAGTTTTTTCCTCCTCCTGTAAACTATGAAAAACATGACTTAGGGCCTTTTCGTATTAAGTTAACGATATGAAGTTTGAAATAAAATAAATTCAATTAAAATCTATAGTTTTGCTGGAAGTTTCAGGGAAGACCTTTAAGGTCAACAGATTCCCATATTTTTTAAATTAATTACAGCATGTTTTCACATGTCAGACAGTCTGGGTTATGAGAACAGAACAGGGGCTTAAATTGCATATATCGAATAATCAGTGAGTTTAAAGTTTCTTGGGATAAAATCTAGTCCATATGTTTTACACAAAAGGTTTGGCTGAAATGAGATAATTTTGTTATGGAATAATTTTGTGTCTAAGTGAAGCTCATGATGAAGATTGTTATAACGATTACAAAGAGCAAATTTATTTGAAATAGATGCAAAGGATATTGTATTAATTTTTTTAAATAATATAAGCTTATACTTACACTTTTTCTTTAATTACGAGAATAAAAAGGTTGTTGTTTGTTATCCCAATATTTGCAGCATTTTGCTGCTAAAATTCCTTATAAGAGATTTTTTATCACAAAAATTTTTAAATTGTGATTAAAATGTTTTCTTTTTTAATTATTAAATTTTTGTTATACTATTCAACTTGTAAGCTTTCTGTTATTTAAATGATGTTTGTTATAGTTATATTTTTTATGGGATTTAAATTAAATTTAATAAATTTTTAATAAATTGTTTGAAGTCTCATTCTTTGGATAAATATCAATTTTAAAATAGCAGACTATTAATAAAATGATTATTATTTAAATAAATTGCTTTATTGCGGAGTCTAAAGATTATAGTTTTTTTTATTTAAAAAGAATTAAACTGATTTTTCAAAATCATTTGAAACTGTTAATCTCGAAGGTAAAGATTTAAAAATATTTAGTCGTTAATATTTAAATTAAATTGGTTTTTAACACACATAAATATGTATATATTAAGCAAAATTTCTCTAATGCTTTCTTTGTCTTTGAAGGTTTTCTGCGGGAGTTAAAAGTTGTTGTTCACTTCTGCTCTTCGTTCACTTCATTTCATTTCATTTCACTACTTTGCATTCGTTTTTATTTTTTTAATACTCAAGAAATTCGAAATATCTCTTCTTTGTTTCATTTGAATATTTTAAAAGGTTTTGTTTTTTGTTGTTGTTGTTGCAACTCATCGGCTATAAATTGTTGTGTTAAATTTTTATGATAGTTGTTAAAACTTGATTTTATTTCTTCTTGTTTTTTTTTATTTCTTTAAACCGCCAACAATTCCTTATCCCTTTATAAAGCCACACTTTAGTTTATACATTTAAATGAATTTCATTTTGTTGTTTGGCTCTGTGTAGTATTGATTTAATTAAATTTTTAAATTTATATGGCAAAATTTATAATAACTTGCATAATTAATTAACGCAGACGAATTTATAATTAAAACAAGAAATTCTTTTTTTTTTCTTTTTTTGTATTGGAAAGCAATTTTGGCCAATAATGTACACTCACAGAAATTTGAAATTTTATACTTATTTTTACCTAAAATAAGTATATTTTTTTTTTTACTTTTGTATTACAGCACAAATTTTTTAGTTTATTTTCAAGTTTTTTTTTAAATAAATTTCAACATTTAAAATATTTTTCTTTTCTTAAATTTGGTCCGTTTTTTAAGCGAAATTTTCTTGAAATTTTTAAAAATGAAAACTCGTTTGAATAATATTTTTCTTTATTTTTAAAAGTTGTTAAAAATCAAAAATTCGTTTAGAATAAATCACACGCACACTTCGTCAAACTAAACCGCATCTATTCGCTTGTCTGTTCCTGGGTACGCACGCCACCACAGTTCGAAACGTTATGAATGCTCATTCCCAAACCATGGACTCTGCAGGTCGTATATTTTTATTTCTTTATTTTTTCTTTTGCTTCAAACCAACAAACAAAATAACTCTGTTCTGGTTACTGTATATTTTTTTCGTTTGTTTTATTTTTTTATTTTCTTGTTGTAAATGCTGCTTCTGCATGGATTTGAAAGAGTATCTGTGTGACAACAAGTTAAAAGATACAATGAAAATGTATAAGTGTTTGCAGATTTCTCTTTGCAAAAGTGTAAATATAAGAGCATCTGAAATATGCTCTTAAAATTGTATATGAAAGAGAGTTTTATCGGGAGTCTTATAAGAATTTCAATGATGTGACTGACCTGCCTGCTCCTTAAACCTTTCATATATTAATATACTTTTTGGGGGAAACTTGTGTACATATATATAATTACAAAATAACATACTCATTATATTTAAATATTTATTAAAAGATTTAAAAGACTTAAATATTTGTTAAAAGATTTAAATGTGTGTTTGTAGATTCTCACATTTAATTTACTGCTGTTTTACCGCCACACAGTCCGTTCTGCCGGCCACTGAGCCAACGTTCACGCACAATGTTGCCTCGGTTCCAGAAAAAAAATTCATAGCGATAAGTTGTGTTTTAGAGCGCGCCCGCCCCTCAAAGTTGGCCTTCAAGCTTATTTTTCAAAGTAATACTGAAAGAAATTTATTCACTCAGACGGTTGTGTCTGAGATTTAAATGAGTAGCTGCCATGATGGCCTTATCCCAGGGTGTGCTTAACACTGGGAGAACTTAAACGTTCACCACTCGGTTAAGCAACAAGGAAGTACTCTGCAATTTGCAAGGTACGCCTAGGTTGCATCTTGCTTTGAACCATTTAATCTCACATTACTTAAATGGTTTACGGAAGATGGCCCTAGTGGCAGAATACTCTTTAAGGCATCCCTCGAATACTAAAACCATTCCTCAGCATAACATAACATAAGCAGGATCTCTTGAATGGCAATAGATTCTAAAAAAAGGTGTCTGGCTGATAGAGTTCCACCAAACAATAGCATTGGTTGGACGCTATAACATCCAAAACTCTTATTTTAGCGACAACAACCAACCAAAACCACCGCGGTGCCCCTACGGAAATAAACACGCTCAAGTACGCTTAGCGTTACTTAGTTTTCCTGACAAAAGAAAACAGACTTAGCAGCAGTCTTCTTTCGCCTGTTAAGTTAGGTTAGGTTAGGTTGAAAAGAAGGGCACTCAATATTGACCCGATATCCGTTTCGGATTACACTTATGCTTTTATAGCATATTGTGTGATCTTTCGGGTAATGGTACAAAGACCTGCGGCTGACACTCTTCAAGACTTACTTGCCGATGTCAAACATCATCTATTAAGCCCTCGTAGGATTAGAACGAACTTCATCGACAGTTTTCAGTCACTCAAACGATGCCACTAACTCGTCATCCTGAATTTGATCAGCTGTTGGGCCCACGGTGCCGGTAGTGTCATTAGCTAGCAGACCGGTATTTAGACATGGTGGTTCCATTTCAAAAATCTTTTAAATTCAGATCAATTTAAGATCACTAAGCTATGGGTCTCGCATCACTTCTCCACACCCACCGAGTTTCATTTATATATATTCCTCTAACTCCCACTGGAACATAGGACACCGATAACATCTGCTCTACACGGTTTTGAGCAATAGACATGGAGCTCGTTCCAAGATATACCAACTTGTTTTATTTCGGATTCCGTTGGACGTCTCTTTCTCTACCATCTTGTTGAAATGGGTTCCACCCAAGAACTCAAATACGTTGTGTGGATATCTGAATATTTCTAAAAACCAACCAATCATTTGAACCAATCGATTTGAAATCGCACGAAAACTAACTCCGGCAATAGAAAAAAGCGAAATCTAAAATAAATCGCCAAAACTAAAAAAAACGGTGAATACCGAAAAAATCGCAAAACAAAAAAAAATCGCCAATAATCGAAAAAGAAAGTTTACTGACTACTAAATTTTTTATTTAATTGTTCGACCTCTTTTTATACATACATATGTGCCCTTAATTATGAAAGTGGTCTAAGTCATACATTTCTGTTGTCGAGATATTTAGGACATTAAACAAATTAAAAAATATTTTTATATTGTACAACATTTGAATTTAAGAGTTGTACTCTTCTCGATTTATATAAATTTATTTAATATTTTGTAAATATTTATTAAAGTTTTTTAAATATTTATTTCATATTTTGAAGCAAAAATGCACATGACTTGGACCACTTTCATAATTAAGGGCACATATATTAAATTAAACTATTTGTTTAAGGACCTTAAATTTAAAAGAAATAGTTTAATTTATCGGGTACTTAAAATTCTTTATTAAAGAGTCTACATCAGGTAAGATATTCGATTATATAGGCTAAACTTCTTATAGTATTACATATCTAGTATCCGTATGGAACCCTTCATGTGCAAGTTAAAGTCGCACTTTACTGAATTTATTTTTTTTTTAAATTAAATTAAAGCCTACTTCTTTTAGTTAATTAGGCCTAACGTGTTTTTATAACAATAAAAAAAACAGTTTTATTTCATATTTTGCGACGTTTCGTGAATGTTTTGTTAAATTTTTCCAGGGACTCGTCTATTAATTTCATAAATTAATTTATTTTAGTTTCGTTCGATACATTTGTGAAGTCAATGTGTATTTGGTTAAAATTTTAGCGAGGGAATAAATATGCTATTCTTAACTAGAATACAAAATTTCAGCTATTTACTTAAAATATTAAAGAAGTTATGGATTTTCGTTTGGAATTGATCACTGTGACTGTTGGGAGAAGTTGTCCGTTATACACGACAATTCATAATAACCGCTGTTCGTTTTAAGTGAACTTCACTATATTTATATAAAGGGTGGACAAGTTTGAGGTTAGCAAGCAAATTGTTTGTCAAACTATAGAAATTTCAGGAATTGAGCTCCCATTCTTTGACATTTATTTCGTAGAAAGTTGTATGTATTATATCAATAGCTAAAATATTCCCCTTGATGTTTTTACCACAATCAAAGTCGTTACATTCTAAAATGTACCATAAATTGTGGCGAATAATTAATTAAGCGTTGAAATTCTTTTAGAGAGTTTTAACAATTTTGTCGGTTTATCTATCTCTGAGCCATATTGTGTACATATTCAAATATTAATTGATTTAAAAATTCCTTAAATTTTGGAAAAGGTATTTATTTCGACACCATGGAATCAATTTGTACTAATTAGACTCTCCCCTTAATACATAAACATTTACACATACATAGAGACACACATACATACTTGCGTTTATATGTACATGTGTATGTATGTGTGTAAGTACGTATGTATAAAGGATTGCAATGCTTTTACCACACGTTTTTAATTAATTGTTTCTTTTTATATTTTTAATTAAGCCCTTTTAGATGTTTAAAAACATTGTCACCCCTTATTCAAATAACCTTAACATGAAGTCACATACACACACATACACACACTCGCACACAATAATGTACCGCTATTCCAACAAAAACATTTACAGAGCTGCACTCTGCACAACATTTGCAACTTGTTAATGGTTTAGAGAGAATTTCATTCAGAGCAAAAGTAATGGGATTCATGCTGTAAAAATTTTGTGATTCTGTAAAATTTGTATATCTCTTATTTTTTTTTTGGATTACAAATTTAAGAGCAAACTTTTTTTAAACTCTTATAAAATTAATCTCCCCAAAACAGCCTGATTTTTATTTCATTTATAATTTCTGTAAAATCTCGTAACAAAAAAAAATGTATTTAGTAGAATTGAATTGTCTTTATCTTGTTCGTTGCACCGTCGCCATATCTTTAACAAATGACGAAATTTAAAGTGTATCTCTGTTTCTTTAGTTTGGCTGAACGTGTTTGAATTGTATGTTTTTATGTAACTACAGGATTGTGCATTTAGTGCAGACACACATAAATTTCATACATAAATTTTTACTCAATTTAATGTTTTTTTTTGGGTTTTTCTAAAATTTTTTTTCTGTGGTAAGATTTCAGGTTTTTCTTTTGAATTTTTCTTTACAGTTTTTCCCATGTTGTTTTCACTTCGTTCATGTTTTATTTTACGAACTGAATTGTCTATGAATGGGTCAAGTTGGAGTTTATTTTTAAATTTTGTAGATTTAGTTACGTACATACATACATATTTTTTTTATCATCAACCGACGTTTTCAATTTAAGTTTTTTTTATTTCTTCATGGCGAGTTTTAGTTTTAAAGTAGAGAAAAATTCGTTTGGAAAATTGGTCAGTACATTTAAAATGTCTCAATTTGTGGATCTCAGCAACTGTTGCATTATATTTTTATGCATATTTTCTTTCATTTAAACATTTGTTTGGTAATTTATTTTAAAGCTTAACATATGGTTGCTTTAATTTTAAAGCTATTAAGTTTTCTAATTTTTTTTTTGCCTTATTTCAAATGCTTTTATAAAAGTTTTTAACATTTGCATATTTCAAATTTAATGGGGAACGAACTTTGGATGAAATCCCACAAAAACAGCAACTGGAGTTTGTAACAGTTGACACGATTTATTGGCAACATGTTGCAGAAATACAGAGTTGGAACATGGTCTTGACCTTTTCAGGTTTTTTTTCTTTTCTTACACAAACAATTTTATAAATAAAATATTTGAATTGTACTTATATAATTTAGCAATTTTAAGTTTTTTTATAATGTAAATGCAGTAAATGCAATTCTGTTGAGCAATCCTAAATAGTAAAATGTCCACGTCTAGCATGACTATACAAAAATATTAACGATTTTTTGCGTAGCCAAAATTTCCATGTTTAACTGACTGAAACCAAGCAAAGACGATGTCGTAAATAAAAGCTTTCTATAAAAAAATAATCTAATACAAAAATAGTTTTTAAAAATAATTCAAATTCGAATAAATATGCGTTAGCAGCTGTGCTGTTAGGTTGGCAACACATGAATTTACCTAAATTACACAAAAATTATATAAAAAGTTACTGGGTTCTGGTAGAGAAGAAACAACGTGTTTCTTCGTTTTGAAAGTTCATATCGAAATTTTTCCAACACTTTGGTCGGTTCCTGCATTATATCGGTATATACATACGCTGTAATTCATAAAAAATATTTTAAGTTTATTACAGGTTTATTTGACAAATTTCCCACAGAAATATGTCAAACCTGAAAAACTTTTTATGAATAAGGCAGATATGTAATGTAATGTATGTCATTTGGGAATTTAATCTTTTCCATTTTTAAGGTGTAAGGACCACCAAAGTTAAATCAAAAAAGTCGCTAAAACAAAAAACATCACCAAAACAAAAAAATCGCTTAAGGTAAAAAACCACCGAAAAATCGCCAAAAACCAAAAAAATAGGCAAAACGCCACAACAAAATATATTAAAAAATTTCTACATCAAATAAGATAATTGATTGTATAGGTGAGAGTCAAAGTCGCACTTTACCTCACTTATTTTAATCGTCCCAGTAGGTAATTTGTAAGAATAAAAATTGGCAATTTTATTCATGGATGGATTTCCCTAAAAATTAAAAAAAAATGCAACAATTTCTCACAACACTACCACGGCAACACCGAAAACAAGAAAATATCACAGCGAGAGCGCTGAATCTGGAGCTGAAATTCACCCTTTCGCGGAAGTTTCATCAACTATTTTAAGAATAACGGTACTGGTGGTTAAATAAACAGACATTGTTGATTTAGGCATATAAAATTTTTTTTCGCTTGTGCAGCATTTTAAAATAAAATAAATGTCAAAGCGTGACAGTTCAATTCTTGACATTTTATAATTTGACAGACAAGTTATGTCATAACCTCAAAATTAAATTGCAACAATTTCAAATTTAATTCCAAATAGTCTATAATTAAAACCGCCAAATTTAAACATTAAACGACAACTTTTTACTATGTAAATTTTGGAGATTTTAGCATTTGACAGCCAGGTTATGTCATAACCTCAACTCGCTTGCCCTATAAATGCTTAAAATGGGTGCTTATAAAAATATTGAAAAACTAAAATATTGACAACTAAGCTTTCGAGCTCGTTTCACGACTTTCATCCTTTATTCATGCACACACAAAAGTTATAAAAAAAATTGTTACATAAGCGTTTGACAATTTTATTGACTGAGAAGTTTTTAGATATTTTAATTGAACTGTAGTGAATTTTAATCAGAAATAATTCATAGTCAGACTTAAGTTCAGTAATTTCAATTCTTATTGAATGAAATATTTTTATTAATTAATGTGATTTTCTAAAGAAGAGAAGAAAAATTAAACTTAGACTTTAAGCTGGGGGAAATACCGATACTTTTCTGTGCAGCCACGCACTTCATCAGCACCCTAGTCTATCTACTTGGGTAGAGATTCTTATTAACATCATACATTGTTGTGTATACAATTGATTTACCTTTGGTAAACACATTTATAAGTATCACTATTAATTTTCTGTTTTTTCCAATTTTTCATTTTTCTATTTAGGTTAGCACGAAATTATTTTAATCTACCTCAGTATGTTTAACTATTCTTACTTATCTTTTTACGATCATCACATTAATTAATTGTGGGTGGAAAAAATTAACATTTTAAAGAGTTTGAAATTGATAATTTTTGTTAATTTATTTTGCTTTATACATATAAATGAAAATTTTAGAATATAATTCTGACCGTTAGTTTATCGGAACAATGGGTAGTATGAATAAAAAAAGTATTTGCTTTTTACTTAAAAATTTGTTTAAAGAAACAAAAAACACATAAAAATTTTTGGTTTTAAAACAAATTTTTAAGTAAAAAGCAAATACTTTTTTATTCATATCACCCAATGTAATTTTTTTTCGATTTATATGATAGTATTCTAAAGTGCTTAAGTAGGCCCATGTGCATTTTTAAGATTCAACGACAGTTCGGGTAAGTGTATTTTACATGTTTATCAGTATCCTAGTTAGGAGGTTTTGAAAACCAGCGTTCAAAAACTTCTAATTTGTGTAATTGCTTTTGCTTCTGCTTCCGAAAATGTAAACAGTCGCAGTCAAAGGGAACACATATAACAAACTGCTTCTTTAAATAAGTTCGGATGTTAGATTTTCGTTTTTACTAGACTATACTTTTTTTGCAAAATGTGTTACTGACACTCATTAAAAAAATGTGCAATAATTTAAAAAAAAAATTAAAATTTTTAGCATAAAAAATTGTGAAAAATGAAAATTTCTATATTAAAAAGAAGTTTGTATGACCTTTTAGGGTGCCTAGACACCTTCAGATTACAAGTTTATTGCCAAAAATTTTTAACAAAAAATTAGTCATTCTAAAAGAATATAAAAAAATTACTTTTGCAAAAAAAAAGTGCATTAAGAAATAATTTTTTTGGATTAATATGTCAATGAGATTTATTTAGTGGACTCTTAGGTACGTTATTTTTATATATATAGTAAAGCGTTATCACTAAGTCTGAATTAGCCGTTGGCCAAAAAATTATAACACTATTTTTTCAGGGCTCGCTATTTTTCGGATTCTTTGGAAGATTCATAAAAATTAATTGGTCACCAAAACCGACTTCCCTTTGATAGTACAATCGCACCTATACTGACAGGACCATCTGGACTTTTTACTGTTGCACAGTGTAATTTAAATACATATTCATAAATTGCATATTTAATTTTAAAAAGCTTTTCTTCATAGGGCGGCATATCTCACGGGGCCTAGGGCGACATCAAACATATGTAAGTCCGCCACTGCCTGGGGCCCGTTTCTCAAAGCTACAAATTACAAATCTACAAGTAAAATACACACGAAACAACAACACTTTTACAAATTTTATTGTTGTTTTGTGTGTATTTTATTTGTAAATTTGTAATTTGTAGTTTTGAGAAACGAGCCCCTGTACTATTGTAAAAAAAAGCATATAGCTAGTTCTTTTGTTCTATTAAAAAGAGATTGACAATTTTTCCGAGTATTTAAAATTGTATTAAATATATTTTTTATATTATATTTAATTCTAGCCTTCAGCATTAAAATATTTAACATTTAAATATGAAATTTTCGTTTCATAATAGTTTGTTAAAGCAACGGGTGATCAGATCAATGAGAAGGCTTCCAAAAGGTTGCTCTCATTAAATACTCAAAAATTAAACGTATCAATTGAATTGAAGGCGTTGCCAGGGTTATTTTTATTACCTGCACAAAATCAAGCCTACATAATTACGAGTATTGTTGAAACAAAACCAATCGCTGGTGAAAATTTAATGAACTTTAATTTCGTTTCATTCCCCCCTGTAAAATTAGATATTATATATTTTTTTTAATGATTGTGATTGCTTTGGCGATTAATTTTTAATTTACCATGGCCGGGACTTGCACATAAATTAGTTTCAAATTACTTGTTTGTTTTTTTTCAATACATATTTTCAACAAAGCAATAAAATTAGTAAAAAATATAATTTTATATAATTTTTAATGTCGCCTATTATATAAGATTCTCAAATTTTGTATGGTGCTTTAAATTTTTTTGTGTATATTTAAAGATGAAATTAAGTTTTAAGATGACAATACGATTATTATCGCATATTGATTTGTGAGGATCACCAATTTAAATGCTCTTTCTTACCCTGCCCCTGTGGCGAGTCGTTTAAAATTTTTTTTTAGGTTAACAAAAATTAAAAAATATTTTTATTCCTCAAGTCTGGTACTCTGTTCAACATATTTCTGCATTTAGTTATTGTAGTTAACACATATAATAAAGTGTTATATATGTAAATTAAACTAAATTATTAACTGTGTTAAACTACTTTAAGAAGTTTTATTATACATACATATATTCAAATATTTTCGTTATAAAGTGTATTTCCTTATTAAATATTTCTCAACTTTTTTTTAGTAAAACACACTTTAAGTACTTCATAGCATCCCATTTGTCATTTAGAATATTATTTTATGAATGCAATTACTTTGCGAATCTTCTTTTAATCGTCCAAACGATTATTGGAGTAAAATTAAATTTGCTCTTCCAAATGATGATTTTCTAAGTCATTTTGACAATGAACCCGATCGTCGTCTAAGCATTCCGACGACCATTGAAAGATTGTTATTTCACCGCAATCGCAGGTTCACTAAATTTTTTTTGTTTACTTTCGTACTCTGCTTTTAAGTATTTACAAGAAAATCAAAACAAAAATAAATTTATAACTGTACACCGAAAGAATTTTGCTTCATAAATCCAATGAAGCAATTTCATTAAACATTTTTCACAAATCTAATGATAACTTCACAAATCCAATGAAATTTTCATGAATTTTGTGAAACAATTTCATTGGAATTGTTTTCTTGATATTCTGGTTTTGTTAGAATATTTTATTGGATTTTTGAAAACAATATTTTCTATTTATTAAGAAACCCCTCTCTTTTCATGAAATTATTTTATTGTTTCGATGAAGTTATAGCACTGCATTAATTACACTGTTAAATAAATATGATAAAGTTTTCAATAAAATAATTTTAACGAAACAGGTTTCATTAATCCAACGAATCGTGACGTTGGTTGAATTTTGATGAATTTTTCATTGAATTTATGCCCAAAATTCTTTCTCTGTAGTAGTGTCGATTGCTTTTGTTACGAAAATCACGTCCTAACTCCTGTATCGCGCAATAAATAGAATAGCTATAAAAATTATTACAAGTCAGAGAAAAAATCCTTTTTTTTTGTGGTTCAGTTCTTAGCATCTCAGCATCATTAAAAGGTGTCCTCCTCGATCGTTTCAAAACCCTTTGCCTAACATTTTTGGCGCATCGTAGAAAGCACATTAAAGCGATTTTTTCAAGGCTCATTTGCAATAGGAATAAATCAGCATTACACCAGAATGTTTCAAAAACTGTCAGCAAAACAAAAAACAGCACTTAAAGTCTGATGTTGCTCTGCTGCGATAAGTTTATTTATATTTTTAAACCTTGTTGCTGTGCTGTGCTGGGCACATAACTGCAGTTAAGTCACAGCACAGTTAAATTGGGCGTTGCTGATGACTGTTTTCTTGCTTTAACTTCGAAATTCCAAACAGTTTAGTCAAAGCACAGTTTGAAAAGTTCGTGGTCCTTTCTATGCTATAACTGCCGAAGCTATGAATCACCGTTTGTTTTTGTTGTTGTTGTTGTTGTACAAAGCGACAGCAAAACCAACAGTTTAATTTTGTGTGCTGTTGCTGTTGATTTGACTTTAACTGCAAAGATCTTCACAGCACAGTCGACAGTCGTTCGTTCGTTTTTAGTTTTGTGCTTTCGTTCTGGGGGCAAATGACGGCATCTGATACGACTCGCAATTTAAAAATATTTCCATATAAACTCCATTGAAATATTTTGATATTAAGAGTCGTATCGAATGCCGTAATTTTTCCCCTGGTGTCGGGTTTAAAACTTTAGGCAATCACAGCATAGTCAAATCAAATCAAATGAAATAAAATAACCTACATGGAAGAGCCGCCATCATAATACAGTTTCTCTCGTTGTGCTGAAATCTCAACCGCTCCGATTGCGAAAAACTCTTCTACGATTAAAAATGTTGGCCGGGATACTACAGTTCGCACACACTATGGTATTTGGTAACACATACTTAAGAAACGTAAACACACACACACACATCTGTAAAAAAAGTTTACTTTTCCAACTGCTGTAATAACTAAAATAATATTTATTTAACAAACAAAATTGAAATTAAGAAAGAGACACAAAAAAATATTAATTTCACAACTAAAGAAAATTTTACTTAGTAACGAAAAACAGACAATAAATGACAGCGTCGTCGTTGTCGTAAGTGGCAAAAGGAGACGATTTTGTTTTACGCAAAATAATCAGCAGCAACCAACAAACAACACAAAAACCATATTTGAGTATGCACATAATTATTTTCACTATAAAAGCAATGCACAAAAACTAAAAAAAGATTAAGTTCACTCTCTTAAAAACAGTAAAATCAAATAAAATAATGAATGCCAGGCCAGCTATTTAAAGGTATAGAAACATTTAAAGCTAAAAACGGAAGATCATATGAAAGAATTAATCTTTGAAGTTTGTATACAAACCATCTTTCATTTTTAATCCTAAAAATCAGCCACTTAATACAAACGCCCATTGAACTCCAGTACTCACACAGAGAGAAAAAAATATTTATGAAATTAAAACAAAGGTTATCGTTATCACGTACTGAATAAAAAAATAATAATTTTGGATTACTAGTGCGTTAACAAAGGTAATTTGTAACAATTCCAAAAAAAACAATATTACTAACTTGACTGCACCCGGTAAAAAATACTTGTGTGGCAACACTTTAGTCTTATGGAATTAATGAATAAATGTTGTATTTTTTTCAATATTGAAAATAATAATAATAATATGTAATTAATACAGAATAATTAAAATTAAAAATAGTTGTTCTTGAAGTTGACTGTACCGTTCACTTAAGCTAAAGTTAACTTTAACTATCAGGAACTTCTAAGTTTAAATAATGACGCATATTCATAGTCAAAACAAAGTATACTTTAAGAAGTTAACACCAGGGGTCTAATCGTAGCTTTGGATAACGAGCTCAATCGATGATGTTTTTAAGTTTGAGATTATGGCATTAGCTATCGAACAATATGGCTCGATATCAGCTCGTTTCGAAAGCGACGATTATAATACAAAATACTAGTTGTAAACTCTTAAAGTATACTTTTTTTCCTATGAATAGACGCCAATGTCTTTAAATGTAGTGAGAGTAAAATCGATATATAAATTTACATAAATCTCACCTGCATATACTAGTCTATGCTTTAATACTTTAAAAATCCTGTTCAAAACTTTTATAAGAATATCCTGCATTGTACGACGAACATGGATGCTAGCGTGCAGTTAACATTGCCAAAAAGCGGATGTCTGACATATTATAACACAACATCAAACATTATTAAAATAGTACAGGGCTGTTGCTTGTTCTTCTATGTACCCTTCGTTAGCAGAGCAAAGTGAAACGATTCAGAAATAAAATTTAAAAAAAAGAAAGATGTAAATGTGGATGTGCAAATGCGTCTGGTTAACAACCAGTGAGTGGAATTTTCTTATTTTGGAGTTCAAGGCAAACGCAGCACCGACATTATTACAAACACTTGTGCAAGTATTTAAAAAAGAAAATTACTTAAATACTAGAGGTGAGCACAAGATGTTTGCTTGCTTAATATTCATGGTGTACAGTATTAAATTGTTTTGTCTTTTTAGTGCTCTTGATTTTATGAGAACTGGTATTCTATTGTAGCAAAAGTATGCAACAACATTTGTTTATCTGTCAAGCAAGGTCATTAGTTATTGTAGTGTCGGAGGATATTTCACTACTGCACACCGAATGACAATTGTAAAATGAGCACACAAGTGTAAAAATATGTGTATGTGTAAAAGTAAAAACAAACAACGTGGATTATTATTCTAAGTTTTATAATTTATTAATTTTATACTAAACAATTAAATAATAATAACATCTTTCACAATGGATATAATTGTAAAAAAATTTATTATCACTTAATATTTTATGAAATTTTGAGTTTGTGAAATGAAGTAGTGTGCACTAAGAAGTGTGCAACAAAAATATTACACATTTTACCCAACTGTCGATTTAATTGTTTTACAGTGGTTTTGTGTGTTTTTTGTTTAATTTTTATCTATTGATGCTTTACACTTAATTACGATTATCACCACAAACAACATTCGCTCTTGAAAAAAATACAACACTTTGCAGTTTTTCACGGCTTGTGCTCACTTCTATTAAATACACTGCGTCTACATGCATGTGAGTAAGCGAGTGTGTGCGTGTGTGAGTTTGTAGGTATCTGTGTTTGTTTATTTAGTGCTTGTTTGTTACTTGTACATGTTTCGGTATGTAAAACGTTGGTTGGCCCTGTTGCTGTCGGTCGCATTTAGCAAAGTCCCCGTGCATTTCATTTTCTAAATATAAAGAGAATTTCGCATTTATTTTTTATATATATTTTTTTTTGGCTTTTGCGGACTTTGTACACCACACAGTTTATTTTAGTTTGTTCTCCTAGATTGCACAATAAAGTTGATGCATATGGGATGTTTTAAAATTTCAACCAAGCAATAGACCCCCCCCCCCCCCCCAACACTTGATTTTTGCTTGTTAGAAGTTGATACACTCTTTGCAGTTAGATTAAAAGAAAGCCTTTATTTTCTTATTACTGCAAGGATATATATATATGTATAGAAAATACACAGAGAAAAAATTAAAAATTGTTTTAGAATCAATAAAAAAAGAATTTAATTTTTTTTCTTTTTAAAGTATATTTGTACATGATCCTTTTTCTAAGGAAAAAGTTTATTTTTTTAATTATTAAAAATATTATTAGATATATAAAAGGTACGATTTCAATTAAAATGTTTAATTGCATAAAGTAATAGAATTAATTGAAATTTATTTGAAAATCAATTAATCCAATGATTTAGTCACTAGACACTAGTCCTTAAATTCCTTACTGAACGCTACACAGTTTCCTCACATGTATGTAAGTGGAAAATCTTTGCGTTTTCCTATGCTTTAAAATGTAGGAACTGTTTTGAAAAAGAAGGAGATGGCTGGCCGAAACTGAGGAACACACTTCAGTGCCACCAGCTGCAATTGCCTACCATTCCTTAGTTTTCCTAAAACACTCACACCTACCGCAATGAACTAAACACAATTCTATACTTCACACACATTATTTCAATATCTTCACATAATGCCCCAGAATTATCTTTTGAATTAAACGAAAACGAAAATTTCCAATATCCTTAGTTCCACATTGATTCCTCTGAGGGCTATATCATTATCGTCTTTAAAAGCAGTCTTTAGTAAAATTCAAATATTTTACACAAGCAAAAATTTACCACCAAAATGGCTCCTGGATATTTTCTTTGCAAAAAAAAAAAATAAAATAACAATAAAAAATAGATGGGAAATTAAAAAACACTTTTCCTTTGGCTAAAATGCAAATTATCCTTAATCAATTCGTGGTAAGTGTTTAGCACAAATTTAATGTAGATTATAGTGTTTAAGGTCCATGGGTCTATTGGTTTATTAAGACGCCATGTAATAATCTGTGGGGCTAAGGAGGAGAGAGATCACAAGAAGATGAGTATGAAAAATTAACAAGAATAAAATTGCATAAAAATATACATACGTCCTCATTTACAAAAGCTAAATACATGTAGGCGAGGGTAGTTTGCAAAGTTTTTGAAATTAATATATAAATATGTATGTAGTGGAAACCGATTTCAAACGATTTCGTGAATAATTCTCCAGCAAATCGCAATTTTTGGGATTTGAAATAGCAGACCGCATGTTAAAATACAAAAATATACTAGAGAACATTTTTTGAAAAGACATTTAGCTCTTAGTTGCAGGAAAAGCATTACAAATCAAATTAAAAAATTAATAATGAGCTCTTCACTTCATATTTCCCATCGCCATTAATATTTTGCGATCTCACTTAAAACTTAATATCTCCAAAATGCTAAACTGTACTCGCGAATGTCTTAAGGTACGGTCACATTTGGCAAACATTTGCCAAAAAAACGTAACCACTACATACTAATGAAAACTCTTTTGATTCAGACACGTGTCTGAAAAATCCAAAACGACCAAAAAAGCGCCCAAACTAAAAAAAATCGCTTAATGTAAAAAAAAAAACAAAATAAATCGCCAAAACTGCTAAAAATGCAAAATTTTAAAATATTGCTAAAACTAAAAAAATCGTCAAAAACTGAAAAAATCGATAAAACTAAAACAGTCAAAAATATTGCAAAAAACCGAAAAAATATTCCAAAACCTGAAAAAAATCGCTAAAATAAATCGTAACACACCGAAAAAACGCTAAAAGTGAAAAAACGCCAAAAACAAACATAAAAAAAATTCGAAACGACAGAAAAAGCGCCCGAACTAAAAAAAATTCTTAAACTAAAACAAACCAAAATAAATCGCCAAAACCGAAAGAAGTCGCCAAAAATAAAAAAGCTGAAACTGGAAACCAACACAAGCGAAAAAAATTCAAAAGGACGAAAAAGCACCCAGTAAAAAAATCGATAAATAAAACAAGCCAAAAAAAAAATTCATAAAACCGAAAAAAAATCCAAAACCTGAAAAAATCGCTTAAGCTAAAATAATAAATTTAAGAAATTTATTATTCGATTTATTATTATTATAATAATTCTTGAAAGTCTGTGCATAAGAGTTTTGGGACTATTCAAAATGTGTGGATGAAGTCTACTGATGATTTGTTATAGCAACAATGAAATGCATATATACCAAGCTGAAATTTCAAATTAAAATAATAAATCATAAAAAACCGAAAAAAACGTCAAAAAGAAAAAAACGCCAAAAAGAAAACAACTCTACAACTGAAAATACGCCAAAAACGAAAGAAAAAAAACTTAAATAACAAAAAAGCACCCAAACTAAAAAAATCACTAAAACTAAAAAAAAACACTAAAACTAAAAAAATCGCTCAAACTAAAAGAAGCAAAAAAACATTCCAAACACTGAAATAAATGGCAAAAAAAAAATTGTTAAAACAAAAAAAAACGCCTAAGCCAAAAAATCGCCAAAACTAAAAAAATCAATAAAACTAAAAAAAATCAAATTAAATCGCCAACACCGAAAAAATACCAAAAAATAAGAAAAAACCGCTACAACTAAAATTAATCGTCAAAAACCGGGGAAAATCGCCAAAAATAAAAAAACTAAAGCTGAAAAACGCCACAAACGAAAAGCTGCCAAAGTAATAAAAAAGCGCTAAACTAAAAAAAATTGCTAAAACTAAAATAAGCGCTTAAACTAAAAAAACAAAAAAAAAATTTTCCAAAACGCGAAAAAAAATTCCATAAACCGAAAAAATCGCTAAAACTAAAATAAATCGTCAAAAACCTTAAAAATCAACACAAAGAAAAAAATCTATAAAACTGAAAAAAATTCAAAACTAAAATTAAAAAAATCGCTAAGACTAAATAACGCTAAAACTAAAAAAAGGCAAAAAACCGAAAAAAATTCCAAATCCGGAAAAAAATGGCTAAAACTAAAATAAATCGTAAAAAACCGAAAAAAACGCCAAAGAGAAAAAGCATTTCCAAAAAAGGGCCCAAACTAAAAAAACGCTAAACCTAAAAAAATCACTTAACTAAAATAAACCGGCAAAAACCGAAAAAAATCCAAAAAAAAATATATACGAAAGAATAAAACTAAAATTAGTCGTCAAAAAGAAAAAAATCGCTAAAACTCAAAACTCGCCAAAAACAGCCAAAACAAATAAAAAAGCTGCCAAGCCAAAAGAAATGCTAAAAAAAAACGAACAAATCACCAAAAAACGCAAATAGACCCAAAAACAGCGCCAAAAATTTAGAAAATTGCCAAAAATTTAAAAAAGTTTACAGGGTACTTAACTTTTTTTTTAATTTCTGCATAAGGTATCTCATATATTCGACTATATAGGCTAAATTTTGTATAACAATACATATCGTTACCTTAATATTTTATTGAAATTGATTTTCTTGTATATTTCGTTAGAACAATATCTAATGTATCGAAAAATTTACGAATTTCGATTTCAGAAAAATAATAAGTTTGGGGCTTTCTATATTAAGGTAACGGTATGTATTGTTATTGTAAGTAGTGTTGGAGTCAAAGTCTTAAGGCCCAACTATAATATGAATAAGCTGGCTTAAGCTAATGCCAGAATTGAACGATAAGTCTGTCAAATATTTAAGCAATTAAGATGTGACTTTTAGGTGCCCACAATGTACTTACATGCACTTAAGTATTATTTAGCCACAGCTTCACATACAGGTATTGTTCACAATCTTTTAGTAATTTTGTTTCTTCTTATAACTACTAAATGAATGCAATTCAATCAAATTAACTTGTTAGAATACCCTAATCTATTAAAAATTCACGTATAATCATATCGACCACTTTATTACTTGTTTTATTTGTTTTGCCTACTAAAAAGTACAACAATGAACATGCATAAATAAAGTCATGTGTATGTGTGTATAAGTGTATTGTAAAGCAAAGAATGAAAATAGAAGTTATGCTTTCTTTTCTGAGTTTAAAATAAGAAACAATAAAAAAATATTTAAAATCAATGAATATTTTCTGATGATGTTTGCTTGAGTTTAAAAAATGCACAAACAGTGTTTTCCGTACGGAATGCGCGTTCAGTTTGGCACTTAGCTTAAGCAAATGATATTTGACGAAAAGTTCCATAAGTACATTATAGTTTGCCACATACGTTTTATATGTAACCGCACAGTTGCTTAAGTTCGCTTATTCCTATTACTTTACTTTACTGAATTTATTTTTTTTTCAATTTCTAACACTGGCCTCGTTTATCTCTGCATCTAAAAGAAATTTGCTAACGGGAATTTGCATCGCTATTTTTAGCGACAAGTGCTCAGGCTATATATGTATTTTTCCCATTTTGTACTTCATCTATCTTTTTTTTTTTTTCTTCTTTTTGCGACATATGTATAAGCCTGCAAATGTGTAGTTAAAAAGAAAGAAAAAAGAAAACATGAACAGAATGACGATGATGTCTGTAAGGTTATTTTGGTTGTGTTTTTCATACTTAGCTCTATTGCTTGGCTAAGCTATTCGTACTAGAGAGTTGGCTGGATGTTTGACTGGATGGCTGGATGTTGTCTTGTCTGTCATTGCTGGCAAAATGTTAAGTACATACCTATCGAATAAACGAGCTAAGAAGAGATAATGCTACATACATAAATACGTACGTACCTACATATGCACATGTAAATATGTATATATCTATGTATGCACTTGTAATAATACAATGCAAATTTGCTGCATGTGTGTGTGTGTGTTCGCGCGTAAGTGTATGTTAAAAGTATTATAGTGTTTGTTTAACAGACAATATGGCTTTTGGCTTTATCGTTGTCGCTATCGCTAACGCTAACGCTAACTTTGTGTTTATTTTTATTTTTCATTTCACTGGCTGTTTAAGTTTTAGTTGTTTCTTATTTTTTTTTTTTAATTTTCTGTGCTGCAAATTACTTTGAAAATGTTAGTGAAAATCTCGTTTATTTACATCATTCAGCCAACAAACCAGGCATTAGTCAGTCAGTCAACTCAGCCCAGTCCAGTTCCGTCCACCGCCCAGCAGATATCCAGTAGCAAAGTATGCAAGTAATTACAAAGTTACTATAACAACAACAATGAAATAACTGCAAGCCCGTATTAGAAATTTCTCTTTCCTTGTGACATGCAAATATATTTTAATTTTAATTTTATTTTTAGTTAACTTGTTATGCCCTGCATCTTTATTGACTGTATACATAATTAATGAAAGTTTCATCAATAAGTTTTAATTTAGTTTGAAGATTTTTTTTTCTCACACTATTGAAATCAATGACAAAAATACTTTTGCTAAAGAGAAAATATTTTATTTAAAAAGTAAAATGTTCCAAACATTTTGTTTGTTGTTGCTTAACATAGCGTCTACAACTGCGATTAACTCTGACATAATATGTGAGAAAACGTCGGCAGAATAACAAAAATAAAATGACGATATTTCTCTTCATCTTATTAAAAGGGGACAACGTAATTTAACTTTTCTTATAACATTTCATTTTATGGAAATTCTCATCGAGTTAACATGTTTTATTTTTGCAAAATTACTTATTTTATTTTCACTTTTTCACACAAACTTTAATTTATAAATCAAATTAAACAGATTTAAACATATAAAATCCCAGAAATTTTGTCCCAAACATAGTTTTTCATTTATTTTAATAAACACTCACACATGCATACTAATTTATTTTCATGTACGTGTGTTTTTTGACAATTCATCCCATAAGATTGTTGTTATAAGAAATATAACAACGCTCTCATAAAAAAATCTTATAACATTGAGATAACACTAATTTGAAGTCTACACGTAACATAATTCGTTCTGCGATTGAATTTGACGATCTTATGTTAGGTGTAGACCCTATGTAAAGCACGTGTAGATGCATTTCGTGGCTGCTTGAAAAAAATTATTGACTGCTTTAAAAAAACATTATTAAAGAAAGTCTTTCTTCCATAACAAACTCTGAAGAGCATCCAGTTTTGAAAGGCCCAACCATTCCAGCCAAAAAACTTTTCATCTTAGCTACAACAAAAAATTAACTTTATAGCCGAACTTAAAAATTAAGCCATTTTGTATACGACTTTAGTTTACATTATCTTTAAAAATTGTCACTCTCAAGTTTTTGCTTTTAAAGTTTATAAAAGAAAAATAAGAATAAAACAAACTGTCTGTCAATGTACGACTATTTATGCCAAAAGTAAATGCGTTTGTCGGCAGTAGGAAAAATAGAACAGAATATAGGAAACTCTTTAATAATGTCGCTATGTAAAGCTGCAGCGGAAACTGCGGTATGTTGCACAAACTGCTGCTAAAACTTTCCAGTCTGTCTATAAAAATATTACATACATACATTCATATTTGAAATTAAATTTCCGTTTCTTGATGTCTTCCTTAGCAAACAATGAATACGAGGAGAAAGCAACCAGAAGAATATCTACTTTAAGCGAATGAGTGTATGTATGTGTTGTGGTAGAACAGCAACCAGAAAAAAATTATTAAAAGAGTTTTATTTAACTGCGCCAAAAATTTTAATGAACTGCACATTAAATATTAAAATTTTGCTTAGATACTAAGAGAATTATAATTTTAACTGTAAGTTATGAGTTATAATGAGTTGTAGTCCCTGACTACCGAATATCGAGTAACGAATTTAAAGAATAACGTTCGTATTATAAATATTTATCACATATTCATTTATTCGCGGCAGTTTACTGAAAGTAATATATATGTAATTATTACAGTCGTTGCCTTTTTAATTAGGCCTGCATAAAATCAATAAAAGTATTTTTTTTTTTGATGTGTAAACATCTATACGCAGGGGGGCAGAGTAGCAAGCCGAGCAAAAAATGTCGGCGGCGGCTGAAAGACAAATATTTTCGGCGGCGGCGGCTGAACGGCTTAACGCCGATTTGTTTAAGCATTTGAAAAAATTTTTATCCCAGTCTGTTCTTAGAAAAATACGTGAATTATTGAATCACCACGTTGTAACATTATTTATTTTGCAATAGTTTGAATATTGCAGTAATTGATGTCCTAAATAATAGCTTCGTAAATTATTTGTTAAACTATAGAAACATATTCTAGACTATCAGGGTAATTATAAATAAAATTTCGCGAGAAATTTTTAATTTTTCAAATTAGAATTTTTTTCCCCATTACTTGCTATTAGTTGGAATTTTTCCCCGGGAAAAATTTCTCGCGGATTTTTTTTCTTGATTGCTTTCTACATAAATTTGATTTAAGCTTTCCGATTGAATTAAAAATTAATTACTTTATTGGAACACTGCTACGGATCAACAAACAAAAAGCTTTGAACAATTAATTATCAAAAAGTCGCCTGACTGCTTAAACAAAAAAGTCTAGTAAACGTGCATGTATTTAAGAAGGGACTCCAAAAGAGAACGTAAGTGTTGTCGCAACTACGTTACCGTTCACATAAACATTTTCTTTTTATGTGGAAGCAAAAACAACTATCTTTCCGGGACGCTCGCTATCATATTGAATACGAAATTTGAAAAAGTATAAAAAATAAAAGACAAAATATCGGCTGAGTACTAAGCCGCCGATAAGCCGAGTGGTTCGGCAGCGGCTCGGCTTGTCGAAAAAAATCGGCTGACTGGCTAGCCGCCAGCCGCGTCGGTACGGCTTGCTACTCTGCTGGGGGGGGGGGGGAAATCTTTTTCACAATACAATCACAAATTTTGAGTAACATCGTAAAGCGTTATCAAATCGGTGTGAGCTATAAATGAGTGTATTAGTGTAATCATACGAAGAAGAAGTACAGAAAAACTTAACAGCTGCATAGAAATACACTCAATCGAATTTTAGAGCATACCTTCAGGAGCAATGTTAATTTTAATAAAAATTAATTGTGAAGTGCTATAGTGTTGCCAATGTGGATAATTTTGTTAAAAAGTTAAAAAATATAAAATAAATAAAATGTATATAAACTTTTAAATGAAAGAGCATTTCAAATGTCAAATATTTGTTTAAAAGATATATAGCAGTCTTTATAAAGAATTTATAATATTATATTATAACATATCTTCATTACGTACTGTTGCCTTACACTGAAGCTGGTGCAGGACAATTGGGCAACAACAATCAGCATCTCATGCCAATTATTATGGGTAAAGATTTTAATACAAATTTTGCAAACCCACAGTCGCAAGATTTATCAAAATTTTTATTTGACGTTTTCCACTTGCATATGAGAAATTCTCCACAAACCCCCACAACTAATAATTCCACTACTATAGCTGCAGTTTTCCATAGATTTTCAAATACAGTAGAGTTAAATTTTATATATCTTATTTTAGTTACCATAAGCCAATATTAAAAAAGAATTTTTACTAGATATTTTTTTTATATTTAATTTCATATATCAGCAAAAGTAAAAAGGTTAAAAAAAATAGAAAATCGCCATAAGCCGCAAAACACGACAAACGGAAAAAATCATAAAAACCAAAAAAAAAATCGCTAGAACTAAAATAAATCGCCAAAGACAGAAAAAACTGGCAAAACTAAAAATAAATCGACAAAACCGACAAAAACACCAACACTAAACAAAAATAGCCAAATACTGAAAAATAACTTGAAGAGTATTTTTATGCAGATAATTAAATTTAAAAAGTCAAAATTAAAGGGTAATCTATCAGTTAATGTAATTTGGACAATTTGCTGTATCTTGGAAATCGTAGGAAGCAAATTTTTTAAGTTTTAAATAACGCTAAAGTAAAAAATGCGAAACGAAAAATCGAAAAATTAAAAAAACGCTTGGATGAAAAATATAACAATAATTTGGCTTAAAAAGCGATACGATAATATATATAGAAAAATTTTACCGATTTACTTTTTGCAAAATGCAAAAAAAATCACCAAAAGTAAAAAGATCGCCAAACAGAACAAAAAAAATCGCCAAAACTAAGAAAAATCGCTAAAACTAAAATGCCAAAACCAAAAAAAAAATCGCCAAGAACGAAAAAAATACAAAATTTAAATAAAGCCAAAAAAAACGAAAAAGCACCAAAACAAAAAAAAACTCACCAAATACCGAAAAAAAGTTGTAGTGTATTTTTATGCAGACACTGAATTTTTAAAATTAAATCTAAAAAGCATTCTGTCAGTTAATGCAATTTTGACAAATTGCTGTTTCCTGGACAAATTTTTAACATTTTCAAAAACGCTTGAAATAAAAAATCCTGAAATTAAAAAAATGTCGAAACGAAAAATCGCCAAAATCAAAAAACACTTAAAGGGAAAATATCACCAGAAATAAAAGTATTTTTTTTTTTAAACAAACACAATCCGCGAAGCGATTAGGTTGTCCGCAGAAACCAGTAAGGATCTATGGCGCGAATTGAACCCACGACCTCTGGGTGCCTACTGTGCAATTCGAAACGAAAGAAAATTCTTTAAAATTTGTATTTTTATAACATGTAAATTCAAAAGCGTATGCATGCGTAGCATCGCTACCATTCAGTCACAGGGGCTAAAATGCAAAATAAAAATCACCAAAAGTCAAAAAGATTGCAAATAATATAAAAAATCCCCATAAACCGAAAAAAACGCCAAAACGATAAAAAAATCACCAAAACTAAAAAACGCTAAAACTAAAATAAATCGCCAAAACCGAAAAAAATACCAAAAACTAAAAAAAAAGCTGAAAAAGTCGCAAAAACAAAAAAGCGCCAAGACTAAAAAATCGCCAAAAACCTGGAAAAAAATCGATAAAACGAAAAAAGCGCTGAGGCTACAGTTCGTATATGCACTAATAAATATGTAAGTATGTACAACACTGAAACCATTTCGAAGCGCATAAGATTATGAGTTTAAAATATCATTGTGTTACACACAATTATATGGTCACAATTCAAACAAGTAACTTTGAAACTAAAAACTTAAGAATGGCGTCTGTTGACCCCATATATTGAGTTTTGACAACTGTCATATCTTTACTCTTCCAGTATTAAAACAAATCGATTCATGTAAGAATCATCAAAATCGCTCCACGCGTTCGGTTTGTATAGACCTTCTTCTTCAGGTCACAGAGGAAAATGCTTAAAGTTAAATCAGTAATCATTTGTAAACAAATTTAAATCACTTTTTAATACCATTAATCTATTTCACATTCTATTTTTTTAATTCAATTCAACAAATTTTTTAATTTAATTTTGTAAATGTGTATGTATGTATGTATGTATGTACACGTGTTCGTTTCAAAAAATACACATTTTCTCTTGTTTGTTTTGATTATTTTGTTGTCCCTTTCTCGCAGTGACTGCACCACAAATGATTTTAACTTTTTTCATACGCCAGTTTTTACAACTCTGGTCTACTTTGTGCTTCAGGTCTTAAGGTGCAATTAGACGTGACATGGCCATAATGCCATAGCTATAACCAAACCAAAAATCAATTGGTTTCTATGGTAATGGCTATGGCGTTATGGCGAGTCACCTATAATTAAATAGTGTTACCCATTCGTTTGGTTCGAACGTCTGTTTTCTATGGCTATGGTTATGTCACGTCTGATTGCACCTTTATTCGGTTATGTTTTCTTACATTTTATTGTCCCTTTATACTTTTCTACTTCGTCAATCGTAAAATCAATTTCAGTCTCAGTAAAATTTGGCGATCTTTTATTTATTTTTTTTTAATTTGTTGCCTTTTCGCTTGTGCGAAGAATTGATGGCCTGCAGCGAAACAGCTGTTTTTGACATTTGTTCTAGTGCTGTCACAACCTTATTTATTTATTTGTTATGGTGCACTGATTTAAATCCGTTTCACACTTCCACTTAGATGTGTTCAGCACTTTAATGTAAAATCTTGCAAAGAACATTTTTTGTGGAATATATTAACCCTGGAAGTCTTTTTAGTGAGGGGTATTCTTTCCTCCCTTTCTTAAAAAGCATCAAGCAAGTAACATTTATTTTTAGCAGAAGACAAAATCTTTAAATTAATAAACAAAACAAAAAAAAACAAAAGTTTCATTGAACTACAAAAAGTTATTTTTGCATTTAATTTCAAATGTTTTACAAAATTCTATTTATTTTTAATATCTCGTTTTAAAACAAAGTTTGAGTTTTTGGAAACTGCTTTTGAAATTCCAAGAAACTCTTAACACTGAAGGCAATAATATTCAAGGAACTAAGGCACACTTTTGCAATTGAAGCGCGTTAATTCTATAAAGCTATCCCCCCTCCCCCAACCAAATGCAATTTAATTTCACTCTTTGCACAGTTTCTTATTTTGTGAAGAAAAATAAATCGAAGAAAAAAAACAAACAACAACTTTTATGCCATTTTTACTTTCATTTCCTTTTTATTTGAAAATAAAAATAATAAAAATCTCTACTACATCTTAGATTTTATTTTAAAAAAAATGCTTCCCTTTTTTATTTTATGCAATGTTTGTTTGAAATGGAATTTGATTTTACTTTAATTCCCGGCTAGTCGAGCAATGCACGTTGGTTTTACATCTATTAAAAAAAAAAAAAAAGAAATTGTAAAATACACCCACATTTTTTATTTTACTTTTCCCATTTAATAAACAAAAACGCATTTTATTTTTGCTTAAGAAGTTTGTAGTAACACGGGCCAAAAGCTGCTGCTAATGCCAGCTTGAAGAGATGGATAAAAAAAACTTCCTTTTATTTGCGTGCTGGCTACAGAAATTAAGGGAATGAATGCTGGGTGCTGTTATCAAACAAGACGTTTGAAGACGTTGACGATAATGTCGGTGTGGTTAGAAAAATAAAGAAAAACACTCGTGTAAAAATAAAATAAACAATATTTTTACATAAATTTACTCTCAAAGCAAATTGACTTTCAAGTTGGAATGAAATTTTGTTGCCATGCCAAACAAAAACAACATGAACCAAATAAATAGTTATGTACTCGTACAACAACAACAACAACAACAACAATACAGCATCCAAAAACTCACGACTTTGAAACATTATAATACACGACTGAACCAGCAAATAAACTCTTAAAGGTTTTCTATTATTTTATTTTATTTTACTGATGTAATTTTATTGCAATGAGCATGAAAATGAACGAAATGGATGTAAAATCAAAATTCTAAGGAAAAAGTGACATAAACGCGAAGAAATTACGATGACAAAGTTATGGGAGAGACAAACAAATTTCTGGGAAGAAAATTAAGTAGAAAGAAGTGATGGGCAACAATCGTTTGAATAACGTGAAACTGTTACGAGCTGTCACATGCAACATTCACAGTCGTGTGTAAATTCATTAAGGAACTTGCATGCAAAATAATTTCAAGTGAAGCAACAAAAAGAGAACTTTTGTGAAATTAATGCAAAACACCATGGGTGGTAAGGAACCCTATTGTTTTCAGTACAATATTCATTTATCAGTCACAAAGTGTTTTCTCGACAGCCGTAAAAGCTACAAAACTGGAAAACCTAAGAGGAAAATTCTGGAAATTTTCAAAAACGCGAAAACTAAAAAATCCCAAAATTAAAAAAAAAATGCCAAAAAAAATCGAGAAAATGAAAAAAGTGTTTAAATGAAAAATATCATCATAAATAAAATAAATCGCTAAAATAAAAGTGAAAAGGTGGCCAAAAAAATAAAAAATCGCCTGAAACCAAAAAAAACACCTTAACGGAAAAAATCGCTCAAACTAAAATAAATTTCTGAAAAACCGAAAAAATAGCCATTAAATTTATTAAATCGTTGAAACACAAAAACTTTTAAACTAAAATAAACGTCAAAAATCCAAAAAGTCCTGAAAACGGAAAAAACGCCAAAACGAAGAAAATAAGCCCAAAAACTAAATAAATTACAAAAAAAATAAAAAAAAACATAAATAAAAAATCACTAAAACGAAAAAACGCCAAAGCTAATAAACATAAAAAACTGAAAAATCGCTCAAACTATAACTATAATAATTTTCCAAAAAAAACCTAAAAAATAACCTAGAACAAAAGAAAGCCAAAACTAAAAAACGGCAAAATAACAAAAAGATCCAAAAACCGAAAAAAATCGTAAAAAAACAAAAAACGTTTAAGCTAAAATAAACGTCAAATATCACAAAAAAAAAACTGAAAACGAAAATAACGCCAAAACTAAGAATAAGCGCAAAAATTAAAAAAATCACAGAAAATAAAAACAACAACATAAACAGGAAAAATCACTAAAACGAAAAAACGCTAAAACAGAAAAAACACCAAAAGGGAAAAAAATTTCCTATAATAAAATAAATCGTCAAGAAACCCCCAAAAAATTGCTAAGAACGAATAAAACCAAAACTAAAATAAAAAAACACCAAAAAATGCAAATAGCACCAGAACTAAGAAAAGCGCCAAAAACAGAAAAAATTCGCCAAGACGAAAAAAGAACGTTTAAACAAAAAAAAAGCAAATATTAAAAAAAATCTCAAAAACGAGCAAACACCATAACTAAGAAAAAGCGCCAATTAAAAAAATCGCAAACAGTAAAAAAAATCTCCAAGAACCGAAAAAATCGGTGAAACGAATAACCCCCAAAACTAAGAAACCGAAAAAAGGCAAAAAAAAATTCCTCAAACGTTAAAAACCGAAAAAATCGCCAAGCAAAAATAAAAACGTTTAAACTAAAAAACGTCAAAAATTAAAAAAAAATACCAAAAACGAGAAATAGCGCAAAAATTAAAAAAAAATCACAAACACTAAATAATCTCACAGAACCGAAAAAATCGCTGAAACAAAAAAACGCCATAAAGGAAAAAACCCCTTAAACTAAAATAAAACCGAAAAAATCGCTAAGCAAGAAAAAAACGTTTAAAATAAAAAAAAAAACACAAAAGTTAAAAAAATCCCAAATATTAAAAAACGCTTAAACTAAGCAGCGCCAAAAGTAAGAAACTGAAAAACGGCCAAAAATAAAAATCGAAAAAAAGCCGGAAAAATCGTTAAATTGGTAAAACGCCAAAACTTAGAAACCGATAAAAAGCCATAACGAAAAAAAATCGCTTAAACTAAATTACAGTGCGAAAAACCGAAAAACACGCCTAGAAAGAAAGAATGACAAAACTAAAACAAAACGCCAAAGAAAACGAAAAAAAACACCAAAACTAAGAAACAGCGATAAAACTAAAAACCGAAAAAAACGCTTAAAATAAAAAAACGTCATAAATCCCAAAAATACCAGAACAGAAAAACGCCAAAAACTAAGAGAAATCGCAAAAACTGAAAAATCTCCAAAAGCCGAAAAAAAATTTTATTGATAAAAAACGTCAAATCCCTCAAAAATCGCTGAAACGTCAAAACCACCATAACTGAGAAAAAGCTCCAAAACTAAAAAACTCGCAAAAAACTGAAAAAAATTTCCATGTTCTTAAAATTTATGCATCATGTAAGATTATCAACTATATAGGCTAAAGATCGTATAGTATTTTATATGTCGTATACTTACAGAAACCTTCGTGCGCGAGTCAAAATTGCACTTAAATAAATTTATTTCAATTTTTTTCTTTCTCAAGCACGTACCATATCTTTTTATAGACTTTCGCTCACGCTGCCATCACTAGTTTGAGACCGAACACACATTTAAATTTCAACGAATTAAATAGAAAAATAAATTGAATTTGTGTAAATTAATTTGCGGCTGATTCTGGTTGTCGTGTTTAATACCACCCTCGAGTGTTAAATAAAAATTATTTTCAAATACACTGAAAAAAATTTTTAAAGTGAGAGAATTTTTGAACGAATTTTAAGGAAGTTTAAAAGGACCATTTTTTTTTGAATTCTTATTGGCAAAATTTTCGTGGAACATTTCAATCTTTTACATCTTCTGTATATCGTCGGCACTTTCTATAACATATGATATTTAAGGCCGTTCGAGAGAAAAAAAATACTCCGCATCGACTATCTGGAATATTTATTTAAATTTTGTAACTGTACGTGTGGAAGAAAACTGATGTGTTAAGCTAATTTATTAAGCTTTGAATATAAAATTTTAACAGTTAGTTAACAGGTTTACACTCTAAACCGACGATATGTGTTTTTTTGGGTTTGAAAGAGGGGACAAAAAGTACCACTAAACGGGGATATCATGGTCGGAAATATTTTATAAAAAACTTATTGCACGTCTTTGAATGCAACAAAGTTATTGTATCCTCTACCAGAAACAGTGTCATTATATAACGTAATTTAAATATACATAATGAAACTACTTTAAATTAAATTCATGTTGTTTCAACTTGAAATAACTTTCATTTAACATATTTCTTCGTAGTATTTCAGTGTCGAGTTTACGTTGTTCCAACTTAAAATAACTTTGATGATTCAACATGATTCTTCAGTACGGGAATGTTAAATCAACATGCAATAAAGTTATTTCAAAATTAAAAATTTACGATTACTGTAAATCATGTTGAATTAACATAAAACACATATGAAGCAAAATCATTGCCGAAAAATTTTGAATTAACCTTGTTTACGCAGATTTTAATATTTCTGTGTGTACACAGAAAAAATTATTCCACTGATTTTATAGCTTCACTCGCTCGCTTTTTTGTTTTAAGTGTATATTTCCCCCTTTTAGAAAAGTACTTTAGCAAAAAGTCATTAAGCACACAATGAAAAATAAACTTTTGGGGATCACTTCTTTCCTTTATTACCACTTAGAAAGGAAGGAAATTGTTAAAAAAAAAACTTCTACTTATATACATATATTTCTTTTAATTTAACTTAAAAAAATAAATATAAATACAAATAAATATTTAAGAAGGTGGTCCGTCCGTCCACCCACCTTAAGATAAAATGTATACACTAAAAAAATAAATTATTTTATATGAGAGATTCAAGTATTTTTCTATTTATTGAAAGTTTTTTCTTTGTACTTCTACTTTTCAATGTTTCATTTCAAAATAAACAAAATGTCGCCTAAGAAAAACAGACAACAAGTAACAATATTAGAAATTTAGCTGACTGGAAAATTGTAACGCATACAATTTAAATATATTGTAACTGAAACAAAACAAAGGTATCAGCCGCTAAATTGGTACGTTAAATAAACAACAGCAGCAGCAACAGAAACAACGCATTGGCAAAAGCAAACTTAAATAAACAAGTTCAACAATTAAGTTATTTTCCATATCTTTTATAAATAGATACTTGTGTAAAATAGAAAATTAGACAATTGTTTTGTAATTTATTGCCCACGACTGGTTGCAGGGGGTGGAGACAAACAACAGTCTTTCTGCCTACCCTGGAGCCTTGCTTTCAGTTTTGTTTAACCAATTTTATGGCTAAATAGAACAAACAATCAACCTCTCCTTCCCCTCCCCCCCTCCTCAACCTCTTAAAACAGTCACTATATTCCAACACGAGTTGAGTAACCGCTTAAGTTCTTCAACACTCATTGTCAACGCCTTAACGCGCTTTCCAAAGAAAAAATATAATATAAAATTAAAGAAATTTCATTTCACATTTCTGGATAAATTTTTGTTTGCTTTTCATTCTTGTTAGCATTTTCATACTTGGGAATTCTAAAAATAAATTAAATAAACTAAAAACTGAAATTAAGAAAAGCGTGAAATTTATTACTATTTGCTGCGGGATTATCTCTTGTGTTTTTTTTCTTCACCTCGACTTCAAACGTATATGAAGGTATGAGTGAATGGTTTCGAAGCAAAATCTTATTCGAAATTAGCAGAGGCTAGGACAATGAAAATTTTAAGAGTTAATTACAGTGGTACTGAAACCCTACACTAGGGAAAAGCTGCAACTTAAAAATAACAATTCGTCATAGTCAGGCTTATTACATACGGCCCTATGTATAAGCAAAAATTGGCATGAAGTTAGCATAAGGGAGGAAATTGAATTAGGTGTTAACGACTTCCTCTATACAATTTGACATTAAAAGGGTTCGCATTACCTTAATCCACCTCCAAGTCCTAGCATGATTTTTAATGTGAAGTTTCATGGCAAAACTATGATCATGTTCAATTTTGCCACTTATGCTAACTTCATGCCAATTTTTGCTTATACGTAGGGCCGATAGTGTCCACACCTGATGAATTTATATCATGATGAATGTCAAATTCATATCATGGTGAAAATTCATCACGTATAGACTCGATTTATTAATATTATGGTATCGTTATGATATAATCATCAGAGCTCACGGCCTGATGAAGTCATCTTGATATCAAATGTCATTTTATATGTTACGGTGCATTTAAAGTTAATTTATTACACAATTTTCGTTTAAAAAGGGGCGGTACAATAATTTTTATGCTCAAGAAATTAAACAACACCCAAATTAATTATTTTTGGCAAGTATATTTTATATATATATTGTTTGATTCATCATAATATAAAATCATCAAAGTCTGCCCCTTTGTGCTGATATTAATGAAATATATTCAGTGAAGTGCGATTTTGACTCGCGCACGAAGGGTTCCGTACGGACACGAGATATGAATATGATATGATATGAATACGAACTTTATCCTTTATTTTTTTTCGTTTATGGGTTTTTTCGGTTTTAAGCGTTTTTTTAGTTTTGGGTTTCTTTGCGTTTAGTTGCGCTTTTTTAGTTTTGGCACATTTTTCTCGTTTTGGCGATTTTTTTTTAATTTTGGCGATATTTTTCCTATAGGTGATTTTTTGGCATTTTGGCGTTTTTTTCATTTTGGCAATTTTTTTAGTTTTGACACTTTTTTTCTCGTTTTGGCGATTTTTGTCGGTTTTTGGCATTTTTTTCTTAATTTTGGAGATTTTTTCTTTTTGGTGATTTTTTTAATTTTGGCGATTTTTTTTAATATAGGCGATTTTTTTAGTTATGTCAATTTTTTCATTTGGGCGACTTTTTCATTCAGGCGCTTTTTTAGTTTTGGCACTTGTTTTTTTCTCATTTTGGCAATTTTTTTCGGTTTTTGACGTTTTTTCAATTTGGCGATTTTATTTCATTTTTTGCGATTCTTTTTCATATCAACAATTATTTTGTCATCAGCGCCTTTTTTGCGTTTTGGTGATTTTCTTCGATTTTTGGCGATTTTTTTTTTAATTTTGACGATTTTTTTTTCATTTGGACGGTTTTTCAAATTTTGCGACTTTTTAAGTGTTAGGTATTTTTTTTTTTAATTTTGGCGATTTTTTTCGTTTTGCCGATTTAATTTTTTATTTTTGGTGATTTATTCAGTTTGGCGATTTTGAAAATGTCAAGAGTTTACCTCTTACGGTTTCCAAGATATAGCAAGTTGCCAAAATTACATAGTCAAAATTGCATTAACTGAGTGACCACCCTTTAATTAAATTTTTTAAAATTTTAGTGTTAATTGTTGTAGTCTATACAAAAATACACTAACTTCACAAATTTCAAGTGTCAATATACATATGTGCATACAATTGTATGTATATTTAACATTGGCATTTTAACATTTTTCGTTGCTTGTTTTGGAACACTCTTTAAATTTTAACTCTCATGTATTGGTTGTTGTAGTAGCCAAGGTTCTCATACTCTGTCCAAATTTCAGGTCCGTAGTTGAGAAAATAGCGTGTGACGGACAGCGTAGCGAAACCAATAGGGTTCCTTTTCACCTTTGGTGTACGGAACCCTAAAAATGACAGTTGCTCTGCCGGCGTCATATTACGAGATATGATATAAAATCATCAGGTGTGGACACTATGTTATGAACAACAACCATCAACTAGTTGAAAAGTGCGAAAATTTTCCAACTTCTTACAAAAAACTAGTTGATAAAAATGTGAATGATGAATTAGGAATTCGCAATTGTGAATATGTATTTGAAGGGCAAAAAATAACAGTTGACAAATGACAAAAATAAGATGCAATTAATGTGCCGAATTCATTTAAATTACATAAACTATTTACTTGTAACTCTGTCGTATATTCGTCCCATTTCTTTTTCATTAACCGCTTTTGAACACTGTCGCTTTCCGATGACCGCAAATTTTCTTCCATCAAACTTGCAAGCCTTGGAAGCGCAGTGTGTATAAAATTAATTATTTTGTTTTTTTTTTAACGATATTGAAACATATATTTATATTTACATATTTACTATTTATAAAGGGTGATCCAAGTAGAGATACTTTTTTCAATAACCTTTTTTTACAGATCACGTGTGAGTCGTGTCATGCTGTCATGTTATTTTTGTTTAGTATTGCTTGGCATTTTATAATGGAATGACTTACGCCTGAACAACGACATCGCTTCGCTCTATGGGCTTTTGAAAAGTTTCAAGAAGATCCGACGTTTTCGAGGCAAAATTTTGTTTAGCGATCAGGCCCATTTCTGGCTCAATGGGTTTGTAAACAAACAAAATTGCCGCATTTGGGACGAAGAGCGACCTGAAGAGATTCAATAACTGCCACTTCACTGCCACTGTGGGCCGGTGGAATCATCGGTCCATATTTCTTTAAAAATGATGCCGGTGCGAACGTAACCGTCAATAGCGACCGTGCTATGATAACCGACTATTTGATGCCTGAAATTGAAGCTCGTGATGTCGGCGACATTTGGTTTCAACAAGACGGCACCACTTCCCACACATCGCATCAATCAATGAATTTATTGAGAGAACATTTCGGTGAGCACATAATTTCAGGTTTTGGGCCGCTCAATTGGCCAGCAACATCGTGTGATATCACACCATTAGACTTTTTCCTGTGTGGATATGTAAAAACTAAAGTTTATGCAGACAAACCCGCTTCAATTCAGGCCTTAGAGGAAAACATCATGCGTGTCATTCACCAGTTATCAGTCGAAATGCTTGAACGAGTCATCGAAAATTTGACTCAATGGATGGACGTACCATCTGCGACGTAGAAACGGCCAACATTTGATGGACATAATCTTCAAAAAATAAATGCCAAAGAATTTTCTTTCAAATGATAATAAACATTCTCCATTAAATTTGTATTTTCTGTGTTTTTTTTTCTTTAAAAAAGTAGGGAACCTCTAAATGTATCACCCGTTATTGCGAGGGAATATGTTTTTCCTACTATTTTGTAGTTGCAAAAAAGAGAACGAAATTTCCGTTAAAAACTATTCACAATATAGTGATTTTGTAGTTGCTCTTTGAAAAGTTGGGGCTGCTACATCTTTAAAATCGACAAAATTTTCACTATAAATCGTTCCTTGTAAATCACTGTTACCAGATACATATAATAAACATTGTATTGTACAATACATAAATAAATATTTTACTCTAATCGAACTAATGCCCCTAAAAAAGGAAGAAACATTAACAAACGCTTGCACTCACTCACTTGCCAAGGAATTTTATTTAAATGAACCCCTTAGTTTGAGTTTCATTTCCATTTCTATTTTAATTTTTTTTTTGTTTTCCTATTTTCAATTTAAATTATTTCCTTTTGTAATATTATACTCTCTGGCATGCATTAACTTCAGTTTTGTTATAAGAAGACGACGAAAATCAAGGCGGGAGCAGCCAGAGCCAGAACTCAGCGTTTGAGGAAAGAACACACAGGAAGGGTGTGCAAAGTAAAGAAATTGCATTTTCCAAGATTTCCTCAAATATATGAAAGTGTCGACATTAATTGTTTCTATTATTCCAAAGCATTAGGCACGTTTGCAACTTAAAATATTTTTATGTTTGCAGATTGTTTGTTTGTTCATGCTCGTTTGAATGAAGAGATTCCTCTTAGAGTTCGTGTAAAAATACTTATGTATATGTAAGTATTTGTCTTTGTGTATGAATATGTGCGTGAGTGCGTTTATGAAACTGCATGCATGGGTGTCCGCCTTGCCAGTTTATAAATAAAGCCTTGAGACTAGATTTTGTAAACGCAATTTTTAGAGTTCCATACACCAAAAATTAAAAAAAATCGCCAAAACGACAAAAATCGCTAAAATCAAAAAAAAAAATCTAACACTATAATAAATCGCCAAATTCGAGAAAATCGCCCAAATGAAAAAAATTGCCAAAATTAAAAAAAAAACATCAAAAACCGAAAAAGCCCCAAAACGCGAAAAAGGCGCCAAAACTAAAAAATTGTTTACATGAAAAAAAATCGCCAATATTAAATAAAAAATCGCCAAAAACAAAAATCGCCCAATCGAGAAAATAATTGTCAAAACTAAAAAAATCGACAAAATTAAACAAAAAATCGCAACAAAAAAAAACGCGATACACCGAAATAAAATCGCCAAAACGAGAAAAAAATTGTCAAATCTGAAAAAAGTGCCTAAATGAAAACAAAATCACCATAATAACAAAAATCGCCAAAATTATAAAAACGTCAAAAACCGAAAAAATCGCCAAAAGTAAGAAAATAAAAAAGTGTCACAACTAAAAAAAGCGCCAAGACTGAAAAAAATTTCCAAAACCGAAAAAACACAAAAAAACCAAAACTAAAAAACGCTCAAACCAAAAAAAAACCAATAACGAAATAAATATCAAAACTATATTTTATGTAGGCTAAAGTTCGTATTGAATTGCATACATATCTAGTGTCCGTACGGAACTTCGTGCGCGGGTCACGGGCAGTGGTAATGTAGACCCGTGGCAAATTTATTATATAAAAATATTCGATAAGCCAACGATTTTAATCGATCGTCCATGACAACCCCGATTTTCATGAAAAAAAATCATAATGAGTGACGATGAACATTTTCATTTGAATGGTTATGTGAACAAACAAAATAGTCGGTTCTGGTCAATGGAAAATCCTCAGATTATTCATCAGTCACCGTAGCATCCATTAAAAGTGACAGTCTGATGTGCAATTCATTCGATCTTACTTCTTTGAAAATGTAAACGGCGCAACGGTAACTGTGAATGGAGAGCGATATCGTGACATGATTGAAAACTTTTTAACTGCTTGATTAACATCTGGTATCAACAAGACGGTGCCACATCGCATACATTCAGGATTACAATGGAATTACTGCGAGTAGTATACCTTGACGGCGGACAACCTCTATTTAATAATGAAGAAATATATGTAAATTAAGTCTACACAAAAGTCAGATAGCCTAATAATCAGACACAGACAACCTGGAAAATACATGCACACAGAAGAATTTTATAATAAAATCTTCGAAAACAAGGTTAATTTAACATTTAATGATTTTAATTTATATTTGTGTGTTTCATGTTAATTCAAAATGATTTACAGTTCTTCATGCAAAATTTCTTTTGCAAAAATTTTAGAGAATTTTATTTTGTATTATTTTTACAGGGACTCCTATTTTTTTACTAACAATATTAAAATTTCTTATGACGGTTTGACATGTAGACACTGTGTGTGGGCGGTATTTTTTTATGATTTGTGGGATTACTATAGGAAACAGTCTATAGGAGTTAAATCAGAACTGAGCCCAATTTATATCACCTCTTCTGGAATTAAACTTTCAAGGGAAGTCAAAGCTCTAACTGGCATCCCTTGGCTTTAATTCTTGGAACTAATTGAAATTTGTATGGATGCATCTTTAGGTCTCTGTGAGAAATGTGGTGTAATGACGATCTAAGTACTCGTACATTTAAAGCACTTGCGAGGTTCTTAGTTGAAAGGTTTATAAGGTTAAGGAACAGTAAAAGTCGTTGAATGCGGTTTTAATAAAAAAAATTGTAACTTAACAAGTTGACTATTGTGATAACTTTTCTAAAGGTACTTACACAAATGCAATATTATTTTGCAATAATTTATATTGTACAATAAAATAAAATAATTGATATCGCACAATAAAATTGCTTTTATCTATATTATATTGGTATATGGCACAATATACTGGATAACATGAAAAGTCTTTTGATTTATATTGCACAACAAGAAATATTTTGTAATGAGTTGACAACATTGTACAATAATTTTTTCCAGGTACATCACCAAGAAAATTTATATGACAAGCACAAAATTTTTTTGAGTCATTTTCATACAAAAGAAAGAAAGAAAGAAAAATTGCACCACATATATATTTTTTTAATATTGTGCAATTTATTGAATAGTGTGGAGAAAAACGACAATAACAATAGCAATAAAATACGCAATAATATTGCAAAGTCTACCTTAAAAAGTTTTAGAGAAGATATAGTTTTATAAATATACATATATGTTTAATTAACATAAAATCCATTATACAAGTATAGGCAAATCTCGGTATAACGAATCTCGCTTTAACGAAAATCCGATATAAGGAACGTCCACATTTTTTGCATTAACAACCTTATATAGCGAATACTAGCCTAATTTTGTACTGTATATAACGAATTATGAAAAAAAAATTGCTAAATAAAAAACAAAAACTTGCTGGGAACAAATTTCTAAGATTTTGCTCTACTTTTTATAGCGAATATTTTCATAAATGTGTGCTCTGTATAACTAACGGGAAAAAATATTAAATAAAATCTACAGCAGCAAAGTAAATGCAAAAAAAAATTAGATTCCTTTGGTTTGTATTTGGTATCTCATTTGAAAAAAAAATTACCCTCATTCTTTTTATTGTATTGTATCATGTCTACAACAATAATAATTAAAATAACACTTGAAAAAATCTTTGCGATATAACGAATTTTTCGGTACAACGAATGGGCCTGACATATCGTTCGTTATACCGGGATTTGCCTGTACCGTCTATTCTGTGAAATTATCTTGCACTAGTGGCAACGCTGCCGGGTCTATTTGTGTTTGTATACGTACATTGTCTATATGTATGTATGTATGTATCGTTTTTATGCCATGAATGAAAATATTGGCAAAAATTTATTTTAATTTTTAACATGATCCAAAAGGGTAACATTTGTTGCAGGGCTGGTACACACAAGTCTTTAGGCTCTCTGCTGCAATATTGTTTGAGTTTCTTTTTTTTATGTTTTTTTTTGTTTTTGTTATCTATAGATGCTTCAATATTTGCTTTTGTTCTTTATGCAATTCATGGAGTGGGGGCATATTTGGTACGTGTTTTTACGTTTAATTGTGATTTTCATACACATCATCAATAATTTTAAATGAAAGGCTTCGTTTTTTTTCTTTATTATTTTTTATGCATTTTTTTTAAAGGCGAAAGAAAATAAACAAAGTAAGAAGTTTTTTTTTGCACGCAGAGAATTGCTGGAAAGTAATTATTTAATAAAGAAAAAATTCTTAAAGCAATTGATTAATTTATGTTCAATAATGCGCTCAAATTGCAAAAGTTTACTGTTCAAATGAAAAAAAAAATAATAAATTATTAAGGAATTATTAGCTCGTTTTTTTCTTGTTTAAGTTTCAAAGTAAATATTTTATTTTAGAGTTTTTTTTAAGGTTTTTCTTTATTAGCGAATTATTATTATTTTTTTTTAATAAACTATTACTCATGCACATGGCAAAAAAAATTTAGAGAAATGTACACTGTACAAAAAGATTAAACTTTTTCCGAAATAAGATAGATTATGGCGGAGCAAATAAAACAATTTACGTGTACCGCCATTTTGAAAGCTTACGACTTAAATTGTTACAACAGTTAAAGCATCAAATACATCACCCAGATTTTTTAACTTAACCGCGCGGGTTACGGTAATTCTGTTTAGTTTTGAGTGGTTGAAGGTTGTATGTCCCAGAACGGAATACCAGTTCAGAGTTCAGGGGACAAATTACGGCACTCGTTAACGAATGAAATTACGAAATCTTTCCATATAAACTCTATTGAAATATTTCTTAATTTCGTTCGATAACGAGTGCCGTAATTTGCCTCCAGTTCTAAGAAAGACAACGTTTTCGAATTTTCATGTTGTAAACATTCAAATTTTCATGTTGTAAAAATTCAAATTCCAACACATTTTCTTTCGATTCGAATTACAGAGCATACCTCGTGTTTTGGAGCCCGCTCAGTAAGCACCAAATACAGATCTCATTCAGTGCTGCTTCCATCCATTCTGATTTCCTATCTAGATGGAATCCTGATACTAGATTCTGTAACTTTTTGGGAATTAAAAATCTTAATAATTATCGATATATTTATTCGTTTGCGGTAACGATAATGTGATTCTGTAATTGTGTCATCTTTACATACAAAATGGCAAAATAAGCGAAAAGCACAAAGAATAATTAAAAAAAAACTAAATGAATTTGAAATTGATATTGTACTTTTTTAATTCAACCGACACCGAATATCGTTAAAATATGTTACCGAATAGTAAAGTCGATAGTAGAACACCTACTGTGCCACTATCTATCTAAGCCGCAATAGATATGACTGTTTTGGTGATCACACTTTTCGGAGTCTCGAGCTTGTATCGGGAATGGAAATGTGTAGATTACTAAGGTTTGTTAAATCTGTGTGGGAGTCATTCGACACAGGCACCTCGAACTAGTCTGCCATATTTACAGTTTTATTGTCATCTGTTGGTATGGATAAGGATAAATCCTGGTATATGCGAGGTCCTTGACCACCCAGACTAACCTAACCTAACCCATGGGGCTACGTAAAGTCACTGTTTTATGCACTTACGGCCAGCAATGCTCGAAAAAGTGGTCGGTCGGCCATATGGCCGAAACATTTTTAATCCCCGATCAAAAAAAGGGGTGTTATAAGTTTGTCCGTGTCCACGTACAGACCAATCGAAACGTGTAGACCGATTTTGATTTTTCTATTTGAAACGTGACTTAATCGAGAGGATTCTTAGCTATGTTTTAAGAAAATCCGTTCAGCCATTTAGAACATATCACATCTTCTCTAGATATATTCGGAGTTTCTTAAAATTTTTAATTTTTCTTATTTATGTGTTAATGCTATGTATTTAAAAATTTAAATTTATTTTTATTTTTCCATACGATTTTGAAGTAAAAATCCGCAGTGCGATACGGAATAAAATTAAAATCTAAAATTTTCATTGCGGATTTTCTTAGTCTCTCAATTTTCTCTTGCTGACGTTGCCGTAGTTTTTGAATAATTAACTGTGTTCACATTATTGTAAGAAAAACATGATTTTGAAGTTCAAACATTTTTGTCATAGATTATAAAAGTTTAAAAAATATAACAAATATTTCTGCGAATGTATAAAATGTTAATCATTTTTTGTTTTTAGTTATAAAAATTTATGCACAAAAAAAATTAATAAAAATTTAAACAAACAATGGCAAGTATTACCGTCGCCGTCTTTCGTTGTATTATGTTTATGTTTTCTCCCGCAACGACAAATCGCACCGCAACGCACCGCAAACATTGTGTTTAGACTCTTGAAAGTTCTATCGGACTTTAAGTGGTCTTGAAAAAAGAAAATTTATTTAACATTTGCTAGTATATTTAATATTTCTGAACAAAAATATATATTTATACACACAACTTATACCACTTTCAGTATTATGGCCACATATGAATTAGTCCCATTAACTGTAGTAAAATGATTGATTGCATCTACAGCAGTAGACCCCACTTGGCTTTTCTGACCAACTGCATAGCAACAGTTTATCTCTCTATTTTAAATTGTGTGGAAAATTTTTCTCTCGCTACCTACAAAATTCCCACAACATTTCACATGTTTATTAAAAATGAAAATTTATGAAAATTATTGCCACACACCAATTTATACTAATTAAAAAAAAAAGTCCATATGTACTGGTTCGTAAATGGCTGCGATTTATGTTTTCAATATTGGCTGGTGCTTAAAACGAGACAATTTTCTATAAAATTTTGCAGCAGCATATTATCACACACATTAAATTTAAGTTGCCACAAAACAAAAATATGTATAGACAGCAACAAAAATGAAAAATAAAAAATAAAAGAGGAAAACGTATTAAAACACTTTCGTCTGTCTGCTTGTGTATGAAAATTTAATGGTTTATAGACGTCTGTGGAAAAATGTTTAAAGATTTTTGTTTTTTGTTATTTTGCTATTTTTGTGTGTGTGTGAGTGTGTTTTAAAAAAATCGCATATTGGCAACATGTGTCTTTTTAGTACAGGGTGCTTAAATTTTGAACGCTCATTAAAAATAATTATAACAATGAGTCATTAAAAAAAACTGTCGGTATCTAAATGTTTCTACTAAATAATATTGTTAAGAGTTTTCCACAATTGTTTGGCTGAAACTGTTTTTGACCTAAAGTTACGACTTTATGAGTTCGAATTAAACTAAACGGTAATTAAAAAAATAAAATAAAACGAATTACTGTGATTTATATATCACAAGGTGAAAGATGGAAAAGGTAATCGTAAGATTGCTACACTATCTACATTATAATAATATAGTCGACCTGATCAGAGAACAAAGCCGATCGGCTAACAGCAATTTTTGTCCAGTTGCAGCCGACGGCGAACTCTGCAGCTAATTCCAGCTTTGGCTTAGGCCTTTTTTTAATTCCCCCTTTTCAAACATACTCATACAATGGAAAAGTATGTGGTCCTTCCGACTTTAATGGTTGCTAAGAGATTTTGTTGATAACACGTCGCCTCAGAATTGTTTTGCTCCACCGACCATTTAAAAAAAATTGTTAGGTACGGAATATATATATTTTGAATACCCTTTTTCTTTCTGAATCAAAAACGCGTTTCACGAAATTCATTATTGTTTCTGAGATATTAATTATTCATTTTGCTGCATAACAACTATTTTTATATTAAATAAGTATTGTTTTGCTGTACATGCCACTGTTCTGATGTGTTTTTTTAATATTGGCTTATGGTAACTACTGTATTTAAAAATCCATGGAAAACTGCATCTATGGAAGTGAAATTATTACATGTGGGGGTTTGTGGAGAATTGCTCATATGCAAGTGGAAAACATGAAATAAAAATTTCATGCGACTGTGGGTTTGCAAAATTTGTATTAAAATCTCCACAAATAATAATTGGCATGAGATGGAGATTGTTGTTCCCCAATTGTCGTGCACCAGCTTCAGTGTAAGGCAACAGTACGTAATGAAGATATGTTATAATATAACATTATAAATTCTTTATAAAGACTGCTATGTATGTTTTAAACAAATATTTGACATTTAAAACGCTCTTTTATTTAAAAGTTTATATTTATTTTATTTATTTTATATATTTCAACTTTTTAACAAAATTATCCCCACTGACAACACTATTACACTTCACAAACAATTTCTATTAAAATTAACATTGCTCCTGAAGGTATGCTTTAAAATTCGTTTAAGTTAAGTTTCTCTGTACTTCTTGTTCGTATGACTACACTAATACACTGATACATAGCTCACACCGCTTTGATAACGCTTTACGATCTTACTCAAAATTTTTGATTGTATTGTGAAAAAGATTTTTAGCCCCTCGCGTATAGACGTTTACACATTCAACGGGGACGGTTAAGCAAAAACATCATCAAACAAACACATGCAGCGGCCGGTTATATTTTTTAATATGAGCTTATCGAACACCAAAATAAAATAAAAGAAATCTTAACTATGCATGAGTTTAACAGAAATGATTTTATTATTATATTATTAGTTTTTCTTGTATAAGCAGATCGATAATTAAACTCATTACGGCAGCGGAGTCTTGGCCAGCGTTAGACGATCGGCTTATTCTTTAGACAGCAAGAAAAATGTACATATGCGGCACGAAACATATTTTTCACTTACTATAAAGTAATAACAACTTCTAACTTCAGTCATGAAAATTCACAAAAATTAAAATTTTGCTTCCAAACATGTGTCGGAAGCAGTGGTGCAAATACAAAAGAAATACGGCGGTTATATTTTGAGAAAACTTCAGGTAAAGCTTCTTTGTCGACTTTCTCCACTCCAACTTTGTGGCGTATGAGGTGAACCAATTCTGAGGCGACGATTAGCCCACTTTTATGAGACATTCACTAGCCGCCGTTGAATTTATTTGTTGGCAGCTGCGCAAGTAGATTTTTGACAGGCGCCGCCACCGACAAAACAGTATCGACTTTGTTCTCTGCATGTGATATATTTATCATTGTATTTTGAAGAAAACAAATTAGAATGAGTTGCATACAAGCACATCTTACGGTCTTTAACCATTTGACGACCAAACATTTTCGGTTGAAGGGATTTTATTTTTTATTATATTTTTGCGATCTATGGCTTAATGTGCTTCCGGAGCACTGTTCATCGACTAATTAACGAAAAGTAGTATGAACACGTGTAAATCTGTGCTTTTCACCAAGAGAAATGTATGTGTATTCATTTGTATAAGAAGCCGATTGAAGTTCGGCACTATGGTGCCACTTTGGCCACGGCTGGTGTAAGGGCTCGCAAAACAAATGTGCTAGCCATGAAACGCCCTTGACTGATATAAGCTAAAAACCACCAGGCAAGCATACTTGCCTATGATCGTTAAAGGTTTAATTGGCTGTTGCTCTAAAACGTTTATAAAAGTAATAAATTGAAGCATTAGGGATAGTGTTGCCAATTTAGTGCGTTTGGACTATGTCAAACGCTTTTTTTTTAATTTTAGCGCCAATTTATATTAAACGCGCTCTTAACAACGCTTCAATTCAAAAAAAAAAAGCAAAAAGTTTTTCATGAAATTAATTAATTAATAATGATTCAGCTTTCCCAAATAAAATTCACTTGCATGTGCCAATTAGATGGCAGCAAAAAGAACATTAAATATGTGAATATAAAAAAAATATATTCCAATTAAAAACTCATTTTAATATTGTCAATGGCAAATATTTTGAAACTTTAAAAATAAAAAATATCAAATAGGAAAATTTTTTTCTTTACATACCTTATTTAGTAACCGTTTTAGTTGAACTAAAAAAAGTTAATGTTCCACTTCAATGAAGAGAACGTTTCGGGATTTTGAGTATTTCGAAGGCGATGTTGATTATGTATTAAATCATTTTAGTTATTTAGAAAATAATTTCGCAGCAGCAATGTTGAAAAATCTGAAAAATAATTAGTAGGAAAAACAATTAAATTTATTTACTAACATATGCATCGACTTTTATGTAAATTTAATTTAAAACAGGCGTTTTATATTATAAATAGAGGACAAAGCTGCTTAAGGGCAATTATGTATATCCTTTCAAAAATAATTTTAAACAAATAATTTGCAAAGAAAAATTCTAGAAAACTAAAACTATTACAGCCCCATTATGAATAACAATTGTTATGAATTAAAATGTCCCCGGGAAAAATGCCGGTGAAAAACGAAAATATTCTAAATATGAGGGAGAGGAAGAATTTTTTTATAGTTTTCTCTCCAAACATTTGAAGGCAACTAATGTATGATCAGTGTTGACAGTTTTGTTAACAGCTTATGCCCAAAATTTGATTTATAATCTCCAAAAATCCCCAAATTTAGTTTTTTGATTAAGATTTTTCTTTTGTAAATAAATAAAACTTTTTTTCTTTTTTGAATAAATGACAAAAATAACGTATTGCTTCGATAAAACTCATTTATGTATATCGATAGCTATATAAGTATACCCTACAAGAAATGAATGACTGAAACTAACACAAATAACAATTTTTTACTAACACATTTACAACAATTTTACATTCAATTCAACAGTTAATATAGTTGCTCTACTCTCACATATATGCTAGAGTGGAACATCTAATGTACACATGTCAAAATTTTTAAAATATTGAATTTTACTGAAAATAATTTTTAGTTCGTTAGGTTTTTAAAATTAAAATGCATAAAAGTGGTAAAAAAATGATGGTGTTTGTGAAAAAGTAAGATAAAAATAATAATGACCAAAAGAAATTTTATACAGTTTAATTAAATATACATATGTATGTATGTATGTATTCGTTTCTTTTTCAATATTTAGATATTTGGAAAGGGATGATTCGTTGATGGTTGAAGAAGGCTGCAATACAATTCATTCTGTGAAAATTAAAGTTTACAAAAGTGCTAAAAAAGATAAGTAAAATAATGAATAAAAGAAATTCACAAAGTTGAATTTAATATGTATATTTATTTTCAAAATTTTAGATATTTGTAAAGAGCATGGTGTGACGGTGATGAAAAGGTGTGAAGAGGTCTGGCTACCGCTTAAGTTATTTAGTGTTTTTGTTAATTTGTATATTTGTTTTAAATATGATATTTACTTTTGTATTTTAAAAGCAAATAAAATAAAACAAAAAGTATATTTTCTGTCAGTATATCAATCATTTATGATTACTCAATTGTGAAGGAAATATAAATCAACTATGATCAGTCAAACTTGAGTAATATTTATGCTATCATTGACTATTAAATAGCACTGGAGTGAGCAGTTCAAGTATATGTTATATTCGTTAGTTAGAGAGAGATGCAAGATCACACGCACACAAAAGTTTCCATCACATTTTTCATTTTGCCCTTAGTAAAGTGATAGAAACTTTGTTCTACGCAATGATGAATATATCCTGCCTGACTATCGATCAAATGAGCAGTCAATTGACTGGTAGTGTTCTTGTAGGGTACATTCATATTAATTTAATTTATACTTGTAAAAATTGTAATAGTAATATGTGTTATAGTTTAATATACACAAGTATAAAAAATTTTTAACCAAAGTAGTACTTGTATTAAAAAGCTTTAGGATTCCAGCAAAAGAATTAAATTTGTCACAACATATTGAATTATTTTTAAAGTGTATGTTTATTCTAAGAAATGCTGCCAACAAGTCATATGGCATTTTGTTATTGCTCATTATTGGTTAATTTTCCATGATACTTCTTCTTTTTAGAAACCATTCACTATGAATAATAACACACATTTTTAGACAAAACCATTTTTGTTGCGATCAGTTATAAAAAAAATCCCCAAAAAATTCCCTAAAAGTTACTTATCATCCCCAACTAATCCCCAGATCCCTAAATACAAAATTTGTCACAATCGCTAAAAAAATGCCCCAAGCTGGTAAAGCTGTGTGAGAGAGGACTGTTCCATAATTCGAAACAAGAGAAATTATTTTCGAATTTGTATGTTAATTAAATGCAAATTCGAACTCATTTCCGTTAGTTTCGAATGACAGAGTAGACTTTTAAAATTTTAAAACTCAAATTAATAAATTTTGTAAAACAATAGTATAACCATTTATTTAGAGCAATGATGCGCACACAATGCCCCCGGGGGCCGAACAATTTTCGCGATTTACACATACACAACAGGAATGTTGACGAAGCGCACTTCAAAGAGTACAAAAGTTATAATTTTATTCAGTTGTATGCCAACTTTTAAGAAAGAAGGTTGATGTCGCTTGATTTGTTATGATACAACAACAAAAAAAAAACAGTTGAGATTACAAGTTAGAGAAAAAGAGAAGAACAACTGAGTATTTTTATGATTTTTTTTCCAGCATTTTAATACACTTGGAATAATTTTATGTTTACATATTAACCATTTTTTATTATTTTGAAATGTAGAAGATATACCTATAGAAAAATTTTTTATTTTCACTAAACATATTGAATGAAGCTGAGTGCCTTGTATGCAATCAAAAATTAAAAAGAATAAGTGCATACAGTTTTAAGCGTCATTATGAAAGTCGTCATTTAGAAATGTTTAGTTTGTCAGGGGAGGACAGAGATAAGCTTATAACAAAATTAAAAAAGAATTTGGAATTGAAAAATAATAAAGCTTTGTGTGATTGTAAAATCAATACAAATACCGCAACATGCAGCCAACTAATGGCTACATACATTATTTAAAATTGAAATTTTTCGACAAAGCAAATGCTTTACATTACGTAAAACAATCAATCGTAATTGAACTTATTTTTTATTTCCACTTAATCTTTTTCATGATATAATATTTGATTTTTTTAATGTTTCATTCATACTTCAGTTCATGTTATTAATTAAACATAAAAATGTTGTATACAAAAACATTATTCAATACATTTAACAGCAAATTTCTCCCAGTGCACTCACCACTACACACACATTTTGAATCTGTTTCTCTTTGTGGACAACGCTGATTTAGAGCAAAGAGTTTAAATAAGCACGGGAATGTTATATTTTCCCCTCTTGTTTGCGGCAAGAGTGTGTTGGGCATCCAAGCCCAACACACATGCACTTTGAAAACATAAACTTATTTAGTCTAAAAATAATAAAGCACACTCAATTATTCACGTCTCCTACAAGTTGACATAAAAGGTAAATGGAAGATTTGTTTCCCTCTAATATTATCAAGACCGATAAAAAGAAAATTTTTAGAATCATTAAGAATTTAATCAATTCACAACTGCAATTGTGTCAGTTTTCCCACCACTTACTCAGCATACAGTCATTCGACATGCTTGTGAATGGTTACGTTTTGTATTTTATTTTTTATTTAAGCAAAAACAGATATTTACATTAACATTTATAATTTTTGTATTGGCAATGAAAACTCAAAATTTTTATTAAATTTCTATTACTGAACTGTGTTATTGCACAATAAAACGTAAACATTAAACAGCTGATACCTGGATACTTAGAAGAGGAGGATTATTATTTTCCCCGGAAAACATTATAGGGGATAGAAAAAACTCCCCGGGGAAATTCATGATTTCCCTATATACATATGTATATAAAACTGAAATATAAAATTTTCTTAAACAATATGCAAACATTTTAAACTTTAAAAATTAAAAACTCGGAAAATTAAATTTAAAAAATTTTAATGAAATAAATCAAAAAATTGTCAAGGAAATTCTTAGTACAATAAAATAATAATTCTTTCTGAAAAAAAAAACAAACCGACTTCAATGCAAAGATCTGATAGAAGAGGATAAGAAGATGTACGTGAAATATAAAATTAAATTTTAATGGGAGTGCCTCCGCCCATTTTTTAAATGCAAGTTTGTTTATTTTTCAGAGCTCAGGGTGCGTGTTAAGTCTTATATAGAAATTGGGTAAAGGAGAATCACTTAAAATAATATACTAAATTTTAATGGGCGTGACTCTACCTATTTTTTTTAATGGAGGATTGTGTCTATTTTAGGGCTCAAGGTGTGTGGTAAGTTTCATAAAAATCGGTTAAGTAGAACCTCATGAAATATTATAATAAATTTTAATAGGCGTAACTTCGCACATTTTTTCAACTTTCAAATTGTATATTTACAAGAACCAAAGGTGTTTTATAGGTTTTGCAGCAATAAAATAAGTAGAATATCATAAAGTTATATAAAAATGTGGGCCCTTTTACTACAATGGGACCAATGAGAAGCTATACTATCTCAGACAAAAAAAACAAGAATTTTTACAATCGGTCTATAGTGTACCGAGTTATGAAGTAACACCCAAAAAAAAAGAAACGAATTGTTAACCTCCTCCTTTTTTTTTTGAAGTCGGTTAAAAACAAAATACGAAATTGTTGCCAATACCTTTTTCTTTAAAGGCCTGCAAGGTTTTTAAAACAAAGTTTTTTCAGAGTGTATTTTTAGGATAAACTACCAGCAAATTGCATCACATTCTCTTACAAAAATTTAAAAATTAATTATATTTTCTTTAAAAAAAATTACTGCAAAAGCTTCCGTTGCAGCCAATTAAGCTTTTATGCGCCATAATATCAGAGTTGTGACTTTAAAATTTGAAACCATTTTTTTTAAGTCTGTCTGGTTATTATACATACATACATATGTAGTTAGAGCCCAGGTTAACTTTTATTTATTCTTTCAGCAAACAATTAAACAATATGCAAACAAAAAGCAAAACAAACAAACAAACAAAAAATTGCGTATGAGTATTGCAGCATGTGGGCAATACGTGCTGCATATGCCTCTACCCCATTTCAGCTTCCACACACCGCTGCTTATTTAAATGCAATGCATATTAGACCAGAGACCTTTTCATGTGTAATTATGTTATTGCAACTGGCAAAAATAAAAAAATAAAAGAAAATGCAATCAGTATTAATTTATTATCAATGAATTATTAAAAATAATTATATTTAATGTGCATTAATGCTGCATACAAAAACATGTTGCAATAACTTTGTTGTTTGTTTAAAGAATTCTACAAAAAAATAAAATAAAAAGGAAACACTAACACTGTTCATTTGTATGATGAGAAGAGTAAAAACAGTATATAGAAACTGGAAAACGTTTAAACAAGTTTGCACAATTTTATACATTATTTAAAGCAGAAAGAAAATTAGAACACGTAGAGCCGTTAACTACGAGATGTGAGTTTTATTATTTTTATATTAAAAAAATTATGTACATACATTAAGGTATGCATTTATGTACAGAATTTAAATACGAAAGCATACATATATGGACTTTCTGTTGCCACAGCTTTACATACTCGTTTAACTTAATGTTTGTAATTGGGATGGCAAAGTGATTGAGCATCATCATCACGAGTAAGTAGATCGTTTACGCCAATAAACATAAAAATTTATGTATAGAAAAGAGAAATTTCAACTAACAGGGCCAATGGAAGGTCGTCGACATCGATAAACCGGTAGTAAACCCTTATGACACCAAAAGGAACCCTATTGTCTTCGCTACAATGTCTGTCCGTCCGTCTATTTGTCTCCTCTGTAACATGCTGTTTCCTCGAGAACCGTAACCGGACCTGAAATTTTCACAGAATATCTAAAACTTTCGAAGCTACATTAACAAATATATGACATTTAAAAATTAAAGGAAGTTTTTAAGCCAGTAACGAATAATTTTTAAATCCTAATATAATTAGGGTATTCACAATGAGTATGAATATTTAAATTTTAATATGGCAATATTGTGCCATCTTAATTCTTTCATTGTGAGCAGGCAACGATATAAATACGCATTCTGTGTATATCAAAGTCAGCCAAACACACATATGTACATCTTTATATTATTTATATATTAGTGTATGATATGTGAGAGATAGAGAGTGAAATGCATGTTTGTACGAATGCTTATAAGAGACTGTTGTTTAGTTTAACATTACCATATTGCCATATTGGAAATGAAATGCTTTTTATGCTTTTAAATTTGCCACCTGGTAATTAATTTGATTTACTTACATACAAAACAAAAACAACAAACTTGCCAGACCATATTAAAGTATTAAAATTGAAAAGTTGCAATTTTAAGACACATTTTAAAACGCTTTTGTGAACGCCCTAAATATATATAATTTATGCAGGGTATACACGATACTTAATTTCGTACTTAGCGTAGTATGAGTTGTAGTACGGGTTTTCAGATACACGTTACTACAAGTCATACTAATTCATTTGAAAAAATATTTTTAAGGCAATATACACGCGGATAAATGAACTATGCAGTTGAAAAGAATAAAAAATAATGCAACAACTAAAGGGGCATGTTTTAGAGAATGGTTAAAATAGTGTTTTATGTTTTTTTTTAATTAAAATATCCGCTACATAAGGCTATTTTAAAATTGAGCCGCAGAAACACTGCGTTTTGTAAATCAGCTCCTCATAAAACAAATTTTGCTGTACAACAGCATGATACACAATACTTATTATCGTACTTAGCGATGATCCGCCCACAAAAATCAAAAATTTTTGATTTTCCTACTACAAAGTATACTTCATAAGTACAACAGCATGATAGACGTTACTAATTTCATACTTGTACGATTTATCGTACGATTTGTAGTACCGTCTATACTCACCATTATAGTATGTCTTTGTTGAAATTTTCAAAGTAAGAGTGTTCGTTGCAGGCTACACCAATTAACACTGAAATGGAAAAAATCTAAATTAAAGGCTATTCTATCAGTTAATGTAATTTTGAGTATGTTATTTTTGGCAAATTGCTGTATCTTGGAAACCATGAAGCAAACTGTAAATTTTTAAAAACGCTAAAACTAAAAAAAAATCATCAATTTCAAAAATTTTGAAGCGAAAAAAGCGCTTAAATGAAATATATCACCAAAAATATAATTAATCGTTAAAATGCAAAAATAAATAACTAGAAGCCGTAAGCTTTAAAAAAATAGTAGAAAACCGAAAAAAAATTCAGAAAACAGAAAATAAATATCGTCAAAGCTAAAAAAAATCTTTAAATCACAAAAAAATTAACAAAAGGAGAAAGGTCGTAAAAAAACTACAAAAAATCGCCAAAACGGAAATAAAACCACACAATTAAAAAAATCGCTAAAACTAAAAAAAAACAACCGAAAAAATCCCAAAACGGAAAAAAGCACTAAAACTAAAAAAATCCCACAAGCCGGAAAAAAACATCTGAAACACGAAAGGTTGTCAAAAAGTAAAATAAATCTTCAAAAACCGAAAAAATCGCCAAAACGAAAATAAAACACAAAACTAATAAAATCGCAAAAACTAAAAATAAATTCAGTGAAGTGCGACTTTGACCCGCGCATGAAGGGTTCCGTACGGACACGAGATATGTAATTCAATACGAACTTTAGCCAATATAAAATATAGTTTTGGCATTTTTTTCGTTTTTGGCGGTTTTTTGAATTTATTGGCGCTTTCTGAGTTTTGGCACTTTTTTCACGTTTTGGGCGATTTTTTTTTGTTTTTGAAGTTTTTTTAATTTTGGCGATTTTTATTATTTTGGCGTTTTTTTGGCGATTATTTTATTTTAACGATTTTTTTAATTTTGGCGTTTTTTTCATATGGGTGATTTTTTTTTGGTTTTTGGCGATTTTCTTATTTTTGGCACTTTTTTGTCGTTTTGATAATTTTTTTCTGGCGTTTATTTTAAATTTTGGCGATTTTTTTCGTTTTCGCGATTTTTTTTTTAAATTTGGCGATTTTTTTTTTTAATTTTGGGGATTTTTTTCATTTTGGCGATTTTTTTTCACATAAGCGCATTTTTCGCGTTTTTGGAGATTTTTTTCGTTTTTTGGCGTTTTTTTTATTTGGCAATTTTTTTCATTTAAACGAATTTTTCGATTTGGCGATTTTTTTAAATTTTTGGCGATTTCTTTCGGTTTGGCGATTTTATAATTTTGGGATTTTTTAGTTTTACCGTTTTTGAAAATTTCAAGATTTTACCTCTTACGGTTTCCAAGATATAGCAAGTTGTCAAAATTGCATTAACTGATGGACCACCCTTTAATTTAAATTTCTTAATATTTTAATGGTAATTGTTGTAGTCTATATAAAAATACACTAATTTTACAAATTTCAAGTGTCAATATACATATTTACATACAATTGTATGCATATTAAATGATATTTTAAAATTTTTCGTCGCTCGTTTTAAAACACCCTTTAATTTTTAATTCTCATGTATTTGTTGTTGTAGTGGCCAAGGTTCTACATACTCTGTCTAAATTTCAGGTCCGTAGCTCTTACGGTTCCTGAGAAAATACCGTGTGACAGACAGACGGACAGGGTAGCGAAAACAATAGGGTTCCTTTTTTCACCTTTGGTGTACGGAACCCTAAAAACAACCGGAAGAATCGCCCAAACGGAAAAAGCACTAAAGCTAAGAAAATTGCCAAAAGCCGAAAAAACATCTGAAACACGCAAGGTCGTCAAAAACTAAAAAAAAATCGCCAAAAACCGAAAAAATCGCCTAAACGAAAATAAAACACAAAACTAAAAAATATCACTAAAACTAAAATAAAAAAAGGAAAAAAACGCCCAAACAGAAAAAGGCGCCAAAACTAAAAAAAATCGCCAAAAAAAACATCTGAAACACGCAATGTCATCCGTCAAAAAACCGAAAAAATCGCCAAAACGAAAAAAACCCAAAACTAGAAAAATTGCTTAAACTAAAAAAATTGCCAAAACGCAAAAAAGCAACAAAACTAAAAAAAATCGCCAAAAACTTAAAAAAATCACGAAAAGAGCGCTTCAACTTACAAAACGCCAAAACAAAAGGCTGTGTGATAATGTCCTTAACTCTTTATGTCCTGCAATATACTTTAAGTTTCTTTCTTAAAATCCATAACGGTAAATTACAAACAAAAAATCAAGTGCATTAAAAAGCACAACTGACAAAACGTCGGTAGAGCCGTTGTCAAATTTTTGTTAATACAGGAAGAAAAAATTTTGGTGCATTGATACGCTCCTTTAGGTATTAAGATTCACTACTAATAAACACTAAATAATCCCGGACATAGAGTTAATTATGAAAGTGGTCCAGTTAGTAACTCAACATGGCGGCCATCAGACGCCATTTTGTAAATACGAAAAAAAAATTACAAAGTCGGTGAACTATATCAAAAAGGGTATCCTTTGACGGGTATTTTAAAATAATTTTATGATTTTTCATTTTGAATGACTATTTAGGATATTTAAAGGTTCAAAGTTGGTCGCAGTCGGGTTTTTTTATTTTTTTTTTAATTACTACGAGTACTTGTTTAATTATTGACCTGCACAAATTTTAAAACTTTGTAATTAGAGCTTTTATCTAGATTTTTATTTAATTCATATAAATACAATTCTGCTCAAATCGATCGATTTTGATCATATTTTTCACACACACACACAAAACATTAATATCAATTTATAGACATTTTATTTCCCATAATGTTCTTTGTTAAACATTCTGCTTGTTTGAATGCACATTTTCATTTATTTACTTTTATGTATTTATGTTTGTATGCAGCAAGACTTCTGTTTTAAAGGAATATGTATGATACATATATTTTTTTCACTAGAGTGAGAAAAAAAATTTAAATCGTCTTGGGTGAAATGTCAAGATCATGGAAAAAATTTACGTCTAGACTACGATGGAAAAGTGATTAAATTTTTTTTCTCTTGTTCTTTGTATTTTTTAAGAAAAATTTTCTTTTCATTCTTTGTACACATGGTCTACACATGAATCGATGATGTCTTGCTTGAACTGAAAATGAGGCAGCCAAGAAGTTTCCAAGAAGAGAGCAAGCATGAAAATTTATTGTCTTGCAAAAATAATTTACGAGTATGCACATCCATTAATGGAAAAGCGACAATGTGCAGGAAATTTTAAAAAAGATTTACTGAACTGATAAAATAAATAAATAAAAATAAAATATTAAAACATTTATTGGGATCCATTTTGCATTTTAATTAGAGGGAGGGAGGGAAAGAGAAAGAGAGACACTGGTAGAGAGAGATGTTGAATGAAGCGCAAGTAAGTGTATAGCGACTATTAATATTCACCCTTATTCCAGTTGTCGACACCGACACCACCTCAATACAATATCAGGACGCAATTGTTTTCGGGCTTGTGTAGCAGACCCAATTTTTTGCTATTGTATTAAAGTGACGTCGATGTCGGCATCTGGAATAAGGATGATTAATAAATATGATTTATAAATCTTTATTTGAACTTTCTATAATTAAATCTTGATAAGAAGTTTAAGAAGCTTGAGGTTCTTAAGTTTTGAGTAATTCCTTTGTGACGGGTGTGACACGATTTTTTTTTTATAATGGAACAATATAAAATTTATAAAGGGTTGTTCTGTAAACCGCGCGTTTTCAAATGGTGCGCTTTCCAAAAACTAAAAGCAGTGTTCTGCTGATCGTACGATTTAGTGCACTCCAAGCTAAAATCGTATAAAATACGAGTATCTTAAACATCTAAAACATTAAAACCAATCTCTCTCTTTCATGGAAATTAGACGATTTAAAAAAGCGCGATTTACAAAACATCCATGATTATTTAAGAAAAGGAGTGCGTTTCCAAAGGAATGGCCGGTATTGCCATCACAGATCTGTGACGGGTGTGACTTTATAAATATTAGTTTTTACAAGATTATTAACTTCTTATTCTGTAAAAGCTTTACAATAATTTTGGTGCAGTAAAGTTTTTGTGGTGGTATTACTGCTGCAAATTTATTCAAAAAACAAGTTTTAGGAAAAATGTGACAGGTGTGACCTAAAACCTATAAAAACTCAAAAAATGTGAAGCAACAAAACTTCTTATTGACTACATTCTCTCCATATCTCTGAAAACAATTTCTAACATACTAATATAAATTGTAAAAGAAAAGCTTGGCATTGAGATTATTTCTAATGATTTTTATATATCGTGCCATAACCGCCAAAAAGGCTTAAGCCACACTATTTTTTAACTTGATTTTTTTCCGAAAACCTCTTATGTACGATCATAAATAATAAATTTTCTTTGAAAAAAAAAATGAAGTTAAAAATATGTCACTTAAGGTTTTTTTAGCGCTTATGGCTCAATATGTAGGCTTGTTCTTGCTGAAAGTTGTCCTTTTTAATTCCTTTTCATCTAGTTAAAAATATAATTCATTTTCTTGAAGAGAACAACCCTAAAAACTGAAAGGAACTAATTGCAGATCAGTGGGGACATCACAAGGCTGTGACGGGTGTGACCTTACAATTCTCGGTTGTTATATTCACAAAATTCTTGGTGTTAAAAGAATTTTTAATTGTATTAGGGCCTAGAAAAAACAAAATTTTCTTTAAAAAAAATTTTTACAAAAAAAGTGACGGGTGTGACCTAGTAGGAAAACTCGAAAAGTTTGAAAAAATTAAACTTTTTATTGACTGCATGCATATAATCAATATAAAGATGAGCTTATAGTAAATTAATGAGATTTTAACTTATACGGTATCCTGAAGGAATTTATTTTTATTTTTTTTTCTCTGCCAGTTGATGGTTTGAAATCCAATAAAATGTTTGTAGTATTTTCTCTTTTCTTGTCCATTTCTCTTCCTAAATTTAAATGAAAATCATATTGTTCTTTATTTTCTTTAAATTTCTTTTTTTACATCCATTGAAAAACTTACACTTCAGGGTTGGTGGAACGGGTGTGACCAAATATTTCCATTAAAGTAAAGATTAAAAAAATTTCTTATATGTATTGGTAATTGCTCTTACTTTGTTATTATTGGCAAGTAATCATTTTGTTAAGCAAAAATTTTGTCACACTTTTTTTTAATGTTTAATATGACGGGTGTGACTAAAAAGTTTAATATTTCAATTAATTCACAAAACTGTCATTATAAGATTGCATGTATATTGCCACAGAAATTATGATTATTAAATTAAAAAAAATTTAATTTGCAGAACTAATAATTAATTTGAATAAAAATTTTAAATTGTCCTGCTTTTTTAAGGATGTTCAGTTTCAATTAACTTGTTGGAGATAAAGATGATATTACGAAAGTTCTTACATTTCATACTAAGAAAACCCTTAAGTTAAATCGTCGGGTATGTAAACTGGTTTGCCGCAATAATAATGTATTCTTAATATGTATGTAAACTGTGCAGCAAGCCAGTAACCACTCGACGAAAAGTATTATTTACTTGAATAATTTTAGTCATTTTGCACCAAATTATCGTAAGTGAAAATTTTTTTTAAATATTTTTATTTGCTATTAAAATTATTGTGCTATGCACGAGCCTAGAAGAGACAATTTCTCGTTATGTATCTACCAGCTGTTTAAGGAAATGTAAAGTTTTCTTTAAATATTTTTAATATTCGTTCGAACACGCTTAATAACTTCCAAGTAATTTTTTTATTACGCACTAAATGGCAACCAATGACGTGGCGCTTTAAACCATTTGTGTTTGTTTTATAGACAAATTTCTTTTTTTTTTGTAAATAGAAAATATTGAAACAAATTTTACTGCCTTACAAGTTTGCATAATGTTGAGAAAATTTGCTAGACTATAAATATTTTTTATGGTTTTCTATCTTACCATCACACAAACACCCGCACACGCACACACACTGGGGGACTGATCGTAAATTAAATGATGTGTCATTTTTGAAAAGAAAACTTACGACATAATACACATCAATGGAAACGAAATTATTTCAGTGCTTGTATGTAGTTAATAAGGCAGAAAACGATTTAAATGCCAATAAAATACTTTGCAAAGAAAAGTGAAAATCATGTGAATATTCTCCGGTTTTTTTTTTTGGTAATACTGGTTGTTTTAATTAATTACAAAGGACAGCTCTAAATTTAATATAAAAAAATGCTCATAAATAAAAGTTCAGTCTTTTTAGATTTGCGTACAAGAAAGGTGAAAAGTAATCCAATTGTTTTAGTCCCTATCGAATCTGTCAGTCTGTCACAGGATGTTTTCTCTTGCGTTTTTTAAATGCCCACGCAAAAAAATCGCCAAAATTAAAAAGCACTTAAATAAAAAATATCACTATAAATAAAATAAATCACTAAAATGCAAAAAAAAATCGCCAAAAAATTTTAAAAAGATTCACACAAAAAAATAAAAATTGCCTAAAACCGAAAAAAAATCCCAAAACGAGAAAAATGCCAATACTAAAAATCGATAAACTAAAAATATGTATTGTAAAAAAACAAACAAAAATACCAAGAATCGAAAAAATCGCTGAAGCGAAAAAAACGCCAATAACAAAAAAATCGCTAAGAAACTTAAAAAAGTTTCAAAATTGCCTAAAATCGAAAAATCGCCAAATCAATAAAATGCCAAAACCAAACCAAAAAAATCATATTTGTATTATAAAAAAAACTCACCAAAAACAAAAAAAATCACCGAAACGAAAAAAACGCCGAGGCTAAAACAACCGCCATAAGTAAAAAAATCGCTAAAAACTTTCCAAAAAATTTTCAAAATTGCTTAAAACCGAAAAAAATATCCAAAACGAAAAAAACTCCAAAACTAAAAAATCGCTAAAACTTAAAATATATGTATTAAAAAAAGAAAAAAAAATTACCGAAAACCGAAAACATCGCCAAAACGAAAAAAATTACCAAAACTAAAAAATCGCCACAAAATTTCCAAAAAATCGCCTAAAACCGAAAAAAATCGCTAAAACGAAAAAAGCGCCCAAACTAAAAAATCACTAAAACTAAATATGCGAGTATATTTGTATTATAAAAAAACTCACCAACAACAAAAAAAATCACCGAAACAAAAAAAACGCCGAGGGTAAAACAAGCGCCATAAGTAAAAAAAATCGCTAAAAACTTTCCAAAAAATTTTCAAAATCGCTTAAAACCGAAAAAAATATCCAAAACGAAAAAAACTCCAAAACTAAAAAATCGCTAAAACTTAAAATATATGTATTAAAAAAAGAAAAAAAAATTACCGAAAACCGAAAACATCGCCAAAACGAAAAAATTACCAAAACTGAAAAATCGCCACAAAATTTCCAAAAAATCGCCTAAAACCGAAAAAAATCGCTAAAACGAAAAAAGCGCCCAAACTAAAAAATCGCTAAAACTAAAGCTATGTATTGTAAAACAACAAAAAAATCGCTAAAAACCGAAAAATTTCAGAAAACAAAGATCCGACAAAGCAAAAAATAAAGCGACAACACTAAAAAAATCGCTAAAAAATTTAACAAAATTGCCAAAAAGAAACAAGCGGCGTACGGATTTAAATTAACTTTTCTCTTTCAAAAATAAAACAAAAACGCCAAAACGAAACAAAAGCGCGAAAACTAAGAAATCGTCAGAACTAAAAATATACAGAAAAACGTTAAAACTAAAATAATTTCCAAAAACCGAAAAATCGCCAAGAAGAAATAAGCGCCGTGTGGAATCCTTGGCGTGAGACTCGAATTCAGTCACTTTTTAGTGAGTTTTTTACTTTTTTAACAGAAAATAATCGACAAAACGAAAAAAGCGCGAAAATGGCTAAAACTAAAAATATTTATTGCAGAAGAACAAAAAAAAAATTGCCAAAAGCCGAAAAAAATCTTCAAACCGAAAAAAACACCAAAACCAAAAAAAAGCGTCAATACTAAAAATCGCCAAAAAGAGACAACGCCGTACGGAACCTTTCGATTGCGCATCAAAGTCGCACGTTACTGAATTTATTTAAATTTACTTTTCTTTTTCAAAAACGGAAAAAAATTGCCAAAAATAAGAAATCGCTGAAACTAAAAATATCTATTGTAAAGGAACAAAAAAAAACCGAAAAGCAAAAAAACAACATTACATTACAACAAATATTTGTTTTTTAATGGAAATTTAGTGTTTTTGAAAGCTTTATAGTGTTTTCACACTGACATGGTTTTAATAAAAGTTGGTTTTAACGTTAAAATCACCTGTTAAAACCTGTTTTACCATACAAATTGTTTTTGTTAAAACCAACATCAAACCCTTTTCGAAGTGGTTTTAAGTTGGTTTTTTGAAATGCAACCTTGTTTTCGTTGTACTGAATTCAGTGCTGCCAAGTTAAAATGACCATAAGCAGCTGATAATGTTTATGCCAGTGAATAATAATAGATACATTACATTTCATACATACAATTTCAACTTAAAAATGGATGAAAAAAATTTCAGAAAAAACAAAACAACAGAAATATTTTCATTGACCTCTGGGAAGTGAAAATAGACGATAAGACTGACATCGATCCACCGATAAAAAAAATTTAATTTTTTTTTTATATACAACAACTTGATTTTCAAGCACTTTTTCACTTTGTTTTACTAGTTCCATAATTTTTAAATATTTATTTACAAAATATAAAATACATAATTTGAATTTTAGAGCGCATTTTGAAATACAAACAAAAACAGTACAGTTTATCAAATAATTGTTATAAAAAGCAGACAAAAATAAGCCACAACAAATACACGCATTTCTGTAGGAGATTTATTTTATTTCGAGCAAAGTTATTAGACATTCTGTTAGTTAAAACCGGAATTTAACAAACTTGCAGTGCGAATGCAAAATCAGCTGTTTATGGTTTTATTGGTAAAACCAGGTTTTAAGTTTCAGTGTGAAAACACTTTTAGCTTCGAATAGCGCAAGCTTTCCCCCTTTCGAAACGATTTAAATCATGTTTAAAATTTGCTTAAACGATTTGGAAGACTAGAATTTTAAAATGGATATTGCTTAAGCTGGTTTCACGCGACTTGTTTTTGTTTTTAAACAGTTTTCTTGCTTAAGTCTTGATTTTACATAATTTTAGAAGAAGAAAAAAACCAACATTCTCATATAAAAAAAATTGTCTAAAAATATTAGATATGAAACATGACAGAATTTATTATTTCATTGCGTGCCTTAGAAGGGCTGCTTAACAACAATTGAGAATGATAAAAGTTTGCACTGCTGCTTGCTGCTTGGAAAACTTTGAATCATATTAAAATCATCACTTTTTTTCAACCTTTATTTTTATTTCACTTACACTTGAAAGAACATTTTTACTCGTACATAGTCCTGGCTTTGAAAAAGTGTTATCGCAGCGTTTGATGTCTCCGATTTAATCCCCATTTTATCATGACATACCTTCCAAACACAACTAAATCGATCAAAATAATTTTGTGTGACCACTTTAAATCTTCAATAATTGAGGATCTTATGATTTAACAAAAAAAAAGAACATAGAAATCATTTTCATGTGCGTGTCTTAAACAAAAAAATACATGAACTTCATACCTTAAAAAAAGGTCTGTAAATGTGATGTAAATTGTTTATTTCGTGATTTCCTACCGATGGGAGTATTTAAAACTAGCAGCAGATACAAGCAGCAACAATAAACATATTTGACATATTTTATACTTTAAAATGTCAATCACATTTTCCCAGCAGCATCTATTTTTTTAGTAAAACAGATTTTTTTCTTTTTTTTTGGATTTAGCATACAGATGGACGGACGGACGGATGGGCAGAGAGGCAGACTTTCGTGTTTACATTTATTTATTAAGTATTTTTTTTAAAGCAGTTGAGAAACAAAAGAAAATCAACTATCAACTACTATTTCAATATATTTTTTTTAATCATAACTAAAGGCTCTTCCAATAGGAATTTAAGAACTTTGACAGTTTGAAGCTACGTCAGGGTAATTGGCTTTCATTCTTTCAGTCTGGTTTGCCAAATTACCACGCTCACATTTAGCTTTTAATAATATAAACCATTGATAAAATTGTTTTATTAGAATTATTTTCTCACCGACCACAGACACTATGTAAGTTTTTCCTTGATAACGTGCTGAGAGTGTGATTTCTCACACCCACAGCGAGTTCTCCAAAAGAAATCCCCATCATCTATCCTAAAAGCACAATCCTCACCATCTAACCACTCATGTTGGAATCAGACGATTAAGCGCACCGGACAACAATCCAATACCTACTTCACTTGGTGAACATCATCTATTTAATCCCTTGGGGTTAGACGAAGTCGACCTCTTAGTAAAGGACCATGCCGATACATTACATTACACCTATCCAACTCCTAGAGCAGCTCGGCTGTCGGGCCACACCCGTGTTACTACTTTTAAGCCACTGGTTAGACTTCGAAGTTACACCCCGAGAAGCTTCACTTCTCAGTGACGCTGCACCTACTCGACAGCTTAGCAGAAATATTTGTTTTTTTAAATAAGTGCACATCCGCTCCGTTAGTAGTAACACATAAGTTCTGTGGGTTAAAAGCCAAAGGTACGCTTGGGTCCCCGGGATTAACACATCCGTAATCTCCTAAGGGATCCCCTCACGGAATCACAAACGGACAGTCCTCCTTAAATAGTCAGCGTGGCCGATTACCAGGCCATTTCAAGCAAGATGTTAGGTTAGGTTATGTTAGGTTAGGTTAGAAAAGGCGGTGGTTTATAAACCACTTATAATTGGAGACCCAATTGGGTCCATTGTGATTCTCTTCTATTGACCTTGTAATAGTAATATGTATTTAACTCTCATTTATACCCGCAAGTGCCCTTTTTATGAGTTATTACGCCAATGAATTCCCACAATGAAGCCTCTAATATCCTCCAGTTTGCACTTAGCGATATCACTAATGCTCTCATGAAAACGTTCCGGGTGAACGATTACCAAGCCATCTCACGCGACGGTAATGTAAACTGGATATTTCGGATGCGCGCGGTTAGGTTATCTTAGGTTAGGTTAGGTTATGTTAAGTTATGTTAGGTTATGTTAGAAATGGCGGTGGTTTATAAACCCCTTCTACTTGGAGACCCAGTTGGTTCCATTGTTATTCCCTTCTATTGATCTTGTAATAGTAATATTTAACCCTCATTTATCCGTCATTAGGCCACTGAATTTCCATGATGAAGCCCTTAATATCCTCCAGTTTGCACTTTGCGTTATCACTAACGATGTCATGGAAACGTCTGCTCAGCCATCTTAGCCTATGACGTTGCAGCTTCGGGCAATGGCAGATATGTTCAATGGTTTCTGGTTCCTCTTCATCTCCGCATCCTACAGAAATCTGGAGTGGCAGTTTCTTAAATGCTGATCCTGTCTCTGACCCATCAGTACGCATTCAAACTCGCCTTTCAAGACTTCCATCACCTTTTCATTCATATACAGTAGCATTTAGTTCACATAGCGATCGAGACTGTACAATCTTCCCTACTTCTCCATGAACGGTTACTCTGTATCGACCTATCGACAATTTCACCGATCTATTTAACATTCCCGTATCTAACGCCGACCCTTTGCTTGACAGCTCATCGACAGGAACCCTACAGTCCGACACTATATGTGTCCATAACCAAGCTGAGGGATCTTCCGAACGTTGTTATATTCCATACATACCAACATTTAGTTTTATTTAAATTTAAAGATAGCAAGCTCTTATTGAAAAACTACTATACTTATCATGATAATAATGGAGTGTTGAAGATGGTGTTGATCTTGCTGTTGGTCTAAATTAAATATAATCATGTATGGGCAGATGAGCTGAGACAAAGGATGAATGAATGATCTCGAAAGCACTCGTAATGTTCTTGCAGGAGATTAAAATTTTCACATGTGCATATACACATATTTTTGCAATTCAGTTTAAGTTTAATGCTTTTGTTTTTGTTTTTGTCTGGCAATTAAAAGATGTTTAAAAATGGAATTTCGAAATGTTCTATAAAGTTGATCTCATTCAAGCAACTTCATCATTCCAATACGTGTTTGTTGCATGTGTTGTTGTGTTGTTTGGCTTAGTTCTCATGACTCAATGTTTCTTGAAACCTACAAAAAGAACACACACACACAAAATGAAAATAGAGAAACAATTAAATGAGAAAATGACATTGCTTTTGACTTTTGATTGTTCACAATGCCATGCATTTCCGGTAGCAGCCACTCTCTCCGTTACAAGTCTGAACGTTCGTTCGTTCGTTCATTTCATCCATTCATTTCTAGAACGATATTCCATTTCTACTTAATCTTAAATACACGTTCGAACAGACAGACTCTCATTACGCCTAATGACAGTTCTTTACTTATGAGGCCGAACGAAATCTTAAAGAGTTCTTGTTTTGATTATTATTTTATTATTTTATTTTTCTTCCTAATTTGTGCATTTCACTCTGGCTACCTGGCTTGTCTGTCCAGTCGAGTCCACCACCAGTCGATTCTTTGTCATGTTTGTTTGAAATTATGTATGGGTATGTGTATTTAACTATCACACCTTGTCGGCTTGTTTAAATACAATTCTACTACTCTACACACATATTTTAATGATAATTATTATTGTTTTTAGAATCTCAGCATTTTTCTTTTCTACTTCACATAATGCAGCCAACAATAACAATAAATAACAAAAATAAAAAATAAATAAATAAATAAGCCAACTGAAAAGAAGAAAAGAACAAATTCTAAACAAGTAAAATTGCGTGTAAATGAGTTATTCCCACATGCACAGATAACAATATGGTTGTAACACACACGCACACATACTTACACACACTCACACATGTATGTATGGACAAATGTCAGAGGAATGTGCAAGTACACAAAAAGGAAATCATAAGTCAGTCAAAATCATCATCATCATCACCATTATCATCTCATTTTTAGATTATTACAAGCAATGTTGGCCGACAAATATAATTACATTTATTAAATACACACACGTTAATGTACTGATTTAAACACAAGCATATGTATATACGAGGGTGGTCTCACAGCAGGACAACCTGACGTACATATAGATATCGGTGTTGTTTTGCAAAATAAAATTACTTTTGTCCGAACTGGCAACGTTGTTAAAAATTTTTAGGGTTCCGTACACCAAAGGTGTCTGTCTGTCACACGCCATTTTCTTAGGAACCGTAAGAGCTACGGACCTGAAATTTGGACAGAGTATGTAGAACCTTGGCCTCTACAACAACAAATACATAAGAGTTAAAAATTAAATGGTGTTCCAAAACGAACAACGAAAAACCGTAAGAGGCAAACTCTTGAAATTTTCAAAAACGGTAAAACTAAAAAAATCCCAAAATTATAAAATCGCCAAAATGAAAAATAAGCAAAAAACCTAAAAAATCGCCAAAAACGGGAAAAAAGCCAAAAAAAAATTTTATATAAAAAAAATCTCCAAATTGAAAAAAATCGCCAAACCTAAAAAATCTCCAAAAGGAAAAAAAGCCATAAAACCGAATAAAATCGCTAAAACGAGAAAAAAAAGTGTCAAAACTAAAACAGCGCCTAAATGAAAAAAAAAACGCCAAAATGAAAATACGTTAGAAACCGAAAAAATTTACAAGACTAAAAAAAATCGCCTATATGAAGAAAAAAATCGCCAAAAATAAAAAAAGCGTCAAAACTAAAAAATCGTCAAAATTAAAAAAACTCCAAAAATCTAAAAAATCGCCAAAACTAAAAAAATCGCTCTATATGAAAAAAAATCGCCAAAATAAAAAAATCGCCAAAACTAAAAAAACGAAAAAATCGCCATAACGAGAAAAAAGTGCCAAAACCAAAAAAAAAGCGCCAAAAGTAAATAAAATCGCCAAAACAAAAAAAAAACGCAAAAAACACCAAAACTGAAAAAACGCTTAAAACCGAAAAAACCCAAAAAAGAAAAAAATTCCAGAACTATATTTTATATAGACTAAAGTTCGTATATAATTACATATTTACCCTACATGAAATGAATGACCGAAACTAACACAAACGCAATTTTTTCACTAACCCATTTGCAATAGTTTTCCATTGAATTTAAGAGTGCCAGTCAATTGACTAGTCATTTGACTGGTAGAGATGACCGACACATTTATTAATTATAGTTGCTCCTCTCTAACATGTATGTTAGAGTGAAACATCTAATGTACATATGCCAAAACTTTTAAGACATTGAGTTTTATTGTAAAATATACAATTCGTTCGGTCTGTGAAATAAAATTTACACAAGTGGTTAAAAAGTTAAGTGACAACAATACTGTTTAAAATAAATTGAAAACTTTAATTTAATTTATACATTTATGTATTTCTTTTTAAAACTTTAGATATATACAAAAAGCAAGATGTGTTGGAGCTAAAAATTACATGAAGTACACTAGATTGGTGCCACCTACGTTATTTTGGATTGTTTTGTTTTGTTTAAAAGTTACATTTTAGCATTTTCTAGGTAAATATTAACTAGTAATAGGTGACCAGTTGCCTTGTAACCATTGACTAGTCATAGTTTACCAATGCTTATGTAATATGTGACTTTCAAAAAGACAGCAGAATAAGCAGTTCAGATATATGTGTTTTAATTAAATGACTTTAATAAGTTAGAGAGAGAGAGAAAAAAAAATCACACGTACACAAATGTTTTGGTCATTTTTTTCACCAAGCCCCTAATAAACTAACTGGCGACTGTGGCCGAAGTTGTGGTTGACTAATCAATTGACTGGTAGCCTTCTGGTAGGGTAGTGTCCGTACGGAACCCTTCGTGCGCGGGTCAAAGTCGCACTTCACTGAATTTATTATTAATTGAGTTTAATTGTGGAATTTTCATTTCTTCTTCTCATTAAAAAAACTGTTAAGTTTTTTTATAAATAGAAGTAACACTCAGACAATGAATGAAACACAAATAAGTTTTCCTTGAAGATTACTGTAAATGATGTTGAATTAAGATGAAACACACATGAAGTAAAATTAATGCTGAAAAATTTTAAATTAACCTTGTTTTTGTAGATTTTACTGGTGTCTATTCTGGAATACGCATCGACTTGCTGAAAGTTACATAGAAAACAAAAACAAAACTGCATAGATGTAAAAAATTTTTTTATTATCAGACAAAATTTACAGCTGTTAAAAGAGAGAGAAATGTGTTGAAATCCTTACGTTTATTTAATTTTAGAAATGTGTGGTAAACAAAACAGATTTTAAATTTTTTTTTGTTTTAATAAGTATTTTCAATTCTTAGAAGCGTTTTCCAGAAATGAAAATTAAATTAAATTTTCCTTTGTGTTGAAAAATAAGTTAATTTTTCCACATTCTTTTGTATTTTTTTTTTCTAAGGTCGCCTAATTTTGAAACTCCCCTCGTACATACCTATATAGATAAATTTCTTTGCGTACACATGCATGTACACACACACACGTACACACACAAGAGTTTACACAAGTCTTGTAGGCGTCCTTGGCATAATTATATTATGATTTACTTGCATTTCATACGTCTATTGGAGTTTTTTTTTATTTTATAACTCTGTTGCGTTGCAGACTACTAATCAGGATAACATTTAGAATTACGGACATCAAAAAAAAAAAATACAAATTATGTTGATGAGAAATCAAAGTTGAAAGTTACGCAACCACAAGAATTCTTAATTACAACAAGTCATGATTAATATTTGAAGAGTTTGCCAGCAAGGGCGGGTTGAATTTGACAGTCTGGGGGCAGTTTTGTTGGTTTGGTGTCGCCTGTCAAATACATACGTATGTAGTATGTTGTTTCATTGGGGCACGTTGAAATAATGCAACTTTGCTGTTGAAATTAATTATATTGTGCAATAAAAATAAACATATGTATATAAAAGAATTGCTATAATAATATATGTAAGTATGTTAAATCCAGGACATTTTATTTTGAAAATAATAAACTTCTTTTGCATAAATAAAAGAGAGGTTGCAGTTCCCCATCTTTTGCACAAAGTTATTTTATGTTCAGTAATTTTATGGAAAATCCTACGGGGAATATTTTCGTGGAATATTTTAAACTGGTAAAACTAAGAAAATCGCCAAAATTAAAAAAAATCTAACACAAAAATAAATCGCCAAATTCGAAAATATCGTCCAAATGAAAAAAAATCGCCAAAACGAAAAAAACGCCAAAAGCTTAAAAAAACGCCATAACGGGAAAATAAGCCAAAACTAAAAAAATTTTTATATGAAAAAAAAAGTCGCCAAATTGAAAAATATCACCAAAATTAAAAAAAAAATCACTAAAATTAAAAAAAGCCAAAATAAAACCGAAAAAGTCGCTAAAACGAGAAAAAAGTGTAGAAACTAAAAAAGCGCCTAAATGAAAAAAAATCGCCAAAATGAAGCCGAAAAATTTTACAAGACTAAAAAAATCGCCAAAATTAAAAAAAATCGTCATAACAAAATAAATAATCAAAATGAAAATAAACGCCAAAACCGAGAAAAAGTGTCAAAACTAAAAAAATCGTCAAAATGAAAAAAGCCAAAAACCGAAAAAATCACCAAAACGAATATTTTCGTGGAATGTTTTAACTCTCCAACTCTTCCCTGTATGGGTATTTCTTATTCCTTTCGAAAAAGAGAGTGAACAAATATCCTTAAACAGACATATAATTTCTTAAGATGCTCTACAAAAAAGTCGAAATTCAAGTTGAATAACCTCAAACTCCTAGGGTTAATTTTTTATTTAATTATTTTAGGTGTATGACGTGATCAGCACTTCTATTTAAAATTTTAAGACAAATCATTTTTTTCGGTATATGTAGGTCTATTTCGTAAAAGGCTCTTAAGTACCCTTAAACGGTGATATAATGGATTAACACGTTCCACAAAAATATTTTCCACAAAATTCTACCATAAAACTTCAAACACAAGGCACGAAATTAATTGAACTTAAATAGTAGAAACAAATGAAAATATAATATTCCCTAGAGCCCTGCGTAAACATTCTTGAAATGTAAATACGTCTTGCTAAGTCACACTTGTTTCCAGCAGAGTAGCAAGCAGTACCGGCGCGGCTGGCGGCTAGCCACTCGGCTTATCGGCGGCTTAGTACTCAGCCGATATTTTGTCTTTTATTTTTTATACTTTTTCAAATTTCGTATTCCATATGATAGCGAACGTCCCGGAAAGATAGTTGCCTTTGCTTCCACATAAAAAGAAAATGAAACGTAGTTGCGACAACACTTACGTTCTCTTTTGGAGTCCCTTCTTAAATACATGCACGTTTACTAGACTCTTTTGTTTAAGCAGTCAGGCGACTTTTTGATAATTAATTGTTCAAAGCTTTTTGTTTGTTGATCCGTAGCAGTGTTCCAATAAAGTAATTAATTTTTAATTCAATCGGAAAGCTTAAATCAAATTTATGTAGAAGGCAATCATGAATAAAATTGCGCGAGAAATTTTTCCCGGGGAAAAATTCCAACTAATAGCAAGTAATAGGGAAAAAAATTCTAATTTGAAATATTAAAAATTTCTCGCGAAATTTTATTCATAATTGCCCTGATAGTCTAGAATATGTTTCTATAGTTTAACAAATAATTTACGAAGCTATTTTTTAGGATATCAATTACTGCAATATTCAAACTATTGCAAAATAAATAATGTTACAACGTGGTGATTCAATAATTCACGTATTTTTCTAAAAACAGACTGGGTTAAAACTTTTTTCAAATGCTTAAACAAATCGGCGTTAAGCCGTTTAGCCGCCGCCGCCGTAAATATTTGTCTTTCAACCGCCGCCGACATTTTTTGCTCGGCTTGCTACTCTGGTTTCCAGGTAATATCAGAATTACAAACAATGAAAAAAAGACAACAATGAAAAAAACAAAATGGCTTTTAGTTTATCCAAAATGCCAAAATTTTTAATTTGTTTCAATATAATAATGATAAAAATTATACACATAATGTAAAAAAAATTTCTCCATGACCATTAACCATTAACAAAATTTGCAACGTTAAGCACTTTCACAAATTTTTAATAGTTTTTTCATATTTTTAAATTTGTTTTCAAAGAATTTTTTTAATAAAATATTTTTCATAAAGAATTTTTTTTTAAATTTTTCTTTAATTTCTCTTTCGTAAAAAATTTTTGAAGTTTCGGATGAACTTTAATTAACAAATATTTAGCTCAGCTGCATTTCCGCTACTATCTGTGGTGCGATTCACTAATTTTTTTAACGATAATCGCATTGTTAAAATAATTATAACGAAAATTTGTCGAATTTCCTATTCAGTAACATTTTTAACCATATTAGCTGTAGATTAATGTCAGCTGTGTTGTTATTTCAGCGACAACAATTTATAAGCTGTTAATTTTATCGATAAAAATCAAATGAAGATATCAGCTAAATCCTATCGTTAAAAATAAGTTTCAGAATAACACAATCCTTATTTTAATCGACAAAATGTATAGACAAAAATTGACATTTTCGGATCGTTAAAAGTTGCTGAATCGCACTACTGCTGAATGTAACTTGTTCTTGCTTTTTAAATGTATTGCAGTGGCATGTATTTACTAAACCAACAATAATTGCTGTCGTATAATAAGCGAAGTACGATGGATGTAGTGATGTTCGTGTGTATGAGTGTTCACAAGTGATGTCGCGAACACATCTTGTGCAAGTAACAAACACTCCAAATACCTGGTTACAAATACTGGTAACAACTAAACAACATGATGGTGCAGCCACTGCGGATATTTTTTAGATTTTCAGTATAGCCATAATTTTCCGGGGAAATGGATTTTGGGATTTTTAGCTTAGTTTTTGGGAATCTTAGTGTCTTTACCTGGTTACAAATATTGGTAACAACTACATAACATGATGGCACTGCCACTGCAAATTTTTTAGATTTTCAGTGTTGGCGTAATTTTCCGGGGAAATGCCAAGGAACTCTTAGGATTTTGGGAATTTTTAGCTTAGTTTTTGGGAATCGTAGTGTCTTTAGCTGGTTACAAATACTGGTAGCACATATGTAACATGATGGCACTGCCACTGCGGATTTTTCATATTTTCAGTCTTGCCGTAATTTTCCGGGGAAATACCAAGGAACTCCTGGGATTTTGGGAATTTTTAGCTTTGGTTTTGGGAATCTCCAATAAAAAGTTCATGACTTGCATAAGTGGTTCGTGGCAGTGATAGCTGAAGGTGTCTCTGCTAAAATTAAAAAGAGTACACACACCTGACATCCGACCAAAAATGGAATACAACTCTCATGTATGGTAAAGTCTATTTTGGGGGCTGCTCGACCACTTACAGAAGAGGGCAACGAAGCCCATCAGTGACATTAGGGTAACCAACTCTATTTATTCATTGTAGCACCGAAGCAATGTGGGGTGCATTTCATTGTTCTATCCTTACTACAACGGAATGTGTTCTAATGAAATTAGGGAACTTGTTCCTGAAACCCACACATTTATACGTACAACACGTGCCTCATTTAGAGCACATCCCTTTGTGGTCGATTGGCCAATGGATCGCACTACGCATTACAAAGAGAATTCCTTTATTTAGCCGCACTGTTCGTATGTGGAACCAACTAACTGCGGAGGTCTTTCCTGTCACCACCAGCGTGGGAAAGTTTAAATCAAATATCCACAGACACTACTCCCTCTATCCTCCTTCCCTATAAAGAATTTTCTTAGTTCTAGTATAATGCATTGTATGAGTAGGGGTTATATCCTGAGTGCTGGTCCTATTAAAAAAATGTACATGCTTGACGTTTGTATCGCGCCCATGTGTAGGAAAAATCCAACATCACAAATTTTTTTCTTCACGAAGTATTTGCTTCTTTACTTCTGTACCTACAATAATTGAAACAAATGTCTGGCAAACAGTTGTTCAGTGTACACTACAGTAAGACATTTCAAAAATCCCTCATGTCTTGAAAGTTCTTTTAAATGGCCTTATGCAGGGCTCTAATATGAACACTAGGGTTAAAATTTTTTTACATAAATTTTTGACTTTAAAAAGAATTCAAAAATTATTATTAAAAAAGTCTAGCGAAAACGTCGCATTATAAATTATAGAAAAACTACTGTCAGCTGTCAAAAAGTTATTGCCAACTTAAAGATGTAAACATTCAAAAACCCCGCTTTAGTAATAATTTATTTAAGCTTAACTTTATGCAAATTTTTAGATTTAATTACAGATTGAAAAAAACACTATGCTGGCTTCTGAACACATTTTGGTCTTTAAAATATGTAAATTAAAAAAATATATATGTATGTGCATATGTATATATGTATGTATGTATATACGTATGTAAGTATGATTATGCATACAGTACATACCAACTGTTGCAAACATTTAAGCCATTCATTCATTCATGTCATGTCAAGTGGGTTACTGGCAATTATTTTTGCCATGTAAAATTAACCCACATTGAGTAATTTACATCTCATCACTTAAGGTTGTATGTGTGTGCATGTGCGTGTGTGTGTGTGTGTGTGTTAATTAGCCATAAAAATAAATGTTGAAAATGCATTTGAGCTTTCTTTTCTTGAATTCTCAAAAACATACAACTTTCTTTGAATTTCGCTTTTCTAGAAATATTTTCCATTTTCTCCAGCCCAACTGAAGGGAGAGCAAGGCCAGGGCAGGGCGAAAGAATGCTAATTCTTAATGCCAAGTATACATGCAGGTAAAATTTTGCTTAAAGTTTATGCGAATTGCACAGATGTTAAGTCGGTTATTCGCTTGTGAGAAAATAAGCAAATTATGAGGAACAATTTATTTAATTTAAATTTTTTTTTATTTCTTTACCATATTATTTCGTTTTACTTTACATGAACCACTTCTCACGCATTTTATTCAAGGTACATTGCTTTCATTCGCTGAAATAATAAAGTGTGGTAAGAAACAGTGTGCATTAAAAAAAATTAGAAAGAAAAGTATTTGTTATAAACAAATGGGCAAAGGCTGTTAAACTTATTTTAAAAAATAATCTCTACACATATCAATATAGTAATTATCGAAAAGTACCAAAAAAGTACTTCAAAAAGAGGGGATTTTAAAAGGTACTTTTCCAAAAACCTCTTTTGAAAGCATTTTTAAGTGTTTTATATTCAAAAACGACTTTTAGAGTCTATTTCAGTAATTATATTGAAATATCAATTAATATGGCTCTTAATAAAAATATAGTTTTATAAAAAAGTACTTTTTATTGAATCTACTTTTATCAAAAGTACTTTTTTAAAGTAAATTTTATTAATAGTGTCGCTTTTTTAAATTACCTTTTACAAAAAGTATCTTCCACAAAAAGTACCTATTGTAAAAAGTTCTTCGAAAGGTACCTTTACAAAAAGTACCGTTTTTATAAAAAGTTTTTTATGAAATATTGATTTTATTATGACCAACTTTCGATCTTCGACTGTAGTCGAAAGTACTCATAGAACGAATTTTCATTTGGTATTATGACGAGCAGTCGACAGAGAATGTCCTTATTGTGAATACCTAAATATAAAAAACAATCGTTATTAATCATTTTTCTTATTAAAATATTTCACATAAAACTAAATTGTCTTCGATAGAAAATTCGTTGCTTAACGAAATTTTCGATGCTCATAATAATAAAAGTTCACGTGAAATGTGTTCCCTTTCCCAAAAATGTGATAGCCAATGTATGCGTTGTTGTTCTGTGTCAGTATACAAAATTACTAATTTTGTTCACCACTTTTTGTTCATGGGAAATATTTCACGTGAACAATATGTTCACCCTTTATTCCCGATAAGGGTGAATATGAATTCAACATTAGATTTTCGACGTTCGATAGCCAGCGAATGCAACTCATAATAATGGTCTGCATCATTTTTTTTAAATATCTTTGAATAAAAACATTTTTTATTAAATATATCTTTCATAAAAAGTACCTTTTAAGAAAGTAACTTACATAAAAAGTGATTTTTATAAAAAAATATTTAAAAAAATACTTTTAAGGAAATTTCTAAAATTACTTTAAATTACTTTATAATTCGTAAAAATAAAATGTACTTGTATAAAAAATAACCCTTATACAAAGCATCTTTTTTTTAAGTACAATTTTTTTAATAGACCATTTGGAAAAAGTACATTACATAAAAGTAATTTTTATAAAACATTTCTTTTGTAAGATGTATCTTTTATAAAAAGTACCCTTTACAAAGAAGACCTTATAAAACAAGCACTTTTTACCAAAAGTATTTATAAAAGTTATCCTTTTTTTCATAAAAATTCTTTGAAAAATTTTTTTATATAAGGTGCCTTTTAAAAAAGTACCTGCCATATAAAAATTTATAAAAATATCGTTTATTAAAAGTTACTTTTGTTAAAAGTACTTTTTATTAAAAATACCCTTATTTAAAAGTACTTTCTATTAATAGTACTCTTTATTAAAAGTAGTTTTTATTAAAAGTACCTTTTATTAAAAGTACATTTTATTAAAAGTACTTTTTGTTAAAAGTACTTTGCATTAAAAGTAGCTTTTATTAAAAGTACCTTTTATTAAAAGTAGCTTTTATTAAAAGTACATTTTATTAAAAGTACGTTTTATTAAAAGTTTATTTTATTAAAAGTACTTTTTATGTAAAGTGTGTTTTATTAAAAATAAATTTAATTAAAAGTACTTTTTATGTTAAGTGTGTTTTATTAAAAATAAATTTAATTAAAAGTACTTTTTATTAGAAGTACCTTTTATTAAAACTACTTTGTATTAAAAGTAGTTTTTATTAAAATTACTTCTTAATAAAAGTACTTTTTATTAAAAGTACCTTTTATTAAAAATACCTTTTATTAAAAGTACCTTTAATTAAAAGTACCTTTTATTAAAAGTACTCTTTATTATAAGTACTTTTTATTAAAACTACTTTTTATTAAAAGTACATTTTATTAAAAGTACTTTTTATTAAAAGTACATTTTATTAAAAGTACTTTTTTTAAAAGTCATTTTTATTAAAAGTACCTTTTATTAAAAGTACCTTTTATTAAAAGTACCTTTTATTAAAAGTACCCTTTATTGCAAGTACCTTTTATTAAAAGTACCTTTTATTGCAAGTACCTTTTATTAAAAGTACCTGTTATTAAAAGTACTTTTTATTAAAAAATACCCTTTGAAAAAAGTGTATTTTATAAAAAGAATCCTTTATAAAAATTACGTTATGTAACAACTACATTTTAATAAAAAGTAAAATATATTATATTTACAGTACTCATAAAAATAATCGTTTAAGTATGTTTTTCAAAAAGATACTCAAAAATTATTTTATAAAAAGCCCTTTTCATTAAAAATAGTATATTTTATACAAAATACATATTCTGCAAAACATCTTTTTCAAAAATTAGCTTTTTTAAAAAGTACTTTATGTAACAAGTTCATGAAAAGAATCTTTTAAAGAAAATACTTTTATCAAAAAGCATTTTAAATAAAGTCCTTTTAATAGAAAGTACTTTTAATACAAATTGCTTTTCATAGGAAGTACTTTTTAGTAAAAGTACCTTTTATCTGAAGTAACTTTTATACAAAATACATATCTTAAAGAGGAGCTTTTTCAAAAAGTAACGTTTTTAAAGAATATTTTGCAAAGTACAAAAAATATTTTTAAATTTAAGTATTTTTAATAAAAAGCACTTTTTGCAAAAATTTTCTGAATAATTATTTATAAAAAGTACTTTTTATAAAAATTAACTTCTATAGAAAGTACCTTTTTACATAGTTTACAAACAAACTTTTTCAAATGGCACCTTTTTTCATAGAAAAAAATTTAAAAAGTACTTTCTACAATAAAAATAAAAAGCATCTCTGGCAAAAAAAAATTAAAAGTACAATTAGTATAAAAAGTATTTTGTAATGAAAGTACCTTTAATAAAAAGTACTTGTTCTAAAAATTTCTTTAATAATTATTTAAAAAAATTACTTTTTAGAAAAATTACCTTCTATCGGAAAGTACTTTTACTAAAAAGCACTTTTCAAAAAAAAAGTACCTTTTATGAAAAAGTACTTTTAGTAAAGCGTAACTTTGTAAAAAAAAGTACTTTTGCAAAAAACTAACTTTTATAAAGAGTAGATTTGTAAAAAGTACCTCTTATAAAATTATTTTTGAAGTAAATTACATTTTGAGAAAAGTGCCTCAATTAAAAGGATTGAAAAATGTTGCCTGAAAGCACCGTTTCGAAATTGTTGTTCAAAATTTATTCCCTACATTTTATATTATAACACCACTGTATGCAATACAACTTAAGTTGTTACCGTCTATTTGAATAAAGTGCAGAAAAATGTTAACTATAAAATATAAAAATATTTCATCTAATAAATAATTTCCCACATTAAAAAACTCTTTAAGTTGTTCATTTGTTTTGTGGATGTTGTTTGTTGTTGGTTGCTGCTGTTATTATTTCTGTACGGAAGCTGGGGAAAAAGGCAACAAAAACAACACAAGTGAAATTATTTCATCATAAAAATTAAACACGCAATATTTTTTATATTAAAATTGTCTTTTTCTGTTAAATGTTGGTTGGTGTGTCTTTAGTCTTTTTAATATCACCCATTTTATGAGTAATTATAATTATTTTTAATTTTAATAATTTTTAACTTTTATAGCAACTCTTACAGCTACTTAATGGCTCAAGCCAACATGCTAAAGCAACAAAAGTAGAGAAAGTTACTTACATATACTTATACTCCTATTTGGGAGAAGATGCCAGAAAATATGTTTTTAAATGCTTTAAAGAAACATAAAAACACGTACATGGAATGTATTTTTTTTTTTGGTTTGAATTTCCAGCTGCGTTTTGTACTTAAAATTAATTTAAATCGTGTAGGAAACGCTTCATTATACAACAAATACGACACACGCACATGGCATTCGTTAACAGATGACTTCAAACCAAAGACCAATAACATTTGAAAATTGTAACATGAAAAAAAAATTTGTCAAAGGCACAAATAATTTTGATTAATAATAGAATGGGTTTCTGTGATAATTCCCATAATAATTTGGGGTTGCAAATGTATGTGCTCTTTTTCTACACGCCACTGTTCTTGTAGAGGAATTCCTACATACGAATGTACTCACACACTTACACGCACCCAGGTGTTTTGTTAGTGATTTATAAAATTCTAAAAAATTTCACGACTTCCTGACTTTATCCCACACACAACTGCATCAGCATCCTTTCCTTTCCGCTTGGCATCATTACATGTTTCTTGTCTTTTGTTGAAGACCATACGACGGCAATGACAGAAAAGAACATTTTTACTGATGCTGTTATTTAAACTCTTTAAGGGGAAATGAATTACTAGGAATGCAATAATAACAACAACAGTACAGATCAAATGAATGAATAAGGCCAAGAGACTGAGATTTCTAATTGTTTAGACGTTTGGGTGTCTTGTTGTGCAGTCCGGAAGGTCATCATAAATTCAATACAATTCAATAAATCTTTATTCTAACAGCCCGTGTTGTTGATATTTTCTATCATTTTCTTTTTATTTTTTATTTTGTTCTAAAAGGCGAAGACGGCATTCCTGCTTTTATGTGTGGAAGTGTAGAAGTATTTGTTAATACAGTAGTATACCGGTTTAATGAACGATTGAATTAATGTCCGGCCGATTCGCTTGAAATAAAATTCGTTAAGTCCGGTATATATTTTTTTACTTTTATTAATAAAAAAAAAGAATTTATAACACTTTTTAAATAAATCCAATACTTGGGCAGGATTCCGCAACTATGAAATATAAAGTGTTCACCACTTTTCACAGTTTTCAAAACTCACCGCACTTTTTCCAGTAAAAACTTTTGCCAATAGTGTTCACTATAACTACCAAAATAATTCAATCTCACGGTTGCGGAAGAACAAATCAACAAGTGAGCACTGAAATTGATGATCACTTCAAAATTCATCGTTGCGGAATCCGGCCCCTGATGTTGTTTTTGAAAAATATATGAAAATTCCTCACGATAACAAAAAAAAAAAAACAAACAGAAGTAAAAATAAATTCTTTATGAATAAAGTGCATTTTGATTTTGTTCTCATTCATTGCATCTCAATGCAAAAAAAAATCAATTGATCACACGTTACATCGCGAATTCGAAAAGTGTGAGAAATCGTAAAACCGGAATAGCACTGTACATACAACAATGTGTAAAATGTGAAAAATGTTGTGATTTCAGTCTAATTATTTATTTGTTTTCCATGTTATATGTATTATATGAGTATGTGTAGGGTGTTCTTTTATAGAGGTACAGTAAAACCTCTCATAAACGGACACTCACCGTCCCCGTATTTTAATCCGGTTATTGGAGGTGCCCACTTATGATAGTGGTACTGCGCATTCTTTTATTTTAATTTTGGTTCTACAAAACTTATCAGGTTCTTAGAGGTGTTATGGGAGATGTCCGTTAGCAGAGGTTTCACTGTATAGAACTTTGAAATGGTATAAATAAAGGGACCAGGTTGGTCCCTTTGCATTGAAGTTGGTTTTTTTGGCGGAATTAATTTTCTTGAATCCATTAAAAATAAAAGATTTCAGTGAATTTGCAAACATTGGAAAAATTAGTCTCTAAACTAAACTTTTGGGTATACGAGGCAGCACTGAGAGAACTTCCCAAGATGTCCACCCATATTTGGAAGGTGAAAAGTAACATATAGAAATATTGCAAAATATCATACAGAGAAGCGATAATTTTTCCACAAACATCAAATTTATGGTATTTTTAGAACTTAAAGTCAAGTCAAATCTTCAATAATGATAAGCATCAGGCACGTGCACACATAACATGTAACTTAAATTTATAAAAAGCAAAAACTGGTTTATTTGCCTTAATCAGCCTTAAAAAAGAATATGTATAACAGTCAAGAAGTGTGTCAAATTTTTTTTCTCTATGTTGCAAGTAAATTTGGTTTTTCTCTATTGGAAAAAATTTATGGATTCATGGAATCTTTTAAGCAAAAAATATAAGCACGTACATCTTAAAGCATTTCGATTGTTAAAAATCACTGCTATGGCAACAGTAACAACAATAAAGATAGTGATTGTCACTTTAATTTATAACTCTTTTTTTTTAAGAAATATTCGTGTGGGTTTCTTTTTTCTCCTTTTTTTAATATTAAAGGATTTTAAATTCAATGAGTGCGTTGTTTTACGTAAGAGATAATAGTAAATTGTCGTAAATTTTTAGCACTTTAATTAATTGCAAGAAACAATTCATTTTACTTCAGATTAAGCGAGTAATTTTGTGAAGCAAATCCTTTCAAAAATTTAGCTGAGCATAATTTTATTGCACACTTTTTTCCCAAACATTTAATTCGAATACATAATTTAAGTGCAAAAATTTCTTCAGTAATTTAATTCGAATAATTTATATTTTTTTCAGCAATTCAATTCGATTCTTTTAATTCTAATAAAATTTATAGAATATTGGAATTATTTTATTAGAAGTCGTTTTAATCGGAAATAAGTACCTGAACAATTTTATTCGAATAAAAGTATCCGCATACTTTTGTTTAAATTTTTTTTTCTCCAACCATTTAATTTTAATAATTTAATAAGAATTTTTTTTATTTACTTCGAATAAAATTATTCGAGTAATTCTTTTCGGTTACAAGGACTATGCGTAATTTTATTCCAAAAAAAAAAAAATTCATTGAATTCAAATAATTTTATTCGAAAATTTTCTTTCACATTTTAATTCGTATAATATTAATCAAATAATTCTATTTGAGAAATCCCCATAATTTTATTCTAAGAATTGCAAGAATTGCATTCATATATTACTATTCGAATAAGAATGTCCAAATAATATTAGAATATCTAAATTATACACGGATACTATTGGTAAAATAGTTGTACTAATTTTTATTAGAAAAATCTGTTCAGCAATTAAATTTTTATAAAATTTTTCGACTAATTCTTTTCGGATAATCCAATTTAGTTCGAATAAAATAAATCGAATAATTCTACTATAAAAATCTTCATATTTTATTCTAAAAATATTTTTCAATAATTTAATTCGAAAAATTTTATTAGAAATAATTTTACTCGAATACAATTCTCAGAATAATTTTATCGAATATTACTATTCGAGTACAAATATCCATACAACTTTATTATAAACTTTTTTCGTTAACCTTATTCCAATATATTTATTTGAAATTATTTTCAAGCAACTCAATTCGAATTAAATTATTAGAATAATAGTAATTTCATTTCAATTGTTTTTTATTTAGTTAACCTTATTCAAAAAATTTAATTAGAAAAATATGTTAAGCAATTAAATTTGAATAGATCTGATCGAATAATTCTACTCAAATAATTCAAGCTGATTGGAATAAAGTTAATCTAATATTTATATTCGGATAGCGCTCATAATATTGCTCTAAAAATATTTTTCAAAAATTTAATTAAAAAAATTTTAATAAAAATAATTTTACTCGGATACAATTAAAACGAAAATATTATTCGAATACATATTACTGTTCCAATAAAAGTATCCAAATAACATTATTATGAAAGTTTTTAAATTATGATTATTAAAATAACAACCAGAAAAAATTTACCAGTAATTTCACTCGAATAAAATTACTCGAATAACTATTCTCGAATAAAATAAAAAGAATAAGCGTTTTAAATGACTTTTTTTCGTTAAACTTACTAGAACAATTAAATAGAAAAAAAATTTCAGCAATTAAATTTAAATAAAATTGCTCAACTTATTCTTTTCGTATAATCCAACTTAATAAAATTATTCGAACAATTCAACTCGGATAATCGCTATAATGTTATTCTAAAAAGATTTTTCAATAATTTAATTCGATATATTGTATTAGAAAGAATTTTACTCGGACAAGATTACTATAATAATTTTAAAATTACCATAATAGTTTCATTCGAATATTACTATTCGAATAAAAGTATTCAATTAACTTTATTCAACAATTTTTTCGTTAACCTTAAATTAGAAAAAAAAATTATTAGAAATTTTATTAGACGAAATTTTCTGCAATTTAATTCGAATAAATATACTCGAATACAGTTAACATTTTTTTTACCCTTGCTATAAAAATTTATTAGATAAATTTATTCAGCAAGTAAATTCGAATAAAATTAATGGAATAATTTTCTCGGATAATCTTTACAATTTTATTCTGAAATATTTTTTAATAATCTAATACGAAAATATAAATAATTTTATTCGGATAGAGTTCCCTAAATACTTTTATCCGAATATTTCTATTCTATACTTTATAACTTTGTTATAAAATTTTTTCGTTAACCTTATTCTAATAATTATATTAGAATTTTTTATTTTAGCTATTTAATTCGAATAATTACTCGAATATTCGGCAACAATAACTAAAATAGCTTTACTATAATTTCTTTTCTTTAAGCTTATTCGAATAATTTTATTTAAAAAATTTGTTCAAAAATTTAATTATAATAAAATTATTCGAACAATTTTACTCGAGTAGAATTGGCAGAAACATTTCATTCATATCTTTTTTCACTAGGCTAATTTGAAAAGCTCCATAATAAAATTTTTTTTTAAATTTAGTTCGATTAAAATTATTTGTATAATTCTGCTAGCATACAATGTGCAAAATTATTATATTTAGTGTTCATTAAAATAATTCGATTAATTTAATGGTAAAATTTTTTTTTAATATTTTAATCGAATAAAATTATTTGAATAATTTTGCTCGAAATTATTAGAAAATATTTTCTCGTGCCAAAATGAGGACGAATTTACAAAATATTATTAAAAAAATTATTTATATGTATTACATATTTCATTCGAATTAAACTATTCGAATAAATTTATATTTTTTGTATCTTGCATTATTTTTTTTCCTCAAGATGCAAAGCATTTTACTGAGCCTTCAAAAGTAATATATGAAAAAGAAATATGTTGCCGTGTATCTTCCACTCAGTGTTGCCATCTTTATTTTTCAAAATCTTCAAGTCGAGCAAAAAATCTTTTTTTTTTGACAAAAATCTTTTTAGTTATTTTATTGAAAGAAAATGAGTTGAAATTTTTTTTTCAGTGAAATATCAAACGTAAAACCAAATAACACAAAAAAATTACTGTATAGAATCCGCGTAAGAATTTGTAAGCAATTTAGGTAAAAAAACCCTCAATAATATTCAAAAGACCAAAAGTAAAATTTGTAAAAATCTTATTTTTGGATAAGAAATCTTTTTTATCGCAATATGTCTCAAAATTCCAAAAATAAGAAAAACGCTAAAATGAAAAAAAAACGCCAAAAACCGAAAAAAATCGCCAAAACGCGAAAAAGGCGCCAAAACAAAAATAATTGTTTATATGAAAAAAATCGCCAAAATTAAAAAAAGTTCGCCAAAACAAAAAAAAAACGCCAAAATTAAAAAAAAGTCAAAAACCAAAAAAAAAACCCCAAAAACCGGAAAAAATCACCAAAATGAGAAAAAAAAGTGTCAATACTAAAAAAGCCGCAATAAACGCAAAAAAAGCGAAACCCTTCGTGCGCAGGTCAAAGTCACACTTCACTGAATTTTTATTGTTTTAATACACTTTACTATAAATCTTCCTTCACTGTTCCTTCCATCAATTTCTACTCTAATAGAAGATATTTACAGCATTACTGTTCCTTTTATGATGAAAGGCTCTAGAAAATCCTAAGAGAAACAATCAAAATAATAATTATACGAGTAACGACAAGAACATGGACATTTTCATTAACATCAACATTATATTGTTATAGATATTGTTGTGATAGTGTTATCGTTATTATGTATGTTTGAATGCATGTTATAATGTCGCTGTGTGTCGTCTTAATTATGAAGGTTGGTCGCAGATACTTTATAAGAGCTGCTGCATCATGGGTGTGTGCAAGTGAGTTGAGTTCGAAAATTTTAATCCATTCACAAAAGAAATGTATCTTAAATAAACATCAAATAGAGATAATAATTCTTTCCCCCCTCGAATAATGCACGAAATACATACACATATACAGCAACAACAACAATTTTTTTTATGTCTGTAATCGTACACGAATATACCCAACATCATTAAAAACCCGAATGAATGACGACTGCATGCTTAAAGTTGTTGTTGTTGTTGCTGTGGTTGTTGCTGCGCATTTTGGTTATATTTGTTTGAAATTTATTGTTATTGTTGCAATGTTTTAATAGTCATATCAATAAATTTTCAAAGTTTTATACTTTTCCTTTTCGACTTTTTTTCTTTTCTATTCCCTTCGATTTTATAAAACGTTACGTTAAAAGAAAATATTATCTTTTTGTTCACATTTGTGTGTACGTATGAACGCACATAATTGAGCATGATTTTGATTTTGAAGACTTCATGAGTCGATTAAAGCTCAGTTGGTCTTCATATTTCATGCTTGATGCAGCCACAGCAGCAGCATATGTGTGTTCGTGTGTGTGAATTGTGTGGCGTTCTAAGAGATTTTAGAGTTTTGAATCGAATCATTTGATATCTTAATGAATAAAGTAGAAAATTTATGATACATACATACTTATGTATGCATGTTTATACATATTTACATGCATATCGTTAGCTGAAACGCAAAAAACCCTAACTAACATTTTCATAATTGTACAGAGAGAGGAAAAAACATTTTAAAATTGGAAAATATTGCGTATGTTTAATAAGAATTTTTGCAATATAATAAAATACATAAAATTGCTATTTTTGTTAGCGCAGATTTTAATTTTTTGTACCACGGAATTTATAAAAAAATCGATTTTAAATTGTTTTTTTAGATAGGGACGCTTTGCGTTTTAGTTAACGATACATGCATACTTTTTAATATAATTTGTAGCACTTCTTATTTTTGCCTGAGAAAGCAGGAACAAAGTGTTAATGACCTCTATTTAAAATCGATATCATTGGGCAGCGGTACCACCCAATTTTTTCTATCTCTCTAAGAAAAGTATTGTAAATTGTTCATAAATTTCCTTTTATATTAGTAAGACAACTGGCTAAAGACGGGTGCTTACATAAATTTGAATGCAGTTACATATGTACATATTCATTTTACATTTTTCAAATATTTAACCTAAAAAAATTTCAAATGCCGTAAAATGCAATAAAATATTATTAAATATATTTATATCTAAGCCACTGAGGCCACATAATTTTACACTTTCATTTAGAATTTGAAATTACAAAACATTATCATAAATATACAAAACACGTGTTAGAAGAAAGTTGTCGAGATGCCGGTTTTAAAAATATGTAAAATCTCTATGAGAATGACAAGCGTTGCAGATCTTTAATCAGTTTCAAATGATTTTTGTAATATACATATATGAGAGATGTTTCCTGCGAGATTTTGAATTTATGGGCTCTGGAGACGATCAAATAAAATCGTCAATCAGCTTGGGAATAAATACTATGTCTTTGTCCGATGATAATTTTTTGTTATCTTTATGAAAACTTAGTGTAAAAAAGGAACAGTTTAATAAGTATATCAAAAAATAGTATACAGATTTCTCCCACTCTAATTTTTCTTCTTCTATTGATTGACATTGATAATAAATAATGTGAAAACTGATTGCAGATCATTTTCATTTTTTATTGAATCAGCAATTTTCATATTCAAATATCAAAATAATTTTTTTTCTGTGAAGATAAGAAATTATTTCTTTTTTTATATGGAGACCTGCATCAGTTGCTGAAATGCTGCTTTAAGTCCTAATTTACACTATGCAAGTCTTATTGCTAGGCTAATTAGTTTGTGGGAAAGAGAAACAAGGGGAACATAACCGTTTCTATTCCCCTCGTCTCTCTCTCTCTCCTAACAAACTATTCAGCTTAGCAATAAGACTTGCATAGTGTAAATTAGGACTAAACCAGCTGTTCTCATTTTCTCATTTTCTGCTTTAACTTTAATTGAAAAGAACAACAAAAAGAATGGCAACGCTGATCTTAACTGCCGTCTTATCTTCCCATCATAAGATTTTACTACATATTGTAAGAATAAATAAGATATTCATTTCAGGTTTTTAACCTTTTTTTATTTGTCAGTTATTTCAAATGTCAAAATGGTACTTATTAGTTGACACAACATTAAAGTCCCGGTTCACACACTTCAACTTTTGTTGCTCAACTCGTAAGTCAGCTGTAAGAAAAAAGAGATGCTTGTATTATCTTCTCCGACTTTCTTACAGCTGACTTACGAGTTGAGCAACAAAAGTTGAAGTGTGTGAACCGGGACTCGCAGAACTTTACAACTACTTTCATACATACATATACAAACATCTAACTTTATGTATTCTTCATACACATGAACGAAACATAGAATGATTGAAGAGAAAATTTATTCATGTTCATGCGTGATCCATCACTTAAGATCTTACAACAGACTATTAAATATAATAGTAAAACATTTTAATTAATAAACTTTTTTTTAGATTAAATGCTTAATTTTACTTTAGCACTCCTCCATAAAGCTCTAAATGCAAAGATATCTTTCTAATTAATTGACAGCAGCTGCATAAAGCTAAACATAATTTATTGTCGGTAAAATTATTGATATATATTGCTCCGTCCGTCCTCATGATTGACACTAAGGTTGTTCTTTTTGTTTTTGTGTGTGTGTATGTGAGTTGCAGTCCTCTCATCAGATGGTCAGTTTGTGCTTGTCTATAATTTATTTATGATTCTTCATTTATTGCATTCAAGTATTTAAATTTATGTGTCTGTATGCATTTTACATAAAATGTAAATGTATTTACATATGTGTTTATGTATGTATGGATGTGTGTATATATTTACTCGTACAATTTTTATGATTAAAATAAAATTTTGTTGTGTCAACATACAAATTAAATGCAAAAAGTCATTATGTTTTATGGACATTTATTTATGTTGTTGTAATTGTTTAATAACTTCATGAGTATGAGTGTTTTTTTTAAGTGTTTAAATAATATATTCATTTAAGAAATGTGCGCGTCACAATGATAAGGTCACTTTAAGGCAGCCCGCAAAAATTTCTAGACAACTTAGAGTATGAATAATTGCCTTAGTTTTCAAATTGATATATGTAGAAGTATTTTTTATTATGGGGTGATTTTTTGCTATATTTTTTTCAGTGTAAAAAAAAGATTGGTGGGATGTGTCTCTATCAAGAATGCTCACTAAGGTTTGCAATTTCACCATGAACACACTGGCATACAATCAACGGTTGCAAATCATTGAATTGCATTGACCCATTCAACATCGACGTCATGTCAAGGCAATGCCAAAAATTGGGGCTTGTCTGCCCATTCTCGGAAACAACTGACTGCTAATGACAGCCACATGCTATTTTCTAGACTTTAGGGAACAGAAATAGAATGTCCATAGCACAAATGTTTTCTCGACAGTGAGTAGACGGACCCCAATTTTTTGGTATTGTATTAACGTGTTGTCGGTGTTGACAACTGGAATAATGGGGATTGTCAGAAAAATATTCTTTCAAAATTTAAAGAAATTAAAATACCTTGCTTGAATGATTCGCAGTGTATGTATTTACATATATACGAGGGCGGTTCAATAAGTCCGTGATTTTTTGAATGAAACACAGTTTTTTATTTGCAAACCAAAAATTTATTTTCCAACATAATCTCATTTTAACTCAATACACCTAGTCCAACGTTTCTCCCTTCCAAAAAAATAGGATTTTTTTAAGGTCCTTAAAATAGTCTTTAAAATTTCATCGTTGGTGCTAAATTTCTTTCCACCGAGCCATTTTTTTAGGTTTGCAAATAGGAAGCAGTCACTAGGGTCTGAATACGCAGAATATGGCGGATTGGGTACCAATTCGTAGCCCAATTCATACGAGTTTTGCTATTGCGACTGCACACGTGTGCACTAACGCGTGCATTATCTTGATGAAAAAGAACTTTTCTTCTTGGCCATAAATCCTCATTAAATCTGTTTAATCAGTTGGCACAATATTCGGCATTTATTGTTTTACCCTTTTGAAGGTAATCGATGTGGATTATCCCACGTGCATCACCTTATTGGCCAACAAACTCACCTTGGCCTTCTTGGCAGCAGGTTTGCCCGGAGAAACCCATTGTTTAGACTGCTGCTTGGTCTCCGGAGTACAGTAATTGATCCATGTTTCATCCACAGTTACAAAACGCCGCAAAAAATTAATTCGGATTGCAGTTAAACAACTCCAAACAATCCTTTGAAGTTGTCACACGTTTACGTTTATGGTCAATTGAGAGCAAACACTGTAAACATCTGGCAGACAACTTTCTTAAACCCAGCTGATCATTTCAAATCGAAACCACACTGCCATATGAAATGCCTATGGCATCAACAATCTCACGCCCTTTTATTTTTCGATCGGCCAACAGCATATTCTGGATTTTTTTCCAAATTTTCGGGTGTACTGACCTCAATTGGCCGTCCAGAACGTTCAGCGTCATTTGGACTTGTGCGACCACAACGAAAGTCATTAAACCACTTTTTTACCATTGAAATCGATAGTGCAGAGTCCCCATAGTATTTCTCGAGCTTTAGCTTGATTGACGGGTTTTTTCGCAAAAAATAATGTTTAACGAGCACACGAAATTCACTTTTTTCCATTTTCTTCTCCAAAGGCGACGTAGTCTGTTATCATCTGTTGCCAAACACAAACTAAATGACACAGCTTGTTTAAATTTATGCCAGGAACACAAGTGAGACGAACGACGAATTTTTCGCTGCGAACTTTCGTCATAAAAAATAAAACACATTTGTACATATGAAAATGAACACAATACCGCCGTCGAACGAAATTCGTAGTGCGTGACGATTTCTAAAGTAGATTTATTTTTATTTAGTACGCCGACTAACGACGACAATTTTCTCTCTCTCTGTCTTTGTGCACACAATAACCAACTTTATCAAATATGAGAGAAGAATTCGGTGAGTAAATTCCAGCGTTGTCAACTTTTAAATTTCAAAAAGCACTGAAACCAGGAAAAAAGCGCGTAATTTAAGTAAAAAAGCACTAAATAAAAAAAATAATTATATTAATAAAATTGTTATTCATAAATATGTATGTATGCATGTATATAAAATATATACGAAACTGTTGATTTTGCATTCCATTCCTAAAATTTAAAATTTGAGGCATGCGATACACATTTTAATTATGTTTACATATACAGAAGAATCAGTTTTGGTTTCAAATAACCAAAAACGGCAGCTATGTTCATAACACAATTTTCTAGAAAATTTTTTATGTAAAGCAAAACGCGATCAACTTCTTTGTTTAAATGTTAAAATTTGAGGGTTATATGTCACGTATTTTTTCAACCAAGCCTTATGCAATCTTAGTAGAATTTTTTGAAATGCTCCATTTAACTTCAGCGCTTATGCTTTCTCTTTGAATTTTTGGTTTAGTGCACCGAAAATGAATTTAAAAAAGCACTGAGCACTCGGTGCGAAAAGCACCGAGTTGACAACGCTGGTAAATTCGTCGTTATTGTGCTTCACACGACAAATTTACGCAGCGAATGCTTATCGACGAATTCGTCGACGGCGGGAAATTCAAAAAGACACTAAGTTAATGATCCACCCTCGTACAATGTACGTTCATAAGTATTTGTTGTCATTGCTTAATAACTTCAGTGAGAGAGTTTGTGCAATAATATTGAAATATTGTAATCTCATGTAAGTATATAAATATGTTGCGTGTTTTTTTGTGCGTCAATGTGTGTATATGTATGTATGTATGTGTGTGATAAAATAGGAAAAAGTATGCAAAATGGATTGACAAAAGCACACAAACACACACATACACATACTTATACAAATAATAACAAAATTGCCACATAAGCTTAATTGCTTAATAAAAACTCTGTAAAATTTTATTTTTATGGTCTTGTATTGTATCTATTATTTTAGTATTGAATTTGTCTGTCTCCCTGCTGCCCGGTATTTCTGTCTCTCTCACTCTCTTTTTATGAATTTTATTGCATGCTGTTGTTATAGAAGAATATGTTAAAATTGTCTTGTTTTATTTTTTTGTTCTTCTTCCTCTACATGTCATATTAATTAATAACAGAGGTCAAAGTGCATTTTTGTATAATAAAACAAAAACACAAAGAGACTGGCAGCCTCAATCTATACAGAGAGTCACTTGCAGGCAGGCAACTATCATTGTACGAGTATTTTACAATCAAACAACTGGCGTCAGTTTTAATAAGTTTAAAATAAAAAGAATTTTTTAGAACTACGTGGACACAATCATTAGTCTGCTACTACTATGTTTTTTTATTTTATTTTTTTTTTATAAAATTTTTTAATAAATTCTTATTAACGTTGAAATAAAGTCGTTTCTTGTCTTTAACTACTTTTTTATTTGAAATTTTATTAACAGAAAAGGAGTTTTGTAAGGACAATATTCACATGTATTTATACAAAATTTCAAGATTTTAATAATATTAAAAATGTTAATAAAAATATTACATGAAGTTACATACAGTGACGTCTCGGTAATGTGAACTTTCAATATAATGAACTATCCAGTAATGTAACACCTATTTTTTACTGATAATAGTTGTACAATGAATAAATGCCCTTAATTTAATTTTTTTGACACATTTACTGCCTGGCTCACGATGTAAACAAAAAATTATCATTCGCTTATTTATCTTGAAAACAAAAACAAATGTTCTTATTTTGTTTTTTTTTTCAATATAAATAAGCGAACAAAAATTTCTTGTCGACATCGTGAGCCAGGCAGTTAATATAAAAAGTGAATTTAAAATTAAAAAAAATCGTTAATTTTGCAATAAATTATTTTTTATGTTAAAAATGCAAAGAGGTTCAGATATTTAGTAGATTATATTTAAACAAATGAAAAATTATTTGTTTTTCTTTCATTCTTTTACAACTCTGCTTTTTTGTACGTTTCTAATAATGCGGTTTTGCAGCGCCACTGGTGTCAATGAGCCGTATTAAATTTTTTGAAGTTGTGTTTAGTAGCCATTTTATTGGTCATTTTACTTATGATTATGCTACACAATACCGACGAGGCAGGGAGCCTCTGATGTTACATTACGCTGCAGCCGGTTTAGTTCAGTGACCAGTGTCTATTCCTTCATCAGTCGAACCCAGGACTTTCTGTGTTGTAGCGAAATGTGCTAACTAACTCATCCAACTTCACCATGGGCACATTTTAAGACCTCGTTTTTCTATGAAAACGATCACAGACGATTCCGCTTTAGCGAAACACGCTTTGCTGAAAAAATCGGATTATTGAAAGCTATACAAATCCTCGCACTATTTTAAACGCAGCTGGTCTCATTCACTTCGCTTTACTGAAAATATCGTATTACTGAAAACCAAAAGTAAGCCCACAACTACGTTTTGTATGAAACTTACTTCGCTTTAGTGAAAAAAAAACAATGAAAAATTTATTTAGGAGAAATCGGTTTTGCATGTTTTGTTGTATTTTTCTATTATATTGTACTGATTTTAAGCAGTACGCTTAACTGTAACAAATTTCAGTAATCCGATCTACGTTTTAGAGAAAAAGTCGGAAAACTAAAAAAAATGTGTTTCAGTAAAGCGGAGTCGACAGTAATTACGAACACAAATGATGATTTTTACAGCATTTATATATTTGCACTCTGTCTTAATAAAATTTTACTTACAATTACATTCTGCCATAATGCAGCTATATACTTTTAAGAATTTGCCCTCAAAACAAAATTATTTGTATGCCATTATTCTCATAGATCACATTCACCTTCTGGTCTAAATAAATAAACATTTGTGGCTTTTGCATTATGAACTCATTGAACAAAGCAGCAATTAAATATGAAAACTGACAAAGAATTATTGTCACAATCCCCCCTGAGAAATTATTTAAATAATAAAAGTCACACTTTTACACTCATGTCCATCATTGTAATCCTTTTTTTTCAATATAATTCACATGACAAAAAGTATGTAAGTATGTATGTATGCAAGTATGTATGCATTTTTACACATAATAAATTGTCATATTTCAAATACATATACATAATGCAAAAACATTTCAAATATTATTAAGTTAATTTTGTACTGTATCAAAAATTAAGTTCATTTAACACTTGACTTTTTTTTCTGCATTTCATCAGATATGTACATTAAATTTGAGCCGATATTTATTTTGCATTTATGTGAATTTTTTCTTTTTTTGTTGCAGTTTTTGGTGCAGTATAATAAATTATATGCCAGAAGTGAAAAATAATTTATTTTGCTAAGCAAAAAATATATATGCATAAACATATGTAGTTGTACATGTTTATTTGCATACATTTTAATTTAAATTCAATAATGAAAGCAAATATTACAAAAACATGTAAACATAAAGGACGTACTTGTGTGATTGTGCATTTGTACTGGAGATTTGTGTACAGAAGTGGCTAAAAATGAATGGCTAACAAAATTTTTGAATATCTTATGCTAATACAATAAACGAAAATAGCGAGAGCTTTGAACTTAAAAAGCTACCAAAAAGTTTCAGAAATTACTTTAATCAATTATAAACTGAACATTTTGGACTTAAGATTGCAAATTGATAACAGATACGAGAACGAGTAAATAATTTCGGGAATTTTGGAATTTTCCGCCTCTTGAGTGAAATGGCGGCAACACTGCTCGTGTCAACAAGCAACTGTCACTTGACACCTGTCACAATTTAAAAAAAGCATTGCTGCAACCAAGGCTCCAGATTTAGCCCCAAGTGACTAAATTTGGTTCCCGAGCCTAAAGAAGTAACGCGGCGTAAAGTGATTTGACTCAATGGAGTCAATTGGAAATCGTCTCACAAACAAATACCTATTTTATTCAATAATTTTTTTTTTGGAAGTGATAAAAAAGTTTTGTTACAACAAAAAATAAATTCATTAAAGTGCGACTTTCAACCGAGCACGAAGGGTTCCGTACGGACACGAGATATGCAATTAAATACGAACTTTAGCATATATAAAATATAGTTTTTTGCATTTTTTTCGTTTTTAACTTTTTTTTAATTTTTGCGATTATTTTTATTTTGGCAATTTTTTTAATTTTGGCGATTTTTTCATATAGGCGATTTTTTCGGTTTTTGGAGTTTTTTTCGTTTTGGCGATGTTTTTAGTTTTGACACTTTTTTTCTCGTTTTGGCGATTTTTTTCGGTTTTTGGCGTTTTTTTTCGTTTTGGCGATTTTTTTAATTTAGGCGCTTTTTTAGTTTTGACACCTTTTTTCTAATTTTAGTGATTTTTTTCAGTTTATGGCGTTTTTTCAACTTGGCGAATTTTTTTTAATTTTGGCGATTTTTTTCTCGTTTTGGCTTTTTTTCGTTTTGGCGATTTTTTTCATTTAGGCGCTTTTTAGTTTTGACAGCTTTTTTCTAATTTTAGTGATTTTTTCGGTTTTTTCGCGTTTTTTTAATTAGGCGATTTTTTTTAATTTTGGCGGTTTTTTCATTTTGGTGTTTTTTTATTTTTGGCGATTTTTTTTCATTTTGGTGATTTTTTTTATTTAGTGTAAGAATTTTTTTTTTTGCGATTTTTTTTAAATTTTTGGCAATTTTTTTTTTGGTTTGGCGATTTTATAATTTTCTGATTTTTTTGTTTTACCGTTTTTTAAAATTTCAAGAGTTTACCTCTTACGGTTTCCAAGATATAGCAAGTTGTCAAAATTACATAGTCAATATTACATTAACTGATGAACCACCCTTTAATTTTAATTTTTATAAATTTTAGTGTTAATTGTTGTGGTCTATATAAAAATGCACTAATTTTACAATTTTCAAGTGTCTTACATACAATTGTTATACATTACATGGGATTTTAACATTTTTCGTTGCTCGTTTTGTAACACCCTTTAATTTTTAATTCTCATGTATTTGTTGTTGTAGCAGCCAAGGTCCTACATACTATGTCCAAATTTCAGATCCGTAGCTTTTACGGTTCATGACAAAATAGCGTGTGACGGACAGACGGACAGCGTAGCGAAAACAATAGGGTTCCTTTTTACACTTTTTGTGTACGGAACCCTAAAAATTAGTTAAATTTTATTGTTATTGTTCGAACTGATAAATCTACAACAACTGACACCACACACAGTAGACCAAACACATATAACGCTGATGTTGAAGTTGCAGTGGCCTTCGAAAACAGGTAGTTGTTCCGTTCTACTACGTGTTTGTCAGAATAGTTTACAATTAACTTTGGTCTTATTTGTTCATTAATAATTATCACATGTAATTTGGTTTACAAAACGATTCGAACTTTATCCCAATAAAATCATAAACAATAAAAAATATTAATTGATAAAGCTTGAAAGTAATAAAAATCGGATTTAAGCAAAAAATATGAATCGAGCCAACATTTCTTTTCATTTTAAAACATTTAGAAGTGCCTTGGAAAATAGAAAATGTGCAAAAACACATCCAACATTATTCTCGGTTGCAACATCCAAAAACCTGCTCTTATTGCGCTCTCATCTGTTCTTTTTTTTAGTCTGTATGCATGCAATGCATACGTGTAATTTCATTCTAATGCTGAGCATAAACAATTAAAAATATGTAGCAAATACATATATATTTTATAACAATATTCAAGTGTATATTAATCAATTTCGAATTGTATGTGTGTATGGAATTTATAACAGTGCACACATACAATTACACACTCATATGTACATATGTATGTATGTGTAGATTTACAGCTCAAGCATCATTACAGCCCAGCGGCAATAAAGCAGGTTATATGGAGGCCTTCAAAAAAGCCTTTTGACTAAATTTTTATCCGGACAAAATACTATAATATCCATTAGATCGAGCCTTATTTTCGATAATAATCGTAAGCGACAAAAATTAGATTTTTCCGGACAAGGTTTTTTTATAATATTCAAATTTGTTTTACATACGGACATTGTAAATTTTGATAATTCAAAACTATGGGGAGGCCCATAAAATTTTAATTTCATTAAAAAAGTATATTTTCGATAACACGTCGCTTAAGATAAAAACGAAAATAAGGCTCGAGATAGTAATTTATTTTTTAGCTGAGTTTAAATAAAATTGAAGAGAAATTTTAATCATACGTCTGTTTTTTTATAGACCATTTACATCTTAGAGCTGTCTAGAGCAACATTTCCCAAATTGGGGGACCCCTACCGACAATACAAGCGGTCCGCGTGAATAGCATAAAAACAGTGTTTTTGAAAATAATATAAGTTTTTATAATCATTCTACTTTATTTTATTTTATTTTTTAATTTATACATACTAGCTTAACCCGCTGTGCCTTGCTAAAGCCCTACCCCATTAAAAAAAAATTACTGGACCTTTTCCACATGAAAAAAGAATTTTTGATGACAAAAATATTTGATTATTAATTTTTTGGGTCGGAAATTTCAACATCCCTCCCTCCCCCCAAAAAAAAATTCTGCTCAAAAAAAGTTTTAGTGAACCTTTTCCACATGCAAATTCAAATTTGTAAATTGCTCCGCAAATGACAAAAATATTTAATAATAAATTTTTGGGATAGGCACTCTGCCCCGCCCCCTCAATTTCTAAAAAAAAAAATTGTACACCATATGCAAAAATTAGCCCAAAATCGATAATATAATTTAATATTACATTTTTTGGCGGGCAAAATTCACCCTCCGCCCTAAAAATAAAAAATTAGTGAACCGCTTCCTTATGAAAGAAGAATTTTAGAAATTGGTCTACATGTGACGTAGTTATTTCATATTCACTTCTTAAAGGCAGGCAATTTGCTTACCCCCTCCCAAAAATTTCCTTTTCTATATGAAAAAAAAATGAATTTTGAAAATTTGCTCGCAAATGACTAAAAAAATTCCAAAAAAAAAGTAGTGAACTTTTTCCATATTCCATTCAAATTTTGATAATTAGTCCAGAAATTACAAAGTTATTTGCTAATACAATTTTTAAGGCAGACATTTTGCTTTCCCCTTCGCTTTCCCTCCATCGCCAAATTTCAAAAAAAAAAAATTTAGTGGACCTCTTACATATGGCAAAAGCATTTTGAAAATTGGTCGATAAATGACGAAGTTATTTTTAATCAATTACTTGTTTTCCCTATTACTTGCTATGGTTTGAAATTGTTCCCGGGAAAAATTTCTTTCGGAATTTTATTCATGACTGCCCTCGTAGACTTTTGCACATACAAAACAAAATGAAAATTTGGCTCGTTACTATTATAAAATCTGTTAAATATTTAAATATAAAATAATAAAATTACTAGGGCGGGTAATTTGCGAAGAAGTAACATAATTTTAAAAAGTGGGTTTAAAAGTGGGCGCGGTTGATTTCATAGTCCCAGTTAAATGTTGTGAAAATTTCAGGAATATCGGTCCAGAGGTCTGGTCTCCTACAAGGTGCAAACAAGCAAAATGTGAAGTAAAGCTTAAGCGGCCCTTCCATTATACAATATTATTGCATATGTATGTTGTTGTACATATTAGTATCGTTTTGACCTATACTAGGCAATCATTTATTACATTTTTTATCTATTTTTCAAGGAAAATAATGCCCAATTTTCCTCAAAATGAAAAAGTTAGCTCACACATTTTACAATTGTCTTGATTGTACAATAAAAATCAAGTCTTTTGAAATTTGCCAATATATTGTGCCACCTTCGATTATAACATACACATTGGAGATATTACTGTACCATACGAAAAATTGCACAATTATATTGGAAGTGGGTGGTCCGCTTTAAACATTAGGCAATATGTTGAGAATTATTTAAAATTTGGTTTTACATATTTAAATAAAAACGGTATATTTAAAAAAAAATTATGTTTGAACTTTCATAATCAAATTTTGTATCATAATAAAATATATGTTTATATATGTTTTGTGTTTTACTTTTTTGCACTTTTAATTCAACCTAAAATGCATTATACATCCTAGACTTAAAAAGGGGGTCCGCAACAAACAAAAATTTACAAAGGGTCCCTGAAAGCACTCATCTAGATCATAAAAATTTAGAGGAAAATCTAGCTAATTTTTATTACATTTCCCCTTATATGGAAGGAAGAAAAAACCAAGGATCTAGCCGACGAAAATCGGTAGGTACATTTCGCCCATAGTGGGATTTCGCCTTTAAAGAAGTTCTAAAAGGGCCTGATTTTTTGCCCTGGTATATAACCTTACATTCTGCTACATATAGTAAATATACATGAGTTCTTTAGACGGGGAGTGTGAGTAATAGTATAGAAGAGTGCGTGTGTTTGTGCATGTGTGTGTGTTTTATTCAATTTTGCATGAGAAAGCATAGAATAAAAGGATTAATATGAATAAAAACCAACGGAAGTAATTTCAATTGCCAATTGTTTTATAATAATGCAAACGTATGCATTTTCTAATAGCAACAACTACAACTACAATAATAATAATAATAATAATATAATGGCAACAGTAACATCAAATGTAATAGCAACAATAACAAAAAGTTACAGCAACATCGTGTTCATAAAGTTTCACTTTAGAAAATTAATATTTTATATCGAAGGCTGATTGAAAAGGGTTTACAGTTTGGGATTTACCTTGAGTGGACAAAAATAAAAAGGTGACTCATGACAAAAAATTATAAAAATCCCAAAATTCCATGATCGACAAGTCCCAATTAAACATAATTTTTTCCAAACCAACATCACATACATTTTTTAAAGTCGTATTCTTTTTGACACGCGTTAGATAAAAACAAAATATTAAAACTTAATATTTAGGTTTCCGTACACTAAAAAATGAAAAGGCACCCTATTGTTTTCAATACGATGTCGGTCTGTCCGTCATAGGCCGTTTTATCGATAAACGTAAAATGCCTTTATATGAAGAGAAAAAAACGCTTAAACTAAAAAAGGAAACAAATATCGCAAAAAACCCCAAATAAATCGCCCAAACGAAAATAGGGTCAAACAACAAAAAAATCGCTAAAACTAATATAAATCGCCAAAAGCCGAAAACCCGCCATAAACTAAAAAAATCTTAAAAATGAAAAAATTTCAAAAACTGAAAAATCGCTAAAAGCGAAAAAACGCCAAAACTAAAAAACACCAAAAACTAAAAAAAAAATCGCCAAAAATCGAAAAAGTTTACCCGGTACTTAATTTTTTTTTAAAAAATGTATGTCAGGTAATATCTTCGAATAAAGTTCATATGACATTACACATCGCTTATTTACTCAAAGAACTCTTAAAATTCTCAAAAACGCTAGAACTAAAAAATTCCAAAATAAAAAAATCGCCAGAGCGAAAAAATCGCCAAACATCGAGATTAATCACCGAAACGAAAAAAGCGTCAAAACTAAAAAACTGCTAAAACAAAAAGAATCGCCAAACGGAAAAAATCGTCAAAGCGAAAAAAATGACAAAATACCGAAAAAATAGCCAAAACAAATAAGGCGTCAGAACTAAAAAAAGTCGCTAAAACTAAAAAAATCGCAAAAAAAAACAATATATCACCAAACACGAAAAAACGCCGAAAAACGAAAAAAGAGCCAAAACAAAAAAGAGCTTCCACTAAAAAACGCTTAAACTAAATAAATCGTCAGCAGAAAATGTCGCCATAACGAAAAAAATCACAAAAAACCGAAAAAATCGCGTAAACGAAAATAAGCGCCAACTAAAAAATATCGCTGAAACTAAAAAAAACGCCAAAAACGAAAAATCACCAAAAAAAAAAATTACCAAAGCGAAAAAATCTCATTAAATAAAAAAGTCGTTAAACGAAAAAAAATTGCCAACAACCAAAAAAAATTGCCAAACACAAAAAATGCCAAAAACCAAAAAAAAAAAAACAACCGTAAAAACGAAAGACACCAAAACTATAAAAATAGCTAAAAATGAAATTATCACCGAAATCGGAAAAAATTGCCAGAAAAAAACCGAAATAAATTCCAACAACTAAAAAAATCGCTAAAACCCGAAAAAATTGCCAAAAACCTAAACAATCGCTAAAAACCGAAAAACCCGTCAAAAGCCGAAAGTAAAATCCAAAAAACAAAAAAAACACGCCAAATCTAAGAAAGTCCGAAAACCAAAATAAATCTCCAAAAAAACGAAAAAAAAATTTACCGGGTGCTTAAGACTTGCCGTAAGTCACTTAAGGTACTGGGAAGTTCTTCGAAGTCAATACATAGTTTCACAACGACTGCCTGCCCTATTGTGCGGCGAACATGTTCATGTAAAAATTATCATCTTAAATAAGATTTTCCCGGTTAGTTGAAGCAATTCTTTTAGGAGTCATTAGTAACCTACAGACTTTTGCCTCCATTTACATTAATGACACAAACTATGCGAGGGCGATCACAAACTAACCAACTTAACGTATGCATAGATGGCAGCAGTAGTTTGAAAACAAAAATACTTGATGAAAAGTGGCATCCTTTTAAGTTTCAAGGCGCCACGTTGTTCTTTTTTTATTTGAGCCATCTAAAATAAAAGATTGTAGTGAATTAATGAACGCGGTGTATAGATGGCGCCATTAGCTTTGGTGAAAAGTTATAAATTTCTAAAACACGTGTTTTAAGTTTCAAAGCGCGATGTTGTTTAGTGTTTGATTTGTTTTTTTTTTATTTAGCCTCACAGAATTTATTAACGCGTTTAGTTCTATACTTAATTTTAATTTAATTCCATTTGAAAGTTCTCAGTCTAGCCAATATTACAGCCGATCCAAGGTTGATTAGCAAATACCATAAGTTTTGTTTTTCAACCAACTTGGCAAAATAAAATTTAAGACATTACAGAGTTTTCCAACAGCCACTGCTCGCAATTCAATAAATTTATATACCACCCTCGTATACTTAAACAAACATATTTATATAATATATTGTGTGCATAAATGTGCTCTGTATTTATATTGTAGCTGTTCATATTTTTATTATTAACATACAGTCGTAGTTTTATGTTCATCACACACAGTGTTTGAAATTATTGTTTTGTAGCTTAAGGGAGATGCTTATAAATTTATTGTTCTAAAATACAAAAATTTCATTTATGTACTACATGCATAAATATGTACTTATTTATATTTGTAAATATATAAAATCTAGCTTAACGAAAATCCTAAACAGCAGGTGGAGTTGGGTGTACAAAGGAAATTTATTTACTTTAACTGAACGTGCAAATACGAGGCAGATATAACTAAAAAAAAACAAAATTCTTAAATAAAGCCGTAAATTTAAAATATGATAAATTTTATTTAAAAAAAGCATATTTCATTTGTGTTTATGTATACGCAGTTATCTATTAAAATAGACGATTTATTAAAATTAAGTGGACCAGGTGTGTTAAGAGAATATCCCAAATATCCCAAATATCGGCACTCGATATCGAACGAAATTATGATATATTTAAGTACAGTTAATATGGAAATATTTTAAAGCTTCGAACGGAATCCAATGTCATCATTTGTCCCTTTTAGTGGCTGCCTTAGAAGATTTTAAAAAAAAACTTGTAACGAGTCTCCTGAACACACTTAACCCATTTAGACCTGCCGTACTCAGTTGAATAAATTATATCGATTTTCTATATGAATTCGTAAAATATAAAATTTGCGGCTTGAAATAAGTTTCATTCATCAAGTTTCATTCATTAAGTTTATATTCATCAACTTCTTTGTTGTGGGGAATACGTGCGATATCCATGTTCAGGCATATCAACGTATTTTGCGGTATCACATTAGAAATGGAATATTTATCAATTTTGTTCCGTCTCTTTTCTTTCTATTGCAAATGGTTAGGGACCACTAAACTCATGGCGAACATTGTTGCTCAGACAATTTTAAGTTGAAAATTTTTAAATTTTTTTTAACAAATCTTCATTTTTTTATCGATAAATTTAATCAAGTTATTGACATTATTTAATTTTTCTGAATATAGCTGAACACTTTGCGACATACTATTACAATATGTTTGAACTTTTCTATAAAACTTGATAAATGAAAGAAAAATTAAGTGTCATATGGGCTTTAATATCAGTTGAAAAAGGCGTACAGTACATCGTATAAGAGATTCTAATTCACTATTCCTTTAGAATAGAATGGAGACATTTGGCCCCAGTCTTACTGCAGGGAATTTACAATATGCAAGTCTTATTTGTTAGGAGAGAGGGACGAGGGTAAAAGAAACGTTTCTGTTCCCCTCGTCTCGCTCTTCATCCAACTAATCAGCTTAGGACATAGGATCACAAAAAAAAACGTACTCTTGCTGTTCTCTGATACTAACAAAATTCAAAAACGTTTACTTGGAAATGTGTGTGAATGTATATATGTATGTGTGTATGCATGTATATGATAATTTTAATTTGTTTTATTGTAAACAAATAATAATTTATTGCTTAAAATAATATAATAAATAAATTGTATACAACAGAGTATAAATAATAACAAAATTAAATTACCTAAAAAAATAATAATAAAACACAATATATATTATATATTTATATGTATGTGCACACTAAAACGTAAATGTGAACGTAATAATTCAAGAATAAACTTTCAATCTGTAAATATGAATTTGTTATTTAAAAAAAAATATTTGTAGTACTTTTCCTGTGTTTGTTTTACTCAAGCTTTTACAAATTCATTTCCTTTTTATACTTTGTTGCTATTTAACATTTTTGTTTTATTACTTTCAGTCACACGATAAATTTAAAAAAATAAAATAAGAGTTTTTTTTTAAATTAAATTACTTTCTTATATATAAGTTACGTGCATAAATATGTAAATATATGAATATGTAGTTCATTAGTTGGAAATTTGTGCACAAGCTGCATTGGAGGACATATTTCATAAATTAATAGTATAATTTGGCGTTTATCACGGGAATGAAAATGACTTTAACTGTTCCTGAATAACGACTGATTGTGAAGACAATATGGATGACAAGTACAGGTAATATGACGTCCATATTTAAGCTTTTTGAAAATGGGAGATAATTGTTGATCTTAACCTCTCAAAAGCAAATATTCTTCAACAAATTAAAGTATGTTTTTAGCTTTTCCAATACTTTTATAAGTATATATAACCCTCGCTCCATTCCATACTTATATCTTTTTTACACGCATTGTCATTGCGAAGCAGGCCTTCTGTTCTTGCTTCTTTCGCCAGAGATTCTGGAAGGCCTTCAAATCAATAGATTTTGTTTTTGCTTTGGTAAAAAAAAAACAAAACAAAACATGTTACTCCTTCTCTTCTCATAGAAGCGATTGTGTAATGTGTATCGTATATTTTATGCGAAAGAGTCCTTTAATAAGGCCTGTACCAAGAAGGTCTTCTGAGTTTTACCGCTGGGTAAATATTATATCGAGCCCCACAAACCCCATCACTGTACCACTACGTTTTTTCTTAGATTAGAGTACAAATCATACTGTGATGCTGTGAATGCTGCTTTTAATACTTAAAGATATATGCATATAATGCATGGAAATAAATATGAAAAGTTTTGATATTTATTTTTCATTAAATGGCAGAATACTCAACAACAACAACAAATTTATTTTAGTGTAGTTTTTATTCCTGATTAGTAATTGAATGGAGTAGATATTTTTTGCATATGCAAACAAAATATAAATTTTATCTAATTGTTTTACTTTTTTTTTTTGTTTTAGCAAATTATTTACACCTTAATAAATGTAAATAACTGATCATTTTATATACATAAATACGCGAGCAGTTTGAAAATTAAATTATTATTAAATTTACTTCGTATCTCAGATAAAATCGAGACAGCTTATTTACAGAAAAAAGTTTACAATATCTATAATCGGCGGGCCTGTTTGGTAAATCGAATCGATTTAAAATCCCACGATTTCCAAAATTAATAATGGTCCAGCCGACGTGTTTAAAATCATACGAGTATATCATAGTTTTTTTTTCAGAAATTTTTCCCTGGGAACAATTCCAACTAATAGCAAGTAATGGGGAAAACAAAAAATTCTAATTGGAAAAGGGAGAAAGTTCACGCGGAATTTTATTCATGGTAGCCCTTGAAGGCCAACTTTGAAGGGCGGAAGCACCCCCAAAACACAACTTATCGCTATGAAATTTTTTTTTATTTATTTTACATAAAACTGAATCGATTTGGGGGGTGAGTAGAAGAAATAAAAAAATAAATATATAACGGCCACTCTTATGTAGATGCATGACGTTTGTATGCGCGCCCATTCGTATGAAGGAGCAAGCATCACAAATTCTTCCGTCACGCAGTATTTTCTTCTTTAATCCTATATGTGCAATAACTGCAAAAAACGTCTTGCCAACAGTTATGTTTAGCGTTTCTTTTAGATGATTTCGCTGTAGTAAAGCATTTGGAAAAAGTTCTTATAAGTGGTCTTGTGCAGGACTTTAATTTGCATACCCATTCAAACAGAAATGGGCTTCATCGGAAATGGAAAAAGTGCACGATGAGTTTGACGAATAGAACAAGTCTTTTGATTAAAAATTTCAACAAATTTACACTCGTTGCTGTGGTGTAATGCATTAAACACATTCACAGCACGAACACACGACTTCAAATGCCGCTAGCAGCATTTGTCGCCTCATAGCCAGCTACTTAATTATTTTGGAGACGACAAAAGCACCATCTGCACCTCATATTTAATTATAAATACATAGTTCAGTATTGCCACCTTCAAATATTTCGCATTTATAAAAATTAAATTACTCTTTCGAAATGTACTTATATGACGTAAAAGTATAAAAATGTATCAATTTATGATTTGCATCAAGTTTTGGTTATTATTTCTGTTAAATAATATGAAATAATTGTACGATATCATTCATTACACATTTTGTATTCTACTGGCAACACTGAATTTTTTCATTGCAGTCAAAGAAATAGAAATTAGTTCAATTGGACTACAACGACAAAATCAGGGGGCAAGTTACGGCATTCGATACGGTTCGAAATTTTAAAATATTTCCATGTAAACCCTATTGAAATATTTCGTAATTTTGTTCAATAACGAGTGCCGTAATTTGCCCCCAGCATAGACAACAACCTGCCGCCCCATTGCCTTGCTGTCTTCAAAAGAATCACTCTCATAAATGAACATGTGTATTCTATCCTTGACATTTTGTAGTCGGCAGTTTGCTGTGGTAAATGTGTTTAATGCATGAGTCGTTTCATAATGATATTTCAAAACAATTTAAACGAAAAGCAACTATCAGATGTTAAATGGCAGCTCAAATAAAACAGTGATGCCAACTGAAAGTTGTGTCACTCTAAAAAAACACGCTTTATATAGACTAATGTAATACATGAACAGGCCAATATTAAAGTTCCGCCTCTCGCCTGCAATCAAATTCCTATTTAATATTTTTAAACGCCAACATACGTACGTATATATTACTATTTTCTTTTTGTATCCTCTATCAGTAGTGCGATTCAGTAACTTTTAACGATTCGAGAAACGTATTTTTTTCTTAAAATAACGATTGTGTGATTGTGAAACTTTTTTTTAACGATAGGACTCAGACAACGATAATCGCATCGTTAAAATAATTATAACGAAAATTTATAGAATTTGCTATACAGTAACATTTTTAACGATATTCGCTGTAGGTTAATGTCAGCTGTGTTGTTATTTAAGCGAAAATAGCTCATGTGCTTCTAATTTTATCGACAAAAATCAACAGAAAATATCAGCTGCGTCCTAACGTTAAAAGTAAGTTTCAGAATCACACAAAAGTTACTTTAAGTGACAAAAAACTACGATTGTAGGATCGTTAAAATTTACTGAATGGCACTAATGACATTTACCTACAACGAATATCGTTAAAAATTTTAATTAATTGCAAATTCAATAAATTTTCGTTATACATAATTATTTTAACGATGCGATTACCGTTAAAAAAAAGTTAGTGAATCGCACTACAGTTAGTCGTTGTCACAGCTCCGTAATTTTTTCTCGTATTGAATGAACTGTGTTAATAATTTAAAAAAAATATATATAAATACTTCTTGAGAGCGAGTTTTCAAAATCGATATAATTAAAGAAAAAACTCGTGTAACATTCAAAACTGCCCTCGTTCGCATTTACATTCATTCATGATTAAATGCATATTTTAATTACTTAATTTATTTTTTTGTAAATGTCCTTTTCACTTGCTCTTTATGTGAATTTATATGCCAACGCTGGCACTTTATAAGTTAATTTTAATTTAAATTTAATATATTTTTGTTTTGGGACGTGTGTGTTAATGTGTTTAAAATTATAGAAATTAAAAACACAAAAATATATACATATGTATTAACAACTCATTGTTAGCAGCTTTAAATTATTATGCACAAATTGTTAACACAACCAAAAGACACATTTACATGCATAAATACATGATTATTTATATTTTTAAAAAAATTTTATTTCCCCCTCCCAATTTCCGTTTTCCAGGCTTTTTTTCTCTGGCTTGTCATTATTGCACGTATAACAGCGGAATATTGTAATGGAATTGTTATTATACGAGTAGTCATTTATAGGGATTTAAAATTAATCTGTTTGGTTCAATGGAATTTTATGCACGTTTATTTTGAATTATTTTACAACACCTTCACTCACTCACTCACTCACTCCACTCAATATTTTTGTCTGCCACGCACTGAGCAAATTTTACTTTTTTTCCTTACACGTTAGGAATTTTAAATAACCGCCCATAAAATGTTTAAATAAAAAATTTTATTTGCAGGCATAAATTTTTCGTAATTTGCTGGAAATTTCTTTTTTACCACACGATAATAAAAATTCACAATACTCGTATCATTTCAATTAACATAAAATTGAGAAATTTCATTAGAGCAAAATTCATTTTATTCACTTTCATTTTGAATAAAATTGGTGATTGCTTTATGGGCTACAGGAACTATTTTTTTTTTAATTTATTTTAATATGACGGCAAACCATAAGCGCCATACATTCATTCTTAAGTATATTATTTGATCTTTCATGAAGAAGCCTTTGATGTAATTATACCAAAAAAAAGTTTTATTAGAATTATTGAAAAGAGAACTCGATCGATTTTGCAGTGTATAACAAAATCCATCTAATGATTGATTCGAATATATCGGGTTTTCCAATAGGTACTTGACAGCTTTGAATTTAATTTGTGAACGCAATGATCTCCTCACTAATCATCTAACTGTTGCTTTCCTTTTTTTCAATAAACTCGAAATGTTCATCATGGTAAAGTACACGAACTAACAAAGTATTTAAATTTAAGAAATTTATTATTCTACATATTGTCATAATTGTATTTTGAAATTTATTTGCTGGTGGTGCAGTTTGGTCCATATGCATTTCATTGTTGCTGTAATAAATCATCAGTAGACTTCAACCACACATTTTGAATAGTCACAAACTTCTTATCTTATGCACAGACTTTTAAGAACTATTTGAGAATTCACAAATAAATGTTATGGTAAATGTTAAATTCCAAAACATTTCCATTTCAGAGCTTAGGGCATGTGCCAAGCTTCGTAAGTATAAGTTAAGCAAAAAAAAAACGTGAATTACAAAATTGAGTTTTATAAGGCGTGACCCCGCCCACTTTTTTTAAACAAGATTGTGCCATTATAGAAGCTCAAAATGATTGCCAAATTTCATGAGAATATCATCAGCAGCAGTGCATGCAATATACTAATAAATTTTAATGGGCGTGTCCCCGCCCACTTTTTGAAATGTAAAATTGTGTCCATTTCAGAGCTCATGCTGTGTGGCAAGTTTCAAAAGAATCGTAGAAGTAGACATTCGTCATATATAATTTTAAGTATAAATGGGAGTGGTCCCGCCCACTTTTTTGAACACAATACATATTATGAAATTCTAAGATCCCAAACTAATTACCAAGTTTAATGGGAATCAGATGAGCAGAAGCACTTATAATGGGGGCTATTTTGGAAAACGCGTCGAAGAATTGAAACTTTACATTCAAACAAATACAAATTTTCAAAAATTGTTTTTGTTTGCCATGTATTTCTTAAATTAAATAAACGTGAGAGTTTTAAACTGTTTCTCTTTCTTTCAAAAACGGTTAATTTTGTATGAGAAACAAAAACAAATTTTTACATTTACACAGTTTTGTTTTTGTTTTCCATGTAAGTTTCACCAAGTCGACGCGTATTTCAGAATAAACACCAATAAAATACTAAACTTTAATGGGCGTGTCCCGCCCACTTTGCCAAATATAAGATCTTGTAAATTTCAGAGGTCAGACTGTTTGCCATGTTTTGTAAGAATCAGTTAAGTAGAATCTTGTGGAATATAATACGAAATTGTAATGGGCGCGGCTCCGCCCTTTTTTTTTATACTCAAGATTGTATTATTACGAGAGCTTAAGGTGTGTGTGTCAAGTTTGGCAAGAATCCGCTAAGCAGAAGCTCGTTAAATGTAATATTTAATTTTAATGAGTGTGGCCTACCCCATGTTTTAAGCTCAATATTGTCTTTTTTTGAGTCCTAACTGTTTGATAAAAAGACTAAATTTTAATGCACGGGGACCTACTGTTTGAAATGCCAGAAGTATCCCTTTTTAGAGCTTAGGGTGTGTGCACAATTTTGTAAGAATCTGTTAAGTCGAAGCTTGTGAAATATAATATTAAATTTTAATGGGCGGTGCTCTGCCCGCGTTTTAGGCTCAAAATTATACCACTACGAGGGACCAAGAGGTGTACAAAGCCTCGTAGCAATCACTTTTACTTCAAAACTGCAAAATTGAATTCGATTTGTAGATATAAAATACTTAATAAAACATTTTTTGTTAAAAATTTAAGAAATTTTGCTCACTACTGTAAACTTCTTGTGTGTGTGTGAACATACAGCTGCGAATGTAAATATTATTATATTTTTTTTTTATTTTTTAAAAATGGGTGTTTCCTACAAAGGCCCCATTAAATCTAAATCACACCATAGGAGCTTATATTTTTTTTTTCTTTTTTATTTAAAACAGGATGCTTATAAATTTTATAACCATAATTTAGAAAGAATAGCAGCAATATGCTCAATGTGTACAAATTAATTTCTTTTGTAATCCCTTTATTCAAGTTTATCAATTGAATAATATTTATAAATCTACACGTAAGCTCGATGAATTTACGGAATTGGTTTTATTTGAATTCTATTATGTGTGAGCAAATTAATTTGTATGTATGAATGGAAATAGTTATTCAGCACAGTAGTAATTATAAGTTTTTATTAATATTTTAATATATTTGTATTGTAGCATATTACAAAAGAATTTTATAGAACGGTATTTTTCCTTCATGTTCATAATGGAGGTTGATTGAAGCACTTCAAGAATGTGGTAAATAGACGTTTTAAAATCTAATTTTAATACTGCCCTCCAAAATATTGGAGAGTTTTGAAGAAGTTTTTTAACCAAAACTAAATTTCATTACAAGCCCTTCTGTAAGTTAATCAAGTGCATTATTCCGCCTCAGCTTAAGTATAACTTTCACACAAACTTGCATCTGAGAAAATACATTAAACTAAAAGTTTCAAATTATCTATAATTTTGTAATTATATGACATAATTGTAGAATAGTGCTATTAAGGGTTAAACCAATACTTTTTTTTCAAAAGAAATCAAAACACAAATTTTGTATTTCGTAATAGAGACATGACTTCTTTCTTACATGCTTTTACTATGATAAATCTGTCTTTTTATATTTTTCATTCATAAAAGAATGATTCATTCATAAACCCATAATTCACACATTCATTCAAACAAACTCTCATTCATAGTCCTTGATTCATATAAACATATTTTTTGTTTTTTTTTTAATAGAAAAGAAAAATAAAATAAATCATTAAAAAAAGTTTGAAGTTGGAGTAGAAATCAACACAACAAAACCGTAGAAGAATGGAGTGGTAATTCACATGACTACAAAAACAACCACAACGAATGCAGGCAGCAGTTGTTGCAGGAACATACGGAACACAGTGAAAGAGTGGCTGCATTAGCAATGGCGACGACAACCAACGCCAGTAGCTTACGACACACAAAGACTAAACAAAACATACCAAATTGTGCAATACGAGTAATAAAAAGCGAGGGAGTATTTTTTTATATTCTATCTTTTATATATTTTTTTAATTTTTTTTTATTTTAAAATATGGTTGAGAATGGAAAAAGAGTTCAGAGAACTCTTTACAAGCACAGTGTGCTTATGAAAATAAAGGAAAATAATTTTGCACTTGTTTTACAAGAGAAAGAAAGAACACATACACACAGGCATACATAAGTAACGCTGAGCTGCAAATGTAGAGCTGCGAGGGTAGTTCGAGGCAAACGTGTTCGTTATCGTACCTAAAGCTCTTCATTAAAGTCTCGCTGTGCAATGGAGGACTTAAGCCACTTTAACTGCCAAGCTGCAAATTTAAGTAATTCCAAAATTAATTCGTGAAATCATATGAAGCTGTTATGCGTCATCTGACATCAGCTGATTTCAAATCACTTGATTTCAAACTATTAATAGCTGATTTGCTAGTGGCTTTTTATTGTAGTTTAAGTTTTTTTTGTTTTCTTCAATAATACAATATTTTATTCCAACTTAAAACGCTCTAAATCATGATGATGATCGCAATGATTTAACTTTTATTAATTTTTTTAAATCACCGTGATTTGATATGTCGTGATATTCGCAGAAGAGACCCGTATATAAAATGTATTGGCAAAGTAAGAATCTGCAGATAATTTATTTTTACGTTGCAAACGTCGATTTTAATAATCTTACAAAACTATTAAAGACACCAACCTGCAGCGAGAATTAGATAAAAAAAATTGTAATAAAGACTCACTATAACATTCAGGGTATAATTTTATTTTTTTTTGAGACTTAGATTAAAATTATTTGTAACAAATTCTTAATATCACGTACAAAATAATCAGGGCTATCATGAATAAAATTCCGCGTGAAACTTCTCCCTTTTCCAATTAGAATATTTTGTTTTCCCTATTATTTACTATAAGTTGGAATTGTTTCCCGGGAAAAATTTCACGCGGAATTTTATTCATGATAGCCCTGATTGTGTGTGAAGTAGAGATGGTTGCGTGTCGTGCTGTTTTCGTGACACGAATACGCACGACTCAACGCGAAGTGTTCGTGACAAAAAAATCTGATTTCTTGCGTGTTCGGGCCGTTTCGTGTTGAGTAATATTGACACGAAAAATACGATACGATTTTAGATGTAAAATATGTATGAATGAATTTCCAGTAGAGAAAAAATTTAATATTTTTTTGTTTCGTCAAACCAGAGCTGTTAAATTTCGATTACGATTAGGAATCAATTAGATTACATTTTAATAAGAATTGTACTGATTATATAATTCCTTTTTAAAGAATTTCTGATAAATAATTTATTACGAATACTAATAATTTAAAAGTAATCTGAATTACTAGAAATTTCAACAAAATAATCAAAAAGAATCAAAAGTAATCACAAAAATAATCCATCTACTTTCAAAGCTTACTTTTGATTATTAATAAAGAATTAAAGGTAATCTTTAAAAGTAATCGGGATATTTTTTAATTACTTTTGATTCTTTTGGATTATTTTTTGTAATTTCAAGTAATTCAGATAACTTATCCATTATTAGTAATCGTAATGAATTAGTAATAGTGCGAAACTGAATATAATCGAAATTTAATCATTACTTCACTTTCAAAAAAAGTAAGCAAATTAGTAATCAGTACGATTACTAATTATTACTTAACAGATATGCGTCAAACACACAACATCAGCATATTTGTTGATATTGTATGGTGCTCTGAAGCTTAAAGTGCTGTACGTAAACTGATAGTATCAGCTGTGGTGGCAGTTAGTATCGGCAGATTGCCAACTCGGTGCCATATTTTGGACAGCAGCTCTCGAAAAAAAAATCAATTAAATTTTCTGATCTTCAATACCATATCAATAATATTTCGTGCGTGTTGTGCAGTCTCGTGATGACGAGACTTTTCGCGTGCGTGTTGAACGTCTTGGTATTCGTTTTCGTGTCGTGTCGGAAAAATTCTCAAAAAAAATTTCATTTCTAGTTTGAGGATAAATTTAACTAGCAGAGACAAAAACCAAAAAAATTAGCAGATCCCATTTTATCATTAACAGTGCACTGTTAACAACTTAAAAGTCGTAGCAGAACTTATGAATATTATTTAGAAGGCGAAGACTAGGAAGAGAGAGTAGGGACATGGTTAGTTTATATTCAGGCTGCCAGTTCGGTTCTCGGACTCACTCGGGTTCTGCTTTCTGGCGTTGTGCTGTCTGGATAGGAAGGACGGATGTTAGAGATTTACTTTTCTTACATCGAATTTGAATATTTTTGCAAGGTCTTGCAGAAATAGAAAGCCTATGAAAAATGCCCTTTCATCAGCAAGAGTAGGGCACATCGCGACAACTTCTGCAGAAGTCATTACAAAAGAGATTTAATATCATAGCACCTATAGGGCGATGGCCAGTTAGTATCGTCTGTGGTATAGAAAACCTGGGAGTCTACTCTATAATTCGAAACGAAAGAAAATACTTTCGAATTTGTATGTTAATTACATGTGTGTTTTTGTGTGTGTGAAAACTTAAAAATCCGAAAATTATAAAATCGCCAAACCAAAAAATATCGTCAAAAATTTAAAAAAAAAATCGCCAAAACGACAAAAATCGCCAAATTAAAAAAAAAATTCTAACACTAAAATAAATCGCGTAATCGAAAAAACCACCCAAATGAAAAAAATCGCCAAAATGAAAAAAACGTCAACAACCGAAAAAAATCGCCAAAGCGTGGGAAAGGCGCCAAATCTAAATAAATTGTTTATTTAAAAAAAAATCGCCAATATTAAAAAAATCGCCAAAAATTAAAAAAATCGCCAAAATTAAAAACGCCAAAACCGAAAAATCGATATATGTAACTAAAAAAACGCCTACATGAAAAAACCGCCAAAATTTAAAAAAAGCGCCAAATTAAAAAAATTGCCAGAACGAGAAAAAGGCGCCAAATCTAAATAAATTGTTTATATAAGAAAAAATAGCCAATATGATAAAAATCGCCAAAATTAAAAAAATCGCCAAAATTAAAAATCGACATAACTAAAAAATCGTCTATATGAAATATCGCCAAAACGAGAAATAATTTGACACTTTATTTCTCGTTTTGGCTAAAAAAAAATCGCCAAAATGAAAAAACGCCAAATACCGAAAAATCGCCTATATAAAAAAAATCGTCAAAATTAAAAAATTAAAAAAGTGCCAAGAAACTTAAAAAAAATCGCCAAAACCAAAAAAATACCCAAAAACTCCAAAAGTATATTTTATAGGTATAGGCTAAGGTTCGTATTGAATTGCATATCGATTGTCCGTACGAAACCCTTCGTGCGCGGGTCAAATTCGCACTTCACTGAATTTTTATTTTAAATACCCCTTTTTTTAAGTCAACGAAAAAGTATGTGCCCGTTTCCGACATTAATAGTAGTTAAGAGATTTTGTTAAAATTAGCTGACATACTCTAACCGCCAACGATTTCATTTGTTGGCAGCCGCCACCGAAGATACTCGTATTTTTGGTCAGCAGACAAATCAGTATCTGTTTCGTTCTCTGATACTGGGCTCAAGTCTAAGAGCTTTGGTCATGTAGCCAATGCCACCCATCTATCCCCATCTTTGGTCCGCCCGTCCGCTAGATCGTTTTTGAGTGCAGTTCATTGTCACGGTACACAGTTTTGCTTACAATACCTCGCCATCTTATTGAGAAAGATCTGAAACTCATATTTTTTGATGAAAATCGATTACTTGCAATTGTAATTAATCGATTATCGCCAAAAAAAATTAAATTCGACAATAATGTCGCTTAAGCTTTTTTTTTGGCGGTTATGGCACGATATGATTAATGAAATTATACCCATGGGATATACCAAACATATACAAATAAAGAAACTTAATTTGAAAAATTGGAGAATTCTACAGATATCCCACTACAGAGGAATTAAGAATTGTGCTCTTAATTTTCAAATCACCTTCGTATATTACAAATCATCGCCTTTATCCACTGCTAATAATATTTTTTTCAGTGTTGCCCTCCTGTTTTCTCTAAGGCACTCATACACATACACTCTCAAATAGCCGAATGCATCTCTCTGTGTGTGTGTGTGAGTAAGTACTTACTCATATGAGTACCGAGTATGCTTCTTTTGTGCTGAGTGCTAGACTTTTTCCTTCCGGTTTTAGCAATGGTTTTGCAAAAATATAAAAATATAATAAATGAAGCGAACAAAAAAAAAATTTCTTGGAATTTTTTCTTTCTTTATTTCTTTCTTTCTTTTTTTTTGGGTGTTTTTGCTTAATGCTTGTTTGTATTGTTTTTAAACAATACTTTTTCCTTATTACCCAGCTTTTGTAGCCACATGTTCACAGAGGGGTAAGTAACATCAATCTGTCAGAGGGTTTGTAACATATTTCAAGTAGAGGTTTTTGTTTTGCCTCTGTGGTGTTTTTGTAAAGTGTTTCAATTCCTTCCGTCTAAGTTTAATTGGTTATTGTTTTAAAGAAAAAATTAGGCGGGCTCTGAGCGGATATTAAAGTTTAAGTTTAGTGTGAAGTTTTTATTTTCTTCCTTTTAATTTTTTTTCCAAGAATTGTTGATTGGAACCCTTTTTAGTTTTTAGGTTGAAAAATTTTATTTGTATATAATAAGTATTAGCTGCTCTTTGGCTGGTACGATTATGTAAATGAGTACAATTACTTTTTTTTACACGATTATGTTAGAATCAAAAAAGGGGTACAGTGCGGTACACTCTAAATAAAAATCAAGCCATACGTAATTAAATCAAGCCGACGCAGTGTGAAGAGTACGGTAGACAGAAGTTACCAACTAAATTAGTTAAACTAACTAATGTAGAACAGTTATAAAATATAGTACAATTGCTGGGGTTAAGTTACATGTAAATGGAAATACATAAAAAATGTTAGATGGAATATTACAGAGCAGCACACTCGGTATCTTTAAAATCACAATTCACCTAAACCCCCCAAATCAAACGTTTCGACTTTTTCTGAAGTCAGATTCTTTAAGACATTTCGGTAGTTTCTCTGAACTCAGACTTTTAGTAGCGAATTCATTATTACATTTCGGTAGTTTCTGCGAAAAAAATTTTTTAATAAAAATTTAAAAACATTAAAACTTTAATTTTTAAGTACATAAATCATTGAAATTTGTTGCTTTAAATCATAGCTGTTACGTAATGATTAGTAATCGTACTGATTACTAATTGGATTTCTTTTTTTAAAGGTGAAATAATGATTAAATTACGATTATATTGAGTTTCGCACGATTGCTAATTGATTACAATTACTAATAATTGAAAATTAATCTGAATTACTTGAAATTACAAAAAATAATCAAAAAGAATCAAAAGTAATTGAAAAATAATCCGATTACATTTAAAGATTACTTTTAAATCTTTTTGATTATACATTAATAATCAAAATTAATTTTTGATTATTTTTTTATTACTTTTACCTCTTTTTGATTATTTTTTGTAATTTCAAGTAATTCAGATTACTTTTCGATTATTAGTAATCGTAATAAATTTTTTATCAGAAATTCTTTCAAAGGCAATTATATAATCAGTACAAGTCTTTTCAAAATGTATTCTAATTGATTCCTAATCGTAATCGAAATTTAACAGCTCTGTTTTAAATACATAAATAAATATAATACTCGTAAATAAAAAAGAATTGTAAAAAATATTAAAAAATTTAAGTACCGACATATTTCTTGCGAAGTCGTGTCGACCATTTCATGCAAAAATCCTTACGATTTCGTTAATATTTCGGTTCAGAGATCGGAGGATTTTGTCGACCAGTCTTTACGAATTCGGAGCGTTTGGTTTGGTGGGGATTCACAAAATTGTCATGTAATCCAAACAAAAATTTATTTGAAAAAAATTTTCCCCACCTTGCACAGTATTCCAACCTCCCAAAGGAGAGTTTATTTTATTCATTACTTGCCAGTTTTCAAACTAATTTCATATTTCTATTGGAAATTTGTGAAATAAACCTGTAATAAACCCAAGATATTTTTTATGAATACGGCGGTAAATCTTTACCATTAAACATTTTAATTTTTTTTTTAATAATTTTGTTGTAGACAGACTGCCAAATTTAGTTCATGTTTGCAAGCAAACTTAGACTTAATATTTCAATAGCATTAAGTAAATATAAGATAGAAAGATTTTAACCGACAAGACAGTAAAAATAACAATTTTAATTGGTTATTTTAACCAAAAAAACTAAACTTAATTAGTTTAGCCAATAAACTACTTTTTTCAAGAGAATCATAGCAAAAACAGTAAAATAAACAACTCAAATTGATTAGATTAACCTTGAATTGGTTTTGTCAAAAAAAATTACATTATCAGCAAACTAACAATTTAAATTGATTGGATTAACTATTTAAAGTACAAAAACTAATTTTATATAAAGTAAATTAAACATACAGTTCGCAGTTCGTCTAACCTGCATTATTATTTTGACTTTAGTTTTCTTCAACTGTGTATGCCTGTTAAACTAACCAAGAAAATGGTAAATTTTAATATGAATTTAATATAAATTAAAAAAAAATACAAATATAATGAGCTTTAACGTGGTTGTCGAATTTCGAGTTCAACAGAGATTAAAGAAAAAATTTTACTTTAATCTATTACAAAAACATCGTAGTCGAAGTCGAAATACGCCAAATACGATAATTTATTTACATACACAATTATAATAGTTTTCAACATAAGTTTGAAATGCAGCTTAATTTGCTCATTTTAATTATAAACTTTACACTATTAATTCAATAACTATTTCAGTTTAGTTATATTGACCAAAAATATAGTTTGTCTCTTCTAAATCGAAGCAACCATAAAATCATCAAAAAAAATTAAAAAAAAACAAAAATTTGTTAGATTAACCAGGCACAACTTTATTGATGGAAATTCCTACAACAATTTACGTGAACAGTAAATTTGACAAATAAAATTGGTAACATTGACCTGTGATATTTTTCTACAGATTTACTTGCCTTTGTATCAGTAAATGATCACATAATTTCCATGAAACACTACATAATCTGTAAGTTTGACAATTGAAATTGGTTAGATTAAACAATGAGATTTTTTTTCTGTGTATGAAAGAGTTTTCTCACCAATATATTTTTACAATGTTACCTTTCCTGTGTATCAGAAAGAAAACGATCATATAATTTCCATGAAATTATTTACATGATCTGTTAACTTGACAATTGATATTGGTTGGACTAACCAATAAGGTTTTTTTTTGCGTAGGTACGGATATTTTTACCAATATATTTTTAAAATGATTCATTACAACTGAACTGTAAGCTTGACAATTTAAATTGGTTAGATTAACCAATAAGATTTTTTATGTGAAAGTAACGATTTTTTTATCAACATATTTTTAAAATGATTCATAGCAAAGTATTGCATTTACCGGGCATCAAAGAGAACTGTAGTGTAATTTTAACAATTCAAATTGGTTAGATTAACCAATGAGATTTTTTTATGTATAAGTACCGATTTTCTTATATTTATTTATATGTATATATTTACGCCAAATATTTTCATAGACGTAGTGAAATCCAAGCCGACTTTTAGCGATGTAAAGTCTTCTTATTCTTAAAACAACATGTTTGTGAAGGGTAGATGCTAAAAAGGGATATTTGCATGAACAAAAACTTAAAACACTTACATGCAGCCCACCCAACCATTCGTCATATGGGCTGCCATCACTTCCTACGCAAAAGCCATTCATTTTCATTTCTTGGAAAAAGCGAAGCGTAACGGATAAGAAATTAAATCAAACATTACGACACCAGCGCCGCACCGTAAATTAAAAATTAAATGTCAATGAGTGGGCGCATAGATCTGAATGCACTGAATGCAGTAAATCCTAAATAATTAAAGGAAAAAATAATAGTAAATAAAAGAATTGAGTTTGAAAGAAGAAACCTAAAACAAGGAACTTTTGCCTTTTCAATTTTACGATTACTCTTATATACATATGAATGAAAGCATGACCGAACGAACGACCCACCAGCCGACCTTCTTCCTCCCTTCCTACTACAACCCTGTAGTGAATACGTAATAACCTGATTAGTAAATATGTATGTAGTAGTCTATTTTTATGCACATGAATTACTTGCATGGACAAAAACTGTCTAAACAATTCCTAATTAGACACGCAGAAAAGGATAAAATTTTAGTCAGACAAGCAAACAGTGGCACACAAAACACACCACACCCACTCATGCACTCGCACGACTGACGTGAGTGATGAACAACAGACCATTACATACATACAAAGATATCTTGGGGTATATGTATGTATGTATGTATTTTTTCTACATGCGATTGATGACTAAACAGTTAAAACTATTTAATGAACTAAATGAAAACTACAGCCATACACACATAAGTAAATATTTTCATATTTGCCATGCATTTGTGGGGGAAGTTTGCTGCTGTGTGTGAGTGGGTGCAAGTTAAAGCAAAACTAATTAAATACTATTGTGCTGACCTTAACAAAATGCCATCATTTGTTACTGATACTATTTGAAAGTGCAACCCTCTGACAGGGTACAACACCGAGCAGCTGAAAAAGCTTCCCTTTCATTTATATTCTCTATCTCTCTCTCTCTATCTCTCAGTATTATTAAATATCGAGATATTAAGTTTTATCAGAGGGTGCTTTAGAAATCTATGGAGGGTAACATAGAGCAGTAGCAACAAAGAGTTTAATCTTGCACTAGAATCAAAGCATGTCAATATCATTTCACAAATTCGTCTCACAGTCGTCATCTACATAACCTTGAAAAAAATATTTTCTTACTCTTTTCCTGCAAAAGTTATTGGACTAGATGTTCCAAAAGTGTACTTTTTGGACTACTTCCATTTGATGCAGCCATAGACCATTTCATTGGTACACATGCATTTATTTTCGACATCAGCTTGGTATCACTAAAAGAGTTTGATGTTAAAATACAACTCTGGTAGCTCTGATGTCAGCTGTTTATGAAAAGCGCTCAAGTTAAATCGTTTATAAGTACATTAGATTGGTTGCAAAAATTTTCTATCTTTAATCGATATATTTATGAGGTTTGCGATCTATATTTTTAGCTCAATCCGACGGTGCCATCTGGTGCATTAAAACAAGTCGAGGCCGCCAGTCTCAAAACTACTGCACCGCTGCCACCGATAGAAATTTCGGCGAAACCCGATTTTTATAATTTTTTCTACCAAATTTGTCTTTTTGAGCAGATAAAATTGCGAGTGATTTTGAGCCGATGCAATCGACGACTGCGAGTTATTCCCAAAAATAACTGGCGTCAGCGCCCTATCGGATTGAAGCGGATCGACTTGTTTCCCTGATCTGGTGCCTATTGGGGCCAAAATTACCCGATAAACAGTGGGCATTTTGTCAAAAATAATGGAAATAATTTGCAGTTTCTAACCAGTCCGTCCGATTGTTATGAAATTTTATACACCATTTGAAGAGGTGTCAAAGAGCTTAAGTCTGGTATTTGAACTATATACATATCTTTAAAGACGGCGCAGCCACAAATTTAATGAAAAATTAAAACCGATGCCCAACTGATGTTTTTGATCTGATAGAAAAAGATTTTTTCAAGTGGATTTTTTCCATACAAGAGCTAAAAAAGTCTTGCTACATTTTCGAAAATATTCGAGAAAAAATATAAAATTTTGGCCTGTTTTTACCAACCTTGGTCCACTGTTCTGCTAATGGAGAAATTAAATCTTGTTCGATTTAGAAAAGAAAACTTATTATGAATTAAAAACAAAATTTTTGACGTTTAAGAAAAATTGATATCAAAAGCACAATTAAGTCAAAAGTTATACGCAATTTAAATTAAAATTTTGAAAGAAGTCGATTTTTCGCGGGTTTTTTGGAGAAAAAATTATTTTGCTACAATAAAAAAAATTTGCACAAATACCAACGTCATATTTTTATTTATTGAAAATAATAATAATGTAATGTAAGAAATATTACAAAGAAATTTTTTGTTAAAAGTTTTCGTTATTGAAGCAACCAGATCGTTTCGAAATAGACCTACTTTTGTTATAAACATTAAATTTCTTTTTCTTTAATTCCAAGGCTGCCCAGTGAAAAAAAATGGAAGTCATTCTAGTGGAAGTACATTTTCATTGCTTCCAAAAATTCGATATTTTTAATTTGCCGAGAGTGAGCAAAACACCATGTAGAAGCTTACTGTAGTCATGCAAAACCTTGTAACTCCTCCATATTGTTAGAAAATACACACCAGAATTTAAAAAAAAAATTTTTCGTTTTTGGGGATTTTGCGATTTTTTGAGAATTGTCGGGAAGTCAAAAGCAAGATATGTGTTTTTAATATTTCAAAAAAATATTATGTGAGCAAGGCGAAAAATAAGAATACAGCAATAATACTAAAAAACTCCGATACACATTATTAGAGGCACAAAATTTAAAGGTTCTTTTATATTGGTTTCTCAGATATCACAAAGTAAATACATATTTCCTCTTTATGGCAAGTGCCACACCCACATTAACTAGCGATCTGCCATTAAGCTAACACATGTAATTGAAATGCATTTTTAATAAAGAATGAAATGGAATGATTTCTGTTATACTAAGATGATATTTTTGCTGAATCGTCGCCATGGAATTTTTGTCATATAACCATCCTTTTTTCGCTTTTAAGTTTTCGTTTAACTACGATTGTGATTTGGGTGTTTGGTTAACTACGATGATGAAAGCACGAAAAATGCGAGAGATCGTACACTAATTACAATATTAATAATTAAAGCCACTGCCTTAGGGGGTGTTCACGTATTGCGCAACGCTCGAGAGGGAGGGGGGGTTAACAATTATTTAAGGTTTAGAAAATTTATACCGAAAATGTTGTTAAAAGCGTTAGTGAGGGGCGGGGTATAAAAACTCCGAAAATAGCGTTACGTAATATGTGAATGGCTCCTTATTTTAAAAACCGTGCAAAAAGGCAGAGTTTTAAAAGAATGAAGCTTTACTCTCTCTCTAGATCTTCCTTTACCACTTGTCTTCTCTATGACTATCACATTCCTAAAGGTAAAAAAATACGCTGCTTCTAACTACTTCGGGACAAAAAACTTTCGTTCAATATTATGTCTTACTCATCTATTGGTTTCAAAACTTGAAGTATTATACAGTTTTACTTAACAAATTAATGAGAATTCCAAGGTACATTCATTAACATCAAAGGAAGTAAACAATGTAAAGAAAACAATAATGATGTACCCTATATTAAGTGAGTGGGTATGTACCCTTTAGTAAATTTATTACATATTGGAATTTTTGCAAGGACACGTTACAGAGTTAAATTTATTTTGTACGTTTTTGTACGAAGAATTTAACGCAATCGCCAAACAGTGAGGTGTAACAGCAAAACCATACTTATGAAATCTTAAGATAATTGATATAACCTAAAATGAATAATTAGTATCTAAAAAATCATAATAAATTTCACGAAACCAGTTTTGGATTCAAAAAGAGGGTATTGAAAATATCATCATCATGAGCGTTATTTGTGGTGCAAATTGTTGCGATGAATCACAACAATTCACATATTCCATTTGCACTGAAAAGCTGAGTATATAAAGCAGAAATAACTGAGACCACACAGTGTGGATCACACACAAAAGAACGCTGATTATGAAGGTTTAGTTTTCGAAAACAGCTAGTTGTTCCGTTCTGCTAATGTTTGTCAGAATATTTACAATTAACTTTGGTGTTATTTACTAATTAATAATTATCCCATGTAATTTGGCTAACAGAAGGATAAGAACTTTAGTCTAATCATATTACAAATTTTTCTGTTAATTAAAGTCTACAATAAGAAAGATATTTTTTGTTAAAGATACGTGGAAATAAATAACTCTTTTACAAACTGTTTGATTTTCTAAAGCACTAATGGCAGTAGTTAAATCCGCAATTGTATGTATTAGAGGTGGCAGTTAAAGTTGTATGTAAGTATTTGCAATCTTTGTTGTGGCACTTGTAATATTTTACACTACTGCACAAGTGTTAAAAAGTGCTGACCTGTTATAATCATTAACCGTATGATATATTCTGGTCATTGTTGGTAGCTGATATTCTTATATATAAATGTAGTTGTTTTTGTGTGTTGTTGTGTGTTGCACTATGGCTCGCTCGACCTTAAAAGTCATGTATGCGTGTCTTGCTGGGTTGTGTTTGATGGGTGGTCGGTCTCCTAATTAAACTTTTCTTTGCTTTACGTTTAATTTCAAATTGCATGGTGACGCAATTTAAACTTTTATATCGAGAAGAAGAAAAAATTTAATTTGTCATGGAAAACACAACTCACTTTGGCCAGCACGTACATACATGTGTATGAAGGTTGAAAGCAAAAATTATTGAACTTGAACCTTTTGGAGCGTGACTTGCAGGACTATTAGAATATCAATTGTATGAAAGCAAAATGAACTGAGTGAAAAAGAAAAGAATTATAAACTTGAAACCAAATCCTAGTCCGGCATTTTTTCTGCAATTCTTTTTTAATATATTTTTTTTCTTTCATTTTCTGCCCAGTCTCAGTCACAGTATTCAGTGACTAAAACACAGCAAAGGGTTGTCATTTAATTAACGTACGTAACTAAGAACTGAAAAAGTGTTTAAAGTCAAAAATAAAAATTAAAGAAAATAAAGAAACTCTAATGACTGAAAAGGAGTTGAGAAAAAAAATAAATAAATAAATAAAAAGAAATCCATACATTACACCACAATAACAACATAACTTTTTACAAGAGTAAATAAAAATGTCTGCAGCAGATACTTATACTTGCGAGACAACGAAATTCCTTACCGAAGCCTTACGTGACTTGTGTCTTGACACAAGCTTCTCATTCTTTCCTGACAACAACCTACCTTTGCATACAGGTACACACATACACACACAATCACTGACTACTTGGCAACCAATCTGTAAGGTATCCTATAACATTGTTAAATCTTTATAAGAAAAGGGTTGATTTTATGTCAGACGGTTACCAAGTTAAAGGCAGAGATGTCCAAACTAGTTTTTTTTTTGCTGACTAAAAAAAGTTAAATAATTGCCTACTTTTGGGGAAAACATATGTTCAAGAAATTTTATGTTTTTTTTATTACAAAGTTATATTCTAAAATAAATTCGCTTGCTATGACTAAAATAAGAGGAATTTATCCATTTATTTCTAACAAAATTTTTGTCCTAACTAAATTTGTTTATACATATGTATGTATGTAAAGGGTGTCCCAACAAGAACGCAAGGTTTAAATTTGGCACCATTCGAAGTGTTATTGTTTGACATTTGAACAATTTTTATTGTTTGCTAGTAGAAGGTACGAGGTTAGTAAAAATGGAGCGCTACACGAATGAACAACACATTCTCAATGTGAAATTGTATTGCGGCTACAGTTCGCAAATTGCGATCAATTTGGGGTCACAATAATGCTCCAAAAGAGTCAAATGTAAAGAGATTAATGGATAAATTTGCCGAAACTGGGTTTGCTAGTGATGTAAAGACCACAACGCGCCTTCGAGCAGGTCGATCGATCGAATATGTCGCAGCTGTGCGTGATGATGTCACTCAAACTCCATCCAGCTCAATTCGACACCGAGCTGAGCGACTTGAAATAATAACCAGTTTTTTCGTACCTAGAATTGAAGAAATGAATGTGGAGGGCGTGTGGTTTCAACAAGACGGCATATGTCATACAGCCAGAGAAACAATTCACTTGCTGCATCAGTCTTGCGTTCTTGTTGGGACACCCTTAGTTTTTACACAAGGCGTCGCCTTGCATATTTGTTGGTGCAAAATTTCCTGTTGTCAGAAAGTGTCCGAAGGTTTTGCTTTGATTTGACACAAAAAAAAATTAACACATGATCATCAGCTTTTGAATTGAGATCACCTGATATGAAGTCGCCATGACGTATCTAGTAAAGGCTGGTATTTTGTTCGACGTTGTGAAAAATGTTCCTTACCATTGACTATTTCGCGTGAACAATTTTAATTTTTTTTAAGAGAAGTAACACTCAGGCAATGAATGCCTACTACTACTTATAGGTGTTATTTTCTCTAGGAAAGGGATAGTGATAGAGAAGACATGTGGTGAAGGAAGATATAGAGAAAAGCTTCTTTCTTTTTACAACTTTAAGTTTTGCACGTTCTAATGCAGAGTTGCAGCACCACTGGTTTCAATGAGCCACATTACATTCGTTATTTTACTTCGCGGAATTAAATTCGCTACACAATACCGACGAAGGAGAGCGCTCTCATGTTATATTAGTCGGTATAGTTCAGTGACCAGTGACTATGTCTTCATCACTTGAACTTTCCTACAATAACTAACACAAAGGGACACTAATGAACATCAGCAAAATGCTTGGTTTTTTATATTTTAATGACTGTTGGATACAGGGATTGAACCCAGGACCTTCGGTTTTGTAGTCAACGTGCTAACTACTTCAACCAACGCCACATGAACTAAATGTAGCCCAACTCTCGGTATTTTTTAATAATTTATCGCTTTTATTGCTTGAAATTATGCAACATTGTTTAAATTCCGTAAAAAAAAGCGCTGCTCATGTTGTTTCGCTGCTAAAGTAAAATTATGCCAGATTAATTTTGCATGGAAAAACATGCTGCCAGATAGATTTCACGTGTTTTTCGCAACAAAAAACAGAGTACTACTTTTGCGAATTTATTTCGCACGAAATTCTGAACAGAGTATGAGGCTTGAGAGAGGGAGAGAGAGAGAGACAGAAATAAAAGTAGCCAGCGGTGGAACTGGCGTAATTTATTCATTTGGATGCCCCTAGTGGAATAAACAGTGCCAATAAAAACATAATTCGCGGACAAAATTTTTCTCAAATTTTTCTCTTTAAAGCCTGGTACTCTGTTCACAATTTCGTGCGAAATGCTGTCAAACTACATATAAAAGTGTTTGGTATGAAATATTTGCAAAATAAATTAGCAAAAGTAGTACTCTGTTCTTGCTGTGAGAAACACTTAAAATCATGTCTTTCCATGCAAAATTAGTCTGGCATCATTTTAGTTTAGCTGCGAAACAATACGAGCATACTTTCAAGCAAAATAAAACAAGAAATTTACAAAAAAAAACTGCGAGTTGGGCTACATTTAGTACATGTCAAATTTTTCATGCGAAATAATCAAGGTTTTTCGCAACTTCGAACAGAGTACCAGGCTTAATGTAGTAGGTTACGCCTGAATTCCGGATCAAGCACCGCTAAAGTTATCACAGCCCATACCTTGACTACAAATAACCCTGCTGTTGATGCTAAAAATAAATAGGAACTTCCTCAATTAACTGGGGCAAAAGTTTTCCAGCTAGAGTGGCGCATAGGTGACATAGCTCATGCCTGGCCATCTCAAGTAAAAGTGACATGAACTGGACATTTTGGATGAGCGCCATCCAGCGAAAACGGACGTGAACATCTACACGAAATTTTACATAAATTTTCTACTGAAGTCGGCGTAACGAAGTTCGTTCAACTTTGTGTCGTTTAAGCTTGGAAGATGACAAGGCGACAACACACATTATTTGTGAATGTATCGTATTATGTGACAGTAGAAGGTGTGTTTTTCATTCTGAGTTTCTCTGTTCAGATGATATTAGGCGGGATTCTCCAATATCTGTACCGACTTTCACATAGAGAGTCATACAGTTATTGATTTAATCTAATTCACAGATCTATGGCACAAAAGATCCATCAGGTGTGTCGCAGTGCCGGTCTTTGGACCAGATTTTCCCCCTATTCTATTCTAATTAAGTCGACCATTTTGGTTTGGAGAAAAAAGGTGTTGTCACAAATTGTTAAAACAATTTTTGTCTGGCAAAGAAACATTGACAACAAACTGTCAGTCATCTTACAATCATCTGAAGACATTTCGTTGCCATTATAAAATTATTGTCAGATATTTGTCAGACATTCTGTAATGGTCAGATATGCCAAGTGTGTGCATCGTAAGATGATTTTTTTTTTATTTTAGAGAAAAAGGAAAGTGCAAAAATAAAATAAAATATATGCATCCAAAATCATTTTGTAAATGATTAGTGTCCACACCTGATGAATTTAGGTATATCATGATTAATGTCAAATTGTTATCATAATGAAAATTCATCACGTATAGACTCAATTTATTAATATTATGGCTCACGGCCTGATAAATTCATCTTGATATCAAATAAAATTTTATGTGCATTTAACGTTTATTTATTAAACAATTTTCATTTAAAAAAGTCGGCACAACAATTATTTGTGAACAAAAAATTAAAAAACACGCAAATTAGATATATTGGGCAAGTATGTACTTTGCAAATATTTGTTTGATTCATCATGATCATCAACGTCTACCACTGACGTGCTGATATTAATGAAAAAAATTACAGTTGATCTGCCGGTGTTATATAACCCTACGTCTACATCTGATATATTTTTATCATAAGAAAAGTCAAACTTTATATTGAAAAATATTTTTTTATGGTCGCTTTTTTTCTGCATGGAATTTGACTTTTGTCATGATAAAAATGTATCAGGTGTAGACGTAGGGTTACGAGTTATGATATAAAATTATCAAGTGTGGGCACTATATTATGGTTCATAATTTATAGTTTCACTTTTTGCATTTAACATATAACATCAACACAAACGATTGATAATTTAAAATGTCGGTCATATGTTTTGAGCCTGGCAATGCACAACAGCTTATCTGACCATTTTTGCATATAAGTACCGTTTGAACTGACACTTTTTTTTATTAGTGATGATATTGCCAGATAAATTTTTTTGTCCAGATAAATTTATTGTAAGATTTTCTGACAAATTTGATATAAACGTGTGAACTGGCAATCTGCCTTGTGCTGGCAATTTTTGATTGTCAGAGCCCGTTTAGATGAAGCGTGACATAGCTGCATCACGTCGCCTGCGTTTGTAGGACAGAAGTGACGAGAAGCGTACGTACGAGTAGTAGAAGTGCTGGGAATTGAAGCGACAATTTTAACTTTCTCTTTTGTCTATCTCTCCCTATTTTTTTTATGCTTTGTACGATCAGTGTTGCCAGTAAGACCTATTTTTTATAGTGCTGGGAAATTAGTGATTAGTTAATTTGTAATGTGAGTGAAATACACAGTTATGGTATAAAAATTAGAGACAAATAAATTAAGGATATTGTATTTTGGTGATAAATAAAAGTAAAACTATGTCGACATATTAATTCTACATTTCCAAAAAAAAAAAAAAACAATTAGTTTATTTATGGCAATAGCGTTCCGAATGAAACGAATAAAAAGCATTGATCAAATTAATTATTGCGACAAAAAAATTTCATCTGAACGCGCGTGGATTTAAGAAGGAATTTCAAAACACAAACATGTTAAACGTTGTCGCAGCTACGTCACCCATCATGTAAACGGGCTGTCAGTACATTGCCAGATCTGACAATATTGCAAGATCTGAAAATCGTCTGTACAATCTGGCAGCTTATCAATGAAAATATTCTTTCAGATCTTTATGAATCACTTAAATAAAGCATTAAACACATTCACCACAGCAAGCTGCCGACTACGAAATGTCAAAAATAGAATACACATTTTTATATGAGAATGAATATTTTGGAGACAGCAAGGCAACATGGCGGCAGGTTGTTGCCTATGCTGACTTTGTCGTTGTAGTCCAGTTAAATTATTTCTTTTGCTGCTATGAGAAAATTCAGTGTTACCAGTATAATACAGAATGTCGAATGAGTGATATCGTACCATTATTTCATATTATTTAACAGAAACAATATCCAAAAGTTGATGTAAAGAATAAATTGATTCATTTTTATACTTTTACGTCATATAAGTACATTTTGAAAGAGTAATTTAATTTTTATAAATGCGAAATATTTGAAGGTGGCAATACTGAACTTTGTATTTATACTTAAATATGAGTTGCAGATGGTGCTACTGCCATCTCCAAAATAATTAAGTAGCTGGCTAAGAGGCGACAAATGCTGCTAGCGGCATTTGAAGTCGTGTGTTCGTGTAGCCTGCTGTGGTGAATGTGTTTAATGCATAAAGCTGCTTTCAGCAGGCATCCATGAAACAAACGATTAAATCTTAAAACTATTTATTCAAAATTTTTTAAAATGATTTGCGATAAACAGCAAATACTTTTTACTTTGTAGAAATTTAAACGCATTTTATTAACTGTTAACGTTAACAATTACATACATATCTTAAAGAACTAACTGGTTTTTATGCTTTTACTAATATAATTAGATTGAGCATATAACACTTGACATAACAATTAACTCGTTTAAGCCCACTTTCAGTTATTTTCACAAACTTCTAAGTTTCACGCCTCAATTTGCTCTTAATCGCTACAATTTACTTTTTTTTCAAATCCTGCAACATAAATTCTTGCTACAAATCGCCTCTTCTACACCTGTAATCAATCGTTGAATTTTTTATTTTTATATTTTTTTTATTATTTAAGCCTACACACACATTTTCGCCTCTTACACAAACCGCAATATTTATTGAAATTTGAAGTTTTTCTTAAAAATTAATGGTTCTACATCACACCATCATCGTTGTTCTTGGTCGTTTCTTTTTTCTTACTTTAATCGCTTTTAGGAACCTGAGGTTAGTTAGACCTGTTCTTAAAGTGCTGTTTTAATTTTCTTTAAACAATTTTTTCTGCATCTACATTTACAAAAAAAAACAAAGTGCTATAAGCTTGTAATATTACTATTGAAATTTGTTTTGCACCGAAAAACAATATGAAAAATTATTTTAAAAGGGCTGCAAAAAATATAAAGTTAAAAATCAAAAAGTAAAAAATTAATTTCAAGTGACAATAACGGCTGCGTCAAAAACGAAGTGAGCAGCACCACAACTCAACATGCACATATGTACACCTTTCACCACTCTTCTGGTCGGTCTCAGGTAAAATGTTTGAAGCACAAAGTTGTGCAAAAAATATATATAAAATCGCTAAAACTGGTAACATTAAAAAAATAATAAAAAAAGTTGTATTGAGACGCATACAACACGGTTTCTAGGGAAAAAAATAAAGATTGAAAAAAAAATTTAGCCAAAAACTTTTAAGGCTTACTGGCTGAGCCATACACAGTCATTGGCAGGAGTTGAACCCTAAATCAATAGATCCTCTCTCAAGCAACTAGGACTATAGCCGATTGCAACAAACAACAGCATCTCTACTTCGTTTATGCAAAAAACTAAAATACGCTACAACTAAAAATAAAAATTGAAGCTCTGTCATACTTATAGTCGGAGTACGCTTATACTCAGACTGTGAATATTTAATCGAACAAAAAAAATATACGCATAATACTCGGGATATTTATTCATAAAACTAAAAAAAAAGTTTGCTTTGAGATGCATACAACACTTTTTCTAAGGAAATTAAAGATTGAAAAAATAATTAAGCCAAAAACTTTTTAAAGCTTGCTTGCTGAGCCATACAAAGTCCTTGGCAGGAATTGAACCCAAAATCAACAGATCGCTAGTGTGGACTAACAGGCATCCTTTGTTGTTTAAACTATGACATCTTTTGATATGTTGACCAAAGAATGACAATGAGTGCTCCAAAAAAAAATACATACTTAAATAAACTGTCTTAATTTTAGTAAATGCGTATGATCATTAGTGCAGCACAAACAATTCGTACACTCACACACTTTCTCTCAAGCAAGTATGACCATGGCCGATTCCAACATATTGGGTGTTTTTTATTGAGGTATAGAACTTTAAGTTGGCATCACTTTTTTAACTGGCGGCCATTTTGTCAGCTGTCAAGTGATTTATATTTTACTTGGTTTGCCATTTCATCATGAACAGGTTGACAAAAGAACAACGCTTGCAAATCGTGCAAATTTATTTCGAAAATAATGGTTCAGTTCGCGATGTTTACCGCAAGCTCCGTCCATTTTATGGTCGACATAATCGTCCATCAGAGCAATTAATTCGGTTAACCATGGATCGTTTTCGCACTACGTTTACTCTATGTTGAACAGTGCGCACCGAAGAAACAATTGCCGCTGTTGAGCAAAGTGTTGAAGAGGATCCGAATGAATCGATTCGCCACCGGAGACCGGTATAGAGCCATGATAACCGACTATTTTGTTCCCGAATTGGATGGCATGAATGTGAATGAGTTGTGGTTCCAACAAGACGGCGCTACATGCCACACAGCGCACGTCACAATCGATTTATTGAAGGAAACATTCGATGAGCGCATAATTTCGCGGAATGGACCTGTCAATTGGCCACCAAGATCGTGTGATTTGACACCATTGGATTATTTTCTTTGGGGATATGTGAAGTCGCTCGTCTACGCCAACAAACCAGAAACGTTAGGGGACTTGGAAGCCAACATTCGTGGCGTTATTGCTAACATACGGCCCCATATGCTCGAAAAAGTGGTTGAAAATTGGACCTGTAGAATTGGCTTTATTCGAGCCAGCCGCGGCGGCCACATGCCCGAAATCATATTTAAACATTAATGGCATAAAATTATCCTTCCAATAAAGCCAAATTGATGAACATTAAAGCGATTTTCTTGTGTTTTATTTCAATTCGAAGTTCTATACCTCTAAAAAAAACACCCTGTATAAGAGCATCTCTACTTCGTTTATGCAAAAAAACCAAAGAAGGCTACAACTAACAATAATAAGTTATATGAGTATCAAGTGCATGACTGTCTATCATACTTATAGTGCGAGTATGCTTATACTCAGAATATGGATATTTACTCGGGATATTTATTCAACATTTGCCAGCGTATGCATGCATTTGTTTATAAAATGGAATGAAAAATTTTTTAGTGTGTGTGTGGCTGTTTGAAAGCATATTTTATATGTGAGTAAATAAAGTAGCCATGTATATATGCACGTGTAGCCGATTAATAGTCAAGTATTTTTATACTCATGCGAAGTTTCATTCTCGCAAAAATATTAGTAATGATACTTTCGCACGATTTTAGAAAACTATCTCCGACACTTGAAATATTTTTTTCGGTTTTTTTTAATTTTCTTATCTATCTATATAGATTCTCAAATATCACATCTGAAAGAAAATTATCGTGTATGATTTTAAACACGTCTGCAGGACCATTATTAATTTTTTGAAACCGAGAAATTTACTCGGATTCGGTTTATTTTCTCAAACTTTTTTTATATTGCCAAAATCGTAAAGAAGGATCTAGGATTTTATGCTACTTGTGACATCGCCTTGCTGTTACACTATGCAAGATACAAGATATTAAAGTCGAACACCTCAATTCGAAAAACTAAATACATAGATCGTAACTTCATGTGCTGTGTGAAGTTCAATTTTAAAATTTATAAGCCTTGACACAAACCCTGTGCTTTAACAAGGTTCTGTGTTAACAGAGCGTGTTAAGAGAGCTCGGTTAACTTAAAAAATTTGATTAATGCCTTTCCAAAGGACTTTTTCATTAAATGAGGTAACCAAACGGAAAAAAATAATACACATTTAGATAGACAAGGTGTTCCTTTATTATTACCCATGAATATATTTCTGAAAACTATGAATTTGGCAAAAATTTAATAAAAAAATATCCTTAATACATAATAACAAACCAAAAAAGTTTGTCTTAAGTACAACAAAAATAAGCAAATTAAGTAACATCTGCATAATAAATAAAGAGCAATGGCAAGACTGTTTGTAAGTTTAGAGATGGTAAAATTGAGCTTTCATTACAAAAAAAAACTTTTAGCAAATTGAAATACGATGAATAAAAATTCACATATTCCATTTATAATAACGACTGAGTATATAAAGCACCTAGAGTGGACCAAACACAAAGAACGCTGATGATGAATGTGTAGTGGCCTTCGAAAACAGCTAGTTGTTCCGTTCTACTACGTATTTATCAGAATAGTTTACAATTAACTTTGGTTTTATTTGTTCATTAATAACTTGGCAATCGCAGTTCATAATGCTGGAATGTAAAATCAACTGTAGAAAGCAAAAGCAATGTAATATAATAGCCACTACAATAATAGTATGTATATGTACCGACGGTACATCGATAAAGTAAAAATAATTAATGTGATGATCGTAAGAGATAAGCAAGAATAGTTAAATATACTTGGGTAGAGTGATATAACTTCGTGCTAACCTGAATAGAAAAACAGAAAATTAATAGTGACACATACAATTGTATTTACCAAAGATAAATCAATAATTGTTAACACAATAATCATTTCTCATATTCCGTTTCATTAAAAATTTACGTTAAATAGCTGATGTTAATAACAATCTCTACCCAAGTAGATAGACTTGGGTACTGATGAAGTGCGTGGCTGCACAGTAAAATATCGGTATTTCCCCCAGCTAATAAAAGTCTAGTTTAATTTTTGTTTTCTTCTTTAGAAAATCACATTAATTAATAAAAATATTTCATTCAATAAGAATTGAAATTACTAAACTTTAGCCCGATTCAGAATTTATTTTTGATCTACAGTTCAATTAAATCTAAAAATGGCTCAAAAATAAATAACTTCATCCAGCAAAAACTTTAGGTATTCGTACTTTGGTAATGGGTTTTAGTTTTTTAATTGGGTTGCAATGTAATGAGTTGTGCTTACTCATCTCAGAAAAAAAATATAATGAAAAAATATCACTTACCTGCTTAAATTGCAGGGTTGCAATTTGTTTAGATCTTCTTCTTCTTCTGAAGTGAGAAGGTCTTACTTCTAAGTTGCTAATTCTGACCAAAACAGCACCTCTAATACACTGTCCCATTTTGTCCATTCTTTGTTCGTCGATACCACCCACCAAGTTGATTTTTCCATCATTTATTTCATTAATTTTCAGTTGTAAGTATAGCAGTTCTTTCTCGCGCTGTTAGATCATGATGTCGAAATCGTGAGCATATGAAAACAGCATTTGTTAACTGCTGCCGCATTTTTGACCTGAAATTATGTAAATTTTAATTTAAAACTTATCAAAATCTATACCATTTACATATATCAAATATCCACTGCTTTTTAAATACCAACTTTCATGTCAGAGTCTTTTAAACAGATGAAACAATAACTAATATTCAACTAATGCATGTCCACATACATACATACATACATACATGAGCACATCACATTTTGCATCCTTTTAGAAGTTTCCACTATGAAATGGTGTAATAATTGTCAATTAAACATTATGTATGGATGTATTAATTTCACTCTTTCTCCTCAATTCTGTCCTCCTTCCTCCCATATAAACCAGCTTTTTAAAAATTCAATATTATAGTGTATGTTCATGTTATTATTACTAAGCAATTTTATAACGTTGTTTTTTTTTGTTTCTTTAGTGTAAAAATATATACACACACGCACGAATACAAACAAGTGAAAGAATGAGCGACAACCCAAGTAATTACCAGGCAAGTTGTTAAAATTACAAAAACAACTGAGAAACATAAGCTCAGCAAAAATATCGACAAAATCAGCAAATGGTAACTAACAACAACTACAACAACAACAAACATCTTCAAAGCCAGACATCATAAAACGACAAAATTTTGCAGTAAACTATTAATATTTTCTGCATCATCACAGTTTTGTAATAACATCAGGTATTAAGTGGTTTTTGCTGCATCACTTAAATTACTTACACAAACACTAATGCACAGACATAAATACATGCATACATACATAAATGCATGCAAATGCCTGTATGCATCTACACACACATTGACGCACACATGCATGCATACATATGTTTGTGCGCTTATTCCCAGAGGTTTTAATCTTTCCGGAATTTTTGTAATCAATTAATAGGAATTGAAGAAAATAAGGTTCCAATTTGTCTCTTTTGCCCGTCTTTATCTTTTCGACCTAAACTAATTAACATTCGTCTGTGAGGCATATTCTGGAGTATACTCTGCTGAATAAAAGGAGTAGCGGGACCACACTCAAACACGGCTTCCTCAAATAATGCCCATTTCTTTTTTCAGACTCCTTTTCTGCTTTGAATTTATCTCCAACTAGAGGTTTTGCTTCCCCTATGGGCAATATTGGCCCCCATAATACTTTACACTTATCTGCGGCTTCACAAATTATTCTAGTTTATGTTTTGATCATATTAAAATCATCGCCTTTTCTTTTGATATTCATATTGGCAACACCATTCATACATAACATGAGAAGAGTACGAAAAAGAGGCAAACTCTCAAACTTGACGCATGACTCATGCAGTAGGGACAAGACCCTAAATGTAAATGGCACTATGAAACGTAAAGCTAAATAACGGAAAATATTTACTGTAAGATTATTATGAGGTAAATCAGAAAATATGGAAGAAGTTTAATCAAAAAACTCCTCAATAATATATTAAAAGTACCAAGTTACATTTAAAAAAATCTTATTTCTATCTAAAAACTTTAAAAATAAGATAAATATGCTAACACTGGTCGATGACCTCCATAAAAGGGGGAGGGGGGTCAACGCCCATACCAACCGCGGCTCTTAATATAGACTTAGATTTTCGAGTTTTATTTCTGATAACTCGGTTAAGATACTGAAGGATAATCTGTCACGGAAGTGCAGATAGAGATCTTCCAGAAGCAGAGGAGATGCTAGATACTTCCCTCATCTTCTTCATCATTACAACTGGAGCAGTAATCATTGTACGGGGATCCTATACGTTTAGCATGGCATCCGAAACTGCAGTGGCCGATCAGAGTGGAGAAGAAATTCCTCAAATGCTTCCTATTGAAATTCATGAGGTTTTTAGTTCTGTGGGGTTTTAAACGAGGCCAAAGGGTTCTTTCTCGCTATCACGCAAGTGGGCTCATTGTGTCATCCATCTTGAGCTGAGAGTGGGATATCGATATCTACTACTCTGGGATTGCCAATTAAGCAACTGAAATTAACACATGTTAAAAGCTAATTGCAACCCGTAATACCATTTCAGCAACTGGCAAGGCAACAAAAGTTCGGTTATCATCCATAATATAGCCATAGAATAGTTATTGTTATATCCAATAACTAGTGTTTCATAATGGCGCAATATAAAACGTTGGCAAAGCACACCATTTCAAAACGTCATCGACAGTTATTAGAAAAGAAGCCGCAAAGAAGCTTGATATTCATGATTACTATATTTCGCCACCTATGAGCAAAAAATAAATTTCATTTCCTTCTTAAAATGCCAACCTACACTACGAATCAATAATTATTACTTAAGTTTCTTTTCTTCTAAGAAAATTTCATGGAAAACCCTTTGACATTTACTTAAAAATTTTTTTACATTAAGTACTTCTATAAACACACATACTTACATATATAAATGAATTAACTATTTGGATGGGAAGATGGATGGATGCTTCATGTTTTTGAATAGTTTGATGAATACCTAACATAAATATCTTATACCTTACACGCAAATGAGGCAATGCACACATGTAACGAGTAAGATACATACTTATGTATATAGCTGAATGAAGTAACCATGAATGTGTTTATATTCCCAGTAAGCATTATATATTGCAGCTGTCACTGAGACTTGTCATGACAGGAATTTAATAAGACTTGGTTAGTAAATTGCACGTGCAAGATTTTTTTTTTTTTGCATTTAACAATTAAGAGATTGCACAGTCTTGGCGTTACAGAAAATCTGTTTAGTTTTTAATACAGAGATACAGATGTGTTTCAGATAAACGTGAGGACCTGCCTTTACGGCCTTATCTCACGGTGGTCTAAACAACGAGTGAAGGTTGGACGCTTACCATCGGATTTATCCTTAGAGAGCACCATGTAACTTATCAAGAACACATAGGTTGCAATCTTTGAACATAGTTATCCCTGTACCTTACTTAGTGCCATCTTAAGTTTTGCTGTTAAGACCGCAGTCAAAACAGCTTCTATTGTATGGCAACAGCACCTAGAATATTGTCTGGCTGACTGCGTTACGTCAATTACTAGCATTGATTTTTTAACACTGAGAAGCCAAAAATATTCTCCCAGCGGTTTTGGTAGCAAACACAGCCACCACTTACGATTTTCTGTGATACTCGTAACACGCTGCAAGTGTGGTTCCTCACACCCACAGCGAGGAATCCAAGAGAATTCCTCACCATTTACCGGCACAGCTGAACCACTCATCAGAGCCAGACGAATGCCTGAGCCGACACGATCCGCCAGCTACTCCACACAGCTCAACATCATCCATTAAACCCCGTGGGGTTGGACGAAATCGACCTTTTAGTAAAGGATCATGATGACATGTTGCACCCATCCAACTCCTAGAGCAGCTCGGCCACCGGCACCGGCAGGTTAATACATTTTCTCATATATTTTTTATAAGAATGAGGCTTGAATGACGTACTTAACAAGAACTTCGTGTACATGAAACAAAGTACCCTTTGCCATTCCTCTTTCCCCTCTCGACCACAAACTCAAATGTTTTACAGCAAATGTTTCACTGTATGAACGACGACTAACACATAAGTTTTATAGGTGAAAAACCAAAGATAAGCCTTCGACAAAAGCTATATTACTCCGGTTATGGTACCCGGGATTGCCATACCCGTAATCTACTAACATGTAGATCCCTCTGGGGGAAGTAACAGAGAAACAAGCTGTCGGCAGCAAAGAAACAAGCCGATGAGCTCAAAGCCGGCTCAAGAGACGCCGACGACTTTCAATGCAATTTCAAGCCGCCGCCGATCCATGGGGCCACACAAAAATTTTGCTATTGCCTGTGCCAATACACACAATCACCTAAACAATACAGTCTCATTTAAAAAATTTATTATGACTTCATGCAGGCTTAATAAGAAAAATTTTTTATGAAAAGCTGTTCTATAAACCCTTTATAAAGCCTTAATAATTTTAATAAATAAGGCTATTAAAATATAAAAACATAAAATTAAATTAATGTTTCAACTTAAAATAACATCGGTTCAACATGGTTCAGAAATGGTCCGTAAAAGATTGGTATTGAAAATCAGCAAAATCGAGCAGATGGTTTCAAACTCGAACTTTATTTTGCCATACAAAATAACTACCGAACAATAGTTTTAATATTTATGATTTTGAACTGATACCACACACAGTGGACCAAAGACAGAAGAACGCTGATGATGAAAATTTAGTGGCCTTCGAAAACAGCTAGCTGTTCCGTTCAACTATGTGTTGTTGTCAGAATATTTACAACTAACTTTCTTGTTATTTGTTCATTAATAATTATCACATGTAATTTGGCTTAAAAAGCGATACGAATTTAAATTGGTATTTCTAATTTAAAAAAAAGTTAAAAAGACGTTTCCAGAGTTGGAAAACTTTAACTTTTTTTCTTATACAACATTAACTTACTTGAACAAATGTTTCCTTTTTTTTCTAAAAATTAAACATATCTTATGTTCTTAAAAGAAAGAAAAATCAAAAAGGATGATTCCAGGATTGCGAAACTTACACTCTTTGTGATATAAAAAATTAACTACCGAAAACAAATAAACTTATTTTATACCTCAGTACGAATAAAATTGGTATTTCGAATTAAACAGACTTTTCCAGGGTTGGAAAACTTTAACTTTTTTTATACAAAAATAGCTACCCAAAACAAATTTTTCATTTTTTGTCTATAAATTAAATATACATACATATCTAATATATTCTTAAAATAAAGAGATTGGTGTATGAAATCAGAAAAATCAAAAAGGATGATTCCAGGCTTCGGCAACTTACACTTTTTGTGATATATAAAAGTAACTAGGACTTATTATTTTTTTTCTTTTTCCTTATAAACTATATATATTACGCTTTGGAAAGAAAATTTTAGTGTAAAAAATTATAAAAATAATAACCACATCTTCAGGGCTGGAGACTTTTTCCTGGATATTAAAATAACTAAATAAAACTTTTTTTTAAATTTCCTTTTTTCTTTGTTCACTTAACATACTTTATATATATTTTTTAATAATTACTCGATTGGCATTACGAATCAGAAAATTTTAAAAGGATTATTTCAGGGTTGGAAAATTAAATTTTTCTTTTTGCTTACAAATTATTTATACTTAATTGTTTAGAAAAAAATAGTTTGGCATAAAAATTATAAAAATAAAATCATAGCTCCAGATATGGAAAACTTAAACTTTTCTGGTATATAAAATTAGTTCAATAAAACTAATTATTTCTTTGGTAATTAAATAGATATATTGCATATTTTACAAAGAAATAAATTAGTATTAAAAATCAGAAAAATCTAAATTATAGTTCCAGGGTTGGAAATTGAAAAAAAAAATTGTTGGTAAAAATATTACCAAAAAAAATTTTTTTCAATTAAACATATTTGATCTATTAAGAAGATCTTTACTCTAGATTTTTTAGATCTTTTCAATTTTTATTTAAGTATAAACGAAGGTTTGTGCCATGTTGCTTATTATGCTCTCAGCAAAGTTATGTTTCAAATCGATGGACAGCTTGTAACGAGTTCCTATTAATTTTAGGGTTCCGTACACCAAAGGTGAAAAAAGGAACCCTATTGTTTTCGCTACGCTGTCCGTCTGTCCGGACAGCGTAGCGAATTTAATTAAAATTAAAGGGTGTTCCAAAACGAGCGACGAAAAATTTTAAAATTCCATTTAATATAATTATAATTGTACGTACAATCGTATATTGGCACTTGAAATATGTAAAATTAGTGTATTTTTGTATAGACTACAACAATTAAGACTAAAATTTTAAAAAATTTAAATTAAAGGGTGGTCCCAATGTAATTTTGACAACTTGTTATATCTTGGAAACCGTAAGAGGTAAACTCTTGAAATTTTCAAAAACGGTAAAACTAAAAAATCTGAAAATTATAAAATCGCCAAGCCAAAAAAACAAATTGCCAAAAATTCAAAAAAATCGCCAAAACGAAAAAAATGGCCAAAATTAAAAAAAATTGTGGCACTAAAATAAGTCGCGAAATTTGAAAAAATCGCCAAAATTAAAAAAGCTCCAAAAACCGAAAAAAATCGCCAAACACGAAAAGGCTCCAGTAACAAAATAATTGTTAATATGTAAAAAAAAATTGCCAAATTGAAAAAAATCGCCAAAATTAAATAAAAATAGCCAAATTGAAAAATCGCCAATAACCGAAAAAAATCGCCAAAATTAGAAAAAAAGTGTCAAAACTAAACAAAAGCGCCTAAATGAATAAAGTAAAACGAGAAAAAAAATTCAAAACTAAAAAATGGCCAAAATGAAAAAAAACCAAAAGCCGAAAAAATCGCCAAAACAAAAAAAATCGCCAAAACAAAAAAATCGCTAAAATAAAAAAATCGCCAAAATTAAAAAAACGTCAAAAGCGAAAAAATGCCAAAACTATATTTTATATAGGCTACTAAAGTTCGTATTGAAATACATATCTGGTGTCCGCACGGAACCCTTCGCGCGCGGGTCAAAGTCGCACTTTACTGAATTTATTTACAGTTTTTGCGATTTGTAATGAATTTTAAGCATTGTTTCCGATTTTGCGAATTCTCACGAATTTTTGCAACACTCGCGATGAAAGCGAGTTTTCCGTGTATGTATTTAGGAACATAGAAACTCATTTTCCTGCCTTAAACAAGAAGCAGACAGATAATAATGTGACATTATTAGTGTTGATTTGTTTTTACTTCCAAATTTCTCTTCGTCCACGAGTATCTTCCAGAAGACACAGATCTGCAATATTTTTAATCCATAAACTTTGAAATGTTTAGAGGGTTTTATAAATTTCTTAACAGATTCTCGAAGTGCATTTCAATACACAAACATCCATCCATACAAACATATTTGCATATGAGTATGTGTAGGTTTTTAGCAAGTATACATGTATGCCCGTATGATGATACATAAATTTATGGCATTTTCCTTGAATTAGTTTTGAATTTGAGCGTAAATCAAGTAAATAGTTTTTTAATGATATTCATAGAGGTAAATTCAGAAATTTTGACGATATTTGCTAAAGTGTTTTAATAGAATGTTAATGGAAACCTTGAAAATATTTAAGGTAAATTAATGTTTTTATATGTAAGTGCGGCAAAATTTCATTTTGAGGGTAACTCAAAATAACATCTCAACTCATATTATTTATTATAAAAGGAATTTTATTTTATTTTTATTTTTTTTGTATAAATAAGTAACTTAATTTTTCATCTTACCGCAGCAATTATATGACATAATAAGCAAAATGCTGTGCTGGCTCTAAATATTAAAACAAATATGGCCTTGATGTTAATTACATTTAATGGCATCTTCAAAAGAAAATATTAATTACAAAATATGTATAAAAAATTCAATAAAAGTAAAATAAAATAGAAAATTTAAACTACTACAGTGTTCTTTAGCTTGAAAATTTTGCGTGCGAGCCTGATCAAATGTTTCTTTTTTTATTAAGAGTCGTTTTACTGCCATACTGAATACCAGCTTTGCAACTGCCAATCCCTAAGTTTATATTGTAAATTGCCAGTAGATACTCGTATACATATTACGCAGATTTTAACTTTCTTGCTTCATTCGTATTTATTTGGTCAAACAAAAAAAAAACTGGAGAAGAAGAAATGCTTAAGAAAAGCGATTAAAAAGATTTTATTTAAAACACCTGCTCCAGTTAGCAATGAATTTTACGACCATTGCTGCGATTTCAGTCAATATATTGCATTGGCCTAAACTATTTGACAATGACCTTAAGCGTTCATAGATCATATTAAATGTTTTTTTTTTATAAAAGGAAAAAATCAAAGAAAAATGTTTTCATTAAACACTTAGAGAAATTTTGTGGCGAAGACTTTCAAGCAAAACGCAAATTTTATATGCATGGCAATATTTTTTTGTTATATTCGTATCAACCATAGCTGAAAAATTGCATCTCCCATATAATGACCACGGGGCAAATTATGGCATCCAATACGATTTAAATTTAAAATTTAAAAATATTTCAATATAGTTTATATGGAAATATTTTTAAAATACCAGAAAATGCCTTCGAATTTACATGTTATAAACATACAAATTCGAAAGCTTTTTCTTTCGATTCAAATTACACACAGTAGACCCCCAGGTATATCGAATGCCGTGATTTGCCCCAATGATTATAATTGAGGCTATCAGCGCTGTCAGTGTGTAACCCCAGAATGTTTAATTATTTAATTTCTCTTGGCCTGTTTCTCACCTGCGAAAGAAAACGTTCGAATTACAATTTATATTGAAAACAACAATAAAATATGAAAATTTGTGTATGTTTTTAATATATATTGTAAGTCGAACGTTTTCTTTCGCAAGTGAGAAAAAGGCCATCTATTTATGTTCTGGGCAAAAACGATTTTTGCGTGCGTCTGTCCCTTAACGTCGGAAATACCGAAATACCAACTATAGTTCTTAGAAGTATGAACACCATCATTAGCAGATCAAGGTTACAATTATGTATTCTTCTGTCCTGTAACGTCAAATTAATCTGTTAGGCACCCTTAGGAGTACGATCTCAGATCTCAGGAATACGAACTCCTTCATTAGCAGTATATTAAACTATCTATCTCGCTCGCTCTCTCTCCATCTCTATGTTTATTTCTATGTCTATAGAGATATATCTCTATCTATATCTCTATCACTATCAGTATCTATATGTTTATCTCTATTTCTGTATCTATCCCTATGTGTATATCTATGTACATCTCGATGTCTGTCTCTATCTCTATCTATATCTCAATCTCTACCTATGTATCTATATATCCATCTAACGGGCGGAACATCTATCGGTTTAAATTTGAACCACCAGTTATTTCGAATCTGTCAATACTTATGCCATTCTGTTTTGTCACAAAATTCAGTATATTCGGCCATATCACAGAGTTTAATTCCATTCGGAAACAGAATTCAATCCACCTCAAGATGTCAAGCCCTAGCGTGAGCATACCAAAGGATACCAGCGCCCCCAACAGTCCGGACATACCTGACAAATTTCCGTATGTTAGTTTTCTTTTTTAGACACCGTCTACGAGTATTTCCAAAATAAAGACAATTGGTTGGAAATTGCACGAAAATAAATACGCAAGTTTATTGCTCTGCTTTCATTGTTGAGCATGCTTGTACACCAGAAAATATAGACTTGTGGGGCGGAGGCATCATTGGCCTATATTTCTTTGAAAATGAGGACGGCGCAACCATTACGGTCAATGGAGACACCTATCACACCATGATAACCGATTTTTGTGTCCGCTCTTCATGGTATTGATGTGAGTGATGTTTAGTTGCAACACCATGGTGCAACTTGCCACACATCTTATGCAACAATCGATTTATTGCGTCAAATGCTTGATGACCGTTTAATTAGCCGAAATGGTGATGTCAAATGGCCGCCAAGAAGCTGCCATTTGACACCGTTGGAATATTTTCTATTGGGCGCCGTTAAAGTTAAGTGTTATGGCAACAAACCAGAGACAAGGCCAACCTCATACACTCGAAGAAGTGCTTGAAAATTGGTCCGATCGAATGGGGTACTGTGAGGCCAGCCGCGTCAGCCACATGAATGAAATAATAGTCCATCCCTAAACGAAACAATTGTATTTCACAACAAATATGAGGGAAGAAGCGGAGAAAAATTGGCGCGCGACGAAAACTTGCAGAGCTTCTAAAATCATGTGGAGCTCCTATGATCCCAAATTGACTAAGTTCCTTTTATCATTAACTAGAAGCAACTGTAAACTTATAGTGGGAGTATTAACTGGGCACTGCTGGACGGCTTCGTACGCTGTCAAAATAGGACGAATAACCGACGGTACCTGCAGGAAATGTAAGGAACCCGGAGAAATGGAAACAATGGCACATCTACTGTGTCACTGCCCGGCTTTAAGCCGTACTAGATTTAACTACCTTGGTGCTTACACTTTTCGTAGTCTTGAGATTGTATCGAGAGTAGAAATGTGTAGGTTGCTAAAATTTGTTAAATCTGTGTGAGAGTCATTCGATACAGGCACCACGAACTAGGCTGCCATACTAACAGGTTCTCATTTCATCTGCTGGTATCGCTAAGGATCAATCCCGGTCTATGCGAGGTCTTGGACCAACCAGATAAACCTAACCTAACCTAACAACAATTAAAAACATTTTGGCAAAATTTCAAACCGTTTTTGTTTTATTGCATTTTTAAATTTAAACTTTTAAATGGCCCACACGTTATACCTTTATCTCTCTCTCTCTCTCTCTCTCTCTCTGAGAAGATCTTTTATATCCTTTCCTTCCTTCTTCACAGTTAGCTAGACGTTTTCTGTAAAATCTAAGCAACTTCTCAATCTTCACCTAACCTGAGCTGACCTAAACTGCTGTTACCTAACCTAATTTATCCTAACCTATCCCATGCATACTCATTCTCAGAGATGCCGGCGAAAATCTCCAGCACCAGTAACATCGCAAGATTGGTTGGGCTGAAGATAAACATACACAAAATAAAATCGCTGCACATCAATAGTAACACAGATCGCAACTTCTTCGTATGTGATCAAGAGGTTGAAGATTTTAAGTCCTTCTGCTAGCTAGGTAGCACAATTGACACAACTGGTGGCTCAGCAGTTGATATATCTTATCGCATAAATAGGGCGCGGCGGAGTGCATTTGCACAGATAAAGCTGGTTTGGAAATCTTCCAATATTTCGAAACAAACCAAAATTAAATTATTTAATTCTAATATAAAATCTACTCTTTTATATGGATGCGAGACTTGCAATATGGCACCACGCGACATACAATGACTTCATGCATTTCTCAATCAATGCCTGCGCAAAATCTTACGGATTTTCTCGCCTGCAACAATATCCAAGAACCAGCTCTGGGTCGAGGCAAATCAGCAGCCTATTAGAATGGAATTAAGTAAACGGAAATGGAGTTGGATAAGTCACACCTCCGTAAACCAGACCATGATATTGCTAAGAAATGCCTGTCAAGCATCGAGCAGAAGATCGGGATTATTGGAGTGAAAGGAACATACACGTAAAGAGCCGAAAAACTTGGCATTCCCAGCGAAAACATGCAATAGGAGAGTCACAGATTCATATCCTGCAGATAAGCCAAAGTAGCTTCACAGTTTGTGTTTTTTTTTTAACAATAACTTTTCAAATAAATTTTATGTGAAATAATCAGTTAAATAATAGGTTTGTTCATTTACAGAAAATTGTTATGAATTTGTAACAATTGTCACTGGAAAGTGTTCATAAAAAGTTTGCAAGGAGAGAGTGTCAAAAGAGAGAAAAAAAATTGAGAGACAAGCAAATTCCTACAAATTATTACTAGTAAAATTTATACTTGCAAGAATTATCCAACCAACTGTTATGTGTTTTGTTGTCAAATAAATTATTTAAAAAATATTTAAAATAGAAAAACTGAAAAAATATAAATTTCTTTGTTAAAAACATGTCTAAGTATGAAACAAGTATGAACAAAGCATGTTATCTTAATTTATAGTTTTTCATCCATTAAGCCACATAAATTTAATTTTAGTGGCAAATAATTTTGGTTATTTCTCATATACATATGATCAGAGATGGAAAATCGAATTTTTGTATTTGTTAATTGAATAAAATTAAAAAAGTATGAAAAATGCATAAAACTAGTAAAAATACATAAAACTGTGTAAAGAATTCCATATTAAATATCAATTTCAAAAAAAAAAAAATGCAATTTAAAATATTATCAAACAAAGTACAGTTGTATCATGATTTCAATCCATGGCAATGATATGAATAAAATTGTCTTGCAAGTTTTTACAAGTAAAGCGTTCATTTACTTTTTCATAATTGGGAGAGTAATTTTGTAAATTTTTGCCCTACTCTCTCGTTGCTAGTTTCTGCTGCGAAAGTAAATGAACAGACCTAATGTATATTTAGTTTTTATCTAAATAATATTTAAGGTTGTTATAGACGCAATAAGTTCAAGTTCAAATCTTCGCCGGGAAAGCCCACACACAATTATTTTCACTATGTTATTAAATTAAGTTTATGTTGATGAAATAAAACTTGAAATAACGTTCATTCAACATGGTTTTTCGTGCCATTTCAGTATCAAATTTACGTTATTCCAACTTAAAATAAGTTTGATTCAACATGATTCTTCAGTTTTTTTTTTGTACACTACTGGAATGTTAAATTAACATGGAGTGAAGTTATTTCAAAAGGAAAAATTTTCTTTCAAGATTACGGCAAATCATGTTGAATTGACATGAAACAAATATAAAGCAAAATCATTGCTGAAAATTTTTTAATTAACCTTGTTTACGTAGATTTCAGGGTGAAATTTTTCTGTGTGTAGGTAAAGTTAAAAGCAGACTACGTGGAAAAATATATATTAATTTTTGTTATTCAAAAAGTAACACACTTACTACTGAGATAACTTCAAATCTATGTTTAAAAAAATATATTTAAAATTTTTGCAGTGTACTTAAAGCTTTTCCTTGGCATACAGTTGCAGACATAGTTGCAACACTAACATACCAATTGGATGTTAAAAAAAAGACATGCCACTAAATTAATAACACATACTTCTATAAAATACTAAATGAATCAGTATCACCGGACAATACTTAAAAGAGACGGAGGAATAAAGACGGAGTAGAAAAAGCATTAAAAGCGTCAAACAAATCACTTATTTAAAAGCAACCATTTCTATAGTCGCCTTCAAAGAAAGAAGAAAAAATCAAATAAACTGAAACTCAAATGAGAAAATACACTTTACATGTTTTTTTGTTTACTTCTTCCTACTTAAACACAGTCTTTTATTATAAATTTTCGTTTCATTTTAAAGCGACAAGCATCAATAGAGCAAAATTATACGAGTATACGAGGACTCTACCAAGTCAAAAAAAAAACTTCTTGCTCCCCTAAATATTTTAAAAAGTCAAAGAAGAGACGCGGTCGGTCGGTCATCAGTTTTTTTATCGCAATACTTTAAATGCATGTTGAACCTCTAGGATCCCTTCAAAACGTATGTACATATAATAAATTCTACTTTAACGTTTTGTTTTATTACTGAGGCTGTTGCTCTGGTTGTTGATGCTGATGCTGCAGATTTAAACGAAAGCAGGAAAAAAGTTATACAAATTGTTTTTGCCAACTTCTGATTGGCTGGCAAAGACCAGGTGGTCGTACTCCTGTTTAACCACTTTTATTATGATTGCCAAAGCCAAGTTAAGCCATAGAAGAAACTCAAGCCTGAACAATATACAGACAGACATACTCGTACATATTTCAAATAAAGCTAGAGATGCTGAACAAGAAATATAATGTTGCATCTCAATATTAAATAGCTAGTGCGAGTTTGTACATACACACTTATATACATACTTATATTTATATACGCAGAGTTGCTCTGCATGTTAAAAGCAAGTTCCAGCTGAACGTGTTGTTTACCATTTCTTCGCCACCCGTCTATTTATCTAAGTACACATATAGTGCAACTAGCATGAATGACAGTTGTAGAGTTGCAATAAATTAATTCCAGCTTCTTCTAACTACAAGTGGCTTCTTTTACGACACAGCACAGGCTTATACTCAGCCATCAGACAGTGAAATAAAAATCATATTCCAGAAATCAAAACGAGTATTTCTACTCGATAAACCCATATTATTAATTAGATAATCTTCTACTTTAAGGATAAAGCTGCAAATAACCGAAATTGATCTACATCATCTTAAAAAGTATTGCTGAAAGAGTTTGATGCACAAAAACGCAATTTATTTTGTTTTTTATAACAAAATTGTGATGATATGTAATGATACCGCAATTGCGTACAATAAAATCATAAACATTCTTCTTATGCTCTTGCATTTAGTTGTCAATGAGAAAACGATGCACAGTGGGGGAGATTTTGTTAAAAAAAAATATGGAAATAATTCTGCTGTTTCTAAACAGCCTGTACGATTGTTATAAAATCGAAGAGGAATTTATATCTTTAAAGCAAGCGGATCCGCAAAACCTCAAAGTGGGCTAACTCGGTGTAATGAAAAATTCAAATCTATGTTTAGCAAGTATATTTTCCTATCTGACAGCTAAATAAAAGTTTCGGAAGTATTCAAAAAAAAAGTAAATTGTTACTTTTTTACCCACCTTGCTCCACTGTTCTGTTAATGGAGAAAGCAAATCTTGTGCGATTTGCAAAAGACAACTTTTTCTGGATTTAAAACAGTATTAAAAAAATTGGTATCAAATCACAATTTATTGAAAAATTATATGCAATTTTTTTGCTGAAAAAATTATTAAAAATTATTTCGCAATTATAGAAAAATTTTGCAAAAATACCAACTAGGAATGCCAATAGGGATTGATTTTTGCAAAATCCCGTGTTTCGGTAAAAAAAAGAATACAGGTAGTTCAAACTGGGAAAAACCAAATATTATGGATGGCAACCCTGGTACAAATGGGGGATTTGGGGGGATTTTCATGCTGGCTGATAACCTAATCTGGTTTTCAGATCAGGAAGTTGATCTGGTTTTCATTCAGATCAGGTTGGAACATCCCGCAAAATCCCCCATTTGTAACAGAACTGCCATCATTTTTGGGTTTTCCCGGTTTTTAATTCCCAAAGCTGGACAGAGGCCACCATTACCTATCTACTGCCTTTTTTTCTCAAATTCGACCTTAAAACATTATATTTTCTTAAATATATTTCCAAAAATATCTATCTATAGAGTTTTTCTTTTCCAGCACTTTTTTAGAGTTCCCGGCAAATCGGGATTGGTTTTTCAATTTTCCGGCATCGCGGGAATTCCGACTTGAAGAAAATTATTAGAATTTATTTTTAATTTAAAACGATTTTATTTGTTTTCTTTTTCTTGTTTTTTTTTTTTTGCTTTCACAAGACTGTAAGAGTCTGAACACAATGTAACGATTTTTTATTGAAGTAAAAATCCGCAGTGCGGGACGGAATAAAATTAAAATCTATTTTATGTTCATTGCGGAGTGTCTTATTCTCTCAATTTTCTCTTGCTGACGTTGCCGTAGTTTTTGGATAATTGGCTGTGTTCACAACATTTTTGTAAAAAAAAACATGATTTTGAAGTTCAAAAATTTTTGTCAAAGATTATAAAAGTTTAAAAAATATATCAAATATATCTATATGTATATATATATATATATATATATATATATATATATATATATATATATATATATATATATATATGTATATATCTATATAAAATGTTTATAATTTTTTGTTTTTAGTTATAAAAATGTATGCATAAAAAATTAACGAAAATTTAAACAAACAATGACAAGTATTTTCGACGCCGTCTTCCGTTGTATTGTGTTTATTTTTCTCTCCCGCAACGAGAAATCGCACCACTCCGCAAACATTGTGTTTAGACTCTAATACGATTTTTTTTTCTCAAAAGTGAAAACGAAAAAATTTAAAGGTTTGAAACCGTCTTTGTTTAGAAAACTTTTATAATAGTTTTCTAAAATAAGTTTTTGCACATCGCCCTCAGTTTTTGGTAGATGAAAAAATCTTTGAGTAAAAGCTCTTAGAAATAAACTTTTTGTTATAGATCTGATGGAAAAACCATCAACAGTTGCTAGTTTAGATAGAAATAACAAATTTTGTTTATATGTATCTTCATTTTTGTTATTAGAGTATTGTAAAATTGTTGTTCAAGCTTTCCGTACTTTTTCTCGAGGTTTTTCAAGAGGTTCAACACCTTTTAATCGCTTATTATGTATTTCCTTTAAATGCCGAATTAGACCACTTGTGTTCCATCCACTCCAAGTAGGTAATTGTTTTGGAACACAACGAGCAAACTGCAAGATTTGTTTTTTTATTTTTAAAATAGTCCAACAAAATTTGTTATCTACCATATAAGTTATTTGCATAAAAATTATGTATTTGAAATTTATTTGCTGGTGGTTTAGCATGTCTATATACGTATTTCATTGGCGTTTGAACCAAATCATCAGTAGACTTCTGACAATATGTTAAATAAATAAATTTCAATTATGTATTTGGTTATTTATTCGAACAGCGTTTAACTTGCTACGGAAAACAAATAAACACTCAACATAGCTTTGTAAGAATTTCCAGACAGTAGCCATTTTTTACGCCCGAAAATTCCCGGGAATTCCCGTAATATATTCCCGGGATTACGGGATGGGAAATTTTGCGGAATTCCTGGGATTTCTCGTGAAAAACACTAATTATCTGCGACCGGAGAAAAATAAGAAAATTACACCTAAAATGATGAAAAAAATCCTATTTTCGGGATTTTGCGAAATTTCTTTGGGAATGGCTGGGAACTCGAAGCAAGTCTGATTTTTTTTATTTGTATTAATTATATATTTTACACGTGAGAATTTTCAGTCGAAATATGATTTAATGAATCTTGTATAGCATCCTTTTTCCCAAGACCTTCTTCTTAATATTAATTTATGTTAGGGAAAGTTAAAGTGATGAGGGTATAGAGACTGGTCAGTGAATTTACATTGACTTCAGCAGATACTAACAGCAGAACGCCCTCCTTCGTCGGATTTCTGTAGCAGAATCATCAGCGAATTAAAAATAAATAAAATGGCCACCAAACACAGCTTTTTAAAATTTAATACGCCTCATTGACAACAGAGGCGCTGCTACACTGCATAATGAAACATGTGCAAAAAGCACATGTTGTGAAAGAATTAACCTTTCCTCCATCTGCGGGTAATTCAAAAATATGAATATCCATTTTGCAATCGATATTGAGCCTCTTACTGGAAACCTCTTTTAAAAAGCAAAACATTATGCGCTTATTATAATTGAGAAAAAGGAGATTTGTAAACATCATAAACTGTTCGAAGAAGAGCATTTTTCCAAAACAACTCTTACAACTAATTGATATAATGAGTTGAATTTAAAAATTTTGAAAACTATTGATTGATTTCTAAATTTATTATACTTAATGATTAACCCCCTTATGCAAAAACGATTGGTAAATTTAAAGTTAACGCATGCTTTAACTTTAACAATCGCTTTTGCATAAGAGCATTAGCTCTTAATTTTTAAAGGAAATATCTGAAGTTAAAATTTATTGTTGTGCTTCTCTTAAATGAAGTTTCTGAAGTGAGATGCGTATGTTACATTTTTAATAATTCAGTTTAACGATTCGATAATTTGAAACCTACTGCCTTTATCAATGGTTTTTTTTTATTGTTTGTCTTGACAAATGTCAGAAGCACAAAGTCATTATTGAGGATCCCAGCTAATTATACGTATCTGAACAATTTGGCAAACTGGGTAAAATTCTAATTAATTATTTCCCACTTCTTGAGTGCATAATTTCGCAAGCTTCTGTGATCATGCTTTGCAGAGCTCGCTAAATAGGAGTACTCTACTGATTATATGAAGGATTACAATTTGCCTTCCGATTGCCAAGAAGAAATTCTCTTACGTAAAGCCCTGCTTTTGGCGGATGTTTCAAGTACACTTTATTGCAATTTACTGCTCTAAATGTTGCAATTTCGAGTGTGTTCTACACCACTTCTGTTGAACGTGTTTGTTTTTTTTTTTTACATGTGCGCAGTATTTAAAAAGTTGACCATCTTACCAAGCAACATGTCATGCAAGTTTTAAGCATTTCCATTTCCATTTCTTTTATTGTCCATAAACTCCAACAGAAAGAAGTTTTACGCATTTAAACTGGTTAAGCTTGCAAGTGCGGCGAATGTGTGGTGCTGCTGCTGCTGCTGCTGCATTTACGTATTGCGATGAGTTAGAAAGGAAACAGCAAATGGTTAAGAGATTTAGCACACAGGTGGCAGTTACAAAGATTATATTTTTAATGCTGATATTGCTGATGCTGCTTCTGCTGTGCCTGGTTGTGTTGTTGTTGTTGGCTGCATCATCATCTTCATATACAGATGTGAACGCATCAATTAACTTATTTTTTTTAATTTTATTTTCTTCCAAGTTTAGTAGTGCACAGTGCTACGCTTTCTGACTTAATGCCTTTTTTTTGTAGAATATCTGGCCAAGGCAATGATAACTTTTGAATTTCTTTTCTACTTGCAGTTTGTTTGGGAAACTACGAACGAAATTCCTTCATAACTATACATTTATGTTGGAGCTTTTCGCAAAGACATTTTCAAGCTAAGCACCACAAATCTCCCATGCTACGAGTAGTTTTTTCTATTATTAAATATGTACTTGTACCTTTAAAAGTGCACCTGTTGCTGGTTGTTGTCGTATCTCATCTTCTCTGTAACAAGAACAACAACAGCAACAGCCAAGTCTGCCAGAACTCTTAAAACCAAGCTTAAAATTAAGTAGAATACCAAATTCCTCTCCCCCCCCATTTTTACATGTAAAAGTCAGTGCAAAGCAAAAATAAAAATAAAACAAATCTTGAGTTTAAAATAATAATTTACACAATTGACTTGTGGACGCGGTCTGAATGGTTGCATGGACACTGCACTTGCAGCCACTTCCATACAAAGACTGGCATCGTCTGCTCAAGTGCTCAAATATGCATTCGTTTAATATCAAGAAAATGTTACGACATGCGTGTACAAATAAATGATTTCCATCATAATCCAGTGCGATCATTAAACTAGATGACTGGCTGACTGACTGCTTTGTTTCGAGTAAGGCTTGCAGCAGATTTTGAGTTTGCCAACTTTGCCAACAGTATGGATACGTTTTGGCTGTGTCTTTGCCATTTGATTCCGGCTGACAGAGAAGCCTAAGGCTTAAATACAACAAAACATAACGAACCTACCTGCAACATGTAACTATGATTGATAGTTTTTTATAAGCGTCTGCACTGTCTGTCTTTATTGTTCTTCTAATAGGCGCTTTTATATTTTGTGACATTGTAAGCGATCGTGTACATACAAACCGTCGCATCTAGACAAGTGCATCATCGTTTATTTGTAGCATTTTGTAAGCATTAGCAGTGACGGGGTTATATTAGGTTTTCAAATCGATTAGCAGCAACACGATGCCATAACTCCATCAAAGCTTGTCATATAATCTATAATCAAATCTTAACTAAACTACTCTCTTAGCTATTAATTGTAACCAGCGGAATCCGGTGAACAACATTGAAAATGTCATGTGTGCTAATGAGAGAGAAGAAAAAAGAGTTGGTATCCAGGAAAGCAGGAGTACATATTAAATAATCAAAGAAAGACCAATGAATGATGTTGAATATATATTCTTCTGAGAAAAGCAGTCTATTTAAAATTTAACATTAAGGACATCGAAAAAATTATACAATAAAAACAAGCTAAATTTTGCACATTTTTGAGGAAGAAGCAACAGCAAAGAAACCTAAACGAAAATGAGAAGAAAGCTTTTTAAAAACGATAGCAAAATATAAAAAGCGAACAAGAAGGAATGTAGAGGAGAGAAATAATAAAAAGGAACATATAGGAAGACCAACTGTACATCAAAAGCCAGGAAAGAAAATAAATTAAAATTAGGAGGGAATAAGTAAAAGATCCCAATTATTGATTTGTATTGGATTTCACCAGGTCGAAGGATTTAGTCAGTTTGGCGGCCACCATGTAGCAGTGGCTGTTGGTTGATTGGTTGGTTATGTTAAATTATTTAACCACTAAAACGACGCTGCTCATTTGGAATGTCGAATTTGTTGCCTTCGTGATATGCCAGGAACAAACGAAAATTGATTAGTATCTCTTCAATAGTCTCGCTCGGATACTAAAATGATAATGGGGCGACATGGAATAAACGATTCGTGAGGGTGGCATTGGCTGAAGTAGTTAGCACGTGGAGTTAAAAACCGAAGGTACTGGGTTAAGTCCCTGTATCCAACAGTCATCAAATAAAAACACCACGTATTTTTCTGATGTACATAAGTGTACCTTTCTATCAGTTGTTGTAGGAAAAAGTTCAAGTCATAGAACTATACCGACTTCAGCAGATACAAATACTACTGTAACATCAGAGCACTCTCCTTCGTTGTATAGCAGAATCATCGATAAAATAGCTTCAAAAAAATTTAATACGCCTCATTTAACACAAATGCAGATTGTAGAAGAATGAAGATTTTCTCTCTCTCTTCCTTCACCGCCTTTCTTCTCTATCACTATCCCTTTCCTAAAAAAGGTAACACCTAGTATTAGTAGTAGGCATTCATTGCGTGAGTGTCACTTATCTTAAAAAAAAAAGTTAGGTATCCTCGAACTTGATTAGGATCTCTTCATTGGCCTCGCTGGGATACTAATAAGATACTATGGAGACATATACAGTCTCTTTTACCCAAATGTTAATCTTAACTGAATCTTTTGCTTTAGGAACCTTGACAACTGATATTAGCAAAGAACGCACTTGACGAGTTTCTGCAAACCAATCAGTTAAGGTTTACGTTTGGGTAATACATAGTCTCTATGTATGTCGCCTCAGTATCTTATTAGTATCCCAGCGAGACTAATAAAGAGATCCTAACCAAGTTTCATCCGTTCCAAGGGTAGCACGTAGGCACCGAATTCAAGGTTCCCTTACTGAATTGTTTACTTCAGCAACCTCACAGTAAGTTAACATAAAAAAGAAGGCACTTAATGGGTTTTGGAAATAAAGTATTCAACTCTAGCAGCTGTAACCTGTTACTCACGATACGAGGATTTAACAAACTGATTATGGGCGCTAAACCCCAAACTTGGTGCTGTGGCAATATTCTTCACCAAGACGCGAACTGGCAGCCCCACATCCTTGATCGTATGAGGAAGTCTTATCAGCTATCCAACTCAAACTCGCCCATTACGGAAATTGAAACGATAGTAAGGTAAGAACTCAACCAGAAGCTCTGATTGTTTAGCTTTAAACAATGAACACAACCTGGATTGTGAAACGTTCTATCGCATTTTGAACCATCAAAACTGGCACAGCTATAAAGAGAAATTGCTACTGAAAAACTGGTTGCTTTTCATGTGATCAAAACTCCAGACACAATACCGCAGATCTTGCTTGAATCGTCTGTGTAGACTCCGGAGTCATAATCATTTAATATTTCGCCATGTTTCCATTTCTGGATTGTAAATAAAAAACTTTAAAATTTCTATCAAAGTCCGTTTTGGGTACCATGTATTTGGAGGCTTTCCTTAGGTCTGGAGGCAGATTAGGTTAGGAAGTGTGGTACTACAACAGTTGGGTCCATTGTGATTCCCTCCTGTTGATACCCGTTAATAATAATTTGAACCTCCATTTGTACCCAGAAGCCCAGTTACCAGTCTTTAAACCACTGAATTACCATGATTAAGGCCCTGGTATCCTCCAGTTTACTCTTCGAGATATCTGTTATGCTCTCATGGAAACGTCTGCTCAGCCGTCTAAGCCAATGGCGTTGCAGCATCGGGCAATGGCAGATAATATGTTCAATGGTTTCTAGTTTTTCGTCGTACCCGCACATTCCCCAGAAATCTGGAGTGACAGTTTCCCAAATGGTGGTCTTTGCTCTCAGTCAACGTAACTTTTAAGACTGTCATCACCTTCCTACTCATATCCATTCCTGAGTCTCAACAATCCTCTCTACTTCCCTATGAACGGTTGGTTCTGTGAGTTCCCTGCAATGATGACCCATTGGTAGTTTAACCGATCTTTCACATCTTCTGCAATTTAATTTCCTTTAATATTGAAGTGTCCATAAACCGGAACATGGTCTGACACTATATTTGTCCATAAGTATGTTGAGGGCTATTCGCCAGTCACTAACAAGTTTCGATTTTACAATGTGATTCTTCCAAGCTTTTAGCGCTGCCTGGATATCCACCCCTTCAGTCACATTTCTTGCCACTAGTTCCGCGGCCCTGAGGATCGCCAGCTTGGAAAACGTTGCATTCATTCGGGAGTCTGGAATAACTATGAATGTTCCTTCCCAAGATATAGACGCCAAACCATGTGCCTTCCCTAGCTGAGGAGGTAATCGATTTAAGATTTTTGTGTGTTCCAACGTTCTTGACCTCCAGCAACCAGATGCCGATACAGATGGATCTACGACAAATTTCTTACTTATAGCGATCCACCAGGCGTATAACTGCTGTGCACATTCATTTGACCATCTTAGGTCTTACCATTGAGTGAAATTAAGACATTTTGGAAGTATTTTGTTATTTCTTTTCCACTATCCTCTCAGATTATAAACATCAGTTTTATTTCATGCATTCGGAGTAATTTTAAAGAGAAGTAACACTCACGCAATAATGCCAATAAATGCCAACTACTATTACCAGCTGTTACCTTCTTTAGGAAAGAGATAGTGAAAGAGATAACAGGCGCTGAAGGAAGATGTAGAGAAAAACTTAATTCTTTTGCAAACTCTTGCACTTTTTTTTCATAGTGCAGTGTTCCAGCGCCTCTGGTGCCAATGAGGAGCATTAAATTTTCTAAGCTGTATTTAGTAGCCATTTGATTGGTTATTTTACTTCGCCAATGATTCTGCTATACAATAACAATAAAGAAGAGTGCTCTGACATTAGGATTTGTATCCGCTGAAGCCGTTGTAGTTCAGTGACCAGTGTCTATGCCTTCATCACTTAAACTTTCCTACAACTGATACCAGGGGACACTAATGTAGATCAGAAAAATGCATGGTGTTGTTATTTAATGACTGTCGGAGACCTGGCTCGAATCCGGGACGTTCGGTTTTGTAGTCAACGTGCTAAGTACATCAGGCAACGCAGTAAACTTTACATAAATGCAACGAATAGTGATGTTTTTTGCACGAATATAATTTGTTTAGTATTCGCATCAAAATTTTTAATTACTCAACAGCGACATAAGGTCATTTATGGGCTAAAACTTTGATTTCAATCATTTGCTGTAGACTTCCAAAAAGCTTCCATGAAGCTCATCAACAAGTCGTTTTACATTTGCTGCTACAATTTGTGCACTTGTTTAGTTTTGATTTAACGATTGCATTTCCAGCTGATGTGGCGGCTCGTTGCTTCTGCTACTGATACTTACATCAAGTTGGGCTTTTTTTCTTTTGTTGCTACTTGTAATTTTATTGTGGCTGTTGTTGTTGGTTTTATTACATTATTTTTCAAAGTGCCACACATAAATATACTGCCATAAAGGTGATTATATCGGTATGAGCTTCACTACACTCATCTTCTTTATTTATCACTGTTCCCCGAGTGCTGCCTGCTGCGTGCTGTGTGCTCTTATTTGCTCTCAGATATGCAATTATGCAATAGTAAAAACACTATTAAAGACCATAAATGGAAGAATGAGTGGCGCCATTTTATCCTATTCGTCAACGGGCAGATTTATTTATTTGTGCAACTGTTCATCTACCTGCGCGTTTAACGTTTTATTTTTGCAATTGTTATGTGATGCCGCAACTGGCTGGCTGCTGTAACAATTGATATGGCCCAGCAGCTGCCTTAGCTGTTGATGTTATTGATCTTGATGTTTGACTGATGGTGATGAAGCCACAAACATAAATATGTATGTAAGTTTATATATGTATGTGTATGTATGCATGTTGTTGGTGTCAGAGTTATCGTCTTAAATGGCTATTGTAATCTGAAGCCCGCGACGTGTTTTGCAAGCAAAAAAATGGATTAAAGCAGAGCAAGCAGGCCGGCAGGCAGGCAGGCAGGCAGGGAAGCAGACCGCTAATTGCATTAATGTCACAGAGAGTCATATTTAGTCTTACATACATTAAGCAACTTAAACATAACGCGTATCATACAAATACTTTTAGCTTTTTTTTCTCGCAATTTATTTATAAGATTCTTTGAAATTATTTAACTCTATCGGTGGGAATTAACTGTTTGTCTGATAAGAAAAAAATTTTCAAATATTTAAGATAAAGTGTTATTCCTGCAGCAGATTTCTTTTGAAATCCAACAAGTCGGATGACATTTCGTTTGGATGCAGTTCATGCGACTTTTGATTTGTAAACAGTTATTTAAACGTTTCAGTTATTTTATTTTCAAATAGTTTTATTTAATTTTTGCCACAGGCCCCCATGGCTATTAATTATAGTTAATTTTTTTTTTGTTTGTTTCTATATTTATGATTTGGAAGGCCTAAAGTTTGTATCGCTTTTTAAGCCAAATTACATGAATATATGGACTTGAGGGCCGGACGCACTCCCTAAAACACAACTTATCGGTGTGAAATTGTTTGTATTTTTATTTTACATAAAACCATGAGCTCTGGGTTGGGGAACATCTCTCGCGTCATCGTAATTATTTCTCAAGTGCGGTCAGGCTCGTGTGTGTTGTTTGGCCTTCAAGAGTTTTTCGTCTCGCTCGCACTGGTTGACTGATCTGCCACGGATATCCGTATAATCTTGCGGTTGTTTGTGGAATTTATTTAACAACCACGTTGCCTACTTCCTACGTGAAGGCATAGGTCGTGTACAGTCAGTCTCAAAGGCTTATAAAATACTGTTAATACCATCTTGGGCATATGGTTTACGTTACTCCGCCCATATTTGTGCAACACCTTATTATGCAAATTTGCTTTGCATTAATATGTTTAATAAATAAATAAAGGTAAAACCACATTTGACGTTTAAAATTAATTATGACTTTTACCCAAATTATTTGAATACTGTTTATTTGTAAACAGAGAGGAAAACTTTGCTACACACATATAATGGCAACTTTTATTTAGGAATGCTTTTTTAAATGTGTAATTTGAGTTTAGAAGTTATACTTTAATACATATTTTTTAAACGTTGTATCAATTGGACATGAGGTTAACGAAATTCGGGTGTAATATGACCTACAAAAGTAAGCAAATGTTTGATTTTTTTTATTTAATTCATGCAACATCATTCTTAAAAACATCGATGTTTGAAAACATCAAAAATTCGGCAAAAGAAACGCGAAAATGAGCAAAAACTTGCTAAAAGCATCATAACATAAAAATTACCGAAAACTGTTAAGCAAAAATCTGTACACCTATTTTGACAATACATATTATCCATCTTATTCTGAAGTTTTGAAAATGTTTGTTTTTTAAGACTACAGTGTTTACCAGTATCCGCCACTACATAGTTTTGCATTCAAAGGGAACGAAAATACTTTCGAGTTTGCATACACATTGCAAGGCAGTTGCATTTTCATTTATTTTTAGTTACAGAGTAGACCACGTGGAAAAGTACTTATTAAATTATGGCTAGTTTAGTAGAACAATGTTAATACCACCCAAATTCGAAAGCATTTTCATTCGTTTCGAAATACGGAGTATACTCCCAGTCAAAAAGTAATCAAAAAGAACTCGGATTTTATAAATGAATACAGTAGCGTTAATTTTGAGAGTAAAAGACAATCAGGATAAACGTCAGAAGGTTAATATGGCGACGAAAAGAGAGAATGGTTTTACCTTTATATTATTGTATCATGCATAAAACTGAACCGATTTGTGGAGTAAGAATAGAAGAAATCAAAAAAAAAAAAAAATAACGGCCACCCTAATGTACATACATACGTTTTTGCTTATATTTTCATTCAGTGTTGTGAAATGAAATTATTTGCCTTTTATCAACACTAAAACAAAAACTCGATTCGCTTGGTATCGGGTGACATCATACGAAAATTTTTTGATATCGAAATTGATTTCTATTAGAATGCAATTTAGATCACGAGTGCAGGAATTAGACACCAGAAAACAATTATGGAATTGACACGGTAGTCGTGAAATGTTTTAAAGTTTTTTTAAAGAAAAAACAAAAGCAAAAAGAATTATATTCGGGCCTATTCTCGATCCAGTATCGTTTTAAAATGACACATAAAAACGCTAATTTTACATTGAAATGGTAATACGGTTCTATGGTAAAACGCTATATTTTCAATGTAAAATTGTCGTTTTAAAACGCTACTCTAACGATAATAGTCCCGATTGTAATAATTTAAAACTTTTGTGTTTACCGTAGTTAAATCAGTTGTATACACAACAATCATTTCTCATATTCCGTTTCATACAAATTTACGTTAAATAGCTGATGTTAATAACAATCTCTACCCAAGTAAATAGACTAGGGTGCTGATGAAGTGCGTGGCTGCACAGAAAAATATCGGTATTTCCCCCTGTTAACTCTTTATTATCCAGCGGAATGCTTACCTCGCCACTTGTTTCCATTTACATTAATAGACTGGCATACTTTAAATGAATTCAATTATTTATTTTAAAGATAATAAGAGTTAAATAAAAATGGTTTAAAGTTGTACAAAAATTATCTCTATCGAAAAATGGTGGTTCAAAAACCGAAGAGGTAAAAAAACTATGACTGTCAAAAACGTATTAATGACGTCAACAGCTTCATTAAGAATAAATTCAGTGAAGTGCGACTTTGACCCGCGCACGAAGGGTTCCGTACGGACACGAGATATGTAATTCAATACGAACTTTAGCCAATATAAAGTATAGTTTTGGCATTTTTTTCGTTTTTGGGGGTTTTTTGAATTTATTGGCGCTTTCTGAGTTTTGGCACTTTTTTTCACGTTTAGGCGATTTTTTTTTGGTTTTTGAAGTTTTTTTAACTTTGGCGATTTTTATTATTTTGGCGTTTTTTTTATTTTGACGATTTCTTTATTTTGGCGATTTTTTTAATTTTGGCGTTTTTTTCATACAGGTGAGTGTTTTTTTGGTTTTGGCGATTTTTTTTAGTTTTGGCACTCTTTTTCTCGTTTTGAGGACTTTTTTCGTTTTTTCGCTTTTATTTTCAATTTTTGCGATTTTTTTTAAATTTGGCGATTTTTTTTCACATAAACAATTATTTTGGTTTTGGCGCATTTCTCGCGTTTTGGCGATTTTTTCGTTTTTTGGCGTTTTTTTTTAATTTTGGAGATTTTTTTCATTTAGACGATTTTTTCGAATTTGGCGATTTATTTTAGTGCTAGAATTTTTTTTTTAATTTTGTCGATTTTTTCGATTTGGCGATTTTTTTTTTAAATTTTTGGCGATTTTTTCAGGTTTTGGCGTTTTTTTCGGTTTGGCGATTTTATAATTTTTGGATTTTTTAGTTTTACCGTTTTTGAAAATTTCAAGAGTTTACCTCTTACGGTCTCCAAGATATAGCAAGTTGTCAAAATTACATAGCCAAAATTGCATTAACTGATGGACCACCCTTTAATTAAATTTTTTTTAAATTTTAATGTTAATTGTTGCAGTCTATATAAAAATATACTAATTTTACAAATTTCATGTGTCAATATACATATGTACATATGTACATACAATTGTGTGTATATTACATGAGATTTTAATATTTTTCGTCGCTCGTTTTGGAGCACCCTTTAATTTTTAATTCTCATGTATTTGTTGTTGTAGTGGCCAAGGTTCTACATACTCTGTACAAATTTCAGGTCCGTAGCTCTTACGGTTCCTGAGAAAATACCGTGTGACGGACAGACGGACAGCGTAGCGAAAACAATAGGGGTCCTTTTTCACCTTTGGTGTACGGAACCCTAAAAATCGTAAATGTAATTCAGTGTTGACTATGCAACACCCGTAGCTAATAAAAGTCTAGTTTAATTTTTTTCTCTGATCTCTTTAGAAACTCACATTAATTAATAAAAATATTTCATTCAATAAGAATTGAAATTACTGCACTCAAGCTCGAATAAGAAATTATTTCTGATTAGGGCCTAATTTTGTAAAACGCAACGCCAAGCGTTGTCAAATTTTGTATGGGAAAATTTTTATATTACAAAAACAAAATAGGTACATACAAAATTTATCAACGCCAAGCGTTGCGTTTTACAAAATTAGGCCCTAAAATTCACTACAGTTCGACTAAATCTAAAAATGTATCATTTAATACTTTAAAACATTAACATTATTAATACGACATTTATGACTATCGTTTAAATTCCTTAAATATAAGACAAGATGTAGGTACATACATATTTTTGTGATTTACATCGTTATCAAAAGTCTATTTTGAATTTTTTATCATTTACGGCCTTTCGGATTTTAAGTGACGATATGAGTGTTATGTACATGTGTATGTTGGGTCACAAGTGTCTGTAATATAACGAGATCAATGATCTAATACAAAAGCAGGCGGAAGTCAAGTTGAATATTTCAATTTATATGCCATTTAATCCTTAACTATTATTTTCTAATTTTTTTATACATACATACATATAAAAATATAATCTCAAACTTATCTCGTTAATCAATATCAAAAATACAGAAATCTTATCTCTAAAAATATGTGATAATCCATTAAAAAAACACCACACACACAACTGTTCTAAACCACAAGACGAAGAAAAAAAGGCAATAAACAATAGAATTAAATATTAAAGAGATAAGTTATTAAATATTTTTTTAAACAACAAAACAAAAATCATGCTGTGACATTGAAAAGATGTCTCTATTACCGCAAACAAAACTTTTCTCTTTTATACATATGTACTTATTTATTTTTTGTTGAAACTAATACCCGCACCTAACGTCTCGTTTCTTTCTTTAAACTAAAATGGCAGGCTTAATGTTGCTTTCAGGTTTTCCCAACTACATAATACCAACTGATACCGATAAGTCCGGCAACAAAAGATGCTACAAAATACAAGTATTTGTTAGCTGGCGTAGTAGGGTCACTACTACTTGTTTTGCATCTTCTAATTCTCATAACTACAATCGAAAAGGCCACACACCAACATTTAGTTTTTTAACCAGCAGTAGCAACAGAGAAAACACACCAAGAAACGAGTGTGTCTCGGTTACAAGATGCTAAAACACCATTATCAAGCCACCTTGATACGCATTAATGTAAATTTGTATATAGGGTGTTTATTATATAGAGGTATAGGACTTTGAAATGGTGTAAAACAAAGATGAATTTTTTTGAAATTGGAATGAAATTTTTTACTTTATTCGAAAGATAATCTTCTGGCATTATAATTTAAATATTTATTTATTTATTAAAGATACTAATGCAAAGTAAATTTGCATAATATGGTGTTGCACAAATATGGGCGAAATATGGGCGGAGTAACATAGACCATATGCCCAAGATGGTATTAACAGTATTTTAAAAGGTTTTGTGACTGACTGTACACGACCTATGCCTTCACATAGGAAGTAGGCAACGTGGTTGTTAAAGAAATTCCAAAAAAAAAATCGCAAGATTATACGGTTATCCGTGGCAGATCAGACAACCAGTGCGAGCGAGACGAAAAACTCTCGAAGGCCAAACAACACACACAAGCCTGACCGCACTTAAGAAATAATTGCGATGACGCGAGAGATGTTCCCCGTCCCAGAGCTGCTTAACGACTGATAATTTAAATATGACTTGTGGAATATGAGCGCCACAGCTGGCTCGGATGTTGTAGTCTAATCTGGAGTTCTAATTTTCGTTGACTTTTTCCAACATTTGTGGACGTATATTGGAAATAACGAAGCGAATGTTGTCCTCCAAATGGTCAATCGTTTCAGGCGTCAAATTGTCTAGCAGCGTTATATCGCTCGATCTTGTAGGGCAATTCATGGGTCTTAAACGGGAAACTATGCAGTTACCAAACTTTTCCTTCTATAAATCAATTGTGGAACGAGCTGTGTCACATGTTCACCCATCTTGTTGAAACCACACCTCTTGCACCGCCAAATCTTCCAAAAAGTGCATGGACACATATCCAATTCTTTAGCGGATAGACTGATTCGGGTCTTCCTCTACGCTACATTCAACAGCAGCAATTTTTTTTATTTTTTTTAACAAACACAACCCGCGAAGCTATTAGCTTGTTTGCGGAAAACACCCATCGTCTATGGCGAGAATCGAACCCACGACCTCTGGAATGAGAGGCTAGCATCGCTACCACTCAGCCACAGGGGCACCCAATGACTTCTTCTTTACGCACTACACGAAGTCTCTGTGGATGCATTATAACATTTACAGTAAACGTGATGCCAAAACGTTCCACAGTTAATCGAATTAATTATTGCTCCGATGAACCATTATGTTGACCGTAAAAAGCGCTATACGTATTTCGAACAGAAACATAATTTTCAAAATAGATTTGTAAAATTTGGAAGCGTTGTTCAGGCGTCAGTCTATTCAGGTTTAAATGCAAACTAAACATAAACATAAATAACTTCACAGCTGACAAATTAGCCGCCAGTTAAAAAAGTTTGGCCAACTTAGGACGACTTTTTGGGTTTGAGATTAAGATTAGTTTATTTCTCTAATTAGCTAATCCAACAATGGCAACATTTTCTGTGCAAAATTCGTACATGTTATCAACACACTTTGATTTTTTGTGGGAAGAAGAAGAAACTGTCATATTTTATTATTTACAAGTAAAATATTGCGGGTGTTAAAGGAAATATATATATAATATAAAATATATATTTATTTAAGTGTTTTTAAATTAGTTTACCATATAATTTTTACAAAAAGTTATATGTTTCACAAGTGCTTGTTGTCAATACTAAAGTAAGATTAAACCACCACGATTGGTCGCTTAAACTAGCAAGTAAACCAATATAATCGACAACCCAAAAATTGCAATTGAAGATTAAGGTTAATTTAATCTCTAATCTTCAACTCAAAAAGTCGCCCTTAAAGTTTTATACCTCTTTAAAAAAACACCCTTTACTTGAGAGAGCATGAAGTTATATACATATGTATGTATGTATAGCATGTGTGTGTGTAACTGTGTACGTATGTGTGAGGCTGTGTGTGTTTTATTTTATCCTCAAGTGTCACAACTTTCTTTTGAAGTTTTAATTTTAAACAAAAGCCCAAACAAACATGAACTTAGTGAAAAAAATTATGAAATAAAAATAAAAAGGAGATAATAACTATAAAAGACAAATACACATTATAGTTTAAAACAAAGTCTAAACACAACAAATTAACATAATACCTAGTATGTACGAGTATCTTTTGTTGAGCTACAATTTTAGGTTGGTATTAAGGAGATACTTATGAACGAAAACAATTCAATGATATTTCGTGTGTGAAAGTGCAGGGACTAGAATATTTAATTCAATAAGTAGCACAAGATAGCAGAAAAAAAACTTAGTTAAGTTTCTCTTCTTTTATCTATCAGTAACTTCACAATCTGTACTTATACTATCCCTTTCTTACTCTCAAGAGGCTCTACTCTATAATTCGAAAGGAAATAAAATGCTTTCGAATTTACATACTATAAGCATTGAAATTCCAAATCAATCGATCCCAACTTAAAATAAAGGCACCTATCTTTTCTAATATTCCTTATTTAATCTAGTATCTAGTACTAGTAGTCGTAATTCACCAAACGTAATCAGGCTGGTTGTTTCGAAACAAATGAAGTGAATACTTACTTAAGGCCTGGCCTACGATGTCGAAAAGAAACTATCTATCTATCTTACTTATTTATGTATATTGAATACAAAAACAAATTTTCTTATTTTGTTGTTGTTGACATCGTTGGCCAAGCTGTTAATCTTCTCAGCAACCTGCCAACCTAACCTAAGCACAGGCAGTGCGACAGCTAGTGGATCGCTTGTGCCAAAGATATTTAAATTATATCAACCTCTATATGAGTCCCCATATGAAAGTCAGCGAAATTTCATGCGGAATTTTCTTCATTTTTATTTTTTTAATTATTTTAGGGTATAGATAAATAAGAAAGAAAATCCTTGAGTCCAGTCGAAGACCGGATATACAGAAAATCTTTAGTAATCATAAAAACATGGCTTATTCAATTATTTTTAATTAGTTCTTAATTATAAAAACTAAAAAAATCTAATAAGATTTACTAACACACAGGATCTTCTTCTAATTCACTGTCCGCTGCTACTGAAATAATACTTTCCAAATTACAAAATAGGGAACAAATTTCCCTATTTAAAACAAATACATTATCAACTATTAATTTGTATACCCATATTGCTATACTGAATCGAAAATTTACAAAGAAGATGCCAACGATCTACAAAATACGAGTATTGTGGTCCGTAACTCCAAAGACATTAGTAGTAAGCATCTTTTGGCTTAAGTTACATATAAGTTCCACAACACCAATAATATTGGACAAAATTTGTTGTAAAATACCTACGCAATGTAATCAGAATTTGTACTACAATTTCAAAGGCCGATAACTCGGAAACTAAGCCTCGCCTACAATTTTTTTGTTTAATTTGTTTTCCTTATTTTTAATTCTCAATCGGATAGCATTTTTTTAGAGTTGACCCTTAGCTTGATTTTTTCCAATTCCACCATGTAATCACAATTTCATACTAAAACTTCAAAGGCCCATAACTTTAAGTTTTTCTTTTTATTTTTTTAACTAGCTTAACCCGGTTCGCTACCCCTCCCCCTGGCATCGGTGGTGCAATATGAAAATTGGATTTTGCAACGCCCCTTCGCCCGCAGACCAAATATCAAAAATCAGTCAGTGTCTCCCGCCTAAATTTTCTGAAGATTCCCTGAACATTTCATCAAAACCCGCCCAGCCTTTTTGGAGTGTATACATTACATACATACATACACACATCCTGTTTTATATATGTATATTGATTTTCCATCAGATACCAATTTTTTATTAATTTTGGAGTTATGTCACTACACTTAATTTGTTCCCTTCTTTTTTACATAATTAAATTTTTATTTAATGTAATTTTGCTTTTATTTTGAGGAGCTTCATTTGCTAGATTTGTAACACAAATTTAAAAAGTACACAAAATAATATTGGTTTTTTTTCGGTACAATAACAAATCGTTTTTAAATTAATGTGAAAACAATTTCTTTACGGACTGTATGTACAAATTGGAATCATTTACATTAGTTGGCCAAAGTAACTCTAGTAAATATAAATATTACAAATCATACTTTCTTTCTTACCTCGTTGGTGGATAATGGCAATATTCCAAGATGTGGATTATCTTCAAGCAGTCGGTTTGGTTGTTCAATTGCTCAGATATCGTTTTCAGCACACACACACACAAATATGATGTTGCAAGGGATGTTTTCCTACAAACATAGTTCACTGAACCCGTTTCCATATTTTCACCACAAAATATTCAATATTATTTTAAACAAGTGCACAATATTTAATTAGTTTCACAGAACAACAGGTAGATAATTTACTTTTTTTCTGTGGCGCCACAATTCAATAGACTTATAGTGTAAAGTTGACACCAAATAGCATAAAGTTAACAAACGCAAATTCACCACACCAACTGCAGTGATGCCAGATCGTGGCACTGTAGTTAGTGTTAGAGCACATATACAAAAAGTCGCCTGGCAGTATATTTCGAGCAGTGTCAGTATTAATAAAATATATATCTATATGCATGCCGTAAATGGACATGGATCGGTCATATTCTCAGGTCACCATCTACTGATATTGCCAGAGCTGCCCTAGGCTATAATCCTCAAGGTCAACGTAAGCCCAAAAAGGAACATTCAGCTCCTCGTCTTACATGGATTGAGATTAAACTAATTGCCAGAGATAGATGTTGCCACTGAACCTTTTATCTAAATATTCTATTTTGTATGTTTTTGCATCTACATTATATTTTTTTAGATAAATAAAATATATATATATATATATATATATATATATATATATATATATGCATGCTTTTGACCAATAAACATTGTCAAACAAGTCAAATAACAATTAAAATGTTAAAAAAGTGTAAAATAAGAAATAACACAAGATAAACTGTGTCTTGTTCCAACTTGATTTAAAGTTTGTATAAATCACAAATTTGTTGAACGTGTTTTTAATTTTTGTAAACCTGAAAGCCTGATAGTCATGTTGAATAGCTGATTACCTTATTTTTAATAAATTTTTGGAATTAAATAAATTAATTTATTCACCCATTAATTTCTTTGTAGCACTTTCAGCGAAGCTAGCGTTCTTAGTCGTTGCCATGACGACGTCAAATCCGAAATAATATTGACTATCAAGTTGCTTGCAGACGAAAGGCCACGATTCTCTATCTTACACAATCGGGCGATCTTGGACAGCCGGACAACGCTTTATGTCGTAATTTAGGTTGGTCTGTAAAAATGCAACTGTGTGACAGATTTTTTTTTTTTTTGGAAGTTGTGCGATTGTAGAAATATTTATGCAAAATTTCATAAAATGATTGATTCCAGGCGATCAGAGTTGTTTTTATTGTCAGACAGTTGACGATGTTGCTTTTGTATAATTTTGTATGAATATGGGGCACCTAAAACACAATTTTGAAGCGATTTTTTAGTGCCTGTCAACATTAACTTGTATTTTAAAGAACAATAACATTAGAAAATTTTTTGTATTTTTCAATATATGTCGTCGATTGAACGTTTTCTGGTGATATCGTGGGACAGGCAGTTAAAGTCGGTCAAACTTCTGCAAGATTTTCTTGTGAATGAATCGTATGATCGTGTAGGATAATGAATCAGGAACTTAAGTCATAGCTAAAATGCACATGAATTTTTTTAGAGCAGTATGTGTGATTAACTTGAAAGCTACTTCAAACAATTAATGCATATGTATATAAAATATGAATTCAAAATTATGTATATTATTTAATCGAATTGTTCGAATAGTTATAAATTCTAAGAAGCTTATTCGATTAATATACCACTGATTAATCAAATAACGCTATTAAATTATTTTAAGTCATACATCTTCTATTCATTTATATCAGTTAATTTTTGAATATGTAGGTGCTTTAAGTATTCGTTTCAACTTCAGAAAAAAATCTGTCATATATTTTTATTTTCAAGATGTTACAATGTACATACTTTTTTTAAATTTATGCTTGTATATCTTACCTACAACAGCAACAGCATCAATAACCAACAACACACATATAAAAGTTTAACTTTCATTGTTTGTGAGCAAAACTCCGGGATTGTTACCCCAAATCTTTTGAAATAAGAAAGAAATGAAAAATAAACTTTTTGGTAGTTTCTTAGCATTTAAAAAAAAGAACAACACCAAACTGATACAAGCTGACAGCAAAATAGAAAAAAAAACTGTTTGATATAACAAGGCAAAATGATAAACAAAAAAATAGAACCCACACATCCATACAAAAATGTTACATACGATTATTTTTGGCTTGCTTTGTAACAATATCAAGGTAAAATGCGCTTCAAAATAGTAAAGTCACCCGAAAGCTATGCGCTGCCGATTTTAGTGCTTTTTCGAACTTAGAAGCTCCCAACGCCTGTGTAACATCCATTTTGGGGATAACGTGGCTGCTGCAACATTCTTGTTACTCTTGTTTGTTGGCGAGATGTTAACTGTGTTGTCAAGGTCACTAATTTAGTAGCGTCTAATGTGTTTAATTTAAAAGATAAAGTAACCTTAACACTATGGCGCGTATCTTACAAGGGATGCCATTACTATAGGTTTTTTGTTATAACAAAGGTGGATATATTAATAAACTTTTTTGTATAATACATGTGATATTCGTCTGTGTTGTGTTTTTTAAAGTAGCGAAAGATGAAAGAGATTGAAAGAGAACTCAGTGCTTTATATTTGATCTACGGATTTGTGAACAAAGCCAAACAAAAGACAGTTTCAAATAAAACATGAAACTGTTAACATTAAAATGCTAAAAAGGTTCTGTGATTCCTTTTGTAAATTTTATATCCACGTTCTTGTTGATTTTTGCTTGTTTTTGGGGGTTTATTAAGGAATTACACAAGAATTTAATGAAACAGAAATGCCGCTTAAAATGGGTTACAATTTGAATCTCATGTTTTTTTATTTCAAGTCTGTTTCTATTATTGTTATCTTTATATTTTAATGTAATTTGTTTGTTAGCCATAAAAGTATGATTATAGCATGATGTTCCATTTAGAACAAGTGTTCTGGTATTTATTTCCATACGTTCCAAAACTACATTCCTTTGTCCTTGAACAAACGCTCATTTCATACAACAAGCTAATAACTAAAAAAAATTAGTTTTATAGAGAAAGAGTTTAACTACATACATATCTATATAACAAGAGTTTCATTGAAAATTTTCTGAAAATGCAACGAAATAAATACGATCTGCTTGAATTGGAATATTAACAAATTCGTAATTTCTTAATGTAGAAATCTGTTCATTTACCAAAGTATCCAAACAACAATCTTTGAAATCCTTATACAATTAAAATTGGTTCTATTTTTTGTTTAAAAAATTGTTTGTTAATTACCGGTTTTAAGAAATAATCTAAAATATTCGTAAAGGCCGTGATACACTATCATACACAGTCGTACGATTCATTCACTGGAAAACCGGATTGAATCGGTCACACTCCAAACAAAATCGCAACAACATCTCTTATAGGTGCCACACTATTCCACAAAAAAGATGCAAAAACATTTAAAATAATCTTTAGGTTTAATTATATTGCATTTCTAAAGAAATAATAACGCAAAATGTAATTTTCAAAATATATCTCTCTACCTCTAAATAAATGAAGCAGAATTTGCTGTTTTCTTATCAACTGCCTTAGAAAATGCATCTATGATCTAATAAAAATTATCATTTTATGAAAATTTTCATAAACTTTTGGAAATCACACAGACTTGTCAAAAAATCTGCCACACATGTCAAATTTTAATCCACAATATCATACTTTTTGAGCACACATGATTTTTTTTTGACAAATCGAACGACTGTGAATGATGGTGTATCACAGCATTAAATAATATACTTGGCCCCTTAATTTACACTAACTAATTTTCACCACGCTTAATTATCCTTAAATGAAAAGTCACTAAATTTAGGAGAAAATCGTGGCAATACTGAAAACGAGGGCAATTTTAAAATTAATATAGTTGACAGTGATGTGCAGATATGTCTATCTATCTAGATATGTCTATCTATCTAAATCAATCAAAATTGTCGTAAATTTTCTGATTGCAGGACATTTTGAATTAACAAATATACATGCATTTCATGCAAAGTTGCAAATGGGGACCACCTGCTATGAATTCGCCTTGTTGTATACCATACTATATTTGGCTAATTTACTGTCACTGCTTTTACACATGCAATTTTTCGATATTTGTGGGGAGAAGGAAAGTGAATGGCTGAGAGCTCTTTTCGCTTCTCTCTTACAAACTCAAGACTTTGTATTACATTAATGAATTTCTTTGACGTGAAATTTATCACTATCAATTTCATTCAGTTTGCAATACACTCACACTTTTTACTAACCCGCTCGAACTTTTTATATTGACAACTAGATTGCTTTCAAATTCAGCATTCCATTTATCTAGCAATTTAATGTTCAATTTTAAAAGCTGGTCTCAGCAGCAAATGGAGTGAAGCTACCTATTTAAATTGTTTCTTCGTCAGTGGCATTTATAAAATTAAATTGACTTTAGACTTGTGTCACATGTATCAATTTTAAAGAATTTTGACACGAAGCATGTGTGGTAAAATTGAAAGCTTTATATTGAACGTGTGGCTGCAGCGTGAGAGCTAAAAAAAATCATACGCCCATCACTGTTAAACAAATTTTAACTTCCATCACAGATTTAGTACTTCATTTTCGCAAATTTTGTAGCACAAAGCAGTGATGCCAAAAGTAGGGAATTTTCCCTTTTTGTATGCATTTTTCTGCTAAATTTTAAGCGTAGGGAAAAAATGACAGATTTTTCATTTTAAGGAAAATGTAGGGAATTTTTAAAAATTAACGTTTTTCAATTTGTTAGACATTTTGTGCAAAAATATTTCGACGATTTTTATTTAAGAGCTGAAATTTTTCAAATAACTTTTTTTATTTGGATGTATATAGAATATACAATGTATGAATATTGTACATAAATACATATATTATATTTTTGTTTGTTTTTATTAATTAATGCTTTAATTACTTTTCGACATGTTACCCAACTAAAGCTGTATTCATATTATATATATTTCTATTTTGGACTGTCACTTTCACATATAAATTCATATAAAGGATGTCCAAACAAAAACGCTATATTTAAATTTGGCGTCATTCGAAGTGTCATTGTTTGACATTTGAACAATTGTTATTGTTTGCGAGTAGAAAGTACGAGGTTAGTAAAAATGAAGCACTACACGAATGAACAACGCATTCTCATTGTTAAATTGTTTTGCGGCTACAGTTCGCAAATTGCGATCAATTTGGGGTCTCAATAATGCTCCAAAATAGTCAACTGTAAAGAGATTAATGGATAAATTGGTCGAAACTGTGTCTGTTAGTGATGTAAAGACATCAACGCGACTTCGACCAGGTCGATTGACCGAAAATGTCGCAGCTGTACATGATGATGTCACTCAAACTCCATCCACCACAATTGGACACCGAGCTCAGCAAATTGAAATGATAACCAGTTTTTTCGTGCCTAGAATTGAAGAAAGGCATGTGGAGAGCGTGTGGTTTCAACAAGACGGCGCCACATGTCAAACAGCTAGAGAAACAATTCAATTGCTGCATCAGTCATTTAAATCTTGCGTTCTAGACTTTTTGACATACATAAATTAAATTAATATTGATTTAATAGACTAAAAACAAAAAAAGTTTTAGTCATATGTACATAACATACCAACGTGCGCAGAAAAAAGTATTCACCAATTAATATTTTCAATTAATAATTTAATTGTATTGATTAAATTTTTAATTGTATTAATTAATTTGACGGGAAAAACTTAATTGATATTATCAAATTGTTTATAGGTGCAAATTCAATTAATTTGTTAATTGATACTACAAAAAATTTAATTAATATTACAAAATCATTCATATTATTTTTTTGTGTGTATGAACATAAAAATTAAAAACCTTATGTAAAACGCACATTTTGACGTACACATAAAATACCGTGTGTATAATAAACCGACATTCCACAAGACAAGTACATACATATAATATGAACACAGCTTAAAACTATAGCCTGTTTTGTACAATCACACAAAAAAGATATTTGAATGATTTTGTAATATTAATTAAAATATTTGTAGTATTAATTAAAAAATTAATTAAATTTGCACCTATAAGCAATTTGATAATATCAATTAAGTTTTTCCACTCAAATTTATTAAAATAATTAAAAATTTAATTAATACAATTAAATTCTTAATTGAAAATATTAATTGGTGAATACTTTTTTCTGTGAATATGTATGTATGTGAAATAAAAATGTGTAAGAAATATACAATGTAATATAAAATGTATATATGTACGAGTATAACTGTTTTTGTTGTAGTTAAAATAATAATTTTTCAGCGTAGGGAAAAATGTAGGGAAAATGTTTTTGGTTGGAGGGAAAAAAAGGGAATTTTTTTCTAATTTGTAGGGAATTGCAAAAATTATCACTGGCATCACTGGCACAAAGTGTGTTCGTGTGTTTCGTGTTTTGCTCGGCGCGTAAAGTTTTGTGGCATAAATTTAATTAAAAACAGTATTTAAACTTTAACTTTAATATTATAAAGTATTAATCAGTAAACATTAACAAAAAGCGTTATAAATTTAATAAAAAACCAGTGTTCAAGTGAAATAAAAAAGTAAATAAATTGGCAAGTGTTACTCGTGTGCCGGTCGGCTTTTTTCCTAATGGCATTAATATTTTGTAACATAATAGTTTTTATTAACAAAAGTCGTTATATATGTACATACATAAGTATATTAAATAACATTTATATAAAATTAATAAGTAAATTTAAGTAAATATGGAAACAATTCTTGTCATAATAGTTTTCCACGAAAGCCGCCTTAAGCCCAGACCAATTAAGTAGTGCTGTTGGCGGTAGTGCGTTTGTATCTTTTGTTCTTTTGTTTCTTTTTATCATAATCCCTTTGTTTACACTTTCATTGTTTGAGTATTTGCATTTTGTAAGTGGCGGCATGCATGCTTATAAACATACATACATACATATGTATGTTCATATGTACGTACTTTGTATGGAAATTCCTTTAATGAAATTCAATTCATTTTATTGTTATTATTTTAAATTAATTTAATAACAAACAAAGTGAGCAAAGGTTTTAAGTACATAAATGTTTCAATTGTGTTTTTTTTTGTAACAATTTCAAATGCACCTGTTTATTTATTTGTATATTTACATATGCCTGTTTTATTTGTGCTTTGTTGCACATGGGTTTTGGATGGTGGAAAATACTATTAAATTTGTAAAGGTCTCGGTTCTGATTAGAAAGGATATTTTTCAGCAGCTGCTTAGTAAAAGTTTTGCAAGCTGATCTGGTAAAAAAGTTTCTTTAGTTTCAGCAAGACATAGTGGAAAATTATTCCAGCTGTATGTACATTTGTGTAAATGTAGGCGCAGAAAGGGCATCCTAGGTGGTGCATGCCCCCCTCCCCAAAAAAATAGCTGTTGCCCCCCTAGAATTATTAAAAATTGTATTTAATTATCTACTTTAATATTACTCATGAAAATCACTAGTCATAATTTCGATGGAGCTTAAGAAGCTGGCGAAGTTAGTACCGAACCTCTGCAGAAAAGTTAAATGGGAGTTTGAAGAATCTGTGTCCTATCAGCTTCTAAAGCCATCCGGTTTTTATACTAAATATGTATTTACAATTTTAATTGTGTTATCGTGGTAGATTGAATTCTACAACAACTTTTTAATTGAAAGTTAATCTTGAATATCACCCGGCATCTGTAGTTTTGTAGCAAGGAGTTGAAAGTATTTTCTGTAATAAAAAAAGATTTAAGTTCTGCAGCATAGATAATTACGATAAATTTATAACGATAAAATTTATACTCGTATCAATTCGCTTTTACTTGTTATTTTTCTTTCTCTAACTTTGCCGGTCCATTGATCCCGCTGATTCTCAATAAAATTTATATTGCGCGCTTGAGGAGTTTCCCTATACTTTGGGTTGTTTTACTAAAGCCACATCTTGGTGTTTAGCTGTTACCATTTTCTTGACACGGGGTTTTAGATGGGCTTTCAAAATTTCGACATGTTTTTATGGTACGTTATTCCACATCCACCATTTCAAAATTTCCGATTTTAGCCGCACTCACGCATCCCAAAACTAACAACTGATTCTGACGTCGACAAATTATCAATCAGATATATTCTGACACTCGAATCGTTTTGAAATCGCATGCGAGTTGCAAATCGCCAAACTTGTTTCTACACGTTCTGTAACTCATGGGTTTTGCTTGCGACTTGCCATATTGATTTAGGTCAGCTGTGTGTTGAATCGTCGTCGTATTTTTTATAATAAAAATTATGCAAAACTATTAATATTTTTGATTAAAATGAAACGAAAACATATTAAATTTCATTAATTAACCATTTTAGTGTTTTCTTAAAGTTATGTTTGGGCAAAATTCATCAGTTCACTTCAGTATATTCTTGTGTTTTGAACTCGCCAAAAGTCTTGCGATTGCGAGTTGCAGAACACCTCTCTTGCAAGTTCAAGTCACAATCGCAAATATTATGCGATTTGCGAGTGTCAGAACATGCCCGAATATGCTACCACCGTCGATAGTGTGTATTGGACTAAATACATACATACATACTTACATATGCATCTATTTTCTACACATCAAAAACAAATGCTTATTTATAAAATGCGTTTTTAATTCCAATCACATCTAATATTGCTGCTCTTTCAATGGAAAGTCATCTGGCTTAAATCTAGTTTAGGGGCACCTCCCAGTAATGAACAAAAAGTATCCTATCCTATAGTAAATCGAAAAATAAGAACAAAAAATTAAATAAAAATATTGGCGGCAAGCCTTAATTTCCGAGTTATGGGCCTCTGAAATTTTAGTACAATATTTTAATTATACCTACGGTGTTTTTCAACGAATATGACCAATATTGGTATCTCAAAAAATAAAAAAAAAATCCTATCCTATAGAAAATTTAAAAATAAGGAAAAAAAATTAAATAAAAAATTTGGCGACGAGTCCTAGTTTCCGAGTTATGGGCTTCTGAAATTTTAGTGCAATATTGTTATTATACAGTGTTTTTCAACAAATAAAATTAATATTGGTATCTCAAAAATTAAAAAAAAAATACTCTATCCTATAGAAAATTTAAAAAGACAAAAAAATTTGTGGCGTTCTTAGTTTTTGAGTTATGGGCTTTTGAAATTCTAGTATAATATTGTGATTATACTTTGTTTTCCTTGTCGGGAATTATCATGGTGGGGAAAATCCTTAAAAAAAAATGTTATTAAGCAGGAAAACTTTACTTGGTTGCGCCGTCTGGGGAAACACCATGGTGGAGAAAATCCTTAAGCCCGGCCGAAGGCCGGCAATGCAGAACAATGTTATTGAGCAATAAAACTTTGCAAGGCAGAAAATCTTACTAGGCTGCGCCGTCTGGGGAAACACCATGGTGGAAGAAATCCTTAAGCCCGGCCGAAGGCCGGCAATGCAGAAAAATGTTATTAAGCAAGAAAACTTTGCAAGGCAGAAAATCTTTACTAGGCTGCGCCGTCTCGAGAAACACCATGGTGGAGAAAATCCTTAAGCCCGGCCGAAGGCCGTCAATGCAGAACAATGTTATTGAGCAATAAAACTTTGCAAGGCAGAAAATCTTTACTAGGCTGCGCCGTCTGGGGAAACACCATGGTGGAGAAAATCCTTAAGCCCGGCCGAAGGCCGGCAATGCAGAACAATGTTATTGAGCAATAAAACTTTGCAAGGCAGAAAATCTTTACATGGTGGAGAAAATCCTTAAGCCCGGCCGAAGGCCGGCAATGCAGAACAATGTTATTGAGCAATAAAACTTTGCAAGGCAGAAAATCTTACTAGGCTGCGCCGTCTGGGGAAACACCATGGTGGAAAAAATCCTTAAGCCCGGCCGAAGGCCGGCAATGCAGAAAAATGTTATTAAGCAAGAAAACTTTGCAAGGCAGAAAATCTTTACTAGGCTGCGCCGTCTAGGGAAGACCATGGTGGAGAAAATTCTTAAGTCCGGCCGAAGGCCGGCAATGCAAGAACATGTTATTAAGCAATAAAACTGCAATCCAGAAAATCATTACTAGGCTGCGCCGTCTCGGGAAACACATGGTGGAGCAAATCCTTAAGCCCGGCCGAACTTATTTTTTATTTAATTTTTTTCCTTATTTTTAAATTTTCTATAGGATAGGATTTTTTTTTTATTTTTTGAGATACCAATATTGGTCATATTCGTTGAAAAACACCGTAGGTATAATTAAAATATTGTACTAAAATTTCAGAGGCCCATAACTCGGAAACTAAGCCTTGCCGCCAATATTTTTATTTAATTTTTTGTTCTTATTTCTCAATTTACTGTAGGATAGGATACTTTTTGTTTATTTCTGGGAGGTGCCCCTAAACTAGATTTGTTCCACTAGAAAATTGTTAAGATTATGTTGTTGTTTACTTTAACCAAAACGCGCTGATTTAGTTTAATTAAGCACGCCAAGACGAAAAAAACGCGTTTCGCATAGTTAAAACGCGCTAAATTGGCATCGCTGTGCATATGAACAACAATCAAGAAAATACAAAAACAACGCAACAGGCATTTTGTTTTTGTAATAAAATCAAACACTATGATAAACAGCTGATTATGTAACCACAGAATACAATCAGGGTGACCGATGACATTTTTCAAAAAGTGGCACCATTTTCATTTCTCCATGTACCTATGCAAAATGAAAACTTGAAACGCGTTTTCTGCAAAATTGGTTTTTTTGAGTTGTGCCACTATTGAAGTAAATGAGCGATATGTATATGTATATGTATAGACGCTTGGCAATGAAATTGTATTGAAATGTTGAAAATAACACCCACAATTTGTAAAATGAGTGTGTAATAAAAAAAGTGCTGAAGTGATCATTCAATTAATGCTAAACAATGTAATCAATCATCCCAGAGCAATTCTATCTATTCCTTATGGCATCAAAGAAAATAAAAGCAACGAAAACGAAAGGTGAGTGTAACATTTTTATCGACAATTTCCTTGTAAGGAAATAAATAAAAACTTTTATGACTAATGTTGATGTTGCAAAAGATAAACATTAGTTTATATAATTTGATTTGTTTTATAAGTTTAAGTTAAAATTTTGTATAGTGATTTTGCAGACAAAAAGGATACATATGTACATACATACATATGTATGTACCTAGTACATCAATCTGAAATAAAATTTCGATGTAATAAATCAACTTTACATAATTATTATACACGACAATTTAAAACCTTTACCACATTCTCTGTTACCTTAAAAATCTACTGAAAGCTTTACCAAAAGCCTTAATATAAATTTACAATAATAAACAGAAATTTCCTTACAGCTAAAGATATATCTCTAGTAATAAAATTACGATATAATAAATTTTAAAATTCTCATAGAAGAATTTGCTTAAAGCTCTAAAAAATCATTGTATTGTCTCATTATCTTTCCAAAATAAATTATGAAAATATTAATTTATGCAGGAAAATAAATAATAAATTTTATTAGAATAATTCTTAAACTGCTATTTCATTAGAAAAAGTATAATTTTTATCATTTCCAACAGCATCAGCAACATCATCATTTCCATTACACTTCTCATTTGCCCCCATCAACATTTTTAGCATAGAATAATACACGAATAAGTAAAAAATAAAAATAAAGAAATAAAGAAGTTAAACAAATTACGAAAAAATTCAATCTATTTAATGACTTAAATTGTTCAAACTACACTGCCACTGCCAGCCATTCGTACGTCGGTCGTTCCTCTCCTCTATCCTTTCCAACCAACCATAATTTGAAATGGAATTTTTTCTTTCGCTTGTTTGAGCTGAGCGAGGGCAAAGTTTATGAAAATAAGTAGTAAAGATAAAAAAAGCGCAAAGAAAGAAATTGTTACACGAGAAAAAAAAATAAAAAATAAAAACCTAAAGGAAACAATTACGCTTATCTTCCCAGTTGACATCGATAGTTATGGCATTGACGATAAATGTGACGACACTGTCAACGTGATCCAACATTTCTACAAACATTGTATAACCATAGAATTGTTATATGATGATGTTGTTGACGATTGCTCTGCACTGCGTCATGGTAGAGATATCAAAGAAGGATTTCGTTAGAGAATGGTGGAGAGGAAGAATAGGTTTTGCAAGTGGTGTTGCAAAACAAAGAACTATTTCCACATACTATGTATATATGAACAATTTGTTCAGAAAAAATCACAAAAAAAAATTTAAATAATCTTTTACTGACACAAAATAAAATCTTACTAGAAGATTTTTTTTCTTCAATACATATTAATTTTTTTATTTTAAAGCGCTTGCTCAGCCTTTTTTACAATTTCACGTGTTAAGGATGTATCCCTGTTCGTACTTGTAGTTACAAATATCTTGACATCTCCTGGTGATAGTAATAATGATCGCAGTAGTTGTTATTGTCCTGTAGTTCGCAGGGTTTGAAAAGAATTGCCTCTTGGAAAAGTAAAAGAATGAATTAAAATGTTGCACTTAAGAGTTTTACCTAAAATATGTAAATAAATTCTGTTTCTAAAATGAAATTAATAAATATGTCATCCTTAACAAATACTGCTTTTTGTTTAATGAGACTTTTATGGAAATATTACAACTTCTAGTCACACCCGTCACAGTAAAAATTGATAAAATTAATAAAAATACCTAATACTTTGAAACAAAAAGTAAGGACAATTAATAATATAATAACACTGTGAAACTCCATTGTAATATTCGATTACATAAATAGTTATAGGAAATATTTGGTCACACCCGTCACACCAGAGCTGAAGTTCTCTTTTCAATTGATGTAAAAAATGCGATAAAATCAGAAATTTAAAGAAAAAAATATGAACTGCATTTAGCTTTCGAGAGAGCAAGGGACAGGAAAAAAAAATATGATGGATAAAGAACCATAGCATCAAAAATTAAGAAATTATAAAAAGTAAAATGAAAAAGAATGAAAGTCATTTGCCAACGTTTTGAATGCATCTCAGATGTTTAGATTTAAAAAGATTAATTTCTTCAAACTTTTCAAGTTTTCATATTAAACCACAGCCGTCAAATTTTCGATAAAGTTCTTTTTTTTTAAAGAAAAATTTCATTTTTTCAGACAATAAGTATTTAATCAATGAAAACGACTGTAACTTATTTACTACACCAAAATAATTGCCAGCTTTCTACGGAAGATTTTACAAAATATATTTTAAAAGTAATATGTAATTTTGTAAAAGCTGAGATTTTTAAGGTCACACCCGTCACAGCTTTCTGATGGCCATCCTTGTAAAACGCATCCTATTTTAAACTACAAAAAAGTAATATGTAATTTTGTAAAAGATGAGATTTGTAAGATCACACCCGTCACAGCTTTCTGATGGCCATCCTTGTAAAACGCATCCTATTTTAAACTACAAATTTTGTATTTTTGTAGTAATCTCTAATTTTTATTATAATTAAAAAGAGGTCACAAAATAAGAAAAATTATTTTACGTTTTTGAGATATAACAAAAAATGGTCACGCCCGTCACAGTGGAATTACTAAACATATGATACAGCATATCTTATGATTTCGAAATGCTATAATTCCCTTTGTATAATTTATAATATTTTTTAAATTAAATTCGTACAAAAATTCCCAAAACTCATCATGTAGACCGAGGTTACAATTTGTTAATCCTTTTGCCAGCATCTTGATGAATTGGCTTCTTTGAATATTATTAAAGTCATTGACTTTTGCTCTTTTTCTCAAAGCATCGATGAGAGTAACTTGTAGAGTGCCCGTTGCCAGTATGTGAGCAATTGTTTATGCAACATCAGTTCTATTGATATTAGTTTGTGTTGCTCATTCATATATTGCTATACTGTGTGGAACAGTTCCTTCCATAAGGCGCGGCGTATTGATATTCCACTTTCCATATGAAGACCTTTACGTTTAGTAAAAATTCTCTTTAATAGTTTTTTTTAGCCGACTTTAAAAAAGTAGGTTATCTACTTCGTTTTTTTTTAATTTTTCCATATTGTAAAAAAGTGGGCGGGGAGACGCCCAAACAATTTTTTTATTTGATTTTATGATATTCTACTTATTTGATTGCTGCGAAGCCTAGCAAACATCTTTGTTTGGTTCTTGTAATTATATTTTAAATTTTAAAAAATGGGCAGGGCTACGCCCATTAAAATTTATTATTATATTTCACGTGGTTTTACTTAACCGATTTTTACGAAACTTACCACACACCTTGAGCTCTAAAATAGACACAATCTTCCATTTAAAAAAATGGGCGGAGTCACGCCCTTTAAAATTTAATTTTATATTTTACGTACTTCTAACCAACATATTTAATTTTTTTCTTGTTTGCAAGAGTTTACTCCCAGTGTGGTCCCATACATTTTTTTTCGAAAATTGTCTATATCTGATTTGCATTGAAGTCGGTTTTTTTTTGGCAGAATTATTAATTTAACCGTGATGTTCTGTATGAATTTTTTTTTGCTCCGAACTCTCATTTTAGTTCTTAGAGTGGTGATATGGTACTACGAAAATACAGTGAAACTACGTTATAACGAAAAACTTAATATAACGTATGTTTTGTTGAGTCCCTTGAGAAAATTTCTTTATTGCAAAGGCCCCTTTCACATTAGGCAACTTTACTTGCGCAAGTCTTGTGTTTGTGGGTGTGAGAAGAAAGGTCGGTTGAAGGGGAAAGAATTGCCGAGATTTGAGTACAGACTTGCTTGAACTTGGCAATTCTGCCACAACTTGGCAATTCTGCCACAAAACGTCAACAAATTAAGAAAACTCGAGCATAAGAAAATTAAACTTGCTCAACAAATGAACTGAATGTGAACATAGAAGCAAGTTCAAAAGAAAATAAATAAAAATGAAAGTTATACTTGCGCAAGTAAAGTTGCCTAATGTGAAAGGGGCCAAAGCTTTTCATACAAAAGTACACTATAGCTATAACGAACAAATTCGGAGCAAAACGGCTTATATATAGCGAAGTATTCCTCCAAATGCCTCAATATAACGAAATCAGAATAAATCCTAAATGGTAAAGTAGCGTTATAAAAACAGCGAAGTCTGAAGTAAGAATAAAATTATGTATAGCAAAACGGTGAAGAAAACTATAAACACTTTGTAATATGAACTACCCGATATAATGAACTGGCTATTTTTTACATTAGTTACTCTAAATAGTGAACTCCACACACCTCCATAAAGTGAATGATTGACAACCAAAAAGCTAAGTTTTTCAATACCGTTATTTCTCTTGTATATATTCATTGTTTTTGCATTCTTTTCTTGTTTTAATACACATTTAATGAGATTACTTCAGTTTAAAATTCGATCTTGACACGTGTTTATACATATGTAAATTGATTAAAAAATTACTGCGCATAAAAAAAGACATTTTCTTTCCATAAAAGTGAAACAAGAAATTCTAAAAGAACAAGAAAATGGTCAAGCAGCTACTGTTCTTACAAAGAGATGGCATAAAAAACCAAAACAAAGTGCTTCCATGCTTAAGTAAAAGTGCCCTTAACAGAAAGACATTTCGAAAAGCAGAATATCCGCGTCTCGAAAAAAGACTTTTTCAATTGGTTTTTAAAGCAGCGATCTAAACACTTACCAGTAAGCGGTGAAATGCTTATGCAAAAAGCCAAAAAAACAGCATGAACTATTGATCGAATCGGGTGGTTTTAATGCAAGTCCAGGCTGGCTCCAAGGGTTGAAAAGTCGATACGGAATTCGGCTTTTAAAAATTTCTGAACAGAAGATTTCGGCTGACACCTCAGCTGTAGACCCTTTTAAGAAAAATTTTAATGGCATCATTAGAGAGAATGAAATTTGTGCGGGGCAAATTTACAACGCCGATGAATTAGGACTTTTTTGGAAAATACTTCCCGATAAGACATATGTATGTTCTGCTCCAGGAAGAAAAAATCAAAAAGCCAGAATAAAATTTTTGGCATGCACGAATGCCTCTGACCTCCATAAATTAAAACCTCTAATTATTGGACACGCTTGTATGTAATTTGTGTGGTATCTATTCATGACACACACATATGTATTAGTCAAATGAGTACAAATATTTTTATTACTGAATAAAAAAATATCATTATATTTTTACATTATATGAATAATTTTTTTTTATTTTTCTTAAACTGTATATATTGAATTTCTTGATATAGTGAACAGGCCTGTGCATTAATTAGTTCACTATATCCCGAGTGCACTGTAGTTATAACGAATTTTTTTTTCGTATTTCTTCAAATTTCGCTGTATCAAGGCTTTGCTGATTATATTTATAGCGAATCAATGGCTATAACAAAGTATTTTCAGATTCTCTTGGAATTCGTTATATCGCAGTTTCACTGTATTAAATTTCGTTGTGTAGAGAAATCTAAACTTAAACTTGATTTAAGCCAAATTGTATCTTGGTAAAAATCGGTTTGTAAAAAGGCAATATTAAAAAATATCGAATTTTTTACAAACAAACTTTACAAACTAATTCCAGCCCGTCATGCAAACCCTTTTGACACAAGCCGAACTAGCGGGTTATGCTAATGCAATATACGTAAACTTTTAACAATTCCCCTGCCGAGTGCCATGAAGCTAGCCAGCGAAATTTCGCTGTTATTGAAAAAGACAAGTTATGACAAAATAAAAGAGAATATTGCAAATAAAATAAATAGAAAAATAAAATTTAGCCTTAAAAATAATAACAATAAAAACGCATATAACAGCGAAAATCGATTTAAGCGCGCAAAATATACGAGTACATACAACACAACTCAATAAATTACGAGTATTTTTACTTGACTTTTATGTTTTTGTTTAACTTTCCTTTAGCAAAAAAAAAAGGGCAAAAAATAATATTTTTACTACAGTTCTATTTAAGTGTCAATGTTGAAGCCATTGATGCATACATTCACCGAAACTCGTTAAGCAAAAAAAAAAAAAGAACAAAGGAGCAGCAATAGCTGTGGCAAGGATTTTATACTATTGACATACTGGCGTAGTATTAGTGTTCGCGTGAGATTTAAGATGAACAAAATTTCTAAGGAAGCAGCAGCGTGCAGTTTTTTTTTGTATTTAACCTTTTTAAACACAAAAAATAAAAACAGCAGCGCGAATTTTTAACATCAAAAACAGTCGCTGACTGCATTATTTGTAGTGCGAAAAAGTGTAAAAAGATGTGCTGTGCTGCAGCATTAAAGACAAGTTCTCTTAAGAAATAAATATCATTATTATTTTTCACTAAAAATATCTTAATGGGAAATGCTTAAGGGTATAACTGGTATTGCCAGAAAATAGCGCAAGAAATGTAAACGGAAAAATTGTGGGTTACATTCAACGAAAAGTGTAAAACACTGGTATGTCTGTATATACCGGATTATGGGTATCGAGTGCAGAAATATAGGTTCCTCTCTTGATGCTATAAGGAACATAGGGCCTTAACGATTTCGTTTCAACCACTATCTGGACACTATTTCAGGGAACTCAAAAATTGAGTCTTATGAAGAACAGAAAGTTCCTGGATCAGTAGGCGGGTCTCACAGGCCTTATAGTCAAGGCTTGATATGTTAAAATTCGAACTATTATTAAGTATGGATGGACACGGGAGGGTTCTATAGAGCCCTTATACAAAGTGGCCCAAATGAGACCTAGTATTACGTATTGTAGTCGATGTTGGGGGTCTTGCGGTAGAAGCTGTTGCGCAATTTGAACTTTGTATGGATACATCTTAAGATCCAACTTTAAAATTCTCTGCAATGTTGTTCTGGGTATACCCAATTGGCCGGAACGGCGACAAGTTGAGACATATGTATGTATTTGCAATACTCTGCTGTACAGCTTCCACGTTGTCTACAGTACGAATATTTTGATGAGCACCTCTTCCTGGACGGTCGGCAACTGAACCCAGTTCCTCAAAACGGCGAACTAAACTTTGTAATCATGGAAAATGTGGGCGCTGATCTTACGTTAAAAAAACGGCGATAATTTCGCTGCGTCAGAACAATTGATCGTTGAGAAGAATAATAAAAATCGATCATTTAATCCGTTTTTGTGGACTGTACTTATTCATTTTAAATTTCCAAGAGTTCAGTTATAATCTGCAAAAAGAAAAAATAAATTATGTTGAAAAATAAAAAAGTTACATCAGCTGGTCTTATTTGGGCCACCCTGTAGGAAACTTGACTGGTCATTGCCCGGTTAGGGCAAAGATCATTGGGTGGGAAAATGGCACCTAGAATTTTAACAGGCCATTCGAGCAGTGTTGCCAAAACGGCGGTTTTCCCGCTATATATGACTGTATTTTGTTGTCATTAGCGGCAAGTCTATTTAAAAAACCACCAGCGGGAATTTTAGCGGAAGAATTTCTTAGTTGACGGATTTTCAGCGTTTTTCTGAAACTTATAAAGAAAGATCTTGAATCAAAATACAGTATTTTTAACGCAGCTATGCGACACGTATCCTGGTATTTATGTTGAGTTTTTTTCCATATTAACACGTACAGCGAAAAGAAGCTAAAGTCACTTTTTGCAAATAAAAAATTTTCATATTGTGATCGTGTAGCATAATCTGAAACTTTAAGAGGTTGAAAATAAAAACACATATGTATGTATATACATAAATACGAGTATAAAAGTGAAGAAATCTCAATTTTAGTGAATAAAATTTAAATCGAGATTAAAATTGTATTACAATCGAATGTAATCATTCTTTTCGTATTAAAAAAATAGTAAAAAAATCTTTAGACAAACCAAAAACAAACCGAAAACTGGGTGATTGGACGAGTGAGTATGAGGAAAACATAATATCAACCAAAATCTCTCAAAACAATACCCTTTTCTGAATAATTTGTTTTTGATTAGAGACTTTTTTTGTCGAAATTTTCCTTCGAAATTAAACTTCAAGCCAATGAGAATTGAGCCACAGAGTTTATTTTATCAACACTATTTTTTAATTTCAGATAGTCAGAAAATTAGGAAATTTTAACAATATTTTACAAATACTTCAAGCAAAACGGCAAGACAGTATTCCATACGTGTAGAATAATTAGGGTCTATCGCAGAAAATGTTGAAAAGATATTTAATCAGCTTAAACATTCCCTTGGATCCTAATTTTTCCTGGTTCGATGTTCGGGTATGGAAACTCTGCAGGAAATAAAATACCTACTTAAAGAGTAGGTTGAGTATTGCTTACAAATATTGGGGAAATATGAGATTCCGACATACATATATGCATATATGTATACATATTTTATAAAATGTATCTTATTCTCTTTTTTTTACCAATAAACCATAAAAAAGACATATGTTGGTTATAAAAAATTCAGAGGTTATATTAGCGTTTATTTTTATTCAGCTGACGGTTTTTAGCGGGTTCTCAGAGGCTATATGGTGGGAAATGCCTACAACATTTTTGCAACACTGCATTCGAGGATGACTTGAGCCAGAAATAATGGAAATAGGTCTGGTCGCCCAGCATTCAGTGAAAAAATTTTGTTACACAAAGTCACGGACTTATTGAACCGCCGACTTTGAGAAGCCAACACTGCTGCTGTCAATAGCAAGCTATCAGTTGACTCATGTCTTAATTTTCACAAGATGCGTCATTTAGTTTGCGTTTGACAACCATTAAAAGGATTCTGCTGCATGATGTGGGCCCCGAGTGACTATTTCTTGTTCCCAAACCTGAAAAATGACTTGGTGGAAAGAAACTTGATGAAATCATCTCACAAACTCGACAAACCTTTTTTTTTTGAAGCGATATCAAATTGGAAATTTATATAACTCAGAGGAGACTACGTTGAAAAATAAAATTAATTTTTATTTAAAAACCAGTGTTGCGCTCAAAAAATCAAATACACATGAGGAAAGCCGGATGTGATATTCAGGATGAATAAAATTCCGCTAGAAATTTTTCCCCTTTTCCAAGTAGAATTTTTTTGTTTTCCCTATTACTTGTTCCCCGGGAAACATTTTTCCTAATTGCTCTTATTGTGTCATATAAATATTCCTTTGCAACTCTTAAGGTCTCCAAAAAAATTTAAAGTTTGGCAATTAATGTTTAAGAAATTATTCAAACACTTGACATAATAAACTGATTTCCAGTTTTTTCGCTGTTTCTAGAGAAAAAAAATATCGCGTGAGAATTCAGAAAAAGGCTAAAAGAAAAAGATGCAAGAATCTGTTTTTAATTTACAATTTACGAACGAAAAGTCATTATCGCTTTATAAAAACAGACCGTTTAGCGAAATACAATCAACTATATTTTATATTCCCTACACAGAAAAATTTGTCCCAGGATGTCGACAGAAAACGTTTGATAATAAAATCGAGTCCTATATTCCCTTTTATCGTAAACGACATGTTATCGAAAATAGAGTTTTTTTATTGAAATTCATTTATTGAGATACTGGCTGTAAAATTTTATTGTAAGCGACGATTTACGTACGTAAAACAAATTTAAATAATAGAGGTATTCATTTCAAGTTTTTTTCGTTGGAAAAATGTAATTTTTTTATAAAAAAATTTAAAAAATTAAAAAAATTCCAAATTTTTTTTTTTTAATTTTTTTTCCTGTGTTTGTTGTAAAAAATTACATTTTTCCAACGAGAAAAAAAAACTGAAATGAATACCTTTAATATAAAAAAAACCTTCTCGAAATAAGAAACTTTGCTTTTGTTTTCGATATAAGTAATCGAGCGAACGTTTTCTGTCAAAGTCGTGGGACAGGACGTTAAATTTCAAAAAAAAAAAATTTAAATTAATTGATTATAAATTGTTTACTGGTAAAAATGTAATTAATTTTTTAATTAATCTTAAATATTTTTTCATATTACATACTTTTTTCTGTGCATATATGATTTCCTCAAATATCTCAAGTACCACTTCCCCACCTTTACCAATTTGAGCAAGTAATGCAATCTTTCTGATATGGCAACGCCAACATTTACTTACAATGTCCCAGCGTGAGCAGCAATTGTTGTTTTGAGCACTTGCTGCTTGCCACTGCTGTTATTGCTCTTGTTAAAAAAAAGAAAATATTCCCAGTATTCAAGTTATTTTTTTCACTTTTCAAGGATTTAAGGAACTGGTGTTTATAAAAAGTTTTCCGCTGCTTTCTTTTCGATATCAATCTATTATGCTTTTCATTCCATTTTCATTATACGTTCAAGGAGCTCTCTGCAGGAAGAAAATATATGCGGAATTTTTCACTTCCGTTTTCCTTAAGTTATTGAATTGAAAATTGCATTGGAAATAATAAAATAGATATGCTGCTGCTGCTGCTGCAGCTTTACAAATAAGGAGGTGTGGAAAAGTTGTTCCTGTTTCTCTTCCTTGTATATTTTTTTTCATTAAGAAAATCCTAAAAAATAAATAAAATATCGAATGAAAAAAATCCCATTTTCAATAAGTTTTTGTAATGTAATGCCTGCATCGATGTGTGCTGTGCTTATACTAAAAGAAAGACAATAAACTACATAAACAAAGCGGAACCGGAGACAACAGACACGACTATATACAATACTTTGTAAAAAAAAAAATTTTATTTTGAACAGGAAATTTTTATATTTTAACACACACCAAAAACTTTTAGAGAACTAGCTCACTAGTGAAATTAAAAAAATATATATCGCACGCTAAATCGTAAGCAGTCACAACCAAAAATAATCAATTTAATTTTCTTGTAATAAACCAGGGCTCAAATGACAGCACTCTTTATCGAACGAAATTACGAAATATTCAATACAGTTTATATGGAAATATTTTTAAATTTCGAATCGTATCGAATTCTATGGTTGACTGTTGAAAATTTGAACAAGAATTTCACTCCACATAAAAAAGTAATATGTATAATTCTGTAAATCAATTAAAATATTTGTAATGTCAATTAAAAAATTAATTACATTTTCACCTATAAATAATTTGATAATATAAATGAATGGCCTATTTCACAATAACGACACGAAACTTTCGACTTACAATTTATATGGAAAACAAAAACAAATTTTCATATATTATTGTTGTTTTCAATATAAATTGTGAGTCGAAAGTTTCGTGTCGTTATTGTGAAACAGATCATAAGTTTGTCTCTCTTTTTACTGTGCATGCTCTTAAAGGCTCAGTTAGCCGACCGTAATGTAAAGTAACTGCAACGGTAGGAAAGAGCTGATCGATATTGTTATGTGCAAGGTAATGAAAATGGTTATAGAGATGTAAGGTAACGCAACCTAATTTTCATATAAAAATATCGATCAGCTGTTTCCTACTTTGCAGTTACTTTACATTATAGTCGGCTAACTGAGCTTTGAGCCTTTGCTTTGCTTTACAGTAAATAAAGCTACCATATTAATTTTTTTATATCTTCAGCTTTTATCGAAAAAAAAAATCGCCAAATCGTGTCACATTTTTGTATTTGCAAATTTTATTGTCTCTGCCACATATGTTTGGAGTCTAAATTTTTGGCTTGGCGACATTTAGCAAAATTGAAATTCAAAATTTTAGTAATTCAGGAAAATTAGTTTGTTGAAGGAATATATTACAAAAAGTTAATACTACCAAAACTCATCTGCAAGAATTTAAAACAACTTGATTTTGATGATTTTTCTTGTATTAACTAATTAAGTTTGCATTTGGATGAGAAAAATTTACAAAAAAAAAATAGTTTTTGGCGACTTTATTTCTACTATTGGCGATTTTCTGCTAATTATTTCTGATACAATTATTTTATAAAAATTTTTATTAAAAAAAGTTTTATATAATATTAAATTTATAATCAAATATTTATTAAGAAAAAACGACATAAAATTTATTTTTGGTGACGGTGATATATTTATATAGATATATATTTGACGATATACGACAGACGACTCTCAATATTTGGACGGTTTTGATTGCTAATTCGTCGGGTGGTTACTGGTTTGCCGCACAGTATATTAAAAATACATTATTACTGCGACGAATTGTTTGTTCTTGTCGCTCTTCTTATAAGCAGAAGAGCTGAAATCTGTTTAATTTCACTGCTGCTCTTAATAGATTTTCTCAAAATAACAGAACTGCTACACACAAAATACTGTCATCACAGTTTTGCTCATCTCTAATGCTGACACTACTCAAAATATTCTGCCACGCGGCCTTTTTGCTTATGTGTGCCAACACTAGCTACGTTTGCACGATCTGGTAACACCACAAGTATAGTGGTGAATTTGCGTATGTTAATCTATCTACATATATAATTAATAGGCAAACATGTTTTTTGTAATCCCTTTTACGCTGGTACTACTGCACCGATTTTAAAAAGATTTATATGGTTTTAAAGGTTTTTTGGTACAGATGTGCGGAATATATATTTTATTTAAATCTGTTTAGTATTTTGGGAGCTATAAGCGTTTAAAGTTGCTACTACTACATGCACACACATTACACACGCATTTATTAGCTTACAAGTAAACAAGAAACAAAACATGAGATTGTGTGTGTGTTTATAGCATTTCTCTTGATCTAAAATTTTTTTCTCTCATTTGTTATTGTATGAAAGCCATAATCAGAGGTCCAAGTCGTGCGCCAAGCCGCCGACCTTTTTATTGAGCTCGAGCCGCCGCCGAATTGGACGGCTCACATCGGCTAATAATTGCAGCCGATTAACAAGTGAAAGTCGACTAATATTTCCAGTCGACTAATATTTTCCATCCACTTTTAAAACTCGCTGATATTTTACAGGAAGAAAATAATTTTTTTTCGGTGATGTGTTAGTGTTTCTTGTATGGATTTGATATTTGCTGTTTTTTTAAGTTATGTGTGTATTGGTTTTGTGCTGCTGATGCGGGGTTGTGCTTTGTTGAAAAATTATGCCAACCACAAAAGCACTCTCTTTGCCCTACACCTACAATATGACATGTTATGCAAGCACAATTGTTCTCGTTTATGACAGGCCATTAGTCCGAACTTTAACAATATCTTGTAGAACACACCTTTAAAAAAGCGTTGTATAGAAAAAATTAAGTAGCATGAATTTCGCAAATATTTTTCCAAATTTTTCAAGCCGATTTGCTTCTCATGTCGCGCCCGATAAAATCGAAAATAAGGCTGGATGTTATATAATTTTTTACTTGCCATATAAAACTGCAATCTATCGACCATGTCACAGAGTTCAATTCCGTTCGAAAACACAAGATGTCGAGCCCTAGCCGCAGTATAACTCAGCATTTGTTATTCTGCCTTCGTGCAGATATTTTTCAAATGCTTTATTACAGCGCAATATTCTAAAACAAACGCTAAACAGCACTGTTGGGAAGACATTTTGTTCACTTGTTTGACTTGCCAACAGTGTTGCTTAGCGTTTGTTTTAGAATATTTCGCTGTAATAAAGCATTTGAAAAATCTCTCATGTCTTAAAAGGTCTTATAAATGGTCTTGTGCAGGACATTAGTATGTATATCTACATATCCTACAATCATAATTGAAAAAGTTATGTTTTTCTACGAAATTGTCGGCTGCAGCCGACTTTGAGCCGCCGCCGCCGAAAATTTTAGAACGACTTTGGGCTCTGGCCATAATACTTAAAGGAAGAGAGTTCAATAAATTGAATTAGCTTAGTTAAGGGGATTCCGTTTGTGCTTTTTTAATTTCCTGTATTATTTAATTCTGCATATGTATGTATGTGGATGGCTGCATTGAAGCATTAAAGCATTTTTTAGGACGTTTAGATAAATTTTCTTTGAATATTAATAAAATTATTTACATTTAAATTCTAGAATACGGACGATTGTGTCGTCCGTTGGTATATCTAGTTGTATGTTATTTGGTGTCAACTTCTTCTGGAATTGTGAACGCGCCATAACAAAGTAGTTTGTGGCGCCACAGAAAAAAAATTTTCTACCTGTTGCTCTTTGAAAAACTAATTATTGTGCACTTGTTTAAAATAAAATTGAATACTTTGTGGTGAAAATATGGAAACGGGTTCAATGAACTACATATGTATGCATGTGTAGGAAAACATCCCTTGCAACATGAAATTTACTTGTGTGTGTGTGTGTGTTAAAAATAACATCTGAGAAAATGAACCACACCAGTGGCTTGAGGATTACCCACATCTTGGAATATCGCCATTAACCACCAACAAGGTAAGACAAAAAGTGTGATTTGAAATATCTTTTCTCGAGTTACTTTGGCCTGCTAATTGTAAATGATTTCAATTTGTACATACAGTCCGTAAAGAAATTGTTTTCACATTCATTTAAAAACAATTTATTTTTATTTTACCAAAAAAAAAAAAACAAACTTACCACACTATGTACTTCAAATAAAAAATATCTCAAATGATAGAAAGTATAATTCACAAAAGGGGTACAATTCTGCTTCCCGAACTCCGTCATTTGCTTTGTAGTTGATGCACTAACACAGCCCACAGCAATCCCATCTATATATCTGTGGCAATATTGAATAATAGCTTAAGTCGACTTAAGCAAAACAGTACATTTCGGAAGCTTTAACGCTTTCACTAAGAGATTAGAAGGCTCTAATGCATGATTCTACTTTATTGTGATACTTTCTTTCCATATGCAACATTTTAACCCCTGAAAATTGCAACTGTTACATAATACAGCAAAAATAGCCTTAACTTTCTTAAGTCTACTAAAGCTAATATTCCATATTGCCACAGATATATTAATTTAAATAATATACGGAAATTATTTGAAGATTTTTGATTTTTTTGAGTTGTGACTGTTTATGAATTAGCGTACGATATGTACATTGTAAATATATTTGACATATTCCCTTTTATTGTTAAATTCACAGTTTTTGTGGTAAACGATAAAAGACGAAATAACGTCAAGGAAATTAATTTCTCGTGTAGCTTTTATATCACTTAAATTAGACATATTGGTGGCACAGTGTGACAGAAATGTTTGGCTACAACTATGAAGTCAAAAATTAATGAGTTAAATATATGAGTTGCGTTCATTAGTTAGTTCGTTATATCCTGCACGTACAAATTTAAAAATTAGTTTTACTGAACAAACTGCTTTAGTCAATAATTTTTTTTTTAATTTTGCTCCTATTAACAACAATTTTAAAAAGTATTTTTTTTCAATTAACCGTTTTTTTAGTCAATATGTCACTCATTGCGTGGCTAAAACGCAATGTACGAGTATGAAGCTATTTTCGCAGTTTCCGATTTTCTCCTTGAGTGCCCTGGAGACGATCAAATGAACTCATCAATCACGTAGTTGTGGGTGGCCAGTCATGTTTATCGGCTACATGTACAACACGTACATCGACAATCGTTGACTTTTATTTGGCAGGTGAATATTTGATAGACTACAACTTCAAAAACATTAGTTTATTTGTGATTCTTGTTAATGAGGGAGAAGTTTCGCCGACGAACATACGCTTATATTGCTCTACTAAGTCCAAATGCAAAACGTGATTGACATGTTTATTTCCAGCAAGAAAAAGGAAGAGTAAGGTTGGCTTCTAGAAGGGTTTTGAACTCCTTCACCAGTTCGCTCCATTCTATCCTCATATCTTTTTTGCACGCGTTATCATTGCGAGGTAGGCCCTACGTTCTCTTATATTTTCTGCGAAAGAGTCGAGGCTTTCTATAAGGCATTTTTTATTTTTTAGCAGTTTGATAAGTATAGCAATTGAATAAAAAAAGCCCTAAGCAGGCCTTTAATAACGCCTAAAGTAAGATTGTCTTCTAAGTTTTCCCGCTGTGTTTACACGTCTCCATTTAAGCGACAAGCATACATCACACATATGCACTGATTGAGGAATTAATTTGAACGTCTCCAGGGCACTTTTTGTTTAATTTCGAAATAATTTATTTATATATTTTTTGTATATTTTTTCTTTATTTTTATCTTGAAGCAAATTACAAAAACTTATTAATTTTGATTTTTGTCTGTTTTTTTTAGTACTCCAAAGAGTCTTGTTGTAAGTTTTGCTTAAATAAACGAATTTATTTAAACCGCTTTCACCCAAATCTGTTTGTAATTTTCTTTTTATCAATTTTTCTTTACCCTGTATGTGTTTTCTTTATTCGATTTAAATTGTATTGTTATCTTTCAATTTTATTAAAAGTTTTTGCACAAACTTGAAAAAGAAAACAATGTGGCAGGCACTTGTTTCTCTTGTTTATATGTATTTGGTTAGAGGAATTTTCGGTGCAACATTGAAATGGAAACAGCGGAAAGTACTCTTAGTATTTTTGTAGTTTATTGTTTGCAACATATTATTTGTCAACAACATTTTGTTGCAAATATATTTATTTATTTTCTTCGTTTATATTGAAAACACATGGATCTTTACAAAATACTCGTAGTATAGAGGAAATTTCTTTTCCTGCAAAAATTAATTTTTGTAAAGGGATTACGTATGTATGTATGTATATGCCATGAAAAGAGAATTGCAAGTTTGTACGAGTACATATGTTGAATAATTTATTATATAAAATTGTTTGATAAATTTCTATTTGCTAGAAGGTTAAGCAGCTTGGCTACGATTTTGTTACGCACACATATATAAAAATATTTTTAATCTTCTTTGTATTGCATTATGCCAACAAGTGCAATTGATTTTGGAAGTAAAACATTTATTTTTTGAAATAACTTCAGTATTTTAGGGTTCAATTGAAGCTTCATCTGTCGGCCATTTGTCATCAATTGAAAGAATTGACTGGAAATTTCGGATCTTCAGAAGTTAATACAAATAAGTAAAGGTTATTTTTAAGCCCAATAGAATTAAAAAAATATATTTTCTAAACGTTTCAAATTTATGAATAATAACGAAAATTCGTTTCAAAAAATTATTGTTCCATACAAATTTCATAAAGAAAAAATTAAATTGTAAATAAATTCAGTGAAGTGCGACTTTGACCAGCGCACGAAGGGTTCCATACGGACACGAGATATGTAATTCAATACGAACTTTAGCCAATATAAACTATAGGTTTGGCATATTTTTCTTTTTTGGGTTTTTTCCGGTTTTAAGCGTTTTTTTTTAGTTTTGGTGTTTTTTGAATTAATTGGCGCTTTCTAAATTTTGGCACTTTTTTTTCTCGTTTTGTCGCTTTTTTTTTGGTTTTTGAAGTTTTTTTAATTTTGGCGATTTTTTTATTTTGGCGATTTTTTTATTTTGGCGCTTATTTATATATGTAGGTGATTTTTTGTTTGGTTTTGGCGATTTTTTTTGGCAATTTTTTAGTTTTGGTACTTTTTTTTCTCGTTTTGAGAATTTTTTTCTGTTTTTGGCGTTTTTTTAATTTTGGCGATTTTTTTTTTAATTTTGGCGATTTTTTTCACTTTGGCGATTTTTTTTCACTTTGGCGATTTTTTTTCACATAAACAATTAATTTGGTTTTGGCGCATTTTTCGCGTTTTGGCGATTTTTTCGGTTTTTGGCGCTATTTTTCATTTTGGCGTTTTTTTTTCATTTGGGCGATTTTTTCGAAATTGGCGATTTATGCGCTTGAATTTTTTTTAATTTTGTAAATTTTTTGCGTTTTGGCGATTTTGTTTAAATTTTTGGCGATTATTTTCAGGTTTTGGCGATTTTTTTCGGTTTGGCGATTTTATAATTTTCGGATTTTTTAGTTTTAACGTTTTTGAAAATTTCAAGAGTTTACCTCTTACGGTTTCCAAGATATAGCAAGTTGTCAAAATTACATAGTCAATATAAAATTAACTGATGGACCACCCTTCAATTTAAATTTTTTAATATTTTAGTGTTAATTGTTGTAGTTTATATAAAAATACACTAATTTTACAAATTTCAAGTGTCAATATACATATGTACATACAATTGTATGTATATTACATGGGATTTTCGCATTTTCCGTTGCTCGTTTTGGGACACCCTTTGATTTTTAATTCTAATGTATTTGTTGTTGTAGCGGCCAAGGTTCTACATACTCTGTCCAAATTTCAGGTCCATAGCTCTTACGGTCCCTGAGAAAATACCGTTTGACGGACAGACGGACAGCGTAGCAAAAACAATAGGGTTCCTCTTTTCTCCTTTGGTGTACGGAACCCTAAAAATAACGAAACGAAAGAAACTGCTTTCGAATTTACAAACTGCTTTCGATAACAAACGTGAGAGCAAGTTTAGTCGGCTAAAGCTTAGTTTTATTAATAAGATTTCTGAATCAGAATGTGGAGCTCAATTCCTAAATGTTTGATTTGTTAATTTCCGGTTTACTGGTGAATGTCATTTTTGCTGCAAGACGGCTTTAATTTCGACAAAAAAAAAATACAGCTGACACCAATCAATCAATATATTATTTTTTTGCAAACCCATTTAACTGATATTTCTTCAATGCCAAAATTATTTTTGTTTAAAATTTTTAAAGTTGTTGTTATGTATAAAAAAAAACAAAAATTTATGCCTTAATAATGTCTATTAAAGTGAATCGAAATGAAACGGAACGAAATAACGCTACAATTATTATTCACAATCCAATAACATCACGTTGCCAAAACAAGAACAGTTAAAAAAAAAAAAGAAATTGCACAAAAACCAAGAAAGAAACAAATGTCCTTTGGTCCATGTTGCATGCAGACAGCATCCAGTGAAGCAACGAATTTATCAAATATTTTGTTATTTTGGAAATGAATGCACATACTTCAATCTATTTTTGTAGGGAATTTATTTCATCAATGTTCTTGTGACTCGTCGTCGTCTGTCTCTCAGATGCTGCTACTAAATTTTCGTTACATTTTGTTTTGTCGTTTTTTCTGTTTTATTTTTTGATGTTGTTGTTCTTCTTGTTGTTTGTTGTTGTTGTTGTTTACGACGCGACAGTTTATTTTCGTAATCTTGCAACTAAACTGTTAAATTACAAAATGTTCTGGAATGTTGACAAACTGCTCGCTCAAGCGGACGACACTGCTTGTGCCAACTCTAAATCAAACAAGAAATTAATATCAGAGACAAAAATAAGAAGAAAGGGGGGGGGGAAGGTCCAAAGCGACTATAATTATTTGTTTTTAAATTCTATGCATGTGATTCTTGACAGAACTATGCTGCTTCTTCACATACATTTGTATCATAACAAAAAGCCAACAAGCGTCCAAACTAACAAACCAACAGTCCAAATATTTTTACTCGTCGTGTAATATTTAGTTTTTTATAAGAAAAATAAAAAAAATTAAAACAAGCAGGCTTTACCACCGGCAATAGATAGATATTTATGTAGACCTGCAGCAAATATGTATGTAGATGATGCTGCTGCTGCTGCTGCTGCCACTGATGGTCATCGCTGTTTTTAGATGTTGTGTCACAAACTAGATAGTGAGTGAGTGCATCAAGTGCGTCAAGTGCGTATGTGGTAATTTAAGTTGGCAACAAACACAACATATTATTATTTGTCTTGTAACTTTCCAGTTGTTTATTTATTTTAGTTTTTCCACTTTAGCAGGCAGCAGCCAAGCCAGCCAGCCATTCAACCGGGTTGCGCGGCCGTACTTACATATATATGTACGTAAATATGTACATATGTATTCATGTATGCATGTTCGTAGAAAGAAACTGGCATCCAGTTGTTAACCAACACAAACAAAAAAAATCTAAAGAAAGCAAAAAAAACTTGGCAAAAATATTCTTATTTATAGATACCATTAAATATTCCCCTATTTTATAATATGCCTGTTTATTTTTATATTCATTCCTTTTCATCTCTACACTAGATCTTGTTTCTTTTTTGCTTTTCCTTATATCGGTATTGCAACAAAAAAAAAAAATGAATTGATATGAAACTATCACAGCAAAAGGGTTGGCATCCAATAATATCCTGCAAGCATCTAAAGCACTTAGAGAAATTTTAAAATTTTTATGTAAAATTTTACCAATTATGTATGTGGCTTTCAGACACACGAAGTTTACTTTGTAATAGTGTTTTCACACTGAAAGTTAAAACCTGGTTTTAACGTTAAAACCATAAACAGCTGATTTTGCATTCACACTGCAAGTTTGTTAAATTCAGGTTTTAACTTACAGACTGTCTAATAACTTTGCTAAAAAAATAAAATAAAACTCCTGCAGAAATGCGTGTATTTGTTGTTGTATTTTTTCTCTGCTTTTTATAACAGTTATTTGACAAACTGTACAAGAACTGTTTTTGTTTGTATGAAAAACTCAGATATTTCAGATATTAATGCGCTCTAAAATTTAAATTATTTTATTTTATTTTTTTTAAATAAACATTTTCTAAATTATGGAACTACTTATACAAAGTGAAGAAGTACTGGGAAAAATTTAAAAATACATTACAAAACAAAACTTTTTCATCGGCGGATCGATGTTAGTTATATATCGTCCATTTTCACTTCCCAGAGGTCAATAAAAATATTTTCGTTGTTTTCCTTCCAAAAAACTCTTTGTTTTCCATAATTTTTTAATTATTCTTTTGCTGCTGCATTAATTTTTAAGTTTAAAAATTTTCAAGCGACATCCATTTGTTATTCACTGGGGATAAACATTATCAGCTGCTACTGGTCATTTTGACTTGGCAGCACTGAATTTAGCACAGCGAAAACAAGGTTGCATTTCATAAAACCAACTTAAAACGAATTCAAAAGAGGTTTTAAGTCGGTTTTAAAAACAACAATTTGCATGGTAAAACCAGGTTTTAATGTTAAATCCAACATTTATTAAAACCATATCAGTGTGAAAACACTATAAAGCCTTAATTCAGCTGGGAGAAAGACGGAAATAGAAAGTATTTCTCTCTCTGCGTGTCTAATATATAGGGGTAATGTAGGGATGGGTAGGGATGTTCTGCATGAACATCGGTACTGAGACCGCTTCATTTGATTCTTATGTAAAATGACCTCAGTTTAGCCCCAACCACCCATAATTTTCAAGGGGTTACTCCTCTCCACTTTTTTTTTATTAATTTAAATATAAATAAAATAAATGAATAAATAAAATATAAATATAAATAAATAATAATAAATATTATTTATTTATATAAATTTAGTGTAAAATACTTTTTATAAATTTTTCACAAAGGAAAAAAACCTCAAAATATTACGGATCCAAGCAGCATTCCAGCAGAGCGCATGTGGATATACATATATAGACAGTCAAGCCACAGAGGATATACAGAGATGTCACGAGACGGAAGATAATTTGTGTTTTCAGAGGTCTCGCTCTCGCAGTCACTGCGCATTCTTTAACCTTCTTTCGTGGTGGCGTTTTTTAGCTTAATTTCATTTTACGCTTTGTAACCTCATTCGCTTGGCGATTTTTGCAAATAAATGGTAAAAATTTTTATTTTTAAATGAAAATGCTTCAAATAAGATATGCAATCATCTTAAAACATTTTTTAATTGCTTTTTTAATAGTAATACGCTATTTGGCATTTTGTTTTTTGATTCAACACAACAAATTCTTTCATTTAATTTTGTAAAATTGTGTACTTCGTTTACTTGTTCAAATGTATTTTCAGTTTATGCTTTGTGATCTCATTTGCTGTGTGATTTTTGTAAACAAAAGGTAAAAATTAAAATTGTTCAATGAAAATGCTTAAAGTTAAATCAGTAATCATTTGTAAACAAATTTAAATCACTTTTTAATACCATTAATCTATTTCACATTCTATTTTTTTAATTCAATTCAACAAATTCTTTAATTTAATTTTGTAAATGTGTATGTATGTATGTATGTATGTACACGTGTTCGTTTCACAAAATACAGATTTTCTCTAGTTTGTTTTGATTATTTTGTTAACATATTAATAACAAATATACTACAATTGTCCCTTTCTCGCAGTGACTGCACCACAAATGATCTTAGCTTTTTTCATACGTCAGTTTTTACAACTCTGGTCTACTTTGTGAGTCAAGCAGCGATTAAGGCAATTTAGGAAGACTGCAACTACTCCTCGGTTGTGCTCATGTGTAGGAATGCCCTAAATATGTTATTTGCTGACAAGTAAGTACATGTTTTTTGGGTCCTGGGAGACATGGAGATTGAGGAAAACGAAATGGCAGATACACTGGACAATTACCGTTGAAAGCAACGGTAGCAAAATAGATCATATACTCTAGGATGAAGGAAGAAGCTGAGGAAAGTTGGCGTGCGACGAAAACTTTTAAAAACTTCTAAAATCATGTGGAGCTCCTATGGTCCTAAATCGACTAAATTCCTTTTATCACTAACCAGAAGCAACTGTAGACTTCTACTGGGAGTATTAACTGGACACTGCTGGACGGCTTTTGACGACACCTGTAGGAAGTGTAAGGAAGCCGGGGTAATTGAGACAGTAGAACATCTTCCGTGCCTCCACTGTCCGGCTCTAAGCCGCACTAGATATGACTGTCTTGGTGATCACACTTTTCGTAGTCTTGAACTTGTATCGGCAATGGAAATGTGTAGACTACTAAGGTTTGTTAAATCTGTGTGGGAGTCATTCGATACAGGCACGACGAAGTAGGCTGCCATACTTACAGGTTTCTTGTCATCTGCTGGTATCGTTAAGGATCAATAATTATTATTGCGGCAAACCAGCAACCACCCGACGATGTTTTTAAAAAATAATTAAAAGGCAAAGCGCTTGATTTACATATCCAAAATATTTCCCACAAATAATTTCAGTGTACAGTTGCCTATAGTTATTTACTTACACATGCTTGTATTTAGTTCATTTTTTAATTATTTTTTATTTACAAATCTTTCCATATTAATTTTTTTTTTGCTGGCTTTCTTCTTTAACTTGTAGATCTCCACACTTTGATTAAAGTACCTTATTTCTTTTTTTTATACATATATAATGCAAGTATGTATGTATAGCAAATATTTATAGAAATGAAAGAGAAAAAAACAGATTTATGAAAACTAAACAAGATGAGCATCTGCTATGTAAGACTATAACGCAATGTTTCTGCATCCCTTCATGTAACATCTCATAGACAGACAAACTGACTAACTGACTGACTGACTAGTTGGCTGACTGGCTGTTGCTAAAAAAACAGAGATTAAAATTATAAAAAAAAGTAACAACTTGAGCAAAACTTGACGCAATTATTTCAATTACTTGTTTTCAGTTTTTGCTACAGTTAAAACTATATTTTTATCTTTGAGTAAAAAATATTTTAATGCTTTCCATATCGAGTTCTTGTTTCTTGACTGTGCTCTTTTTTTTTTTTTTTTTTGTTTACCGGCAATTAGTTAAACTTATAGAAAGAAAATATTATGCAGCACAGCAAGGAAAATGAATTTCAAACCATATTGACTTGCCACAGCAGAGCTACTAATTACATGCAGCCTCCTGTTGTAATAATATTGGTATGAGTATCTAGTGCATTTCTTTTTTTTTCGTTCTTCTTTATTTATTTAGTTGCACGTTTTAACTTTATTATTTTATTGAGAATTCTTTGATTTTACGACTGCAAATTGAAGTCGTTTTTACTTCTTCTACTCAGAAAATCACTTTTGTTAAATAATATTTAAATATTTACTTTGTTTTTTTTTTCCTGCATCTTTATTAATGTGAGAGTCTAGTTATTTGTGCTAAACCAGAGGAGAAGAAGTTAATTAAACTGTTGGATTTCCAGAGTGTTTTTTTAGCATTAAGAACATGTTTTGAGAAAATTCAAAAACTAGTTAAGTTTGATTTTATGTTAAAACTTTTAATCGATTTTTTTTCTTCTTCTGTTTTCTTTAACTTACACAATGATTTCATGGAAATAGCAGATACATGAACGAGTATTGTTCCTTATTCGATTAACTTGTTTTAAATTTTAACACCTTGAATGCTGATTATGTTTTTAATAAGAGGCATGTGTGCTAAGTGAAGGGCAATTAAAGGAAATTTATTAATTGTTATGTTACGAGTAATGAGCTGCGGATAGATAGAAATTAGTTTAATGCTAATGACACTGTACAACCGGCTTGAAATTAATCTAAAGCAAAAGGGTTCTTGTAACGACAGAATCTGTTTTGTTAGGGAAGATAAAAAGAAACTTATTTATAAGAGTATCTATCGGGGTTTTGCATAAAAAAGTATCATCCCGTTTTTAAAATTGTTTAATGTAATGTTTAAATATAATTAAGTCTGATTAATTCTCTTACATATCTTCTTACACAGAAAAAACTAATTTTCGATTTCAAACACAAAATTCTCTGAATCAAATAAAATTTTTTTCAATTCAGGTCCTGCAAAGAAATTTGTAAATTCAAACGCAAAATTTTGTAATAATTTGTTTGGAAAAAACCCCGATTTTTTCAATCAACAAATTGTCTGATTCAACAAAATTTTTTAATGAAAATAAAGAGTAAATAAAATAAATAACTGTTGTGTACAGTATGCAATTTCTATATTGGAACAGAAATGTTCTCTTAACAATTTTGTTACAAGTATTACTTTACATTGATTGTATCAATTAGAATTTTTCACTACATATTGTCTTTTGTTTTGCTTAAAAAAAACAAACTATTTACTGGAATAGTAAAATATATTTACTCTATCAAAATTTTATTTCAAACAACCTTTTGTTTGAAAATTTTTCGGGAATATTTTTTTCTGTGTAGTTACAAAATAAATAATTATTAACTATTATTTATTAAATATTGTTAAATTTATTTAAAAAGACCTCAAGCTTAATAAAATAGTTACTATTAATTATTAATTGTTTTTTCAATCAACCTTTTAAATGATTTTGAAATTATACTTCTAAATAAGTATTTGAAAAACTGCCAGCAAAACAACATAAGCACTAAAAAATCTGCTTTGGCGTGATGCATAATATTCATGATATTTTATATTATTATAGTAAAAGGCACTGAACAAGTTCGATGTGGTTGAATCCAGGACCTATCAAACAGTATAAACATAATGTTCATTGTTCCCTCCAATGATACCGCATAGCCATTCTGGAACCAGTCCCTTAACTTTAAAAATAAATTATACATACATCTTTGGTGTAAAGGAACCCTAAAAAGGAAACAAAGAATCTCTATCTATCTTACACTTCACCACCTGTCGTTAAACTATACCTTTTCTAGTATTAGGTAACACAAAGGGACCTGTTATTTGGACCCAACAGAACTGAAAACCTAATTTATCTTATAATTTCATTTGTTTGGAAATTTTTTACCTTTTTGGAAACCTAAGCTCTACCTGAACGGTGTCAAGAATCATTCCTATAGGAAGTTCATAGAAAGTTGTTACATTTTTGTTCTTGATTGTTTCCTTGAATTTTGAACGGTTTGCTGTCTATGGACCTGAACAGGGGAAAAAGTTGAAAAAAAATCTAATTTTTAAAAAAATTTTGCGATTTTGATATTGAAGATGAAGTTTTTTTGATTTTATATGTTCACAATTTTTGTTCTTTGTGACAAGAGCTACAACTTTGCCTTTTCCTGAGAAAATGCAAAAATTCAGTGAAGTGCGACTTTGACTCGCGCAAGAAGGGTTCCGAACGGACAAGAGATATGTAATTCAATACGAACTTTAGCCTATATAAATATAGTTTTGGCATTTCTTTTTCGTTTTTGTGTTGTTTCGGTTTTAAGCGCTTTTTTAGTTTTGGCACTTTTTTCTCGTTTTGAAGATTTTTTTTTTTGGTTTTTGACGTTTTTTTAATTTTGGCGATTTTTTTTAATTAGTATTTTTATGGGAATTTTTACAATTTAAGTTTAAAATTTGTTAACGCACTAATAATCCCAAAATTATTATTTTACTTATTCAGTAAAATATTTTTTTATTAAAATACATTGAAATTGATTATTTAGGGGTTTAGCTGAGCTGGATTTTTTTTTAATTTTAGCGATTTTATTTGGTTACGGCGTTTTTTTCAGTTTTTGGGGTATTTTTCATTTCGGCAATTTTATTAGTTTTGATATTTTTTTCTCGTTTTGGCGATTGTTTTCGGTTTTTGGCTTCTTTTTTTCATTTTGGCGAATTTTTTCTGTTTTTGGCGTTATTTTAATTTTGACGATTTTTTTCGTTATGGCGATTTTTTAATTTGGCAATTTTTTCCATTTAGGCGAATTTTTTAGTTATGTCGATTTCTACGGTTTTTGGCGTTTTTTCTTTTTGGCGATTTTTTTTTTCATTTAGGAGCTTGTTTTAGTTTTGACAGTTTTTTTCCCCATTTTGGCGATTTTTGGCGTTTTTCAATTTGGCGATTTTATTTTTCATTTTGCCGATTTTTTTTTCATATAATTACTATTTTGGTTTTGGCGCCTTTTTCGCGTAATGGCGATTTTTTTCGGTTTTTGGCGTTTTTTTCATATTGCCGATATATTTATTTGGGCGATTTTTTTCGAATTTGGCGATTTATTTTAGTGTTTTTAATTTTGGCGATTTTTTTTTTGGTTTGGCGATTTTATAATTTTCGGATTTTTTAGTTTTACCGTTTTTGAAAATTTCAAGAATTTACCTCTTACGGTTTCCAAGATATAGCAAGTTGTCAAAATTACCTTAACTGATGTAACACCCTTTTATTAAAATTTTTTAAAATTTTACTGTTAATTGTTGTAGTCTATATAAAAATACACTAATTTTACAAATTTCAATTGTCAATATACATACATATGTACATACAATTCTATGTATATTACATGGGATTTTAATACCCTTTAATTTTTAATCCTCATGTACTTGTTGTTGTAGCGGTCAAGGTTCTACATACTGTGTCCAAATTTCAGCTCAGTCGCTCTTACGGTTACTGAGAAAATAGAGTGTGACAGACAGACAGACGGACACAATAGGGGTCCTTTTCACCTTTGGTGTACGGAACCCTAAACATGACACCGATACCCCAAATCTTTGGGGGCCCATAAGAAAAGGGGATGACTGGGGGCAAAACTGGGAGATACGGGTCTTTTTTTTTTTTTTTTGATCTTTTATCACGTAGTGGTGTCCATATATGGACACCAAACTAACCTGAACAAAGAAATATGAATTTCCAATTGCATCGTTTAGTTGGTGCAAATATTTCTCGCATGGTGCCTCTTGAGTATTCATGATCCAAGCGAATTTAATTAACTCGTTTAGTGTGATCAACTTTTCCAAACATCCCTCTTACTACAGTTGTTAAAACTTATGCAATAAACATAATTTCAATTAAAAAGAACTGCTCTTTAAAACACTTTTCTAAATAGATTTCGCACCATGGTTCCAGCTACATACGAGTACGAATATTTTATTGTTTTCTTGTTAATGTCCATAGTTTTGTTTCGTGTTTAAATTTTCTCATTCCGATTGTATCCAGTGTCATTTTAATAAGACATTAGTTATTATAAAATAACATATATAAAATAAGTTTACCTGTATTAGTATAGTAGAGCGAGCAAGCATTTTAGTAATAAAATCCATCCGGACATTTGCTGCCGCCACTTTAATTAAAATCAGTTTTTATGTACTCGTACAATATTTTTATTAGTATTCGCCTTGTGTGCAGTTTAATTTTAATTGCATTCTATTTTTTATAAAAAATTTAACAATGTTTTAATGTTTTATATGCAAATGCTTAGTCAAAATGGAATGAACATTTTGTTGTATGCCACAGAGCCATGAAAATGAAAATACGATTGCTAAAAAAAGTAGTTGAGTTGGTTTTAGCTACAACAACTGAAAAGTTACGGCATGAAGAATAATAAAAATGTCTATTGGCTATTTCGATGGGTTATTATAAAAATATACAAAATCTATACATAAAAAGTCACTATTATTGAAGCGTAAAACAACTACAATTAAAAAACTCAATTTGCAGTAGTAACAAAAAGAATTGAACATGTCAATCAATGGTTGCGATTCACATGAAATAGTTGATATTCTTTTTATTTTTATATTATTATTATCGAATTGTACTCTACATTATGAGGGTTATCAGATTTAATATTTAGATTAGTGTAAGTCAAAGCCTGGGCATGAATGAATAACAAAGCAATTCCAAATAGAATTTTGATAAATTATTTAAACAGAAAAAAATTCTCTAGAAAGGTAAATCATTGAAATAAAAACTATTTAAATAATTAGCAAGGAAATATCTTTAAGAATGATTAAAATCTACGGACTCTACGGATATTGGCAGGATACAACTTAAGGCACTTATAAGAGGGGAAGTAACTTAACTGCATAATTCTCTGGATAGGGAATTAGGGTGGGTCACAATAAGGTTAGCAGGCAGTGTGTGTGTGTGTGCAACACATATTATGACGATCGTATTGTGGATACGAGTATCATAGACAACCTGCTTTTAACTCATTAGTAACTCTTACGTCCCTTTTCACAATGTATGTTTAAGAGTTAATGTGAACTGTAACTGCAAATTCAATTCTTTTAACCATACATTGTAAAAAGTAACGTTAGTATGAAATGACTAATGTTGTTAATAAATACTTGCCTGAAGCTTATTGAGAGCAAGGAGAGATTCAAAAAGGAAACCAAACCGATACCATGTGCATAACAGTTAAGTTCTATCTAGGAAATCAGCATAAATAAGCCAAATATTTTAGGTTTTAATTTCATACAAATAGATGACAGTACTTACATACATTTGAAAAAAGTTCCTTCCAATGCCTTCTAAAAAAGTATCTCTAATAAAAATTATATACTGAAAAAGTATCTTTAAAAACGTACGTTCTGGAAAAAGTAACTTTTAAGGAAGTTCCTTTAAAAATTGTCATATTAAATAAAAGGTTTTCATTTCATAAAAACAGATGAAAGCACGTACATTTGAAAAAAGAACCTTTTAAAAAGAAAGTCTTTTCGAGAAAGTACCTTTTCACAAAGTTCTTCTAAAAAGTGTATTTTTAAAATGTTTTTATTTTATAAAAACAAATGAAACTACGATTTTTACATTACAAAAAGAGACTTTTCAAAAAGGGACTTTTAACGCCCTTAGAAAACAATCTTTTCAAAATAGTACTTCTGAGAAAAGTACATTTTTAAAATCGTAACTTTTTAAAATCGTAACTTTCTAAAAGAGTACCCTTTTTAAAAAGTAATTTTTTAATGAGTACCTTTCAAAAAAGTACATTTTAAAAAATTACCCTTTAAAAAGTACATTTTAAAAAAGTACCTTTTTAAAAAATGCCTTATTAAAAAATTCGTTTTGCAAAAGTACCTTTTACAAAAGTACCCTTTACAAAAGTACCCTTTACAAAAAGTACCTTTTACAAAAGCACCCTTTAAAAAAGTTCATTTTACCAAAGTACCTTTTACAATTGTTGCTTCTACAAAAGTACCTTTTACAAAAGTACATTTAGAAAAGGTACTTTAAAAAAAGAGTACCTTTAAAACAAGTATCTTTAAAAAAGTTACATTTCAAAAAATTGCCTTTTGAAAAAGTACTTGTTCAAAAAGTACATTGAAAAAAATTTTTTTGAATGAAAGTACCGTCTTAAAAAGTACTAATTTAAAAAAAGCTTTTAAAAAAAGTATTTTTTTAAATGCTCTCTTAAAAACAGTTATTTACTTTAAATGTAATTTTTGTAAGAAACATGCAATTTTTTAAGTTAAAACAATATCTTTGAAAGAAGAACCTTTAACAAATTAATTCTTACGAAAAAATAAATCAAAAAAATCAAATTTTTATAAAATTACCATTTGTAAAATACCTACATATGCATATAAAAAAGTAATTTTAAAAAAAAGTATCTTTTTACAAAAGTCCTTTTAAAATATTATATATATTTTCTAAAAGCGTTTTTTAAAGAAAATTACCTTTAGAAATGACTTTTTAAAAAAAGTACCCTGACTTAAGTACTTTTTAAAAAAAGTACCTCTTAAAAACACTTCTTAATAAAAGTACTTTTCAAAAAAGGAGTGCATTTAAAAAAAAGTACATTTTGAGGAAAAAAAGTTCATCTAAAAAAATCCAAGTACTTTTTAAAGAAAGTAAATTTAAAAATAAAGTATGTACCTTTTAAAGAAGTACCTATTTAAAAAAGTACTATATAAAAAAGGACATTTGGAACCAATATCCTTTTAAAAAAGTACCTTTTATAAAAAGGACCTTATGACCTTACTTTTTCAAAAAGTACTTTTTAAAAAAAGACCTTTTATAAAAATGACCTTATGAAAAAGTACCTTATAAAAAAGTACCTTATAAAAAGATCATCTTTTTTCCGTTTAAAAATAGAGTATCTTTTAAAGAAGTACTTAAAAAATACTTTTTAAAAAAGTACTATATAAAAAAGACATTGGGAACAATTATCCTTTTAAAAAAGTACCTTTTATAAAAAGGACCCTATGAAAAAGTACCTTATAAAAAAGTACCTTTTCAAAATAGTACGTTCTAAAAAAGTACCTTTCAAAAAAGTACATTTTAAAAAAAGTACCTTTTATAAAAATGACCTTATGAAAAAGTACCTTATAAAAAGAGTACCTTTTTTACGTTTAAAAATAGAGTGTCTTTTAATGAAGTACTTTAAAAAAATACTTTTTAAAAACAGTACCTTTTAAAAAAAATTACCTTTAATAAGAATTACCTTTTAAAAAAGTAATTTTAAAAAAGTACCATTTAAAAAAAGCATATTCCTTTGAATATACATAAATACATACTTTTAAAAAAGTACCTTGTGTAAAAAAGTATATATACATGTAAAATAAGTAAATAAATAAATATGTACTTTTATGAAAACCAGGCCTCTTCAAGGAAGTACTTTTTAAGATGACGAAGAGAAGTTTGATTTTATAAAATATTGTTTACAAAAGTACCTTTTATCATAAATTTTCATAGAAAATACCCCTTAAATATTTACAATACGTGTGTTCTATTTTTTGCTATAGAACTTTTCCTATTCGTTGCTGTTCAATGCGAGATTGATTTTGTATTTAAATGAGACAATTCTAACTTTTTTATAGCAGATATTTTTTTGTGTGAGTAGATTTTTATCAAAAAGGAATCATGCATAAAAGTAATTATAACGAGAACGAGAGTCAAAAAATAAAACCTCCAAATAACATTAAACACAGCCACCTCAATTAAGAGTCACAATTTTAATACTCGTACCATGAGCAAAAAAAAATTTAAAATTTTTTACCTTGACAAAACAACAAATTACAAATATTTAAGACTAAAATTAGTTTTATTATTGTTGGCATTGTTGGTTTATTATCACTTGCTGTTAAAGCTACTTTAACTTCTCTACATGCAGTACACTTGGTTTTGGTTTAAGTAGTTAAAGCGAGTTATAAATACTAATGTAACTAACAAAAAAAAAATTAATAATAATTATAAAACATTAGACTGTTTAAGACGGACTTGAAAGTCATATCGATTACTGTAGGTACGAGTACTGCTGTTCACATGACCTGTGTGCACTTGATGGATTTACGAGTATGTACGAGTATCTAACACATGTCGTTGTTGTTGTATGTATGGAAATTGTTTGGGAAATAAAACTGTATTCATATTTGAATACCAAAAAAAAACAGACTTTCAATTTCAGACTTGGTATTAATTTACTGTATACATATTTTTTTAATTTTTCATACTCGTAATCATTCGAGATTATTTTCATTAAGTAAAGAAAATAAAATGGAATTCATCAGTTGTTCATTTGAGTATCAAATATATGTACATATGTATGTATAAGACAGATATTGACAATAATAAATTGTTTGAGAAACTAAAAATATTCAATCATTATTATTTCATGTTATGAATGCTGGTCCATTTGCTAGGAAAAAAATTAAAGATATAAAATAAAAAATTCTTACAAAATGATGTGTAGAACAATCAGAGAATCACCTGGGTAAAATAAATTTTTTTAGAGTAAAAAAAGCAACAAAAAAAATTAAAATGTGAATTTTATTATTTTAAAATATGATTGTAATGATTGAGCAATTGTCTGCAAACTGTGGAAATATAAAATTCTCCTAAAAAACTTTTAATTTAATGTTTTTTGTTTGTTTTACCATATCATAGCTTATAGTTTTGTCATTCGTTACCGCACTTTAGGACGCTATGATTTCACCTCGAGTAACAGCCTTAAGACCGTAAATAAATTAATAAATTCAGTAAAGTGCGACTTTGACCCGTGCACGAAGGGTTCCGTACGGACACGAGATATGTAGAAAAAAAAGTTTTGGCATTTATTTTTTTCGTTTTGGACGTTTTTTTAATATTTGGCGATTTTTTTAATTTTTGCGATTTTTTTTGTTTTTGGCGATTTTTTCAGTTTTTGAATTTTTCATTTTGTTTAGAAATTTTTTCTGGTTTTGGCGATTTTTTTCGGTTTTTGGCTTTTTTTAAATTTATTTTTGCGATTTTTTTCGTTTTGGCGATTTTCGGTTTTTGGCGCTTCTTAATTTTTTCGACTTTATTCATTTAGGCGCTTTTTTGTAGTTTTGACACTTTTTTTTCTCAATTTGGCGATGTTTTTTCGGTTTTTGGCGATTTTTTAATTTTTGTGAATTTTTTTCCTTTTTGGCGATTTTTTTTCATATTAACAATTATTTTGTTACTGGAGCCTTTTCCGCGTTTGGCGATTTTTTTCGGTTTTTGGCGCTTTTTTCATTTTGGTGATTTTTTTTTCATTTGGACGATTTTTTCGAATTTTTGCGATTTATTTTAGTGTTAGAATTTTTTCTTAATTTTGGCAATTTTTTTGAATTTTTGGCAATTTTATTTTTGTTTTGGCGATTTTATAATTTTCAGATTTTTTAGTTTTACGGTTTTGAAAATTTCAAGAATTTACCTCTTACGGTTCCCAAGATATAGCAAGTTGTCAAAATTACATAGTAAAAATTGCATTAACTGATGGACCACCCTTTAATTTAAATTTTTTAATATTTTAATGTTAATTGTTGTAGTCTATATAAAAATGCACCAACTTTAAAAATTTCAAGTGTCTATATACGTACATACATATGTACATACAATTGTATGTATGTTACATGGGATTTTAACATTTTCATTTCTCGTTTTGGAACACCCTTTAATTTTTAACTCTCATGTAGCGTGGCTCTTAAGGTTCCTGAGGAAATACCGTGTGACGGACAGACGGACAGCGTAGCGAAAACAATAGGGTTCCTTTTTTCAACTTTGGTGTATGGAACCCTAAAAAAGAGTAAAGGCGCAGTTAGCCGACTGTAATGGAATGTAACCGCAACGGTAGGAAGCAGCTGATCGATATTGTACATAACAAAAGTAATTTACAGATTCTTTCATTCCGGTTACATTTTTATAACCACTTTTATTATTTTTCACATCAAAATCTCGATCAGTTGTTTACTACCATTGCAGCTCCGTCACAATTCCACCCAGGGTCGTATGAGGCGAAAACGGTCCCGTTGTGGATTGCAAAAGTTTATGTTGGTATACGGATGAATCCAAAACGGAGGATGGATCATTGATCAAAGAAGATGACAATTCGGCCGCTAAGGAAATGTGGTTGCCTTCTTCTGGTTTAAGGCAGGCCAAAGCTTTGATGCAGCCATTTAAATATAATGGCATTCTGAACTTCAACAGGAATAATTTACGGCTTGTTACTGGTTTTCTGTCTGGTCACTTTGGACTGAACTATCCTCTGTGCAAAAGTAACCAAGTTCGTTCACCTTTGTGTCGTTTGTGATTGGAAGATGACGAGACGACGACACATACATTCTTTGTCGTATTGTGTGACAGTAGAAGGCGTGTTTTTCATTCAGAGTTTCTATGTTCAGATGATATTAGGCGGGCTTCTCCAATATCTGTACTGACCTGCATAAGAAGAGTCATACAGAGATTGAATTAATCTGACTCATCGATTTATGGTACAAAATATCCATCAAGTGTCGCATATCTTTCCCCTATTCTATTCTAGTTTTTCAACGGCCAATACTCATTCTCTGATACATACAAATGTTTGGTACTTGGGGAAAAGTGCAAAATCATGTAAGTGAAACCGACGTTGGTTGCAATTTTACAAAATGTACGTCTGCCTAGTAGCCAGGAATCATCATTCCACTGTTTCGATTCCAAGATTTTTACTTCTTGTCTACTTTTTACTCTATTAAAAAAATAAACCAAAGATGATGGGATATTCAATGCCATTATATGTAGTGGGCCGACCGAGCGCAAGATCTCCCAACTACATTTTGAGTTCGTAATAATTAAACTACTACCGGATTATAATTTTTGTTTTTTTCTTACCAAAAACTCGAACCATACCAGTATAAGATTTCGTTGAATAAATTATTATTTAAAATTTGGTACGATCGCTGAAGAACTTGAGAAAATAAACTGCTGCTGTCGAACGTGACCGAGCAGAATGCGAAATAACGAAATATAAAAAAAGAAGAGAATTATATAAGGACACCCGGCTATAGCTATGCTACTTACATAGCTATAGCTATATAAAACAAACTTAATGGTGTCTATTCTGTAATACGCGTCGACTTGGTGAAAGTTACATGAAAAATAAAAATCTAAATTGTGCAAATGTAAAGAATTTGGTTTTATTTTTCATAAAAAATTAACCGATTTTAAAATATTTATTTATTTTATTTTAGAAATGTATGGCAAACAAAATCAATTTTAGAAATTTTGCTTTTGTTTTAATTTAAAGTTTCACTTCTTCCAGAATAGCCACCATTGTGTTAAATAACATTGCAATAAATTTACATTATATGATGATGTCAAATTCGCCGCAAATATTGCATTCACCATTTATTTATTATAATTAAATTAATGTATTGTTTGTGGCCAGTGGCGGCTGTTAGCCGGCTTATAGCCGAGCGGCTTTTAAGTACAAAGAACTCAAAACAAAAATAAATTTATAACTGTAATAGTGTGGAATATTTTTGTTACGAAGGTCACATTCTAATTCCTGTATCGCGCCATAAATAGCATAGCTATAAAATTTCAATGGAGTTCAGATGTAATCATACCGAAATTTCGTCCGATATTGAATAACGCAATTTACCCTCCGAGCTCTTAAAAAAATTTAAGCTTTAACCTGTTCGAAGGTTCACTACCTCGGTCTTAGAAAACTGTTTAAGACAATAACTTGGAAATATACATATGCATGTCCTCCTTCCAAACTTCGAGTGTTAATGCAGTGAATTATAAAATAAGTGCTGACGTTTTCTGTTGAAGCAATGAATTCATTTATTCAATTCATTCAAGCAATTAAAGAAAATCTTTTCAAGCTGCTGTGTTTTTTTTGTTCCATTCTGCTCATCATTTTCGATTTAAGACCAATTTTACAATGTTTTTTTTCTTCTTTTTTTTTTGTAATAACAATAATCATAATTTTTTATATTTTTGTTACTGTTGTTTTTTGTTACAACTTTTTGTCGTTGTTGGTTTATTAAGTGTTTGTTTGTTTGTTTGTTTGTAGCTGCTCCTGTTGCTGTTTTTAATAGTGATGCTGGCAAATGATGCTGCTGGCTGGCTGAACACGACAGCAACTAATGCTGTGTGTTGTTGCTTTATGATTTTTGTTTTAGTGCTGTTTTGTTTTTGTGTTTATCTTAATGTCTTCGTTGCTGTTGTTGTTATTTTTGTTCTTTTTTTTTGGTAATAAATGCTGCCGCCATTGTGCTGGTGTTAATGTTGCTGTTGCTGTCGCTGTTATTTAGTGCCACAAACATTTCCACCTCTAATTACAATACAATGAGGTGGCAAAAATATATTTTTTCTTCATTACCACACACTCGATTTGTACAACAAACATCTCCTTTTTATTTGCTTTAATACTACGACATGTGTTTTTGTAATGAATTTTTTTTTTATACAATATTTGGTTTTTTATTATTCCACTGTTGTTCTTCCAACGTAACGTCAACTGTTTTTTGTGCTTCATTACAAAATGTATGTATGTATGTATGTTTTTTTATTATTATTCTGCTTTAGCGTTTTAAAAACATGATTTGCAAATATTATATATCAGATACATTTTAGTTATACAGACAGATCGACAGTTGGACGGACAGACATAACTAAAACAAAAAATATTTTAATACTCGTTTTGTTTATTTGATGTTCATGTGTGCGCTGTCTGTCGGTCTTGTATGTTTTTAATGAATTTAATGTTGTTTTTAACACTTTCCATATGCCTAAATGCATTTAGTACTTAGTGGTCTTTATTTTTTTCATACGTTATAATCATTCATTTTGTTGCTGTAATATTGGTTATTTTTTTAATTTCAAATAAATATTCAGTTTATTGCTGAGTTGTATGTGGTTTTAAACTTAGTTTACAATTGGCACCGCAGGCGACAAAATACATCGCTACTTAGAGTGAGATAGAGAGAGATAGATGGAGAGATATTTAGAGCGAAAGATAGAGAGATGCATAAAGAGATATTTAGAGAGATAGATAGATAGAGGAGAGATATAGATAGAGAGAGGAAAGATTTAAATAGAGAAATAGGAGTGAGAAAGATAGAGAGAGGAGAGAAATAGATAGAGAGAGAGGTAGATATAGAGATAGGAGAGAGAGATAGAGAGATATGAGATAGAGATATAATAAAGATAGAGAGATATATAGAGAGATAGATGTAGAGATAGATAAAGATATATATAGAGAAATAGAGAGAGATAGATAGAGAGATAGATAGAGAGATAGATGTAGAGAGAGATATATAGAGAGATAGAGAGATATTAAAATTTTCAGAGAGATAGAAATAGATACAGGGAGATAGAAATAGAAAAAGATACAGGGAGATAGAAAAAGAAAGAGACAAGGATATAGAGGTAGAAGAAAAGAGAGATAGACATCCATGTCATGAAAAAATCCGGGTTTTTAATTTAATTGGCTTTTTTGAATCGAAAATACGATGATGAATGAGAGAGATAGATGGAGACTGAGAGAGGGGGATAGGTAGTCACAGACAGAGGGATATATAGAGATAAAGAGAGGGATAGATTGAGTTAGAGAGATGGATAGAGGGAGATGTAGAGAGATAGCAATAGAGCGACAGAGTGGTAGGCAGAGGGAAATATATATAAGATAGTGAGAGTAAGAGAGAGATAAAAAATATATAGATGAAAAGAGAGCAATAGAGATACATTGGAATGAACAGGGAAATATAAATAGTTTAAGAGAGAGAATTTGAACCAATTTTCCATAATAAAATATGGTTGATGTGCGTTGTGCGATCTTCAGTGTATTCTATAAAACTCTATTGATCTGGATTTAGAGTGAGAGAGAGAGAGAATAGGGCGAGCAGTAAAAAAATACAGTAGTGATTTTGCGTCTCGTAAAAAGTACATGTGTAACATTACTGTGGACAGTGGTGGTTGTGCCGCCAAATTATAATTAGACTATTGGAATCAGGGCTGCCGTTTTTGGTTATTTCTAACCAAAAGTGGTTATTTTTTTCTTTAATGTGGAGATATGAATATTTTTCTCATTTTGGTTATTTTTTTTTATTTGCCAAAAAAAAAAATTATACACATGTACATATTTTTTATGTTATACTTTTAAGCTTTTATGTTCTTCAATTTTTAGTATTGCTAACAAGGCAACTGAAAATAAAACAGCTGTGACTAAAATCGCTAGTGCAGCCACCTGTTATGAATTCGCCTTGATTGCTACTCACTTGTTTACAATACTTTTCTTTTACAACACTGTCAACAACTTTTAATTTAACTAAATGGTCGCAACTCTGTACTATAGAACACTATGTGGTTCATAGGAAATGACCACGTTTGTCCGCCTGTATCGCCTCCTTCCTAAAAAAATTGGTCACATCTTGGAAAATCTTAATTAGTTGGACAATTTTAAAGTTTTTAGAAATTCTCCTGAAAACTCGAACTTCCAGTAATTCTGAGTATGCACGATTTTAAAGTACTATGTGGTCTATAATAGGTGACCACTTGTATCCGCCCGCATCGCCTCCTTCCCAAGAAAAGTGCGTAACCCTCAGAAAATTCCAAGTTGAAAACTTGACGATGTTTGGTTCAAATTCATGTTTTTCAGAAATAGATTCATGGGTTTTAAACACCCTTACTTATAAATTGGCATTAATTTTTCCCGTCTCGATTGCATCATTTAAAAATACTACATATTTAAATTTGGTTATATTTTTTCTCATTTGGTAACTTTTAAAGTGAATTTTGGTTGTAAAAATTTTTTGGTTGTGGCAGCACTGACTGGAATATCTAATATAGATACATACCAGTGTAAAAAATAAACAAAAACATTAATAAAATTTGCATAATATTCAACATAAAATAATAAAAAAACCATTAAATATATTATTGGTAAAAAAAGTTGTTTTAAATTAAGCAGTTTATTTGAAGAACTCAATAACACGCATAAAAAACTAAGAGTAATTAACCCTTTTTTGTTTTAAAATCCAATGCGAAATACATATTATATTATTGAATATACTACTTCAATCGATAAACACACTGTAAATGTCAATGTTATTAACTTCATTATTATTATTATAATAAATGAAAATTTCTGTATGGTATTTTAAGAAATTTAAACCTAGAGAAACTTTGGGGCTAAAATCTAATACGTGGCTTTGTCCTTAATACGTGACGTAGTTTTCTTTTCACCTTTGGTAGGCATTGCATTGTCCAAGCGACATAATTTTCGAACTTCATCTTTCGAAATCGTTGGATATATTTGACCTCAACTCGAGCACTCTGTCCGTTTACAATCGTGTATCTCGGCCGATGAATGTTAAATACGATCTATGAATACTACACTCTGAGAACAAGCAAAATTTCAACGTACTCATGGTCGTCTAAATATCAATTGCTTTGACTTCGAACTAAGTGTAGGGTTCCATAACGCGCAATAAAATACACACACTTTCAAAATGTCGTCGACAAGTTTTAAAAACGCTAACCACCAATCAGCGCATCGGTTTGAAGATCGATGCTCATGGTTACAATGTTTCGCAACTTTGTATCTATACACGACATAAAACCGCATCAGAAGACTATACAAACTTTGTATTGATACATTTGAGAAGCCAGCCCAACACACGCAAAAAAACTAAATAGTTCCAAGAGTTTGGAATTTGCACGCCTTCATAACTAATACAAAAAAATTAATACATGTTTAATTCGTCATTATTGTAGTGATGAAAATTAAAATCCAAAAAGTTTTAAAACCAGGGAACATTGTTCATCAGCGAATTGTAACAATTATTTCTTTTTAATTGAAAAATGAAAAAAAATCTTCAAATCAGACAAAATGCATTGGCTCGATTAATTCATGTTTCCCTCAAATTGGACCATTTCGTCATCACTTGAACCCTGAAAGCCTGTAAAATACGTGTAGTCGGCTAAATATGGTCTCCTAGAGCCTCGGAGGTCCTCAGTGAAATACAAATTACTATACTGGAGTTTTGTATACTTACATATTTCATTACATTTCTCTCTCGGACGGCAGTTAAAATCATCTATGGATATCTGCCGTTCGTACCGCGACACTTGATGCAATTGCAATTTCATACACTGAATAAATGAGAATTACAAGCGATTGTTCTTTTAATTCGCACTGGAGCATAGGGCGCCAAAAATATCTGTTCTCGATTTCGGACTCTTGGTTTGTTCCAGGTTAAATTTAGAGATCTCACTTCAGTGTAGAGATTGTTTGTAAATGTTGTCATACCTGTACGGAAGTAGATGACCAGTTCATGAACATTTGCGTTTGGCTAGTTCTACTTTACAATTCCCCATTTGAAATTGTCAGTAGCTAAAAAAAAATCGAGACTAGTTTTAACCAGCGATAAACTTTCTATGAATCCTAGAAACAATCCATGTTCAAGAGCTAAATTGTTACAATGTTATAATTATGAGAATTCTTAAATTGATTACATCAATCTATCGCATGTTTTTGTCATGACTAAATAACGGACATATCATGAATTGGATGTTGATATTGGCAACTAAAAAATTTTCTTTCTAAATTTATTTCTAAATAAATACTTAATCCGTTGTTTTAATAGAATGATGGTTAAATGTACTAGCCCGGTTTGATAACAACAACATTAAAAGATTTACAGAACCGAGCTCTGTTAAAAAGTGCACCCCTTTTCAACAGCGTTCGGTTCGGTAAATCCTTTAATGTTGTTGTTATCAAACCGGGCTAGTACAATATTAAACCAATCCGTTTCGTATTACACTTATGCTTTTATAGCATTTTGTGCGCTCTTAATGGCGCAACCTTCCATGTAGCACATCCGTAGAATAAAATTGATTCAAATATTCAAATACGGAGTCTTACGATGTTGTCTTGCTTTATTGACCTTATTTTCTATATCAATCTGGGTACCACCATCGGCTGATACCATGCTGCCTGAGATAACAAAATTTGGGGTTTAATCGCCGGATTTCGATAACGGGCTGATTCGATCGTATTTTTCAGTTTGGAATTATGGCATTCGAACAATGTAATAATATGGTTCGTTATCGTATGCCATAATCCCAAACTGAAAAAACGTGACCGAATCAGCTCTTCGTCGGAAGAGACGATTAGACCCCTGTGTGCCATAGTGTGGCTTTGATCATCTACTGAAATATATGGTCATTCCTTAGGTTCTTACAGCATCTTCTTTGTGGCGAGTATTCACCCATAGACTCTTCCACGTTACATAATTTTATACGATAAAAGGAATATATTGTCTGCATAGGTTAGGTAGTTCAAAAAAGTGTTGCCCATTCGCCATTGAATATCTTAATGTTGGAAAGAGATTGATGATATTACTTCTCTTTCACTACATCAAATAATTTCGGTAAATCTCTATTTTTCTCGGAACTCTCAGAAACACAACTGGGACGAACGACGAATTTTTGGTTGCGAAAAATAAAATATATTTGTGTATATGAAAATACAAAAAAAAAAAAATAATAAAATCACGACAATAGAATTCTCTATACGACGAGAACTCTGCAATAGATTTACTCAAGGCGAATTCATACCAGCTGCTCTCGCCTTTTATATTTGTTAGTGTAAAATTTCTTGATGTCAGAAAATTTCCGAACGTTTTGCTTTGATTTGACATAAGAGAAAATCTAGATCATCTGGGGTCAATTCGCCTTGGATTTATTTCCATTTCTTACGTCAGCGAACGATGAAAAGTCAACTTTCTCTCTCTTTGCACAAACTTGATTACTGTTTATCAATTATGAGAGCTGTTCAGCGTGACCGTTTGACCGACTAAAGTGGCAAATCGCCACTTTTTCGACTGCCTTGCCACTTTTTTGACTGCTTTTGCCACTTTTCGTCACGCTTTTTTAGAGTGAATTATACAAAAATACATTAAAAATAAAAAATTTTGTGTTTTTTTCTCGTTTTTTTAATTTCGCCCCCTTTTTTTGATAAATCCCCTTTTTGGTGCCACTTTTACAAAAATGTCATCGGTCACCCTGGAGCTGTAACTTTTGTCGTCGTTGTTGTGACGAATTGGCTCAGCGAATTTTTAAGGACGATTTTGTCGCCGTGGGCGAAATTCTTCTTTCGGTCCCAGTTGTCTTCCTTACATTACCTTTTTCTGTGTTTGTCTATTCTTTTATTCTCGCCAAGCTTTTTTTACGATATTGAGCTGAGCTCGTATTTTTACTTTCTCAGTAGGTGGTCGGTCAATCTAAACAATTCTAAGGCTACGTAGCAATATTTGCAATGCACATCTAATTAACTTCACAAAACAGTAAAGCTGATCATAAAATAATTAAATTATATACAGCAACCATATTAATTGCAATTATATTTCCTAAGGGCTCCACAGTGCATAATTTCCTTGCAACATTATTTTTAATGATTTATTTTCTTGTAGTAAATACTACTACTACGTCTAACAGTGACATCTTGGCAAGATTAACTCTCAATGACTTGTAAGTAAGTTAGTTACTTGCACAAATCGAATGGCTTTTATTCATCTTGGATTTATTTTATTATACCCTTTACCAAAAAATGGTAAAAGGGTATATATAGGTTTGTCATTCCGTTTGTAATTTCTACAATATTAATAAGACACACATAAAGTATATTTATTCTGGATCCTTATGCATAGGGAAGACGAACAAGCGATGTCCGTCTGTACGTCTGTCTGTACGTGTTTTCCCAAGCTCCCAGAAGAGCTAGAGACTTCGTTCTTGGACTGGTGTGTCAGAAATTTTCCGAAAAATTTTGCTATTGAAATTCAGCAAAATCGAGCAGACGGTTTCAGAGCTGGAAACCTCATACTCAATATTCCCATAGAAAATAACTACCGAAAACAAGTTTTCATTACTTTTTTATTAAATTAACTTATTTTATACTTCGGTATGAATAAAATTGGTATTTATAATTAAAAAAAAATTTAAAAATTTAACAAAATAAAAAAACGTTTCCAGGGTTGGAAAACTTTAACTTTTTTCCTAATAATTAAACATATTTCATGTTTTAGGAAGAAGGCTATTTTCTCAGGAACGGTAAAAGCTACGGGTCTGAAATTTGGACAGTGTATGTAGAACTTTGGTCGCTACAACAACAAATATATAAAAGCTAAAAATTAAAGGGTGTTCCAAAATGAGTGACGAAAACTTTTAAAATCCCATGTAATATACATACAATTGTATTATGTATGTACATATGCATATTGACACTTGAAATTTGTAAAATTAGTGTATTTTTATATATGCCACATTAATTAACACTAAAATTAAAAAAAATTTAAATTAAAGTGTCCATCAGTTAATGCAATTTTGACTATGTAATTTTAACAAATTGCTATATCTTGGAAACCGTAAAAGCTAAACTGTTGAAATTTTCAAAACCGGTAAAACTAAAAAATCCAAAAATTATAAAATCGCCAAAAATTTAAAAAAAAAATCGCCAAAACGAAAAAAATCGCCAAAATAAAAATAACGCTAAAATTAAAAAAAAAACGCCAAAAACCGCAAATTTTGCCAAAACAAACAAAAAATGGTTATATGAACAAAAATCGCCAAAAATTAAAAAAAAATCGCCTAAATGAAAAAAAATCGCCAAAATAAAAAAAATCGCAAAAACGAAAATAAATCGCCAAAATTAAAAAAAAAACGCCAAACACTAAAAAAATTGCCAAAACAAAAAAATTGCCTATATGAAAAAAAATCGCCAAAAATTAAAAAAATCGCTTATATGAAAAAAAATCGTCCAAGTCAAAAAAATCGCCATAACGAAAAAAATCGCCAAAATTAAAAAACGCCAAAAACCGAAAAAAATCGCCAAAACGAGAAAAAGTGTCAAAATGAAAAAAATTCACACCATGACAAAAATCCGCAAAAATCGCCAAAACAAAAAAAAAATGCCTATATCAAAAAAAATCGCCAAAAATTAAAAAAATCGCTTGTATGAAAATAAATCGGCAAAATCAAAAAAATCGCCAAAACGAAAATAAATCGCCAAAATTAAAAAAAAAGCGTCAAAAACCGAAAAAAATCGCCAAAACGAGAATAAATTGCCTATATGAAAAAAAATCGCCAAAAATTAAAAAAAAATCGCCTACATGAAAAAAAATCGCCAAAATCAAAAAAATCGCCAAAACGAAAATAAATCGCCAAAATTAAAAAAAACGCCATGAACCGAAAAAAATCGCCAAAACAAAAAAAAGTTGCCTATATGAAAAAAATCACCAAAATTAAAAAAAAACGCTAAACACTGAAAAAAATAGCCAAAACAAAAAAAAATTGCCTGTATCGCCAAAATTAAAAAAACGCCAAAAACCGAAAAAATCGCCAAAACAAAAATTGCCTATATGAAAAAAAATCGCCAAAAAATAAAAAAATCGCCTAAATGAAAAAAATTTTCAAAAGCAAACAAATTGTCAAAAGAGGAAAAAAGTCGCCAAAATTAAAAAAAAGCCAAAAACCGAAAAAATCGCAAAACGAGAAAAAAAGTGTCAAAACTAAAAAAATTGCCACAAAAAAATAAAAAAAAATAATATATATAAAAAATAAGAAAATCGTCAAAATCAAAAAAATCGCCAGAACGAAAAAATCGCCAAGATTAAAAAAAAACCCAAAATTAAAAAAACGACAAAAACCAAAAAAATTGCCAAAGTAAAAAAATATTGCATAATGAAAAAAAAACCGCAAAAAAAGCACCAAATTAAACATAATACCTAAAACCTAAAAATTGCACAAAAAGTATGAATTTTTTCACAAAATTAATATGTACCAACATATCTCTGTGCTTATGTATGTATCTCTATACTACATAAACGCACTTTGGTAAAGGGTATATAAGATTCGGCACAGCCGAATATAGCACTCTTACTTGTTTTTAAATATTATTTTTTTAAACTTCGGTTTTTAAGTTTGTAATCAGCTCAAAGGCAGCCTCCCCAAACAATTTAATGCTCGAAAAATAAAAACTAAAAAATCCAATTTACAAGAGGATAACAAATCAAGTGGTAGTCACTCACAGTCACTGAGTCATTCTTTAATTCATTCATTCAAGTTTAATTCTCTTCTTTATGTTGCTGTGGATGTGTCCCTCTGCGTTTTGGTTTCGTATGTACGAGTATGTAAAATCACTATCGACGGTTTGCACTGACTTCTAACAGACATTATCATTGCTTTTATGACTCAAACAGTCAACACCTGCTGCAAATATTCCATATATGTATTCGGATTCAGATTCTTCGTTAACATGTGGACTTGCACAACATTACACTCGCACTGCATTTCATTGCATCCAGCGGCTTAAGGGAACAACTCGACTTTGTTTTCTCTACTCTATTCTACTCTGCTCCACTGCCTTTTGGGTTATTTATCTTAAAGGAAACTTACGAAAAATATGCAAAGTACAAAATACTTGGTACACATGAAATACCAAATGCAAACTGAAATTCATGTGCATCGGCAACGTGCATGTAAGACTGACTACACGGCGAAAAATGCGATAAGATGCGAGTAAATATTTTTGTTTGTTTGTGTATGTTGTGTGTGTGTGTGTGTGTGTGTGTGTGCGTACGTGTCCATGAGTGTGTGTTTGTATGTGTATTTGCTTAAGCTGCATGTGGTACAAAAAAAAAGAGGAGATAATGCAATTGCTGGAGGAATGGCAGGGCAAATATGATGATGTAGCTGTACGTGTATTTGAAATGAAATGTTTAAAACTTTGACTTTATTTTAATGCTGATGCAATCAGTATGCGTGTTGTACGTTTTAGCACAGGGATAATACAACTTAAAATATGTGGTTGCAATTGAAAATTAAGCAAAACAAGAAAGTTTCACTCACCATGGGCCAGAGCGGGCAAATCCAGTCATTTTTACATTAAAATTTCCAGAAAATTATTTTTTTATGTGTACATATATGTGACCTTCTCCGAGAAAAGTGTGTGAAAATGAAGTTTTGAGAAAAACGCATTTAAAAAATAAAGTTTTAATGTTTTTATCGATTTTTCCAACTTCCCGTTATTTGGCACACTAGGTCCCTTTTCTCGCAGAAGTTCACATATATTTTATTGTCATTTAAAAACTTGTTTCTCTATTCGTTATGCCGTTATAAATATTTTAGGACTGAATTGGGCGAAAAAATAATTTTGTCCGCCAAAATTTTTCAAATGCCCCAATATACGTTGGTTACACAGTTCTAAGCAACTGGCAAGGCCACTGAAGTCTAGTTACTCACCATAGTCGATCACTTAAGTTTACATTTATTCCACATAGTCTTCTCCAAAATTCCCAAAAAATAATCAAAATTCCCGGGACCCATAAAATGCCGGGATATTAAAAACCCTAATCAAAGTGATCACATTGCAATCTAGCAGCTGGTGTATTTCTAAATTTCCTATTAAGTTTAGACTCCTCATCTTACATAAGTTAAATAATTTCGGTGAAGTGCGACTTTGAACCGCACACGAAGGGTTCCGTACGGACACTACATATGTAATTCAATACGAACTTTACCCTATATATATATATATATATAAAATATAGTTTTGGAATTTTTTTTTTCGTTTTTGGGTTTTTTTTGTTTTGAGCTTTTTTTAGTTTTGGGGTTTTTGCGCTTTTTTTGGCGATTTTTTTTTGGTTTTAGACGTTGTTTTAATTTTGGCGATTTTTTTCGTTATGTCGATTTTTTTTGGTTTTTGCCGTTTTTTCATTTTTGCAATTTTTTTAGTTTTTACACTTTTTTCTCATTTTGGCGATTTTTTCGGGTTTTTTTCTACTTAATTTTGACGATTTTTTTTCGTTTTGGCGATTTTTTTTCATTTAGGCGATTTTTTTAGTTATGTCGATATTTTGTATTTCTAAAGGTTTTTCATTTAGGCGCTTTTTTAGTTTCGATACATTTTTCTCATTTTGAAGATTTTTTTCGGTTTTATGTGTTTTTTTCAATTTGGCGATTTTTTTTCATTTTAGCGATTTTTTTTAATTTTGGCAATTTCTTTCCATGTAAAAATTTTTTTTAGTTTGGCATTTTTCCCGTTATGGCGAATTTTTCCGTTTTTGGCGTTTATTCATTTTGGCGATTTTCATTTTGGAAATTTTTTCGAATTTGGCGATTTATTTTAGTGTTACAATTTTTTTTAATTTTTTCGATTTTTTAATTTTGGCGATTTTTTTTGTCATGTCGATTTTTTTTGGGTTTTTGCCGTTTTTTCATTTTCGCAATTTTTTTAGTTTTTACACTTTTTTTTCTCATTTTGGCGATTTTTTCGGGTTTTTTTTCTTAATTTTGACGATTTTTTTTAGTTATGTCGATATTTTCTATTTCTGGAGGTTTTTCAGTTAGGCGCTTTTTTAGTTTCGACACATTTTTCTCATTTTGACGATTTTTTTCAGTTTTTTGCGTTTTTTCAATTTGGCGATTTTTTTTCATTTTAGCGATTTGTTTTTATTTTGGCAATTTTTTCCCATGTAAATTTTTTTTTAGTTTCGCATTTTTCCCGTTTATGGCGTTTTTTCATTTTGACGATTTTCATTTGGGAAATTTTTTCGAATTTGGCGATTTATTTTAGTGTTACAATTTTTTTTAATTTTGTCGATTTTTTTTCGTTTTGGATATTTTTTTCTGGTTTTGGCAATTTTTATCGGTTTTTGTCGTTTTTCTTAATTATGCCGATTTTTTCGGTTTTTTGCGATTTTTTCATTTTGAAGATTTTTTCATTTTGGCGATTTTTCGGTTTTGGCTGGATTTGAAGATTTTTCGTTTTGAAACACCCTTTAATTTTTAACTCTCATATATTTGTTGTTGTAGCGGGCAAGGTTCTACACACTCTGTCCAAATTTCAGGTTCGTAGCTCTTACGATTCCTGAGAAAAAAGCCTGTGACGGACAGAAGAACAGTACGGAAACGCTGTACAGAAACTTAAAAATAAGGGCAGATAAATTCATATAAAATTAACAATTTACCCTCGTTAGTGGATGTGCCAGGCAATATAATGCAAAATGCGTTGCAATGCAACACAACCTCCCAACCGACGACGATGATGTTGATGATGATGCTGCTGTAGCTGTCCTGCATGCATTTTTTCTTAAGTGCATTTTTAAACAAATGTTGTGTGCATTTGTGTGTGCATACAAACATACTTGAATACACTTGTTTATGCATGTATGTGTGTGTGTGTGTGTGTGTGTGTGTGTTTTGTGTATTTGTGTGTGTACTATTGTGCTTGCAAGTGTGTGAAGTAAATTCAAGTGAATTGGCACTTTTGTACGTGTGTTGTTTTAGCTTAAGGGGTTTCTTTAACTCATTCTTTTGTGTATTTTTTGATTTTCATCTTTCCTTACATATATAATTTTTACTACATCTGATTTTGAACACAAAACAACAACAAATAATAATGAAAAAAAAAAGATGAAACTGCTTCCCTATTCTACTGTGACATAAAGCAACATCAAGACAACAAAAATTGTCTTTTCTAGAACATCACACTGAAATATAATTTCAAAACAAGATTTCAAAAATTGCGTTGCAGACACATTTTTATTTTTTTATTTTTTGTTTTTTCTTTTCTTGTATTCAACTCTAAACTGCTGATTGCTGCTGTTGCTTTATTTCTGCATTTAAGTCTCAAAAAAATTTTTGCTTTTGTCACAAATAATCAAGAAGGGTTGAGTTATGGTGTTAAGGGCAGATCTAAAAACTTTTTGAAATTATACACATATGGCAATGGCAATACGGGCAGTTTGGCTGATTGTCAATATCAATCTAGAAAAACAAGCTTGATTGATTTTTTTCATATACATATGTTTCATGTTAATTCAACATGATTTACAGTAATTTTCAAAGAAAATGTTTACTTTAGAAATAACTTATTTCATGTTTCATTAAGGACATCCTTTTTAATAGGGGATGACCCCTACTCACGCAATACATTGCGCTAGAACTAGGAAAATAGGTTATGGGGAGTAGGATTCCATTATTGTTAAATCAAAGTGAAGCATAATTTTGAATCAAAGTTATTTCAAGTTGAAACAACATGAATTTAATTCAATGTAGTTATTTTATTTTATTAATTATTTAGCTTATCTACGAATAAGTGAAATAATTGAAGGGTTTTTTCTATTTTCTAGAATGAAATTAAATGATTTCTCTTATTCTTAAATATGTGTAATTAAGATTTCCTTTATATATCTTTTGGTTTTTAATAAGTTTATATTTCAAAACTTAAACGGCATTTGTTAGTAAATTTTTGTTATGCCACCTGCTTTTTTTTGGCTTCATTTTGTTTGGATTTCGATTTAGGTACTTTTTTGTACGGAAATATGGCAAAACAAGAGTTAAATTTATTTTTTTCGCTCTTGTATGAAGCATATGGTGCAATTGCCAAACAGAGGCGTGTACAGCAAAACAATACTTATTAAACCTTAAAATAGTTGATTAGGAGCAAAATGAATCGCAGAGTACTCACTATGGCATTTTGTGGTATCGCAGTAGTGTATACTGGTGGCAAAGTTTGTCATTTCTGATATTTTTCTTTGTGTGGCATTGCTTTCATATTAAAAACATAATGGAAACGGCGTTGCATAGATTTTGAAAATGACAACACAACAAATTTCGCGAAACAGTTTTGGATTCAAAAAGCTGGTATTCAAAATATATGTATATATTCATATACCAATTTTATTTTAAATGGTCGTTGGGTCAAACCAATTATGAGCTGATCGTATGTGACTTTAATTTTGCATACATAATGTGTTCAACTTTAAAATCTAACGAAATATATTTGAACACTTTAAATTTTCATCCAAGTACATTTTTAGTGGACATTTTAACCCTCTAACCTCATATAACATTTGAAAATGATATAGAGCAAAAATTTCTATAAAAACATTAATGTATTTGTACAAACTAAAATTTTTAGTCATTTATTTAAATAACTTTCAGGATTTATGCATTTATTTATTTAATTTTTTTGAAAAATATTCGTATTCGTAATCGCCTGAAAATGGCCGAATATTCGACAATTCGAATACGAATATTCGTGCATCAGTAGTATATACATACATTATATATAAAATATTATACGAACTCTATCCTTTACAATCGAATAAATATCTTAACTGAGTTTTGTCGTGATTTTATTTTTTAGCGCTTTTTTCATTTCGCCGATGTTTTTCGGTTTAGGGCGAAATTTTATTTTTGGCGATTTTTTTTAGTTTTTTTTTGGCAATTTTTTTTTCTTCTGCTTTTCCTTGCATTTAAGCGTTTTTTCATTTGCTGGTGATATTTTTCATATTGGCGATTTTTCTTTACAGCATTTTTTCAGGTTTTGGCTTTTTTAATTTTGGCGTTTTTAATTTTGGCGTTTTTTCGTTTTAGCGATTTTTTCATTTTGCCGTTGTTGGGGATTTCTTATTTTTGGGAAATTTTATCGTTTCGGCGATTTTTTTAGTTTGTTTTGAAGACTTTTTAGTTCTGGCGATTTGTTTAAATTTTGGCGATTTTTTAGTTTCTACCCCATTTTCTTCAGCTGTGTTTTACTTTTAGCGATGTTTTATTTTTGGCGATTTTTTTAAATATTTTTTTAGACTTTTTAATTCATTTCAACGATTTGTTTAATTTTTGATAATGTTATTCCTTTAAGAGCTTTCTTCATTTTGGCGATTTTTCGTTTTAGGGTTCTCCTTTTTTGGATTTTTTATTTTTTTTTGCGATTTCTTTGGTTTGTGGCGATTTATTTTAGTTTTAACGTTTTTTTTAATTATAGCGAATTTTTAATTTTCCCATGTATTTTTCGTTTTTGGTCACTTTTTAATTGTGGCGATTTCTTAGTTTTGGCGATTTTCTTCGGTTGTTTTAGTTTTACCGAATTTTTAGTTTTGGCGTTTTTTTTTTTCGTTTTGTCGATTTTTTTTAAAGTTTTTTGATGACTTTTTTAGTCTTGGTTATTTCTTTCATTTCATTTTCAATTTCATTTAAGCGCATTTTTCAATTTGGTAATTTTTCGTTTCAGCGTTTTTTTCGTTATTTTCGTTTTTGGCGTTTTTTAGTTTTGTTGTTTCTTTATTTCTGGCGATTTCTTTGGTTTGTGGCGATTCATTTTAATTTTAACAATTTCTCTGGCTTTGGCGTTTTTTTCTTTTTTGGTTTGGCGATTTTTTCTGCCTTGGCGATTTATTTTAGTTTTGAGGATATTTTTCATTTCAGCGCTTATTTAGATTTTTCGTTTCCGCATTTGTTTTTTTAATTTTGGAATTTTTTAGTTTTAGCGGTTTTAAAAGTTTTAAGAGTTAGCTTTGCCGCTTATGGACCTGTACAGGAAAAAAGGTAAAAAAAATCGATTTTTTTTAAATTTTTTGCGATTTTGATTTTCAAGATGAAGTTTTATTTTTATTTTATATGTTTACAATTTTTGTTCTTTATGACAAGAGCTACAACTTTGCCTCGGAGAGTAAAAATCAAAATTCCGAACTGTTTGCAAGATATGAGCCTGGGAAAATGCAAAAATGACACCGAGGCCCCAAATATTTGAGGGCCCATAAAAAATTGCTTGACTTGGGGCAAAACTGGAAGACACGGTTCTTTTTTTTTTGTCTCTTATCACGCTGTGCTGTCCGTGTATAGTTATATTTCCATGACTTGAAAAATTACACACAGGGCTAGTTTCTTACTAATTAGTTAAACTTAGTTTAACATGCGTTTGAGTTAAGCAAGAAACAAATTTAAATGGGGTTTAACCGCCCATATTGTGTTTCAGTAATGAATTGAGAGTTGTCAATTTAGGTAGAAATGCCATACTTTGTTTTCAATATACATAGATGTGGCATTTTTTAAAATATTTTATGTAAGTAGGGCAACACTTAAAAACAGCTGTGACAATTCTTTAAATTTATTAAAAAAAAAAAACTTCAATAACTGAATTCTGAATTTTTGGAAAATAAAAAAAATAAACAATATTGACTTAAAAAATAGTGACGCTCCAAAAATAAAACCAAAAAAGATTATAAAATTTTAAATTCAACGAAATAGATTTCCTTACCAATTAATTCTAAAATTATAATACACAGACCTCTTTGGTAAGCGAAATATTTGCAAGAACTCCAATTCATTATACGCATAAAAATGATTTGATATTATTTTTCTCACAATTGTCTTATCCAAGTTATTTATTTATTTATTTTCATTATTCATACATATAATATATTACATATAGATTCTGGTTTCATAATCACTGAAATCTTCGTCGTCAAAAGACGCATCCATTTTCTTTATGTATGAATATATTTCTTTTTTTACGGTCCTATGCTCCTTGTAGGAGTTAAAAAAAAGGATTGAATTATTATTACATTTATTTTTTTAAACTTTTTTTTTAAAACTGTTTTTTTTTTCAATTTCGTAATATTTGTTTCATTTATTTATCATTTGACAGTTCTAACTACAGTTTAACTGATTGATTGTTAACTAGATAATCTTTATTTGAAAAACAAAATTTTAAGTTTAAACTACAGTTAATTGACAACCATAGTTTATCTTTATGTTAGAAACTAGCTCGCAGTGATTTTTTTTATTTTTGAAAAGAAAAAACTTTCAAATTACTTTAAAGTCTAGCCTCGTTGGGTGCTTGCACTTGTGGGCCAGTCCGTGTGTGCGTGTGGCTGTGTGCGAATGTGCAGCACTTGTTAATCTTTAGATTGAATTTCTTCGATTGAGCACATGCATACTTGTGAGTCTAAAAAGTCCTTGTTTTTTTTTGTTGCTGTTATTGTTAATGATGCTGCTGCCTGTTTCACATTTTGTGTTGTTGTTGTATCTGGTCATCAACATAGTCAGCAAAGTTGGCATCACAAACATCAAAATCATCACCAGAGACATGCAATCGAAACGGTAGGTTGGAAATGAATAGTTGTGGCGGTCGCTGTTGGTAGCCAAGTAGCATTTTTGATTGACATTAAGGCAATGTCCGTCCGTCCGCTTGTCCTTATTGTATTGACAGTTTGTTCTGCCACTCTACTTAAGATCATTTTTGCTTAATTTTTCTTTCATTTAAAAAAATGTTTTTTTTATTGCTATTGTGTCTATAATTTCATCATCATCAGCGACAACAACAACAATAATAATAATAAGTTTTATGTTTTTTTTGGGTTTGCTCCACTTAAATTTACAATGTATTCATTCTTAGGTTTCGAGTATGAGATGTGGTGGCCTGCCTGTGGTATGTTGCTCCCGAAAACCAAGAAAGAAAAAAACTACAAGTTATTTCAACATTCGGGTGTAGGTTTTTGTGGAGAGTGTGAGTTGTGTGTAATGCACAAGATAAGTATGTTTATGACCACAACAAGCAGCAACATGGCAAAAAAAAAAAGCCAAGTATCCTTATGTCGGTTGTGTAATTGGAGAATTTTGTTGTTTTTTGTTAACGTGGCTGGGGCCGGCTCACTAGTGATGCTGTCACTGCTGTTGTTACCTTTTGCTGCAGTCTGCCTCTGCCTCTGCCGCTGCTGTTGTCATCTCCTGTTTCATTATTCATATTGTAGAAAAGATATTTTTTTTTCTTTTCATCTTCACTTGTTATTATTCTTTTTCACATTTAGAAATAAATACGTTTTATATTTTATTATTTCTATAGCTTTTAGTAGTTAGTTTTTTTCTATATCTTACTTCGGAGTTAAAACCAAAAATCCTTGAACGACCCTCTCTGCTGGCAGTTCTTTTTTTTTTTTTTTGCTTTGCTGCCAAATTTCCCTTTGAAATCTTAAGGAATCTAAAGCCAGGACCTTCACTTGTTTTCTTCTTCTCATTTTTATTTTAAACGTAATTTTTATGTACAATGTCGCCTTTTGAAACATAAAGTTCATGTTAAAAATGTTGACACATAAAACAGCAAATTTAAATAATAAATCCTGATAAATTAAATTTTGCTCATTGTAAGTGATTTTCTTTGTGCGTGTGTGTGTGTTTTTTATTTTCTTCTTTTGCAGTTATTTGAGATGATTTTAATGGCCAAAGACATGCAAATTTTTTCAGGGCCTTACAAAGAATACAATACAATGTATTTTCTAAAGTTTTTTTTTATTATTTTTATTTAAAGGTAAATAATAAAAATATGAAAGTTTTATCAGTCCATTTGACACAGCCTTGATCTTATTATTTTTCTTTATATTCCCTTAAATCAATTTAAAGAAAATATTTTAAAGTTGTGTGTGTCTTTAAGGGGAATAAATAAAAAGCGTTTTTTACTGATATAACTCTGTTATGTTTATACAGTAGAAATAAATCGCAATTTAATTGTTTTTAAATGGTTAAATATTGCATATTTTCAGCATTTCTTAATGTTCGAATGCTACATATTAATTTGACGCGCACTTTAAGTACTTTATTATATGCTAGACTTCTCATTTAGTTCAAAAATTTAAATGTAATGAAAATTTAATTATTTCAAGCTTACTAACAATTGCTTAACGATAACTAAAAAAAATATGTGTTAATACATTTACATGTCTTTATGGGTTTCTTAATAAAGGATTTCTTATGTATGTGTTGGTGAGTTTTTTACGCTCTTGCTGTAATTGCTTTTTTTAACCGGCTTCAAAAAAGAGGAAGCTATCAAGGCGTTTAATTTTCAAGTTGTCATGACTCTATCTATAGTAACTATGTACTTGACTGGATAATTAATAATAAAAAAAGTTGAAAATTTAAAAAACCCCCGAATGTATCTAAAAAAGATGTGATACGAGGGCGGATCAATAAGTTCGTGACTTTTTGAATGAAACCAGTTTTTTGTTGCAAAACAAAAATTTATTTTTCAACCTAATCTACTTTTAAATAAACACACTTAGTCCAAAGTTTCTCCAGTTTTTGTATCCCTTCCAAAAAAATAGGATTTTTCGGGGTCCTTAAAATAGGCAATAGTTTCATAGTTGGAGCTAAATCTCTTTCCAACGAGCCATATCTTTAGGTTTGGAAATAAGAAGTAGTCACTAGGGGCTAAATGCGGAGAATATCGCGGATGGGGGCTATCAAATCGTTGCCCAATTCATAGAGTTTTGCCATTGAGACTGCACACGTGTGCACTCGTGCATAATCTTGATAAAAAAAGAACTTTTTTCTTGGCCATATTGGGTCGTTTTCTCCTCTTTTAAATCCTCATTAAATCGTTCTAATAAGTTGGCATAATATTTGCCGTTTATTGTTCTTCTTTTTGAAGGTAATCGATGTGGATTATGCCGCGAGCATCCCAATAAAACTGTTACCATCACCTTATTGGCCGACAAACTCAACTTGGCCTTCTTCGGAGCAGATTCAGACTGCTGCTGGGTCTCCGGAGTACAGTAATGGATCCATGTTTCATCCACAGTTACAAAACGGCGCAAAAACTCATTCCGATTGCTGTTAAACAACTCCAAACAATCCTTTGAAGTTGTCGCACGTTTACGTTTGTGGTCCATTCAGAGCAAACGCGGCACCCATTTTGCAGACAACTTTCTTAAATCCAGATGATCATTTAAAATGGAAAGCACAATGCCATATGAACAAAAATCTCACACCCTTTTACTCTTCGATTGGCCAACACCAAATCTTGGATTTTTTTTCGAAATTTTCGGCTGTAGTGACCTCAATTGGCCATCCAGAACGTTCAGCGTCATTCGTACTTGTGCGACCACAACGAAAGTCAGTAAACCACTTTTTTACCATTGAAATCGATGATGCAGAGTCCCCATAGTATTTTTCGAGCTTTTCCTTGGTTTGATTGACGGTTTTTTTTCGCAAAAAATAATGTTTAATGAGCACACGAAATTCACTTTTTTCTATTTTCTTCTTAAAAGCAAGGTAGTCTGTTATCAACGGCTACGGCAACAAACTAAATGACACAGCTTGTTCAAATTTAGACAGGAGTCAGCTGACAGTTGCCTCTTGACAGGAGCAGTGTTGCCATTTCAATCAAAAGGAGGGAAATTCAAAAAATGATCCGCCCTCGTATCTTAAAACTTTGCAACAAATTTAAATTCATTAAAATTGGATGCTAATTATAAAAGTTATAAGGCCAACAAGGTTTCTTGCTCATAACCGAGGTATTCAACTTCGACACCCTGTAGCTCTCGGTGTGTTTTAACAGGGTGGTACGAATTTTCACATTCTTAAAGCTTAGATCGTCGGCCCTGCTCTCTGATTTCTTTATATATTATTTTGTTATGGAATGGAAGGTTTCAAAGATACAGATTTATTATTCTTGTTTACTAATTGGAAAAGTATTCCGTAAAAAATTTAAAAAAACCATAAATTCTTCCAATAAAAATTTTTATTTTTCCCATTTGATTTACCTATAAAAATCTCGTTTTGAAAGTTGAATTTTTTTTTTTTTTTATAACTTAACATCGCTGTGTTAAAAGCCAGGAAATGGTGTGTGTGTTTGCACCCATTAAAAGAAAATCATATACAAAAACATTAATTAATAATTTTTTTACACAAAACATTTTTTTTCACGTTGTACAGTGTTAACAGCAGCACTATTAATATCTGTAACCTCACAACTTCACAACTGATGAAAATGTTCTTAATTAATTTCATTCCACTCATAAATTTTGTAATTTTACACTGTGTTTTTTTATTGCAAAAAAAAAGCCAGTAGACAAAGTTGCAACATTAATTGTTGCAAATTTGCACTCGTTACTTGTTGTGTTTGAAAAAGGCAAACAAGAAAAAAAAAATAATTATACGAAATTGCTTCCAATCTACGCAGAATATAGTTCGAATGCAAGTTGGGCATAATTATAATTATTGATACGTTCACAGATTATTCGGAAGCATGTTATGGCAATAAATTAATATTGCGGCCGACGATCATTACACGAAATAAAAATTACACAACTACTCGTACAAAAACAATATGTGTTCTTTGTTGCACGAAAATGTTAAGCCAGATGTTGTTTTTGTTACATAAATTACGGGGAGCAAACAAAAAGGAGTTTATTGAATATGTACCTATTAACAAAGTATTGTCAAGTTATTGTAAATATTTTATTTATTTAAGTTTTAAGTCCTGCACAATACCACTTACAAGAACTCTTAAGACATGAGGGATTTTTCAAATGCTTTACTACAGCGAAATGTTCTAAAACAAAAGCTAAACAACACTGTTGGTAAGACATTTGTTTCAGTTACTGCAGGTATAGGAGTAAAGAAGAAAATACTTTGTGTTGAAAGAATTTGTGATGCTTGCTTCTTCCAACGCATGGGCGCGTATACAAACGTCATGCATGTACACACGCACACAGGTTTATATTTATTTTTATATTTATATTTATATTTATGCGCACATACAAGCGCACACATGCATTGGCATTAGTCGTGTGCGCTTGCTTTAAAAAACCACCCTTAAACATATAATAGCTTACCATCTGCATCTCACACACACACACACACACACACACACCCACACTCAAACGTACATTATGCAAAATAAATTCAGCGAAGTACGACTTTGGCCCGCGCACGAAGGGTTCCGATGGACACTAGATATGGAATTCAATCAGCGTGACCGCTTGACCGACTAAAGTGGCAAATTGCCACTTTTTCGATTGCCTTGCCACTTTTTGTCTCCCTTTTTTAATAAAAATATATTAAAAATAAAAAATTTAGTGTAGTTTTCTCGTTTTTTTAATTTTACCCCTTTTTTTGATAAATCCCCCTTTTTGGTACCACTTTTTAAAAAATTTCATCGGTCACCCTGAATTCAATACGAACTTTAGCCTATATGTATAAAATATTGTTTTTGCATTTTTGTAGTTTTGGCATTTTTTCGGTTTGGCGATTTTTTTTACTTAGGCGCTTTTTTAAGATTTAGCGTTTTTTTGCAATTTTTTCTCGTTTTGGCGTTTTTTTCGGTTTATGGCGTGTTTTTATTTAAGCGATTTTTTTTTAATTTTATTTTGGCGATTTTTTTCATATAGGCGTTTATTGAGTTTTAGTGATTTTTCGGTTTTTTGCGTTTTTTCGGTTTTGGCGTTTTTTGCACTTTTTTTCTCGTTTTGGTGTTTTTTTCAGGTTTTTGCGTTTTTTTTATTTAAGCGATTATTTTTTAATTAAGCGATTTTTTTATTTTATTTTTGCGATTTTTTTCATATAGGCGTTTTTTTAGTTTTGGTGATTTTTCGTATTTTAGCGTTTTTTTCATTTTGGCGATTTTTTTAGTTTGTATACTTTTGTTCTCGTTTTGGCGTTATTTCATTTTGGCGTTTTTTTTTTTCATTTAAGCGCTTTTTTTAAGTTTTGGCGTTTTTTTGCAAATTCTTTCTCGTTTTGGCGTTTTTTTTTGGTTTTTGGCGTTTTTTCATTTAAGTGATTTTTTATTTTACTTTGGAGATTTTTTTCATATAACCGTTAATTTTAGTTTTGGTGGTTCTTCAGTTTTTGGCGTTTTTTCATTTTGGCGATTTTTTTAGTTTTTACACTTTTGTTTCGTTTTGGCGTTTTTTGATTTTGGTGTTTTTTCATTGTGGCGACTTTTTTTCATTTGACACTTTTTCTCATTTTGACGATTTTTTTCGGTGTTTGTCGTTTTTTCACCTTGGCGATTTTTTTTAATTTTGGCAATTTTTTTTTTGAATTTTGTCGATTTTTTTTTTCATATAAACAATTTTATTTATTTTAGTGCTAGATTTTTTTCGTTTTGGCGATTTTTTTTTCAATATTTGGCGATTTTTTTTCGTTTTAGCTTTACTGTTCTTGAAAATTTTAAGAGTTTGCCTCTTACGGTTTCCAAGTTGTCAAAATTACATAGTCAAAATTACATAAACTGAATAACACGCTTTAATTTAAATTTTTTAAATTAATTGTTGTAGTCTGTATAAAAATACACTAATTTTACAAATTTCAAGTGTCAATATACATATGTACATACAATTTTATTAATATTACATGGGATCGTTTTGGAACACCCTTTAATATTTAATTGTCATGTATTTGTTGTTGTAGCGGAAAAGGTTGTACATACTTTTTCTAAATTTCAGGTCCGTAGCTTTTACGGTTCCTCTGAGAAAATAGCCTGTGACGGACAGACGGAACCCTAATAAAAAGCATGCACACATCAACACTACTTCTTTCGATTGTTTGTTATGAACAAGAAGTCTTCGCGACTTCGCTTGTAAACACTCATATACACGAACATCAATACATCCATCTAGTTTCGCTTATTAAACGACAGCATTTATTATTGCCTTACTATAATACATAGCACGACAATACATTTAAAATACAAGACATATTTACATTTCAAGACTATTTACACAGGCCTCTACTGCATATGTATGATTTTTGTTTCAATACTATCTAATTACTCGAACATTTAATATAACTTAAATATTATTCTTAAATAATGTTAATTCCCTCTCTTATTTTGCCTCTGGCTTATTGTTATGCAGAGGGAAAAAAGAACAACATCATTGGCGCAAAATAAGCACAATTAAAATGTATCTTTTTCTGCCAGCATGTGGATGTTGTTTTTTTTTTAACTCCAATCATATCGTATGCACGCCAAACCAATTTGTTATAAAAAAAAACGGAATTCATTTAATGCCTTTTGTGTATAATTGGAAATTTTAAAGTGTATAAAAAGAATTTACCGGACATTGCTGAACATATTAACTCGGCAACAATGTTTATTTTACCACTTCGAGAGTTTGCACGAAGCCAGAGAAAAGACAAATAATAATCCATTGTATGCAAAGAAATGAAATAAGAAATAATTAAGGTAGCTACTGCAATATAGCTCGAAGGACCATAAAGAAAACTTTATTTTTAAATTTATATTTGTTGTTGTTAGTAACAACCGTAGATAGGGTGACTTTATTACAAAAAATTAATTAAAATTGTAAACAATTTTTTTTATGTTAAAAAATTTATTTTTAGTCAAATAAAAAAAAAATACATACATCCTGCATCCTGCTGTTTACGTATAAGTTAGCAACAGATGTGAATACCATTATTAATTATATTTGTAAGCAATAATAGTGAATAACCCTATTAGTTGTAAAATATGCCTTGTAATCAATATTTCGTTAAATCAAAATTTATTGCATTTTAACCAATAGAATTAAATTAAAATGAGCTGACAAATATGTTTAAGCAAATTATTATTATTTTCTATGTTCTAAAAACGCTTGGTAATTAATTTTTGCTTACTAAAATTGATTGCATTTTAGCCAATGCAATTTAAGGTATTATAAGGTGATTGTAACATGAAACCTAATTTAAGAAATTACTATTAATAAACAAAATTCAATATTGTAAGGAAAGCTGAAGAAATAATAAAGAAAATCATTCTATGTTGAATCACAGAAGTTAAAACACGTTTTGTTTTTTAAACGACGGTTCATAGAACCAACCGAAAAGTTAATTTATACAAATACATATTTTTTCATATTTGAATGATGATATTTCTATCGGCGGAACTTACATGTTTACCAAGGGTCTTGGATAATTCCAGTAGTGTAATACTTTCACTCAGAAAAAAAATTGTTTGCATACAAAAAGGTCAACTCAAGGCGAATTGATACCAGAGGCGTCTCGATTTGCAACTTTGTATATTCACCTTGCATAATTAATAGTGTAAAATTTCCTGCTGTCACAGAGCATATCTTTTGCATTAAAGAAGCACTCACATTTTTTTTAAGCCCTTACTTTTTCTTCAGGTCGTGTTCCACCTGTTTTCTTACACTCTATTATTCTTTTATACTATTCTACTTCGCCAAGCGTAAATACAATACCTTTTTCACTAAAATTTAGAGAACTTTAACTGAAATTTGTTTATCTTTTATACCTTTGTGATTGTGCATTGTCATGGTGCAAAAAAGCTGATTTTTTTGACATTTATTCTAGTGCTGCCACAATATTATTTAAAAAACTACATATCAATTTGAGTTTAGTTTAACTAGGGTTCCGTACAGACGATAGATATATAATACTATATGAAGTTTTGCCTAAATATTCCCAGGAAAAAAATACACTCCAAAAAATGTAGAGTTAGCGATCTGGATGCAGTGAAAATTTCGATCCGATCTAATAATTTTTACATAGGGTTGTTATTGCTAGAAGTTCTATTTTTCGGTGCCTGGTCGTCACTGAATTGGAAGCGACATTAAGAAAAATTCCCCTTTTTGTGTTCTATGACAAATATTTTCATCTAGGAAAAATTATATTTAGTTACCTATTTTAACAATTCATTTCTTTTTATACGAATTTAAACCTGAAACAGTGTTTTCTTGTAAATTTAAGCAAATAATTTTTAAATTTTAGACTAAAATTAGTTCATAAATTTCTTTAAAAAAAAATAATTTTTTTTTTAATTCTGGTGAGTATTTTCCAACACTATGGAGGAGTTACAAGGTTTTGTATGACTAAAATAAACTTCTACATGGTTTTTGCTCACTCTCGACAAATTACAAACATAGATTTTTTGGAAGCAATGAAAATGTAGTTCCACTAGAATGACTTTTTTTTACTGGGATCGAATGTCATACCGGATGTAGAATTTTTTTTTAATTTTAAGTTTGTACAGCAAAATTTTTTTTCGGTTTTGGCGATTTTTTTTAGTTTTAAGGATTTTTTTGTTTTGGCGCTTTATTCATTTTTAGAATTTTTTTCGGTTTCTGGCGGTATATTTCCATTTTGGCGTTTATTTTAGTTTTAGCGATTTTTTTATTTGTGGAAATATTTTTAGTTTGGCGCTTTTTTCGTTTTTGGAATTTTTTCTTCGGTTTTAGCGATTTTTAAGTTAAGGAGATTTTTTTTAGGTTGGCGTTTTTTGGTTTGGCGATTTTTTTTCTGTGTTGGCGTTTTTTCTTTTTCAGTGATTTTTTCGCTTTTTCGCGATATATTTTCGTTTGCGATTTTTTTAGTTTTGGTGTTTTTTTTCTTTTTGGCGTTTTTTCGGTTTTTTTTGCAACATATTCGTTGTGGCGATTTTTTTTATTTTGTTTGTTTTATTTTTAGCTTTTTTGAAAATTTCAAGAGTTTGCCTAGTACGGTTTTCAAGTCACATCACGTTGTGAAAAGTACATAGTAAAAATTACATTAACTAATAGAATACCCTTTAATTTTGATTTTTTAAATTTCAGGGTAATTTAGTGTAGTGTGCATAAAAATACCCTTTGCTTATTTCAAGTGCCAAATAAAAAATTTTCTGCATATAACATTAGGATTTCAACAGGTTAAGTTGCACGCTTTAGAACACCCTTTAATTTTTACATATTCAGTGAAAATTTCTGGCCCGCAGCTCTTAAAGTTCTCAAGATAACAGCCTGTAACGGAACGACAGAAATTTTAGCGAAAACAATAGGGGTACTTTTCATCTTTGGTGTACGGAATCCTAAAAATGTACAACCCTAGACACAAACCTTTTGGACATAACAGACCTCTGTTGACATTTTGACAAATTGTCGGCGAACATAGAAAATTAGTGCTTTTCAAATAAATTGAAATTCTTAATTTTTAAAAGAAAATAAGTAAAACAAATTATTGAAAAAAGCAGTTTCTTTAAGAAAGGTTTCCCAAAAGCATGGAAATTGCTTTGGCATCGCAATACGGAGTAAACCATTCCCTTTTTTTTGTTTTTCGACAAAAGTCCTCAAACTAATCTCAACATCAAATGATACGAGTAGTATAACAGCCATAAAATCAATGTTCCTTGCAATTTTTGGCAAACAAAATTGCTTTATTGGTCATTAAACTGGCGTGATACATTTGCTTAACAAAGAAATAAACTCCTGCGGCTGGATGCTCTCCATTATAGTTTTTAGCAAACAATTTCACTGGAAAAATTCTTTTGTGTGTGTCAGACTGTAAAAAAAACATTTGCGTAATTACCCGAAAGCCGATTTCATTACAACCTTTTGTAATTGCAGTTCAAACATTGTTTCTCGTCCTTGTGTAATTGTTTCTTTTTTTTCTCCATTTGCTTCATTGCTGTTGTTGCTCTTTTAGCCACCACAACAAAGAAGCAAGACAGAGCAAGTTTATTAATTTATTTTCGTTGGAAATTAATTTCATGTTTGAAAGTGGCTTTTTGTGTGTCTTTTGGTATGGTTCCCAATAAAAAGTGCACAAAAATTTTGTCAAGCATGAACAAATACAGCAGCAGTCATGATATCTCACATTTATTTATTGTTATTTTCATTTCTATAATATATTTACACATGTTTTTGATCACACGGATCATTCCGGGACCTAAAATGGATCCATTAAAAAACTTAAATGGCGATAACATTTGGCTTAGTTTTCAAGAAATTGTTGAGAAATAATCTACTTTTTAAGGGGGTTTCCCCTATTCCTTGTTTCCCTATTAAAAAAGTATTTGCAAGTTTTTAGGTAAAATAAAGCAACTGGAATCAAATAAGCTGATCTTTAAATCTATATTGGCTCTCACTTGTTGCTTCTCTCGCAAATTGAGAATTTTATTCTAGAAAAAAAATTAAATGCCTGGGAATTAGTTCCAAGGACATATGGATATTTCCACAGAAAAGTGCACTTTTTGTCTAACAAAAGCTTATATTTTATGCCCTTTTTTAGAGCGTAATTGCTTGGATCTAAATACAAACTTAATTGCTCGGTGACGTGTCGTAACAAAAGGTGGACTTTTCTGTGGAAATGACCATATTTAAAATTGGGATGAAGGAGTCGTATTGTCTCAAATTTACTTAAATTAAATGATGTTGATGTTAAGATGATACCTAGGCTCCACAAAATCGTGCAGTAAGATAACTAGGCCATTTATTGATTAAAAGATTACAGGAGGCATTTCGCTTTCAGGTTTCGGTAACCGGCATTGGGTCGTAACATCATTTGACTTCATCCATTTAAATTTTCAACGGGTTAGTTTTTCAATAGCCGAAAAACAGCATACAATCGCGAAAATTGAAGTGAAATATTGAGAAAATGCAATTGGAATGAAATTCCGTAAACAAGAGCAAAATAACATAAATAAATTAAAAATGAGATTAAAGTTTTTTGGATTATAAAAAAATATTTATTTATTTTATATAAGAGATACCGCAGTATATATATTAGATATTCTTAAATGTATAGAGAACTTTTGTTGTTTTGTTGTGGTTAAGCACCGTCTATATACACTTCGTTCCTGATTAAGAAAGTCTTCAGTAGACTTCTTCAAAAAAACACCAAGAGATATTTTTGCAGAAAATATGAGTATTGCTCGCTGTATAGTAAGACAGCTGATTGTTGAGAACGATTTTCTTGTTTCGATTTATTATTTTTTTATAATAATAAATATAGTATGCATGTTCATATAGTCGGCTTATACGGCTTAAATCAAATTTTTATAACATATGACATATTAATACCGTGCGAAAAAGAAAGCGACGCCGCAAATCGCCATAATCGACTGACTAGAATATTTATTTTAATTTAAAACTTTTACATGTCGAAAAAAATCAATGCGTTTGTTCTCTAATTTCTTAAGCTTTTTATATAAAATGTTATTTGTATTGTATATAAAATGGTATTTGTGTCTCCTGTAAAATTTGGTGGAAGTGTTGTAGGAGATTTACAGTGTATGAAATCAAAATTCTAGGATTTTTATTTCCGTTATTTATTAAAAAGTTGCGCAGATTTTTAATTTGCCAAAATGAAAACTAGATTATAACAAGTCGGTTTTCACACTAAATCCTAAACAGTCACAACTCAAAAAACCTCAGAAGTGTTGTAAAAGAAATTTTTTGCGGTCGTTAGAGAGTTCACTGAAGAAATCAATTATTTATAAAAAAAACAAACTATTTTGATAATTTTGAGTTGTGACTGTTTATGAGTTAGCGTGCGATATGTATATTGCCTACCGCTCTATTGTGCTTTACTGTACGCTATATCGGTAGCTTTGCTGGAGTATATTTCCTAGTGTCTCCGCTATCGTACCCACGAACAGCGTTAATGTTCATACTTTTTATTAAATGGATCCAGAACATACATATGCCTCCTACTCATTTCAATTCGTTCATAAAAAGATTACACTTGCAGGTATACTCTAACACTCGCTAGGGTTTCAAATAGCATGTGAGTTCCAAATCGCCAAAGTTGTTTCTACATGTTCTGTAACTCATGCGTTTTGTTTGCGACTTGCCATATTGATTTAGGTCAGCTGTGTGTTGAAATTGTCAGTGTATAAGGAAACAACGCAAATACAAAATTAACAAAACAAAAGAACATTTTATATATTTTAATTTTATAATAAAAATTTTACGAATATATTACTATTTTTGATTAAAATCAAAAGAAAACACATTAAATTAACTAACATATGCATAATTATTAAAGAATAAACGACAATGGCAAGTCTGTTGTAAATTAGGGATGGTAAATTTGGGCTTTAATTACAAAACAGGTTTTCAGCAAATTGAAATACGATGAATCAAAACAATTCACGTATTCCATTTGCAAGAAAGTTTCGTATATAGGGCAGAAATCTACATCTACTGACACCACACACAGTGGACCAACACAGAAGAACGCTGATGATGAAGGTTTAGTCGCCTTCGAAAACGGCTAAGCTGTTCCGTTCAACTATGTGTTGTTGTCGGAATATTAACAACAAACTTTGGTGTTATTTGCTCATTAATAATTATCACATGTAATTTGGCTTAAAAAGCGATACGAAGTTTAGCTCGTTCAAATAAATCATAAACATTTAATTTTATTTTTTAACCATTTAGTGTTTCATTAAAGTTTGGCTTAAGCTATATTCATCAGTGCACTTGAGTATACTGTTGCGATTTGAACTCGTCAAGAGTCTTGCGATTGCAATTTGCAGAACACCTCTCTTGCGAGTTCAAGTTACAGTCGCAAATGTTATGCGATATGCAAGTGTCAGCAGAACATGCCCGATGGTAATCGAACTTCACGAATTGACGAATTTTGTACTTCACTTTCACAAAACTAATGACGTTTATAATTGACACAAATTACTCTTAGCTATTCCTTGAATGAAAGAACATGTAAAAAGGGTAGGCAAATTTGAGCTTAGGAAGTAAATTGGCTGTCAAATAATGAAATGTCAAGAATTGAGCTGTCATAGTTTGACACTTAATTAGTGAAAAGTAGGTAAATTTTAACCATGGAATGCTGCACTCTTGAATAAAACATTTAAATTGTGAATTTTAATTTGAAAGGCCGGGCTTACGTGAACAAATCAGAAACAACTGACACTCTGAAAGATGGAATTCAGCGGTGCATTGACGAGATAAGCGAAGCTTTGTTGCAAAATTTGGTTAAAAGTTTTGTTAAAAAAGCCGACGTCTGCCTGCCAATGTACCCGGCAACATATTCCATTATTAATTTCCATGTTTATACTTTACATTGCTATCAATAAAATTGAATTTGTCAAGAAAGTGTGTTTTTAAGCCAACATTAAATTTGTCCACGTCTTATAATATTTGCTCACAGTTTTATGTTTGATCACGCGTGTTAATAATATTTACCATCATGGATACACTAGTTTCCGCTTAATTGATCACCAAATAACAGTAAATTAAGCGGACATTACTGTATTGCTGCAAATAATTTCTACTCATGGCCTATTTCCCACCTGCGAAAGAAAACGTTCGACTTACAATTTATATTGAAAACAAAAACAAATTTTCATATTTTATTGTTGTTTTCAATATAAATTGTAAGTCGAACGTTTTCTTTCTCAGGTGGGAAATAGGCCATCAGTTTCTTTCACTCGATACGCCCCTTCGTCTTTCGACAGCACGACTCATCGTCCGCGAAGTTTTGCTTTTAACATGCCGTTACTAACCTTTTGTTCACCACTGTATTTCTGTTAATTTCAACATTTATTAACGTAACGAATTCCTTTGCTATCATTTGGTTTTATTCCCGTTTAAAAATTACTCATAACAGCGGAAATTTCTGATTTGTTATTTTTATACTGTCATTTTATTATTCTTGTAAAAGGATTGGATTTTTTGCGTATTTCCATAAATATGGAAGAGAAAGTATTCGATTGCACTTGTGAATAACTGGAAAAGGATTAAATTGTATGTTAAACTGTGCAACAAAATCATGCTGTTGCATGTGTATTGATACAAAAGTAAAGTTTTATTAACAATTTAAATCCTTATTAAAATAAAGCGAATACAAATGGTTTTAAAGATAAATAAAGCATTAACCCGTGCATGTACATAAATACATACATACATACATACATTTGTATGTAATAAAGTACACTGAAAATATATATACATTTTAATTTTATTGTTATCCAATGGATTTCTAATTGTATGAAGGTGTAGAAAAATAAAATAGATTCATATCGAATATAAATTATTTGCTGGGTTTTGTATGAGTTTCAAAGCCTACCAAACTTATTTTGTCTTTGTGATTTTCAAAAATATTATTATTCTATGAATTCTCATATAGTTTTTGAAAGTCTGTGCATAAAGTAAGAGGTTTGTGACTGTTCAAAATTTGTGGTTGAAGTCTACTGCTGATTTGGTTTAAGCGCCAATGAAATACGTATATAGACCAAGCTAAACCACAAGCAAATAAATTTCAAATTAAAATATATACATTTTCCTATTTTGTACAAAAATTTAAATTTGATTTATAAGATCTTTTCAAAGATTTTTGAAAAAATTTAAGGATCCAAGGTAACACGAGTGTGGTGACATATACAAGGTGGCGCAAAAGTAATCCTCCTATCAGAAAATGCTATAAATTTTTGACATTTGTGTAGTAAACACATGCGAAATACACGCTAATAAACAATGTTATGCTACACTGCTCCAGAACGCGGAATATTGGTGACTATTTATTTGACCAATAATCGGTCGGTGACTTTGGCACAACGTGAATTTCGTCTTTTCTTCTTTCTTTCGTCCCACTTGTTTTTGTGGGGCTTTTTGAAGTCGCGGGTTTATGCCAACAAGCCTCAGACTCTTGCAGCTCTTAAAGGCAATATCCGTCACGAATGTGAGGACCTATCGCCGGAAGTTTTTGCCAAAGTGATGGAAAAGCCCATAAAAAGGGCTCAAATGACAATCTACTGTGGCGGCGGCCATTTACATGACATCATATTTTCGACTTGATGTAAGAAATTTAAAAGACCAAATAAAAATAATCCACAAGAAGAATCAAAGTTTTTAATTTTTTTTAAATAACATCGGAAGGTTATTTTTGCGCCACCCTGGACAATGGATGGAAAAAAATGTATGCTCAGAGAGGGGATCAAGAACGAGATATTTCAATTTCAAATTGCTATTTTGCTTTTAACATTACGAGTACATATTCAATAATTTTCAATACTGCCAGGCACATTTTTAAATTTTTTTTTATTTCGACTTTGCTGGAAATGCTTGAGTAACGTTTTGCTTATTTTTGCTAAATGATTTTAAGCACATCTGGATATGTGTTAAAACACACATTTCTTTCAGTGTATTTAAGTCTGTGACATTTCCCTACGACGGTTTAATTTACATTAAACTTTAACTATTAAATTAATTTATTGATAATTGTGCAATACATACTTATAGAAAGACAGCCAGCCATTAGCACACACACACACACACAAACACAAGCGCGCAAACTCCAAAATGAAAATTTAAAACTCAGCTGTGTGAGCGCAATATTTTTAATTATTTATGTTCATTAAAATTTTGTAAATATGAATTACAATTTGTATTTTCATGTTGCCTTCAACAGCGAGACTAACGAAAGATTTTCAGGAAATAAAATATTGATCATCAGTTCAGAGTGAATTACAATAAATGTTTCCAATTATAAAAATTGTTAATTGCCGGCCGTAATACGAGTGCATTTGCTGTGAAAAAAAATTATAATAAGGATAAGAATCTTTTTTTTTATGGCATATTATTTAAATTTGTAATGTTTCTCTTTCGTTAAAGTTTATTCTTAAATATATTGTGTCAGTGTAAAAATCGTAAAATAAAGTGACTTGCAGGATACTGCTTTAATTATAGAGATAAAAGTATAATTCATTCTAATGCCATATTTAATAATACGGACACAAATAATAATTGTTTTAAACACTAAATTGCTGGTCTCAATAAAAAAGATTATTTCAATTTTGCACATAAAAAATCATGATATGAATCAAGCCGAATTCACATCAGCTGATCTCAACTCACCAGCTGATGCTCAAAGCTGTTAATTTCTCGCTGTCGAATCAAAGCAAAATGTTTGGAAATTTTCTGACAACAGGAAATTTTACACTGTCAAATTGCAATTCGAGACCAACTGGTATCAATTCGCCTTGATATGAATCAATTACCCTTATCGGAAATAAAAGGCGAACACTTTCTTCCCGTCAACTGACACAACAACAACGCAAACATTGGCGATCACAGTTTTAGGGAACGGGAACACATTTCACGTAAACTTTTATTCCCGATAAGAGTGATTATTGATTCGTTGCTGCTCAATCAAAACATCTCAGTAGATATTAACCACAATTAAAATAAATTCAATAAAGCGCGACTTTGACTCGCACACGAAGGATTCCGTACGGAAACTACATACCTACATATCATGCTATAACCGCCAAAAAAATTTTAGCGACATAATTTCCGAACCAAATTTTTGGAACAAAATCAATCATTTGCGATCATAAATAATCGATTTTCGTAAAAAAATATGGAGGTCCAAAAGTGTGTCGGCTAATTTTTTTTGCGGTTATGGCTCGATATATTACATTATAGAATCTTAGCCTTTATAATTGAATATCTTGCCTGATGTAGACATTTAAAAAAATTAAGCACAACGCAAACATTTTTTTTGGTTGTTGGCGATTTTTTAGTTTTGGCGCTTTTTCTAAGCTTAGGCGTTTTTAAGCGATTTATTCAGTTTTTGGCAATTTATTTTATTTTTAAAATTTTTCTTTTTATTTTTGGTACTTTTTTTTTTGGTTTTGGCAATTTTTTTTTCGGTTGGCAGTTTTTTCGTTTTTTTTGGGCGATTTTTTTATTCTGGGATATTTTTGTTTTAGCGTTTTTTAAAAATTTCAAGCAAAACGTCACGTGCGACATTGAAAAATAATATTTGTTATCAATGTGTGAAAAGTGCACGCAAAAAGCTCCTCAAATTTTCACTACAAACAGAGAGAGTGGGACCTATTTAAAGATAGTCAAGTGAAACATCGTAAGTGTAAAGTAAAATAAAAATATGAAAAAAATGTATACATTCTTTCAAATTACTATTAAAAATAGGAATTTTTTTTCAAGAGAAGTAAGACTCAGGCAATGAATGCCTATTAAGATTACTAGGTTTTAACTTCTTTAGGAAATGAATAGTGATAGAGAGACAGTTGGTGAAGGAAGAGATAGAGGAAAGCTTCATTCATTTCTAACTCTGTTTTTTGTACTTTTTAATAATGCAGCGCATCTGGTGTTAAATGAGGCGAATTAAATTTTTTTTTAAGCTATGCTTAGTAGCTATTTTTCTTCGTCGATGATTCTACTACACAACGAAGAAAGCCGCTGTGATGTTACATTTGCATTAGTATCTGCAGAAGTCGGTGTAGTTCAGTGATCAGTGTGACTATGCTCTCATCACTTGAACTTTCCTACAACAACTGATACAAAGGGACACTAATGCACATCAGAAAAATGCGTGGAGTTGTTGCTTAATGACTTTTTGATACAGGGATTGAACACAGTACCTTCGGTTTTGTAGTTAACGTGCTAACTACTTCGGCCAAACGGAGGGAAAAATACAGACAGTTGCAAAAGGTCGGAAGGAAAATTGAAGGAAGATGAGCTACTATTGCGAAACCATGAATTAAAAAACAATATGAAAAAAAGTAAGGGCATGTCACGTGCGACTGTAATTGCAATTGAACGAAAAATAATATACAAAATTAATTCATGTCAAATAAAAGTTATTGGCTGGGTTTTGTATAAGTTTCTAGGCCTACTAAGCTTAGTTGTCCTTTGAGATTTTCAAAAATATTATTTGTGATTTCTCCGATCACTTTTGAAAGTCTGTGCAAGATAAGAAGAGGCTTGTGACAGTTCAAAATGTGTGTTTTTAGTCTACTGACGATTTCTTAAAGCAACAATGAAATGCATATCGACCACCAGCAAATTAATTGCACTTAGAATATACAAAATAATTATTGTGCAAAATCAAAACCATTTTTAGGAGGCATCAGTGCACAACATTATAAAATTAGTCCAATTAAAATATTCCTCCAGGTTTCGCTGAAATCATCGTTTTTAATAGTTGGCCGCAAAAAAAACTTCCGTTATTTGCAATTATGTACATTGAAAACGAAAATTTGATTATTGTCAAAAAATCCGTTTTATTTTGACTTTTCGTCACTTTAAATATGTACGACGGTCACGTTCGACCTCACGGAAATACCCATATATTAAGGCTGCAGCAGAAAGTAAGAAATAAATTCTGCAGATGTGCAACGAAGATTGATTTCCACTATCGTTTATAATAAATATGCCCCCCCGGTGAGTGCGAAAATGAAAAATTTTAATATTTTATTATTTTATATCTAAGTAAAAATAAAGTAGATAAGTAAGCGAAATTCCTGACTTATGACCGCTTCAACCAAAGTAGTGGGCTCGTTTAGGTTATAATAAAATGCTTAAGTCATCTCGAAACGAATTATTTTAACATTTTTCACTTTAAATGTAAACAATGGTCACGTGCGACATCATGGAAATACCCTACATATAAATGTGGGCTAATTGATTGATTAATGTTGTAACAAGATGCTGAAGCTATCTTAAATGAGACATTTTCTTTGCCAGAAAAGTGCAAACAGCGTTTTATAATAATTAAAAGTTTTGATTTTCTGAAACTAAATTCATCATCCATTAATTCACTATTTATTATGTAAATTGAATTATCAATTTAAAAATTATATTAAATCTCTTGCTTTAAAATCCTTAATATTCTTATTTGCTAATAAATGCTTGTTGTCAGCACATTGCAGCAAGAATATTAAATTATTTATTCCTACATTAACATATTTTCTTTTTTATTTAAATACATTTTTATTTAAAAAAAATTCACAAAATTTTTTTAATATACCATACTTGCATACCGAGAGTATGTTGAGGTTTTTAGTGCAGCAAAAAGCAGAAATATAAAAATGAAAAAGACTTTTATAGGTCTTCCTTTGTCATCTCCTGTTGTCACCATAACCTGCTGCATCCACCTCCTGGCTTAAATCTCAGGTTTAAACTCAAGGTGGTGATGGTGATAGTGATGGTGATGGTGGTAAAATAACATTCATACCGTTTACCATTAATAATAATTTGCCAATCCTTTTTTTTTTGCAATAACCGCAATGACAAAAGAAATCATATAAGCGACATTTATTTTTTTTTGTTAAAGTTATAAAAATGCTTAAAAAAAAGACCGTGAACGGAAGATAAATTCTTGGAATTGATTTCTTGTGGTTTCTGTTTTGTGGTGGTAACAGATCTGATCAGATCAGATCAGCGTAGTAAAAATAAATTCTAAAGAATAAAAGATGAAGAAAGAAAAATCATACGAGTATTATTAACCGAAACATTAAAACAATATTTAATTTAATAAATTATTTACATCTTGCCATATAATGTTAAAGACACCATTAAGCTCCAGCATACATCTATCCATCTACACTTGTTGTTTGTTTCCAGCATTTTTAAATGCTGAAGCGTAAAGGAATTTCTACGGAGTAGAGAGGAAAGAGTGAATGAGTTGTAAACAAACGATTTAATCTATCACAGGATGAAGTTTGTCTATGACAAACCGATTTTTATTGCTTTTTTTGTGAAATATTTAGTTCTTTTTCTTTGCTACAACATATTCATAAAACTTTGTGTTTTTTATTGGCCAGTAGTAAAAGTATTTTCTATTTTTTTTTATATGGACTTCATTTTTGTAATCTTTCAATGTGTTTTTTGTTTTTGTTTATTTTCAGGTAAGATTTGTACTACAAGCAAAAATCCAACATTAATTTTAGCTACAAAAGGTATTTAAAAAAAATTTTTTTAAGTTATAAATTTGTTTTAATATTTTTAATTTAAAACATACTTTTTTCAAACGTAAAAACACCATTTTCGGATTATAACATACGTGAACGTACTGAAATCCCATTCAGTTTATACGAGTGACTTATCATTTAATTTGTTTTCGTACGATTGTCGATACGGTCACGTATGTGACGATTTGAGCCAAGGTTTATTTTTCGAAAGAAATTTTCTTTCATATGATTTTTTTTAAAGAGGTACTTTTTTAAACGGTACTCTTTCAAAAGGTACTTTTTAAAAAGAACTTTTTTGGTAAAACTATTTTTTTTTAAATATCGAACCGTATCAAATGGCATTTTTTACACAATTTGCCAGCGTCTGTGGTGGGAATCGAACCCATGACTATTGGACTGAGAAGCTAGCATCGCTACTACTCAGCCAGAATTAAATGGGTATAAAAAAAATCAAAAAGACGAAATTAATTATTTCTTTTCCTTTAAAAATAAAATATGATTGATGTTTTAAAGAGAAAAGTTCGGTATACGAAATAAAAAAAGGTTAAATTTGTATGGTATATGGTAATATGGTAATTTATGGGCATTTCTCTCAGAAGGTCTACCGAGACGAAAAAATTAGAATTTCTTGAAACTTTTATTGTTGCTAATTTTTAAAGAAAAACAATCAAATTAAATAAATGTGCAAAAGTTTTGCATTTATTCATTACTCATTTCGAGATATGCTTCAAAGTCAGGCATGTGAAACTTTTTTAAAATTTTTTTTAATGGTCGCATTCATAAGACGTAACAGTTGCGCAACTGTTGAGTGTTTGTCTTAGAAACGCATAGTTGAGTATATCCGCTCCACTCAACAATTTGAGTATTTTTCCATCATAAATTTTTTTCGCTACCTATAGTCAACACGTTGTGCTCAGCCTGAACAGCTGGTCAAATAGGGCTATTTTTTTATATGCTTTGTTAGGTGGCAGCAACAAATATTTGTTAAGTTTTACATTACAAATGCGATGAAATAACGAAATAAAGATATACAATTACATTATATATGTACATCAAGCCGTTTCTAAGAAGTAGCTGTTGGGGCCAACAGTTGCCAGCAGTTTCACAACTGTTGAGCTCAACAGCTACGTCTTATGAATGCGCCCAATTTGAAGAGCAACTTTATTTAAAAAAAATATTCTTAGCGCTAATCGTTATAGATTGAGTTTTTCTCTCTTAGAAAGTAATGCATAAGATAATTTTTAATAAAATTTTGCTTAGCATTTCCGTTAATTTAATGTCCCGTACGACATTGAAAAACACCATTTTGTATCAATACATTGAAACACTGCTTAAAGAAAGTTCATCAAGTAATAATTACAAACAGACTTTTTTATTGCAATTAACCCATATCGTCCCGCTGTTCGATTTTTCGAACAGTAAATTTCAAGCGTTTTTGAAAAAAAAATTCTCTTCTCGGGGAAGACTATGAACTTATTTCTTTTAACAATTACATATTGTGATAGGTTAGCTACAAATATAAAAATAAAAGGACCTACCTATTTCACTCCTCCTTTTTATTACAAAGGGAAAGAAAAAACACTAATTTTAGCATAATTTTAAAAATTTAAAATTATGTATAAAATATAAAAAAATTAAAAAATTAAAAATGTAGTTTTATTGAAAAGTAGTCAAACTTTTAAAAATAATAAAAAATCGTTTTGGTTTTCATATGTATTCTTATGATCTGCCTTCAAAAATCGGTGTTCGATTTGTCGAACGCTGGGCACTATTTAGCACATTTTTTTTTCTAGGAATGGCTTACTAAAACATATTGAATTACCATATTGCACTCTTTTTCCAAATTTAACTAACGGAAAAGAGAAAAATACACATATTATAACATTGCTATGCTCTTTTTTTATAAAAGGGGATTTACATAATGTTATCAGAAATTGTATTGCAGTTAACTACAATACGATAGGCAGGTCACTATGTTTATTGCCATATTTCATTTTTTTTAACGTAGGTAACGGAAAAAAGAAAAATATTCATATAGTAGCATTATTGTGTTCTTTATTTATAAAAAGGGGATTACCATATTATGCCAAAATGTATGTCTGCACTCATAATTGGATTGCACCATGATACAATTATACTAGGTACATGCACAAGCCCAGCCTGTCACTGGATACATTGCACCTAGTTGTCAAACTTTGTTTACAAGCTGCAAAAATGTTAATGTATGTGTGTAAACAAAATGATTACAGTGTTGCCAATGGCTGTGTCTCCAATTACACATTGAAGAAAATTACACTACACATCTTTTGTGTAGGTTAAAATTAAAACAATAATAAATAAAAATAGAACCCAAAGTAGAATTTTACACATATTATACAAGAATTCAATTACATCGCCTACACATGTGAGTAGAAATTACACACTGTCTAACTACACCCATACTGGCAACACTGAATAACTATAATCATGCAGGAATGCCGCGTCTGCAATTGTACTTTAGTTACCCTGTAATTGTTATTTTTATAAACAAGTTGACAGTTGTTTCCGACAATTTGGGGTTTGTTTATACCAACAAAATACATGTGTTTTTTGGTGTTGTAATTTTGTTGTAGTTCTGCATGTACCTAGTATAATTGTATCATGGATTGCACTTTATTATTCAGTTTCTATTGACACTTCAACGCGGTCGGTGTAAATTGCAAAGTAAGAAGATTTTATAGAACCTTTTAAAAATGGAAAAACACGTAGGATCAAAACGTGCTCTTACGAAATATGAGCTAGAGGCAATACTTGAAAGCTGGAGTGATGAGGAGACAGAAATTGACAAAATTTGCATTATACCCCCAGACAATGCAGGTCAAAATACGGACGAAGAAGACTTTCATGACGACCTTATTCCTAATGTCGATGTAAGTAGATTAACTGAAATATTGGAATGCGCTTGAAAAAGCTTTAGGAGAACCTCACGAGTTCAATGACTTCAGTGAAAATAATGAAGTTAATTTTCTCTCTACTGCTCCTTCAACATCTTCAGTTGTTACTCTTCCACCAAAAAGAAGTCGAATTGAAACCCAAACACAGAAAAATGAAAAATACAAAAAGCTAGCAGATTTTGGTAAACCGAAGTGGACACAAAGGCGTAATGGCGAAGGCAAATTTGAGTATGATATTTCCCCGAAAAGTGAACAACTCGATGATGTTAAGGAAAAACTGGCAAACAGCTTATGCAAAAAAACGCCATTAGAATTATTCAGACGATTCTTTGACGATGAGGTTTTAGGTATGATAGTCGAGGAAACAAATCGCTACGCTCAGCAGAACAACTGTTTTTTTGTACTGGACAACATCATGCTCCAACGATTTCTTGGCATTTTAGTATTATCTGGATATCATACTTTGCCTGCTGCACGCGATTATTGGTCAAATCACCCTACATTAGGCGTTCCTGCTGTGAAATTATGTATGCCAAGAAATAAGTTTTTGGATATTAAAAAATTCATTCACTTTAGCAACAATTTTGAGTTAGACAAGAACGATAAAATGGCAAAGGTATTGTTCAAATCAATCGAAATTATTTTAAATAGTTAATTTTTATATTTATTATATTTATTTTATATAAGATACGGCCTTTGTATGAACTTATAAATAATAAATAACTGTGTTCTTTCATTTTGATTTAAATGAATTAAATAAATTCGTTTATGTTTATTTTTGATTAAAATTAATTAAAAAATTAGTTTTAGTTAATTTTTGTTTTAAATGAATTAAATAAATTAGTTTGAGTTTAATAAGAATTGTCTTTTTATTATTTACAATTAATAGGAGCAATGTGCTAAACAGTGCCCAGTGTTCGATTAATCGAACACCATTTTTCTCAAAAACAAAAAATCTTAAAAAAATTTTGACTTCAGATTTGTATTTTCTGGTGGCAATTACATTCTAACAAACAAGTTTTAAAAGTTTATTCGAAAAAAAATTCTCTGGGACGATATGGGTTAAAAGAAAAAATAAAAAAATTTTGAATATATAAATAATTGCGAACTAGGCGACTGTGCAAAATTTGTCTCGTACGACATCGCTACTGAGAAATTTATTAAAGTATTAAAAAAATATTTGCTTTAATAACTAATTATTTGGGAAAAGCATTCCATAATTCAATTATTCAAATCAAAATGAATAAAAACAGCGAGAATTGCAAAACGGTACAGAGCAAAATTAAAAGAAAATGAAATTAAATTGCAAACTATAAATTAAAAAGCCGAGAAAGATCGCTTAACGCTAGGAAAAAGTCAAAAGCTTTAGCTGAAGCAAATAGCCAAAAAAGCCTTATTATACCCGATGCATTTTCATTTTATCAAGGGATGATTAAAATGTATATTTTATACCATCCGATCATATTGAGAAGTATTCTTCGTTGTATAACTTGGACGAAAAGTAGAAAAACGTAAAAATTATACCACACATATCTAAATTGTCTTCTGTTGCAAAGGTCAGGAAGTGAAAGCAGCTAAAACTGCATATTCAAAAAAAAAAAACATTAATTAATGTACCCAATACTATTCGTATTTAATTTTGCCTATCTTGTGAAATATATTTACTTTTTCATCTCATTCTACATTTCCCTTTAAATTCGTCGTTATGTTAAAATAGCACCAGAAAATATTTTAACATCATGATGAAACAAAATGTGCCGTACGACTATAATCAAATTTAAATAAGAAAAAAGCTATTAATATATTTTTTTTTTGTAAAATCTAGCCCATTTTAAGAAACATTGACTCTCATTCTAAAATTAGTCACATTAATTTATTGTTTCAGGTTTCGCTGAAATAAGCATTTTAATTGTTTGCTACAAAACCAACTTCTTTTCTTTTGTCTCGTACGATATTCTTAGTTTTTTGCAATTATCTTTAAAACATAAAATTGGTTATAATTGGATTTAGCACCATCAATAGAGCTAATCAGGGGCCATAACTTAGGCTTAGGCTCTTTTCCACTTTAAATGCGTACGGCTGTCCCGTACGAGAGTATGTAATGGCCCATATCTATGTATCTGTGTAGGCCGTCAGCAGCTCTGCATTAGGTAAAATTTTAAGAAAAATCGAGTCACATTATTCAGAACTAAAAGTGTAATTTTAATTATTATTTTTCGAACTTAATTTGTTTCTATATTTATGATTTAAACGGGCATAAAACTTTGTATCGCTTTTTAAGCCAAATTACATGTGATAATTATTAATGAACAAATAACATCAAAGTTTGTTGTTAATATTCCGACAACAACACATAGTTGAACGGAACAGGCTGTGTTGCCAAAACGGCGGTTTTCCCGCTATATATGACTGTATTTTGTTGTCATTAGCGGCAAGTCTATTTATAAAACCACCAGCGGGAATTTAAGCGGAAGAATTTCTTAGTTGACGGATTTTTAACGTTTTTCTGAAACTTATAAAGAAAGATATTGAATCAAAATACAGTATTTTTAACGCAGCTATGCGACACGTATCCTGGTATTTATGTTGAGATTTTTTCCATATTAACACGTACAGCGAAAAGAAGCTAAAGTCACTTTTTTGCAAATAAAAAATTTTCATATTGTGATCGTGTAGCATAATCTGAAACTTTAAGAGGTTGAAAATAAAAACACATATGTATATGTATGTATATACATAAATACGAGTATAAAAGTGAAGAAATCTCAATTTTAGTGAATAAAATTTAAATCGAGATTAAAATTGTATTACAATCGAATGTTATCATTCTTTTCGTATTAAAAAAAATAGTAAACAAATTCTTAGACAAACCAAAAACAAACCGAAAACTGGGTGATTGTACCAGTGAGTATGAGGAAAACATAATATCAACCAAAATCTCTCAAAACAATAAACTTTTCTGAATAATTTGTTTTTGATTAGAGACTTTTTTTGTTGAAATTTTCCTTCGAAATTAAACTTCAAGCCAATGAGAATTGAGCCACAGAGTTTATTTTATCAACACTATTTTTTAATTTCAGATAGTCAGAAAATTAGGAAATTTTAACAATATTTTACAAATACTTCAAGCAAAACGGCAAGACATTATTCCATACGTGTAGAATGATTAGAGTCTATCGCAGAAAATGTTGAAAAGATATTTAATCAGCTTAAACATTAATATTAACAGATGGAATAGTCCCTTGGATCCTAATTTTTCCTGGTTCGATGTTCGGGTATGGAAACTCTGCAGGAAATAAAATACCTACTTAAAGAGTAGGTTGAGTTTTGCTTACAAATATTGGGGAAATATGAGATTCCGACATACATATATGTATATATGTATGTATATGTATACATATTTTATAAAATGTATCTTATTCTCTTTTTTTACCAATAAACCATAAAAACCAGCGGTTATATTGGGCCTTATTACGGTTCTCGAATTTTTCTATTCGACTTCGAGAGTTTGTACCAGATTAAAGGAAAATTTTGTATGTTTCTTTAATCTAGTACAGCAAGTCGAAGTCGAATTTACAAATTCGAGAACCGTAATAAGGCTCATTAGCGTTTATTTTCATTTAGCTGACGGTTTTTAACGGGTATTCAGAGGGTATATGGTGGGAAATGCCTACAACATTTTGGCAACACTGGGAACAGCTTAGCTGTTTTCGAAGGCCACTAAACCTTCATCATCAGCGTTCTTCTGTGTATGTCCATTGTGTCTGGTATCAGTTGATGTAGATTTCTGCCCCATATACGAAACTTTCTTGCAAATGGAATACGTGAATTGTTTTGATTTATCATTTAATTGCTTGCTGTCGCACGCGAAAAAAAAGTGGACTTTCTTTTGGAAATGCCCATATCATGATTTTATACATCCTTTTTTTCAATTGTTCCTTTCTAGCGAATACAAGTTTATTTTAGAATTCCTTTTGTGATTTGTTTCTCCACCCAATAACGCTCAGAAAACGTTTACATATATGTACATGCATACCTCTAACTATTTCTTTAGAGATAATTACATTAGAAAAATACACCTGGTTTGTTTTGATTTGTATTAATGTTTTTATTTTTTTGTTGTTGTTGATGTTGCTGTGTAAATGTTCATCATGTGGTTTTTATGGTTGTTATTATTGCTTTGTTAACAATTTTCTAGTTCAATTCTTGATCAGTTCGAAACCATGGGAACATTTTTTTTTTGTAAACTTTAATACTCGTAAACAAAGAACTTTTTCTTATACGAGTATACATATATGAGTATGTTTTTCTTCTCCATTCTATTTTATACTTTTAATGTTTCGTTATTAGAAGTTTGTAGATGAAAAAAAAATAAATAAATAGAAGTATGATCAAATACTTAAAACTGGCCACTGCATTTATATTTTATATCATTCATTATTCCACACCACATACAAAACAAAACAACAACAACAACATTAGTAATAATAGCAAAAACTAAAAAAAAATAAAGAAAAACAAATCTCACATACTCTCATAAACTGGCCTTCACGAGTGCATATGGAAAGAAGAAAAAGAATGAAAAAGTCGTAAAATATCAATGTAAAAATGCTGCTTAGAACAACATTACTCGTAAGACCAATGCAACAAAAGAGTTGTTGTGCTGAATAATAATAATAAGGACCGACAACACTTCTAGTATTACTGCTGCTGCTGCTGCTGTTGTTGTTGTAGTTGTTGTTGCTGCTGCAACAATACCAAATGAGGTCTTTTTTAATAATACCGAGATTGAATAATATTAAACTAGTTAATATTTTATTGTTGACTTTAACAAAAAAAACGCACCTTTTCTACTAGTTGGTGCTGACTATGGCAGCACTATGGGCTTGAATGCTATAAAAAAATTAATAAAATTTTGTATTAAAAAAATTCGGATCTATGAAAAATCGCCCAAAATTTTTCCATACAAAATTTTGGTGATTTTTCATATGAAAAATCGCCCAAATATTTTGGGCATTTTTTTATTTTTTTTTTGAGTGATTTTTAATTTTGAAATTTTGGGCCAAAAATAAAAATGAAAAATCGCCCAAAAATTTTTTCATTATTAAAATTAAATTTTTCTAATTTAAATTTTTTTAATTCTAAGTAATTTTTCATATGAAAAATCGCCCAAAATTTTTCAAACAGTTAAAAATTAAAGGGAAAAATAGACCCAAATACCATGGTAGAGAAAATCCTTAAGGCCGTCCAAAGGCCGCCAGTGGAGGAAAATGTCATTAGACAGAAAAATTTTGCAAGGCAGAAAATCTTTATTAGGCAGCGCCGTGTCGGAAAACACCATGGTGTTGCAAATTCGGGAACGAAAGAATATTATTTACGCTTCTCTATAACCTTTGTTTTTTCTTTTTAATATAAAAATAAAATTCTTTTAATGTTTAATTTTTTTAAGTGATTTTAAATTTTTTTTGGTGATTTTTCATTTTGAAAATTTTTTGCGATTTTTTATTTTTTTTGTGTGATTTTTCATTTTGAAAATTTTTTGCGATTTTTTATTTTTTTTGTTTGATTTTTCATTTTTAATTTTTGGGCGATTTTTCATGGAGCCAAAAACTTCTTATGGTACGCTTACTTCCGAGTATATCTAGTGCTTATGAGATGTTAAGCATAATATCTATTAAAATTCGAGTAGATTTCCGATGTAAAAAAATCTACTTTGACACTAGATTTTGTCAAAATTATTGATTTATTTTTTCGAAAATTGTATTAAAAAGTTGTGTGAATTAGTTGTAGTTGTTTAATTGTACTTTAGGAAAAATTTTAGTCAATGATTTTTGTGTTGGATACGAAATCTTGATAAATTTCAGGGAAACTTTTATATAAACGGTTTAGATTTTTCTCAAGATTTTTTTGCGAATGACCTATTAGTTATATTAAACCGAATAACGTGAAATTTTGATAGCGTATCTTTTAAATTTCGATATAGAATGCAAGAATGCAAACAAACTGTAAAGTAAAGAAAAAAAAATTGTCTATTGCTGCTGGGAAAGTAATTTCCAAAATAAACATTTAATGAATATTTTTTCTTCTATAGATCTATATATCTAAGTATTATACTTAACATTGGGAACATTTTGATCGATTGATAGATTTCATTTAATAAAAATAAAACTATGGGTAACTTTCAGCACTTTTTTGCAGGAACTTAAATTTTGTTTAACAAACCTCTAGCGGTAGACAAAAATTAAAAAAAAACAGCGATTTGTACAAATGTAAATTAAAAAAACAGTTAATTTTACATAAAAATATTAATTATTAAAGAAAAAACCAAGTAACTCTCAATACGTTCCTTATGATTTATTTCTGTAACAAAACGCGTTCTCAAAAATCTCGTTATAATTTTTTTAAACCGAATTCAAAAAAAAAAGGTTGAATTCTTCTGTATTTTTGCATTAACATTTTTTTATAACTCAATACATTTTAGATCGATTTGAAGAGGTCGATTGCGTGCCATTTTAATAAAATGGCGGGTACACGCCCACTAATATTTTTTCTGGGATTTAATTTTTGTCGACAAAGAATAGACAAGTGAACATTTTTACTGACGTTTTGATGTGACGTCGACGACGCCATTGGCAATAAGGGGGGTTTTATTAAACCGACTGCTGCGAAACTTATCACATACTAGGGGCTCTTGTACTGAGAGAATTTTAAAGTTAAGCAAATGGACGGAGCCATTGCCATTAAAATGAAATATTATACTTACATATATCACGTGTTTTTACTTAAGCAATTTTTGCGAAACTTAGCACACACCCTGAGCTCTGAAAAAGTCTTATGCTCTTATGCAAAAACGATTGTTAAAGTTAAATCATGCGTTAAAATCGGTTTTGCCATACAAAATTCCTTTATTAAACCAACTTTAAATTTACCAAGTGTTTTTGCATAAGGGTGTTAATCTTGCATTTAAAAAAGTGGGCGGCGTCACGCATGTCAAAAATTTAATATTATATTTTACGGTTTTCTCCTTAAGCGATTTTTATGAAACTTGGCGCACACCCTGACCTCTGAAAAATACTTAATTTTACATTTAAAAAAGTGGGCAGGGCCATGCCCATTAAAATTTAATATTATATTTTTGCCGTGTCTCTACTGTACCGATTTTTACGAAAGTTGGCAGACACCTTGAGCTTTTAAACAGACACAATATTGAATTCAAAAAAGTGGGCAGTACTACGCCCATTAAAGTTTAATATTATATTTCACGTGCTTCAACTGTACTGATTTTTATGAACCTTGGCACACGTCTTGGCATCCAAAAAATATTTAATCTGGCTTTTAAAAAGTGGGAGGGGCCACGCCCATGAAAAGCTAGTAATTAATTATGTATACATATATATGTACTTCTACTTGTACGATTACCACGAAACTTGGCTGCAAGCAGTTTTGGTTTTTACTAAGACATATTTTTGTTCTTAAATAAGTGGGCGGGGCCATGCCCATTAAAGATGAATATTTTAGATCACGTGCCTCTATTTGTCTGATTTTTACGAAACTTGTCGCACACCTTGACATCTGAAAGTGACGCCATTTTGAATTACGAAAACTGGGTGGGCGTGATCACGCCCGTAAAACCATAAATTGGCACCAAATTTTTTTAAATAAATGTATCAGGATAGCAAATTCTGTTAACACATATACATACTCGTACATACATATATATATACCAATTTATGCGTTTAGTTTTCATGTTATTGTCACCGACTTTGAAATAGCATTTTAGGTTTTGTTTAACTGAATCTAGATTATTTTTAACTTTTTAGTGCTTATTTTGAAGTTGGTTTAGATTTTTTTAAGCTTTATTTATTTACTTTTTTTCAAGCACAGTCCCATTGTGTCTGGAAAATAAAATGCTGTTTAGAACGTTGGCCAGAACATAACAAAAAACACCTTGCGTTCTTAAACTTCTACGACTACCAAATTGAGGACTAATATATACCACATGCATACTTACTTACACATTCGCCAGCTCCTCGCGGATTTAGTGTGAAGTGTTTGCAAAAAATACAAAAAATAAAAAATGAATGAAAAAAAAAACGCATAAAACCAAACACGTTTTAATATGAAATGGTTGTTGATCCATCATCAGCTATTAACCAATGACAACAACAGCAACAACCACAACTGCAACAAGTTATAATTTTGTTACAAGTTTGCTGTTTAAAATCAGATGAGAAGTAACTTTAAAAAAACACACGCTCACTTACACACACACACACACACACTTACTTTCAAATTTCCAACCAAAGTCATTTGCAACTAAATTTACAAAAAAAACAGATGCTGTTTTGTTGTTTACAAAAACACTATGGACAACAGCGATTCTGTCTGCTGCAAGGAAAGCAAAAATAATAAAAACAAAGGAGTCTCTATTAACTGAATGAAGCAGGCCCAAAGAAAGAAGAACAGACTGACTGAAATCACTGTGTGTCTGCATCTGCAACTGTGACCAAAGCAAAGATCTCCTCCTCGACCACCAGAGTTAGAAAAATAAACTGGCCAAAGGAGAGCGAGTGCTCACAGATGGATGAAATAACAAGTATGTATAACGAGCAGCAGTGACTAAAACAAACCATTAAAACAGCAGCAAAAGCAGCATCAGGCCCCAGCACTACTATAACACCCAACATCATCATCATCATCATCATGATCATCATCAGTACACGGTATGGTGCAAGATCGTTTAAGAGCCCAGTGAAAAAAAATGGAAGTCATTCTAGTGAAACTACATTTTCATTGCTTCCAAAAAATCGATATTTTTAATTTGCCGAGAGTGAGCAAAAAACCATGTAGAAGCTTATTTTAGTCATACAAAACCTTGTAACTCCTCCATAGTGTTAGAAAATACTCACCAGAATTAAAATAAAAAAATTATTTTTTTAAAGAAATTTATGAAGTAATTTTAGTCTAAAATTTAAAAGTTATTTGCTTAAATAACTTAAATTCGTATAAAAAGAAACGAATTGTTAAAAAAGGCAACTATTTACCATTTTTCCTAAATGAAAATATTATCATAGAACACAAAAAAGGGAATTTTTCTTAAAATCGCTTCCAATTCAATGACCAGGCATCGAAAAAGAGAACTTCTTTCAATGACAACCCTATGTAAAAATCATTAGATCCGATCGAAATTTCCACTACTGCCAGATCGCAAACTCTACATTTTCATGACTTTTTTGGAGTCTCTTTTTTTGCTGGGAGACGAGAAAGAAGATTTTGCAGGCTTGAGGTTTGAAGAAACTTAAAAGAAAAGAAAAAAACAAATCTTAAGAATGATTTAAAGAACAGCTGCTCTTAGAAAAATCAAATGTTGTTTGTTGTTGGCAGTTAAGTGTAGTTGTAGGTAGGATTATAGTGCGCCGGCGCCGTAATATTACCCAACTTGGTTTGAAACAATGTCGTTTTAACGCTTTACCCAAGTACGAGTACACACACGTCGTCTGCACGTACGATCTCATAACATACGTTCTTACTCTGCTTGATAATAATTTAGTTCTATTTTGTAGCTATTTCATGGCGTATCTATGAGTTGTAGTCTAGGCTAAAGCTATTGGTTTGTTAGCTTAGCTTAGAATCTATTTTGGTAACAGAAGACAGTGGTTTTGCAGCTGCAAAATGTTCTTATGCTGGAAATACTGTTGAGAAGGATATTTTTGGTCTCTGGATGACTGCTTAACTTAATTTCTATCATACTTTGTGTTAATAAAGGGTGCCCAGATAAAAAAAATATGTATGGAGCATATATGATATCCCATATATGGTTCGGATCCGAAAAATGAGGGTATATGGACATATATATGATTATATATATTCATACATTTTCATACGTGTATGTATGTGTAAATTCCCTCCACAGTATTATGCAAAGTTCATATTCACAAAAGCGCACTGCTGTGCAATAAATTAAATTATTAAAATTAAATTTTTTTAGACTTGAGAGAGAGGTTGTATTTAATGAAACATTTGTTTGGACAAATAATTCAAAACGAACTAAAAGTCATTTCATTCATCAAAAGGTGAATCAATTATTTAAAAAAACACATAAATCATATTCGTACATAACATTTAGCTTAAGAAATCAGATTAAAAACTAATGCAATTAATTATAAAAGAAAAAATAATCCCTCTAACAATAGTTTTCAATACAGTCATATGAACTTTGTTTCTTATCTAGAGAATTTTGTTATTTTCTGTAAAATTAATGACTGGATTATCCTTTTGATTATTTGATATATTAAATGGGGCCACAATGTATAAAATCATACAAGAATGGTTTTTTTTTTGTAACAAAAACTTTTTCTTTTTTAAACGTTGATATAAACTTTGCATACCGTATGTATTTTCTAATGGATTTCCAATTCAGCAGTGATAAAATTCCAATCTTTTTTTTTTTTGGATTGCAAAAACGATCTTATGTGAGATATCATGTATGCATACATTCTTATATGGCTTCATATATAAAATCTCATATTTATATATGGATAATATATGAGCTCATATGTTATAATACATTTCATATATTAATCCATATATTAGTTCATATATAATAGTTTTGCCATGTATAATCCCATATATTTCCATACATGAATTCATACATATTCATATATAGTTATATACATTCATATATTAAAAATATATGGACCATATATAATTTTTTTAGCTGGGTAATTTCAATTTTTATTGAATGAAATATTTTTATTAATTAATGTGCGTTTCTAAAGAAGAGAAGAAAAATTAAACTTAGACTTTAAGCTGGGGGAAATACCGATACTTTTCTGTGCAGCCACGCACTTCATCAGCACCCTAGTCTATCTACTTGGGTAGAGATTCTTACTAACATCAGATATTTAACTTAAATTTTCTATGAAACGGAATATGAGAAATGATTGTTGTGTATACAATTGATTTACCTTTGGTAAACACATTTAGAAGTATCACTATTAATTTTCTGTTTTTCCATTTTTCTATTTAAAAAATTATTTATGATTAAAATGATTCCGCAATATTAGGCTGATATATTTATTATTTGTTTGGACAGACACACTCGATGCTCATATATGTTCGCTTGTTTAAAATGACATGAAAATTTACTGCATATGCAATCTTTTGGTTTGTTGCTGTCTTATCGACGTGCACCTTTTCTTTCAAATAACCCCAAAGAAAGAAGTCCAACGGTGTCAAATCACATGATATTGGCGGCCAATTTACATCGCCACCACGTGAGATAACACGGTCATTGAATTTGTTGCGCAAAAGAACCATTGTTTTGTTAGCTGTGTGGCAAGTGGCACTGTCGTGTTGAAACCACATATCGTCCACATCCATATCTTCCAATTCGGGCCATGAAAAGTTCACAGTAACTGCCCGACCGGCCGGCAAACAGTCACTCCTTGTAGGTGCATTTGTTTCTCAACATAACTCTTGGATTATCATTCGCCCAAATGCGACAATTCTGCTTATTGACGAATCCACTGAGGTGAAAATGTGCCTTATCACTGAAGATGATTTTCTTCGAAAATTTATCATTTACTGTTGCCATTCCTTGCCACCATTCTGACCATTGACGACGTTTGGAATGGTCAAGAGGCAAGTGCAATTTTAACGCGTTGCTCGAATTGTAAATCTTTCCATGGTTCAAATTGAGTTAGTCTGAAATTGAGAAATATCAAATGAAATGCAGAAAAAAAACTTTTTGACGTTTAGGTGTGGTTCACATTCAACATCGGCCCTTAAAATTTAACCACCTTTTACATGTAAAAATTGTAAATAATACGTGAAAGTACGATAGTGTAAATGCAAAATGTCATACGGAAACATTTACGATGAAAATTTGATATCCCATAAGACTCGATAATATATTTAAATTTTTCTAATGGCCATGACCTCATGCCCACGTTGACCGGTCACTGTGCCTTCGTATGGGTCTCCCGTATAATAACTACTGCTACAGTTGCAATAACGAGAAATAACAGGAAAGTATCGTGCATCTCCTCTGCTTTGACCCGCTCTGGAGGATCGCCGTCCGCATATAGAGCACAGCTTCCAGTTAGACGAATGTATTTGCTAGATTGTACGGTCTTTCAACAACTGCAAGCTAATAATTCTCGTATGCTATTTCAAATAGAAAACGTTGTGCATTAAATTGATTACCGCACGTGTGAATACTAATAGTGAATAATATAGCGTCCTTCAAAAACTGAACGCTATTCTGTTAAAGAAGGTTTATGGGAATAATTAAAATTTTTCTTGGGTTTACTTGTTCCTGAGATCACTTGTCAAATAAATTTGGCTGTCATGGAATAATTTGTTTAAATATTAAAAAAAAAATAAACACAATTGTGTTATTAACGAATGCATTCATAAGTATGGCCATTAAATACACTCTTTGATTTGTCATTGCAGTTTGTTTAGAATTCGCCGCCTTTAAGGAGCACCTGCTATACAAAAGTCTAGATTAATACCTGTATACGTAAGCTCATATCAAAACTATTTGACATAATGTTGGCTCATGTAATATATAGAACGATTAGAAAATATTTTGTGTATTTTTCTTTTGTCCAAAAGACTGGTCTTTATTGCATCGATACTCGTTTAGCGAGATGAAAGTTATGTTTTATTAGTTTTGCTATTTTAAGGCAAGTATTTTTACTTAATTTTTTTTTTTAATTTTTACAACAATCCCAGGTGTATTTTATAATACTCTCATGGCTTTTTTACGACTTGTAAGAAGTATTAATTTAATTTTATTTTTTTGCGAAGTTGCTTTTAAATAAATTGTTCTTAAGCAGTGAAATGCAAAGAATTTAGTACTTTCGGATAAAAATAATAATAATAATAATAATGATGCTTGCTAAACTGATAACGTTGGTTTTAGTTGTTAAATCATCCATTAGAAAAAAAATACTCGTAAATTAAAACCAACATAAAAATTATATGAATTTCATTTTAAAATGACATTAAAAATGCTCTAAATAACTGTTGGCTGGCTTAGCAGCATTTTAAATTATAATCCGCTGCTTTGAAATTATTTTCATAACTTTAGGGTTTTGCTAAATGTGCAGAACAAACAATTAATAATTTTTGTGAAATCATTTGTCAAAAATGTGACAGAATGTTGGAAGTGATAAAAAAAATCAGCTTTAATGTTGTGTATTATTTTTTTTTTTTTGAGATTTATTTTTCAAAAGATCAATAAATAACAATAAAAAAGAAATCGAGAAAAAAATATGAAAATGAAAATGTTTTATCATCGCTGTGTTTTCACTTGTCATTATTACGAGTAGAATATTTTTTTGCTGCCTTGGCTTTTCATGTTTTCCTTGTTTATGAAAATTTTAAAGTTTATTAAACTTTTCAACAACTTTTCTGTATTTTACAATATTTTTGATTTATAAAACTAGTTGTTTGTGTTGTTGCTGTTGAAATTTTTTTATTTTTTTTTGGGATTTGTTGTTGTTGCAGTAGTTCGTTGTCTAAAAATATCAAAGTTTAAATTTTTATATTTTATTATTGTTTTTTTTGTGGCAAAGTGGGTTGCCTAGTTTTGCATCACTTTTGCTTTTTTGTCGTTGTTGTAGTTGTTGTTGTTTTGTTCGTTTATAAAACGTTTTTCTGTGTGTCTCTTGAAAGTTCCAACCTAAAAGAATAAAATCATTTTGAACCAATTTAAAAAAAAAAATTATAAAGGAAATTTTTCTAATTTTGTGGCCATAAACGATTGTATCGAATAAAATTATTTTCTGGAACGACGACTTCCTCTTAACGACATTCGACATTACATTAATGGCCCTTTTCACAATGTACAATTAAAAGCTAACAGGAACTTTAACGGCAAGTTTTGTATGGCGAACTGTCAGTTAAAGTTCTTGTTAACTCTTAATCACACATTGTGAAAAGGGACGTAAATATTTTTAACTTGCAAAAGCTAAATTTGTATTAGGACAGTATTAAATAAAATTTTAGAATCAAACTTCTAAAGCCTTCCCCTTAACATCCTAAAATTTTTATTATTTAATCTCGTGAAGAAAAAATTTTTTTCACTCACGCCCACGTTATCTCAAGCGTGAGACTTTTTGACTAATTTTTTTATCAAACTTCGAAAGCCTCTTAAAGTACTTAAAATGTGTATCACTTAATATCAAGAAGAAGACAATTTTTTTGTATCACTCCCGCTCACAGATTCTCACGCGTGATAACTCTTGACTAATTTTTTATCAAACCTCGAAAGGATCTTAACGTACTTAAAATTTTTGTGACTTAATCTCAAGAAGAAGAAACATTTTTTTATCACTTCCGCTCACATATTCTCACGTGTGACAGCTATTGACTAATTTTTATCAATCTTCGATAAAGCAACTCTTCTTAACTTATTTAAAATTTTTATCATTTAAACTCACGAAGAAAAAATATTTAATTACTATGGCTCACTTCACTTCACTTCTTCACACGCGTGACAATTTTTGACTAATATTAAAAATATACTAATTCTGAGTTTATTTTTCATTTTAGTAATTTTTAAATATTATAAATTTCTTGATGATTTTTTTTACATTTATTCGTTAATTGAAATCACGCACGAACCACGTGAAGTGAGAGTAAATGAAAATTGTCGAAAAACTGTGGAAACAGATGCTTACTTTGTTAATCTCAAGAAGAAGAAAAATTATTTGTATCACTCACGCTCACATACTCTCACGTGTGACAACTCTTGACTAATTTTTATCAAACCAAAGAAGTCTTCCTTTACACGTACTTACAAATTATTATCACTTAATCTCGTGAGGAAAAAAAAATGTTACTACGACTTACTTCTTCTCACGCCTGACAATTTTTCTTAAATTTAAAAAAAAATTTAATATTAATTTTTGAGTGTATTTTCCCTATTTGGTCATTTTTAAATATTATACATTTTTAAGATGGCAAATTTTTTCATACTCATTCGTTATTTGAAATCGCCCACAAATCACAAATCAAAGGTGACTGTAAATGAAAATTGTTGAAGAATTGTAAAAATAGCTGTTTACTTTAGTATCTATTCTTTTTATATTAGAGCAAAAATTAATTAATTAATTAATTTATTAAATTTAAGCAAAAAAAATTTCACTCTCGCTCACGCCTTCTCACGCGTGACATTTTTTGACTAATATTATGCTCACTGTCGAAATCATGTAAATGTTTCTTATGGAAACTTACTACACTCAATCTTTATTTAAAGTCACGTACAAAAAAAACACTTGTCACTTTGACAGTGAACGAAAATTTTCGAAAATTTTTAACAAGAGTTATTTTCTTTGTTAATATTTTTATATTAAACGCCTTTGGTTCTTGTAATTACACAGTTGAAAAGTTGGAAAAAATGGGGCGGGGCTGCGCCCATTAATATTTATTATTTTATTTCACGTGGTTCTGCTTAAGCAATTTTTACGAAACTTACCTTACACCTTGAACTCCAAAATAGACACAATCTTGCTTTTAAAAAATGGGCGGAGTTACGTTCATTAAAATTTAATTTTATGTATCTCGTAGTTCTTCGTAACAAACAGATTTTAATTTTTTTTAAAGAGTTAACTTCCAGTTTTGTCCCATACAGTTTTTTTTCCAAAATATTCTATCAGATCTTTGCATTGAAGTCGGGTTTTTTTTGGCAGAATTGATTATAAAAATTATTAAGGATTTTAAAGGGTTTATAAAACAGATTTTTTACATCTTTTTAATCCTGCATAAGGCCTTAATAATTTGTATAAATAAGGCCTTTATTATGATCCAATTATTTAAACATGTCTAAACAGGTTTACTTTGAAATTCTTGAATTTTGTTATATAAAAAAAATTAAATACTTTATTATATTTATGATTTGAACGAGCTAAAGTTTTTATCCCTTTCTAAGCCAAATTACATGTGATAATTATTAGTGAACAATTAACAGTAAAGTTAGTTGTAAATATTTTTACTAATGCATAGTTGAACGGAACAACTAGCTCTTTTCGAAGGCCACTGAACCGTCACCATCAGCGGTTTTTTGTGTTTGGTCCACTGTGTGGTATCAGCTGGTGTAGATTACTGCTTTATATACATACGTAACTTATGCAAATGGAATATGTGAATTGTTTTGATTCATTGTATTTCAATTTACAGTTTATTTCTTAGCATTTCCACGTCTGTGTCTATGTTATAATTATGTATTGTGAATTTTTTTCTATTGCGCGAACGTGCCTAATATCTTGCAATGCCTTGTAATATATACCACTCGTTCAACAAGGCAAGAACTCTCTCCTAACTGATGATTTCTCAAATCTCACTTAATGAAATGTTGGTCGATTTATTTCTTATGAAATCAATTTATTGTTTTATCTAATAAAATTTCTTGGAATTACTTTCCTGTCAAAAAGTTAATTCTCCTCTCATTAAAAGCAAAAAGAGGGTTTCTTCCTAAGCCATATCCTCAACTCCTGGCTAATTCCTAACCTTGGTAAAGTGCTAATTTAGGAGAATTAAAAATCTCATTTGAATCTCGTGGTTTATAAATTTAATTGAAGTTTGTATTAATTTATTTCCATATTTATACAAATTTCTTCGTCCTTCGAGCCGGATATCTGTCATCTGTACTTAGATTGCTGTCTTACATAATAGATTTTTCATCCACTTCTTTCAAAGTTCTGCTTATGTTAAATGGAAAATTTCGTTATCACAAATAAAAAATAACAATGCAACAACAAAACAAACAAAAAAAAATAAAGGTTGGGCTGGTACAGTGCAGGCTGCTGCTTGCTGCCAGGCAGACTGACTGACTAAATGACTTGCTGTGCTGATTTCTCCAAATGTATGTATGTATATTGCACACAGCCTGCCATTTGACAAACTGACAGACAGACAGACAAACTATTCGGTCGGTCGGTCGGAGTTATTGTATTCTATTTTTATAGAGCAATGATGTGGTTAGTGGCGGTAATTTCGGTCTTGTCGGTTGATTGTGTGTTGGTGGTTCAACCCAAATTTGGCTAATAAACGGGTTTTACAAATTCACACAATAAGCAGCAGAAACCCAAAATAAAATTTGTACACTTTCAATTTTTAAATGCTGCCATAGTTTGGCCATCCAAAAAAAATATATATATAAATAAATAAAAGATAAACTTGCAGGCAGTCAGGCAGGCATCTGGGCTTGTTGCCTGTTTATGCAGCATGGCCTGGCCTGTCTGCACTGCTCTAATGTTTTGTGTGCTGCACTGCTCGTCAGTGCACTATCGAGTCTACTAGTGCAGTTTAATAGGTTGGAAATTAAAATTTTGAATTTAGTTTCTTTTTTTTTTTAATTTGGATTTTATTCGTTATACTACGAGTGTGCAAGCATTTTTGCTGTAGCTGCTGAGATACGACGACTCATTGCCATTGTGAAAAGGTCAAATGTCAATAAGTTTTTAAATGCACCAACTACACACACATACACACACACACACATAGAACACATGCCTTTACATACATACAAACATACATTTGCAAATTATTACCATAAACAATAAAAGAGGATGACGTTTTATATTTATTTAAGTTGATTTAATTTTTTTTTTAAATTTATCTCTGTATTTGAAATTGTATATTTTATGTATGAGCACTTTGTAACTGGTTCATAAAAGCATGTTCCAATATAACACACCCAATGTGAAAAATATAATAAAATTGTTCTATGGCTTTTAATGAAATTGTTCATTTTATATTTTATAGATAAATAATTAAACGGCATGTACATACATATATACATATGTATGTAAATACCATATGAGAGTATTAAAACATATCATGAGATTTATTTTAAAATATTTTTTTAAATAATGGCAGCTAAACATTTGAAGAAAAAAACATATTTATTCCCATACAGTGAGTGACAGTACACAAAAACAAATTTTGAAAGATTTCAGTCAAAAATTTAGTATCTTATTTTTTTAAGTTTTTTTGTATGAAAATTACTTCGACAGTGCGTTTGAAAGAGGAAATTTTTTCTAAATAAAATCTCCATTGCATGCCTTGTGTTTTAAGAAATTAATAAAAATCAATAAATATCACTGTGTGTAATAAATATAATCATTAGGGCGGGTCGACTTAAAAATCGCACAAATTACAAGGAAACTTGTATTCTAGGGATCAAAATAAGAAACTTTGCCGAAATGTATTTTGGCTTTTGATCCGAAGAGTACAATTTTCTTCATATTGATGCGAATGGTAAAATTTTGAAAAATCTCACTTTGACCCATTTAAAGTTCTTCAATCAAGTCAATATGTATGAGCGACCCCACTAATTTTGGAGGACCGACCCATCTATGCCAGTGGCACACCCTCTGCAACAATACCTGGGGGTTCGTCGTACAAACATATCAAAAAATCACAAATGGTTCCTTCGGCAAAGTTTCTTATTTTGATCCCTAGAATACGATTTTCCTTGTAATTTGAGCGATTTTAATAACATATAAGGACACCAATACGTGATAAATACGTGATAAAGTCTTTCAATTTTGCCCCCAAGTCAAGCACTTTTTTAATAGGCCCCAAAAGATTTGGGGCCTCGGTGTAATTTTTGCATTTTCTCAGGCTCATATCTTGCAAACCCCGTTCGGGGTTTTGATTTACTCTCTCTCTCTCTCTCTCTCTCTCTCTCTTAAAAAATTAGATTTTTTGTACCTTTTTCTCCTTTCAAGGTCCAGAGGTAGCAAACTGCTCAAAATTCCAGGAAACAATCAACTACAAAAATGTACCTAAGATTTCAATAAACAACTTTTTAGATTATATGAACTTTCTAGGAATGATTCTTAACACCGTTTAGGTAGCGCTAAGGTAGCCGCAAAAGTGATACATTTACCAAAATTTTTTTTTTATTTAATTTGTTTGGAAAATTTTCACTTTTGCGGCCACCTTAGCGCTACCTAAACGGTGTTAAGAATCATTCCTAGGAACTTCATATAATCTAGAAAGTTGTTTATTGAAATCTTAGGTACATTTTTGTAGCTGATTGTTTCCTTCAATTTTGAACGGTTTGCTAAGTATGGACCTGAACAGGGGAAAAAGGTAAAAAAAACTAGATTTATTTTTAAAAATGTTTGCAATTTTGATCTTGAAGATGAAGTCTTTGTAGTTTTATATGTTCACAATTTTTGTTCTTTATGGCTAGAGGTAAAACTTTGCCTCAGAGTGCAAATCAAAATTTTCAACAGTTTGCAAAATTAGCCTGGGAAAATGCAAAAATTACACCGAGCCCTTAAATATTTAGGGGCCCGTAAAAAAAGTGCATGATTTGGGACAAATCTGTGAAACATGGGTCTTTTTTATTTTGGTCTTTTATCACGTAAGGGGGTCCGTTTTTTGGTTTTATTTTTTCGTGTTGCACTGTGTATGTCAGCATCTGCAAAAAAGTTGAATATATTTTCATTATAATTTATTATTCCTTGTTCATAATTTTTTAATGGAAAATCAATTGTGTTTCAAAAGTTAAAAGCACGCACAACTTATTAAGATATTTCTATCAAGTTAAAAATGTCTAATTTATTTCAAAAATATTTTAATTCTGACCCACTGTGCATTGTGAAGATGAATCGGAGTAGGAAACCGTGAAATTCTTAGATTTCCAATTAAACGTATGACGTACTCGCAATTTTTATGTACAATAACAAAAACAATAGACACGAATTTGTAAACCTCCTCCTTTTTTTAAAAAGTCGGTTGAAAATTAGATATTAATATATATTTCATGATGTGCGTTTAGAGGTTAACTTCGTACTCACTGTCATTTTTAAAAATTTATTTAAAGGAATTTAATAGTTTTATGTAAAACTTTACGAAGAAAGAAGTCAAAAGGCTCTGAGTACCTCAAAGCTGGTAACTCAACTTAAGCATTAGAAAGAATTCTAAATTTAAATTAACCCTGGAGGGAATTTTAAACTTTGACTTATTGCTTGTGTTTAAATAGAATTTCAGTTTTGAAAATATTTAGAGACTGATAAAAAAAATTTATGGTAAATAAATTAAAAGAATATTCAAACCCTCTTGCTCTTTTCAGCAAGGGCCCTATTTGTCCCTTGCGTTAAAGTAATCAAATAAGTAACCTGGAAAGAGCAATAGTGGGTTAATAGGTTAAAAATTTTTATAAAAATTTATCATCAGTATTTATTTGTATATTTCCGAACTAGAATTATACTCCAACAAATGCAGAAACAAGAAATAAGTTTAAAATTCGCCATAGGGTTAATTTAAGAGTTCATTTGTGTCTGATGTTCACACTGAGTTTTGATCTTTGGTGTATTCAGGCTTTTGTGACAGAAAAAATGGTAAATAATTTTGTATAAATCCTTAACCCGTTATAAACCCCTCAAAAGGTACTTATTTGACCCTATATAAGCAAGAAAAAAAATATCTACACCCAGAAGAACCAAATGGAGAGGTAAAATGTTCTGTCTATATGTCCCTTTTGGTCTTTGCTGTCAGAATGAGTAATTCGAACATTTTTTTTGTTTAGAAATTTTTTTTTTATTATTTTCTCTGTCTTATAAAATAAATTTAAATAAATGGTTAATGAGTGATTTTTGCTGCAAAGTTAGGCCATAAATATCTGCATCCATCATCTCTTTTTAGTTTCAGTGTAGATAATATGTCATCAATAATGAATTTTTTCTGTAGTTTCACACAATCATTTGAATAAAAACTAGAAACGACTATCCATCAAGTTAATTTTCATTGCTTAAAATTTTATGGCAAACACTTTATCACAAACTCACACGCTAGAAAAAACTTAATGTTAATTACGTAATAAATAAAGTCGTTAAAACAATATCTATCAAAAAAAAATTAAATCAATAATATCTTATCTTAATAATAAAACAACTCTAAATGTTTAGTGGCGTCTGCGACAAAGAAATCTCATTTGAAAGCATTTCAAGATTTTGATAGATTTAAAACTCTTGACTTTCAAATATCAATCAAAATATGTTGACTCTTTTCACCCAAAAACTTTATCTCAAAGTACTTTAAAGAAAAAGTTTGGAGGTGATTAATGAGCATTTTATTAACTTGAAACATATATTAAAAAGTTTTTTCCGCCCAGGAGAGGCGGAACAAAAAGTTAAATTTGGTTTCAAATTTCAATAAAGGAAAAATAAAGTTTTCTTTTTTATTTAATAAAACATAAAAGAAAATTCTAGTTCTAATGGAGTAAATAAAGAACAAGTTTTATTTTTATTTTTTAAACTCCGCTTTTCACAAACTGCACAAAATATTCGCCATAAATTAAAAATACAAATTCATTTAAATACAAATTCATTTTAAACCAATCAACTCCATGTTTATTTTACTTCTTAGCATAAATTGTACACAAGCACTAAATTAGAGCTAGGACTTTTGAGTCTATACAATAAGGCCGGAGACTTAAAGCAGTCTCTTTGACAAAATTTATAATTGAAAATGCGAGAGTTTTTCATATTTTTAGCGTTCATTGTGAAACATTAGTGTGGTACCCTTTAGTGTGGTACCCTTTACTTTTATCCAAAGGTACGTTTTATAAAAAGTCCTTTTTTAATAGCACTTACTTTGTTTAAAAGGAACTTTATCTGTAATGTACTTTTTCTTAAAGGTACTTTTTCTTAAAGGTAATTTTTCAAAAAGGTACTTTTTCAAAAAGGTACCTTTTCAAAAGGGTACTTTGTTTAAAAGGAACTTTTTTTTAAAAGATATGTAGTTTTTATTTTTTTAAAAGGCACTTTTTTAACAAGTACTTTTATAAAAAATATAATATTTTCAAAAGATACTTTTTTCAAAAAAAAACTTCTTTCTAAAGGTATTTTTTTTATTAAAAAGTACTTTTTTAAATGTATTTTTGTGAAAAAGTGCTGTCTTTAAAAGGTATTTTTATGAAAAAGTACTTTTTTAAAGGGTATTATTGTGAAAAAGTACTTTTTTCAAAAGTTTTTCAAAAGGTGAAAATGTACTTTTTTCATAAGGCATTTTAGTGAAAAAATACTTTTTTATTTAAAAACATTTTTGTGAAAATGTACTTATAAAAAAATGCATTTATGTGGAAAAGTACTTTTTTTTCAAATGGCATTTTTGTGGAATGGTACTTTTTCACAAGGCGAAAAGAAACTTTTTTCAAAAGGCTTTTTTTGTGAAAAAGTACTTTTTTCAAAATGCTTTTTTGTGAAAGAGTACTTTTTTCTAATGGTACTTTTGTGAAAAAGTACTTATTTCAAATGGCATTTTTGTGAAAAACTACTTTTTCTTAAAGGTATTTTTGTGAAAAAGTATTTGTTTTCCAAAAGGAAGAAATTTTTTTAAATATAGTCTTTTTCCAGAAGTAATTTTTTTTAATTTAATATATCTTCAAAGGATACTTTTCTTAATTTAATATTTCCTCAAAAACTTTTTTACACACACAGATGTTTACCGTGCGAAGTGTTATATATGTTATTAAATGCAAACAATGCTTTTGTAATAGATTAAAGAACACCGCAAAATTTTTCTTTAATTTAGTACCAAACTGTCGTAGTCGAAAACGAAATACGCCAACCACGATAAGGTCAGTATGTTGACTCATTTTATGCCCATGTCAGGACAGTTTTTGGTACTTTTGTGGGAGGGCTTAAAAAGAGGGAAATTACTCTTCCCCGTACGGGTAATTTTATATTACCCATACATAAAAAGGTGAGACCTCATGCATTACAAAATTCTCTTAAAACGTTTGGGAAAGGGAAACTGAACCCACCTTTAAATAAGACGCGGAAGTAAACTTCCAAAACCTCGATTCGGATATGTACTCGTATATGTTTGGAAGATTTTTCTGTTTCTGTAAAATATTTAGCCGTACCTTCAATTATATGAATTCATTAGTATACTTACTTTTATGGTGTCAAATTTATTATCATAAATAAAAGAGTTTTTTTTTTATTTAAACAAAAATGTATTGGTTAGTTAGTTATCAGTGATTTAATAGTCTCTTTTTACCAAGTTATGCAGGAAATTAAACTCGTTTAAGTAATCAAGCGGTGTTGAAGTTAATTGGTTTCTTTTTTAATGTCCAATAAAGCATAGACATATAAATAGATGAGTGTGTAATTTTTCTTAACACATTCGTCCATTCGGCTGTCTGTGCTTTTGAAGAAAAAATTACATCTTCAAACGTAATTTGTAACGTGAGTTTTTCCCAATTAAAATATTAATTATTTTTTTATATAAAGGAATGAAATGCTAAACAAAATGTTTAGGAAAATGTCGACTAAATTCTACCCGAGCTGCTAAAATCGCGAATAGACTGATTACAATAAAACTTCTTAAGAAGAAATTGAAAAACTTGAAATATTATTATGTTTTAATTTTCCAATTTAGGATTTTTTTTATTATTTAATAATATTTATATTTAAAAACTATAATTTACTATATGTTTTCGTGTTTAAAAAATAATTTTCTTTGTAAAATGGAAAATTGGCCGTAATCCTACTAAATTCACTAACCCCCTGTATGTGTACGACGTTTGAGTTAGAAACCTTGGCGTTTTTGTAATAGATTAAAAGAAACTTGTACAACTTTTCTTTAAGCTATTACAGAAACGCCAAGATTTCTAACTCAAACGTCTTACACAAACAGTTGGTAATATTTACTTGTACATATGCTAGGCTGCCCCCTTGATATAAAAATTTCTGTTCTTTTCACTCTCATTCCCAAAATTGGTAAAAAATTTACAAAAAAATAAATATCCGCGAATTCTAGCAATATATAAAAAGATGTTGCAAAATTATTTTTTTAGCCGACTTCAAAAAAAAAGGAGGATTATCATATCAATTCGTTGGTTTTTTTTTGACATTGTTACTCATAACTCGGTTCATTTAAGACCGATTGTAAAAATTATTTTTTTGTCTATACTCTTCCAATCTCATTGGAAAAAAAGTGAGCGGGAATACGCGTATTAAAATTTATTATTATATTACACTGGGTTCTACTTTACCACACACCTTGAGCTCTAAAATATACACAATATTCGATTTAAAAAAATTGGGCAGAGTCACGCCCATTAAAGCTTAATATATACTTTAGCAATTTTTACAAAACTTAACACACACCCTGAGCTTTGAAATACACACAATCTTGCATATAAAAAAAGTGGACGGAAGCATGTCGATTAAAATCTAATTTTATATATCACGTATTTTTGTTTGCAGGATTTTTCTTACAGTTTGGTCACATAAATTTTCTCGAAAATGTTCTATCAGATCTTTGCATTAAAGTCTGATTTTTTTAGCATAATTATTATTCAAAATTCTTAAATACATAAATTTAGGTTTTTAAATCTCTTATTCCGATATAGTTTCAGTTGTATAATTGCTTATGGTTATTAGAGATGGCAGCGTGAGCAACTTTTTAGTCATGATAATGCATGTTTCCAAAAAAAATATTTTATTCAATTATTAATTTGCTTTTCAGGTTTGCATTACTAAAGAACAATTGATTTTGATCACAAGAAATTGTTTTAAATAAAATACTCACGCAAGGAAATCATTTTTAATAAACGATGTCATTACTTTATTTTCAATGATTTACTCGAAGTAATACTTTTTTTATTTGCTTTAGTGAATTTTTTTTTTTGCTAAATTTATGGATTTTTTATAATAACAAACCACAAACTGTTAGTCACGAAACAGTCACGCTTACTCACTCTAAATTTGTTTCGATGTTATTAGTTTATTTTCAATAATTTATTGTCATTAATAAATTTTTTTATTTGATTTAACAAATTTGTTATCTAAATTTGTATAGAATCTAAAAAAACAACACCAAAAATTTTTAGTCACGCAATAGTCACGCTTACTCACGCTGAATGTTTTTAGCCAAAGAGCTTTTACAATCTTATTTGAAGTGAAAAATAACATAAAACTATTTAAAAACAGGCATGATCCAATGTGATCAGGCCGCTCACGTGAGTGGCTTCCTTATTGTTATGGAAATTTTCTATAAAAAGTAAATTATTACAATTTTAAATGTACATAAATTAAGATAAAATATATTGTTTTTACTAAACTAGAAACTCACTTGGAGAAACTCGCTCACTTCAAGCCGCTCTATAATAAACGATTTAATATGGACGCGTGACAAAGAAATATATTAGCTTCAGTTAAGTAGTTCGTTAGGGTTAATGAAATTAATTTTAATTAATTATATCGTTCTTAATAAAACCTCATTAATTACCTTAATGCAGTTGAAAGATATGGAGGAAATTCCAATTTATAAAAATATTAAAAAAATGTGTTTAAAAGTTAACTAAATTAATTATAAAACTTTGTTTAGTGAAACTTGTGATTTTTGTATGAAATTTGTTGTTCTTGTTGTTGTAGTTGTTTGATTCTAAGACAGTTCTTATAAAACCAAATGTTACCTTGGTTATTTACCAACAACATATAAATTTCCATGACAAACCGCAAATTGAAAAAAAAATGGTCTAACACTTCACCATTAGTGTTGATGTTCTCGTATGTATGTACATATGTATGTATATGATCTTGAACTCTCGTATTTAAGTTTTAGAAAAATGATTGCATTGAATTTACATGTTAATCTGTAACAACAAATCAAAATGTTAAACTCAAAAATATAAAAAACTAGAGTACATATTTTTATTCCGCCCGAGACGAATTCAATGCACCCAACAGCAAAACATAAACCAGATAACATATTAAATGTACTGGAACTAGAATGAGTTTTAATCAGGAGTACTTACTTATTCAGGCTAAAGCTCATTATTTTCAATTCTTATAAAATGATATAAACCCAGAGAAAAAACAGCTTAAAATATATAAAAAACATATTGAATTAATAAGAAACATTAATGAAAGTCTAGTCATGTTGAAATTTCTTATCTCAATATGGAAAAATATTAATTTAAAGTATTAAATTACTAATTTTATTTATTTTGAAGTATCTCAACCTACATTTTCTATTGTATTGAAAATTATTGAATTAATGTGATGTGCGTTCTAATTTTTAAATTGCAGCTTTTCCCTGAGTGTATTTTTATTAATGAATGTGATTTTGTAAAGAAGACAAGAAAAATTAAACTAGACTTTAACTATGTATATCTACTTGGGCAGCTATTTAACATAAATCTTTAATGAAATAGAATATGAGAAATTGTTACAATTATTGATCTATCATTGGTAAATGCAGTTTCAGGCATGTATAACCATTATTTTTTCTGTTTCTTCTTTCTTAATAAACTGAACCATAAATCGGCCAATGAGCTAAAAACCATCTTCTAACCACCATTGCGAAATTTCATTCCGGGAGGCAGTTCAGTTTCGCCTAAAACCTCTTTAATCGACTTCTCATAACTTTTTTTTTAAAGGCCGTGATTCAATATCCTACACAATCGTCCGACTATATAACCCTGAGGGCTAATCGTCGCTTTCGATAACAAGCTGAGTCGATCACATTTTTTCAGTCCAAGATTATTGCAGTCGCTGTTGAACAATGTTATGATTCGATATCGTATGCCATAATCTCAAACCAAACAACGTGATCTAATTACTTCATTATCGACAACGAAACAGTTTTAAAATTTTTTTTATGACAATAACAATTCATCAGATTAGGGTTGTATTTTATCGTAAGTCGATAGTAAGTGCCAGTAAGTCCCAGTCAGGGTTGTATTTTTTCGTATGTCGATAGGAAGTCTCCCAGCCTTAAGTGTTACAAACGCATAAAATAATTTAACAACCTTCAGTTGATTTGGTGGACATTAAAACCGAAATTAAAAAGAAATCAATAAAAAATACAAGAAAAAACCAAAAAAAAAGAGATAAAAAAAAACATAGAACAACATTTAATATTTTGTACTGTTAAAACGGGCACATAATGGCTGCAGAGCAAAATAAACTTAAGCTTGTTTTATATTTAACAACAAATACAACATGAGAAAACTAGTTTAGTAACATATTTTATAAGTTTATTAATATACTATATTGTGTCTTTTTTTTCAAACTGTTGCAAAAGTAAATGGACTTGGGCAAGCAAAAAAAAAAATAAAACACTTAATTAAAAAAGCTAGAAAAAAACCATAAACGAGACTCCAAACTGTAAATCCACTCTAACACACTCTCGTTCGTCATTCATTGTTTGGAGGCTTTTACACACAAAACCCTCATCATCATTCAGCCAACAATTCAAAACGCATTTTGTAGATTTTCTTCTACGATATAAAATTTTTATTATTCTCTGTCTGTTTTATGTATGCAACGGACAGACAAAGCTGTTGCTTATGTATGTATGTAAATCGCCCACGCGACCAACTTTAATATTCAAATGCCTGTTTAGGTTTCTTTTTGCCGTTGTGGTGGCTAAAAGCAACCATTCAAGCGGCCAACTACGAGTACTCGGCCGACCACCTATTCAAGTCATAAAAAATTCCAGCTTATAGTTACTGCCTTGTACTTGTGGATTATTTGCATATTGTTGTTGCACTCCACATAGTCTCTATCAGCCACTAAAATTTCAGGTATTGCATGGGCTGCATACTTCTAACGTTTAAGCGTATATATGTATGTAAAAATTAAATTTTATAAAAAGTACTTTTATACATAAAAAATGTTTACAAAATATATCCACCTTGTATAAAAAGTACCTTGTATAAAAAGTACCTTTTATAAAAGATACCCTTCATAAAATTTATTATTTATAAAAAGTATCTTTCATAAAAAGTACCTTTTACAAAAGGTACCTTCTATAAAAGTATGTACCTTTCATAAAATTTACCTTTTATAAAAATTACTTTTTATAAAAAGTACATTTCATAGAAAGTACCCTTTATAAAAAGTATATTTCATAAAAAGTCTTTTAAAAAAAAGTACCTTTTATAAAAAGTACCATTTATAAAAAATAGCTTTTATAAAAAGTACTTTTAATAAAAATTAAATTTTATAAAAAGTACCTTTAAAAATAAGTATCTCTTACAAAAAGTGCATTTTACAAAGAGTAAATTTTACCAAAATAACCTCTTGCAAAAATAAATTTTGCCAAACGTACTTTTTAAAAAAAAGTACCTTTAACATTTTTTTTTTACAAAATAATGCCTTTCATAAAAAGTACCTTTAAAAATAAGTATCTCTTTCAAAAATTATCTGTTACAAAAAGGTCATTTTACAAAAAGTACCCTACATAAAAAGTATATTTTACAAAAAAAAGTTTAAACAAAAGTAACTTTTTCCAAAGGTACCTGTTATAAAAAGTATTTTTGACAAGAAGTGCATTATAAAAGAGTACATTTTACCAAAAAAACCTTTAACAAAAACTATCTTAAACAAAAAAAAAAATTACCTTTTACAAAAGGTACGAGTATGTTTAGTAAAAAGTACCTGTTACTAATAGTACATTGTTATAAATAGTACCTTTTACTAAAAGTAACTTTTACAAAGGGTACCTGTAACAACAATTACCTTTAACATAAATTACGTTTGACAAAAAGTACATTTAACAAAAAGTAACTCTTGCAAAAAGTACGTTTTACAAAAAGTACCTTTTAAAAGAAGTATGTTTTACTAAGATATCTTACATAAAGTACACTTTAAAATGTACCTTTGCAAAACGTATATTTCAAAAAAGTATCTTTTACAAAAAGTATTTGTTAAAAAAGTACCTCTAAAAAAGTATCTTTTACAAAAAGTACCTTTTGTAAAAAGTACCTTATGCAAAAAGTACCTTTTGTAAAAAGTACCTTATGCAAAAAGTACCTTTTGTAAAAAGTACCTTATGCAAAAAGTACCTTTTAAAAAAATTATATATTTCATAAATTACCTTTTAAAAAAGTAACCTCGCAAAACTTATATTTTAAGAAAGTACCTTTTAAAAAATTTCTTTTACAAAAAGTACTTTTTAACAAAAGTACCTTTTACAAAAATTACCCTTTATAAAAAGTACCTTTTACAAAAAGTATGGCTTACAAAAGGTATCTTTCCCAAAAAAAGAACGTTTTACAAAAATCGCCTTTAAGAAAAAGTACTTTATAAAAAAAGTATCTTTTACAGAAATTGCGTTCTAAAAAAGTACCTTTTACAAAAAGTTATTTATATGAAAGTTGCCTTTAACTGAAAGTACATTTTGTTTAAAGTACCTTCTGTAAAATATTGCTTTCATAAGAAGTTCATCTTGCTTTAAAAAAATCGTCCTAGATTTAATACATTTTGATCCTGTTTTTGTGGTTTGTAAGGCTGTTTGGCTTAGTGCTAATGGCCAATACAAAGTACACGGCGAATTTATTCAAGCACACGGTTTTAGTTGTCGGTGGTGCTATTGCAATATTCGCAGTTAGTAGAAAGGGTATTTCAATATGTCAGGGTATTTAGGACTTTTTTTAAAATAAATTTAGCGATATCTTTTCACGTGTTAATTTAGTTTCAATAGAAAATTAAAAATTTGTTTTAATTCAAAAGAGTTATTGCAAATTTAAGTAAAAATATGAATTGATGTGCTTGTCTGAAAAATTAACTTTTTGGTGTTAAAAAGTTTTCAAAAAATTGAGTCACTGCAAACGAAATTTAAAATTCAGAAAAAGCTCTTTCAACTGAATTTTTTTGTTTCTTAAATTGAATTCGTATTTGATAATTTTTTTAGTACTCTAATGGCCTAATGGGTAATATGCTAAGCTATCAGTGCGGAAGTCATGGGTTCGATGCCCACCAAAGGACTTTGCTATGCTCCCCAACATAAGTTGTGTAATTATATTTCTAATATTTAAATAAACTAGCTGAGCTCGGCAAACGTCTAACTACAATTTACACCACACAGTGGCCAACTACTGGGTAGTGTTGGCGAACCTGTGTTGAAAATTGCAGTTTCACAGCTCTTATAGTTCCAGAGATCATGCGTTAGGAAGAAAAGGGTTTATACAAGTCGTTGCAGCTGAATTTATTTTTCATATATTTTTACAATATGCAGCATACAAAAATGTGCCACGGTCTCTTAATAACCCAATGAACATATTTTGCCCAATACTGCTCAAATTTTTGTAAAACCTTGGCCTAAGCTGCCGAAGTTTTATCAGGCAATTTTGGATATTTTTCAGGATTATAGGCTATAGCTTTAAATTCATTACGCCATCGCAGGGTTGCGGCTGAAAATGTTTATTGGGTAGTTGGGTAGTCTTGGGCTTTTATTTGAAAGTATGATGTCTAACAGCTTTAAAGACTTGAGGAAATCTCAGTCTCAGTTTGAGCCACAAAACAGTTGTGGAGCAGCAGCAGCTTTTAGAGAAATTACGAAATACATAGTTTATGAATATACAACACTAACTAGTTGTTATTTCAAGTGTCATTGAGACTTGTTTAGGCGCCACATCTCGCTCTTTAAACGTTAAAGCTTTTAGACAGAACGCCACAAAGAAGAAAGAAAGAAACCCACAAATTGTAGTGGTGCACTCGACTAAAATTTTCTTGTTTCTTTTTTATTAATATGAATAAAAAAAAATTAATTCCAAAAATAGTACGTATGCACAATATTGTTGTTGTAGTTGTAGTTGTTTTTGTCAAGTTTATGCAAATGTTGCAGTAATTTGTTGGTTGTATTCTTGTATGCGCAGTGGCATTGCAGCCTTAATAAATTGCAAAATGTTCAATACATTTGAGATTTGCACTAGAATTTTTTTCCATCAAATTCTTGTTGCTGCATATACGAGACCAAATTGTGTAATATATTTGCTTTAAATTTATTTCTTTGCCGGGGGTTGTAATTTTTATAAATAAACCGAGATATTTGTCTTACTTTTTTTGTGTTTGAAAAGATATAAATATTGATCAAATGTGTGGTAAATATTTTTGTTAGAATTATTAATTGGTGTGTGATTTGTTGTTTTAAAGTATAATAATTATTCTTATTAGACTGCTCTAGCAAAACGAGTAGCGTTAGCTGCAAAAGCTTTCACAATAAGAGCAACTACTTAGTGCCGATTTCGGGCCAATTCTTCGAGAGCTATGCCGGTAAGACTGCTATTACTAGATTAAACAACATAAAGAAAATGCTGCAGATAGTTTGAAGTCTTAACTCAAGGGCCTGTTCGGAAACGCATCACTGCTCTGCATCAGACAAGCAAACTTTAATTTAAAATGCAGTGCTTATAATCTTTTTTTTAGTAGTATTCATGTTTGTACCTCATAATTGTCATTAATTTGTAGTAAAATTTAAATAAATTTTGACTCAAAAATTCTCCATTAAAACATTTCCCTTGATAACGAAAACACATCATAGCAATTGTTTAGCATAATTTATTTGTTAAACTCAAATTGAAAACCTAAATATTTTTTTTGTTTCACATTAACACCCATCTTTAAGTGACAAATTAAATCTAAAGCGACAGCAACATGGCCAGCAACATTTTCCGTCGCCATCATCCTCCACAAAACAAAAGAAAAACAAAATAGTAAAATTTAACAAAAATCACAAAAGTAGCAAAATGACCATTGGGGAATAGTAAGCAGTTGCTTTTGTAATGGATTATGCAGAATTCTTGTTTTCAACTGTTTTTGTTCGCTTCCAGGTTTAAGTAAATGTTGTTGGCGCTGTTGTTTAATTTTGTTATAAGCTTTTTTGTTTTGCAATTTGCATGTCTTTAAACTAATTAGGGATTAAAAAAGATGCTTGGGAAATTAAAAAAAAAAACAAACTACTTTATAAAAAGTACATGTAAAAAAGTAAAAGTAATTTTTATAAATTAAATTTTTTTATATTGCTGCCAAAGTATCAATAAGTGTCAATTTTCGATGTAAGAAGAAGTAAACACACAGTAAAATTTCAACTTAAATCTACGTAAACAAGGTTAATCTAAACTTTTTCGTGTGTTTCATGTTAATCTAACATGATTTGCAGTAATCTACAAAGAAATAACTTTATTTCATGTGGATATATTATTCCCATACTCTTAAATCAAAAAAAAAAAAACTAATCATGTTATGAATCAAAGTTATTAAATTCGATACTGAAATAATTCGAAGAGCCATGTTGAATTAAAGTTATTTCAAGTTGAAACAACATGAATTTCATTTAATTTAGTCATTATTTTTTATTAATTATTTTATTTAACTTACCTGATTGCATGCGCATTGGCACAGTCATCAGGAAAATGTTGGTGTATAGGTGTCTGCCCCGTCCAAAATTTCAACTTTTAGATGTTTAGATTTTCACTTCAAAAGCTATTACAAATCACATTTAAAATTAGAATTTTCATTCAGCTGAATTTGAAAATCTTTTACTGGAGATGAATGGTATTTAAAGTCTATTTTAAGACAGTCTTAAGCAGTTTGTAGACTATATCTTAAAACTAATTTTCTTAAAAAAAAAAAAATAAAATCACCAAAAATTCAAGCATTCCATACCAAAACTATCGCTCCTTTTCTGTAAACCGAATCCGAGTAAATATCTCGATTTCAAGAAATTAATAATGGTCCAGAAGACAAATTTAAAATCATACACGATAATTTTCTTTCAGATATAATATTTGGGACCTGAATAAAGGGTCCGCCAGATAATTTTTTTTTTGAAAATGCTATAAAAAGAAACTACTGAAGTTTATTTCAATAATTTTCATACAATTCTTACTAGAATAAGTTTCGCAAAGCTTAAAAGCTTGTCTGCTTGTCGGCTGTATGGCACGTAGCGCCGCCCTGTTGAAACCAAATGTTGCCAATATCCTCCTCTTAAATTTTTGTGAAAAAAAATTTGTTCAACATGTCCCGATAACGATCGCCATTGACTGTAACGGCCACTCCTTGCTCATTTTCGAAATTATGCCTCTGGACCAAAAACCGCACCAAAAAGTGACTCGTTTTGGGTGCGTCGGCTTTTCAATGTATGCGTGCGGGTTTTCTGTGCCCCAAATGCGACAATTTTGCTTGTTTACATACCGGCCAAGATCAAAATGAGCTTCATCTGAAAAAATTATTTTTTTTGGCAAAATCGGCATATTCTGTAAGTCGATCGCAGGCCCTCTTAGCGAAGCGAACACGCATTGGATATGGTAGTTGGCTCGTTCAGCGGAATGATAAACGTAATTATCTGTCAAATCAGACATGAACTAAGTGTTACCATTCACGAAATAAGAACTAGTTCAAAAAGAAAAACGTAAGATGGCGGACCCTTTAATAAAATAATATTTGTATTGTCTGAGCTAGTTTTCTAAAATCGTGCGGTTTCAAATCGATCGGTTTACAGAACAGGGTCGTAAATCAGTTATCAGATTGATTTTGATTTAGTGTGAAAGGTGACTTAATCGAGTGTGTTGTTAGCAATGCTAAAAGAAAATCGTCCCAACCGCTTAGAAGATATCACATCTTTTCTAAATATAATCTGTTAAATCTGTGTGTCTTTGACACCGTAGCTCCCAATGGGCAGACTGATTTTAGTTTGGGTTTTTCGTTTGAAAGGCGGTCTAACCTTTCACGTATGTACGTCGAGGGTACTTACAATTTTTAATTTGTGTTATTATTTTTGACTGATTTCAAAAAAGGAGGAGGTCATTAATTCGTGTGCATCTTTTTTTAAGTTTGCCATTCATAAAGCAATACCGATTTAAATTTTTTCCCCTCTTGGCTGGTATGCAGTGTAGCAGTCTAGCAATCAGAGGGTTGCTGGGTCGATTCCTGCCGAAGACTCAGGTTGTTTCTGCGGACAAGCCAAAGCATCTTCGGCAGTTTGTGTTAAAAAAACTTTGTCCCATTGTAAAAAAAAGTGCGTGGAAACACTCCTACTAATTTTTCTTTTTTAAGTTAATTATTTGCAAAATTTAGATGTAATTGGGTGCTCGTAATGACACAATTTCAAAGTTGAAAAAAGTGGGCGGAGCCACGCCTGTTATAACTTAATATTATCTTTCACCTGTTTCTACTTAAGCGATTTTTACGAAAATGTGATACACATCATGAAATACTGAATATTGATTTAAAAAAAGTGGGTGGAGACGCCCATTAAAATGTTATATTATACTTCACGTTTTTCAACCTAAGCGATTTTTACGAAACTTGGTCCCTCATGCCATGAGCTTAGCAAATTACCCAATATTCGATTTTTAAAAATGGGCAGGCCCACGCCCATGACAGGTTAGTAGTAAATTATATAAACACCTGATTATCCGATTCCCACGAAAATTGACAAATATTTTTGGCTTTTAGCAGCCATAATTTTGTTTTTTAAGAAATGGGCGAGGCCATGCCCACTAAAGCTTAATATTATATACATTTCACGTGCTGCTACTTGAGCGATTTTCACGGAACTTGGCATGCATGTTGAGTTTAGAATTTGTCGCGATGTTTAATTACGAAAAGTGGGCAAACATATATAGAAAATCGGACGTAATTACACCTCCAAATATATAAAATTGGCCCTTAAAATTAAAAAAAAAATTAAACAAAAAATAATGTAACCAACTTCAAAAATAAGGTCTGAACAAAAAATTAATTTAATTTTGTCTTTTTTGGGAAAAGGGGACTCAAACTAATGACTGCATTAAAATTATCTTAAGAAAGCTTGCAAAATATTTAAAAAGATATGAAGCACTAAAAACAGAAATTCAAGTGGTTCTTTTTTAATCAGCTGATCGAGATTCAAAATATTATTTTCTCTACATGCCATTTTGCAGAGTTGTATTTCTTTTACCAGCTGATTTATAATTAATTCCGACTTTACATTCGACCCATTTACCAACTAGTAGTGTTTAATTGTTTTTTTTTTGTTTTTTTTTTAAATTTCGTGTATTTTCTTTTTTTACTTTTAACATCTCCCCATTGTGCAGCAGCACCAAACATTCAAAAGAACTTAAATTAATAACACTATAACAACTACAAAAAAAGGTACTTAAAATCTAATGCCATGAAAGCTTTATGTGAAAAAAAAATTTATGATTTTTCTGTTATGGCTCCTTTAATGGGTCCATTCATTCGATGTAATGAATGGTGGTGGTTACTTGTATTGCAGATTTGTTGCCGGCAAATAGTACGTATACAACGGTGTTTGTTTGTTTATTCATTTATATTTTCTAACAGTTAAACATTTTGGCGGTTGGTGTGTTGTTTTCTTTTTTTTTTTTTTGAGAAGAGATTTATTGTGGTGCTAAAACTGTTTGTTATAAGTGGAAAGTTTTTAATTAAATTTTATGTAGTTTAGAATTTAATTTATAAATACTTATATATTACATATATTACATACATATATTGCATTAATAACACCCAGCTAGTGTTCAATAGGGTCAATAAAAAATAAAATGGCTACTAAACACCGCTTCAAAATTTAGTACGCCTCATTTGACACCAGAGGCGCTGCAACACTGCATTATTGAGAACATACAAAGAAAAACAGACTTGTAAAAGAATGAAGCTTTCTCTATGTCTTCCATCACCGCCTGTCTTCTCTATCAATATCCCTTTCATATCACCCTCTCACACCATCTTCTCTTCAACTAACAGTTAGCAGAAAAGGATCATTGTATTGGATCCCAGTGAGCTGGCCTCTAAATTTTAACCTTCCTTACCAGCATCTTGCTAACCTAACCTAGTTATTATTAGGAATGTGCACTGTGACTTTTATTTTCTTTAAAAAAAAACATTTAATAAAAAAGAAGACGGGAATCATTGCGCAGCTAAAATTTGCAACACTAATAGTAACAACCCTCGTTGATTTCGATGCATATTTTTTGTTCAAGTACTCACGCATAAAAAAAATTATTTAGTTGCACTTATTTGAGATTAAAAAAAATACTAGAAAAAATTTAACCATGAAAATATGATTAAGAACTATTTTTTAGCAGCTGTTTTTTTCATAAAATTAAAAAAAAATAATAAAACAAACAGAAAATGTAAACTTCAAACTAAAACTGATGAAATTGTTAATGGTTTCCAGATAGCAAATATAAACGTACTTACGAGAAAGTTTACAACTCAAAAGGAAAATGCCAAAGAACATCATTAAGATAATTATTTTTTTTCCAACTTAAACTTTTAATTTAATTAAATGTTACAGAGAACTAGCAAAAACCTACTACGAGTACTTCCATTTTTCTACAAAGTTGGCTAAGAGATTTATTATAAATACTAGTATAAATTGTAAAAGTCATTAGAATTTCACGATAAGTAAAAATGAGTTAAAGCTAAAAAATTCTGCGAATTTTTAAATGTCCATATTCATTTAATTTATCACTAACATAATTTTTGCTTATGCATGGGAAACATTTATTTTATTACTTTTAGCTGATTTGAATGAGATAGTAACGGATATTTAAAATTTATTTAATTGCTTAAAGAATTAAAGTGTTGGGCGATTAAAATGTATGTATGTATGTATGTAGTTGGTCAAATGTTTCCCAAAGTCATGATGAGAATGAAATTTATAGTTTGTTTTTTTTTTGTGCCAAATTATCTTGAGATCTTTGATGAGCCAGCCAATTGTGATTTAATTCTATACAACAATATAAGAGAACCCTTAGAAAAAAGGTACGTTCAAAAAGTACGTTTCTAAAAAATTTCCTATTTAAAAATCCTGCTTTTTTAAAGTATTTTTCAAAAAAAAAATTATTCTGATAAATGTATCTTGTTATAAAAGTATTATTTAAAAAGGATCTTTTCCACAGAAATTTATTTAAAAAAATAGTACTTTTAATAGTAAAATAAATAACAAAACTACCTTGCAAAAAAAAATACTTTTTTAAATAAGCTATCTTGCAGTAAAACTATATTTTTAAGAAAACTAATTGCCTTGCAAAAAGTATCTTATTTCAATAAGAGCCTTTAAAATAAGCTTTTTGGTAGCTTTTTACAAAAAGTACTAAATAAATTTAAAAAAAGTCCTAATATAGAAGTATTACAAAAAGTACTTTTAAAGTTTTTGAAAAAAGTAAATTTTTAATAAAATTGCAAAAAGTACCTATTTTCAAAAAAAGCATTATGCAAAACTTGTTATTTTAATAGCTTAAAAAAAGTATATTTTTTAAATAAAGTTCCTTATAAAAAAGTACCGTTTTAAAAGAGTACCTAATAAAAAAAAATCTTTTTAAAAAAGTACCTTATAAAAAAGAACCTTTTTAAAAAAAGTACCCTATAAAACAGTACATTCTTCAAAAAGTACCTTATAAAAAGTACTTACACAAAAGTACGTTTCGATGATAGAAAATTGCTGATAAAAGAACCTCTTTCAAAAAAAATTTATTTTAAAAGCTTTTTATAAAGTCACTTTTTTGAAAAAAGTTATTCCAAAAATATTTTTTTGAAAAAAAGGAACATTTAAAAAATTTTTTTAAGTATTATTAAAAAAAGTACCTTTTCTAAAAACAGTATTTTATTAAAGAAGTACTTTTAAAAATACGTTTTTAAAAAAGTACCTTGTCAATAAAACTACATTTTTAAAAAGTACATATTTTTAAAAAGAACTTTATGTAAAAAAATTGTTATCATAATAGCTTTTTTACAAAAAGTACATTTTTAAAAAAAGTTATTTCAAAAATATTTTTTTTTTAAGTAAAATTTTTTTTCAAAAAGTGTATTATTAAAAAGTACTTTCTTAAAAGAAATATCTTTAAAAAAGTACCCTTTTAAAAAAGCGACTTATTAAAAAAAACTTATTAAAAAAGTATTTTAGAAAAGAGTACCTTTTTTAAAAAGTACCTTTTAAAAAAAGTACCTTATAAAAAAATACCTTATAAAAGCACTTACACAAAAGTAGGTTTCGGTGAAAGAATTTTGTTGACAAAAGTACTTTTTAACAAAACCATATTGCAAAAAAGTACTTATTTTTGAAAAGAGCTTTTTCCAAAAATTTTTTATTAAAAAGGACATTTAACAAAAAGTTATTTCCAATAGATTTTTTTTTAAAGGTACTCGTAAATTATTTTATGAAAATGTAACTTGTTTCATATAGAAAAGTACTTTTAAGAAAGTCCTTTTTTCAAAAGTACTTTGCTGATAATATTACCTTATTAACAAAACTACACCATTGTAAAAAATACTTTATTTTCAAAGATTCTTATTCCAAAAATTTCTACTTTAATAGCTTTTTAAAAAAGTACCTTTTTCAAAAAAAGTCATAACAAAATACCTTCCAAAAAAATATATTTCTTAAAAAAAAGTGTGTTATTAAGAAGTACCTGCTTGAAAAAGTATCTTCAAAAAATTGTGTTAAAAAAGTGCATTTTGAAAGAAGTACTTTATTTCAAAAACCAGGCCCTTTCAAAAAATAAAAAATAAAAAAAATTTTGTGTTAAAATAAATTTCTGTTTTAATAAACATAAAACTCGTTTTTTTAACGAAAGTCTATTATTTACTATCGTTAATAATTATTGTTTTTACGAGTACCTTACTCGTATTTAGCTTTTTTAAAAGAAAGTTCATTGTTGCAAAAATTCCCTCATTAAAAGAAATTTACTTTTTGTAAAAAGTACTTTATATAAAAAAAATATATTTTTAACAAAAAATACACTTTCACAAAAAAGTAGCTTTTTGCAATTATAAATTTAATTGGCTGGACGAAACCCTCACTCAGTTCTGTATTAGTTAAGCAATAAAATTCCAGCTGCTGCTCGTATAAAAAACTGAGCCACAGGCATGTTGTCCCCCACTTTAATATCGCAAAAGAAAAAATTTCTGCATGTGATCTTTCAAGCTGAGGTCATCAGCATTTTTAATTGGCCCCACCACAGTTGAAAAATAAGATGAAGAAAAAAAAAAGATTGTTAAACAGTTTCATAGAATTTGTTCATGGATAATTTTTTGTTTTATATTTTATTTTTTTAAGCATGGCTTCGTTCGTATGCATGATTTAAAACTCAACTATTTAATTAATGTTTTATGCTAAAACTTTTTTTGTTTTTTGTTTTTGTTTGATTCATCCGCTTTACTGTCTGTCTTTGTCCTAAAGTCATGTTTTCTCGTCGCTATCGCGCGCAGTCATTTTCATAAACGCCATAAAACATTAATAATTCAAACGAACAAATAAAGAGAGAAAAAAAAGAAGTAGAAAGGCGGCGGTTCAACAACTCTTTTGTTATTTATTTTTGCTACTTCTAATAAAAAATTATTTGATAGCAGATTTTCTAATCAGAAAAATGTTTCAGGATTTTTATTGTTGTTGTTTTTGTTACTTAATTCTAGTTAATTGAAAAATATTTTATTGTATTAAGTAGCTAAAGCTACTGTATTTGCTACTTCATATGTATGTATAAGTTGAAGCGAAACTGCATGAACTTATTTTATTGTACGTTTGCAAATATTGGGTGTTTTTTATTGAGGTATAGAACTTTAAGTTGGCCTCACTTTTTTAACTGGCGGCCATTTTGTCAGCTGTCAGGTGATTAATATTTAGTTTGGTTTGCCATTTCATCATGAACAGGTTGACAAAAGAACAACGCTTGCAAATCGTGCAAATTTATTTCGAAAATAATGGTTCAGTTCGCGAAGTTTACCGCAAGCTCCGTCCATTTTATGGTCGACATAATCGTCCATCAGAGCAATTAATTTGGTTAACCATGGATCGTTTTCGCACTGCGTTTACTCTATGTGATAATACGCATCCGCAGAGACGTCGAACAGTGCGCACCGAAGAAACAATTGCCGCTGTAGAGCAAAGTGTTGAAGAGGACCCGAATGAATCGATTCGCCACCGGAGACCGATATAGAGCCATGATAACCGACTATTTTGTTCCCGAATTGGATGACATGAATGTGGATGAGTTGTGGTTCCAACAAGACGGCGCTACATGCCACACAGCGCACGTCACAATCGATTTATTGAAGGAAACATTCGATGAGCGCATAATTTCGCGGAATGGACCTGTCAATTGGCCACCAAGATCGTGTGATTTGACACCTTTGGATTATTTTCTTTGGGGATATGTGAAGTCGCTCGTCTACGCCAACAAACCAGAAACGTTAGGGGACTTGGAAGCCAACATTCGTGGCGTTATTGCCAACATACGGCCCCATATGCTCGAAAAAGTGGTTGAAAATTGGACCTGTAGAATTGGCTTTATTCGAGCCAGCCGCGGCGGCCACATGCCCGAAATCATATTTAAACATTAATGGCATAAAATTATCCTTCCAATAAAGCCAAATTGATGGACATTAAAACGATTTTCTTGTGTTTTATTTCAATTCGCAGTTCTATACCTCTAAAAAATCACCCTGTAGTTTTGCTGTATCAAGTAAATATTATAACCATTAATGTCGCTCGCTCATTTAGGATATTTGTTTGCAACAAACAGTAGTGTGCGTAATGTAAGCAATATTATTTAAATTTTGGTGAAATTTTTTTGCACTTTCTTTAATTCACAGCTCAAGATATATTTTTCTAAAAAATTTATCGAAAATTTTAGCTTAAATTTGTATTTTAAACTATTTTTCTATTGCTAATAGTAAAATTGGAATTTTAGAAAATATATATTTGGGTGATTCACACGGTAGTCCTAAGTGTCATATTGTTTTAATGTTGTAAACTTTTTGTTTGAAAGAAAAAACTACAGCAAAAACATTGATCTTAAAAGTCATTGTTTTCAATTTTACAACATTATGACAATATCACCTTTATGATGACCGTGTGAATCCCCCAACTAATTTTATAATATCATTGAATAAATTTTTTTAAAGAAATAATTTCTATTGCTTTGGCTGTTAGTGTTATTTTTTAATACAATACTGTATTTAAAAGTATTTAAAGTCATTTAGTAGGTCGTCGTAGTACCCAATGAAACTCCTACAGTGACTAACAAAATTGAGTTGCCAAACAAATTTCCCTGTAATGCTTACTGCAATTGACTGACATACCAGGCGACTACAAATGGACGTGCTCTTAATAAAGCATGCGTTATGCGTGAGAAAGTGCGTGTCTCAAGAACAAGTTCCCTAATTTCATTATCACAAGTTCTACTGTAGTAGCGAAAGAATAAGGAAATACAATCCATTTAGCTTCGCACATAAGTAAGGCCCACAGGCGATGATTTCACGGATTAATAAAAAAAAATAGTTTAAGTACCGTGAAAACTAAAAGTACTTGCTTAAAGTGCATAAAATTCTACCTTACTAAACAAAAAATAAAATAAATGTCAAATTAGTAACGGCACATTTGTAATAACGCGTTTAAATTAATTAAACATTGCGAAAGAAAGCCAAAAAAAATAAGCAGAAAAAAGCTAAAACTTTTGCCTAATTAAATCCTACTCACCTCAAGTATTTTTGAAAAAGTAATAAATTTAAACATGAAACCTTTATGTTCTGGTATTTATTCAAATATGTTTAAATTTGCTTAAATTTGTTACCAAAAATTATTTGTGGAACTGATTTTGTTTTTAATGTTTATATTGAAAGTTTAAGAAAAAATGGATTTTTGAGTTTAAGCGGACATAGAAATATTAATTGGGCTGAATTAAGCAGAGAAATAAAATTTTATTTGAAAGGTTGAACAAATGAGCGAATTAGTAATCCCGCGTTGAGTTTAGCAATAAATAAGAAGCACTTAAGGACCTCTGATTCGGGCTTGTTCTGACCTTCGCATATCGCCTACCATTTCCAATTGTCACTTGAACTCGCAAGAAAGGTGTTCTGCAAATCGCAATCGCAAGACTCTTAGCGAGTTGAAATCGCAAGCCTAAACCAAACTTTAAAGAAACACTAAAACAGTTAATAAATAAATAAATTAAATGTATTTTCTTTTGATTTTAATCAAAAATAGTTTCGTCTAATTTTTATTATAAAATTGAAATTTATAAAATGTTTTGTTTTTGTTTTGTTAATTATGTCTTTGGATTGTTTACTTATACACTGACGTTTTCATCTAACAACTGACCTAAATCAATATGAGAAGGCGCAAGGAAAACGCATGACTTACAGATCATGTAGAAACAAGTTTGGCGACATGCAACTTACATGCGATTTGAAAACCATGCGAGTGTCAGAACATACCTTAAGGGGCAAATCACGGCAGTCGATACGTCTCGTAATTTAAAAATATTTCCATATAAACTCTATTGATAGTTTTGCCCTCTGATTGTTTTATAAGCTTTTATTCGAGATGTACAAATGCCAAAATTTTTTTGCGCGTAAGTCACGCATTAGTCACGCGTGATCAAGGTTGTACTTATATATAGTATATATATAAATGATAAAAAAATTTTGTGGAGCATTTAGGGTTGTTAAGAAAAAAATATTTGTATAACTCCTGTCCGCAATCATTCAACGGCGGGTAATTCATCAGGAGCTTGCGTCAAGAAAAAACCATGAATTTTAGCTTGTTTTGTTGGTAAAGCACTGTCTATATGCATTTCGTTCCTGCTGCGGTGTTTCTTATATACAAAATTATGTTTGTTCATTAATTAATAACACTGTAATGACACAGATAAATGCCGAGACATACTCCGTTTTAAAAGACTAGGTCAAAATCAAGAGATATTCTATTCCATGTCTAAGTTTGTAAATGAGAAAAACAGCTGTTTGTTTCAATTAATGTAATTTTTGTTTCATTTAACATGTTCCAAGGGAATAATTTATTTTGGCGAGAGTTACAGAACGTGGGTACTGTAAACTTTTTTCGGTTTTGGGGATTTTTTTTATTTCGGCCATTTTTTAGGTGTTTGGCGATTTTTTCGTCTTTTGGCATTTGTTTAATATTTTTGTTCGTTTTTTTTGGTTTTGGCGATTTATTTTAATTCTAGTGATTTTTTAGGGCTTTTTTCCGTTTTGATTATTTTTTATTTTTTTGGTTAGGGCGATCTTTTTATATCTGGTGCTTTTTGACGTTTTTGAAATTTTTTAGGTTTTGTGGCTTTTTTTCGTTTTTTGGGCGATTTTTGGAATTTTGTGTTTGTTCTTAGTTTTGCGGATTTTTCGTTTTTGGACTTTTTTATATGTATATTTTTTGCGTTTTCCTGAATTTTGGAGTTTTGTTCGGTTTTGGGGTTTTTTCAGTTTTTGGCGATTTATTTAAATTCTAGGAATTTTTTAGTTTCAGCGATTTTTTTCCGTTTCAGTTTTGGCGATCTTTTGAAATTCTTTTTTGGCTCTTAGTTACGTTTTTTCGGTATTTGGCTTTTTTAGTATTAGCGTTTTTTTTGTTGGCGATTTTTTCGCTTTTTGGTGATTTATTTTAGTTTTTGGGTTTTTTTTTGTTTTAGCGATTTTTTCAGTTTTTGGCGTTTTTTTTTAAATTTGGGGTTTTTTAGTTCTAGCGTTTTTGAAAATTTCAAGAGTTTGCTTGTTACGATATCCAAGATACAACAGTTTTGTCATAATTATATAGTCAAAATTGCATTAACTGATGGATTGAATACCCTTTAATTAATTTTTTTTAATTTCAGTGTTAATTGGTGCTAAGTTTGAAAATATCAAGTGTCTGTATACATATATGTATGTAATTGTATGTATATTACATTAGGCTTTCAATATTTGTCGTTGCTCGCTGTAGGAGATCACCCTTTAATTTTCAAATGTATGTATATTCTGTGAAAATTTCAGTTCTGTAGTTCTTACGGTTCTCGAGAAAACAGCCTGTGAAAAGCACGACAGACGGACATCTTAGCGAGAACAAAGGGTTCATTTTTACCTTTGGCGTACCGAACCCATAAAAATTGCTTGCTAGTTTTATTCACTCCTTGATCTGTCAAAATACTGCCTACTTTATTGATTTATTAATGAGAATATTTAAGGTCGTATCTAAATTCAAAATAAAACAACCCTGATATCCGACTTTAAAGGCAATGACTTAGTACCCTACACAATCGTACGATCTAGAAAAAAATACGACCCTATTCAGATGAATTGTTAATGTCATTTAAAAATTTTCATAAACTCCATCGCAATAGGTTTGTACTTTCTCAAAAGTCGCACGATTGTGTAGGATAGTGAATCACTGCTTTTAATAATTATGAGTCACTGTATTTTTGCAAATAAATTCATGTTTACATACGACAACTACTACAAGTATTTGATATAGTTTTTGTAACGTGTGTTTTTGTTCAATGCCCTTTTATTAATTTTCTGCGGAATTCCATTTGAAACCGGAAGCCATTAATTTTTGTTATTTCGTATTATAGAAAACAAAAAAAAAATTTTAAACCTAGAAGTAACTTTTAAAAGTCTTGACATTTCTACAGCAGGACTTGACTGGATTTTTTTTGTATTTTTTGTAGCTTCATTTCTTTTCCTATACACGAGCTAGAAATTGAAAATGCAGTAATAAAAATTAAAATGGCTATTTAAAGGAAAAAATAAAAAAAATTTTATTAAAAAAAAGAGAAATTTTTTTATGAACTTAATGGAACTTTTCGGGGTGTTTAGTTAAGCTCTTTATGGAATTAAAATTAAAAAAAAAAAAAAAAAAAAAAGTTTTGTGATATTTTAATAATGAGTCACACATGAGAGTTTGGCTGTATGAGTATGATTTTATTATTAGTCATTTAGTTTTTAACAATACCCCAAAGGAAGGGGTATATGTTTAAGGATTTATGATATTTTTAACCCTTAAAGGCAGCCATTCGAAAAGCATAGCAATATATGCAAAAATAAACAAAGTACTCGCAGTTTTATAGTGACTAATAGCTTTAATTATTCAAATTTATGAGGGAGTATGTTGCCAAACTTAAGGAAAGTTTTTTTTTAGGACATTAAATTCCTGTTTGCTTGTATATTTAACGGGTTCGCCTGCATCCAAACTAAGCGGAAAATTACATGAGTCATTTACACTAAATAAATGTCATCGTGAATTAAATAAACCTTCATTCAGTATGATTAAGTATGATTTCAAATCAAAATTTTTACATGGTCCTAGTGCAGCTAGCAAGCAGACTTATCATAGTAAAGTTATTTCCCACATGTTTTGTCTTTAATATAATTCTTGAGAAATTTAAATTAGTGCAATTTTTCAAGTTAAACTTATTACTTAAATTTTGATAATTTTTCTATGCTTCAGAGTCAGGTGGTTGGGTGTTTCGCTTAACAACACACTGGCCATAGATTGCCGCACATTCATTCATTCATTCATTCATTTAAGTATGTTAAAACAAAAACAGAAAAAGGAAGAAAAAAAAACATAAATAAAAATGTAGTTGTTAACCTGAACAAATTTATTATTTTGTACAACTTTTTAAATGAATTACAATCGGTACAGGAGGCCGACGACCCACTGCTGTGCGATTGTTACTTCCAGCCCAACCAGACATTCACATCCATATGTATATACTTACATACATCCTTATGTACACTCTTCATTTAACGAATGAATCTCAGTTTGGCCCATTCATTATTTCACTTTTATTTAAGGTTGTTTTTGTTTTTTAATTTTTGCTCTATTACAATGTTGGTAGGACCTTGTGGTCTCTTTTTGCCTTATATATGTATGTATTTTTTCTATTTATTTTTATTTAATTTTTTCTTGTGTTTGTGTTAAATATGCTGCCCCCAAAAAATTATAGAGAAAATGAAAATATTTTTAATATTTTTCAAAGTTTGCACTTGGCCAGGCATCAGGAGACCGACCGTGGTTACACAGGTACGAGAAATTATTATTTAAATTGCAATAAATGTTGTAATTAATTTCTATTTTAATTTGGTAAAGCCAATGGAAGTGTTTTGGGTAAATATTTATTTAGGGTTCAGCGAGAACGAAATTAGTGAAATACATAATTTTAGCCTGGGCAATGTCTTTCCCTCTCTCTCTTCCTCTCAATAAATACAGGTGATGTTATAATGAAACCAATGAACGTTTTTTTATAAAGAATTTGTTTTAAATTTAAGATAAATTTTTAAGAAAGAAAATTTTCCAAAGCGTGTTGAATTTTATACTAGCACATCGAAAAAAAAATTCATATTAAAATCTAGAAACTCACATTAATTAATAAAAAAATATTTCCTTCAATAAGAATTACAATTACTGAACTTAAAAGGACGAAGGCCACTGCAGCTAGCTCCTATAATCGAATATTAATTTGTAAATTTATTTACTACTAGACATACCAACGGACGACACAATCGTCCGTATTCTAAAACCTAAATGTAAATAATTTTGTTAATATTCAAAGAAAATGTATCTAAACGTCATAAGAAATGCATTAAAACGCAGCCAACTACATACTTACATACATATGCATAATTAAATAATACATGAAATTAAAAAAAAAAACGAAATCCCTTTAACTAAGCTAATTCAATAACATTGAACTCTCTTCCTTTAAGTATTATGGCTTTCATACAATAACAAATAAGAGAAAAACATTTTTAGATCAAGAGAAATACTACAAACACACACACAATCTCATGTTTGGTTTCTTGTTTACTTCTAAGCTAATAAATGCGTGTGTAATATGTGTGCATGTAGTAGTAGCAATTTTAAACGCTTATAGCTTTCAAAATACTAAACCGATTTCAATATAATATATATTCTGCAAATCTGTACCAAAAAACCTTTAAAACCATATAAATATTTTTAAAATCGGTGCAGTAGTACCAGCGTAAAAGGGATTACAAAAAACGTGTTTGCCTATTAATTATATAGATTAATTAAAAATAAAATAAAATAAAATAAATAAATAAAATTACTGAACTTAAGCCGGATTAAGAAATTATTTCGGATTAAAATTCACTAATAGTTCAATTCAATTTAAAATGTCTTAAACAACATTAATTTAAAAATTTTCGGCAGTGATTTTACTTCATATATATTTCATGTTAATTCAACATGATTTACAGTAACCTCTTCAAAGAATTTTTTTTTGCTTTTGCAATAACTTTATTTCATTATAGTACTGTTAAATAAAAATAAAGAATCATCTTCAATCAAAATTATTTGAATTTAAAATTGGTGCTGAAATAGTACGAAGAATCATGTTGAATCAAAATTTTTTACAAGTTGAAACAATATGAATTTAATTTTATGAAGTCATACTCACATAGTCATAATCACTGTAAAATTTAAGAGTTTAAAACCAGTAATAGCATACAAAATACTGGGGCAAATTACGGCACTCGTTAACGAACGAAATTACGAAATATTTCAATAGAGTTTATATGGAAATATTTTAAAATTTCGAACGGTATCGAGTGCCGTAATTCGCCCCCTGGTTTTAAATTTATTAAAGTATAGTTTGTTTTGACTATGAGTTTGCGCCATTGTATTTTATTTCTAACAGCAGTAGCAAAATTTCGCTGGTAATTCGAAGTTTGTCGTCTATTAACGAACATCAAAGAAAACAAGAACAACAGAGATCGAGAACAGCGGAGCTCACCGATAGTCAACCCGCTGTCATGGCCCAAAGAATTTCCCCTTCTAAGAGTAACAACAGCACTCGATTGCCAAGCATTTCTTAGAGAGATGGCAGAACAATTTAATATTATTACGGTCATCCAGATCTCGTTGCGTAGAGGTTTCAGAGAAATTCTCGGGCTGATGAGTTTGGTAGAATTGGCAGAACCTTAAAGTCTCCTTTGGATGTAAAATGACGGCATGATCAGAAGGCACTTATGGAATAACTTAAATAAGTAAAAAGAGCGTGACTTTTTGTATATTCCGGCTTATAACTGAATGTGCAATATTTCTTCTGTCAACCGGCAACTGTCAGTTGACTGCCGTTCAATATTTCCCAAGCTTCGTCTTTAACATCTCTCGATAGCAGACTATCGCGTGATTTGAAAAGTAATTGGAAAGAAGATAATATCTTGTACATTATTTTTTCTAAAAAAAAACCAAAAATAATCTTAATAAATACTATGGGAAATCTTTACTTTTTACTTCAGTAGTAAAAAATTGGTTGCCTGAATTTCTTTATGGCCGTACAAGCACGGAAGATGCCAAACGTTCTGCACGCCCAGTTAAGGTCTCTGCAACCGAAACAATTGGACAAATTAACATATAGTTTTGCCTAATCGGAGATGGAAAGTGTGAAAGTCTATGGAAGACAGACTTAAAAAAAACACCTGAAAAGACTTGACACTGAGAGCAACAGCCAATGCAGATTCTATGATTATAAGGATGAAAATCCAGACCACATTCTGAAGAATTGTAAGGCTTCTTGCCTCAGAAGTTACAGCCAATTGTGTAAGCAGATTGGTACTGTCAGTAATAGATATAGTAGCCGTAGTGTTCTTTGATTCCCGTAGCAATTTAAATTCATTCCTAACCTCACTTCGTATGCGAGGATCTGCTTGAAGGTGAATTTAATAACACCGAGAGAAAAAGTGTTGTAAAAAAGAAGAACTCAATAAGACTTCGATCGTGTCATCCAAGAAAATAGTCGTAGCTTCCTAAATAAGCAATTAAAAATCCTGTGGGGCTAGACTAGAACCCTCATTCTTCTCAGATAATCGTATTAGTTTTTTATTTGCTTCTTGGGAATTCGATATACAATATTGTATTTTAAGAGCAGACTTCAGCCATTTCAGTTACATTAATTTCAATACAACTACATGTTATTGTATTTGAATTTTTTTTCAATTACAATTACTATCAAATGTATTTTTAATATAACAAAATGTAATTACAATTGAACAGCTTAAATTACAAAATGTAATTGTAATGAAAAACTTTAATTACAAAATGTAATTGCAATTATGTAAATGTAGTTGAAATGTAAAAATTTAATTGAAGTTTTTCAATTGCAATTACTTGTAATTGTCTTCCATTACAATTATTTGTACTTGTAACTGTTTGTGTTTCAATTACAAATCTTTACATTACATCTGATTGTAATCGGTTTTTGCAATTAAAATTATGTGTAATTGTTGTTGAATTACACAAAGAATGAGTACTTTTAGTTCAACATATTCAATTACATTTTTGTGAAAATACACTTAAAATTAATATTTTATGATGAAATTTTGCGTTACTTATTCCCCCTTATCGTGGTTGGCGTTTTTCGACTTCAAATTCGACTGTTTGTAGTTTATTAAAGAAAATCAACTAGATTTTCGCCAATCACAATAGGGGTCATTATTTTAACACCCAGGCGACACCGTTTTACAGATGAAAATTTTTTTTACAATGTTTCTGTTGTTTTTGATATAATTGTAATAATTTTTTTAAATTTTAATTGTAATTAAATTTTTTTTCAATTGTAATTGGAATTGAAAATTTTTTTCAGTTACAGTAACATGCAGTTGTAATTGAGATTTTTTCCACCACAATTACTTTTAATTGTTTTGTTTTATCTTCCATTTTCGATAGCAATTCAATTTCCAATTGAAAAATATTAATTATTATTAAAAAAGTATTGTAATTGATATGTAATCAAGTACAAAATGTAATCACTACTGACTAGGTCTGTTTAAGACAAGCCCAAGAATAAAAAAAAATTAATTGATTAAATTGTATAATCAACCCACTGTCGTGCTAAATTGTTTTTACCTCCAACTGCAGTCTGCATTTCAAACCTGGGTATAACAAAAAATACACACACCCACACACACTCGTGCACTCCTTCTGCCTCGACACTTAAACGTAACACCAACAACAACCACACACAGCTGAGAGAAAAGTGGTTCAGGTAGTTCATTCAATTCTGTCTTCTATGAACAAATTAAGATGACCCAAAGTGTCAACTTCATACGTATGTATATGGTCGGTCGGTCAAACTTGTTGCATGAAACTGAAAACATTCGTTAAGCTTGTGTTTGAAAACTAATAACTAAAATGCAGTAGTTTTTCATAATCAACTAAATATGTGTTCTTTCTCTTTCTGTTTTAAAAATCTTTCCATTCATGTGTCCATTGTAACACAAACTCTTTTCACAGGGAGCAAACATAATTCAAACGCAGGTGATGGCATAATAGAAGGTCATAACTAAACTGCAAAAAGAGCAAAACGGCAACAAAAAAAAATAAATTTTTAACTACCAGAAAAAGTTTGAATTCACATATAAAAAAATGCTTTGCAGTATACTGCCCAGAGAACAAAAAAGGTGTTTAAAATTTGGTATTTGAATCACGCAGAGCCTGGCAGCAACAAAATTCTTTGCAAAAAAAGTATTTTTATATTTATTTTTTTCGGTGTGTCCCCACACTAGAGGCACGGCACGTAACTTAAACTGTTAAATAAAGTTCTTGTAAAATTGCTCAATGCTGATGTTGGTTCGGCTACTGCTTGATGAATTCAATTTGTTGTAAGTCAAGAGAGGGTGTGGGACACTAACAGACATTTATGGAATTATGTTGTTAGTTAGAAGTACGAGCAGTATGTAGTAGAGAGTTAATTGATTGATGGATTGCGTAGCATAAGCAAAGCCTTTTATTAAGACCTGACATGCATGCATACAACTTGATTTGATGTTTTAGCTGCTCCCTCCATGATCGAGAGTGCATTATTGGCTTATGCATTTGTTTGTTAATATTTTTAGATAAATTTGAAGGAATTTATTGCTGTTAAGGTGAAAGTCCAGGTAACACTTTTTTGCCATACATTACTCTACTTATTTCATATATTTTGCTTATTCTGCGTTTCTAATTTCCTAACCAAAAAAAAAGAAAACTTGGCATCACTGAGTTTCCAAATCAGCTAACTTTTTCGCACCCTTAAGCTCCAAACACTTAGACGACAGCAGACTTCACAACTTCACGACTTCAAATGAAGTTGGTTTCAAATGCTGCCGTGTAGTCAGCTACATAATTATTTTGAGGGCAGCAGCAACACTATATATAATCAGCCAGATATATATTTTACATAAATAAAATTAAAGTTACTGACTCAAAACGAACTAATATCACGTAAAAATGTAAAAACACGTCAATTTATTTCATAATTTTAATCTTGTAATGTTATTTTCTTTTAAATATTACGAAAAATTTTAAGCTCTTATTTCTTCCAATTTATATTTATAGTGGCAGCACTTCATTTGCTCTTTGCTGCTCACGAAAATAGAAATTAGTCTAAGTTGGCAGCAGCAGCAAATGCTGTTGTGTAGTCGTGCTGCTGTGATGTCGTCAAAATAATCGTTTTCATTTAAACACATGTATTTTATTTTTGACACTTTGCTGTCTGCTGCCTGCTGACGTCTAAGTGTTTAGAGCTTTACTGGTAACGCTTGCCATTCTGAGCATAAATGCATTTACACTTTGTGTTCTGTAACTTGCAACTTTCAAATAAACTGGTTCTAATTTTTTTTTTGCTTAAAAGCGTAGGCTGCTTGCTTTGGAGTTCCAGCTAAAGATACTTTTACATATAATGCTGCAAAATTAAAATATGCCTTTACATCATTTCTCTATCGGCAGTAGAAAAATAATCTATAATCAATAGACTGGTCGCAAGAATTTTGTTTCTTTAATTGGTGTATTTGCACCATCTAAAATATGAGGTTTGCTATCATAAATGCGGTCTTAATTTTTTAGCTCGATCCGAAGGTGACTAGTGGGCACCAGTTAAAAAAATTCAATAATTCTGCAGTTTATAAACGGCCCGTTTGTTGAAGTGTCACAGAGCTTAAGTGTGGAAAAAATTTAATTTGCTTTTGAGTTCCCGACAATTCCCAAAAAAATTCGCATAATCCCAAAATTTGATTTTTCAGTATTTTTACTGTATTCTTCTTTTTTTTCGCCGGGCGGAAATAATCAGAGCAATTTTGAATAAAATTACGCGAGAAAATTTTCCCGGGGAACAAAAGTAACTAATAAGCAAGTAATAGGGAAAACAAAAAATTCTAATTGGAAAAGGGAGAAATTTCTCGCGGAAATTTAATTAATAATTGCCCTGCATATTTTTGGAAATATTTAAAAACTTACTTTGTCTTAAAGTGGCATAATAAATCCTTTGGTTCAAGTCTTGGAATTGGAGAAAAATGCCCATAAATTTGATATTTATAACAAAAGTAGGTATATTTCGAAACGATCTGGTTCCCTTCAATAACGATAAATTTGAAGAAAAAGTTTTTTTTTTGCAATATTTCTTATATTACCTTTTGGATAAGTAAAATTTTGGGGTTGGTATTTTTGCAATTTTTTTTTATAATCAGGGCTTTCATGAATAACATTCCGCGTGAAATTTTTCCCTGGGGAATAATTCCAATTAATAGCAAGTAATAGGGAAAACAAAAAATTCTAATTGGAAAAGGCAAAATATTCACGCGGATTTTTATTCATAATAGCCCTGAATAACGAAATAATTAAGCCACTTTTTTCTGCAAAATTTTTTCGAAATTTTAATTTAAATTGCGTATAAGCTTTGATACCAATTGTTTTCTAAATATTAAAAATTTTGTTCTTAATTCATAATAGGTTTTCTTTTCTAAATCGAACAAGATTTGACTGCTCCATAAGCAGAACAGTGGATCAAAGTTGGAAAAAATGCCAAAACTTTAATGTTTTTTCTCGAATATTTGCTAAACTGCAAGTAAAAACGCATAAATGTAGCAGACTTCTTTTTAGTTCTTAGATAGAAAATTAAATCCACTAGCAAATAATCTTTTTTATCAAATCAAAAACATCAGCTTGGTATCGTTTTTAATTTTGCATTAACCCAAGGTTGCCCACTTTGGGGCTTTGTGCCGCTGCCCTCTTTCAAGATATATAGTCAAAATTCCAGACTTGAGCTCTGTGACACCTCCTGTACGCACGCCCTGTTTAGTTACTGCAGAACTATTTACATTTTTTTTTTAACAAAAACCGCCACCGTGTATCGGGTACATTAGGCTCCACTAGGTACCAGAATGTACCGTCAAATCGAGCTAAAAAATTAGGACCGCATGACATTACATGAACTAAAAACTCACATTTTATACTTTGCCTATATTGATCATGAAAAAAAGTCCCATACAAGCTGCAACCGTTCTAATGATCAGTAAAAATATAAACCAGATGCATATCGCTTCCACAATCTCTATCACTTTCATTCAATCTCCGATCGGACAACACTTTATCCAGGGGGAAATTACAGGCCTCGTTATCAAACGAAATTATAAAATATTTCAATAGAGTTTATATGAAAATATTTTTAAATTTCGAACCATATCGAATACCGTAATTTGCCCCAGAATAGTTTTGGATGTAAAGACATGAAATGTGCGTTCACAACGTTCGGCATCTTACGCGATTGTACAACCAGGAGCTCAGCGTATAACCAATCCATTCAAAATTTCCTTTTCAGGCTGTCGAAGTGAATTGGTTGTTGGTTCGTGCTGCGGAGCGGCTCGGCGTTAGTTATTGGTTTCGGTCAAAAACATCGAATAATCCTTCTTAAGCAACGGTTAGTAAAAAACTTGAAGTCGTCGTACGTCGTTTTTGGGTATTAGATACTTTGGTCTTCAATTGTTTTAATATCTCGGATGGGTAACAATACTTTTTTTTTAAACAATGCACGGCATTACGGATCTTGTTAATTTGCGCAGAAACGTCTTGGTTTGTTATTGTTGAGAGTTGATTCATCATGATTTTTCATTTTGATTAAACAGTTCTAAAGTGTTAAATCAACTTGAAATAAATTTATTTCAAAAGCAATAATTTTCTTTGAAGATTACAGTAAATCATGTTGAATTAACATGCAATACATATGAAACAAAATTATTGCAGAAATGACTTTAATATAAAATTTTTCTCTTTGTATAAAGTATTCAATTTAATTTTCTGCTATAAAAAAATTATTCGTATCAATTAAGTTTTTGCATTTGAAATTAATTGAATCATTTAAAAATTTTAATGCATCAATTAAATTAAATTATTATATTTGAATTAAATTCAAAATATTCATTAGCAAATTGTTTTTTTTTATTATATTACTTTATAAATTTTTTTTGTTAATTTGATCTGCGCTGAATAAAAATCTATAATCAGCTTTCTTTTTTTTCATAAGAAAGAAATTGTGATGACTTTCTTCTTATAATGCAAGTGTACAGCCCTTAACAATTCGACTTTAGCTGCCTTAGTTTGCTTGTACATAATACTAAAACGTCTTTGACTTTAGACACAATCCCAGTGCAACAAATAACTTTAACTATGATTTACTATTGTGTGTCGTCTGTCTATGACTTGGACTAACTGGTCAGCAAGCGTCACTAGCAAGAACGAAAAAAAAACAAAAAGGGGGGGAGCAATACATCAATGTCCATTATGAGCAACTTTTGCAGCAGTTGTGTTAGAAAATATCACAGTACAAATATTTTGAGAGATATTTCTATATATTTATACTCGTGAGTGTCCGTTGTGGAGTCAAAACAGTAAAACGAAAAAAAAACTGTGACTTTTCCTTTTTTTTCTACTTCTGGCTTGGTATTTCTTTAAAACACTTAATTAAAGGTTTTCAAATAAAGAAATATAATAACAAGCATTATTTTCATATCAACCTTTTAACATTTTGGAGCCACCTTTTGGTAATCAAGCAAAAGCAGCAGCACCACCATGAAACAGTAAAATCACTTTATTGGTTGTTGTTATTTTTATTTAAGTATAACTTTTTTTATTTTGGGGCTTTAACTTCATTTAATTACTGTTTAAATCAAAACTTACAGCAGCATGCATTTAAGATTTTTTTTTTTTGTTTTCAAATCTCACGCCAGCTTAATGCGGCTACTTTTCAAAAGCTGCTGAAGCTGCGTTATATTATCTGTCTCGTCTTGTACTCGAAATATTTGGGAATTTTGTTATTTATAAATGTTTTTTTAAATTATAATTAAGATTTTCGTTTTTCTTTGTATTACTTATTTAGTTTATTATTTTCTTGCTATCTAATGCTAAATCACTGTTAACTCAATTCCTTGGCTGTTGATTGGATAGGGGAAATAGTACATTCAACATCCGACACATTTTTTTAACGATATTTTTTTTTTGTAAATAATGCCTTGTTCTCCAATTCAAATTTTTAATTAAAAACAAATATATTGAGTAATCAATTAAAAAATTAATTTTGTCAATTGAACTTTTTAATTGATTCAGTTAGACTTTTATTCATAAATTAAATTAACTAAAAATTTCAATTGACAATTAAGTTGAACTTAGTACGCAGTTCGATACTCAACAAAATTTTACATCAAATAATAAATTTTGAAGACTTTTACTTGTGATTTATAGGTCTGAGACACTACTAAAGTCAGGAAAGTGAAAAAAATTTGATGAGTTTTTAATGTTTTTTTTTCGGTTTCAACATGTTTATATGATATTTTTATTTATTACGTTAATTTTTTTTCTTGCTGAAAAATTTGATCAAAAACTATTTGTAGTATTAAAACAAAATAAATTCAGTGAAGAGCGACTTTGACTTTGACTTTGACGAAGGGTTCCGTACGGACACTAGATATGTAATTCATACGAACTTTAGCCTATATAAAATATATGTTTGGCATTTTTTCCATTTTTGGGTTTTTTCGGGTTTCAGCGTTTTTTTAGTTTAGCGTTTTTTGCTTTTTTTTGGTTTTGGCGGTTTTTTCAAGTTTTGGCGCTTTTATTAAACATGACACTTTTTTATTTTTTGCGATTTTTTTGGTTTTGGCGTTTTTTTATGTACATGGGTGATTTTTTTATTTTGGCGATTTTTTTTAGTTCGTTTTTCGTTTTTTGGCTATTTTTCATTTTGGCGATTTTCTTCTTTTTGACAATTTTTTTCTCGTTTTGGCGATTTTTTCGCTTTTCGGCTACTTTTTCATTTTGGCTTTTTTTAATTTTGGCGTTTTTTTTTTAAATTTGGCATTTTTTTTTCATTTAGGAGCTTTTTTTAATTTTAACACTTTTTTCTCGTTGTGGCGATTTTTTTCCATTTAGGCGCTTTTTTAGTTTTGACATTTTTTTTCTCGTTTTGGCGATTTTTTTTATTTTGGCATTTTTTTATTTAGGCGCTTTTTTTAGTTTTAACACTTTTTTCCTCGTTGTGGCGATTTTTTTCCATTTAGGCGCTTTTTTAGTTTTGACACTTTTTTTTCTCGTTTTGGCGATTTTTTTTATTTTGGCATTTTTTTATTTAGGCGCTTTTTTTAGTTTTAACACTTTTTTTCTCGTTTTGGCAATTTTTTGGAATTTTTTTTCGTTTGTTTGGCGTTTTTTTATTTGGCGTTTTTTCATTAGGGCGATTTTTTAATATTTGGCGATTTTTTTTAGTGCTAGAAATTTTTATTTTACTTTTGGCGTTTTTTTTTAATTTTTATCGTTTTTTTCGGTTTGGCGATTTTATAATTTTGGGATTTTATAGTTTTACCTTTTTTGAAAATTTCAAAGTTTCTTACGGTTTCCAAGATACAGCAAGTTCTCATAATTACTTATAGAACACCTTTGGTGTACGGAACCCTAAAAATTATCTCGAATATTAATTTTGAAACAACAATTCGTTTAAGAATTAAAAAAAAATATACACTTTTTTGCAAAAAAAAAAAAGTTTTTAAAAGCGAAGGTTGGTGCAATTAGAATTTCGTTTTATACAACAAAAAATTTTAAATCTCTAATTTTAGTTTGCGCCTTTTTTTCGCGATGTTTTGAAAATTTCACCTTTTTTCTGTTTTTGCTCATCTGGCATACTTAAATATGCGTAAGAAACCTCTTCGTCAGTCATAAAATGTTTAGCTTTGTGGAAAGGGATATTTCCCCCCCTGCCCATAAAAGCTCAAAAGTATAATTTTTATGAATGAATGAAATTTTGTAATGTATGTAAACATTATTTTTGCAAATAATATTTGTTTCGCCGCCCACAAAAGGAATCTGAAACGGAAATGGCATATTACGGTGTTCTGGGTCCAAGTTTAGGATTTTCAACTCTCGCCGACGTTAAAAGTTGCATTTATTAAACAAAAGTATGAAAAAAAGTTAAGAAAAAATAAAATTTTTCATAGTTAGGATTAGTTTCTCTGAGGGCAAAAAGTTCCCCCGATTTTTGTTATTTTCAAGGCTTAACAGCCTAGGACTATAAGACATATTTCTTCCAATTTTCATTGATCTAGGGGCACTCAATAACTTTTCACAAGCAATATAAAGTAAAAAGGTAATGGCCAGCTTTTTGGCTCAAACACAAATTACATGACGATAATTTTGGGACAAAGCGTAATTATAAGAATATTACTGCGGAGAAATGCACCCGAATTTCGTTCTCAAAAAAAATTAATAAATTAAATTTGTATTCAAGAAACCTTTTATTAAAACTATGCTGATTGATGTAGTACAAATATTTTTCTTGAACAATTTACTTTTACTCTTCCCCAACAATACCAGTTATAAATACACCTTATCTGATTTGTTTATCCAATTTCCGCTATTAAATACATTCTCTTATTTGCTTTCTATGTAATTATTTTTTTTTCCAACAATTTTAATAAGAAGAAGTTGGAAAAAAGAAAGAGATTAACAACTAAACAAACAAAAAAAAACAAACAAAACTTGTCATTAAACACGTGCAGGTGGTAGTTGAACAACTAATAACAAAACCAACAAACTAAATAATTCAAAAAAAAAAAAGTTTTAATGGCACTCACACACACACAAATTTAAAAAAGCAACAAATTTATAACAAAATTTAACAAAAATTATGGACGCAGTTTATTTTTACAAACCTTTTTCGAAACAAGTTTCCAGGACTACTTTTTGTTTGAAAATTTTATTTCTAATGACCAACGAACAAACCACAAAAATATGCATACTTACATGTGTAGATGTATGTATATGTATGTATTAATAAATTCAAAATAATGTTTTAGTGTTTGATGTACATAACAAAGTTATTTTTTTATCACAATAAAAATAAGCAACACCCTCGTACCTCAACCTTGTTTGCCCCCCCCCCTGACAAAAAAGAAACACAAATTTGTTTCAAGCGCCATGACAACAACACGTGTTAGGAAAACTTTTCAACACCTTAACTCAAACCCAGCCACAGTGGAGCCAGCCGCCGATCTTATCTAATAGCAATACGCTATCTTTTATTCTGATCGTCTCGGAAACTAAGCACCTGCCCCCCAAGATGTCGACAACTTTCGACTTGTCGGGTACAAATATATTCAACAAACAAATTCAGGGCTATCGTGAATAAAATGCCACGTGAAATTTTTCGGTGGAATTATTTCCAACTAATAGCAAGTAATAGGGAAAACAAAAAATTCTAATTGGAAAAGGGAAAAATTTCACGTGGAATTTTATTCATGATAGTCCTGATTGTATCTAAAATTTTGTTTTGTTTTCAAAGTAATTGTGCAACAAAGCAAACGTTGTCGACATCATGGGACAGGCTCTTTAGCCATGTAACAGCCTGTTTGTGTAAGACGTTGACGATGGAAATTTTGTCGTTTCTGTAAGAGATTAAAGAACTCTTACAACTTTAACAAGTTTCCTTTGATCTATTATAAAAACGCCAAGATATCTAACGTCTTACACAGACAGGGATTAGTACCGATCGCTAAAATGCTTTAAAAAACATAAAATTAAAATTTTTTTAGGCAAAGTTACTTCGATTTCAAATTTTAAGACACTTAACAAAATTAATAATAATACATTTAAAAAAATTTAATTTATTTACTTTTATAAAATTAAGCGATAAATCAAGAAGTTGTTCTCACTAAAATCTGAGAAATTCTAGTATTAAAAAAAAATTACTTCCGTTTTTGTCTTTGCTAGTACCCACTGTGCTCTGCCGTCCTGGAAAACTTTCTCATTTAGAATTTTGCTTAGACTTTCCCATTTAATGTTATTTGTTTCAATTGCATTGTTAGGAGTTCTTTTTTTTATTGTATGAGAGATGAAATATGTATATAAATTTTGTCCTGTATTTTTATTTTATTTCTTGGTGGAATATAATTTATTTGCGATTTTTTTTTTAAATATATTGCTACCCTTAGTTGAGTTGCTAAGTTACGAGAAATTTAGACAAAAACTAATAAAAATCCTGGAATTTTGTAATTGTGTGAGAGATTTATTTAAAAAATTTTAAATACATACATATACATATATGTTCTAAATTATGAAATGAAGTCGAGATATTTAGCAGATTACATTTGAACAAATTAAAAAATATTTTTTTTTATTATGCAACATTTTTATGAAGCGTTGTCCTAGTCTCGATTTATTTAATATATATGTAATATTTATTGAAGTTTTTTTAAGATTTATAATTATTTTATTAATAATTTCATACATATGTACATATGAAGCACATATAAAAATCATAAACCCTCTTGGCCTCCATAGAGAGGCCAGTAAATATGGCCTCTTTTATTCATTTTCCAGGGAAGTCAAGACTCTCACTGCCATCCTGGGCCTTTAAGTCTCCCACTATTTTTTTTTTTTTGTAGGACTGCAATTGGTCTTACTGTGAAATGCAGTGCAATGACCAGGGCTCGGACTTTCATACAAATGCATTTTTTGCGATAGATTAGGTTTTGTCTAATCTACCCAATTCATCAAATTTAAAGTAATATATCGATTTTTAATTGCTTATTTTGGTGGTAAGTGCATATTTTTACATATTTTTGCATATTTTTGATGCATGCTCAAACTTTTTTTTAACAAATTTCTAAAAACTTACTGCCTTATTCATAAAAAATATTTCTGTTTAATAAGAGGTTTATGAAACATATTTCTATGGAAATTTGATTAATAAATCTTTTATAATAACAAAATATTTTCTATGAATTAGAATTTAAATTTTATAAAAAATATGATTTGGCGCTTTTATATACAAACTATATTGTAAATATATTTTGAATAAAAATATTACACTATTGCAAGAATTTAACAGTTTTAAAAAACCAGTAAATTCCGTTGAAAAAATATTACTTTTTCTTTTGTAATTTATACTTTGCAACAGCCTATTTTTTTGAAATACTTCCCACCAAACCAAATGCTACGACTTCGTGAAGAATTCGGTAACGAATTCGAAATGTTACCAAAATCGTAACGATTTTTGTATGATATGGTTGACACGACTTCTTACATACGAGTATATTACATACTTACATTTTTTAATATTTATTACATTTACTTAAAACAACACTTTTCACCAATTTTTACTTATTATAAATCAAAGTTTTAATATTTTTAAACATTTTTATTAAAATAAAGATTATTGAGAGAAACTACCGAAATGTCATAAAAAATTCGTTACGAAAAGTCTGAGTTTAAACAAAATACCGAAATGTCTTAACGAATTCGGTACGACAAGTATAACTTCAGAAAAAGTCGCGCTTAAAATCAATTTATAGTTGCATGAAATTCCCAGCCCTGGTAATGACATTCTATGCACACTGGCACTGGTGCACTTTCCTGAGTCGCTTTTGACTTCGTCAAAAGCGTACATGCATGCACATGTACGTACATGCGCGTTTGTATACGCGCCTATGCGTATGAAGAAGTCAGCATCTGTCAATAAGTATTTTCTTCTTTACTATATACCTGCAATAACTGATTGCATTTGTCTTGACAACAGTGTTGTTTAGCGTTTGTGTTAGAAGACTACGCTGCAGTAAAGCATTTGAAAAATACCTCATGTGTTAAAAGTTCTTGTAAGTGGTCTTGTGCAGGGGTCTAATACGAGAGTCTAGGCTTACGCTGTGCTTAGCACTATGAAGCTGCCTTGATGACTTAGGAAGTCGCATATCTCGCTGGCCTATTGTACTTTCTAAAACAGTTTTAAATGTTTCCCTTAAATTGAGTTGGAATGTGAGGGCTGCCCTCGTTTTTTATACAAATTAATTCAGTAATCATTTTTAGATTCATCCAGTCAGTATCTGATTTCGTGGAAGGCTTAAAAGAAGAAGGAAATCTGATTGATATAGAAAATTTATTGCAAAGTCAATTTGACCTCCCCTCCCCTCATAATATTAAAATTAATTGGGCTTCTTTTAATCCTTAGATAAGAATTACATAAAAAGGAAAATCTCTCAACAGCTGTCACATGCCATTCTTGCAGCCCATATGTACTGATAACCATCTTGTATCTATTATACGAGTAGGAGATTAACTTAAGTATGGAAAACTCCTAACCCAAAAAAATAACAGCAACCACAAAAAAAATTCACTTTGTAAGAGCGCATTAAATGCACTTAATTTAACTCGTAGTTCCTTCTTTTTTTCTCTCTCTGTAGAAACATTTGGTTTGAATTTAGCTTTTTGTATGGTTTTTATCAATGAAAATATTTATGTTGCCTTATATTGAAAATACACACATACTTAAACATTTGTTGCACATACTCGTACACAAAACGAGCAGCCACAGACACACACACAAACAAAACATATACATACAAATATTCCACCTTTAAACAAAGCGAACTATTGCGTTTATATTGAAAATTGAACTGCTCATGCCACAAAATGTTGCACACATAACTTTTACTCTATGCGTATGTGCATTATTGTATGTTTGTGTGTGTGCGCGTGTGTGTGTGTGTGTGTGTGTGTGTGTGTGTCTAAACTAATATGATTCTATGGTGCATAGAGATTTTAAATATTGATTATGGAATTTCTGTTTCGTTTTGTTGTTTTTTTTTCTTTTCAGTTGTGTTTCAAATTAAATTTAGTTTCGGTCATAAATTGCTTCCATGCACAGATAATTAAAGTTACAAATTTATTGGGGATTTTATTGCTGCTGTGGCATTAAAAATGAACGTATGTAAGTGAATTTTATACATTTAAGCCTTTGCGCGCTCCGCATGTGGCATGAATTGACTATTTGTTTTTTTAAATTCTATTTTTTTTTCTTTCTTGTAGTTGGCAGCGATGCATCAGTGATTGAGTTATAAGCTGAGCTAAGCTAAATTATTAGTCGCAAAATAGTGTTGCAGCACAGACAGGCTGTGTGTGCGTGTGTGTGTTTTGGGATGTGTGTTGGAATGTGTGTTTGTATTTGTGTGTGAATATGTTCGGATTTCATGATTTAATGAGAGACATGTATGATTTTAGTGTTCACATGTGCTTGCATTGATTTTCGAAAATATTTTACTCAAACAATTACAAACGAAATGCCTGCATTTATTTATTAATGTGAATTTTAAAATATTTTTTTTTTCGGTTGACAATAATTTTAAATCAATGACAGGCGAGGAAAGAAGAAAATTCAAAAATATCTTTGTTTTTTTTTGATTTCTGAAGTAATCGGACAACAAAGTTGCCAGGGAACTTGTAAACTTATAGAAATCATGGAGAGGCTAGAATAACTTTTCATCATAATTACATTAATATATACTTACATATGTATGTAAATATATTAATCGAACGATTTATTTTGAATAAGTACTTTTGAATCTTCTATGCAAAAAATGGTACTATAAAAAAGGTACTCCTTTCGTAAAAAGTACTTTTCACTAAGAGTACTCTTCGTAAAGAGTACTTTTCATAAAAAATAATTTTCATAAAAAGTAGTTTTCATACAAAGTAGTTTTCATATAAAGTACTTTTCATAAAAAGTACCCTTCATATAAAGTAATTTTCATAAAAAGTAATTTTTATTAAAGATAGTTTTCAAGAAGGTAGTTTTATTATAGGTACTTTTTATAAAGGCTACTTATTAGGAAGGGAACTTTATATGAAAAGTACTTTTTATGAAAATTACTTTATATGAAGGGTACTTTTTATGAAAAGTACTTTATATGAAAACTACTTTTTATGAAAACTACTTTTTATGAAAATTACTTTTTATGAAAAGTACTCTTTATGAAGAGTACTTTTAGTGAAAAGTACTTTTTACGAAAGGTACTTTTTATAAAAGGTATTTTAAATGAAAATGCTCTCTATGAAGGTTATTTTTATGATAAGTACTTTTTCTGCAAAGTACTTTTTATGTAGGGCACTTTTTATGAAAAATACTTATTATGAAAAGTAGTTTTTCGGAAAAGTAATTTCTATTATGGGTATTTTCTAAAAGGGTACTTTTTATAATGAGCTCATTTTATAAGAATTAGGTTAGTAAAGGTGGTGCTATACCGCATCTCCACTCGAAGACCCATTTGGTTCCATTGTGGAATTGTTCTAAGAATTATTTTTTTTTAATTTGTTATAAAAAATATTTTTTATAATAAATGTTTTCTTTTTTTTTTTTTGTAAAATGTATGTATTTTCAGAAGTACTTTTTATAAGAGGTAGTTTTAAGAAAACTTACACTTCTTAAGAAGTACTTTTTATGTAAGGTACTTTTTAAATGATTGGTACTTTTTATAAAAAATACATATAAAAGGCAACTTTGTAAAACGCACTTTTTATAACCGGTACTTTTTGAGAAGGAAGGTTCTTATGCTTTAAAAAATGTCCCTTCTGTAAAAAGTATCTTTTATACTATTTGTAGAAGGAACATTTTTTAAATGTACTTTTCATAAAATATAGTTTTAATGAAAAGTACTTTTTATAGAACGTACTTGTTATGCAACATACTTTTATATAAAAGTTACTTTTTGTGAATAATGCTTTTTATAAAAAGTACTTTTTTATTAAATGTTCATTTAATAAAATTCAATTTAATAACAGCAAATTTCTATGAAAAGTACTTTTTGAACTATAATTAGTAAGGTAGTTTAAATGAAAGGTACTTTTTGTAAGTTACATGGGTTACAGAAGCTGCTTCTTATAAAATGTCTCTTTTATTATTGGTACATTTTATAAATTGTCCATTTTATAATGAGCAACTGTTATCAAAGGACCTTTTTGGAAAATGTTTTTACAAAGGAACCGTTTAAAAAAATTTTGTATAAAGCTTACTTTTGAAAAAATATTTTTATACAAAGTACTGACTGTTACAAAAACTACTGTTTATAAAATGGCATTTTAAAAAATCTTTTTTATTAAATTAATTAAATTATTAATTAATTAATTAACAATAATTAATTATTTTAATTAATTTTTTTTTTAAAGGTTCTTTTACTCAAAAGTTGCTTTCGATGAAAGGTACTTTTTGTGAAAAGCAGAGTATGTTCTTATAGCAGGTACATACTTATTATAAAAGGCACTTTTTGTAAAATGTACTTTTTATAGAAAGCACTTTTTATAAAAGTTACTTTGTATAAATGGTACTTTTTATGAAAGCTATTTTTTGAGAACGTTTCTTTTTATAAAAGGTGCTTTTTGTAAAATGCACTTTTTATGAAACACACTTTCTATGAAAAAAACTTTTTTTAAAATGCACTTTGTATATATGATACTTTTTATGAAAGGTATTTTTTATAAAAGGTACTTTTTATAAAAGGTATTTATTATAAAAGGTACTTCTTAAGAGAGCATTTTTTTAAAGGCATATTTTCACATAAAAAACTTTTTTTATTAAATATAAATTTCGTAAAAGGTAATTTTTATAAAATATACTTTTTCTGAAAGGTACCTTTTATTGAAGATAATTTTTATCAAATAATATTTATGAAAAGTAGTTATTCTTTAAAATGCATTTTGTAAAAAATTCACGAAAAGTAAATGTTTTTAAATAAAAAATTAAAATAAAAATCAAACATTTTTAAAAAGTACTTTTTTTCAAAAAGGTACTTTAAATTACTTTTCATAAAAAATTCTCTTGTTTTTTATTAATTCGTTTTCTTAATAATAACAATGTTAAAGGTAATTTTTTACGAATGGTGCTTTTTGTTGAATATGGTTTTTTTGTAAAAAACGTAATTTTTTTTATAAAAAGTACCCTAATTTTGAGTAAAGTAAAAAGTGTGCAATATTTCCCCTCCTTCCTAATAGGAACAGTGTAGCAACATTAATGCTTAGAGGTAAATGCACTCATAATTTTAAATGATTTTTTTATTGTTCCTTATAATTTTAAATATTGATGTTCTTTTTGTTCGAATCGCAATATTTCATAATTTAAAGAAAATTTATGATTAAAAAAATATTAAAATTTACATGAATTTTTTTTACTCGTAATTTGTTATACATTACAATTTTATTTATTTATTTGTTTTCTTTTTGTTGTTGTTTGGTCTATTCATTCAAACTTTTAAATTATTGTTATGAAGCTGCTGTCTCTCTATTGTCTGTGTGAAATCCTTAGCGCGCCCATGAAACACCGACATACACCGACACCACCGGCAGCAATTTTACACTACCGTCAAAAAGTCATAAATTTTTGGTTGCTTATTTATTATACTGTAAATAAATTATATAAAAGAAAAATATATACTCGTATATACAAAAATAAAATGAAATTTTCTAATGGTTCTGAGTACTCGTACTACAAACATTTTATTTGGGCGGGTGTTTTAGTAGTCGAATGATTACATTTTGTTATTGTACATATTTTCATGGTGTTAATAAATTTCAACAATTAAATCATCATTGACATTTTTATTGCCATTTAGGGTAATTTCAAATTGAAATCCTTCTAAGTGGGGAAAAAATGTACAATTATTTTTAATTTGTAATTATATACTCGTAACATAAAAGATGTCCGATGCAGGACGTCCTTCGGTCGCTGTCTGTCTATTATACCGAGTGAAAGGAAGTACATTTTATTTGAAGAAAATTATTGTATATTTTATATTTGCTTCCAAAGTGTTATTACGAGTTCATTGCTAGTTGTACAGGGTGGCCCAGAAAGACCGAAGTGGTGTAAATTCCTTATAACTTTTTATTTAAGACATATTTTTTTAATTTTTTTGTTTTTTAAATACAGTAAATTTATAGGGAATATTTTTAGATTAGTTGTTAAAAATGATATCCCGCAAGTGGAGGCCATTTTCTGCTTCGCACAAATGATCTCTTTTCAACACATTTTCCATGACCTTTCGCAAAACTTCCGGTGTTATGTTGTTAATTTCGTCTGGAATATTGGTTTTTAATTCCTCAATAGTCCTGGGCTTATTAACATAAACTTTCCCTTTTAAATAACTCCAAAGGAAACAGTCTGGAGCGGTTAAATCCGGGGAACGCGGAGGCCAATTAAAATTGCTTCTACGCGAATTTATTCTTTCCCCAAAGATGTCGCGTAAAATAGCCATTGTGGCCCTCGGAGTGTGCGCTGTGGCTCCATCCTGTTGGAACCATATTTGCGGATGGTATTCCACGGCTGGCCTTACAAAATTTTCCAACATGGCCCGATATCGATCACCATTGATGGAAATGGCGACATCTCTTTCATTTTCCAAAAAATATGGACCAATGATCCTTTCTGAAGAAACACCGCACCAAACAGTACACTTAACTGGGTGTAATTGTCGTTGATGAAGTACTCTCGGGTTTTCCTTAGCCCATATCCTAAAGTTTTGCTTGTTAACAAACCCATTTAATTGGAAATGGGCTTCGTCACTCATAAATAAGTTATGAATAATGGAAATGGAAAGAGCACATTTGTGCGAAGCAGAAAATGGCCACCACTTGCGGGATACAATTTTTAATAACTAATCTAAAAATATTCCCTATAAATTTACTGTATTTAAAAAACAAAAAATTAAAAAAATATGTCTTAAATAAAAAGTTATAAGGAATTCACACCACTTCGGTCTTTCTGGGCCACCCTGTATAAATAACTTTTTGATTTCAAAGTAATAACGTATTTATTTCGTGGCTTGTTAAAGGTTACGCTGTGCCTGTCAATTTGTGATGGACTTCTCATTTAGTTAGTATTAAAAATTAATTTATGTAAAGCTCTTGTTAATATATTTCTACTATTATATTTCAAATTATGCTTATTTTGAAACAGCTAGGAATCCTATAATGCTGAAAGTGGAGCTTATATTGAAACAAAATTTCACAGAAAAAAATTTTTCTTCAATAGACACGTTTAATTGAAAATAAAAACCAAAATTAATTAAAAATATAATTGATTCAGTTAAATTTTTTTAATATTTTATTTAATGATAAGTTTAATTGACTCAACACATTTTTAAATTGATTTTTTGTTTTTTTTTCAATTAGTGAAAAGAAATAAATTTTATTTTTAGAAAGTGATTAAACGTGTTAAAACGTCTGCGTAGGAATTTGTATAAATAGCTTTGCAATTTTAAAATAAAAGGCGTATTCGTTCGTGGGTTTCCAATGGCTACGCTGTGCCTTTCAATTTATGATGGACTTCTCATTTAATTGATACTTAAAACTTATATATGTATTAGTATAAGGCTTATGGTTGGTTATTCCTACAAGAATGTATACTGAGCAAATAATTTGATTTGACATCATGTTATTTCAAGCTAAAAAGCTTGGAAAGTTGTAACGCTGAAAGCTGAGCTTATATTGTAACAGGAGGAGGGAGTAACTTTGATTTTTTTTCAGGCAACTTCTAATAGGCAAAGGGATATATAAAGAGAGAAATTAATTAATAATTAATTGAAATTAATTCACTTCAAATTTAAATTAAATTAAAGAACAAAAGAATACTAAAAACAATCTGACATCTTCTAATAATGACGTTTAACATTTAAGCCCAAGCTCTGACAGCTGTCATTTATTTCTTTTTTAAATTTTTTTGTAAACTACTTAGTCTCCCATTCAATCTTGAATGAAGTGCAAATTTTCTAATATCTTGCACTTATAATTGTTGTATGCCAATGCCAAACACTTCTCAGTAATTGCCTGCAATTAATACATCAAAATGTCACAACAATTCTCAGCAGTCTGTTTTAAAACATTTTCTAAGTAAAATGTAAAAAGTATAAACTTACCTGTCTTCTTGCGGTGCTGTGAGTGAGTGTTTGTCCGTCTGAATATTTCTATGTCTGGCTGCATACAAATTTTCTTACATGAATTGTCGTCTATTGGTTTGTGGTGACGTTCGTCTATGTAAGTTTTTCTTATTACTCGTAAGTTCAAAATATTTTCAACATCTTTTTTTTTATTGTCCACAATAATTTTTCATTTTGCAAAATCTTCGAAACGGACAAGAGATAAAAGCAAAATATGTGCATACATATGTGCAAAATATTTGCAACTAAGAAACCAAACCACTCACATAAGCAACAAAGTAACCAGCTCCATTCATGTGACATGAAGTAACTGACAGGCATGCAGGCATACACGCACAAATATGTATATAAAAAGTAGACAGTGATTGTCAGACAAATTGTCTGTAATCAAGCAGAAATTGTCATAAAATATTTAAATTTACTTTCACTTTTTTCATAAAAAGGAAACAAAAGGAAATAACTTTCCTTTTTGCAGTATTTTTTGTTTTAAAACAAACAGCGTTTTAGCAAAAATACTGCAGAGATGCATATGAACACACACGGACAAGCTTTTATGTCTTAACATATTTATTTACCGAAATTCACTCAAGTGAAAGAAAAGTGCAAATTTAGAAAGATTCATATGCTGTTGATCCTGAATGCTGTAGACCTTTTAGATGCTCATTTCACACTTATGCCGAGTACACACTATGGCATTTTGTGACATCGGAATGCTCAAAATTTATTGCTTCCCATATTAAAAACATAATGGGAACGGCATAGCATATATTTTGAAAATGACAACACAAAAAATGCCAGATGTGTACCCGGCATTACTAACGAAGCTTTAGCAGACTTTAAGCTCCTAGTGAGAAATTTTTACCTCCTTTTTCTCCATAAGCTGCGCTCAGGCGATTGTCAGATTTTACAATATTGCCAGATCTTATGATGTTGTCAGACAATCACTGACAATTTAAAAATTTGGCCAGCTCAAGCTAAATTATCAGAAAATATTTCAATTTATTGCTAAATGATTTTATTGCAAAAAAGTTTTGCTGAAAATATCGGCACCTCTCAAGACACAAGTTTTTAAGCAGCTATATGGAGTCATAACAGCTAAAATAGCTGAAGCGACATATATTTTGAACTTCGTTTTTTGACGAAAATCGATCAGTTATTAAACGATTTTTGTGTCGCTTAAGCCATTTTTGGCGGTTATTGCACGATATACTAGACAACCTCTCAAAGTTATCAGAGATTGCTTGGAGTGACCCCAAAGATAACTCAATTAATCACCGTATCAGAGTACTTGGATACGGTTCTACATATCGTTAACTAAAACTCAAAGCGCCTTCTCTAACAAAAAATTTTAAATCGACTTTTTTTTACAAATTTCGTGGAAAACTATCAGTTTTATTTATTTTATTACGTAGCAAAAATTCTTACTAAACATCTGAATTTCAATTTAAACATATATTTTTATAAAAATAGACGTCCGCTTGCAGCCGCTCCTGCCAATAACAAGAATTTTTTGAGAATAATGTCACTGTCAGATACATAAATTTCTCGCATCTGAAAATAATTAAAAATGTCGTGACAGATATCTGACAACAATTTAACAATAGCAATGCAATATGTTCATAGGATTCTCAGCTATCTGCCAATTTGTTGCCAGCTGTTATTCATGTAATGGAATGACAATGATTTTTCTGGCAACGTTGTCAGAGAGGAATTTTGGAATTGTTTAAGCCAGATGTAAATAAAGCTCTGCGCTTGGTTTTGGTAATCGTGGGTTAAAGATGGATCCATTATAACACAAAACAAACAGCTCCTCCAACTCGCAAAAAAATGATAATAAAATCTACGAAAACAAAAATAATTAAAAAAATTTTCTGCTTCATGTTAATTCAACACGATTTAAAGTAATTTGCAAAGAAAAAGTTTCCTTTTGAAATAACTTTGTTTCATATTGATTTAATATTACATTAGTGGTAAATCAAAATGAAGAATCATGTGTAATTAAAGTTATTTCAAGTTAAAACAACGTGAATTTTATACCGAAATAATGCGAAGAACCATGTTGAATCAAAGTAATTTCAAGTTAACACAACATGAATGTATTTAGTAATTTAATTTTATTAATTATTAAACTTCCGGATTGTGTCTTATGTCTGCGAACAAAGTGTAGTGTTTTATAACGTCGCTGTACAAAACATGAACAATGCATACCCTTTCAAAACGTCATCAACAAGTATTAAAAATAAAATATTAAAGTAATCAACGCATCAGTTTCAGATATTATGCTTATGCTTACAATGTTTCGAAACTCTGTATCTGTACATAATATAAATACTGCATCAGCAAAGTATACAAACTTTGTCTTGATACTTTACGGAAGTCAGCTAGGGTATACGATTACAATCACATGGAACCATCCTCGGCAACATGGAGAGGGATTGAAGAGAATTTCTCAAAAAGGAAAGCTGTTGCAAGAACTGGTTGTAGCGTTTCGTCTGCTGCCTTATAAAGTTGCTTTTCAACCAGTTCAACTCTGCCATTTTCTCCAATTTCTAAACATACCCAGTAAAAAAAGAGACTCCAAAAAAGTCATGAAAATGTAGAGTTTACGATGCAGAAGTAGTGCAAATTTCGATCCGATCTAATGATTTTTACATAGGGTTGTCACTACAAGAAGTTCTCTTTTACGATGCCTGGTCACTGAATTGGAAGCGATATTAAGAAAAATTCCCTATTTTGTGTTCTATGATAATATTTTCATCTAGGAAAAATGGTAAATAGTTGCCTTTTTTAACAATTCGTTTCTTTTTATACGAATTTAAGCCCGAAACTGTGTTTTCATGTAAATTTAAGCAAGTTATTTGCTCAATTTTAGACTAAAAATAGTTCATAAATTTGTTTAAAAAAATAATTTTTTTTTAAATTCTGGTGAGTATTTTCGAAAACTCTGGAGGAGTTAAAAGGTTTTGTGTGACTAAAATAAGCTTCTACATGGTTTTTTGCTCACTCTCGGCAAATTAAAAATATCGATTTTTTGGAAGCAATGAAAATGTACTTCCACTAGAATGACTTCCATTTTTTCACTGGGATAGCAATTTACCACTAACATTTTATATTTACCATTATTTTTAGCAAATGAAACATCCAATTAATACACTAAAATATGTATTAAAAAACACGTATATCATCTCTTTGAAATCACAAAGAAAAACACGAAAACAAAGGCAACGATACTGAAATAAATTTTTACACAAAAGCAGGTGTTCTATTACAAGTTCAAAAACTTTTACACACGCGTTCAACATTCGTTAAAGTACTGAATTTAATTGCAGCAGCCAAAGAACATTGACTCTATTTGCAATTGAATTAAACAAATGAAAAAATAAATATAAAGAAGAATTTTCGTTTATTTTAAAAAAAAGTAAATGAAAACTTAATTTTTGTTTAAATTTTTAATATGTAACAATCAAACAGTTTTCAAACAAGGAATTATTGTGAGCGAAAAGTAATAAAAATATTACGAAGAATAGTTTTTGGTGCATATAAGTCGTGGTTAATGCCTTGACCAAATCTCAAATTATTTGTCCATTCACACAAAAAAAAATTCACATTAAAATCTGCCTGAAAATTTTAATTTAAAATTTTTTTTTTAAGCATATGTGGTGTTTCATGTTAATTCAACATGATTTATATATACTAATATTCAAAGAAATTTTTTGAAATAAATTTTTTTTCATGTTGATTTTGTTAAAAGGCAACACATAAATAATAACAATAATATAATTGCTGGTAACACTGTTTCTCAAATGCACTTGTCGTTATATTTTTATTCAAATCGAGTTTTCATTGCTTTACATTTATAAAATATTTTATTACATTTGAACATTCATTCCTTGTTAAATCTTTCAATAAATAAGTTTGCTTTTTCATTAAATTAAATTGACAAAAAGAATTTTCTATTTCCAATAGATTTAACATTCCATTGGTGTTAAAATTAAAATTCACGTGGAATTAACAAAAATGTGATAAGGAAACCATACAAAGAACCATATTGAATCAAAGTTGTTTCAAGTTAAAACAGCATAAATTTTATTTAATATAGTCAGGCGTTTTAGTCTATCGTGTCATCCATTAGCAATAAAAAAAATCACTATTAATTCGATCGCTCTTTTTTATTGAAAAAGCCTTTATTAAATAATTCTATGAATTAATTAATTTTGAAAAAAATATATGTATGCTCAACTTATTAATAATTCATCACACGTAGCCTGACGACCACCGACCAGTGTTGAAATGAAAACATGAAAACTAAATTTTATTTTATACGTTATAATTTTTTTTCCAAATCATATTAAAAAATTTAACAGAAGCACTTGTATTTAAAATGCCTACAGAAATACAAAAAAAAAGAACTGTGTAATTATTCTGTACATATTTTTTTTCAATCAATTTACTCAAATTAACGAGAAAAAAAATTTTTTAAAAAGGGACAATTTATTATTTATACTTTATATCATTTGTAGTATTTTTATTTTATAATTTATGTTGTTTGTGCTGCGCAAGTTATCCGTGGACACTGAGGCCCCGATGGACGCAGGAAAGTGGTTTTTGTTAAATTTTAATGTATCCATAGTTTTGGAAATTTTTTCCTTTTTCGTTGCTCTGGATAAAAGGAGAGTCAAATAACACCAGGATACACTATCATGCACACTCGTGCGATTTTTGAGAAAATACAACCCTGCTATGATAATTTTCAAAAGACTAAGGGTATGGTCACACCTGCTTAGCCACTAAATGCTAATGAACAATCTTTCATTTCAGAGAAAAAATTTTGTCAAGTCAAGCCAATAATGTTGGATTCTATGACATTATCTATTAGTTGTTTTCGAAACTGTTTAATTTGATAAACAAGTGTCTGGATCAAAACTTTTTTATTAGTGTTTTTTGGTTACGCTTCTTTGGGCAATTGTTTGACAAGTGTGACCGTAGCTTAACATTTCATCATACCAGGGTTGTACTTTTTCGTAGTCCTGCGATTGTGTAAGATAGTGAGTCTTGGCCTTTTAATATGTTCTACAAGATTAGTAGTTCTAGAACGTCTGATATTTTTACGCGTTTTAAAAATATTCCATTTCATTTTCCTTATAATTCTCACTTGATTTATATAATTATACCCTTACACCGGTATTCCTAATGGATTGTTTGAAGTTAATGTTGGTTTAACGAAAGAATTTTGTATCAAAAGACGGGTTAAAAGTGCGCTTCAACTTAATAACCGAAAGAACAACAGAACAACCCTAAACATCCGGCCCGATTTTAGAAAACTAACTCCGACCATAGAAATATGTTTTAAGATTTCTTAAATTTTTTTTTTTTGTATTATATAGATTCTCAAAGAAACTTATTCTAAAAGAAAATTATCTGCTTAATTCACAAAACCTCTTGTATCTCTGTATCGATTGTATTATCATATTAAATACAAGAGTGTAACATTTGTTGTATGAAATTTTCATATAAAAATGAAATACACTATTACACTTTTATTTTATATGTTTTTAAAATGTTGTATTGTGAGAGAGAGGCTCTCTGAGAGAATTTGTATGTAGCTTGTTCTTCTTTTTTCATTTAAAATACAAAACACATTAATACACTACACAGTAGGGCGTTCACAATTAAAAAACAAAAAGTGTATTTGATACACAAATACACGATAAAGATTGTTGTGAATTAAGCAATCGTTTATAATTTTACACATGTCTGTAAGGGCATTATTAATTTTTTTGAAAACGAGAAATTCACTCGATTTCGGTTTACAGAACAGGGCCGATCTCTTAATACTGCACATTTTATTTCGGGGGAAAAATTCAACTTCTTTTTAACCGACTTGAAGAAAGGAGCATGTTATGAAATCGTTAGTATATTTTTTAAATGTGTTTTACTTCACAAGTCTGTAATTTTTACACCGATTTTCAAAATGATTTTTTTTGGTCTAAAAGGATAGGGTTTCCATTTCCGTTTCCGATTGCCAAAAAAAGTGGGCGGAAATGCACTCTTCAATTTTTTGCTTTAATACTATATATATTTTTGGTATTTTGTAATGTCATAATCTCGAACTTAAAAAATGGGGCAGAGCCATGCCCCTTACAATTTATAATCAACCGATTCCTAAGAAACTTGGCACACATCCTGAGCTCTAAACATTACGCGATGCTGAATTAAAAAAGTGGGCGGTGCCATGCCCATTAAATTTTTTTGATTTTAAGTCATTCTACTGAACCGATTCCTACAAAACTTGACACACACACCCTGAGCTTTAGAAATTATCTCTATTGAATTTAAAAAAGTGGGCGGGACCACGCCCACTTAAACGATTCGTATGCAATTCGGCACACAGCCAGAGCTCTAAATATTACAAGCTGTTGAATTTACAAAAGTGGGTGGGACCAAACCCATTAAAGTTTCATATTCGATTTTACGTGTTTCTACTTAAACGATTCTTATAAAACTCGGCACGCACCCTGAGCTCAAAAAATTACAAACTATTAGATTTTAATAAGTGGGCGGGGCCACGCCCGTTATAGTTTAATATTAGATTTTTCGCAAGTTTACTTAACTAATTCCTACAAAACTTATCACGCACCCTTAGCTACAAAAATACACGATAAAAGTACTATCTCAAATTATAAGTATTTCTACTCATCCGATCCCCACGAAATTTGGAAAACAAAAATTTTGGGCTCCTTAAAATCTTGCCTAACAAAAAAGTGAAAGGGCTCACGCCCATTCACGTTTAATACTATTTTTTGTTAGACTTCTGCTTATCCGAACCCCACGTTACTTGACAAACTGTTTGCTTTCTTGGAAGGTTCATAATCTTGTGCTCAAAGAGTGGACGGGGCCATGCCCATTGCAACTTAATATTATGTTTCTCCTACTTCTACTTGACTGATTCTTACGAAATTTGAGACACACCCTTTGGGGTTCTGAAGGTGGAGATATTTTGCATTTAGAGACGTGGGTAGGACAACTAATATTTATAAATGTGGGCGTGACTACGCTCTAGACAACCAAACACCAGCAGCTATAATGTTACATTAGTTGGCCTTATTAATAATATTTACACACAAAATTCAACATCATGCATTTGAAGGCTAGAGACAGCAAAAACTTTAAAAAGGCTGAAGTTCAAAACACACATTAATTTTAAAACAAATACATATATTTAATTTGAAATTTATTTGCTATAATAAATAAATAATAAATTTCATACATATATTTAACTAAAAACATCCAACAATTATTTTTTTACAGAATTTTTAACTTACGCAGCACAAACATTTATAACTAAAATTTTTAGACTGTATGAGCTATAATTATAGGCATGACAATAAAAATACTCTGACTATTAATCGGCTACACATGCGTAAATACAGGGCTATTTTATTTACATGCACACATATACTTGATTTACATTAAGCATTTTTTTCATGAAATTGCATGAGTTTTGTTGCTCGCAACTTTTTCTATTTGCTGATTGTAGCGATTTAAGAGAGAATGTTATATAAAAAAGGATGTAGAATGAATCTCTGATGCATTTTTGGCAACGCTTTTGTTATAAATTTCTCTTCCAGGCCTCCTATTGAAAAATAAAAAGTTTTCATGTAACTAATTTCATGAAAAAAATGCTTAATGTAAATCAGGTAATAAAGTATTTTTTTAAACAGCCACACGCCACACAAAAATATTTTTCATTCCATTTTATATAAACAAATGTGTGTATACGGTGGTGAATGATGAATAAATATCCCGAGTAAATATCCATAGCTATTGAATATGATGAAAGTTTCTGCAAATTGTCAACATATTCTGGAAGTTTTTTTTCCTTGATGAATTTTCAACAGCGAATATTATGAATGAGGTAAATTGTTGTGTAAAAGCTCTAACAGCGTTGAATTAATAGAGTCTACCAATCAATTTCATGCAAACGCTTTTAAAAGGCGAACAACGTAACAGTGTCATATACTATATATGATCAAAATTGATCTGTTGATTTGTGTTTAGAAGAGTCATACCTAAAAAAGAGCGGCAAGCTTTGCTTTAGCAGCAGGATACGCATTTTCAGTACATTTAAATGTGAAAATATTATTTGATTGTACTGAAAAAATGTGTTCTTATTTAGGTATGACTCGAAATCTTTGGACTGAAATGATGATTTATGAATCTAAATGATCAGAAATCTCATTCAGTAAATTTTTATGTTCTTTAAAAAATATTTTATGTTAATTAGTATTGCATTTGCAAATAAATAAATACAATTTTTTTTGGGTGTTTGAATCCAGTTCCAATTTGCAAATTTTACGTAACTACGAGTAGTATTATGTACAACTACTGTTAAGTTCTTAAAAGTGTTCTGTTAGCTTCAACATTAGTTAAGTTAAATATTATGGGTTTGTGTCCCTGCTATTTAAATTTTAGATCATATTAAAAATACAAACCCCCCACATTCATAAAATTTAAAATGTGCTTGAAATGGATTACAAACACATTTTAATTTTTATTTTTTTTTTAAATAAATATGAGGTTAAAAGTATTTAAAGAATGTGTGTTTTCTACACTGAGGAAAAAGCTGCAACTTATAAAATGTATACTTAAAAATAAATAAATTTAATAAATAAATTTTTTTCATATTGAAATAAGAAATTTTTACCATTACTAGACTTTCGTTAATGTTTTTTTATTAATTCAATATGGTTTTTATTGATTTTAAGTTGTTTTTTCTCTGGGTATAGTAACCGGATGTTATCGTGAATTTATAAAAAGTGGGGGAAGAAGAAAGAACATTTTCAATTCGCTTCCTTTCAAGTCCATTCACGACCTTTTAGCTGTTTGTTGCCTTTAGTTAGCTTAACATTTTTTACTAATCCAGTGAAGAAGCGAAAACTTTTTTATAATGACTTTGGAAATGATTTACTTTTCCACTTTGGTTTCCGTAAGTTGCATTTTTTTTCCTTAAAACTCTGCGGGTGTTCATACATATTTTCTCTTTTGTTTTTCCTAATCATGCATAATTATTTTTATAGATACATTTTAAATATTAAATCGTCGTATGTCAACTAAATCCTAATCCGCTATTTTTATCGGCATTAAAAAAAAATTTTTTTTTGAGATCTTAATTAAACGAAAACGAAGATCTGAATTATTTATCTGCAGACCCTTTTTATCCGTTAAAATTGTCTTTTGTTTTATACTACAAAGAATCATAATTAACGACTGAAATATATCATTATTGAACTACTTTAAATAATTTTAATATTCATGTGGATGGGTGTGCGTGTGTGTGCGTGAGTATTGATGTTTGTTGTGGCCGGCAATTCGAGTAAATAAATCGCTTTCAACATGTGTTATTTTAAACTTGATTCGTTAAATATTTTGTTTTTGAATTAAAAAAAAAAAATCAAAGCGTTTTAAATGAAACCGTTTGTGCAGCATTTTTTGTTAAGTTTCTGTAAAAACCTTTTTTTTGTCGTTGTGTTTTATTATTTATTTCGGTCTTAAACAACAGCTAATGATATGCAAATAAATTCATGTGAAAGATATTTGTTTTTGAAATTCCAGGGTGGGGGCAAGATTAAAAACTAATTTAAAAGAAATTTTTGAAAATGTAAATTTAGTTGAACTAAACCTCATTCACTCACCACAGGTGCATGTAATAGTGTCAATTCGAGACTTGACCTGCTGCATGTCGCTTAAACGTTTATGTTTAGGTTTATGTCTTATAACTGGCAATTGCTAAATCATGGTCAATAAAATTATGTTTTAAAATTCCTTAAAAAAAAGCGCATAAAATCAATTATATTTATTGTATAAATAAATTTAAAAAAATATTTTATTGCATAAAATTTATATTTTTGGACTTTACGCTATAAAGCAAAGCAACTGTAGATATCGTTTATTTCTTATAGCTTATAGACCACTTCGAAGCTTCAAACAGTCTATCCTTATAACCCCGATCGACTACTTGGTATTTCCACGGAAAATTTCACGGCTTTGTTGCGTGCGACAGTAAAAAATTCAGCTTATATTTCAGAAAAATTTTACTCAACTTCTCTCAAACTTTAACCTAATATAGAGCTACTGATGGACTACACAAATATATATAAAAAAGTAAAAAAGATGTTCGTTTCCCTTAAAAAAAACAACCATATTTGTCTGATGTCACATGCGACAAGAAGTTGACATTAATACGGAAATAACTATATTTTGATAGAAGAACCATCTAATGTATCGAAAAATGCAAAGTTCTCGATTTCAAAAAAATAATGAAAGTTAGGGCCTTTCTATATTAAGGTAACGGTATAAAGAAAATAAAATACATTTTCTTATTTTATTGTTGTTGTCAATACAAGTTCTAGGTCGAACGTTTTCTGTCGACATTGTGAATCATGCCGAAAGATGTTCGGCAGAGCGAAGTAACAAAGTTTATCCTTTCTGCCCATCGAAAACTAAAAAAACAGAAATATGAATTACTCCTAAATCGAAATCTGGCAAAACTTAGTATTAAAATTCTAAAAAATTAACAGCCTTATTTATAAAAATCATTAAGGCTTTATAAAGGCATTTTTAAAGAAAAATTTTGTATGAAAATTTGTTTTAAAAAACGTTTTTAAAGCCTTAATAAGTTTTATAAATAAGGCTGTAATAAAATAAGTTAAGAAATTTTAAAATTAAAATTTGAGTTAATATATTTAAAACTCCGAAAGAGTCTCAAAAACGATAATTACCCCTAAATAAGAGCATACTTTTCGCCCATGCGGATAAAAGAAGGAACATGAAAATAAACAAAGCACTGCCATGTTAAAGAGAAGTAAGGGAATTATTAAAATGTACCGAAACTCAAAATAACTCCGAAAGATAAGAAAAAAGAATATAAATTGAAAAAAATCTATGAAATCTAAAAGAAACAAATAAGACTAAATAATTTGATTAATAAAATAAAAAAACTTAAAAAAAGGAAGAATAAAAATTTCTAAGAACAAAAATTACTCCAAAATAAGTTGTTCATACTTGTCGCCACTACCGGTAAAAAAATAACTTGAAAGTAAACACACTACAGCAAAATTAAAGCGAATTCCGAACAAATACTTCTAAAGTAAGTGCTAAAATTCGAAAATGTAGCGAACTTAAAAATGACTCCGAAAAATCATAAAAAGTAAATAAATTGCAAAAAAATCTTTGAAATCCAAAAAATAATTAATAAATTAATAAAAATGTAATTAATAAAATGAAAAAAACTGAAAAGAAAAAATAAAATGTTTACGAAAATTACTCCGAAATAAAATCCATACTTTTTGCCACTACCAGTGGAAGGCACAGCTTAAAAATAAACAAACCTCAGCAAAATTAAAGATAATTCCGAACAAATATTTCTAAATCATCTGTTAAAAAGCTTAAAATGTACCGAACTTAAAAATGACTCCGAAAAATACGGAAAAAGTAAATAAATTGCAAAAACTTCCGGAAATCTAAAAAATAATGAATCAATTAATACAATAAAATCATATTAATTGAATAAAGAAAACTAGAAAAAGTTAAATTTAAAAATTTCTAAACACGATAATTACTCCGAAATGAAAACAAACTTGTCGCCACCAACAGTGAACAAATTGAACATAAACAAAACATGCCAAAATTAAAGAGAATTCCGAACGCTATTTCTAAATCAGCTGTTAAAACTTTAAAATGTACGGAACATCAAAATAACTCCGAAAAATAAGGTAATAAATAAAAAAATAAAATCTAAAAAAATAAATAAAATAAAATACATAATTTTATACAATATGTATAATTCATAAATAATATTAAAAAATCGCTAAGAACGAAAATTACTCCGAAATAAGATTATACTTGCCGCACACTACCAGTGAAAGGAACAACTTGAAATTAAACAAAACAAAGCAAAATTAAAGAGATTTCCCAACAACTTTTTCCAAATTATTAGTTGTTAAAACTAAAATAAACCGAATTTATAAAATATATCCGAAAAATAATGGCAAAGTAAACAAATAAAAAAAATTATAAAATCTAAAAACCTTGGGAAAATAAATTAAATAAATTTGATCAAACAAATTGTTCAAAGAGAATAAATAAAAGTGGGAAAACAATTTAAAAATCGCTAAGAACGAAAATTACTCCGAAATGAGTTCATACATGTCGCCGCTACTAGTGAATGAAATAACTCGAAAATAAACAAACCACAGCAAAACTAAACAGAATTAGCAAAAACTATTTCTATGCTTAAAAACCATAAAATGTGTTGAACATTAAAATAACTCCGAAAAATAAGAACAGTCAAAGAAATCGAAATCAAATAAACAAATCGAAAAATGTTGTTAAAATTATAAAAAGTACCGAACTTTAAAATAACTCCGAAAAATGGACAATGTGGATAAATCGAAATAATTTATGAAATCTAAAAAAATTAAATAATAACATACATTTGTATAGTTTGTTTGATTGACAAAATAAATAAAATTTGTCGAAAATTCTTTTCCGAAAAAAAAATCTCTCTAAAGGAATACAAAGAAAAGCTATTTTTCTATTAAAATTATGAGAAAGTTACAAAGTAAATAGAGTTTTGAATTAACTTGCAATAACTTAACCGGTAAATGGCGAAAATTAAAAAAATTCTTATAAAGAATTAAGCGAATTAGAAATAAAATTGAATGATTTGTTAAAGCTTGTTAAAGCTCAAAAGCTCAAATTTTTAGAAATTTCCGGCAAAATGCTTCCAGCTTCATTAAGTCTCAAAACTTAGAAAAAACATTTTTGAAAAATTGCTTAGAACTTTTAAAAATCATTTAAAGATGTAAAGTAAATTTGGCAAAGAATTTATTTAAAATTTCGATAATTGAGAACTCATTTGAAGAAGTCTCAACTTTATTTGCATTTTTAAAGTCCCTGGTGTGTTATAATAATTAACAATTCACCCACTTTTTGTATAATTTTATTAATATTAACTAATATGTTTATTCATATCTATTTCTTTTTATCGAAAAAATTTATTTAAAAAAAAGATTCAAACTACTCCGCTTGCAATAAATTATAAATTTTTTGTTATTTGACAATAAACTTTCCACAAAATAATACGCATAATCAATACAAATTTATCTTAATTTGATTTCAAATCAAATTAAGCTAATTTATAACATTGTGTTGTTTCTTTTTTTTTCTTCTTCTATTTTAATTTTTCACCTTAAAGGTTCACAAACTCAATTTGAATTTTATCTTTTTTTTGTTTTGGGTTGCATGTTTCGTTTTTGTAAGCCACTTGATAAAAATCTATGTAAATTAAATGGTATTTTAAATTGAACAAAGGTCAGACAGATACATATAGTGTATAAAGAAAATAATATTTAAAATAAAATAAATAACTTTTTTTAAGTACTTTAACAAGCAAACAAATCCTGTTGTTAAGAATATTTTCTATATAAAAAAATATAACTTTTTAAAGCCGGTACAAACGATTCCTTGGAAAAATATCCTTTAAAAGAAGGTACATACTTAATTTTTGAAAAGAGTAGAGTATCTGTTAAAGCAAAATTAAATTTTCTTACAAAAAGTTCGATGTTAAAGAAAATTTCCCGTTTTTACAGAAAATTACTTTTCGAAGAAAATAACAATAAGAATTCTGAGAAAAAGTACCTCTTTAAGAAAAAAAAACCAAAAAAAAGTTGTCTTTTAAAAGAGTGAGCACTCGTACTTGCTTAAAGAAAACAAAGTTTTTGGAGTAAAAATTTATGTTTAAAGTCAAGAAAATTACATAATTGAAAAGAAAATTACTCCTGTTTGCAGAAAAGGAAATTTTTAAGGAAAATCTATTTGTTTTAAAGAAAATTGCTATATAAAAATATATGTTTTTAAGAAAAACTTACTTTTATAATGAAAATTATTTTATTATTAATTTTTTAAGGAAAAATATCTTTTAGAAGTTATTTTTTGAAGAAACTTGCAAAGAAAAGTATCTCTTTGGAAAAATCACATTTTTGATAATAATAGTAATATTTTGAAAACTATTTTTTAAAACAATTTTTGGCATAATTTTTTTTTTAAATATTAAAATTTATTAAATATAAAATTTTTTAAATTAAATATTTGTTTTTGAAGAAACGTATGTTTGTTAAGAAAAATGTATACATATTTTTACTTTTTTTTAGGAAAAGTACTTTTTGAACAAAAGTACCTCTTTGAAGAAAAGTACCTTTTTAAAGAAGACCACATATTTAAAGAAAAGTACCCATTGAAGAAAATTACCTTTTTGAAGAAATATATCTTATTGAAGAAATTTACATTTCTAAAGAAAACCTCATATATTTACGAAAAGTACATATTTGAAGAAAAGTACGTTTTTAAAGAAAAGTTACTTTTGGAATAAAAGTACCTATTGAAGAAACGTACTTTTAAAGGAAAAGTTTCTTTTCGAAGAAAAATTATATATTTGAAGAAAAGTACCTTTTATGACGGAAAGTACTCTTTTAAGGAATAGTACCTATTGAAAAAAAGTACCTTTGAAGAAAAGATCCTTTTTGAAGAAAAGTACCTTTTTGGAAAAATCCTTATTTTTTGAAGAAAAGTACCTCTTTGAAAAAAACTTTTTTTGAAAAAACAATTTTTTTAAGAAAAGTACCTTTTTGAAAAAAAGTATCTTATTGAACAAAGTACCTTTTTGAAGCAAATACATTTTTGAAAAATGTAACTTTTTAAAAATTACCTTTTCGATGAAATATACTTTTTAAGGAAAGTACCTTTTTGAAAACGGTACCTAAAGGAAATTTACTTTCCATTTTACATTTTTAAAGAAAAATATTTTTTTGAATAAAAGTACCTTTTTGAATAAAAGTACCTTTTTGAATAAAAGTACCTTTTTGAATAAAAGTACCTTTTTGAATAAAAGTACCTTTTTGAATAAAAGTACTTTTTTGAATAAAAGTACCTTTTTGAATAAAAGTACCTTTTTGAATAAAAGTACCTTTTTGAGTAGAAGTACCTTTTTGAAAAAAGTAATTTTTAAAAACGTCTTTTTTGAAGAAAAGTTTAAATACTACCTCTTTGAGGAAAAATATCTTTTATATTATTTGGACAGTAATGAAAACAAAAAATTAAATTGATTACTAATTTATAAAAAAAATCTCAAATATAAGGTTTGTAATTCCTGGACTTCACTGTTTAATTTGTGAATGATTTAGAAACTTTTAAAACGTTTTCTGAATTCGAAAACCATCAAAACGTTAAAAGGTAAAGCAAATTTGTTAAAATTATTTAAAAAATTAATAATAACGAAGTTCGCTATATCAAAGCTCTATCGTATTTCCTTAAAAAAAATTAGCATATATATATTATATATTTTTTTTTCAGCCCCCAAAACCATATGGAGTGGCCTTCAAATAATTTTTGTCCAGCTTGATGCTGAATTCGTACCACTGTATGAAGTAGGGCGCTGTGATGATACGCATTACCATTAGACAGTAATGCGTATGGAGAAAAATCTATCTATGATTTTGATAGGAGTGAGTGAGTCTGGTCAGGTATTGAACTCGAGCTTTCGGGGACCAATATTTGCTTTGACTCACCATAGAACAGCTTAAGTTAGCAGTTTTGAAAGCTCTTAAATTTGTTACTGTTTCTTTGCAAAATAAGAGCAACCATTGTAGTCGCCGAGAATTCTTTTAACTTTTATTACGATAATCGTATTCCTATAATAAATATAACGAACAGTTATCGACTTTGCTATTCATTAACATACATATTTTAACGATATTCGCTGTCGGTTGGAGAAAAAAATTAAATCACAAGATTAAATTCAGTGAGTTTTTCTTCATTACTGCTTATGCTTTTCGCTTATTTTTACTTTAATGCCACATAATATTGAATTAAATGGTGAGTAGTATAACACTGGATACTACGGAATCACATAATCGTTACTGATTGTGAATAAATATGTCGATAAATATTACGATTTTCGGTTCGGGAAAAGCTACTGAATCCCGGTAATGATGGGCTGTTGTGCTCTCGTCGGTGTGAACTCACAAAAGCTCTTTTATAAAAGTTTGCACAAAGGGAAATAAAAACAGTTAGTTAGTAAACAGTCCAAAAAAGCTGTAACCTGCTGCTAGACGGAGTTGATATTGGAATTAATTTCCTTTCATAATTCATAATTGAGATTGAAAGTGACAAATGCAAATGATGTGAGCTTTCCTTTTATTCTCTTTCACAGTCTCACCACTCTTTATTGCAAAGAAGTTGGCTAATTTAAGGTTATTTTTTTAAAAAGTTCATGTATTCTTTTGCTTTTATATAAAAAAAGCTTTGAAAATATTTCTATATTAAACTTATAACGCAACTGATTATAAAACTCGAACTATGAACTGAAATTCTGAATGCCAACTCGTTCGTTCACATTTTATTTTTCTCAATGATGATAAATGTGAATAAAGCTGTAGATAAATAAAAGAAGAAAAAAAAATTATATCTATTGAGAATATTTGACTTCATTTGTTAATTTATATCTTGTTCTATGTGAAGGTTGCTGTTGTTGCACAAGCAACGTAGCTTGTGATATGAGATCATTAACATGCAGCGATTTGGAGGTCTGATTAACTTTTTTTTATCGATTACCATATCATGCTACTAGTGAATACAAGTGAAACCGCATACACGCACATTTATTCCCCAGTGTAACAGGGTGAGAGAGTAGACAAGTGCATTAAGTTTTAGAATGGAATCGTTTGGAATGTATAAATCAAACCATTTTGATTGTTATGTTTGAAGTATGTAATACGATGTAAGATACGAGATTGTATTTATGTATATATACAACAGCAGTTTGTTGGTGGAGATTAAAACTTCTTGATGACCTTAACTTAGAACTTTAGAAAAGTCTAAAAAAAATAAACGAAATAAACAACTTAACATTGACATCTGCATAGTGTTGCATTAAATGCTTCTGTGCATTTAAGCAGCCGCTGGCTGGCCGCTACGCTTTAAAAGAATAAGTTTAACCTTAAAGAAACAACTTTATTAAACTTCTACCAAAAAAAGCAGTTGTAAACAACATTTAAGCATTAAGTTTAAAAATTAAAGTTAACAATAAATTCCATAGTGTTGTTTAGAGAGAATGAGAGAGAGAGAGAGAGAGAGAGAGTGAAGGGAATTCCAAGCAACCTTAACACATTGTTAAGGGGACAGACAACATTGCTTCTAGTGTTAAGAAGATTAACTGCTACAGCAACAAACTATTTAAAGTGGTGGAAAATTAAAGCCTGCTAATGTTTATTTTTCCAATCAAATAAAATTTGTTTTCCTTCTCCTTCTTCTTCTTCTTCTTCGACTTTTTCAATAATACACAATAATACGATTTGAATTTTTGTTACCTTTTTATACCTTCATTTGTTTATTTAAATTTCTTTTATCACAATAAAGATTTTGTCTTTAAATAACTCTTCTATTCCTCATTTAATTGGGGATTTTACTACTGTGCGTAATAATGCATGCATACCTGCAAGAATAATATACATAAATAAATTATTTAAATTAGTGTGAGAAAAATATTGAATGAAATTTCATGACATTTTCGATGGTCTTAATTACAGAAGATTAAAATAGTCACTTTCGTAAGACAACCTAAAGTACGAGTACAACAAGCCTTCTTAGCTGTGTTTGGAAAATATATTGTGTAAAGTGTTGACTTAAAGTTTTGGTTTCTTATTTGAATGACATCTTAACTCTATTCAAGTAATTTTATTTAAATATTAAAAAAAAGACTTACAAGGGATTTTTGTAGATTTTTTCTTTAAAGTTTCCTTTTCAACATTTTCACAGAATTACTTTTCAACTTATACTTATTTTTTTAATAAGGGTTCTTTTTGTAATAAGAGGTATTAAAAGTAATATGTAAATACATATATTTTTATTTTATATTTTTTTATTATTCACAAGTAATATTCCTTAAAAAAAAAATGTTTTTATGAAGATTTTTGATGTGTAAGGGGGTAAAAATCTTTTTCACAATACAATCACAAATTTTGAGTAAGATCGTAAAGTGTTATCAAATCGGTGTGAGCTATGTGTGAGTGTATTAGTGTAAGCATACGAACAGAAGTACAGAGAAACTAAACAGCTGCATTGAAATGCACTCAACCGAATTTTAAGGCATACCTTCAGGAGCAATGTTAAGTTTAATAGAAAGTGCTTGTGAAGTGTAATAGTGTTGCCAGTGGGGATAATTTTGTTAAAAAGTTGAAAAATATAATATAAATATAAACTTTTAAATAAAAGAGTGTTTTAAATGTCAAATATTTGTTTAAAAGATATATAGCAGTCTTTAATAAAGAATTTATAATATTATATTATAACATATCATCATTACGTACTGTTGCCTTACACTGAAGCTTGTGCACGACAATTGTATAACAATCTCCATCTCATGCCAATTATTATGGGCGGAGATTTTAATACAAACTTTGCAAACGTGCAGTAGCAAGCTTTATCAAAATTTTTATTTGAAGTTTTCCACTTGCATATGAGCAGTTTTCTCCACAAACCCCCGCAACTAATAATTCCACTACTATAGATGCAGTTTTCCATAGATTTTTAAATACAGTAGAGTCGAAAATTTATATATCTTATTTTAGTTACCATACGACAATTTAAAAAAAAAAATTCATCATCACTCTTGTGATCAGACTCACTTTGCTTTTTTCTTTAACGTTTCTTTTTCAGAGAATTACTTTTCAACTTATACTTAATTTTTAATAAGGGATTTTTTATAATAATAAAAGATATTAAAAGTAATATGTAAATATTAATGTAAATATTTTTATTCACAAGTAATATTCTTACAAAAAATAAAAAGGTTGTTATATTCAAAGAGAAAAGAAAGCATCCTAAAAAGGTGCTTGATTTCAGAAAAGCTTCTTTTGAAAGGTTCTGTGTGTGTAAAGGATTATTTCCTTTAAACAACAATAAAGAAATACTTTTTAGGGTCGCTTTGATATAACTGCTGTTTAGTAATTACTCGTTTGACAAAGTGACATTTCCAATAAGATTTCAAAGAGTAAATAAATAGTTATAGAAACATACATACATACTGATTTTTAATAAATGTTTGTACTGCTGCATTACTTAATAACTATAGTTATGTCGATTTAAGCCAGAATTTACATGACAACAACAGACATAATTAAACAATATTAAGGCTTTTTCTGGGTTCAGTTATTTGCTTAAAAGGATTTTTTTTCGAAGTTACTTTTTTACAAAATACTTTTTAAAAGGTACTTTTTCTTAAGGCATCTTTTTTAAAAGCTACTTTAATAAAAATGTTTTGTTAAACGGTAATTTTCTAAAAAGGTATTTTCGTTTAAAAAAATTTATACAAGGTACTATTTCTAAAAGTACTTTTTAAAAATTTTCTTTTTTTTAGGTTCAGTTATTTGCTTGAAAGGAACCTATTTTTGCTCACTTTCTTAGAAGTTTTTTTGTTTGTTTTAAAAGTCACTCTTTACAAGGTACTTTTCAGATTTTATTATTTTTTTTTTTCAAAAGGTACTGTTTAACGGCTACCTTTGTTAAGTTAAAATGTACTTCTCTTAAAAGGTACTTTTTGTAAAAAGTACTATTTAAAAATATTTTTTTAAATTAATTTTTTTAGAGGAACTTTTTTGAAAAGTTACTTTTCCAAGAGGTACTTTTTTTTAAAAGTGCCTTTTTAATAAATTTCTTCTTTAAAGAAACTTTAAAAAAAAAAGAGTTTTCCAAGACACTTTCAAAAATACTTTCTATTAAAGGTGCTTTTTCAAAAAGTACTTTCCATAAAAGGTACTTTTTCATAAAGTACTTTTCTTAAAATGTCCTTTTTTAAAAAAGTACTTTGTTTAATATTAATGTTTTTTTTTTCGAAATATGCTTTTTTAAAGTACATATTCTTAAAGGTACTTTTTTCAAAATGAAACTTTGAAATTTTGAAATTTTGCTAAAGGTACTTTTCTTAACATGTATGTTTGTTATAATATACTTTTTGGAAAGGTAATTTTCTTAAATGGTACCTTTTGTACCAGTGTACCTTTTGCCGAAGGTACTATTTTTAAAGCATATACTTTTTTAAAATATAAAAGTAATTTTTTAAAGTTAGTTTTTATTTTGAAATTTATATCTTGGTAGTTCAGCTTGGTCTATATGCATTTCATTGTTGCTGTAACAAATCATCAGTAGACTTCAACCACACATTTTGAATAGTCACAAACCTCTTATCTTATGCACAGACTTTCAAGAACTACTAAGTCTACTGATGATTTGTTACAGCAACAATGAAATGCATATAGACCAAGCTGAAGCACCAGCAAATAAATTTCAAATTAAAATATAATTCTGACAATATGTCGAATAATAAATTTCTTAAATGTTAGTTTTTATTTGTTTTAAATGTAACTTTTTTTAAGGTACATACTTTTTTCAAAAGTACTTTGTAGAGAATTAATTTTCTTAAAAATTTGTTTTTGTAAAAGGTACAGCATATTTTTAAAATTACTTTTTAGAAGTTCCTTCTCTGAAGGCAATTTTTTTAAGTTTCTCCTCTTAAAACGAACCTTTGTCTTAGATAATGCCTTAATAATTGTTATAAATATGGCTGACATTTTTTAAAAAAACTTTTTTTAAAATATACTTTGCTTTGAGGTACTTTTGATAAAAGTGAGCTCTCGTTAAAACTAGTTTCTTAGTTTAACTTTTGTTAAACGGCACTTTTCTTGAAACTTTTAAAAGTACTTTTTCTAAAAGGGGTATTTTAAAGGTATTTTGTGAAGTACTGTTTTAAAGGTACTTTTTCAAATGATAGGTTTTAAAGGTAATTAAAAAAAATATAATTTTTTGCAAAAAAGTAATTATTGCTAATAAGTACTTTTTTTCTGAAAGATACTCTTTTCTAAAGGGTATTTTTTTTAAATGTATTTGTATTTTTTCTAAAAAATACTTTTTTAAAAGGTACTCGTTTTTAAAATATACTTTTTTAAAAAGGCACCTTTTTTCTAAAAAAGAAAAATCTGTGCTAAAACTCCTGCAAAAGAAACTTTCTTTTTCATTTTTATTTCATTTTATCGACCTTTCCGAACATTAACATTAAAACATAAATTTTTAGTACCATTTCAAGATAATAAAAGAAAAAAATTTCAGCTTTTTTTCCCTCAGATATTTATCTAGAAAACAATCATAGCTAAGCATCAATAAATTATTTTTCTCATCAAAATTTCCTTAATTGTTTATCTCTAAATTTTGGTCTTCATATTAATTTTCATTGCTCCCAACTTTTGTGTGTGATATGAATTTATAAATATGTAATTTGTGAAAGAAAAAAAAATACACATTCTAGATCATAAAATTTTATCGATGATTTTATTGCAGTGTTAATTTTTAATTAATTTTTTTTTTCGTTGTTGTGTATACCTTTTATTGTCGGCAATTATCATAGATAAATTGTTGAAATTATCATTGAAATTTGTGGTAAAATTAAATTATATATTATTTTTTATTATTATTATTATATTGTGACCGAATGGTTTTTATGGCTCCCCAAAGGAAAAGTAACCTTAGATGTTTGTTTATTTTTTTGAACAACAAAACAAAATATCAATAAATTAAATATAAATTTTTTAAATAAATTTATTAAGCGATTAAAACCACAAAGTTTGTTGAAGAAAAAAATAATAAAAACATTAATTGTATATTAATTGAGGGATTTAGGGAAATGTTGAGATAAAATATAGAAAAATTTAAATAACCCAGCGAAAAATTGCCTTAGCAAAAAAATTCAAGTTGCAGTTAAAAAAAAAAACATAATTTCAATTTTCTTTTGCAAAACTAAGATTTTTGTTTAATAAATATAAAAATTTTTTACGGAATAAATGCCATCGTAAATATTTTCATAAATATGTAATTTTCTTACTTTATGTTAAAATTTATTTTACAAACTGTGCTCGTCTGAGAAATAAAACTTTGTATCGTAATAAATGTTTATGTTTACGATCTACCAATCAGGCTCTTTGAGCTTATTTGCATACTGGGATCACGGCTGGCTAACCTCTATAAGGGCAGCTTTTTCTTAAGCGTACAAAAGCCCGTACACAGAACAAAATACCAATGTAAAATCACCATGCAAAAAATTTTGATTTGAAATCATAACAAAACATTTTGAATTAGAGTTTAAATCACGTGATGAACTCCAAGTTCAAATCCTGGCTGGGGAAGCTCATACAAGCATAAATTAATTTTTTTGATGCTTGTTTTAATAGACACACATAAGTTAAATAACAAATAAAGTACAATGCATTAAATTAAATTCATGTTGTTTCAACTTGAAAGAACTTTGATTCATTGTGATATTTTTGTGTTCCTTCTCTATCGAATTTACGTTGTTTTAACTTGAAATAACTTCGATTTAACATGATTCTTCATTTTGATTTAAGAGTACCGGTATGTTAAATCAACATTAAATAAAGTTATTTTAGAAGGAATTTTTGTTAAATATTACTGTAAATCATGTTGAATTAATATGCAGCAAATCCCTTGCCTTGTTTACTTAGATTTTTTTCTGTGTGTAGTAGTAGTAGTAAAAAATTCTTTCAATAAATTTTATTTGCCTTTGATGTCACGACTGTTTCAATCTCTCTGGGGTGCGCAATTTATATTTGTTGAATATATTTCCAGTTTTAGCTAAACTTTATGCTCTAAAAACATATAAAAAGTTTTTGCTAACAAATTATTGATACTGTGAAGGTAAAAAAAGGGTTATATTTATTGAGGTTAAAGCTACAGGAAAAACGATATATATTTTTTTTTATTTTAACAAATGGAGATTTGTAAAATTTCCAAATCTTAAATAATTCATTACTTTTCTATATCCTACACTACAGAAAAATAGAGCAAATTTGGGAATATACTCGTACTTCAATCCTTTTTTAATTTATTTTTAAAAGTGCCTGCTGTTTTAAACAAATAAAATCAGTAAGACTATATGAAGCAGTTCAATAATTCTTCTCAAAATTCGAAAATTTTTTTTAGAAAATTACAAAAAAACTTGAAAAGATTTTGTTAAAAGAAATTTTTGAGTCCCTGAATATTATTTTGTTTATAGAGAAAAAATGTGTCTTGTTACATTTTGCTAAAGCCTAACTGAATTTCGTCACTGCTTAAATATTGTGTTTGCATGTCCTTACACACCCCTTTAATGTTTTCTTTTATTTTTCTTTTATTGTTCTGTTGCGTTAGAAGCCATTTAGCCGGTGTATTAAATTATTTGGTTGTTAATAATTTATTTAAATACACTTAAAATGTAAGACAGCAATTCTAGCAATCTAATAACAAAACAAAAACAAAAAAAAACAGGAAGAAAAATAAAATAAATAAATTCCACAAAAATAAAGAAAATTCTAATAGTCATAACGACAACTTGGATTCCCCCACTCCCCCCACCGAACCCTAACCAGCCCAGTAAAAGAACATTGAAGCACACTCGATAGCAATACCTTAACATGGATTTATGAACATTTTTATTTTCCGTTGTGCTTGGCAAATAAAAATTGCACAGCTACACGCACTTTAGACAATGTTTTTGTGGCGAATTAGTCCAAGAAATGTGTACTACAGTGGACAAGTAAGAATTTTTGATATGATTTCTGGACAGCAAGGTCGATAAGTTAGCTGCGATGTGGTGAACTCGGAATAGCATCTTTTTGCAAAAAGCTAAATATTTCAAAAATTTTGAATTTAGACTGGCGAAAGCCCATGGTAGGCAGAGTAACCTTAGGTAACATTAATCAAGAGAGAACTAAGCAGATTCGAAACTTAACAATACCAACACTTAAAAGGCTGACTAAATTAATTGCCGGCCCCACTAACTAAGGGCTCACATGAGATTAATTGAAGATATGTGTATATATCGTAGAAAGAGCGCGACAAAACGTGGCACTGTCTAGCAATAAGCCAGAAAGAAGGACAAAACTACGGATACTACACCCAAAGTACCCACAAAAAAATTTAGTATTAAAATCTATAAAAACAAGGCTTATTTAATACTTATCGGCAATGATTTTGATTCGTATGTGTTTCATGTTAATTCAACATGATTTATTGTAATGTTCAAAGATAATTTTTCCTTTTCAAATATCCTTATTTCATATTGATTCAACATTCCTGTACTGTTAAATCAAAAATCATGTTGAATCAAAGTTATTTCTAGTTGAAAAAAAAATACATTTTATACTGTGTGAGGATGTCCTATATGCGTGATTGAGGCAGTGGGTGCTGTGATCGATGACGTAATATAAAAATAACAAAACACCAAAAATATATTGTTTTAAATTTATTATAACATATACTTATATTAAATGTTTTCAAATTAACTCATACCAAATTTGAAGACTTGCATTTAAAGCTTTTAAGATTGTGGGGGGAGCCCATACCCCCGGTCCCATTCTACCAATATTTTGAATTACTTTGCACCTGGCTGTCAAAGGATTCTATACAAAATTTGAAGATTGTTGCTGTTATAGCTTTCAAGATATAAGATCTTTCGTTCGTATGGGCGTGGCACAGCCCACTTAGGGATATGAAAAATAGATAACGACCTAAGTATTCTCAGACCTATCGAATACATTTCATAAAAGTCGATCAAACCTCGAAGGAGTTCAAACACCGTGATACGATAATGTTATATACTATACAAATACTATATAAATAACACGAATCAAAGTTATTTCAAGTTGATTCAACATGAATTTAGTTTAACGTAGTTATTTTATTTTATTAATTATTAGCTTTTACTCGCGACTCCGCTCGCGATTATCTGATGTTTTTGGAAACTATACTTAAAGCTTATAAATGTATTTTTATTTGTTGCTCACTGATGATGTTACAACATAAAAATAAGAAACTCTCAAAAAGGCAATAAAAAAATTTAAAAACTAAATAAAACGTCCGGTTAAAACTGTTTCAACAATTAAACCCGAAACGAAAATTCCCCTAACCAGCCCGATAATGTGTTGCTCAGAAAAAATCTGAACTAGTATGCAAAACCGGTTCAGAACCGTATAAAAAATACACGATTTTTGCCGGTAGTAATGTAGCTTTGCATAAATTAAAGAATTGTCAAAATCGGTTAAGCGGGTTTAAAATCCGTATCAAATATGAAAAAACGGTTCCGAACCGGATAAAAATTAGGCTATGTTTGGCCTTTTTATATATGTAGCGTTCTATTGGTAAAAGAATTTTCAAAATGGGTTAGCGGTTTGGAAATCCGTGCAAAATATAAAAAAACCGGTTCCAAACCTGATAAATAATAGGATATATTTGATGCTGGTAATGTGGCTTTCTATTGGTGAAAGAATTTTCAAAATTAGTTTAGCGGTTTTAAACTCTGTACTAAATTACAATAGCCGGTTCCGAACCGGATAAAAAAATAGGATGTAATTGATGCTTAATGTAATGTGGCTTTCTATTGGTTGAAGAATTTTCAAAAGAGGGTTTAGCGGTTTTTTAAAATCCGTACCAAATATACAAAAAACCGGTTTCGAATCGTATTAAAAAATATCATGTTTGATGTTGGTGGTTTTCTATTATTGAAAGAATTTTCAAAATAGATTTAGCGGTTTTTTAAAATCCGTACCAAATATAAAAAAACCGGTTCCGAACCGTATTAAATAATAGCATATGTTTGATGCTGATAATGTGGCTTTCTGTTGGTGAAAGAATTTTCAAAATATATTTAGCGGTTTTTTAAAATCCGTACCAAATATAAAAAACCCGGTTTCGAACCGGATAAAAAAATAGATGCGCGTGAAAGCGTAGCAAACAAGCAAACTATTTTACTTTCACATTTATAATATTATAATAAATATAATACAAGGAGATAACACCAAGAGCCATGTTGAATCAAAGTTATTTCAAGTTAAAACAACGGAAATTTAATTTAATGTTGTTGTTGTTAAATATTTTATTTTATTAATTTGTTTAACTTCAAGGGATTGTGTGTATTAGCTGAGGCATCAGGAAAATATGTATTAATTGTTTTATATCTGGCTTCAGCAGACAAAATTTGAAATCGAGTTCATGTCGTGGTAGTCAACGCTAGTGCCAATCCAGCCACAACAACCTTAAATATTTTCTAGATACTCGTACACACTAATTCAGCATGACTTAATTGATCATATTTAACAAAATGAATGTCTACTACTATCGTTAGGTGCTACCTTCTTTTAGGAAGGTTATAGTGGTAGAGAAGACAGGTAGTGAAGGAAGAGATAGAGGAAAGCTTCATTATTTTACAAGTCTAAATTTTTTTGCACGTTTAGTAATGCAGCGTTGCAGCGCCTCTGGTGTCAATGGGCCGTATTAAGTTTTCAAATATGTTTTAGTAGCGGTTTTATTGGTTATTTTACTTCGCTGAAGATTCTGATGCACAATACCGACGAAGGAGGGCGCTCTGATGTTACATTAGGATTAGTATCCGCTGAAGCAGGAGTAGTTCATAACTTGAACTTTCCTACAACAAATGATACAAAGCGACACTAATGCACATCAGAAAAATTGCGTGGTGTTGTTATTGAAAGGCCGTCATAACGTGCTAACTACTTCAGCCAACGCTACCCTTTGGCGTGTCTACAGGATTCAAACCTGAGCCTCTCTGAATATAAAAATGTTCCTTGTTAATGCGAAGTTTGTCGGCTATTTACGAAATTAATGCAATCCTGTAATGGAATGGGCTCAACATTGGTTGCACTTCTTTTAAGTCCTAACCTAACCTAATCTCCTCTCATCAGTCCCACTGTGCAAACGTTTGTTTTCGCAAAAAACTAAAACTAGATTGTTAGTAACAAAAAAAATAATAATAAAACCAAGAAAATTGAAATAAACACTATAAACCAAGACTAAAAGTTGTAAAACCCAACTGCCACATAAATAAACGAAATATGAACATGGCTGCTTGTTGCCTACAAACACACTAAACAAAACGTAGAGGGCGGAGATGGGAGTATGTGTACCCACACACGTAGCGAGAGACCATGCATGCTAATAGATAAATACGTGTGTATGTGTGTGTGTGTGTGTGTGTTTGTGGTAGGTGTTTAAGCCACTCACATTCGAGCAACTTCAGGAACTTGGTTAAGGATAATAAATGTTACAATGCGAATCTTGAATTATGTGTGGAAATGGGGAAAGAAAATGTGTGTGTGTGCTAAAGCATTTTGCGCTAAAAATAACGAAAGGTTAAGAAGTCTGCACTCGTATGTGTATGAGCCAACACATACGTTTTTCTATTTCTATTTCTTTATTATAATTTTTTATTATTTTTGGAAGAACAAAAGCAAGAAATAATACATTTACAATAACTATAAAGAAATTTATAACATACGTACTTATGCTAGTGTGTGGAATAGTGGAAAATTATATTACATAAACTCATGTAATTCTACAATGCTGCATGTTACCCACACACACTTGAACGTTTTTATACGCAATCGAATTTGTGTCTGCATTTGTTTTATATGGATCTTGGTTAAATATATTTTTTTTTATATTTTTTTTTTGTATGTTTTACTTTTGGCTGGCAGCGATAAATTTTAACAACTAACAAAGATAAGTACTACTGCTTTGTAGCGCAAAAATATAGTAACAAAAATAATATTACATATTTTTTTTACTTTATAGCACGAGTATTATTGGATTGAGGGAAAATAATATTCATTCCTAGAATTAAAGGGGGGGAAGGGTAAAAAGGAACGCTAAAATTATAAATAATGAAAAATTTTTTTTTGTTTGAAGCTAGAATTATTAAATAATTATTGGTAAATTAATCGAATAAAAATAAAAAAAAATATTTTTTTCGGATAATCGATTAAATTTTTAAATTTAACTTGACTAAACCAACAAATAAAAACGAATTTATAGCAAATAAATTTTATATTATATTATTGATTATTTGAGTAGAATTCTTCAGGACGTTGCACAGAGAGAGGATTTGAGCCCAAAAGCTGGCCATTACTATTTTTAGGGTTCCGTATACCAAAGGTAAAAAGAAACCCTTATTGTTTTCGCTAAGCTGTCCGTCTGTCCGTCACAGTAAATTTTCTCGAGAACTGTAGGACCTCAAAATTTGGACAGACTGTGTAGAACTTTGGCCGCTACAGCAACAAATATTAAAAATTAAAGGGTTTTCCAAAACGAGCAACGAAAAATTTTCAAATCTCATGTAATATACATACAATTGTATGTATAAAATGGGTGTTTTTTATTGAGGTATAGAACTTTAAGTTGGCATCACTTTTTTAACTGGCGGCCATTTTGTCAGCTGTCAAGTGATTAATATTTAGTTTGGTTTGCCATTTCATCATGAACAGGTTGACAAAAGAACAACGGTTGCAAATCGTGCAAATTTATTTCGAAAATAATGGTTCAGTTCGCGAAGTTTACCGCAAGCTCCGTCCATTTTATGGTCGACATAATCGTCCATCAGAGCAATTAATTCGGTTAACCATGGATCGTTTTCGCACTGCGTTTACTCTATGTGATAATACGCATCCGCAGAGACGTCGAACAGTGCGCACCGAAGAAACGATTGCCGCTGTAGAGCAAAGTGTTGAAGAGGACCCGAATGAATCGATTCGCCACCGTGCACAGCAATTGGAGCTTTGTCCATCAACTTTATGGAAGATTTTGGATGGCATGAATGTGGATGAGTTGTGGTTCCAACAAGACGGCGCTACATGCCACACAGCGCACGTCACAATCGATTTATTGAAGGAAACATTCGATGAGCGCATAATTTCGCGGAATGGACCTGTGAATTGGCCACCAAGATCGTGTGATTTGACACCATTGGATTATTTTCTTTGGGGATATGTGAAGTCGCTCGTCTACGCCAACAAACCAGAAACGTTAGGTGACTTGGAAGCCAACATTCGTGGCGTTATTGCCAACATACGGCCCCATATGCTCGAAAAAGTGGTTGAAAATTGGACCTGTAGAATTGGCTTTATTCGAGCCAGCCGCGGCGGCCACATGCCCGAAATCTCATATTTAAACATTAATGGCATAAAATTATCCTTCCAATAAAGCCAAATTGATGGACATTAAAACGATTTTCTTGTGTTTTATTTCAATCCGAAGTTCTATACCTCTAAAAAAACACCCTGTATATAGACAGCTTAAATTTGTAAAGTTAGTGTACTTTTATAGAGACTACTTAATTAAAATTAAAGGGTGTTCTATCAGTTTATGTAATTTTGACTATTTAATCTTGAGAAACCGTAAGAGGCAAACTCTTGAAATTTTTTGAAACGATAAAACTAAAAAATCCCTAAAAACTATAAAATCGTTAAAACGAAAAAAAGCGCTAAATCAAATCAATTTCTAACAGTAAATAAACGGAAAAATCGCCAGATGTAAAAATCGCTAAAATGAAGAAAATCGCCAAAATGAAAAAATCGTTAAAATGAAAAAAATCGCCAAAATGAAAAAAGCGCCAAATAAAAAATTTCTAACAGTAAAAAACGGAAAAATCGCCAGATGTAAAAAATCGCCAAAATGCAAAAATCGTTAAAATGAAAAAATAAACCCCTAAAATAAAAAAAGTCGCCAAAATTAAAAAAACGCCAAAAATCTAAAAAATTGCCAAAGCGAAAAAATGTGCCGAAAACCAAAAAAAAAATCGAAAAAAAAACGCCAAAACTAAAAACGGCATATTAAACCATGTGTTTTAAAATCGCCTAATTTACAGGAAACAACTCAGTTAAAAAGGTAACTTATTGCAGCTTTTTAATTCCTTTTCTTGTTTTAGATGTTTAAAATGTTTTATGCGAACTTATCTTCGAATGCACTAAATCGTCCGATCAGCAGAGCACGTATTTTTCGTTTTAGGAAATCGCACGATTTCAAAACGCACGGTTTACAGAACATCTCTGATTATATGGGATAAAGTTCGTATAGTATTACATATTTAGTGTCCGTACGGAACCCTTAGTGCGCGAGTTAATAGCTTACTATCTACATCTTACACACACACACTCAAACGTACAATATGCAAAAAAACAAGCATACACGCATCAACACTACTTCTTTTGATTGTTTGTTATGAACAAGAAGTCTTCGCAACATCGCTTGTAAACACTCATATAGTGCTTCGTTTATTAAACGACAGCATTAATTATTGGTTTATTATAATACATGCCAAGAGAAAACATTTAAAAAAAAAGACGTATTTACATTTCAAGACTGTGTACGCAGGCCTCTATTATCAGTGGCCTCGGTGCATCTGTTGAAATGGTCTCATAACAATTGCAACTACCATCATTTCAACGCCGCTGAAATTAACAATTTATTTCTTAAGCCGAGTTGAAAATGCTCTTCTTTTATCTAATACTTCCATGGGCACTGCTGCTGCTCCGTACTTTCAATAGGCGACAGGTAATAGAGGCGTTACTGATGACCCACAAGAAAAAAAAAACTAAAAATTTAAGCTTCCACAAACAAGTGCTTATGAACGTCTGTCTGTCTATTACAGTTTTCCAGCAGCAAAATATATTGATTTCTAATTGAAAAATAGTTAAAGTGTGCATATTTTAAGCTACTTAATGGACAGACAGACTTTATGTTTTTGAGCAACACTAGAGAAAAAGAACAGCAAAAGCATTTGGGAAATCTATACAACAAAAATTTAATATGTAAAGTCTTTGGAAGACACACACAACAACAAAGAAAAAAGCACAAACTAAACTATTGGCCTATTAAAATTTGCCCCAGCTTAATAGCAATTTCTTTTTATTGTTAAATGGGATTTAAAATATTCATGTTAATAACTTTGCTTTACTTTTGTTTGCTTGCTTTTTTTGCATTTGAACCCTTCACTACACTTACTAGGATTTCAGTTAAATTTATGTTTTTGTTTGTTAAAGTCTAGATGCAGCATTCAAAAGCTTTGTTAATAATTCGAGTTAGATTATTCGAATATATATTTTTTTTAGAAAAAAATAAATAAATATTCTTTTAAAGAATTAACATTGATTTAAAAATTGTAGTCAGTTATTCAAATTAATAGCGAATATCAAATTTTTATCGATTATTTTTTAATAAATTTTGAATCACATTTTTTTTGATTCGAAGGCAAATTACAGCATTCCATACCGATCGAAATTTTAGAAGTTTAAAATATACCGAATTTGGTACTCTCATGAAAAATTAATAAATCTATTCGAATAAGGAGAGAAAAAAAATTTTATTCGACTCGTTATTCGAATAAGTTTTGAATATAATTTTTTGATTCGGAGCCAAATTACGGCAGTCGATATGATTTGAAATTTTATAATTTTTATCTATGTATATAAAATATCGTAATTGTATCAAATATTCGATTAAATAACGAATGAAAAAAATTTAATCGGTTATTCGAATAAGAACTTAAACATAAAATTTCCATCGGATCTTTGAATAAAAAAAGTAGTGAAAAATTTTAATCGATTATTAATTGCTTATTCCAATGAATAGCAAATAAATTTTTTTATCAATTATTTGAAAGAAAAATTAAATTAGAAATTAAAATTTTAATCGAATAAAATTTAATTAGTTAAAAAATATATTTTTACAAATAAAGACACAACATAAAAACAATAAAAAAATTTAATGGAATAAAATATATTTAATTCCAAAAAAAATATTTTAACGAATAAAAAATTGTATTCGAGTATTGAAATGCAAATGCATATAGTGTAAAAATGCAAGCAACGAATAAGAACTTTAATTGACTACTCAAATAAATGCCTTACAAAAATTTAATCAAATAAAATATAATTACAAAAAAATAAGTATTTTAACAAACAAAAAATTTAAATCGTGTACAAGAATAAATTAGGAAAAGAGATTATAACTTAAAATGACGAACAAAATTTTAATCGATTATTTTAATGAGTAACTAATGAGTTTTTTTTTAATTTTTCTTATAATAAAATGTAGTAAATGTAAGAAAAAATATTTTCTTTATTCCGATAAGGAACAAATGATAAAAAATTTTAATCGAAATAAATATATTAAATGTAAAAAAAAAATTTAAAGAATTAAGAACTTTTAATCGACTATTCGAATAAATAACGAATAGAGAATTTAAACTTAAATAACAATTGTATAGTTTTTCAGATAAGAAATCAAAATTTAAATAACTTAAAATTTTTAATCGATTAAAATATTGAATTTATATATTTTATTTTAATCGAACAAAATAAACAAAATTCAAAACAAAAACATTTCAATAATTAAAAATTGTTTAACGATTATTCTCTATTAGCAAATTAATAGAGAAAATGAAAAATAGAAATAAACAATAAAAATTAAAACGTTTTTATTCGAATAAATATTTTTTATCGGTAGTACATATTTACAAATAACGTATTAGAATCATAATCGACTATTAGAATAAACTAGGAGCAAATTTATAAATTTTCATAGAATATTCCAATAAATAACAAATGCAAAATTTTGATAATGGCCAAATTTTTGTAACGATTATTCGAATAAATAACATAAGGAATAAACAAAAACTAAATTTTTTTTTTATAAATTTAGGTATATGAATGAATGACGGATAAAAATGTAATTTTGAATAATTTAAAAAATAAAAATAAATAGAAATTTTATATCAAAATCTTTTTGTCGATTACTCGAATAAATGATGGTTAAAAATTGTATCTGAAATTATTAAGAAATTCGAAAAAAAATTTTAATAAAAAAATTCATATATGCACACTTAAATAATTTATATCAATAACTGGAATAAATTATGATTATAAAGTTTATTTAGATAATTGAAAAATTTTAAATAATTTGAATAAACGGCTTTTAAACATTTTTTTCAAATAATTAAAAAATGCGAAAATAATTTATACCGATTACTCGAATTAATGACGGACTATTAAAAAATTTATTTTAAATAATTAAAAATTTCGAAAAAAAATTTATTTAAAAAATTTATCTCGAATACTCGAATAAATAACGGACTATTGAACAATTTATTTTAAATAATTGAAAAATTCTTAAAAAATTTTATCGATTACTCAAATAAATGACGATTAAAAATGTTATTTTAAATAATAAAAATGTCAAAAAATTTTTTATTTAAAAAAATTATACTGATTACTCGAAAAATTTAAATAATTTGAATAAATGGCTTTTAAACATTTTTTTCAAATAATTAAAAAATTCGAAAAAAATTTATACCGATTACTCGAATTAATGACGGACCATTAAACAATTCGTTTTAAATAATTAAAACATTCTAAAACAAATTATATTTAAAAATTTATATCGATTACTCGAATAAATGAGATTGAACATTTAATTTTAAATAATTAAACAAAATTTTTGTACATTTATGTGAATAAATGACGATTAAAAATTTTATTTTAAGTAATTAAAAAGTTCTAAAAAAATGTTTATATTAAAAAATTTATATACGGACGTACGTTTAAACAATTTATTTTAAATACATAATAAAAAAATTCGAAACAAAATTTATACTAAAAAATTACTCGAATAAATGACGGTTGAAACGTTTATATTAAATAATTAAAAAATTCGAAAAAAAAATAATATTAAAAAATTTACACCAATTAATAGAAAAATTGAGGACGACTAAAAAGTTTACTTTAAGTAATTCTTAAAAACATGTTTTACACAAAATAAAAATTAATACTAAAAGTTTTTACCGATTACTCGAATAAATAACGGTTTAGAAAATTAATTTTAAATTATGAAAAAAATGCAAAGAAATTCAATTATTTTTGTTAAAAAAAAGCAGCAAATATTTATTTAAGAATTAAATTTTATATGTTTTGTTTTTGCATTTTAACCTGAAGCTGGAAAATTTTCATAAATCTATTGCATGAAAAATTTTTACATCTTTTGAAGCGAAAAATATTTTGAAAAACAAAGTTTTTTTCTCTAGTGAAAAAATAATATTCTCTGGGTATATTAGATTCGTTACAGCGCACCAAAATCATCGGCGTGTTTTTTTTTTAATCGTTTTACTTTTCTTTCTAATTTACTATTCATGAGTGTACTGAATTTAATTTTTGTTGTTGTTGTTGTTGCTGTATTTGCTCTGTCTGTTGTAATTTCAAAAGGAACATTTTAAGAAACAAAGAAAATACATATAATGAAATCATAGAATTACAAATTTTTCTAATAAATGTCTGAGCATCTTAACAATGATGATTTTCTATAAAATATTTATGTAAGTATATGGGCAGAGTATCCTTTGGTTGTTTTGTTTTGTTTTTTTTTTATCGAATATGAAATTTAATGTGAAATTTAGATTAAAGGAATGAAATTAAATCTGTTGGAAATTATAAGCAAAAGCCATAATATTGATTCAATTGTTTTTTTTTTTGCTTAAAATGTTTACCCCCTCCGTTTTACAAACTTTAAGCAAACAATTTTATTATAAATGCTTGTTAAATAAATAAAGCTTTTAAATGGAAAAATAATACGCATGTTTGTAGATACACCACAAGTAGATGAATAGCATTAATTAAAATAATACTGCGCAGTTTTTTAATTATATTTATTTGTTTAGAGCGGCCCTTTGTAATATTCTTCTGCAAAAGCGAGCAAAAGGACTCTAACATGTCCTTCTTCTTCATTGCTAACGATGCCAATTTGATAAGTTTCACTAGACATGAATCATTTTAGATATTTTTGGGAATTAATTTTTTCTTTATTTAAATTCTAAATTCTATTTATTTAAATTCCAAATCCCAATAATTTTATTTAAATTTCACTTTAAAAATGTTCTATTATGTAGAACAACAAAAAAAATTAAATTTCCTCCCTTGCATATGTTAACCTAAATATATTTTTTATATATATTTGGCAATAAATTAGAAAAGTGCATAAAATAAATAATAATACACATTTAATACTCCTCTATATATTTCTTTTTTTGTTTGTTTGTTTGTTATTTAAGCCGTTTTAGAATAAAATATTTCAGTTGCAAATACAAATAAAATACGCAATTAATATTTTGCCGACAATTGCCAAAAAATAAAATAAAATATAAAACTTTTAGTCGCCGTATTTGTCGGTTTGTCCCATATAATATTGTCGCCAATAAAGTTGGGAGGAAGATTTTTCTACTAAGTTACACTCAAAGAAAAAAAAGATGTCAAATATATTTTTGATACATTTAAGCATAATTTAAAATGAACGAAAGTTGAATTATGAAAATCACATGTAATGGGTGATTTTTTAAGAACTATCGGAAATTAAAGAAAAAGAAAACACACAAAATTCAGACAAATGCATGAAATATTTATTTGGATTGATAGTTGGGTCGATATAATTTAATGTTTGAAGATTATTTCATGCAAATGTTGGCCGCGGCTGCGCCTCAAATGGTCCATCCGCTTAGTCCAATTTTGGCATACTCTTTCCAACATTTCGGCCGGTATCTCACGAATAATGTTGGCAATGTTGGCTTCCAGTGCGTCAATCGAAGCGGGCTTGTCGCTATAGACATTAGCCTTAACATAGCCCCACAAAAAATAGTCTAGAGGCGTTAAATCGCACGATCTGGGCGGCCAATTGACTGGTCCCAAGCGTGAAATAAACTGTTCACCGAACTCGCCTCTCAATTGGTCCATTGTTTCGCGCGCTGTGTGGCATGTGGCACCGTCTTGTTGAAACCACATGTCATGCAAGTCAAGCTCTTCCATTTTGGGCAAAAAAAAGTTTGTTATCATCGCACGGTAGCGCTCACCATTCACAGTAACGTTGTGATTCGCATCATCTTTGAAGAAATACGGCCCAATGATGCCGCCAGCCCATAATCCGCACCAAACGGTTGTTTTTTGTGGATGCATTGGTAGCTCTTGCAATGCTTCTGGCTGCTCTTCACTCCAAATACGGCAGTTTTGCTTGTTCACGTATCCATTCAACCAGAAATGAGCCTCGTCGCTGAACACAATTCTTCGATAAAAAAGTGGCAAAAAATTGCACGCATTTTGGTAATAAAATTCAATAATTTGCAAGCGTTGTTCGTTTGTAAGACGATTCATGATTAAATTATAGACCAAACTGAAGATGTTTGACAGTGACACAAGATACAAAACGTGCGCGAGCTGTCAAAACTAGTGTTGCCAAAAAGATAATAGCAAAAAATCACTCTTTATAATTAAAAAAAGTTTTATAAAAATTGCTTTTAAATTTTTTAGAAATTTCACTTAAAAAAATATTGTAGAAATAATGTGCATTTTTTCTTGTGAGTGTATTTTGACCTGCACTGTTTAATACAGGGGATGGCCGAATTATTAAAAACATTGTAAAATGTTTTTTATTATTTCTTGCTTACGGCAATAATTTAAGCAACAAATTTAGTCAACTGGACTCGTATAGTCACGAAAATATTGCTAGAATAAGCAGTAGGTTTTTTATTTGTCTGCACAATTTATAATATATCACACTCAAGCGAAGGTGCACTAAAAGTGCCGCTTAATATTAAATTCAGTTGCTGCTGCCCCCATTTGTGAAGAAAAAAGTGTAATGAGTTTGCAAAGAAATTTACAAAAAAATCAGTCCTTAATATTTTGGCCTTTTTGTGTAAATTTTAACAACTTTCAACATGAATTATTATTCTTTCGACGTTAATTCCCTCAATGTATCTAGTTTATGGGTTATAGACTCCATAACCTACATTTGCATCTGTATGTGCGATAAATGTAATAAAAATTGCTTGAATAAAATGTTTACACATCATTTTGTCTACTTGGCTTTTATGCAAAATTCTTTTTTAGGTATTTAAATTTTTTATATATCAAATGCGTTTTCTCTTAAGAATTCAAATTCAAGTTATAACTCAAACGATAAAATTTCTGCTAATCGGCTTGCTTAAAAGTTTGCGGAATATCGTTGTATAACCTCTGACTTTGGATAAAATTTAAAAAAAAAAGTTAATTAAACGCATTCAATTTTTCTTTCGATTATTTTTTTTTAATTTTTTTTATTCGATTATTTGCATAATATTTTTATGTGCTAATTTTTATTATAATTCAGATTAGAATAAAAGCTCATGTCACTTTGTTGATTAGATATTTAAAAAATTATTTAATAATAATAATTCAATAATTCAATAATTCAAATAGTTCTTTTATTCGATTATATGTTGATGTTGTTTTTTTTTGTTTTTTTGACAAATTATTAAAATAATTTTTTAATTCCTCTATACCACTAGTCGAAGAATTTTTTACAAAGAGTAGACAAGTGAAAAATTTTACTGTCGTCTTGATGTGACGTCGACGACGCCATTCACAATATGGGAGGATATTTCAGTTGGTATATTTGAGTATTTTGTTTTTATTTTAAGTGAAAGTATGAAATGTTTTATTCGATTATTCGTGTAAATTTTTTAACTAATATTCGAGTATTTTAAATAAAACAAATAATATTTTATTTTTTGTTTATACGAATAATTTTTTTTATTTGTCTGAGACTAAAAAATGTTATATTTGTTTATTGGTGTGAATATTTTCATAGATTATTTTAGTACAAATATTCGAATAATTAATTTTATTCAATTACTAGAATAATTGATTTTACACGATTACTGAAATAATTTATTTTATTACTGTTCAACTAATATATTTTATTCGAATACTTTATTTTATTTGATTACTCGAATACTTTATTTTATTCGATTATTCGAATAATTTTTTTATTGTTTGAATAGTGCAAAAAAATTATTAATTTTTTTTAATAAAAACTGAAGAAAACTTTATTTGAGTTCGAATAAAAACTGTATATTTAACTCGAAGACGTAAGACGTTAAGACGTCAAATAAATATTTTGATAAAGCTTGTGACTGTTTGTATTTGTATTAAAATCTCCACCCATAATAATTGGCACATGAGATGGAGATTGTTACCCAATTGTCGAGCACCAGCATCAGTGTAAGGCAACAGTACGTAATGATGATATGTTATAATATAATGTTATAAATTCTTTATAAAGACTGCTATATATCTTTTAAACAAATATTTGCCATTTAAAACGCTATTTTATTTAAAAGTTTTTTCAACTTTTTAACAAAATTGTCCCCACTGGCAACACTATCACACTTCATAAGCAATTTCTATTAAAATTAACATTACTCCTGAAGGTATGCCTTAAAATTCGGTGGAGTGCATTTCTATGCAGCTGTGACGTTTCTCTGTACTTCTTGTTCGCATGATTACACTAATATACTCATACATAGCTCACACCGATTTGATAACGCTTTACGATCTTATTACAAATGTTTGATTGTGTTCTAAAAAACATTTTTACCCTCTAACGTAAAGATGTTTACACATCAAAAAAAAAAATATTTCAATATGAATGAAATTATTGTTTTATTTGATTTTGAAAAATTTTGTAATAGAAATATAAAACAGAAAATTATTTATGATTTATTTGAATGGGCTGAAGTTCGTAGCGCTTTTTTAAGCCAAATTACATGTGATAATTATTAATGAACAAATAACATCAAAGTTAGTTGTAAATATTCTGACAACACATAGTTGAACGCAACAACCAGCCGTTTTCGAAGGCCACTAAACCTTCATCATCAGCGTTCTTCTGTGTTTGGCCCACTGTGTGTGGTGTCAGTTGATGTAGATTTCTGCTTTATATACGAAACTTTCTTGCAAATGGAATACGGGAATTGTTTTCATCGTATTTCAATTTGCTGAAAACGTGTTTTGTAAAAGAAAAGAAAGAAAATTATTTGTTTAGTCGAAATAAGCCTGCACTTAATCGCCAGAATCCCTTAAAAAAACTTTAATCGACACATTTTTTTGACTTCGTGTTTTTGACGGTTATTTATATTTACTATAGCAAATAATCTATTATTGATAAAAAATAAAGTTTAAAAATTATGTCGCTTAAGACTTTTTGTAATTATGGCACGATGTGTTAAAAAAAATTGTTTTCAAGAGCCCAGAAAAAAAATCATAAAATTAAAAAGAAAGTTTTTTTTCTAGACTTTTACATACTTTTTTTCGTTATGAAAAAGTTTAAGTTTAAATAAGTTTTCTGGGCTCTAAATAGCCATTGTGCAAGTGAAATATTTAAGGGTACAATTTTTTTTCCAAGAAACTTTTTTCGTATAATTTTTTTAGTTAAATTTGATTAAAAATGATGTTAAATTTAATATCTCTTATTTTCACCAAAGTTTAGCAAAAAAAAAAACAAAGTTTCAGTAGCATTATTATGGCCCTTTTGAAACTTTTTGTATTGGCTATAACTAAAGTAGATATTTTGTTTTCTTTTATTTTGAATTTGTTGCTTCTTGGCGAGAATTTCTTTAAAACCAAGCATTTTATTTGTTATGTTTCCTTGTTTAAAAGAAACTCATACAAATACAAGAAAGAACAAAAATCTTCATTTCCGGTTGCAACTGTAAGAGTCGTCGCCATGACTCTCTTTATGGCATTCTTAACATGTGAATGACTGGCACATAAAAATACTTGCAGACAAACGGAAGATTTTTACGCTTTTGGTTTTAATATGAAATAAAATAAAATAAAATATTTTAAAATACGCTGGCTGGCAAAATGTTTAATAATAAATGTCTTTATTTTTTCTCTCTTTACAGGTAAGTGAACTTTAAAGACGGAAATGAAAAAAATTCAGTAAAAGCTTTTTCGAAGAGCCAAAGCATTCAAAATACATTTGAACCAGAAGAGGTTAGTGCATAATAGTTACTCACTTGAAATGCTAATGTTACTCACTTCAATAATTCAAAAGATTTATTTTGAAAGTAATTTGCCAAAAATATATCCAAAATATTATTCAGCCTGTCATCCATTCACACTAGACGGGAGGAAAATTTTCACACCTGTCTCCAGTGGCATCCTAAAGCGTGATATAGAACCTTTTAATACTCCTCTTCCCAATAACTAAAAATTAATAAGAAAAAATATTTTCTAGAATAAATTTCTTTCTTATTTTATCAAGCAGAATAAAGAAATAAACAGAAAATTGCCGAAATTATTTGTGCGTTGCTTGAGCGAACACTACTTAAATTAAGCTTCTTTTGTGGACAATTTAATACAAACCAATTTCAATAAATACACCAACCAACCAAAATACATCACTCAACTGTACACACAGACTTTTATGTCCACCTACAACAGGATTCACTTAAGTTCTTTGTACTGCTTTTCTCTTCTAACGAAGAAAGAGTGGGGAGGGGGCGGTTGAAATTTCCATCATTTATATTTTATGGCTGGAATTTTGAGGTAAATGAAAAAAGAAACTAAATTGCAATAAAATGAGTAGAAAAAAGTTGTTTAACTTTGTTTTTGAAAGTTTTATTGAAATTTCTTATATAAGTTTTACTTTTTTGTTTGTTTTGTTCCTCAAACTTTCTTTTTTACTTTGGCTTGGTGTCTGTTAGTGTATCTTTATGTTGTTGTTATTGTTTTTACACTTTTTTGCTATCTTGCTGTCGTTGTGTCGAGAATCAATAATTATTAGGAATCCATAAACGTTTGTCACTTTAAGTCATCTTTATTGGCATCGAATAGTTCGCCTCTCCATCTAGTCCTTAGTGGGTGTGTATTTATGTATTCATGTGTGTATTTGGCATGCTTTAAATCTTTTATCGTTAAGTTGGCTGAAGTTAAAGTGCTTTTGGGTAAGAGCATTTTTAAGCCAGGCATAAGGCTGTAAATAATGCACTGTGGGCTGAAACAAGCTAAATAATCGCACAAAAATTAAAAGCTGAATAAATTATAATATAAATTCAATAGCAAAATATTTAAAGTAAATATTATAAGCAAGCATTCAAACTTTCATGCATATTGAGTGGAATGTCTTAAAATAAAAAAAATTGTTAATATAAGAAAAATCGGTTCAAGGACTCTTCCACATACATATACTTATGTATGTATGCCGAATTTCCAAAAAAAAAACAAAGTTTGTTTTATTTGCAAAATTATATATTTTTAACTATCTAGCGAATTTTAATTAAATCGATATCAGGACCTGTTTAACTACAAAATATCCTGAATTTAAAAAATTAAATTTTATGCTCAATTTGCAAAGAAAGCTTATTACAATCCTTAAAACTACACAAATAAACATTCTGATAAGTTCCATGTCAATGGGTGCAAGGACATGGTTGCGCCCCATATATCCTTTATTTAGAAAAATTAATTTAAGCTATACTTAGAATCAGCAGGCAGTGGAAATTGTTGGTTATAACACATTTAAGCTTACTTATACATAACTATCATTGTAATAGCGCCGAGTTCTTGCCTATTACCGATATATACTAAGTTAAAAAAAAATTTTTTTTTAAATAAAGTAACAATTATGACAAAAGTTCAGAAAAACTGTGTTACAACTTCTGAAACTACACCAATAAACTCTATGGAAAGTTTCATGTCAATTTTTGTAACGACATGCTTGTGTCCCGTATATCCTTTATTTTAGCAAATTAGTTTCAATCAAAATCATGATCACAGAGCAGCAGACTCTGTAACAATTTCCAAAATAATAGGTATATACTCTACAGAAAGTTTCATATTAATTGGTGCAAGGATGTGTTTGTGCAACATATATCCTTTATTTTAAAAATCGAATTTCAGCTAAACTTATGATCAAAAACTATCGAAAATTGGTTGTTATAGCATGATCATAATGCACAAAAAATTTGTGGTTATAGCAAATTTGAGTTTAATGCTAAATTTCGTTTTAATGGCAGCAGGTTTTACCTATCATCCATATATCCTTGGTTAAAAAAACATGGTTTGATTAAATATTATTATTAGCACAATCTCTTAAACTACATAAATAGACTCTGGGGAAAGTTTCAAATTAATATGTGCAAGGACATGCTTGCGTCCTATGTATCCTTTTTTTTACAAATGGAATATCGACTAAAATCATGATCGCAGAGCAGCCAAGCTTAGCAGTTATTACTTATTTCAGTTCACATTTAATAAATAAATAAAAATCTTGCTTATCACAATATATCCTTAATTTAAAAAAAATATGTATAAAAAAAATTATAACAAAAATTCAGAGATGTGTAATAACCTGTAAAACCACATAAACCCTCACGAAAGTTTCATATTAATTTGTGCAAGGACATGCTTGCTCCCCATATATATTTTATTTATACAATTGAGTTTTAGTTAAAGTTATTGAACATTTAAGATTACTGATTAATTTCGTTCTAATCGTGGCAGTCTCGTGCACATCTCGGAGATGTCCTTAGTATAAAAAAAATTTATATTAACAAAAAATTATGATAAAAATGCAAATAAACCGCGTAAAAAACTTAAAAATAATAGAAATATACTCTTCAGAAAGTTTTATATCAGTTACTGCTGGGACACTCTTTTGACCCATATATCCTTTATTTTAAAAATTTAATTTAAGATATATTTATGATCAGCAAGCAGTGAAAATTGTAATTCAGTTAAAATTATGAACACAATTACTGCAGAGTTAAGCCCACTGATTAATTTTGTTTTCGTGGCATATCGCAGATATCCTTGTTTAAAAAAGAAAAGATAAATAAAATGAATAAAATGCCCCATATTTATATTTTACTATAGGAATGTTAAAATCATGCATAAGTAATATCAGAATGCAATGAGAATTTTGTACTGTGTCCAGATTCATACAGCTGACCTCTTTGTAGAACATCATTGCAATACAAGAAAGGATGTGATTATCACTCATATATCCTTTATTTTAAAAATTAAATTTTTATACAATATGCTGTTAAAGCTTGTTACTATTTCCAAAATTGTGGAGTTGAGTTATTTTAAAAATATTTATTTTTTCAAAGCTGTTGCTATTTCTGATATTTTTAACAATTACGATCAGAATGCAGTTAAACTTTTTTACTATTTCTAAAATTTTGTAGTTGATCTCTCTGCTGAATATATGCTTAATATCTTATCTTAATAACTAGAATACAGTGAAAGCTTGTTAATATTTCTAAAATTATGCAGTCGGACTCTCTATTGAAGATTATTGCAATTAGAGCAAGGACATGCTTACGATCTGTGTATCCTTAATGTTAAAACTGTGGCTATAATGCAATTAAAGCTTGCTAATATTTCTGATACTATGCAATTGTGTTCTTTGTTGAATGCTATTGCAATGAAAGCAAGGATATATTCATCTCTCATGTATCCTTTATTTTAAAAATTTATTTGTTTCCACAACTATTATCAAAATGCAATGAAAGCTACTATTACTATTTCCAAAATTATGCGATTGGGCTCTGTGTTGAATATTATTAAATTGCGACTAAGGATGTGCTTAGTGCTCATAAATCCTTTATTTAAAAAATAAATTTTTTTCACTATTATGATCAGAATGCAGTGAAATGTTGGTACTATTTCCAAAATTATACAGTTGAGTTCTCTGTTGAATATCATTGCACTGACAGCAAGGGTATCCTTATCGTTCATATATCCCTTATTTTAAAATTTGAATAATTTTCACAATTGTGCTAAGAATGCAGTGAAAAGTTGTTACTATTTCTAAATTTATGCTGTTGATATCTCTCGATCATATTATTGTAATGAAAGTAAGGATATGTTCATCGCTCATATATTCTTTATCTTAAAATTTTAATATTTCTTAATTTTATGCTCAGAAAGCAGTGAAAGCTTGTTAATATTTCCCAAATGATGCAGCTGAGGTCTCAGTTGAATATCATTGCAATGACATCAGGGATATGCTCATCGCTCATATATCCTTTATTTTAAAGTTTTAATACTTTTAATTTTACGATCAGAAAGCAGTTAAACCTTGTTACTATTTCCAAAATTATGCATTTTAGCTCTCTTTGGAAGATCAATGCACTGAGAGCAAGGATATGCTTATCGTTCATATATCCTTTATTTTAAAATTTCAATATTTTTCACAATTATTATCAGGCTGCAGTGAAAACTTGTTACTGTTTCGAAAATTATGCATTTGAGCTCTTTCTTGAAGATCATTACACTGAGAACAAGGATATCACATATCCTTAATTTGAACATTTACTTTTTTTTAATTATGACCATAGAAATTAAAAGATTGTTACTGTTTCCAAAACTAGGCGCTCTCTGTTGAACTTCATTTAAAAAGAAGCAATGATATGCATGCTTTGTATAATTGTAAAATTAAGTTCTTGGGTAAACTTCTTTGCAATACGCACAAGGATATGCCTGCCTTTTTTATTTTTCTTAATATTATAAATCTGTTTGGTGATAATGATGCGCTGGAAGGTTGATTTGATTACAGTTTTTCTTACTTTTTTACCCCTGTGCAAAATTTTTTTTTCTACTTTCCATCACTGATTGCTTTTACTTAGTTTTACTTTCAGAGAAAGAAAAAACTTTTCACCCAAATATTCCTGAGTTTTATGTGTAAAAAATTTGTCATGGTTGTCTTGGCAAGCAAATGTCACTACGACTGGATGCTGGCTCGTAACATAACAATAAATAAAACTCCAACTAACGAACGCCTTTTCATTGTATCTACTTTGCCTGCAATTGTTACCTCTGCTCGTGCAACTACTCTTGCCAGCATCCTTTATTCTGGGTACTTGCAGAACACGGCAAACGAGACAAACATAAAATCGACTTAATTCTGAAAGTTGTTTTTTTAAGTAAAAATTTTTTGGTACTTTTAACAAAAGAAAAACTTTGCAAATAAATCCGTTGATACTTTAAGGTTGAGTTGCACACACACAAAAAAAACTGGAATTTTCTATAGTTTTGTGCAATAAGGGGTTGCGTTTTTTGGTTTTTCTTGTGCAAGTTTTTCACAAGAAATAAAATAGCAGCCCATAACTTTTAAAAGTGTTACGTTTTGTTATTTTGCCAACAAAAAAAAAAAAAAAATTAAATTAGAGAAAGTATCCAAGAAAATATGTAAGTGTAACAAAAGTTGATGATTATAGCATAAATTTTGGTTAAATAAAAGGGTTGTCCAACGGAAATTTTGCGCCATTGTGGCAAGTGCAATATGAAGAACGGCATGACATGTCCGTTAAGCAAAAGTTTTTGTTTAAATCAGAAAACTTAACTGGATTATTAAGACAAAAAATAAAAATTTTATTTGAAAAGACGGCATAGATTTAGATAAGAACAAGCACTGAAATGCGCTGGCGGAAGAACCTTCTTTAATATCCTTGGAATATTGCTAAATTAATTGTGTTGTGCGTTAACCAAAACGTAGCTCTATTCAAATCTTGATATCTTTACAATTTGCATTACCATTTGCTAAGTATAGCCAAGGTTACCTGTTTAATGTTTATTGGGCTCGTAGGACCATAAAAATCCATGTTATTAAAATATCTAAATTTATAACAATTTTGTATATTCCGTGACTTTAATAATTATATGAGTCGTGCACAATTTTTTAATTCCTAATAAATATATGATGTATTAACACTAAACGGATTCGAAGGACCATAAAATTAATGTTATTAAAATATTTCTAAACTGTAATAATCTTTATAATTTCTTGGCTTTAATAACATTAACAGATATACAATGTTTTTTAATCCCTAATAAATGTACTGACACCCAATCGGGTTGGAAGGACCAAAAAGCGCTATGGTATTAAAATGTCTCTAAACTTTAATAATTTTTAATATTTCGTAACCTTAATAATTTTATAAGACGTAGAAGGTTTTGTAATTCCTAATAATTGCATTGACTGCAAGCGTCACAAGCCTTTACAACGCCAACATGAAGAAAAGCAAAGGACCTATTTGACAGCAAAAGAAAATAATAAATAAATGAATGAATGAAGCGAAATATATGTGTGCGGTCATATTTATTGGAAGGCTGTTTCCTTCCGCCTTGGCGCCCTAAGGAAGCGCAAAATGAATGAATGAAAACAATAAACGCACCAGCAAGCGACTGCTTTAAGTTAAAATAATTCTTTTATAATGAGCTTTTTAAGGATGGGGTGCTCCCCACACACTCACTTAAACAAATTCTATGAGAAATAAAATTATAAAATAAAGGAAACATTAAACATCATCATCGTCATCATCATTGTCATTATCATGAATGTAACTGACAGTCATCATCGTCTTCTTTGTCATAAGTTTTACGAGTCAGTCAGTCATTGTAATGGCTGGTGGCAGGCGGGCTGTTAGTCGTTATAATTGTCAACACACGGCCATTCGTCATCTTCTAAAATAATGTCAGGTCGCACAGTCGCACATTCACACAATCGCATAAACAATTACACATCATCATTCTACGCTCACACCCAGTTGCCTTCCTGCAAAGTGATGATGAGTCCTTTTTTCCTTTTGCCTGTTATTGTGCCACTAGTCCTTGTGATGATAAACGTTGAAGCCTAAATAAATGTGGAGTTGTTGTTGAGTTCATTTCATTTATATTGAGTTGAATTTTCCGTGCCGTTCTTCGATGTTGTGTCATCATCGCATTCTTTTCAGGCAAGCAATACACTGTCATATTGAAAACATTTTATTTTTAACATGGAATTCCCTTTTTTTCCCTGAATTATTTCTTTTAAATTTATGATATTTTAACAAAGATAAGAAGTAAAATAATTTAAAGGAAATTAATGTACACTTGCATGTCCTTGTTTTAGTTATTTAGCGTAGCAAGGATTTAACACAATTTGTGTTATCCTTGTATGTCCTATAGAAATTCGTTTTCATTCTACTGAGTTGCTCAAAAATTGTGAGTAAACTTGATTTAAGATATTTTTGGTTTAGGAAAAATTCTACATATTGTCACACAAAATTCAAAAAGGCTTAAGTAAAAAAAAACTAAATGGGTTTTTATATTTTTTGCTTACGATGTGATCCTCAAAAATGAATCTAGATAAAAATTTTTATTCACATGTTTTTTTTTTTTTTTTGAAGTAAATTTCCTCGATTATTGTGACTTTTTTTGGACTTGAAAAGCTGTCGAAGTTAAAAATTTAAATAATTTTTTTTTCTATGTTTATGATTTAATTGCGCTAAAGTTCATATCGCTTTGCAACCCAAATTGCATGCGATAATTATTAACGAAAAACTAACACCAAAGTTAATTGTAAACACTTAGTAGAACGGAACAACTAGCTGTTTTCGAAGGCCACTACACCTTCATCATCAGCGTTCTTTGTGTTTGGTCCGCTGTGTGTGGTAACAGTTGATGTAGATTTCTGTTTTATATACTCAGTCTTCAGTGCAAATAGAATATGTGAATTGTTAATTAATTAATATTTTTATTGAATCGTCAAAAGTTGGATAATTACAGAGTGATTAATTACACTACACACTACATAAAACATTGTATGGAAATGACATTTACACGGTGAAAAATAAAAATAAATGGTTCGACCAATATATTTGACCAAGCATTTTAAAATAAAACATATATATAATATGTTATATTATAAAGTATTTAAATATTCCCTAAAAGCGTCAAATATGCTCTAAAGATTTAAGTAAACAAATTTAGTGAAATGGGACTTTGACCCGCGCACGAAGGGTTCCATACGGACACTAGATATGTAATTCAATGCGAACTTAAGCCTATATGTGCCCTTAATTATGAAAGTGGTCTAAGTCGTGTTCATTTATGCTTCAAAATATCAAATAAATCTGTAAAAAACTTTAATAAATATTTAAAAAAATAATAAATAAATTTATATAAATCGAGACTAGTACAACTCTAAATGCAAATGTTGCAGAATATAAAAGTATTTTTTAATTTGTTTAAATGTAGTATACTAAATATCTCGACAACTGAAATATATGACTTAGACCACTTTCATAATTAAGGGCAAATACATATAAAATATAGTTTTGAAATTTTTTCGTTTTTGGGTTTTTTTTGGTTTTCAGCGTTTTTTTTTGAGCGATTTTTTTAATTTTGGCGTTTTTTGATTTTTGGAATTTTTTCCTCTTTTTGGCGATTTTTTTCGGTTTTGGGCGATTTATTTTTAATTTTGGGGGGTTTTCGCACATAGGCGATTTTTTTACTTCTGTCGATTTTTTCGGTTTTTGGCGTTTTTTAATTTTGGTGACTTTTCCATTTAGGCGATTTTTTTATTTTTGACACTTTTTCTCGTTTTCGCGATATTTTTCGGTGTTTGGGTTTTTTTTTAATATTGACGATTTTTTTTTAATTTTTGCGATTTTTCGCATAGGCGATTTTTTTAATTCTGTCGATTTTTTTCGGTATTTGGCGTTTTTTAATTTTGTAAATTTTTTCGATTTTGCAATTTTTTTTATTTTTTGGCGAATTTTGTCGGTTTGGCGATTTTATAATTTTGTGATTTTTTAGGGTTTCCATGATACAGCAAGTTGTCAAAATTAATTTGTTGAAATTACATTAACTGATGGACCACCCTTTAATTGTTTTTTAAGGTTTAGTGCTAATTGTTGTAGTCTGTATAAAAATACACTAATTTTACAAATTTCAATTTTCAATTTTAACTCTCATGTATTTTTTGTTGTAGCGGCCAAGGTTCTACATACTCTGTCAAAATTTCAGGTCCCTAGTTCTTACGGTTCCTGAGATAAAAGCCTGTGACGGCTAGACGGCCAGATGCAAGCCTAAAAAGGACAAAAATATGAGTGTAAGACTGCAATATGCAATAACATGCTTTCGCAATCGCATTTTAATTAATGGCTTAGTTTAGCTTTAACTTCTCATATTTGGGGATTTTCTAATATGCGAGTATTTTCTTTTTTTTAAATAACAATTTCAATATGAATTACATGTCATTTGTTACACTTGACTTTTAATAACAAAATTAAAAACTAAAAAATAAAATCATTGTAAAAATATGCAAACATACACATGTTTTCATTTTACAAAATTAAATGCTCATAATTAATGTAAAACATTTAAGCATGAATATTTGATAAATTAAATCAACAAATTTTGTTTAAAATTTCCAATATTTTTCCCAAATTATAAACATATATTTTTCTCGAGTATTTGTAACGATAGTTTTTTTTTCAATTAAACTTTAATGATTTTATTGCATGTTTGATATTATTTGCAGGCATTTTAAAATTTTTGTGCACATTTTATTTTATTACGAGTATAAGCAAACACATTTTCATAGGCTTTATGCACAGTTGAGGACAGATAGGAAAGAAAAGGGACAGTTAGGTTAAAGAAAAGGCTGAATGGAACGTTTTGAGTTTGTCATTCAGGTGGATATTAATATCCAATTGTAATTCGCAATGGAAAAATATTCTTTATAGTGAAGTTCGTTATACACCAGTTCGACTGTATTTGATTAAAAAAAAGTTTCCTTGTTTTTATAAAAATTTAATTGGGTAAAATGCCTTTTTTTAAAGTGTCTACCTTTACCAAATATATAAATTTTCTAAATTATATTTCTACCATATGCATAGTTTTGTTAATAAATAAATTTAACAAAATATATTTATAAATTTTTAATACTCGTATATTTTGAAAATTTATTTTAACATAATTTACATTTAACTAACATTTCATCCATTAACACACATGAATATTTAATAACCATTTTCCGACCTTTTTGTTTTTAGTAAATATAATTTTACATATTTATTAGCCATGAAACGAACAACAAAAGGCAATCCCATTTCAGATTTTTAACTCCAAATAGTTTTATTTCTATATTTATGTATATGTGTGTAAGTGTTTTATATGAAATAGTTAAATGTTTTATATATTTATATATTAACCACAAAATGAAAGTTCGCTTGGGAATTATTAAAAATTCATAATCATAAGTTTATTGTACTGCACTGCACTATGGGAATTTTTTTCCCTTTTTTTTGAGACGAAAACTATAAATTTTAATATCTAAAATTCGCATTATTTATTAACTAATATACTAAAGAACAAACACAAACCGCAAAGCGATTAGCTTGTCTGCGTAAAACACCCAGGGTCTGTGGTGGAAATCGAACCCACGACCTCTGGACTGAGAGGCTAGCATCGCTATCATAACAAACATAATAACATAAACGTCTTCGTTTATATTTTTCCCATATATTGGTTTACGTTATAATATTTATTTTGGCATGGTTTCTAAATGGGTTAAATGGCAGTGTATGCAGTGTAAATTTCAGATGCAGCTTTCAGCCATAAGAGTTTGTAATTCAAAAATTTGTATGAATGGAAAACTGTGTCGAAAGTGATAAGTTTTTTTATGTGTAACAAAATTTTGATGTATTCATGTGTTAAGACGATTAAATCGAAATTATTAAAGTGGGTTGGGCCACGCCCATACGAGCGAAAGTTATAGGAGTCAGAGTATTCAAATTTGGTATGGATTCCTTTCAGAGCGCATTGCGAACTAAAGGAGTGTTTAAAAATTTACACACGTGAGAATGCGTGAGCGTGAGTGAACAAAATTGCTTGCTTTACTATAAGGAGGATAACGAAGAAAATAAAACTTTTTAAACATTTTTTGAAAATTTCCATTCACTGCCACTTTATTGAGTTTTTTTGTGTGTGATCTTCAAATAACGAATGAGTAAAGGTTTTCATAATAGGTTAGGTTAGGTAGGGGTGGCAGTCAGAAACCCGGACTCACTTAGACCGTTTTGGTCCATTGTGATACCACGGAGACTCTACTTATGCGGAGTCCCCACCGTCAAACCATCCAGAGCTCAGTATAAAGCTGCTAATACGTTGAAGTTTAACACCAGCAACGTCATAAAGTTCCCTGAATTCAAGAGACAATGGGCGCTCTTTCCTGCAACTCCAGGACAGTGACAAAGAAAATGTTCTACGCTTTCCTCTTCATCAATATCTTGGCAGCTACGGCAAAAGTCGTTGTGTTCAACCCTTAGCCTTTGTGCATGCCTACCTATGAGACAGTGTCCGGTTAACACGGACACTAGAATCGAGATTTGTTTCCTATTCTTTGAAATTAGGTAATCCGTACCTTCTCTATTTAGGTGAGTCCATAACTGCCTTGTGATCACGCAATCATTTCTTGTGACCCACCTTCTATTTGTTTCATCCTCTGTCTTGCGCCTAAGTCTGAGTTTGCAAGAGAGTAGGGGTAGACCTACACATTCCAAATCCGGTGGAACCTGTAAGGTTGTCCCAATTCTAGCAAGCTCGCCAGCCCTAGAGTTCCCCTGTAAGCCTCTATGCCCCGGGATCCAGATGATCCTAATATAAAACTGCTCTGCCATCTCATTTAGAGATGATCGGCAGTCGAGGGCTGTTGTTGTTCTTAGAAGCGAGGATTTGAGGGCCATAATAGCTGCTCGACTATCGGTGTAAATGTTAATTAAAGTCGTTGAAGTGACATTCACTTTTAACCAGTTCGCAACTTCTCTTATAGCAAGGATCTCTGCCTGAAAGACACTGCAGTGATCCGGAAGTCGCCTTGCAATACGAAGATCTAAAGTCCTCGAAAAGACCCCATAGCCCACACCTTCATAATAACAAGTTATAATTTTTGAAAATAAAAAAAAAATTTTAATATAATGTTGAAGGTAAGTGAATAATTAATATTAGTCAAAAGTTTTCATGCGTGAAAAGGCGTGATCGTGACTGAAAAAGTATTTTTATTTTGCTTTAATATAAAAATAATAAAAAAGTACCTTTTGAAAAATTTTCGAAAATTTATTCACTGTCACTTTGTCAAGTGCCTTGTGCGTGACTTCAAATAGCAATTGAGTGTATGTAGTAAAGATTTTCATAGTAAAAATTTATTAATTTTAAAAATTTAAACAAAAAAATTCAAATAAACTCAAAAATAAGTAAATTTTTATAGTTATTAAAAAATTGTCACGCGTGATAATGCGTGAGCGTGAGGTTTAATTGAGATTAAGTAAAACAATTTTAAAGGATGTAAGAAGAAAAGCTCTTAAATCGGATAAAAAATAGTCTAAAGTTCTCACGCGTGAGAAGACGTGAGTGATACAATTTTTTTTTTATTAGATTAGGTGATAAAAATTTCAAGGACGCTTAAAGACAGGCTTTAAAGTTTGACAAAAATTAGTCAAAAGGTGTCAAGCGTGAGGAGACGTGAGCGTAAGTGATAAATTTTTTTTCTTTGTGAAATTAAGTGAAGAAATTTTTAAGGACATAAAACGAAGAATTCCGAAGTTAGATAAAAATTAATCTAAAGTTGTCACGCGTTAGAAGACTTGAGTGATAAAATTTTTTTTCTTCATAAGATTAGGTTTTAAAAATTTCAACGATGAATAAAAAGTGAGTCTTTGAAGTTTGATAAAAATTAGTCTAAAGGTGTCAAGCGTGAGAAGACGTGAGCGTAAGTGATAAAAGATTTTATCTTTGTGAAATTAAGTGATACAAATTTTAAGGACCTTAGCAGAAAGAGTTCCGAAATTTTATAAAAAAATTAGTCAAGATGTGTCAAGCGTGAGCGTAAGTGATAAAAAATTTTTCTTAGTGAGATTAAATAATAAAAATTTTAAGTATGTTATGAGGGGGTTTTTGAAGTTTGATGCAAAGCAGATAAAATGTGTCATGTGTGATAAGAAGTGAGCGTGAGTGATAAAATTTTTTCTTTCTGATACTATGTGATAAAATTATGAAAAACGAGGTGGCTTTCGAAGTTTGATAAAAATTTAGTTAAAAACATTGATAAAACTTTTCGAAGTTCGATAAAAAAATTAGTCAAACGGTGCCAAGCGTGAGAAGACGTGAGAGGAAGTGATAAATAAAAATTATTGATATTAAGTGATAAAAATTTTAAGTACATATGTTAAGAAATGGGATTTTGAAGTTTGATGCAAAGTATATAAAAGGTGTCATGCGTGATAAGAAGTGAGAGTGAGTGATACAAATTTTTTCTCTTTGATATTGTGTGATACCATTTTTTAAAAACATTTAAAAGGAGGCTTTCGATGATTGCTAAAATTTTAGTCAAAAATGTGTCACGCATAAGACGACGTGAGCGTGAGCTATAGAAAAATTTTGTCCGTGACATTAAGCGATAAAGTTTTTTAAAGACGTTAAGAAGGAGGCTTTCAAAGTTTGTTAAAAAATTAGTCAAAAGTTGTCAAGCGTGAGAAGTTGTGAGCGTGAGTGATAAGAGCAAGATTTCCGAAGTTTGGTAAAAATTAGTAAACAGTTGTCACGCGTGAGAATAAGTGAGCGTGAGTAATAAAAAAATTTTCTATTTCTTGAGATTAGGTGATAAAAACTGTGTGTACATTGAGAGGAAGGCTTTCGAATTTTGATAAAAATTAGTTAAAATGTGTCACGCGTAAGAGGACGTGAGCGTCAGTGAATACATTTTTTTCTTTGCGAGATTTAGTGATACCATTTTTTCATGACGTTAAGAGGAACACTTATCAAAAGTTTTATTCCAAAATATTATGTAAATCCATCCTGCTTTTATGACCACGAAAACAAGTACATTTCCCATAGTGCATTATTACAAGAATAAAACTAACAATTTCGCCAGGACTTTTTTTTTGCCTATGACTGTGGTGGTCCTTTTTGATTTACTTTTGCAGACGCTTACGCAAAAACCGCAGGGTCTAAGGTTGGTAATATTAAACATATTCCGGCATATTGTCTTCTTACCTGAGACTGAAAGAATATTTTAAGAAAATTAAAACCAAAAGTTTATGTAAGAATTAATATTTAAAACAACGATGATATGCAAAAATTTGCTATTCCTTTCAATTTGAATTCTCACAAGAATTTCTTGTTTTTATTGAAAAAAAAATGGGCAGTAAAAATTTAATTTTATACTAAATTGAAAATGTATGAAGGTGGCAACAAAACTAGCCGACCTGGCGTATAGATAGCGCCACAGTAGGGTGGAAAAAATAAGTTTGGCGAAACTAAGCTTCACGTTGCTTATTATTTTTGTTTTTGTAGCCATCAAAAATTTTTAAGCATGAAAAAATATGCCTTCTTTGACTAAAATATGATGATTCGTATTTTTTTACTTTTCATTTAATTTCATAATTGTCAAATGTAATGCAAAAATTAAGTAAAATATAATTTAAATATGGAGGTTTTAAGCTATTCAGCAGTTTTATTAGATAATTTAACTGGCAGCTAAATGATTATTTAAGCTGTCGGAAAGTTTGCTTAAACTTGAGACACAAAATAAAAGAAATAGAAATATTCCTGACCCAAGGTTGTCGAAATACAATAAATTGTGATTATATCCAGCTTCCAGCGTGCTTATCTTAACTGTACACTAAGGCACTTGTATAAAACAAAATATATATTTTTTTATACTCGTACATATGTATATAAATACTGTCTAAGCAGACAACTCATAAAATCGTTATAATTTTTTTATACGTTGCACTTTTGTGCCCATAAACTCTTTAGCAAACTCGTGTGTGTCCTTCACTTAACGTTAGTATTTTTTATTTTTATTTATTTTGTTTTTTGCTTGAAAAGGCGGCAAATTCATTAGACAGCCATGAGCCGTAGCAGCAAAAGAAGAACTCGGAACTAAAAATAAACCTTGTTCATAAATTGTTAATAAAATATAAACTACAAAGCATAAATAAATAATAAAAAACACTAAAAAAATAATAAAAAACAAGATGAAAAATAAGGAAATAAATATATAAAATTATTATGAAAATATTAAGAAAGATATGAATGAAAAAAAAATGAATGGACGAAAAATAGATAAAGAAAAATCTAAAGCGGCAGAGTAAGACAGCATGACAGCATTTTTTGCAGAGCTGGAAAGGACTTTAATTATAAAATGCTTATTGGACTAAGATATATGGGGAATAGGAATTTAAGTTTCCGTGCAGACTTACCAACACCACCAAAGTTAAATTTACTTCATAAAGTAAAAATAGCGTGTGTATCACTCATTTTTGTACATTTGAAAAATAGCTTCCTGTGTTATTTAAATATTATTACAAACTGTTGAAGATAATCATTAATCCGGTCTTATTTTGTTTATTTGTAATATAATTCAACAATAAAATCTAAGCTGTTACCTCCAGGGTACTATTTAGCAAGGGTACGCCTATCTTTCTTATATCCTTAATTTTTAAATTTGAAGTTCAACTTCAATTATGCTTGTAACAACATCTAAAATTATATAGTTAAGCTTTCTGGAAAGTTTGCTTACATTCGGTGCAAGGATACGGCTGCTCTCCATATATCCTTTTTTTAAGAAATCGCATTTATGTTGAAATTACGGCCAAAATGCAAAAACTACTAAGTACCTCGTGCTTATATTATACGATTAAGCTCTCTGTTAACTTTCACTGTAGTTGGATCAAGAACATGTGCACATACTATACATATTTACATATATCCTTACCAGAAAAATCCAAATTCTTGGCTTTAATTTTGATCCAGGTGCAGTAGAAGTTAATAATTATCTCTAAAAATATGTAGTTAAACAATATGATAAATTTCGTTCAACTCCTTGCAGTTTCATGCCTACTATGCCTACTAATTTTTATTAGCGTATAGTAAAACTTTATTACTATTTGTCAAATTATAGATTTCAGCTGTGTAGTAAATTTTATATCATTCGCTGCAGGGACTCGCAATCCTCCCATATATCCTTTATTTTTAATATGAAATCTTAGCTGTAATTTTTGTACACTATGCGTTAAAACTAAATAGCTTTGCATTTATAATAATAATCTGTTAGTGTCTATGTTAAGTTTCCTTGTAATATAGTTAAGAATATGCCCACTTCCCATATATCCTTATAATTTAAGAAACAAAATTTTGGCAACAATTATGATCAACATGTAATGAAAATTGTTATTTCTTTAATGAAATATGCAGCTTAATCCTTCGATAAATTTCATGCTGGGCTATGATATACACATGATGTACCTCCCTGTCATATATTTTTAATTACAAAATTGTAATTTAGTCTTCATACATGTTCAGAATGAATTTAAACTTTCTAACTATTTCTCAAATTATACACTGAAAGTCTCCGTTAAAATGTATTCCATTGTAATCAAGGACATGCTTGCCTCCCATATATCCCTTATTTTATTCATTGGCTTTCAGCTGTATATTTAGTCAGAATGCAGACAAACTGTGCACTTATTTGTAAAATTGCAAGATTAAGCTTAGTATTAAGTTCCATTACAATTGAGTCAAGAACATGCCCAATTTCTAGATATCCTTTATTTCAAAAACTAAATTTTGGCTGCAATTATGATCAGATGTGATTAAAATTTATAAGTGTTTCTGCTGTTTTGGTGAAAACGCATTATAAATTTGTTATTATATCAAAAAATACATGTTTGTAAGTTAACTGATAAATTTTATTTCATTATGTTCCCAACTCTCATATATCCTTGAATTTGAAAAGTTTTAAAATTTATAAAAATAACTATGTTACAATATCTACAATTTCATTGTTTACCTCTGTGTGAAAATTCGTTGCAATTAGGCCATGCCCATGGAAGCTTCCCATATATCCTTTTTTTTCAAATAAAATTTTAACTGAAGTTTTGACCAAGACGCATTATAAATTTGTTATGACGAGTATCTCTAGAAATATGCATTTATCAGTTAGATTGATGAATTTTATTTTTTTCGGTGCCTGCCTGCTATCTATCCTTAAATTTTGTCTTTATCATCAAAAATTTGTTAAAAGCTTGCAACTATTTCTAAAATGATGCACTGAGTCTCTGATGTAATTTTCTTTTCAATCGTTGCAAGGACATAAAAACCATCCCTATATCCTTAATTCTAAGAAAAGAAAATTTTTGCTAAGAAATTTGAATACACAAATTTTAAATTACTACAGCTAAATTTTTAGTAAGTTTTATAATAATTGGCGCAAGGACATGTCAGCATATCATATGTCCGTTTGCTTAATAATAAAAAATTCATTATTTCTTAGGATCAGAAATTGTAGAAAATTCAATGTAATGTAATGTAAACAAAATTACACAATAATTTTACTTTAAATATTGCAAGGATACCGTAGTTATTCCATATGTCTTTAATTTAAGAAATATAAATTTTTTCCAGAAAGTAGCGATAATTTTCAAATTAATATTTCTAGAATAACGCAGTTAAGGTCTCTGGTGAATTATAGCTCGATCGGTCTAAGGATATGCCTGCCTCCCTTATATCCTTAAGGTTAAACAATTAAATTTTGTTCACAATTACTTCCATATTGCTTGATGGACTCTTATCTATTCCTAAAATTACACGGTGAAACTAAGCGATTAATTTTGCACCAATTGGTGCAAGGATACGTCAAACTTAAGGACATGTATCCCTAATTTTTTTAAAAATCAATGTTAGTTGCTATAATAACGCTATAAAATATCGGGAAATAAGTCTTACTGTTTCTAGAAATGTATATATAAGCTCTGTATTTAATAAATTTCCTCTTAGTCAGTCGGTAACTGCAATTGTTTGTTTGCAATTTATTGTAAAAAATAAGCAAGTAAATTAATTAATAAATTTAAAATCGTTTTTATTACTTGCATAGACTCATAATACTATTTCATCAAGTTATGACATTAACAAATTTAAAAACTAGTGATTATATGATAACAAGTTAACAAGTAATGAAATCATAAACTGCATTGCAGTTAAGCTGCTGGAATTAAAAAATAATGAAAAAAAAAAATTTGTTAAAAACAAAATAATTAACATGATTCCTTTTCAACCCTGTGCATAATGTGCTACAGCAAATACATATAGCGTTTTATTATTATTTGTACTATTTACACAAATGTTCGACTAACCAGGCTTGTGTAAAGGTACACACGTCTAGCGTAACGAACACAAATACTTGCACCAGGACAACGGCATCGAAACCCACTCGCACGTATCCCGTTAAGCTCCGCTGAAAAGGAGTTGTGAATGTGTGGGCTCGTGTACATAGCATTTTATATACAAGTGTTGTTCATACTGTTGACACAACTTATGGTTGATAAAGAGGACTGCGTCTTTGTCATATTCCAGCTCCAACCATTGCTTCCTATTCCCATGGAGCAGGGGGGTTTAGCGTATAAACACAACACAAAAGTAAAAAAGAAAAAAACAAAACATTCCTAAAATATGTTTATATTACCCTACAAACCTAACAACAACAAAACAAAACAAAAAACAAGTAAAGAAATAAAACAAAAAAAAAATAGAAAAGAAAACAGCTAGAAACCATAAGAGCTTTAACTCGACTCCGGCTATTATTCATGTCGATGATATATTTACGTTAGACAACACAAGAAAAATACGTTTAATGTTTCCCTACAACATGGCTATGAATAGCTGAATAATTGTACATGGCTAAATGCATGAGTATTAAAAGGCATACACAGATACACATACACAAATACTAGATACATCTATACACAAGTACATGTATGCTTGCGCTCAGACATGCAGACATCCTTAACAGTACAAAATATCCTTCGTAGCAACTATACATAGAAGAGCTGTTGTACATATTTTTATCGGATGCACTATTGTTAAAGAAAATTTATTGGAAAATTTAGCGCTGTGGTTGTTGCCAACATTCAAGAAAGTGCACAAAATTTTACATAATTGGAACATATTTTTAGGATGAAGAGAAGAATGTAAAAAAGAAGGTCTAAAAGGAAAATCTTAAAAAATTTGTTTTTTTTTCAAGTCTTTAATTCGCTACCTTAAATATGTGGAAAATATGCAATGGAAATTACCTAAAAATGCTAAAAACTTCGTATGTGTATACAAAACTATCAAAAAAAAGTCCCGAAATAAATAATTTTCTTGAAATAAATTAACTTTTCTTTGAAAATAGCCCGAGTAGTACTTTTTATTCGACTGTGCGACGCTAAGAAGGGGGGAATGGTGTATATCAGCCTATGTATGTATGTTTGTTCCTTTGACTTTGATGGTTCTTACATCAATCGATTTGTCTTAATCCTGGGAGTGTCACTAATAAAGATATGACAGTAGTCAAAATTCAATATGGCGGCCAACAGACGCCATTTTGTAAATACGAAAAATTTAAACGTCGGCGAACTATATCAAAATGGGTATCATTCGACAGTTATTTTAAAATCGTCCTTAGGTTTTTCTTATGATTTTTCATTTCAAATTACCATTTAGGATATTAAGCGTTTCAAAGTGGGGTTTTTGATTTTTTTATAATTACTACTTGTTATAAATATCTTATTAAAAAAATTACCTTTTTTTAAGACAATAACCTTGCTATGCAAAAAAGAAATTTTTTGTAAAAAAGTACCTTATTTTAAATACCTTTTTTGTAAAAAGTACTTTTTTTTAAGAAATTCACCTTCTTTTTTGTGAAATGTACCTTTTATAAGAAATGTACCTTTTTTGTAAAAATTACTTTTTTGTAAAAGTACCTTTTTATTTCTAAAAGATATTTTTTTTATAAAAATAAAATTTTTTTATACCACTATATACCATTGGATAAATAGTACATAAAAATCCCATTTCTCAGAAAAAAACACTAGCCGAGAAGTACTTTTTTCATAAAAATTACTTTTGATAAAAAATTTAAGTTTTTCTTTTTCTTTTTTGTATAAAAAGTACTAATATCAAAAGAGCGATTTTAATTAAAAAAAGTACCTTATTCTTAAAAGGTAAAAAAAAGTTAAATACTTCTTCGTAAAAAGTACTTTCTTTTTATAAAAAGTGCTTAATTTTCATATATATGTACTTTTATATTTTCAAAGGAAATTTTTATAAAAATACCTTTTTCTAAGAAAAGTACCATCTCATAAATAGCACATAAAAGGTTCACGATTAAAAAAATAACGCATGTATGTATATAAAATTAACCCAATAAGTACTTTTTTTTAAATACAATTTAGGTGCCCTTTTCACAAAAATTAATTGTGATATTAAAAGTACATTTAATATTAAAATTGCTCTTTTCATAAAAAATAATAATAATATCAAAATATAAAAAACGTACCTTATTCATATAAAGTAAAAAATAAAATACTGTCTTGTGAAAAGTGCTTTTTAAGATCCTTTTTTTTAAAAAAGAAAATTTTTCAGAAAATACGCCTTTTAAAAAAAGTACCATCTCTTCCCTTTATAAAAAAGACAAGAATTACTTTTTTTTATTAAAAATTATGTAATTTATTCATACAAATTAATTGTGATACAGAAAGTACCTTTTGCAAAAAAAGTGTATATTTTTATAAAAAGTACATATTTCAAAAGAGTACTTTTTGGTAAAAAAAATTACCCTGAATATAAAAAGTGAAAAAAAATAAATTAAAAATAAGGAAATTACATACTTCGTTTGGCAAAAGGTTCTTATTGATAAAAAAAAGTTTAAAAAGTTTGCTTTTTTTAAAAAGTACCGATTGCATAAAAAGTAGTAATTTCAAAAGAGTGATTTTGTTAAAAAGTACCTTAATCATAAAAATTCAAAAAAATGAAATAAAAATACCTTTTCCCTTGAAAAGTACATTCTTCATATAAAGTACCATTTTCATTAAAAACTTCCTTCATCATAAAAGACTACTTTTTATATAATAATGTCCAAAAAGTAGCTTTTGTTAAAAAGTACCTGTTGTTATGCAACAAATATTTTTTGTAAAAAGTACTAATATAAAAAATGTGATTTTTGATCAAAAAAAGAGCCTTATTCATAAAAAGTCCAAAAAAAAATAAAATAAGAAAAATAATTTGTTACTTAAAAACTACGTATGCCATATAAAGTTAATTTTTATAAAACCTATTTGATTCACAATAAGTACCTGCTTGTTCACAAAATGGTTTTGTGCATAAAAAGTTCAAAAAATTTATTTTTAATAAAAAGTACATATTGTACAAAAAGTGATTTTTTTTGTAACAAGTACAAATTTAAAAATAGTGATTTTTGATGCATAAAACAGTCCAACATATAAAATAAAAATAAAAAAAAATTTTCCTTTGAAAAGTACCTCTTTCATATAAAGTACCAGTTCCTTGAAAAATATCTTTAAAAAACTACCTATTTATAAAAAGTACCTTCCAACTTATTTTCATAAAAATTAACTCTTGCATAAAATTATTTATTTCTTCACATGTACCTTTTTTACATAAAGTGCCTTTTTAAAAAATGTAAGCATGTTTTTATAAAGAGTTAATTTTTTTTTGAAAAACGGTACCTTTTTTATGGTTCCGTACACCAGAGGTGATAGGGAACCCTAGTGTTTCCTCGAGAACAATAAGATCAACGGGCCTGAAATTTGGACAGAGTATGTAGAACTTTGGCCTCCTACTACTACAAATACATGAGAGTTAAAAATTAAAGGGTGTTCCAAAACGAGCAACGAATAATGTTAAAATCCCATGTATTATACAAAGAGTTACATATATGCACATGAAATTTTTAAAGTTAGTGTATTTTTATACAGACTGCAACAAGTAAAACTTAAATTAAAAAAAAATTAAAGTAAAGGGTGTTCTATCAGTTAATGTAATTTTGACTGCAATTTTGACAACTTGCTGTATCTTGGCAAATTCTTGAAATTTTGAAAGACAATAAAACTGAAAAATGCCAAAATTATAAAATCGCCTAACCAAAAAAAAAAATCGTTAAAAACCGAAAAAAATCGTCAGAGCAAAAAAAATCGGCAAACAAGAAAATTTTTAAAACTAAAATAAATCTCCAATAAATTCAGTGAAGTGCGACTTTGACCCGCGCACGAAGGGTTCCGTATGGGCACGAGATATGTAGTTCAGTACGAACAATATAAACTATAGTTTTGGCATTTTTTCGTTTTTGGGTTTAAGCGTTTCGGTTTCGTTTCGGTTTTAAGCGTTTATTTTTAGTTTGGGGTTTTTAGAATTTATTGGCGCTTTCTGAGTTTTGGCACTTTTTTTCGCGTTTTGGCGTTTATTTTTGGTTTTTGAAGTTTTTTTGAATTTTGGCGATTTTCATTATTGGCGTTTTTTTATTTTGGCGATTTTTTTATTTTGGCGATTTTTTTTAATTTTGGCGTTTTTTTCATATAGGTGATTTTTTTTAGTTTTAGCACTTTTTTTCGTTTTGGGGATTTTTTTCGGTTTTTGGCGTTTATTTTAAATTTTGACGATTTTTTTTTAATTTGGCGTTTTTTTTTAATTTTGGCGATTTTTTTTTCATTTTGGCGATTTTTTTTTTTACATAAACAATTATATTGGTTTCGGCGCATTTTTCGCGTTTATGCGATTTTTTTCTGTTTTTGGCGTTTTTTTCATATTGGCGATTTTTTTCATTTAAACGATTTTTTCGAATTTGGCGATTTATTTTAGTGCTAGAATTTTTTTTCAATTTTGTCGATATTTTTCGATTTGGCGATTTTTTTAAAATTTTTGGCGATTTTTTTCAGGTTTTGGCGATTTTTTTTCGGTTTGGCGATTTTATAATTTTCGGATTTTTTAGTTTTACCGTTTTTGAAAATTTCAAGAGCTTACCTCTTACGGTCTCCAAGATACAGCAATTTGTCAAAATTACATAGTCAAAATTGCAATAACTGATGGACCACCCTTTAATTTAAATTTTTTAATATTTTAATGTTTATTGTTGTAGTCTATATAAAAATACACTAATTTTACAAATTTCAAGTGTCAATATACATATGTACATACAATTGTATGTATATTACATGATATTTTAACATTTTTCGTCGCTCGTTTTAGAGCACCCTTTAATTTCTAATTCTCATGTATTTGTTGTTGTAGTGGCCAAGGTTCTGCGTACTCTGTCCAAATTTCAGGTCCGTAGCTCTTACGGTTCCTGAGAAAATACCGTGTGACGGACAGACGGACAGACGGACAGCGTAGCGAAAACAATAGGGTTCCATTTTTCACCTTTGGTGAACGGAACCCTAAAAACCGAAGAAATTGCCAAAATTAAAAAAATCGCCAAACTCAAAAAACGCCAAAAATCAAAAAAATCGTTAAAACGAGAAAAAAGAGCCAAAACTAAAAAAGGCCAAAATTAAAAAACGCTCAAAACCGAAAAATCCCAAAAACAAACAAAAAATGCCAAAATTATTTATTATGTAGGCTAGATAAAGTTCGTATTGTATTACATATCTAGTGTTCGTAAGGAACCCTTCGTGCGAACTGAATTTATTTAAAAATAAAATTTTTTATTAAAATGTAAATTTTTCTAAAAAAAAAATGATTTAACAGGGCTCCAATATTAAGAAAATGTTTTGTAAAGCATTTGAAACCCGCTGTAACTGCCTGCTAATCCGTTAGTTTACTTATTTGTATGTATGTGAGTTTCTATGAAAACACAATATATAGAGCAATGGAAAATATATATTTTCCAGTTTTCGAACTATTACTGTTGGTTGTGTTTAAGGCTTTTAAGGCAAAATTGCAACAACGAAAAAACATGAACTAAAAAGGACAATTTAAACAGGAAAACTAAAGAAATAAAAAATAAAAAGTTTAAAAAAAAAATCTTGCACAAGATATATGTACAAGATATGAGTAAGTCTGTTTAAAGTAAAGCAAAAGTGGAAATACATAAATAAAATATGTAGGTATAAAATATAATCGATATTCTTTTTTATTAGAAAAAAAAAATGCTGACGTTATCAATTGATGTCATTCACTTGTTCACTTGTACTATTATTTTATTTGTGTCATAACACGACGAGCTTGCAACAGACAAATGCGGGTTAAGAAGAACTAAATATGAACGAACATGCATAGATACATATTTCATATCTTAAACTATAAATAAATAAACTATTTTTAGGCTTCACAAACACAATAACGTACGTTTGTATGTACAACAAATTGATGGCAAAATAATTTTGCTTTGAAAAATAAAAAAAGATTGCGGAAGAGAATTTAGATTGAATTATTATTTATTGAGATAAATTTAAGAAACATGCCTGGAATAAAAGCAAGGAATTAATTGGTTTCAATCTGCGAAATATAAAAGGAATATCTCTAAGCAAATGATGCTGATAAAAATTTTTAATTTAGAAATATTTTCAAGATTGTTTATTTTTCCTTTCCTTTTATTTTATTTTATTTTATTTTATTTCTGTTTCAATGGTTTGTTGTTTAAAATGCGTCTAGTCTGAGTGATTATACTCTGCTTAACATGAGGCTGTGTTGACATAAAAAATTTCTTGTTGTCGGCGAGTTGCAGAGAATCAAAAAAAAAATGTTTATAAAGTCTTCTTGGGTTTTGTTTTATTTAACAACTATTTCTTTGATGTAGTAAAAGGCTCAAGTATCTAAAAGAGATTTTCTTTTTTTTCTTCTTTTTATTTGAATAAAACAAAAATGTTTATACTCTTCAGCACACTTTAGCACTTACGCATTAAAACGCATGATTTTGTTTAAGCAGACAAGCTTAACATCTTTTTTTTTTATTATTTTAGATTGCTAATCATGGAGGAGTTAACTTTTTTTGAATTTAAATTTCGCCAGCAGACACAAAGAAAATTGCCGATTTTTTCAAGAGGTCGATGGAAAAGCATTACAAGCATACAATTAATCTTAAACTTTAAAGTCGGTATTCATAAAAGATTATTACAGTTAATTTTAATTTAACGAATGATTTTAATTGTTTGATAAAAAAAGATTTTTTTTTGAATACCGGTACACAGTGGCACATTTTGCGAGAAGGCAGTCGAAAATTCTAAAACTTTTTTCATAAATATAGTTCAATAATATCTAAATAGGAACTAAAATGTTTGAATTTCTATGTTGTTATGGCCTTCTTTTTATTTACGAAAAATATGATATAAAGTGGCCATATGTGCCCACTGTAAAAATCTTAAATTTTTTCTGCTCTTTCCAAAAAGGACGATATTATCAATTCATATGAATTTTTATGTGTTTTGTGGCTTCATATCGATTTTATTTTTTCTCTGAGAGATTAAAGCTTCTATTCGGTCCCATTGCAAAAAAAGTGGGCGGCGCCCTACACCCACTAATTTTTTTTCTTTGATTTTACTTCGCCGATTGCTACGAAACTTAGCCAACACAGTGGTCACACGTACCGACACAATTTTGAAACTGAAAAAATAGGCGGAGCCACGCCCATTAAAAAGTAATAGTATAATTCACGTGGTTCTATTCCAAAGATTTTTACGAAAATTTGCCCGCGCCCTGAGGTTTAAAATAGACACATTCTTGCATTTAAAAAAGTAGGTGGGCCGAGCCACGCCTATTAAAACTTATTACCATATTTCGCGCGCCTCTATTTTACCGAATCTTACTACACATGGCACAACATATCCCTCAAAAGAGTGGACTGAGCCACGCCCATTAAATTTTAATATTACATTTCATGTGCCTGTACTGTAACGATTTTTACGAAACTTGACAAACACGCTGAGCTCTAAAAAAACAAATTCTGAAATTTAAAAAAATAGTCAGTGCCACGCCCATTAAAATTTATTATTGCACTTGACATACTTGTACTTAAGCGATTTTTCCGAAACCTGACATTCTCCCTGAGCTTTAAAAAAGAAACAATAATGCATAATAAAAATTAGGCGTGGCTACGCGCCTTAAAATTTAATATTATATTTCACTTGCCCCTACTGGATCGATTTTTACTGATCTTATGTCAAAGGCTGAGCTCACAAAAAAACACAATCTTTCATTAAAAAAAAGTAGGCGGGTCCACACCCATTAAAGTTTATTATTATATATAACATGCTTGTACTTAACTAATTTTTACGAAACTTGACACTTACCCTAAACTCTTAAAAAGAGACAATCCTGCATACAAAAAATTGGGTGGGGCCACGCCCCTTAGAATTTAATATTATCTAACAAGGCCCTTTACTAAACCAATTTTTCCTAAACTTGGCACTTACCCTTATCTTTTTAAAAATACACAAACTTGAATTAAAAAAAGTAGGCGGTGCCACGCCCATTGAATTGAAATATTATATTTGACGTGCTTTTACTGCAGCCAGTTTTTATGAAATATGCACACAGCTTGAGCTCGAATACATACCTAATCTGGTGTATAAAAAAATGGTTGGAGCCACGCCCATTTAAATTTAATATTATCTAACAAGTGCCTTTACTAAACCGATTTTTACGAAACTTGACACGCACCCTTATCTTTATAACATATACAATCTTTCAATTAAAAAAAAGTGGGCGGTAACACACCCATTTTCAAACAACTTGGCAAACAACTTAAGCTCTAAAAAATTCTTAATCTTGAATTTTTAAAAGTGGGCAGGGACACGCCCTTGAAAGGTTAATATTAAATCATATGTACTTCTACTTATTCGATTACTAAGAAACTTGTCAAAAAGCTTTGGCTCTAAGAATGAAGAAGTGGGCGGGGATATCCCCATTAAAGATAAATATCATAGTTCACTTGCTTCTACTTGACAGATTTTTTTCGAGACTTAGTCCTCGCGTCTGAAACTGATGAGATGTTGAATTTACGAGAAGGGCTGACACTTATATTTTTTAAATAGGGCGTGACCACTCCCCTAAAAAATATGAAATTATAGGTGAGACATACGTTTTGTTTAACTGAATCAAAATTATATTTAACTTTTTACAACCGTATCCAAAAGAAGTGTAGGTTAGGAAGGGTGGTGCTAAAAAATAATTTGAAGTGCAATTACGTTAAACAAATTTCCTTAAATTTTGACAAAAGAACATTTTAAGTTCAAATTAATTTTACGGCAGTTACTGTTTTTTTCTGAGAGTGATTAGTTTTTTTTTGTAAGTATTAATAATATAAGAGTTTATTAAATTAAAACCAGTGATTTGCTCCTACTGAAATTTTTATAAATTTTGAGTTAGCGCTCTTAGAGAAATTAGTTCAATATGTTTTTATATTTTAAAAATTCGTAAAAAAAATGTAGCCAGTTATTCCAAAATTATTGTATAGGAAATGACTAACATCACATTTTTGCAGAAAACATTTTAATAATGACAATGTTACTTACGGCAGTTTTAAATAAAAATAATAATAATGATAATAAAAAGTCTGCAATACATTTTTCGATTGCTAAATGAAATTTTTTATTCCATTTTTTTATAAAATATTCCAATTTAAATAAATACCTGTTAGCTGTCAATACTTTGGTTGAACAACTTTTGAAGCTGTTCTAGCGTGAGAGGAGAATGAATTTATAGGAGAGATAGGAAAAAGTAATAAAGAAGAGAGCCATCATATGTATCTCTTTCGCTCTAAAGAAAGAATCCACTCTAAATATTTACCCTTATTCCAGTTGTCGACATCGACATCAAAGTCACTTTAACACAATACCAAAAAAATTGGGGCTTATTTACACGCTCTCGAGAATAATTTTCTGCTACTGACAATCTATTTCTGTTCCCTAAGGTCTAAAAAAAAGCATAAACCTTCCAACAGAAGTCAGTTGTTTTCGACAACGGATACACAAGCCCCAAGTTTTTGGTATTATATTAAAGTGATGTCGATGTCCACAAGTGGAATAAAGGTGATTTTTTTTATAAATGTCCTGGAGAGATTTTAAAACTATTTTTTAATTTAATATTCGCCATAACTAAACTGATAATGTAAAAATAAAATGAAGAAATTTATTTAAAATAAAAATGTATTTCCTGATTAACTTTCTGTAAGAATTTATAACGTTTTGCCACCAATTTCTCCTTAAAATGGCCGGCAATATGTTGCTGCTGAGGGAAGAAAGGATGTGGTAGGCCATGTTTAGCTACCGTAATAAAAACAAAAACAAAACCCGACAATTATACACCAGGCGGCATTTTAACGAGCTGAAATTTTACGATATTATTTTTTTTTTTGTAAATAACGATCGATATGAGGTTTTTTGTTTATGTTGCAAAACATTTTGCTATTGTTATTTTATTTCATTTAATTTTTCAGTATTGTTCCCCAAGTTCTATCTTTAAGGTTTTATTATTTATAGTTCAAAATAATTTTAATAGCGCAGCAATAAGATGCTGGTGGAGGAATAAAATTTACAGTTTGGTTTTTCATATTTTCCTTAGGTTTTACGTTTTATTTTACATTTACGACATGAATACATGTCAGCGTTGCGTGGGTTGGGGGGGGGGGGGCGAAAAGTTTGAGCAAAGATAATAATAAGATTCTGGAAAATTTCTTGCAATATTTCCTTGAATAGAATCGTGCCAACAACAACAACAATAACAGTAGGCTGTAAACTACTTTTTTAGTCTTGTAGTCATTAGTTCAAATTCATGTTGTTTCAACTTGAAATAACTTTGATTCAACCTGATTCTTTATTTTGATTTAATAATACTGTAATGTAATGTTAAAACAATTTGAAATAAAGTTTTTTCAAATGGACAAATATTTTTTTTAATATTTTTGTAAACCATGTTAAATTAACATGAAACACATGTGAAGCAAATTCAGTGTCTTCCGAAAAATTTTGAATGAAGCTTGTTTTAGTAGATTTTATTATGAAACTTTTCTGCGTCTGAAGGAAATAAAATTTTTTTTTTTGGGCAAGAACTAGAGGCCTAACGTTTATGTTAATCAACGTTTTTTTTTAGAAGCCCTTGAAAGATTTTCTTTGAATGTTCAGAAAAATCAATTTTTTTTTTCAAAAAAAATCCTGAAACTTTTCTAGAATTGAAATAAATATTGAAAGGGCCTCTTCATATAAAAGCGAACGATATATTCGATTGAATATTTATATTGAAAACAAAAACAAATTTCAGTTTTTTGTTTTTGTTTCTAATATAAATTTTCGATTGAAGATATCGTTCGCATTTAGATGAACATGACCAAAGTGTCTCCTCTGTTGTACTAAATTTGATGCATACCTCGTAAATTGTTTTATACTTGCTTGAAACTCTGGTGTAATAAAAGTGAAATAAAATAAAAACTCAAACTTTCGTATGTTGTATTAAATCCGAAACATCCCTCGTAAATTGTTTTGTATTTTCTTGAAACTGTCGTGTAATAAAATTCATACTCCTGCCGCTTATTCCACAGCTTTCAGTGAAAAGTTTTGAGGAAAAGTTAATTTTGAATTGTGTTGAAAGTATTTACTGAAAATGTTTTTAAAGTCGTTTACACTGGCAGCAAAAATAAATGCACACAAATATTGACAAAATTTAAATTTTTATTTAAATATTTATTTAATAAAAAAATATAATTATTAAAAAATAATAATCTGGCAAAAATTGTAAAATTGAAAGCAAATTACTTGCAAGTTAAGTTAATTTATTTTTAACTGACTGCTAAAAAAAGTTGTTCAAATACAAATATTTATTTTAGTTTCTTTAAATACATGACCCATGCATAAGACTGTTCCTCTTGTACTTGGAAACCTAAATGTTACTTGATCTGATACCTTCCATATTAAAAAGAAAATCTACTTGATATAAATCTTCTTTTCTAGTGTAAACATCTCCTTGGAAACTAAATTTTAAATGAAGCATTGAGTGATTGAAAGCGAATTTATTTCAGGGAATTGTTTACAATTTTATTATTATTTTTGTTAAATACATACTGAAAGATTAGAAACAGGATTTCGTTTAACAGTTTATGCTGCCTGCCTGCTCTTCATACCTGGTTCGTGTGTCATTTTAATTTGTTCATTTTTTATACTCGTATTTATGTATATGTTGTTGAGTATTTTTAAGCTCTTTAACATTTTATTTTAATTTTATGATTTAATGTTTAATAGAATTACTCACTTTTCCATAGAAATCGTAAGAAATCAAAACGTAAATAATGTAATAAGATTGATTTAAATAATGAACTTTTATAGAAGTAATTAATGTCTTGGTAACAGTTGTAAAATTTAATGTTGTGCGCTTTTTTTCATTATTGTGAACGCAAATGTTAAAAGTATTTTGGGGAAGCAAAAATTTAATGTGATAATTTTTAGAAAAAAATAAATTAAACTGAAGACAAATTTAGTTTGACTGACAAACACTAGGAGAACGGAACAACAGGCTTCGCCATCACCATCAGCGTTTAAGTGTTTGGTCCGCTTGGCAATATGCGAATTTGATATAATCATCATCCGAGAACCCTGGATTTGTCATGGTAGGATTGGACCACTGGGATTCAAAGGTATTAAGATGTTAGTCTTCCAGTATGGCAGTAAAATGAGAAGCTGCATCCTGGTTAAGGAAACATCTTAATATATTCTTATTGTTTAACACCAGAGATGACGGAAATCAGCCTGGAGGCATAGAGAAAATTCTCCTGCCTTGGGTCAGCATTTTGCGATTATGATGACCAAGACTCTCTTCCATCACCAATGGTGAGGGGTCTGCTGATAGTTATATACATTATACTGTCTTGTGAAGTTTATACACTAATTAAATAGGTGAGGATATTTTACACTGTGATAACCTTAATATTTGTGAGAGAGAGGTCAGGATACCACCTTTATAACAAAGAAAAATACGAAGCTGTGGATTTTAACTTCTCCTCTGTTTAATAAGCTGATAGGATCACGAACGGGCTTGTGCTTTAAAGACACCCCATTTTTGATAATATAAACATTGAGATGAGTATTAAGGAGCGGGCACCAGCAGTACAAATCTTCCCAAACATGATCCGAAGAAATGGCCCATTTAAATGTCTCAATTTTCTAGATATTTAGAAACGATTGGAAACTCGTTAATGCATGATATCTCTGACATAGATTTTGAAATTGGCAACATGAGCAAAATTACAAAAAAATTTAAAACAATCCTGTTGCTGTTTAAACAGTCCAAGGGATAAGAAGAAGAATTCGCCTGAGTATAATATAAAGGTACATCTGTGCAGGAGCACATGCGGAAAACTCTTCTATACGCCTATAAAATAAAACTAATTGAGTATATGGAAGAGGAGGTTTTGTGAAAACATCCAGAATGTTTCAGAAATCTCTTGTCAGAAATATTTGGTCCGCTGCACCCTGCGCTCTATATCTTTGAAAGCCCTATTCGATACTCACTTCACGGGTAATCAGTAGCCCGACCTTATGAAAAACATATCTGACGTCGTCAACATGCATACCATAATCTGGGTTTTGAAAATCTTGAGAGTCCGATAAATCTCCAGCACCCGACGGTATTATAGCGGCCAAATCGCAGAAAGTGTTGAATCTCATATGCCGAAGGAAACTGAGGACTTACACCAGTTATCTTAGACTGAGTCATTTTCCTATTAAGTGGAGGGTGGCGAATGTGGTATTTATTCTGAAGGCTAATAAAATCGCTCGTACCACACGGAAGGACTTCGGACCTAAAATCTATTACCTCCATTTTTTTTAACGTTAGAAAATTATGGTTGATCGCTATATCCGCAAGACCATCAATGGGTAAGCTACTCTCCTCGCATTAACGTTCATATCAGAGGGAAACTGTCTACCGAATTTGTTCTACAAGAGCTGGTTAGTATAATAGAGAAATCACTCTCTGCGGCTAAAATAAATCTTAGTGGCATTCTTAGTTACTGAGAGGGCTTTTAAAAACATTTCTCCAGACGAGATAAATTGGTGCCTTATGGAATTTTGGTGTCAATTTAGGAATATGCAAGCGGATTCAGAATATACTACTTTACTGTAAGATAACCTTGGTTCTATAATCTTCTAGGATGACCTATCTTGTAAATAAAGGCACACCACAAGGAAGAGTCAATAAGTGTTTGAGGAGAATCCTAAAGATATTCTGGCCTGAGCGCATAAGCAATGTGGATCTGTTAAGAGCCTGCAATACAGATCCCCTGGATGTTGAAATACGCAGAAGGAAATGGAAGTGGATTGGCCATACCTTAAGGAAAGTTATCTCTGAAATTTCCAGAATCAGCCTGCAATGGAACCCACAAGGCAAAAGAAGCGTAAGACGACCGAATTTTACATGGCGTAGATCAAATGAAATAGAAATGTCCAGTAGAGGGATGTCTTGGTCACAACTAAAGAGACTTGCGCAAGACAGGAATGGATGGAGAAATTTTGTAAATTTAATTTAAATGCAGTGTAAATGCTTTAATTTTTTTTATTTATTTATTTTTATTTTGTTTTGCTAGAAGCTCCAAACGGAGCAACGAATCTTGATAGATACCTCACATTCGTTAACTAAAATATATAATAACAGGGAAGAGATCTCCCGCCACTTTTGTAGAACCTGGCCTTATGTGTTATCTCTAGAATGGATGGGGTTGATGCAAGCTTTTTGCTTATGCTGATGATGTAGCAATAGCTGTTAGAGGAATATTCTTCTCTTCTCTAAGAGATATCCTGCACCTATTAAAATGGTTTGAAAAGCGAGATATTGCCATTACTCCCAACAAAACGGAACTAGTTCTCTTCTCGAGGAAGTTTAAGATACCTGATTTCCATTATCATAAACTACACAAAGATAAAAGTGTCGAACACTAAACAATATATCGGTCTCATACTTCACTTCTCGTTCACTAAATTTTTAAAAATATAGAACGTCCAATTCTGATGTATGAGGGTCATTGTATGGTGGCCTTCCCTAGTGAACAAGACGTATCTGTTGGTATATATTGCATAAGGTTCAATTACTTGTCTCACTGTATACTCGTATTAATAGACCTCTTCGCACTACTCCTATGATGAATTCTTTAGGTATACTTCTAGACCTGCTACCATTGCAGAATATGTGCAAAACGTTGTTGTTGTCGTCCTCTGAGGAGCCGAAACCTGCACAGAAGTTAAGTGTTGAATAAAAAGACTTTCCGTAGTTGCCAAGGTATTGAGGAAGAAGAAAACCTAGGAAATTTTTTGCATTACTGTCCTGCTCTTAGGTTCAAGTAACTTTCTCACATTCCCAGGGTAACGTGTTAGTAGCTTCTTGTTGAGCTCTGGTTAGTTCGATGGTGGGCAAACCTCTTAAGCAGCAACTCCGTGGTATCACAATAGCCCAGACGGGTCTAAGTGAGTTTGTCAATATGTCTTCCATCCGTACCTAACCTAACCTAACCTAACAGATGCTCTTATACTCTCACTCCCTTCTAGGCTTAGCAAAAATTTTCATTAGTTCCTAATTAAACAAACAGCAAAGTGTAAATCGATCTTATTAGCTTTATCCCCATAAAATTATTTCAAATAAAACAAACATCTCACTCACACACACACACCCACTTTCATTAACTTTATTAAAAATAATATTAATGCTAATAATTCCACTAGAATAATTTTTATTTTGGCTAATAATTCGACTCATTTATTTCCTTCCTTTTTTTGGCTAATTTTTCGTACATATTAATCGCCTTCATGTGCCACAAATTCATTAAGGTTACCAAGCACAAATGCAACATCTTAAAAGAAACAAAAAAAAAAAAAGAGAAGAGAAGGACTCTTAGTTAATTTATGTAAAAATAAACATAAGGAGGTCTAGAGAAGGCATTAAAGCGTAGCAAGTGGCAGGCGGCTGGCAGTAGGAAAGAAAATATGTACATACATACGTTTTTATGTACACTAAAATAAAAGCAAAAGAAAAAACTTATATTATTAAAAAGAAAAGGCAAAGGAAACAATCCATAATTAACGCAACAAATTAAATCTTCATTTACTTTCTTTTAATAATTTCATCTCAAATACACACAGCAGAACTGACAAAAAGAGACAAACAGACATTGTATGCTGGACAAATAACCCATTATACGTTGCAGTGTTTTCTGCTTGTTTTTCGTAGGCTGTGTTGGAATCTGATGGAAGCCTTCTTATTATTATTGTTGGCATGTGAGCAAACATTTATTCGGGCTTATGCTAAATGTTAAATAAAATAAATGATTCCGTTTGTAAATAATCTAAGAAAGGACCGTTTATGCGTTGCCAGTATGCGGGTACTCCAATGGTAATTTCCCCTACCCCTGGCAGCAGCGCAGGTTAATATTGTGTTTACGTACTCTGCTTTTTTATTTTGTTATAAAAACAGAAGACTAGACCTCCGTCAGAAGTGGTAGGCTTGACATTTTCATGTTTGTCCACCCTAATACTCCCTCTCAAAAAAAGTCAAATGTATTTATGCTTGTCAATTTCAAGCACAGTGGGTTGGGTACATACTAACTAATGGAAAGTATATCTTTTAGGAAAATGCTTGATAAATCTAATAAAATGGAATATGGTGATATCTATTTCAGGCGTACATGCAAGAAAATTCCCTAATGAGTGCACACAAAAAAGTAAAATGAATGATTTTGTAATATTAATTAAAATATTTGTAGTATCAATTAAAAAATTGATTAAATTGTCACTTATACACAATTTGATAATATCAATTAAGTTTTTTTACTGAAATGAATTAATACAATTAAAAATTTACGGCCTGGCCCACGATGTCGACAAGAAATTATCTGTCGTTTAATTATATTGAAAACAAAAACAAATTTTCTTATTTTATTTTTGTTTCCAATATAACTAAGTGACAGATAATTTCATGTCGACATCGTGGGCCAGGCCGTTAATTAATACAATTAAATTCTTAATTGAAAATGTTAATTGGTGAATACTTTTTTCTGTGTCCTTATCAAGTTATTTCAAATAAACAGGGGCAAATTACGGCATTCGATGTCGATCGAAATCTCCATACAAACACAATTAAAATTTTATGAACATATTGTTGAATATCGAATACCGGAATTTGGCCACAAAGAATTATCTAGTTTTTCAACATGACCACCAATCTTTCATTTTTTTAATTAAATTTTATTAACTTAATATGTGTATAACTCTTCTAATTTTGTTAACCTCTTTTTAATATTAAAAATTATTTCTTTATATTTCGATACTTCGGCACTACTTTGTTTGGATTGCTGGTGGGGGAGGGGGGGGGGGTGACAAAACATTTTCCTAAGGAAACCACACCAAGGAGTGGGAAAATATAAAGAAAAAGTTTTTAATATAAAAACAAGAAACCTCTCAAGTTTAATACTATTAGAAATAATTTTATGTATATGATATGATTGATATGTAAGTTAATATGGTTCTAGTTCCTAGTCCTAGATTTTGATTCCAAAAATCAAATTTTATAACTACTGTTAAATACATGTGCAAGTGCGATAGAGTGAATGCAAAATTTCATGACGAATACAAATACTTTAAAAATTTTACATCTCATAAGACTTGATTATTTTTTTAATTTTACTAAATCAGATCAGGGTTGCACTTTTACAAACTGAATTAGTAAATAAATTGAAAAATCGTCTGTTCTGAGGCCGATGTCGGCCGTTGCTTATGGTATTTTCCTTCATCTAAAACCGGCTCTAAATTTTTAATATGTATATATATAGTATTATATTTTGTGAAAGTCATGTCTAAAAGTTAGCGAATTTCATTTGTTTTTCTGTTCTTTCTTCTAAAATACGGTGGCGTTGGCTGAAGTAGTTGACTATAAAACTAAAGGGTTTGATCCCGGTATCCAACTGTGATTAAATAACAACACCGCGCATTTTTCTGATGTGCATTAGTGCCCCTTTGTATCAGTTGTTGTAGGAAAGTTCAAGTGATGAAGGCATAGTTTTTGGTCACTGAACTATACCGACTTTTGCAGATACTATTCCTAATGTAACATCAGACGCCTTCCTACGTTGTGTAGCATAATCATCGGCGAAGTAAAATAACCAATAAAATGGCTACTTAGCAAAGTTTTGAAATTTTAATACGGCTCATTGACACTAGAGGCGCTCTGCAATACTGCATTATTGAAAAAACGTGCAAAAAGTAGAGTTATAAAATAATGAAGCTTTCCTCTATCTCCTCCTTCCCCACTAGTAATAGTAGTAATAGTAGTACTAACACCTAGTAATAGTAGTAGGCATTCATTGCCAGACTTTTACTTCTTAAAAAAAATATACATACGTTAATCAGTTCTTGAGCTAAGAAAAGTAGTTGTGGGCACTTGACTCAATGTCATTGTAAAAATATGACCATCATTTTGCTTAAGGATTACCTCATGTTTCCAATTTTAAGAAAAAAATTAAATCCTTTATATCCTGAAAGCATTATCGTGAAGAATCATAGGATTACTGAAAGGAACTTATCAAATTTCAATGGTTAGTATTATTGCTACTCCTTTAAATATACAAATAGAAGGAATGCTAAAGAATTTTTATATTGAGCTCTATAAAAACATTTTCAAATTATTTAAAATAAAAATAAATAAAATCTGAATATAAAATCAAAAACATTAATGGAAAAAGAATGTTTTCGTTTTGATCACTTAGGATAAAATTTGAGAATTATATCACTATCCCATCTCTGGTATAAACTGCGTATGTGTGTGAGTTTGTGTACAAAAGCAAAAAAAGTCTGTATTAAGTGTTTGCTTAAATTAACTTTCATTAAATAAACAGCATCAACTCAAACCAAAATGTTGTAACTAATAAAGAAATATGAGGACACAATTCGAAATTTTATCAAGAGTTCAACAAATTCATACATACAGACACACACACACACACAAATAAACAAAATTGAAAGTATGATTGTATTACACAAAAACTACTTGAGTTGTGCCAATTCTAAATGAATATTTGTTCAAGAAGCTGTAAAAGTATTGATTCCTGAGTGATACTGATACGATACTTCAATTAAATTAATTCAGCTTTAGTTGGTTTTCAATATTAATCATACCAAATATTGAATGGTTTTTAATAAAAAAAGATTGAAATCAATTTATTAATGTAAGAAAAAGCTAAAAATAATTTTAGAAGCCCGTGACATATGGTCAAGCGTTAATTTAATGAAATAAAAAGATGTATGCTCACTATCATGGTATCTTTGTAAAAAAAACTCTTTCAGGGAAAATTTTGATTAACTGTCTCTAACTCTTCTCCTCAGGGGCTTTTTTGCCCCCTTAAGAAAAAGAGTCTAAAGCACGAGTTCAAGTTAATAAGTCCATGACTTTTTGAATGAAACACAAATCATTGCTTTTGCAAGAATAATGTGTTGCCAAACTCGTATTTTTGCTGTCAAGTTTATAATTGTATTTTTTTAGGAATTTTTTAATTTTCTATTGAGATTTTTAAATGAGACATTTTTAGATTTAGATTTCCCCCAGCTATAAAGTCTAGTTTAATTTTTCTTCTCTTTAAAAACTCACATTAATTAATAAAAATATTTCATTGAATAAGAATTGAAATTACTGGACTTAAGCCCGTATAAGATATTATTTCTGATTAAGATATTTTTTTAAAGTATTTTTATCGCTTTTATTCCCCAAAATTAATATTTAACTAATTCACTTGCCCACGCTCTACCCACGACAGTAAAAATTGCACCCGATTTGGATAATTGCCCACGAAGCGGCAACGCTGATTTACACGGAAGATTGAAATTTTCATATGAGTAGACAGAAAGGATGAACTCAAGATTGAGAATAAATTGTTAAATGTCTGAAGATTATGAATGTCCTTGTGCGATAATTTTTTTGTGAATATAAAAAGATAAGAAAATTCGCCAGTATTTTCTATTGGGTGTGTGCCAATTGCAAATAATTTCCGTGACGTTAGATTAATACGTAAACTTTTTGTCTTTAAGACATTAATAATCAAACCAGATGATTCTGCTGTCAACGTTAAGCTTCTTCAATTTGCTGTTTATTTAGAGAAGTTGTGAGCCGAAAAACAGAATAAAATATATTTAAAGTTGAGGGGAGCTCGTTGACTACCAAGCTATAAGTTTGAGTTCAAATCTTGGTGCGGGAATGCGACTATGTATACAAAACTCTTTCTGATGCCTGTACATTAATTACGTAAGTTAAATAATTAATAAACTAAAATGACTGAACTAAAATAAACTCATTTTATTTTAATGTGAAATAACTTTGATTCAATATGCTTCATAGCTTTATTTTAGTTATTTATATTTATTCTTTATTTTAATTTAGCAGTACTCAAATGTTAAATCAACATGAAATAAAGTCATTTCAAGGGGAAAATTTTTTTTGAAGATAAGTGTAAATCATGTGGAATTAACATTAAATGCAAATGAAGCAAAATCATTGCTGGAAAATATTAAATTAATAATGTTTTCTAGATTTTTTTCTGTGTGTAGGATTTACTGCTGAATCGAATTTTTCGATTCGACTTCGAGAATTTGTACTACATTCAAGAAAAATGTAAAATGCTTTCCTTATTAAGTCCAAGCCAAATCCAACAAGTTGACAATAAATAAAATGCTTTCGAATTCAATGTTATAAGCAAAGCAATTTCTTTCGTTTCGAATTACCGCTTGTTCTCCTTCACCATTACAATGTGCGTAATGGGAGATATTCAACTGATCCCTCTCTAATAAATTCAGAAGTACATACATACATACACAGAAAAAAGTATTCCTGCAATAAACAATTTTAATTGATAATAAAACCAAAAGGCAATAAAAAAAACGTAATTGATTCCATTAAACTTTTGTAATTAATAAAATTTTTAAACAAATGTTTAATTGACTTAAATACATTTTTTATTGATTTTCGGTTTTACTTTCAATTAAAGTTGTTTATTGCAAAAATATTTTAATTTTAAACAAAACTTTAATTGACTTAAATACGTTTTCAATTGAATTTTGGTTTTATTTTCAATTAAAATTGTTTATTGCAGGAATATTTTTTTGTGTGCATATATGTACTTTTGAATCTATAAGGAGGGAATCATAAGAATTATTCTATTTGTTTGTCAGACACGAGCATGCACGATTTTGCTTCTGCTTGCTTATTTTTAGATATCTTTACTGAATTTTAAAGGATAAATATACTTGTGCATTCTTTAAAAGAAGCAACTTAAAATTTCCAACTCAATTCTTAATTATTATCATTGAACATAATTTTTTTTAAAAAGATCTTCTGAAAGTGTTTAAAGCAGCAACTGATACATGATCAGAATTGAATTATTCCACTTTATTTTTTTTTGTACTAGACTAAAGAAAAATTTTTATTTTCTTTTCAACTGCAAATAGTGGAATTTGAAGTTAAAAAACGCCAACCACGATGAGAGGGGAATTAATTTTGTATAACTTGAAATGAAGAACAAATTCCTTGACGAATCTGTTTTCATTATATTTTAACTAGGAAATAGGATACTAAAAATACTAAACCATAAAAAAGTTGCAAACACACTCTCTCACTTAATAACTTTTACCTCCTTACACTCACTCACTCACTTGCGGCAAATAGCATACATCAACATACAACATTGCGTAATCACAACATAAAGGATAGACGACATACATAATACGAACTTATGTACGAGTATTTTCATCCATCAGGACATAAGCCATACATGAGACTAACGCACTGACTATTTCACTTTGGATAACTGAATGAATTGCAAAATATTAAAGCTGCCATTACTACACTACAACTTACTTACATGTGTAGAATTTATGAATATTATATTCGACTGGGATCTTCTATACATACTCGTATAATAAAAGCTAAAGGAAACAAAAGCATATGAAAATCCATGTGAAAAACTACTACTACTACTACTGTTGGTTTGTTAATTTAATATTGCGAATAAACATTTTGTATCCTTTTTTACCCACTGACGAGTAAGTGTGCTGTGCTGGGGTGGGGAAGGGTATGGGGAAAACTTTTTGCTTTCAATATTATACAAATGACCCTTTGGTTCGAGATGTGGTATGTGAAATTTTAATTAAATTTTTTGTAGCCGCAATTAGTTTAGTAAAAGTCAGTTTTTATTGTATGGCCTGTATGTGATCAGATTTTAGTTGGAAATAGCGAAACACTTGTTGTTGCCATTGGAGTATGTGGCAGCATAATAAGTGTACAGCATATGTATACACGTATACCCGGCAGTTCCGTTAAGCCGTCTCTTTTAAAACTGTCATAAGTCGACCCGTTGAAACAAATTTACTTGGTGAAGTTATACAAATTTCTAATAGTTTTTTCTAGTTTTTCTTTCTCTCACTCTCACTCTCTCGTATTGCTAAGTTATCTCTCTTTCTCATTAGTGAATTGCTTAATGCAGTAGCCACGAACTACAGGGTTGCTGTAATATAATTATTATTTTTTTCTAATTAAATAAATAAATAGTTATTCCCTGATAAAAGCATTGGGTTTATAATTTTAATACTATTATTTTTTTAAGTAAATTTTGTTTAAAAATTATTATTTTTATTGGCTTTATCTATTTAGCTTTTTATGGAGAAAGTTATTTAAATGAAATGTTTGCAGTTTTCCGTCACTACCAAAAGTTCGTTTTCAAAACTCTTCTAGCAGTAAATCTAAAGTGTAAAGTTTTATATTCTAAACGTGTTTACATCAGTAAAAGTACATTTTTCAAAGAATTTGCTCAGAAAAATTTAACAAATTTCCATTATCTTTACAGAAGTTTTTATAGTTTCAAATTCAAATGAAATAATTTTCATTAATCTTATTATATTCCAGGAATTTTGCACCAAGTGAAAACAATCAACACTATTAATGCTTAAAGCTTATTTAGATGGTCCTTTGAAAATAAATAGTAAATAATTAAATAAACATTTTTTATTCGAATAGAAAAAGAATAAATAAATATATTGCAGATAGTAACGCTTAAATTATGGTTTAAGAATAAAAAATTATTCAAATAAATATAAAAATTATTCCTTCCTTATTATTGTTCGAACGGTTCAAGGATTATCAAATTGCTTATTCGTCTAATTAAGAATAATTAACTACATTCTCTTAAATAACGAGTAAAAAATGTATTCGAATTACAGCAAAATTTACTACAATGATTGATGAGCAATAACAATTTTTCAATGCACATCGAAAAATTAGAAATATTTTAGTCCAATGGCAAACGAATAAAATTTTTATTCGACTAATTAATGAATAAAAAAATTTATTCAAATGAATAATAATTAAATATAGCGGTATGATTAACGAATAAACATCCAATTAATGTCATATATGAAACAAATAACGAATAAAAATTTTATTCAATTGATTAACGAATAATAAGATTAATAGAAATAAATAATCAATAACTTATAAATAAAAAAAATTATTCGAATAACTAACGAATAACAAAATTTTATTCAAATAATTACAATTAAATATGTAGTATGTCAAAATAAAAATATCCTTTTAAATGGCTACAGCAACAAAATAAAATTATTCGAAAAAAATAAGAAATACATTTTTATTCGAATAAAAATTGAAGAAACATTTTATTCGGAAAAACAATAAATGTACATGAACATGAAAAATGGCTTATTCGAATAATTAATCAGAAATGAAGTATATTCTATTAAATAACAAATAAAAAGTGTAGTCGCATGACCAACGAATAACTTAATTTACTAAAATGATTAAAAAGAATTTTTTTTTTCAATAAACTTCGAATAAATAAAATAATTCTAGTCTTATTTGAACAATTAACGAATAAAAACTCTTATCCGAATGAATAACGATTAAATATTTAGCAGTGCATAACGAATAAAAATCGAATTATTATATATTTTATATGAAATAAATGACGAATAAAATATATATTCGATTGTAGGACGAATATGATTACGAATAATAAATTTTTTTCAAATTAATAAAAATTTAATATATTGTTTAAAATGATTTAAAAAAAATTTCGAATGAATTAAGAATTATTCGAATAAAAATTGAGTAACAATTCATTTCTACAAACAGCGAATATATTTCTCTAAAACATGGCTTAAGAATAACAAGTTTGTCATTCGAATAAATATAAAAGTGTATTCGAATGACTAACGAATAATAAAATTAACTAAAGTGAGTAACGAGACCAAATAAAAATCGTATAAAAAAGTCTCATTCCAATGAACGAATCCAAAAAAATATGTATTCAAATAAATAACAAATAAATATATCCAAATAAAAATATCGGCTAAAAAATTAATGGTTTGAGTAACAAAAGAAATTAATCGAAAAAATAAGGACTAACATTTTCATTCAATTAAAAATTCAGTAAAATTTTTTTTAATTGTTTAAGAAAAAAATTGTTCATTCGACTAAACAAATAATTGTATGGCCTTAACGAACGAGAAAAAAATTTATTCAAATAATAAGCGAATGTAGAAACTTTATTGGTTCGAAAACTTAAATATATCAGAATAGAAACGAATAAAAATGTAATAAATATCCCGTATGAAATAAATTCTATTGGAATAACAACTAATAATTAATTATTCTCTTGAATGGCAAATAAAAAGAACTTCGAATAAATAAAAAAACTAGTCCCAAAAACGATAGAATAAAAAGCTTATTCGAATAATTAGCGAATAAAATTTTTTTTATTAAAATAAATAACGATTAAATATTGCGAAATACTACATGCTTAACGAATAAAAATGAAATGAATATCCCATATGAAATAAATTATATTCTTATAATGAAAATCAAAATTAACTTAAATACATAAAGAGTGAACATTATTTTCAAGAACATCGAATAATTGAAAAAAAATTTATTCGAGTAATAATAACGAATAAAATTTTTTTCGAATAACTTACAAATAAAAAAATTATCTTTATTTTTTTTAATTCGAATGAATAATTTTTTAAATATTTTATTCGATTCACAAGACGCTTCAATACAAATTTTAAGTAAAGTTTTAAAAAATATTGATTGTATTGGGTACAAATTAACAAAATAATTTTGCTATTTTTTCAATAACATCGAATAAATAAAAGAATCGATTCATGTAACAAAGGAATAAAAATTTTTGTTCGAATAATAGCGAATAAAAATATTTTTTTAAGTGAATAAATTAAAATTAATTATATCGAAATGCACGCGTAACGAATAAAAATCAAATGGATATGCTATATATGCTATATAAAATAAATTAATTTAATTTAACGAAAGAAAAATGTAATCGATTGAATAAAAAGCTTAATTAAAATAAATGAGTAAAAAATTTTTCAAGAATATCTAGTCAAATAAAAAAAAATTCGAATATTAACGATTGAAAATTTTATTCGAATAACTTACAAATAAAAAGTTTTTCTTTGACTAAATAATAATAAATTATACAGGAAGGAATAACGAATAAAATTTTTAAGAATAGTGCATATGAAATTTCATTCGAATAAATAATGTTTTAAATATTTTTTTTCGATTCGCAAGAATCATAGTCTTACAAAATCTCGATAAAAAAATATTACAGTATTGGGTAGCCGTTAATCGAATATTTATTTTAAAGTTTACAAATTCTCGAATTTAAATATTATTCATTTTAATCGATTAATCGAAATAATTTCCATCATATGATCAGATGTGGGATAAACAACATTTTGTTTTTTATTTTAAGTTTTACATTAATTGAAAACTTTCATTGTTATTTTATTATTATATTTAAGTAGAATTATTTTATTTCTTGTGTATATTATTATTATGCTCTTATTTCTATAGTTGACCCTGTTTGATGTAAATATCTTAAAACTTAATATAATTTTCCTTCTATACTTGTCGTAATAAATAAAAATATCTTTAGACTTGAACAGCAAATTCCCGTAATTTGTTTACAAAGTACATCCGAATTGCATTTAAGTGAATAACTGAAACTGGAGAAAAGCTGTTGGACAAACTATTTGCTTTTATGTTTTCACTCGAGCATTGTTCTGTTGATTTGAAAGAAATTCTAATTAATTGAGAAAAAAAATGTTTATCTTAAATGCACAAAGACAATTTTCTTTGCTAGATAATAATAAACAGTCAGTAATACGAGTATGGGGCTGCTGCCGCCACCCTTTGTGTGCCAGCATACAAAAGACCTGGACATGGACTGTAGTTGGAACTTCTTTGGCTTGAAATACACTTAAAGTTAAAGTTGGCGCTGTTGGATGCCCACTCTTGCTTGCTCTCTTTCTTTTATTATAGTTGATTTCAATCAGAGTGAATGCAATATGGCATACAATTAAAATGAGATCTTCTACACACAAAGAAATGAAAGTTAATGAAAATACCGAGAAATGGGAGCATACAAAATAACCCCAGCAAAAAATGGCTTAAAATTCCTCCTAATAGAATGTTAAGTTTAAATAAGAAGTGTATTTGTGTCCTATAAGGCACAAATGGAATTCTCATTTGGTCTATATTAAAATTATTATATACATACATATAAACTTTATTTCTGGTTTGATTATTATACATTAACGTAAAACTATTTGTAGCCGAAAAAACACTACTGCACTCACACTACTACTACTATATTTGAATGATTAGTTTATTTTTATTTGATGGTCTACTGGACACTTCAAACGCTTTTCAAGTTTAATTTTAATTAAGAGTGTCGGTGTAACCAGAAACTAATAAGAAATTTTGAAGGCAAATATTTTGGTGAAATATTCATACAAACACATCGTTGCCTTAATATAGAAAGACCTTAACTAGTTATTATTTTAAAATCGAGATATTTGCATTTTTCGGTTCATTAGATGATTTTCTATCGAAATATATAAATAAATTCAGTGGAGTGCGACTTTGACCCGAGCACGAAGGGTTCCGCCTATACAAAATATAGTTCTGGCATTTTTTTCGTTTTTGGGTTTTTTTTCGGATTTAAGCGTTTTTTTAGTTTTGGCGTTTTTTGCGTTCTGGCACTTTTTTTTCTCGTTTTGCTGATTTTTTTTTAGATTTTTGGAGTTTTTTTATATTGGCGATTTTTTTAATTTAGGAATTTTTTTTCATACAGGCAGTTTTTTGTTTGTTTTAGCGATATTTTCGGTTTTTGGCGTTTTTTTAATATAGGTGATTTTTTAGTTTTGTCAGTTTTTTTCGGTTTTTGACGGTTTTTTCATTATGGCGATTTTTTTTGTTTATTGGCGATTTTTTTAATTTAGGAAATTTGTTTTTCATAATGGCGATTTTTTTTTAGTTATGGCGATTTTGTCGGTTTTTGGCCTTTTTTTTTTTTTTGAATTTAGACGATTTATTTTTTCGGTTTGTGGAGTTTTTTTATTATGGCGATTTTTTTTATATTGGCGATTTTCTTAATTTAGGAATTTTTTTTCATACAGGCCTTTTTTAGTTATGGTGATTTTTTCGGTTTTTGGCGTTTTTTTTTAATTTAGGCGATTTATTTAGTTTTATCGATTTTATTCGGTTTTTGGCGTTTTTGAATTTTGGCGATTATTTTTATATTGGCGATTTTTTTAATTTAGGAAAATTTTTTTTCTCACAGGCAATTTATTTAGTTTTGGTGATTTTTGTCGGTTTTTGGCGTTTTTATAGTTTTTTTCGGTTTTTGGCGTTTTTAAATTTTGGCGATTTTTTTTTCATTTAAGAGCTTTTTTAGTCCAAAATTATTATTTTATTTATTAAGTAAAATATTTTTTTTTATTAAAAATACATTGAAATTGATTATTGAGGGGCTTAGCTGGATCCTATGCGCATTATACAGATCATCAGGGAACCTTTACCCAAAGTTTTTTAGAACAACTAGAGTTATTATGTTATAAACTTTTATTTAAACTAATGAGAAGCTCAACAACAACTAACAAAGTTGTAACAAGAACTCAATAATCAAAATTTTTTTCAGCTTCACATTATAGTTGTAAGTGTATGTAAAATGAAAATAAATGTAAATATTAAGAATAGATATTCAAGAATAGAGTGTTGCCACACAAGTATTTTTTAATAAAAAAAATTTGTTTACTTAATAAGTAAAATAATAATTTGGGATTATTAGTGCGTTAAAAAATTTTTTAAAGATAAAATTATAAATTTGGACAAATAAAAAAAAAGAATTACAAAAAAATATTCATTAGTTAAAAAGTTGCAGAGTTTTGGGCTTATGAAAAACGACGTTACACGGCAACGCTTTTCTGGCCTTTTAAACGTTTAACGCTCTACAAATGGAAAGTTACAAAACACACTTTTGAGGCTTTTTTTGTTGTAAAATTTCAAGCCTTTGCCGGCTTTTGATTAGTCTTTAACTGTTTAAAGCATTTTTTTATCCATTGTTAATTAAAAAAATTAATTTCTAATAATTTTTGTGTGTTAACATATGAATCTGGCAACACTAGCTGTCGTTTTGTATACAACGCGTGAAAGTTGAACAATGTCTTATGAAAACACATTATTTAATTTTTTTTTTTTTGACATTAGCGCATTGAACGCGTGCTATGTACTTCCACCTTAAGTGTTAGTTTTTGTTATATATTAACTGCCGTATTAACAAAAAGTTATTTTGGTTTGCAGAAGTTTTACAAAATTATTTTTTTCTGAATAAGGCCTTAATTATTTAATTATTTTAGAGGGCTTCCTGCAACGATTTGCTTTAAATATTTTTAAGTTGTATTTTGTCTTCTTGCAGCCTCTTGTTCACTGGGATGCTTTGAAAATCTATTTAAATTCCGCATTACCTGCAACAATGCCGTCTTTAGTCATTATCGTAAACATAATGATGTTCGTTCATTCATCTTGATACGAAGTATTTTAGTATCTCTGTTTAATATACAACAATCACATATTCATTGTTAGAACTTTTAGTTGTTAACGTATTTGCCTATTGAGTCACTACAATGCAATTGTACCTCTTTCTGCCCACCCACCTTTGCAATGCAAACATTAACTTTTTTTAATTTTAATTTTACTTTTCCTTATCCTGTCACCTCACCCACTCACCCTCCCACGCGCCATTACGATTGCTTTTGCTTGAAACGGAAAGCATTTTAAGAAACAATTTAATTAAAAAGTTGCATTAAGTCCTGTTTTACTACACTCCGAAAGGACAACACAATATAAAAATAACACCCTGCCAACAAGAAGAATATTTTAAAACGGGAACCAACTGGCTTAAGATTTCAGCTGACACAAGTAGGAAGCGGAAGAAAGTAGGATTTTATTATTGTTAAAATGTAAATAAAAAAAAATAATGTAAAGGGTGGCTCAGGGTATACATACATATTATTTTTTACACAAAATTTCTCAAAGTTTTGGTCTGCGTCATAATAACTTGGTTTCCTTTGTGTTTTACGGACAGTAATATAATGTAAAAATTTGCATGACTCACCCTTTAAACAATTTTTATTTAAAGCATTAAAAAAAGTATTATAAATACACAAAAAGCGTAACAATATTTTTCCTTGTAAAAAACTTTTTTTTCTTCTCTAATTTATTTTTTTTTTGTATTTTGGCAAAGTTTAATATTTGTTGAACTTCTTTTTGTATAAAAAAAATTTATTTTACTTAGTTTTGTATTCAACATCAATGTGCTTTTGTTTTCTATTGTTCAGCAAAATTTAATTAATTTGCATTTCAATACCAAGCGTTGGAAATAAAAGCCTTTAAGATTTGATATCATGCCACACACACAGTCAATACACACAGAAACATTTACTTTAAATTTTCGTTAATTAGTTGCGATCTCGTTGATAAATTAGACAATTGTCCACTTAAGCATTGAAGTGATGTAATAAATTAATTGATGCAGTCGTAGTGAAAGTATTTGTTTGCTTAAATAAATGCTAATTAATTGATTGACTTTGAAGAGAATAGAAGAGGACACACAATGGGGCATAAAAAGTTATTGTTTTCATTATGTTAAAATAAATTAACATAATAATAAATAATTTATGCAATAATCAAGCAAGTGTTGAAATAATTCATTATAAAAAATGAATATTTTTTTAGCGTCCCTTTAAATAAAATAAATAAAACTTTGAAAAAAAAGACAAAAAGAATATAAATTTTTTTATAAAAAATTAAAAAAAAATTAAAAATTTTTTTTACTGAAAAAAGTCCCTTAAATTAAAATAAATAAAAGGTTGAAAAAGGCTCACAACAAAATTAAAAAAATCTAAATATTTTTTCACCAAAATAAATATATAACCTTAAAAAAAAGATACAATAAATATAAAATTTTTTTAAAAAAATTAAAAAAAAATGTCAAATTTTTTCTTAGAAAAACGTTTCTTATAGTGCATTTACACCTGCACAAAATCTAGCAGATTTTAATTAAAATCTTAATAAAAATCTATACCGTTTACACTAACTTTTTTTTTGATTTTTTTTATCAACACAAAGCCCTTTAATTGGAAAATTTCCTAAATTACAACCAAACAACTGAAATGTAGCCAATTCACACACCTTTTTAATAAGACCGTAGCTCATTCAATAATATTCTTTATAAATTCATATGTTGTACAGGGTAGTTAGAAAATAAATAAAAATATGAAATTTTTTTCTTACAAATCTACTGACAAAATTGATATGGTTTTGTTGGGAAATCTAACACAAAGCATCTATAGATTTAGCTCGAAATCTCGTAGGTACTAGATTTTAAAACAATGTAAATGCCCTATTAAAATAAAACAAATAAAAATATAAAGAAATTTGTTTTAGTGAAAAAAAATCAATTGTTTTTTTACTGACAGAAAGTTGCTTAAAGTAAAATAAATAAAACTTAAGAAAAAATATTAATTTTTATAAAAAAATTTAATAATAAATTTAAGTATATTTTAAAGAAATAATAACAAACCAACACCCATATTCATAAAATTTAAAACGATTTTGAAATGTTTTTTCATTTCAAATGTTTCATATAAAATTTTCTTAAAATGGATTTCAAATTAATTTTATTTTTTTTTATGAATATGGGCGCAAGTGTTAAAATAATTCAACAACTGAAAAAAAACACAAAAAATTATAATAATTTTATAAAAAATTAAAAAAAAAATCCACGGATTTTTTTTTAACGAATTAACATATTTTAAAATAAAATATATTAAACTTTGAAAAAAATATAAATTTTTATAAAAATTTAAAAAAAAATCAAAGTTTATTTTCACCAAAATAATAATAAACCAAGTGTTGAAATAATTCATTAAATAAAAATAAATATATTTAAAATAAGTTAAAATAAAAAATAAAAATTAAAAAAAAAATAAAACTAAAAAACTCATAAAAATATAAATTTTTACAAAAAATAACACCAAAAAAATCAAAATATTTTTTCACCGAGAAAGAAAAATAAATAAATTTTTAAATACAAAAATTAAAAGTTTTAAAAACCCCCGATACATACATACAGAAAGGATGTGATATCTTCTAAGCGGCTGGACCGATTTTTCACCTTTCAAACAGAAAAAACTAAATCAAAATCGGTCCAGCCGTTTGGTCTGTACGAGGACTTGTACAGACACACAGATGCACAGACACACACTACAAACTTATAACTCCCCTTATTTTGGTCGGGGATTAAAAAGGTAAAAAATATAACTTTTTACAAAAAATAAAAAATAAAAAATAAATAAATTCAAAATACTTTTCTTCACCGATTTTTTTTTAATTTAAGATTCAATCGAATGGAAAAAAAACCAAAAAAAATTTCTATTATATCGAATTTCTATAATTTGCATGATGAAGCTTTTTATGCCATTTTGCTTTCGCCCAAAGTGCGCGAGACTCCCTTTGAGCGAATATTATTGGCTCAAGTGGGACAGCAAAATCCTAATACATATTTTATTATCCCAATTTTTATTTTTTACTTTTCTAACTGTAGATAAGTATCTTAAATAAAAAATAAAGTTAACTGATAATTTGCTTAGAAAAAAGTTATTACATAACGCTATCACATAGAAATGAAGCAATATAATTCACGTATTCTATTTTCATTTAAAATTGTATGTTCATTTAATTAAATGATTGGTAACTAAAATGATGCGGTTGCTAAAACTAAAAAAAATTGTTAGACGCAGCAATCAACACTTAGTCTATAACACTATGTCTATAACTCTAGAAAAATTCGAACTCTTAGGAAAAAACAAAGGAAATAGAAAGAACCAGAACCTTTAAACCAAAAAATAGTTTGAAAATCATAATTTACTTCTACTGCAAGGATTTTGTACTGGACTAAAGAACTTTACAATTTGTTTTCTTTAATCTAGTAAAAAATAGTCGAAGTCGAAATATGACAGTGCAAATCAATCAGTGCAAGTTAATCTCTGTTTTTTGTTTAAAATGTGCTTAAACCAGCAATCCTATAAACCAGTGCAGTATTTAAACCATCTGTAAACACAAAAAAATTAGGCGTTTAAACTACCAACGCAAGCCATATCATTTTATTACTTACAGACCATATGTTTTGCATTTAAAAAGCACTTAACTTTTTTCCAAGCTTCTACTTTTTCTTCAGAAGTTGTTCGATCTGTTTTCTTACACTCTATTGTTCTTTGATACTATTCTACTTTGCCAAGAATATATATAATTACTTTCTAAGTAAAATTTGGTCAGTTTTAAATATAATGTTTGCCTAATTTTATTGTACAAAGAACTGATAGCCTGCTGCAAAACAGCTGTTTTTTGACATTTATTTATTTATTCTATTATTTATTCTATTATTTATTCTAGTGCTGCGACAATATTTTTTTAAACTGCACAAGTTATGGTTAAGTGATTTACTCCTGTTGACTTTAAACCACATATAAAGTTGAGATTAGTTCAACTAAGCCAGCGTTTTTAAACTTTCACTGATTTATTAGCCCTAAATGTATCATTAGGTTTTCTCAAATATACAAACCATCCACTAAAGAAAATTATTATATAATAATACAGGAAAATCTTAAGAATATCTTCCGTATATTTTTTTCTTTTTTCTTAGATAATTTCTAAATATGACTTTAATTAAGATAGCGTGATGAATTTTGAACATTTTGTCGGCTTAGAGTGTTAATGTGCTAACTCACTTAAATCAAATCTTAGAGCAGAGACAAAAAAAGTATTAAAATTTTGTATATCGTGCCATAGCCGCCAAAAAAAGCTTAAGCGACATAATTTTCAAACTTAGTTTTCTTGAACAAAAATTTTCATAGAAAACGGGGCCCAAAACGAGGAGTATTTGAGCCAAAAAGCTGGCCAAAAAGGAAAACATGAATTTAAAGAAATCTTAAGAACTAAGTACGCAGTTCGATTCCCAACAAAATTCTACATCATATTGTAAACTTTGAAGACAATAAGTTGCAATTTGTAGCTCTGAGACACTGCTAAAATCAGGAAAGTGAAGAAAATTAGATGAGCATTTAATGTTTTCTTTCGGTTTTAACATACTCGTATTTATATGATTTTTTTGTGGGTAAACCAATAAAGTTATTACTTTAATGAAGCTATTATTAATATTAAAACAAACCAAAAAAATATCTCGAATATTAATGTTGAAACAATTCGTTTAAAAATTAAAAAGAAAAATATTATAATTTTTTTTTTGCTCAGCTTGCGTGGATAAATATAAGTAAGAAACCCTTTTGTCAGTCATGAAATGGTTTGTTTTGAGGGGAGAAATACTTCCCCAAAAAAGGAAATGGGGATGAAAATGGCATCTTACGGTCTCCTGGGTCAAATTTTAGTGTTAAAAGTTGTATTTGCTAAATCAAAGCATGAAAAAGGTTAAGAAAAAAATTTAGTGTTTTAGAGCTAGGATTAGTTTCTCTACGGGAGAATTTTCCCCCTTTGTTTTCAAGCTTTAACAGCCTAGAACTATGAGACATATTTCTGCCATGTTTCACTCAATAACTTTTTGACTCAAATACTACTCTGTCTGTCTCTTTCTCTTTCGCACGGCATTGAAATGGCATATGTCATAAAAAAAATCGGTCTAGCAGGTTTTCACTCTAAGCGAATGATATAATATTATGCCTACAAATAATATAATAATTAGAAACTTGAATAAACATAAATTGGGTCACATTTCAATTAAAATTTATTAAACAGCAGCAGCAGCTGCAAACATTAAATATAATTAACACTGAAATGAAATATGTATTCTCAAAGAAATCAACTAATTAAAATTAATTATTTAAAAAAAATATATTCTGTTCTATTCTATATTAGAATGATGGCAAACGTATTGAAGTATTAAAGTCATCAAATTTATGTTTCTATTTTCATAAAAAAAAAATTTTAAGAAGAAGATAATAAGTCCTTAATCATTTTAAATATATATATTTTTTTTAATGTTTTCATTAAGTGTGCGGGTGTTATATATGTGGCTTTTATAAAAGTTTATTGTATTTTTTAACGTTTATTTTTAATTGGCGGCACACTTTTACATAATTTTTTTATTATATATTTTTTTTTTAAATGAATGAATTTCAGTTTTTGTCTTGAAATGTGTTTAAAAAAACCAACCACCAGCAACATTATTTTCATTCATTTATGTTAATTGTTGCTAAATTGTTTTGAAAACTTTCAATTAAATCAATGTATGGCGCAGCAGCCCCGGAAACTCGGCGTACACACACACACACACTCGAACTCACAGTTATTTTGAAAAGAATAACGGCCATCTAATGGTGTGCTCAGACACAGATATACACACACACACTCATGTTTTAAAGCAGGCGGGCAAATGAACAGATTGGCTCCAAAACCCAGGCCTGCATTTAAATTGATACTTGAATTGTGAATTTAAATTAATGTTGAATATATGCAAAATTAATTTAAATTTTATATTATAAAAAAGAAAGAATTATATGTACATGATTAACAATAAAAAAAATTAAATTACATAACTGCACATGTATAAAATGCAAATAAATTGTAATTGATTACTCACTTACTTTTGTTTCATTAAAGTACATAATTTTTTTTTTTGCTATACAAATAATATTTTTTTTTAAATGCATGCTTAACAAGTAAAGTTAACTTTTGATATATTTTTAAATCATATTTTTGCTGCAAATATTTTTTATATAAAAAAAATCAATGAAAGTCCGATCTACTGTATTTCAAAATCTATGGAAAACTGCATCTATAGTAGTTGAATTATTAGTTGTGGGGGGTTTGTGGAGAATTGCTTATATGCAAGTGGAAAACGTCAAATAAAAATTTTTGATAAAGCTTGCGACTGTGGGTTTGCAAAAATTGTATTAAAATCTCCATCCATGATAATTGTCGTGCACCAGCTTTAGTGTAAGGCAACAGTACGTAATGAAGTTATGTTATAATATAATATTATAAATTCTTTATAAATACTGCTATATGGTCATTTCTCTCAGAAGGTCTACCGATACCGAAAAATTAAAAGTTCTTGATATTTTATTTTTGTTGCAAATTTTGAAAGAAAACTAATCAAATTTAATAAATCTCATTTCGAGATATTCATTTCCAAAGTCAAGCAAGTGAAACTTTTTTAAAATTTTTTTTTTAATTTGAAGAGCAACTTTAATTTTGAAAAATATTCTTAGCGCTAATCGATATAGATTGAGTTTTACTCTCTTAGATCTCCGTAAGGAAAGTAATGCATAAGATTCAATGCGATGGAAATTTGTTATAAAATTTTGCTTTGCATTTTCCGTTAATTTAATGTCCCGTACGACATTGAAAAACAGCCTTTTGTATCAATACATCGAAACTGCTTGAAGAAAATTCATCAAGTAATGATTAAAAATTACAATTAAAATAAAAAAAAAATATTTTGAAAATAAAACGAATTGCGAACTAGGCGCCTGGGCAAAATTTGTCCCGTACGAAATCGCTACTGAGAAATTTAAAAGTATTAAAAAAATATTTTCTCTTTCTTTCTTTTTTCAATTATTTAATTTATTATTTATTATTTTATTCTATAATTCAATTATTTAATCAAGATGAATAGAAACAGCGAGAATTGCAAACGACAGAGAAAAATTAAAAGAAAATGAAAATAAATTGCAAAACTATAAATTAAAAAGCCGAGAAAGATCGCCTAACGCTAGGAAAAATTCAAAAACTTTAGCTGAAGCAAATAAAGAAGTTTTTGAATAGAAAAAATGGTATGAACGTATAGTTAAAAGGCAAAGTCAAAAAACCTTATTATACCCGATGCATTTTCTTTTTATCAAGCGATTAAAATGCAGTTTATACCATCCGATAATACTCTTCGTTGTATAACTTGGACGACGAGTAGAAAAACGTAGAAATTATAACATACATATCTAAATTGCACTTCTTCTGTTGCAAAGCAGCTAAAACTGCATTATAATTAATGTACCCAATACTATTGGTATTTAATTTTGCCTATCTTGTGAAATGTATCTACTTTTTCATCTCATTCTGCATTTCCCTTTAACGACGAACGTTATTTTAAAATAAATATATTGAATACATATATTTTATTTAATTGAATTTTTTTTTTTAATTTTTAATTTATAATTTCCCAAAAAAAGCACCAGAAAATATTTGAACATCATGATGGAACAAAATATCCCGTATGCCATGTCCCGTACGACTATAATTGAATTTAAATAAGAAAAAAGCTATTAATATTTTTTTTAGCAAAATCTAGCCATTTTAAGAAACATTGATTCGCCTCATTCTAAAAATAGTCACAATAATTTATTGTTTCAGGTTTCGCTGAAATAAACATTTTAATTGTTTGGTACAATATTTACTTCCTTTTTTTGTCTCGTACGACATTTTTAGTTTATTGCATTTATCTTTAAAACTAAAAATTGGTTATAATTGGATTTACTACCATCAATATAGCTAATCAGGGGCCATAATCAATACAAAAATCTATTTTAGATTGATCTCTTTTCCACTTTAAATGCATACGACTGTCCCGTACGACAGTATGGAATTGCTCATATGTCTTTTAAACAAATATTTGACATTTAAAACGCTGTTTTATTTAAAAGTTTATATTTATTTTATATATTTTTTAACTTTTTAACAAAATTATTCACATTGGCAACACTAATTACACTTCACAAGCAATTTTTATTAAAATTAACATTGCTCCTGGAGGTATGCTTTAACATTCGGTTGAGTGTATTTCTATGCAGCTGCTAAGTTTCTCTGTACTTCTTGTTCGTATGATTACACTTATACACTCATAAATAGCTCACACCGATTTGATAACGCTGTAACGCAGTTTGTTTTCCCAGGCGGGGTACGTTTAGTCTGTCCAGGTTCTTCAAATTTAATTGATATTCGTAGTACGACTGTTAACGAAGGCTGGTAATATACACTTCGTAACCTGTGTGGCTTTATTACGGTTCGGAGATAACTGGGATCATATTTTAATCCCCAACTACGGTGTAATAAATCGGACAATATAAATTCTTCGGGTATCGTTTGGCTAACTACGGTTTAATAAAATAATTCGGACATTATAAAATCTTCGGATATCGTTCGGCTAACTACGGCTCAAGCATTACAACATTTTTAGTTAATAAAGCAAAGAATCGTATTACAATTCGAAATCTTTATTTTGTTATCCTAAACAAAACATCTACCAATTGAGAATTGTTAGGTATTGTAAACCTGTCTGGTCACTAACAAACTCGTATTTGTGAATACGTGTGGGTGTTGGCATAAGTAGTTGTCTTATAAGTACGTCTTTACAAATAGGTGTATTAGGTAATTAAATACAATTATTGGGTTAGGGAAGTTGTAACGTCACGTTACAACGCTTTACGATCTCACTCAAAATTTGTGATTGTATTGTGAAAATGATTCTTACCCCCCTGGCGTATAGAAGATGTTTTACACATCAAAAGTTTTTTTTACAAAATTATTATAAACACAAATAAAACTTAAAAATTGGATATTAAAGATTTTATTTTCGGTATTAGCAATAGTTGAGTATTTCATTCTACACTCTGTATATAAGAATTTTTTTTTTTACATTTCTAATTGTTATTAACATTTTCTTGAGGGCTTTCAAAATGTTTGTTGGGTTATTTGAACAGTTCATTGGCATACAAAGGGGTTTATTTTTATTTGTATAATTTCCTCTGTGTTGCTTTTTAAATTTTAAAAGGCACTTTCATTTGCAGACCAGCTGTGCATTGATTTTTTTTTATTATATTCCTTTTAAGCAGAGAATTTTTTTTATTTAAAAATAATTTTTTTATTTTTCTTTAAGAGTGCATTTCTTAACGGGTTTGGGCTTAAGAGCACAAATAAAAATTTTAATATGTATTTTAAGCTGCATATTGCAGTTGCTCTTTAATATTAGCAGAAAGAAACAAAAAAAAAACAAACCGCTTAAAAGAGTAAATTCAATTTGTGCAGATTGTGTAAGAGAATTAATTCTCTTAATATCTAGTTACAAGTTTACTGTTACAAAGTTGTATGCTCTTGACAATGGCGCTCTTTTATTTTTTGTTTTTTTTTTTATTTTTAGTCTGCAAACAGAACTTGTTTGTTCTTTGTTTTTGGAATTTTTTGTTTTAGTTTATTTGAAAAAGCGAAATATTTTTTATTTTTTTTAGATAATTTAAATATAAAATAAAATCAAACAAATACGTATAGTAACTCATTTGATATACTCTTGTAGTATTTTTAGACTTTGCTTTTTGTTGTTGCTGTTGTTTTGTGTGTTGCAGTTATTTTTTTGTAATGATTTGCTGCAATTATTCATTTATTGATTTTTTATTTTCGAAAATCATGGTGGAGCCCACCTTTCACTTGGCTAAAGTTTACTTTTTGTGTTTTTTTTTTAAATTTCTTCTGTTGCATTTGCAGCCATAATGATGTGTCTAAATATTTACAAATGTTTGTTTGTTTGTTTATTTATTTTATTTTTTTTTTTTTGATGTGTGTAATGTAATTAACATGTTGCAACATGACTGAGTGAATAAGTCCTAATCAAAATGTCAAATAGAAACTTCATGTTCATTTATTCTTCACAATGTTGTTGCCAGCAGCAGTAAGAAAAATATGTTTTTAAACAATGAACTTTTTTTAAAAGTTATAAGAAATTATTGTTTAGCCCAACAGTAATAATATGATGTGAATATGTTTGAAAATATGTTTTAATGTTGTGTTTTAAAAGAATCTGACTGTCTTGTATGCTTGTGTTTTATGGTTGTAAATTTATTATTAAGGGTCATCATAACCTAAAAACCCACTTTACCTGCACTTCCTGCTTCTCTTGCCACTTTTAAGCTGCAATTTAATGGATGAAGTGCAACAGACTAACAGAAAATATATTCATATGTATGTAGAGAGAAGGAGGGCTGGGTGTTTGGCATTCATTAAAGGTGAAAAATAAATTGATTTTTTTTACCACATTGTTAAAGCAACTCTTCCCTGAAAGGTATTAAACTTTAACAATATTTTTTTAATTGGAGCAATTACGGAATGTATGTTATACATACATACATATTTAAAAAATTTAATAGAACAGTGTTATACAATTAATTTTAAAGTGTTTTCACACTGACATGGTTTTAATAAAAATTGTTTTTAACTTTAAAACCAACTGTTAAATCTTGGTTTTAGCATACAAATTGTTGTTGTTAAAACCAACTAAAAAGCATTTTTGATTTGGTTTTAAGTTGGTTTTATGAAATGCAACCTTGTTTTCGCTGTGATAAATTTAGTGCTGCCAAGTCAAAATGTCCGCTTGAAAAATTATAAACTTAAAAACAATAATAAAAAAATTATGGAAAAACGCAGTTTTTTGGAAGAAAAACAACGAAAATATTTTCATTGACCTCTAGGGTAAAAATAGACGATATGGTTAACATTGATTCGCCGATAAAAAGTCTTATTTTGTAATCTATTTGTGCATTTTTATTATACACAATCACCCTTATTCTATTTGGCGTCGGCAACATCGTCGTCAATTTTTAAACAACATCAATTTAACACAACATCAATGCGAACTTTGTATTCACTAACAATGTTACGACGACGTTGCATGTTTATCGATAAATGCAATACACATATCCAATATTGGAGACAGCTGATTCATTTTGTTTACTATTTTTGGTAGAAGTGTTTTTGAATAAGTAAAAGGTTTGTACATAAATTAAAATAAAATGTTTTTCTTTCGTATCGGGACGAAGAAAATAAAAAATTTATTAGTGAAAAGAAGATTTCTCAGACAAAAGTCATTGCATTTGTAATTTACCCAATGAAAAGTAAGTGATAAATTTCGACATATTTTTGTAAAATAATGAGAAATTTTCATCGTTTTTATATTTTAAATTTATTTTCGGCTGAATAAAATATCATTTAAGCATGTATTGGATACAATTTAACCTGATTTTGGAAACAAAAGGGATCAGATCAACGTTTATTGGAGATTGCAGCTTCCTCCAAGGGGCTTATTGCTAATTGTTTATATACGCTGCATCTTGTTGCTTAACGCTCAGCATTGTTTGCAACCTTTTTTTAATTTAAAGCTCAAGTCCAGTCAGATCTGTAAAAATATTTCTTTCATACAGTATAATTTCCCAACACCCTATTTACTTTACATTTTGCCATTTACCACTAGTTCTAATGGTGCACCGAGGGAATTTAGTGCAGTCACAACAATTTCCCACTGTATCTTGAAAGTATTAGGAACACTGCCCCTGCGGAATCCTCTTACTTAAAGAAGGACTTTTTTCAACTGCTAAACAAGCTTTTCAAATTAATTGGGTTTGGTAATTTTAATTTTGTCCATATTAACATTTTTCCCTTTTTTTTAATTTTTTTAAATAAATATGTATGTACGTATGTATGTATGTATATATACTTTTTTATTTCTTATATTTTCACATTTTTACTATTTAAATTATTTTTCAAATTCATTGAGGTATGCACACAACAGAACAGGACATCAAAAACACTGACGACAAAATGAACGGCAACATCAACATCAATTTTTCGTACAGAATGCCAAACATATGCTGACAGTCATCGATAAATGGCAATACTATCTACGGGAATACCGATGTGCCAAAAAACATTAAAAACGGCGTCGTGTTATGTTGCCGACGCCAAATAGAATAAGGGTGAATAATTTGATTTCCAAGCACTTCTTCACTTTGAATAATTAGTTCAATTTAACTTTAAAATATTTATTTACAAAATATAAAATAATTTCTATTTTACAACGCATTGTAAAATTTTCGACTTTTTCATACAAACAGAAACAGTTGTTATACAGTTTGTCAAATAATTGTTATAAAAAGCAGAAAAAAATACAACAACAACACGCGCATTTCCGCAGGAGATTTATTTTAATTTTGAGCAAAGTTAGTAGACATTCTGTGAGTTAAAACCTGAATTTAACAAACTTGAAATGTGAATGCAAAATCAGCTGTGTATGGTTTTAACGTTAAAACCCGTTTTTAACTTTCAGTGTGAAAACACTATAATAGTCCTTATATATTTTCCATTTTTAATTACTTTATTTTTTCTAATTGTCACTGATCAAACATAGACAAATAAATTTAGTTAAAGTGTGGCTTTGACTCCCACACAAAGGGTTCCGTACGGGCACTGCATATGTAATACTATATGCACTTTGGCCTATATCGTGCCATAACTGCCAAAAAAAAGCTTAAGCGACATAATTTTCAAACTTGATTTTTTTACCAAAATCGATTATTTGCTATCGTAAGTAGTCGACTTTCGCCAAGAAAATGAACTCAACAGTTGTTATGTCCCGATGTCAGTGGCAATGAAGAAAAAGTTCTCAAGCCATATTTTACTGTTTTGCAGGAGAGCACTTTTAAGCGCTCAAGTCGATTTTTAGAAATGTATTTGTTTTACAATTAAATCGGGAAATTCTCTGTTAAACTTTATTTTTTTTTAGCAAACATTGTTCTACACTGAAAGAATTTTTTCATAAGTTCTATGAAATTCGACATTAATCCAATGAAAAAATTCATTAAAATTCGACCAACGTCGTCAAGGTTCCTTGGATTAATGAAATCAGTTTCGTTAAAATTATTTTAATAAAAACTACGTCAAATGTATTAAATAGTTTCATCAATGCAATGAAAGAACTTCATAGGATCAATAAAAAAATTTCATTACAACGACGAAATAATTTCATTTAAACCACGAAATAGTTTCATTAAAACAACGAGATAATTTCCAACGAAATAATTTCATTAAAGTAACGAAATAATTGCCTTAAAACAATGAAATAACTTCACAAAAACAGTGAAATAACTTTATTATAATTAACTTAATTGAAACTTTGTGTGTAAATAAGCATACAAAGAGTACAAGAATAATCATACAGAACTACCTTTGATGCAAGCTTTTGGTTGATATACATTTAATTTATCAGACTTTCATGATTACAATGAAATTTTCATTCGGATAACGAATATATTTTATTATTTTTTTTTATTTCAAATAATTTAATCTTTAACTTAATTGCTTTAGGGCCATTTTCACAACTTACCTTTAGTTAAAGGTAGGATTTTGACTGCCCGATAAATGGCTTTGCATTATAAAATCTTGATTTATTTATTTTTTTATCCATAAAATCCCAGCAAAAAAAGAGACTCCAAAAAAGTCATGAAAATGTAGAGTTTTCGATCTGGAAGTAGTGAAAATTTCGATCCGATCTAATGATTTTTACATAGGGTTGTCATTGCAAGAAGTTCTCTTTTTCGATGCCTGGTCACTGAATTGGAAGCGATATTAAGAAAAATTCCCTTTTTTGTGTTCTATAATAATATTTTTATCTAGGAAAATGGTAAATAGTTGCTTATTTTAACAATTCGCTTCTTTTTATACAAATTTAAGCCCGAAACAGTGTTTTCATGTAAATTTAAGCAAATAACTTTTAAATTTTAGGCTAAATTTAATTCATAAATTTCTTTAAAAAAAATGATTTTTTTTTAATTCTGATGAGTATTTTCTAACACCATGGAGGAGTTACAAGGATTTGTATGACTAAAATAAGCTTCTACATGGTTTTTTGCTCACTCTCGGCAAATTAAAAATATTGATTTTTTGGAAGCAATGAAAATTTAGTTCCACTAGAATGACTTCCATTTTTTTCACTGGGATATTATAACTATTGATAATAATAACAATAAAAAATTGAAGTTGTAATAATGCAAAAATATTTATCGGGCAAACAAAATCTTACCTTTAACTAAAGGTAAGTTGTGAAAAAGGCCTTTAAGGTATGTACTTATCTATATATGTTTATTTCAAGCAACAACTGTTTCTTAATAATTAGAAAATATTGTTGTTACGAAACTAGAATACCAGCGAAGCAATTCCAATAAAATTCTTTTACAATATTCGTGAAATTTTCATTAGATTTGTGAAATTATCATTAGATTTGTGAAAAAAATCTAATGAAATTGTTTCGTTCGATTTGTGAAGCAAAATTCTTTCGGTGTTAACACTATAAGTAATACATTTAAGTTGAAATATACCAAAGTATAAGCTAAATTAAGCTACTATTCCAAATAAGATTTGAAATCAAAAAAAGTTAAGCTGCAAGTCATTTCTCTATAACGTCTTGAAAAATCGCACAAATTAATTGATATTTTTCCCAGGGGTATTTTCGAATATGCAGATTACGAAGGTACCATTAATTCAAAATCAGCTTATCACGACTTAAGCATTTTATCCTTTTAGCCACAGATTTAATAGAATATCTTACCCGATGTAGGGTTTTTAACTGACTTCAAAAAAAGGAGGAGGAGACGCAATCCTCCATTTGAACAAATGGCAGAGTCACGCCCATTAAAACTTAATTTTTTATTTCACGTTATTTCTTATCTTCTTCTATAAGATCTTTGCATTGAAGTCGGTTTTTTTTTTGGCAGAAAGGACTATTTTAAATTTTTTTTCACAGTCGTTAAGCAGCTCTGGGTCGGGTAACATCTCTCGTGTCATCGTAATTATATCTTAAGTGCGGTCAGGCTTGTGTGTGTTGTTTGGCCTTCGCTCGCACTGGTTGACTGATCTGCCACGGATAACCGTATAATCTTGCGTTTTTTTTGTGGAATTTCTTTAACAAACACGTTGCCTACTTCCTATGTGAAGGCATAGGTCGTGTACAGTCAGTCACAAAACCTTATAAAATACTGTTAATACCATCTTGGGCATATGGTCTACGTTACTCCGCCCATATTTGTGCAACACCATATTATGCAAATTTACTTTGCATTAATATGTTTAATAAATGAATAAAAAAAAAATTTTTTTGTGGTTTTTTGGCGTTTTTTTTAATTTCAGTGTTTTCTTTCGGTTTTTTGGCGATTTATTGTATTTTTTAGCAATTGTTTTTTTAGTTTATGTGATTGAAGTTAAATTTTAAAATTTATGATCCTTGACACAAACCTTGTGCTTTAACAGAGCTCTGTTAAGGTGTTAACATAGCTCTGTTAAGCTATAAAAATTCGACTAATGCCTTTCCAAAGGACTTTTCCATTAAATGATGCAACCGAGACTGAGAAAATAAAGCAAATTTATAGATAAGATCTTCCCTTATTAAAGCCCATGAACCTATTACTGAAAAACATGAATTTGAACCAAATATCGTCAAGCTTTCAACTTGGCAATTTCTAAGAGATACGCACTTTTTTGGGAAGGAGGCGATGTGGGCGGACAAACAAGGTCACCTCCTATGGACCACATAGTACTCTAAAAACGTGCATACTCAGAATTTGGAGTTTTCAGGAAAAAACTTTAAATTTGTCCGTATGTATGCACGTTTGTAGAGTACTATGTGGAAAACCACTTAATGGATTTTAAAATAAACATCAAATTCGTAATCAGCGGATCAAAATCTATAAAATTCGGGTACTAGTAGATGGTTTATTACCAAAAAATTTTTTGTCATTATGAAAATATGAGATTTTTTTGGATTTGAAAATGCATTTGGTGCGGAACTTTTTCTTAAGATATCAAAAAAATAAAAAGGCAGTTTGTCTTAGAATTTTAGCCAGCATATGAAAACCCAGTGAGCCCTTCGCGTTTTGCAAATTTTTTATTTTCTGCATAAGCCTTATGTATATAATTACTGGCTTTACTTTAATATATTTGTTGTTTTAGCCAAATCCGTAGACGTTACAGTTCTCAAGAAAACAGCATGTTACGGGCAGATGGACATCGTAGCGAAAACCATAGCGTTCCTTTTCATTTTTGCTGTACAGAACCCTAGAAAGAAATTAATTGTAATGATGGTCCTTCTAATCGCGTTGTGGTTCTCGGTATTTAAGGAGCTTTAATAAAAACGGAGCTTAACCTGTTCAAACAATTTGATAATAATTTTTAATATATCTCTATAAAAAATTGTTTTAGTTAAAAAAATAACCTTTAACAAACAGATTTCCATACAAAATTCGATTTATAAGCCTTTTGTAAGCCAAAGTTTTTTTATGAAAATTTTCTTATCCTTACAAATTTTTTCCTTAACTTTTGCTTTAGGAACTTGCCTTTTTAATAATAAAATTTATACAATTATTGAAATTGAAATTAAAAGGCGAGAAGGCAGGCAGGCGTCTTATCTTTTACTAAAACGTAAATTGCTTTATTAAAAAATTATTCACCCTTTCCATTTATAAATAATAATCATGTGTCAACATTTGCTTTAAATTAGTGGCGTGTCATGTGAGAGCTTGTGACACAAAAAACATGCAGTGCGCAGAGAAGTTGCATAATTAATGTGTAGAAAATACAAAATTTATTTATTAATTATTTAATAAAATATGCTTGAATTAGCAAAATATTTTGTTGAGGTAAGCCAATTTTTAAATTATGATTTAAAAAAATAAAATATTGTGTAAAATATAAATAAAGCTAAAATGCTTTAATTGCAGGCCACACAGCTGCGTCCATACTTACGAGTATTAAACGATAAAAACTGCAACGAATATTTAATAATATAATTGTATGAAAATATTTAATTTAAGATACAAGGACACACACAAGCAGTTTTTTTTTTTTGGAAAATTAAACTTAATGCTTATAGAAAAATATGATATATGTAATTCTCATTTGGTTAATGTTAAAAATATAATAAGGGTTTTCATGAGACTATTCAAAAGTCTCGCAAACTGTACAATTGTGCATTTTTACACTCTCGTAAATAAAATATCAAAATTTGTATAGAAATATATTTACACAAACCTGTTAAGTTTGCCCAACATTTTCAACTCGTATACTTAAGCTGTGCAATTGTGCATTTTGTAAACATCAACTCCTTGATTTTTTGGACTCCTTTAGGCACTTTTAGACACAAATACACACTTTTTTATTTTTAGAAATATGTTTTTTAATTAAAAACTGCTTTAAATTTTATTATTTTATTTCTATTTTATTAATTTTTTGACGTTTGTTTCAAATTTACATAAGTTGTTTGCACAAACGGTTAAAAGGGGCTTCATGAAACAAGTCTCGCAAGTTTGCCCAATTGCACAAATGGCAATTTTAAGAGTTCTTATAATTCAAGATTGCTAAAATTAAATTCTTTATAAGAGTGATTCACAGCGTATGTAATCTCTAAAGTGGTTATTTCTTTATGACATAAATTTAAAATTATATATTTTTATACTCGTGCTTATATGCAATATCTTAAATTAATTATGTTTGTTATGCACTGAAATTTCCTAGAAATTTATTTCCCTTTAAAATAATATTATTTTCTTTTATTAAAAGGAAAATCTAAATATTTTATCTCTTACATAAATCAATATTTTAACCTCAAAATGATGTCAGTTGCTAGAAGAAAAAAAACTTTCAAGATCAATTAAACTACTTTTTGTAAAATAAAATTGATTTAAAACTCTTATATTTTTACACATTAAATTTCTAGCATAAACATTTTATTACAATATTATAAAAAGTTATCTTAAGCAGTCAGTCAACAAAGTACACACACGCAAACACACACACACAGATATCTGTCAGTTTCATTACAGCAGCCCAGTTTTATACTTCGTAGATGACATGGCATGAGCTATGCTGCAGCATAATGCCCACAAGCATTTTGTGTAAGAAGAAAAAAAAATATCTAAATAAACTAGAAATCAAAGAATGAAACAGATTTGCTGGAAAATAATATGTATTTAGTATTTAAATGAGATGCAAACAAAAGAAGGAGTGGCACACATGCATTTACACACATACATACGTATGCAAATAATGAAAAATGTCAGTTTGATATATACAGAAAGAGTCTTGGTTACACACGTAATTACTTACCGCATTATGTAAAGTAAAGTAAGGCTTAGAGATGGTAATGTGAAGTGAGAGAAGTTGCATTAAAGGTAAGAAAGAGCGCACTAAACAACACGGCGCTATACAGCATGATCTTATACAATTTGCATTAATTCTTATTCAATCAAACCACGTGACGCGATAAGTTGCCCAACTAGTCAAAAAATTTCACGTCGTATAGTTCACCACTGCACTTGGTTGGTTAACGTGGCTTTCCACTTCACCCAGGCATTCAACTAGAATCTACATTATTTCTTTTTGAAAAACGGCCTTTTATTGCAATTTGCTCCAGAAGAATGAATGAAAATCACTTTCATTAATGAAAGTATACGAGTAGTTCTGGTGTAGGGTTTCGTTGCCCACTGCGGTCTTACCTTTATCTTTAGCGAAAATTTTTTTCGATTCCATCTTTATATTACAGCTTTTTCTTAAATATAAATACTCGAACGGAACTGTCTTTCGTTGTTAAATTGCTAAAATACCTCCTATCAAAAGATACGAAACTGAAAAAATAAAATTTTCAAAACTAATCATGCACGAGCATATGATAGAAACAACAACAAGTAAAAGCCATGACTCACTATTCTACATAAGCGCACGACTTAAGAAAAAATACAACCCTGATTTTGAATATTTTCATAAACTCCATTATAACAGGGTTGTATTTTCTCAAAAAACGCATGATTTTGTAGGATAGTGAATCGTAGACCTAAGCATGGTTCACGAGCTCTTCTCATCTCTATATAAATACACTGATTTTCAGAGAAAAATTTTTTACCTTTTATGTAGGACAACATACTGCAGCTAAAACATTTGCAAAGGGTGTTTTTTTTGGTTAAAATATGAATATGAGAGAGAAAAAAAAAGAGTTATTCTAGGTCACATAAACGTCCAATTTTGTATTTTTTTTAATACTTCAATCAATCTTTTAAATTCTGGAATATATTAATTTTACCAAAATTATATAGAAAAATTAAAAGCTTTTTTAAAGGTAATATTTTCTTTTAAATATTTTTTCAAAATGTACTTATTTCAAAACAACATTTTCAAAAGATACTTTATAAAAAAAATAAATTTTCAAAATGTACTTTTTTTTCGAAAAGATAATTTTCAAAATATACTCTTTTCAAGAGGTCCAAAAATACTTTTGTAAAAGGTGCTTTTTCAATACGTACTTTTTCTAAAGGTACTTTTTCTAAAGGTAATACTAATTGCACTAAAAGCTATATAGCAAAATTAAATAAGTTGTTTTATTAGGTTTTTATTTAAAAATCCTATTTTAAAAAGTACTTTTAAAAAAATGTTGTACATGTCCGATGTGGCATAAAAGTGAATTTTAACAGCCAGCTCCGGCCTGTGTTTTCTCAACCGTAGATTTTTCTCTACATAAAAAAAAACAAAATGGACTCTACCTTCACATCGCACACTATTATTAGGCAAGTTTAATGTTTCTTACAGCTGCCCATTTTTAAAAGGTACATACGAGTACTTTTTTTTCAAAAAGTTCTTATTTAAAAAGGTTATTTAAAAATATAAATGTAATTTTTTAAGGAGATTTTTTAAAGCAAATTTTTCCAAAAACTAATTTTGAAAGTTACTTCTTAAAAACACTGTTTTATTATTATAGAGGTATGTACATGTGCTTTTAAACATAAATTTGTTTAAGGGATTCTTCAGGGTTCTCTTTGAAAGGATCTTTAAAAAAAGCAACGAATCCTTTATGAAAAGGTACTTTTTCATAAAGCTAACCTTTTAAAATATATAATTTTTTAAAGGTTCTAATTCAAAATGCTGTTTTTTTGTCAAAAGTTCTTTTAAAAGATATTTTTTTGAAAGGCAAGTTTTTCCAAAGATTTTTTAAGAGGTACCAGTATGCTTTACATTAGGTACGTTTTTTCAAAAAACGATTTTCTTTAAAAGCCACTTTTAAAAATTTAACTATTTAAAAAGATATTTATTTTAAAAGATATATTTAATTGTACGTTTTTGTGGTACTTTTTTAAGAAACATCTATTTTAAGAAGTACTTTTTTTAAATTATTTTTTAAAGGGCATTTGTTTTAAAGGTTCTTTTATTCAATTCTGTCTTAAAATGCCATTGTTGCAGAGGCTCTTTTTTAAAAGATATTTTCCAAGAGGCACTTTTAAAGGGTAATTTTTGCACAAGGTACTTCTTTCAAAAAGGCAGTATGTTTAAAAGGTTTTTTTTTCTAAAATGTAACAGCCTTATTTATAAAATTTATGAAGACTTTAAGGAAATTTTGTATGCACATTTTCTCTAAAAAACTTTTTTAAAGCCTTAATAACTTTAATAAATAAGGCTGTAAGTTTTTAAAAGTATGCTAAAAGAAGAAAGATACTTTTTTAATGCGTCCTTTTTGAAATACTTTTTAGGTACTTTTTTGAAGGATACTTTTACAAAAAAAATTTTACTTTTTGAAAAAGTTAAATGAAATAGGGTACTTTGTGACAAAGGTTCTTTTTTCAAAAGGTACTTTTTTAAAAAGTATATCATAAAAAAGGTACTTTATGAAAAAGGCACTTAATAAAAAAGGTGCTTTACAAAAATAATTATACATTTCGAAAAAATTAAGTGAATTATGGTACTTTGTGACAAAGGTACCTTTTTAAAAAGTATTTCATAAAAAGGCACTAAATGAAGAAGGTACTTAATGAAAAAGGCACTTAATGAAAAAGGTACTTTATGGAAAAGTCACTTAATTAAAAAGGTACTTTTCCAAGAACAACTTTATGAAAATTGTACTTTTCCAAAAGGTACTTTATCACAAATGTATTTTTCCAAAAGCTACCTTATGAAAAAGGTACTTTCCCAAATGCTACCTTATGAAAAAGATACTTTTTTAAAAGGTACTTTTTCCAAAAGGTATTTTTAAAGTACTAAAATGACGCTTAATGAAAAAGTTACTGTTCCAAAAGGTACTTTATGAAAAAGGAACTTATTCCAAATTGTACTTTTTCCAAATGGTACTTTTCTCAAACAAAAGGCATTTTTGTCACAAGGTTTTTTTTTCCAAATGGTACTTTTCTTAAACAAAAGGTATTTTGTTCACAAGTTGCTTTATAGAAAAGGTACTTTTTTAAAAACGTACTTGTTATTATGTTGCTCTTTAAAATACACTTTTTTAAATGTACTTTTTTTAAATGCATTTTGGAAGAGGTACTTTTTAAACTACTCTTAAAAGGTTCTTTATTTAATTTTTTTTTTAAATATTTTTGTTTAAAGTGCTCGTTCAATAAACTGCCTTTTTTAGATCTTGTAGATCTTTGAAAGCATGATTCAGCCGGCTGTGCTGTTATTACAAATTGTAATAACAAATTTCTTAAAAGCTCTGAATTTGGTTCTTATTTTTCTCATGATAATTTTTTGTTACATTTGAAAAATTTCATTCAATCAAAATGCTTTATATATAAAATGGTTATTTCTTTGAAGTTGCCTTTTCATATACAACTTTAAACGATACAGCAAGGCTTGTGAATGGAGCAAATACTTTCTCCAAGTTCGTGCGTTTTGACAACTTGAGATTATTTAATGTGGAGCATTTTAATATTCCACTTTATCGTAATTCGAATTTTTCGACTTCGACTACCACATTTTTTTAACAGCTTAAGGAACATCTCATTAGTTGTTTGTATATTTGACCATATCATATTTGAAGTCGAAGTAGTCCAGCCATGATAAAGCCCATTATGTTCCTTATATCTTACAAAAGTTTTATAAAATAAAAAACATAAGATACGAGTATTACCAAAGTTAATTTTTTTTTACAAAGTAAGGATTGGTTTCTTTTAGTGTAGGCATGCATATAAACTTGTCGCTGTCTTGCTAACGACTAAAACCCCAAGAACGTAACAATATGTGTGAAACTATAGCAACTTAATTGAGCTAATTAGAGGGGGCACCACTGTAATGGTAAAATTAAAAATCTATTTGTTGCTTGAAATTTAGTCTAATTATCCTCCTCATTCCATATAATCCGTATATAATTTATGCATTAAGTGTGCCATTAAGGAATTTAAACGGCATCTTCAATTTAGTTTCCAGTTTTTCACATCGAATTGCAAATATTACTGTCTATAATTTAACAAGTTTTTAAATTCGCACTCATTTAAGTTTGCAATATTTTATTAGTGGCCCTTAATATGTGCATTTATTTATTGTGTCTATGATTGCATGTATTAATAATGTATGTATGTATGTTGTAAGTACAAATGTATGCATTTACATGTCACAATGTATGCAAGGTTTAATTTATTTTTTTTAATAATTTCTTTCAGTTGTGGTCTCCATTTGTTCATTTGCTGAACTCATTTCGGTTTCTTTTTTTATTATTATTAATACTCGTATTTTTCCAGGACCTGCAGCTAAAGTCATTACATTTATGCATCTCTTCTCATTCACATGTGCATAATGAGCATTTAAAAAAAAAACATCCCATTAATAACTCTTCCACTTACAATTATTTCACATATTCAATTATTTTGATGGCGTAAAGCGATACTTTGAAACAGACGGCAGCAGTGTTGAGTCAGCACCAGCAGCAATATATCGTTGATATGACAGCAATTGTTGGTGTCTTAAAAGACACATTTAATGTTCAAACTGTGACATGCATAACATTGTTGCTTTATTGCTGCTTTTTTTTCTTCTGTGCATTTTGGCATAATTTCCTTTTTTTATTCCCTTTTCCTCCAAGACCTTAAATGTGGTGGGAAATAGAGATGTGACATATGAAATTAAATGTTTAAGGGATTCTCTTCTTTTCTCCTTTAATGTGAGTGAATGAGTTTTTGTGCTGTAGGTAATTGCATAGTGTAATAAGTTGGACATTTTTCGCCTTAAGGTTCCGCTTATATGGTTTTGGCTTCAAAATCTTTTCAAAAGGAATAGCGGTAATTATTTCTTAAATGATGAGAAATATAACTTAAATATGGGAAAAAATGCATCACAAAAAATCGTTTAGTGATAAATTATATATTATTTACCCCTAAATTAGGGAATGTCCCATTTGCATGACATACATATAGTTGCCTTAATATAGAAAGACCGTAACTCATTATTTGTTTGAAACCGAGATTTTTGCATTTTTCGATAAATTAGATGTTCTATCGAAATATACAAAAAATCGATTTAAAAAAATATTTAGGGCCTTTCCATATTAAGGTAACGATATGTATGTATGTATACATATGTATACTTATGTACATATGCATGTGATTATGTATTTAAAACTAAAAAAAATCACTGTTCTGCACGTAGTACAAATAAGTTTTATGAAGAAATAAAATTTTTCCGAAACTGTTTCTTAAAAATTAAAATTTCCCAAAAAAATGCAAATTTTTGCTAGTAAAGGAAATTTGAAAAAAAAAATTGTACTAATAAAATGTTTCAAAAACTTCTAATTCGTATTTGCTTTTTTGTTTTCTTGTAAAAACAATAGCTTTTTTATTTCAATTAAGGAAAAAATAAAATTTCCCTCAAAGGGAATTTTTTTAAAATTTTAGAAAATTATTTATTTTTTTTATAAAACGCTTTAACTATCTAGAAAACTTTCAAAAAGTTAAAAATATGTTAAAAAGTTTTCTTCAAAATGAAACTAGCAAACTGAAAAGGATTTTTCTACAACTTAAACAAATTTGGTAATATTTTTTGCTAAATGCTACATTTTTTTTTATTTTTATATCAAGTAAATCTTAATAAAAATTTTAAAAAATAAAATCCTTCTTTTCCTGTTATTCTTTCTGTCTGTAAAACTTTGCCACAAAAAAAATCCCATGAAAGAAATTTATAAAATTTCCAAAATTTTTGTTTATTTTTACATCAGGTAAATCTTAATAAAATTGTATAGTTTTGCAGCAATTTTTTCTGAAAACTATTTTAGAAAAAACATCTCATGAAGGAAAATTACAAAATATAGCAATTATATATTATTTTTTATCAAGTACATAAATCGTAATAAAATTTTATTTTATTTTTTAGCTAAAAATATTACGGAAAAGCTTTTGTCGCAAAAAATATCCCACGAAGAAAATTTATTGAATATGGGAGATTTTATCTTTTTTACACCAATACATAATCTTAATAATTTTTTTTTAAATATCACTAATTTGGCTGAAAATTTTACTGCAAAACTTTGTCACAAAAAATATCCCATTAGTAAAATTTATAACAAGTGGGAAATTTTTATTTATTATTTTTCAAGTAAAACTTAATAAAATTTGAGCAATTTACACTCTAATTTCGCTAAAAAATATTTTCAGAAAAACTTTGACCCATGAAGGAAATTTATAGAATATGTATGGGAATTTTTTGTTACATCGAGTAAATCTGAAAATTTTATCAATTATTATCCTGGCTTTGCTGTAATTATATCTGAAAAACTTTTTCACAAAAATATCCCTTAAGGGAAATTTATAAAATTTGGGAAATTTTTTTTTTATATGAAGTAAATCTTCGTGATATTTATTCTGAAAAACTTTTAGAAAATATATCCAATGCAGGCAATATATCCCATGAATGTATATAAATGTGTGTGTTATAAAATTTATTAATTAACAGTGGTTTGCCTCGAAGGGAAATTTTTGACTAGCGAAAAAAATATATTTATTTTGTTATAATACTGTAAATACTAAAAAAAATCCAGAAAATTTAAGATATGTTAAATTTCCCAAAAAGGGAAATTTTTCAGTTGTTTTTGTTTGCTGGTTAAAATGAATAAAATTTTATAAAATATAATGAAAATGAGTTGATCTGTATAAAAAATTAATAAAAACCGGTTTTAAACCTGGTTAAACAATCAAACCCGAAACGAAAATTACAATAATCAGCCAATAAATGTGTTTTTGGAGGGAAAAATCCATACCAAGCATAAAAACAGGTTGCGAACCGGATACAATTTTTTATAATATTAGTAAAGATTTTAAAAATATTCCTAAACTTATGGGGAATTCCTTGAACATATTTTAAGGTTTAATTTTTTTTAATATATTTTAAAACAAATATTATTTTAAATAAAAGTTAGGAGAAATCCTAAATTACTGACGGCCTTATTTATAAAAATTATTAAGGCTATTAAGCCTTATTAAAGGCTTTTTAAAACTTTTAAAAAAAAATTTGTATGAAAATTTTTATTTTGATTTGATTTTTATAAATTTGTATCGTAGGCTGAGAGTGTAAAGCTACTAAATCCAATTTTTATTATATGTGAGATTTGAATGCCGTTCGATAGAGAAAAAGGCCCTGCATTGATTGCCTAAAATATTTATTTTAATTTGAAATCGGAAAAACTTGATGCATTAGGCTAATATCTTAAGCTATGTATGAAAATTTTAACAGTATTTTGTTTTTCCTGTAAAATTTGGTTGAAGTGAGTTAGCAGGTTTACACTCTAAGCCGACGTTATAATTTTTTTTCTGCAGTTAAATGGGTAAAACTTGTATGCCTTGTTCAATTAATTGGTTTACTAATGTATTGTCATACTTTTTTACCTTTTTGCTTCAACGAAGAGATCAATTAAGCAGAAACTACTGTACAACTATTTCGCCAAAAATCATTAGGGAACAATTATTTTTTGTAACTTAAAAAAAAACAAATTTTAATTTGGCAGTTCCCTGTAATGAAACAAGTACCGAATGCACAAAAAAATTAAAAAGACTATTTTTACTTGTTACCCCAGTTTCCCTCTAGATAGATATTGATTGAATCAATATTTTTCTTTGCTTTCCCTATACTTAGAGATCTGTGGCTTTAAGCGTGTCCAACTGGATGTGTGTAAACGATTGTTTTTAATATGTTATTGTCTTGTTGTTACTTTTTTTTCCCAACCATTATGGCCAGTTCACTCACCATCAATTGTAAAAATGTGTGAAGACAAGATCACATTGCTGGTTGCTGGTTAAATGGTTTCTGTTTTTACGGACGAGAGTATGATGAGGATTTTACTTTGTTCGCATTGTGGTATTTTAGTGGCAGCCACAGAGTAGATACTCCTATATGTATATATGTACCGTCAGCAGCATCCAAATCATTATAAGAACTTAAAATTCAATCTTTATGAAAAGCGCAAAAACAACTATAGCAAATGAGATGAATTTTTACGGAACATGTACCGTGTACCACAAAATATGTACATATAAGTATCAATATCTGGTTACTCGCATGTACTTATGTATGTTGCATGTGCAATATATATATAAATTCATGTGCGTATCAATAGCCCACAAAATAGTAAAAAAAAAGGCAATCAAGTAAAAATCGGTAAAAAAAATTTAAAAACAAAATCGAGCAGATGTACGCTTGGAATTGCTGCAAGTATAGAACATCAGCAGCATTAATAAAAACACCAGCAAAAAAGTATGTATTGCATTGCATTAAATCAACGAGACAAGAATGAAAATATAACATTGGTAACGTTGATAACATTAAAAAAAAGAAAAACGAATTTTTTTATTCATGTTCTCCTTTGCGAACATGGCACTGGAAAACCTGCAAACGATACAAATCACACAAAAACCACACTCATTCACTTATGGATGTATATTATATACAAAGACTACTTGTGTGTTTGGCACACACGTATAAACACACACTCATATCTATACATATATAAAATCAGTTTGGAGCCTGTACACAGGCTTACACGTACACACACATACTTGAATCTCACTTGAATCTGTCCATATAACAGAACAGATGTACAATCGATTCGTGTCCATGTGATGCTGTTTTATGCTCAAGGGTTTCCCCAACTGGCGCTGGTGCAACTAAACATGATTGTTTATAGCAGCAGCAAAATGAGAAACAACACCGGCACAACTGACACCAACATCGGGTCCAACTTAATATTGCTAAGCTTATATGTATATGCAGCTTTTTGTTTACGGCCAACTTTAAAAAAGTAGTGTATGACTGAAACCAGTTAAAGAGAACTTTAACTTAAATACAACGAATCGTGTGTACCCTTTTAGGAGTTAAAAACAGACGTGCCATCAAAATAAATAATAATAAGAATTTTTTCCCTCTCATCTGATTATGGCCTAAATTCTCACCCAGATTCATATCGTCTCCAAAAATTTCGGTATGGAAACTTACACATGGGGTCTTAATAATCTCAGAGAGAAAAATTTTCGAAGTCGCCCATATACAATCCCCCTGGGATCTCTTTGCAGATTATGGGTGTGACAATCCCGCGGACCCTAGTTGTGGTAAAATAGCTTTTGTTTGAGGCATGCCTTTGGCTGTTTACCCATAAAACTTCTGTGTTTTTACCCAAACTCTGAATTAACAGAGTAGCGCATGTGCACATATCTTTATAACAAAGAGGTAAGTTGATTGCTACGCTGCACAGTGGGACCAAAGGTCCTTTTTTCGCAGATCAATTCATATTTCCGCAACTACAATTGGGAGAGTCACTAAATTGTATATAGGTAGCTCTCAAAACAAACTGCACTTTCCAATAAAATCTTGGCGGTATGGGAGGGGGAAAACGGGCAGCCCCTCCACAAAGTAATCATTATTTTTCCTATATCTTCAGAATTACAATAGTGAGACCGATTAAATTTGATAAGGATAACTATTAAGACCAGTTTTATAATTCACCAAAATCTTTTAAGTATAAGAGGGGGTGGCGAGACCCAAGTACCCCCATGCAAAAGAATTATTAATGAATAAAAAATATGTTTTTTTTATTCTATAAGAAATTCTGAATTAGTAACAAAATGCATGTAAACGGTGCTTAAGCAACAAAACAACAAACAGGCACGCTCCTGGTGAAACTTAGAAAATCACACATATAATATAATTTATTAAAATCATTATTAAATATAAAAACAACCACGATAACGCGTGACTCATGCGTGACTTACACGTGAGTTATGCGTGACTTCAGAATTAAAATATTTATTTTATATAAATACAACCACTATCACGCGTGACTCACACGTGACATATGCGTGACTTCATGATAACAATAGTGAAGCACACTAAATTTGATGTGAATAACTTTTAAAGCAAACTGCATGTTGCATTAAAATGTTGGGAGTGTAGGAGCGGGGGAGACGGGTGCCCCCTATACCAATTAATTATTAATTAATTAATAAACTATATTTTTTGTAAACTAAATACCCCACCAGTAACAAAATGCCTAAAAACAGAGCTTAACCCACAAAATAAGCAGAAATGCATAATTTTTTAATTCACGCACGCTCCTGGTGAATTTCCTGCCATTGAGTGACTTCGTATAGAAATTATTCAGAAATTTTTTATAACAAGTCTAAGAAAGTTAGCTGAAGTCACACATGTGCATATTTTTTCAAAATAATTACTATACATATATAAATACAACCACGATCAATCGTGACTCCTGCGTGACTCACAAGCAACTAATGCATGACTCTTCAGAACTACAAGAGGGAGGGAGAGGGAGACTAAATTTTATGTGAACAACTCTTAATACAAACTGCAGTTTTCGCTAAAATCTTGGGGGAATGGGGAAGACGAGTACCCCCTTACAAAGTAATTATTAATGAAGTAATAAACATATTTTTTTATATAAGAAATGCCGAAGCCGGAACGAAATCATTAACCCACAAAACAAGCAAAAATTTTGGATATTTTTTTTCTCACGTTCGTGATTAATTGCTTGCCATTGAATGAGCTCGGAAATAGATTTTTTAACAAGCCTAACAAAGTTTGCTCGAAAGTGCGTGAGAAATAAAATAAAAATAAAATAAAATAAACCACGTACATAATTTTTTAAAATTATTATTATATATAAAAGCCACCAAAATCACGCGTGACTCACACGTGACTAATGCGTGAGTCACGCGTAATTAATTTTTTTTTTGCATTTGTACACTTGTAATAAAAGCATATAAAACAATTACTAAAATAAAAAAAGTAAAAGGGTTTTTAGTAGTCGTTAAAAGCTTTTTATTGGTAAACTCAAGGCGTGAGATTATTACCATTACGTACATAACTTTTAAGGCGCAACCATGCGCAGCATAAATTTTCCCTAAATAATGCTCATTTGTACAAACTTTAAAATAAAATTAAAATCTATACTTAATTGAGCTCCTGGATTAATAACTTTGTGGCCACTTAAACTGAGAAAATCCATTTTCTTGCACGTCCAATATAAACATAAAAAAAACAAAAGTACTTTCACAAATAGTTTTTACAACAATTTTTTAAGCAACTGATTTGAATAAATACCTTAACTTGATGGTTTCATGGTTAGATTTATTATAATATAAAATATTATTTTAAAAATTACTTAAGCTAAATAGGAGTTAATTACGCAAAGATTTTAGCCATTTTTCCTTTTATTTTGGGCTCTTACGCTGTTAAATTTTAACGCCTTGTTATAAAAAAACCGTTATCTATTTGACATTTTATTTTGTTTGGTGATGTAATTTTTATACATTTTATGCAAGTACTTTTAGTTTTCACGGTACTCGAACTTTTTTTTTTAAATTAATTCGTGAAATTATCGCTTTTGGCCCCAATGTGCGCTGCCCAACAGGTACGTCGTCAGCTGGAAGTGATCTGAGTTCAAAAGAGAATATAAGTGAAGCTTTCTGTTGGAACCAGTGGTTTAGTACTGGTGCTTCGGGGACCAATGGCCTGATCATGCAACTACTTTATGAGTTTAATAGGTGGCGATGTGTCAGCATAATTTATTACCCAAAGCTAATGGTGGACTTCGTCTACCGCTACGAGGTTAAATACCTTCCAAAACGTTGTTCTATGTTGCAATTTTTTTTAAATCGCCGTAGCAAACACTTCAACAAAATCTAATACACTTGCCAAAATAACATGAAATACTCGTACATACACGTCATCCTGTTATATAAAGATATAAGAATAAACCAGCAAAGGAGTTTAAGAGAGAATAAAGAAATAAAATTAAACCTCAACAGCCCAAATGGCCACAACAAAAAAAAATATATAAAAAACAACAACAAAAATAGTAATAAAACTTAAAATAAAATTTTTATATAAGACAGGAGGCAAAATGATTAACCAAACGGGAGCGGGCTTAAGTTCATCTCATACCAGCGTATTCAATTGATGCCAAAATGTACATACATATTGTATGTAGAGGAGTGGAAGACCAAAAACACTCGAAACGCCATTGAGTGGAGGGAGGCATATGCGATTACTACGTTCACAAACATGAATTAAACCTGTTTCGATCTCGTGAGGGAAAACAAAAAGACATAAAAATTATTATTTGAAAATAAAGAAAAGCTCTACAGCTACCACCACTGCACATTTGTAGTTTTTTTTATTAAAAAAAAAATAAAATAAAATATATTTTCTTTGCAATTTAAAGCAAAACACACAGATCTGGTTTTTTATGCAAACTGTTTTTTTTATACCCCGGGCACGGGAGTAATAACAAGAAAAGGCAAAATAATTGCCCTACAAATTGTTCGATTGTGTTTAAGATTATTTTGAAGAGTTTGTCGAAAATTTTTAATTAAAATTTAATTCGGTGCATATTATTAACTCAAAAAACAGAAATAGGGTAATCGGGAAAAAATAAATTCAGTAAAATGTGACTCGGATGCCGCTTGTTTAATTTTGACGATTTTTTTATATTTTGGGTATTTTTTTAACACTGGTCCTTATTTAGTTTCTGGGGTTTTTTTTTTGGTTTAGCGATTTTTTAAATTTGGTACTTTTTTCGTTTTGGCGAATATTTTAAGTTCTTGGAAAGTTTTTCAGTGTTCACGTTTTTTTAGTTATAGATAGTATTAAAATGCTAAGACGATTTTATGTAACTCAGGTTGATTTAATTTAATGAATGAAAAAAGTAAGAATACGAATGACAATTAATAAAAAGAATTATACATACATACAATTGTAAAATATACCAACAAGTAATTAATTAAACAAGTGTATTCAAAACGGTATATCAATACGACATTTTAGATAAGCTGCTTCGTTGCTCTAACATATAGTTTTTTCTTTCTTGTTCTGGCGGTTTTTTTATTTATTGCGCTTTTATCGTTTTTGGTATTTTTTTCGGCTTTTGTTGTTTTTCTGCATATCGGGGTGATATTTTTCATTTAATTGATTTTTATTTTCATTTTTACGATTTTTCGTTTCAGCCTTTTTTTTTAATTAAAAAAAACTCGTTTTTATTTTTAACGTTTTTCCTGGTAGCGGCAATTTTTTTGTAATTTTTATTGCATTTAGCGACTAATTTTTTTAGTGATATTTTTCATTTGAGCGCTTTTTGCATTTTGGAAATTTTTTCGTTTCAGCATTTTTTTTTTTAATTTTGGAATTGAAAAAAAATCGTTAAAATGGCGCTATTTTAATTTATGCGCTTTTCTTCGTTTTGGCGCTTTTTTATGTTTTAGTGTTTTATTTTTTTTGTGCGAATTTTTTTAATATAGTAAGTGCTTTTTGCATTTTGACGATTTTTGGTGTCAGCATTTTTTATTTATTATTTTGGGATTGAAAAAAAAATCGCCAAAACGGCACTTTTTTAGTCTTGGTGCTCTTCTTCGTTTTTGGCGATTTTTTGTTTTTGGTGATTCTTTAGTTTTTCGGCGACTTTTTTACTGCTGGTGATTTTTTGCATTTTAGCGACTTATTTTATTTTGACGACTTTTCTTTTCAGCATTTTGTTAATTCTGTTATTAAAAAATTGCGTTTTTCCTGGTAGCGGCGATTTTTTCGGGTGTTTTGTAATTTTTATTGCATTTTAGTGATTAATTTTTTTAGTGATATTTATCATTTGAGCGCTCTTTGCATTTTGGAGACTTTTTCGTTTCAGCATTTTTTTTTTAATTTTGAAATTGAAAAAAAATAGAAAAAATGGCACTTTTTTAGTTTTAGTGCTTTTCGATGTTTAGGCGCTTTTCAATGTTTTAATGATTTTTTCTTTTTCTTTGTGCGAATTTATATAGTTTCGTTGATTTTTTTTATTTAAGCGATTCTGCATTTCGACGATTTTTGGTGTCGGCATTTTTTTCTTATCTTGGGATTGAAAAAAAAATCGCCAAAACGGCACATTTTTAATATTGGCGCTTTTCTTTGTTTTGGCGATGTTTAAGCTTTGGTGCTTATTGGCTTTTGTGCTTCTTTAGTTGTAGAGCTGGCGAACAAAACTAGATATGTCCTCAGTACATGATTTTTTTATATATTTTTTTTGCTGGTTCTCCAAGTACACATCTATGATGTGAGGAAATATTTTCATTGAAAACCAGTTCGATCCTACCTTGCTAGTCTCTTTATCTAAGTAGTTCAGTTATTTGCCTCTCCTGTAAAAAACAGTTAACTAGACTAGTCTGATTTTGTTCGCCAGCTCTACAGTTTTTCGGCAACAGTTTTACTACAGGGGATTTTTTGCATTTTAGCTACTTATTTTATTTCGGGTAATATTTTCTGTTTAAGCGCTTTTTCGTTTTAGCGATTTTTCTCAGCATTTTTTAATTTTGGGATTGAAAAAAAAATCGTTAAAATGGCGCTTTTCAGTTAGCCCAGGCTTTTCGTTTTGGCGATTTTTTTGTGTTGGCGTTTTTTAAGCTTGACGTTTTGTTCGGTTCTTGGCAATATTCTTAGTTTTTCGGCGACTTTTTTCTGATGATTTTTTGCATTTTTAGGGTGATAATTTTCATTTAAGCGCTTTTTGCACTTTGAAGATATTTCGCTTCAGTATTTTTTTAATTTTGAAATATTTTTAGTTTTAGTATTTTTCAAAATTATATACATGTAGTCAAAATTACATTAACTTATAGATTGCCCTTTAATTTAAATTTCTTTTAATTTCAGTGTTAATTATTGTAGCCTGCATAAAAATGTACTCAGTTTGAAAATTTTTTACATTCAGATTTCAACATGTTTCGTTGCTCGCCTTAGAACATCCTTCAATTTTAAACTGTCATGTATGTGTTGTTGTTGTAGCGAGCAAAGTTTTACATATTCTATGAAAATCTCAGCTGCTTAGTTCTTACGGTTCTCGCGAAAACAGCCTGTGAAGGACAGACAGACAAACGGACATCGTAGCGAAAGCAATAGGGTTCCCAGGGTTCCCTTTCACCTTTGGTGTATTGAACCCTAAAAAAATAGTGAACTTGAAGACTGTGGCAGGACCATAAAAGCTTTTGGCTCGTGATTTAGAACAACGATTAATTACTACTAAAAATTTAAAATAGTACGAGTATTAATTTTAAAACATAAAAAATATCATTGTCGAGTTTTCAAAATCGTTCTTTGTTTCAAAGCATCATGATTTCAGAATATGCCGCATATTACGAAAATTTCAAAATAAAGCTCCTAAGAAAGCTTTTGGATTCTCCAGGAAAGATTTGCTAACAAAAACATCAATTTTATATATTGTAAATTAAATAAAAGTTTTTATATGTATGTACATCAATTTAACAAAAGTCCAAACTGCTTAACAAATTGTAAGATTCGCTTTCATTGTTATTTTTTAATTTAAATTTACTTCACCCATTTTCGCACGATTTTAAATAATGGACTTTAAAGGAGCAGCATCAGCAGCAGCAGCTGTTTGGTTGCTGTGATGGTTGCTTTAAAGTTTGGTTGGACTGATGCAGAAAAATTCATTGATGCTGTACTGGTTATATGTTATTGTTTTTATTTATTTTATTTTATTTTTTCTTGCAACAGTTGCTTAAAACTTTTGCCAGTTTCTTATGATTTGATTTTCGTGTTTGTGTTGCTGTTTTTATTTTTTTTATTGCTGTATTTCAAGGAGCGACATCAACAACATGATCACACCTGTGCTAAGCTTTTGACATTTTGAAAAAGTGATCTTATTCAACCTTTTTGTGTGTGTGTGTGTGTGTAACACGTATTATCTTGGTTTTTTTATTTTGTGTATTATTTATTCCAGAGTTCGCTAAGTGGATACAACTGCAGCATAATTGCACACACACGCACACACACACTCAAAACATATTTTTTCCCCCTGTGCACTTATAGCGAGTAGTTTTACAAGTGTTTGTTTGCATGTGTTATTAATAACAACAACAACAACAACAACAAAAAAACCTGTTATTTAGTAGTATTTGCACTCACTTCACTCACTTAAATTTGAGTGCATTGATTTTTTTTTGCTGTAATATTTATGTTTTTCTCTTACTAAATACAGTTAAATTTACAAATTATTGGAATAATTTAATTATGGCTCTTTTCTCTCTAGCACAAGCACACAACAAGCACTTAAGCATTTCGTCACTTTATTATGTGCCATGGAAAAGTTTTTTGTTTTGTTTATCCATAAATGGGTAAATTTATGTTGCAATATTTTTGTAATACTCGTATGCTGTTGCTGATTCTATACAAAAAAAAATGTAGTAAGGTACATATGTAATATATGCCAATGAATCATAATTGCATGAATATGTTCCAGGGTTGTGGTAGATATTTTTCAAGTACTATATTTATTTGATATCAATTTTTATTATATCTATTATGCCCTAATTCAGAAAGAAGATTGTTTGAAAATACTTTTGAGTTCTTGTGTTTGAATTCAGTAAATTATTTTCTTCAAAAATAGTTGTTGTCTTTGATAATGAAAATAAAAATATTATTGCCATGTTTTTAAAACATAAAAATTAAATTAAATTATTATACAATAGTTTGAAAAACATATAAAAAAATATTTGTTGGATATATGTATGTAATGTTTGGAACAAAATCATAAAGCAAGTACACGAACCTTCTAGCATAAACAATAAATAATTATTGTTTTAAAGCAATGATGCGCACACAATGCCCCCGGGGGCCGAACAATTTTCGCGATTTACACATACACAACAGGAATGTTGACGAAGCGCACTTCAAAGAGTACAAAAGTTATAATTTTATTCAGTTGTATGCCAACTTTTAAGAAAGAAGGTTGATGTCGCTTGATTTGTTATGATACAACAACAAAATACACAGTTGAGATTACAAGTTAGAGAAAAAGAGAAGAACAACTGAGTATTTTTATGATTTTTTTTCCAGCATTTTAATACACTTGGAATAATTTTATGTTTACATATTAACCATTTTTTTATTATTTTGAAATGTAGAAGATATACCTATAGAAAAATTTTTTATTTTCACTAAACATATTGAATGAAGCTGAGTGCCTTGTATGCAATCAAAAATTCAAAAGAATAATTGCATAAAAATTTTAAGCGTCATTATGAAAGTCGTCATTTAGAAATGTGTAGTTTGTCAGGGGAGGACAGAGATAAGCTTATAACAAAATTAAAAAAGAATTTGGAATTGAAAAATAATAAAGCTTTGTGTGATTGTAAAATCAATACAAATACCGCAACATGCAGCCAACTAATGGCTACATACATTATTTAAAATTGAAATTTTTCGACAAAGCAAGTGCTTTACATTACGTAAAACAATCAATCGTAATTGAACTTATTTTTTATTTCCACTTAATCTTTTTCATGATATAATATTTGATATTTTTAATGTTTCATTCATACTTCAGTTCATGTTATTAATTAAACATAAAAAATGTTGTATACAAAAACATTATTCAATACATTTACCAGCAAATTTCTCCCAGTGCACTCACCACTACACACACATTTTGAATCTGTTTCTCTTTGTGGACAACGCTGTTTTAAAGAATCACAAGTGCTGCTTTTTTCGCCCATAGACAAGGCAATAGAATCGTCGAACAGAATTAGGGCATAATATATTTAATTTATAGGCAGATTTTGCAAAAATCGTTTAAATTTTGTATTAAAATGATCGAAGATTCGTTTAAAAAAATATATTTTCCATACAAATTTCAAAATTAAAAAAAATCGTTTGAATTTACAAAATCTACCTTTTAATTAAATTTTTTATAATATTATTCTGCTTGATTTAGTTAGAGTTTCGTACACGATGTCCATCCGTCCCACTGTCTGTCTGTCTGTCACGTGCTGTTTCCTCGAGAACCGTCCGCTACAACAACAAATGAATATATGATAGTTAAAAATTAAAGAGTGTTATAAAGCGATATACAGACAATTATACATACATACATACATACAAAGATATATAGACTGTTGAAATTTTCAAAGTTAGTGTATTTTTATGCAGGCTACACCAATTAAGAGTGAAATTTAAAATCAAATCAAAATTAAAGGGTATTCTATCAGTTAATGAAATTTTGTCGGTGTTATTTTGACAACTTGCTGTATCTTGGAAATCATAAGAGGCAATCGCTTGAAATTTTCAACAACGCTAAGACTAAGAAAATTTCAAATTTAAAAAAAATGTTGAAGCGAAAAATGGCCAAACTACAAAAAGCGCTTAAATGAAAAATTTAACCCGAAATAAAATAAGTCGCTAATATAAAAAAATCAACAATAGTAAAAAATAGCGGAAAAAGTAAAAAAGTTGCCAAAAACTAAAAAAATCGCTAAAACAAAAAGAAACGCCAAAAATTAAAAAATCGCCAAAACGAAGAAAAGCGCCCTAGCTAAAAAGCGCCATTTTGAGGTTTTTTTTAATGCCAAAATTAAAAAAATGCTGGAAAAATATCGCCGAAATGAAAAATATCACCCTAAATAATATAAATAGCTAAAAAGCAAAAAATATCACCAGAATCTATCGCCGAAAAACTAAAAAATCGCAAAAAAAATGCAAAAACAAAAAAGCGTCAAAGAAAAGTACCAAAAGCTAAAATAGCGCTTTTTTTTAGCAATTTTCTTTTTTTCAGTGTTGTAACAAAAAATCGCCAATTATGAAAAAAGCACTTAAATGAAAAATATCACTGAATATGAAATAAATCGCTAAAATTAAAAAAGTAAAAAGGTCGCCAATAAATTTAAAAAAAACATCGCCAAAGTCCGAAAAAAATCTTCAAAACTAAAAAACGCCAAAACTAAAAAATCACAAAAAAAAATGCTGAAACGAGTAATCGCCCAAATGGAGAAAGCGCTTAAACTAAAAATAAAATAAAACGCTAAAATTAAAAAAAGTAAAAAGTTCGCCAAAATTAAAAAAATCGCCGAAGCCCGAAAAAAATATTCAATACGAAAAAAAACGCCAAAAAAGAGCGTCGATAATAAAAAAAGTCGCCAAAAATCGCCAAAAAGGAACAAATGCCAAAACTAAAAAGTTCATACAGTGTCAAATATATAGTGTCCGTACGGAAATAGTTATTCTTGTTAATTTGATTTACAAGATATTGTTGTGAAACCAAATTGAATTTGATGTCGTTTTTTTCGATAACGACTTGATTTGATGATGAAGAAAAATGTGATTGAAAATGAAAAAAATGCAAAATTTATAATAAATAATCGAATTTGAGAAACTAGTGAAATATTGCAGAGGGATTTCGCAGAGACACTGTTTTCAAACCGCAAAATTTTATTCTATACGCATATAAACAAATGTATCTAAAAAATATAGAATATATGTTCTTCTAAGTAGCTGGAATATTTTTGTTTCGATCATCACGTAAATACTTCTGTCTGATTGTTCGTATTCGAGACGCTTATCGATTCAGTTGGCTTTCAGACATCTTGCACGACAATGTTAACGCCTGGTGGACCTGTTGGCGACAGCTCAAACAGATAATTGAGCAAATTTTTGAAGTAATGGCCGCTAAGTTCAAATATGACAACAAGAGCAACACTTTCGCTCATCTTTTCCTTGCCTTCATTTCCTTACATTCATTACCTTAAATCGAACGTTGCAAGACTGCTTGCGCACAATATACACCAACTAGTTTGGTGCATGGCCAGTTGAGTAGTTTTTCTTTTACCCAGTCGTTCAGTACCATAAGATTGTCTTAAAAAAACTGTAACCCATGAATATAGTCATGACAAAGGTCCAAATTTCCTTAAGTAACTAGTCGTTGAATAAAGTGTCCAATGTGACAAGTTGGGGATTGACACACACTTGTTAATTATTTTTATAGCTCAGAGGTTTAAATCATATATGTTGCAGCTCTCTGATTCTATTGTGCGGCGCTTCACTAATTGTTTTCCGATACAAAAATCAGGTCGATAGTGCTATAATAACTCCTTTTTCCCTTCTGTGGCTTCTTTGAAAAATTTTTTCTTCTTCTCATAAGTCGTGGAATAAAAGTTGCATCCATAGCTATTTAAACTTTTTTCTTTTAAAAAATATTCCTTCAAAATTGTTAAAATTAAATTTCTGAATAAATTTAATTGCAATCGTGTGTGATATAACTACCTGCGGATGGTTTTCCTAATACTTTTAATGTTGGAAAATTCTTATCGAATATCCACAAATGTTGCTCCCTATATCCTCCTCTCCATAACCTACTTTTCTTGTTCTGGCACAATGATTTACTAGGGTAGGGGCAATTGTAACGCCAAATAAAACAAAAAAATTTCAATCAAATTCAAAAATATGTCTGTGTATTAGTCAACGTTTGTGCTTTTAACTCTCGGCCTTTATAGAAAAAAAAAGATTTTATTCATCTTTCATCTGTCACATTGTAATTCTCGCCGTATGCATCAGTTTAAAAATAGGTTAAGTGATGTCCACTGATGTGTAATTAATCTCGTCAAAGATTCATTATGCGATGCTAGTGGGATTTTTTGTTTTGCTTTTCAAAGTATTGTTTCAGAGACAAATTTAAAATCAGCTATAAAGTGATAGCAGAAATTTATTTAATTTATAAATGAATATCAAAACAAAAGAAATCAGCATTGTCATAATCAAGTTTAGCATTCATTAATGCCCTTAAGCGTTACAATTTATGTTATTATGGCACAGGTAGAATTAAATAATAAAAAAACAAGTAAGACTGCTATATTCAGCTAAGCCGAATCTTATTTACCGTTCTCAGTGAAGAGTATGTAGGCAGTATTTACATTAGAATGGAACTGGAAATTCCAGACGGACACTATAACACTTAGTGCCAATTTCACCAACTCTGTTTAAATATCATTTCATATTTAAATATCGATTTTCATTGATTTTTGTATGGAAAAATACGAATTGATATATAAATAAGTTGGTGAAATTGACCCTTAGAGGTAGTTTTTAATATAAAGATAAACTTGATTTGTTAGTTAACTGTAGTTTAAACTTTAAGTGTTGTTTTTCAAAGGTGAATGGTATAAAAACTTCTGTTATTGTCACGTGCGAATGCAATTATCTTGAAAACAAACAAAAAATGCTCAAAATCAAACTAAGCACCAATTATTTAGCTTATTTAAAGCTATAAGTTTTACTTTGAATACTTTTTAGTAAGACGGTCACGTTTGACATCACGAAAATGCCCATGTACCATATAAAGCCTTGATAAAAATATAAAGTGTGAAAAATAAAAACAGAATGATAAACCTGGATAAACTCTTACGATTTTTGGTGAAGGGTATATAAACTTTTGTTATTGTCACATGCGAATTGCTTTTTGCAATTATCTTGAAAACGAAGAAAATTCTCAAAATCTAACTTGGAACCAATTATTGGGTTAATTTAGAGCTTCGAGTTCTTTTTTTTTGCTTGATTTTACTTATGTAAATAATAAAGTCACGTTCGAAATCATGGAAATGATCATGTACCATATGGAGTCTGATAAGAATATTGTAGAAATTACTAACAGAATGACCAAACTAGATAAACTTTTACGATTTTTGGTGAAGGTTATAGAAACTTCTGTTATTGTCACATGCGAATGTCTTTGGTTTTATGCAATTATCTTGAAAACGAAAAATTGCTCAAAATCAAACTTAGAACCAATTATTGGCTTAACTTAGAAGCTTTATATTGATTTTTTTACTTTAATTATGTAAGATGGTCACGTTCGACATAATTAAAATATATAAATATTGTGGAAATTACAAACGGAATGACCAAACTAGATAAACTCTTAAGATTTTTGGTGAAGGTTGTAGAAACTTCTGTTATTTTCACATGCAAATGTCTTCGTTTTTTGCAATTATATATCTTGAAAACGAAAAATTTATCAAATTTGAACTTAGAACCAATTATTTGGTTAACTTAGAAACGGTATTTTGAATTTTTTTTCTTTTAGTATGTGAAATGTCACGTTCGACATTATGAAAATGTATATAGTATGGAGTCCTGTACAATAATTGTGAATATTACTAACGGAATGACCAACCTAGATACTCTTACGATTTTTGTTGACAGTTCTGTTATTGTCACATGCGAATTGCTTGGTTTTTATGCAATTATCTTGAAAACGAAATATTGAGAAAAATCAAACTTAGCACCAATTATAGGGCTAATTGAGAGCTGTAAGTTTTATTTTTTTAATTTTTGTTACTTTAAGGAAGTAAAACTGTCACGTTCGACATCATGAAAACAATATTTTACTATATGCAGTCTTATATAAATATTGTGGAAATTACAAACGGAATGACAAACCTATATATAAAATTACTTATAAACTTCTGTTATTGTCACATGCGAATGCCTTGATATTTTGCAAATATCTTGAAAACAAAATAAATGCCCAAAAGCACCAATTATTTGATTATTATAAAGCTATAAGTTTTAGTTTGATTTTTTTAGTAAGAAGGTCACGTTCGACATCATGGAAATCCCCTTGTACTATATGGAATCTTATATAAATATTGTGGTAATTATAAACTTACGATTTTTGCTGATTGATATAGAAATATCTAAGTGGTTGATGCCATGCTGGCTTTAGCCAGCATTCAGTCATTCGTACCGACTGGCACTTGTAATACCCTCAAAGCAGTTAGAGTCATTGCAATTAAATTCGTTTGAATTGTGAGTGAGTGAGCATCGTTCCACTACAATTGCCGTTAGACAGACGGCCAATAGCAGCAGCCTTCAATTCAATTTTGCCCTTATGTTTTTGTTTTTAAAAATATCTACAGCATGCGTGTCTGTCTGTCTCTCTGTTTGTTCAATAACTGTAGACAACAGCCACACGGCCCAATGAATATACATACATATATTGATGGCTAACAAAACTCTGTAAGTTTATGAAAAGGAACGAGCTACAAAAAAATTGATTGAAAATTGTTTTAACGTTTATTGTTCAAGCCAGTAAAATGTGTACAAAAAAAGTGTGTTACTGCGAGCATGTACGTGCACACACACTCACACAAATAAACGCAAATAATCCCCAATTTATCTTTACGGTCCAGAAAATAAAACATCGTAAAGTTAAAATGGCAAATCAATTGTATGTACTCGTATCTTCAAGTCGCCCATCATTAATTATGTAAACACGTGCCTGCCCTGCCGATTGTTTTCATACTTATTGATTTAAAATTTTACAAAAGTTAAACAGTAGCAAAAAATAATCTGTCTGTCTGCCTAGTTCATTAATATAAATAAAACAAACAAATTATTGAGTGACTTTCAAATATTCTAAAATTCTTCATATTTACCCAAAATAATCGCAGTCAAGGTTGGTTAGTTTCTCTTCTTTGTTTGGGGGAACTTACAAACATATTTCAATTTGTTTAAGGTTTCCTTTGAACTGTCACAAACACACTTAAAAACATAATCTAATAAATAACACAAGTGTTTTGATACCAATCTTAATAAAACGCTTCTCAATGATTTCCACTAATAAATACATCCATCCATCCATTAACACTACGACGTCACAACAACAAGTACGACCAGTATGCGTTCGATGAGTCGAACGACTTCTTCATCGCCTTAAAACGTGTGTTGGCGTTTTGTCATCCATGTTGTTATTGCTGTAACGTTGTTTGGCACCATAAACTGCTACTGTTTGTTCGTTTGTTTGTGTTATTTTTTTTTTAAATTTTTTTTTTGCTGTTTTGACGCTTTTTGTAGCAGCATTTTATGACTATTTAGTAGCTTTTACTGTCTTGGCTGACTGGGCTCGTGTTTCTACCATAAACTGGAAGTACTTAAACGCCCACATTATTGTTTGTTTGTATTATTTTTTATTTTATTTATGTTAAGTCTGTTAAATCGTTTGTTCTTCTTGCTCGCCTTGATGTTTTTATTAAACATCAAAAAAGCTGAAATTAAAAATACAATTTAACAAAAGTCGTACTGCTTTTTATTCATATTCCTCTTAAAATTAATTTTTTTTTTTGGGGACATCATGATTGCAATTCCGTAAGTGTGTACATCAAGTTTGAAAAATAAATATATGTACCTTAAAATGAAGATCAACTTCTGTTTTGCTACAAGTAATTAACGTAAAGGTCATTTGCTGCTTTTGAATGGTTGTTATTACAAAAAAAAAAGTTTTAAAAAAATATTTAAGGTAATCTAGTAAATTTTTTAACTATTTTTCCTCCTCTTTGGTTGCTTTTATAAACAAGAAATGAGAAAAGTAAACAAAACAAAACTATCGAAAAAATCGTTAAGCATGAACGTAAACCAAACACGTAACATTTTTAGAGGAGACTATAAGGACTGATATCAATGGCGGTGGAATTAAACAATCTATCATACGTTGCGCCTCAAGTAAGTTACGTAACACAGTAGTTACGTAAATTATAACTTACGTCAATATAAAGCAATAGTATTACGTGAATGCTTAGATTACAGCTTAAGTAGTTAATTTTTTACACACATTGCTAAAATAACGTAACGTAATGTAACATGTTTAGAGGAGACTGTAAGGACTGATATCAATGGCGGTTTAATTAAATAATATATCATGCGTTGAGAATTAAGTAAGTTACGTAAAACTTTAGCTATGTAAATAATAACTTACGTCAATATGTATTAAGAAATAGTATGACGTAAATGCTAAGACTACAACTAAACTAGTTAATTTTTACGCACATTGCTAACAATAATTTAAAGTAAACTTTGACGCAAGTACTTGCGTTAAACTTTAAAAACGTAGCAAGTACTTACGTAATTAAGAAATTATACCTTAAGAATACTACACAAAGGTTGAGATATATAAGCTACGTTAGAACGTCCATACTTTTACTTTTGCACGTAACGGTAATTATAACGTAAAACATACCAGTTGAAATTTAAAACTTAGCCAATTTAAACTAATCGCATGATTTGACGAAAGCACTTAGATAACAATTAAGAAAAATCTCTGTGTACCAACAAAATGATAGTATGACGTAAGTGCATAAGCTACAACGCAATAATATTAATAATGTAAAGCTATATTGGTTGTTTCTGCAAAGGTAACTGTTGCAAAATATTCCTGACGTCAGTACTTGGGTAGCTATATAATTACGTAAGGACTTATTAAATGATTTACGCTATTACTTACGTAAATACAAGATAATACAATTATGTTTCTACGTAAGTACTTGCGTTACACATTAATTACGTATGCAGGTATTAAATGATTCGCTATATACTATTACATAAGGGCATAGACCATGACTTACTTTTGAATGCAATCTAATTTTTGTGTAATGATAATTTACACGCAATGGTTATAACAACGTAAGACTTATTTCTTTCGTTCCACAACCATAGCAGTAAGAAACTACGTTTAATACCAAAACTTGTATTACACTGTAATTACGTTATTAACTTTTGAATGATTAACGTTGCACCTACGTAATTACGAAATAAAACAATCACTAAAGTCCATTTTTTATGCAAACGATTCTGTTGAAACTTTTGCTTGCCTTTGCAAATTTCGTCAGTTTCCACGTAAGTACTTGCGTAACGCTATTATAACGTAAGTAAATGATTTATTAAACATGTTCTAAATGATTTGCTTAAGTACTTACCTAAATACGAAATTATAAAATTACGTAAGTGCTTAGGGTATGGATAACTTTAAAATGTAATCGTTTTTTGACGTAATGATAACAAGGTAAACCAAGAATCATTATGCGAACATTATTAAACGTTAAACTACATTACATACGTTTAGAAGTAAGAACTTACGTAACATGAATAGCGTAAGCACTTACGTAACGCAGCATCAATCCACTTTTATATTTCTCTTCCACCATATTTCCAATAGTTCTTCGCTAAAGAATTAAATTACTTCTTACAGTTTTCATATTCTAGTTCACGGAAACAAAGACGGAATAACCGTTCTTAAGTTATGCTAATGTGTGTGTAGTCTACCTAATTATATTGCGAAAAGCATAATCAATTCAAAACAATTTTCTTATGGCGACAGTATATCATTCAAACTTAAATTCTCTCACCAGTTTAAATGATTCCAGTCTGAACCTCTTTCTGTGCATGTTTCGTTTTTAAATATTTTTTTGCCAGTACTCGCATGTCTGCATAAGGGAATTGTACACTTGGTCCAGTCAGACTCCCCTAAGGGCAGTCAGTGGTCAGTTATTTGGTATAATTTAGTTTTGTTCATTTGTTTTTTTTTTTCTAAAGCACACACCCAGAAAAACACATTACAAACTTTAAATTAAAATAGCATATGTGAAAGTTCTGGTAAACTTTTTTGTTGATATTTGAATTTTTCATGCTGCCAAAAACGCATCAATCAAAATGTGTGTCAATAAACTGAGTTTCGGTTGTTATTTGCGCTCTTGGTTGTCGCAATGAATAAATATTATTCAACATAAAATTTTAGCAAAATAAATAAACAAAGAGGAACCCATGGTCGACGATACAGTGGTTTCCGCTTAATTGAGTTTTTTGTTAAATCTATGAATTTTAATGCAATTGGCCGAGCAAATATTTTATGAGATCTTGTGGTCTTGTTAATTGCTTCACTAGCGCAATTGCATGCAGGGAGTTCAGTTAAGCAGACACTACTGTACTAGAGTCTAAGCTTGGGTGAATGCTTGTCCGACCTTACCTTACAAAAAAAGAATTAATAAATATTGCTGCTCGCACTAAAAATCTGTTTATAAAAAAAATTAAACTTCTGCTAAGCAAAAAGCCTTCTAAGGTCTTACTTATTTTTATTTAATACGTATTTCTAAACTAATTCCTTTTACCTGTTTAGATTTAAACTCTCAACTGTGATAAACACAGAACCCAATCTGCTAAGTAAATTGGTAAAACATTAGCAAAAAGGAGAATTAAAAAAAAGTCATGTCAAAAAAGATGACATCGTCGATAAGGGTTTTGTCATTAAAAAAAACAAACGCCTAAAGCATTTCAAAAAATTGAAGTTACGCTTGTGCATAAGTACTTATGTATGTACGTACGTACGTACGTTTTTATTACATTTCCTTTGCTTTGGCGAAATTTTAGTCGCATTATTGTGTCTTTAAATTATTCCCCGATAGAGCCGTAGCTGTGAGATATTCATTTAACTGAGATTACTTGTGGCAAAAAAGATCTTATTATACGATTTTAGTACACGTAACAAATCGAATGAATTTTTAATATGGAAATAAAACCACGCATAAGGTTGGTTGGTGGCTGTAGACTTGTGCAATTGGGCTGTTGTTGTTGGTTTGTTGTTGGCTGGCTGTTCTTATTTAAGATATGAATTTCTGAATTTCTGCCACATTCCAATCAGCCAACATAAAAAATTAAACATTAAATAAAAGTGACTGTTAAAAATAAAGTGTGTACCGAGAGAAGTTTGTGTGTTTGGAAATTACAACTCTCTACTTAAATTCTGATTTTTATTTGAAAATTATGTAGACCTGAGAATGACAAAATTATCGTTTGAAGTAATCTTGGAATATTGGCCATCAAACCGCAAATAAAAACCATCATCCGCAAACACACGCATTAATTTTAAACCAAATACGTATAACTATAAATAGTCAACAACTATGTTTATGCACAAGTTGTAAATTATGTAGGACAAAGATTTTTAACTAGACTGCATGAGCCACAATCATACGCATCAGTATAAAAATTCTCTGACTATTAAGCGGCTACATATGCGTATATACAGGACTATTTTATTTGCACACAAAACACACACACACAAAAAAGCATGTTTTACATCAGAGCTGCTCACAGAGAGAGAGAACCGAGAGAAATGTATAAGCGTATGTGTATTCATTTGTATAAAAAGCTGATTGATTTTCGGCACTCTGGCGCTTCTCTGGGCAGCCTGGTTTTACATGCTAAAGAGCCCACACATTTTCCATTCCATTTATTATACATATGTACATAAAGGTATATATGCGGTAGTGAATGGTGTATAAATATCCCGAGTACCATGCGTATATTTTTTTGTCCAATTAAATATCCATAGCCTGAGTATAATAAGCATTCTCAGCTTACAAGTATGATAGTGTCAATGCGCTTAATAGGAATGTTCTTTTCTTATTTTTAGTGAAGAGCGCATATTAGTTTTTCGCATGAACGAAGCAGAAATGCTCTCGTGTGTTGGAATTGGTTGTAGTCATACTTGTCTGACAGAAAATATGTGAGTTTAAGAGTTACTTGCCCTACAATTATGATTATACTTAGTTACTAAAATTAAAAGTATTATATTCTACATTTGTAGATTTTTTTACTCCAAAAAAAACAATGTAGAATGTAGAAAAAAACAATATAGAATCGTTAAAAATAGGGTTAATTTTAAATTTTTTGGCAATGCTTTTGCTTCATGTGTGTTTCATGTTAATTTAACATGATGTATAGTAATTGTAAAAAAAAAAAATTTTCTTTTAAAATAACTATTTCACGTTGAATTAACATTTAAGTACTGTTAAAATGAAAATGAAGAATCATGTTGAATCAAAGTTATTTCAAGTTAGATCAACATGAATTTAATTTAATGTAGTAATTGTATTTTATTAATTATTTAACTTACTTGTGGTTGACATAGCCATCAGAAAAATTTTTGCATATATAAATTAAATTGGCTTCCCCGGCCAAGATTTGAATTCGAAACTCATAGCGTGGTAGTCAACGTGCTTACCCCTGCAGGCAGCCACAACAACTTGAAATATTCTTAAGATACACACCAAATATGACCTATCTTGAATTAAATTATAATTTAACATTATATCTTATCATTTATTTGAAAATTTTTAGTTTTATTAAAAAAAAGAACAAAATGCTTTGGCTTGAAAACTTTTAATTAAAAAATAAATTTAAAAAAAACTTTATCTTGACTCCAGGATTCGAACCTGCAATCCTCTAAATGCAAGCCTCACACACTGCCTACCAGCCAGCAGCAGTTTCTTGGCTGTTTAAAACAAAAAACAACAACAATACAAAAGCAACAAGAACAACTAAACACAAAGTGTATTGCAGGTATGAACAAAGAACACAGTTAATTTAATGTGATTTTAATGAATTTGAATTAACCTTTTGGCATGTTGATTTTACATTGGTATTTTTTTCAGTGTGTAAGATCGTAAAGATTAAAATACTATTAAAGGTTTCAATTTGCTCTGCAGGACCAAGTGTATTTTTTTTTTGCATTTTTTAATCATAAGGCTGTAAAAAATTAAATTCTGATGAGACGAAAAATACGTTTTTCTGTTACATGATCTTATTTAAAAATCCCGCTCCCTAGCCAAGCCATTGAGCAGGTTCTTCCTGGTGAAGCGGAACAAGAAGCCACACAGCCCTTGCATAATAGGTATATTGAAATTTTTTGGTTCATACACGGCGATTTTAGTTGAGCAACTTTTTACTTTATGTGCGAGAGAGCAAAAAATCTTCTACTCTCTCATCTATAGACCCAAAAGTTGTTCGCAGTGATGCCAACTCTTGGGTCATAAAAAGCACTGTGAGCATATAAAAATAGCGTAAAAAGGGGAAAAAATTAAAAAAAAAAATGCGGGTAAAAAAGCACTAAGTTAAATATTCTCTGTTTTTTATGCCTTAAGAACTAAATATTCTCTGATATTTATGTTTTCTATAAACAAGTCTTTATTCTTTGTTTGATTATAACATCTTAAATCGCTAAATCGGGAATAGATTTTAAAATTACATTAAATGCTGGTCTAAGCTACCCTTTGAACGCACTAAAATTCCTCCAAGCTTTTACCTTATTTTTGTGCCTCCATCTTAAAGAAAACATAATAAGTTAATAAGACTTAAAAATAAAAAATTAATGCAAAACTTATACGAAAAATTTTCAATTTCATAATAACTTTTTTGTTATTTCTTCAATTTGCACAAATGAAAAATCCTTTTTTGTTTAACTGTGTTCACGCATGCGATTTAAAATAGTAAAATCGTTGCTTCACAAAAACATAAAAAAAATTCTTATAAGGAATTAAAAAAATTCATAGATACAAGTCGAAGCGTTTGCTTCTTTGTCTTGTTTAAGTTCCATAAATTTTGATTATTGAAAACGCACTGCGAGCATTATAAATACCCGCTTTTCTGAAACGGATACTTTGCAAAAAGTTTCGGGAATTTAGAAAGAAAAAAAGCACCAAAATGCCAACGCTGGTTCAACTAAAATGTCTATAGAAGGTGTGTGAATTAGCTAAAGAAGGAAGAGGAAAGTTTGACAAGTTAAAGAGTAGCCAATAATGTTGTATTCTATGACATTATCTATTAGTTGTTTTCAAAAACTGTTTAATTTTTATAAACAAGTGTCTGAGCCAAAACTTTTTTCATTAGTATTTGTTGGTTATGCTTTTTTGGGCAAATGTTTGGTAAGTGTGACCGTAGCTTAAGTCGGTACATTTCAGAAAAACTTGGTGCAAAAGATATTGATTTTGATAAAGATTTCAAATAAAATCTATAATATTTTGACACAATGGGTAAAGTGAATAAAAAATAAGCATTTGCTTTTTACTTAAAAATTTGTTTTTAAACCTAAAATATATATATGTTTTTTTTTTTTTTTTAAATTTTCAAGTAAAAAGCAAATGCTTATTTTTTATTCACTTTACCCAATGTCACTGCAATACTATGATTTTGTTTTTAAGTTTGTACTAAAAAGTCAGCCTGTGTGAATGAAATGGTGTGTGAATTGGCTACATTGCAGTTGCTTGGTTGTAGTTTTGGAAAATTTTCCCTTAGGGGGTGTTGTTTTGGATAAAAATCTTAATAAACTAAAAAAAACTGGGTGTAAACGGTATAGATTTTCATAAAGATTTCAATTGAAATCAACTAGATTTTAGGAAGGTTTATTAAATCGTTAAAACTCGTTCGTGCTAACACTTTCTATTACATCTGTGATATGCAAAGTAAGAAAATGTATCTTGTGTCTCTATTTAGAAATTATATTTATTTTAAAAACAATTATCGCCTAAACAATTTGTGCAATATACTTTTGCTAAATGTTATACTTGTTGTTGATCGCTCTTCCAGGGCTACTCGTACTCGTCGTGCGAGTGAATGTATTCCGCTGGTTCTAACGCAATTTAGAAAACTCTTACAATGTTTATTTGTTGGCATAAAAAAAAACAAAATAGGATTAAGTCTAGCACTAAGGATTCGCAATGTTCATATGTACGTGTAATTGTGTATAATTGTTTTTTTTTTTGTAAATTTAACTTTTGTGCCATTTGTGCTTAATGAGCTCTATATATTTAACAAATTGCCTGTCGGGAAGTTGTGACCGCGCTATTACGTTTAATGTGAATGTCGTCGTCGTTGTCATCGTTGTACTTAGCATGAGTAGTTAAATATTTTGTTTTGTTGCTGCTTTGAAGAACAAAAAGAAGCATTTAGTTAGCCCTGACAGCGGTAATGATAGTTGTTTAACTTTTAGACTTGAGAATGAATGAGAATGTCTTTGCGCTCACTTTTGCTGGCATGCTTATGTCCACTGTCAGGTCATACGTATTTCTATCATCAAATATTATGTCTAATGTTGCTTCCCTTATATACATTTTATTTTTGTTTTAACTGCTTTCCTGATATTATTTGATGTTTCTATTGTTTGTTTCCTCCCTTCTGTTCTTTTCAACACAATTTAACACACACACACACATACGCAATAAAAATAGATAAACAGTCAGACTGACAAACATTGAAACGGACAGACGTTTACAATTTGTTTTATTTTTTTTTGTTAATGTTTCGTCCTGCCAACATGTAAAACTTATGAATATATTTGCCTATTGTTATTGTTGCTGCTGTTTTCTTGCTCCTGCTGTTCTGTTGTTTGCCTTTGACTAGACAAACATTTGCACTTCCAAACCAGTAGCAAAGTAGAGAAAAAAAAGTGAAAAATATTCATGCGAAAATAAATGAATGAATGAATGAATGAAGGGCCGAGTTGAAGTGAGGAATATAAATTCCAGCAAATATATAAGAGAGTAAATATTAAATTCTCATTTACTCGTACTTCCTGCTGTGATAAATGTTATTCAGCAATAACCAAACGAATATTGTGTGTACAGATCGGATATTCTTAAAGTAGTCGGAAAGAGGAAACGCGAATGAAATGACTGACTGACGTGCTGGCAAACAGAGAGTTATTTTAAAGTAGCTTTTAAGAAAATTATCTTTTAAAAAATTTAAGTAACCGATTTAAAAAAAAATTGTTTTCAAAAAAAAGTAATTTGAAGGAGACACTTGTTTAAAAAAAGTACATTCGAAAATGTACTAAATTGTTTAACCAAGTTTTTTATATGTTCAGTGTAAAAATTTTATTAAGCTTTAGCACAATTTATACATTTTCTGACCTAAAGCTCAATAAAATAGTTTAATTAAAAAAGTCCTGTTAAAAACAAAATCCTTTTAAAATTATTTTTTTTGGAAATAAGCATTTCCTTTACAAAAGTAGGTTAAAAAAAATTTTATTTTTTAAAAAAGTACCTTTTAAGCGAATTCCTTTCAAAAAGTACCTTTTGAAAAATGTTTTAAAAAAAATTTTCTTTAAGAGAACTACTTAAAAAAACAATTGATAAAATATGCTTAAAATTGTAGCGTTTAAAAAAATTAACCTTAAAAAAATCCTTTAAAACCAAAATTTAAAGAAGTACCTTTAAAAAGGTTCAGTTTTATGTAAAGTACCTTTAAAAAAAAACATTATTTAAAAAGCACCTTAAAAAATTCATTAAAAAGTTAATTTAAAGAAATGTACGTTTTAAAAAATTACCTTTAATGGAAACTATTTTTTAAAAATGTACTCATTAAAAAAGTACTTTTCGCTCTTAAAAAAATTTAAATATTGAAACAAAAAGTGTTCGTATAACAAAGCACCGTAATTTTGACTATATATAATTTTGACAACTTGCTATATCTTTTTTGGAAACCGCAGAGAAAGCAAACTCTGAAAGTTTCAAAAACGTTAAAACTAAAAATCTCAAAAATTTTTAGATTCCTTAATTGAACTGTAGTGAATTTTAATCAGAAATAATTTATAGTTAGGCTCAAGTTCAGTAATTTCAATTCTTATTGAATGAAATATTTTTATTAATTAATGTGAGTTTCTAAAGAAGAGATGAAAAATTAAACTTAGACTTTAAGCTGGAGGAAATACCGGTACTTTTCTGTGCGGCCACGCACTTCATCAGCACCCTAGTCTATCTACTTGGGTAGAGATTCTTATTAACATCAGCTATTTAACTTAAATTTACAATGAAACGGAATATGAGAAACGATTGTTGTGTATACAATTGATTTACCTTTGGTAAACACATTTATAAGTATCACTATTAATTTTCTGTTTTTTCCATTTTTCATTTTTCTATTTAGGTTAGCACGAAATTATATCAATAGTGATACTTATAAATGTGAATTAATTAATAAAAATATTTCATTCAATAAGAATTGAAATTACTAAAATTGAGCCTAACTATGAATTATTTCTGATTAAAATCTCAAAAATTATAAAATCGCCAAACCGAAAAAAATCGCCGAAAACAGAAAAAATTCGTTAAAACGAAAAAAAGCGCCAAAATTAAAAAAATCTCTAAAAATTAAATAAATAAAAAAATCGTCCAAAAAAACACCAAAAACCTAAAATAATGTCAAAACGATAAAAACCCCAACACCAAAAATAATCACTAAAACTAAAATAAATCTCCAAATCCCGAAAAAATCCCAAAAACAAAAAAAAATTCTAAAATTCGTATAGTATTACATATCTAGTGTCCTTCGTGTGCCAATCAAAGTCGTACTTAACTGAATTTTTTTTTTAGAAAAGAACATTAAAAAAAGTATTTATTTAAAGAAAAAGTACACCCACAGAAAAAGCTTATTAAAATCAATAAAAATAGTATTTTTTTTAAGAACAAACACAACCCGCAAAGTGTCTGCAGAAAACACCCAGAGTCTATAGTGGGAGTCGAACCCACGACCTCTGGGCTGAGAGGCTAGCATCGCTACCACTCAGCCACAGGACTGAAGGGCTAAGAAACATTAACGAAAGTCTACTCATTTAGAAATTTCTTATTTCAATATGGAAAAATAATTAATAAATTACGGTATGAAATTATTAATTTTATTTATTTTTAAGTATTTCAATATACTAAAATTTATTACATTTAAAATTATTGAATTAATGTGAACCGCTCTTATTTTTAAGTTGCAGCTTTTAAATAAACCAAATTTAAAAAGCTCATTTTAAAAAGTACTGTTCTAAGAAAAGAATAGTAAAAAATTAAAAAAACACCTCCTCGATAAAAAATGTATTTACATATGTATAAAAGTAGTTTTAAAAAATAAATTTTTTAAATAGTATAGTTTCAAAAAAAGTACCTTTTAAAAACTACCTTTTTAAGATAAGAAATAAAAAAGTGCATAAACTACGTTTTTGACAAAAAAACTTTCTGTTAGAAAAAAAACAATTTTTCTAAAAAGCTACCTACCTTCTTGAAAAATTTGCTTCTTAAAAAAGTAAAAAAATTATCGTTCAAAAAAACCTTTTAAAAAACTAACTTTTAAAAAATTATTTTTTAAAAAACTAAATATAAAAAAATTTTCTTTTTAGTACCTTCTTAAAAAGTAACTTTTTTAAGAAATTTGTTTTAGAAAATATATGTGACTTTCAAAAATATAGTTTCTTAAAAAAAGTATCGTTCAAAAAAGTACTTTTTTAAAAAATTACTCTTAAAAAAAGTAAACTTAAAAAAAGTATCTATATTTTAAAAAATACATTTTTAAAAAGTAAACTAAAATCATACCTTGACAAAGTACGTAGAAGAGTACCTTAAAAAGTAGTACTTTAAAAAAAAGTATCTTTTAATAATTACCTATTGAAAAAGTATTTTTCAAAAAATTATCTTTAAAAAAAACAGCAACTTTTGAAAAAAGTGTGTTTTCTGCGAAGTACTTTAAAAAAACACTTTTAAAAAAGTACATTTCAAAATAATATTTTTTTGTACTTAATTTTGAAGTCTTACTAAATTAAAAAATAAATAATTTCATGAAAAAATATCTTTCAAAAAAGTACTTTTTTTTTTTAAAAAAGTTTCTATTAAAAATTCATATATTATAAGCGAACTGAAAAAATACCTAATAAAAGTCCGCAGAAAAGTACCTTAAAAATAGTACTTTTCAAAAAGTACCTTTTTAAAAATTAAATAAAGTACCAGATCAAAAAAATTTACAAATTTACACCCACTTGCAATATATGCAATTGTGCAATTTTTTGGAATTGTACAATAACATCGCCAATGTGTTTATTTATCATATTCGAAGGTGTCACAATATATTGGCAAATATCAAAAGACTTTTACTTTTTATTGTACAATCCAGACAATTGTCTAATGTGGTGGCAACATTGTTCAATGTTTATTAAGGTTTTACTGTCAGGAAAGTTGGGCTATATTTTTTTGTTTGGAAAATATTGCGCCATTTATTGCATAGTATAGGTCAAAACGACTACAATCTATGCAATAATATTGTATAATGGATGGGCTGCTTTCGCCACAGAAATAATGAAGCCTTGAATATTGTTGCATATGCATAGCAGCCTATGTGCAGCATAGTTGCATATGCACCTAAATGTAGCAGCCGCTTAAGAAACGAACTCATCTTTGCGGTTTTTCTTTTTGTTCCAAGCTCAAAATATATACGAGTATATTTATATTTATTTTATATGATGATTCATTCAAGCTGCTTCATCAATATGTGGAATTGTATGTAACACAAAATGTTCCTTCCTTACATTTCCTTATCAACTAACCCACTCATATTGGTTTTGATTACATATTTATAAATCCTGTTGTTGTTGCCATGGGCGAATTGGCTATGTTTCATTCTGCTGTAAATAAAAGAAAGACAAAAAAGAATGTTGCACTTAATGAGTTGTCTATTATCAACAAATTAAAAAAGAAAACACGAACAAAATAAACGATAAAAGTTTGTTGCAAGAAAATATGATTTGGTGTATTTTCTTAAGTAACCATATTATTTTCCGTGTGTAAGAAGAACGTTTGCCTTTCAATGAGACATACGCCTTGAAGCGAGTCACCATGATGATGCTATTGTATTATTACTCTAGTTTTTTTTTTCAACTTCTACTCGAAACAAAGTTTCTTCAACATGAAACATAATGCAAAAAATAAAAAATAATATAAAAATAATAATAAAAAAAGAAAAATCTGTTGACAACATTTAAAGTTTCATTCAATACATCTCAAATATTTGCACTGATTACCTTCTCCTTTTGCTACACGTATTTGCTGGAGTAGAGTGGTCGTCCTCGTAGCATGATTATTGTTTTGATTTTGTTTTTATTGAGCAAAAAGTTTCTTCACATCGCATTCGTTTACTGGTTTTAAGAAGAAACTTCTCTTTTTTAAGAGAAAAATAAATACTTGTGCTTTAGCTGTAGCTGGAATACAAAAATAAAAAAAAATAAAAATAATAAAAATGCTTACAAAATTCATGCTGTTTACGTGACATCTGGAATGGACAGTGCGTGCAATAAATTTTAATTTAGTGTAATTGCAATAATCTGATTAATCTGTTAATTTTCTTGAAAATCTTAATGAAGTTGCTGAAATTGTGGTTTAATTTTTTTTAGGGGATTTTCTTAACAAGAGAAATTAAATCGGCGGCCCGTATTCTTTTTCGTGGTTTGAAAAAAATATTTTTATCTTTAAATATTAATCAAAATATAGTCAATTGCTGGCAGTTACCTTCTACTACTTCACAATATCCGACTAGAGGAAAGTATAACTGAAACAGTTGAAATTTTTTAGGAATAAAAGTTGTTGCCACTTTTGCTGGCATCAGGAGGGGCACTTCGCCATCGCATGCTTCTCGGAATATTTGTGTGCTCTAAATATTGATTGCTGGAGAACCTCATTAAACGAAAAGCAAGTGAAAGCCCATCATTTTCCCTCCGATTGTCCAGATCAGAAAGAAGAAACATATACATGGATCAGAGATCTCCTTACAGACTCTAGAGAGCAAATGTATTAATGGGAAAGACCACGGCTGTCAGTATAGTTGCCATTTTAGCACTTTCACATATTCTTTCATAAAAAAGCATTAAAGTTTTTAAAAATCTGCTAAAAAAACATGTGTAAATTTAAAATCTAGCATATTATATTTTTTTACTGTGGAAGATATTTTGGGCCGATTTAGCATTTTCCCTTCACTATTTGCTGGCAACACTGGTTGTCAGATATTATGAGTTGGAGCCAAACGTGGCGATTTTTCAACGTGTTTGTGGTATAAATTTTTGATTTGGCTAAATAACGATTTTTCTGCCGGCAAATTAACTTGTTGGCGATTTTTATGGTAATTTTTTTTAAACTAAATTGAACTTTAAAATATTTTCAAAATAAGGAAAATTAGTTTGTTGAAGGAGTAGTTTCAAAAACAAATTCTACCAAAACTCGTCTGCAGGAGATTAAAACAATTTGGTTATGATGATTTTTCTTATATTAATTATAGCTATTAATGCGTTTTGCATTTGGAATTTACAAAAAAAAATTTTGGGCGATTTTATTTCCACTTTTGGCGATTTTCTGCTAAATTTTGATACGATTATTTTAAAAAAATTTCAAAATTCTTATCTAATACATATATTTTAAGAAAAAAATATATACATACATTTTATTTTGGCGATTTTTAAAATAAATTTGGCCAAATAAATCGAAAAAATCTGGCAACCCTGAAAGAGACGTCTTTTGAAAGACTGTGGGCCTAATTATGAGTGCCGTAATTCGACTACAACTACGACGATTTTCTTACTAGATTAAAGAAAAATGTTACAATGTTCTTCAGTCTAGTACAAAATCGTCGTAGTTGAAGTTTTAATACGACACTCGTAATAAAACTAAATTGACTAATTGTGCCCCATCTCGTAGAAATATGAAATATTAATGAATTTTTTGGCACGTGATTACCTCTAGGATCTTGTAAAGATGTAGAATATTAACTCATGTCTCTTGGAATGACAATGACATTAATCATTTCCGGTTGAGCTCGCTTGCAAAATTATTTAGAGTTCTATTGCCGTATTCAGAAAAAAATAATTTTGGGAGACATTTGTAAATTTTAATTGAATTTTAGTGAATTTTAATCAGAAATAATTTCTTATTGGGGCTTAAGTTCAGTGATTTCAATTCTTATTGAATGAAATGTTTTTATTAATTAATGTGAGTTTCTAAAGAAGAAACTTAGACTTTCATCAGCACCCTAGTCTATCTACTTGGGTAGAGATTCTTATTAACATCAGCTATTTAACTATAAATTTTAATGAAACGGAATATGAGAAATGATTGTTGTGTATACAATTGATTTACCTTTGGTAAACACATTTATAAGTATCATTATTAATTTTCTGTTTTTTCCAATTTTTCATTTTTCTATTTAGGTTAGCACGAAATTATTTTACTCTACCTCAGTATGTTTAACTATTCTTACTTATCTTTTTACGATCATCACATTAATTATTTTTACTTATTCGATGTACCATCGGTACATGCATGTAAGTATTATTGTATTGGTCTATGTTACTTGTTGTTGCATTCTACAGTTTTTACTTGGATTTCCAGCATTCTGAAACTGTGATGGCCAAGTGAACAGTGATTGCCAAGTGAACATATTTTTGTCACGTGCCCATGATGTATTAAGTGAGAAATTTGCTAACCTAAATAGAAAAATGAAAAATTGGAAAAAACAGAAAATTAATAGTGATACTTATAAATGTGTTTACCAAAGGTAAATCAATTGTATACACAACAATCGTTTCTCATATTCCGTTCATTGTACATTTAAGTTAAATAGCTGATATTAATAAGAATCTCTACCCAAGTAGATAGACTAGGGTGCTGATGAAGTGCGTGGCTGCACAGAAAAGTATCGGTATTTCCCCCAGCTTAAAATCTAAGTTTAATTTTTCTTCTCTTCTTTAGAAACTCACATTAATTAATAAAAATATTTCATTCAATAAGAATTGAAATTACTGAACTTAAGCCTGATTAAAAATTATTCCTGATTAAAAATAATTTTAGTTATAAAAAATAAGGAATAAGGCCTCTAGAATTTCAAGAACTACTCCAGTTCTATCTCTCTCTCTATCTGTCTGATCGGCGTTGTTAAATTATATCATCAAGTTGTAATTTAAAAACGCCACATAATATTATTACCAGCAAATTGCATGGGAAACTGCATATGCTTACAGAAAAAGTTCATATTAAAATCTCCGAAAACAAGTTCAATTTCATTTGATATTTTTTTGGCAATGATTTTGCTTTATATATGCATGTTTCGTGTTAATTCAACATGATTTACAGTAAGCTACAAAGAAAAGTTTTCCTTTTGATATAATTTTATATCAACTTAATTTAACATTACAAAATGAAGAATCATTTTAAATCAAAGTTATTTCGAGTTAAAACTACGTGAATTTGATATTGAAAAATAAAATCATGTTTAATCAAAGTTATTTCAAGTTGAAAAAACAGGAAAATTAAATAATTTAATGTAGTCATCTTAATCTATTAATTAATATAATCGATAGTACACCCAACTCTTTTTTTTTACACAATGAATAGGTTCCTCGAAAAATCGTGCAAAAATAATTCGTGTAAAAAATAGTTGCAACATATCGAACATTTAGTGATGAAACAATTTTTTTTTTAATTTATTTAGAATAATTTACAGAAACTCCTAATTTTTTGCTAACAATATTTGGCACAGATGTAGCTACGGTAATGCTAAATACACATCTGGCATTTCTTGTGTTGACATTTTCAAAATGTGTGCAACGCTGTTCACATTATGTTATTTTTTATTTAGAAAGCAATGCCACACAACGAAAAATATTGCAAATGACTATCGTTACCTCTAGTGCACACTATTGCGATGTCACAATATGTCATAGTGTGTACTCGGCATAAAGCTGCACAACTTTGGTGAACATATCAGCATAATCTGAACTTTTCTAGGCACCCTACCCCAATAGCTCATACAGAAAAGTTATTACCTCAAAAATTTTCTTTGCAATAAATGTTTTTATAATTCAATTAAGTATTAAGTTCTTTAGTCAAGTCAACCACCCTCTCTTTTAAAAACACTGCTCTCTTAAACACAGCTGTTGCATACCTGAAGTTGGCTGTAGTAATAAAAAGCGATTAAAATCGCAGCAGGAAAAGAGGGTGGCAACTGTAGTAGTTATTGTTTGTTTTAATGCATTGTTCCAATTATATTCAGGTCATAGCAGATGGTTCACCTTAAAATAGAGAGCCATTAAATTTAATCGGATAATGTAGTTTTAAACTCGTTCTCTACGCTTAATTTAACTAGAGACAAATTAAAACAAACACATGCACTAATTGTTCAGCATTTATCGCGATTAGAAATAAATATTTTTTTTTTAAATCTTTTCGTTTATGTAACAATTGATATAATTGAATGCTATTTTCAATAAAAGTTTAAATTTTATATGAAACATCTGAAAACTATTTTCCCCTGCATAAATTTAATTGCCTTCAAGCCGAGAAATTATTTTTTCTTCCAAATACCATCCATGAGGAATATGTGTGAAAATAATATTTTGGAGTTCGATGATTCTAACATCCATACATAAATAAGTAAATCATTAAAACTCTTTAATTATGGCATATTCTCTCATAATTATTGCAATCATGCATGTACTCGTATTTCTGAAGACAAAAAGTAGATAAGAAATTTATGTTAAATGTTTTTATAATTGACAAATATTATGGTTGAACGAATGTGCAAATTAAACACACTGTTTCATTATCATTCCAATACACTGTTGCTTGCAACAACGAATAATAGTTTTTGTCATTGTTTGCGATATTCGCACACAGGCACAATAGTGCACCAGATCAGACATAAGCTTAAAGCAATCATTCAACACTGCCGCAGCAATAAGCAGGCCTTCATGCGAAGGTCCTACTAGCTCCAATAGTAGTAGGTGCAGGAGCATCCCCACAGCTTCCGTAGGAGTATTGCGAAGAGCACTGGTTATGTACAAGGATGCAAGTCTTTCCACCAGGTGCGGCCACCTCAATACATGAGAATTGGGCGCACTCTTGCAGTACTTCGCTTCCTGGATGCAAATTTGGTTGCGAATAAGATTTTTACTTTGTAATTTGATTTTTTATTGTGTTATTAAATTGTGTATGGAAATAAATACGTGTTTCGGTAGATCATTGGGTAGTGCAGACCCAAAAAGTAAGACATGACGAACAAAAACCATGAAATACCTAAGCAGGTTGGTAAGGGAAAGTTTGGCTCTCTCCTTCCTTTACCAACCTTCCAGGTAGACGAATATTTTTTCTGGGACCTTATTGATTGCTAATGAAATTTCTGCACACAGTTCCTATAGAGTTATTTTTATCCGGAGTTCTACCACTATAAGCCTACCAGTGAGCTCTTAATAATGGAATTCAACATAATTTGTTTAATACCCGGGTGGGGTCATTAACTCATGTGAATGTTTGGAGAAACACTGGTTTTTATTTAAAAGTTATTTTCTTTGGGGGTTGGCTGAAGTATTTAGCACATTAACTATGAAACCGAAGGTTCTGGGTTCGAGTCCAGTCTTCGACAGTCATTAACTAACAACAACACGCATTTTTTACATTAGTGTCCTTTTGTATCAGTTGTTGTAGGAAATTTCAATTGATAAAGGCATATACACTGCTTACTGCACTACTCCTGCTTTAGGGGATACTAATGATAATGCAACATCAGTGCGCCCTCCTTCGTTGGTATTGTGTATCAGTATCGTCGGGGAAGTAAAATAACTAATAAAATTACTACTAAACTAAGTTTTGAATATTTAATACGCCTAATTGACACCAGGGGCGCTGCAACACTGCATTATTAGAAACGTGCAAAAAAGCAGAGTTTTGAAGGAATGAAGCTTTCCTCTATCTCTTACTTCAACACTTGTCTTCTCTATCACTATCGCTTTCCTAAAGAAGGTAATATCCAGTAATAGTAGTAGGCTTTCATTGCCTGAGTCTTACTTATCTTTAAAAAAAATTTTAAATAAAAAACACAAAACCAATTTCTTAATGTCGACAAAGTTCGACTTGTCCCACACTTACATTCAAAAGAAAAACAAATTTTAATATTTTGTTGTTGTTTTGAACATTTTTAACATTGTTGTATAGGTAGGCCCATAGTGTCCTTTGAAACTCCAATTTTTTTATTCCTTTAAGAAAAATATGATTTCTGAACTCATCCAAATATGCATTTGTTTGTTAAAGGATTTCGTAGTTGGAGTCAAATCTATTTCTGGGGAACCAGAAATAGTCACTCGTGGCTAAATCTGGTAAATAGGATAGATGAGGAAGCATTTCGTAGCCCAAATCGTGAATTTTTGCATGGAAACTGTACATGCATTCGTGGTCGATCGAAACAAAGTCGGCATACATCTTGCGGAAAGCTTTCTCATATTTCAGTGATCATTCAAAATTTAAACCACTGAGCCATGTGAGATGCTTCTGGTTTTCATAATCTCTCTCACTTTCAATCTCCAATCAGATAAAATAAGATCGTGAAGTGTTCCAATTGTTTCGAATATAAAGACCTCAATTGGGCGTCCAGAACGTTCGGCTTGTACTGCCACAACGAAATTCAGTAAACCACTTCTTTACCATTGCATTTGATGGTGAAAATTTCCCATTTATTTATCAAGCTTAGCCTCGGTCTTTGAGTGATGGTTTTTTTTCGCAAAAAAAAAATGCTTAATGAGCACACTTTTTTCTATTTTCTTCTGAAAACGCGCGGTAGTCTGCAATCAAGGGCTGCCAAACACAAACTTAATGACGCAGCTTGTTCAAATTATAGGCCGTGATACACTAGCAAACAAAGTCGTGCGATCTACGAAAAAAAAAGACTCTGATATGATGGACTTTATGAAGATTTTCAAAAGACAATAACAATTCATCACACCAGGATTGTATTTTTTTTATATCGCACGATTTTGTATGATAGCGAGTCATGGCCTTAAGAGAGGAATCAACTGGCAGTTGCTTGTTGACAGGAGGAGCAGTGTTGTCATTGCAATTAAGACGCGGGAAATTCAAGAAGACACTGAGTTAATAACCCACCCTCGTGTCCACTGAGTAAAAATTTTCAAAAAATCCAGGGGTCTAATCGCCGCTATCGCTAACGAGCTAATTCGATTACGTTTTATCAGTTTGAGATTATGGCACTCCATATCGAACCATATTATTAAATTTTTAGTTAGCGAATGTCATAATTTCAGACTAAAATAAATTCAGTAAAGTGCGACTTTGACCCGCGCACGAAGGGTTCCGTACGGACACGAAATATGTAATTCAATAGGAACTTTAGTAGCCTATTTAAAATATAGTTTTGGGATTTTTTTTGTTTATGACGTTTTTTTTAATTTTGGCGATTTATTTTATTTGTGCGATTTTTTGAATTTTGGCGATTTTTATTTGGTTTTGGCGATTTTTTCGGTTTTTGGAGTTTTTTTCCATTTGAATAATTTTTTTAGTTTTGACATTTTTTTCGGTTTTTGGCGTTTTTTTTATTTTTTTGCGATTTTTTCGGTTTGGCGATTTTTTAATGTTGGCGATTTTCGGTTTTTGGCGTTTCTTCATTTTGGCGAATTTTTTCATTTAGGCGCTTTTTTTAGTTTTGACACTTTTGTTTCTCATTTTGGCGATTTTTTTCGGTTTTTGGCGAGTTTTCAATTTGGCGATTTATTTTTAATTTTGGCGATTTTTTTTTCATATTTACAATTATTTTGTTACTGGAGTCTTTGTCGCGTTTGGTGATTTTTTCGGTTTTTGGCGCGCTTTTTTTCATTTTAGCGATTTTTTTATTTGGACGATTTTTTTTTCGAATTTTGCGACTTATTTTGGTTTTAAAATTTTTTTTTTTGATTTTGGCGATTTCTTTCGTTTTGGCATTTTTTTTTTATTTTTGGCGATTATTTTTTGGTTTTGCGATTTTATAATTTTCAGATTTTTTTGTTTTAACGTTTATTAAAATTTCAAGAGTTTACCTCTTACGGTTTCCAAGATACAGCAAGTTGTCAAAATTACATAGTCAAAATTGTATTAACTGATGTACCACCCTTTAATTTAATTTTTTTAAATTTTAGTGTTAATTGTTGTAGTCTATATAAAAATACACGAATTTTACAAAATTTCAAGTGTCAATATACATAGCGGCCAAGGTTGTACATACTCTGTCCAAATTTCAGGTCCGCAGCTCTTACGGTTTCTGAGGAAATAGCATGTGACGCACAGACGGACAGCGTAGCGAAAACAATAGGGTTCCTTTTTCACCTTTAGTGTACGGAAGCTTAAAAACGAATTCGAATCACATCGTTATCGGAAGCGACGATTAGACCCTAGGCCTAACTCGGGCCCTTTATTTTCACCCATTTTACCGCTGCAAACTATTCAATTGTTGCTGCTGTTGCAATTTCTTTTACCCTTCATAGTTATTTGTTGTCTTATGCATTTGTTCTTTTTTTTGTATTCGTTTAGTTTTATTCTTCTGGCTTATGTTGTTCAAACTCTACGAAGTTGCTTGCTGCATATCTGCTAAGTCTGAGGATATTGTATTGTTGCTGTTTGTTTATTGTACATTTATTTTTTAATGTTCGTTGGTGCTTTTGGTCATTTGTGTGTAGAATATCAATTACTTTTTCTACACACCTGCTGCATAAGAATTTCAAATCTATACACCGAACGACCGACCGCAGTTTAAAATCAAAACAAACTTAAACCAAATCGAAAACCGTTCAAACCCCAAACAGTTCGAGTAAAGCCACACTCCTGCTGCTGCTGTTAGACGCACCTTTTTGTTATTGATCAGGTAAAAAAAAATATAGAATAGAATACTCGTAGAATAGAATTTAGCCAAGCAGATTCAATATTAAATAAGTTTCATTGGAACAGCAGCAGCTCTAGTTAGTTGGAACGTTTGTTGCACTCCTTGTAGAATTTTGTAGTCTTACGCATGTGTTATGCCTGCAATAAATCGTTATCACTACAAACAACTAGTTAGTCAGTCATCAATTCTAACGTCCTTCCGCCCGTCCTTCCGTCCGTCCTTAAGTTATACGTATTCAGTTTAGTTAAGGTTTGCTTTCTGTGTACGTGCGAATGACTTCAGTCGAAAAGTCGTTTGTCTGTGCAGTTCTTTCAGTTAATTTATAGTATTTTGTAGCATGAAAATGAAGTGTTTTAAATTGGAATTGTGGTTTTTTTTCTATGGTTTACCAGCAAGCAAAAACTATTCAAAATGCGTTTATTGATCTCGATATGAATTTATTGCATATGTGTTACTTTTTTTTTGTTTGGTCCAACTCTTATTTAATATTAATTGTAGATGCACGGGCGGTATGAGTTTTTTTTTTCTTTCCATGAGCTAAAAATTAGCTGCAGTAAAAGATTTGACCTGCCATTGATTTTGAGCATTTATCCTGTTTCAGTTTAACTTCTACTCTTATCTGTGCGATAATTGTGCTGGAAATTAAATTTAATGCTAAAATTTTACGAAAATAGAATAAAAATAGAGAAGATGAAATTAACAATTTGTAATTCAATTATTTGTTAACTTATGCCAAACGTTAGAAATAGAAAATACTACACACAAAATCCATAAGCTTGAATGCACTAGTGCAGAAATTTCAATGATTGTTTTCTTTTTTTTTTAGAAGATTTGGTGCAAGTAAGATATCCTAGTGTAATATCCATACATACAATTATACTCGTATTTAGACACTTGTAGTTTTGCAAAGTTATTGGCGTTATTCAATGTTTGAAACAAATGGTCTTGCGTAAGAGCAAATGCAAAATATCATAGCTTTTCTTTGGATTGTGTGTGTATTTTGTTGTTGGATTTTAAAGAAAAGCTACGATATTTTGCATTTTTAATGACGCAATACAATTTTCATCGAATATAACACTGACATTTAAAAAATCAAAATTGAGGGGTTTTCTAAAAAAATTATTTTTAAAATTCCCGAAATAAAAAAATCGCCAAAAAAACCGAAAAATCTCTAAAACACCCCCAAACTTAAAAAAAATTAATTTTAAAAACTTCGTAATAAAAAAATCGCAAAAAAGTCCTAAAAAAATTAAAAATCGTTTGAAAAATAGATTTATTTAAAAAATCCCAACAAATCGGAAAAATCAACGAAACGAAAAAATCGCCAAAAGAATTAAAAAATCTCTTAAGCTAAAATAAATTGCCGAAACCAATAAAATCGCAAAAAATAATTAATTCGAAACTTAAAAAATTGTTTAAACTAAAAAAAATCGTCAAAAAACCAAAAAATCTCTAAAACAAACACCCTAAACTTAAAAAAAATTAATTTAAAAAATTCCAGAATAAAAATATTACTAAAACGAAAAAATTGCAAAAAAAATTTACAAATCTCTGAAAAAATAAATTTATTTAAAAAATCGTAAAATAAAAAAAACAAATCAAACGAAAAAATTGCTATTTGTATGTAATGGCTAAAAAATTTAAAAATCTCTTAAACTAAAATAAATCGCCAAACCATAAAAATCGCAAAAATATAACAACTTCGAAACTTAAAAAAACAAATTCGTTTAAACCAAAAAATCGCCAAAAACCGAAAAAACTCAAAAAAAAACTTAAAAAAAAATCGCATCAACTCAAAATTGATTTAAAAAAGCGCCATAAAATTAACAAAATATAAATGAATAAATAATAAAAAAAATTAATAAATAATTGTCCTTAAAGATTTTCTAACGTTTGTCATAAAAATCAGTCGAATCAAAAATGAAAATGTTTAGTTTTTGGTATTTCCTTTAAAATTTAAAAAAGTGTAGTTAAGTAATTTTAAATTATATTTTATATTATATTTTATAATATATATTCGATTTCATTATTATATATACGATTACATTAATGTGTTATTTTAGAGAGAGCACTGTCATAAGCTTACTGCAGAATAATGAATGGTTTCACTCCTTTAACATCAGTCCCAGTTCAGAGACGGACATAACGCCTGTTATGTGTATGTTGGTTGGTTGTTTTTGGGATTGGGGTTTTTTCTTTGTTAACTTTTCTAATGAAACTTTTTGCCGAAAGTTGTTTACCAACTTGCAATAGAAGCAAGTTAGCATACACTGACTTACACAAGTGTTCATTCAAAATGTATCCATAAAGCTTGTACGAGAATTAGCAATTTTTCATTGCATTTTTAAAACTAGTGCGCTGTGCAATTGAAATCATAATATGTATGTGAACATGATTACAATGTGGTCACTATCATGCATGCAGGGACGGCAATTTAAACTTCAAGCAACTAACGACAACAACAAGACCAAGTGCACAACAGCTTCTGCCTGCTCAGATACATAAATACAAGCGGTGGTATTACTTGTAGTGCATGTGAACGTTGTTACTATTTTGCAATACATACTCGTATTCTTAATTTCTACTTGCTTTATCAGCAAATGATTGGGCGTGCCAACTTCAAACGTCTCCCAAGTTTTTTGCTGTTTAACAGTTTGTTTAATATTTGTTTCTAACAGCTGCTGTGCTGTTTCTGCTTGCTACCTTTTTGGTTTTTACTTACGGTTTGATGCCAAAATTTTGTGTGCACATGTTTTGTATATTACGGACTAATGTGTACTTCTCTAATGCTTTGTGAGCTTATGTGGGCTTACTAGCAAATTTGTGGTTGATGAGGAGGAGGAAGGGAGGTAAACAGTTAAGGAGTTTTTGATTTTAGAGATCATAATAGGAAACAAATTCACAGAATCCTTATTACATACGTTTAAGTATAAATAAATGATTTTTTCTCATTTGCCAGCATCAAAGATTTCAGGTTGTTTGAGGTTTTTGCTATAACTAATGTTTTGCTTTAATTGAACTGCACATGCATGCATATGGACGTCGATAAGCAAAAGTATTACAGCATTAGCTGGGCAGATTATATTGCAGTATAATAAGTTTGGAAATTTCTTTTTTGCAAATATTAATTCTAGCGAAATATACTTTTATAGTTAAATCGAATAATCGAATCGAATCCTCAAAATAAACTTGAAATAATACCATGATGTTTCTTTACTATTTGTGTTTAATCAAGAGCTTATTAGTTAATTAGTATTAAGACTCTGTATACCAAACAAGTGCTACAGGTTAAAAACTCTTTGTTCTATTTGAATATAAAAATACCGCATCAATGGATACTGATGTGGAACATACATAAATATTTTACTTTAAAATGTACGTAAACGAGGTTAATTTAAACTTTTTTCGGCAATGATTTTGCTTTATATGTGTTTAATACTTATCTTACATGATTTACAGTAATATTCGAAGAAAATTTTTCCTTTCTGTTCTGTTCTGTAAACCGAATCCGAGTAAATTTCTCGTTTTCAAAAATCGTGCGGTTTTAAATCGATCGGTTTACAGAACAGGGCCGATTCTTTCATGTTGATTTAACATTCCCATGCTATTATGCTATTAAATCAAAATGAAGAATCATGTTGCATCAAAGTTATTTCAATTTAAAACAATTTGAATTTGATGCTGAGATAAGACTAAGAACCATGTTGAATCAATGTTATTTCAAGTTGAATCAATATTGTCGACCATTATATAAATATTTTTAATTTTATTAGTTCATATTATCGTGAGCTTACTGTGCCTTCTACAAACGTATACACGCCCTCCTCCTCTGCTTTTGCAAAAAACTTTCTGCAGTATTAGAATATTATTATTATAATGTAAACTGTTTGAGACTCTATTGAATTTAAATGCAAGTGTTATAGTAAAAACTTTCAAATTAGCTGAGTTACATAAAAGTACTCCAGTAAATAAAGTGAAGAGACAGCTACCCACACACACCCTGTTTCAATTTTCCCACTGTACTCAATTTACCAAAAAGGAAAAAAAAGTTTATATAAGATACTCTTATAAGAAAAAATGGCATACAAATTAACATTTGCTTTGAAACCAAAACAGTTTGTACAAACAAAAGTTATTGTTAGTTGGACTTTTTATTAATTTTTATTTTATTCACTTAAAAGTAAAGCTAAAACTTACATAGAAAAAAGAGCAAAAAAGGCAATTGATATAACAATTTTGCTGGTGTGATACAAACGTACAATATAACAAGATTTTTTTTAACAGATGATGGCGTTAGAGACTAGAATCTCAAGCCGTTTAATATCTGCTATTATGAGCTGTGCTGCTGACTGACTGACTAACTGTTGCTGTTGCTGCCATTAAACTGGTTTCTTGTGGACAAACCCACATTAAACAATTCAGCTAATTTCCTTTGTACTCGTATTGAAAAAAAACCTCTACTTGAGATGCTTGCTTAACAATCTAAATCTATTTTAAATGGAAATCATATGAATTTCAGCTACCAAACACATTTTTTTTCTTTTTTGCTAGTAGTAAATCAATATTAAAAAAAAATAACCCTCAATAAATTTTAGCCAACACATTCTGCTGGTTTAATTAACCAGAATTATTAGACAATTATTAAATTTGCCAAATGTGTGTAGAGTAGTAAATCTAAAAGGCAAACAAACGGAAAATAAATCTTCGTTAAACAACATCATGAAAATCATGTAGTAAAGAAAAACAAAAGTCATGCAACTAATTTCTAAATCAAACATAATTAGCCCAGCAGGTCCTTTTTATTCACTCCCCCAATCACTCTTTCTCTCTATCTCCTTTCCTCTTTCTTATTCTGCTCCCTTTCCTTTTTCTTGCCAATTGCTTAAAAGAATCTATGCCAAAATTATATAAATTTCGTGTGTTTATGGCCATAAGACCCACTTACAAATATTTATATGTCTACCATATGTCAGTTAGAAATACTGAAATGCCTTTCCGTATGTCGGTACATGGGTTTGTGTGATTGATTAAAAGTAGCATGAGAGTGAATGTGTGCATTGTGCCACTTACAAAAAATAAGAATAAAAATATAACAGCCTGCATTGTTAGCCGGTATAAAATAATAAAGACAGACAGTTGATGTGTATTTAAAGCCAAACCTAAAGACCGCAAGCTTTCAGAAAGTTTTTTTTTTAATTTTATTTGGCTTTTGTTTTTATTCTTCATTTTAATAAAACGAAAAATTAACTTAAAATATGTTAAACTTTAAAGCTTGCCAACAGCAAGTGTTGCCATTTAGAAATATGCTGCCAAAGAAAAAGAGCGTTGTCAACCGGTAGTATTTAGTACTCGGGAAATACCCCCTTTTACACACGGAAACTTTACTTTGCAAAGTCTTAATTCAGCTGGTGGGGGGGGGGGAAGAAAGAAAGAGAAAGTATTGCTTCCTCTGGCTTTAAGACTATGCAAAGTAAACTTTGGGTGTCTAGAAGTTGACCCTTTTTATAATTTTTACTAAGTTCTAAAAAAATATTGTTACGGAAATGCCCGCGAACAGATCTACTGCTGAGATTGTCTAGATGTTGCTGTCACATTCTGGAAGCCTTGCGTGAAGTATAAGAAGGTCGATGCATCTGCTGGCAGTTCAATCTATCGCTAAGTCAGTCTAAAGTCTAGTTGTCTATCAAGTTGTCTTGTATAAGGAGTAATGTAAACAACGCAGTTGATAGTCCTGCAAAAGTGTGTAAAATTAAAGCCAGTGAGTCATTATTGTTGTACTAACAGTGAGCGTCGGCAGAGTAAGATTTGTGTGACGAACAGCAGAGAGGAGGGAGTATTGAAAGAGTGGGCAAATTTGAGGTTAGGAAGTAAATTGGCTGTCATATGATGCAATATCAAGAATTAAGTTGTAATCCTTTGACGTTTATTTAGTAAAAAATTTGGAAAACTTTAAACCTGGAACGCTATACTCTTGAGCAAATAATTTTAATTGTGAAATTTGTGAATTTTAATTTGAAAGACCGTGAACTGACGCTCTGAAAGATATAATTCGGCGCTGCACTGACGAGATAAGCGAGGTTTTGTTGCAAAATGTGGTTTGAAAAACTAAATTTCAGGGTACGTCTGCCGAAGTGCTAGAGGTGGACATACATATGTCCGACATGATATTCCATTATTAATTCCCATATGTCTACTTTTCATTGGTATCACTAAAAGTTGAATTTTTCCATAAAAAGTGTTTTTTAAGCCAATTTACTTCCTAAATAAAGTGCCATTCTTAACCCTAATTAGTAGTCTGGGGTCTTTTATTCATTTGCAAATCTTCGTGTCAATTTGGAAAATTTGCAGTCCTAGATAATTTTACCAATTTCATCCTTGGTTATTTAATTCATTTTGGGCCATTGTCATAGACCTTTTCCCATGTGCAAAAAAAAAAATAAAGTATGCTTAAAATGTACATTAAACCGTTTTTATATGAAAATTTTGTCTTAAGGTACACTTCAAGCTCACTTTTATTTTTTTTGGCATATTGTGGCTTATCTTTCACCTATCCACAAAGAAAAAAGTCAAAAGGTGTTAAATACAATACAAGAACTCATTGGCCAAGATCTCGATGGCCCCATCACGATCAGGAAACTTTTTTAGTTTTCTGACACTTAGCGCCCTCTTCTTGAAAATAAGTATTATTCCAGCCATACAAAATCATTAATCGTTGTATCAGTTGTTGTAGGAAAGTTCAAGTAATGAAGGCATAGACACTGGTCATTGAACTATACCAGCTTCAGCGCATCATCGGCAAAGTAAAATAACCAATAAAATGGCTACTTAGCACAGCTTTGAAAATTTAATACGCCTCATTGACACCAGTGGCGCTGGTATACTGCATTTAAAAAAAACATGCAAGAAGCAGAGTTTAAAAAAAAGTATGAAGCTTTCCCTTGTCTCTTTCTTAACTACCTGTCTTCTCTACCACTATCCCTTTCATAAAGAAGGTAGCGTCTAGTAATAATAGTAGGAAATCATTACTTGAGTATTACTTCTCTTAAACAAAAAAAAAATCATTGTTCGATAGCATTCAATACATTCACCGTATTAGTTGTGTTTCAGCCTCATTTTGGAAAAAGGAAGATCCAATGACCCCCACAGAATAAAAACCGTACCAAACAAACAGTGACATGATCGACATGGAGAGGGTTCTCAGCCAGAGGTCTTGGGTTCTTGGAGCTCCAAATGAAAATGGGCCTCATCACTCAAGATGATTTTTTTATGAAATTCGGAAACAGTTGGATGCATTTCAAGGATCCAAATAGTAAATTTCCTCGGTAGTCATTATTTTTTGTATTAATTCGACTTCAAAAGCAAAATGCTCTGCAATGTCACTTGCTGAATACCTAATTCCAAATATCGATAAACGGCCACTAAGACTATTATAAAAAGAAATCCAAAGACTATCAAAAAATCTAACGTAAAGTGACATATTATTATGTTCACACCATCGCACCTCATATTACGTTAAAAACATAACTATAAAGCAAACAGCTGTGAGGATTAACATGCCTACGGTAATCGTTGACTTCCGGCGGCAGAGCAGTTTAATGCACCTTGTGGTCGTGCCGGCCTTTTGAAAATAGACGGCGTTTAAATTAGATGATTTAAACAAGATAAAGAAAAAGAAAATACGATTATTTCGTTAACTTTCAGATATGACTTACACGAAAAATTATTCAATAACCTAAGCATACTCAATATTTATATCCGGCTTAAGACGAAGACATATACCATAAATGACGGCACGGAAACGGCGTCGAAATAGATGACTTTTTAGTTTGGATTTCGTAATAATGCAACTCTGATCAGATGATAAGTTATTATTGTTTGGAAAAACTTCAAAAAATTTCAAATTGTTATCATATTATTTACCATTCTTTTTCCATTTTGCATTCACAATGTCGCACTTACACCTATTATTTGAATTTCTGACATGTATTAATACAAAGTATAATAGTCTGAGGGGTACTTATAGTGTTTTCACACTGAAAGTTAAAACCTGGTTTTAACCTTAAAGCCATAAGCAGCTGATTTTGCATTCACACTGCATGTTTGTTTTAATTAAGGTTTTAACTCACAGACTGTCTAATAACTTTGCAAAAAAAATAAAATAAATCTCCTGCAGAAATGCCTGGGTTTTGTTTTTGTATTTTTTTTTTCTGCTTTTTATAATAATTATTTGACAAACTTTATGTTTTTGTTTGTTCACCGAAAGAATTTTGCTTTATAAATCCAATGAAACAATTTCATTAAAATTTTTTTCACAAATCTAATGATAATTTCACAAATCCAATGAAAATTTCATAAATATTGTGAAACAATTTCATTGGAATTGCTTCCTTGGTATTCTGGTTTCGTTAAAATATTTTATTGGATTTATGACAACAATATTTTCTAATTATTAAGAAACCCCTTTATATTTAAGTTATTTCATTCTATTCATGAAATTATTTTATTGTTTCGATAAAGTTATAGCACTGCATTTACATTACACTGTGAAATAAATTTGATGAAGTTTTCAATAAAATAATTTTAACGAAACTGGTTTCATTAATCCAACGAAGCGTGACGTTGGTTGAATTTTAATGAATTTTTCATTAGATAAATGTTGAAATTAATAGAATTTTAGCCGAAAATTCTTTTAGTGTATTTTATATTTTGTAAATAAATATTTTCAAATTATTAAACTATAGTAATACAAAGTGAAGAAGTGCTGGGAAATCAAGTTATTGTATATAAAAATGTAAAAATACATTACAAAACAAAACTTTTTCATCGGCGGATCGATGTTAGTTATATATCGTCTATTTTCACTTCCCAGAGGTCAATGAAAATATTTTCGTTGTTTTCCTTCCAAAGAACTCTTTGTTTTCCATAATTTTTTGATTATTCTTTTGCTTCTTTTTAATTTTAAAAATTTTCAAGCGACATCCATTGTTATTCACTGGGGATAAACATTATCAGCTGCTTCTGGTCATTTTGACTTGGCAGCACTAAATTTAGCACAGCGAAAACAAGGTTGCATTTCATAAAACCAACTTAAAACCAAATCAAAAATAGTTTTAAGTTGGTTTTAACAACAACAATTTGTATGGTAAAACCAGGTTTTAACAGCTGGTTTTAACGTTAAAACCAACTTTTAATAAAACCATGTCAGTGTGAAAACACTATTAAGTAAGATAAATAAAAACTTCTCAGATTATCCAAACAATTTTGCTGCTCTCCTGCTTCTTCATTTTAAACTTTATCTGGACCTACTTTTAAAAATCAAATTATGGCAACACTTTGCCAGTTTATTTTCTTTTTAAAGTTGGTGTTAAGAAATTAAATTTTGGCAACAAGAGTAATTTAATCACTCAAATAAAAAACACAAAAAACAAAAAAAAAGAGGCAAAAACTTCTTGTGTTTTAAAGCAAACATGCAATCTACAGGTGGCCTTTGTGTGGTGGCTTTGCCCGACCCTACTTTCTACCGGCTGGCTGTCTTTAGATTGAGGTTTTTTCTTTTCGATTGGAGCAAACAATTGTTGAAGAGTGGTGGGTGGGTGCATGTGCATGTGCATGCCCGTGCCATAAGTCAGTTAAACATGCATAAATAAGTGACTGAAACCAAGTGCGAGTGGCTGCGTGTGTGTATGTCATTCTTAAGTAACTTAATACATTCACAAAAATAACAAAAAAACTTAAAGAAGAAATAAAAAGACATACAAATATTTGTATATTTGAGTGTTAACTCCTCCAACTGATGTACGATGTTGCAAGTATGTGTGCATGCAACATATGTATGTTGAACGAATACGTATTTTTGGTTGGCAATGCAGCATATCGTAAATTTGTAACAATTTATTGCTATACTGGTTTCTTGCTCTTGGTTTTTTTCCTTTCCCTTTGCTTTATTCTCTGCAGCCACAAAAACGACGACGATGTTCAATTTCCATTGCTGCTGTTTCCTTTGCAATGTTGAAGCAATTCGTTTGCTATTTACTCACACTCTTCAACAAAATCACTAGTTGTACTCAAATAATGTACATATCAGAGAACTGTATGAGTTGATTTACTTTCGCTCTCCACTCACTTTTACAATGCTTTTGTTTTGTTTTTTAACATCTGTATGTACATACTAATGATATTGCTTGCAGTGTTGCCTCTCTAACAACTGACTGTCATTAACTCACTCTCCTTTTTTAAGTTTTTTTGTTGTAATCAAATAGCTCACACAAGCACGTTGACTAGATGAAATTTTAAGTTAATAAAACATTGCGTATTAATTAATAGTTTTTCTCGTATTAAAACAATTTATAAAATAAAATGGGACTAGCTATTTTTTTTTATAATTTTACATAAAACTATATTTGTCAGAAGGGGTTTTAAGAAATATTCAGAACAATCAGACTGATTCATTGCTTTAGTGAATCATATGAATGAATAGAAATTGCAAGCAGTGGCTTGAATTTATTAACAACAGTCTCATTGATATGAATCTTGCAATAGCATCATTAATTCTTTTAATGTTTGGTGCCAGCTCAATATTAATTTTAGAAAATGCTAAATTATTGCGTTTGATTCGTAATCATGCAGATCTCTGGTATATATGACGTCGTGTGTTTGCTTGTGCCACACAGTGTGTGTGTAAAGTGAAATTTTCATTTTATTTTATTCTCGATTAGAATACAAGCAAATTGAATTCTTCTACCAAAGTTGAAATGAAGAATGAATGTGAATCTATCTATTTTCTTGTTTTTTTGTGTGTGAATATTTACTTGGGCATTGTTTTAGCTCACACTCTCAATTTGTAAATTTGTCTATCTGCAATTGTTTTACTGTTTGTATGCTGTGTAAGTATTTGTAACTTCATTTGTGTTTCAAGTGCGACATGCAACATAATTCTTCTTGTTGCCATTGTTTTTTTCCACTTTTTTGTTTGTTTTATTTTTTTTTGCAACCACATTTGACTACAACAGCCATCATCTGCTGGAGTTTTTTATGTGAGCTTTTCTATTCGTTTATCTGCTGTTTTTTTCTTTTTGCTAATTTCTCAAGCCCACTTTTGTAAATTACGAGCTGCATGCAGTTGCTATTACTGCAACTGTAAATATGGCCCTGTTTTGCATTCGAAATTAATTACCCGTTACTTTCGAGAGTTCTCATAATAGTTTATTTAATATAGATTGACCTACACTACTGTTGCAGCCTTCAGCATTATCAATTGTAATGTTTAGATATAATTTTTCAAATGGTTCTCCGAAATGTGTGAATACATAAATTTGGATTAATAGCTTATTTTATTTAAACCAGCCTTCATTTGAAATGAGACCATACTAAACTCGTCGTAAAGAAGCTGCTACGAACCGGCTAGAAAATTACAGAGCCCTACAAGGCCATTTTTGGAATTGCATCTTGCAGCGCGTATATAAAATTTAGTTTTTTTAAGAAAAAGGATATATGGGAGATCGTCATGTCCTTGCACCGAATAAAACAAAATTTACAATAAAGTTAAAGCGCATAATTTTAGAAATATTTATTAAGTTTTAGTACATTCTAATCATAAATGTAGCTAAAATTTAATTTTTTGGAAAAAAGCATATATGGGAGATAGTCATTTCCCTACAACGAATGAATCAAAATTTACAATACTTAATTTTGAAAATATTTATTATATTCTACTGTATAATAATCATAAATAATGCTAGTATTTAGGTTTAGGGAAAAAGGATAAATGAAAGGCAGTCATTTCCTTGCACCGAATAAAATAAAATTTACAACAAAAGCGCATTATTTCGAAAGTATTAATTAAATTTGAGTGTATTATAGGCATAAATACAGCTAAAATTTTGTTTTTGAAAAAAGGATGTATGGTAGGCAGTCATGTCCTTGCGCTGATTGAATCCAAATTAATAACACAGCTTAAGCGCATAATTTTAAAAACATATATAAGTTTTAAGTTTATTATAATTATAAAATAGGCAAATTTATTAATTTTTGGAAAAAAGGATATATGGGACCTACTCATGTCCTTGCACCGAATGAAACAAAATTCACAGCAGAGCTGAACCGCATAATTTTAGAAGCGTTTATAGATTTTATGTGCATTCTGATCACAGATGCAGCCAAAATTAAGTTTTTGAGAAAAATGATATATCGGAGGTATTCATATCCTTTGGCCGAATGAAACGAAATGCACAGCAAAGCTAAAGCGCATAATTCTAGAAACGGTTACAAATTTTTAGGGCATTCTGATCATAAATGCGGCTAATATATAGTTTTTGAATAAAAAGATATGTGTGAGGTAAGTAAGTCCTTGCACCGAATGAAATAAAATTTACAGCAAAGCTAAATCTCATAATTTTAGAAATGTTTATAGATTTTTAGTTTATTCTGATCATAAATGCAGCCAAAATTTAGTTTTTTGAGAAAAAGGTTATATGAGAGGTAGTAAAGTCCTTGCACCGAAAGAAACAAAATTCACATCAGACCTGAAACGCATAGTTTTAGAAACGTTTTTAAGTGCATTTTGATCAGAAATGAAGTTAAAATTTTGTTTTTCAGAAAAAGGATGTATCGAAGGCAGTCATGTCGCATGGAATGAAAGAAAATTCAGAACAGAGCTTAAATGCGTAGTTTTAGGAACTTATAAATTTTTAATGCAGTCTCGGCGTATATGTGGCTAAAATTTCGCTTTTTAGGAAAAAGGATATATGGGAGGTAGTCGTATCTTTGCACCGAATGCAATAAAATTTATTACGAAGTTAAAATACATAATATTGCAAGTATTTATTAAATTCTAGTTCATTATAGTCATAAATGTAGCTAATATTTTGTTTTTTGGAAAAAGGATATGTGATGGGTACCTATGTTTCTGCACCGAATGAAACAAAATTCATAGCAGAGCTAAAACGCATAGTTTTACAAATGTTTAATGACTTTTAGTGCACTTTAAACATAAATGCAGCTATTATTTAGTTTTTGAGAAAAAAGAAAAATAGAACCGAATGGAAACATATTACAAACAGAGTTAAAAGCATAATATATGAAATATTTATTTTTATTTTTAGTGTTTATAAGTATAAATGTAGCTTATATTTAGTTTTTGATTAAAAGGATATATGGGAGGCAGTCATATACCTGCGCTAAATGAAGCCAAACTTACAACGAAGTGAAAAGGTATAATTTTAGAAATATATATTAATTTATAGTGCATTATAATCATAAATACAGCAAAAAATTAATTTTTGAGAAAAAGGATATATGGGAAGTAGTCATGTCCTTGCACCGAATGAAGCAAAATTTACATCACAGCTAAAGCACATGATTTTTGAACCTTTTATAAATTTTTAGTGCATTCTAATTATAAATGTAGCTAATGGTGGCCATGTTTCCGAATTCATTTCAGTCACATTTTATTTGAATTAAAAATTTAAAATACTTTCTAAAATTTAAAGTATTCATCAGTTATTACTTTATGCCATGACGAAGGGTATAATATAATCGTCACTGCCGTCTAAAAAGCTTTAATTGCTTCTTCAATCTTTGTACTCGTATGCGTACAGTATTGCTCTTTGTTCATGTTTGTGTCCAAATGCTTGTAACATTCGCAGATATTGACCAATATACCACATACACATTGAAATATAACGCTTTGTATATCTTATTATTTCCTTCTTTAAAACATTTCTGCGTTAGTGGGAAATAATTAAAAAAAAATTTCAAGCAAACAAACTTTTATTTGCTTCTATTTTATTTTACTTATTTTTTGTTATTTAAAAAATTTAATTAAATTTATTAAAAGATAATGTTTGTCTTCAATCTGCAATCACAAACGAACTTTATTTATTTTTTACGATTTTGAATACATTTTTTCATTGTTCGTTTCTTAATAAATTCGTATTGCTTTCTCTCGAATCTGTTGCAAACCTCCTTTCATTTAATTTCCTTTTTATTACATTTCTTTTTTTTCTTTAATCAATTCTTTGTTTTAATCAAAATTGTTTGCTGGCTTAATGTAAATATTGTTATTGTCAATGCAGTATTTGTTGCACAACAACATTATTCATTTTTAGTTTTCAATCTATTGCTGGATAAACACAAACATAAACTACAAATATTGCAACACAAACACAGCAACATACAGAGTGAGTGCTCCTCCACTCATAACTTTTATGTGCATACTCGTATATACAACCAAACCAAGCCAACCCGAACCACTCCGCCAAAACTAATTTTTGCCACTAACACTTTGGCAGCAATTGCTATTCAATGCTGTTGCTGTTAAATGTACTGTATGCTGTTGTTGCTTCTGTTGCTGCTGCTGCTACTGCTGCTGTTGTTTACTTTTCGTGCTTCTGCAGGCATAAGGCAGACATCGCTGAAAAATTGTCCAGCAATATTTTTTTCGTTTAAATTTTGCTTCGTTTGTGAGAGTAATAGCGCAACATCAGCTAATACTCTTGTTATGTTGTATTGTGTTGCATTTATTCATTCTTGTTGCTGTTAGTGCTAATACAACAATTGCTGCAGCTTTTGTTATTGTTGTTTATGTGGTCATTTGTTTGATGTATTATTGTGTGTCCGGCATTTGTTAGTTTTTACAAGTGGAGTGACTGACTACACTTGTTTTTTTTTTTTTTGTTAAATCTTTTGTTTTTTTGTGTCTCTCCTGCTGCCGTCCTGTAAAAATTCAATATTTACTTTGCTGCTGTTGATTTTTTTCTAATATTTTTTTTTATTTTTTTTTGTGGATTTTTCACCAGTTTAATGAATATTTTTTAACCATACTTTTTTCTTTGACACTTTTATTTCCCTTTAAACTTTGACCATCATACATACAGCAAGAACAAAATTTATAACAATTTCTTTTTTTTTAGAAATTTCCTTAGATTATGTTTTGCAATATTGTGTGGGTGTGCATGAATATGAGTGTTGCATTTTTTTAATAAAGTTATTTTTGGCTTTATGGAGATTTATAAATTTTTAGTTACAAATACTCGTACCCAGCAAGCACAGTGGGGTGGGGGGGACAAATGTATCAAAATGAGAAAACAAAAATTTAAAAAATTGCTTAATATCATCCCCACTTTTTGACTTGATAATTAATTCGCAGATTTTGTAAACAAAAATTCGTTTCTAACGTTTCAAAAATTTTTTATGAAAATTAACGAAAATTCATTGCAAAAATTTTTTTCCATAAAAATTTCAAAACTTAAATCTACTCTCAAATATGTAATTAACTATTTTATATTTAATATTTATTTAAATAAGGTATTTTTGTGTTGGATTTTTTTTAAAGAAAATTAATATTGTTTATTATCACAAATAATCGATTTTTTTTAATGAAATTCGAAAATTATGTCGCATAAGCTTTTTTGGCCGTTAGGGCACGATATATAAGACCTTTGGGTTATCAACGCGAGTGAAAGACATTAAAATTTGAATAAAAACGTATTTTGTGAAACAAAAAGAGTATCAGAAGGCTTTTGTCTATTTATTTATTCCATGATATGAAATTATGAACGAGTATTCCGTATTTAAATACATCTTTAAAATAATTAAAATTTAATTATCAAGTCAAAAATTGGCCTTTTGTAGTATACAATTATTTTTAATATTTTCAAATATATATTTTTAAACTTATTTGTTAAACTCAGTTTTTATACACTTTCAACCCACTGTGCATTTCAGTTTCCTGTATTATTATTGTTTTTTTTTTTGAATTTACAAAATCATAAACAATATTGTTGCTTAGCACACATACTTTGTTGTTTATTTTACAGTTGATTTAATTAAAAACAGGCTAAAATTGATTATAAGTTTGGATTTACGAAACTCTTTCTAATTCATATTTTTGTAATGAGTACACAGATGCATATACGCATACATACGTACACATGGGTGAGTGTGTGTGTGATATGCCCTTTAAAACATACAAGCTCTGAATTAGAACTTTTAGAAAGTTTTAATTGAAAAAAGAAAGAAGTAAGGCAATAGTAATATTATTATTTATTTGTTGGCTTATGCAAGCACAAAGCAAATTAAAAACGGAAGTTAGTGTGGAGCAAACTTGAGGTTTTAAAGTAAGCTTAATGTTAAATTATAAAATATGAGTTGCAAAAAGTGAGCTTTTAATTTGATTGGTTAATTTAAATATAGCAGTACTAGAATTTATTTAAGCTCCATGTAAAATCCCCAATCAACCAAAAATTTTCATATACATACTACGTCCACGCCATAACGAGCTATAACCGCCAAAAAAAAGCTTAACCGAAACATATTTTACACCTCGTTTTTTTTGTCGAAAATTTATTATTTTTTGCAATGGCAAATTGTTGATTTTGGTCAAGAAATTATGGTGGCTATTCTGGAAAACACCGCGAAGAAATTAAACTTTACATTAAAACAAAAACAAATTTTGAAAAATTGTTTTTGTTTGCCATATAAGTACATACATGTTTCTAAAATGAAATAAACGTGAGAATTTCATAGTGTTTCTCTCTCTCTCTCTCTTTTAAAAACGGTTATTTTTTTGATAAACAAAAACAAATTTTTAATATTTGCACAGTTTTGGTTTTGTTTTTCATATAACTTTCACCAAGTCGACGCCTATGTTAAAAAATTGTGTAGTTTGAGCTGTAGTGGCGATTATGGAACGATATGCTTAAAGGCCCAACTATAATAGGAATAAGCGAACTTAAGCAACTGTGCGGTTACATATAAAACGTATGTGGCAAACTATAATGTACTTATGGAACTTTTCGTCAAGTTTCGTCAAATGTCATTTGCTTAAGTTAAGTGCCAAACTGAACCCACATTCCGTACGGAAAACACTGTTTTTTAATTTTTTTTAAACTCAAGCAAACAGCAGTAGAAAATATTCATTGATTTTAAATATTTTTTTATTGTTTCTTATTTTAAACTCAGAAAAAAGCAAAAATTTTATTTTCATTCTTTCTTTTACAATACACATATACACACATACACTTGAGATTATTTATGTATGTTCACTGTTGTACTTTTTGGTAGGCAAAACAAATAAAACAAGTAATAAAGTGGTGGATATAATTACACGTGAATTTTTAATAGATTATGACATTCCAACAAGTTAATTTGATTGAATTGCATTCATTTAGTAGTTATAAGAAGACACAAAATTACTAAAAAAAAATTAACAATACCTATGTATATGTGCAACTGTGGCTAAAGAATACTTAAGTGCATGTAAGTACATTGTGGCCACCTAAAAGTCACATCTGAAGTGCTTAAGTATTTGACAAACTTATCGTTCAATTCTGGCATTAGCTTAAGCCAGCATATTCATATTATAGTTGGGCCTTTACTTTGCAAAGAAACAAGAACAAATTGTAAGAACTTTCAAAGCTGTTTACTTTAAACACAAATATAAGAGCATGTGTGTTTGGACGTATGTACATAGCTGCACTAGACAATACAAAATAAATTCAGTGAAGTGCGACATAGTTTTTGCATTTTTTGTTTGTTTTTGACGTTGTTTTCGTTTTTGTTATTTTTTTTTTATTTTGGCGATTTTTTTAATTTTGGCGATTTTTTTCATATAGGCAATTTATTTTTTTTTGGTTTTGGCGAGTTTTTCGGTTTTTGGAGTTTTTTTTTTCATTTTGGCAATTTTTTTAGTGTTGAAACTTTTTTTCGTTTTGGCGATTTTTTTTGGTTGTTAGCGTTTTTTTATTTTTTGGCGATTTCTTTCGATTTGGCGATTTTTTTTAATTTTGGCGATTTTTCTTCAAATTAAAAATTATTTGGCGATTTTGCTGGCGATATATATGTATAAATTTGTTGGTAATTTTTATGGGTATTATTTTTTAACAAATTTTAAATTTAAAATTTTTTTAATTCAGGAAAATTAGTTTGTTGTAGTAGTAGTTTCAAAAATCAATCCTACCTAAACTCGTGTGCAATAAATTAAAATAATTTATTTGTGGTGATTTTTTTATATTAAATAAAGCAATTAATTGATGCGTTTTGAATTTGGATGAGAAAAATATACAAGAATTAATTTTTTGCTCAATTTTTAAACAATTATTTATTTTAATCTTGCATAAATTATTCTTCCATCTTTTTCTTTTATTTCTTTTTAAGATAAATATAAATAAAGTTTTATTCGAAATCAATGAATTAGTTGTATAAAAAAATTTTCCAAATCTTTCTACACTTGATTAATTACGCTAAATTAACACATTTATTTTTAAAAAGATAAAACACACTTCTGTGTCTAATCCTTTAATTTCACATGACATTATTAATTTCCTTTTTCTTTTTTCTTCGATAAAAATTCCATGTGTTTCAAGAAAACCAACCTACTCATTTTGACAAATCCGCTCATTTATTACTGTCATTTTATTTTCCAAGTCATTGGGAATTTGTTATGTAAACGTGCCCATACATATTTGAACATATTCCCAGATACGTATCTATCGGAGGTATTACAAAACTTACTTATTACCCAATATTTTTTGACAAACGTCCAAATATTCGTTCGTATCTCTCAAGAAGGGGCGGCGGGCGAGTACGAAATGTGTTGCACTACAAGCAAAATGTGTGTCATGTGTTGTTAATTTTGTCAAAATATAATAAATTAATTGGATAAACCAATAAATGACCATTTAAAGATAAATGTGTTCCACGAGTATGTGCTCAAGTCGATTGTGTGTAGTGTGTAGTTTTCTGTATTTGTAAATATGTATGTATGTTTCTGAACTGATACATACAAACAAAGGTAACGATATGTAGCTTATTGCCTTACGGAAAATTTTTTGTGAGAATGTTTGTAATATATCTTCGATTCCAACTAAATCTTCAGCCTTATTCTGAATAACAATTTACCTTATTTTTTGTTCCCCTATTTAAGAAAAGTCATTTGCAAACTTTTAAGTAAAATGGAAACAAAACAGCTGACTTCGAAAATTCGAAACTCTCTCTCTCTCGATTTCTCTCGTTAATTGTTTAGAATATTATAGTATAGTATAGTATAGTATTAGTATAGTATAGTATAGTATAGTATAGTATAGTAAGTATAGTATAGTATAGTATAGTATAGTATAGTATAGTATAGTATAGTATAGTATAGTATAGTATAGTATAGTATAGTATAGTATAGTATAGTATAGTATAGTATAGTATAGTATAGTATAGTATAGTATAGTATAGTATAGTATTGTATAGTATAGTATAGTATAGTATAGTATAGTATAGTATAGTATAGTATAGTATAGTATAGTATAGTATAGTATAGTATAGTATAGTATAGTATAGTATAGTATAGTATAGTATAGTATAGTATAGTATAGTATAGTATAGTATAGTATAGTATAGTATAGTATAGTATAGTATAGTATAGTATAGTATAGTATAGTATAGTATAGTATAGTATAGTATAGTATAGTATAGTATAGTATAGTATAGTATAGTATAGTATAGTATAGTATAGTATAGTATAGTATAGTATAGTATAGTATAGTATAGTATAGTATAGTATAGTATATAGTATAGTATAGTATAGTATAGTATATAGTATAGTATAGTATAGTATAGTATAGTATAGTATAGTGTATAGTATAGTATAGTATAGTATAGTATAGTATAGTATAGTATAGTATAGTATAGTATAT